>OZ017797.1:13348562-15848562 GCA_963969395.1 Pseudoscleropodium purum
GAAGGGTGGAATACTTAGGCGAGCTGACTTTGCTAGCTATTGCGACGGCAACCCTGATTTCCTGCTCATTTTTTTGATTGGGAAGCCCAGTCTACTTTGATCGAAGCTTTTGAACAATGATGCAACATCTGCAATGCGGACAAAGCAGGGGAAGAGAATTGGTAAATTGATGTTAGCCTGCACCATATTTTGGGTTTTTTGATCACATTCTAGATCGATTAATGAATTTCTTTTGTGCTGTAGTTGTACAATCATTATTAATGATCGAAAGGTGGTTACTACTGGTGTATAGACGTGTAGACCCTACTACGGTAGTAAGGATATACAGTCGTCGGTTGAATACTCGGGCATTTTTTAGTGGATGTGCGCAGGTCTTTATATATAGTGGTATAAAGAGACATGGTAGATACAGTAGCTCTTAGGAAACACAAAATTGCGGTACTTCTCAGTTCGTCTCAATGCGCTCTCTTCACGTCGCTTGGATTGTGACCTTCAGTCTTTGTCCTACTGACTTCATGTTTATTTTCAACTTGCCTGATTGGTATGTATTCCCAATGTACATTGAAACTGAAACTTCTTGCCCTCACAAAACAGCGCGCAGCGCTTAAGGACCAGATGTGAATTTTGGATATGTTTTCATATTTTGAACCTTCATATAGTTTGTTCTATAAATTCGATGTTTAATTTGATTAAAGATTTGACTTTATTCACTTCATTGAAACATACTTATCATTAGTATCAATATTAATGCAGTAAACTGCATCTTTTGAGCTCTTCAAACATTGATGATATTTGCTTCTTAGAGTTGAAAAAATAAAATGCAAGATATAACAATGTCAATTGATTTTCACCTTTGTTTAACTTATAAATCTCTTATTGTATAACACCAATGATTGAATGGATTAACCCCTAAATGCTTGAGGCACCCAAATTTGGTGTTTGTAAAACTTTGAAGTTAAATAAAATCTAAGAAAGTTGCTATTTTTAGTAGTTTATATTTTTGGAAAGTTCTTCTTGAAGTCTATTTTTAGCATCAAAAATCTGATCTTGAAAATAAGTGATAGTGATTTTTCTATTCAAGGTTTAGTGCAAGGATACCCATTGCAATCTTGACTTCTTGTAGTGTTGAGAGCTCTTGGAAATGAGTCTCAAATACATTAGATCTTGGAGTAAAAAATACATTCAAAACTCAATTAAAAAATTTATAGAGTAGATTTTAAGAAGCCTTAAATTGATTGGGATTATACATATTTACCTCATTTTTTTGGTCACCAAATTTTTAGATTTGACTAGTGAAAAGAGGATTGAAAGACTTCATATCACTTTTGCAGTTTCAACACCCTCATAGTCAAACATTATAATCTTTTACTCTATAAATGATATTGTTGTGTTTTCTTTTCCTATGAGATCTCTAATATGTCTAGTTTGAATTTGTACAATTACAATTCTAAAGAAATTGATATAACTTATCAAAATGTTGGCATTTTGTTCAATTTAGAGCAAATTCCAAGAAGCTCAAAACAAGCCCTGGGCATTTAGGAGTTAAAGACTTGATTTTGTAAGGAATTCAATTGTTCTACATAGTTCAAAAAAATTCTATGAATTTTTTCAACTCACTTTTAGGACATTAAAGTGAAAAATAACCTAAAGGTGGAAAAACAAAGAATGACTTTAGGATTAACTCTACTACATTAGAATAAAATTTCATTTTTGTGGATATCTTTACAAGCTTTGAAATAATTTCACTACACCAAAAATGAAGTATTTGGATATCCTATATTACAAACATGTTTTAAATGTAGTAAAGTTTGAAACATGTCAATGCATTGTCCAAAATGATCTTAAACTACCTTAGGTGATGGCAAGTGGTAGGGACTTTCGTTGGAATCCATGAGGTTCTATGTTTAATACTCCATGCTGACATTGCTTGCATAGGGGCTCTTTGTGCTAGGTCACAAGGAGTTGCTTGTCCCTCCACTTGTTTGTGACAAGGATTAGGTCCATGGTTTACCATAGTGGTGTCAAATTTGTCCTAGCTCCGACCTTCAAAGGCCATGTATTTAAAAAAACAAAACATGTCAATGTAATCCCAATTCCAAACAAGACTACCCTAGAATCCTCAGTATTATAACAACAGCATATCTCATAGAAGCATCTTTGATTATGATAGAATCTTCAAATATTAATATCTCATTTCTTTCAAGATACATGAAGTAAAACCATCTTTGATTCCATCACTATCCTCCTTCAAAATAGAACCTATTCCCTCTATATTCACAAAGTTAGAACATATGCTAATACATAACTAGAAAAGGTTGTTGTTTTTGATAGTTTTTTCAACAATTTTTTTGACAAATTTGACAATAAAATGTTGAAAAACTAAAGAAAAAAATATTTTTCTTAGACACATCAATATCAAAAAAATATATGAAAAAGAAAGTTGAAAAGAGTATCAAGAAATATGATTAGAAAACAAAATTTTTAAATTAATTTTTTTGGATTACCCACCTTTAACCAATTTGCTCACCTATAAATTTTGGATTGCCTAAGATGCCCATTCCTACTCAAATGATTCAAGGCAACTAACACGCAAGCAAAGGGAACCCCTCACTTCATGGTTGGTGGTGAGAATTGTTAGTGTCTTATACCATATGCGAAATGTGAGATTTTTTATAACTTATGTGAGAAGATGTGTCTATTTACCATTTTTTGCACTACTAACCTCCTTTCTTCAAGGATACAACCTCTGAAAATATTTTTAGTTAAATTTTCTTAGAAGGCAAGAAGTGGAATCAAATTGAAGTTGTTTGTATTTTTGGACCTGAATAGAATTAGTTATGAATTTTCAAAATGAAGCACGCAACTTTTTGACACTATTTTGGCACACTTTTTGACACTCTTTTCTCTAATATTATCTTCAACACTTTTTTCAATAATATAAATTTCCAACACATTATTGACACTAGAATGTTGGAAAAAAAATTCAATATTGATTTTGATACTTTAGTATTGAATAGAGTGTTGAAATGTTTTGAATTTTACGACATCTCATTTTTTGACACTTTAGTATAGAAAATGGTGTCAAAAAAAATGTCAACATTATAAATAAAAGCATTACAAATATTACAAACATTATAAGCATTACAAATAAAAACATTACATATACAATGTTACAACAAAGTAGTTCAAGCAATTTGCAAACTTGTTTTATTTTAGAAATCTTCTACATTTGCCTTATTTGTAATCGTTCAAAACTTTGTGAACAAATTGTCCCACCATGGTTATATCCAAGCATGTACCATTTTGATACACAAGTATACATATATAAGAAAAAGTATAATTGGATAGTTGCAAGAAAGGGTGTCCCTTTTTTGTAGCGTTTTGCTAAAAATAGACTTTTTGTGGCGCAGTACTATGAGTACTACAAAATAGAACAACTTCAACAGTAGATAAAAAAAACTAACGACTAAAAATACTGTTTCGAGTACTATGAGTATTTGTAAGTACTGAAATATTATTGTTTGAAAAAAAACCCAGATTGTCATAGAAAATGGATACAATGAGGTATAAATTAATAATAAATAAAAATCATGATAATTTTTTGAAAAAAAATTTACATTTGAAAGGACTTCATGGTAGTCATATTTCATCAAAAAAATTAAGCCAAAACCATCTTCACTCTTCAAAAGTGCATGCGCAAGGGACCCCTGTTTGCATGCATGTGGATGCCATAAAATAATGTTTTTTAAGGGTTATTTTGGTGGGCACATGAATCTCTAGTTTGGAAATATCCCACAAAAATTTTAGCTCTAAATCATCAATTATGGGTACCCCACAATACTAAAAAATCCTAAACTACAAAGGGTGAGAGATTAGCTAAATTAGAATTTAATTATAAATTTTTTTTGAGAATTTCTGAAAAATAAGAATTCTCTTTATCAACAAGTTGGTCATCTTCAATAAAAAAATTCAAGTACATTGGCTTTATTCTCGAAAAGTTATGGCCAAACTAGACTATGCAAGTATGCAACTTGAAGTGTGATAGAAAATAGGACCACCCTTTCTTGCAACTATCCAATAAAGTTAGGTTCAAATCTTAGATTTTCTCGCACGAGTTGAAATAAATTTAAAAATATATCTACTTGTCCTTAAGTAGCTATTACAGCTCTAATGCGCTTAGGCATGTTCCCATACAAATTTTTACATTCATTGGGAGTAATTGAATTCCAACGATCTTCAATATACTTCCATAATTCTAGCATTCCTTTAGGAGGTACTTCATATTGGTCCAATCAACATTTTAAAGTTACTTAAAAGTGTTCAATTGGATTCAAATCTAGAGATTGTGCCAACTACTTCAAAAGAATAAATTCTTGATAATTGAGCCAACCATGCACACTCTTGAATGTATGTTTAGGGTCATTTATTGTGTTGAAAAATCATACTTATAGAATAAAAATTTTATGCATGAACTATATGAATCAATTCTCACACTATGATCTTTGTATTGTACATGAATTGATCTATTTAGAAATATCCCCAATAAACTCTTCATTCGCATTAGTCATATGACCAGAGTTACTCTTCTCTTCTTCTTCTTAATCCATTTATCCCTTAATTCTACACATCATACTAGGGCCTCTTGGAGTCATGCAATCCCACATCATCACTCTCCGACCTCAAAACTAGATTGTTTGTTGCACCATTCCAACACCTATCATGACTCATAAAACCAACACCACAACTGCAACTATTAGAGCAAGAATAGTTGACCTTTGATTCATCAAAGAACATTACATGATTCCAATCATCATCAATCCAATGACAATGACATTTAGCAAATTGTAATCTTGCCTTAATATAAAGAAGTATGAGCTTTGGTTTCTTCTACTTTACTTTTTATTTCAAACTTGCTTCATATAACACTCTCTTCACAATACTATTACTCATACCAACATAAAACTCCTCTCTCAAGTAATTTCCAACTTTTTGTGCAATTTTCTTGCTTCCCCTAGAGATTTCTCTCACACAAGCCCTTTGGTTAGCTACACTAAAGATCCTTGACTTGCCACCAAAACTAAAGTCAAAGCATCCAAAACTAATATTATATCCAATAATGGCATCACTTTCTAGACATTGTAGTTATTTTATAACCTAATTCTAGGTAGATCATAGATAGTTTATTGTTTATTGACCAAAATGATAAGCTATCTATAGTCTATCCAAATTTAGGTTCTAGAATCATTGCCTTACCTAAAAAGTGACACCATTGAATATAGTATTGGTTTTGGGTGCTCCTACCGAATGATTTACATCACTTAGAGGTTGCTTACAAAATTGTGCAATCCAACTTTGGAGACACTTGTAAGTCTAGCAATTGATTTCTAGTATTTTCACTCCTCAACTTTTGCAAAGTTGCCACTTCTACTAACTTCCTATCAAAAAGAGAGATACTAGTTAACAAAACCATTTTGCTTAGTTTGCATATTTAATATGCACAATTAAATGGACTACAAACATGCCATGCATAAAATCACATTCAAAAAACTACTTGTGCATGTTAGATTTGTAGCTTAGATTGCATAATGTCATTGCAATCTAAGTGTGCATAATTGGGTTTTAGAGGTAATTTGTTTTGGTTCACATTTTTTTTTAATCTATCTTGCATTTTTGGACTTGTAATTTGATAGCCACCTCAATTACTAGAATTAAAAATTGAGTCACCAACTAATTTGGCATAAATTTCAGTAAATTATAAAGTAGAAATGGCTAATGGTAGAGTTATTGATTTCATACTTAGTTTTAGCAATCATTGTACATAGTAAAATAGAGACACCCAATTCTACCATAGTCCATTTTGCACCTTTCTCATAAGTCTTCTAGAAAGAACAAAGAAGGGGTGGCAAAAGAGCCACTACGTCTTCCAAAACCACCACCACAAGTCCTTTAGAACCAATAGGAGCTTGCAAAGTTCTTTGAAGCAACTAATGGAAGTCAAAGCATCCTTTGCTTCAAAAGTGGCCATTTAAGGGGAGTCAAGTGGCATGAGTTGTTACTCTATGCTTTCAACTTTGAAAAATTCATAGAGTGTTGTGTGATTGTCAAAAAAATACGAAACAATTTGGATTGGATTTTTCTCGAGAAGGCTAACAATTTCACATTAAAATTTCATTGTTTTGACTACCAAACAATTTGGGACATAAAAAGTAACAAATTTGGGGTTTTATATCTTGTAAGCGTTACTTGTCTTTATTCCTTCCAATCAATCGTGGAACATTATAAATACGCAAAAACCTAGAGGGATTGAAGTTCCTTTTTTCTCTTACATGAAGTATCTCATTTCATACAAATTACATGCTTGTTGTAATTTAGACTTTGGATGATGCTTGCATTGTAAATTGAGGAACATGAAAGGGACCCCAACCACAACAAAGCTAGTATACGAGCATGAAGTTGGAGCGTGAAGTATAGAGCATGGAATTTGAGTGTGGAGCATGGATTTAAGGCCCCTTTTTTAAAATCTTTATGCAAATTTCTGTGATTTTTTGGAATGAGGATTTTTTTTGGTGTAGGGGGGATTGGATAATTGCCTTGAAAAATTGGTTTCCTTTCTCAGCATATTCTTGATAATTTGGCATACTCAAGGTTTAGGAAAAAATTTACATGAATTTTTGAATGAACAATTGTCTTTCTAAAGTAAAGGGTTAATTTTTGGCAAAATTTGAGGATGTTGCTTTTTGGGGTGGGACATTATGGAACTACATTGTAGCAATTGAATAGAAATCTCTTATTTTTACTTTCAAAAATTATCTTTTTTCCCCACAGAAGTAGATGAAGTAGGCAATTGTGGATGTGAAAATTTTTAGTGGACCAACAAACAAATGACTGGTCAAGTACAATTCTTCACCAAATTCTCAGCCATTGCCATCATGGCATGCTCTCAAGAAATTTTAAAATAGTGCTTCTAGAAAGTATAATTCCAGCATTCTATGTTATAGTATCTATGACTGTTGTAGGGGTTCTATCACCATGGATTGAAGACAATGGTTTAGGGGTTTTAGGAAGTATAATACCTATGCCCCATAGTAAGGTACCTTTGATTGTCGTAGTGGCCCCATCATCGTGGATCCAAGAGCATGGGTTTAGGAATTTAGTGAAATCAAAGCATGTAGATGTAAACCTATGACTATGGTTTAAGGATTTAGAAACATGTTCTTTCTCCGTGAATTTGAGGATCTGCTTTGAACCTATAACTGCAATATAATAATGAATGTGCCATTGGTTGTTGAAAGGAACCATTTTGGTTTCAAGGTTAGGGTTTCATATTTAAATATTGTCCTACTATTTGCATTACACGATTTCAAAATGGGCAGGGTCAGGGCATTGGATCCGGTTGAGGGTAGGCTCTAGATTTAGGACGGCATTCAATCCTTAGCAATATGACCATCCTATTGTGAACAATGAATCATAACAAGTGTACATGGATCATACTACTGAATTGAAGAAAAGCAATCACACATGGTAGTACAACATGCATGAGACAAATGAAAACTCAAATCTAGTAGTGGCCCTTTAGTCTCACTACAATTCTTAAATGAATGGCCATTAAAAAACACCACCCAACGGTATTGAGCACAATGTCAGCACCAATTTAGTGGACTAATGGTTTAGGGCTAACTGAACTTCTGCTTCAAGATACCACCTTCAAGAAGAAGCTTGACTTCATTGAAGCTAAAACTTGCGGCATGAATACAAAGACCAACTTGTGCATGTAGTTGGCAGACTCTAACAAACAAAAAGTATGAGTGCTTGCAATTTGCCAATTACCCTCTTTTGTCTAGAGTTTTCAATGACATCTCTTTGAAATATGGGCAAGTGCATTCAGGAAATGCACCTATTGTGACCATATATTGTTTAGTGTCTAGGACTATACCTGAATCCACGATGATAATGCATCCTAAGCCAGGATGTGGTACCATTGTTATCTTAAAAACTGATGCCTTGAATGTCAGGGATGAAGCACAATTGTTAGCTTGCTTTGTTGTAGGTGATTTAGAATTCCACCAAACCTTCTTACTTGACCATGTACTCGGATGTTCTACAACAGAGTGTGGAACTTCAACACCTAAAACATCAATTGATGCATTATTGTTTCCAAATAGCCTGCGCAGGGAGATTTCAACATGCAGTGGAAGACGGAAGCTCAAGTTTTGAAGATCAGAAATTTCTTTCGGAGTAAAACTAGTTCCAGGGTTGACACGACGTCCGGACGCGGACGCAGCGTCCGCCGGGACCGCCCTGTCTGCCTGTCACCCTGTCCGTTTGCCCCGCCCGTTTGCCCCATCCGCTTTGACGGCCCTATTTCCCCCGACCGTCCTACCCAAACTGCCCCGTAGTCACTCCCTTAATCTTTAAACAATTAAATGTTAAATGAAGTGCAATGGTTCGCGATTTGTTATTAAAACAATGTCTCTTATAAGTTGAAAGATTATAAAGTTTGACCATGAGTCCATGATAGTCTTGAAACTATGAAAAAATTTCAATTCATTTTCAGAAGGCAAACTAAAAAAGCTTGTGACTTCAAATATATATATATACTATTTAAAAAATCAAGATCAACACAAATACAAACATAATCAATATGGGCAAAATGTATTGAATTTAATATAGAATACCATACATTGTGCACATTTGGCTAATTGCACATATAATTTTTTTCATTCCAACTCTCTATTTCTAAACTAATTTTTAATGCCTATATAACCTATTCAACTACTACTTCTGGACTACCAATCTAATATAAATGGCGGAAATGTTCATCTGGCATCGGCCAACGATATGTATTAGAAAATCGCGTAATGACATGGGCCAAACTAGTATTTTCATCGTCAATTTTCGAAGAAATGCGCTTCAAGTAAGCATAAAACACTTTTGCAAAGTCATGAAAGGCAAATTGTGTCGCATTAGGTGTTTTTCGTAGCAAGTTGAAATACGCTTCTGACATGTTTCCATTCATCCGCCGAGCAATTTTTCGAATGGCATACTCTTCCGACTTACGTGAATACATCGGAATGACTTCCACATTTGCACCTGCTTTATGCAAATATGCAATACGTGGATCCACCCACCATCTCCTTTGCAAAGTTTGTTTCATCTCATCTGTTGATGTGAATGTGTACAAAGACTTCATTGGTTGAGAAGCTAAGGTGGTCATGCCCTAATTGCAAACTCCAATGTATACACGTGACTCATCCTTTGGAAAATGCAACAAGATGTTGTTCGGAGAAAAATCATTGTATAAATGCCCAACAAGATGCACTGCATACATTATATACATAAACACCCGTGTCAACTCCGTGCGCTTCTTCCGATATTGCACTAAACGGTGAGTTTTTACAACCTCCTCTTCGGTTGGATTTGTATACATCAAACGGATTTGAATGTTGTCTGGATAGTCCTTATCCATATTCAACATTTGTTAAAGAGTTCCACCATTCCATCAATACGCATAACCTTCACACGTCGTTCCGTGCACCGCATCAAACCGTTTCACACCCGCATGTGGAATTCGAACAGCCATTGATTCGTTTTGATGTTCTAACTTTGCAAGATTGGGTCGAGTTTGGTAGTGAATGGATTTCTTTGCCGCAAACTCCCAATAAGAAAGTATTCCTGGACATCCTTCAATACGGACCTTTCGAATTGTTGCATATCCACCTCTCATCTTTCTATCATCAACAGCAATCACGCGTGCTGTATCTGGAAGTGCTATGAGGTGCCGTTTGGTCTTTTCCGCTTCAGCAACTCCATCATTGCTTTTCCACCAACCAATTGAACTAACTTGATTGTGCTTTTTGTCGAATGGAGCACATAGCCCCCTAAACAAGTCCGCTTTCAGAATCACTTCTTCAAACTGAGCGTCATTGGGTCGATATTCCTTGCCATATTTAACCAAAATGACTTTGGAATTCCACAAAGCGTCATGAACCTTGTTCTCCAAACATTTGGTGAAGTACGTTTTATGCATTTCGTCATGCCACTTCGCCACATTCAATGCATCCAATAACATCTGTGTCATGTCTACCTTGAATTTAGACACGCACTTATCTTGATATCTGATGTACTTATTGTCTAAAGACAATGTTGTTTCCGATTCATAAAATTGAACGATGCGCTCGATCATGAATTTCTTACATTCTTCCGAAGGACTTTGGCGAGCTACCTCCAAGTTTGATGGTCCCTCTCCATGTTTTAGCTTCGCAACCTTCTTCTTTCCGTTTGGCATCGTAACAAATGAAATTGATATAGATCAAATTTTTTAATTTGAAATTGAATCTACGCGCAAGTGTCCAAAAAATTGGCAACAAGGGGACCCCAATAAACCACTCTTGCCTTGCCTCAGAAAGGAGCCAATGGAGGATGAACCACCAAGCTCTCCGCTCCACCTTGCATTCACAAGGGGCAAAGCAAAAGTGACAATGCAGACGGCCCGTTCGCCCCTCTTATAAG
Organism: Pseudoscleropodium purum; assembly: GCA_963969395.1. Classification (NCBI taxonomy): domain Eukaryota; kingdom Viridiplantae; phylum Streptophyta; class Bryopsida; order Hypnales; family Brachytheciaceae; genus Pseudoscleropodium; species Pseudoscleropodium purum. The sequence continues at coordinate 13,359,072 of OZ017797.1, forward strand.
GCGCGGACGGCCCCAAACCGTCCGCCCGATCGGACGGGCCGGGGGTGGCAGACGCATCGGCCGTTCGCCTCCCCGAAACCCTCGAGCCCCGTCCGCCCGATTGGACGGCCACGGGCGGACAAATCTGCCGTCCGCCCAATTCGACGAGCAGCGGCGGACGGCCCGTCCACCCCATCGGACGGCCCCAAACCGTCCGCTTGATCGGACGGGCCGCGGCTGGCGGATGCATCAGCCGTCCGCCTCCCCGAAACCCTATAGCAGTACAGTCGCGTCCGCCCGATCGAACGGCCACGGGTGGACAAATCTAGCGTCCGCCCGATCCGACGGGCAGCGGCGGACGGCCCCAAACCGTCCGTCCAATCGGACGGGCCGTGGGTGGCGGACGCATCGGCCGTCCGCCTCCCCGAAACCCTCGAGCCCCGTCCGCCCGATCGGACGGCCACGGGCGGACAAATCAAGCGTCCGCCCGATCCGATTTATTTTCCATATTTGAAAATAGAATCTAAAGAAGAACCACTAATTGTCTAATTTGGGCATTTCTTCATACCAATAAGAAATCATTTTAGTTTTTAGTAATCGTTGAATGAAAAATAAAAAAATTTCAAATATTCAAATAATTTAATCTTTCATAAATTAATTAGAAATACATTTATATCATTTACGAGTTTCTAAATGTAATAAACACACAACAATAATTTCAAAATACACACCATGCTAGTACATATTTAACCTCGAATGCTAAATTCAAAAATAGACATAATATGGCTCTTACAAAGTTACATTTCTTCTTCATATTTTTATTATTTATCAAAGTCGCTTATAGCCTTATACATCAACGCTATTATAAAATAATACAATGATGTCTTCAACAATATGCTTGCCTACATACATACTTGGTGTACACTATTACACAACACTTTTTGAAAAAGTGAACAAAATTGTTGTTCAAAATTTCTCTATTCATTTAAAATTTTGTACTACTTCTACCAATCTAGTACTCTATACTTGTCGTGAGAGTAAAAATGAGAAAATGGAGCAAATACATGTTCACTATATACTTGCATGTTTTTTTATTTGGAATCTAAATCGGACTCAAATTGTTGACCGCTGCCTCTTCTTTGTACTCCAATGAACGGACCACCTCCGTAGTTTCCGTAATATCTACTCGGTGCACTTCCTTGTCCATAGTTTGAACCTCCAAAAGTGGGAGGAGGAACCGGAGTAGTAGGCTCTGATCCTCTTTCATTTGAAGCCTCATAATAAGAGGCCCCATGATGCCCGTATGAATCACTTCTAGTTGATCTCAGATAATATTGGGCGCTTCTGTAAAGAGAGCAACTATACTGCGGGGTTACATGATTTCCTCCACTACCTTCGGAGCCCACTTGAGTGGGCGTCGTATAATATGAACCAGATTCACTAGACCTATCATAGTGCGTGTTGCCATAGCTACCTACTCCACCTTGAGAGCCAATTTCAGGGGGAGTGCCATAATGAGAACCAACTGCACTTGAACCACCATAATGCGTGGATCCATAGCTCCCTCTTCCACCTTCATATCTATTTTGAGGATCGTAACTAGAGTATGAACCACCTCTTCCTTGTTCACATTCTCGCGTTCCATGTTCATGTCTGTAGGACCCACCATGCCTATCTTGCCGTCCACGATCTTGAAGGCTTCTACGTGTTGCCTCTTGCATTTGTTGTTCGAATTCAATTCGTTCTCGTTCTTCTACCTGCTCGTGCCTAACTCCAAATGTAGCAGGCGTTTGCATATCATCATCATCATCGTCATCTGTCCACGCATCTTCAGCATCTCGTAGAACAACTGAAGGTTGTTGTAGATAACCTCAATTGGACCACTCTGGCATGCAATCGCTTGCGCCCCTCCATTGTGTATCTATAACGGCATCTGTGCGCGTATAGTTCTCCACATTGCGACCTGTAGCGGTACGCCAGTCCACGTCCTTGTGGAGTATAATCTCTACCCAAACCATTGCCATAACATTATAATTCATTATATTTGGTTTGGCGCTTTTAATGCCAAGAACTTGATGCACTTGTGTGTATCGTTGTTTGAAGTGCTCACTTTAGCACGTAGACATTTGTCCTTTCCAACGTGGCGCTTGGTGCTCTACACGTTTACGTCGCCAAAGTTTTTGAATGTGAATCATTTTCACATACTTCTTGCACATTGAACAATCCCACACTCTTGTTGGTTTTTCTTCCCATCCCGTTCACCCACGCACAATGGATCGGCCCAAGCATCCCAATCGAACAATTGGGGTCTTCCCTTTCGACTACTTTTTTTGGGTGTTCTATCTTTCGGTATAATGAAGCCGAAGCAAAGAGAATGAAACAATTAGAAAGCTTAAGAACCAAAATTTTGATTTAATTAATTAATTAAAATTTTACAAGCGTGAACTTTGTGAAAATTTGTAACAATGCCACAACAATCGTTCACTCAAAGCGGAAGAGGCACGCAGAGCTTCCAATGCACTGGTTCGCCCACTCCAAAAGAGAACGATTGTTCGGAATGAGCCGTTCGCCTCCTCATAAATATATGCGGACACCTCGAGGCGGACGTTCAAATCATGCGGACCACATCAGTCCGCGTGTCAATTGGACAGCCGTACCGGGGCGGACGGGTATCGGGGCGGACAGGGCGGACGCCGGATCGGACGGACCGGGCGGACGAAGGACAGGGCGGACGGGTATCGGGGCGGATGGGGCGGACGGGGCGGACGAGGCGGACAGGACAGACTCCGGATCGGGCGGACAGGGCGGATGGATATCGCGGCGGACAGGGCGGACAAGGCGGACGGCTCATCTTAAACCCTAAACCTAATGAAGGAAATTGTTCTTTTTTCAAAATCTCACGGTATAGATGTTTAACCCCTAAAGTTCTTTTCACTAAAAACACTTCAAAACTGCCATTAGTAGTGCAAATACCAAGTCTTAGAAGAAAAATACTTTTGGGCATATGTAACTGTAGGATCTTGTAGTAAATTAGTTAGAAAAGATGTGGAAAAAATTTTAGACAAATCCACCATTTGGATTGTAAGATATTAGATATTGAATGTTTCATTTAAGGGGGCTATTCAATTATGTCTATTAATGAACAATTGGTAGGCTAACAAACCTAACTTAGCATGTATTTTAATATTTGTTGCAATTGTTTTAGGAATATTATAACATAATACTATTATAATATTCTTATAAATGATATAGTACTAAATCATTTCAAAATCAACAACATTCGAATACAATCTGTCAATCTTGTCTTCCATACTCCTTTAATGATATATATATATATATATATATATATATATATATATATATATATATATATATATATATATATATATATATATATATATATATATATATATATATATATATATATATATATATAAATAAATATATATACATACATAAAATATATTAGATAAATCAACATGAACAAATCAATGATTATATATTTCATAGATCTATTCTTCATCAATCAAATAAGAGTGCATGTTCAAATATAAACAAAGATGGTTTCTCCATTTGTTCCCAAAAAATAGATAAACAAATAGAGAAAGATATGAAGTGAATGTTACTTGGAGAATTGGAAAGAAAGAAATTGAAGTACTCAATTGCATTTTATTAAATTGGAAAATTGCATGTGGATGGCATGAATTAATCTTCATAGATGCTAAACTCATACAAGTTGCATTTCAACATTTATGATTTATGCAATTGATTGAATTGAAAGTTCTTGTAATTACATTTTCAAATTTTCGATTCAATCATTCAAATTTGCAAGAGTGATTTATGATAGATTTATAACTTTAAATGTGAAAGCATTGAATGCCTTTATGCGTTTGTTCATCAATATATTAATTTTAAATAAATAATATATATTTTTTATAACATATGCATAAACCATTGCATTAAAAAAAACAAAAACTAAGAGCCAAGCCAAATAGGCTGGTCAAATGAAGAGAACAAGAGAATAAGAGCCCTATGAGACAGAAAACAAAGGAAAATAAAGAAAATATCAAAAGGATTCAAAGAAAGGAGCAAGATGCATTCTTGCAAGACCGTAGAATACATAATGATTTCAAAATCCAAACACAAATATATTTTCTATTTCAATGAGAGCCAAAAATCAGGGTTGACAGGATGTCCGGACGCGGACGTAGTGTTCGCAGCGTCCGCTGACATTCGCGTCCTGGCGGACGTAGCGTCCGCCAGTCCCCCGTCCGCCCGCCCGATTACGGCCGTCCGATCGACGCGCGGACTGATCTGGTCCGCACGATCTGGGCGTCCGCCCCGCCCCGCCCGTCTGCTTTCCGACGGCGGTCGGGACGCTGCGTCCGCTAGCGTCCGTGTGTCCAGACGTTTGGAAAATAGACGCTATTTTGGGGCGGACATTCAAATTTGTCAACCCTGCCAAAAATGAACTACCCTGCTCTCAAAGATTGTACAATGTATACGTCATACAAAATGAACATATAACAAAAAGAGTAGAAGACATCGTTTATCATGATTGAAAACTGAAATGATTTTTTCTTTCTATGTAGAATATTTTATGAAATGTAACAATATATTTAATTATCATAGTAATTGGTGGAAATCTTTGTGCAATACATAGAAACATTTCATTCATGTGGAGTTTTTTCATTTATTTAGGATTAAAATTGAAGTATTATACTCTACAAAGTACAAACCAAAAACAATACCATATACCTAAGTTCAAAAGTTTGCAATTGTTTCGTGAATTCATTTTGAAAACTCAAACAAAGAAATATTTTATAATCAATATCTTGTTCATTTGAATCATTTCAAAAATCGAATTCCGAATTCAATTCCTATTTATAATAGAAATTATGTTTGTCAATTTTTTAGATCTTTAAACAATGAACCCTCTTTTTTAAAATTAATATTTAAAAACATCTGAAATAAGAATATTGGAATTACCCTTCAAAATAAATATAGCACATGTATAAGTGTATAATGTATTCTACTCAACCAACTCAAGTAACGAATTTTTCTATGTTTTTAAAGAAAAATATAGCCATACATGATTCGAAAGTTAAAACATTGATTTTTTTTTTTTTTCAAATCTAATCAAAATTTCATTAAAAAATATGAAAGACTCGATGTTCATTTGAAGATCGTGATGCACTTTTAATGAGAAATCACAGCCTTTCATTAAATATCATAAGGTTGAAATCCATTAAACTGTTATTCTAATTATGTATTGGGGCCTTTTTAAAAAATTTCATTTGCTTACAATGAAAATTGAATTGATTATTTATGCAAAACATTTGATTTCCTAATGAACTTTAAAAAAATCCCCACCATCTTCAGATCTTCTCAAAACCTATTTAGAGGGATAATATCAATAAATAATCCAAACATATTCAACTTAACCACATTCCCCTCATTCGTAAAACAATTTAGGGGAGAAAAGATTAGGTTTAGGGTAATTAGGGTATAGGGTTTAGGGTTTACATTTAAAAAAAATAAAAAATGATAAATCAATTACATTGATCCTCATTTAGCAGTGATTATTAGGCTGTTTTATTTTTGAAATGTTACCACTCTTTTTGAATAATAATGGCCTCATACGATGCACCAATGGACAGCTGGGCGGACGCCGTCGGCGGTCAGTGTTTAAGTGGGGCGGTCGGCGTGTCCAAAGCGCGGACGGCATCGGAAGGCGGACAATGCGGACAGTCCGGGCGGACGCGGCAGTCGGTCGGGACGGTCAGACGGGGCGGTCGGTCAGGGCAGTCGGACGGGGCGACTGGCAGACGGCGCGTCCGCTGCCGAAGCGGACGTCGTCGGTCTGTGCGGTGGACGCGAGGTTCGGGGCCACTTCGCGCGGTCCGGGGCAGGTCCGGCGGCAGACGGCTATAAGGGTGGAGTGACTTTCATTTCTTCTCACTTCAATTCTCCTTCGGTGCCAAGTTGGATGTGCTACTATTGCTTTATACGCTAGTTGCTCCTACGAGGTGGAGAGTTGGAGTCCTCTATCTTTTGTTACTGTGTTGCGGTTGATGCCATCACTTTTGACTATCACGTGAGATTTTTTTATTTACTTCAATTGGTTATTGAATCCAATTGACAATCATGAACGGCGAAGGTGATCGAAATATGGATGGGTGACTCTGGGAAGCGAAGCCAAGAAAAAGAGCAAAGTGAAGGAGGCTACACATGACCTTCGACTTGACATTTTAAATGACCCTACAATTAAAGCAGAGAGCGGATGGGAAGATGAAGATGCGGAGTATTGGACATAAAAAATGTGCAGGACCTATGTTAAAATGTACCACATTGACAAGTTGTGGCCTCAGGAGTCGCATAAGAGTCATACACGGTACTTTTGTTGTAAACCATGGACTTGCAACAACAAACATTTTGTCCATCGATTTGAGGAGGTGTGGCGTGTTCTATTCGGAAACAAGCGCAGAAGCAAAGGCTATATTAATTATAGCGTGGCGTGTATGGTTTACACTGAACTTATATTAGAGCGCAAGATTGATTGGAGCACGTTTTCGACAACAACAGCTTGCCCATTTCTACTTGAAGCCAATCAAAAAGACATTCCCGACTTGTACAATTCAGAGGGAGAAACAGAAAAAGTATTAAAAAATACTATTGAGGTGAAAACGGATGGTGTGGAGAAAGCCTCAAATGTTGAAGAATTACGGTCTGTACAATCTCCAACAAAAGCAATGAATGAAAGCTCTTCGAAAAATGTGGGGAAAGATGTGGAGAAAGATGTAGAGGTGCAAGAGGGTGAAGTCTTTTCCACAGCTCCAACGCGTTTGACCTTTACACCAAATGTTGCGGCACAAACGCAAACGGAGTTTGTAAACGAAGGCAATGTTTGCACGGAACGCGGGGAAACTTCAAAAAGTAAAGTAGACGAAGTCTTGGCGGAGAAAGTGGCAAAGGCTAATGCTACAATTGATAGTCTGATAGCCAACAATTGTTTTGATAGTTTGGTCTACAAATCTCTGCCTATGCATCAAGGCGTTGAATCTAGTCCAGCGTTAAGTTTAGAAGACAAAGTACATACGCCTCGTGGACAAGGCGTGACGATTGATAATATATCCTCATTATGGAGTTTCGAGCGTAAAAAGCGGACGGAGGAGTTTCCGTTTACAACGTCATTGCCAAATCTTCTACATCGAACCTTGCAAGACATATCCAATCCAAAACAATTGGAAAATCTTTTGAAGCTCTCGGTTCAGTTTGCTAACCTTCATGAAGAAATAGGTGGATCGTTTAACCCCGATGATGGTGCTATTGCTGTTCCAATGAGTCCACTTGCAGATCCAAAGAATGTTGGACATATACTTGATACAGCTTTCAAGATGACGATGTCAGCTAAATTTTTAGCGAAAATTACTCTGACTTTTATGAATTTGGCCAAGGAGTTTTCTTTCATGGCACCAGAGATGTTGAAAGGTGCTATAGCATTTCAGAATCTCACGAAGACTTTCGGACCACTTTTTAAAGAAAGAGATGTTCACATACTACAATTGGTGGAATATGAGAAAAAAATTGCTAACCTTGGAGGAGTGGAAGCAAGGTACAAAGTGTTGGAATTGAAATTAAAGACTTCGGAGAGTGAAGTTGAACATTTAAATCAACAATCATCGAGGCAAATAGAGGAGTTGATGAAGATGCGTAAACGGATTGCAGAATTACAAGGGACCTCCAAGAATCCAAGTGAGGTTGCAATCTCACAAGTGATTGTACTCGGAGACAGTCAAGAGACTCAAGAGAGTAAAGATAAGCTCTCTCTTCCTTTTGATAAGGCCGAAGCAAGCGACAACCCTGCCATTGTGAATGTACAAGAAAGTCACGACATAAGCATGTTAAAAGCGACACAACAACCATCAATGAAAAAGCTTTCATCCGTTTACGTGAATGCGGAGACGCAAACGGAGAGTTGTGACTTTGAAGAATTGAAGCATAAATTGGAGGAGGTAATTGAAGCAAAAAGAATCGTTGAATCCAAGTTGAATCGATTGCAATTGTGCTTGGATTTGAAGAAGTTTATGCCATCTAGCGGCTTGGAGTCTCGATGATTAGCATGGGTACAAAGACTCTAAGATAGACCCTCTGTAGTATCTCGAGCAATGGCAGGTCTTCAAACATTGGCAATGGAGTCGAATGAAAATTGCGATGCCATTCAAAGCTCTTTGAGTTGGTTCAAGACTATGTTTGACCAACATCCTTCTAAGGGATATACGGAGATCACATGTTGGAGAGACATGGATGCCATATTTGAGCGGTTAAACGACACAAAGAAAGACCAAGCTCCACCCATCAATTGGGCCTTGGAAGTAGAGGAAGGATGGGTCCCTTACAACACACTTTCAGCACACATCAATGTGAAAGATAAGCGAGTGGTGTATGCTTGTAATCCAGCCTCTCTAATCTTACATGGTTGTTGTAGCCTTTGCCAAGGCCTCTTCGGACCGGAAGGTGCGGTAACCATGGGCCAATATCGCCACACTTTTCATGTCACTTGCATTGTGAAAGCATCACTCATTCGTTTAGTGTGTGCCGAATGTCATAGTCCATTGAGTGCTAGGTTCTACGAAATGTTTGGTATCTTGGAAGCTATGCCTTCAGGCCACGAGTACAATCGTTGGAATCTTCTTCTTGATCAAGCGCCGTACAAATTTCAAAATTATCAACATTGGGGGAAGTCAATCCGGTGGAATGCAAATGAACAGAGGCATGATTTGTACGAGGAATCTCAGCAACCATTGGATTTTGATGTGTGAATGACTCACAATAGAGAGATGGAATTGCGGGCTCGAGGAATCATAAATGACGCAGCCCGTGAAATGTTTTGTCGCAATATGGGGGGACATTGGAGCTTGCAACACGAAAAGTTCTTTCGTTTTCCAGATAAAAAAGTGGAGAGAGGACCAGAAGACAGTTGGGTGGAGGTGAACCATGGAAAAGAGTTCGATGAGTAGTATAAGGTATACGACCATACCCTCGTAGGTAGGGCCCTTCTATTGTGAGTATTGTCGAAGTTGAAAGAGGCTGCAAAAGTTCGTGCTGTCTATGATACAAATGGACAAACAAGCACAGGACATTCATCTGTAGATGTGGCAGCAGCATTTGATAGGCGCATTGGCGATATTATAGGGCATTGGAAGGCTTTCCTATTGGATGGAGACTGCCTCACAGTATGGCAAGGGAAAGGAGATGATGAAGTTGTTCAAGCGATGGTAGATCGTGTGGAGAGCAACTTGAGAACCTTGAAGGCAGACGAAGTCGATTTATCACCGAAAAGAAAACAAAAAAGGAAGCGTGAAGAGGACGATGACTTCTCTCCGGAAACCAAGAAACAATTTCATAAGGTAGACATCAAAGTTCAATCTGGAGGGCGAATAGTCCGTCCAAGTCAACAACAGTCAACTCATCAATCATCTGCTAAACTCCTCGGTACAGCAGATTTTCCTTTTGTTTTGGGAGAAGGTAGTGGTCCATCCGGTGGAAAGTAGGATTTGAGGAGAATTTTGTTTTTTAAAAACAATGGTCCTTTCATTGTTTAAAAACAAAAAAGAATGTGAAAGATTTAGATCTTAAAAAGATCGTATAGGATTCAATAGTAATATTCGAACTATGTTTTCATGTATTTTGTTTATACATATATATTTATATATAAAGATGCTATATTTTCATTTGCGTATAAAAATATTTTTATATGTACATCTTATTTTACGTGGATGCATTCATTTTTGATTGTATAACATTCAAATTACATAACAATATAAAATTTTCTAATGACTAATGGCAATGCAAAGTCCGCCCCATCCGCCCTGTCCATCCGCCCCGTCTGGTCTGTACGCCCGACTGCCCCACCCGTCCGCCTTCCGATGGCAGGAGGGATGCTGCGTCCGCTAGCGTCCGGACATCCGGAAAACGGACGCTATTTTGAGGCGGACGTTGAGATTTGTCAACCCTAGCATGACAAGGTTGATTTATTGGTCATATATTGTGCCCTATCTCAACCCCATCGTAGTCAACTACTTGAATGCTACAAGTCTTACAGTTTTTGCAATCTTCTCACCTAGCTTGGCATAAATCATCTTCATCTCACTTCACCTACTGATCCAACAAAGACAATAATATTCATATTGTCCACAAAAATGTTTTTCACCTATTTCAATTTCTTTTTAAAACAATTCCAATTATTGTATCTTGCAGACTATACACTTTGCCATCTCCCTAATAGTTAAAGAATCGAGACTGAAGATTGACTTGGAATTCCCATATTAGTTCATTTTGTCACATGTTGCAATGGGTGTCAATGTTGGTTGAGATGACATCCTACAAAACTTTTGTAACAAGGATGACCTCACCATAAATGGTAACATTCCATGGCAGGGTCCTTGGGAGAAGGCAAGGCAATTTATGCCGATGCTCATGGAAGGACTATCAAAACCCAGGGATATTGTCGTTGATTGCACCGCAACTACAAGTTATTCTAGCAAGCTCTTCTTTTTGGGATTCATTAGAATTTGCAATGACATTCTTCTTTTGGATTCTTCGTCTAATTCTTATTACTAATCATTACAGGATCCACCATTTAAGCTTATTGTGCAACATGTCGCCATATTCTTGCATTTGAAGAAGACAAAGCGATATTTGATGCCCTCATCACACCAATAGTACACTCACATGTGGATCCTCAAATTCAACAACCACTAGGGATGACAAATTGGAACGTTCAGGGTAAATTAACATCTGAAATCTAGAAATACGTCTACAACGTCCGCAAACGGATGGCAAAAAAAATTTGCCATCCACCCCATCCACCAAATAGATCTAGGCCGTCAAATCTTGCAAATAGCAAATGCAGAAAAATCTGAACCGTTAGATCTTGTGAACAGCATAACGGATGTTATTGGTGGACAGATGGGGTGGATGGCAAAAAAAAAAATTTCCAAATGTCAATGGATGTTGTGGATCCAATGTTCACAATTAGATGTCCTATCAACCCTGACACCCACACACTACTATTGCTCCTAACGATTTGGATGAAGAAGATATACCAGTCCAATGTATTATCAAGCAATCAAGATTCAATAAGTAAGTTCTTCTTTTTGTTTCTTCTTCTCTAATTGATGTACCATTCAAATTGATTATGATCTAATACTTGACTTCATTGTGTGTACAGGCAAGCCCAAGAAGTGAGGACCTCTAAATATGTTCTATTTTTTGCAAGATCTAGGTTCTATCCTAGCCCCCCTAAATCATTCCACCTCTCTGTTTATACAAAAGCAGTCTCCAAAGTTTTAGTAAGCCAAAACCCAAGACCAACATCTAGGGCACGATTGGTAGATCCTCGCATTCTACAATTTATAGATGATTGTGCCGTAGAATCGGATTCACAATCATCAAATAGTGAGACTAATTCAAGCTCATCACATTGTACTTGAGAAATTGACCAATAGCACTTTGATTTTAATCATTCTTTTCTTCTCTTTTGATATTGTTTGTACTTGACACCAATTTTTTTGATTCGGCATTTACTTCCATTCTTGCATCTTGTAAATTGACAATGCTTTCTATAAGGATCAAAATTGCATGTAACAAGTATCTCTATTTTAATAAATTGTACCCAACATTTTCTAGATACAATAATATTCCCCCTTTACCTTCTAAACCTAAACCACTAAAATCCCATCTTCCAAAAGAAGTGCCAAGTTAATTATTAAAATTTCAGATTTAAAGTGGATGTTGTAAGTTTGTACCTTGACACCAAGAGCCAAACAATTGTAATAGGTATGAGCGTCATAGACATCTCTTGGTACCAAGAGTGGTTATAAGAAATGAATGCCTCTTGCAAGATTGTCACAATTAGTTTCCTAAATCTAACATATGTTATTTTAAAATACAATGTGGATACCTAATAAATCAGAAGAGGATAGGGGACCATATACACGACTCAAGACCGAGAGTGGGTAAGAATGTGTTTTGTCCTTCAGGTTATGTATCCGATTTTTTTAAGATACTTCTTTGTCTATATGTTTAAAAATAGATTGAGCTTAGAGGTCATAAAACACCTAGAGGCATAAAGGGATCTAGGTACCGAGAGCAAGGTTGACAAATCAGTACATCCGCCCCAAAATAGCATCCGTAACCCAGACGTCCGTCCTCATGGACGCCAGCGGACGCAGCGTCCCTCCCGCCGTCGGAAGGCGGACGGGTGAGGCGGGGCGGACGGCCCGAGGCGGATGCCTAGATCATGTGGATCAGATCAGTCCGCATGTCGATCAGATGGCCGTACCGGGGCGGACGGGGCGGACGGCGTCCGCGAATGTCAGCGGACACTGCGGACACAGCGTCTGCATCCGGACGTCCCGGACGTCCAACCGTCCTGTCAACCCTGACCGAGAGAGGTCACACACAGGTTCTATTCTTACAAATATATATTTAGTTTTTTAAGATATTTGATGTTTTTTAAATCAAAAATAGTTATAGGGCAGGTCATCTACGGTTATGGCCTTATGGGTCCAACTCACCGAGATCACTAAATTCACAAGACTATACTTTCACCTTTTTGGATCCCTCTAAACTTTCACCTACTTTTTAATGAACTTTTCATCAACTTTTCATCTAATTTTTCATCAACTTCTCATCAACTTCTCATCAACTTTTCATCCAACTTCTCATTCAAATTTTCATCAAATTTTCACCCTAATTTTCATCAAATATTCTAACAATAAAATTTCTGCTTCTTTTTTTTCATCCAAGATCACCACTCCATGCTCACCATCCCCACTTCCCACTTTTACACCAACATTTCTCACCCCAACCATATCTCAAGCTAAAGTTGCAATAACCATATATCCAAGCATTATTTATCGCTATTGTATTAAACTATACAATAGGGTACTATAATCTAACAAATTTTTCTTCCCAAGTAGATCCAACAAAAAATCTATGAACTTCAAAATGCTCTTACAAACTAAAAAATGCATATATTTTCAAACCACAAATTGTATTGGAATTATAATAAAGTATACTTGAATATCATAATAAATATACATGTAATTCCAAATCATACAACAAATTGGATTTCTTCTATACACTATCTACCATCTAATGCCTTTACTTTCAAATTATTGCATGATAGTCATGTATAGTGACAAACGAAACTAAGTACTTAGGGAAGAGTCTCAACTTTGGCATGTATTCTGTAGCAATTGAGATTACATATTATGAAAGTGATTGAGCAAATTGTAAATATAAGAAGTCTTCTTCATATATGTGAAAAGAAAATTCCACTACAAGAAAATGATTATTTTATGACTACAAAATATGATTGTAGTGAGTCATAAAATTAAAAAATGTAAAGCAAAAATCACTATAGATGACTTGCACTAAATCATTCACTTTCAGTCATATGATTGGTAAGTCATATTTACAGTCATATAGATTTGGGAGTATAATAAACCATTTTTAGATGTATTTTGTCAACATGGCGTATATGTTGACTATGCTTAGAGGCTTGACTTTTTCATAAGCTGCCTAGGCAAAATAAAAAAATTCTATGTGGAATATGACTCACTATAGTCATATTTTGGCTAATGCGGAATATGACTGCACTGAGTCATTTTTGAGTAATATGGAATATGACTATAGTGAATCATATTTTGAGTCATATTTTAAATGATTTGGAATATGACTGTAGTAAATCATATTTTGAGTCATATTTGAAGTGATATGGAAGATGACTATGGTGAGTCATATTTTAAATGATATGGAATATGACTGTAATGAATCATATTTTGAGTGATATAAAATATAATTGCAACAAGGCATATTTTGAGTGATATGGGATATAACTATAGTGAGTCATATTTTGATTGATGTAGTATATAATTATAGTGAGTCATTCTTTTGTTCAAATTAGTATTAAAAGATAGTAAGAAGTAAAAGCTAAGATATAACAAGTGGCAATAAAAACTAAAACTAAAAACGAATAAGAAGCAAGAATAAGACAAGTTAAGATGTAATAAAATGATAATAAGAGACAAAGGATAACAAACAATAGAAAATAATGTCTAAAAGACAACAATTAAACAAGAATCAAGATCCAACTTAAGATGCAATAAAAAGACAATAAAAGACAAGGAATAACAAACAATAGAATATAATGTCTAAAAGACAACAATTAAGCAAGAATTAAGATCCAACTTGAGGCAACAATCTTAAAACAAAAACCTTGAAGTAACAATTTTGAAGCAATAATTAAAAAACAATAACTAAAAAACAATAACAAACTAGCAACAACTTTGAAGCAACAACAAACTAACAACAACTAAGAAGCAACAACAAATTAATAACAACTAAAAATAAAAACTAAGATAAACTAAGAAACAACAACAAAACTAACATCAATTAAGAAACAACAACAAATTACTTAGCAACAACTACAAAGCAACAACAATGAAACAACAAACTAACAACAACTAAGATGTAAGAAGCAACAACATATTAGTAACAATTAAGAAACAACAACTAAAACCTCCATAACTAAACAACAACAACTAAAACATAACACAACAATTAGAACTTCATAAAACAAAAGAAGGAAGAAGAAACGAGAGTTAGAAAGCAACAACTAAACAACAACTAAAACACAACAACACAACAATTAGAACTTCAAAAAACAAAAGGAGGAAGAAGAAACAAGAGTTAAAAAGCAACAAAAAACAAAGAAGATGAGGCAAATGAAGTGGCGGCTAGGGTTTCAAAACCCTAAAAAAGTGGCAAATAGGGTTTTAAAATCCTAAAAAATGATAGCTAGGATTTTAAGATCCTCAAAAAACAATGGCTAGGATTTTACAATTTTGAGCAATAATTTATTTACATTTTTTTTATAGTACCCAAATTTTTAGAAGGCTACCCAAAAAAAAACTTCAAAAAAAATGTGAACCTACAAAAATGTGACTATAGAATATGATTGCATGTAGTCATATGTGCAAAAATATGATTGGCAAATATAACTAGTGTTCCCATAATACATTCCCTACAGTTCCCTAAGAAGTATTTTATCGTTTTCCACGCATGTATACTATACACCTATGAAGTACAAAGGCAAAATATGGCTGGCAATCATATTTGCAATCATGTTTTTTCTAAATGTTGTGGAATCTCAAAATATGACTACGAGCAATGACCAGTCATCCTCAGTTATATTTTTACAGTCATAAAACATTCAAATCCTAGTATTGTTCCAAAAGGCAATAGGATTTCTAAAATAAAAAATGTTGAAGCAGCTAAGGTTAGAGTACTTACTTTTGTTTGTAGCCACCAATAACCTTGAGTTTGCATTTATGCACCGATTTGTACACAAAATTGTGGAGCTCTACATTTGTAAATTATATAGTAGTGAAAATTTTTATAGTTGTGCTTCTATACCTTGGTCATCTCAGTTGCAAAAGCTCCTAGTGTTAGAGCAACTCCAAAATGGCATTTCAACACAAAAAATTGTAGATGCAATAGGCATGAGTTGATCTTGGGTTGTTCATCTGAAAAGGGAGATTGTTGGGGAGCTCGAGAAGCAACGGGGAGGAATCTGTTTTAGAGTTGCATCAAAGATAGCAACAAATTTTCGAAAAGAGAGATAAAAACGTGTCTATTGTAGCTGTGAGACATGCTTTGAGATAAGAAGGTTTGGGTGCAAGAGTGCAATAGAGGAAGTTGCTTTTGGCATGGTTGAGGTTTGCTCAAAAGTGTGCAAATTAGACCATTCATGATTGGAAATGCATTATCTTCAATGATGAAATGAAGATAAATAGGTTTAATCCCAATGGTAGTTCTTGGTGTTGGATTACAGATGGTAAACGTGTCCAACCACAATATGTCCAACAAATAGTCAAACATGGTGGTAGACATGTCATGATTTAGGAATGTATGACAACTTTTAGACATGGATCTTGGCACAGAATTGAAGGTGTAATGGATAGGCATGTGTACAAATTTATTTTGGAAAACTTCTTATGGTCTCCAATCTAGCATGACAATTTGGACCAAGCAATGTGATGTTTCAATAGGATAATGATCCAGAACACACAAGTAAGATGGTGTAGGATTGATTTAAATCACAACCATTTCAACTTCTCCAATGGCCTCTTCAGTCACTAGTTTGAATCCCATAGAGCATTTTTGGGCTCTTATAAAATAATATTTGAACAAATTTTCTACACCTTCGAGATGAATTGAAAAATTCTAGGAGTGTATGCACATTGTTTCTTCTAATTTCAATATGGAGGATTGCATGGCATTGTATGAAAGCATGCCACAATAAATTGCTAATGTATTGGTAACTAGAAGCTATTAGACAAATTATTGAAGTTAAAAAAAGTAGATTGAACAAAATTGAGTACTTGCATATGGTTGTTGATTATAAATTGTAAAAGATTATCTAGTTTTCAATTTGAAGTATAACTCTATACACATGTACACAATTATATTTGCTTTTGAATGTACTTTTCAGCTTTAAACAAGAATCACTACATTGTGTGTAATAACTTGCCGAAGTTGACTTCTTCAACAAAGTACTCATTTCATTTGTCATTGTATACTTTATTACAATTACAACACAATTTGCAATTCAAAAACCTATATATTTTCAAGTATGATTCAACATCTCAAAGTTCATGGGCTTTCTATCAAATCTCCTTGCCTAAGGTAGTTACACCCATAACCATGAGCATCCCCATGGGCGTTCTCTATATTATTACCTATATTTGTTGAATTTAGTCCTATGCTTGTGAAGTATAGAAAAACATGATTATGGATGAAAATTGTGGCAGAATGAATTGTCAATGGCATTGGAGATGGGTTCAGTGTCAGACGGATTGCTTGAACATCCAATGTCTTGAAATTAAATGGGAATGAGGCTATGGATTTGGTTTATTGCATTGTGGCTAGCGGTTATGGGCCTAATTAAAACCACTATGTTTACAGTCTCTAGTAATTGTGATGTTAAAAGAAGCAGATATGGATGTCTCTACAACATTATTGCATGATTGTGATGTCATAAAAATGGACTCCAACTACCGGAGCAACATGCAAACATTGCAATTATTTTTTTATTTTTTTATTTTTTTATTTTTTTATTTATGCTATTTTTATTTATTTTAGATTTTTTTTTTTCTCTACTTTAGTATTCTACTAGTGTTTGCAACTAGTACCTATATGCCATTGCTACAATTGAAAGAAAAACAAAAGTAAGTTTTTAATTTTCTAATTCATGAAAAAACTTTGAAATTCAATGTCTTTATAATCTTTAGTTCATACATCATGAAACAAGCCCATGCACTTACCCTTGCCTTCCTTTATATATTTTGCAAGTTTTTTTTTTAATATGTATGCAAGTAATGGAATCCAACATTTTTTACATTTAATTTTTTAGGGTTCTATTTTTTTATTTTTCTATTTTTTATTTTTATTTTTATTATTATTTTATATATCAAACTAGTATAAAAAGAACTTGCTTCCCATGGATTTGTATATTTTGAATTCATTTGCTATCATTTTTTTTAATATTTTTATTAGTATGTTTATATAATTCTTAGATGTTTATTCTTTGTCTTTTTTATCAATTGATATGCAAGATACTTTTGTAAGGTGTATAAATATTAATGAATATTCTGTAAAATGTATTATTATATCAATTTACATCTTCTCATAGTATTATTTTGCAAAACTTTTGATTTAGAAAGAGAGAAAGAAATTATAAGATATTTATATAATTCTTACATGTTTATTCTTTGTCTTTTCTATCAATTAATATGCATGATACTTTTGTAAGGTGTATAAATATTAACAACTACTTCGCAAAATATTTTATTATATTAATTTACATCTTCTCATAATATTATTTTGCAAAAACTTTGATTTAGAAAGAGAGAAAGAAATTATAAGATGTTTATATAATTCTTAGATGTTTATTCTGTCTTTTCTATCAATTGATATGCATGATACTTTTGTAAGGTGTATAAATATTAACAACTACTTTGCAAAATATTTTATTATATCTATTTACATCTTCTTATAGTATCATTTTGCAAAACCTTTGATTTAGAAAGAAATGAATAAATTACAAAAGAAAATTTTTAGTGTAGTTTCAATACTTATTGTGGACATGCTAGTTTAGTGATAGTAATATTCTTACCATCAACTGCAAATATAAGAGCATCAAGACAACACTTTTTTGTAGAACCAACAAGCTAAATAAGTAAGGTAAACTACCAAAATCTCACAACATTATACATCTCTTTTAAATTTTTTAATTCAAAGCTTTATAATTTAGTCATAGAAGATGCATACAAAAAGTTTTTTTCATTTTAAATGCAAATTTCTTGCAATTTCCATATTCAAAGTTTCTAAAATTTCTTCTACACATTCTTGTATTAGTTTTGTTAGTGCAAGGTCTTCTAATTATATATGCAACAAAAAAATAATTTTTGAAAAGTTTTGCAAGTTCTAATAGAAATACTATTTTCAAATGTTTTTTGACAAAAAATAACCTTGGTTCTTTAGAAGTTAATGGATAATCAAGCATTATTCTTTTACAAATTTCATTTTTAATGTGAACTGAATATTGTGTTGAAATATGATATATTTAGTTATAGTTGCATGCAAATTGTTGCTATGCTTTTGAATATGGAATCTAAAACAATGATATGGAGACAAATAATTTTTGCAAATTTTTAGTTCTATGCATTGAAAATTTTTATAGATGGACTAATAAATAAGATAGAATAGTGTGTGAAGTAAAATATCATTGTTTTTATTAAAAAATTACCTGCCAAAGGTGCTACTCTTTCCTAATCATCTGTCTCAATTGCCATTAATTACAATCAGTTCAGTGATGTTCATAAGTGTAAACAACCTTCATTTTTTTCTCTTACCACCGCCTACTTAAGTCTCCTCTAAGTTACCTCCAAGTCTGAACGTACCTTAAATTATAGAGTAATTAACAAAGTCTGTAATTACTTGGATTGAGTGATCAAGTTACCTAAGAGTTTATCTTAAGTTCAAGCTTAGTCTGTAATGACCTCAGTGGAATAATTACCTTAGTTGAGCAATTATATGACCAATTGGTAGACTAATTACAATAGCGATCAATTCATTAAGTTGGTAATAGTGAGAGATCATGTCTAATTCAATCAGAGAAGGTGAGCATTATTGTTACAATATGCAGGATGCTCAAGGACCATGGGCACCTGAGCTCCAGTCTTACGGACTTCCAGGACCAAGTGGCTACTCTTCGTTTTCTAAAAATGACACTGATTAGGAGCTACAGTTTGAAATTGCAAGACCTGCAACCATGCATACAATACAATCGAGTTGGAGAGGATGGCAAAGAGGGGTGCAAGACCAACGTGTCATGATGGGCAACTTAAATGGCCAGGGTGCACAGGTGTTGATCAATGAGCTAGGGGCTTTTGGCCAAAAACCAAACATTGAAGGCTTCGGCTACTTTCTAGAGCGAGGTGCAATGGGAGATTGAAGTGGAGGCAGTAACTTTGAAAGGTGAATCAATGTTGAAGGCGAGGAAGTTGCATTGGACCGGATGAGAAGCAAAAGACTATCAACCCCAATAAACATTGACTGCATAGGAAGGCCTAGTCCGATGAAAAATACTAGGCGGAGGTTGAGCAAGGGCCGCACTAGAACATAGACTAACGCACAACTTGCAATAGCACTAGCTGCAATGGATGCCAACAGCCCGCTTGCCATAGTTGCTAGGAACTTTAGAATCCCATAGTCATCCCTCAAAGATCACATTCATAGACAAACACTACAACGGAAGAAAGGTCGTCAAGGAGTCTTGAGCGTAGACGAAGAAATTGCACTTGTCAATTAGATGCTTGAAATGCTAGAACATGCACATTCCATTACAGTCATTGAGCTTAAGAGGAAAGTTATGGAGATCATACAAGAACGTTGGACGCCCTTTGAGGAAGGCATCCCTAGATGTGGTTGGTTTCAATGGTTCCAAAATCATCATCTAGAACTCACTTTGAGATCTTTAGAGGGATTGGAGGAGGGGCAAGCAAAGGGATTAAATCCTAGTAATGTAACTTCCTTGTACGAAAATCTAGGACGAGCATATGGGCAATATGGATATCCACCATTTCACATCTGGAATGCAGATGAGTTAGGAGCACAAGTAGGCAAGAATGGAGGAGGGACTCTTGTGTTTGCATGATGTGGTAGTAGATATGTGCATCAAACGATTCCAAATAGCAAAGAACACCTTACAGTCCTTTCATGCGTGAATGCAGTAGGTCATTACATCCCAAACTATTACATTTTCAAAGGTAAATGCAAACTTTGGAACTTCATTATCAAATGTGAACATGGTGCTTGTATGGCAATGCAACCAAAATATAGGATGATTGCCTATTTGTTTTTTGCTTGGATCACTTACTTTCTAATTGTTATAAAAGAGAAATACAGGATTTCATATGACAATAGATACCTATTAATTCTAGACAGTCTTGGATCCTATATAATACTTGAGGTCATCCAAAAAGCTACAAAGCAGGGCCTTGACATTATCACATTACCTAGCCACACAAGTCATAGATTGTAGCCCCTTGATGTTAGTATATTCAAACCGTTCAAAGTAGCATTTTGAGCATGTAGAGACAGATGGACTATAGACAACAAAGGGAAAGGAACAAACAAGGAAGACCTTGCAAAGTGGGTGCCTTTGGGGTTAAAAAAAGCACTCACTCTAGAAAAAATAAGAAAAAGATTTTCTACCACTGGCATTTGGCCCTCAGATCCAACTACAATGAATGCTTACATGAAGCTTAGCGCGTGCTATGGAGATGATGGAGAGCAAGAAGAGTTCATTGATGACATCGATGAAGAGGTGCAAGACTGCATTCTCAAAAGTGGGGAGGTCAAAATGGACTACATCCCAGAGACTACGGAGATCAAAATGGACTGCATCCCAAAGATTGCGGAGGTCGAAATGGATTGCATCCTAGAGACTGCACAACACCAGATGGATTGTATCCCTAGGACTTAGTCTTCCACAACAGTAGTACTTTGTGGAGTCAAACACAAAATCTAATTATGATTTCTCCAAGAGCATGGAATCGAAAGGAGAGGGAATAGG
This sequence comes from Pseudoscleropodium purum, assembly GCA_963969395.1. Lineage (NCBI taxonomy): Eukaryota > Viridiplantae > Streptophyta > Bryopsida > Hypnales > Brachytheciaceae > Pseudoscleropodium > Pseudoscleropodium purum. The sequence goes on from OZ017797.1 coordinate 13,380,262, forward strand.
TGCTTCAACACTCGCCAATCTATTTCCATTGCAGCAAGTGCAGCATCAAAATTGTAGACAAGCAGAAGGTAGAGAGCCTATGGTTGATTACTCTAAGTTGATCTTGATGACCTCAAAAGACTACATTGTTGCAATGACCGAAAAAGCAACAAAAAAAGCAATCGTTGCAAGGAAATGGGAAGAACGCAAACTATAAGTAGAACAAAGGAAGGCACAACGTAAACATGAGAAGGTTCGTCAAGAAGGTGAAAATGTCATGCGTCAGATTCAAGCTAAGCGTAAGAAAGCGGACCGTGAGCGTGAGAAAGTGCGAAAGGCAATTGAGAAAGCTAAAGAGAATTGCCAAACTTAATTTGCAAAGGCACCAGTGGGGCATTTTTTCAATAAGCAAGTTTGAAATTGGTGGAGCGCCAAAGACATGAAAGAGTCTAATGAATGCTTGCAACAGCACCTTCGACGGCTAAGCTTACCACAAGATCCAAAGGAAGTGTACAACTACAGATTAGTTCTAGATGAAAGGAATGTGTCAACATCGAAGACGTCACAAATTTCCATTGAAGGTAGGTCAATAACATCAAAAGCAAAGAGTCAATGCCGACAGGATTGGGGTGCAACATCGACGAGGATTGGCACACCAACAACAAAGAAAAGATCAGGAGCATTGGAGGTGGGGGACTCCTACGGTAGTCCCAGGGTCACAAATATTGCATGGCAGGGTACTTGAATGCGTTTAAGTGACCGCACATGGGTAGTTCCAATTCCGGCATCTCAACTTTTAATATTTCACATGCGCAGCCTTAAAATACCCTCAATATGGTAATTTTGGACACTTTACATATGAATTACTAATCATTATCTCTCTAATATAGAACCTTATAAGATTAGAATTAGATTATCACAGAATAGTGAAGTATGCAACTCCCTTCTATTTTAGCATAGCCTACAGACAAATCCACATTTTTGTTGATTTTGCACTTTGAATTTTTTTGGTGGATACATTGCTATGATTGTAACTCAACAATTAATGCCAATATTTTTGGTTTTCTCTTGCTAACTTTACAATATAATTTTGAAGCTTCATCAATTTGTTTTGATACACAAAAGTCCTCAATAACATGGTTATGGGTGTAGCTACCTTAGAAGAAAATTTCAAAAGATTATAGCACCCTTCTATAAGGTATGTACACCTTAAAGTGACACTCTCCAAAGTGTGACATCTACAACTATTCAAGATTTAAAGCTTGAAATCTTGGACAGCTGCAAATAGGTGTTAGGAGAGTCACTTTTAGGTGCACATACCTCACAATTCTGAGCAGTAAACATACAGAATACAGTTGTGTAATAAAGATATAAAAAAACATTAAAAAAAATATAAGGTACCTCAACCTATTACCACGGACCATCTCAAATCCGTTCTCATGTACATCTGCTGTACATTTTCGTTTTAAAAGGGCGAGTCAGATGGGAGTGGTAATAGTCGGGTTACCTTAATTGATTCTATTGGAGCAGGACTAATCCATAGCAGAATAAGTTCATCTTTCAAGAAGGAAAGAGCAACGAAAAATAATTACAGTACACAAACAACCGAATGGGTCCAGATGTACAGCCGAAGTGTTTAAGCAGTAACTTTTTCTAAGATTATGCATAAGAGCATAACACAGGAAGAAGGCTCAGACTATTGATAATTGTCGTTGGTAAGTTTTCCTACGACGGAGACTGACCAACATAACTAGTAAGGTCCTAATGCAAGGCAAAATTGTCAAAGAGCAACTCGTTTTTTGCTGGAGTTCATATATGGTCGGATCACCCATTCATTCTGAGCTTCAGATTGGTCCATTGTCCCCAGTTTAATCTGTTACAGAAAAAACAAAATTGCATCAAGAGTCGCAGCAGATTTCTTGCATAATCAATGCAAAACCTCTCATGCACTAGAATAATCGTGAAGCAGTACGCAGCCATAGATTTGACGTTTACAAACATACCTGATAGGAACCATTCTACTGCTTCCAGATCAACAATGCTAAAACGTGCGTAACATATAAGCTTAGAGCACTTTGGATGATACTAGGAAATTCTGCACTGGGACGAAATCAAACTAAAGTAAAAGTGATGAAGTACCTGATATAGCCGAAGTTCAAAACGTGGACCAACTTCTTTGATTACTATTGACTTCACACCGGTCGGTTTCTCATACATATGATGCCTGATATTTCACCACCCCATCCATCTTAGACATCTATTCAAAAGGTTACTCAAGAATTAAGTCTCTGCTCAATGCCCCAAAATAGCGAACACAATGAGTGAAGTCATTACCTGAATGATATGTAATCTGATTGGTTGGCAAACGTGATGATTCGTTTTGCGTCTGGCTTGGGCACAGGAAATAAGTGCTTCATGACATTAACTGTCCTCTGCCCAAGCTTAGTGTTGAAATTGTCGAAAATGAGATGAGGGTACTGCTCAGACATAGTCCCTACAGCGGCCTTGTCCTTTATATCATGCCTCGTAGTCTAAAAATGATGACAAGTGGAAAATCAATAGTTTGACACAAGAATGCATTCACCTCTCCAGCATAAGATAAGGCGGAGGATACTAAATGCATTAGGGACTTCTTACCGTCTCCTCTACTGATCCCTGTTACCAAAAGCAACTCGGATATTCACAAACTTGATTGGCTTCAATTAGCAAGTGGTGTAAGCATGACTTGGATAAATGTCTATGGCCACTGATCTTGGAATGGACATGGAGCTGTCTACTATCCCTTCAATAGTGATCACTTGCGCAAGAAATTATCATAATTTGAGAGGAAATTTTGATGTTCAACGAGTTTGACTTTTGTGCCCAACATGACCTCTCCCGTTGGCTCTATATTGATCTTACAATGACAGCAGACTAAAATTATTCAGTCAAGATGCTTAAGGTGACGCAAATAAGATCCTTTACGAGACAAAGCATAAGATTGCTTACCACGTTGGAAAGGCCAAAGTAGGCTGTTGGGCCATAAGGCAAATGACAAACGATCAGTCCATCTGGTTGCCCTCGATGCTCATGAACCATAATTAAGTCGGAGAACTCCTGGGCTCGACATGACTCTACTATCTCCGAAAGTACCTATGCAAGAAAGGTCCAGTTAATACCAAGGTAAGGAGCCATCTAGAACTCGTACACCCCAGACATCAACTAGAAGTGGAATGAATTGAGACGTAGGAGTAAGCAAAGGATAGGCCGTGGTCATACCTGACCTCCTCGATTTATCCTTTGAGCATTAGGAAAAACAATTTTCAGTTCCTGCACATTGAATTCTATCATCAGAATTCTCATCCAAAAAAGGTAAAGTCCCAAATTTCAGCAGGCTTCTTAAACCATACATCTATAATTTCACTCCTTCAAGTAACAACCAATGAATACTACCAAATGGTAAAATTTAATTCCTGAAGATACCTTGGTTTCAACTTCCTCATGAAAGATTTTCAGGAGTTAGGAAGGTTAGAATGAACATTGTCTAGTGCATGGTGTTGAAAAATTCAGAACTAACTTAACACATCTCCAAAAATCAAGAAATGAGTTGTGTTGGGTTCCATTTACTCTTGACGATAGCCCCAAAAAATCAAAATTGCTTCTCATAACGTGCATGAGCCAGATCGGCTTTCGCACAGTTTAAGGGAACGTACTTAATAGGTCAATATGGTTCAAGAAATTTCATGGATTTTACAAACCTAATAAAATTCATTCTAGAAAGTCACAATAACAGTGATTTAGGGATATCTCACTTTGACAAATTGTGTGAGCCGACTACTAGGGTCGCGAGACGTGGTCAGAAGAATTTTAGGGTTTTCGATTCCCGCATTGCTATACTCATCGTCGATACTGCTCTTGAGCTCTGCCAAAAACGACCGCCAATCACCACGCTATCAGACCATCCAGGGTTTACGGTTTAGGTTTCAGAATTTACACCGAATTTAGGCACCATGAGGCACAACTGAAGCCACCAAGAGTGAAGTCACCTTGTTATCGACCTTCCAAAATTTAGGGTTTAGGGTTCAGAATTCGAGCCAAATCAGGCATCATGAGCACAAATGAAGCCACTAAGAGTGACGCCAACGCATTTTCGACCATCCAGAATTTAGGATTCAAGGTTAAGAATTCAAGCCGAATCAGTCACCGTGATCACAAATGAAGCCACTAAGAGTGAAACCACCTTGCTATCGACCTTCCAGAATTTAGGGTTTAGGGTTTAAGCCAAATGGGAAGGAATCCCCACCTTGCGTTTGGTCATCTTCGAGGTCGATTTCCTGGCGAAGAGCGGCCTCTTCGTTCCGAAGCTCCGTGGGGATGGGCTTCCCTTCGGCCAGCGCCTGCCGAATCTTCCGTTTCTTCTCGTACAACGTCCGCTCCTTCCCTTCCAAGCTCTTCCGGTACAAGTACTCGCGCCGCAGGCGAGTGTTCCTGCGTAACATGGTGACCGCCCTGCACTAGAGCACACCAAAACCGCTCTTGAAGCGGAAACAGTACCCCTGCGCGTAATGTAATCACTCTGTTAGACACGCAAAGGCGATTGAGTTCCTACAGGAAACGCCCAAAAAATTCGCTGACGAAAATAAGCGTCAGAGATTGCGGACTGGTAACTTAGATTGGGAGGTTTTTGTAAAGGGGCTTAAACCCTAAAAAACCCTGGAGAACATATCATTATTTGACTATATAGCTAAACGAGAAGCGCGAGGGCATCTTCTAGCGAAGCATTAGTGAGGAGGGTGAGTAAATTCACCGTAAGGGGGAGTAGCTCAAATGGTAGAGCGCCCGTTTCGCATACGGGAGGTAACGGGATCGATGCCCGTCTTCTCCACTTACCGTTTTGTCCCCATGTGCTTCATGACATTTTCTTAGTTCTTCCTAGTCACTATGATTTCCTTTTTTACTACTGTGCCGTTGCCTCCACCAAATTAAATATAAAAGTAATTTTCTAATTTTCCAAATCATAAAAACTTCAATATTCAATATCTTTCTCCCATGACATACAAAATTAACAACCTAATTTAAGGTGTAGATACATGAAAAATGCAACCCCTTGTAACTATGGTATGGTAACCACACCAAAAATGAACTGAATAAGCTATACAGCATGACCAATGTGTTGTAGAAAATGAATGACATTTTTTACACATTGCTAAAGGGCTATGAATCAAACTATAAGTGGTTCCATAATTTTTGGATGAATTATGAATTAGTTAAAAAAATTTAGAGATTCAAGGTGTAAGATGCTAAAAGTATCACATAGGTGATGCCAAAATAAAATTATGAAGAAATGCACAAGGTAAAGAAGTTAGAACAACACAATTGAAAGTACACCCAAAATTGCCCACTTGTAAAATTGCTAGTTCTATAGTTCTATTTATAAAGTTGCACACTACTTAAGATTCATTTAGCATTTGTTCTTCTCATGCACACGATTTTGGGAATCCTCCCTATTTATTTTCCTTTCAATAGTAGGGGTCGACTTTGAAGAGCGGTTCATTTTAGGTGTAGTTACGTTTATCATCAAAATTATTTTGATCATTGAACCAAAAGGTGCATTTTTTGGTTTATAGAAAACAACGAAGCCATCCATCAATCATCTTTTAAGTCTCAATGTCCTTTAAGGATTGAATGGATGCAAAGGAATCCCTTTGCATTTTTTGAAATTTAGAGTGGTTTCCTAATAAAAGGAAGTGTGGCAAGCACTATAAAGTAAAAATTATAACCTTTATTCTTCCCAAGTTTCTAACAAAAAGGTATATCCTTTTTTTCTACAAATAAGAAAAAGACTATTAGAAGAATTGTATGGAATATCAAGTGAATTCTAGGTGTTTTTGAAGTGGAACTATTGACTTTCTAAAAGAAAGTGAAAAGAGGATTCTACTTTTAAGCAATTCAAGCATTGGAGATATAGAATAAAAAATACAAAGATTAGAAGTTGATATAGAGTTCATCCAACTTTCAAAGTTAGATGAAAATTAAACAAACTAAATTATATCTTAACTAAGCATAGAATCTTATAAAAATTCAAAAGTAAGATAAGTGTGTCACGGACATTAGAAAATAGAAGAAGCTTCTCATGAAGCTTCCTACTTCATAGAACCTTCTAGAAGCTCCTCAAAAAGTTTTCTCTTAAATGGAAGTAGCTCAAAAAACTCCCAAGTTTGTAGAAGCTTCTCAAAAAGCTTTCCAATAGGTAGAAGTAGTTGAAGAAGCTTCCTAGTAGGTAGAAGTAGCAGTCGAGACTAAGAAGCTCCTTGACCTCGACAACTCCTTTCAACCTTTAGTTCATAGCACCTAGCCTCTACTCAAACTCTGAGCTAGTTTTGTGTACCTCTGTCATTTGAAATACATTTGAATCTTGGACAAACTCTTATCTCATGTCTTTTGAAGATTTTTCTCTACATTCTGTTCTATTCTAGTTCGTCCCTAACAGTTTGTCAAGACTGCTTTCAACATCATCAAAACTTCATTTCTTGTAACTAGAGTGTGGATTATCCTTCTATTTGAAGTGCATGAAGTGTTTTAGAAGTTGTAGATTACCCACTTCAAAACTAGTGTTGTTGCCTACAAACTCTTCATTCTTGAAGGTTCTTCTATGTCGTAGTATAGAAGTTTATAGATTTGAACAAACCACCTATTCGAAAGTTCAACTCCAACCTTGATATTTGTGTTATTAATAAACTTAAGTAAGAACTTAGAGAGATAATTGTCAACCAATTTGGTGAAAAAGAATTTGAGAGACTATTGACTCAGCCTACTCTATTTATTGTTCCAATTCTACGAGATCATGTAATCATCATAAACATGTTTTATTCAAATTTTACGTTTGTTTACTTGATGGACGGAGTAAACAAAATGCTCATGGAAAACTCAAAACTAGATACTATCATGGCTACTCTAATGGCCATGAACATGGATCGCAAACGAATGTTTAACCAAATAGAAGAGATGAATTCAAGACTATGTGGCTTGGAGGCGAAGCTTCAACAACCAATCAATCTAATTCATGTACCAACAATGCAGACTAATAATTTGTCAAGTTCGAGATTACAAGCATCAAATTCACTCACAATAATATGAAAGAATTTAGAGTCAGCCTTCTTGAGAAGTTTGATGGTATGCGTTTGAAATTCTAAGGCTTCATCAACCGAATTGGCTTGTTTTGATGCTACTACCTCAATAGTATACAACAAATGCAGCTCGCATTAAATTAGTAGAAACTTTATTGTCTAGACAAGCACTCTCCTAGTTTGCACCACTTTACAAAAAGAACTCTCCAATTCTCAATAGCTTTGACACGTTTTTAGCTGTATTTGAAGAAACATTTAGCAAACATGATAAGATACGTACTGCAACAACAAAGATTCAACATTTGCAACAAAGTCGCTAATCAGCATCAATATACGTTTCCGACTTTTGCTACTTAGCTTGCAATATCAACTGGGGAGAATAAGCATTTAGTAAACCAATTTTATTATGGCTTACACAATGAAGTGATGAAGTGAAAGATTTATTATTCTCCTTACTATACCCTACAACACTCAACAAAGCGATTACTAAAGTTGTCAAATGCAACAACTCATTATTTGAACGTCAACAAGATAAGCGAGCATGGATCTTGCCATGGCCATATCTCAACTACATTGCTACCACTTCCATTGGAGCTTCGAACAAGGCTTTTGAAGTTGAAGACATGCAAATTGATGCAGTTTGATTCAAACCTTTAATTGAACAAGAAAAAAGTCATCAGAGACAAGAAGGATTATGTCATTATTGTAGAGAAGAAAGATACAAATTTAATGGCTGCTCCAAGAAGCAACAACGTACTTCTTGAATTCAGAACACAAACGTTCAATAGAAAAACAACAACTTCCAACCACAGTAGGGACCGTGTGGCTTGATTCAACATTGCTTCTGAAATCTTCTAGTCTTATACTATCCACAAATTCTAGTCCTTGCATTATAATACCTATACATTTAGGTCCTTCGGAAATTGAAACACATGCCTTAATAGATTCCAGAGCCTCTACATGCTTTATAGACGAGTCTTTTATCAAACTACATAAGATATTGTTAGTTCAAAAGACAAAGGCAGTACATGTTATGGTTATTGATGGAAGATTCTTAGCTTCTAGTAATGTTATCCATGAAACAACTTCATTACAAACGACAATAGAAAACCACAGTAGCCATATAATTTATAATGTTATCTGTTCTCCTTTTAGCCCTATTATTTTAAGACTCTCCTGGCTTAAAAGATATAACCCTCATATAAACGGGTCCAATTGTAATATAGAGTTTATTTCTCACAAACCTTATATGTCAAAAGCTTTTAGATAAACAAGAAACGCCTTCATTACATAAACTAAAGAGACCTTTATTTCTTAGAGCTCGAGCTTTTATGCGCCCTACAAAGACTGAAGCTGTATTTGCAGTATATGCAACACCAATACCAAATGATACTTCCAATACAACAAAACTTTTAAAGCAATATAAGGATTTCCAAGATATTTTTGAAAAGAAGAATGTGGATATATTGCCCCAACATTGATCATATGATTGCACCATCAATTTAGAGAAAGGTGCTCAACCACCATTCGGACCTATCTACAACTTCTCTCAAGATGAATTAGCTGCATTGAAGGAGTATATCAATGAGAACCTTGTGAAGAACTTCATTCGACATTCAAAGTCTCCAACTACTGCTCCTATTCTTTTTGTGAAGAAAAAAGACGGATCTTTACACATGTGTATTGACTATCGCAAACTCAACAAGGTGATAATCAAGAATCGGTACACGTTGCCACTTATAGGTGGACTTCTAGACCAACTCGGCCAAGCAAAAATTTACACCAAGATTGATCTAAAAGGAGCTTACAATCTAGTGCGAGTTAAGGAAGGCAATGAATAGAAGACCGCCTTTTAGATGACGTATCGCCATTTCAAGTATAATATTAAGCATTTTGGACTGATGAATGCACTAGCCATCTTTCAAAATTTAATGAACAATATTTTCCATGAATTTTTGGATATTTTTGTTGTCTACTATCTAGATGACATTTTGATATACTCAAAGGATGCAAGCCAATATAAAGAGTACGTGAGGCTTATTTTGAAAAAAAATTGAGATGTTGGATTGTATACAAAGCTCAAGAAGTACATTTTCTACACATCTCAAGTTGAATTTTTTGGATACATTATCTCCAGCAATGGAGTATTGATGGATCCAAAAATGATTTAAACTGTTTAAGATTGGACAACACCCCAAGACTATATATGATATTCAATGTTTTCTTGGTTTTGCAAACTTTTATCGTATGTTTATTAAAAACTATTCGCAAATAGTCACTCCTCTCATGCAACTTACTTATAAAAACACCCTCAATTGAAATTGTGAAGTAGAAAAAGCCTTTCAAGACATGAAGAAAGTCTTTACAATGGCTCCAATATTGGTCCATCCCAACTTTTTGAAATCTTTCTTTATGGAGACAAACGTCTTGGACTTTGCCTTAGATGTAGTATTATTGCAACCAAACGGAGGTGGAAAACTCCATCCTGTTGCTTTTTGTTCAAGGAAGTTCAATGCCGCAAAAATCAATTACAAGATCCACAATAAAGAATTACTTGCAATTGTGAATTCCTTCCAAGATTGGCATCATTTATTCAAAGGCGCTGCTCATCAGGTGACACTATATATTGATCACAAGAATCTTGAATATTTCATGTCTACTCGTGCTTTGAATCATTGCCAAGCTTGTTGGAACATGTCTTTATCCAGATTCGAATTTGGCATTATTCATTGACCCTAAAAACAACAAGAGTTATCAGATGCCTTGTCTCGACATTCCAACCTTATTTTTAAGGAAGGTAAAGCAGCGTATAATCAACAATGGACAATACTTCTAAAGCTTGAATGCCTCTATTTACGAGCGATTCACGTCTCAGCCCCAACCGATTCTAGTTTCTTGGAAGAAGTTCAAAAAACTTTTGTCACTGATTCTTTAGTGTTTGATATCAAGCAACGACTTTTGAATAATTCTAAAGATCTTGGTACATTTAAGATTGAAGACTAAATTATATATTTTGAAGATCGTCTCTACGTTCCCAAAGCACCACTATGCCTCTAGATTGTATAGGCTCAACATGACCTTCCAACAATTGGACATTTTACATTCAACAAAACGTTGGAGATTGTTTCTCTCAATTTTTGGTGACCTCAAATGTGGTAAACCGTCAAGAATTTTGTATTGTCCTGCAACATCTGTTTTCGGTTGAAGAACCCTCGACATTGTCTTTATAAGTTGCTACAGCCACTTTCAGTTTTAGAGAATCCTTGGTCATCTATTTCTACGGACTTCATTACAAACCTTCCACTCTCAAACAAGTTTGACTCCATATGTATGCTGGTAGACCGATTTTCCAAAATGACGCATTTTATGCTATATTGAAAGATGATTACCAGAGTAGAAATGGCATGATTCTTCCTCAACAATGTCTACCACTATCATGGTCTACCTAAAGACATCATATTTGATCGCGGTCCTCAGTTTGTTTCAAAATTCTAGCAAGCATTTTTTGAAATTTTACAAGTCAAAATCAAGCTTTCATCAACATGTCATCCTCAGACAAATGGTCAAACTAAACCAGTGAATCTAATCTTGGAGCAATATTTGCATTACAATATCAATTATCAACAAGATGACTCGACAGTCTTGATGCCATTGGTGGAATTTGCTTATAATAATAGCATACACGCATCAACTCAGCAAACACCATTCTACATCAACTACGGGTATCATCCTAGAATCGATATGCTACCAGCTTGGAAGGAGGAAAGTCCAGAAGCATAGAATTTTATATCACAATTGAAGGAGCTATATGTAGTAATGAAAGCAAATCTTGAAGAAGCTCAAGCTTGGTACAGAGAACCAGTTGATACCAAGAGAAAATAGCAACCTAAATTTTTTAAAGGCGATAAAGTTTGGCTTTTACAACACAACATCAAGACTTCCCACCCATGCAACAAACTTGACTATCGAAGAATTAGACCATTTTGCATTCAAAAACAAATCAACGCTATTGCCTATTAATTAGAATTGCCAACAACTATAAAGATACATCATGTCTTCCATACTTCTCTTTTAGAACTCTATAGGGAATTTGATTTTCCTAGTAGATTCCAAGCTTTACCACCTAGCATTGAAATGAATGATCACCAAGAATACAAGATTGAAGACATTCTTGATTCAAAAATTTGGCAACAACAACTTGAATATTTTATTCATTGGCAAGGATATCCAATAAGTGAACGAATGTGGGAGCCAACTTCAAATACAACCAATGCACCTTTGAAAATTTGAGACTTCTATTGTCGCCTCTCAAAGAGGCCAAGACCTACAACAAAACGCAACTAATGAAGCAACTCCTCGAAGGATCTTGGAGCTAGAAGGGAGGGTGATGTTCCAGATAGAAGAAGATAGAAGAAGCTTCTCATGAAGCTTCTTACTTCGTGGAACCTTCTAGAAGCTCCTCAAAAAGTTTTCTCTTAAATGGAAGCAGCTCAAGAAACTCCCAAATTTGTGGAAGCTTCTCAAGAAGCTTTCTAGTAGAAAGAAGTAGCTGAAAAAGCTTCCAAACTATTAGAAGCTTATAGAAGAAGCTTAACATCCTTTAGTATAAGTAGTAGTCAAGATTGAGAAGCTCTTCAGTCTTGACAACTCCTTTCAACCTCTAGTTCATAGCACCTAGCCTTTGCTAGAACTCTGAGCTAGTTTTTTGTACCTCTATTATTTGAAATATATCTTAATCTTGGACAAACTCTTGTCTTGTGTCTTTTGGAGATTTTCTCTACATTTTGTTCTATTCTAGTTCTTCCTTGATAAAGTGCACCCATAATCACTATTAGTAGAAATTGTTTTTACTTATGATTATCAAGCATACAATATTTTATTGAATTTTATTGATAAGTAAAAGAGGATGCCAATATACTTTGAAAATGTATAGTTCCTTAGATTTACAAAAGTAGATTTTTGGACATTTTGTTGCATCCCATTTTTTATTCAGAGATGATTTTTATTTTAAAAAAGTTTGCTTGCTGATGTACTTCACTAGTAGTTAATTTAGAAACAACAAGAAACCCGCTATAGGGTGCATTTTAAATGCTGGAGCTAATACTTTAAAAAATATTCAAGTTATCATTGCATCACTTTTTTGAAGCGTACTATATTACAACTACTATATAATATATTATAATGATTCATAGTATATAATTTGTAAATCTACACAATGAATAGTCTAAGCAAGAAGAGGAGGAACATGTATAAGGAGCTTCCATTTTCCATGTGTAAATAGACAAATTAATGAACAACTTGTGTATGTATATATTCAAGTGTTTTTTTAGGTATGAACTATCATTGTAATATACCATGAATCCTAAACTCTGAAACTAGTCTATTTGCCACTATATTTTTAAGATTTTAGAATCCTAAGCCACTACATTTGTAAATGCATAAGTCAAGCTTAGCTAGTGTAGTACTACTTGTGATTTTTTTATATGATTCATGTATATGATATGTTTATATGAATTGTTTGATATATGATGTTTGTATATGCGTTGTTTGTGTAGGTTGTGTTCAATAGTGGTTAGAGTGTACACATTATATTGATCACCCCAAAAATTGCATATATAAACTTTTGAATTACAAGAAGGACATGATTAAATGCTCCAAATTTCAATTTCAACTACAAATAGGGTGTAGGAAAATGGGCAAAAAGTAGAAGTAGAAAAAAATAGGAATGTATCTATTGTAAAATAATAGAAAAATAGATTCTATAATAAAAGGTTTAATGCATGTATATATGAATTATAAGGTATAATGAAGTACTTGGTTTTGCTTCGAATCATCATATCTCAAGGACTAAAAAGAATTCAACTTTGAACCTTCTCAAATGACACACATGATTACTTGCACATTCCCAAATATATCTTAAAAACTTGACTATCATGTATATGTTCCATCTATCTATTACATTAAGTGCGGAATGTCACAACCCTTGTTAAGACTTCTATCACAAAATTCATCACATTTTCATATGAGAGAAATATCATCCAATTATTTCATCCAATATTCATGATGAAAATTTAGAGCATGACGATTCATTGCAATTTGAAATTGCTAGTACATATTTATGTACATATTTGATTGATCTAACTTCCACATGTTATAAAAGCCCATCCGTCTCCAAAATAGCATCTTTAGAGAGTTGGAGAGATGATTGTAGTTGGTCAAATTGACACAAGCATTAATTTGATTTATCCTCTACATATTCAATCCATCAATACCTTAAGATAGATTGTTAGTTTTATTTGTTTGTTTGTTATATGGAGATCTCGTGGACCATGAATCCCCCAATCATGTTCTTGGTACCGTTCGAAAGCCCTCAGCAAGGAGGGGTGCTCAAGCTTTGTTTCGTGGCATTCCAATTCATAATGTGAAAGTTATTGAACTTCAAAGTGTCCCATATGAATTTCTTTTTAAATTGAAAATGACTTTTACAATTATTTTGACATGAGGGACACTAGTTAGATATGAAATTTGCTACTGCGCATACTCTAGTTGTCCATCATTTCTTTTTGTTGCAACCTCAGAGGTTATTTGGGGTTGTACCCAAGTGCATCATTTATCCTCCCAGGTACAGTCATCGACAATTTGGCAATCACCATTTTCTTCAGTTCTGTTTCATGTTTGTTTCACATGCACCCCTCTGCCAAGTTATAAATGTTTCAGAAACCTCTTCTTCTGCAACCACACCCGTGTCCACTGACTGAGTGTATCCAGTACTTACAGGTACATAACATTTCAGTGCAGAAATCTTTGCCACCAACCAGTGGTGGAATGGGGACTTCAGAAAAATCAGACTCTTCATTCCACCATTGATCAATGGGTTTCACCAGCCCCAAGTCCACATGGAAGCCAGCCCTAAATTAAGATATGTTCAAAACAGACACCATGGGAAAATAGACTGACCATTACATGGTGGAATGGGGACTCCAGAAAAATCAGACTCTTCATTCCACCATTGATCAATGGGCTTCACCAGCCCCAACTCCACATGGAAGCCAGCCCTAAATTAAGATATGTACAAAACAGACACCATGGGAAAATAGACTGACCATTACAAATGAGTGCATGTATTTTTTTTTTCCTTTCTTATATAGTTATACTGACAACTTAAGCTTAGTTTGTGTACTCTGTCTGTGAGTCCTTGTGAAGATTGGTGCGCACAAGGTCTGACAGATTCACAGTGAATGTTGCAGGTATGATTGAACTTCCAGAGTAACTTCAAATTCCTCAAAATTCTCTCGTGCAGTGAGTGAGAGGCTGTGTCTTCAATTGTCAGCCAAAGTATCTCAAGCGCAGAGTTAGCGGAAGCCAAGTATACTCGAGCCACCAATAACTGACGAAATAAGCAACTGTGGACATGATGTAGTGTACTTGAAGGAAAAGGAAAATTCTGTGCAGGTGCAAAGACAGAGATGATGGGGAATTGGGGATTGCCCAAATTCAGGTAATTTTATCACTTGAAGTCAATTTACAGTGAATTTAGCAGGCAAAAGTTGCACTTGATCCATGTCCAACATGTAGTGTGGAAAACTGCTTACAGAGAGAATAACTCATGTTCAGGGTGGTCATGGAAAATGAGAGCCATGTGTCATGGCCTTTTGGTATACATGTAAAATTTGGATATGTTGTTATTACGCACTCAAGGTGTATAGTGACACTTTGTGTCACTATGCACTTCCCCCTCAATTTTTATTTTACCACCCCCACTTATCATTTAGAATTTGATTTAAATTTTTTTATCTCACCTCCTCTCACCCCCACCCCCTCTTGTAATCTTTAGAATCAAAGTTCTTGACAAACAATATGGGATAATTGATCCTATATCCAATACTATATCCGTATTCAGTATCCATATTTAATATCTGTATTCAGTATACGTATTTAGTACTCATATCCAATACCCGTATCCATACTCGTATTTGTATTTTATATTTGAACGGCTCAAATTAAATTTCACAAGATCAACATCTTGTGATTTTTAGAGAAATCAATGTTAATTTTGAGGGTAAGCATTTTTTTTCAAAAAAAATCAACGGCTCACAAATTTTTTAAGAGAGGAGGGGGGGGAACTAATGGGAAACTGGGGTGGCAGGCAAGTTTCAGTGTACAGTAATACTTTAGCCAACATTAATCCCAAAAACAACAACAAAAATGATTCTCATTGGCTGCTACACTTGAGCCACCCTAAGCTTACTGACTGGTTATGGGGTGCTGGTTGGTTTGGGGAGGCTCTACCAAGGTTTAGGCAGGGTCAAGTCAGAAGCAGAAGGGCGTGGGGCATTATCAGAAGAGACTTGTTGTAACTTGGCTATTGCTCAGTACTGCTGTACCATTGTTGGAGGTACATTAACCCCTAAATGCCCAAGGCCTGTTTCGACCTTCTTGGAATTTGTTCGAAATTGAACAAAATACCAACATTTTGATAAGTAGTATCAATTTTTTTTTTGAATTGTAATCGTACAAATTTGAACTAGACATGTTAGAGATCTTATAGGAAAAAAAACACAACAATATCACTTATAGAGTGAAAGATTATAATGTTTGAGCATGAGGGTGTTAAAACTGCAAAAGTGATGTAAAAATTTTCAATCTTTTTTTCACAAGTTAAATCTAAAAAGTTGGTGACCAAAAAAATATGAAGTTAAAGGGCCTAAAATGTATAACCCCAATCAATTTATAGCTTCTTAAAATCTACTCTAGAATTTTTTTTAAATGAATTTTGAATGTGATGTTTTCTCCAAGATCTAGTGTATTTGAGGCTCATTTCCAAGAGCTCTCAACACTATAGGAAGTCAAGATTGCAATGGGTACCCTTGAACAAAATCTTGAATAGAAAAATCACTATCATTTATTTTCAAAATCAAATATTTGATGCAAAAACTAGACTTCAAGAAGAACTTTCTAAAAATAGAAAATACTAAAAGTAGCAAATTGGTTAGATTTTATTCAACTTTAAAGTATTGAAAACACCAAATTTGGATGCCTTGGGCATTTAGGGTTTAAGTTAAGTTGCTTGTGTAAGTCCCTAACCTTGTGCACCATTTTAGATGCACAATAGCACATAAGGTGGGTACCCCCAAAACCAAAATTCTTTGCTATTGTCCCTAGGTACTATTAAACTGCTGAAATTTTCATATTTTCTTATTGATAAGTGAAAGGAGGCTCCAACACACCAAAGAATTTGACATTTGAATATTGTATGCAAAAGTTAAGAGGGATCA
Source organism: Pseudoscleropodium purum (assembly GCA_963969395.1). NCBI lineage: Eukaryota > Viridiplantae > Streptophyta > Bryopsida > Hypnales > Brachytheciaceae > Pseudoscleropodium > Pseudoscleropodium purum. Next base: position 13,396,622 of record OZ017797.1, read on the forward strand.
AAGAGTTTTTTGGTCAATGTTCAAGAATTGTTTCTTCAACAGATGTGCATATTGATTTTGAAGATGTACACAAAGTGATGATGTTGGTTTTTAGAAAGAGTGATGATTATGGGTGTACCTACCTTATAGTGTAAGAAACTTGGAACTACAACCATATGTTAGGATATCAAAAAAATTCATCAGAAATCATAATGTTTGTATAACATTCTAGAGAATTCTTATTGAATACCTGGCTTGTAAATTGCCACAAAGAATATGCCTTAACCCCTTTAGGATTGTAGCAGGCCAAACTGGCCTATAATTTACAATACAAAAAAATCTGCATACTCCATTGCTTGGGCGTTGAAGGATTAGGGCATCCACATGAAGACATGCCTAAAGGGTCCGCCAAATGCAATTTTGGCGTGTGGTTTTGTAGACCAGGGCCTCACTACTCTTCTTGTGTCCTACGGCAGACAAGCCAAGAAGGGGCTCCTACTGCGGTATGCTATGTGAAGTAGTTTAGTTGCCTAAGTATCAAATTGTAAAAATTTGACCTTTAATTCATTGAGAACAATGAATCCAACAACCACATCACATAGTTTGGAAGGCATCTCCAACTTCGATTGAATTTCATTTGACTAGAGAAGCTCTTTAAGGTAGGAGGTTGTAATTGTGACCCTCTCCTTGCAACCACCCCATAGCTAATTGTAAAATGGATGGGAGGTGATCTTTAAATGAACCACTGTTGCTATTGAATGAATCAAGAAAAATTTACTTATTTTATTCCAAGAGCCAATCATTTCCTCCACAGTTCAGAAATCGCTTTAGAAGTTGCAAGGGGACAGATTTTGGGAGACCTTTGGTCACATATAGGTACCCACTACAGAAATCTTTGAAAATTCATAATTCATTCAAAAATGCTTCAGAAAATATGAAACCACTTGTATTACGTTAGGCATCCATTTTCCTTTCTCTGAAAAATGAGTTGAAAATATTTTTGTTCATGCAAACCTATGAAAAAGGCAGATCAACCCCCAAAGGATCACCTCTAGAGCCTCCTACATTATATCCATATGGGGTGGTAGGAGGTAGAACAATCCATGTGGGACATGTAAATTAGAATTAGTAGGAGCTCAATCACTCATAATTAAGTGAAAAGTAGGAAGTGTGTTTGAAGTAAAATTTCAAACCTCTTTTAGACATAATAAAATAATTTTTTTTCAAAAAAATTTGAACTAAGAAAATTTGAAAAATAAAAATGACTTGCACCTCTAAAAATCCTTTTGAGATTGTGAGTCTCCAATCAAAAGTTATGGATAAAATTCAAAAAAAGGTTGTTTGAAAATGTAAAAAACAACAACTTTCCAACCTTTTTCTAAATTTTGTCCATAACTTTTGAATCAAGATAAAGACAATTTTAGGTGGCAAGTGTTAGAACTATTTACATTAAGTGATTGTAAGTTGTTACTAAAAAATCAATGAAAAAAATTCAACTGTGTATTATTGTAAAATTTTATGTCACTTTGCAAAAAAAATTTGAATATTTGTAGTAAAATCATAATTTTTAGGCCTTATATTCTGCAATTTTGGTATTTTATGATAAGAGCAAATTCTTTATATTTTTTTATATCAAGAATGATCAACAAAAATGTTGAAAAATTAAGTTCTTTCACTATATTTATATTCAAAGATATATTTAGGATGGTATTCTTCACTAGATGCAACAAATAGACTAATATTAGAAAAAAAGTTTGTTGTAATAAAAGAACTTTTTTTCTAAAACAATTATAATAAAATTCCTACATGTATTTTTAGGTACAAAATATGCTAGGATTCTTAATTAAATTTAGATATTGATTACAAACATTCAATGACTCATTTATTTGTAAGCTAAAATTACATTGTAATAAAGATTTGATTGTTTGTTGCAATATAAGTATAAGTGTTAATGGGCTAGAAAGTTTAAAAAATAATAATCTTTGAAATACATAACACACACAAATTTTGTTCATCATTTATTCGTTCATTAAAATGAATAGAATGTTTTCTAATTGTTGATAGTGATTTAGAATTATTTTTACTGCCATTTCTAATTATTGAATAGTTTATTAATGAAATACCATATTTTTCAATTTTTAAGTATTTCAAAAAATTAATTAATTAATTTTTAGTTTGTTTAAGACCAATTTCTATATTACATAATACTTTTACTATCAAGATTTGCAAAATCATTTTCATTATTTTTTGAAAAAATTTGAACAATGTTTGTATTAATTTAGTTTAATTTTTTAAATTTTAATGACAATACTGAAGTTCTTATATAAATACAAAAAGACATTCTTGTATAAAGACCTAAACATTTATACTATTTCTATATTAGTTAACTCCTAAAGTCCCAAGGCCATTTTTCTATCAAAAACCACTCAAAACTGCCATTTTTGGTGCATTCATCCAAGAAAAGAAAAAAAATCATTTTATTAGAATCTAACCATAGGATCTTGTAGTCCACTTGTCAGAGCTCATATGGTAAAAATTTCATGAAGTTTGACCCTATAGATTGAAAAATATTAGCATTCAAAGTTGAAAAAGAAAGTTTTTGTGAACATTGGCTTGCAATTTCAAATGACTTTGACCACCAATTGTGGAATTTTTTTGCACTATAGACTTTGAATTTTAAATTTTTTATGTTGAAGAATTGAGTTGAAAGTCTAGGATAAATTTTTTTTTTAAAATAACTTGATTTTCATTCTTTAAGAAAATGCTAAGTAGAAGTAGGTCCAAGATTGGAAAAAAAACTAAATCATTAATAACTCCAAGATGGGATTGAAAGACAATAATTAAAATGGTGAGATTGTTTTAGCAAGAAAATACAACATTCTCAAAAAAAAAATTGTGAAAAATTGTAAAAATTACATTCAGAAATGAATCCTACAAGTTATTTTTTCAAGAAGATATTGAAATTGCCCGAAAAACAAGATTGTCCTTAACTTTCTCATTATTAGTCCAAATAGAACAAATCAAAGCTTCACATATAGACAAAAAGAAAATTTTTTTAGGGGATAAAAATCAAAATTGATTTTGATTTTTTGCAATCTTTTTTGTGTTGCCCGCCGAGTTCAGATTTAGGCTTTTTGTGGTATAACTTTTGCTCCTAGGCACCAAATGAAATAAAAATCATATTCCCACATAGATAATCAGTTTTTCTATCTTACATGAAAGTTTCAAAACAATTCACCAAAAATTGATGTCACAAGAACCTACCCAAAATTTGATTTGTTCCCTAAGGGGACAATGGGAATTCAAGGGTAAAACATAGATTTTTTTTTTAAAAATTCATTCATTTCAATTGACTAATACATCTTTTTAGATTCATTTATTTCATGATTTATATTGTATCTTTTATTGATTTTAATAGGATTTTAAAATAGAATATAAAATTTAGATTGATTAATTTGCAAAATTGTTTGTCTAAACAATTGAATTTGGTATTGAATCTATTTTTTGTTGTAGATTTCATTCAATTTCCATTTTTTCTTTCATTAATTCTTTTCAATTTATAGTCTTTATATTGTGAATCCAAATCTATAACATTGTTTTACATTGTTTTAGTTGATATGTAGAACCATTGTTTTAGTTGATATATGTGAAAATGTAAAAAACAACTTTTCAACCTTTTTCTGAATTTTGTCCATAACTTTTAATTGGAGGCTCATAATTGCAAAAGGATTTTTAGAGATGCAAGTCATTTTTATTTTTCAACTTTTTCGTATTGTTAACTGTAGGCATACTCTATAATCTTGGAGGGGTTAACACCTTGTTTCGAAAACTTGAAGTTAGTTTGGACAAGTGAGAGCTTCTCATGTCACTGAGCTCTTGTATTTACATATAAATATGTTAGAGCTTCAATAAGCTCCAATTAACATGGTTTTGATCATTTGACATGACTTTATTATAAATATTTTTTAGTTAGTATTATTTTTAATAAGATGCGATATTCATAGTACACAGTAATGAATGTAATGTTGACATTCAATTAACCTCTAAAGGTTCAAATACCATTTTTTTGGGCAACATAGTGATTTTGGACAACTCAATACAAACAAACAAATTAATTCTTTTAAATTTTCACACAATATGTGTCTAAGGAGTAGCTTTGAGGTATAAACATTTTCATAAATTCTGACTACATGGTTAAAAAGTTGTTGTGTAATATGTACTTTTTTTTATTGCTTAGTAGGTAGCTCAAAAAATTTCTTTAAAAATCATTTAAAAAGAAATTGGGTGTAGATTGTTTATTGCAACATTGCAACCACTGGGATGGGCATTTTTCAATTCTATAAATAAATTCTTAATAGTTTAGTATTTTAAATCATACTCTACTTCTTTCTACTTATTATTTCTTTCAAACATGAATATGGAATATTTTTTTGTTTGAAACTTTTTATAGGTGTTCCCAAATTATTTCTTGAACATACAATAGAGAATGGCAAGTTGCAGGATCTACTTATTTTTTGTGTAAAAAGTTTAAAAGATGAAATGTAACCATTTGGGAAGAGTTGAAAATACTTCTTTTTGAAATTCAAGAGACTTGATTTTGCAATTGGTAAGGTTTCTTATTCTAAAATTTTAAGAGGGTGTACTTTAACAAGTCAACTAAAGGATCCTATAGTTTGATTTGTTAACCCCTAAATGCCAAAGGCATTGAAATCTAGTGTTTGCAAAACTTTGAAGTTAAATAAAACCTAACCAAGTTGCTATTTTTAGTAATTTATATTTTTAGAAAGTTCTTCTCAAAGTCTAGATTTATCATCAAAATTCCGATCTTGAAAATAAATGATAGTGAATTTTCTATTCAAGGTTTTGTACAAGGGTATTCATTGCAATCTTGACTTCTCATAGTGTTGAGAGAGCTCTTGTAAATGAGCCTCAAATACACTAGGACTTGAAGAAAAAATCACATTCAAAATTCAATTAAAAAAATTGTAGAGTAGATTTTGAGAAGCCATAAATTGATTGGCATTATTCATATTAGGCCCTTAAACCTCATATTTTTTTGGTCACCAACCTTTTAGGTTTGACTTGTGAAAAGTGTATTGAAAATTTTTCATAGTTTTAATACACCCATGGTCAAATGTTATAATCTTCCAACTTATAAGTGATATTGTTGTGTTTTTTTTTTCCTATGTGATCTCTAACATGTCTAGTTTGAATTTGTACGGTTACAATTCAAAAAAAGTTGATACAACTTATCAAAATGGTGTCTTTTTGTTCAATTTAGAATAAATTTCTAGAGGCTCAAAACAGGCCTTGGGCATTTAGGGATTAATAGATAAATATACATGGAGATTTTAGCCTTACTTTGGATTTGAATACTTTGAAGTTGTTTTGGATCTAAGAACACCGAAAACTTTTAAGAGTTAATTACTTAACATTTTAAAGAATCCTTCTTGAATATCCTATCAATTGATATGAAGAGGATTCCATAACACCTTGATTTTAAAGTTGTTCTAAAGACAAGAGAGCTTCTCAAGTAAAAGAAGTATCGTCTTCCCATGTGAGTATGTCAGAGCATTAATCTTATTGGTTTGACATGACTTTTGCTCTAAATAACTACAGAATATTAGTTAGCATAGTTCTCAAAAGATGTGAAAGTACTGGTACCCTAGAACATGTGTTACAGACAAAGCTGAAACCATACAAGTTGTGGCTGGTGGTTCGTTTTGTTTTCCGCTGCAATGAAATCCTGTTTCATATGTTTAAAAAAAAACCAAAAAACTCCAAACACAAAACCATACAAGTAGTAAAAGATACTCCAAGTAAGCTTATGTAAGTAAAATACTAGTGAGCATTTTCCATGATCTCTGCCGGCCTGCATTTATAAATGTGGCAGTCAGTCTCAAATGAAGTGGCAATTATGTTCTGTAGGCAGCTGGAGTGCTGCCGAAGGAAGGGAGAGGGATGCAAGTGGTGGAGCCTCTTCTCACAATAGGTGATGGTCCTTTCAAAGTCAGTCTAACTTGCTCATAAGTTACAAGGTACTTTAAGCGCTCAAGCTCTAAAATTGTTCACCTCCTCAAATGTACATTATTTTTATATGTTTTTTTTCTGTTGTAACAACAATGCACATTTGAAGAGGTGAGCAATTTTAGAATTTTATGTCACTTCAACTTCAAAAATTCATATCTAATTTCACAGAGCTCCCCAAAAAATATAAAATGATTTAGGTTAAATGTCAATTCCACTTGTCTTTCAAAAAGAATTTACTGAGAAATATTTCAATAGTTTCACCTCCCTAAAATTCAATTTCAATTCATAAATAGGTGCTTTATGGACCTCCTACTTTACGATGTGCTTGCTTTCTATTTGAGCTCGATGATGCTTCAAAAAAATGATTGAGCTCTACTTTTAAAACACTTTTAAAACACTTCTATCTCAAATGAAAATGCACTAAATATCCAAAACATATCAATGAAAATCAGCTATTGATGGAAAATGGATTGGTTTGGCTCAAATTTCTTTCCATGGGCACTAATGTAAATAGTTGAGTCCAATAATCTTACAAACTATCTATTTTGTCATCCAATTTTTTTGGCATAATATAGAATATAATTGACAATTTTCATCTTGCATAATTAATATCTAGTTTTTAAATAGTCTCAATCAAGAATACCAAATTTCACTTTCAAAAAAACAAAACTCCATTTTTGGTTAATTATTTCATTTAGTACTCGTAATAATTGATTGAAAAACACTGAGTGATGAAATTTTTAATTTAATTGCGTAGATATGTAGGAAACATCCATACGCACATCTTTTCTTTGACAAACATCTTTAAAAAAATTAAGAATTCCCTCTATAGAGATTTTTCTGTTGAGATGACAATGCCCAAATTCTGTAAAATAGATACCTCTTTGTTGTAAGTAAATATTTCTATTTAACCTTCATATGGTAACTAATTTTGTGCATTAGAATATGTTGATAAAATTACTTTTCCAAAATCTAGTTAAAATATAGAGATGTCTATTATACAAAATTTGAACATAGTCACCCAAACATTGAAATCTCTATAGAGGGAATTATGAAACTTTTTTGCAAATGAAATCTATATAGAGGGAATTATGAATCTTTTTTGCACATGCTTGCTCAAGAAAAGATTCGTATTAAGGATGTTTCCTACTCATCTACACAATCAAGTTTAAGAAATTCATCACCAATGATTTTCAATCAATTATAATTCACCCAAAATAAAAATGAAGTTTTGATTTCTTTGAAATTCAAATTTGGTGTGCTTGATTGGAATTGCATTAGAATTGAATTTTATTTTTGCAAGATAAAAATGTCAATTGTATTCTATATTATGCAAAAACATTTGAATAGCACAACAAAATAGGCAGTTGGTAGGTTGTCAATATTGATGTTTGAATGCAACTCAAGCAAAGCTATATCTATGATACAACAATGTATGTTGCAAAAGGTACAATTGTGTAACACCATGTACATTTGGAAAAAGAAGTGCTCAATCATCTAGATGGTGGATGATGAATGTTGTGAGAAGCACACTTCATTTGTGGAGTACTAATTAAAGAAGCTTGATAAAAAGAATCATGTAATATATAAATGAAAATAAGAAAGAATGTATGTACTTTCATCCAAATGTGACGATATTATTCTCTTTTGAATGATTTTTGGATGCACTTTGCCAATCTCATTTATTCGAAAATGGAGAATATCTTGAAAAACATTTCGAAATTACAACTCAGCCCAAAAGAATCATCACGAACATAATCCCAGCAAAAGAGAGGGAACCAAGAACTTCGTAGGAGATCAATAAAAGCAGCATCTGAAGAAATTCCAGAGTCAATCGAACCCCAAAGCTGTTAGTTTTCATATTCATGATGACTCAATCCCGGCAGAACTTCGATGTTATATGCTCATAGATCGATCAGTACTACATGACCAAAAAATACCTTTAGTTAGTAGAGACTCTGAACCTTGACACACTATGAATCAATCTTGACAAGCATTGAACATGGATCCTATTAATTTAAGCTTTCTAAGTTAAATGTTGGGCCTTGCTGGTATTTAAAAGGTGATTCCAAAATCTCTTATCATGCATCTTTTGAACACAATATGAAATTTAAAAAAGATTTAAAGTGTTGAAATTAGACCCAAATTGCAAACCCCCCGCCCCCCGGCTCTCATGAACAGAAGTTGTACTTACAGACAAGAATATATGTAGAGGTCAGTTTTGCAAAGAGGTCGCAATTCGGTAGAGCTTAGTAGTTTACCACACGCCTTGCGGTTGCTGCTCCTGCTCACAAGTGCCTTGATGTTCAATATTCTCCACAGCACTAGACCAGAATCTCCACTCGTTAGTGTTCATAGAGGAAGGGATAGAAAAAAACTAACAATACGGTAAATAATGGCTACACAATACGGTATTCGTGTCGATGTTGATTAATATGAGCATTTGGATGCATGTACAAGTAACATGTTTGATGTCAGCCTACCTCGAGATAGTAGAGGATGATACGCAACCACTCATCTTACACTATATTACAAACTGAACTCTCAGTCTCTACGTTATTCTGGTTTGAAGCAAAATTGGGAATCCATGTGCACGAGGCTCTTGGATGCGAATGACGACAGCGAAAGAGGAGAGATAAAAGTAGTGCAGGAGAGAAACTAAACACGAGATGGTACACGGGGGTTATTCAACCGGAAGAATGTTACAAGTAGACCCCACCAGCACTTTGCCTGCCTCACTGTTCCAACATGCGAACTGATAGGCTGAAATCTATACCAGTGTACAGAAATATATCAGAGATAGTATGTGCAGCCCTCATCCTGCTGCTTCACCATTGCAGCCCGTTGTGGCGAGCAACAGCTTCACAACATTGCAATTGCCAAGGTAGAGAATGATAATGATCAAAAAGACCTTGCCCCGAAGTGACCATGCCTGTGTTGGGCCTGTCGCTGCAGATCCAGAAGCTTGCGGGCTTTACGACGAGCTTTCACTGTGCCAGTGCTGCACAACTCGCCCAAAGGCCCACAAACACCCAGCTTCGCAGACATGTAGATGTTGTTAGAGTCGCTGGAGCAGAGCTCCAGTAAAATCCCTGCAGCATTCTCTTTGTTCTGAGAGCTGCTGTCGGATATAATGTCAATCAAAAGTGGCAAGGCGCCCACATGACTAATTTCAGACTGCCCCTCGGGATGGGGGGCTAACATGGCCAAAGTAGCAAGAGCCTCATCGACAATACCCTGCTTCTCGTCGATCAAGAGGTCCACGAGGGGCGGGATGACTCCCGCTCGCACGGCAATCGCCTTGTTATCGTAGCAGATTGCGAGGTCGAAAATCGCACTCGCAGCATCTTTCTTGCCTCGTACAGTGCCGTCTATCAAGAGCTTGACGAGAGCGGGAATCGCATCTTTGGAGTTTCCAATGACAGCCTTGTGAGTCGTCGATTTAGTAGACAAGCTGAACAACGCCGCAGCAGCATTCTCTCGCGCTTCGCAATCACCGAACTTGAGCACTTGGACAATCGGTTCCAGAGCACCGGCTGCCATGATCTCATCCTTCAAGTTGGGATGAATCGAGAGGTTGAGGAGGAGAGTGACCGCATGTTTCTTAGTTTCAGGGTCGGTAGTGTCACGTAAAACTGAAACTATGGCCGGAATGGCGCCTTTCGTTGCAATGTACTCCCGGTTTAGGGAGCTTTTCCTCGTGAGTGAACGCAGCCCGAGCGCAGCATTCCTTTTGGTGATTGCCGCAGCGTTGGATTCTTCCTCCAAATTTTCTATCCAGTCATCGATCTGTTCGCGAACGTCAGCCACATCGCTCAATTTCCCCCCTGCCATGGAATTCTCCTCCGATCTCCACCTCTTCTTCTTGAGACCTAAACCCTGACCATCAGCGTCGATGCCTGCGCTTCACTCTCCCTCATACGTGTTGTCCAGTAGCGGAAGTTTCGCATCCCGTCAATCTCTGACAAATTGATTTGTCTCTGGATCAAGTCTGAAAACATGAGCCAGGTTTTCAGTTCTTTTTTCACGCTAGTTCAAACATCAACTCTAAAAATCCTTCACGAAACACTTCGATCTACGGTAGGTTCCTTTACAACGAACACTACGACACTAAAGGCTACAAAGCCTTCTACGATTAACTCAGTCAAATCGAACGATCCTGAATTCACCTGCACTTCTTGCAAGTCACCCTCGGGTGCTCGCGGCTCAGCTAAGTTCACTCGAAGTAGCCATAAATTCCAATCTAAGCCGCCCACAATCACAATTGATAAAGGAAAAGATTTCTCGGCAAAATAAATTAAGGTTTAAAGTAAACCTTAATGCTAATCATGTTGCTGTCCTAGCACTAGAGAGAGAAAAGAAAGAGAGAGTGGAAGTTCAACCGTCCCTGCAAGATTCTTTTCGTCTCAGAACACTCAAGTGTAGCTATGCTGGACACTCAACAACAATTATCAGTAGCGAAAGGGCTTTCACTTCCGTGAGCTCACAAAGCTGTCCAAGAAACGATCTACTCGTCAGTATTCAGCAATCAAAGCAAAATTTCTCAGAAATTTCTGGAAATTGGAGAGATCCTATCAACCTTATGTTGATACGATTGCAAATTCTAGCACTAAGCAGAGGGTAGGGAGGGACAGAGTGAGAGTGGAAGCTCAACAGTCACAACATTCTTTTTCGCCTCAGAAAACTCAAGCGTACTCCACCCTGAATTCTCTCTTAGGATGACAGAATGCTAACACTATGCTGGAAACCCAGCAACAATTATCAGTAACGACAGGGCTTTCACTTCCGTGACCTCACAAATTTAAGCAAGAAACAAGATCTTCGTTCTCAAACCAGTAATCACACCGGTGCACGGTAATCTTTCTGTGCAATTTGGAAAATCGTAACCTTAACGCTAATCAGATTGCAAATTCTATCACTTAGAAGAGAGAGAGATAGGGAGAGTAGAAGATCAACCGTCCAAGTTTACACTCAACATTCTTTTCACCTCAGTACACGCACTCAAGTGTAGCTATGCTGGAAACTCCCGGAACTTAGTAGCAAAGCTGCTCAAGAAACGATCTCCGGTGCGAAACCAGAAATCACACTAGAAAGAAGACATTTACAAACAAGATGGAGATCTTATCAAACTTAATGCTAATCAGATTGCAAATTCTAAAACTAAGAAGAGAGAAAAAAAGAGAAGAAGCTCAACCGTCACACAACATTCTTTCCGCCTCAGCAAATGCGGTAGCGCACTCCACGATCTGGTACTCAATCTCTCGCAAGCTCTAAGCAACATGCAAGCCTGTAGAGCGAAAGAAGAAGATGATTCCCCGAACACGTTACGCAATTGGATCTTCGTGCACAGGTCACCCAAAGTGGCGAGACCAAAAGAAGCGTCAAGATGGCACAGCCGCTCTCCCTGGGCCACGACGATCGGGATGTACAATTGCCAGAAAGGCTGAAATAGCAGCGAAGCTAGTCGTGAGGCCATGGCTCCATCCGACATCAAATGCCGGCACGGCTCGCCTTCCGAAAAGGCTGCAACGCTTGGGGTAAAGCCGCTGCCAAGTCAATAGAGTTGCAGAGTTGGCTGCTGCGGGCGTGGATTCCGTGGTGGAACCGTCGTCGCGTGGGTGGACGATGGAGGATGGATGTATACGGTGGAAGGATTTGGATGGATGAATAAGGTGGGTGAGTAAGGTGAATAAGACCTATTTCTCCAAAGTCTCAAAGAGAAGACAGTAGGATAGCTTTAATTTAGTGGGATCACAATTAAGAAATTATGGTAAGTAATTACAGTAATTATCAAACTCTTCCAAATTTTTTATACTTGGTATCATTGATTCATGCAAACATTTGTTCTTCTTTGTATTGATATAGTGCACTTTTTCTTACTCTTTGAAGCTTCCTCTATGAATATTAATTGGATGAAGTGCACCTATCCAAATGTTCATCATTTATGCACTTTCTTTTTTAGTTTTTGAAGCTTCTTCTATGAATGTTAATTGGATGAAATGCACCTATCCAAATGCTCATTATTTACAGTGACTATTGGGCATTCAGGTGCATTTTGGTCTCAATTAGCCTCACAAGATGGGGAGTTTAGATCTTGAGGCAAAACAAAGCATGGCTTAAAAAAAAATAGCTATGAAATCTTCATTATTTCAAATTTTCTTCACTCTTTTTCTCTCTATGAATTGATTCAACACATTGAACTAAAATTGTAAAGCATTGAGTGACCAAGCTAGTCACATCAATGAAGAAAAGACCCAAAATAAATCCATTATATTTGGAGTTACTTCATTGATTTCAAGAGGCCTATGATATAAATTCTTAAAAATGTTCATCATCCATTCATTAGATGATGGCTATCCTCTCTAAAGATGGCTCTCCCCTTGGTTTGCATTAGTTGCCTTCTTCCCTCTCTCAAAAAATTTATAGGCAGTTGATTCATTTTAGGAAAAAATGTTCATCCTCGAAATTATCGTTGATTTCTCAAAAAATCACAAGCCGTTGATCTTGTGAGATTTAATCTGAGTCGTCCAAATATGAAATATGAAATAAATACTAGATACATATACAATATCAGATATGAATATGGATATGGGATGAATACTAAATATGGATGTTGGATATGAATATAGTATCGAATATGGATATGAGGTAATACTAAATATGGATACTAGATACGAATATAATATTGGATACGAATACGGGAGGAATTATCCCATATTGATTGTCACTATATTGGTTCTTGAAAATTACAAGACGAGGGAGGGGGGGGGTTGCAAATGAAAATTTCAAAATCTTTAAAACCCAAAAATGAGCCCCAAAATGCATCAATAGTGGGTACTTCTCCTCACTATCCATTCAAAAGATGCTTCCACTATGTAGACTATCTTTAAATTCTTATGACACTCTTTGGACTTTGTGCCTAAAATAATTTTTTATTTATTTTGCATGTTTTTATTTATATCATTGTATTAATCTAATATAGATATACCTAAAATTTCATCAAATTGATTCTCAATATAGAATAAAGTTGATTTTTGAAGCTTCAAACATTATTTTGGACAAATGGGATGTAATCTCAACAAAACATCACCTCAAAATATAATTTGTAGAATATTAAGGATTATCAATCCTTTACTATATTGATTTTCATAATTTTGCTCATTTTTGTTTATATCTCTACTTTTTCTACCTTTCACAAAGAGATTTGTAATCACATATAGGTGTGATATTGAATTATTTTGAATCTTTATTTGAATTTTAAAGCCTCGATTCTTATATATCAACTTTGTTAGCTCTAAATATGAACGACCCATTAACCTTGGAAGGATATGAAGGATATGCCTATGTGACCAAGTGAGTACAAAAAATGATCAAATTCTTGGTTAAACTAGTAAATTCTTTATTCCAACAATTCTCTGAAAGTCCTTCATTGCATACTTTAAATCTTCCACATTGTTATTGGGTTATTATCCCTTGTGGGGTATTGAATATGAATATTATGCATTCAACTAAAGTGTAAAAGGGAAAGAAAATGTAAGTGGGAGAACTGAAAGAAAGTGTAAAGGGAGAAATTTTGAAAAACTTGTAGCCTAGTGTGATTGCCTCTTTTTTTCCAACAAATTATATAAGCATTACATTGTAGCTAAAATCAATTGTACATACTCTACATGTGAATGGCCATCTATTACCCCCCTGAAGGACTAGCCTAAGCTTTTTGGCTCGATAGCAATTTGGACCAAATATATGTGATTGGAGATTTCTATATTTTTGGCCCAAATTTTAATAGAAGGTGGGAACAAGAAATATCTTTCATATGCATTAAATTTCATGACATTTAGAAATATGAGTAAAAAATTATGGCCTCATATGTTTATATTTTGGTAAATGGGCAATCCAGGGCATATTAAAAAATACAAATTTGAAATTGGTTTTGTAGAGTTATATATACATGGAAAGTTTTGAATCATTCCATTTTGATCAATGAGTCAAAAGTTATAAAGATTTTTTGTTTGCGGGTACTTATGGAGATTGTTTATTACAACAGTGCAACCATTGGGATTGGAATTTTTCAACTCCATTATGAAATTCTTAACAATTTAATATTTTGAATCATTCTCTACTAATATCTACTTAATATATTTTTCCCTATATGTTGTACAATACCAAATAATCTAAAAAATTTCAAGCATGTGGCCAACTAAGAATACAAAGAAGCACCACCATTTCAAAAAAAAATTCATAGAAAAGTGAACTTAATTGTGAAGTATAGTTGCCCTATCTTTTGTAAGGACAAAAAAATGATTTCAATGAATTTGAATGCTTATATTTTGCAATCTATGCACTCGAAACTTCTGAAATTTTTACCACATGTTCTCAAATCATAGTACTACGAGATCTTATAGTTACATGTGTCAAAATTAATTCAAAAATTTGGTATTTGTACTAAAAATGGCAATTTTTAAGCATTTTTGGTGAAAACATAGTCATAAAACTTTTTGGGTCAAAGGGATTGGAAGAAACATTATTAGCTTTAGACCAAAAGGAAGAGGCTTTGTATAGAGAGAAGCTACCCTATTTGAAAAGGAAGACCATATTCCAAGGACAAAGTCTCTCAAAATGTAATATTGAGAAACTTAATTAGTTAATAGAATATTAATGCCCAAAAGAGACAAATTGCATCTTCTTGTCACAAAATCTTTCAAAATGTAGTTGCTTATTTTTATAATTAATGATTAGTCCTTATTGTCCTTAATTCCATCATTTATTGATGAGATTTTATCTTTCCAAAACTAATTTTAATTAACCCTCAAAAGACAAACCTACTCGAGAGGCATAGCTTTAGGATCATACTAGAATTCCACGTAGTCCTTGATTTCAAAATTGCTTGAAGCTTGATTGATAAAATATAGTTCTAATAATTTATTTTTCATTGTTTTTTTTTTTTTAAACTATTAAAATTATAAATTTTGTGACACTTTCAAGGCAACATCACATTGAAAGCTTAAAATACACCACTTTTGAGTTTTTTCTAATATATTTTTAAATTTTATATAAATAAGTTCTAAAAAACATATGAATTTCATTTTATTGTTTTTCAATATGAAAAAAAAAATGAAAGTTCAATTTGTATATATAAAAATTATTTCATGAAAAGTGTATCAAACATTAGGGGAGATTTGGGGCCTCTAGAAGACTGTGAGTTATTGGCCCCTATAAATACCAAAATTGTTACAGGAATGTGAATCCAATATGGTTGAGAGAGTGCCACATCATCAAAAAAAAAAATTGAATTTTTTTTAGACTACTTTTTGAATTTTTTTTGGGTAATTGCTTGCCTAACAACAACCATCAATATCAGGAATAGAATTGAAACGGCCCTTTGGAGGCCTGAAATCTCCCCTAATATTTTAGAATGATCATTCTATTAAGTTAGTTAGTTAGTTTTGTTGTCACATTGCAATCTCCCGGATTGTGCATCTCTAGTTCGCATGTTTGGTATTGTCGGAAAGCCCTTGGCGAGGAGGGGTGTACAAGCTTGGGTTTGGGCATCCCGACTTCGGGCATGAAAGTTATTGAATTTTCAAGTTTCTACCAATGAAAAAATGAAAAAATGATTTTTTTTTTTTTTTTTTTTTCCTTTGATTTTGACCATGGCAAGGGCATGGGGCACACTACTGTGTAGTGTGTATGAATATAGAAAACTAATGAAATTTGACGGAAACCAGGCGCGGGGAGGTGAAAGGGTTAGTATTACCAGCTGGTGTGAATGCACCTTTAAAATCTCTTCTTTAATTGTAACGCATAATGACCAGAAGTCCAATTGAAGAAAGCGGTCAGGTGGGGGTAAGTAGAATATCTTAATAATAATGGCCAACCAAGGGGAATGGTGAAAGATGAGAGCACTGGCTGATGAACGCAGACAGACAGACAGCTGCTGCATTCAATAATACAATGGCCCCGAAGTTTGAGTGAATGGGCCTCCATTTCTGGATGAAATCAGTCAGAGATGAGGAAGAGGGACGGCAGTACTGTAGTACTCTTCCGACAAATTGAGATGGCGAATTGATTTTACACGGTGGACCTGTCCACAAATTGCGGCCCATCCATGCAAGGGCGGAGGAACTGACGGATGATCCCTTCAGGCTTCACGGGCACCCAGGCTCTCCTCGTCGTAACCAACGTTAACCAACGTTCACAGGAAATTTTCAGTAGCTAAATCTCTATAAGGAAAAAATCCTCGAAAAAAATTAGATTCAAGTCAAGATTTCAACAAATAGTAGAATTTGATAGCCAATTTCTTACTTCTTCCACACTAGAATTAAGATCTCTATAGTTAGTTTTGGGTTTTGGTACTCCCAATCATCCTTTACAACTTGTAAAATCCTTTCTTTTCTAATTTTTCTTATTGCCACTCACTCTCAAGATAGCCCAAGTTGATGCTTGTTTGTCTTGAAGGTAGCAAATTGCACTAAATTCCCTAAACTAGGTAACATATTGCACTAAATTCTATAAACTGGTTTTGGAGGTAGCAAATTGCACTAAATTCCCTAAACTAGGTAACATATTGCACTAAATTCTATAAACTGGTTTTGGAGGTAGCAAATTTCACTAAATTCCCTAAACTAGGTAACATATTGCACTAAATTCTATAAACTGGTTTTGGAGGTAGCAAATTGCACTAAATTCCCTAAACTAGGTAACATATTGCACTAAATTCTATAAACTAGTTTTGGGATCGTTGCTCGTAGTCCTAGAACAATGTTCGTGAAGTTTTTTGCATCATAAGGCAGAAGTACCTATTTCAGATAACTTAAGCATTTCAGCTTGGATGAATTTTTCATTTCATCTTGAGAAAGTCATGGGGAATTGAGTTTAGTGTGTGCAAAAATAAGGTTGTGAAAGAATGCCAATTTTTTTTTTTTAAATTCTCCAAAGATGAATATTTTATTGAATATGAAAGTGGATTTTGCACCTGGACTCATTTTAGTTTCATAGATTCACCTATTGTGGTTAGTTTTGGCACTTCTCCCTAGGATAAGAGGGAAGAGAGATGAGTAGGCGAGAAGGTACAAACCAAGAATCTTTTTCAATGACCATTGCATCCAATTGTTGTCTGCAATAGGTTAGCCTACAAAGCCATTACAAGGGGCTTGTTGAGAATAGGTACTTCTACCTTGTTGGCTATTTTTTCCTTCAATTTCCAATTTGAGCCGCTTTTTCAAGTATAGAGTCTGGTTATTTACTCTAAATTTCATTCAAAATTGAAAATTTATAAATTTTTCCACTGGTTTTTATATATGATTTTCAAATTGCAACTTTTTTTTTTTCCAATTCCACCAGCTAACTTTGAACAAGTTGTTGGTTCTTCTCAAACATAGCCCTAAAAGAACGCTTGTGGACACTAAGCGTCAGATAGATGGGAGAAAATCCTTCTATGTAGGACAAATGTACAAATGTTCATCCTTGGAATTTGTTTGAAAACGAGAGGTCTTGCACAATAGTTTGACCTCCAATGAGTGCTCTTGGTTGTTTTTTACGCAAATGATTCACACATCACTAGAAAGGTTGATTTTGATAGTGGCTAGTGCATTCTTTTGGGATTAACCATTCCTCTTTTTAAATTCTAGTTTGAGGTAATTCCACATGAAATTCATCAAATAAGAAATTCAACAAAGTTTTGATTATTATATTGAAAATCCTTTTTGTAGGGTCTTGTTGGTGGTCAAAAGGGAATTGTAGATTTTCTTAAAATACATTTTTTAGACCTTGTATGGATGAATTATGAATATTTAAAGTATTGAAAATGAATGTTTTTGAAACCGACCCTAGACTCATGAATAGAAGTAGAGTACATTTTAGGTAAGAATTTGTAGGGTTCAATTTTAGAAAGGGGTGGAAATTAGGTGTAGTTACGTTACACCAAAAAACAAGGGAGCTAACAAATTGAAAAGTCTTCTTTTCCAAGTTCCCTTGAGAAGTCCTCCTTGGAAGTAATGACCTTTGGATTGGTGTAAACATTCAAGAGGTCATGACATGGCAAAAAATTTAAATTTCTAAATTTTGCAAATAATAAATGCTTTATAGTGAAGATTTTTGGAATATTACTCAATCCCACTTTTAATTCTAAGGCTCAAAATTTGAGAACTTTTTTATTGCCATATAGGAAAAAGGGTACCTCCATATTATTGGGCCTTTGGGGAGATTCCATAACCCCCCACATCATAAAGTAAAACAATTTTCCAAAGACTTCTTAATTTTAGCCAATCAAATCCTTCAAATTGAAGCCCCATACCTCTTAATTTGGTATAAATTGAACTTAAATATTTGATTAGGAATCAAGTTTCATCTACAAATTTGAAGTAAGATAAAGTGAAAGGTTCAAAGAATTGGAAGTGTATTCATCTTCTTTATTTTTAAGCTCCAAGTGTATTGTTGGTTGTAATTTCCTACCAAATCTTTCCACCAAACCGAGCTAGTCTTTAAAAATCTACAATATGTTACCTAAAACTTTGGACAATCTTACATCTAAGCACAGTTGTTACACAAATATAAGGTGTGGATGACATCCCAACTCTATTGCTGAACAAATATGTAGGTGACAATTTGTGCACAAATCTAACATTACGATCACTTGAATACAATGAGATCGTTTTGATTTTGGATGATAACTATAATTACAACACATATTAGAAATAGGTATAAAATATCTTGCTCTATCAAATAAAGCCATACCAAGTTGTAAGTTCAACTTATAAACTAAGCTTATAGAATAGGTAAGCTTACCAACTAAGTTAAATTAAAAGATTCACTATACTAGTCTCAAGCTACACCATACATTAAGGGGTACATATTAAAAAAAGACCCCCTATTTGTGCTTGATTAATCTTTTTTTACACCATTCTTAGTTCACTAGGGACCTTTGATAGTAAATATGAATTCAAAATTTTCAAATTTCATCATGCAAGGCAAATAAAAAGATCCTATGTTTTTCCTAGAGGGTAAAATTGGAGATGAGCTAGTGGTTGATTCACCTTGGCCATACTCCAACAATGTAACCTACTTTACTTGAGGGAGACAAGGTCAACCTCGTTGATTAAAGTAGAGTAGTTTAATTCCGTTCCCTACTTTTGGGACCAATTTTGTCTCGAAAAACACCCAAATCCATTCATTTTCTTGGCAAAATCAATGCATTAATGCCTTCTAGGGATAATGTGTCAATTCTTTATTGGTGAGTACTTAAATACCATTAGATACATGGAAAGATGGTCATAGGTTGTTTATGGAACATTTATGACTTCACTCTTTGAAATTTTTTGTAATTTTAGGGCAAATCACTTTTAAAATTCACAAAATTTACAATTTTAATGGGAAAATTATAATTCCACTTAGGTTTGATTCATGAAATAAGTGCACCTTTGAAAAATATGTGCCCTTCTTAGAGTTGACCCTAGATACTCAAATTGAAAATCAAAGTGATAATAGGCTTGTTTATCTTAAATTATCACCAATTCAATCTTACCAAAATAGGAGCAAGTTTAGTTATATGTAAATTAATTATTTTCATCACTACACAATGTAAAAGTGGCATGAAGTTATTTCCATTGTAAGTTAGTTCAATAAATATATTTGCATATAGACAATAAAAACGGTATGACCATGAGGCTCTATCCTAGGTATATATCAATATTAGTTTATTGATATTGAATAGTGGGAAAATTAAACAAAAGAAACCTTGAATCACTAATAAGCAAGCAAAACAAACTAACGTCCATCCTACCAATTAGATAGGGAGGAGGATTGACTAGTTTGACCCTTCTTTTGATCAAACCTTAACCATGTTGTGCAATGTGAATGCAATTGTAGATAGGATTTGGAAACTTAGATTTAAAAACTATAGCTGATGTCATAGTCTCTATATAAAGGACATAGCCAATAAAACCATATTTTCTTAGTGTTACACTTAAAATTGGATTGCAACACAATATGTAGTGGAATGTCACATATTTACTTAATAAATGAATGAATTTTCATTACCATTATATTTGTATTATCATAAGAACATGCCACTCATCTTTCAAACATATAGCCTCAACAATAACTCCAAATCCAACATGAGAAGAGGTTACCCACCCAAATTCTTGCAGCAAGTAGAATAAAATCTAGTTTTATAAAAACAAGCTAGGGCTCATAATAATCAAGGGCTTGTCCAACCACTCCAAAGCATTGATTTGGTATATCTCTAATATTGTTTGGTCTTGTAAGAAGTTTGTTCCATGTTTCAAAGCATTGTCAGTGTTAGAAGAGGCACCATGTATATCCCTAATGTTGTTTGGAGTTGGGAGTATAGGCAAGGATGAACAACTCACTACAAACCTCAAAAACAAATCCAAAGGCCTCTCTATTTCATAAATTGAGGATAACTTTTATTGAGAGTATGGTATAGGTATTTTCACCCCCATATGTGTGTGTTTGTATCATACAATCGCTTTTCAAAGGATAGTATAGTCTTTGAGTGTTTCACAAGAGGGGGAGGTTTTTGTCTCCACCACATAGAATTAAATGTAAAAAAATATCCCTACTTTGGAATGCTCAATTTTGTATTTTGTATTTTGTAGTTTAGGATTTAGAAATTAGGGTTGATCTAATTTTAGGAAAATCCATGGGCCAAAAAGCTTGTCGGGGTTATAGCCAATCATTTAAAACGAACTTTGACATTATGAACTATCATAGATTTGAAAATATTTTAAAACTATCAGGTTGTGCACTTTGTGCCTTTTTCACTTTGTCATAATTATTCTTTGTCTTTAATTGAAAACTTTAACAATAAAGTTATATTATTTGATTTTCTTCAATTTTGAAGCTCTTGTTGACTAAAAACTTGCTTTCCATAGCCTCTTGCCTCTTGTGATAAGAGAGCCTTACACATTTGTAGTTTAAAAGGGAGCATCACAATAGATTGTTGAGTTTGTTGTTATATTTACACATAAATTACATATAAAGGTGATTACAAGAAACACCAATACAATAATACTATATGTTGTGTTTACTCTATTACTTGATTAATTTCAATATTTTTTTAGTCCCAGGTACAAAAAAATGTCAAAACCGTGTAGAAAACAACACCCTTTCTGAGTAGTTACATCTCTAATTAACAGTAATTAGTTAGTTGCTACTAATGCACTTTCAGCAGTACTGTAACTGAACCTAGAACAGGGTATTCTTACTTAAAAAAAGAAAGACTATGACTGGGCATGTCTACTGTTGAGTAATTTTGTTCACAACTAAAAAAGAAAGCTTCTTAGCAGAGTGGTTTTCAGAAGTTTGATTTCGGAGCTGCACAAGCTTAATGTGGGTACCCCCAAATTGCCTCTTTTTGCTACTGTGGTCTAGCTATTTGCTATTATTAGACTCATCAAATTTTTCATATTTTATTGTTGGCAAGTGAAAGGAGGTTTTAATGCACCAAAAAATGTAATATTTTGATATTGTATGGAAAAGTTGTGAAGGATCGAAGTTCTTTTTGTAGATGTCTTAGAAGTGTTTCTTCAACATATGTACATATTGACTTTGAATATGTATGCAGAGTGATGATCGTCATTTTAGGTAAGGTGTGATTATAGGTGTACCTACTTTAACCCTTAAAGGACATGATCCCTATGACCAATGTGACCCACCAAAACTATATTACTCTAATTAAGGTAAAACAGCCCATCATGGTCAAATGATCTACAACGAAATCCTAAGAGATGACCCCATGATGGTTATAATCAATTTATGAAATTTTGGACCACCATCAATGTCTCACTTGATACTATTGGAATGATTAGTGACCCCATTAGGAACACCTAGCTTTTTTAGTGTAAATCATGAAAGGAAATGACTTTTTAAGGCCCTCCAAGTTAGGAAATATTTTGAAGAAGAAGGTGAGCATTATGGATATATGTTTTGTTGGTTGTCGAGTAGTCTACAAACTATTTTGGGCACATCACTTCAAATAATCTTAGCAAATTCATACTTTATTGAAAAAATATAATTTCAGTTGTTGTTGCTATTTCTCACCCTTGTTTGTGTGTGTGGTGGTGTGTGGTGGGTCAACCATGGCATTAGAGCAAACTAGAAATTTTGACCATGATGGGTTGTTTTTACTTTAGTAGATCAACACGTGGATTTTTTGTTTCTACATTAAACAATGAAGTCATCCATGTAAGGCAAGTACTCCCCAAACCGCCACCTTTTGCTACTAAGCCTATTTTCTATTCTTAGATTTTCATAAGTTCTTGTTGGCAAGTGAAAAGAGATTCCAACACACCAGAGAACGTGGCATTTGAAAAGAGGTTCCAACACACCGGAGAACATGACATTTGGACATTGTATGCAAAAGTTGTCAAGGAACAAAGTTTGGTTCTAGAAGCATTTCTTCCACATAGGTACAGAACTGACTTTGGAGATATACACATAGTATGGTCGGTGGTTTAAGATCAGTGACATATTTGGGTGGACCCATCTTACTCCACTTTTTGGCCTCAACTTCCTTCAAAGATTAAATGCAAACCCCACCCCTGGGTGCCCCGGATCATGCCATGTCTACCTTTCATAAACAGATGCCTTAACTGCATTACGATTTGCCTGGCTGGAAGTGCAATGGGCAACTCTGCTTGTCTGATCATGCATCATGGATTGACCCCTCCCAAGTAACTTACATGCATTTGGCTCTTGAACAGTAATTAATTTAAGCACATAATTGCAAATATAGGGATCTGCACAAATGGAATAATCTCTGATAAAAAGTAATCTGGTATTTTGATGTGATGAGCTTATGCAGCACAAGTGAAGATGGTTTAACCCTGTAAGGATATCGGGGTTGAAAAGTAGCCAATGAATTTCAAAATAACCATAGAAATGGAAAATGCACCTATTTGTTCAATAGTAGGAGTATATTTGGTGAATTACTTAGGTAATAGGTCTCATCATTTTGGAGGGTTGCTTCAAAGTGACCAAACCAATATATTAATTACTTGAGAATTAATAGAGGCATCTAGCCACAATGCATTGTTAATGTGCAAATTTTGTGAAAGACATCAAAGCTATAGTAATGAAGGTTTAGTAGAAGGCTATTTAATAATCAACCATGTAAGTGTATAAGGTAGTTAATTGGCAAATTAATCAAATGCAATGAAACTGTGCAAAATGAAGTGGATTTTCAAACTAACTGCCAAAAAAAGTTAGGAAACTTTAACATTTTCCATCTTGTTTCAAAAGTCACGTAACAAATGTAGTTGTGAAGAGAAGCTATTTATACAAGTGGGATAGTAGTAGGTAAAAACAATGCATGTGGGATATGTAAATTAGGATTAATAGGAGCACAACCTCTCATAGTTAAATCAAAAGTAGAAATTGTATTCAAAGTCAAATTTCAAAACCCATTTAGGCATAGTGGAATGATTTTTTTCAAAAAACTTTGAACTTCACAGAGTTGGAGAATCAAGCTAGTTTTCATTTCAAAATATCTGTTTGAGTTTTAAAATCTCTAATAAAAAGTTATGAACAAAATTTAGAGAGGGTGTTTGAAAATGTCAAAAAATTTCCCTTTCAATTTGTTTTAGAATTTTGTCCATAACATTTTAATGGAAGCTTTAAACCTCAAATGGATTTTTGGAGATGGAAAACCAATTTGATTCTTTAATTGTGCTTAGCTTAGAGTTTTAAGAAAATCATTCTAAAATACCTAAATGGGGTTTGAAATTTGACTTTGAATACAATTCCAACATTTGACAATGAGTGATTTAACTTCTAAATATCCCATACCCTTTAAAGATTCACCATAGACAACTGATTTTTTTATAAACTAACCTCTTCATTCTTCATTCTTACTAATTGCCATTGAACTAAGTTTATCATGATGCCACTAAAAAAATGCTTGATGGTAGATGTCATTGGAGTATTTTCAATGTTTTTTTTTCATAACTTGATTAGAAAATGAGATATGCAATAATACAGGTGAAGGTGTCTTATAATACCCAAACCTTGATTATTTAACTAATAGTATTTGAATTTTGAACTACTCAAAGTCGTTGGATATAGCAACTTCAGATGAGAAACTATAAGAAAAAAACATGTCATGACACAAAGTTAAATGTAATCGGAGGGCCTTTCAGCTGTTCTAAAGCATCCTTCTAGAGCGGCCCTTCAGAGGGTTGAAAATTTCTCTAATGGCTTTTAGAATTAAGTATGGTTCAACTATTGAAAATGGTCCTCTTTTCTCTCTAAATGTGAAAATGGGTTCATAGTATTATTCAAGGAAAAGGTAAGAGAGCTTTTTAAATTAAAAATTATAGGCAAAATGCTATGTATTTTTTAGGTTCTAAAAATTCAATAGAATTAGAAAAGGTATGTTTGCGTCGTGCAATTAATGAATATGTTAGATAAATATCTACAATAAAGAAGCTTTATACCACTTGAAAATTGTTGTCTTTTTCCAAGTTACCAAATAAATTGCATTTTTTTTTATATTATCACCAAGCTACCTTGTTTCTACTATCCAAAAATGGATGTTGTTATTGACACTTTTTTATACCAAAGTGTGAAGAATTTGTTGCAAAAAATCTCAAATTTTGACATTTTAATGTTGAAAAAAGTGTCAAAAAATATAGCCAAAAACAATATACAATTTTTTTTTATAGTTTTTGTAAACTTCTTTGAAAGGAAAGACGAAACTGAATTAAATCCAAATTGTCTCATATTTTTTGGACCTTCATGAAAGCATTTTTTTTGACATCTTTTTTTACCCTTTTTTAAAATTCTCTCCAAATTTTATTTTTGACACTTTAGATCAATAATTTTTTGTAGGAAGAAAAATGGGATTGTCATCTAACGTTCATTGTTTCATATTTTTTTGACCTTTGTGGAATTAGTTTTGAATTTTAAAGTTGAAATGTAGTGGTTTCTAAAAGTGACCACCTCATGAAATATATATTGTTAGTATATTAAAAAAAATGTACCCCTATGTTAGTGGTGGCTCTTAGAGCATGCATGCATGCATTTTGACCACCCTAGCTTCTTTATTCTCATACATGTCTTTATAAGCTAGCATGTTTTGTCAACAAAGAACAATAAAGTCTTTTTTTTTTCTAAGTGATGTGTATTTTTCTAAAAGTGCAATTGACAAAAAGCATTAACTAAACTTGAAACAACATTCACCTAGTGCACAAAGGCCTTGAACAAACCTAAATTACTTTGAAAACCTGTAAATTTTTTTTAGTTAAAATTGATAATATAAGCATTTCATTGTCTTTTATGTGGTTTTATAGTGAATTTTTTTATCCAAACATATTTTGTTGTGAAAGATGATGCAAATAGAATTTGATTTTTTTTTCTACTCAGAGAATATGTTATAAATTTCCAAAAGCAATATGCTGCAATAAGCTTCTATAATGGATCATAAAATCAATAGGAAACAACACATTTGGAACCTTGAAATAACAAAGAGTGATGCTTGAATAGAAGCCCCTTTGAACATCTTCTTCAATAATCTACTCTAATTTTGAATAGGGGACTTGGTTCAATTTCACGTGTGGATTTGGTTTGCTATGATGAAAAAATTAAGTGTTTGTTTTAAGTACTTGTCAATTTAAAGTGCCACTACTTTACACTCATTCTTTGACTCTCCGGTAGAGAAATTTGCTTAATGTTAAAATGGCTCAATCATAAAGAATTATAATTGCCATCAACAAAAACAATAATTCAAAGTTTGTAGTCAACATGCAATTCAATAATGAATAGATACAAAATGGGAATTATGTATATAGAAATTATTCAAATAACACATTAATTTGTATAAAACTTGCAAAGTTCATCACTTGTTGTGAACTCAACACAAAGAACTTAAGGGAAGCAATCCATTTATGACCACTTAACCAATTCCACGTATTTGCAAGGCAATTTTCTTCAATGGGGAAATTTTGCCATGTGCAGAAATAGAGTTTGGAAGGTTTCCATAAATTTCCAGATTTATTTTTTCTCAAAATAGAATCCCCATGAATTTTTCATTTGAAGATTTTGTTCCTCCACCACTAGTGATATAACTTAGGTCATCCTATCTGACCAAGGGCTGGTTGCAAAATTGTGAGTGTGCTATTGTGCATAATGTGCCATTCCTGATCACTTACTCATCTCATAACCGATTGGAAATAGATCACCCTACATTGGCAGAATGGGTGGGTGTGATCAAGAATGGGTTGCCTTCTATACTAGGGAGGGCTGCTTCAATCTAAACTGTCATCCGTACAACTGAGAGAACACCAGACGTCTAGGCTTCGCAGAAGACAATGAAATGCACCACCCACCTACACAAACAGGACATCACTAACAATGCCATCAACATGTTAGTAACAAAACAAACAACACATGTATCTTACCACCAATGTTCCAAGACGTGAACTATGGGCTTAAGTTTATGTCTTACACAAGCTCAAATTTCTTCAATCTCTCTGTTGAATGTCAATCATGATTCTTCAGATACGGCCACTCGTTGCAATCTGCTATTCAAACGCTCATGCTCCTGGAGCAACCACTCCCTTCCTAGCTAGCTAAGATAGTTGCTTCTCCAGTTTCAAACGCGCATTCTCTTGTTGCAGCTCTGAAATTTGTATCTGATGAGACACTGTTAGTCGATGATCCATGTCCACAAACTGTACAGTACAGCAGAATCCTCTGCTTTCGTTGTTGAAGAACTGAGTCACTTTGTTGGAAGGAGAATCTTTCGTTTTTCTGTGGGACACCATCAATCAAATCCCTTCCTTGCTGATAATTAATCAGGGCCAGCGCTCAATTCGATCAGTCTCTGAAACATTCTCAATATTCCGTGTCATAGCTTCGTTTCGTAGCGAATTCGAGTCTCCAGGAATCTGAGTAAATCCCTGGTGGTGGATTTGGTAGCCTGGGACGAGGGTTGATAGACTGTTGAGCTCCAAGATTTGCATTGGCTCACAGAGCACCTCATCAATCATGCCCTCAAAACCAGAAAGAGCTCCAGAAGATTCTTCAGCATCTCCCACAAACAGCAGCATCCAATGGAGGCAATGGCAAAACTCGGAGATGACGGAGCAAACCATTTGTTACCAAACCAGCAATTCAAATTGCGCATCAGGGATCACAGGGCCTCAAACCCCGAATGGATTATACCTCCATAGACTGAGACTTTCCCAGCTAACCTTACTTCTTTCTAATCTGCATCTATTTCCTCTCAAATTTTCCAGCAAGAAGTGAACATGATTCACAGATAGAAAGCACAGATTCCATTGATTATCTGATTATTTACGAAAAACTTCAATCCCTTCAAATTGGCAGAATTCGGCACTTGCCAATTCAAGACGGGCGGCTCTGAAACGGAAATCTTTACGAGTCCTTTTGTTTAGAGCTCTGTGTAGATGAATGTCAAATTTTTTGGCGATCAGAATCAAAACGAAATTGACGATCGCAATTAGGGAGATTCACAAGGTGGTGGACAGGTTCCTATGAACCTCAATTGACATGTACATCAGCTTGCTCTGCCCGTAGATATGAAAATTGATATGAAAATTGCATTTCATCCACAGCATTGTGCACCGCTAAGCTTGGTGACTTCCCACCCCTCCCCCTCTCAGCTCCCTAAATCATTTCATTTCCCGCGCCAGTTTTCACAATTGAAGAAAGCTAGACAAAATGAGAAATCCAATATGTTTTCGAATGTGTTTTCAATTGAGATTAGAAAGCTGTTGCAAACCAGGTTTCGAAATCAGAAGTAAACTCATATTCCAAGTTCTGAAATTAGCAAATTCCAACAGAAATTTAATATGCTAATTGGAGAATATCCTTTTGTGTCTATGGAAATTGGACAAGTCTCCTTTTTGTGTCCATATTTCATTCCTAGTGTACGTATCCTATTCTGTCACCCCTGGACAGCGCCTATGAAATTTCTTCATAAATTCCATAGATGGACATTTTGAATTTCTCCTGTGAAAATCTTGCCAAGTTAGTAAATGACAATCACGACATGGAAGCTAGAAGCGGCAACTGTTCATCAAACTGATTAGAGTCTGTCCCCCGGACGAAATGCTCCAGTTGCCAACCATCGCAGCGTCGACAGAGATCCACTTTCAGACATCTCACCATCCCAGCCAAGCGCTGCAGCAGCCATCGCACCGGGATTCTTAAGCACCCTGAACTCACAAGCCTCGACACATGAACCCGAATCCTCCGCCCCCCTTTCCGAGAATGCTTCCGAGTTCGAAACCCAATTCGAAGCCCAATTCGAAAGAACTTGGCAATCTTCAGTCTCGTTCGCCGTGGTCGCCGGTCCGCCTGTTTCAGAGTTTTGGCGATGAGCTTCTGCGCCAGAGCATGGCGTCTTCTCTCGACTTCTTCTTCATCTTGCTTCGTTAGTTTCTGCAACCCATGCAGACGACGTCGTTGCATTCGTCTTCCGAAGAGGTTAAGCTTGGGAAGCCTGGCTAGGACTCCAACCTGCTCTCCAGTCTGCGCTGCCGAGTTTTTACATTGCGCCAGGGCGAGGACCTTTTCCGAAAATACAAAGTGGTTGTTGCAGTCGACGTGGAGACTCTCGAGACGACTACCCATGTGATTTTCGGAACTGGGAACACGTTGAGGTGCTTCTGTGTCTGCAGGTGCCTCGAACATCGTGATCAATTCAAGACGTGGAGCGACTGTTACTATTTAATTTACGACGTTGATAGGAAAGACTTGAGATGATAGAACTAACTATTTAAGGCTGGAATCTGTCGATTCGGCGTGTGTTGATCGCATAAAACACATTAGATGGAGATACAAAAAGCAAACGCAATTATAACAAGACTATGGTCGCTGCATTAAAATCCAGTTAGATCCTGACTCATGAGGCAATTAACACTGCATCCAATAGTTAATGGCCTTTGCATCAGATGCTTATGA
The DNA here is from genome assembly GCA_963969395.1 of Pseudoscleropodium purum. Lineage (NCBI taxonomy): Eukaryota > Viridiplantae > Streptophyta > Bryopsida > Hypnales > Brachytheciaceae > Pseudoscleropodium > Pseudoscleropodium purum. The sequence goes on from OZ017797.1 coordinate 13,425,575, forward strand.
ACTCATCGACAAAGTGAAATCAATTCGTGTCGATTACACTCGGACTTCGATTGCAATGAATTCGAATGTGCACTCTAATGCATAGTAACGCTCTCTCGATCCATGGTCAGCTTCTTGCTCGATCGTGAGTCCAAAACGAAACAGGTGACCAGTAGAATGAAATTAGCTGCTCCATTAGCGAGCAAATGTATCGGCCATTAGTTTATGTACTGGATGGGGAACTGGAATGAAGGGCTACCTAACCCGGTGGTATGAAACAGTGCACTCTTCAAACCTCAAATTTCGTTTCACTGGCACTGTAACGAAATTGACGATGACCGTGCATTTCAATGCAATATAAAATGGATTTTAGAATCTTTCTCAATTTCTACACTTACATATATAGGATCAGTTCTTTGGAGCCCATCGATCCGCCCAGCCAACTGATGAGAATCATGGATTAGAAGGCGACCCTATTGCAGGGGATTTGTTGATGCTAATTAAAGTCAAGTCTTTGGTTCCAGGATCCGAAAATCACAGCTAGAACCCCATCAATCTTGTGCCGAAAAACTTATGCTAATTTCCTAGTCCCTTGTACTGTACGTGCTCGGAGGTATCTGGAAGATGCATGCTTTTGTACTGGACGTACAGAAGGTACAAATCCTTGGACACGGCATAGATCCAGCTATTGGGAATATTTTTAGGGATTCTGAATTTCTAAAGCCCAAACCCTCGGGCTTCTGTGGATATCACCAACCACAATCCCTTGATCATGGTTGATTATGTGCAAATGGTATTCTCCACCTTTCATGGTGAAGACCCCCCAAAGAGACATACATAGACATACAGAGACATACAGAGACATACATGACATTGATAGGAAGTTGTTATATACTGAGTCACTAAAAAAGCAAGAGGTGTGTTCAACCAATATTTTCGATTTGCTGTCTAGCAAATATTTCACCGTCTCAGCCCACCAACAACTACAGTACATCGAATGAAGCCAGCACACCAGCAAAACTAAATTCATTTCTTCAATCTCAGCACGACGGACAAACAGACTTCTTCCAAATCCTCCTTACTGCCCAGAAAATCCACCCATTTCTACAATACATTTTCAATGTAAGAAACACGCATTAAACGAAGAGAGTCAAAACTTCTCTCCATAAAATCTTCAAGATGAACATTTCTACATGTGTAGTTTCTACATGCGTACTTTCAACATGCCTCAGTGTAATTAGCTTTGCCATTGGGAGCAGGGGGCATACATAAGCAAAAACTAAGGACAAGTTCGAACGTTTAGCAAATAAAGTGAAAGTACGCATGATCTTCCAAACTCATTCAGCAAAATCTCCAAATTCATACTCTTCTCCACCACCACCTCCATAATCGTCTTCACACCCTCCATATTCATCTCCATACTCTTCATATCCATACTCTTCATTAGCCCCTTCCTCATATTGCTCCCCAGTTTCCTCATATCCCTCATATGTTTCCGCATTCTCATCATACACTTCACCTGTTTCCTCATAAGCCTCTTCAGGATAATAAGCTTCCCCATTCTCATCGTAAGCCGCTTCAGGATAATAAGCTTCCCCATTCTCATCGTAAGCCGCTTCAGGATAATAAGCTTCCCCATTCTCATCGTAAGCCGCTTCAGGATAATACGCTTCTCCATTCTCATCGTAAGCCGCTTCAGGATAATACGCTTCCCCATTCTCATCGTAAGCCGCTTCAGGATAATACGCTTCCCCATTCTCATCGTAAGCCGCTTCAGGATAATACGCTTCTCCATTCTCATCGTAAGCCGCTTCAGGATAATACGCTTCTCCATTCTCATCATAAGCAGCACCCGTTTCATCACGAGTCTCTTCGGTATTATACGGTTCTCCATTCTCATCGTAAGCAGCACCTGTTTCCTCGTAAGCCTCTTCGGGATAATACGCTTCCGCATTCTCATCATAAGTAGCCGCATCTGTTTCCTCAATAGTTTCTATGTAATAGGCTTCTCCGTACTCATCATACGCATATTCATAACCATTCGCATCGTAGGCTACACCTGTGTAATATGATTCCCCATTTTCATCATACGCATATTGGTGACCCTGTTCATCGTATTCATAATACGCACCCTCTGCACCGGATTGGTCGTAGCCTGCATATGCCGCCTCACCAGTGTAATTCTCAGATGCGTCATACTCATACTCATAAGTGTAGCTTGCATCATACTCGTATGATACATCATAATTAACCTCATTTGAAACCTCGATAGTCTGGTTGGTCTCAACCTGAATAGTTTGGTTGGTCTCAACTTGGATAGTCTGGTTGGACTCAACCTGAATAGTTTGGTTGGTCTCAACCTCGGTGATCTGGTTGCTCTCGACCTCGGTAGTCTGGTTGGTCTCAACCTGAATTGTTTCGTTGGTCTCAACCTCGGTGATCTGGTTGCTCTCACCCTGAATAGTTTGGTTGATCTCAACCTCGGTGATCTGGTTGCTCTCAACCTCGGTAGTCTGGTTGGTCTCAACCTGAATAGTCACGTTAGTCTCAACCTGGGTAGTCTGGTCGGATTCAGCCTCAGTAATCTGGTTGGTCTCAACCTCAGTAGATGTAGAAAAGTCTAGGTTAACCGAGAGTAAAGTATTGTTGTCGTTGTTGTCGTTGTTGCTGTTGTCATTGTTCTTGTTGTTCTTGCTGTTGTCGTTGTTGTCGTTGTCATTGTTGTTGCTGCTGTTGTTGTCGTTGTTGTCGTTGTTTGCTTGGAGACTCATGCCACCCATGTTGCGTGCCAATTTGTCATCAGCATCATTGTTGTCACTGCTGCTGTCTGAATAATCGTCATTGGAATTGTTCTGATCCGGGTCATCGTCCTGCTGATTTGATCCTCCAACACCGGCCCAGGCACTGCGGCCACCAGCTTGCCCTGCAGCAGCTCCTCGACCTCCCCTGCGGCCTCGACCTTGCCCTCGACCTTGCCCTCTTCCCCTTCCAGGCTGCTGAAATTCTTGAGGCTCATGTGCACGAGCGGCTCCTCGAGCAGTATTTGCTCTTGCAGGTGCTCCAGTTGCAGCTGGATTGTATGCTGGTGCTGGCCTTGCAGGAGCAGATGCAACTGAATTGTATCTTGCAATCAATGCTGGAGCCGAAGCTGCCACTGCATCATTGTTGTTACTGCTGTCACTGCTGTCACTGCTGTTGTCCGAATAATCGTCATTGGAATTGTTCTGATCCGGGTCATCGTCCTGCTGATTCGATCCTCCAACACCGGCCCAGGCACTGCGGCCACCAGCTTGCCCTGCAGCAGCTCCTTGACCTCCCCTTCGGCCTCGACCTTGCCCTCGACCTTGCCCTCGACCTTGCCCTCTTCCCCTTCCAGGCTGCTGAAATTCTTGAGGCTCATGTGCACGAGCGGCTCCTCTAGCAGTATTTGCTCTTGCAGGCGCTCCAGTTGCAGCTGGATTGTATGCTGGTGTTGGCCTTGCAGGAGCAGATGCAATTGCATTGTATCTTGCAATCAATGCTGGAGTCGAAGCTGCCACTGCATAATTGTTTGTTGCATTCTGTGCACCTAGATTTCCAGGAGCAGGTGCAGATGAATTGTACCCTCCATTGGTCCCTGTACTGGGTGCCCCTGGAGAGTACCCTGAATTTACTAGCCCTGTTGCGTACCCTGGATTCGGTGCAGCTGAATTGAACCCTAAATTCGGACCACCTGGATTGTGCCCTGAATTTGTAGCAGGAATGCCAGCACCCATGCTCTGCATTTGTTTTGAAGGAGGATACACTGCAACAGGAGCAGCGCTAGTTGGCTTGAACCTCGCCTCTGGTACATAATGTGCAGGTGGAGATAACTGGTAAATGTTTGCCCCTTCAGACTGCTGCTTCACGGGAGGATACAAATCTTGTCCTGCTGATCCATAGCCTCGAGCTCCATTGGAATTGTTGCCAGGAGGAGGGGCACTGGTGGGCTGCGAACCTGCAGGCGGGTACAGAGCTGGCACTCCATTGCCAGGGTAGAGTGAAGGATTTGGAACTTCAAGTGCAGGGACATTGCTTTTCTTCCCCATTGCCAAAGTGCTAGCCAACAGCTGAATGGTTCTTCAAGCCTTGTTGAAGTTCAGGACTGGTCATGTACTACTGGTTCACGCAGTCGTACGTGATTTCACGTTGAATTTCAAATGTGCTGCAGTCAATTCAGTACACAGACAAAAGCTCGTTAATATCAGCTTCTCTAATATCACATCCTCTGTTCTCACACCAAGGGGAATGGGCGCACATAGTTCAAGGCTCGCTCTATACCCTATCATTCTGTAAAGGCTTGAACCATTGATATTTCAGAAGAAGTGTTACAACAATGACATGCACATATAGCACAAGAAGTTGCCTACACATGTTCGACAAGTCAGAAATTTGACGAAGTGTGATCAGGATTCCAGACCACCTTCTCGAGCTCTCGACTCTTGCAAACCCAAAGTACTTTAATATCACTATTAAATGCAACGCTACTGATTGTGGCAACGACAAAGAGCTCCATGTCGAATCTAGTTGAAATTTCTATTCCAGCTGTTATCAATTTGGTACATGGGGAAGCGAATGTCTCACAAGCTCTTCAGGAAACCCTTATTATTCAAGACTGAATCATCCGAAACTCGGAGAACAAGGGCGATCGTACACACAAATTCAAACTGGCTGGCACCGGGCATAAGAAAAGAATCATAAGATCTAGTAACTCGACTGCGAAGACTGGAGTAGTAGCACCAAACCTTGACAATCACAAGGAGATACTCGAAGATATTCAACACTAGGTCACAATGCCACAAAGCTCCATATTAAGTATTTTTGCAAAATGTTGCTCACGATTATCCAATAATAATAACGTGTTGCTATTGATTGATTCTCTTAGAGTTTCTAATGTCAAACAGGTTTAACGGCGTATTTGAACGATGATATCCACGAAGAAAAGCTTGAAATGAAAAACCCTGAAATAATCTTCCCAAAAGGAAATTTGCCATTCACCTCGGAAATTACTGCCATGAACAAGAATCACGACAGATGTCCTGGCTCAGAAGTTCCGCGTTCTGGGGAGTTTTTCCAATATCTAGATCCCCTAATGCTGAATTTCTATTCCGGGTTTGGAAGATTTCAGATGAAGAGGGAGCGAATGTCCCATAAACCCTAAACGAACCCTACCTGCAAATCATCAGAAACTGGGAGAGCAAGGGAGAACATACACTCAAACTGCTGTTGGCGCTCTCACCTTGTCCACGTCTAACAGGATGTGAACGTGATTTCGGCAGTCAGCGATCAGAAATGCCCTCATTTCATAGACGTGAGTGGAGTGGGTTGTGGGAAGCTCACCAATTAGAATTGATAATGGCGACAGTCGCATTTCTCCGTTCAAACTTGACACCGACTTGAACACTCCCATCTCGTCCTTGTCAATGTGCACATGGACAAGTGCTTGGCTATGGCTCATTCCAAATCTTCCCACCTCTGCGACTGCTCACCAACACAACTCCATTAAAGAAACACAAACTCACACTAAATCTACTTGAATCCCTACACACACACAACAACAACAACAACAAAAACTACTGGAATCCCGCACACACAGACTCTAAAACATACTGGAATCCCAACACGTAAACACCCACCCTAAAACTATTTGGAGCCCCTCTCACATCGGCAAAGCTTGAAGAAGATGAATACCTGTGCGCAGCACCAAGACTAGACCAAGAGGATCCTCTTATGACGAGGGTACAAGCTTTACCGACGATTCCCGACCAGCTTCACCAAATCCAAATGCAAGTTCCAATCGCGTATCTCTACATCGTCGTGATGATTGAACTGCTAAACAACACAGCCGAGAGAGTTTTCCCGCTCTAAAATCCTTCCGAATCCAAGTGCACAGCATCAAAACGATCTACCGACAAAACTGAACGTCGTGAACTCCGAAGCCTCCGTCAGTACGTCCTCCTCACAGCTCACCTCAAACAAATCTCCGTTGCTTCAATCACAAGAGCGAGCTCCTTTGTCAACTGCAGTAATAAGTTAACCCAAGTGTGCAAATTGTACAGTAGCCCAAGTTTGTAAATTGTAACCCAAGATGCGCGTTGACTTACTGGTCCACACCGTAGTACTCCGAAGTGCCGCCGTACTCCGAGCTGATCTAGAGAGAAAAAAAAGGCCGGAGTCAGGCACGTTCGCAGCAAGTTGTTCCTGCAAGTTGCATTGATTTCTGCAACTTTTTGTTTTTGTTTTTGGCAATGTTTCATTATTTCAAAGGCGGAAAGGGCAACAGTGTACAAGTGGAATTCATTTCCAAACTCCAAGAGTTGAAACAAGGACAGTCGTATCGGTATGAGTGGTCGGTCTCTACCGATTTTCTCCTGTGGCACGCTGGCACGCTAATAAGCTTTCCTGTATTACTGCGTGGCAGTCTTCTCACTCTTCCGCCTGCTCCGGAATTGTCGGGCTGCCGACTAACTGGAAATAAGCTTGAATGAATTAAGGGCTGGCTTCCATGTGGAGTCGGGGCCGGTGAAGCCCACCGATCAGCGGTGGAATGGGAGTCTTGGTTTTTTTTGGGGGGGGGATTCTGTTTGTTTTTTGAACTCTCATTCCACCGATGGATGAATGGTGGGCTTCATCGACCCTGACTCTAAATGGAAGCCAATCCCAAATGTCCCTATTTTAATTGGTGATCTCAATGGAAGTTCTTTTTCTTTTTTACATTTGCAAGGGCTTAGTTTAGGCAGGGCCACTATTTATTGGCAGGACGCTAAACCTGTCATTCGAAGTGGGTTGTTATTCAAAGTGGATTGTGCAAAGTATTTGTAAAACAATTGTCCCCTATTTTGTATTAGGTTGATTCTATGTCCTTCACCTCTCCTACATAACATTGGTAGCATGAAGAGAGGTTGCCTTTTGTTGTCTTCAAGTGCCATCCTCAAAATTCATCCATGATTTGTTCAATGTATTCGAGGGGAGTTATTTGGGATTAAATGATTTTTTTTGCCTTTTTTGTTTTTAAGAATCATCCTCAAAATTCATCCATGATTTATCATTACAAAAAATTTCAAGCCTCGAAAAGGCCACGAGTTTTGAACTACCCACAACTATCCTGGTACAATTAGAGAGGAATTCCAACATTTTTTATTTTTTAACGAAAATTGTTGATGATGGCACTACTTGTGCCACGTTAGGTTTTTATACTTTTTTAATGTTTTTTTTTCCTGTAATTGCACTGCGGAACACCGCAAACTCAATCCTTAAAGACCCTCCATAGGGTTCAGATTTTTTCTAATGTTCAATGTATTCAAGAAGAGTTATTTGGGATTAAATGATTTTTTTTTGCTTTTATTGTTTTTAATAATCATCCTCAAAATTCATCCATGATTTATTCTATGTATTTGAAAAGAGTTATTTGGGATTAAATGATTTTTTTTTGCTTTTATTGTTTTTAATAATCATCCTCAAAATTCATCCATGATTTATTCTATGTATTTGAAAAGAGTTATTTGGGATTAAATGATTCTAACATCTTCTTCTTTTTTGTGTCTTGTGGTAGCCCAATTGTCTATGGAGGCCATTTACTTTGTCCTGTCAATATATAGTAACGTGCTTAACCCTGGAATGTCTGGACTCATTGGCAAAATGCCAAGAGGTGTGAAAAGTGGTCAAATTTGTGGGAATGCTGTGCGAAGCTAGTGAATCTGCGTTTTGGAAGTAATCGTACGATCTTGAGATATTAGGAAGACCATGTATGCAAATCAAGTTTCGATGCTGTTTTGTGTAATTTGCGCATAGATCAAGAGGTTTGACCAGTTCTGAAGCGAGTTTGACTCTCGCAGGCAAGTGCACTGCGTTTCACAGAAGTCAATGTAACTATCGCAGAAAAGGTTGGAAAAATAAGACAAAAACCACAGTGAAGAGAGCAACTTTCCTAGAGCGAGTTCTCGAAATTGAATTAAAAAAAAATGCACCAACATGGACGCTATGGAGCTTGCAATATGCATGTCTGTGCCAAGCGAGGCTGAATGAAGCATTTTTAGCTTGGATGCCCTCATTTTGAACACTTGACGTGGGCTGCATTGTACAAGCAACTGACAGACATCCCCGCCTTGACAATATGAATAAACAAAACAAAAACCTCTTAAACAAAACAAGTGTTTGCATTATAAAACGAGAATTTTTACAGTCTTGATGAAGTGCGGCATTCCATTTTCTGCTATTTTAAAGATGCAAGTGCTGGGTCTGATGACATCTGTAATTCTTTTCCTGCTTGCACTTATTGTGCACACTCTCCAACATGATAAATAAGCTCGTGTGTACCCTTTTTCAAATCGACTTTGATCATTTTTAAAATTCAATGAGAAACTCAGGACGGGTGCCCAAACACAATAGCCCACCAGCAATTTTTGGGCCTCCAAATTTCCTTTCAAACACATCTGTCACTTTGGGCACTTGAAAATTTCACTGAAATCTTTACATGTTGCACTTCTAAAATTCATATGGTACGTGCGCTCCCCCTAATTCACATTTCGTCTTCACCAGCGTATGAAGAACCCCTCCCGCACCTCACAGAAAAACGGTGGATGAAAAATGTTGATTCTTTGTCATCTGGAGCAGAACCTTTCTGTTCATCGTCCAGATTTTGGATGTCGGAGTGCTCCAGGGTTAAATAACTAAATCTGTCCATGACAAATTTATTCATTGTATTTTATTGGAGTTATGTCTATTACTAATGGGAGATCATTAATTGAAATATTTTGCTACTAACCTACAGTGTGCATTTGCAACTCTAGCTAATTTGTATTTAGTTTTCTGGTATCTTTGACATATAGCCTTTATAGTTACTAATAGATGCAAAAAATTCTACATGCAAAAAATTCTAGATGCAAAAGATCCTATGGTTGGATGAGTCCAAAAATATTTTTTAATTTTTTTTGGTACGTGTCTTAAAAATGGCAGTTTTTGAGAGTTTTAGTTGAAAACATAGTCAAGGAACTTTAGGGGTTAATTTAATTGTTCCATGTGTTGATTCTTGAGATCTCTTTTATATTTTATTTTTTATCAATCACATTATACAATATTCAAATTGAAAAAAAAAAATGTTTTTATTTTATCATTTTGGTGAAGAAGTCAACTATTTCTTCAATAGTTGGACGATACTTGGTGATATCCATATAAAAAATAGGTGATGTACCTAGGTATAATTTCAATACTTGTCTTGAAATGCAAATATAGAATTATTTTGGTTATTTTGGCACTAAAAAAATGAAGAATTCCTTATAAAAAAAAATAGCCAACGACTTTGGGTTGTAGTTAAATGGAAAAAAAATTGTACATAAAAAAAATAGTAAAAGAGCTCTCCCTAGTCAACATTTGATTACAAGTGGGTCACTCCATTACCACTAATGGTCTCAGATTTTTCAAATAAGCACATCTATAATTGACCCTAATAATATATGAACATATTTACTATTATAAGACATACATCATTTTTATTGAATTCTATCAATAATGGAAATTATTGAGAGGCTTCCAACACACTCCAGCATGCAAAATTTCAACTCCATAAGAATAAGTTATGAAATTTTCATGTATTGTTTGTAGATGTAACAAAAATCAACACTAGGCTTTCCTAGAGTCTTATGGTTTGATTGTAGACATCTTCTATCATCAATATTTATTTTTGGTGTTCATTTTTGGTCCAAATGTAGGTGTCACCTTTTGGCCAACAATGCCAACAATGCCAAAACCCTAAACCCTAAACCACATATCTTACTCATTTTTTATAGCAACAAAATTGGTGAATATATACCAAGGTATTAGGGCCTTGCCACTCCAACACATCAAAATCAACTTGTCGTAATTTTAGATGGCAATCCTTTCTACTTTTGTCTTCAACCTTTAGGCACCTTTATTCTATAAACAATACATTGGTCAATTACAAATGGATTGGAGAAAAAAAAGAACTATTAAATTTAGATTTGGAGTGTCTATTTGTAGCTTGATAGGATGACAAAAGTGCTTGGAGAATCTTTGAAGAGGCTTGGATCACTTCTCATTCAATTTGCTCTTACTTTTGAAAATTTTATTACATTTTCTAGCATTATTGGTAACTTGAAGTCATTTGTAAAGATCTAATGTTGGATTCATTATTGGAAATTAGAATGGTCTAGAATTGTTAGTTTAAGCTATAGTAAATAAATAGAATCAAAATTGGAATAAAAGGTTATTTTTTAGTTGTAGACAATGAAAATTTTTAAATTTCAATTATATTTTTTATTTTTTGAAGGAACTTATAAGTTATAGAAATTTTCAAATTCAAAACTTGAAGAATCTTTAAAGTGTTTTATAGGTGCATCTTTTGAAGTGTCTTAAAAACACTTCCTACATCTTGAAAAAAGTGTCCATTTTCGAACCTCATGTTTTCTTATACCAATTTCACTGATTATAAAATACTACACAAAATTTAAAAAATAAAATATTATATCACCACAATCAATGAAGAACATTGTATATGTTCATTGCAACCTGAATTTGAAAATTGTGCCCAAGAAAGCTTGTATACAACCAAATATACAACCTACTCAAAATTATTGAAAAGAATATAAATTTTTCCATTGCAAAATTTATTTTGACACAAAAGGAATACTAAAAAACATTCACTAAAGACAAAAAATTCTTATGAACTTATAAAAAATTTTGTTTTTTTGTTTTCTTAGTGGCAATTTTATACACATCTTAGTCCTATTGGGAGTTGAATTTTTGCCAAGTAGGCTTAGATGTGCTAGTTACTTGGGCTATGGTTGAGAAGCCAATTAGGATTTGAAGTGGTCCAAGTTAAAGTGACGGCCAACTCGGAATTGGTATAGTTCCAATTTGATGATTATTTGTGTGGTTAGGAAGCCAAATTGGGATGGAAGTTCAACCACCGGAGAACCTACTAAAGTGTTGGCTTCCAAGTTTTTTTCACCCACTATTGAGAGAGAGTTTAGTGCGAGTCCTAGCCTGAATTGGTTGTGTTTTGTTTTTTAATTTTCTTTTGTATTCAGTGATGAAATGTAAGGGGAGGGAAAGAAATTGAAGTTATAATTTGGTGATGTTGAGTGAGATGAAGAAGTATAGTGAAACACAAAGAGAACTAACGAAGAAAGAGATAGTGCAAACATTAGAAAAGATTTGAGTCTCTTGGCCACATCAAACTACATGGTTGGTTGTGTTCATAGTGTTTTCAAGGTTGGGGAACTCACAATCTCTTCTTGACCTCAAAAATCCTTTAATGTCAAAGAATTTACAAGTTGTAAACGGTGATGTGTTCACCAATTAGTTGAATGAGAAAAATTATTATTTTGAAACTAACTGGTTGTGCATTTTTGATGTGAATGTAATAACATGTGTAATGTATGTATGAAGAATGCGAATTGGATGTGTAGAGTCTTTATGAAGTTTGTGTGCCAAGTTGGTGGATATTTGATTGAGTAAATGTACATCATTGGGTTCAATTTGGTGTGTACATGAAAGAATTGTTAAGAATCCAATTTGGTCTCAATTTGTGTAGTTATTTATACAATGTAGATTCAGATAGAAAGCATCAGTGTTTAATTTGAGTCAATATAATTTCAAGTCAAACTATTGAAATAAACTAGAGAGTGTATTGATGGAAGATATAAGATTGGTTTAGAAATGAATCAAACTAGGACTTTTAATTTATCTCTCTACTTATATGTTTCCCTGAGATCGAACTTATTATACTATAGAGGATAATTTCCTAATTGGCAATCATCCCTTTTCAATAGAACTATACATTAATTTATTGGAAGTTCATGGTTTATAATACAATAAAAATAAAATGAATCATTTAAAAAATATTGCAACTTGTTGAAAATTTCGATAAATGTAAATTCACATGAAAGTTTAATAAAGATCTTGCAAAAGTAATATGTGTTAGTAATACATTAAGTTTGCATCTTGTACAATATGAAGTTGATATGATGAATTAGAGATGATGAACAATTTTCTAAGGCTTTCTTTTGTACTAATTAGTATCCTTCAATGACATAATTAAGGTTTAATTCTGAGTAAAAACAAGCTAAAAAATTATGCCAAAAACATTTGAAATAAACATTTTGTAATATATTTGCCGGTTTTAGTAGATGAAGATGCTAAATTATCTCAAAACTTTTGGATTTTTATTGCTTGAGGGAGTTGAATGTACCCATTTTAGATAAACAAAATACATTTTATCCATTTTCTCATGTCAATGACATCTATAGATGTAAATACCTTCATCATCCCAATGAATATTACATTCTTCACCAACTATTGAAAGGTCCCTTCAACTTGGAGAGTGCTAAGCTATCTAATGGATTTCAAAGAATATCTTTTTTTAAATGGGATAGCTTGTCCAACTCATACAAAGCCTATATTCTTTGGTCTTCACTAGCTAGTGTTTTGGAGCACTCTCATATAATGCAATGAAGATCAATGGGTGTACTACCAAAAATATAAAAATAAAAGTCCTAGGCTCAAAACTTTGGCATAGGTAATTCATTTCTTAAAAACTAAAGTCATGGAATGTGCTAATATTGTCCCCATTTTCAAAGCTTCTTCTAATATATTGGAACCATATTGGAAGTTTGAATGCACCCATATTGAATGTTTAAGAATGATGACAATATTGGACCACCTCCCAATGCTAACTTGAAAAATTGATAACTACCTCAATTAGAATTTGAAAATATGAATTAAAGTGAATTAAATGCCAACTATATCTAGTCTTTCAAAGGAAAAATTACTAAAAAGTGATTTAAGGTATACAACCCTTCTATCCTCAAAAGGACACTTTATAAACATCCTCCATTAGGTGTGCATTGAATGGATAGATACGCATTTCTTCTTTAGCAATGGATTATTCATCTTTTGACCACCTACTTCTCAATTTTGGGCAATATTTTGCAAGCATGACATAAGAGGTACGAGAAGAAATGTAGGGCATAATTACATTCATCAATTTACAATGTTAGTACTTCTAGTTTCTTAGGAACAACTAAGATTTAACCTTCTAAATACTAATCAATACTCCAAAAACAATGAAATCTATAAGTAATGCATTTAGAAGTTGAACAATTATGCACTTGAGAGTCACTCCCAAAATAGACCACATTTATTAAAGTGGATTTCTAGTAGATGTGTTACAATCTGCATTTTACATCCTTGCTTAAAATTTATAATAATGTTTGAAGCTAATTTGACTAGTCAACAAAAATTGAATTATAATGTCTTGATGAAGGAAAATAAGCAATATAACATTATTAATAAATGCAAATGGGACAAAATGCTTTTATTGAACAATGTAGTTGAGGTAGATGTAGCTTATTAATCTCTATTTGATTAAGGTTAAGAGTTTAAGAATTTGATGACAACAAAATATAATGCCATTAGCCATTAATAGTTTAGATGTTCTTTCCTAAAATAATAATATCATGAAACTATCCAAAGCATTCTTGAATGGAAAGGCGAGTCCTACATGAGTACTATAATAAGAATACATTCATGTTCCAATGGCCCATAATACATAGGCAAGCTTGCATTCAAGATGCTCTACAATGAAAGGAACCTCAATTTATGAAAGCAAAGGGGGATCTACCTTGATGTTCAAGAAATGTTATATCCTTCACCGAAAAGGAATGATTTCGCCTTCAGATTCAACCAATTTAGAATAAGCAACTTGAATTTGCTTTGTTATAGGACCCACTTTGCTGTCTCCAATTTGCCGACCATCAATTTCCTTGACCTAACATAGCACCAACAAGCTTTAGTAGTAGGGAGTTTGTTGACCTAGAAGAGAATCAAAAGCATCAAGCCTACAAGAGAAAAATGTAAAGGGAATGGATCCAAGACTAAAGGATAATAACAATTAAGTCATCAAAAGCTCATTTTTCATTGACTTTTGTCAATTAGATGTTTTCTTTTTACATATAAGGCCTTCTTATTCATTATCAATGGTGATTTTGGTTCTCAAATAGTGAATTCTAATTCCAAGGTACTAGGACCCTAGTTTAGAGAATGTAATGCACCTCAACCCTTGGTCTAAAATCATTTAAAAAAATACAAGCTCATAAGGTAACATGCTTAAAAAAGCCTCAACAATTGATACAAAATTCTTGCCCCACTTACAGGAGTTAGTTCTCCCATTGTGCCAGTTGTCCACACCTGAAAACATTATTTTTCATAAAAACATGTGTCAAGTCAAAAATTGGAAGATATCATAAACAGAATGATAAGATTGTTTAAAGCACTTGATTATATACAAGATAACTAGTCAAGGCTTGGGAAAATTATAACTAACTTGCAAATTTGTAGAGCACCTTGTTTGAAACTCTAGGTCAAGAAAATTAACAAGGTCAATTTTGTTGTATTGGTCTGATTCAAAGTGCCAAAATTGTGACATTGAACTACGAAAACTAGGATTAGTATAGATTTCGGTTTCAAAACAATAAGTCAACTATATGTTTAAGTTTCAAGATGTCCCTCTTCAAAGTTCCAAAGTTGTAGATATCCACTAATATACCAATATTGATGTTCGAGCATAATGATTGTATTTCCAAAAAGGCTACTTAAGAAAGTAAGCACCAAAAATAGTCCTTGCAACCCAAGCGCACATGGCATGGTTAGTCAAACTACCCCATCATACTTGTCATTCACGATATAATTATTTATTAGACTTGTGTGCCACTTCCACCTCATGATACTCAAAATTTACTAATTTCAATATGAAACAGAACACTAAACTCCAAGCAAGTAGGTACTGCAATGATGTAACTTTATTGTAATACCTCATCGGCTGTGTGAAACTCTGTCAAACTAATTCTTCGTTCCTCCATGGGAAATCCCTCGTTGCGCACAAGATCAATCACCTATTAAAAAAAAGTTATTGGATATAATCAATATAATCTTTCCTCTAAACTAAATCAATACTGTCAAATTTTCGATAGCTACAAGGCTCTAAGAGAGAGGGCAAAATGAGGGTTATGACTCTACACCCTCTTCCTCCTTCCAACTGCAAAGCGCCATGTGGCATCACTTATAAAATAAGAGAGGGTTGTGCAATAAGAACTCTCATTTCAAACTGTAAATGGACCGAAAAAACAGTTGATGGAAGAGGAAAAAAAACTCACTGTAGCCCGTGTGATGCCAGGTAAACAATAGTCAGCGTGAGGAGTCAAAACTCGTCCTTTCTTTACCATAAACTGCAACTCAGACATTCCAGATTATCAATTACTGAGCGGGACAAAACGTGATCTCAAGAATGTATTGAATGGCTACATTTCTTAAGAAAAATCAATCATTAGCAAAGGAATCTCAAGGCCAACATCCAGATTCAAAAACTCATATTGAAATTTAATCAGATTATCATTCTACTAAACATCATGAAATTCTTGGAACGAATGCTAAACCCTAAACCTTGGACTCATTTGCAAATTCAAAGAATAATTGAAGTTAACACAATGCCTGCACGCTCCGAACACCTTTCTCCGATCCTCTTACATCTTGAATATAAGAATGAAAGGGTTGGTACTCAGCCATTAGGTGTAGCCGCTACCAACCACAATGTTGTTAAGGTAGAATCACTCAAAATTGAGAGTGTTCTCAAAGTGTGCCCTAATCAATTTAGAAAGTAAATATATGTTCAGTGCACCAATTGAAATAAAATTACATTCTCCCAAAGCTAATGTGTTTTTCTATCTCAAGAAAAAATTTCAAAAAATTTCTCCAAAAATTGAGATTAGAGGAACCTGCCCAAGCTTTCATTTGTCCACTCGGGATTAAAAGCAGGATATGTATGTAAAAAGTCTACCAATTCAATTTTTCAATCACTTACAGTTTTTCAAATAATATTCAAATGGCATTTATGAATCTCATCCTAATTTATCTATATCAGACTAAATAGTCAGCCCTTCGACACACCAATGATTGTTTCGAGAATATTTCTCGGTTCTGAATGAACCCACAACATACTAAAATAGGTGGGTGGTCAACACTGCTGTACAATGTTATGATCAGATAGACCGGCATGCCAAATTGAAAATCACCAAAAGGTTGAGCTAAAGCACTCACAATATTAGTCGCATTCGTTTCAGAAACAAACCCCTCACAATCAAGCATTAAAGCGTCTCCTGCACCAGCCAAATTGCCTTCAACCTGGATCACAAACCTCAGACAAAATGTCCATATGAACAACAATGACAAACTTTCAACCAAGCATTGCACAAAATGAGGCATTCTCCAAACCACAATTAGTATTCTTTAATCACGGTGAACTGACCTTAGCCAATATGTTGTTGATGAGATTGTTGTGATGGATTTTAGAATCCAAGCTCTGCAAGCAGACAAGCCCCTCGCATCAATTCAATCCATTAAGAGAATATTAAAACTGTTAGGAACCTGATTTAGGTGCGCGTAACACTTGGGGTCAAGCCAAGAAAAACAGGAAATTCTGAGCGCTTTCGCTGGTCAAGCTCGGACCCTTTCTAAACTTTTGTTTCATGAGAGTGTCCAGAATTTTATCTTTTCTTGGCTTGGTCCCCAGTGTAAAAGCCCCTTAATACTATACTTGATTAGCCTTCAATTAGCAAGTGGTGTACACATGAATTGGCTAAACGTCTATGGCCACTGATTTTTGAATGGAAAATGAATATATCTACTGACCTCCGGTCTACAACCTCCAAGTGTTGTAATGAAAGAAATTATCATACATTTCACGATACATCTTTGATCTACAGAGAGTTTGTCTCTGATAGTACTCAAAGTGATTTCTCAATGAAAGGATACTCCTACATTGATTAAAATGCCTAAATGACGCAAATAGTATCCTCTACCTTAAAAATAAGTCAACGTGGACGTAGCAGATTGTTTGGGTAAAACGTTACAAATCACTTTTGCATAAAGAAATCAGAATTGTAAGTAAAGATTTACATTGGGGGAGTTTCGACGAGTTGATGCTGTGATGAGACGTATGCCATCTGTATTGTTGTAGACAGGAGGCTTCCACTCTGCTAGTACTGCAACATCATAAAAAATAGTGGTAAGACTCCAGTTACAGAACTCAAATGTGATTCTCCAGCTCCCAAATAGAAATGCAGAACTTTCATGTCTCTTTCTATAAAATCTTCAGTACAATATTCACAAATTGATAGTTCTAAAATCCCATTTACAAATCTTAGAAATGGGCTATTCCTATGGACACGAGACATCAGAACATTCTTCATTTTTGAATAATTGCTTAGTCTATCTGACAATAAAGACAAGGCAATTCCAAGGCGAGCACCGAGTTTACTATGAGGAGAGAATCTAACCAATTAAAGTGCACCCATATACGTTAAAAGCCGGACTCATTCCTGAGGTTGTCTGCAGGGCCCTCACCAACACTGACTTCAGTGACAGGGATTTTGAAGAGAAATAATACAAAATTTACTTGAAGAACTGAGTCAAAAATAATAACTTGCACATACAGCACCTATAGTCATATAAGACCGACGCAAGAAACAAGCTTGCAGGAGACATATTGACTTGCACCTTTTCACCGCGAGTAAGTGTCAGTCGGATATGTGCATTGTCATGCATATCATTTGCTATAAGAGTGGCAAAAACAGCTCGCTTCACCTGAAAATAGAATACAAAACGTAAATTTATTGGCGCGATTCAGAGTCCACCAAACAGGCATAAACATAATAATATTATGCTATTAATTAATTCAAAGCCACTGTAACGAAATTAGCGACAACAACAAAAATCTTAGGCCATTGCTTCAAGGTATTGGCATACCTCACTACGACTGGGAACATTATCAAAAGCCATTGCTTTCGCAGAATCAAAAAGTCTGCACATTCCACACAAACCAATTAGATTGTGATGTCAAATGCAAGTAACTAACAGAGGTTATCAAACCTCAATAATGTCTGCAATAGGGTAGGAATCTTATGCTTTCCAATATTTTAAGCATAAGAAAAAGTAAGGACTCAAAATGGTCGTTGCGATAATTTCGATTATTTCCATTAGTCTGCTTTAGGAGCAAGTTACAAAATCATCATGCCTTCATCGTGGTTGTGGGCGATTGAAATTGGCTACTGCACTGAAATTCCAGAATCTAATACATTTGGAAGGAGTAAATGTTAACTGAAAGATACCCGTAAGCAAAAATTGGTTGTATTTCGAAAAAAATTATTTTATCACAAAAAAAGAAGATTAAGAGCCCAAGGTTTTTTGATAACCCTGAATGAAATTGATTGATGGGTTGAGAATATGCACCTGTCCAGGTGATCTTCGAACTTGAAGACCTTTCCCTTATAAATCCGAAGTCCCTCCCACACACCATCTCCCCCTTGTGTGATGGAGTCAAACACTGAGACCTGGTGCATGAAAAACAGTCTCGATAGTGAGGCTGAAATTCTCTAGTCAAAACATTAATCAGCAGTGAGCCAAGTTACGATGTCTTTGGCTCAGTCCTTCGGAAATTAAAACTATCAAATTTGCAGTTAATTTCACTCTTGTGACATGTACCAAATCATCGTGGACAACAATATGGCAGTCTCCTACTCTCTTTTCAATTAAATCTTCAGTTTCAAAACTTCTAAGAGCTAGCTTTGCTTACCAAACAATCCTATTCCTTGAATTTTCAGTCCTTGAAACAGACATAATTATTCTGCTTCTGTCCTTCCACTCTTGCCAACAATCAGCCCAGCTGAATAATGTGAAGGTCTGCAGACTAACCAAAGTTTTTCCAGTTTCCGACATTTTGCTTACATTGGAATCACTGACCTTGGCAGAAACCCGGGGAAGAAGTTGTCCGTTCACCCAAACAAGTATTTCTCCATTCTCTAAGCAAGGCAGTGGTGGAGGTGCAGCAATTGCTGAAATAGGAAGTATAGCCTCCCGCTTCAAGAAGTCATAGAATGGTTGATTTTGCTCCAGTAGCTTGTACAGCCTTTTAGGGAAAGGCTGTTCCAATTCAGGTATTGTGACAATTTAATTATCACTTTGTAGTAATCAGGTTCAAGTTCACTACGTCTGTATATAACACTAATAGTACAACCTTTCCAACATTTTCAGCCACAGCCCCCTTGCATTAGGAACATAGCATTCTCTTTAATTTTTTAGATCTAGATATTAAACTCAAGAACACTTCCAAATTCTGGATGAAAATATGTAAGGACGAATACATGACTATCTAAATGGATGAAATCAAGGCAACGGTTGGTAACACAGTGCACAAAACATATTAGATATTATTAACCAGTTCTAGTAATTCCCTTTACCTCTCACAAGATAGGACCCTATTAGCGAGGAGGCAGCGTAAATCCCACCCAAAGAATTCCGGGAAAAATATTCCTTACTTCACAAGAGAAGGGTGGAAATCTATGGGTAATAGAATGGTAAGAAGGGACGATTGTCTATAAAACATGTGAACCCAATTTATTTTTCTCAACAAAAATGTAATCCAAATTCTTTGATTTGACCCATTTTGAGTTGAGAGAAAGCATAACAGACCTTGTTTGCAAATGGTGGCGGTGGAGTGAATTCACTTGATTTGTGAACGCTGCTGTACCACCAGGGTGCCCATACACCATCTTCGGGTCTCGGACCTGCTTTCCACCTTCCAAGCAATATCACAAGCCCTATCCAATGTTAGATTACTGGCAGACACAAATTTATATCTGTACATTAAGACTTGCGGTTTTGTGTTTTTTTTGTAGGGTTATTCATCTCTGGAACTGTGGGACTATGGGGCATTCTCGGTAGTATTGGCAAGCCCTCAAGGAGGGCGTGTGCACACTAAAAATTTCTCACGATTTGAACCTGCACGACAAAAGATTTGAATTTTGAAGATTTGAAGTATTATTGTGTTAAATTACAAGAGGTAAGGAAAATAGCCTTAGAAAAATAGAATTTAAGAACGAGTTGGAGAGTCATAATTGTAACAACAAAATAGGCCATACTAATTCTCATAACTGCACAACAAAGTGTAGATACATTCATGATAAACCGTTAAAAATGCATCTGGAACTTTAGCAATTGCGAGTTTACTCAACAACTCAGAGGTGCATACCGCAGCATTTGTGGTTGAAATGGAATATCAAGCACAGAACACAGACTCCGAAGCATTCCCTGCTTATCAATAGATCACTCAACAATGAGCTGTAGCTTTTAAAAATGAGAAACTATATCACAATCTTACAAAAATCATAATATTGCACTAAAGAGACGAAGACAAAGATAAAAGTAAACTTTACTAGAACCAAAAATTCAACTAATTAAAAAAGTGCACTATACAAAGCCCCCAATATCTACCAAAGCAGATATACTATAAAAGAGATGGATATTATCATACCTCAGGGTTGCGTCTTAAGTCTGTAGCATCAATTATAGGCGGCGTTTGACCCAGGGACCGAAGTTCCATGTAGAGCACTGCTAGATGCACCATTTCTAGCTCTGGGACCTCCTCTTGAAGCACCTTATCAAAAGAGGGCTGCAGAAACAAAATTCCACAAACATGCAATAATTTTGCAGGAAGTCTCATATTGTCCTGTAATCTCAAACATTCTTTAGAAGTTGTGAGACCTTACCCTTGCATTGTTGAATTTCTACAATCAAACTCTCCTATCCGTCTCAAACTGACAATTTAATTCTTAGACTCTAAAAAACAGTGTCTCCAAATAGCGTTCATTGAAGTGGTGGAGAGGTCATATTTAATCGAACATCATATGTAACCTTGAGCACAGATTCAGGTCTCCCATTTTACAGATACATTGTACATCCGCTCTAAACCAGCTGCTCTGCGGCCTTGGCATGAGCCAATCCTCAAGAATTTTATGCAACCATTCTCAATAAATATGGGAATACCTTGAAAACCTTTAGGAAAGAGCATACTCACCAGAAACTCCAGAGGATTACGTATAAGCAGAACGTGGCGTCCACAAAGCACATCATTTGTAAGGCAAGGAGTTCGTTGTTTCGCCATGTGCTGCCATTTAATTCAAAGTAAGTTCCCAACCATGGTTACTGGTTACATGAACTAATCATAAACATTCTAGACTCCAGAAAATGGTCATTTTAATGTAATAAGTGGAGCATGTATTGTCACGCTTACCTTGGCATAACGGTACTTCTTCTTGCAAGGCCCATGGATTATATCTCGCACCACCTTGTTGCCATCATTTTCCTACACCCCATTGAAACATTTGGTGCAATGATAAATCCTTGACTCAAAATCTTAATAAGTGTATGAATAGTTTACTTATGGATCATCTACTTGGGAATTGAAAGGGACTTAGGACCCAATCTGAAGCTTTATCTTCTAACGTGCTTAAACATGACCTAATCAACAATTAAATTCCTACGTTCACTATGGCACAACCCACCAAAACCTTAATGAATTTAGGGTTTATATGACAATAGATGTACTACATGACAAAACATACTTTGTTGATACAAAAGTTACGTAAATCTTTAGAAGTGTATGACTTTTTGACAATTAAATGGTCCATTGATTAGGAACTAAATGGAAACTCATAAAGTGATCTACAAAGTGTTCTTCTAATGTACTCCAAAATATGTTCCCACAATTAACACTAGACTATCAAAGCAACAAGAAACCATCACAATCTCCTTGATAATCAAAGACACTCAAACTACTTCTCAAATTGCAAAAACAAGGTTGAAACATTTGACTATATTTGGTAAGGAAAAAAAAGGAGATAACTATAGTCCTGAGACCAATGTGAATGAAGAGTTTGTCGAAGGTAGTTCTACTAACCAAGTTGCATGAAGGTAGATTGCAAGTGCTACTATTGGTTTTAGTGAGACTTACCATTTGATCAAGCACCTCTTGTTGAGAAGGATGACACACATTTGGTTTAAGGCACAAATAGTGTGCATAAAGTGGTTCATCCAACACCTCGGTATCATCTCGCTGCACTTATCAACAAATGAGCACAACATGGGTTGTCCAATAAATGTCACTTCACACTATTTATGTAAACATGCCATATTAGAGAGATTTTTGCATAACAAATTACAATAGAGTCTTATTCATCCTTAGAGGAATGAAATCTTTATGGGCATAAGAATATTTTATAATATCAAAAGGATGCGTTCTAATTTCAATCAGTTCTCCATTCTCTCTCAGCTATGGATTCTCCCACCCTAGTTTTTCTCTCCATCGTTCTAATAGCTCCACGTAAGCGTACACCAAATTTCCTCCAACTGGTTCAAGAAGACTATATGTGTGTGGGAAAATGGGAGTATCGAGAGCCCTAGTGTATGTATCAAAATTGAGGCTACCCAGTTCAGACTCCAAGGTCGGAGGGTCATCCAATGCAAGATGAATCAGGCGCTGTTGGTGATCCAAATGGAGCAAGTTCTGCTGGAGGGAATTACTGGGGTCCCTGATCCAATTCAAGGACTGTCAAATTTGACCAGCAAGATGCAACCTCATCTGCGCTACAGACTGCACTCTGAGGCCGAAATATATGTACCAAGCCTGATGTATCATCATTTAACTCAACTGGGGCGCCCTTAGGGTTTGATCATCCGCATCATTTGTCCCAAGGTCATTCCTACTCCTCTTTTCTTTTTTACACAGAATAGATTTGGAATCGATTGATCTCTTAAAAGAAAGTATCTGAAAACAAACTGATATTTATCCGACATGACAGAAGATAAAGGTATGAATCTCCATCCACCCAACAACATTGAATTGCGTCCGAAGCTCCTCAAGGGCAGCACGTGCTTACCTGCGCAAAGGAGTACATGAGGCTGGTGCTACATGATCGAGGGCCAGACCAAACATTGATGACCTCCACGGATGAAGCCTCGCCCGTTCCATCGCCATCCACCTTCATCTCCGACCCTACGGTACAAATCCCCTTCCAAAAGCCTAATCCAAATCAATCCCACAGCAAATCCCAGCAAGCACTTGGCACAATTCACTTCCCCCTTTCCAGAGCCAAAGCCAGAGCCGGAGCCCAGCTCTAACTTCAATAGTGCAAATCACTTCTTCCCTTCCCCAAGCCCAATCAAATCCCGTGCTGCAAATTTTGAACTTCCACTGCTACCTTCGTCCCAATCAAGTCTCCCCTTCCGAAGCCCAAACTAGTGCCACTGCATATCCCAGTACTAAAGTGCCGTGGTTCAAATCACTCCCCGCTTCCCAAAGCCCAATCGAAACTCCCACTGCAAATCCCAGCACGAAAAGTTATCTACGCTCCAAGTTCAAACCACTACTGTAGTACTCCCTTTCCAAAGCCCAGTTGAATCCCGCGCTGCCAATTCCAGCACATAGGCTTCTGTTCCAATCAATCCCTTGCCTCCTTCGCAGCAGACACGCCCCAGCCAGGAGCCAAGAATGCAATCGGAACACACCCCAATTCCCCAAGGGCCCAGGGTCAACATCAGCAAACTTAAAAAAGGTAATGGCTATCCTGCCACATCAAGCCACTGCTATTAATAACTACTACTGTCATGGTTCCGATAAGTCTTCCAGCAGCTTCGCCCCACATCGGGGGGACGACTCTGCACAGTGCGCACATTGAGCTTCAGTATCTTATTTAATTTACTGGGCAAGTATGAATCCCTGTGCATCTCGACGTCGCGCCCAAGAGGCAAGGGCCATGGACATGCGCCATGTGCAATGAGAAGGAACTGTATAATTAGTCTTCCCACTTTCCCTGACCCCACAAGTCCACAACTGAAAGCCGGGAGGATCTTCAGGGCTCGGCAAGTACTTCACTTCCGCGCGGCACGCCAGCGACCGACCGATTTAATTGAACTTATCATACTTGTCATTGTTAGTAATTGACAGTCTACAAAAAACTGTCCGTGGAATCTTTTCCATGGGTTTCCTGGGAAAGAAGAAATGAAGAGCAAGCCATCGGGACACACGAGACACACGGCGTGGCGAACGTGAACGCCAGCGCCAGCGATGCTACACTCTTGTCTTCTGCGTTTGTCTTCTACAGGACTTCGAGTGGGAGTTAGCCTGTTTACACTCCCTGCGCCTGCTGGCAGGGAGTCCCAAATTCGACTTGAGTTAAAATGCCTGAACATGCGGCGCACAGGCAGGAAGGAGTTTTTTGACAGACACTTTCAAGTGGCAGGGGACCTACTGTTTGGCAGGGAACCTACCATGAATTGCTATAAAGGCTACAAATTGTGTAGGCCAAAGGATAATTATTTGTAAAAGTCCCTTGTGTGGGGAAACTACATTTGTAATTTTGTATGAAGGGGTGAAACTTTGAAGAGCCACAACTCCTTCATGCGGACTCCGTTTTTGATGAAATTACTTGGGTTGGGTTTCAAATTAAGTCTAGTTTGTGTGGTTAAAATATTCGACATATAAGATGAAGTATGAATTAGTGGCATTTATTTTAGTGAAGACAACTTTTGGTTTTGGGTTTTCAAACATAAGGGAGAATTCTCTAAAGTAGAGTAGTACCAATAATGGAGCCCTATGCTTCTTCACCCAAAGGTACATTATGGATTTGCAATTCAACAATACCATGTACTCATTGGATACATTATAGGGGGTTGGGGTACTTTTTAGAAACACCTAGAATCTGATAGTTCGTCTTGTGGTTTATATGTTATTGCGTATGCTGTTGATATTGCCAATGGTGTAGACCCCAAAGACGTTCAATATGTTGAAAAAGAAATGAGGTCACATTTTTTGTATTGTTTGGATAGAGACATGTTAAAACCATTTCCAAGATTTACTTAGACATATTGTATACTGTTTATTGTATTTCAGATTGTAAACAATAAAATTTAAATAAAATTTTGATTATTCATAATTGGCTTGCAAAGGTAAGACATTGAAAATCCAAAAACCAAAACTCCTTTCACTATATTGCATGCCATTAATTAATACTACATTAGATGGGTTTGCAAATTCTACTACACAAACTAGACTTGATGTGGGACTTAACCCAAGTGATTTCGTCAAAAAGCGAGTTGAGATGAAGAAGTTATGGCTTACCAAAGTTTCACCTTGTCATCCAAAAGATTGATTAGGGTAATTCCTTGGGATTAAATACCATTTAGTGTAAAGGATTTGGGGCTAAAAGAGGGTTACTTTTTCTTCATGCCAACAGGATGTGGGAACCACTTCCACTCCCTGCCGCAGGCAGATGCAGGTCGCCTGCACTAGCCAGCAGGGAGTGTAAATGGGCGAAGTGACAGAACTTCTTCGGGGTTAACCCGCCTAAATGCCCAAGGCACCAAATTGTGGTGTCCACAATACTTTGAAGTTAAATAAAACCAAACCAAGTTGCTATTTTTAGTAGCTTATATTTTCAAAAACTTCTTCTTGAAGCTTAGTTTTAACTTCAAAAGTTTGATTTTGAAAATGATCAATCATAGTTTTTCTATTGAAGACTTTGTACAAGTGGATTCATTGCAATCTTGACTTTTTGTAGTGTTAAGAGCTCTTAGAAATGAGCCTCAAATAGACTAGATCTTCGAGAATAATTCACATCTGAAATTCATTTTAAAAAATTGTAAAAGAGATTTTGAGAAGTCGTAAATTGATTGGGGTTATGCTTGTTATGTCCTTTGACCTCATATTTTTAGGTGACCAAATTTTTTGATTTGACATGTGAAAAGAGAATTGAAAGATTTCAAACCACTTTCACAATTTTAACACCCTCGTGATGAAACATGATAATCTTTCAATCCGTAAATGATGTTGTGTTTTCTTTTCCTGTGTGATCTCTAACATATCTAGTTTGAATTTGTATGATTACAATTAAAAAAGAATTGATACAAAATATTAAAATGTTGATTTTTTGTTCAATTTGGAGATAATTCCTATAATCTCATTAAAAAAGGCCTTGGGCATTTAGAAGTTAATTTACCATAGTATTTGAATGCTTACCAAGATGCTCACAAAATATTCATACCCAAACTCCCAAAGCAAGGCTAAAATCTTCATTTGTAATTGTTTCCTAATAAATCCAATCATAGAATACTTTAATGAACTTATTCAAGTACATCCTTCCAAAGTTTCACTCTAAGAATCCCTAGCCATTGTAAATTTGATGTACTTAAATTTTCCAAAGTAATTTCTTTTAGCCCTTTCAAAGGTGAAGTTTTACCTTTGAACATTTCTAGGAAAAAGAATGTATATCTTATAATTTATGCGTTTTATTCAATGGTTTGGAAAATGGATTGAAGATGCATGGAAAGCAATTTATCCAAAAAAAATCTTTGTATTCATCTATTAAAAAATTATAAAGAAGATGTTAGGAAGATGGTATTAGATGAAAGAAAAAATTGAATCACTAATAAATTTTGTAAAAAATTATGAAATTATCAATTTGAATGGTGAGAATGTTCTTGTAAATAATAAATATTACTTCTTTTTGTTTCTATTTGAAAATTTTGAGTTTGTAAAATAGCTTTACTTTGTTTTTTTCACTTTTTTTATCTATAGTAGTATCGTTAGTCAACTTTAGGGGTTAACTCATAATTAAAAGATGAAGTCTATATTTGTATAGTCAAACTTCAAAGTCTTTTGTTGTCTATCTTCCATTTCTCCACTATCTATTAGTGCTCTTTTTTTTTTATAGAGATGACATCACATGTCTAATATATGTCATAAAATTTTGTATTTATTTGTTAATAATTTCAATTATGATGAATTCTAAAGATAAAGTGAAAAAAATCATAGCAAATGTAAAACATGATTAAAAATCTACAAAGTTCAAAATTTAGTAAATTATAGTATAAAGATTTTTGTTATTTTATTCTATATTTAGAAAGTTGTTTATAAATCCTCAACTTCAAACTGATGATTAAAATGCATGAAACCTCATATCTATAAATTTTGTCTATTTGATTGATTTTTAAGTCTACATTGTTAAATTAAAAAAAATTAAGATGTCTTCCATTATACATTCTCTTGAATTTACACCAAAACCATTCATTGTTGTTTTAGTATTATTCTTATATTAGGTTCAAATTACTTCCGATATGCACTATATCTTTTTATCTAACGAGACAATGTCATGGTTGTTATTTTTAGCTTGTCATCATCTTTAGTTGACTTTCAAAAGTTAAAATTATGCAAATATGCATAGCTACGGTGTTTTGATTGATTTGCATGAATATAGTCATAAATACTATAGCGGCTCAAAATCTGTCCTTCAAATACTACATCTCAAATGTTTTCATCTATCTCAACAATTGACAATACCATCTTACTACCAGCTATTGCAAATGCAAAAATAAGCAAACTTACAAATAACTAAACAAAAGTTGAAAGTTGTACAAGAAAAGAGGAAAAACATAAGAAACTCTGGAGCTTATAGACACTGAAACTTGAGGCATTGCTATATATACTAGTCTTCTTCATCACGCCAAACCGCTATGACCATCACCACCATCTAAATCATACAAAAAATCTCCACCAACTTGATAATTGAGATTCTAAAAAAACAATCTTTATTGGATTTAATGACAAGGATTCCAAGTTGAATATCTAAATCTATATAAGTCTAATCTAAAGTGTGAGACTTATTTGAATCTAATGTACTTAGGTCTAATCTATCTAAATCTAATTTAATTTGATGACTCAATAAGAAAAAATTAGTAAAGTAAGAAAGTAAGAAATTAGGATTTAAAAATTAGAAATTAGAAATTAGAAATATAAAAATTTAAACATTTAAAAACTTTACATCTAAGAATCTAAAATAAAAAAGTAAAAAATAAAAAATAAAAAAAAAATAAAAAACAAACAAACAAATAATTATTATATATTTTTTAAAAATTTAAAAATGAAGGTGAGGCTCCTAGGGGTCATCCAGCCATGGGTCCCCCAACTAAGGGTTCGCTTTAGTGGGGGGCTCCCAGTTTGGGTTGCCTAGGTGGGGGCTCCCAATCGGAGGTCCGTATAGGTGGGAGACTCCAAAACCAAAGTTCTAAAAGCCCAGGGTCGATCCTAGGCAACAGCTCTTGGCTCGCCGTGCAAGCCTAGTCTTAGGCAAAAATCAAACCGCAATAATTGAGTGTGAATAGGGTGTAGATAAAATTTGGAAACTCATATTTGTGTAGAGTTGATGCGGAATCATTGCCATAGTCTCTGTCCAAAGGACATAGCCAATAATATACATTCATCCCAATGTTTTGTTCATGCATTTCCTTCCTAAGTTGAGAGTTTGCTCCCACACAAGTTCATCATTGCTTTCAAATTGAAGGAATATTTTTCTAGTAGCTTCACCATGTGCGTTAGGACCTTAGAGATATTAGGGTTATCATATGCAAGAAGTAGCCTATAAAGGACCAAGGATTTATTGCTTAAAAGACGAGCTAGTCTATGTAGAAATCATACATTTTGGTACCATGTGAACTAATGGATTAAAAAAATGCAAAAGCTATCATTGGAAGTCAAACCACTATAGAAGATGTTTGCCTTTGAAACAAAATTCAGAGGATGAATAGTTGCACTTGTATCTTACATGGAGAAATTCTTTATCATTCATTGGCCAAAAAATGGTTGTGGCATAAAGTTTAACCCCTAGATGTTGGAGGCACCAAAATCTAGTGTATACAAAACTTTGAAGTTAAATAAAACCTAACCAACTTGCTATTTTTAGTAATTTATATTTTTGAAAGATTGTTCTTGAAGTCTAGTTTTAGCATCAAAAATCTGATCTTGAAAATAAATGGTAATGATTTTACTATTTAAGATTTTGTACAAAGGTACCCATTGCAATCTTGACTTCCCGTAGTGATGAGAGTTCTTGTAAATGAGCTTCAAATACGCTAAGACTTGAAGAAAAAATCACATTCAAAATTCATTTAAAAAAATTGTAGAATAGATTTTGAAAAGCCATAAATTGATCGGGGTTATTCATGTTAGGCCCTTGAACCTCATATTTTTTTGGTCACCATTTTTTAGGATTGACTTGTGAAAAGTGAATTGAAATTTTTTCTAGTTTTAACACCCTCATGGGCAAATGTTATAATCTTCGTACTTATAAGTGATATTGTTGTACTTTTTCTTCCTATGTGATCTCTAACATGTCTCATTTGAATTTGTATGGTTACAATTCAAAAAAAGTTGATACAACTTATCAAAATGTTGGCTTTTTGTTCAATTTAGAGCAAATTTCTAGAGGCTCAAAATAAGCCTCAGGCATTTAGGGGTTAAGGGTTGAAATGACCAATTCAATTGATAGTATTGTAAAAATAAATAAATTCAGATGCAGTTAAAATTTTACATCATCAACATCAGAGAAGAATATGACATGTGTTGTCATAAAATACACAAAAATTAGACAAGAGAGTCTCCATGTGATCTACTCAAAACTGCTAAAAACAACACGAGGCCCAACGTAGATGTGGGTACCTGTAATCACAAACAGATTTTCAAGACGTGATTTGAATACCCTCACTGATCATTCCATGAAAAGCAGGAGTATTGATGTTTGTTCAACATCATCATACAGCACTTCCTGCCGATGTGAAAGAATCTTTTTACTGCACTTGTAGTCACACCTGTAGTCAGAGACTAGTCCAATGTCTAAACATGCAAATTCCTCGACGCTTCTCCCCAAAGCAGTTCCGTACAGAGCGCAGCATGGCCACCACCGCTGGAACCTCGGCCAACTCCTCGTTTGCCTCCTGCAAAGCACGGTAGCCATCACAACATAGAAGAGGTTATCAATGAAGCTTTTGCAACATCGGTAGTGTTGCATGTAAAAGTGACAGTGAAGAAGTATTTGAAGTCGCAGGGATCACGTCTAAAACCCCTGTCAACACATACTATCAAACTCCTTACAATCACAATTTCTATGCAGCTCCTTAAGACATGACAGTGATAGTGAAAGTATAAAGTGAGTTTTGAACTAGGTACATTTGTTTCTACGAGTTTTAGTGAGGGGATAGAGGATGCGATACAAAAGAAGGTGATATTAAAAAGCTCGGGGTGTAATCAGTACACTCGTTAGCCTCAGACATTACTCCACGCTGTGTTCTCTACATTCTCACTAACTAATAGAATCATTCACACTAAGAGATCAAAGCATTATCGAGTTTCAAACATGTACTGATGTTGTAGAGATTGAAAACCAATTTTTTTCATCGCGTGACCATAATGTTAGATATAAGGCAGCGTAATATTTGAAGGAAACCTAAAGAGACTAAAGAATGTAAAGGTAAACATGATTTACAAACCTATCTTGAACATGCACAACAGATACGTACCAAGTCAACAAGTCGATCTTCAAGACCCCCTGCGTCTGGGTCGCTATTCATGAACAACTTTTGATAAGTTCGTCGGATACTTTTAACCTGAGAGTAACATGAAAGGTTAAGCAAACAGAAGATTGAAGATAATCATGAATTTAAAACAACGTTGAATAGATTACAGAAGATGCTGGTAGTTCCATAATAATAGATTAAATTTACCTCTATTTCAGAAAATCCGAGGCGTCGCATGCCTTCTAAATTCAAACCTCTTAATTCTGCACGATCTCCAGACACCATCATGTACATCGGGACATCCCTCGTGACCTGTCAAACAAGTAACCCCACCCAAAGTCATGAATTTCAATTCTGGACAGCCTTGCAAACTTCTGTTCTCTAATTTTAATCATAAAAGCAAAATTGACTACCAAAATCTTCAGAGAGTAATTTGGAATGTCAACCTAGAGGTATAGAAAGACCTTCCATGATGTGGGCAAGCGATCAGAGGGCCCACATCTGGTATAAAAAAATGCAAGATGAGATTAAGCAACCTCCTAAGAGCATAAGCGTACAAATTCACCACGTGCTGCTAAACAGACTCATACATTACAAGAACCACTAGCATTAAATCGTGAAAGAGAAAGCCAAACAAGAAGAAAATCAGGAAACGTGAACATGATAAAGACGAGTATTTTCAAAAAATGAAGGGTGGAGTACCATGGAACCACCAGCGAGGAAAGAATATGAATCAATATGACAATGTTGATGTATTGCAACTGCCCCACCTGTATGAATATAGTCCTGACATAGAGAACATTGACTTGGTAAGGGTGCCGAGTGTTACTTGTAGATTCCCAAAGCGGCCATCGCCATATGCCTAGTTCTCTAAAAATGTGTCTAGAAGTATGCAAGACAAGAAGTGAAACTAGAACAAAACCACGGAGAATTGGTAGAGCATTACCCTTCATCAGAAGCTGCGTAATATATCACAAAACATAATTGAACGAATATCTGCTTTGAAGAAACTACAAAAAAAAGTAGCAAGCCCAATTAACCTGGATATTATACCGAAGAGATATATCTAATGCATAACTTCAGGTAAGGATGTAGATATACCTCAAGTATGACATGGCCTCCAATGAGAGTACCATTAGCCAGGATATTGTGATTTCCCAGTTTACAATCATGAGCTATGTGACAGGATCCCATTATCAGATTATTATCACCTATAACCTGCCAAAAACAACAATAGAGCATTCATCTGTGAGTGGACACTAAAAGAACCTTAACGGACTAAATCCAAGACTATGTTGGGTAATACAATGAGCGGAAAGATCACATACCGTACAATCATTTGGCTTCGAGGATCTGTGTATGCTAGCATACTCCCGGATATCATTATTATTACCAATGTGGAGATAACACTCGTCTCCCTCCTGCACAAGATTATATATATAAAAATGATTAAGGAATTTCACAACCCTGAGTGGTACCCTCCTTGTCTTGAAATGAAGGTTAACCCCTCTAATTATCAGTAATTTCAGTGTTTCAATGTTTCAGTGATTTCCAGCATTGTGTTACTGCCCAAATAACACTCAAATGACTTTTGTAAATACATCATTTTAGCATACACTACATTCATACAATTTTAGCACTAAAAAAATGACATTTATTTCATTGCTAAAATTCTTCAAATATTAGTGTATACGAAAATGATGTAACTACAAATGTTGATTCAATGACACTGATACAATGACCGATATGATAGAAAAGAAACCACACCTTGTATTTCATGTCCTGGCACTTAACCCCAACAACGGCATGATAGCCAATGGTATTGTGATTGCCAATAACTGTGCGTCCGAAGATGTCTGCACCAACCACTGCACCACTGATGCACAATGTCCCTCAGATACCGATCTGCTGAATGTTTGATACATACTGCATAAAGAGTATCCAGCTCATATTCAACTTTATCATCCATTTGTCCAGTTGCAATGGAAAAATTAAGAAAATCGTGTACAAGAAATCACATAACGGGATAGAGACTTACTTCATGACTTCACAACCTTCTCCAAGTTCTGTGTTCCCACATACGTGACTGCCAGCATGTAACTTGCAGCCATATCCTATTGATACACTAGGCCCCACTGTACAAAAGGCACCAATAACAACACCCTGCAAGATGAAATTGCCGGGTTTTTTGGTTACCACCATTTGGAAAGCAACTGCATCAGTTGACAACAAATGCATTAATCATTCAAGGAAACCTCTGAGGACACCTTATGCTGCACTTGAGGGAACAAGAGCCAAATCCACCTAAAGAAACGTTTCTTGAAATCTTTTCTCTCAATACTTCTAGCATACCACATAGGTAGTCATGTAAGCGCTACCTCTTCATGCTCCTTGTTACTTGGACTTGTTGAGCATTTAACAAAACAAGGTAGAACAAATGAAAATAATTTTTGCACCAATCAACGTGTAGGATTTCTTGTTATCTCAAGCTTGTTGCTTCGACCTATGCAATATAAGTGGCACTTAAAAGCAACAGGTCTCACCTGCAATATAAAAGTCGGATTACTTGCTTTATAAGCTTCAAAACCTAAAGCTTCAAGAGTAGGTAACATGAATCGTCAGGGTTACTAGACAGTACATAAACTTTGAAGACAAAAAACTCACCTCACCTATGAAGGCGTCCGGATGAACTATCGCCGTGTCATGGATACTCCTGCTCTCCGGAAGTACACTCGTCAATGCCGCGTTCACCATGGTTGTGGATACGGCATCCCCCTTCCCCCTTCTCCCAAGTGGCACAATATTTTCGCTTTGTATTTCATCCCTCTTCTCTGAAAAGTCAGGCTCTGCAGGACACAGAGTAAAATTCGGTAAATATTGGCCCATTTTCCAGGTCAAAACACTTTACTAGAAAAATTCTGAAGAAATTCAAACAGTAAAAACATACCTGCCACTGCGCTAGACTTCATTCCCCTGTTGCAAGAACGCTGTCTCTCAAACAAACCCCTCCGGGTTGCCGTCAGCGTGTTCTGGGAAACAAAAACCACACCCACTGAGATTTCAAACCTTGAATTCAAAATGACAAAACACTGTGCCAATAACTGCACATATAATCCATGCATAACTGAATATAGAACTGCAACTACAAATATGAACATATTGTAGCAGACCAACCCCAAGAACTATGAGGAGGTGCTAGTTATAGGTTCCGTAACAAGATGGAATACTGGCTAGAAAGATAGAATCTCTACATGAAGGCAAGTTGTTCTGGTCCGATATCGGGGATTAAAATCTCGCAAAGCTCAAGTAGGAAAGAAGAGAATCCCGCAGTGGAAGCTGTACACTAAAAAGAAGACCACATTCTAAAAAAACCAAGCAACGTTACAATTGGCATTGATAAACGCGGCTAGATCTTCTAGAATACCTCTTGGCGTTTTTCTACTGGTGAGATATTTCTCTGGTTGTTTTGTGATTGCTCTGTTTTTAATAGAGCGATCATCCCTTTTGCTTCCAAAGAAGGAAAGAGAGAAGTATGTCCAGTAGGGTAAACAGGTGAAGTGGTGGAAAGAATAACATACAGAGAGGAGGCTCCATCTGGTGGAAATCGGCACGAACAGTGAAGATCGCTGTACCGAGGACGAAGCAGGTATGGAAGGGCACGGGACACTGCCTCCCAACAGACTTGAAAAGACTTGGGAGGCCATGGGACTGCCACTCTCAACCTGCAGCCTCTCTACAAGAAGCCAACAACACTGTGTCTCTCTTGAAGTCGGCAAATCTTCGCTACTTGGAGTGCAGTCTTGAGCTCTGATGGAGTTCTCACGGGCATCGCCACCCCAGCTCTCTGTTAGCCTATTTTGCAGCTGCAGCAATTGAGAGGCCTGCAAAAGAATTGATCACGCTGCTTGAGTCCATTGTTTGGTCCCGTAGACAGTACTGCTTCGCAACGGGTCCCAGAAGCTAGTATTGTCAGAATCTGAGTCTTTTGAGAACTCTTACCAGTTCCCTTGAAATACTCTACTAGGTCTTCAAAAATTCGTCTCTTCATTGAAGTGAGAAGCTCTAGCACAGCTTCCTGAATTTCTTGCCATATAGCATCCTTGATGGTATTGAAACTGGACATGATCTCGTTACTTTCTATTCTCTTAAATACTTCTAAGAAGCAAAGAACAACGAGCCTCTAACAAACATTGAGACAGTAAGCACAACGACAAGCACAACAAAACAAGCAGCTACGCTACGAGATACTCCGGCGCAATTTTCGAGTAAGATCATACTCAAACTTCCTCAAATTCAGCGTACTATAGCTTTTGTCAATGCAAAGCCTCCTCCTCCAGAGCCCAAAAAACGTCTATCCTACATAACCCTCTGTACTGGTACATGTGGTTCACTCTCCATGCAATCCATTGACAAACCAGAGTGCGCTCTGTCAAATGCAATGAAAGCGACCAAGGAGATCAGATTTCAAGTGATCCAACTTGGTAACGCAAGAAGGCAAACAAGCCGTCTTACCGAGTGCGGCACTGGCCATCTTCTGCGGAATTCGGACAGTGTGAGAAGACCGACTTCTGAGGCGCCAACCTTCTCTGCTGCTAATTGTGCTGTTCTCAAAGTACAAGAGAACTGGGCTGGCCACTCTGCCCACTCCCCCACCAAAACCTAAGCCGCCATCAACAAAAATGGAACAAAACTCTGTATAAAAATCACCATACGCCACCTGCTCACATCCCTCCTCTTTCAAATTCGGATCGACCATTTTTACAGAGGAGCGCTATCAGAAATGAAAATTTTTTGGTCACCGAAATGAAAATTTTCCTCACAAATGCGACAGGAGTGTGAAATCTGTGACGGAGTAACTGACCTTGGGCTTGAGGCGTCTCCGACTGAGGCTGTCTCCAACCACCTTCTTCGCAACCTGCATAGCTTGGCCAACATTTGCAGGGAAGAAGAAGGCCACTCCGGTGGAATCAAACCTCGGCACTCCACTCTGACACTTCACTTTCCTAGAGAGGCAGCGCCTCTTTCGCCACCAGATTCGCCATCTCAGACACCTGCGACCCTGTCCCTCACACCTGAGAAACTTTTTCTTAAATCCCTCAAATTAAATTCTCTGTCAAGCGCTCTCTAAAACTCCAGTTTTCCAGTGACGACAAACCAGTGATGAGTGGAGCTTGAAGCCCCTGTAAGTTACAGTAGTGCCGCACCACCTGGAAAGCTATCCGAAAAGGTTAAAGCGAGCCAGTGATGGACGCGATACTGGAACGATTGAAGGCCAGGCTATGTTACGGTCCGTTTTCCAGGTCCCGATTGTGTAAATTCTGGGTGGGGATGGACCCCTGCAAATCTCCAAACCCCTAAACGAGGTTCAGTGATGTGATTGTGAAACTCTTGGGGTTTTGGATAAATTGTGGTTGCGAATTTCCTGAGGTGCGCGGTACTGGTGTGAGCTTTTGGATCATCACGAACATGCGAGCATTCATGGCTCCGATTGCGCTTCCACTGGGGTCGTCGTCTTGGAGTCCTGGGCTCGCAGGATTGCGAATGAGGTCGAGATTACAAAATGCTCGAGGGTTTGGAAAAGGAACAATCACATGTACTGCAGCTGAGAGGCTGAATTCCTCCTCGCCGGAGGTAACTGAGTCGGCGCAAGTAGTGTCGCCGCAGCAGTGCACGTATGGGGAGCGCAATGTGCTTTGGGTTGCGTCGGAGCTGCAGCGCCTGCTTTCCATGCAGGTGAGCTGTCGTCCTCTTGTCGGAATCTATTAGGCTACTTGTCTTAAATCATTCTCAATGCAAGGGGGTGATCGTAGCCAAATGCAAATGGAGATTGCTGCACTGTCGTTCCGCCAAATCTTGAACCCTAAACCCTACATTGACAATAGCGTGATTCAGTTCAGATCGTTCCATCAACTCTAAATTGTACAAGAGCATGATTCTGTTGAGATCGTTCCATCAACTCACGGGTCAGAAACTCTAGATTGTATGAGAGCGTGATTCTGTTGAGATCGTTCCACCAACTCTCGAACCCTAAACCCTAAACCTAACCTAAAATGTACAAGAGCGTGATTCTGTTGAGAACGTTCCACCAATTCTCGAACTCTAAACCCTAAAATGTACAAGAGCGTGATTCTGTTGAGAGCGTTCCTCCAATTCTCGAACCTTAAACCCTCAATTCTAAATTGTAATTGTAATTGTAATTGTAATTGTATAAGCGTGATTCCGTTGAGATCGTTCCACCAATTCACGGGTCAGAAACCCTAAATTGTTACAAGAGTTGATTCCTTCGGTCACGGCGATGATACTCTCGCAGGTTTGGGGTTTCAAGTGGAACCGTAAACTGTAGATTGGTAAGAAATCAATATCAGGTTCAATAGAGTTGTTCTGAAAGTCATGGAAAGTGATTGTGCTGCCCATGCTTCAGTGCAGAAGTTGAGGTGAATTCATGAATGCTAACTTGAATAGGTGTTTGTCAGCCTTTTCTTGTGTTTCAATCATGAATCTGAAACAGTGTCGAATTTAAGGATATAGCTATGAGATTTCATGGTGTTGCTGTTGGATTCATTGCTGTTGTCTCAATTCCTAAGCAATGCTTGAGGTGTTAAAAGCTTTTGATCCTAAGTTTAGGCTCCGGGTGCAAAGGTCGGACTGAAGCCTAGATTGGGGAAGAAATATTAATAGAGTGCGTGCAGTTCTAAGTTGCTATCATCCCAAAATACACACAGTTGGACGAGAATTTCAATACAATTGAGAAAATGAATTGACATTGTTTAATGTAGGGGCAGAACGAGGGTTGACACAACATTACCTATCGGGGATATTTAATGCTTCGTTTAGGGTTACTGAAGTTTGAGAGATCCGTTGTTTTGCAGAGGAAGCCAGGTGATGGATTAGTGCTGACAAGAGGTCAGTGGAGCTGGGACATTCAAGAACCAAGCTATTATCAGTTTAAAGGATTGATGCAGTACGACAATCATTATTGTGCCAAATTGTTCTCTTGTTTTGTTTTGGTGCAAGATCTGTGAATTCAAGACTTGTAGTTCTTTTACTCAAATGCCTCAGATCATATTCGGAAACCGATCTTTCATTGCTTAAAGTGTGTTTGCATGACGTTGTGCCCGCGCAGGTTCTGCAACACTTCAAGTAAATTCGAACTTTTTGTGCCAGAAGTTTCAGCCAAGCTACAACTTCTGTCGAACTCCCCCCTTGATTCAATTACTGCCACTTTGAAGGTGCGTTTTCCTGTGATGACAATTCTTTGCACTTCCTTGCAACATTTTGAATTTTGAGTTTTGCATGCACATAACTCCGTTACATCCAAACACCTTTATGGTCACCCAAATTGCATGTGGTTATCAATTGGAGTTCTGTAACATTGTGACAATCAATAGTGTTGCATGTAAAAATTTCGTTTAAGTACTTCGGGTTGCAGGAGTCAGGAAGGTGGTCCTAGTCCCATTTTCACATTTGTCAAAGTTCTTATTATCACATTTGCTTGGTACTTCTTGTTATGACATTAAGAGTGATCATGAGAGTACAAATGAGTTCTGAACAATGTAAATCCGTTCTCTTCGGTTTAGTGAGGGAACAGAGGTAATGATATTAGAGAAGGTTATATTAAGAGCTTGGTGTGCTCTCATGTTTCAGATTTCTCCTAGACACCCCAATGAGAATCCTCCTCAACGGGAAGATGGATACTGGCGAGCATACATTACACGCGCTGGAGAGTCCACGGCTATGCAGGTTCAATCATCAATTCTTCGCCACACCATCTGCTTTAAGTTATAGAGCATAGTGGACTGTATATGTTGACAGAGTTTCGAATCACACTGTTTGAGGGACTGTCAGACAGCGTCATATAGAGAACCCCCCCCCCATGGTTCTTAAGAATGGTCAGTGTGATCATATGGAGGTCACATTGCGACCATAAGGAAACCTCCCATGAATCATGTGGAAGATTCTCTTTGTGATGCTGTCAAAAAGTCCCGGAAAGAATCCAATTTTACTGAAAACCCTGGTTTGGGACTGTAAATTTTTTGTCCACAGTTTAGACACCACATGTATGGTAGAAAAGGATTAAGAACATTACGACTAAAGACAAGTCTTGATGCTTATTCTACAGGTGGTCGTGGATTTGCAAGCCAAGGACGAAAAGGCACTTGCTGAACTTCAGGCATGACTTTCAATTGCTTTATTCTTTGGGTGAGAGAATTTATTAACTTATAAATTTTTAGTATTTTGAAGACTGAACACTTATGTAAAAATTTTAATCTCGCAAGTGTTCATATGGCCAAAAGTGATTGCTTCCATGTCTATTAGAGTTGAATCAAATCATTTAGAAATCTCTAAGGAAGGTAATAAGTGGTGTCAATTGACACAAGAAATCATAGCCTATATTGTTGAACAATAAGAATATGTTTTGTAACTATGATCGACTATCATCTTCCGAGTGAACTTTTTGTTTTCAGCTTGGGCACTTCGGGGTTAAATGCAGATTTTGGGGTATACATTTAAATGTGGTCTTAGAACTGCTTGGGAATTGGTATTTGTAGGCAGTGCGTGTTGACGTAGACTATATATCATATGGCCCGCATGGACGGACAGCCCATAGTCAGCACATAATATTGCCGGTTCGATATGCAGCCACGCCATCAAACAACTTCCAGTGGCGGAAGTAAGCATCGTCCATTTTCATGTCATTACTAACGTTGGAAGCTCTGCAACGTGAAATGCACAATATTGGGACCAATGCTGCAGGCACCTCTTGTCTCTACCAACCTCTGTATTGGTTCTTGTAACTAGTTCTTAGCTGTCTTCGCTAGTCTGAGCTATAGTCCTTATAATTGAAATATTAACAGTTGTAATAACCTTGATTGAACAGGGTGAAGAACGTCGGGAGTGTTCTTCCAATCCCCACCCACATTCTCTCTCATCTCGATGATCCTTTGCAAGTTTTAAAGACGTAAGGCCTGTATCTGTTACCTTGATATGCTTTTCGATTAATGGTTTTGAGAAACTATTCCAAATTATGCCTTGCTCTCTCCTAATTAGGCCCTTCCTGCACCAACCAAGTATCGCCAAGTAGGCTAGTTGGTGCCTCCTGAACTGTTAGCTAACTGGATTTTAACGAGCCTTCTATGCACTTGCAAGGTAACTAATAGGAAATTAGAGTTCTGAATTAGCTATTTTCCCTTCTTTTGGTTGGTGCTGGCGATGTTAGGAATTCAAACCATTGGTACCCGCACAATTTATTTTATTGTTCAAATTCAGGGAGTTAACTAATGGAAATGAATGTAAATCCAGCGCCAGTTTGTTATCGAGAACGACCATACCAATGTGCTAACAGACGCTACTTTGGCAGTGCGGGCTTTCCGTAACGAATTCTAGACAGCTAAAGCTAATTCCATTTGATGCGGGCAGGGATTTATATATTTACTTCTATTGTGAACTGTGTTATGGCCTTTTTTATCGATTGTAATTGCAACTGCAGTTTCAGACTTGAGACCCTGATTGAGCTTGTTGATGATTTATACTCGACTGGATGTTTGCAGGTATGTGCTTCCTCATTCTAAGGATGGAGACATTATTGCGATTGGTGAAACACCCCTTGCAATCATGCAAGGTCCTGCTCAGACCTTGATACTAATGTTCTGAATATATCACTTACTGTTGGACTAGACGAGCAATACATAGCTTTCTCCTTCCTCCTTTCTCCTTTTTTTAAGTGCCCAAACTATAACTAAAAATTTTAACTTTGGAAGCTAATATTTGATTATAGTAACTTCCAAATCCTATTTCTATTGCTTAGAAAGTGAGGGCATGAATCTTCTTTCTATTGGTACCTTATTTGAACTTTCCTAAATGGTTTATTTCAACTCCTATGGATATGAAGGTTATAACTTTTGGCCATTGGTTAACATAAATCCAAAATTATGATATTCTAGTGTTAATCTTTGGTGGTTTCGATGTTCATGTCCTTTCAGGACGTTTTCGGCATCCGAAAGGAGTCCACCCAGGACTGCTAGCGAAGTTGGTGTGCCGGCTCTTCCACCCCACCTCATCTCTTGCTACAGCGTGTGGCATGCAGGTCAATTTAATCTCACAGTTTTCACAGTTATTTGTTTGGGGTCTCTTGACTGTTTCATTCTCAAGGTACTTTTGCAGAGAACCTCAGAGTCAGGAAGGAGATTGACTTAGATTTGACGGTTTACGATCCTTGTTTTCTCTGATCCTGTGATTGTTTTGATGCTTGCAGTCACTTGTTGACATCACGGGACGGATGCGGGTTGTTTTTGCTGTCATGTTTGCTGTCGTTGCGAGGTAGGTAGGTGATGCGTTCCTACTTATGTTGGAGGATCTAGTCCATTGGAGATTGCGATAGGTGCCATCATTTTGAGTGTCATTAGCTTTCTGTGAGTTCAATCAACGAGTGTAACGCTTTTCTTTAAACGCTGGTGCAGATTGTTAGGTATTCGGGGTATGTTCTACAGGCTTGCTGGACCACAGGTTAGCCTCAACACTGTTTTGTGTGTGTAACGGGATGCTGGCACGAGTTTCACACTGTGTCATATTCTA
Source organism: Pseudoscleropodium purum (assembly GCA_963969395.1). NCBI lineage: Eukaryota > Viridiplantae > Streptophyta > Bryopsida > Hypnales > Brachytheciaceae > Pseudoscleropodium > Pseudoscleropodium purum. The sequence goes on from OZ017797.1 coordinate 13,466,393, forward strand.
ACACAAACCTTTATTCACACCGACACCTCTTAGGTTCAGATTACATTTTCTAAGGAAAATTTTAAGAACTAGACATTTCAACTAATAATCTAAGAAATCTAGCAGTGCGATTGATCAAAGGTTTGAGAGTATTTAACTTTACAGGAGAAAGAATCTGATTATCTAGCCCTGTTGACTCCAAGGAGCTATGTCTTAGTCTCAACTTTTTATTCGTCTTCAAGATTTGTCCGGAGAAGTGGAGACCGGCCCTTGAGTGGAGATTGAATCAGTGACCTTGAAGGTTCTAGCGATCTATCATATTTACATAGTATCGGGCGCAATAACGTTGATCGAGGCCAATTCAATGTAATCTGTGAGCTCTAGTCTATTGTCTGGCTTGCCGTGTTTCGGATGACAAATACTGAGTCATTGCCATGGGGAGGTGGACTGCAGGCTAGGTTGATTGACGATGTAACTGGAACTCTACCTCCTTACGACCAGTTCATCACGCTTGGACCCGTGAGTGACCATGTTATACTGTATTTCTCCTAAGCATTCCTTCATCTTATGTATACCACAAAGTACAAACACTTACTGGAACTTACGATGTTGCCCAGCTTCGAGTGCAGGAGACTGTAGATTCCCTTAAAGCTAAAACAGGTGCCTCATCTGCACTTTCCCTTCCATAATTCTATTTCGTAGACTGGGTTAAATTGCATCTTACATATGGACAAAAATGTTATGCCTAAATTTATTTTCTTAGAAGCAGCATACTCGAGCACTTTTGGATTGAAGTGTTGACATTAAAATCTCCTCAGCAACTTGGATATACATACATAGCTCATCTCTATCCATTCCAGTTGTGAGACTCTGCCTAGTGTCTAATGTACATAATTGCTCAGATATCGTATGCCTATCATTCAAATCTAGTATCTGGTACCGCCGTGTTCAGGATGTGAGGTTGCTGTAGTGGACGTGAACGACTTGAAGAAAGTCCAAATACTTGCAGTGAGTTTTCCTAAGCGTTCGTCAGTTCTCGTGATCTTGAACTCGTAATCTTCTTTAGTGTATGCCTCCAAAAAGTGTGAAATTGCAGATGGTCTTCAATGCAGTACAATGAAGTACCCTATCTGATGGTTTATTCAATGTTGTCTGTCGGTACACAGGCTTCTGATGGTGTTGATCACAAAGCTCTAGAATCTGCGCTTCTAGACAATCCTGCAGGTACGCCTAACATGCTATCCGTCTCCATCGTATGATCAGAGTTGATGGTTTCTTTACTAAATTGGCTGAGTTCAAAGTTATGACATTGCTTAAGAATTGGATATGCCTCTAGAAAACATCCATATCAGTCTATCTTGGACACTACAATATTCAGGTTGATGACTTTTGGATAGAGTTGGCTCTGGGTAGCACCTTCATGCGTATGCTGCCAAGAACAGCTTGTATTTCTATTACGTGGGTTCCGTTGGATAGAACATTATTTTTTCTGTAAATTTCAGGAGCTTTTGGCTAATATCATAAAAAAAATTCTCTCTATGATTCACAGGGAGGTCTCCTACGGATTATAATGATCCTACAGGGATCATTATATGTTTACAATGATCCTTTTGAAGCGTCCCTATGCGTCATGCAATCATTGTAATCATAGGGTCGCCTTCCTATGAGTTGTGGAGAAGATTCTCTTCTGATGTCTAAACATTCCTGAAAAAGTCAAATTCTACTAAAAGAACCTGTCCATCCTATGAGTTTGTGTCGAGATTGTACTCATTTTGCGGATCTGCGAATGAGGGTCAGTTTGATTGTACTCTGACCCTTCACTGTTTGCAGGCAATGCTGATGAGCAAACACCTCTTGTGCTTGTGCGAAAGTCGGTCCATTCCAGCAGTGCTTGATTTGCATTCTGCGGGCTCGCTGGTATGTTCTTTCCCATGACAAGATATGCACCGCAGCAATACCCGGTCCATCGCTGGAGTTGGGGGATTCTCTTATGAAAGAGGGTTGTAGAATATAAGCTCTTATTTAGAATTGAAGTAGGTGACTGAGAAGATTACCGCTCTCGAGGAAAGGCAATGAAGTGGAAGCCATGAGATCAAGTGGCTACCAACTAGAGGAATGGCAGGGAAGTTTGGGCATGCTCTTGGCATTTTTTTCATTTGAGCATGCTTTTGACATCGTATGTGGCACAAAGAAGACGACATAACAATGACAAAGGGAGTGTTCTTCCAAGCACTATTGCTTGAAGTTTGAGATGTGGAGACTTTTATGAAATGGGGAGAATGAAGTACTATTTATTATTCATGACATTTGGATTGAGCGTGGCGGGAGTGTGGCAATTGTCGCCCTAAATTGGTAAGAACTTAATTAGGTTCCTGAGGTACGACATCATGGCTTCCAAAGAGCCAGAACCGATCCCTGGTGTTGGCATTGCATTGAGTCCAAATGCAACGCATTCCTGAACTCCTGATCCATCGTTGTTAACTCCGTGAAATATCGGCAGGTGTGTCGAAGGCCAGCTCTCGTTATTCAAATGATAGATGATCTCTGTAGAGTCTCATTTTTTTTGTGAGATGTGTATCTTTTCAAGTGTGCCAACGTTCTACAGTTTAAATTAGGCCCCTTTTTTGAGGTTGTGCGATTGTGCAGGCCCCTCCTCGCATGGCTATATGGCAAAGCTAGCAAGCCTACATGCACGTGGAAAGTACACATGTAGACAAGGCCATCCGCTAGAGGGTGTGACTTCAGGATGATGGTGAGCACAGCTGATCTTGGTTCAGGGTTATCATGCATTTAAAACTGACCCCTTATTAGCAATTAGAAAACTCTTTTGGAAACTCAAATTTGGAAATACTGAGCATTTTGGGAAAAAAAACTCCTGGAAATGAGAGAAAAAGGTCTAGCATAGGAATTTACGTCAGGAAGCAGAAATGTCAGTCCCCTAATGCACAAGAGGATTGAGGGTGCTTTGTTCTGCCTCTTCCACTTTGCCGTCATATTTTTCCACATTGGCATCATCTTCTTCCACTTTGCCATCATCATCTTCAGGCACGCCCAAATGACTGAAACGTACATTGATACTGTCAGTTGCTACAATGCCCTTCCTTCCCACATCACTGTCTTGCCCTGCCACACTGTCTGTAATAGTTGGCCTGCTCACATGCTCCATGGCTTCGTATGTGTGTCCACGTGCAATGCCTATCGTCATACCCATGTACACCAATGTCTCTAATAATCTTTCACTGTTTGCCAGCAGGTCTTCATCCAGTGTAATAGCTTTCTGCACATTAATAGGCAACAAATAACATTGTTTCAGAACATGCAAATAATAACCGATGATTGCACAAAGCAACCGGCCCTTTCTCACAAAGGAGATTTAAGTTGTCCTTCACATGCTTGATGATATGACTCATCACTTTCCCTTGCTCTGATATTGTACCTGCTACACCCAGACTCTTTAACCTTTACAGGTCTCAGAGGCCTTTTTTTAACCACATATTTTTGCTTGTACATCTCTATTTTGTATTTTGATATTACCATATTTGACTACGATATCATCTTTAAAATTTCATACCCGGGAATACAGTGTGCATGAATGCGAAGTTTTATTTGAATGCATAATGGGGAGTGACACGACTGCACATGGCGTATATACAAATGGGTGTTAATAAGGGTTAACCTCTTCCAGCGTTTAAATCCTGAAATGTTCGGTTATGAAGATGAGACATAAATCGGTTTCAAAACATGCAGTTCAGTAGACACAAAGGCATTATGCTGGGACAAACCTTCTGGAAAACAACAATGACCGTGCTTCCTCCAAAAGAGAAGTAACCCATCTGCAGCAAAAGTTGTATAGGTTCAGCAGAGAAGCAATATCTTCATGAATATCTGGTAAGGACGAGTCAACTACTAAAAGAGCTATGGAAATATATTCTAGAAGGGAGCATTAAGCCATCAAAAACTTGCAAAGAGGCACTTCTTTTCTGGATATGCTTAGAATGGCAATAAATGGCTTGCTTGCAGTACCTCTTCACCCTTCTTGACATGATCTCCTTCATTCTTAGTAAACGTTATAGAGCCCACCATTGTAGCACCAATAGACACAAATGCCACCTATATTCATGCCCCACACAATGAGCATGACTTAGCTTCAAGATAAAAGACCTTGAAAATCAGATGGTAAAGGTCTAGATTCTCGGCAACACTGACATGAAACAGGCAACTGAAATCACACAATGTAAGTAGATCTGGGTATATTGTACCTTGCCAAAATCCTTCGTCTCAATGATGCAAATCCTCCGTTTGTTTTCAGTAAACACGTTGCAATATTTACTGTTAACAGCTATGGGATTAACCTGCAATTTACAACAAATCAGAACCACCTGGCTTCATTTTCTTAAGCATCAGAACAATGATCAATACTAACAAAATGAGTTCTCTTAGTGAATAGTTTCTGGAAGAAAAAAGTAGGCGCTTGCATTCAAGGGACATAAGCAGGGTTATCAGTGACTTAGACTGATTGAGGAATTCTAGACATCAGCAAGAGAACTCTGTTCAGAACTCAATTCTAGTAAAAACTCTTATCGTAGCATTCCACTGTGGCTCTGTCAGCACATGCACCATGATGATAGATGAAAAATGAAGCATAACCAGTTAAATGCAATTTGAAGCGCATGCAACAGTGCAACAATTACCGTGTACAGATGTCCGGCTATGTCTTCCACTTTCGAAATCTTCCCAGTGACTGGAGAATGAAAACGGTGATAGTCCTGGAAGGCATTGCTTTCGTGTAAGATAGCAGTCTCTGAACGCTAATTCATATTCTAGAGGTCAGTAATTCACCAACAACACAGGGAAATCTGCTTCCATGTTATAACAACAATGAAAGGAGATGTAAGCTCTTATTTACAACATAGGCCAGAATGGATCATTCTAAAGGAGAAAAGATTCAAACCTGCGGTGCTAGGCGAAAAATAACAAGACTACCATCCTTGAAGCCATCGTAGAACTTTTCAGTAAGAAGACCGGCTAATGAAAACTTGCGACCCTGCAATAATAGTTAGGTAGGTTCAACTTCTTACAAGTTACAATAATGCAACTCAAAAAGAGGTTAAAAATATTAAATCCATATCAGAAATCAAAACATAGTACCACTGATTCCTTCATACCTACACAAATCACTGTCTCACGTGTTTCATAATTTTACAGTGTTTCTATCAAGGTGAAAAAAAAAGGATTCAGTCTCTTAAACACTCTGAATGAATAGCAATTTACAATACTAGACTTTGTCAAGTGTACCTTGATCCAGAATCGGGTGGAATCATCAGCACTGTTAAAGGCCATCAGTCGACAATCAGCAGCAGACACTGCCACTGCACCGTTATCCTCGTAGGCAATAGGGCGCACTCCAGGCTTCAACTCCCGAATGAAGAACTGATTGAACGTCTGCATTAAATGCACCTGGCTGAATAAGTCTCCAAGCGACATAGCAATGCCATGTCTTTGCAAATATTACAATTGGAGAAATAGTACTCACATTCGATCATGCCCTCTGACACAACTGCAAGGTCAAGACCAAGACAATCAAAGCTACACCTAAAACTTCATGAACGGCACAGAATTGCATTATCCCATTTGTGGGTGGGTGGGGGTGGGGGGATATTTAACCTGATAATGCTCGATAGGCTCCTTGAACTCTTCAATGTTTATTCGATCCTGCTCAGCAGAATAATGCCAGATGAAAAAAATAAGGGAGAGCAGAGCATTTCTACAATACTGTCAAAGAACACTCAATCCTTAATAGAATACAGGATAAAACTTGATAACGGCCTTGGCTCGTTGCTTGCCTTGAAAAATTCAATAAACTTTGGGATATCCTCCTTCGATTCGGCAGTTGACATTCGTATACCTTGCTTCACTGATATGCTTTGGAGCAGATTCTTGGTGCCTGAAAGCCAAAAACATAAAATTCAGTAAGAAGTACATTGCCAACATCAAGTTTCCACATCATCAAACTCTCGATGCAGTGTGTACAAATAATCAGTTCTATTTAAGTTTTAGATTGCAAGTAGATTTCTCTTACCAATATTTGTAAGATAAATCAAATCTCACAATCTTAAAAATAAGCATAAAAATCTTGAATTTACAAATGTTCTTAAAATATCTCAACTCGGTTATCTTAAAAATTTGGGTAGGAATGAAGATCTAACCAATATCAAGTAGGGCCAGGCCCATCTTGGACTGATATATAGCCCGCATAGAAAGGACGATCTTGTTATCAATCAGTTCTTCTACTAGTCGTTTCGACTTGCGATCAAATACCTGATATATCCAAACACAGCTCTTACTTCATACATTTGGGAATTACAAACTATGATCAGCAGTCAACGGGCACAAAATGGAAGACAAGCGACAGGTGCAGATCTAATGCTCAAGATAGTACAAATATTAAATGTCAAGTTTGACACGGACAACTAGTAGTCGAAAGCGCCCCATGCACAAAAACAAGAACCTTCATCGGAGTAATTAAAAAAGGAAAAAACTGATGGATTTATTTAGTATTAAAAGTAAGATTAACTTAAAAGGGAACTAGAAATTCTGCACAAAACTGTCCTCATGATAACAACCAGACAAAAAGACTGTCCTCCAGCATATTCTGATGAATACCACGCGATAGTACCTGAGAATAACCCAAACTATTTATTGCATGGACACTGAAGAAGGTGCAAGTGGAAGTGGAAAAAAAATTTGAGAGTATTGATCACGTAAAAAGGAAACAGCAATTCACAGAGTCTAAACCTCACAAAGAGAGCCAATTGGAACCTGACCTACCAGAATGTGCCCAGCGTTTGCACGGCCTACGTCATAGCTTTGGAAGCTGGCCCACTCACTCAATTTGAACATCCACCTACAACAATAGCAAAGCAACTGGATTTGAAGAAATCAATTGCATTTACAAGAAATAGCTCAAGTTCAAGCTAGTGGGAAAACTAAAAACTAAAATTTGTAGCCTTCTCTCGACAACCAAAACATGAAACAGAGAACTCAATTCAATAATTGGGTTCTGGATTTCCTGGTTGCTAATGTAACGGCACAAAAGAAATGGATATTGTACCCATGAGAAGCTTGCTTTTCTGTCAAGAAGCCACCAGTCATAATTTGATTGCCGGTGCCTTCATCAAAACACAGGCTCATGTGGATTATATCATTTAGCAGATCGACATTTTTCAGTTTCTCCCCACAAACAGGACAAGCCTTCACTCGGAAAGTTCTGCAGGATATATAAAAATAGAAGTTCCTCATCAGTGAATAGTCGGCTCAGTCGCATAACAGTCAGATTAGCCCTAAGCTTGCATTGACTTGCTGTTCATGAGCAAGCTAAACAATCATCGGCAGCACAGTGAAACTAGCACTCAGATATGATACACACGTGATTCTCGTTCTGTAAAAAATAATGAGGACAGGATTGTCAATAAATTAGACTGTTTCGAGAACTGTTAGACAACATTATAAAGAGTTCCCCATATGGAGACCTACTTACGTATCATGGGGATCTCTTTACGTGATCATTGTGATCATAAGGAAACCTCTCCATCAATCGTCAAGAAGATCTTCTTTATAATGTTGTAAAAAGTTCTTGAAACAAACTAAGTTACTAAAAACCTTCACACAACGTGTCAAAGACTATCAAATGACACGACCACATAGTAATGAAAAGTATCTCAACATCACCTCACAGCATTCTGGGTTACAAGCGTAGCCAGCTCGTCAGCATTCACTTTTCCATCTTTGTTTAAGTCGGCATGCTTGTAAAGCTGGTCCAGCTGCATACAATTAGGGGCAGAATAAAAAGAAAGCTCCATATTATCCAACACATGAGCACATGCTAGTGACATCTATGGACATGCAAAACATGAGCAAAGATCACAGTAGACCTTGTAACAAGCTCGAGAAATTACACAGCTGCCACCTTCATAAACTGAGGACGTTGGTTGAGCTTAAATTGTTTCATTCCCTTCCTATGCGAAGTGCAATGGTCCAAAAATCTCGGAATCAAATTTCATACCATGTAAATTTTACTTTGGTGCTCGGGAGTTGAATGGAGTGTTCAGCAAGATGAAATATCATACCTGAGAATCTGACAAAGCATTTCCAAAAGCCTTGATGAGAGCTCGAAATTCTTTGTAGGATAACTCTCCATTTGCATCATAATCCTATTGAGAACAATATAACAACACGTGTGAATTGTTAGCACGAGATATAGTACTTGATGAACAAAATAAAGAATCATTAAAACGGTACAGTGGACGTGTACCAGGGAACATACAATGAAAGTAATAATAAAATGACTTCTATTGAGGGAGGTCAATACCGACGTATAGTGCTCATGATACCAGAACCAATTGTTAACAGAACGCAGAAGACACTCTAAAACCATGAACGACAAGGAAGTGAACAGAAGCAATACCACTATGGATAGAAGCCGTCGAGCAAACTGCATTTCAGTTTCAGCTCTTGTCTGAAATATTAGGAAGAAATGTTGTCCAAGTCAGAAAGCATTCAAAAACTAGCCAAAAAGTAAACTAACAGCAAGCATTCCAGAATGAATTTGGTACCTCTTCTGACTGGTGCAAAATGACTGCCAAGAAAGTCGTGATAACATGATAGTATGAGAAGAACAAGACGGATTTTAATTGAAATAGATTACCTCTGCAGTGTAACCCAATGTGATATTTCCAACGATTTTGGAAGGCGATATTGGATCGAATAAGTCATGAATCTCATCCTTATGCTCTATATCCTGTAAAGATTCAATTAATTGAATCATAAGCATCGCTGCTCCCAAGAAATCACCCAACGCGCAATTTTGGATCAGCTACCCCTAACTATGGCTGTGCTAAGAAACTGAAGTTAAATGCTGGTATTGTGAAGTTAATGTTGAATTAATGTTAACTTCATAGATGCCAATGCAATATCAAGTTAAAGCCAATGATACTAACATCAAACTAACATTGAACCAACATCATTTGCGTTTCACTAGCAATGACTCAACATCAACTCAATATCAGGACTACATGAATTTAATGCCTATGAACATAACATAATTTAGAACCTTTTGCAATCTAATGAAGGTGGCGTTCTGAGATGACACACGAGTTCTGAGACCTAAAGGTACATGCGACATTGAGACTTGCATCATTCCTATGAAGTCACAAACATTGCACCATCAACCCTATGCCGAAAACTTCAAGCATTCAAGGCGTGCAGCACAAATTGAAAATTTTACTAAGCAAAGTTCAGACATTATAGATTACAAACAGGTCACAAAACAATACAAGTAATCAAAGATTGTTCTCAACTTACAGATGAAAAAATATCTGAAAGATCGATCTCACAATATCCAACAAGGTTGTTCTTGCTGGTTCGATTAGTCTGCACATCAAAATTACAAGTTACAATGCAAATTGTGGCACGATTTCACCCATCACAATCTTTGTCACGTTTTCATCCGCATAGTCTGTCATTCACTCGTTCTGCTGTCTGTTATGTTAACCATTGAAGAACGCAAGGTTTCAAAATACACTGTAAAAATCAGCCCGAGGGGCACGGTGTGACCTTCAAGGGCTAAATGCGATCCGTGTCATGATTTCATCCATCAAGGTTTTTGTCAATTTTTCATTCGCAGAATTTTTCGTTCTTGCTAAACCCTAATGACATCTAGACAACTTCTCAATGAAACGCTGCAGCTTGATGAAACCATTTTGGCGGCGTTGATTTGCAACGAACTTCGTTCTGGTACATAGAAATTGCAGAAAAATATGTAGCACATGCATTTTCAAAGATTATCGTTTTTCTCATGAAAACGACAACTCAAACAAACTGAAATTTGTTACCTCAAAAACGGAGACTCGAACAACCCGAGGACCCTTGTCCTCCAACACTATGCTCCTCGCCTGCAGAGAATGAGGAATAAGCTCGTGTAGCAACTAACTTGTGTGCACACAAGCTAAGCAGGACAAGAAAAATCACACTTTAGTAAAATCGACAAAGTAGGACTCACCGACTTCCATTCAGGCTTGTCCGTGCTGAGGATAAAAAGGAGGTACATGCCAAGACCATCACAAAGGGGACAATGTCATGAAAATTCAGATGAAGCCTCATATCTAAACGCACCCCAACGTAAACCACGTTGAGTATAAAAAACAACAAAGGCAAGCCATTACAAATACAGTGCAGCCGTTACTGAACTGGACAGAGGTCACTGTTCGGAAAGTCTGTTCTCCGAGAGATACACACGCAAGCCACTTATCCTTGAACTCCATCCGTGCCTGTATCATTTCTCAACACCTCACCCCATCAGTTTGAAATAGAAATCACTGCATTCCATAAGAGATTCAGCAGTTCACGTAACTATCAGCTGCTCAGTGCAAAGCTCTAAGCAAGAGTAAACGAAGCTCTCACGTAGAGGCAAAAAGCCCGAAAGATCTTCTTGAACATTAATCCATCGCTTCAAATCCACAGAAACTACAGCCTAAGACAGCTCTCTTATCCTGAAGCATAAAGTTTCTCAATCTCCTTAAGCATCAAACCATCGCTGCAAATTCACAAAAACTACAACCCTAGAGAACTCTCATATTAGGGAATAAATGTTTCCATATCACCTTGAGCATCAGCCATTCGACCAAATTCACAAGGGCTACAACTCCATATGACTCTTTCAAATGAGGGAATAAAAGTCTCCATGGTATTTTTGATCATCAACCCATTACTTCAAATTCACAAAAACTGTGCCCCAGGAAAACTCTCTCGTATTGGACCATAAAAGTATCAGCAGTCTTCATGAGCATTTGCCATTGTGGGAAATCCACAAAACTACAACCTAGACAGCTCCCATACCAGGTAACGAATGTTTCCATATCTTCTTGAGCATCAGCCATTACGCCAACCCCAATGAATTCAAACTCCAAAACTCTTTCTTACGAGTAAACCAACCCTCCATGTTCTTCTTGTGCACTAACCCATTGCTTCAACTCCACAAAAACTACAACCTCAGAGAGCCAACCAACGATGCAACAAACAAAGCAAGACCTTGCAAATTCACATCAAGAATTCAATCCCAGAATTCGGAGAAAACAGGGGCGAGTACCGAAGTGAGCTGGATTGTGGCAATTCCACTGAATTGCTCCTCCTTGAGAAAGCCGTGGTAACTGCCACCACCACGAGACCCGCCCCCGCGTCTTCGCAGTCTCGTACTGCCACCACTCTTCTCCGGAATAGCCCCACTCGACTCCGTCTCGCTCCTGGTCTCCCCCCCGCCATGGCGAACATGTTCCAAGCACGCCGAGGTTTTGTTTCCCATGGCGACTGCACGAACACCAACTCTGCAAATGCTGCAAACTTAGGGTGTGGCTCCAATCAATACTTTCGACAACGGATTCAATCATAATCAATCCTAGTACGACAGTCAGACCCTAAATTCTTTCTTGGTAACCTTTTGAATACTGCAAACGAGAGTCCACAAGAATCTCCAACTTCACTAGAACATCACGAACATTCTAAAGCGCTTTGCACTGAAACAGAAAGACTTCTTTGTATTCAAACGAAATCCTACTACAACATTCAAACCTCAAATTTTTTCTTATTAACCAAGAACCTGCAAATGGTGCAAATGCAGAGCGTCCACAAGAACCTCGATCTTCAATAGAATTAATTCCAATCATAATCTAAAGCACTTTGCTGAAACAAAAAGACTTCTTCGTGTTCAACCGAAATCCTAATAAAACTACATTCAAATCTCAAATTCTTTTTTTGTTAACCCCAAACCTGCAAAAGGTGCAAATGCAGAGAGTCCACAAGAATCTCCGCCTTCACTAGAAATTCAGTGCTATTCTGAAGCAATTAGCATTGTACCACGACTTCTTCGGATTCAACGCAAATTGCAGTACCAGTTCAGATTCTAGAAGGAGAAATTTCGATTGGAAAACATATGAGAAACTGAGGCTTCGGAAAGATCTAATAGAGAATTCAACAACCATCCACGCACGAGCGTTACAGGAGATCGTGAACTGTGCTGAGTTACCGACAGCTGTTGGTTCCAGATTTTCTATAACCGGCTTAGCTGGTTGTGGTCGTTGAAATGTCTAGGATACTCAGAAATATTCACGGTTATAGGTGCGGGGCAGGGCTTTGTTTTTCGTTGTTTATGAAGTGCCAAAGTGGCAATATAATATGTTATAGTGGTGCTCTAAATTTCAACATTCATCCACACATTGGATAGAAATATTACTTTAGCATATATCATATATCCATGATTCTATTTTTATCTATAATCTAGTAATTTCATTCAAGATTTTTTTAACCTCTAAAGGTTATAGACTATATTTTTACCAAAAATGCTCCAAAATTGTTATTTTTAACACAAGTACTAAATTCTTTTTTAAGAACATTTTTGATACATGTAACCATAGGATCTTGTAGTAATCTAGTTTGAGAAGATGTAGAAAAAATTCCAAAATTTCTACCATTTAGATTGCAAGATAATAGCATTTGAATTGACAAAAATCCTTTTTCTGGCGCTACAAAAAATCAAGTAGTTGCACTTCACAAGGTCACATTTGTATGAAAAAATGTCCAAAATGGTGGTGCCTCTTTGGATTTATTCTTCAAGGCAATTAGGCTATATGCTTAAAAAATTTAGATCATTTGGAATTGTACAACATATAGAAAAAAAAAAAAAGAAGTAAAAAGAAGTAAAAAATGATTCAAAACACTAAATTGTTCGAAATTTAATTCATAAATTGAAAAATGCCAATCCCAATGATTATAATGTAGTAATAAACAATCTACATAATATGCTTTTATTTTTTCCAAAATATTAAAAATTGAGTTAAATAAAATATTCTAAAGTTTATTTTAGAGTATGGAACCTATAACTACCCGCAGGCTAGAACACCTCACAACTTCCATCTCATAAATCAAAATGGAATGATTCAAATCTTTCCATATATATGTAAATCTAAAAAACTAATTTTAAATTTTTATTTTTGAAAAAAGTGATTTTTTAAGAAATTTTGGGCTACCTACTAAGTAATGAAAATTACATATCATGCAATAACTTTTGAACCATGTAGTCAAAAACTATGAAAATTGTTGGGCCTTAAAGCTACTCCTTAGTCACATGTTTTGAAAAAATTTAAAAGAAAAGAAAATTCCATCCATAGAAGTTATTCAATCTTACTATGTTGCCAAAAAATGCAATTTGGTCCTTTGAGGGTTAATTTAAAGATTATTGGCTAAAAACTTCACAATTTGTCATTATTTTTTGGCCAAATTAATTTATTAGTGCAATTTTGCACTAAAAAGCCAACAAAAAAAATTGGTACCAAGTGATTGAAGATATGGCACACATTAGGGTTGTCACACCTTAGTCTTCACTCCATTCTCAATCTTCATCTTCAAAGAATGGAGACGTGGCACTCTCTTATTGGCTCTGTTTTGCTTGCAAAGGTCTCATTTTATAAAGATTGTGAATGGAAATTAAGAACATTTCTTTATAGAAGTTTACAACTCAATTGTGTGTTGCTTTCACCCTAGTCACAATGTCCATAGAAGAAGAATTGCCAAACAAAAAATGAAATGGAATCTTCAAAATTGCAAAACAAGCACATAGATTAGTTTAAGGTGGGAGGGAATCACCACTTCTCCATCACATGTTACTCAAGATCCATTACAACAATTCAAAACCACATTGGCACCATGAGCATCAACACTCAAATTGCCTCAACGCAATCAATGCTCCAAATTACAAATCATGCCAAAGTGTACTAGAAACATTAGAAAAGATTTGAGGGCTTCAAAAGATTGGGAGTTTCTAAACTGCAAGAACTCTAGGAGCTTTGCCACATCTACAATTTGACATGGTCAAGAGACTACCACTTTAGATATTGATATTTTTTTATTATTAAAATATTCTAACTATGGTATTGTATTTCCGATACTAGCATGGGAAATACGCCTGAAATAGTCTTTTGAAGCCCTCAAATCTCTTTTAATGATTATTGCATCAATCATGAATCACTAGTGAAAACTTCTCTCTATTCTCATTCTCCACACAATACAAAAGGGGTGTCATATATACCTTCTACATAGAGAAAGGCTCCTCATTGACTCTTCTTTTCATTTCACAACTTCTCATTCTTCATAGAAGTTTCATCTTCAAAGAAGTTGTGATAAACCCTATTAATTGTACTATTGTATAGTTGTCATGTTCAAAACTCTTCGTGAGCTATAAATGGATGAAGAATGGCACTATGTTTAAGCAATTGTAAAGAAAAGTGACCCTCACTATAACACTATTAATGTCATTTGAAGTTTGAATGATTTTTTAAATGTATGAAATTTGATATAGCACTACATGCGGCTTTCATATGATTGAGCTTCATGATATCTTATCTATTGGAGTTTTTGTTTTGGGATGAGAATTTCATGTTGCAGATTTAACTCTAAAATGTTAAGAGGGCATTTTTGTCCTTTGGATGATTTCACAAAGCTCTCAAGGATGGGAAAAAACATTTTTGATCCAATTTGGAGGAAGTGATTGAACAAAATTTCAATAAAAGGTAGTTTATATTCATTCCTTGTGATACTTATTGACTTTCCTACATAAAAAATGGCAAATCCACATATCAGTGGATATTATGTTTTAGCAACTTTTATTACTTTATGTTCATCTTAAATTTTAGTCATAAAAATGATCTTTTTTAAAATTTGGGACCAACTCATGAAATGAACCTTATCAAATGTAGTTTTTATTCCATTTCAAAATCTTTAAAACCACCTCAAAATTCAATATTTATTTGCAATTTGAACTTTAGGCCAATTACTAGAGAGTATTGATCTTACTTGTTTTAGAATGATAAAGTAAATTGAATTGAACCATGATGTTTTACACTATTACATATAATTGCTAAGAAAGTTTTAAAAATTTTAAGCATGTTTTGTATCTAATATGAATTTTCTAAACTTTTTATTCCAAAATTTACAATAATTTCAAATTTACAACCAAAAAATGATATTTTTATAACTTCCTGAAGACATGTAATTACACCTCTAAATAATAAATTTGGAAATTTTCATTCACATACAATTGCAAAATGGGAGCATTTAGAGAGGGTGATTTTGAAGATTGAAAACATGATCATAGGCTTATCTTTTTAGGTCTAATCTTTAAACAAGGTCATCAGCATGTACTTTATTGCAGTTTAGGCCCATCACCTCAGAGTATTGATATGTCAAATTGACTTGAACCACAATGTTCTAAATTATAGTATACATCAAGGTTTTTTTCTTGGCTATATAGTGCCAAATTGTACCAGTAAAAAATAATTTAGCTATGAAAAGATGACAAATTGTGAAGCTTTTTGCCAAAAAACTTCAAATTAGAAAAATTTTAGATGAAATCAATAAAATGTGAATGAAAAAAAAATTATAGATATGTTATATACTCATATATATTAATGTAGTATGTTCTATCCAATATGTGGATGAATGTTGAAATTTGAAGCATAGCTATAGCATTTTGTATTGCCACTTTAGTACTTTAGAAAGAAAAAAAAAAAAAAAAAACAACAACTCATACACCTACAGAGAAAATTTCAAATTTTTTAAAGATACTTTATATTTGATATGAATTTTTTCACTTTTTATTCAAAAATTCATAATAATTTTAAATTTTTCTAAAAAAATGTAAAATCTCTATGATTTGTAGAAGACATCTAATTACATTTCTATTTCATTAAAAAAATGTGGGAAATTTCATTATTGTCTAGATGCCAAATGAGAGCATGCATGGTGGGAGATGGACTATGAAGTTTCAAAAGTGGTCATAGTCCAATCCTTTCATTGTCAAACAAGTTTCCTAAACTTATTACTTTTCTTAACGTTCAATTTTTTTTAAAGTAACTAGAATTTCATATAACATGATATTTACATGAAGATCATATAAAATTTATTTTAAATAGTGATGGATTAAATTAGTATCTATTGCAATATAAAGTTTGGAAAAAAAAATTTGAAGTGATAATGAAGATAATACTGATGAATAACATTAAAGTAAATAAATATACAAAAAGTGTCCCTTCAAATTTCTTATGGATAAATGAGCTTGACCCATGAATGCCTAGACAACCATATTTTGGTTGCATAGGCAACTATATTTTGGTTGCAAAGTGGACTTGAAAATGAAATTATTGTGCAATTGGATTTCTATTTTTTTACTCTAGAGCATAGTGTCTAAAGTCTAGATTTTTACTTCAATTTAAATTTGGTGCAAACAAATATTCAATTTTTTAAGTAAAGCCCTAGCGTACAATCTTGTTTCTTGTATATGAAAAGTACTCTTGTATGACCTATCGTTTTGACACATCACTAAGTGATGGAACAAAGGTCAAATATTGGGTGGAGCATTAAAAATACTAACCCACTATCATAAAACGATAAGACTACAATATAATACAATTGTAGCATGGGTAACTAGCATTTGACCAAGGTAGACCTAATCCCATTGTTCGAGATGGGCAATGAAAGATTTAGGCAATGTTTTAGACACAACAAAGATTAAGATTGAGAAGATTTTTCAAACAAAAATAATTACAATATAAGTATAAAGCAACAACAACATTAAGAGATTTTTAAATTAGACTAGATAAGCAAAGTCAAGAAAAAGAGTAGACACAACTAGTGTTGACAAGAGTGGAAAACAATGTTCATCCACTCTCTATTTATACTAATTGATTTATCTATACAATCCACTTCAAATTCAAGGTATCCCTAATGCAATGACTTAAAAGTTAATATTGCCACAGTGCGAACTTGTCACATCCATGACAAATTGAAAAGGACTTCATGTATTGAAAATTTAACATCTAAAATATTCTCATGACATTGATAATTTATTTTACAATTTCTGTACATTATTTCTAAGAGTATGTATCACACATTCACCATTAATTTAGCTTAGTGTAGTATAATTTTGCTCAGTTACATGAAAATAAAATAAAATCTTTAATTTGTATCAATTGGTTGACATCTGACCGAGCCTACCTTTGCAAATTCATTTAAAATTATAGTGCCTTTGATAATTTGCTGGCAAATGACTTAATATTTCAAGGGTCATTGAGAAGATGTCCAAGCTCATAATTTTTGTAATCCAAGTTTCGAATCTTTTGTTCTCCATTTCCATTTGAAGATTCAGGCATTTAGAAAAAATTTGAAAATTTCCTAATTCCTATGCATTTAAGTGAAATTTTCAGAATATCAATGTATCGAAATTGATCTGATTCTTTTAGAAATGAGTCTTTGAATTCTCCTCATCACTTATTTTCCAAAATCTAGGTTGCTTGGCTGCTTGAATTCCACCCATCACTTGTTTTCCAAAATGTAGAAAAAACATTTTTGAAGAACTCAAGACAGGGTTTAGGCATTTAGAGGTTAAAAGTGATCACATTTGTTTGTTTAAGCAATTACTTGATTCTCGCAATATTCGTTTGTTTTCCAACAATAATCAAATCCCTGAATTGTAGGAAATTTCATCCCTTTCATCAAAAATAACAAATTTCAATCACTCCAAGATAAGATGCATTTCAAAAAATGAAAAAAAAAAAATTGTAAATGCAGATTTTTTAGATTTGCACAAACAATGGCAATGGCCCTTTTTTCATGGAGACTTTATTAGAAGTTTGGTATTGAAATTACAAGTTAGGAGGAGTTATTCTCAATTCAACCAATAAAATAACGACAAGCAATGAAATGATCATTTATAACGCTAAAATAGTGGTAAGGATTTGCATGTAATTTGTACCAAATTGCATATTTATAATCTCTTCTAACATTGTTGATTTGCAAGAACTTGTTTTGATAAAATATATATATATATATATATATATATATATATATATATATATATATATATATATATATATATATATATATATATATTTCTAATTTGAGCTAATTCTTTGTACTATATCCTATACAAACCCTATTTCAAAATTATACCTTATTATTAGTGTAAGATTTTGGAATTACAAATAAATATATATGAATTTCTTGATTGGAGATCAAAAAATTTGCATGCTCAAAGAACCTTACTTCAAAATCTATAATTTTAATATCTAACAATCTGTTTAGGTTGATTTTTTCAAACAAAGTTCTATATCCTACAATTATATACACAAAATCCACCAAAGAATTTGAAACAATGACCATTTGGGGAGAATACATTTTTAAGCACTATAAGCCCTCATCTCAAGCAAAGACCTCTCTTTTTTGTGTGCATTCATTAGGAATTAAGCTTTCACTAATATATTTCCACTTTAACCCTTAAAAGACAAGTTGATGACTATGGAATCATCCCTCTTGGTATTGTGTGAATCATTAGTTTAAAAAAAATTCAAAAGGACTTATTGGAAGTCAAACTATTGTACAAGACTACCCCTTTTTACACCAAATTTGGAGGATGATTAGTTGTACTTTTGTCATACATAGAAAGATCCTCTGTCATTTTTTGGTTGTAAAACAACTCTAATATCCTTTAAAGGTTAAGAAGGATTGGAATGAATTAATTATTTTGAACATTGCAAAAAATAATCATTAGAGTGATGAAGCCATTTACATCTATAAATATAGAAGCAAAAATTATAACTTATATACGTATCTAAAACTATATACTGATCTAAAAATGACTACATTCATCCAAAAATAGCATTGAAAAATTGATTTTGATGCCATTCACCTAACAATTTAAAAATATATATCTTCAAAAACTCCTTTAAAATTTTTAGTATCACTTTGTGAGCACCTAGTTTTTTTGTAGGTGTTCATTAGTATGTATTTTGTTTAAATGATTTAAGAATTTTAGTTAGATGAATGCTAAAGTTTTTTAGGTGTATCCTAGCAAAAGAAAACTCTATAACAAATTTTTAAGAAAAACATGGTCAATGAATTTTAGCAAATGAATTTAGACCATTTCCACCTAAATCCAATCAAAGTAGATATGTACAAACTTTTAAGTTTGCCTTCTAAACTACCAACCTTACAAATTACAATTGTGACTTAATATCATGATCTATGGTTACTTGATGTATAATTATAACTTGATTAAGGCACTACTATATGACCTCTTCATGACCAATATTGCTTGGGCCTTATACCACACTTCATTGAACAACATGTTGGTGGGATCATAATCAAGAAAATATGTGTTCATCTAAACTTGAGCATCTTGTTACATTTGTAGTCCTTGCATTTTAAACCTTTAATATAATTGTCTTGTAGCACTCAAAATCAACCTTGAAGACAAAGATGCCTAACTATATTGTGCCACTTATTTGTTTTAAAACTTATAAAGAGATTATATAAGGATTTGATTTGTGCAAATAAATGACTTTTTGAATCAATCAATAAATTAAAAAAATTAAAAAAGAACGTAATGTTCTTTACTCAATCTAATGATATAACAATATTTTTTCATTTAAATTATAATTTTCACAATAAGTTCAATTATAAAAGGTCCTTTAAAAATTATGGATTTTTTGTCCTTGAAGATTAACCTCTAAATGCCCAAATTGCATTTTTGGCAATATAAAATTTTTTGGGTAGCTCACCATGAATGGATTTTATGGGTTTTTTTGCTAAAATTTTAACATAACATGTGCCCAAGGAGTAGATTTAAGGCCCAACAATTTTCATAACTTTTGACTCCATGGTTAAGAAGTTATTGTATGATATGTACTTTTCTATGCTCAACGGGCAGCCCGGGCAGCAAAAAAAGCTTCTTTAAAAATTATTTTTTTAAGAAATTAAAATTTGAAATTGATTCTGTAGATTTATATATACTTTGAAAGCTTTGAACCATTCCATTTTGATCAATGAGTCAAAAGTTATGAGGAGTTTTAGTTTGTGGGAGTTTGCAGGTAGTTATAGATTCCCTACTTGAAAATAAACTTTGGAGTCCTTTATTTAACTCAATTTTTTAATATTTTTTGAAAAAAATAAAAATTTATGATGTAGATTTTTTATTACAACATTACCACCGTTGGGATTTGAATTTTTCGATTTTATAATTAAATTCTTAACAATTTAGTGTTTTGAATGATTCTCTACTTCTTTCTACTTCCTAGTTTTTTCCTATATGTTGTGCAATTCTAAATTATCTAAAAATTTTCAAGCATGTAGCCAACTTGACTTGAAGAATTAATCCAAAGAAGCACCACCATTTTGGACATTTTTTCATACAAACAAGACCTTGTGAAGTACAGCTGCCCGTATTTTCATAGGGCCAAAAAAGTGATTTTTGTCACTTCAAATACTAATATCTTGCAATCTACACGGTAGAAAATTCTGAAATTTTTTCCACATCTTTTCAAATTAGTTTACTACAAGATCCTACAGTTATATGTGTCCAAAAATGTTTTTCATCTAAAATTTGGTGCTTGTATTAGAAATGGCAGTTTTGGAGAGTTTTTGGTGAAAACATAGTCTCCGACCTTTAGGGGTTAAGGGAAATAGAATACAAAGTAGAAGTGCCCTTTACCACCTTCTATTGTTTGAAGATAATTAAACAAAAGATTTTAAACCTATCCAATGACTAAATTCCAACAAAATGTTTCTTCAAACTCAACACAAGTTTTCAAAATTAATCAACAAGAGTTGAAGACCTCTTTCAAGCAACCAATGAGAATTAAAGCATTTCATATTTCAAAAATAACCTATTAAAGATATTCCATTGTCAACACTAGGTTTTTCTATGAAATTACCTTTTAAAATTTAGAATTTATTTGATACAACCTTTGAAGAATTTCTAACCAATTGTATGCAATTTCGCTTTTATTTGCAAACATCTCGATGAGATATTCTTTTCATATTGTGTTTAGAAATATTGAATCTCAAATAAGTATCTATTATAGATGAAGGTACCTTAACCCCTAGGAGTCCTAGCATTCATTGGATGGATTATAATTGTCTTCAAGAGCTTCCTATGTGAGCTACAATATATATACAAAGAACATCCCATTATGTTGAATAAAGCAACATTGCTTATTCTTCAACACTATAATTAGCATGGCCACTCAATGTTTATGATTTTGTGCAAGGTTTTAAATTAATTTAGATAAAAATGAGAAAAAAATAAAAACTTGACAAGAATGAATATTTTATATCTAGATTCCTTTCTAAAAGATATATTTTATTTTGCCTAATAAACTCCAAATCTACATTAATTTCCATCTTTGGAGTTTAAAATTAAAATTTTAAGTACAAGAATTGGGACCTAAAATGGTAAAGTGCATAGAATAAACTTAGGGATATGATTGTGAGAAGGATTTACTCCCACACAAAACCTCAATGCGATAGTCCTTGCTGCTTCCGAAATAACACATCAATAGAAAGAGAATTTGTCAATTCTCATTAGCAATAAGTTTTGAAAACCTTGAATTATATGATTTTTCACCAATGGGAAATGGGGGATGTTTAGGACTACACAAACAAGCTCATTGCTTTTAGGCAACTCCACTACTTTTTGTCAAATTGTCAATACATTGTACGGTAAGAAATGACACCAATCTCTTGGTAGTAAACTCTTCAAAAGTGGATCTCATTGCTTATTCTTGACTCAATGTTTTTCCTCCCTACCTAATGTTGTACATTTAATTCTAGTATTTTGGACCACAAATTCTTCTCAAGATAATAGCGATTTGGATCAAACTCACCATGAAGAGTAAACTAAGGGAAGATGGAATGCAATTCATCAAGTAGGTTTTGATAGATTTGGATGTATTGGGTTCACATAATTTCAGCTCAAGTTGATGAGGAGGCCCCACAAAAGACAAGGAAAGATATGAAAGATTGAATTGTACTTTCCATGATTTGGGGGGTTTAGGAGACGTGATTCCAAACAACGATGAGCTCAAATATGATAAGATAAAGAATGCTATATGACAACACAAAGTTTAGGGTTCTTGCAACCATTAGGTTAGGGCAAGCACTATTAAATTGGAGAGGTAGCAATGGTGTCTATGAACATTGCTAGAATGTTTTTTCTTCTCTCAATCTTTTATGCCATTATGTTTGTGATTTGGTTCTTTTGCATGCTCAATCCTGTAGGCTCTAATTGGAAATGTCAAGCTCCCTCCCTTCGAACAATAAATCTATTGCAATTCATGCCGTGACTTGCTAATATAGAAGGATGCTAGAGCTAGAGGTGCAATTACCAAGAGAGCGAAAGATTATAGAGTGGGATAAAACATCACCTACATTTTGTGAGGTGAAAGAGAGATTGGGGAATTGTGGCATTGCCAAAAATTGGTGTGTGGAGGTATTAAGAGGTGGAGAATATATCTCCCTAGACGATGATATACAACTTCAAAATTGCAAGAAACTCACGGTGCGCGCTACTCCAATCTCAGAGAAGACCTTGTTTGGGCATAGCGCTTCTAGTGCTACAATTAAATTAGGTTCGTTGGCAAACCATTGATGTTCAACCTTTAATTATTCTCCTTTTGCAAAATTGGTATAAGATGCAAGTGGATAGTACTTACGTCACTCTAAGCATTTGAACCAATGTATATGAGCATACTTTCATTGGGGGATTGATTACTATAGAACTCATATAAGAGGTTATTTTTGTTATAAGAATCAAACCTTCTTAAATCAAATTTATGACTCTCAAAGTATGATGAATTTATATGCAACCAATTTCTTTGAAATATTAAAAATGTTGTTAAAAAAATAATAATAATGATCATACATTAAAAAAAATAAGAAAAGAAAAGAAAAAACTTCTTTTTATCATACTTGCAAAATATGAAATTTTAATTAACAATTTGGAATATATAATTGTTGAGTTATTGTTCTGTTTATTAGAAATTTCATATAAATTGTCAAAAGTGAATTTTACATTAACTTACAAATTCTATCAAATTCTTAAATAAATAACTATTGACTAATTGATCAAAATTTTAAATTAAAAAAAAAAAAATTTGAAACAAAAAAATTTATATTTCTTTGCATCAACTTCTATCATAATCAAACACAAAAAGGAGATTACTTCAACAATAAACAAATAGTAATTCAAAAATCTGGAAAACATATACTAAAAAAATAATAAAATATAATTTATCATTCAGTCCTTCTATCAAAATATATTCAATATAATGGATTTAAAATTATTCAAATATCTTTTTATTATAGAAATGAAATAGTTGTGAGAAAAAATCAAATCATACTTAGAAAAAATTTTAAGAAGAAAAAATGGGAAAACTACTTTTATTTTAATAATATACAGAGGAAAGGAAAGAAAAATTTCACCATAATTTTAATAAATATGATTTAATTCATTAAAAATAAAGGAATAAATATTATTTTGATTCTTTATTGGAAAAAACATCTTAAGTGATTCTTGACTTAATAAAATAAATCTTCTAAACTATGCAAATTTAAATACTAAATGGTCTATAATAAGTTAATTATATATTTTATATATTTTTAATAAAACATTTATATCCGTAGAAATTTAAAAAAACTTGAGAGTATTTATTTATTATTTAAAAGATATAAATATTTTAAAATATTCAAAGGATAAAAAAAATTTTAATTTTAATTTTATAAACAATTAAGAAATAATTTTTATTGTAATAAAATAGAATATACTAAATTTTTGGTGATAATTTAATTGAAATTAATAATGATTATTTTTAAAATTTTAATTATAATATTATTTATCCTTAATATGATACAGAGACAAAATTAAATTTAGTTTTAGAAAAATATTTACACTAATATTGAAATTCTGCATTTTCAACAATTAAATATTACAAATTCTAACACTAAAATGGCATCAACTCTACAAATGTTACCAATAGTAAATGTCAACGTGAACATTTATTGTGAATTAACCCCTAAAGGTTGGAGACTAGGTTTTCACCAAAAACACTCCAAAACTGCCATTTTTAATACAAGCACCAAATTTTAGATGAAAAACATTTTTGGACACATATAACTGTAGGATCTTGGAGTAAACTAATTTGAAAAGATGTGGAAAAAATTTCAGAATTTTCTACCGTGTAGGTTGCAAGATATTAATGTTTAAAGTGGCAAAAATCATTTTTTTGACTATGTGAAAATACGAGCAACTGCACTTCACAAGGTCACATTTGTATGAAAAAATGTCCAAAATGGTGGTGCTTCTTTGGATTAATTCTTCAAGTCAAGTTGGCTACATGCTTGAAAATTTTTAGATAATTTGGAATTGCACAACATATAGGAAAAAACTAGGAAATAAAAAGAAGTAGAGAGAATCATTCAAAACACTAAATTGTTAAGAATTTAATTATATAATCAAAAAATTCAAATCCCAAAGGTGGTAATGTTGTAATAAACAATCTACATCATAAATTTTTATTTTTTTTCAAAAAATATTAAAATTGAGTTAAATAAAGGACTCCAAAGTTTATTTTTGAGTAGGGAATCTATGACTACCCGCAAACTAGAACACCTCATAATTTTCATCTTGTAAATCAAAATGGAATGATTGAAATCTTTCCTCATAAGGTAGATGTGCCAGTGACCGCATAGGCAAACTTTGAAACCTTCTTCCGCACAAAATTGAAGTCCCTTTTCCTTGAAATTTGATGCTTATAATCCATGTCAAATGCAAGCTTGTTAAATAATGAAATCAAGCTATGGAACTAGATATATTCAAAGCAATTGCAAATTAGGTGAACAAAGGTTTGATTTTGATAAATAAAAAAATAAAAAAATAAATGTTCTACAACCTTTCACTGCACAACATGCAATGGCTAGACGGTTTTCTTTATGTTCTTTTTGTAAACGAATGTTCCAAGTTTTGAGAACTGTGCAGTGCGTGTCCGATTTGTGTCTAGTTTTAGGGAGTGTCCGGTTAATGGCACATCTACCCTATATATAAATTTAGAAAATCAATTTCAAAATTTTATTTTAAAAAAAAGTGATTTTTTAAGAAATTTTTAGGCTGCGCACCGAGCATTGAAAATTACATATCATGCAATAACTTTTGAATCATGTAGTCAAAAGTTATGAAAATTGTTGGACCTTAAAGTTACACCTTGGTCATATATTGTGTGAAAATTTTAGCAAAAAAAACTAAAAACTCCATTTGTAGTGAGCTACTCAAAATTGCTATGTTGCCAAAAATGTAGTTTTGACCTTTAGGGATTAAATTTCAACATAAAAATTAAATTAAGATTGAAATAAGGAAGATGACCCTTTTTGTGCTACAATTCTCATGCCACATTATTTGCACCACCATATTTCAATAGCGTATATTCTAAACTTTCAAACTTCCTCAATTAATATGTAATGTACCTGTATAAAGTGGTGCAAATAGGATGTTTGCAATGTATAGATTCACAAACCCGGGGTGAAGTATTTACAATTGTAATTGATGATAACAACTCTATTTAGTGTAGCTTGAGTAAATAAAATGAAGAGTGTACAATGAATTACACAATAGAGTAAATAACACTATACAATAGGTTCTGTAATACTAAATTTCATTATAAGTATAGTGATAAAGGTTTTAGTATATAGGAGAAAGCTATTAACCACTTGGGCATTAGGAACCACCCCTATAGAAGAGCCAAAAACAATGCATATGGATGTAAAAATGGAAGTGACTTTGTGTGGTGAGAAATTGTCATCCCATTTGTGTGGTTTTAGGCTATTGAGTAGGTAACATGGGTCATTATCATGTGTGATTTTTGCTCATAATAAAGTCCTGAATTTGGTGAGGCTTAAATACAAGTGCAGCTAATGGATTGTAGTAAATTTTGATTTAAAATAGAGAGTGAATTGAATAAAAGCTTACAATGGATCATTCTTAGACTCACTAACTCTATGCAAAGACATGTTTGGGGATCACTCTTGGATTCATTGGTTCCATTCAAAGACATGTTTTGATTCATTACAATTGTACTTATGAGCACTAATAGGGACCTAGGGACCTAGGGACCTCTGACTTTGAAAAACCACATGTTATTCACTCCAAGTCAGAAAATTAAAATTAAAATTTCCACTGCTATGTTCCTCATTTCTCTTCTCTTTCTCCCACAAAAATGTAAAAAGTGTTTGGGTACACCCATTTCTGCACAGGAGTCTTTCTTCCCTTACATGCACGCTTTGTGAGCCTGTTCCCTTAGAGATACTTTGTGTCTTGCAGCTCAACCCGAGATTTTACTCCATCGACGAGAGAAACCCGACTTGGCGGAGATGATCGAGAATGTGATCAGCTTCATAGGCCGCATCTACATCTGCGACGAGAACTGCTCCAAGTCCAGCGCCATTACCGTGAAGAACTGCCGAGGGACAGTCGGACTGGTGGGTTCTTCAGGGGAGACCATCGGTTGCTGGCACACCATTGAAGACGCAGCCAACAAACGCGCCTTGCAACGCATGTTCATTGAGTACCCCAACTATCCCAAGCCTCTTCTCTTCGAAGCCCAGATCAAGGACCATCTCGTGAGTTCCGAGCTCGACCTGTTTGTAGCTGAGCCTTGTGAGCCTCTGGGAGAAGAAACCGCACATCTCTCCTCTGCTCTCGACGTCTCCCTTGCCGACAACGTGCATTGCTTCGGCTTTCCTCAACTCGTCGACCAAGAGCTCGCGGAAGGCTACAACCGGCAGAAGAGGGAGCAAGGGCAACGATGCAGCAAGGACGAGCTCCAGCGGAAACGGAAGCTGCCGACGGTTTTCAGTGGGCGTGTGTGCTTCACGGGATGGAAGCAAGTTGTCGCCGATTACCTTTGTTTTTCCAACGGCTTGGGGGGGATTGTGGTGGACGACTATGGGTGCCTGAAGGGCGTCCATGTGGCGGCCTTCCGAGTTGGCAAGACGCTGGATTATCCGAATCTCAGAGGCTCCAGCTTGACGAAGCTGCACGAGTTTTGTGTGGAGACTGCGCAGTGTTGGAATCTGTGCAAGGGCGAAGTGGCGACGTTTGTGCCAGTGCATATCATTGAGGAGCCGCTGCAGTTGTCACGGTTGAACTTGATCAAGTGGAAACGGCCGCATCAAGGGAAGAAGCGGCAGTGGGAGCCATTGGGAAGGCCGTGCTTGATCAGACCTGCTGGACGCAATCAGGAGGACGAGGGTACAAAATTATGGAACTGGGGAGAACCTCCTCCTCGAAAGAAGCTCAGGTCCCAACAACCTTCCAGCACCAAAAACAACCCGTGGATCTGGTTCTAATGCCACTGCTCATCATTGTGACCATAGCGGATCGACAGTGGGTGGGACCCTAGCCGACCTCCTAACCAAGGCATCAAGGAAGGAATTCGTCATCTGGCCATGAGGCTTACTTTGATAGTTGAGCCATTCCCAACAAACGCTCCAATCACACTCGGTCTTTCATATCAAAATTATCCTTCTCTATGGGATCCTACGCTAGGTAAGGGATCCTTATTCTTTGGCAACACTATCCATTTGCCACCAATTAGGATTGAGAATTCTACATTGCCTCCCTCACAGACCCCAATATGACCCTAACATGTTTTGCTCAAATTCAACGTAACCACACACTAATAATGATATTTAATGTTATGTTACATTTAGTGTTACTTACTTGATTACCTTACTCACTCTAATCCTCATTTAGTTGACAAATAATGTTCAAGTTGATGTTTAGTGTTGGTAACATTAGTGGGATTCTTGACATTTAACCCCTAATGACCCAAAGGGTTGTACTTTCAACATGGGTCAAAATTGCCAAGAACATGAGCAATGTTTTTTGTTTATGAATTTTTTTTTCTTGTGATCAGATAAAATGTAATATTAGGATCTTGAAGTTCACATTGAAAGTGAGCACTAAAAAAAATTAGATTATTTGATGATATGGTTTAGGAGATACTCCATATTTAAGTTTGAAGTTTTATTTGGGTTAATGGAATTACAGGGTAGCACACTTTGAAAGAGCATATCTTTGTGAGAATATTTAAAATGGTGCCTTTTGTGCTCAAGTGCGGTAAGAGAGTTGAAAATATAAATGTAAAATTTCACAACATTGCAAGCATTTTTCAATTCATGGTAGAGCTTGCAATGCATGGTAGTCATTGAAATGAGAGTAGTATTTGCAAGAAGAAGAAAAAAATGGGACACTTGTCTTTTCCTTGAACTCTTTGGATCTGCCCTTTTCGAGGTGGATCTGCCCTTTTGAGGTGGGCAAGAATCACATTGGTTGATTGACATTTTAATCCATGTTCAAAGCAACACCCCACCCCACCCCCCACCTCTAAATGAGCTGTAAACTACACTACACCACTTAAGTTTGAAAAATTCCACAAGATGGAGTTTAATTTGGAATTTGATGAAACTACCCTATTGGATTCATAATGTAGTTTATTTTTTTTAAGTTAAAAAATTGAAAATTGAAAGCTCAAAAAAGAGGGGCAGTGACTAGAAAATGGTCATTTGGGTCATTAGGTGGGATAATATACAAGATGTCAACATGAACACTACTAAAAATCACAATAGTTGACAAATAGTGTTCATATAAACATTTAACATCAATATCACTCATTTAATGTTAGAATTTGTAATTAGTGATACAAAAACTAAATATCATAATTAGTGTAGTTTTCAAAATGAACCAATGGAAGTTGAGGAGTTATTTGAAGTAACCAATGAAAGTTGAGGCATTTTGTAAGTCAACAATGTCCTATTAAAGGTAGTCAATGTAGTCTCAATAGTAGGTGTTTTTATTGACCTTAACTTTGGAAATTCATGGTATATTTGCATAAACTTTAAAAAATTTCAAACCATTTGCATTCACTTTCAATTGGCTTTCATTTGCTAATATGATATTTTTTCTTGAATGGTGATCAAAATTGCTCATTTGGAAAGAAGATTGTTTGTTTTAGATGCACATATCAGTAAACCAAATCTGCATGTGAAACCATCAATTTTTTTATTTAGAACTTTGGGTAGGTTGTCAAAGTGGCTAGCTATTATAGAAGGTTGCTATTCATGCATCACTTCTTATTTCTTCTAAGTTCCAAATGTATTGTTTCCTATTGAGTCTATGATCCATAATAAAACCTACAATATATTGGTTGCTATTGAAAATTTATATTATATTATTCAAACCAAAAAAATTCCAATTCTACTTGCAACATCTTTCAATGAAATTTGTTAATGTAGTTGAATAAAATTTTAATGATGTGGCCAAATAAAAGACATTGAAATGCTTGGCAATTTAAGATACCACTACACTAATAATGAAGTTTAGTATTACCACACTAATTGATTTGAAAATGCTATCCATTTTTATTCTTAATGAAGATTTTTACTATAAGCATAGACATCAATACTATTCAAAGAAGAAGATTTCTATAAATATAGATGATAAAATATTTATGAAGATTAAAAATTTATTGTATTTTAATATAAGTTAATGTGGTATACATTAAATTTCATTAATAGTGTACTTTAGAGGCTTTAGCTTTGGGGGATCCTCACTCTTGATAGTCCAAGGTAAGGTGAAAACACCCAAAATTGTTTGTGTATCCATTCTTGACAAATAAACTTCCATTGAAAGCATCCCCCAAAGTGCTATTAAACTATTTCCATACTTAATTATGATTAATTGATCATTGATTATTTAGATTTTGGTATTATGACCAACCTATGTTAATGTTGGTTTCAATGGCCTAGAAAGTTCTATTTCAAAAATTCATAGTGCCAATTACATATCTTATCCAAAAACTCTAAGTTTATCTTTGAAAATTTATGATTTTCAATTGTAAATACTATAAAATATTTTTTCCAAGAAAAGATGTCTCTAACTATCTTGAATTGTTTATTTTCATAGTTTGGAATTATGTCTAGATGTTGGTCCAACTTATTAGTCTATAAAACATAAGGTATATCACCTATTTTGGGCATTGGCCCCATTTACAAAGATGACTAATTTTTGTAAATGAAAGGAATATGATGTCGTTTAGCAACCTTGTTGTTATGTGATGAATAACACATTGACACCTATTAATAACACACTTTAGTTTTGTACTTCTCATAAATGGATTCACTTATATATCAAAAATAAGTTGGACTATACTTTACTCATGGTTGTCATAGTGGACGGACGTCCGGTTCGCCCATCCATTAGAGGTCCTACCCGTCCGATACAGTCAACACATAGTTGACTTTCTAATAACGGAAAAATAGACCACGTGGATGCCATGTGGATTAAGGAACATGCTGGGCGCGGACGAGGTGACGTGTCATTCCGCAAAATTGCACAAGTTACAAAATTAAAGTTGTCCGGACCGTCCGTCCATCCGGTCCGGTTTGCCCGTCCGTTTGTCCCGTCCAATGACCCTAACTCGCCCGTTATGACAACCATGACTTTACTTGGCTTCCTTAATTTTTATTAATTCTAAACATGATACAAAAAAATTAGCAAAAAGTAGTACACTCTTCATTATTTCTATTTCCTAACCAAAGAAAATTATCCTCCTACTTTTGCTCAATTGGGCATGCATATGCTAAAACATTTAACATTGTCCAGAATAGGCTATGATATATTTTAGAGTTATGTCTCAAATGTTGGTCAAACTTATTAGCCAATAAAACGAAGTGTTATGTTTGAAATATTTAGTTGGTTTGACATAAGGTAGACCATCCCATCTCAGCAATTTGTTTATTTTTGCCATTTGATTTTGGACCCCATTTCCATCATAGAACTCATCCAAATCCATTTACATTTTTGACAAAATCAAAGCCTTAATGCCAATAAGGGTATTGTATTAATTCTTTATTGGTGAATACTTAAGTGGTAATACATATATGTAATGGTGGTTATAGGTTGTTTATATGACATTTATGACTCTGATAATAGATGGTTCTGTAATTTTAGGGTAGACAACTTCAGAAATTCATAGGTATTAGAATTTTAATTGGAAAATTGTAATTCCATTTGGGTTTGATTCATGAAACAAGGACACACCTCTGAAAAAATATGTGCCCATCCTACTTTTGGCCCCAAGATATTCAGATTGCAAACGAGCGTGGTAATAGCCGCTTAATTGTCTACCATATTAGCCTATAAGATGTTACGTTTTTCTTCCGGAAGTGACAGCATGATCCTTTTTAAATCTTTGATTGAGTTCTTCGAAGCCTGTGTTTCGCAGGCGTGACAGGAAATGCAATTCAATCATTTCGTAACACCGCTTCGAATCATCTCTGGTGCTGGCAGCTCATGGCACAGATTGAGCGTTTGTTGCAGCTGCCAACAACGGACAAGTACTCTTACGTCGACGTGACTCCAGTCTGTCAAGTGCAGGACTCATGATATATCTACAGTTCCCCATGCAAGTCGCACCATGTAAGGTAGGAACAGGACACCGGAACACACACCACCATGCTGGGCGGAGGGCGAGCCACAGCTAGCGAGCCAACCAGCCAGCCAGCCAGCCAGATACCATCCAGGCTGTTGAAAAGCAACACACAAAACAGACAGTCTTCCAAAACAATCGGTACATTTACACAAATCCCAGGTAAATTCAATGGAATGGCTCTTCAGCAGCTCTTTATATTAAGTTACATCAAGTTACCACATTCCTCGTCAACACAAAAATTAAACTCGGCTTCAGGAGAGTTGAATATATCCCAAGTTGACTGACATCGAGAATCCATCGACAATTAAGTCCTTTTGAAAGTCTTGCCAGCCATGAATTATTTTTTTTACCCGAAAGCACGTTGTACACCTAATAGGAGTCACAATTTGCTACTTTTTGGACGGATCTTGTGGCTCCTTTTATTGGAGTCCAGGAAGAAGGCCCCCCATCCAAGAAAGTGGAAGAAAGGTCTCTGTTGGGGTTATTCTGCAGTACACTAATTCGATTCGCCATGCTCATATACACATGCTCTACACTATTCCGGAAGAATCAAGGACGATTGCAATGCTGGATCGAATGGCTGGAAATTCCATACACGAGGGATCCCAGGTTAAGCCAATTCTCTGGCGTTGGGATCGACTTTATGGCGAATGTATTTCATGACATCCCCTCGCCGGATGCCATCCATGTGATAAATGGTGACCACGTTCCTGTTTCTGTTGCACTCACAGGACTCGTAGCCTGCGCAACAACATTGGGATGTGAATTACGCAATCGTCTCAGTCTAAAATGCGAGCATTAACTAATGGACAAATCCAATTGTATACAAAATTGAGTTCAGGTACTAATTACAACACTGCCCAAAATGCAACACCTACATTTGGACCAACTGAAAAGCCTCACTTATCCCTAGATATTGAAGCACTAAAAAATTTGTGAGTCTACTGCTGGTTTTGGGTACACCTAGAGACAATGCTTTGAGATTTCATAACTTATTCATATAGGGTGCATACTAAAGTGCGTTAGAACCCTCTTTCAATTGCCAATAAGTTGTTTCAAGATGGAATGTAATCTTCAATAACTGCAACTATGCTGAGTTGTAATTAGTGACGATTATACGTGTGCATCACTTACAGCGAATTCAAACCCAATCTCGAGAACAGTTACAGTACCTTGTTCCTGGTTGAAATGTGATTCCAATCTGCGCTGTCGTGCGTCGTCTAGATTCACGCTCACTTCGATACTCACCTGCACCACTCCAGGTACTCACTGATTTATTATATATTGCCAATTGCAACCGTACACGACGTGCACCTAGCGACCTCAAAGGCTGTACGCATAACTTATTAGAAATGGGTTTACAATAGAAATGGTTGATAGAATTGCAAAAATTGAGTCTTGCAGGTCTTGAATTGGACATTTTAAGTTGGACGTCTCGACGCCCTCCTAAGGTAGAGGCTCCGATCCATTAACCACACAATACATCAGACTGAGGCTCCATCCACCATACAGGTGAGCTTTGATCTGTGCAAAATGCGTAATCTACTGACATTTAGTTTGTTGCAATTGGTTGTTTTTTACATTACCTGGTAAGCAAAGCGAACACCGCCTTCACTCTCAGAATACGTTGGCAAATTGGATGAGTCTCGGTACTTAAACATCTGCCACAGCAATGAAGACACATCAAACCTGGGTCTGTCAACAACAAATCACACAAACAGGCTTGATTGGAAAGTAAAATTAATCCTGCGAAATCTAGCAAAGCACAAGGCGATTCTCCATGTTTCCCTAGCTAAATGGAATATCAGAAGCTCCGCAGATGATTTTGCACTAGTTAGGAATGGAGGAATCAGAGAAAAGCCAGGCAAACAGAAAGCGATCAACATATATTCCCTGCAGACAACACTGAAAACCGGGAATGGCAATCCGCGAACCAGAGATATATTATCACCCTAGCATTAAAGGCACTGGGATTCGATTGCAATATATATATACACATCTATTGATTGATGATATTCTCCCACCTCTGCAAGTGACGTCATGGTCGATGCGTAACGCTACAACCAACACCGCTCCACAAGCACTGGGTACAAAGCCACAATTGAGCTAGACTTCACTGTGACCTGCAGACAGAAACACAACGACTTAATTACGTATATGACCACACTGTCTAGCTTCCCCGACTGCAATTCGCTGCGAAGTCCAGCTAGGAAAGAAAAAGTTTCCAATGCTTACAAATCAAGTGCATATGTATCCAATCAATACATGCAACACAACGACGCCGAGCTTGCAGCAAGTCTAATGGGGCTCACAATGGGAACTGTGCTTGGATCCCCCAATCGATCGGGATTATATGGGAGTGCTAGCTACCTAGCTTTCCTAATGGAGGTGAGGCCGGAAGGGCAGCATGATCCAAAGCTGCGGGCACAGACAAGACAAGCAGACACATTCGCAAGCTCCCCACGGTAGGAAGCGGATACAAGGTTCGCCTTGTAAGGTAGGACTGAGACCCTGTTTGGGACCTTGTGATTTTTTGGGCCATTATGTATCACTCAGGTACATTTGAAAGTTTGAAATGTACACCTTGGGAACCAGCCCTGACTTCTGAGTTGTGGCACAAAAAGCCAGGATCTCTGCCTTCCCTCCCTCGAGCAGTACAGTTCAGTTGACAGAAACTGGGGTTGGACTGGGTTGACGGAAATTGAACTTAAAGGTGGGCACTGGGCAGAGTCAGTGGAAGAGTGAAGACGACGGCATTCCGTTCCTTCCTTCCCCCGCCTGGCAGTAGAAATTCCGGGGCACGATGGCACAACCTCTAAATATGGTGGGACCCTTGGCAGTCCTCCAACGCAGCTTATGCCAAAGGAGGAAAGTGGCACTGGTCACCGTTGCAATAATATTGCAAGCTGAGAATATTTTTATATTAACCCACACGTCTTCATTGATGGACTGTGTGAGTGTGTGTGTCACGTGTGGCTCATCAGCTTCGTAATTTTTCTTTGGAGCACAGCTGCAACCCGTAAGCTTAAGTATGTTCAGGAATGGAGGGGGGGGGGGGGGGGGGGGCAAGGAATTTAGCGAAACTTCTACCAGAAGCATTTTGGAGCTGCGAAATGGGAAGAACGCAGTAAGTAGTGCTGAATTCGAAATTTGAGGAAGTACGTCGGTTTTTGTAGCAGCGTTTTTAGCAACTTGAGCTACCTAATTATGCAAAATTTCAATTGAGACCATTGGTTTGAGAACTCCTCTCCATCCGTCAGATTCTTCTGGGACGGCGTTTGGTAGGAGCGCGTTACTTTGGCTAATTATGCCTGTGACCCGCATCTTCCGTCCTCTTTCCCGTGGATTACAGGATCTGAAATTTAGTAAATTGAGCTTCACTGCTGTGTGGCTTGAATTCCTCCTTTCCTCAGTAACTTAACTCCTTTGGTGTCTGGACTCTGGTGAGTCTGGACTCCTCTTCTACAGCATCTTAGTTTCAAACAATTAAGTTGGGATATTCAAAATTACTACTTTGGGCAATGAGTTCATAGCTCTTTGAAATGTTTTCATTTGGCTCCTTAAGGTAGGTACACCCAAATGTGCCACTGACCTTAAACTACCATCTCTCCTAGGTGTACATCTCCAAAGTCAGTTCTATACCTATGTGGAAGAAACACTTTTAGAATCAAACTTTGTTCCTTAATAACTTCTGCATACAAGATCCAAATGCTAAATTCTCTAGTGTGCTGGAACCTCCTTTCACTTGCCAACAAGATTATATGAAAATCTAACCATTTTAATAATAGCAATTAGGCTCAGTAGCAAAAAGTGACGGTTTGGGGAGACCTACCTTACATAGCCGATGTACATGCACACTTGCATTCGGACCTAGGTAAGAAAAAGAAAGAAAAAAGAAAATTTACTCTTACAATTAAGCCCTTCGCCATGGAAAATGTTCATCATTTATTATTTTCTTGGCTTGGATTGGCATCCCTTAAATTATGTCCTATTTATGGTGTATGAGGAAAGGAAAGATAATTCATTAGATAAATAATTGGGTCTCTGGAGGGTCGCTCCACAGCCCTATGAGGACACCAAAGTTTAACTTTTTTTAGGCTGAAGTATTTATTTTTCCCGTATTGTCACTAAGCTTCTGTCAGGCTGTCAAATGACTGTCAGTGGCTCCGAATCCAAGGTTAAGTGTTCAATATTGAAGGTTCAAGTACTCTAATGTACCTTAATATAATTAGTGAACACCTTTAATTCGGATACTAACTGATTCCTAACGAAGTTGTGGAAAATATAACAAATGTACAAAATTGTTTAATGACCATCTATCATCAACATACAATTTGATGGGATTGGCGAAGACTTGTCTCATTGACATTGGGTGAGTATGGAAGAAGAAAAGGGTTTTTTTATAATGAAATTAATTGTCTAGCATGAATCTTCAAAGAGTATGGGATAATTTGAAGTTGAGAGTTTGGCCGTTCATTGTCAAAACATAAAAATTGGGTTTAGAGTTAAATTTTAGACCTCATTTAGACATAGTAGGATAATTTTTTTCAAAAAAATTTGAACTAAAAGAAGTTGGGTAATCAAGCTAAGTTTTATCTCCAAAAATCCGCTTGAGGTTTATTGACTCCAATAAAAAGTTATGGACAAAATTCAAAGGAGGTGTTGGAAAATGTCAAAAAAAATGTCCCTTCTAACCTCTCTCTAAAATTTGTTCATAACTTTTAATTGGAGTCTCAAAACCTCAAATTAATTTTTGGAGATGAAATTTAGCTTGATTACCCGCATTAACTTAGTTCAAAATCTTTTGAAAATTTTTATTATACTATAACTAAATGAAGTCGGAAATTTTTAATTTGAACACAATTCTTAATTTGACTTAACTTTGAGCGGTTGAACTCCTATTGTTCCTAATTTACATATCCCATGTGGATAGTTTCACTTATTACTACCCCACTTGTATAAAGATCTTTTTTTTCTCAATCTTAATGAGGTAAGTGCCTTCTGTAGTTACTTACGATTGGCACCTAGCTTCAAAAACTACTTAATATGACTTCATTTGTTTAATTTAATTGACGTTCAATTTTTCTTCATTTGGTTAATTTGGTTTACATTCAATTTGACAACTACTAACAAATATATTAAAAGAAGGGTTCAGAGTAAACGTTTCAAATTTGCATTCAATATATTGAATGTTTAGAACCTATTAGAACAAAATCCAACAAAATCCAACACTCTAACCACATAGATCTAACGAATTTGATAGGCTTAAAAACTACAAACAATAGAGTAGTTTGTCACTCTTTGGTGGCCCAGCCAAGACTTCATATTTTTTCTAGTGAGAACAAATTAATAAGTGCATTTTTTAGACAATGTGTACAAAAGTTTGAAGTTTTGACCAAGAAACATATCAAAATGATTTTTTTTAATTAAAAAAAAAATCTCCATCTAAATTCACTATGGACCTTTATAGTAATACATATGGATTCATTCATTTCCACCAATTTCTAATTGTCTATATTGTTTCATGAATCAATATTATAGGTACTAAATTGGATCGATTTTTCATTCACAAATAATAATGAATCTCACATTTTGTCTAGGTTGATTTCAAATGTATTGAAAAGTAGAATTTAATATCAACCCAAATAATGATGATCCAGCTACATTTTGTCTAGGATAGGATTTTTTGAGTTTTTGGGTAGAAGCCAACTATGCTATAGTAATAGTCATGTGAGCATAGATATGCAAGCATAGAAGCCTTGAGCCTAGGTATAAGTAGATATCCTACAACCATTGAAGGTGTTTATAATATAAAGACTTATAATATAGATATCTATATCATAAGTATCTTATAATTTTGAAAAGATTTTATAATACAAACACCTGTAACATAGGTGTCATGACTCTTAGGCTTGTGTACATTTGATTCTAAACTCACATATTAGCACCCCTAGCTAAGACAGCAACATTTTGCCAACTTCATCCAATATAGGGTTTAGTATTTGCTAAATCTTTGATTCTTGTTTTTGTAAGCTATGCATCCAAAATGCATTTATATAATTGAAAATAGCCCAATTAGGTGACTTTATCTTGTACTTGATAGTGATAGTGTCACATGAGCTAAGGTATTTATCGAAACCCAAACAAATTAAGGTAGTCTACTCTAAAAGCTCCCGTGCTCTAAAGCAGTCATGACACGGAGGATTCTTCTACTTTCTTCAATGTATCAATAATGCCCTTGATCCATTGGACATTGGCTCGTTGTCATTACAAACACACGCTTTATTCATGTCCTCCTTCTTTGAAGACAAAGAGTTTTTATCTATCTATCTATCAATAATGTATATTTCAAGAGGTGGTCGCTGTCAATGACCGTGGTGTTTCAACTTCAAATTTTCGTAACTAATTCCACAAAGGTCCAAAAAATATGAAATGGATTGGGTTAGATGCCAATTCCATTTCTCTTCCTAGGAAAATTGATTGAAAATTGTTTCAAAAAGTTTAGCTTCCCTGAAAAAAGACAATCAGTTCTTATATGGTCGCTACCTTACGCTGGTTCGTGCTTGGATTAGTAAAGAATGTCTGCCTATTCTAATGCTGTAAATTAACTTCACGGCAAGACCGCGTTGGTTGTTTCGTTTGCTCATGATGGGAGAGCCACCAGCAGCTGCCAGGACAGCCAACTGGCCTGACACCGAGGGAGGGCCAATATCTCAAAGCCTTTCAGTTGAAGTCCCTGACATGGGACTCACATTTGCAATGGTACACTTACAATTAATTTAATGATCGATAATGCTTTCACTGGATTGAGCAGATTTAACTCAAGGTAGTACGTCCACTAACCGACCATTTAAGGGCTGGAACTGATTTTGGGGGAGGTGTAACCTCTTGAAATATTTTTCAGTAAATTTTGGATGATAGACAAGTGGAATTGGCATCTAACCAAAGTTGTTTCATATTTTTTTGGAGCTTTGTAGAATTAGTTACGAAATTTTGAAGTGAATATGGCACAGGGCTCTACAAGCGTCCACCTCCTAAAATGTACATTGTTTGTACATTGCTAAAAGCTACAGGAAACAACATGTACATGCAGTGTACATTTGTGGAGGTGGGTGCTTTTTTAACCTGGGTGCTTTTTAAACCTTCTACCTTAACCCTATAAAGACGTCGGAGACACAAAATATTTGATGTATGATAGAGATTCCTTTCATATAGGATAGAATGGTGCAAATGTTCATCTTTGGAATTTTGTGTGAAAACAAGAGGTCTTGTAGAATAGTTTGAACTCCAATGAGTATTCTTGAATTTTTATTTTATTAAGCAAATGATTCACCTTCTGCCTTAAAGGTTGATTTTCATAGTGACCAATTCTTCCTTTGAGGGGGGAATCTTGGTTCACTAGACTAGTTAATGAGGAATCATTTTTTTCTAATACCATGTGGATCATTTGCTTTAAAAAAAAAAAGCATTCATAGGAGGTCAAACTATTGTGCAAGACCTCTTTTTTTCATGCAAAATTCCAAAGACAAACATTTGCACATATATCCTACATAGAAGGATTATTTGTCATTCATTGAACATTTAGTATCCACAACAACGTTATAGGATTAACAACGACGTTGAATGCTACATTGGACAAAAAGTTTCAATGAATGATTTTCAAGCGAAATTGTAAAAGTATAAAATGCAACTATTTATATGAGAATCTTATAATTTTTGTTTGACGACCTTGATGATAAAATCAAGAACAAACTTGTTTAGGCTTAGGATTAGATAAATGATGTGATTTTCTTCTTCTCACGGTGTTTGAGCTCTTTAGGGATATCTAATCAACAATTGTTGTCATAGTCTCAGTATCAGTGATTTGCAAAGAAATAAATCTAAAAATAGGTAGTGCATTTTGAAGAAGAGACACACAATAGTTTTTGCAATTATGGTAGGATTCACTCCAAAGTAAATCTCCTAGTAATACTATGAGCATGTGGGGACTGGGAAGAGGGAGAAAACAATAAAATTCATTATTTATCACAAATGATGAACTTTGAAAATTTGAATTAATACATAGAATCATAAATTTCAAATTAGATAGAAGAAGTAATGGATTCAAAATTCAGAAGACAAACAGTTTTTACATTTATCCCCGTGTTGTAGGGGAGGAGGAATTCCCTTTCTCCAAAATGTTTGTAGTACTATTGTATTCGATAAGAAATTTAGAATTAACCCGTAAAGTCCTAAGAGTCCCCTTGTGTGACTTTTAACGGTTCAGGTAGTTACATACTGTATAATCTCAATTTTTATCAAGATTTTTTAAGAACTTCTTTTCAAGGAAAATCAACTAATTTTAGCTCTTTCAAAATATAATTCTTATTTCAATTATTCTTGTGGATCAAAAATATTCTATGGTAAGCCCAAAACAATTGAAGATAGGTAACCAAAAGAACTTACAAAACTTTGAAATAGTTTTTTTTTTAATTTATTTTTTATAGATTCTATTCTTTAATGTATAAATATTTGATTCATTCCATTTAGATAAGTGATGTGAAAGTTATGAAGCTTCTTATTTTGTGGTTAGTCTCAACAAATTCTTGAGAAAATAATGTATTTGAATCATTTTGGAACTCAATTTTTAAATTTTTTAAAAAGAAGTTGTACATGGTTTAATTTTCTTTTTAAAGCAAACTCACTATTGGGATTAAAGTGAGCCTAGTCAACAATTTAGTTTTTCCTTCCATCTTGTACCTACTTCAATTAAACAACTTTTAAAAGAATATAAATATAGGGGTATTTTTTTGGATTTTTTCCCCCAAATTCTTAATTCAATTTTTCAACATAATTATTATTTTTAATTTAAAATCTTTAGTACAAAAGTTTTGAATTAAAAGGATTCAAAGCCTTATAATAAAGTCAAACTAGAAGCAAAAAGATTCATGTTCTTCGCTTTAAATGCCTAGATCTTGTGATCAATACAGTCAAAGTTTTCTGAAATTTCTTATAGAAATTTTCATACTAACTTTGAAATTTATGACTTGTAATTTTCTTATGGTTTGATATACAAAAGAAATAATTTGTTTAATTTGCATTGAAAATGGTAGTTTTGAGTAGTTTTCAACCAAAAAATGACATTGACACTTTAAAGATTTACAAACTACAATATAGAGACAACTCCCACTAATACATAGAATGGTGTCTTTAGGATCATGTTTTGGTAGATGATAAGGTGCAGTAATATGCTATGGAGTAGTCTTTTGTATCATGGATAAAAAAACTACATGATTTTATTTTGTTACTACTTGTAACACCAATTTGTCAAAATAACACTATTCTGAATTCATGTGTTCAAAATATGATTGTATTGTACTATTTTTCACAATTTTTTTTGTGACAATAAAATTTGAGGTGATGCTAATTTGTGCCTTGCAAATAAGATAAATTATTGTAGTGAAAAAAATCATTTGCAAGTTGTATATGTTTGATGTTCCTTCACTATAGATATTTATATGGCATGCTCTTTCATTGCATATTGAATTGTTAGAGTATCTTATACAACTCACATATTTGTTAAATATTCAACATCTAAACATAAAGAACAATTCTTTGACTTTATTTAATTCATTATTAAGGAGAGATTTATAATTTTCTTGAATACAATAATGTATTGTTTTCTATAACAAAACCATGGCCCATATGACTATGCCAACATTCTCACATAGCAATCATGTGTGCCATTACATCTTTTCATCTTACAATTTTTAATGTATTCATTCTCTGAATGACAAAATTTACTATGATAAGAAATATCAATCCCTTTACAACTAGGATGTAGACAAGATTTCTAAAATTGTGAAGATATGTTATAAATTATAACATAAAAGGTGAATTTGATGATGGCTTGCAAACAAAAGTTATAAAATGTGATCTATGGATCATATCTGTAAGATTAAATTTGCTCCTACATTAACGAGTATTTTTTGATAAAATTTGAAAACAAAAAATTCAAAATTTCTTCTAAAATCAATAAGTTATTGAACATGTGCAATTTTCACAAGTATTTGAAAAAAAATTCAATATGTTAAATTTCTAATTATTGTGATTTTTTAAGAATTTTGTTTAGCTTACCTCTTATTATTTTTGATGGGTTGTTTTTTGAATTGAAGATGTTATTTCTCTAGGTCAAAGTGCCAACATACCTATACCCCTTAAATTATAAAATACATATAAAGATTTTTTGAGAATCCATACCCTCGTCCATACTATGAAAAGTAAAAAATTAACATAAAAATTAACAAAAATTTAAATGGATGAAAATCAAGAGTTTTTGCTTAGGACATGTTTGAGTTCATCCATTGTTCAAAATTTAAATGTCTTAAGCCTTTGGGGTTAAACAAATGAAGTGACTTGTTTCATTTTATTTCAAAGAAATCTAGCCATAAAATAATGTCTTTGGAGGTACAAGTGATTAAAATAGTCAACTCAATCTAGACTTTTATTAATAGAAAAAATACATTCTTGGCAAGCTAATGCCAGTGAGCCAATCTACATAGTCAATTTTATAAATATGTCGCAATTATGTGTAATTGTCTTGTGAGGCTTATGAGTTTGATTGTTTAACCTTGTAAACAAAATTGGCTTGATTAACCTCTAAAATTATTTTATGTTTAGAGGCCTAAAATTGCCTCAAATTAAATATTCATCCCCTAAGCAAGGTCAAAATCTTCATAATTTTTTTAACAAATCCAACTACAGTATCCTTTGGTTAGCTTATTCAAGTACATTCTTCAAAAAAATTAGAATAAATATCCCCACTAATTGCAAGTTTATGTGCCTAAACTCCAAAATGTAATCTTTTCTAGCCTTTCTAAGAGGTGAAGTTTTGTCTTTCACCATTTTAAGAAAAAAAACATACATGTCCTATAACTTGTGCATTTATTCAATAAGATGGAAAACAAGTTGAAAATATATATATATATATATAAATTTAACCAAAAAAATCTTATATTCATTTAAAAAAATTGTAAAGTAGATGTTATTGAATGAAAAATAAAACTAATATGCTAATCACTTATAAAAGAATTTGATAATTGTTAATCCTCTGGTGAGAATGTTCTAGTAAACAAATCATATCCTTTATTTTTTTTGAAAATTTTGAAAATTGAGAGCAAATGATGACTTTAAATGTTATTCCTACTTTCATTATCTTCAAAATAAAACTCCTCCTAACTTTTACCTTATTATTCAAAATTTTATTGGTTCAAATGTTTTTGAGTAGGTATCAATCTATACAATACTCAAAAAATAATTAATGTTTTTTTAGAATACACTTTTTGTTGCCCATTTTGACATTGAAATTAAAAAAAACTTCTAACTTTTGCAATATTCATCAAAATGATATGAAACAAGGTTTCACACATAGATTATCATGAATAGCATCAATCCTAAAAAACTTCATCCAAAAATTCCAAATTATGAAGCAAATAGAACCTACCTAGCTTCTTAAAAAGTTCAAAGTGGGCCTCTTGGTTCTTTAAGGGTAAATTGATACTCTCACAAAATATTTAAATATTTGTGTTGATGCGAATGTACAATAGGGTCTAAAAATAATTGGATATTTTTTTTTGTTGTAGGAGCTTTGCTTCAATGAAAAGGCACTCCATTCAATTATGTATACCTTCCTTGATTTGAACTACCTTTCTACCAAAGTAATTGCAATTTATCAAGTTCTCAATGGTCATTAATCTTCACTAAACAATCATGGAAAATTGCCGTGAGAGGAGATGAATGATTGGGTGTTTCATACATGACACTATATAGGTTCATATATCATTGAGTTTTTGATCCATTTGATGAGTTAATGGATGTTCATCCATTTGATTTTCAACATCAAGACCACCTAAAGATTTCCTTGTTTTAGGTTTTCAAAGAAAAAAAAATAGAGGAACACCTTATTTTGACCTTTATATGGACTTTGGAAATAAGGCTCAAATCAAACCCTTTAAAAGTTCATAACTACACTTCTACAATGATTCTACTTAATAGGAAATGAATTATAGGTCTCTAAACCTAAAATACAACATATGGTAAGTTGGTATTCCAATGATATGTTTTTTTTATTTGTGAATAATACCAAAGAAAATTACATTTCCAATTTGCTAAAGTCCATATTTTCTACTTCAAAAGCCCCTAACCCCTATAATTTAAGGTGAAATTAAAAAAAATTAAGCACAATTTTCAACACTATAAAGTTTTTTATGTACATGCAAAATTTTACATTCAATGGCGTAAGTTTTCTATGTCTAATTCATCTTTGAATACAAAGTGTGTCTTGAAAATAGCAGTGTGACATAAAAAA
The DNA here is from genome assembly GCA_963969395.1 of Pseudoscleropodium purum. Classification (NCBI taxonomy): domain Eukaryota; kingdom Viridiplantae; phylum Streptophyta; class Bryopsida; order Hypnales; family Brachytheciaceae; genus Pseudoscleropodium; species Pseudoscleropodium purum. The sequence continues at coordinate 13,510,136 of OZ017797.1, forward strand.
TAAGCCACCCAGTATGCATTCACCTATGAATTAGAAAATATGATAAGATTAAGTGAAGTGTGTTTTCACAAGTTTAGAAATGGATCTTTGATTGTTGAACCACTTGTGATGCTTCTATGGCAAATTGTTCATTGTACTTCATGGTATTTAAAGGTCTAGAGAGTGGAACATCAAATTTCATGGCACTATAGTAAACAATATTACAAGAAGTTAGTTGGCATTGAAGAGCATTGTTGTTATTGGCCTTATAGGATTACGACTACTTTCTTTTGTTGTTACAAGATTAATTGATGGACTCTTGAAAAATTTGATTGAATACCATGATATAAAGGATGTTGAGTATTGAGGATAAGGCAATGTCATGTTGTGGAGATGTGTGACAATGGAATGAAATGCAAAGACATTGGAGTAGTCTTGAATATTCCATGCTCCACTATTTCATTAGTTTTAACAATTTAGAAGGTTCATAGAAGTGTAGTGTCTTAAAAAATCAATGTGATAGGCATAAAAATGTTTGATTGTGGTGCTAGGATGTTGTTTGAATTACCATACCACTTGAATGTATGTCATAATGCAACATAATTGTACCTATGTGAAATGGACTTCATAAATTGCATTGCACCCAAAAAACTTACTTTAATGACAAGCATAAAGAAGATGGGTTTGCACTTGCTTGAGCTCATGAAAGATGGAATTTTGAGGATTGGTGCAATGTGATTTGGTCAAATAAATCATCATTTGAAATTGGTAAGAATTGAAGGCAAATGAGAGTGTGGCAAGCATTATAGGAAAGATATGTGTGGGATTATGTAGGGCCATCTTTCAAGTGTAATTGTACTTCAATAATAATTTGGGATGCATTTAGTGGCTTTGATAAATGCTAAATTGTTATTATACCTCCAAACAAAAAGTTGATTGATTTTGTGACTCTTGTTTACAAAGGAATGTTAGATGTGTTTTTATTGTTTGCACAATCACCCTGGACAATTGATTCTTATGAAAAATGGCAGTCTAGTCTATCGCAACTTGCTTCCATTGCAATGGAGCTAAGCTGAGAGTGTGACAAAACCAATTTTGATCCGCAAACTCTTTTGAGTTGAACCATGTAAAGAATGTATAGAAGATTGTCAAGGATTTGTTGCTACATCGTGGTATACCAAGAATTAAGAAAGAAATGGTACTAACTATTCTATCAAAGTGGGATACAATATGAATGAAGCCAAGCTTAGAGTGTGACAAAACCAATTTTGACCTGCAAACTTTCAAGTTGAATTGTGTAAAGAATATATGGAAGATTGTCAAAGATTTCTTGCTACATCATGGTAGACCAAGAAATAAGAAAGAAATGGTATTAACTATTCAATCAAAGTGGGATACAATATCTATGGAGCAACTTGGTGCCTTTGTTAATTAAAAGTTTGCTTGATAGAATGCAAGTAATTGTTTCAACAAAAGGTAACAACACTAGATGATAGACCTGTTTTATGTTTAAAAAAATTCTTATTGTATGATACTATAATTTTAAATTTATTATACAATTATACAATAAATTGTACTCTGCCATCTTTCTAAAACACTTACTTTCCATCTTGTGTGAATTCATTGATGAATTTTTTAGCCTTCCCAAAGCTTTTCAAAGTTCGTAGTCAGTTTTGTTCTTATTCATCTTGGAAGAAAAATTCAAATTATTAAGATTGGAAGTGAACTCACCATCAATTGGATAATGTTCCGTGCAAGGCAGTCTTGCTCTAAAAGCAACCGTGCTCTATAAGCAATCATGACAAAATGGTACATTTTTGCTTTCTTCATTGTCCAAATAGTATACATTTCAAAAGTTGGTTGCTTCTAGTGACCATTGCGTTTCAACTTCAAAAATTTGTAGCTAATCCCACAAATGTCCAAAAAACATGAAACAACTTGGGTTTGATGCCAATTCCATTTTCCTTTCTATAAAAATTGGCTGAAAATTGTTTCAAAGAGTTTGGGTTCCCCTGAAAAAGCCATCAGCTCTCCAATGGTTGCTTCAACAGCATACTACCCTGCAAACATGTCTGCAAACACGTCATGTCACTTTGTTAGGGTGCAGGAGACACAATTTCCTGTTCCAACTTCCAAGTAGTGGAGTGATAGAAAACCATGAACGTGACCTGCTTCCAATCAGTGATCCGTGACATGAATGTGACCTGCATCCAAGAATTGGTTAACAAGGGAATTTTGGAACTTTGGAACTCTGCCACTGACTAGGAATTGGCGCTTGATTTGTAAGCAGACTGACTGTCGACAATGGTCTGTTTGAAGTTGCAAACTTTGTGGAAACCCAATGCGTGTCAACAAAGGCATGAATGCCATACTGAGGCAGAATGATCTTGTGCTGCATCCAGACACACACACACACACACACGGATACGATCTGGACGGTCGAATGGCCTAAGAATTAACTGCAACCGAATTACAACAGATTACAACCGACTTGACAATTGGGTATTCCTTGTAGGATTAGCAAACAGTCAGATTTGAACAGTTTGAGCAAGATTGGTAACTTACAGGAGGTGGAAACACCTAAAAGCATCAAAATAAACAATTCAGAATAGTTGGAGGCACCTCTTTCTAGAAATATATATTTTTGTAGTATTAGCAATTGAAAATCATGAATTCAAAAAATAAAAATAAAAACTTTTGGATAAGGCATCTAATTTTTGTGAATTTTTAAAAGTGGAACTCCTTGTGCCCGGTGAACTACACTCAAGAAAATTGCTATGGTTTTGAAATCAAAATCTAGAAAATGAGTAGTCAACTACTTGTTAAGTATAGGGATGGTTTAATGACATTTTGGGGGGGTTCTTTAAGGGAGCTCTACTGTGCAAGAGTGGGCATAGGGATGGTATTGGGTGTTTTCACCTTAGATCCAAATCTTGCTTTTCTAAGAAAGTTGCGGAGAGTTCACATATAGCATTGTAATGGATGAAAAATGGTAGGGTTAGGGTGAGTTACAAAAGCTACACGTAATTCATTTACTTTTGTGAAAAGGTGAAGTAAATTCACTTAAGTTTGTCAATCGGGCATCGAGGGATAACCTTTACACGTGTGAGAGGCCAACAAAAGGCTTTTAAATGACATTTAGTGCCCCTATGAGACCAAAGAAAAGTTAAATTTTCATCCATTTTAAAGGGGGTCAATCAATTGAGTGTTTTGCAAGAAGGTGGTGTTGAAAGTTCTCTTTGTGGTATTATTGACTTTCTTACATAGGAAGATGCTCAAACTTGGAAGAATGCGGTCCTAAAAATTCAAATTCTTGGGTGAATAGGAGCATTTTATTCATCCCTTGCAATCTCTTAGAAAGTCATTCATAGGATTTTTTTAGTCCTTGGTGTTGTATCAGGATTAACCCTTAAAGCTTTGTAGGAAATCTTACACAAAGTATCGTATATTTGACTCCTAAAATACAAATTATGTACAAAAATATGGCAAGACATACACCTTTGTATTGACAATTCAGAAATTAGCATCTTTCGTTCACATGTCATTTTAACACCTAAACCTTATCATGCTCACATACAAGACCGTACATTTAGTATATGAGACCATTTTGTAGCTTCTGAAACATGTATGTAGGAGGTCTAATAATGATCCAAATTGGGAATTCCATGTATCCTTGAATTCAACTCTCAAAGAGTGCCATGTACAATCAGATTTGGCTCTTAAAAGAAAAATCCGGTGCAAATTGTAATATGGAAGAGAAACTTCTTCTTGTCTGCTCTTTTATCAATGCACTAGAAAACGACAGTCTTGGGCACTTTCTTGAGAGACCTAGTCACAGCCCTATTAGGGTACATAACACATTTGATCGCAATTGGGCGGTCATGACTTACCACAGATAGAGAGCACGCACGTACCACAGCAGCAATGAACTGAAACTCATTCTTCAATTCCTCAATTACTTTCACTAAAATTTTATGTACGAAATCACACACAATCTCAGCACACCGTCACGGTGATATCATTTGTCTTGTGGGAAGAAAGAAAGAAAGAAAGGACTCCACCCCTGAAATCTATGGTAACATTTCCAGGTGGGGTTTTGAACGGTATAATCCAAGTGCAGATCATATTCAAGCCAAACTGCAGTACCTATTTTTCTACTTCATTTGTCAAAAACTTTCTGTGTATATAACAGGGCCGAAGCCCATTGCTGTAGCTTTGTTTGTCAGAGATTCTCGTAAGAAAAAGCCCAAGATAATTGAAGACCAAAACAAGGCAGGAAGTTGGAAGTTGAAGCTGCCCAAACCAAGTAAAATTGATGGCAGAAAACCAGTTAGAGATGAGTGAGCTTGTATCTTCATAAAAATGATCCTCGTTATGCTGAGCACTTGAAGGTTGCATGAGAAGAAGCAGCTTCTGCAGTCTGCCCACTGACATTTCTATTGCCACGCTTTCTCTCTGAGCAAAAAAAACCCACCGAAACAGACGGATCCATTCATTAGCAACAAAAAGAAAGAATAACATCAGTTCTTAGTTCTTACGACTGACGAGAATGAAGAAATCTGTTGGCATAGAATCTGTTTGGCATATACAGGGAGTACCGCCTTTGTTGTGTAGTTATTTTTGGAGGTAACGGAAGAGAGCTTATTTGTGCCAGAACTCAAAAGCCAACCTCTTTGTGCCACTCTATGGATTAGTAGTAGTGTACATTTCAAAACTTTCAAATGTATTATAATGGTACATAGTGGGTGTGAAAAGTGGCACAAATAGGCACATGGTACAAATAGGGTCTACAATACAAACTCATTAGGATAAAGAAAAACCAATGACATTATTTGGTAGTATATACTTAGGATTTATAAAGGGTCCTACGATGCCTACACTAACACCTCATTCATTGGATATGAAAACATCTTTGAATACCTTGCACACTTGTTTGTTATTATTAAGTACTAATCAAACATTCAAAACTTTCTTTTTCTTTTGTTTGGTGGTAAAGATTAAAACAAGGGTCAAGAATATACTTGTATGTAAGAAAAAATAATCCCTAATTCAAACTAAGTCTTGATAATTTTTAGGTTAGGGTGTACTTTTGTTCAAAATTGATTGGCGTGTTTGCTCCAAGAAATCTTCCCATTGAAGGAGTTGTAGCTCTTGCTTTTCAGCATCAGTCAACTCGAAGTTGGGCTCCCGGCCACATAAGTAAGCCGCTCTACCATTCATGTACATACACAAATTAAAATTCCACAAAAATATTCCAATATACACATACTTATCTAATATCATTGCTTCTAACATCACATTACATCATCTATTCTCTTACCAAATCCAATAGAGAAAAGGTACACGATTCAAAATCCTCTATGCATTCTCACTTGTGCAACACCAATTATTTTTCAAGTATCACTTTTAATTGCACCTTATAACATTTTTATTTATTTAATTTTTGATAGGTGGGTGGATAGTCAAATACAACCTACAAGAAAACCAATCATATTCCTTTATATAGGAGGGAGTGCCATATAGAGTTTTTTTAGTGGGATGTATTGCCCCCTCTCAAAAAAATCCTTGTTCTTTAGTTATTGAACTTCATTGATACCGTAATCACAAGCATTTTGGGTGCCTAGGCTGTGCAATTCAACGAAAGATGTTTGAGCCTACCACCAATGTAAATGCAAGACACATGTTTTGTAATAGATAAAAAGGTAGATTTAACTAATTAATTACAAACCGGTCATAGAGACGAGCTGCCTCTTCTTGGGAATCCACAGTGCCTAAGTGGACTTGCTTCTTCTCCACTTTAATGGCTGCTTGCCATTTCATGTTTTTGAAGTAGACACCACGCATGACACAAGGCTCTTGATTCTCTCTGTGTTTCCTCTTTTGTTGCTTCCTTTTCTTCAACTCTCTCCCTATAACACGAGCAATCAATACCATCATTAGTAAGGAGATATCTTTAATTTTGTTAAATTAGTACATACTCAAGACATTGACACGTTTCAAGGAAGGCACTTTAAATTCAAAATTTATGTCAATCTTAGTTTTTAGAGCTTTTCATTGAGAAATAGCACCAATAGAATGAATGACACTTATACCTAAATTTGGCTTTGATCTAGTGCTAGTGAAGCCTAAATAAACAATATCTTGTCCTTATTTTGTTCTTGTTATTTGGAATTGTTTGCCCTACACTTATTATATGCTTTTTAAACCACATTCAAGATTACAATTTTTCCAAAATAGAAAGATAATGATTTATAGCAATTTCTGCATTTAATGATGATGTCCTTGAAGCATCTTGAATGAAGCTATGGTGACATACCTATGGGTTTTTTTATGAGTGATACAAAGTACAAAAGGATCACTCATATTCCTCTATATTGGAATAAGTGCCATACAATAGTCATCTTGTAAAGTGTATTACCAAGAAAAAGGACCCCCAAACCTACTCACTAAAGTAAAGAGCCAATATAGACCTTCAATCCAATTCGTGCAAATCTACACCAATTGAACATTTCAATGCCTAAAATGTTGAACTAATGTAGATTTGCATTGAATTGGGATCCATGATGGACTCCCTACCTTACAATGCTCAAGTAGAAGGTCCAATACTTGCCACACATCCTATTCTAGGCCCCTTGTATTAGTGGTGCATATTTTTGGTCTAAACACACATTACTTGTATATGAAAAGTAATTTTTAGTTTGGATAATATTTTGAAGTAGCATAAATCAACATCATTGCAACCTAAACCAAACCTAAATTCAACTTCAAATGGACACTTTAGAGGACCATGAAGGCACAACCTTCTGGAAAGGAAGCATGATACAATTGATGCAGTTCTTGAAGGGATGACATAGGTGGTGGAGTTGCAAATTTAAACCTTGTGTCCACATCCTGCAATTCATCACCTCCATCATGTAGAGCCATAAGAATGATGTAGTGAATACCAAAAAGAATGGTGATACAATCAAATGGCTTGGAGAGAATGACAAAATGTATGCAAGTCCAAACAATATCTTGGTGTACAAAATAGAAATATCTTTGTAAAGAGCACATTCTTTTTTGTTAGAAGATGGTCTATAGGTCATTTGAGGATGTTGGGAATGTTTGGGCTTAATTCTATGTGAAATGAGCTACTCCAAACTTTCAAAAGTCATTAATTGTTTTACTTCACACAAAAAATTCATAACATGGGTAATGCCACGAAAGTACAATGCAGGATGAAATATGAGCAACATGTGCAGTGCACTTGGGATTTTGCCGAACAACACAACTGAGACCCAATTCCATCTGGAGACAACATTCAAGGGTACCTGTTTGCTGGGTATCTCCTTGTTGGTGTTCAAGGTGGTTGATGGAACATCAGCTGCCCTAGGATAAGAAGAACGCCTGTACACTTGCGGTGGACTTGTTGTATCTGCCAGGGGCAACCACACTCATTCCACGATCAAGTTCAAAGCCTGAAGGAAATTAAACAATAACTGTCAAATTTTGCAATAACATAGCATTCTTGAACATGAAGGAGTTGCGATCATGTCTCTTCTACAGCAGTGGCACTGTCGCAAGAATAATTTCACCTACAGTGGCATGGGATTCGGGAGGAAGCGTCAATTCAAGAGTTTCAAGAGTTTTCAATGTTTTTCTGACACGAGAAGGAGGCAGCTATGCATGAGAGAGAAAGGGACTGAGCCCTTGAAGTTCAAGAATGTTAAGAAAAATCGAGTCGCCAATGAGAATTGAAAACTGTGCGCGACAAAAGAATTAGTATTCTTGACAAAAACTTAGGGCTAAAAATTGTGCATAGCTTAAAATAGGAAGAAAGAATCTGAGAATCTTGCGGTTGAATTCCTGCGCTCTGGCATGGCATCTCCACACTAATAACCCATTTTCATTCAAACTATCAATTGATCATTCCCTCCTATAACTTTGATTTTGTCAGACACAGAACTGCGTTTTCATACAATACCTGGAGACAGTCCACTATGTCGCCGTTTCCTGATACTAACCATGCTTGAACTCCTCCACTGCTTTGATGGTTTTCAACTAGCTGTGACAATAAATTGGAACAACCCCCCAAAATTGCTCAACTGCTCTCAAAACTTCAAACACGCAATCCTCCTTGTAACCTCCTTGTAACCTCGCTCGCCATCGCTCGATCTCGCAACATTCTCAAAAACGAATCTGCTACCACTGTGCATGATCTGCGCACAACCGAACGACCCAAATCATACACAAATCATACACAAATCATGATTAACTATACGGCGCATTCCAGAGACTTCACCGAATCGTAAACTTTCGACGACGGAGGAGCTCTCTTCCCTTTCGAAATGAAGCTTGTTCTCCACCTCGACGACAACGTTCACGTACCTCGAGAAGAATCTTCACCACTTTGCAGTTTTGACACACACTCTCCACCCTCGCCAACGAAATGTGCTGGTGCTTGTGGAATGGTACACGAATTTCGACATGTAGGAGAACAATAGCATGCCCAAGCACAAGCAAAGAATGTTTCACTCTCCAAAATTGGAGCATACCGACAACCCTGAACTTCGAGTCTCCGAAAGAGTCTCCGAGCGATCTCCCAAGCAGCCTTGAAAAGCCAATTCCTAACCAATTGCAACTTTGCGATCAAGATCATCGAACCGAAAGAGAGAGTGAGAGACACACAACAAACGAACTCACCTGGCCATGTCTGACCAAGGAAACTCCAAGAAGTGAAAGCTCCGCCACCGACTGGTCGCCATTCTTCTCGATCCATCGCCAGGAATTACAAACAGTTGGGTGCTTGCGTGCGTGCGTGCGTGCAGCTTCAGAAAACCTCCTTCGCCGATCATTCAATGGAAAAAGTGAGACTGAGAAAGGACGCAAGGAAGGAGTCGCCGGGGGAGCTGAAGGTTGGAATAACTTCAGATTATATTAGATGATGCCAAGCCCATCAGATCTGGGTTGGGGCTTTTGGGGAATTGGGGGCTTTTGGTTGGGGCCCTTCTTCCAGTAAACTGAAGTTATTTTTCTTTGCATCAGCAGAGGCATCATCGGCTGGACTTTTCTTCTTCCGCTGCTTGTTGGCAGTTCTATCCAAAGCTCCCCATTGTGCGCTTGCACACTGTGCCTACCACTAGGAATGCGGCAGTAGCCGTAGTGATTGTAGGATTTGTAGGATTTGTAGGATCTGTAGATTTTTTTAGCCATAGCCAGGATGGTGGTAGACTGATGACTAGGGTGAACTGAACCTGCCGATCTGACGTGGGTTGGGCCCTCCACCGGAGGATGCCACGATAAATTTGGTGCCTTCTGATTGTTGATTAGAGAACTGCTTTTCTACTTCCATGTCTACGAAGCACAATAGGAGATATTGTATTATAGAGTAAGGCGCCTGCATGAGGGCCTTTAGGTGCCCGAGTCTTAAGGCGGAGCCCGAAGGACGAGGGCACCTAATTTTCAAAAGGCTTGAGAACAGGGTGCCTTACATGTAAGGCCTGCGGCCGAGGGACAATTTCGTAAGGGACAATTATGATTACGAGGTGCCGTCCTTTTGAATGGGAAATCTGAGGCCAGGTCCTTACGTAGCCTTCTGGTGTAAGAGCCAAAATGGGGTGGTGAAAAGATTCTTTGTAGGGATGGTTACTGCCTGGAAAGCACTTGTGTTTGGCGATGACGGGGTTGCACTAGCCTTTTGTTCCAAGCGTGGATGCACTTGGACGGCAGGGGTGGTGGCAGATTTCAACAAATGCTTGGGTCGAGCTACAAGGTTACACGTATTTTAAGGAGGAAAAATTCTTTATAACAATCAGATTTTACAGCGATTTCGGTGAGATTTGCTGGTAACGGTCAAGGGTTCTGTTGAAGCTACCGGTACCAAGTAGCAAATAACTTACATGATTCAAAATTTACCAAAATTGGTAGGCTCAACTAATATTTGGAGCAACGCCTGACAAAAACAGAAAATCGAGAATAGTGAACTGAAGGGCTGGCCGTTCTGCAGCGATGGAGGACATCCTTCGGCAAATACCGCGGAATTGTAGTGGAAACATACGATTGCGTACAGCATTGATTTGCTACATCAGTTGGTACATTTCACTGGAGTTTTCTTTCCTCTGGTTTGGATTATTTACAGTAAGTATCTTGAACTCTAGCTCAGCCCACTCTTGCTTGAATTTCCTTCTTCTTTGGATCGAAGTGGAGGAGGCGTTGCATTGACAGAAGTTACATATGAGGGAGTTTGAGTAGGGCTTTACACAAAAAGAAAAGGGAGCCAATGCTACACGGACAGCGTCTTCATTAATCTACAGGAGAGGTTCGTGCACCAAGGGACGTGCACTAACCACGGCAACGTCCAATTGCGGAGGGAGGCTTTGCAGACAGCGATCGATTTGCAAAGGGTGAGCGAGCTAGGGTTTGGCACAGGGGCTGGTGCTACAATACATGGAGCGGATGACGTTGCCACAGGTATGTGACTATCTGTATTAAGATGATACTTAGGTCAGTGGTCTGCACTCCATTGCAATTCTTGTCCAGGAATTTCGATCACTATGACTTCATTGGCTTGGCTTGCTTTCATGGAAAGTGTGGGATTCGGTGCATGGTTACAAACTCAAAACTCATCTTGCTGATGCACCCAGACTTCTTTAATATTGCCTTCTCAAACATCAAATCCTCTGTTCTCTATATTTCAAAGTCTGAAGAATGGCTGTATCGTATCCAAATCCTCTGTTCTCTATATATCAAAGTCTGAAAAATGGCTGCACCGTATCCAAATTCTCTATATATCAAAGTTTGAAGAATGGTTGTACCGTATCTAGTTCAGTTCAGAACTCAGTTAGTCCTCTCACTGTCAATGTCACAAGAACTTGCGTGCAAATGTGATAATAAGGAGTTTTACAAATGTGAAACGGGTTCTAGACCACCTTCTTGAATTTGTGCGACTCCAAGTATGGTAGAGGATACTATTTTCTTCAATTTCTTCATCTGTGACATGTTTATGAGTATGCGTGGTTTTCTGGAGATGTGGAGAGCGGTGGAGAGACCTTAGTCATAACAATCGAAGATCGATTATTTCATTAGTATCTTTGAACTTCTTATGTAATTTAAACTAAGAGGTTGTAGAATGCAGACCTCTATTGGAAGGACAACACCTTCAAAAAAAACCCATTAAGGTAAGCCTAGTTTCATTCAAAGATGAGTTGTCATCGACACTCACGTGCATTTGTTGCCTGTACTGTGGAATTAAAGATCCCTGGTGAAGTGAGATCTACCGTCATTTAATGGTTGCAGGACATCATTCTGATTATATGATACGATGGTTCTCTTACAATTAACTTATTTTCCTCAATGCTTCTCTGGTTTATCCTATTATCGCACCTGCTCTTAGTGAGAAGGCGGTCTTTGAGGCAGTGATAACTGAAAGTTTTAAAAGAAGCAGTTCAGACCATCCTGCTTTGGTATTTTCCATTCCTGGGTGGATGCCTTGTTGACAAGAAATAAGAACAGTTCTTAAGAAATAAAGAGTCTCAACGTTTTTGAATTTGGCGGGATATCAAGCATTTCTTTCGTAACAATGAATGCTCTTATTTCCTAGATAAATGAGCTCTGAGAGCAGTTTTGGTTAATGCTCCTCGAAACCAACCATTTTAACGTCATACCGCAAGCACTACCAGCTTGTTAGAATGGATGGAAGCTAATGCAAGAAATGTGACAATCACTCAGACAATGGCATGCACATCTTGAGGATCGGGTATTGCATTCATAATTTCAAAGCTCAAATCTTGCATTTCATGTTTTTTTTAAGGCAGAACAACAACGACCTCAAGAGTTTCAATGGACCTTTGATTTCTGTCATTGTCTAGAGAATGTTTCTATCCGTTTCAGTGATCGACGGAAAGCCCTCGGCGGCAAGGAAGGGTGCATGGGCTTTGTTTGTGGCATTTAAACCTTGGGCTTGAAAGTTATTGAATTTCAAAGTTTTATCAATTTAATTTTTTTTTAAATACATTTACTTTTATTTTTGAGCGTGGCAACAGCATGGGGTTCACTAGTTATCATAAAATATCATGAAGGGCTTTTGAAAAAAGAGTGCAAACAGTAGTTGTGAAAGATCATGTGTTAGGCATGATTGCTTATTCTTTGATACGCCACAACTTCCACATTTGTTAAGTAAAATCCAAAGATAGAATCATATATGTGAACAATCTATAATTTGGGAAGCCCCATAACATTCAATAGGCCCTTACACCCACTACATTTCCTTCGTGTATCTTACTCATCACATTTAGCCTCCATTTGTCCACTTAGCTATTGATGAATTGTTGAATGTGGAATATTCTCCACCATCTAAGGTAGAGTCAAAGGAGAGATTGTACATTGCTAATGTCATGGTACAAGTAACACACTTATGTGAAATAAAATTTTAAGGTTTTTAACTCTGAAAGGTCTATGGTATCAAATTTTGGTTACCTCAACATTTTGAAGTTAAGTAGAACCAAACAAACTTACTTTTTCTAGTATTTTGTATTTTCTTAAATCCTTCTTAAAGTCTAGCTTTAGTATGAATATTATAATTTTGAAAAAAATTTATTATGATTTTTCTATTCAAAATTTTGGGCAAGAGTATCTATTACACTCTTGACTTTCCATAGTATTAAGGGCTCTTAGAGATACACTAGAGGTTGGAGAAAAATCAAATTGTAAATTCATTTAAATGAATTATAGAGTACATTTTGAAAAGTCCAACACAAATTGATGTTATGCATTTTAGGCCCTTTCCCCTCATATATTTTTGGTTATCAACTCTTTGACACATACAAAAAGAAATGAAAGAGCTCAAATCTTTTTTTAACTCTAATATCCCAATGATTAAACATTATAGTTTTCAATCCATATATGATGGGTTTCTTTTCTTTTTCTAGGTCATATTTAACATCTTAAATCAAATTTGCATGGTTTCAATTTAAAATTAATTGATAAAACTTATCAAAATGTTGGCTTTGTGCTCTATTTAGAACAAATTTGTAGAATTTAAAAAATACCCATTGGCATTGAGGAGTTAAAATATTTTTTATTAGACTAAAATTTTACAAAAATGATTAATCATAATTAACTTTTATACATTTAATTTTTTCAATATTTTGACACAAGTAGAATGAAAATTTTCTTTAGTATTTTCTTGTAAAATTTTCTAAAAACTTCAAATTCTCTTAAGTAAAACATTTCTAATTAAAATACAATTCCAATTTAATCCATTCCTTATAATTCACTTCCAAAATCTTTAAAGATTGTGGCATATTTTAGAAGTGTATTGAATTTTATGTAATGTTTTTTTTTTTATCAACTTTTGTAGACATCTAGAATGAAGTATTAGAAATATAATAATTGAGAAAAATTACTTATTCAAGAAAGATTTTAATTAATAGAATTTGAAAACTTGAAGATTTGTTACTGGAATTTTTTTAAATGAATTGGTTATCATTCCTTTTCTATGAAAGCTTAAAAAATATTTTCAATCATAAGTTTCATTGTATCATAGAAAGTATAAAAATTGTTTAAAAGAAAAAGCAATCCATAATTCCTACAAGTGTGATGCTTGTACTACAACATGCTCAAATCATTTTTTAGGAAAAGCTAAATCCCAAGTAGTTTTGGCAATTTGTAAAGTGTATCCAAACTTAAAAGAGTCATTGTGCCTTGTTAAAAAATTGCAAAATGCACCTAGACATGTCCTTGTCTTTTGAAAAACAAATCTAAAAGCTAATTGCTTAGAGAGAAAATCTACAGTCTATTTTGATATAGATTTAAAAAATGAATCAATATATTGTTGTGTTTAAAAGAAAGTAGGAATCTATAACCTAGCTTATTATGCAACAATAAAAAAAGATCCTAGCTTGTTATGAAAATACAAAATAAACACATACCACCATTAAAGTGTGCATGGATATTTTCCATGTAATACATTAAATAACTAAAACTATTTTTTAAGTTTCTTCAATTCAACATTTTCTAAAATTTGATCATAATGATATTGGTTTTTTGTCTTTAGCTTTTCTAATCTCATCTAATTCTCTTGTGATTCTTTCAATAGAATGGAAAACAAATTCTTTTGTAAAAAGATCAACTCCTATTTGATTGAATCTACCATTTGCTAGTGATCCGTGTATTACATTTCTTGAATCTAATAATGACACACATTCACTCTTAGATTTGATGCAATATCCATAATCATGTAGAGAAAATTCTCCACCTCTTTTTTAAATTTCATATATTAAAGTCATGTATCATCAAAGAAAATAAAATTAAACATTTAATATTAATGTTGAAGTTTTTAAAATGTTTGCTTCTAAATATAAAGCAATTTACCTTTAATAAACCACATAATAAATCCCATATGGCTATTGCCTAAATCTTGATGGGGTGATATCCAATAATTTTTTGTTACATCCATATGGGAAAATGGTGTATCTCTAATTCGGCCATAGTGTCTTGAAATTGTTTTAAGATACAAATTTTTCAATAATTGTATCTAAGATGAAAATGTAAGTTCTAAGGATTTGTATACATTACTTGTAAATTTCTCTCTAAGCTTATAACATTTTTTTGCAAAAAGTTTTACACTGTCGTTTTTCCGGTTTAATTGTGTGTACCTAAAAAAATTGATACATTAGAGGATTTTCTGAGGTCTAGGAGGGTTGCGAGTTCCCAACCGTTCTCGGACCCTACAAACTACTTGAAACCTACTGCTTGATGTGGTAGTGCAATTGCCACATCATTTTCCAAAAAAATTCAATTTTGTTTTTTATTTTAAGAATTTTAATTTAATTTAATTTAATTTTTTTTAATTTTTTTTTCTGACAATGTAGCGTTTGTTGATTTGCAAGGGGAAATGTGGGAGGCAACTATTTGAAACGGCCTTCCTAGGCCCCAGAAAATTCTCTAATGATACATAAATAACTACATTTAGGCTATTGTAGTAATAATTAAGTTATTTTTAACAAATGAATAGCATAATTACATTTTTCAAATTTCAAATGAATTACATTGCAACATATAAATAAACTATAATGTAATTCAGGTAGAATCTACTTACATAGTTGGCTTGTCAAGAAAAATATCAAGTTGCCAACCAACCATAATTATGTCTCCACCATTCTTTTCTCTTCTTTGCTCAACAAACCCTCCTTGCTCAAACTACAAGAGAAAGGGGTGTTTTAAGTGAGTTTTTAAGTATAGTCCTAGACATAAGATTTTAAGTAATGATCTTTAAAGAGATTTTAACAAAAATTTACTAGAAATACATGTAAAACAGCCCTTCCTCTTGTAGTGTCATATATATAGTCTAGGAGATCATAATACTTATAACACTTGTTATTTAAAAAAACCTCTCCATATATATGCCTAAAATCTTATTTCCTTCCATAAAGATACATGATTCTGATAATTCTATCATTTGTGAAATGTTAGAATTTCAACTTTGTAATTTTTGACATTAAATGACTTTGTTCACAATGTTAGGAATTGTGAATCTTAGTGCTCTTAAGTTCCGTATATCTTTATCAATATTATTACTGTTACTAGTATTCATTTGTTTTTTTAAATTATTTTTTTCTTTTGCAAAAACTTTAATAACATATTTGTGTTTTTTCCCTCTAAGGTGGGCTTTCAATTGTTGCTCAGAATTAAAAATTTTGCTACAGGGGATACAAATTTGAATATTTGAAGCCATCTTATGTTAAATATGGAATTATAATTATTGCTATAAACAAATTTATGATAAAATAATAATAAATTATATATCTATATTAAAAAATTTATAAGTTATAACAGAATAGAAAAAACATTGATGGAAATATATTGAATTTACATACAAGTCTGTTGATTTCATTTAAAGTAAAATAACTTACAAAATAAAAATCATTTATTAGACTTTTTTTAATTTTATAACTAAAAGCATTAGACTATAATGTAACCCCTAATGGACCAAGGTCATTTTAATGTTGAAGACCATTCAAAATTTCCCATTTAACTATGACAACAAAAACTATATTTTTTTAATCTAATCGTAAGATCTTGTATTTTACTTGCTTAAGATCATATGATGAAATTTCAAGAAGTTTGACCATGTAGATTAGAAGATATGAGCATTCAAATTTGGAAAATAAAAAAATTCAAATTCTAGTTTGTAATTTCAAATGATTTTGACCACCCTTTTTGGAGTTTTTTCATTGCAAACTTTGAATTAAAAAATTTTGTGTTCAAAAATTGAATTGAGAGTAGGAAAAAAATTTCACAAAAACAACATATAGTTTTCATTCTTTAAAAAAATTGGTAAGTAGAAGTAGGTCCAAATTTGAAAGAAAAACTAAATCATTTATATTTCTAAGATGGAATTGAAAGGTAGAAATTCCTACAATGAGATTATTCTAGCAAGCAAATTAAATCTTTTCAAACATTTTTTTTAAATTGTGAAAATTGCATTCAAAAATTAAACCTTCAAGTTATTCTTTTCCAAAAAATGCTCAAATTGCCCCCAAAACAAGATTGTTCCTTACTTTCACATCACTAATCCAAATGGAATGAATTAAAGCTTCATGGGACAAAAATATAATCATGTAGGAAAAAAATTCATTTCATTTCAAGTTTTAATGGATATATTTTTTTGCCCACCAAGTTGAAATTTGGGTTTTTTTGTAGTATATCTTTTGCTCCTAGGCACCGATTGGAATTAAAGTTGCATCCCTACAAAATTAATTAGTTTTATTATTTTATGAGAAAGCTTCAAAACAATTCTTGAAAAATTTAGGTCATAAGAACCTAGCCAAATTCCATATTGTCCCTCAAGAGGATCAAGGGGACAATGATCCTTTAGGAGATAAAAGATTTTGAGGATTACCCTGTAAAGGACCACTCTTCAGATCCAAAGTCTATATTGAAGAGGTACATGTGGGTGAATCTTTTTATTTTTTGAGCCCAAATTTTGATAAAATGTGGGTACAAGGAATCTTTCAAGAATATCAAAATTGAGGGCATTTGAAAATATAAGTCAAAAGTTATGGCCTAATATTTCTATGTGTAATTAAGTAGTCTGGGTAGATAACCATAAACGCCTTCTTAAAAAAACAAATTTTGAAATTGGTTTTAAGATATGTATACACTTAGAGGCTTTGAATCATTTGGTTTTGATCTACAAGTCAAAAGATATGAAAAGTTTTAGTTTGCGGGTAGTTGTGCATTCTTCTGTCTAAATTAAACTTTGAAGTAATTTATTTTACTCAATTTTCAATATTTTTTGCAAAATCTAAAATCAATGGATGTAGATTGTATAATATAACATTTCAACCATTGGGATTGATATTTTTTCAATTGCATTAATAACTAAATTCTTAATAATTTTGTATTTTTCATCATTGTCTACTTCTTTGTACTTAGTATTTTTTTCCTAAACATTGTATAGTTTTAAATGATCTAAATTTTTTCAAGCATGTAGCAACTTGCCTTGAAGAATGAATCCAAAGAAGTACCACCATTTTAGCCATTGTCTCATACATTTGTGAGCATCAAAAGTTCAGCTACCTGATTCTTTGCAAGGCCCAGAAAAGAATTTTTATAAATTCTAAAATTTATATCTTGCAATGTATAAGGTGTAAACTTTTGAAATTTTTACTATACATTTTTGAACTAGTTAGGTTTAATATCCTAGTAGTAGATGTGCTATCAATTTTTTTGCTCTTTCCATTAGAAATGTCAATTTTGAGTGGTTTGGGAAAAAAAAAGTATAGATTATTTAGGGATAAAACACTTGATTTTATATTATTATTATTATTATTATTATTATTATTATTATTATTATTATTGTTGTTGTTGTTGTTGTTTTATTTTTATTTTATTTTTTGTTTTTTAAATTAAAGCTATTTCTATCATTTTACTTCTATTTTTTAATTTAATTTTAATTTTATCTCTATTTTATTTTTATATTTGATAAATAAAATTTATTTCTTAAATTCACTAGTACTTCAATATTTAATTTCCTATTTTATGCCTAATTTATTTTTATACTTTATAAATTAAAAAATGTCTATTATTACTTTTGTGTATAGAATTAGTATACAAAAATATACTTGTATATTTTTAGTTCATTTGCAATATATATTTTTCTTTCTCTTTTTAATAAGGTCTTTGTATATTATCAACATATCTATACCTTTTTTTTAATCAATTAATTTCTATACAAACATTTGTATAAGATGCATTTGATTAATAATTATTCTGCAAAATCTTCTATCATTCCAAGTGCATATTCTTACAACATTTGTAGAAACATTGACTTATAAAGAATTAAAAAGATATATAATAATATTATATTGATCTTTTAGAAGTTGACAAGAAAAAAATGAAAGCAATTGGAGCCAATTTTTCTAATATAAAGTAAGTAATGAACCTGAGAAATAGGATGTTGCATTTCTCAATCAAATTTTTTTTTTGAAATGATTTTAAATTTGAGCTATGAAATGAGATTGTAAATTCCATAGTTTAAACTTTAACTTTTATGTATGGTAAAAACTCCAAATTGTATCCTAATATATATTAAAATTATTTTATTTTTATTTTTATGTTGAATTTTTTTAAAATCACAAGAATGTCATGTTTTTATGTACAAAAATTGAAATGTAAATTATAAATAGAAGATTTAAGTTTTGAATACTAAAGATATTTAAATTTATCCATGAATTAAAGAAAAGGATAAAATTGGTTTAATAGCCAAATGTGACTTGAAGATTTTCTTTGATCATTGTTTTTGGTGTAAGTAAGAAATAACCACTTGGAAATTGTTGAAACTAGTCTCCATTGCTAATTCTATCATTTGCTCAAAATTATTCTTGCTATTTTTACTTATTTATTTTCATTTTTTGCAACAAATAGATTATAGTTACAATTAGTCACAAAAGAAATTGAAATTTCTCATGAAGCAAATTGAAATTTCTTTGAATCATACACAATTCATAGTTTCTTAGGCTCAAGCAAAGTTACTCCATCTTTGAAGCCCTTGCAACAACTTAGTGAGCATCCTATAAGAATTTGTCAAGCACTGTGACTCAATTAATATAGCCCCCCAAAACAAAACATAGTATTTGCAATTGTTATTGTCTCCTCTTCATTGAAACCAAAATTCTTCTTTTATTGGCGTTTTAGCATTGGATCCCTTCTTGAGTTGTTGGATCAAACACTCTACTTGCTTGAGGTTACTACAAGTGGAATCTTGGAAGGCTATTTGCATTATGAAGTGAGTAAACTTGCTGTCTAAAGTAACCAAATTCTTGAGGATAGTTGCAATGTAGAGGAATCATGCCTGCAATTGCTTGAATGCTTGCACATGTAAGAATTTATGCATCCTTAACTATTTATTAAAACATAGAACAAAAATGAAAAGCCAAAGTCCTCAAACTTCCTTATGAACTTGTTTAAATTACCTAAAAAATCATACAAGTAACAAAACAATGTTTAAATCAAATCAATGCGATGCAATGTATTAATTTGGATTTTAATGAAAGAATAAGCAAAGTGCCTAGAATCATAAGCTAACATGTATTGCAATTTAAAATTACCATCATTAAATCATGTTGAATTGCATACATAAATCTTAGAACAAACATACCTAATGGAAGCACACAAATAAACAATTTGCTTTGAATGGATTTGAGCAAATTTGAACCCTAATTCTTAGGAAGAAGGAAATTTAGGAGACAAATGTTGTTACATCAATTTTAAAAGTGATAAAGAAAAAGATCCTACCTGTCAACAATGAATTTGACAAAAGGCAGGGGGCTCCTCTTCATTGTGGTATTGTTGAGATTGTCCAAAAAAATAGAAGTGGATAGCAGTGTTGTTTGCTTTAGGTCAATGGAAATCTTCTTTTGTGTTGGAGATTTGAGTTGGAGAGGCTTCATCCCCATCAAAATCATTGTCTTGTTGAGAGAATTCTTAGGTGCGGTTTGGATAATCATCTTGACTGAGGAAAATTGGGTTAGGGTTCGATGATCTCACTCCTTTCAAAGTTGGTGAATCTTCTATAGGTGTTGGTGCAGGTGCAAATGTTCGTGGTGGAGCCCTTGGTGCAAGAGATACACAATTTATAGTAGCCCGAGCTACTTCAATAGCATTTTTTTGAGCTTCCTTTGCAATAGTAGTTGCCAACCTTACTTTGGCTATTTTATGAGCTTTTATATGATCTCTTAACTTTTCCATGTCCTCATCTCGTCTCATCTCTAGATACTCTTGAGCTTGATTGGAAAGATGAGCTGGCTCTAACATCATGAACAATGAAAGAACTACTTGATCACAAAGTGTTTCTACTTTCAAAGCATTCACAGTTGCAAGGTCCTTTGTAGCTTGGGCTTGTATATGGAGGATTTTTTTTTCCAACTTCAATGTATGTTGGTCTTCTTTGGCAGCCTTGTTTCCAATTGGGCATGCTTGTTTATGAGGATTTGGTGTGTTTGTCGTTGGTGTCAAAACGTATTTAGCATCTTCATTTGGCAAGTCTCCAATATGAGCAGGTTCTACTTCAATGGCCTCAATTGTACAAAGTAGCCTCTGTGGTGTAGAAGGTGCTTGCTCTTCGGGGGTCTCCATCCAACAATGGCACTCCTTAAAGAGCAACCAACAATAAAAAAAACCAAAAGATTGTTGTTTTGTATCTTTCATTTTGAAAAGTCTTAGAGCATTTTGCAAAACATCATCTAATGAAGTTCCAAATTCTCTAACACTCTAGCAAAGATTATAAATGGAAATGAATTTGCCCACATTGTGCTTGATCACATCCCACTTGGTCTTTAAAGACCTCTTTGAGCGCTCATCCACACCGCTTGGCCGATTTTGGTTGAAATGACAACTCACTTTATCCCAAAATGCTTCTTTGCGTTGTCCATTATCTTGAATCGGATCTTGTGAAATCTATAAGACACTCCTACAAATTTGCTACTCATCATCATCAAAAAAATTCCTCCCCTTCTAAATCTGGGAACCACAAGCATTTGTTGTTATCGTTAGAGAATTTAGACTTCTAGAGTACTATTTTGTGCTTAGCAAATCATCAAAAATGCCAACCAAGGGCTCTCGTATGAAATGCCCTAGAAAATGCCATGGACTACAATAGTTGCATTGGAGAGTTGTTTTTTACAGAGGAAAGTTATGAAGCTTGTTGGGATGGTTCTTGTGCTTATTCCAATGCCCCATTGGATTTGCTCAAACAGGTTGGTAGCCAATCAACTACTACCATTAATGCAGCACAAATAAGTGGATAAACATAAAGAGGAGAGTTGAAAGGAAAAGAATTAGAGGAAAAGATAAGAAGCTAATAGGAAATAGACGTAAGAAGGGATTGCCAAGAATTGTGCCGACACCCAACATACAAAAAAATTATTCAATTAAGTGCCAAAGGCAAAATGGCATTTAGAGACATGTTGGAGGAGAACCTTGACTACATACTCATGGAGCTCCAAGGTAGGCCACTATGCCCTTTTCTTCATTTTCAATTATCATAATTAACATTTATCAATTAGGGTTGAGGCCTAAGAGTAGAAAACTCCTTTGATTTGGAGGTTCAAGCTAGGTATTAGCCATAGAACCATAGCATATAGGTCTAAAAGATTTTCAAAAGATAGAATACATAAAAAAATCAACTTATAATAAACAAGATATGAATGGATGAAGTTTAGCAACTAGATTGAATGAAAGTTAACCAATTTCATCCAAAAAGAAAGAAAAACTAGACAGAGATAAGAATCTAAAAGCCAAAAATAAAAGTAAAATTAGTTTAAAATTAATTTAAAATTAGATCAACTATTCAAATATACACAAATCAAATTTCATTGCATTCTAAGGTATTGTTCAACTTTTATGATCATTTTACCACTACTAATTTTCTAGCCCTTCACTATCTCTTTAGCCCGGTTGTATCTTAGTGCAGAACTCGTAGATCTTAAGTCCATTGAAGCTAAAAATTTGATAAAAGTTAGAAAATAAGATTAAAAAAATAACCTAAAATTTTTGTTTCCATTGCATAAAATTTCAATATTAATGAAGCTCTTCAAAATGACCTCCTTTGTTACCTTTGAATTCATATACCTCTATTTCAAGCCTCATAATTTTCTCTCCATAATAGATATAGATATGAAATTTGGCATCATAATAAATCAAGCATTCAAAATCTCAAAGCCAAAATCTTGTATTCATCCAACACTTCTTCAAAATGCAACACAAACTCTCTCAAATCAATGCTCCTTTCAATATTAAACCACAACAAGTACACAACTCATACTTCAAAGTGCCTTCCACCCACCTCCAATATACCAAAACCAAGGGAGAGAATAAGGGGATAGCCCTTGCCTCAAGTAGATACTTGAACCTCAAAGGCAGCTAGCCGCTAGCTAACCCTAACCTATAAACTTAGGTATCAAGTACTAACCACATGGTTAACAACTGGTGGCTAGCAAGAACAAGAACTAACAATTAGCTCCTAACACTAGTAAGGTTCAAAACTAAAACATCCTTTAATAAATAAAAATGTCTTTTATTATAGGGGGGATTTTGAACTTTGTAAAGGAATTGTCTACCAGGGAGTCTTCTGGTCATATGCAAAATGACGTTGTTAATATGTATTTTAAGGTATTTTACAACTTTCTAAATACTGAATCTATAGGAGAGTCATCCATGGGGGTGTTTTTAGTTCCTCTTGGAGTTTCAATTTAGTTTAGAGTCATGGACCAAATCGATGGTTCTAGAAGATGACACATAGATTTAGGAATCAATTTCTATGTGACGTTAGAGATCAAGAGATCTTACAAAAAAATTTGCAGAGTGTTACTAATCATAGAAACAAAGATGACGCAATGTAATGCAATCGGAGACAATTAATAAGCAGGATTGTCTTGTTGAACAAAATTTTGGGTTTTGACATCTGATGTTTGTCTAATGTCACATATTGTATGACAATTTGTCCATGTGAACATGTCTAATAAGGCCCTTTACATAGTTGATTGCTCATAGAAATCTCTTTTCAAGTATGACTCAAAATTTAGAATGTAATAAGTACTATTTCAATAGAGACACTTTTATAAAATGAAACTTTAATATGTTAAGATTAGAAAGAGAGAGTGCTTTATTTAAAAATTATTTGAAAGTCAAACTTAAAGTTGACTTTATTAAACTTTATTAGACAGATGGAAGGGCTATTGGACGTATTAGAAGTCATGTTCATCACAAGGTCTGTTTGTCAAGAAAAACAACTAGGTTGATAAAGCTGGTATGATAATAGTCATATATTGAAGGTGGTCTCACCACTTTATATTATTTGGGTGCAACATAAGTAGTGCCATTACAATCAAATGAAGTTTATTTGATCTAGTACTAAGTATAAAGTATCTTGCAAGATTCAAGACCAATCAAACTGTAGTCCTATAATGTAAAGATGCTGCCACTCTAAAAGATCTACATTATCCCTCACATGCAACGGTGGTTGAAGTAAGTGTGGACATTCCCAATAGAGAGGATCTACATTTAAAATTACAACAATGTCATCCGAGGGCACCTTCCACATCCGAGGATTAGTTGAGAGCGTCTTTGCTATACTACAATGATGGAGGTAAGGTTGGTTCTTGTATGGATTTTCAAATCCAACAATGAAAATAAACCTCAACAAAATCTCTTGTGGTAGAATATGTCGAAGAAGTGTAGCTAATGTTGAAGGCAACACTAACACCTACAAGCTACAATTGGTTTTTTGAATGAGATGGCGGAGAAGACCAAGAAAGCCAATTTTAATTTCAATATTTTGTGGGAGATCTGTTGCACCGCCCTAAACATATAGATCTCATGTCAATACTAAAAGCACCGCCTTCTGGAAATACCAAACATACAAAAATGTAAAGAGAGAAAAGGGCCCCTACTCATTGTGTGATAGCACAATAAATATGTATAACAATATAATCATTTATCCAAAATACACGCATTGTCAAAAAGAACCTTAAGCTTTGAAATACCTCATTTGCAACAAATAACAAGAAAATAAACAAGATGTTTAGAGTAGGACTACAATCCTTAAATATGGTATTAATGAAGGGAATATGATTTTCAAGTATATAATTCTTGGATGAGATTCTATTAAAAGCAAAAAAAAAGGATCGTGAGACCTTCTGATTGAGCCCAAAAAGGTGAGTACAATGCTCAATCTACATTTCAACCTTCATAAATTCGGAATCGGAAGAAAATTTCTAACAACCTCTAATATGTATTAGAACTTCACTGCCCTACTAACATATATATTCAATATCGAGGGACGTTATTTTGATTTGCATAGTAGTGCTTCTACATTGCAAATATAAACTGGAAATGATAGTGTGATCTCACGATGAAGTTTGTTGCATAGGATTTTGACACACAATACTATAGCGCTTCTATATTGCAGACATAAATAAAAAATTATCATATGATCTTAGGATGAATTTTGTTGCATAGAATTCTAATGTGTAGTAGCATTTTTACATTGGAGATATAAATCGGAAATGATTGTGCGATCTCATGATGAAGTTTGCTATGTAGGATTTTGATGCTTAGTAGTGCTTCTACATTGTAGACATAAACCGTAAATGGTCGTGCAATCTCACAATGAAGTTCGTTGTATAGGATTTTAACATGTAGTACTGTAGCGCTTCTTCATTGTAGACATAAACTGGAAATGATTGTGCAATCTCACGATGAAGTTTGCTATATAGGATTTTGATGCGCAACATCTTAAATAATTATTAGGATTCTCCTAAATTTCAATTTTCAAGGTAATATGAAATTAAAAAACAAATTCTAATTGACCTTGCCAGAAAATGATTACCAATGTCATGTGCTAGAGATGCATTTCTTAAAATTCCAAATACTAGCACTTGTTTCTTCCAAGCATGTGAAAATAAAGTGCTACCTCAGACCTATACTTTTCCACTACTAGAGAAGTAGTGTCCAAAATATGTATCCACTGTGGAATGTTGATTTGACTTTCTTCATGTATATACAAACGTTTGTTTATGGACATGCAATCAATTAATAAGTAAATAGCCCACATCACAACAATGCTACGAACTTTGCTGACACCCTATAAAGTTTACAAAGCACTAATCACTTTGCAAGCTTTTTTCATTTAACCTCTAAAGTTTCTAGCTGCTTTTTGAAAAGTTCAATTGAGAACTTCCACTAAGGGTCTATTTTTATGAACTCTTTGATATCCTTGTCTAAGTTTTTTTCTCCATCTATGTGGCCTACATGTCCCATAGTTTGATCTATCACTGCTACCATTTCCACCCCTTCTTTTGGCATCTCCACCAAGACCCAACCTTCACTATTCAATTTTGGCAACAAATCTTCCATACTCTCCATCATTTGAATGCACTATGTCCCACACCCAAGATCTCAGGATAACCTACAAATCTGTGACGTAGGATTTATGCATTGCCACCTTCAATGGGAGGAAATTTAAATTTAAAAATCCCTCCAAAGACATAGCCTCTCAACACTAACTTATCAACAATATCATGCAAGCGTTAGAAAATCTACACACCTCTAATCAGACTTCAGCCCTCAATGGAAGTACGCACCGCTACCTCTAATATGAGAAAATTTTAATTTTTAATTTTTAATTTTTACATTTTACTTAGAAAATTGAATTTCTCAGCAATGGTAGCGATTTCACAAGGTTTTTTTTTGTAGTAGCAACGATTTTACTATCATTGTACTGAATACTAGTTATATTCCTTGCAAACACAACAACGAGAACCACATACATATGACCAACAATTAGCTCCTAATCTATTGTACACCGGTGTTTTGGGTTCCCAAGAACCCTCATTTTTCTATTCATTTTTGTGTGTTACATACATTGGCCCCGATTCCTTCCATCTCTCTCCTTTTCTCCTCCTCCATAGCGGTTACCTCCTAGATCCAACTTACCCTAACCGCTATCTAGTTCTAACCGCTCCATATTGAAGACCTCAATTAGCACAACGTACGACACCTCGTTTACCTTGCCTCCTATGTCATAAAACCCGTTATCATCTCCTCCCCAGGTTCCGTAGCTCCTTGAGTGCACGGGACTTGCTCTGCACGATGGTGATACCTTTTGAGTTTTGCACCGTTGTATCGTTTCTTCAAAATTTCCCCTTTAGGAGTGCTCAAACTATACGAGCTATTGTCGAAGTGTTGGTGAATCACAAAGGGTCCTAGCCACTTTGGTCTAAATTTCTGCCCATGCTGTTTCACTAGCCAATGGTCCACCATTAATACCAATTCTCCTGGGTTGAATTCCACGGTCTTCTTTTGAGCATCATGGTGTAACTTTCGTCTTTTTTGCAACGCCTCGTAGTTCTGCAACGCCCATCTACGGTTCTCATCCATCTTCTCGAATAGATGCAACCGGGCTGCCACTGAATCTGAATCCCCCAAGCCATGCTCCACAGCGGTACGAAGTGACCTTAGTTCTAGTTCCACAGGCATCACAGCTTCTATGCCAAAGGCTAGTTGGAACGGCGTATATCCCGTTGCGGTCTTGTGAGCGGTTCGGTAAGCCCAGAGCGCTTCTGACACATGCAAATCCCATTCACGACGCTTCTCCAGCACTACCTTACTGATAATCCCGACCAGTATCCCATTAGTCTTTTCCACTAGGCCATTCGCTTGCGGATAATAGGGACTCGCCCTCCTATGCTTCACGGATAGCTTCTGCAGGAGTCCGGCGACAACTTCGTTCACGAAATGTGTCCCCTGATCCGTCACGATTTCCAAAGGACATCCATAGCGGCAAATAATTTGATTATAAATGAACTCCACTGCGACCTTCTTGTTGCAATATTTTACCGGTGAAGCTTCCGACCATTTTGATAAATAATCGGTGGCAACAATCAAATATTCGTTGCATTTTGACGTGAGAGGAAGTGGGCCAACAAAGTCCACGCCCCACTTTTTGAATATCCCCGTAGGATAAATAGGACTCAACTCAGTGTAAGTCGTCACACGCTTCCCGTATGCTTGGCAGCAATGACAAGTTCTACAAAAACGAGCACAATCTGCAAACATTGACGGCCAATAATATCCCGCTTGTAATATCTTCCGTGATGTTACCTCAACAGCAAAGTGACCGCCGCAAACTCCCTCGTGGCAATGTCGCAATACCTCAGCTGCTTCCTCAGGAACCAACACACGCCGAAGAATCCCATCTTTCCCGGCTCGATACAGTTCATCGCCTATAAATGTGTAAGACTGACTCCTTCTCCGAATCTTGCGACGCTGCTAGGCCGTTACTCCATCAGGAAAACTCGAATCTCACAGATAGGCTATTATGTCCGTACGTCCAAAATCCGCGGTGGTACCCATTATCGTCGGCTCTAGCACAGTGGTTAACGCAAAGCACTCGGGTTCGTCAGACAAAGTACCCTCGTTCCCCTCTGGCGGCTCTCCCAAATCCAGAAGTAAGGACGCGTGGCTCGCCCTCGTACCCTTGGAAGTCTTGATTACGAGGTCATACGCTTGCAATGCGGCCATAAGACGTGCCATTCGCCCCTTAGGATTGGTTTGTTGCACGAGCAACTTGAGGCCCTCAGTCTCGCACTGCACCAAGGCTGGGAACTTACTCGCCATCAAATAATGTTTGAATTTCGTACAAGCAAATAACAATGCGACTCCTAGCTTCTCCAATGATGAATATTTCACCTCGTAAATGCTCATCAGTCGACTTGCATAGTACACGGGGTATGCTCGGCCACTCGCATCGTTTTGTAACAGCACCGCAACCACCGCAAAATCTGAGGCTGATGGATTTAGAATGAACTGTGCCTCCCAATTCGGATTGCGGACCACAGGGCTTGCAGATAACCGTGACTTGATATACTCAAAAGCTTGATCGCAATCCCCGGTCCAAACAAACGGTCTGAATCTTGCAATCAATGTGCTTATAGGCCGACCTATTCCAGCAAGATTGGGAATAAAACGATTGTGGTAAATCGTTGTTCCCCAAAGCTTGGACACCTGCTCCCGAGTTGTAGGTGGATTCATCTCTAATATACGTTGCACCTTCACGGGATCCACCTTCAATCCTCCCTGAAAGACAACATGGCCCAGTAATGGTCCTTCTTCGAAACCGAGTTTGCATTTGGAAGGGCTCAAAGAACAACCATGTTCTCTCAATCGACTGAAGGCCGCCCGGAGTTGCTCCGCATGTTTAAGTCTGTCACCGTACACAGCAAAGTCGTCCAAATAAACCCGTATAAACCGACCTATATATGGACCAAATATCTTCAGTTGAACCCGCTGAAATGTCCCTCCGGCATTGCATAAGCCAAATGGCATACGCAACCAGGCAAAGGTACCCCAAGGAGTGGTGAACGTAGTGTATAAAACACTGTCGGGGTGGATCCGCACTTGATGGTACCCCGAATACCCGTCACAAAAGGAATACATTTCGTGACCCGCCACTTCGTCCAACAGTTCATCAATGTGAGGGAGAGGCTGCCGGTCTTTCTTCGTGAACTGGTTCAGCGCTCGGTAATTAACACATACACGATGATAACGGGTTTTATGACATAGGAGGCAAGGTAAACGAGGTGTCGTACGTTGTGCTAATTGAGGTCTTCAATATGGAGCGGTTAGAACTAGATAGCGGTTAGGGTAAGTTGGATCTAGGAGGTAACCGCTATGGAGGAGAAAAGGAGAGAGATGGAAGGAATCGGGGCCAATGTATGTAACACACAAAAATGAATAGAAAAATGAGGGTTCTTGGGAACCCAAAACACCGGTGTACAATAGATTAGGAGCTAATTGTTGGTCATATGTATGTGGTTCTCGTTGTTGTGTTTGCAAGGAATATAACTAGTATTCATCTTGGTTCCGTTGCCGGGACTCGAATAGTCGTGTAGGGTGAGAGCTGGGCGTGAGAAATCTCAAATGTTGCTTCACGAATATCAGAGAGTATGAATTAAATTGTGACGTGATTTCGCGGATTAAGTGGGAGTCGGGGGAGTTAATTAATGTTGTAAGAAGCAAGTTTTGATTTTCATTTTGATAGATTTTCTATTGTCATCACTTTAGGAATTTGATGTTCAGTTTTCTTCAATTTACTTTTGTTTCGTCCCGTTAAGTTTTTTTTATCACAGTCAGCTCCGTTGATGCGAGAGCTGCAGAGAAGCTATGAGAGAACTGCGCCACGGGAAAAGAAACCAAGAGTAACGAGAGAGCTGCTCGGAACTGTGCCGGAACTGTGCCCTCGGGAACTGTGCTGGAATAGCTCAATTGGGAGAGCGGAGCGGGATGGAGCCTGCGGGCTGGCCTGGCTGCGGGTCTGTGGAGGACGGAGTTGCTGACGCGAGAAGCCGCTTTCC
Organism: Pseudoscleropodium purum; assembly: GCA_963969395.1. Lineage (NCBI taxonomy): Eukaryota > Viridiplantae > Streptophyta > Bryopsida > Hypnales > Brachytheciaceae > Pseudoscleropodium > Pseudoscleropodium purum. The sequence continues at coordinate 13,539,508 of OZ017797.1, forward strand.
GCCTGAGGTGGTGCGGTCCTGAGGGGGAGACGGAAGCTGCACTGCGCAACTGGGGCTGCTGGCTGGGACTGCTGGCTGGCTGGGGCTGGCTTGGCTGCGGGTCTGTGGCTACCAGAGTTTTTTGTTTTTGTTTTTTTGTTTTTTGTTTTTGCTTTTTTGGCAGTGGGTAGTGTGGCTGCTTGGGTTTTTGGTTGTTTTTGTTTTTTGGCAGTGGGAAGATTTCGCTATGAGGTGAGGTTTGCTTTGATGCGGGTGCCGCTGAGCTGATGGAGCGTCGAAAGCCTGCGTCTACGTCGACCGCATGCAAGGAGAAGTCGCCCGTCAATGATACACAGGTGCCTAAGTTAGAAGTGAGAAACTACGGGATCCATCACGCACCTGAAAGTTATCGCATTGCGTTGGCTCGTCTTGGTGTTACCTCTTTGCCTGCTTCCACGGATCTTCACGCTTAAGAAGTTGAGTCTCCGAGTGCTGACTGGTGATGGCCCGGACGGGGCGATGAACGCATGGAAGATCAATTTCGACGACTCTTGTTCGAAACAACGAGGCTCGGGAGTGGGAGTCGTATTGGAAAGTCCTGGAGGAGAGAAGGAGATTTTCCATCGGGATCTTGGTAGAGGCTTGACGTGCAATCAAACAGAGTATGCGGCCTTGGTTGCGGCTTTGGAAATAGCCAAGGAGAGGAACGTGCAACATGTGCAGGTTAGGGGTGATTCCAAGCTTGTGTGCAACCAAGTCTCCGGGAACTGGGAAGTTAGATCGGAGAAATTGCAGCCATTTCATCAGGCTGCGACGGAGTTGACTCGTAGCTTTAAGTCGATAAAAATTGATCATATACCACGAAAGCAGAATTACGAGGCTGACGCAGCGGCCAAAAACGGTGCGGGTTCGAGTTCATGCAGGAAGAGCCCGATCCAGAAGTAGAAGGATTGTCGAGGGTGTACGTTGCAGAGGTGTTGTGGGACCAATTTGTCAAAAGGCTACAACAACACGAAGGGTGGTCAACTCTGGGAGTAGTGTACGAAAGCCGGAGTGAGAAGGGGAATTCTTTTCGAAAAGTCATGGTGTCGATCCCCGTGTTCACCGGGAAGGAAAAGGAAGATCCCGAGCGGTTCCTAAAACAATTCAAACGCGCTTGCATGGCAAATGGCGATCGGACGGAGGGTGTGTGGCTAGAGTTGTTGCCGATTCATCTTGACGATACTGCCTCTTTCTGGTATGATCGACAATCCTCCGACGTCCGTGCAACATGGTCAGCACTTTCAGTGGCTTTAGTTGCCGAGTTCCAAGAGCGAGAAAGTTACCAAAATCTTCTTGGCATGCTTAGCATGTTGAGACAATGACCTGAGGAGACGGTGCGGCAGTTTAGCAAGCGTGTACGGGAGCTACAGGCGCGAATCCAAAGGAGTTTGAACCAACCTGGTTCAGTTGAGGGAGATGCTCGTTCAAAGACTCTTGAGAATGTGTCTGTCAGTTTGAGTAGTGTGGATGCATTGGTGCTGCGAAGTTTTATAGGAGGCTTAAGACCGGTAATTCAAGAAATTGTGGCCTGGAAGGAACCAACTACTTTTGAAGCAGCTTTGTCACTTGCACAGAGGAAGGAGTTAAATCTTTGTAGCATTGCCCAAAGTCCGTCAACGACGTTGGTGGATACGGAAGTGTTACCCAAAGTGAGTCAGGTACCTGGGAAGCGAGTGGAGGGGAAAGAGGTACGGAACCAGTCGGAGAGTGAATTGTCGCAATTAGTGGCGGAAATGAAGGATTTAAAGTTGTTCCTGTTACAGGGGCAAACTAGTAATCGAGCCAAGAGTCCACAGCATGAGGCCCGGACTAATACGCCGCGTGCTGTTCAATTTGTGACTTGTCACAGATGCGGATTGAAGGGGCACTATAAGAGCGATTGTCCGAACCAGGAGAAGTTTACAACACTAGCAAGCAACGTGAAGTTAGCAGAAGTACACCTGGTGCAAATCGCGGATAAGCCCATGCAAGGGCAAGAAGAAATAGAGGTCATGATGGGAAAGCGTGGAAGACCAGTGAAAGAAGCACCTTTTTCAGGAACTGAACAACATAAAGACAAGAAGAGTCGTACTGATAGGTCAACTCGGAGGCCACGACGACGGATCGGATTGAATGACTTATTAATAGGGGCTGGACAAACAGAGTACTCCATTCTAGAAGATTTGGGGAGTCAGACCGTCAACATTACTGTGGCACAATTGGTGGCGAAGTGCCCAGCGTTGCGTCGGGAATTAAGGCAAGGGATTAGCGCCAGGCATCGCAAGTCTTCAGCAGAAGTTCATATAGCAGACAAGGCCGGAGGCGACTTGAAGGCCCCGCAAGTTGAAGCGACCATTCAGGGTCGTGATGTCGAGGGATGCTTGATTGACGGGGGAGCGGCCGTAAATATTATGGCTAGTTGGTTTATGGAGAAGGCAGGATTGAAACCAACGAAGGCGTCATCCATGAAATTGAAGGTGGCAGATCAACGATGCGTACGTTCGTTGGGTCAGATCACGCAGATACCGGTTTCTGTGAATGGGGTGACAGTGAAGGCGGATTTCCATGTGCTTAATATTTCAGGTGGTAATGGGGGCTATCCTCTGATCCTTGGAAGGCCATGGTTATGGCAGGTCAAGGCCGTAAATTATTGGGAGAAGGGAAGAATGAAAATAGGATCTTCATTGAATCGGGTTAGCATCCAAGTGGTGCCAAGTACCGGAGCGAGCTCTTCTGGGTACTCTTCACCGGAAGACTCTTCAACTGAGTCATCTTGGGAATCCGATCCTTCCTCAGATTCCAGTGCGGAGTCTGAAGACTTAGAGGCCGAAGTTTACGCCGTAGAGGTTCTCCCTCAAGTGATTAGTGATTCGATGGACCATTTGGAAAATCCAACAGTCGCACTGTGCAAGGAGAGCGAATTAATGAATCTATTGCAATTCGGCCCAAGCCTATCAGGTGATGAAAGAAAGGAGTTAGAGCAGGTCGTTTTGGACTACACTGACCTTTTTGTGACCAAGCATGCGGGCTTACCAGCGATCACAGTGGAGGATCATAAAATCGAATTGGTACCGGAGGCCAAGCCCGTGCGATCTAAACAAAAAAGGATGGCACCCGAGAAGATGTCTATTTTGAGAGCCGAACTCGACCGATTATTAGAGGGAGGTTTCGTCACTGAGGTTAGGAACACCGAGTGGGTTTCGCCGGTCGTTATTGTGCCAAAGAAAGGTGGAAAATGGCGTGTATGTGTTAATTACCGAGCGCTGAACCAGTTCACGAAGAAAGACCGGCAGCCTCTCCCTCACATTGATGAACTGTTGGACGAAGTGGCGGGTCACGAAATGTATTCCTTTTGTGACGGGTATTCGGGGTACCATCAAGTGCGGATCCACCCCGACAGTGTTTTATACACTACGTTCACCACTCCTTGGGGTACCTTTGCCTGGTTGCGTATGCCATTTGGCTTATGCAATGCCGGAGGGACATTTCAGCGGGTTCAACTGAAGATATTTGGTCCATTTATAGGTCGGTTTATACGGGTTTATTTGGACGACTTTGCTGTGTACAGTGACAGACTTAAACATGCGGAGCAACTCCGGGCGGCCTTCAGTCGATTGAGAGAACATGGTTGTTCTTTGAGCCCTTCCAAATGCAAACTCGGTTTCGAAGAAGGACCATTACTGGGCCATGTTGTCTTTCAGGGAGGATTGAAGGTGGATCCCGCGAAGGTGCAACGTATATTAGAGATGAATCCACCTACAACTCGGGAGCAGGTGTCCAAGCTTTGGGGAACAACGATTTACCACAATCGTTTTATTCCCAATCTTACTAGAATAGGTCGGCCTATAAGCGCATTGATTGCAAGATCCAGACCAACACACCCAAGATCTCACCCTATAAATTTTACAAAGCACTAATCACTTTGCAAGCTTTTTTCATTTAACCTCTAAAGTTTCTAGCTGCTTTTTGAAAAGTTCAATTGAGAGCTTCCACTAAGGGTCTATTTTTATGAACTCTTTGATATCCTTGTCTAAGTTTTTTTCTCCATCTATATGGCCTACATGTCCCATAGTTTGATCTATCACTGCTACCATTTCCACCCCTTCTTTTGGCATCTCCACCAAGACCCAACCTTCACTATTCAATTTTGGCAACAAATCTTCCATACTCTCCATCATTTGAATGCACTATGTCCCACACCCAAGATCTCAGGATAACCTACAAATCTGTGACGTAGGATTTATGCATCGCCACCTTCAATGGGAGGAAATTTAAATTTAAAAATCCCTTCAAAGACATAGCCTCTCAACACTAACTTATCAACAATACCATGCAAGCGTTAGAAAATCTACACACCTCTAATCAGACTTTAGCCCTCAATGGAAGTACGCACCGCTACCTCTAATATGAGAAAATTTTAATTTTTAATTTTTAATTTTTACATTTTACTTAGAAAATTGAATTTCTCAGCAATGGTAGCGATTTCACAAGGTTTTTTTTGTAGTAGCAACGATTTTACTATCATTGTACCACAATAAAATCTTTGCTATGCAAGTGCAAAAAACTTGCACTATCCCAAAACGTATTCATAAAGAAACTCCTTGCCTTGCAAAAGTACTAGACTCCTCAAACAACGTTTTTTGCAATTATCTACATGAGCATGAACCAAGATCACTACACATCCCTTGTGTCTTTTTTATTTAAGAAATTCAAACTTTGAAACTTGTCTTTTTGGAAAAGAACAATGGCCTAGCTCAGTTACAACTATCGAGGGCTTAGGGTTATCAATTTCAGAAAAGCTCTTGAAATTGTAACAAAGAAAACTAATCATAAAGAATTGGAGACGAGCTTGTGCCCCTACACTGCCTCACGCAAACACTTACAAACCTATGCCCTTCCGAAAATCGCAAAGCTAGGTGAGGAGAGAGAATGAGAATGAAATCTCAGTAGAAACTTCTTTTCTCAAATACACCTCTCATGAATCCCTACAAAATCTTGTCATAAGCTTTTTTTAAGTTCAACAATAATAGTTTGAGCTTTTGTCCCAATTCCTCTGCAAAATGTATAGCCTACTGCCCCATGAAGATGTTATCTATGATACGTCTTTCTCTCACAAAACCTATTTGATTGGATTGAATGATCTTTGATTTAGAGTAGATTCTAAACCCATATAATCCTAAATTCTATAAAATGCCCAACTTCATTTGCAAATAACTCCCAAACAAAGAACTTGTATAGATTCTCGCTTACAACATTTGATTTGTAGATTCTAAAAATAAAGGGATAAGTGCCCTCAAAACCCTCCAAAAAAATTCAAATCCTATAGAATACCCATATAACTCTTAACCAAAGGGCCCTTTGGTTAGGGCCCCTCTAGAAAACCCTAAAGCCCCCTTTGATTTCAATCGTCACTCACTTAGCGGAGTCAACTATTGTAGGGCCCAAACACACAACTGCCATAGATGTAAAATCATTATTCATGGCTTTTATAAATAATGAAGCCCCCTTCTAAGAAAAAAAGGCTTGCATGTAATTTTGATATGAAATAAAAAAGAATAGCTATAAAATTTGGACTACAAATTAAACTCTTCTAAAGAAAGGCGACTTATAAGGGGGCTTTAAAGATAACAAAAAAATCCAATGGTATGTGATTGAAGCATACACTCACCATATAACCACATATACATGCAAGAAATAGTCACATTTCCATTTGAACTATTAGCATGATTAAAATATTAGTTAACAAAGGGAATTCCTTGACTATATGATATTCTATATTACAAGAGGCTAAATTATACTCTTTTTTGTTAAATCAAGTCATGATGCATGATCAAGTGACCTTTAACTATGGGGCCCCTTGGTTAAGGGCCGCTTAGGAAACCCTAGGCCCTTAAGCCTCCAAAATTTGTTTTCAACCCTAAATGAGGGGGTCAACCATAGGTCCCTATATATCCCATAACTAAGGGTTCTCCAAATTTCTAAGCCCTTATTTAAAGGCCCCTTCCTTCTTTCATCTAAAAAGCCCTTTGGACTATTTGTAGTAAAACTTGTGTGTGTTTTACCTTGCATTATTGAAATTGTAAATTTGGAAGGGATTGTTGTATATTGAGTTCGAAAAAAGAAGGCAACACATCCTTAGAGCATTTGACCCTTAGCTATAGTATGGTATTGTAGGTGTTTATTTAAATTTTATTATTAATGTTTGTTTATTGCCTATTTTTGATATTGATGTAATGCCTACTAGCAATACTTAAATTTTTCCTACTATTGAGGCTTATTTAATCCCTATTATCAAGGTAGATTAAAAACCTATTATCAAAGAGACTTTTTGCATGATTATATTTAAGTTGATTGAAGCTTTGATTATCTTCACTTTTTGTCATTTGTCTTCTTATCTTGTTAGCCATCTTTTAGTTTTAAGTACTATTGTAGTATTTTGTAGTTACATCAAATTTTTTTGCATTTTTTTTGTACAATTGGTCTTTTTCTATTTTGTTTGTTTCAATGGCTCAATCCATCTTTAATGGTTCATGTATTTCGTCCCTTAATACAAATGCTCGTTCTAATGACGGTTTAACTAATAGAGACATCAATAGATTTCATCAAGCATTTATTTGTAATTTAAGCTTGAAGCTCATTCAACAAAATTTGACTAATGTCAAAGATTGCTTGTTTGATGTTGTGGTTTATGTTGTCCTTTTTATAATGGTAGTATTCACAATAAAGTTAACAATTTTATGCATTCAAGAAATTTGAGGGTCATTGCAACTAATTTATTAAAGGCAGCCTTAGTTGAACTTGATTAAGAATTTTGAAGACTTGCAATTGAGTTCACTAAAGATGTACATCTAGGAATCACTTCTGAAACAACTATTTTGAAGTATTTGAATTTAATGTCTAAGCCACATTATGAAGTGCGAATTTTGGGCAATATAATCATTCTCAGATTTGTTTCTCAAGTTCTTTGTACACCTATTATCATGTACAACATTCAACAGTTCATAAAGCATGATGATATGAGTAATTATATCGATACGTTACATTTATTTTCACCATCAACTATACCAATTGTGGTAGCCTTTGGAAATAGCCATTTTTATTCAATGGTGGTTCCAAGTCTTTTTTCAAATGATAGGCCTAGTGGTTCAAATTTCACTTCGAATGAAATGCCTAGTGGTTCAAATTTTTCTTCACATAAAAAGCCTAGTGGTTCAAATCTCACTTCAAATCATAGGCCTAATGGTCCATCTCATAAAGAGCACTATGATGCAACATTATACCATTTGTTTTCTCCTTCTACGATTGAAAGTGGTGTTCAAACTCCACTTGTCCAATTTTCAGTACTTATTGGACTACGTAGTGACTTGAATCAATATCCAAATTATACTAACAATCTAAAATATTTAAATTAGGATGCTGCAAGTTTTATAATGTTAACTTGTTTAATCTCTTTAGTCATAGTCTGTTCAACAAATAGAACAATTCAAGTCAAAGATCTCATAGAATTTGATGACTGGTTACAAATTATTCCAAATCCAATAGCGGTCAAAATCTATGTTGGTAATAAGAGTAACAAAAGAGAAGACTTCAAAGTTAAACTTGTCACCTTCTACGATTTAGTTATAACTTAGTCTTAATTTGCAATAAAAATAGTTTACTACTATCTCAAAACCAAATAAATATTTTAGTTTGGGCCATGTTACAAGCACTTTATCAATTGGGTGCACCAATATGTCGGATTGGATTTTATAGTATGAAGTGGACAATATCAATTGCTAAGCCAAAAATTGATCATTTTATACAACATTATCATGTGGTGATGGGTTCTTCTATTTCTTTCAGACAAAACATTTTTTATTACAGAATTGTATTCAAAATAAAGCAAATCCGTATATTCAAATTTAGTGATGCTCAACTTCATGCTTGGAAGTTTACAAGTAGAAAAGTATATGAGATGTGTAATGTTGAAGAATATAGCTCACTAGAGTGTAAGCCAAAAATTGACAAGCAAATACAAAAAGTCAAAGTCTATTCCAAGGTGTGCTATGCAATCATGTTTATTATACACAAACAAAATTTAGACAATGTACTTGCTACAATGTTTACTATGTGCACTAAAAAAAGTCAAAATGCAAAATTTACTAGCACTTTGGAAAGTCATGACACTACATATGCATGCTAATCATCCTCTAAGCGTGCAATTGGAGATGACTGTTTGCACGGTAAAAGTGATTGATGGCCAACAGCTTTGTAGCAATTTTGAATCAAATGTATTCATCCTCTTTGGCATCTATGATATATTGGAAGGCCTTTTTAACTACTATTCACTTCCACTATACATCTTCATAAGGAACTATAGAATTAAATATGAAGCGTTTGAAATCCAAATCTATAGAGATGATGCATATGCACCAACAATTTGTGTTCGAAGCACTTTGACTTATGCTTGTCAAGCTATTGGATGAAGTGGCAAAAATATGGAATGTCAACTCAAAGAAGCACGAAACTAGAGCAATGCTATAGCTCGTTAAGAGCATTTACGAGAAGATCCAAAATTTGTATATGATGGGTGGGAGCAAGACAATATCTACAATCACCAATTGATTGTTGACTTTGTCAATAATATAAAATGGTTTCTGCATAAAAGAATGAAGGACTAGCAAATTGAACCACTAATACTCAAGAGAAACATAAATGGTGAATTTTGGCCAAAAAATGGTATTCATAATGATTCATTTGGTACAACACGCTACTTTATTATAGAATTTGAATCTGAATGGTGACAACATGTGGCGGCTAAAGCTTTCGAAAACACATCAAAAGTAATAAATTAAGATTAAAAAAAAATAGTGCAATTCATCTTACATGTAAACTATATTAAATCATTGATTTCATGCAATTTTGATATAAGCATGAAATCTAAATAAAAAATAATGTTTACTATATTTTACCAAAAAAATAATAAATAAAAGATACAAATTGTAATCCTTTATGTTTTGGCAACACTAAATGTTATAGTTACAAAAGTCACACATGTAAAAGTCATCAATAAATCCAAAAGTCATAGGTCTAAAAAAAATTATAGAAGTTTTTCAAGTGAAAATTATAATAAAAAATCTAATCAATTCTATCTAGTCACTCATTCAGTTTGTATTACTACTAATAATCCAAGTTGTCAAAGTTCAAATTATATAAGTCACAATCAAAAGAAATCATTATAATAAACATTATGGTCACAAAATACAAAATGACATATTCTATAACATAAAAAAAAACATAGCCATCAAAGTCACAATTATCAAAATAAAACATGTCAATATCATACATAAATAGTCAAAGTCCTTAAACAAAATCACAAATAATCTCCTTCTTATTTTTCATATTCAAAAGGTTGATTATTTGTGATTTTGTTTATAAGGACTGCCCTAAATTGCAAGTATACCCTTGATCTTTTAGTTTTTTGTATATTGTCATTATCATTGTAATCTTTTCAGTTTGGATTGTTTGGGTTGCAATTTAGGGCCGACCGACCGAAATTGCATGCCAATGGTTCTGAATTTTGCGTAATCTCTATAACTACAGATGAGTGCCATTGATGTCTTCGCAACCATCTCTGATTACGAAACTAACTTCTAGTAAAACATTGTCACTATTGGTTTGTTGCTAAACAAAAATGACTTTCTAGACTCGTTATATCTAGAAGATGACGACATTGTTTCGTTCCAACCTAAGTTGCAGTCAACCCTTAAATCGATAAGAAGAAGGACTGACTCTGAAATTGTTGCCTTGCCTAGCACTCGTCGGAGGAAGAGGCCCATTGAAGGGAGAATGAAGTAGAAATCGATGAGGAGGATGAAGAAGTGGGGCAAGAAGAGATTGGAGGTGATGTTCATGGGCTTGAGGAAATCACGATGCCAAGTGCTTGTGCATCTCAAACTATTTTGGAGTTGTTAAGCTCATCAAGGCTGCATACAACGAAAGTTTAGATTGTAAATGCCAAAACTTCAGTTTTAAAAAGTTGGCCTACTAAGAAGAAAAAGAACGTTGACCCTCTGTTGTTTGGATTTACAAAAAAATCACAAATAATCTCCTCTAATTTTTTTTTTTTTTTTTTTTTTTTTTTTAAATTCCATATCCAAGTATTAGAATCTTGACCATAGAAAAAACTACCTATTTGATGTCTCTAAAAAAGATTATAAATAGAGATATATATAAACACTATGTTTTGAAATGGAGGCCAAAAAAAATGACATTAATATGTCTAAAGGCCTACTTAACACTATTTGTTTCTCAAAAGAAATATATATATATATATATATATATATATATATATATATATATATATATATATATATATATATATATATATGTTTGATCACTTTTATGCTAAAAAAATGGATTTTAAACTACTTGATGCTCTAGATATGAATTTAGGTCATTCATACATGATTAAAAATTGTTCCCACATATTATTATTTGTTGTCACATAATAAATATAAATATGAAGAGATCTATAGATGTAGATTTTTGCATTACTTTGAAGGTCAAGATTTGATTCTATGCCTTGCTCACATGCCTAAGTAAACACATTTTTTTGAGGTATTAAGACACTTGGTTTATCAAACTGACTTTTATAGTTATTTCCATACCATGCCAAGAATTCTCATGATGTATAAGCTCAAAGGATCTGTGGAATTAAGCAAATTTGAAAATTTATTTTGAAAAAATAAACGACAATATTTGATGAATGAGTATCAAATTGTCATCTTCATTAATAAGGTACTTATGTTAATTACTATGAAAGAGTCAAATTAATTTGGTATCTTACAAGAAATTCAGATGTTGTACCAAATGAGTATCAATCCCGAACTAGTACTGTAGGCTCTATCCAGCTACCTCAATAACCAGGATACTTCAATAGTGAATAGAATACGTTGTCTAGCTTCGGCAGAAAGAGTTATTTCTAACAAAACAGGATTTGAGTAGAAGCTCTCTTACTGGATTTTTTGTTTTGAGTGATGTGTTAAGCTAATTGAAACAAAACTTGATACAAGTACTTTGATTTTTTATAGCCTAAATCAGTGTTGTTTTAAGGTCCAAATATAGAGCTTAGTGTAAACTCAGTGATATAATATGTCTTCTTTACAGCGTATGGAAAACAATCAAGTTTAGGATTGTTTTACTATGGATTAGTTTTAGTATGAAATTTTGTGCTTTCATCATTTTAATTTGTTGTTTGTGAAAATTATAATACGTGATGTGGTTTGAAGACACTTGTTACACCTCACTAACATAAACATTGAATTGTGGTTGTTGCTGGAATAGGCATAGGTGAGGACTACATCTTCTTTGAGCAAACTAGATGTGTTGGTATGTCACTACTACTACAATGATTGGAAGTTGATTTTAGCACTAAAGATCTTTGGATGTGTTTTGACAAATTTTGTATATATATATATATATAATAGTACAAATGTATGCCTTAAAAAATTTTATGTTTTAGAAAAAAATATAATGTGATGTTCTTAGACCTAGTTCTAAATATTACATATCCCAAGGAAAAATGATGGTTACTAAAAATCATGTTATGGAAGCTTTACATAGGTACACCAAACTCATTTTATAACTTTGACATTACTTATGATATTAAAAAATAAGATAGTTTTTTACCATACAATACTATTATTAAGTCTTGAACTTTTATAGGAAATTATTTTGAATGCTTGAAAAAAAAATTATAATAGAAGAAAGAGAACTTCAAAGAAGGTTTGAATCTAAATTTTAAATAAGAAACTAATCTTGAAACTATTTGATGAGTGATAAATAAAATAACGCTCTGCAAAAGGATGTTCCAGAAAACCTTTTTTTTTTTTTTCTTGTATCTATTTTCCTTAGTTTTCTTAGATAAAGGAAACCAAAAAATAAATAAATTCTCAACCAAATAAAAGACAAAGATCAAGGAGAGCATAAATGGCATATCAAAGGGGCATTTTTAGTGAGTAGACCTTCTACCATTTAAATGATCACCACAACTTTGTACAAACTCCAAATCAGAAGTTTCTTAGTTTTTTGAAATTCTAACAACAAGTACTATCAACTCTAAATTTTTTTATAATAATATCTATTACTATCTAGAAGATGTGATTACAAATTGAAAGCTAAAGATTCTATAACTACCCTCGCGGTTGTGCTTCATATGTTTGTCCCTTCAAACAATTGCAACTTTTACTTACATAGTCCAAATGAAGTAAAATAAATCAATCTAAAAATATAAAAAATATAAGCAACTTTTTTAATTAGTTTCACATCAATATAGTTTGTTTTTACAGAGTAGTAAACCTGTAAAGGTTCGGGCCTTGAAAGTACAAGGTAGTCAAACTCTCTTCACTCAACTAAATATAATTTTCTACTTACAACTCCAAATGAGGTGAATTAAACTTGTTGGAAAGCTAACAAAGAGGTTCAGATGTTTTTTGAGGTTTTTTTAAGTTATTCCTATATTGTCTTCCCTCCTACAGATGGAGGAAGCCGAGGAACTACACCTCAACAAAAAATAGAATAATAAAACACTCAACTTCTTTATAGAGAATTAAGTGTTTATCTTGTAAAAAAAACCTATGATGTGAGAGAATGAAGTGTTAAATGATGCTAAAATAGATATGTGTGTGTTCTTTCACTTCTGAGTTTCTTCTTATATCTTGTTGATCTTCATCTTTTTATTTGTTTGAGTTTTTTTGGGTTTTTTTCAATTTTGATTTCAAACTTCATTTCTCTTATATTCGCACCCTTACATACCTCTTACACTTCACACCTTTCTATGCTTTTATATTTTCCTATATTTCACATTTTTTTAAGCCTTCACATTTTTCTAAACTCTTAGACCTTTCTATAATTCTATACTTTTATACTTTCTTAAACTTCACATCTTATTATACTTTCATACTTTCTTAAATCTCGCATTTTTCTATACTTCACACCTTTTTAGGCTGTACATTTTTTTAAACTTCACACCTTACATATTGTAAGAATTTTTGGACTTTAATCCCCTAGCTTGCCTTTAAATATATATTTTTTTTACAAAATTACATATATTTAGCTCAAGGCTATTATTGATTTTTGAAACTACCACTCATTTAATACTAAGAAGCCTAAATATATCTAATTTGTCCATAAATTCATCCTTGAGATGTTAAAACACGAAAACAAAATATAAATGAGTATTCATAATGAAATCTAGTGCTCATAGGATACATCAAATCTATTTTTTTAATCCACGAGTCTTATAAGTTTAACATTTGAAAACAATCATTTCTATTCAATAGTGCCATTAAAACATACTTCCAAAAGTGATTATAATAAAAAAAAATAGCGGCAAAATTCATAGTAAAAAAGATCATGGAAAAAAATATAATATTCATTCAAACCATGGCCACAAAAGCATGGTTACAAAAGTCAAGGTCATCAAAAGCATAGTCATAAACTACTTAAATAAATTAAAAAAACTATATACTAGTCATAGAGACATTAACAAAATATCATTTACAAAAAATTGACATTCCAATGATAATGTCAACATTGTACTCCTTCATTTATTTAAAATAATAAAGATACAATTCAGACTTTCATTGTAATAAAATACAATCACACATTTGCTAACTAGAGAATTCAAACATACAATGATCCTATTTCATCAAATTTTTATTAAAGCATCAATCCATCAATAAATAATTCCCTATAAAATAAATCACTAAATTCTAAACTCCAATTTGCACTAATACATTTGTAGACCCTTCAAATCGAAAGATAAGTGCTTTCAAAATCCAAAAAAACAATTCAAACCTTATAAAATATCAATGTAACCTTCAACTAAAAGGCCTTCAATAAAATTTACTAATAGTTGATACATACAGAAATTCTCAATGATATCTTATTACTCCAATAACCATAGTAATTTTATAGCTAATACATATTGAAATTCTAGATAGTACCTTCATAGTCGAATAATCAAAATAATTTAAAAAAATTATATGTAAGAACTCTCAATAATATATAAATAACAATAAGAATTTTAAAGTTAAAACAGGCACAAACTCTCAATAACACCTTATTACTCAAATAATTGTAGCAATATGTACAATTAATGAGTATATAAAATTTTAACAATACTTTGCTACTCAAATAATCACAATAATTTTAAAAGTAATATGTATACAAATTTTTTATCTTACTTTGCTACTTAGATAATCATAGTAATTTTAGACTTAATTTGTGTATAAATACTTCATGATACATTATTATTTGAACAACCATAGTAATTTTAAAGCTAATATATGCAAGAAATAAAATGTGATAACTTTTTAAAACTTTAACACATTTTTATAGAAATTTTTAATTTTTAATTTTAAAATCAAAATCTTTTATTGTTCAACTTTTATAGCCGTTTGAAGTTTCTTCTTTTCAATCCAATGGCAACTTGATACTACTTTATCTATTAGCATGTATCTCTCACTTTTTAACTTTAAATTCAAAATTTAATAATTTCATAGAACTTTGATAACTTAAAATACATTTTATACAAATCTAAAAGATCAATACATTATAATTCAACTTCTATGAGCTCTCAAAATTATTACCTTCAAATTTTATTGACAATTGATCCTTCATCAATTCGTTAAGTATAATTTTTGTATCTCAATTTCAAATAAAGTAAGTTATACAATTTTAAAATTGTCATAAAAAGGAGATTGTGTTCAAAAATTTTTATTTTAATTCAAAATATATACAAGTTACTTTCATTCTTAAACGTGCAGTTTTTGAGATTTACTATGAAAAAAATGATTTTTAACTCTACACCTTATTCACCTAAATAAATACATTTTAACCTATAATTTGAATGTATAGTTAACTTAACATCCATTGCTTATCATTTTTGTTCCTACAATTAATTTCTTATTCCTTGTTTGAAACCATGTAATTCCAAAATTCAATTAGAAAATAAATTAATTTTATCTTTCCCTCCACCAATTTCATACATACAAAATAAATATTGAAAATGTCTTCAAATACAAAAGCAAAAGTAAAAAACATAATTTGAAATGAAAAAAAACTCCATCTACATAAAAATTGAAGATACATTTAATATTAGTTGCAACCTATTTTGCATAGTTTGTCTTATTTAAAAAAAAGATTAAGTTTTTTAACCAACATTAATAACTATAAATTTTTTTAATTGGCTTAATCATGCAATAATATTAATTATCATTTAAACCTTTAAAACACTTTGCAAATGTTAGTTTCGACTATTGGATTTGACACATCTAACTTGCAATAAAATCATGAAGATTTAAACATCACATTAAAGATTTCCATGTCATTATTGATTCATATAAAGTTGTTTTGACAATCAAGAAGGTCTAAATTATTCTTGTGAATAGTCTTGTGGTAGTACAAGACCCAACAACAAAAGAGGTTGATTTAATAATTATTATAAAGAAAATTTAATCTCAAACTTTGATTGAAGCTTTACATTTTGAGACTCTATAAAAACCTTCTTATTTAGCATACTAAATTTCAAGAAAGAAAAAACAAAAACTCAATTCATGAATAATAAAATTTTATAACTTAAAAAAATTACGCCAAATTAATGATGCTCCTACATAGTGTTCTTATCTTAATAATTTTTTATTATTTGCTAGTGAGAAGATGTCATTTTGAAGACATTTAAAATGTTCATGGATATAATTATGTGTTATTTGTGAGCCCCGAGGATGTCATCTAGAATTCATGGTCTACTTTTTTCTGTTTTTTACTCACTTTTATGAATAAATTATGGTCAAAAGGACCATTTAACAAACTTTATAAGAAATTGGGATAAAACCATATATAATAGGGTTAACATCTTGAGGGCATCGAAAATGCACCAAACATACTTTTTATGAGCATTAAGTATTTAGAAAAGGTGTTTAAGTATTAAATTATGAATTTTGAAGCAATCCTATTTTTGGTCAACATACAAAGACAAAACACTCAATTAAATGCTATATAGAGTTTTAATAGTGAAGACACATACGACAAAGATTGGTTAAAATTAGTAGAGTTGGAGTTACTTTAGATTTTCTAATAACTTAGAATCCCATGGTGAAAGATTAGTTGAAAAACGCGATGAGAGGTGAAACATAAGAAATAACCATTATGTATGACTTTATAGGTTAAAATTCACAAAAGCTACAAGTAGGCGATTACTACAAGAAGAAAGGTGTTTCTAGTTTAGAAGCATGCCAAGAACTTAATGGTGAAGCCAGATCGTCAAGATTCTTTAGTACGGGAATGATTCCTCCTAAGATAAATTAAAATTAAGAAGGAATAATTTCTTTCTCCTAAAAAAAATGCAAGTTGAATTCGGAAATTTGTACAACGTATTTGGGGACTTTGTAGAAGTTATCCAAAAAAATTTATGGTTTTTTGAATTACGGAACATGATTCTATGGAAAATCAACCAAAATCATTGAAGACCAAAAAATTCATGGAAATTCATCTAATGACAGGGTTGACAGGAGGGTCGGACGTCCAGACGCGGACGTTGTGTCCGCAGCGTTCGCTAACATTCGCAGTCCCGGCGGACGCAGTGTCCGCCTGTCCCCCTGTCCGCCCCGCCCCGCCCTGCTCGTCCGCCTTCCAACGGCGGGAGGGACGTTGCGTCCGCTGGCGTCCGTGAGGACGGACGTCCGGGTTACGGACGCTATTTTGGGGCGGACGTACTGATTTGTCAACCCTATCTAATGATGGTAAAATCCCACTAAAAATTAGGATAGTGTGTTTTAATCTAAATAAGAGCTTGATTAAGTTTCACAACATTTCAACATTGGTAACTACCCAAATTGACAGTGCTAATGGATTTTAATGGAATTCTAAAACATTTCATTCGTTGACTTCCAAATTACAACCATATAAGGGCCAAATTGAGTCATCTTAGACTCTTCTCTAATGTTTTTGAATCTTTTGAACAACCCTAATTAAACAAAATTAGCAAAAGATGCAAATATTAAAACTTATGTTTTTCACCTTTATACTATAGGACTGCCTATAAAGTAACAACAAAACACACATTTTTTCAATTGGTTTACGGCCAAGAGGCTTTTTTACCCATATAATTAGAACTGCAATCCTTGAAAATAGCCCTTGAACATAAACTCAGTGACAAAGAATCTTTAGAAGAACGCTATGTAATGCTAGAAAAATTAGATGAAACTCGTGCTTAAGCTTATTTAAATATGGCTAGCATTCAAAATCGACGAAATTTTTTTTATGATAGTAAGCTAAAACCTAAATTACTAAAAACTAATGATTTGGTGCTTTTGTTTGATAGTCGTTTTCAAAAGTTCCCAGGCAAATTCCAAATGTGTTGGTTTGGTCTTTATAAAATTTTAAAAAGTTTTGATAATGGTTCTTTTGAGCTAGAAGATTTTGAAGGGAAAGTGCATCTTACCTGTTATAATGGAAATCGACTTAAATTTTATTACCAATAATCTTCAAAGTTTAATTTAATCCAATGCTAATCCAAAATTTTATTTTTATTTTTATTACTTTGTTATAGTCTTGGGCTAATAAATAATAAATATTAAAATAAAAATAAAACTTAGCCCTTTCAAATTTTGTTCACATTTGTAGGTTAGTAATTATTTTTCCCTATACCTACAATCCCTCGAATGATTAAATGGTTCCTAATATTATTCACTGTTTCTTGCAAATTATTAGAAATTAATAAAACTTGGGGACAACTTTTCATTTAAGAGTGAGGTGAACTTTATTTTATGACAATATGATAAATTTGGAAGTATAAACAATAATATGTAGTAGGAAAATATTATAAATAAATAAATAAAAACTATAAAACTAAAAAAAATTAAACTAAAAATGAATAATATTAATTCTTCCAAAATTTTATTATAAGTCATACAACTTGAGGACAAGTTGTTTTATTTTTAAAGGGAGGAGAAAGATTAATATTTTTGGTTGTTTTTGTTTAGATATTTGTTTTTCTAAAATTAAAAAAAATTTAATCAATCAATCTAAACTAAAGTAAAACAAATTTAAATAAATAAATAAATTATTATTATAATAATATGAAATTTGTTTAGGTGTTTAACTTTCTAATAATAAGAGTAATCCTTAAGACAACCCTTTTTAAGTCAATCTCTGAAGAAAAAAAAAAGGTTGTCTTGGATGAACCAAAACTTGGATGAAGAGAGCCAGTGGTAGTTAGGATTCAGTTCCCTCGTCTTCTTCCTGTTCACTTAGGTTTACGTAACTGTGCCAATTTTTGATCGGGCGAAGGCTATATTAGGAAGTGTCTGGCGTAGTTCAGGGAAGAGTGGGGGAGGAGTTTGAAGTTTGATCTAAGGAGGTGGGAGAGCTTGATCGGAGCCTGTTTGGGACCCTGTTTGAAAGCTTGTTATTTCGGAGTTATTTTACTACGGTTTCCTGATCGGAGGAGCGACAATTAGACCTTGATCAGAGCCTGTTTGGGACCCTGTTTGAGAGCTTGTTATTTCAAAGTTGTTTTACTATGGTTTCTTGATCAAAGGAGCGACAGTCAGACCTTGATCGGAGGAGGTGTTGGTTCTGAAGTTTGAGTGGAGGTTGCTCAGAACTTGCTCAGAACTTGGTTGGAGGTTGGAGTGATGACGAACTTGTGGAGGAAAAGGTTGTAGTGATTGATCGATGCAAGAACCTGATCAGCAATCAGAAACGCCTGATCGGAGAGGGCACCATAGACATTTGATCCTCAAATTTGTTGAGGTTGCTGAGTTTGGCAGAAACTTGGCTACTTGGGACTGATCGGAAGTTGAAGTCGAAGGAGCGATCTGGAGAGAGTCAGGGGAGCCTGATCAGTGACTTGATCAACGACCTGAGTAGCGACTTGAGCAATCGGAGCAACAAAACCTGATCGGAGACTGATCGGAAAAGAAGACCTGATCGGAAAGAGTGGATGGAGCAATTACGAGGAGTTTGAGTTTGATTGGAGGTACTAATTCCATTAATGTTGTCGCATTTTGTTTTCAGATTGCAATAAGGACGTATTAGTGCAGTTGCTCTACACCGTGAATTGCATCCTTAGTTTTTTGTTTCTGTATCTCTGAAAAAAAAAAATTGTTGTTAATATTATTATTATTATGTTGTGATTGGATGAGCTACAAAACCATAAGCTATGGAAAACCATGAGCTACAAAAGTGGGGATTTAAAGGAGAGTGTGATTTAATCCAACATCTTAGAGTTAGCACAAAACTCTTTGGTGATCCTCATTCAAATTTTGTGCAATAAATCACCTCGGGAGCTAAAGGGTAAAAGGTTGAGACCCTCCCACGCAAAAGCAGTGAGCCCTTTAGTTGAAGGGGAAGGCCTATGTGACCGGATATGGAACAAGGTTGGGCCTTCCTTCCCTCCCAAAGTGATTCACCACTTAGGTAGGAAGCTATGGTTGGAAATGAAAAATTTAATTTTTAATTTAATTTATATGTGTATTGGTTTATCTCTTAAGAGATTGAGTTGAATTTCTCTTTAAGAGAAATGTTTCAAATTTTTGATGATTATATATAATTGTATTGAGTTTATTTGCTTAAAGCAATATTGTGTATCTTTTAAAAGATTGTGATAGATTTCTCTCTATAAATAGTGTTTAAAATTTTTGGTGATTATATATGCTTGTTTTGGTTTAATTTGCTCAAAGCAACATGTTTATTTTCTTAAGAGATTGAATGGAGCAATTTTCTTCAAGAGAAGTGTTTTTAAATCCAAAGAATGGATAATGTGAATTATTTGGTTAAATCAATTGTAATTTTCTCAAAAGAGAATAAAGGGGTGAATGCTTCAAGTGCTGAAAAATAATAAGTAAATGCTTTAAGCAAATTGAAATTAAAGTCTTATGCTATAAGCGATTTCTTTTCTTTTCCCACTTAAGTGAATTCTTCCAAGCTCAAAGCTATATGGATGGTTTTGGTATATCATTGAAGTGCTTGATTACTATATTTTTAGTATGATATATTATTCCTCAAGGGTATAGATGTTGTTGTTTAAACTTTCAATTATAGTGCAATATAGACTTTGAAATGGGTGTTATGCTATTATAGCCAAATTTAAGTTCTCTCTTAAAGAGATATTTCAAAGAAGACTCTTAAGAGAATTTAAATAATAATAGCATAATAATAAATTAAAATTTTCATTTCATTTTAAAAATGATAAATTATAAAAATAATAAATAAATAAATAATAAAAGAGTGTATTTTTAAAAAATAAAATAAAATTCACTTAAGTGTTGTTAAATTGTTGGATTAACCAAAGTAGAGATCTAATGATTGCTCCAAGCATATTTAAAGATTGTTCTAAGCATATACTTAAATAAAATTTAATTATTCGCTATAAGCGTATGAATAGAGCATTATCACTTAAGTGAAAGTTGGATGTGTATTGCAATAATTAATATTTTCAAGCAATTGTAAATTTATTTATTTTTAAATTCCACTATATTTAAATTTTTTTTGTTTAACTTAAAGTGGGTAACATTTGAAGTAAAATTATACATTTGTCATTTTAGAAGAAGATGTTAAAGGAATTTGTACTTTTTGCCTTGAACAAATCTATAATGAGAATCCCTTAAGAGATAATCTCTAGAGTAAGAATTATTATTTTTCTCTTTAAGAGAATTTAGATAGTTATTGCCTTGAGCAATTTCATTATGTATTTCTTTTAAGAGAATTAGTTCTATTATGCTTAAAGTAAATTTTTGTTTGGAATGTTGTGAGTGATTTTGTAAAAAAATAAAAAAATAAAAAAAAATAATAAAAAAATAAAAAATTCTATGGATAGTTAAATTTGAAGAGTTAGTTTTTAAAGTGGAAATTTATATTATTCAATTTAGAGATTTTTGAGTAATCACTTTAAGTGCCATCTAGTTTTTTAGAATGGTTGAACCAAGTTGAGGATTCTATTTGTAATTTTAATTTGGATTTCGTGTTCTATGGTGTCAAAATATTTTATGGAGGTTCCATTGAGATAAGAAGTTTTGTAGAGATAAGAGGTTTTAATAAACAATGAAGAAAGAAAATTTTATTTATTTTCTCTTTGAGGAAAGGTTGTTATATCCCTTGAAGGGTGATTTATGATGATTTTGTAAGAGTGTAAACTCTCTATCAAAAAAGTGATTGTTCATTGTAAAAAAAATTATCAAAATTACATCAAGAAAAATTAAATGGATGAATGATTAATACAAAGATCAATTGAGAATTCAATACTTGATTTGAGAAAATGTTTAAAGTGGTTGAATGTATTTATTATTTAAATACAGGATGACGGGTAAATCTACTCCTATGAAGAGGCGACCTTCAATGGTGAGAGTTTCATTGAACGACTTCTCAAAACGGCTATCTTTTAATGCCATGAACTTGGAGGCCGCCGGACTGTTGAAGTTTGTGCAATTATCCTGACCTCCACGATTTTCAAGGAGGACTTCGTTGCTTCATTTTTGCAGACCATGTTAGAAGATATCAACAATTTTACGGTGGAGCTGAAGGGCCATAAATTGTTGATCACCAAACAATTGATAGCAGTTGCTTTTGGTATACCTGGAGTTGCAAAAGCTACACCAATTAATCTAAAGCAGATGTTGTCAAATAAGGTGTTTAACCAAATTTTTCTAGACTATGCCGAGAATTATGATCCAAAGACGAATCTGTGGGATTTCTCCACAATCACTAAACACTGAAACGATTGGTTTTCCTTCATCAATCATTACATGTGTTTGGAGCATCATGCTGCATCCTTATCTCTAGTTTTGGTACGGATGTCTTATATGGTGTAGCATGGTACGAGATTGGATTGGGTTGCAGTATTGTTCATTAATTTTTTTCGTGAAGTGAAGGCTGCGAAGAAGGGAGAATTGGTCTTAACCAATCCTTCAAAAAATATCATCACTTATTTTTGTGAACAAGTGTTGAGGGCGAACATTATGGTTCCGACTGCGGCATTACATAATGGTGCTAGTACTTCACGAGAAAAAGAAAAGGAGCCGATGGCGATTACACCAAGTAGTACACTAAAGCGATTTTTGGTGCAGCCGGTGGTGGAAGGACATAAACAAAATGCTAAGGCAAAACGGACAAAGAAGTAGGGTTGACAGGACAGTCGGACGTTCGGGACGTCCGGACGTGGACGTTGTGTCCGCAACGTCCGCTGACATTTGCGGTCTTGGCGGACGCAGCGTCCGCCTGTCCGCCCCATCCGTCCCGATATTCGTTCGCCCGGTTACGGCCATCCGATCGACACGGAGACTGATGTGGTCCGCATGATCGGGATGTCCACCCCGCCCCGCCCGTCCGCCTTCCGACGACGAGAGGGACGCTGCATCCGTTGGCGTCCGTGAGGACGGACGCTCGAGTTACGGACGCTATTTTGGGGCGGACGTACTGATTTGTCAACCCTGCAAAGAAGACACCGGTGGCCAATAGTTTTCCACAATAAATAACTCAACAAATTGTGAATGAAGTGGGTCGCATGATGCTGCAATACCAAGTGCCATCACCCACATCTATTGATGAGCATAAGAAGGAGGATGTTATGATATTGAAGAAGGAGAATCAAGAGATGCAGGCTCAGATTCGCTTTCTTGTGAGTGTTAACTCTCGTCTTTGTGAGAAGAATTCCACTTTGATAAAATTGACTTCATTACTAAAAGAGCAAAATGGTAAAAATACCAAGGTGAATGCAAACCAAAAAGAGTATATTATTGAACTATTGAGAGAAAAAGACCTCCACAAGTTATTACTTGCACAAAAAGAGGAGGAACTCCATCGTTATCAAAAGGAGGTGGAGGACATGAAATTGCAACTAGCTTCTCATGAAAATCCATCAAAAGTGGCGATGCATGATCAAGCTGTGCAAACCGTGGAGGTAGAATTCAATTCATCTCTTCCTTCCATTGTGCTTACTAAGACCCCTACATGTATTGACACTTTGGATTTAGAGTACTTGGGCCAATACCATTTGATGTTTAATGGTTTGAACGAAATTCCCTATGTGTCTTGGAGAGCCACTGAGTGGATTTTGAAGGACTATGGTCTAATTTGTCATGAACGAGAATCTAAGTCTGTAGATAAGTCTCTTAAAGAGAAAGGCGGACATCCACTATTGGCGTAGACCATTGAGCCACCACTAGTAATTTTGGCCAATCCCTATTTTTGTCCTTATAAGCGTCGTTATAAGTGGGCTTCTAATTCGACCATTGCTAGTGTGGACTACAATTGGCCAAGAATTGTGGGATCTTTCCAATCCTACCAAGATTGTCATGAGACTTATAATCGTTTTTTTGAGTTACATCGGCATTACAAAAACCCTGTTTGTTTTTGAGTGGTTGTTTTTGCCTCTACTTTGGCAACTTGATGCATAGAGTGAAAGGTGACCATTGACAATAACAATTGGAAGGAGGGCAACAAGGAGTTGTGGTTGCTTGTGAAGATGCAAGATCAATCAAGTCGAATCAATAGGATGTTGGAGGTGATGGCTACTATGTATTTTATTGCGAGAGTTCATCCACGCTTGATGAATGAATTTGATGTGCGTCATGGAGCTCTACAACAATTTTACTTGAAGCAAAGTCGTCTAAATCCTCGTGAGGTGTGGTCTGATGAGCAAATCAATACTAGATACGAGTACTCCAAGCAATGGTTACATCGTCAACAACAAGATCATGGGCGAAAAAATAATTTTGATGGAGACGTCAAAAGATAGAGTATGGGGCTATGTAATCAAAACAATTTTATTTTATAGTAAAATTTTATTTTTTGAATATAAAATGGATTTTATGTTTAAAATTTTGAGCAATAAAGTGTGAATGTGGTGATAGTTGATGTTTAAATGTGAAAAACCTCTTTAGTTTGAACGGTTGTGAATTGTGACAGTTTTTATCAAGAGATTTGAAGGGGTGTTTAAGAATGGAGGGTGATAAATAGTGGTTTTTCTCTCATTCTTCTTTCTTCTTCTTTTCAATTTTCTCTTGCAATTTTGTGTCGTGAAGTTATGTTTTTTTCATTGTCATCTCGAGTTGTGATTTTTTATTCACTTAAGTGTTGGTTTTATTGCTTTAAGCATTACATTTCATTTTGATGTTACATTGCCGTGAGTAATTTTTTATGAAAGAGAATCTCTTTAAGAGAATTTTTATTATCTTTTGAGTAGAATTTTATTTATCAATTGTGTTTCATGTCTTAAGAGAATTTTGTGTGTCAATGTTTAAAGTGAGAGGGGAAGAAAAGTGGAGCAAAATATTGAATTAATAATTAATTTGTTAATTCCAATGAGTGGTAATTATTTTTATTTAAAAGATTGGAATATCTTTGTGTCATAAGTGAATATATATGTTGGAAATAAAATTAGGGATTGAGATTTATTTGGAGTTGGGAAATGAGTTTAGAATTTTAATGAATAAAAATTATTGAACAATTGTAAATTATTGATGTACATTTTAACTATAGAATTATTATCCATATGATTAATAAATGGTATTCCAATTGAAGTTATGTGTATATGGATTAATGCTTGAATGTATATTTAAATTCTTATGTGATATTGGTATGTAAAATTGTTTATCTAAAGTGCAAGTTGAGAGAATTTCTATGTTGTAGCAATATTTTATTGAGAGGAATCAATTGCTTGACTATAGAGTTAATATGATGGGAATACAAATAATGTAAAATGGATAGAAAACCTATTAAATTAAAATTGAAGCAATGTAAATTTTGTAACCAATTGAATTACGCAAAAGTAGAATGTGAGACTAAAAAAGAAAACATTAAAATAGAGCATAAGATCAAAAATTCAATAGAAGACAAGTTGGAAAAGATTTGCAGCAAAGAAAGATCAATTGGAGATGTTAAATGATGAAAGAATATTTTCAAATAAAGACCGGAGCCTTGATAAGGGAAGAATTCAAAATACTTTAAAAGAATTTAACAAAGCATATTATAGATTCCTTAAGGAAAATTTTAAAATTGCTTAAGCAATGTTCTTGATTATTTTCAATTCCTAGAAAGGATATATGGTACATTTACTTTAAATAATTAAGACATTAGCGCTTAAAGCGATTTTGAAGCGAAATGATATTTGTGCAAAACGATTCATAAATTTTTGGTTAAACCAAATTTTCAAAGTTCAAATATGTATTGTGTGATGCAGGTTGCAAATGAATATATTTGTAATATATTTCAATGAATTCAAAGTATGAGATTTGTGGATGCAGGTGCCCTTAACTCACACTTTTTAAATTTATATTTTATCTTAAAATAGGACCAAGATGGATTTAGTAGTTAGAAACTTGTATTTATAATTGGATGGAAACTAGAGAGAGAATTACTTTCCATTTTTAAATAGAATATGAAAGATACAAAATACCCTAATATATTAAGATTAAAGATATAATTTACTTACAAAGTGACATTAGCTAATTAGAACACTAAGCTAACTTGAGTTTTCCTTGAACGAACCTAATTGGAATTGTCTTGGTTTTGTCTTATAAAAAATTGTACTACATTATGTTGTTTGGATGTATTTATGAAAAATTGTGAACTACAAGTGCGGATTTGAATGAGAGTGTGATTTAATCCAACATCTTGGAGTTAGCACAAAATTCCTTGATGATCCTCATTCAAATTTTGTGCAATAAATCACCTCGGGAGCTAAAGGGTAAAAAGTTGAGGTCCTCCCACATGATAACAATGAGCCCTTTAGCTGAAGAGGAAGGCTTATGTGACCGGGTATAGGACAAGGTCGGCCTTCCTTCCCTTTTAAAGTGATTCACTACTCCGATAAAAAGTTATGGTTGGATGTGTGAAATTTAATGTTTTTGTTATTTATATGTATATTTGGTTATCTCTTAAGAGATTGAGTTGAATTCTTTTTAAGAGAAGTATTTCAAATTTGTGATGATTATATGTAATTTTTTTGAGTTTTTGTAATTTAAAGCAATATTGTGTATCTTTTAAAAGATTGTGATAGATTTCTCTTTAAGAAAAGTGTTTAGAATTTTTGGTGACTATATATGTTGTTTTGCTCAAAGCAATATGGTTATCTCTTAAGAGATTGGATGAAATTTTCTTTAAGACAAGTGTTTTTAAAAATCCATAGAATGGACAATTTGATTATAAAAGTTTTAAACTTTATGTGAATTATTTGGTTAAACCAATTATATTTTTCTCAAAAGAGAATGAAGTGGTGAACGCTTTAAGCGTAAAATAAAAAATAAAATAAAATAATAAACAATTGCTTTAAGCAAATTGATAAATTAAAGTCTTACGTTATAAATGATTTTTTTTTCCAAGCTTAAAGCTGTATGTGTAGTTCTATTATATTACTGAAGTGATTGATTACTATATTTTTTAATGAAGAACAAGTAAGCATTTTCCCTCAAGGGTATAGACATTGTTGTTTAAATTTCCAACTATGATGCAATTTAGACTTTCAAGTTGGTGTTATGCTATTATAGCCAAATTTAAACTCTCTCTTAAAAAGATATTTTAAGGGAGACTCTTAAGAGAATTTAAATAATAATTTTAAGAAGTATTTATAAAATTTCACTTAAGTGTTGTCAACTTATTGGATTAACCAAAGTAGAGATTTAATAATTGCTCCAAGTATACTTAAGAATTGCTTTAAGCATATATTTAAACAAAATTCAATTGTTCGCTATAAGTGTATGAATAGAGTTTTATCACTTAAGTGAAAGTTGGATGAGTATTGCAATAATTAATATTTTCAAGCAATTGGAAATTTAATTATTTTTAATTCAACTATATTTAAACCCTTTTGTTTAGCTTAAAATGGGTAATATTTATAGTAAAATTACATTTGTCAAGTATGTGAATTTTAAGGGAATGTGTTAAAGGTAAATTTGTATTTTTTACCTTGAACAAATCTATAATGAAAATCCCTTAACAGACAATATTTAAAGTAAGAGTTATTATTTTTCTCTTTAAGAGAATTTAGATATTTATTGCCTTGAGCAATTTCATTATATATTTCTCTTAAGAGAATTATTTTTACTATGCATAAAGCAAATTTTTGTTAGAATGGTTGAACCAAATTGAGGTTTCTATTGATAACTTTAATTACATTTATTTGAATTTGAATTTTGTGTCATATGGAGGTTCCATTGAGATAAAAAGTTTTGTGAAGATACGAGGTTTTAATAAAAAAAATGAAAAAATAAAGTTTTATTTATTTTCCCTTTAAAAAAAGGTTGTTTTATCCCTTGAAAGGTGATTTATGATGATTGTGTAGGAGTATCAACTCGTTGTCAAGATTGTGAACCAAAATTTCTGTTTTGTAATTTTATTAATTTTTCATTTAATAACAATCATAAAAATGAAAATAAAAATACATAAATAAATTTGAAGAGTATAATTTGATTAATTAAATATAACTTGAAATTTTCAAGAAGAGTGGTTCTTCATTGTAAAGAAAGTTATTAAACTTATAACAAAAAAAAAAATTAAATGGATGAATGTTTAATACAAAGAGCAACTACAAATTCAATGCTTAAAGGATTTGTGGAGATGGTTAAAGTAGTTAGATGTATTTATTATTTTTAAAGAAAATGATGGAAAAATCCACTCCTATAAAGAGGTGACCTTCAATGAAGGGAGTTCCATTGAATGACTTCTTCAAACAACTACCTTTTAATGCCAAGAATTTGGAGGCAATTGGATTGTTGAAGTTTGTACAATTACCAAGACCTCTACGATTCTATAAAGAAAACATGGTTGCTTCATTTATGCAGACCATGTCAGAAGATATCAACAATTTTACGATGGAGTTGAAGGGCTGTAAATTATTGATTACGAAACAAATTATCACAGATGTTTTTGATATACCGGGAGCTGTGGGAGCTGCACCAATTAATCCTAAGCAGATATTGTCAAACAAGGTTCTCAACCAAAGTTTTTTAGATTGTATGGACAATTATGATCCAAGGACAGATCTGTGGAATTTCTCCACAACTAATAAATATTGAAACTATTGGTTTTCCTTCATCAATCGTTACATGTGTTTGGAGCATCATGCTACATTCCTACCTCCATTTTTGGTACGGATGTCCTATATGGCGTAGCATAGGACAAGACTGGATTGAACTACAGTACTTTTTATCAACTTCTTTCGTAAAGTAAAAGTTGCAAAGAAAGAAGAATTGATTTTAACAAATCTTTCGAAGAATATCATCACTTGTTTTTGTGAACAAGTTTTGAGGTCGAACATTATGACTCCAATTGCAGTATTACATAATGATATTAGTACTTCACGAGGAAAAAAGAAAGAGCTGGTGGTGATAAAATCAAGTGATACATAAAAGTGGGATTTGGTTCAACCACTGGTGGAAAGAAAAAAACAAAATGCTAAGGCAAAGTGAACAAAGAAGACACCAGTGGCCAATAGTCTTCTACAAGAGGTGATTCAATAAATTGTAAATGAAGTGAGCTACATGATGATGCAACACCAATTGTCATCACCTAAAATTAGTGATGAGCGGGAGAAGAAGGAAGTTATGGCATTGAAAAAGTACAATCAAGAGATGCGAGATCAAATCCGTAATTTGGTTAATGTTTACTTTTTTTTTTTTTTTTTTAATTCTACTTTGATGGAATTGATTTTATTATTAAAAGAGCAAAACGATAAAGATACCAAAATGTGTATAAACCAAAAGGAGTATATTATTAAATTATTGAAAGATCAAAACCTCCACCAACTATTGTTTGTACAAAGAGAGGAGAATCTTCAACGTTATCAACAAGAGATAGAGAGCATGAAATTGCAGCTAGTAGAATATACTTCTTATACGAATTCATCAAAAGTGAAGGTGCATAATCAAGTAGTGCAGACCATTGAAGTAGAATCCAATTCATCTCCTACTTCAACTGTGCTTATTAAGGCCCATATGAATGTTGACATGTTGGATCTTGAATATTTGAGCTAAAATCATTTGATGTTCAATAGTTTGAACGAGATTCCCTATGTGTCTTGGAGAGACTTTAAATGGATTTTGAAGGACTATGGTCGAATTCAACATGAACGAGAATCCAAATTAGTGGACAAGTCTCTTCAAGAGAAAGACCAAGATCCATTATTGGTATGAACCATAGAACTACCACCAGTAGTTTTAGAAGATCTACATTTTTGTCCTTGTAAGCGTTGTTACAAATAGGCCTCTAATTCAACCATTGCTAGCGTAAAGTATAATTGGCCTATAATTCTAGGATCTTTCCAATACTACTAGGATTGTCATGATACTTATAATCGATTATTCGAGTTACATCGACACTATAGAAACCCTGTTTGTTTTTTAATAGTTGTATTTGCCTCCGCTTTAGCAACTTGGTGTATGGAGTGAAAGGTGACCATTGACATTAATAATGGAAAGAAGGCAACAAAGAACTGTGGTTACTTGTTAAAATGCAAAATTGATTAAACCAAATTTGCAGATTGTTGAAGGTGATGGCTACCATGCATTTTATTGCGAGTTTTCATTCATGTTTGGTGAATGAATTTGATATGCATTATGGAGCTTTACAACGATTCTATTTGAAGCAAGGTCGTTTAAATCCACGTAATGTGCGGTCTTATAAGTAAATCAACACTGGATTCAAGCATTCCAAGCAATAGTTACATTGTCAACAACAAAATCAAGACAAAAAACAAAATATTTGATTTTGACGAGGACGTCAAAAGATAGAGTGTGGGACTATGTAATCAAGACAATTTTACTTTCTAATTACATTTTATTTTTTAGTGTCAAATGGGTTAAATGTTTAAAAGTTTTGAATAATTAAGTGTGAATGTGGTGTTATTTAAAATTAAAATGTGAAAAGACTTTTAAGTTGAAGTAATTGTAGACTTTGATGAGTTTTTTAACAAGAGATTGGAAGGGATATTTGAGGTAGAATTGTCATAAATAGTCTCTCTTCTCTCATTCTTGTTTTTATTTTATTTTACATTTTGTGATGTGAGATCACGTTGTCCTGTTGTAGATTTGTATATTAGGTAAAAGCATATTATAATATGTTATATTGAGTAGCTTCAAGGTGACGTCGCTCTAACATCTATTTAAGAGGTAGTTTGCCTTAGAACTTCATTACATTCGAGTAGTGGATTTTGTTTTCTATTTTAGAGTTAGAATGTCGAACTGGAGGGTTTTTTTTGAGTCTCAAGATGAAGAGCTTCAACTAGAGGCTGAATTCGAGCTTTCATTGTCATAGCTACCAGATCAACCCCTTTTTGTACGGGATCTTGCATTGCCACTTAGGCATCCTCGAGATGAAGCTGGGCCTTCTAGACTGCTGAAGCAACCTCGCGTGGAGCGACGATGGCACGGTAATCTTGATACCAATACTCGTGTTTTGGTAATCTTGCTCCAAGTTGGGTGTGTTGAGCCAGGCACTCGGGAAGTGACTTTTGAAGCAAGTTATGAGGGCAAAAACATCGATCATTATTATTGTATGGTTCGGCCGGTGGAAGGTAGTCGTAGCCACCAATGTTGGTTGGAAGGTCCAGTCAACCCATTGATGAAGTCCGAGCGTACAAATTACGTTGCTGCCACCATCAAACGCATTCTCAACTTTCTGTAGATGAAGTGAAGCTGTGATTGGAACTTTAGTTTTTTTATCTCTAGTGAGCATTTATTTAATGTTAGTTACTAATTTTATACTTTGAGTATTTTATTAAAATCACAGTGTGTGATTTTAAACGTTTAATGAGAAGTTAGTGATTAAAAGTTAGCTAGGGTTTTAGAGTAAAGGGAGAGTGTGAATGGGAATTTAGTTTGGCATCTTAGGTGGGGTCTTGGTAGGTGTAGTCAGGTTTTTGGAATCCCTATTCCAAACGTTACCAAGTTCGAACACTAGGGAATGATCTATGTAAGGTTAGTGTAGTGTGTTCAAATGTCACTTTGTACTTAAGTTTTGAAGATAGAATAAAAATTCCTTTTTATTCCCACTAAATAGCCCAAGAAACACTCAACAGTCCATTATAAGATAAAAGACTCAGCATGCATGTCTATGTCCTGTCCAGTGTTCTAGGGCTCAGGACAATATTTCTGGACAATATATCAAGTTGGACTGACTTGTGTATGAATGCAATGTAGGACTTAACTTCAGTATAGCCCACTATAGTATTTTGAACATAGTACAAATATACCTTTTTTTTAATATTTCAAAAAAATTTAGAATTTAAAAGTTTAGGATATACTTACAAAAAAAATTGCAGTCACAAGCAACACACAAGGACAATAGGGCCAATCACTTGCAAAGTTAGCATGCTCTACCTACAGATCATTTCAAAAGAAAACTATTTCAACATATGTAATAAAGCTTCATATATCTAAAAGTGCTCGATAATTATTCCCAATCAAACACTAGTACCATTAACTAGTAAGTTTCTTCTAAGTCTCCAAGTACAACCTTATTACCACACACAATTAACTTTAACCTATAACCTTACATCTATTACCAAACCCTAAGATACCCTAATCCAAAACTGAAAACTCTAACTCAAACCCTTAATTGTTTGGTCAATAGGTTCATTTAGTTTTGTATAAATTAGAGGTATTTGAAAATTAATAATTTTTTTATAAAATTCCTAATTACAATAATTTCAAAGCTAATGAACAAAGTATTCTGTGTTTTATTATAAATGATCAAAATTTAATTAAATTATTTATAATAAGAATTTGAAAATGTATTACCAAATACCCTCAGTTCACAGCCAATTCCCTAATCTTAATTGTGACAATAAGTCTTTTAAGGCTGTGCAAATTGATCAAGTTCGGAAATTAATAACTTGATAATGAAGCCACCCATTCCAATTATTCCAATATCAAATAGTAAAATACTCTATAATGTATTTTAAATAACTGAATTCTAATCAAACAATGTATAAAAATAATTTTAGAACTCAAGTTCGAATACCTTAATTTCTCAGCTGAATCCCTAACTCCAATGGTGACAAGAGGACTTTCCGACTGTAACAATGAAACAAGTTTGGAAATTATCAACTTATGCATGCGATGTCCGAATTCAGTGATTTAAAAACTCACCGAAAATATATTCTATGTTCTATCAATTGACATGATAATTTAATCAAATAATTATTAATAATAATTTAAAACATCCAATCAAATACCCTGATTTTTACACTTCCAACAAACTTCACTTTGGAACACGAAATCTTCACAGATGCATTTCAAACCGGTTGAAGCTTCAAAAATCAGCAGTTCACAGGGACTATATGTCTACAATTCACGCACTGGATGACAATTTCCAAGTGTTGAGATGACTCCTATACAATTGAATTGTCACTTGCACAAACGTCTGCAAAATTTCAATCTATCAAGTTCCAGTACTGACACCACTCTTCACGCTTCACGAGATTCACAATTTCCTTGTGGTGTGTGCTGTTGCAGCATTGAATTCGAAAGATGCTGAATCCTCAAGCAACTGGCTGAACTAAACCAGCGCCTTCAATTCATCCACGCTCCACTAAACCTCATATTTATTACGCGCAATTGCAATGGCCCAACAGCATTCCAGTACAATTACATCACAAGTACACAATTTACACACAATTCAAAGTACAGTAATTTTATTTACTGCGCAAATTGCATGAAAATATCCAACACAAAAATCAACACAATAACACAGTTTACGATACAGCGCTTGAAAGACGAGAACAATAGCGCAAGAGATTGTCACGGCACGGGGGGGGGGGGGGGGGGAAATGGAAGGAGAAAGAAAGATTAAATTAGAAATCCGGGGGTGAT
Source organism: Pseudoscleropodium purum (assembly GCA_963969395.1). Classification (NCBI taxonomy): domain Eukaryota; kingdom Viridiplantae; phylum Streptophyta; class Bryopsida; order Hypnales; family Brachytheciaceae; genus Pseudoscleropodium; species Pseudoscleropodium purum. The sequence goes on from OZ017797.1 coordinate 13,572,357, forward strand.
TGGAAAGGTTGCAACTCGTCGTGACCGGTGCGACATTCCTGCTTGCACCTCCAAATTCCTAATTTTCATTTTCATTTTCTTTAACCTCAGCTTTTTCTTTATCTTTCTCCTTTTTCTTTTTCTTTAACTTTTTCTTTGCCTTTTTGTCCTTTTCTATTAGTTTGTAGCTACTCACTAAAGTATCTTTTTACTTTTTGGACACTTTAATGCATTTAGAAGTTACTTCTCACTAAAATTCTAATATATATATAAATAATGTATGAAATGTCATAGAAAATCGAAAAAGTTCTATAAAAAGCTGAAAAGCTAGACTACAGTAGGGGCATGGGCTGATGTGCCCCACCCCTCACTTGAGATAGGGAGGAAAAGAGGGAAAAGATGCTTAGTTAGTGTGTGGAAGAAGAGAGAAGTGTAGGTGTGTAGAGGTGTCTTGAAACCGAATTTCGAAGGAAGATATCTCAGTATGTATGAGCTTTTTTGAAATAAAAATTGGTGAGTTTTTTCCTTGTGAAATTAGCTTTCCAAAATGAGTTTGCAAGCTTGATTTGAAGGATTATTGAAGGAGTTGTGATAGTTTGAAGGTAGAAAGTTTGCGGTTATCCAATTAAGAGGAGCCGAGACTTTCGAGGCCTTTGATGTCTGGACAGTAGCTTGGAATGAGCTCAAATTTGGAGGAATATTAGTGTATTTTGTTAGCTTTCTATAGACATATTATACTTCACAATTGGAGTATTTTTGAGCGAGATATGAAGATTCAAAGGTGAAGAGGTCTGCTGCTCTTAGAAAAGAAAGGCCAAGACTTGTTTGTCCATAATGTTTAGATAATAGCTTAGAATGAGTTTAAATTTGGAGAAGTTTTAGTGTATTTTGTTAGCTTTCCAGAGAGCTAAGATACTTAATATTTGAAGTTGTGAAACCTATGTAGTATTAGTTTGAAGTTCAGAAGTAGTTTGGGGTTAGTTTTCAATTTTCTTGTTGTGTTTTTGAACACTTCAAGAATATAAGACATAGAGGAATGAAGAAATGAAGGAGTGAAGATCTTTGGAATCCTCTTGTGTGTTGTGGTTTATGGCCTGATTTGTTTTATTTGTTATTTCCAGCCAGTTTTGGAGGCTAGTTGTTTTTCCTTTCTGCATTGTAAACTTATTGCGGGCTCTGTGGGTATTCAAGAGTAGCCCCATTTTGTGTTTGTGGTGACGAAGTGGGATTGATCACCCACATGGTCATATTTTGTTATTCCCACCGGTGAGGCACGATTGCTAGTCACCGTGGGTTTGAAGTTTAGGAGTCCATCATCCGGACGGCATCTCGTGTTATGTTGTCCCGTTTTACTTGTCCAAGGCCTGTGGTTTCTTATCACCTACCTGATCAAACCCTTACCCGTTTAGAGCCAACATATAATAGGTCAAAGGAAGATCGAAGACCGAAGATTGAAGACCTGAAGATTGTTTGAAGTCCCTGGTTAACTAATTCCAGTTGCAACCAGATACCTTGTGTATTCCCAAAGCACATTCATCTCAACCCGACAACATTTCTTGTCTGTTGTGTTAATTGATAGAATCATAATTGTCATTTTTTCATGTTGTTTTATTCACTTAAGTGATAGTGCTTATTACTTCAAGCATGAAGTTTAATTTTGATGATACATTGCCTTGAGCATTTTATAAATATCAAATCAATTAAATTGAATAAATATAATTTAGCACTCATTTAAAATGATGAATAAGTATTCTTTGCTTCGAGCATTTTATAAAAAAGAATCTCTTTAAAAGAATTTAATTATATTTTAAGTAGATTTTGTCTATTGGTTATATTTTATCTCTTAAAAGAATTTTTATATCAATGCTTAAAGCAAGATTTGAAGTAAAGAGGAGCAAAATATTAAATTAGTGATTGACTTAATAAATTTAGTGATTAGAAATTATTTGTAAACCAAAGATTGGTTTGGAATTGAGTGATCTAGAGATTGAATTTTATTTTAGAATTTAATAATTAACCAGTGATTGGTAATTATTCTCATTTAAAGGATTGGAATATCTTTGTATCATAAATGGATATGTATGTTTGAAACAAAATTAGGAATTAAAATTTATTATGAGTTGGAACATGAATTTACATTTCTAGTAAATAGAAATCATTGAACAAATAAACAATTGTTGTATATTTTAAATAATGAATGATTATTCATATGATAAATAAATGGCATTTCAATTGAAAGTCATGAGCTTAGTTGTCATAATCGACAGCATATTACTGTTCACGGACGAATCGGACCGATTTGGGTTGACTGGCTGTCAACTTCGGAGCCCTGTAACTTTTGCAAAAAGTTTCCAAATTGGGCATATGAGATGTTTTTCGGCATTTATAAAAACTGTAGATGCCGAAAAACATCTCATATGCCCAATTCGGGTGCTTTTTAAAAAAGTTAAAGAGCTCCAAAGTTGACAGCCGGTCAACCCAAATCGGTCCGATTCGTCCGAGAACAGTAATATGCTATCCATTATGACAACTAGGGTCATGAGTACATGATTGAATGTTGAATGTGTATTTAAATTCTTTTATTAAAACTTGTTTGTAGTTGTGTAAATTTAATAAACATAATTTAGAATTAGTATTACAATTAAAAAGAAAAAACTTCAAGATAATATGATGATGCGAATGAAGGAAGCTTAAAGCTAAAGATGAAAGGATACATAATCAAATAAAGACCGGAGCATTGAAAAAGGAAGAATTTGAAATTCTTTAAATAATTTAACAAAGCCTATTGTAAATCCCTCAAGAGAAATTTTAGAATTGCTTAAAGCATATTTGTGTTAATATATTTGCTTAAAGCAATATTCTTAGTTGTTTTCAATTCTTAAAAAGGATATATGTTACATTTACTTTAAGTAATTAAGACATTAGCGCTTTAAGCGACTTAATGTTCATATGATATTTGTACATAGCAATAAATGAATTCTCGGTTAAACTGAATTTTCAAAGTTCAAATATATATGTTGTGAGATGTAGGTTGCAAATAAATACATTTGTAATATATTTCAGTGAATTCAAAGTATGAGATTTATGGATGTAGGTTCCTTTAGTTTATACCTTTAAATTTTCATTTTATTTTAAGATAAGACCAATTGTGAGATGGACTTAGTATTTAGAAATTTATATTTATAATTGGACGAAAATTAGAAAGAAAATTTCTTTTCCATTCCTAAATAGACTACGAAATATACCAAATACCCTAATATATTAAGATTAATGTTATAATTTACCTACAAAGTGACATTAGCTAATTAAACACTAAGCTAATTTAAGTTTTCCCACGAACGAACCTATTTGGAATTGCCTTGGTTTTTTGTCTTAAAAAAATTGTACTACAGCATATAATAAGTGATTCCGCAAACTAAAAACCCAAAAATTCAAAGGAAAAATAGAAAAAAAAAAAAAATGAAAAACAAGTAAAAATGGAAGAAACACACGTGTTATCACCATCAAACAACCACGAGGAAACCAACATCGTGGAGGTAAGAATTAACTAAACTCTTCAAATTCTTTCATTAAAAAACACCAAGTCAAATTTAATTAGGAATGAGGAAGAAATCATTTAAAAAATCAAATCTTATAATAAAAATAGAATAAAAAATAGAAATAAAAACAAAGAAATAAAACTGAATCAGTAAGTGAAATCAATTGAGATAGAATAAGCCTTAAAATAGAAAAATTTAATAAGACAATTCAATAAATTTTTAAATAAGATAATCTTCACATAAAAAATCAATTTTTCTACTAAAAGACAAAATACTTTTAGAATAAATGTAGAAAATTTTGAAAAGAATATTCTACAACATTTACTTGTCTTTTACGTTGAAAATTAAACCTTTATCAAATAATAAAAAAAGAATCAAGGCCCTAATACAAGGAAATTAGAAAAGTCAAACAAAGTTGACTAATTTTTTATTAAAATTTAGAATTATTATTAGACAGTAATTATAATTATATCCATCAAATGAAATTAGATTTTGATAGTTGGACTGCTCATAATTGGTAGATGAAGTTTTGATCCAAAAAAACATCCAAACTTCATCTATAAAAATCATTTAGGAATTACAGTAGAATTTCTAAGTTGTCATCATTCATAAAAAAGTGCAAAAAACTCTACAACTTGACTTAGGTATTTTTCTCTTTGCTCATGTAGCCCTTTAGTTTTTAGAGGTCCAAATTCTCTCAAAATTGTTAAACAATGTTAACAAATCAAGAGTAAAACTAAATGTAGGAAAACAAAAAGCTTCATTGCTTGGAAGGCAGCTTGTTACAGACCATATTCACTCATAGCATTAACTACAAAGATTTTGGTAGTGCATGTTTGATCTCAAGGGTGGTGATCAAAATACTCACATTATTACAATTAAAATTCATTAAAAGAAAAAAATTTGATTGTTTATAAGCCTTGTAGTTGTCACCTAGGCCTTGGGATCTTTTTTTTTTTTTGCTCATTATTATTAGTGTTTTCATTCAAAAAGATCTAAGAAGGATATTGACATCATACTAATAGAAATTCCTACAAACATGATTTATTATTTCCTAAAAGTCTAGAAGTACTCTAAGTACTTCTATTTATTATTTCTAGTATCTAATTAGGTGTTTAAATGTTGATTAGATTTTTGATATAGATTTGAGTCATGATGCTAAATTAGTAAAAACACCTAAGCAAAAATATTATTGAATTTATCCTTAAAGTACATATGCTAGATCACAGGCTAGACAAATGAAAGTATAAGTTGTCAAAAGTCTTCAAAATCTTTAAAAGCCTCTATAAAAAGTCCATGTATAAACTACCATTTAATTTATAAAGAATTTAAAAAGTTACTTGATATTATATAGATAAAGTCCATTAATTCAAATAAAATGTGAATTGAAGATAGGAGAAAGGTGCTTCTAACTGAAAAACATGCCAAAAGCTCAACAACAAAGTCTGTTTGCCCAAGTTCCCTAGAACAAGAATGATTCCTCCTCAAAGGAACTAAATCCAGAAGTAGGAATTTAAATCTTCCTACTATTAGTGTAATATAAAAGTGTAAAGTAAAAGTGTAAACTTGCATTTAGGATTTGGGAACTTTCAAATATTGCCCAAAAAGTTTTATATTATTTTGGATTGTAAAAGATCAGGGTTGACAGGACGGTCGGATGTCTGGGACGTCTAGATGCAATGTCCGTAGTGTCCGTTGACATTCGCGGTTCCGGCGGACGCAGCGTCCGCCGGGACCGCCCCGTCCGCCTGTCTGCCCGTTCGCCTCGTCCGCCCCGATACCCATCCGCCTCGGTACGGCCATCCGATCAACACACGGACTGATGTGGTCCGCATGATCTGGGTGTCCGCCTCGGGCCATCCACCCCACCCCGTCAGTCCACCTTCCGACGGCAAGAGGGATGCTGCGTTCGCTGGCGTCCGTGAGGACGGACGCCTGGGTTACAAACGCTATTTTGGGGCAGATGTACTGATTTGTCAACCCTGTAAAAGATGACTCCATAGGAAGTCAAGTATGTTTAATGACATTGAAAAATTCATAGGAATTATCCAAAAAGTAATAAAATCCCACCAAAAATGAGGATAATGTTTTTTAGCCTAAGTTAGTGCTTGGCCAAATTTTAAGACATTTTGACATTGAAAAGTACAAAAATCGATAGCAGCAATAACTTTTAATGAAATTCCAAAATATACAATCAGTTGATTAGCGTACAAAGAGCGTATGATGTTTGAATGAAGTCAACGTAGACTCATTTTTTAACTATCTTAGACCTTCCAAATAACCTAGCTAGGCTAATCAAAATCTTGAGAAAACCAATATTCCAACATTTGAATTTTCTACCTTTTTATTACTTTGCAAATCATTGGCTTTTGTTTGTAAAAAGGGCATAGAAGTAGGGGATAAGGAGTCCCTTGAATGAATTAGGATCTTTTGAAGCCAATGGCACAATCCGTTTGGCAATTGAAGAAAATTTTCAAAAAATTTAAACAAATCACAACAATTGAATAGAATTTTAGAAGTTAATTATTAGTTATAATCTAGATTGGCTTATTAGGTAATTTGAGAAGGGAGGAGGCCTTTGAAATGTATAAAAAAATACTAGAATACTTAGTGACAAGATTAATAAAAATTTATAAAAAAAATTATTTTTTCTTGTCGATTTGGACACACATGCGTTTGGATAGTTGTCAAAAAAGAAATATTGATTTTTTGGTTAATTTGGTCTAGTCAAAAAAAATTTCAATAAAAAATTTAAAAAAATACAATTATACAAAAATTGACATGTGACAAGTGCCACATCATCATAAAAAAGGCACCTAGGTAGGTTGCCACTTTGATAAGTCAAACAAATAGGGAGCTGCCATGAGTTAGCTACCAAACAAACTAAAGGGTGTCAATGGGATTTGAATCTTGCAACCCTTGCTTATAATGGAAGGCCTTTATCAATGTACCAAGCATCCATATACATGTTTACATATGTGTTACATTTTCATTTATTTAATTATCAATAGTTTTCCATTTGGTTGTAAACTCAACAAACTTCAAAGGTCATTTATGCATAGTAAAAAAACTTTAAAAAAACAACTTTGAATGGATATAAGTTGTCAAAGCAAGTTAACTTTTGCTTCAAAAATTATTTTTTTGTGATTGTAAGTCTCAATTCAAAAACTATGAACAAAATGTTTAAAAAAAAGAATAATTTTTTTGATATTTTTAAACATTTCCTTTGAATTTTTGTGAAAAAAGTTATTTTACTATGCCTAAATGGCCTCTGAAGTCTGTTCTATTTGAAAAATATTGAATTTTAAATGATTTATTTAAAAAAAATACATTTCATGCCATTCATGGTATATATAATTCTAACCATGGTGATTTAATTCCTATGCCCCAATCTTTTGAAGTATGTTTATATTATAAAAAAATAATATGAGCTTACAGATATCTTTAATGAAGTAAATTTTTTTTAATTTAACTGTATAGATGTTTGAAGGGCTTGCTTATTAGTGTGGATTATAATTTTGAGTATAAAATTACATAAGAGTTGTGAGATTAAAACAAGAAAAATACAATTACCCTATTTTTAGTATGTTACAGGGTTGGTAAGACGGTCGGACGTCCGGACGCAAACGCTGTGTCCGCAACGTCTGCTGACATTCGCAGTCCCGGCGGACGCAGCATCCGCTTGTCCCCCCGTCCGCTTGTCCGCCCCGGGACGGCCGTCCGATCGACACGCGGACTAATGTGGTCCGCATGATTTGGGCGTCCGCCCCGCCCCGCCCGTCCGCCTTTCAATGGCGGGCAGGGTTGACAGGACGATCGGACGTCCGGGACGTCCGAACGCGGACGCTGTGTTCGTAGCGTCCGCTGACATTCGCGGACGCCGTCCGCCCCACCCATCCGCCCCGCTCGCCCTGTCCGCCCCGCCCGTCCCACCCCGCCCCGCCCGTCCGCCTTCCGATGGCGGGAGGGACGCTACGTCTGCTGGCGTCCGTGAGGACGTCCGTCCAGGTTACGGACGCTATTTTGGGGCGGACGTACTGATTTGTCAACCCTGGTATGTTATTCCTCCCCGCAATGTTTGAATTTTTTTGTTAATCAAAATGAACAAAAAAGTGTTGGATTTTGATTGTTTTGGACATTGCACTATACAAATGGTCTATGACCATTTTGTTAACTAATACCACTAAAAATTGTAAAAATGAATAATGATTGTATCTACTTTAACAAAAATTTGTTGATTTGGTTACTAATAGAAAAAGGCCTATATTCCTCTTACTTTGCACCCTTTTTTCTTTATTTTCTTGCTTGGCCAATTCAAGGTCATTTTGCTCTTGTTTTTATAACCAGTCAAAATATAGCCACGTTGTTTGAATTTTGGCTATTTTGCCAAAAGCTTGTTTGAATTGTGTTTGGAGCTTTGTTCTTTGATTTTTGTTGAAGTTCTTGTGTTTCATAGCTCACTTCAAAAGAAGTTGTAGTCCCTTTGAAAAGTCTTGCATTTTGTTATGTTTTGAAGCTTGATACTAACTATTTGCATTTGGTTCTTTAAGTTGTTGACTAACCCTTTTGACAAGCTTATTTTATGAAATTTCACGATGTTAATGTAGAAAATTCTTCAAGTTTGTTTACTAACATATGTGTCTTTTGTAATTATTGAGTCTTTGTTTTACGAACAATTTTCAATCAAGTATTTTGTATGGGATTTCACAACTTTCAATTGTTGCAAATTCTCCTAACATCTAGACATTGGAAATATATGGTCCTAAGTATTTTGTGTCATTTCAAGAAGTTTTGGTCAGATCAAAATTCTCAAAGTTCAATACTTGTTGAGTCTTTGGATTTAATTGTGTCTTGGAATTTGATACTAATCTACCATATGGCCAGGGTTGACGAATGTCAACGTCCGCCCCAAAATAGCGTCCGTTTTCTGGATGTCCGGACGCACGGACGCTAACGGACGCAGCGTCCTAACCGCCGTCGGAAAGCGGACGGGCGGGGCGGACGCCCAGATCGTGAGGACCAGATCAGTTCGCGCGTCGATCGGACGGCCGTAATCGGGCGGACGGGGCGAATGGGGGACAGGCGGACGCTGCGGACACAGCGTCCGCGTCCGGACGTCGTGTCAACCCTACATATGGCAAAGTTTTTGCCTTGATATTAACTTTTCTTTCATCATTTTAAAGTTTTCATTCAAATTAGTCTTAAAAGTTTAAGGCTATTTCCTTAGCTGGTGAAGCTTTGTCCTTTGAACTAATTTTTAAGTGTTTTTTTTCTTATGAGTTCTCCAATACAAAACCTAAAATTTCATAGTCAATTCCAAAAATTGGCACTTAAAAGCCAAAATTTGACAAGCAATAACTACAATTATTGTGGAATTTATTTTTTGTAAAATACTAACTAGCCAACTTGCTAGCCAAAAGGACTAAGAGAGTAGGTCGTGCTAAGCCAATAGGTCACTAAACTAGAGGTTGGGCCAAACTAGGGTTGCTTGATTGAACTAGTGACTAAATTCTCACATACCATCATTTTAAAAAAACAAAAATGAAGATGATACCTAATTGGATCTCAAATTATGATTTTTAAATAAAAATATTGTCTATTTGAGATTGAAACATGTTGCTAAAAAATAGACATTGGAAGAAACAAGGCGATAGTTTGTACTGATCACATGCAAAGTTTACCACTCATCCTAAATCGATTCCAGTCATATCAAACTCAGACATAGCAAATTGATACTCTTTTATTTCTAGGAAGTTAATATATGCATGGCTCTAATGGCCCGGTTCCTTTCTCTCCTCTCTATTTTATCTCTCCTTCTTCCTGATGTCCTAATTGGTAGTTTGTTAGCTAACCATAGGAAAGTAACTGCTCACTTGTTGATACTAGTCATGTAAGTGGTGAAGAATACGGTCATACAAGATTGATTCCAAACCATGGGGCCGATGAGCTTATTCCTACCATGAAGACGTTCAAAATTTAACATGCTTGTGCATAATTTATTAGTATCATCTCCTCCCTAGGCTTTGAAGCTTCTTGAGTGTCCAAAGTCTACTTAGATCGATAAAAGTATCTCTTCAACTTAGTGCCATTGTACAATTTCTTCAAAATCACTCCCTCAGGAGTATTTAACTTATAAGATCCATTATGATATTGACGATGAATGATATAAGGCCCGAGCCATTTTGGTTTGAACTTCTAACCATGTTACTTAACGAGCCTATGATCAACCATCATGATAAGTTCCCTGGGCTTGAATTTAACTGTCTTCCTTCGAGCATCATGTTGAAGCTTTCTCTTTCGCTGCAAGCCTTTGTAGTTCTACAATGCATATTGACGAGTTTTGTCTAGATTCTCTAATAAGTGAATCCGGTTGTTTAAAGAATCAGCTTCACCTAAACCATGTTGCATAGTAGTTCACAAAGATTTTAATATCAACTCAACTAGCATTGTAGCTTTAATCCCAAAAGCTAGTTGAAAAGGTGTGAACCCTGTTGCCATCTTGTATACTATCCTATACGTCCAAAGAACCTCATTCACATGCTGATCCCATTCACAGTGTTTTTCAAGTATGATCTTATTAATAATGCCAATTAAAATTCCGTTAGTTTTCTCTACCAATCCATTAGCTTGTGGGTAATATGGGCTCGCTTGTCGATGCTTCATTGACATTTTCTGTATTAGTTCAATAATGACTTTATTAACAAAATGGCTTTCTTGATCAGTGACAATCTCAAATGGGCACCCATAATGACAGATAATTTAATTAAATATGAACTTGGTGGCAACTTTCTTATTGCAACGTTTCATAGCCATTGCTTCCGACCACTTGGTGAGGTAGTCTATGGCTACTATGAGATACTCATTACGCTTGGCAGTTATGGGAAGCAGACCAACAAAGTCCACACCCCACTTCTTGAATATCCTAGTAGGAAATATGGGATTCAACTTTGTGTACGGAACCGAACGCTTTCCATAAGCTTAACAACTCTGACAAGTCCTTCAATATTTGGCACTATCTGCAAGCAAAGTCGGCTAATCATAATCGGCTTGAAGCACCTTTCTAGATGTGATATCAATAGCAAAATGACTGCTACACACGCCCTCATGGCAAAGCTACAAGATTTCTGAGGCCTCATTCGGATTCACGACCTATCTTTACTTGCTCGGTACAGCTCATCACCGATTAATGTATAAGGTTGGCTCCTCTTTCTAATCTCTCTACACTGGTAAGAAATTAGTCCCTTGGAAAATTCCAAATTTTTGAGATAAATGATTATAATAGCGCAACCAAAATCTCTCGGCTCGGACTCTGACATAAGTGCAAAACACTCTACATCTTCAGACAAGGCTCCTTCAACATCCTTGGGAGGAAGTCCAAGATCCAAAAGAAGTGATGCAAGACTTGCTCGAGCATTCTTCTTGGTTTTAATAATCAAATCATATACTTGCAATGAGACCATTTCTTTGGAATGAGTTTACTTCACCAACAACTTTAGTCTTTTGGTTTCACACTAAACAAGGGTGGGAAATTGACAAGCCAATAGATAATGCTTAAATTTGGTACAAGCAAACAACAAAGCAACTCCAAGCTTTTCAAGTGGAGAATATTTAATCTTATAAGACATCAAAAGATGGCTTGAGTAATACACTAGGTGACGATGACCGATATTGTCGTTTTGCATGAAAACTACTGCAATTGCATCCTCAAAAGCAAAAGGATTCATGATAAATTGATTGCCCTAGTTTGGATTTTGGACCACAAGCCCACTAGTAAGACGAGACTTAACATAGTCAAAGGCCTATTTGCATTCTTCATTCCATTCAAATGGTTTAGCTTTTGTGATCAACGCGCTTATGGGGCGACCAATTCCAGCAAGATTTGGTATGAACTGATTGTAATATATTGTTGTTCCCTAAAGTTTTGGCATCTGTTCTCTTGAAATTGGGGCCTTCATCTCTAGTATACGTTGTAATTTCTTCGGATCAACCTTCAAACCTCCTTGAAATACCACATGCCCAAGCAAAGGTCACTCTTCAAAACCAAGTTTGCACTTCGATGGACTTAGCGAGCAACCATGTTCACGTAAATGTTGAAAAGCCGCTCTAACCTGCTCTACATGTTTGGTTCTTTCACCATAAACTACAAAGTCATCAAGATACACTCAAATAAACCTTCTTATATGTGGTCCAAAAATCTCTAACTGTATGTGTTGGAAAGTTCTTTTAGCGTTGCACAAACCAAAGGGCATGTACAACCACATATAAGTCCCCCATGGTGTAGTAAACGTGGTGTATAAGAAATTGTCATAGTGAATACAAATTTGGTGGTAACTAGAATATCCATCACAAAATGAGTACATCTTGTTGCTTGCAACCTCATAAAGGCAATTCATCAATATGTAGAAGGAATTGACGACCTTTTTTGGTAAACTGATTCAACGCTTTATAATTCACACATACCTGCCATTGTCCTCCCTTCTTTGGTACAATCACAACGGATGAAACCCATTCCATATTTTGTACCTTCGTGATAGAGCCTCCCTCTAAAAGATAATTGAGTTCAACCTGCAAAATTGCCATCTTCTCAAGCACCATAATCTTTTGCTTCACTCGGACTAGCTTGGCTACTAGAACCAATTCAATCTTGTATTCCTTAACTATGATGGCCGGAAGATTGACATGTTTGGTTACAAAGAGATCCGAATAATCTATCACCACCTGCTCGAGCTCTTTGCGCTCAGTGATACTTAAACTTGGACCAAATTTCAACAAGCTCAATAACTCCTCTTTCCAGGGTTGACGAATCTCTACGTCCGCCCCAAAATAGCGTCCGTTTTCCGGACGCACGGACACTAGCGGACGCAGCGTCCCTCCCGCCGTCGAAAGGCGGACGCGCGGGGCGGGGCGGACGAACGGGGCGGCTTAGAAAACCCGTTTTGGGTTTTTTGTTTTGATTGTTTTCACCAATGAGAGATTGAGAGTGAAGTCATTTTGATTTTGATTTTTCTTATATTGCAATTGCGATTCAATAGAGTTGTATATCACTATTTATGTAAAAGCTAAAATATGAAATATATTTTTAATTTTTTTTGTTGAATTTCATTTGGATTTAGAAACAAAATCACTTTAAAATCCAACGAGATGTATATCATCAATAAACAAACAATTTTATAATAAAATGATTGAAGAAACCATTGTCATTTGTCAACATGAGCTCCATATATCATAAGCAACTAAACAATCAAACATCTAAATTCACATCTCCACAATTCCTATGGACGCCAATCCACATCTCCTCTAACCTCAGCCCCACTACTCTCTCCTGCAGCTCTCCGTTCAAAATCTTCATTATCGGAGTCATCTTCATTGTCGGAGTCATCTTCATTGTCGGAGTCATCTTCATTGTTGGAATCAAGTATCGTTGTCTCCTTCAAGTCTTCTCTCGAAGTAGGTTTACTCCCTTCTTTCAAATTTAATTTTTATTTTTTTATTTTGACAGAACGATTAAAGGCTTTTTGAATAGGAACCTTTCTTTTCTTTCTATTTGACAAAGTAGCAACATTTTCATCAAGAGGGGTCTTATTCTTCACTAGAGAGATAGCAAAAGGTTGTATTTCTCTTTTCGCTTTCACGTTACTCGATTCTTGAATCATCAATCTCGATGTAGGGTCGACATGTCCATGAACGGTTATCTCCACTTTGGCTTTCTTTTGAAGTAATAGAGTGCCGTTTGTTGATTTGATGGGTTCTTGCGCCATTCCTTTTGCTAAAATGCGAGCACGCAAAGATGCCAATGGCATCCGATCACTATCCGTATCACTTAGGCTTGTAGGTGATGACGCTACTTTCCGTAGATTACCGCCTGTAGAAATTTCTTTAAAAATGTTCATTAGGCGTTTTCCATATCCAAAGCTCTGAGAATCATTCAATCATGTGCTAACAGACTTCAACGGTATTGGTGGAAGAGCACTAAATCTCGGTATTTCAAAAATTGACTTCATTGGCTCTTTTCCTTTATCACTCTTCACAATTGCCAAATTTGTGACTGCCATCCCAAGTGAATCATTATTTTTTTGTACCGCAATATTTGGTTCCCCCTCATCACCACTATTGTTGCCCACATCTTTTGGAACGTCCACCTCCATGACCGCATCTTCTCTTTTGTCATTTCCTTGCACTACATTTAATGCCACAGATGGAGATTGAGAAATTAAAACTTCTTCATTTCTCCCATCATCACCAATAGCATTCTCATTGATTTTCACCTCTTTAGCAATAGCATTTGCCTTTTCCGATAGAATGTTTTCGCTATTCAAGAATCCCATTCCATTACAATATGCAGTTAAAGAAGGTAGATTCATCTATACCCCTACATTGTCCTCGTCTTCACAAAAGGTATATGCATCATTTGCATTGTCGGGAACGACATCCTTGCGGTTTAAATGATAATCATGCGTATCATTCATCAAATCGAGAAAGCCTTCTATAACGTCTTCATCTCCCCATATTGTCGCACGATTGAAGTCATCTCCGCCATCTACAGTTGAAAGGGCCCTTTCCAAATCCTCTTCATCATCGTCATCATCGTCTTTTAACGTCGGCCTATCTGAATCCTCTGATTCCATCGGATCCACATTATCATTATACCATTTTTTTTCATCTTTTTCCTTCGATGCGTTTAATACTTTGGAATTGGTATACACGTACACCAAATCCGTTGCTCTCTCTGGCTTCAATTTATTTCGAGATTTGTTGTGAACAAAATAATAGTTGCTCCAATTTCTTTCACATGAAGATGATGACACTGGTTGAGCCAATATCCTCTTCGCTAATGGAGCTATAAACTTGCCACATGCACCTTCAAAATCCCACCAAGCATGTGCGGACAACATTTGATCTCCCGGATTCAACATATTGTGGAATGGAGGTTCCTTGTGTCGAAAAGCTACAAATTCCTTTACCACTGCTGCATATTCATCCAGTTTACATATTCTCTCCAAAACTTTCTTACATCCTGACATTGCATCTGCGTCATCCGCTAGCTCTTTGTCATGAAGAAGATATGGATTCAAAAGAGCTGCGGCTGATTGGAGATTGTTGTCCACCATTCTTCTTCGGGCATAAAAAGACTGTACCAATGGAATTGCAAGTTTTTCTAGCAAACAAAATGGTAGACTTTGTAATCCGTTCACGTGCTTCTCTAACTTCCTCATGATATGCAACATCTTCCCCATGCATGGTGATTTTGAATCCAAATCGCGGAGTGCACATATGATTGGTTCAACCATCTCCACATAATTGATGGACCGATTCTAAAAATGGTCATCAAGAACAATTTTCTTCACCGCTAAGGCCAAGTCTTTTGGTTGGACTTTAGTTCTACGTTTCTTCTTGAGAGTATGTACATACTCAACCCATTGCGGATCTACCACCGTTTGTTCCAATGCTCCTCTCAATTTTGTCAAACGCTCCATCATGATAAATTTAGAGGCGAACCTTGTATCCCCAGGCATCAAGAGACCAAGATTTGGCGAATACTTTCGCAATAGAGCTAGCAGCATATGTCTCTTCCTAATAAATTTAGCTACAAGAACTTCTTTATCCAATTTGGAAGCAATCCATTTCTGTGCAGCTCAATCCTTCAACAACAAGTTCAATGCATGTACCACACACCCTTGGTAAAAAATATGAGGATATTTTGCAGATATTACATCCCATGCGGACGGATTCACGGGAGCATTATCCGTAGTTATTAACACGACGTTCTTGGATCCCACTTGTTTAATGAACTTTTCCAACATAGTTGCCAAGTACTCCGCATTTTTTTCACAACCACTTGTATCCACAGATCCAAGAAATTCTTCACCTGCGGATGATACAAACATGGCATTGATGAGAGGTCGATTAGTCACAGAGCTCCATCCATCAATTGACAATGTTGCTCCAAATTTTCGAATGCTATCTTCAGTCCGTGCATTCAACTGTGTCTGAATGTTGGTCTTCGCCTCATTCAACAATTTGTACCGAAGGTCGTGGTATGAGGGAGGAATGTATGGCCTACCAAACGCAACTGTTTTCTTCACTGCTTCTTTAAAAGCTGAATTTCGAGCCACAGAAAATGGTATGTTCGCCGAATAAAAAAAATTTGCCCACACTGAATGTAATTTGCATCTATGACCTTCTTCAAACCCATTCACTAAGCTGCCTTGCCTCTGAGGCCTAGAACTTGATGCCCTCGGGGTTTCACGTTCACCAGAAGCTTCCGTACTCAAAGTCATTTCAGTTGTGGCACATACCATTGATACCAATTCTTTAGACGCTGGACAAGAATCTTCGTGGTCAGAATGCAACACAGCCTTTCCGGCCAAAAACTCTTGAACATCTGAAGGGCCAGGGTTGCCATCCACATTGTCCATTACAACGCGTTTTGGAAAAACTCCTTCGCAATGCCGAAATAAATCTCGAACTGCCATTGATAATCGTAGACAAAGGCTCACCCCTTTATCACGTACACCTTCAGGCCCAGAATAGCCTAAGTGGCTGAACATACGGCTGAGCTTCCTTGACATGCTCGCTTTGCAAAGCCTACATTTTACTTTACCACCCTCTTGCATACTAAACCAAGGAGAAAAATCCCTCGTCGGTTTGGCCACCATACTGACAAGTGTATGTTTTACCTCAATTTCAAAAGAAACCAATAAAATATTTTAAATTTGAAACCCACAACGTGACAATGTATACAATATCAATGAAATTAGTCACACAAAGATTTGAAAATCAAAGCCCCCCCATCCACCGAACTATGTATTACCAAGCAAGAGACTCAATAAATTGAAGCTCATAGCCCTTGGAAAATCTTAGCGTTCGATTTTTCGAGAGTGAATACCAAAGCTTCTCTTCTAACATTTATAGTCCCCTCCAGAAAATTAAAGGTTCATTTTTAGGGTTTCCGTTCAAAAACAAGCAACGGCCCGGACGGGGCTGAAGCAGACGGGCGGACGGATCGGTCGGACGGGTCGGACAGGGCGGGCGGACGGGGCGGTCGGACGGGACTGTCCGCACTGTCCGCCTTTCGACGCCGTCCGCGCTTTGGACACGCCGACCGCTCCACTTAAACACTGACCGCCAACGGCGTCCGCCCAGCTGTCCATTGGAGCATCCTAAGAGGCCGATATTACTCAAAAAGAGCGGTAACATTTCCAAAAAAAACAGCCTAATAATCACTGCTAAATGAGGATCAATGTAATTGATTTATCATTTTAAAAAAAAAAATGTAAACCCTAAACCCTATACCCTAATTACCCTAAACCTTTTCTTTTCTCCCCTAAATTGTTTTACGAATGAGGGGAATGTGGTTAAGTTGAATATGTTTGGATTATTTACTCATATTATCCTTCTAAATAGGTTTTGAGAAGATCTGAAGATGGTGGGGATTTTTTTAAAGTTCATTAGGAAATCAAATGTTTTGCAGAAATAATCAATTCCTTTTTCATCATAAGCAAATGAAATTTTAAAAAAAGGCCCCAATACATAATTAAAATAACAGTTTAATGGATTTCAACCTCATGATATTTAATGAAAGGTTGTGTTTTCTAATTAGAAGTGCATCACGATCTTCAAATGAACATCGAGTCTTTCATATTTTTTAATGAAATTTTGATTAGATTTGAAAACAAAGAAAAAGAATCAATGTTTTAACTTTCAAATCATATATGGCTATATTTTTCCTTAAAAACATAGAAAAATTCGTTACTTGAGTTGATTGAGTAGAATACATTATACACTTATACATGTGCTATATTTATTTTGAAGGGTAATTCCAATATTCTTATTTCAGATGTTTTTAAATATTAATTTTAAAAAAGAGGGTTCATTGTTTAAAGATCTAAAAAATTGACAAACATAATTTCTATTATAAATAGGAATTGAATTCGGAATTCCAAATTTGAAATGATTCAAATGAACAAGATATTGATTATAAAATATTTCTTTGTTTGAGTTTTCAAAATGAATTCACGAAACAATTGCAAACTTTTGAACTTAGGTATATGATATTGTTTTTGGTTTGTACTTTGTAGAGTATAATACTTCAATTTTAATCCTAAATAAATGAAAAAATTCCACATGAATGAAATGTTTCTATGTATTGCACAAAGATTTCTACCAATTACTATGATAATTAAATACATTGTTACATTTCATAAAATATTCTACATAGAAAGAAAAAATCATTTCAGTTTTCAATCATGATAAACGATGTCTTCTACTCTTTCTGTTATATGTTCGTTTTGTATAACGTGTACATTGTACAATCTTTGAGAGTAGGGGAGTTCATTTTTGACTCTCATTGAAATAGAAAATATATTTGTGTTTGGATTTTGAAATCATTATCACATTATGTATTCTACGGTCTTGCAAGAATGCATCTTGCTCCTTCCTTTGAATCCTTTTGATATATTTTTTTTTCCTTTGCTTTCTTGTAGGGCTCTTGTTCTCTTGTTCTCTTCATTTGACCAGCCTATTTGGCTTGGCTCTTAGTTTTTGTTTTTTTTAATGCAATGGTTTATGCATATGTTATAAAAAATATATATTATTTATTTAAAATTAATATATTGATGAATAAACGCATAAAAGCATTCAATGCTTTCACATTTAAAGTTATAAATCTATCATAAATCACTCTTGCAAATTTGAATGATTGAATCGAAAATTTGAAAATGTAATTACAAGAGCTTTCAATTCAATCAATTGCATAAATCATAAATGTTGAAATGCAACTCGTATGAGTTTAGCATCTATGAAGATTAATTCATGCCATCCACATGCAATTTTCCAATTTAATAAAATGCAATTGAGTACTTCAATTTCTTTCGTTCCAATTCTCCAAGTAACATTCACTTCATATCTTTCTCTATTTGTTTATTTAATTTTTGGGAACAAATGGAGAAACCATCTTTGTCTATATTTGAACATGCACTCTTATTTGATTGATGAAGAATAGATCTATGAAATATATAATCATTGATTTGTTCATGTTGATTTATCTAATATATTTTATATATGTATATATATTTATATATATATATATATATCATTAAAGGAGTATGAAAGATAAGATTGACAGATTGTATTCAAATGTTGTTGATTATGAAATGATTTAGTACTATATCATTTATAAGAATATTATAATAGTATTATGTTATAATATTCCTAAAACAATTGCAACAAATATTAAAATACATGCTAAGTTAGGTTTGTTAGCCTACCAATTGTTCATTAATAGACATAATTGAGTAGCCCCCTTAAATGAAACACTCAATATCTAATTTCTTACAATCCAAATGGTGGATTTGTCTAAAATTTTTTCCACATCTTTTCCAACTAATTTACTACAAGATCCTACGGTTATATATGCCCAAAAGTATTTTTCTTCCAAGACTTGGTATTTGCACTACTACTGGCAGTTTTGAAGTGTTTTTAGTGAAAAGAACTTTAGGGGTTAAACATCTATACCATGAGATTTTGAAAAAAAAACAATTTGCTTCATTGGGGATAACTATAAGTCCATGCTCTTTTTCGATAGCCAAAACACACTTGCAAGGACTCGGACATTTAGTGGTTTACTAAGTGATTAGACGTCAATTAATTCAATTTAATAGTAGAATTTTTATTCAACTACTTTCTTACAATTGCTTTATACACAATGCAACGTGAATATTTGGGTACATATATTAAACGTCGCAATCCTTTCGTGAATTTTTGCACATTTTAGCTCATATCTTTGTACAAAAATATCATTTACCAAGAATTCATAAATTTGGTCATAAAGGAAGGCTACCTTTTTTAATTTCAAATTTTACATTGAATGAATGAAAAGTTAGTTGAACTATACAGTGCCATGAAGACCTCTGTTTATCGTGCAAAATATGGGTTTAGGGTCACTTTAGGGTCAAACCGCCCCATCCGCCCTCGTACCCGTCTGCCCCATCCACCCGGACACCCGTCCGCCCAGACCCCGTCCGCCATCGAACTCGTCCGCCCTCATACCCGTCCATCCCATCCGCCCAGACCCCGTCCGCCCCAATACCTGTCCGCCGTCCGCCACGTCCGCCCAGACCCCCGTCTGCCCTGATACTTGTCCGCCATCCGCCCTGTCCGCCCCGTCTGCCCCGATACCCATCCGCGCCGTCCTCCATCCGCCCTGTCCGTCGGATCCGGCGTCCACCCTGACCGCCCCGTCCGCCCCGTTACGGTGATGCGTCCGCCCCCCTGGACCGTTCGATCGGGCGGACGCCAGATTTGTCCGCCCGTGGCTGTTCGATCGGGCGGACGGGGCTCTAGGGTTTCGGGGAGGCGGACGACCGATCCGTCTGCCACCGCCGGCCCGTCCGATGGGGCGGACGGGCCGTCCGCATTGTCACTTTTGCTTTGCCCCTTGTGAATGCAAGGTGGAGCGGAGAGCTTGGTGGTTCATCCTCCATTGGCTCCTTTCTGAGGCAAGGCACGAGTGGTTTATTGGGGCCTCCTTGTTGCCAATTTTTTGGACACTTGCATGTGAATTCAATTTCAAATTAAAAAATTTGATCTATATCAATTTCATTTGTTACGATGACAAAGGGGAAGAAGAAGGTTGCGAAGCTAAAACATGGAGAGGGACCATCAAACTTGGAGGTAGCTCGTCAAAGTCCTTCGGAGGAATGCAAAAAATTCATGATTGAGTGCATCGTTCAATTTTATGAATCGGAAACAACATTGTCTTTAGACAATAAGTACATCAAATATCAAGAGGAGTGCGTGTCTAAATTCAAGGTAGACATGACACAGATGTTGTTGGATGCATTGAATGTGGCGAAGTGGCATGACGAAATGCATAAAACGTACTTCACCAAATGTTTGGAGAACAAGGTTCATGACGCTTTGTGGAATTTCAAAGTCATTTTGGTTAAATATGGCAAGGAATATCGACCCAATAACGCCCAGTTTGAAGAAGTGATTCTGAAAGCGGACTTATTTAGGGGGCGATGTGCTCCATTCGCCAAAACGCACAATTGAGTTGGTTCAATTGGTTGGTGAAAAAACAATGATGGAGTTGCTGAAGTGGAAAGGAACAAACGGCACCTCATAGCACTTTCAGATACAGCACGCGTGATTGCTGTTGATGATAGAACGATGAGAGGTGGATATGCAACGATTCGAAAGGTTCGTATTGAAGGATGTTCAGGAATACTTCTTTATTGGGAGTTTGCGGCAAAGAAATCCATTCACCACTAAACTCGACCCGATCTTGCAAAGCTAGAACATCAAAATGAATCAATGGCTGTTCGAATTCCACACGCGGGTGTGATACGGTTTGCTGCGGTGCATGGAACGACGTGTGAAGATTATGCGTATTGGTGGAATGGTGGAACTCTTCGACAAATGTTGAATATGGATAAGGACTATCCAGACAACATTCAAATCCGTTTGATGTATACGAATCCAACCGAAGAGGAGGTTGTAAAAGCTCACCATTTAGGACGATATCGGAAGAAGCGCATGGAGTTGACATGGGTGTTTATGCATATAATGTATGCAGTGCATCTTGCTGGACATTTGCACAATGATCTTTCTCCGGACAACATCTTGTTGCATTTTCCAGAGGATGAGTCACGTATGTACATTGGAGTTTGCGATTGGGGCATGACCACCTTAGCTTCTCAATCAATGAAGTCTTTGTACACATTTATATCAGCAAATGAGATGAAACAGACTTTGCAGAGGAGATGGTGGGTGGATCCACGTATTGCATATTTGCATAAAGCAGGTGCAGATGTGGAAGTCATTCCGATGTATTCACGTAAGTCGGAAGAGTATGCCATTCGAAAAATTGCTTGGCAAATGAATGGAAACAACATATCAGAGGCGTATTTCAACATGCTACGAAAAACACCTAGTGCGACACAATTTGCCTTTCATGACTTTGCAAAAGTGTTTTATGCTTACTTGAAGCGCATTTCTTCGAAGACTGACGATAAAAATACTAGTTTGGCCCATGTGATTACGCGATTTTCTAATACATATCGTTGGTCGATGCCAGATGAACATTTCCACCATTTATATTAGATTGGTAGTGCAGAAGTAGTAGTTGAATAGGTTATATAGGCATTAAAAATTAGTTTAGAAATATAGAGTTGGAATGAAAAAAATTATATGTGCAATTAGCCAAATGTGCACAATGTATGGTATTCTACATTAAATTGAATACATTTTGCCCATATTGATTATGTTTGTATTTGTGTTGATCTCGATTTTTTAAATAGTATATATATATATATTTGAAGTCACAAACTTTTTTAGTTTGCCTTCTGAAAATGAATTGGAATTTTTTCATAGTTTCAAGACTATCATGGACTCATGGTCAAACTTTATAATCTTTTAAATTGTTTAAAGATTAAGGGAGTGACCGCGGGGCAGTTTGGGTAGGGCAGTCGGGGGAAATAGGGCCGTCAAAGCGGACGAGGCGGACGGGGCGAACAGGTGGGGCGAACGGGCGGGGTGGACAGACAGGGCGGACGGATGGGGCGGTCCTGGCGGACGCTGCGTCCACGGGTCCGCGAATGTCAACGGACGCTGCGGACACAGCATCCGCGTCCGGACGTCGTGTCAACCCTGCCTCTTTCTTGCACACCTCGATGCTTTGATCTTCTAAATGATCCATTGAATCACTAATCACCTATAGAAGCATGTCAATGGCATATAACTCTACTCTTGATTCTTTCGATTCATCACCTAAATCTGTACTTAACTCCAAATTCTATGAAGATTCCCTAGACTTTGCTTTGGACGAAGAACAGACAAACAAACTTAATCCTGCATTGGGAACTACTTGTATACTCATCCTATTCATCATCGAACCTATCTTCATTTCTCCCTTTTTCTAATAATTAACGGCACGAACTCGATGTAACCATAGTCCACCTAGAATCAATGGATAGCCTCCATTTTCCATTGATATATTAAAAATATGAAAATCCACCCTTACTATAATACCATTGACCGTAATAGGCATTTGGGTAATGTGACCTAGTAACCTGACACATCTTTAATCAACCACTTTTAATCTCATGGACGAAGACTTGTTTGATTTGAGCCCTACCTTCTCCATGAACTAGCTTGCCATAATGTTTAAAGTCGTGCCGTCTTCAATTAAGCATCCTTCGATATTTCACCCATGTATCGTGGCTTCAAATTGTTGCACTTTAAGATCACCATGCACTTTATCAGCCATATGAATCTCTATAGGAGGTTTGTGCGGTCTCGTATTAATTCCTTGCTGAAGCTTCCTTCTTAACGAGGGGCACTTTGCTACCAACTGGCCCATTGTTATATTTGCAATTTGATTTCCCAAATCATTCAAAATGGAATACTCAAATTGACCCTTTCCAATTAATAAATCAGAAATGTCGATATGATGCTTGGATTTGTGCATCCCTTTATTTGACCTACTCCTCTTGTCTTGATGTTTCTCATTGTTTGCATGGACTAGTTCCTTATGAGGTCTTCCGCGTTTGGCCATCATTATCTCCAACGCCTCTTGATCAACCAAGGGTCCTTTTGCAATTTGCACTAAGTTTACTTCTACTAACTTGATATTACTTGTCATTGTTGGCTTATCTTGATTTGGATAGTCACTCTTATAATGACCCTTGCGACCACATCCGTGGCAAGTCACAAATTGAACAGCTTGAGATGAATTACCACAAATATTGGTCATTGAACTCTTTGAATGTGTATTGCTCTAGCCTTGTAGCAAAAATAACTCAAAATCTCTCATCTTAGCTACAAGCTACAAAATCTCAGGATCTTTGCTAGCAGTTATCTTTTTTACCTTGGTTAAACAAAAAGGTTCCTGAATCAATTGCACTACACTTGATATCCCTATTGCAACTGTCACTTGAGTTTGTGCAATATTACTCAAATTCATTTCTTTACACTATGCCAATGCAAGTGCTACCTCAAAAGTTGATGGGTCTTTCTATGCCATGATTTCTTGTATTGCGGGTTTCAATCCTCCCATAAAACTTTGCAAAGCTAAAGCCTCAATGCTACTCAAATTTGCAGCCATAGAAATATGACTATTTAATTTGTCTTCTCCATTGAGCACCATCAAGTAGGTCAAGCTACGTTGGATTTGCGCCTGCAATTCTCTCACCCGCTTACTAAATTGCCACACTATCTTCTTTAGCTTTTGCCACACTAATCTGAGCGTACCCAACAAGCTCTAGTAGCTTTCTTGCTCTTGGAACTTGGTGACCAAAGCAATAGTGAGTGAGGACCACGTTTCATAGACAGTTACTAGTTGTCTTTTATACCAAAAAGATGTAGTATAGTCAAGGTGTATAGAGAGTAATTCTAACCAAGAACTTTTCATTTAATCTTCATTTGCCATGCAAGTGCCCTTGTATTGCTTTAGAAGCATTCAGGGTCTTTCTTCTCTTTGCCAATAAAAACTGGTATTGCCACCATGATTGCGACACTCACCTCACGAAAGTTGGATGTTCTTTGATCTTTCACACCCTTGACTAGCACCTACGTTCTGTGCAAAACAACATGTGCCAAGTCGCAGCCAAGAACCCCCACACAGACACCCTTGTTACAGAATTCAACAATAAGATTGAGGTTTCAACAACAAATTGTCTCCCTCCTCCCACCGGATCAAGTTGGATTCACCACAGCACAAGCAAACCACAACCAAGAAACAACCAAAATAATATAGCCCTCTCAACTTCAATGACAATTTTTAATACTTAGACAGCGATGATGGGCCCGGTGGGTGCACAAACCTTGAAATTGACAAGGCTAGGTTGCCTATGGAGTTAGTGCATGTCAATCACAACAACCACCTCTTCCTAAACTCACGCTCTTTTGCTCCATCCAAAGTAGCATGGTAACTGCCACCTACTCACTACGCATCACTTGATTCTTCCACGCCTTTCAATGCATGCACCTCAATCAGTCCAATAGTCTATCTTCAACTTGAGCTCTCAAAGCCAGAACACGGAGTCTTTTTGCCGTCGAAAAATTTTCACATACCCTCTACTATACTCCATTGACCTTCAATGTCCATGATTGTAGAACCTCATGTAACTCCCAATAGTCCTTATGTGCTCTTATAAACAACACGAGTGCGTTACAACACTAAATGTCTCCCCTTGACTTTCTACCTTGATAAATCACAATTCTTAAAAGATGAAGGAAGGATTTGCATACAATCCTTCTTTTGTAAAGAAATGGGGGTTCATCTCATCATAATTTGTGAGTGCATTATGTAGACTTTCTAGAGCGTCTTCGATGTTGTTTTGTTTAGTAACCATTTCTGCTTGAGCATCGACTTCTTCAAGTGTCTTTAACGGTGCTACCGATTCTATGGTCAGATTGTGAAATGGAACTATTGGTTCTGTGGTTAGGTTGAAAAATTCGTTGATCAAACCTAAATAGTCCTCCGACTTCGACTAAAAAAAACACATTTAATTTGCTACATATTTCAATTTTGTTTACTCACTCCATTCATGCAATCTCATCACTCCATCAATGTTTAGGCGGATTTTGTTGTACATGTGGCTTTGAACCTAGCAGTCAACACAAGTGTTGTACCGAGTGTTCTCCTAGGATCTTGCCCAACCTTGCTCTGCATTCCACTCCAATATAAACTCCTCACTATCGTGGCGAAAATTTTGCAATTCGATTACTGTTTCATTCCTTCAATTCATCAATCATGTAGCAAACTCTTATCCAATCTACCTCCCTTAGAATAATGAGGCTTCTATTTGGAACGTATTCACGATCATGATGAGGCAAAGTCAAGGTGCGGAAATAGTCCATTAAAGACAAAAACTTGCGCTACAATTACTCATTCAATTGGTAAAGTTTAGACTTGTCCATGCTCATTCATTACAAGAACCAATATTATTCAAGATGAAAACGTGTAATTGATTCTGACAATAGGTGACATCAATACAGATACACACTATTGACCATACTCAACATCGACTAGACACATAGTTGATCTAAGTCTCCATTTATTCCATATCTCTTTGTTATATATACCATCCTGCCCTACTTATTCCTCCATCCTCCTACCTACCGTTCTATCATCGTCTTCAACCTACTAAACTGCGATTACAATTAAGGTTGTCTTCCCTAATAGATAGACACCGCAATAGACAAACATCTACAAACATCTAATAGACCCTTCACGACGTCCAATAAAATCAAATTTATCTTTGACTTTTTTAAAATTACCCCCCTATTTACCTCAGCTACTTGGATGCCATGTATCCTTTGTGTGGTACAATTTAAGGCGCATGGGCATCATCTTGAAAGGAGTGACTACACGTTAAGCAACTTCATGTTAGGCGACTGCATATATAGGCGACAATGTATGTGGTAGCAATGGCTTTTGGGCAATAATGGATTTGAGAATGGTAGGTAGGGCGACCTTGGGTTGTACATTAAGGGCAGGGCGACCACAGGTGAGCTAAAGGTGGTGGACAAGGCGCAATCACCTTATGGACCCAAAGTCGCTCCATGTTGACCAACAGTCATTTGAAAAATACTTGCTGTTGTTGCCTTTGACCTACGGTCGCTCTAGAAAGACCCAATGTTTTCGACCTTGAACCTATAGTCGCCTCTTTGGAACCTGAAGTCACCCTACTTTGAGATTTGCAGTTGCCCACCTCTAAGACCCGTAGTCGCTTTGGCATCCCCATAGTCGTCCACCTCTAAGATTCACAGTCACCTTGAAATACCCACAGTCACCCACCTCTCAGATTGAAAGCACCTTGATTTATTCACGGTTGCTTTTCATGCGATCGCCCATCTATACGCGTCCTCCGACATCCAAATCCCCCGTGCTCACTTCACCTATAAATCCACTTGCCCATGCGGTGTTTGTCACCTTCATTCTCCATCAAGGTTCTTTGGCTTGCACCCCTTATTGGTTGCATGCATGAACCGCATGTAAATATTTACTTCTTACTGAGTTTAGGGTGTATTCTCTAATCCTGACTTTAGAAATACAAGTCGATCTCATGGCTACCGGAGGCAATAGCAAAGGGTCACTTTTTCTCCCACAAACTATATGTACTCCAAGTGAATAAAAAAGGTTGCCAAGGATAAGACTTGGGAGCCTAAGGGCACCATTCATCAAAAGCGATGGCACGTGTTGCAGAGTGAAAACTACTTGGCTTTTAAGGAGTGGAGTGAAAAGCCAGAGCCATGGACAATGCAAATGTGTGAAGATTACATTGAATGGTGCCACATTAGAAAATTGTTTCTAAAATGGTGCCATTATCATAACCAGCACAACAACAAAGCAAACCTAAAGTACTGTGAAAATCCTACTTTCCTTCAAAGGTGTTTGGAATTATAGCAAGCTCTTTATAAAACTCTTTTTGTAGACAAAAATGAGGTCCCTCTCTTCATTGCTAGAGGAGCATATGTAAAAGTGGCCTTAAACAAAGAGGTAGATTGGAGCACAATCAAAGAAAGTCCCTATGTAGAATGTCGAGTCATTGGATTAATACCAAAAGGGGTTTTGACTTTTCCTGAGGGTGTACTTGGACCTATTCAAAGTAATCTTTGAAACAAAGAAACTCATGAAGTTGTCACTGAGGAATCTGAAAAAGATGGGGATTCTAATGGCACAAGAGTTCTACGGATAGCACAAGCTAAAGAGAAAAATGTCCCCCCAACTAGAGTTGAAGCTCGCAATACCGAAGAAGGTTCAATGTCACAACGACAAAGAACGAGACACCCTCCAAAGGTGCAACATTTTATTATGTAGTGTCATGTTATAAATAACTTTACTATGTAAAAGTATCAAAGGATTAACCTTGAATTCTAATACAAAAAAAGGGTTGAGATAAAAAAGATGGGGTCGTGAAGAAGTCCACAGTCTTGGGTTGTACTGAATCTTGTCACTTAGCTCAAGGGGCAGGGTGGCTGACTGGTTGGCTGCTTATTTCCTACTTTCACTAGCAGTACCAACTTGCAGCTACTCAGACCGAACCAACAAATCCAACAAAATTCAAACTCGGAACCGGCCAGCAGCTAATCGAGGACTTCTTCAACCAACCAAGTCCACAACTTGGTGACTGTTGTTGATCATGCAGCAGTCTTATACCACTGTAAGTTGATTGTTTGGCATTTTGGTTTTATTATAAAGATAGCTATTATGATGTGATTAAAGTATTTTTAAAATAAATTAAGCTTCTCGAAGAAGCTATTAGGTATAGAATAAAGAGAACTGAGTAGTTTTGCTTCTTATTATGTACTTTGAGTGCAAATTCTCACCGAGAAAAGTATTTCTTTGTTGTCATGGGTGGTGGATTGGAGGACTATTCAAGGAGAAAAGCTTTTCACCCTTCCAACTACCAAAGACATTCCAAAGGCGACTCTCTTTGCCAATCCTCGGGATGGGTTAGGAAAAGCAAAGAACATCAAGTGAAGAGTGCCTGATGCAAAATATGTGTGGTCAGCTAGTTCAACTTCATCTAGCAAAGATGAACCAAATGAAGAACTCCAATCTACCGGTCCAAGCATGATGGAGGAGACAACCTTGCCTCCCAATTAACATGAAGTAGTAGTGGAAGAAGGAAATACAAAAGGAAGCCAAATATTAGTCCTTTACATACCCTCGGTTGTAGCAATGGAACTTGATGAGGAGGTACCAAAAGAAGGGAATGTGCCAAGAAGCCTCGCGATAGTCCCCTACGTGCCTCCACCCGTAGCAATAGAACCAGTGCAGTTTCTTTATTCAAAAAAAGTGGAAGTTGCCAATCCATTGTGCCCTTGGAAAAATAAAGAAATGAAAAAATCTTTGAAAATTGCACTCAATGAAGTGAATTTCGATAGTTAGATTGCTAGCAATTGACAGATGAAATTTTAGTAAGTAGTTTTAAAGTCAAACTTCATCTACAAATATCTCCTAAAGAATTAGGTCAAATTGAGATTACTTTATCAATCTACAAAGAGAAAATTCAACCCTACAATTTAGGTTACTTAAATCTTCCCACTTTACTAACCCCTTGTGGCCTTGGTTTTGGTTGTCGTAGCCAAATTCGGACCCTTTTATTAACTTTTTGGATTTGGGAAGCAATTGTTTCAAGGAAGTTTAGGTAGAACAAACAACAAAAGATTCGTTGCTTGGAAGGCACAACTAGATTACATGTTGTTAGACACCCACTAGGATTTCACTATGATAAAAAGCAACTAGAAGCTAGTTGTATACACTTCATTTCAAGGGTGGGAATAAAGCACCCACAAGTGTGCTCAATCTGTACGTTCCATTGTCGAATCGACCATGAACCAAGTAAAATCCTAGCCATTTAGGTCTAAACTTCTCGCCATGCAGCTCGATGAGCTAGTGATTAACTATCATTACTAATTCACCATAATCGAATGTAATTGTCTTCCTTCATGAATTGTGTTTGAGCTTTCTCTTCTTCTATAGAGCCTCATAATTTTGAAAAGCGCTGCGCCAAGTTTCATCCATCTTCTCAAGTAAATGAATCCATGCACTCAATGACTTGGTATCTCCTAATCCATGTTGCATGGCAGTTCGTAAAGACTTCAGCTCCAACTCTACTGTTATCACTGATTCAATTCCAAAGCTAACTGGAAAGGTGTATAGCCCATTGTTGTTTTGTGTGCCATCCGATAAGGCCAAAGTACTTCAACCACATGTTGATTCCAGTTGCGACACTTGTCCATTACAACCTTGTCGATAATGCCAATCAAAATTCCACTCGTCTTCTCCACCAACATGTTGGCCTAAGGATAATATGAATTGGCTCATCAATGCTTTACTGACATTCTCTTCATGAGATCCACAGTGACTTTGTTCACAAAGTGTATTCCTTGATCTATCACAATTTCAAGTGGACATCCATATCTACAAATTATTTGGTTGAATATGAATTCAACAACGACCTTCTTATTGTTTCATCTCAAGGGCATTGCTTCCACCCACTTTGATAAATAATCAGTGGCAACTATTAAATATTCATTTTGTTTTGCTGTTATCGAAAGAGGCCCCTCAAAGTCGATGCCCTACTTTCCAAATATCCCAGTAGGATATATTGGATTAAGTTCCATGTAGGGAATACAACATTTCACATAAGCCTGGAAATATGGACATGTCTTGCAAAAATGAGCACTATTTGTGAATATGCTCGATCAATAATAACCAACTTGAAGTATTTTCCTAGAAGTGACATCTATGGCAAAGTGCCTATCACATATTCCTTCATGGTAGTGACGTAGTATTGCGCTAGCCTCTTCCGACTCAACTACTTGCCACAAGGCCCCGTCCTTGCTTGCTCAATAAATATTCCCATCTATGATTGTGTATGGTTGATTTTTCCTCCGAATTTCACGTCGCTGCCAAGTTGTCAACGCCTCAAGTAAGGTTAACTTGCTTAGATAATTAATGATGTCAATATACCCAAAATCACGCTACTCATCTCCAAGCATCAACGCAAAACAATCTAGCTTGTCCAACAATGCAACTTTAGTGTTACTAGGTGGTAAATTTAGGTCTTAAATCAAAGAGGCATGACTGGCCCTAATCCCTTTCACAGTCTTGATAATCAAATTATACGGTTGCAAAGACACTATTAATCTTGCCACTTTTTCCTCAGGGTGGGTTTGCTGTATTAGCAACTTAAGCCCTTCAGTTTTGCATTGTACTAGAGTTAGATATTGACTAGTCAGCAGGTAATGCTTAAATTTGGTACATACGAATAATAATGCCAATCCTAGTTTCTCGAGTGGAGAATACTTTAGCTCAAAAATAGTCATAAGCCGACTAGCGTATAAACCGGGTGGGCTCGACCGCTCCAGTCATTTTGCATTAGCACCACCACAACTACATACTTTGAAGCAGAAGGGTTCACAATAAATTGAGTTCTCCAGTCAGGATTCCACACAATTGGGTCACTTACAAGTTGTGACTTAACATATTCAAATGCTTGATCGCACTCCTCGCTCCATACAAAAGATTTAGCTCTCGCAATTAAGGCACTTATTAGTTGTCCAATTCCAACAAGATTAGGTATGAGATGATTGTGATAAATCGTCATTCCCCATAATCTTGACACTTGCTCTCTTGAAATTGGAGCCTTCAACTCCAAGATGCATTGCACCTTCTCTAGGTCAACTTGTAGCCCTCTTAGATAATTTCAAGGGAATCAATTTGATCATAATGAACTTTATTATTTCAAAAAGGATCCAAAAGGCCTTACAACTTAGCATCTTGAAAATCTAGCTTGACTAATCCTTCACGGTATTTAGTTTTGGTTGTTCTAGCCAAAACCAACTATAATTACTAATTTACTTTGAATTTGGTTAGCAATTGCAATTAGGGAAACTAGGAGTAGGAGTAGACAAAGAAGAACCATTGCTTGAAAGGTGTAATTGGATTATATATTAAACACCCACTCAGAATCATCTATTACAAAACACAATTTGCATTATTCCAAGGGGAGGAATAAAGTGCCCATATTGTCTTTACCTATAAAAAATCCAAACAATTTTTTTTTTTTTTTAATTTTTCAAATTATTTGTTAAAGTCACTATACTATGCATGTAGAAGAATTGTCCCTTCAAATTGATGAATTTAACATTGAATATTCCTAAAATTTACATCAACCATATTTACTTCTTTTTTTCAGATTTCTTTTGGATTACTTTAGTGGGTATGTAGAAGGATGTGGCATTTTTGTTGTTGAATTGAACATTTGGATATTCACTCACGTCAACCACATTCTTTCTATTTTTTATTTATTTATTTGAAGTTATTAATGTCAGTTGGTACAACTACATTCTTCTTTTTCTTTTTTTATTCTCTTGGGTTACTTTAATAAATATATAGAATGGTTTGTCATTTTATTGGCAAATTGAACATTAGGATTGAAGGATTCACATGAACCATATTCTTTTAAATTGTTATTTTTGTAGGTTTATATTTCTACCTTACAAATATATATAATTTACTTCAACCATATTTTTTTAATTTTACTAAAAATTATTTTGGATTATTTTAGAGGGTACATAGAAAGATTGACTATTTTTATTGATTTAAAGAGAACATTTGAATTTGTAGAAATTCACATGAATCATAAAAATGCTTTTTGGTTTTTCTATTCTTTTCAATTGTTTTCATAGATTGTTACATACACATTTGACTTTTTCTTTTTTAAATTGTTTATGTTACTTTTATACTTCTATAGAAGTCTTTGCCATTTAAATGTTTGAATAGAGCATTGGAATTGCATAGGATTTATGCTAACAACATTTTTCTTTTGATTTTTAAATTTCTTTCACATTGTTTTGGTAGGTTTGAACAACCATATTTTTTTAAGTTTAAAAAATTCCTTTGGGTTCTTTTCATATGTAAATAGAAAGATATATCATTTATATGGTTGAAGGGAACATTTGTGTACATAGGATTTATTCCAAGAACATTTATTTTCTCTTATTCGTTGTATAGGCAATTACTATTCTTTTTGAGTCTGTTGTGATAAACTATCACAATGAGCTCAAAATAAATTTTTGTTTAAAATTATTAACCACAATTCACAGGGTTGACGAATCTCTACGTCCACCCAAAAAAGGCGTCCATAACCTAGACGTCCGTCCTCACGAATGCCAGCAGACGCAGCGTCCCTCCCACCGTCGAAAGGGGGACGGGGCAGACGGCCCGAGGCGGACGCCTAGATCATGCGGACCAGATCAGTCCGCGTGTCGATCGGACGGCCGTAACCGGGGGGACGGGGGGACAGGCGGATGGGGCGGACAGCATCCGCGAATGTTAGCGGACGCTGTGGACACAGCGTCCGGACGTCCAACCGTCTTGTCAACCCTGACAATTCATTATTTGTACCTGTTAATCCCTAAAGGACCATTGTCCTTTTAGGGGACAAATGGAATTTGGGGCAAGTACCTATGGGCTGAATTTTTTTTTTTTTTAAACTTTTTTTGAAGATATAGAAATTAATTAGCTTCATAGGAATACATTTTTTTCAATTGGTGCTTGGAAACAAAAAGTTATGATCAAATAAGCTTAAAATAGGGGATGGGGGCAGCAAAAAAAATTTCCAATTTTTTAATTTTTAATTTTTTTTCTAAATTCTTCATATATTATATTTCATGTACATGGAAAGCTTTGATTCATTCCGTATGGATTTTTTATGAGAAAATTATCAACAATCTTGCTTTTCAGACAATTAAAGCATCTTTTTGAAAAAATAACTTGTTGGGTTCATTTTTTAATGCAATTTTTACAATTTTTCCAAAATAAAAGTTTCACATGGTTAATCTTTCTTGCTAGAAAAATCTCATCACTGGGATTAGTGCATTTTAATTTTATTTTAGAAATATTAATAATTTAGATTTTACTTCTATTTTGTACCTACTTTTATTTAACAATTTCTTAAAGAATAAAAATTAAGTTTCTTTGAATTCTTTTTTTTCCCTAAACTCTCAATTCAAAACCATACCATAAAGATTTAAAACTCAAAATTATATTTGGAAAAAAAATAAAAGTTAAAAACGTTCAAAGTCAAAAAACCTAGTCCTTCACTATGTTGAAGAACTTATTTTTTTCTACTTTAAACATAAATATCTTGCAATATGTATGGTCAAAATTTTTGAAATTCTGAAATTTTTTCTACACATTTTTATACTAGTTAGGTGTAAGATTCTAAGGTTAGATGTGAAAAAAAATAATTTAATTTATTTTACCTTCTGCTATAGAAATGGCAATTTTGAATGTTTTTTGACAAAAGATAGACTTTGGTCCTATAGAATTAAATTATCCCACCACCCCCCACCAAATATCTTGTATTTTTCAAGAAATAATTTTTATTGATTTTCATATGGAATATGTGGTATTGTTATTTTTATTTTGTACCATATTGATTTGTAATATATATTTTGTATTTGTATTCCTTAATTTATATTTTGTATCCATATTCTATTATTGTATCTATATCAAGATGATGGCAATGAAAGGGGGTCCAAATTTTTTTACTTCAAGATCAATAATTTAGGTTTCCAAAAAGAAATTTAATCAATGGCTAAGAGGTTCACAAGGGAGGGTGAATTTTTCACTACTAGATTTAATGATTGTGATTTTATGATTAGAAGGGGGCCAAGTAGGTATTAATCACAAGGTTGTGTTCACCTCTTTTGATCTCATTTTTCCTTTGAACTTTTTTTTATGGATTTTGACAACCGCATTTTTTTCTTTAGATTAATTTTGTGTCTATATATAAGGATTTTCCTTTTACATTGGTATATTCAATATAAGGATTTCATAGGATTTACATCAACTATATTTTATTTTATTGTAAACTTTAGATAATTTTTGTGCCTACATATAAGGGTTTGCTATTTAATTAGATGAAGAGAACATTGAAGATGCATAAATTCACACCAACTACATTATAATTTTCTTAAATTAACTCTATATTACATTTGTGCCTGGATGTAAAGATTTCAATTTACATTCATGAAATCTTAGCTTGCAGAGCATTCAATGCTTGAATATTCTTATAAATCCCAATAAAATTCAATATTCAATCTATCAATATAAAAACAAATTCTTCTATGTATCCACTAAAGTAGGCTAAAGGTATTTTTTTTAAATTAAGCCCTAAAGCGGTAAAGCCCCAAGGTCTTTTATCCATCAAATTCCATTCACAATTGCCATTCCTATTCCTAGTGCAAAAAAAATTTGAAATTGTTTTTCTTTGCATATCAAACCATAAGATCTTGTGCTAGATTGATAGACATTAAATGTTTTTTTAAGGGGCTAGGAAGGCCATTTAAAGCCCATTTCTTTGCTATTCTCCTAGCAAATAAAGAATGTCCTTTGTGAGAAATTTATTAAAAAAAATTAATTAAATCAAATCAAATTTAATTCTTAAAATTGAAAAAAAAAATTGAAAAAAAAACTTTAATTTATTTTTTGAAATTTATTTTAAAAAATAATATAACATAGTAGTTTTTCTGCAATGTTAGGCAATTGTTGTGGCATAGTTTCATACTCTAAGAACCAAGGGATACTCATTGCGCTCTATAGAGGCTAAAAAACATCTACTGAGAATATGTGGAAGAAAATTAAAAAAATTTGACCACATAGATTGCAAGATATTTGCGTTTTAAGTGAAAAAACAATTATTTTTTTACCTTCCTATTTAGATATTATGGCTTTGAATCTTCCTAGATTAAAATTTTGCACTATGCATGTTGAATTAAAAAATACTTATATTGAAGAATTGAGTTGATATTCTAGGAATTCCCTTAATAAAAATTTTATTTTTTTATTTTTTTAAATTATTTAGTAGAATTGTAGAAGTAGGTTTTGGATTGAATGAAAAACTAAATTGTTAACAACTCTAAGATGGAATTGAAACACAATACTCCCAATGGTGAGATTGCATAAAAACTAAACTCAATCAAACAATTTTTTTGAAATACTTAGATTGCCTAAAAAACAAGATTGTTTATAATTTTTTCATTACTAGCTAGAATAGAAAGAATCAAATCTTTATATATAGACAAGAGTACTTTCTATAAACAATAAAATTTTGAAAATTTTATTTTGACTTTTAAAGATTTTTTTGGTATTATTTGACAAAACTTGTTTTGGCTTAGGGTGGCAAAATTTTTGCTTTTGACCACTAATTGAAATAAATATTATATTCTCAAAAAGTCAATATATTTTCTTGTCTTCCAAAAAAATTTCAAAAAATCACAAAGAAATTTGAAACAATAGTCTATCCAATGCTACATTCTAAGTACCATTCTAATGTTGAATTTAATAATTGAAATGAAAAATCATTATATCTATCCACAAAGGTAATTAAAAACTGAATTCCTAAAAAATGTTAAATTTACAACATTCAAACCAAAAAACAACAATTCATTTTTTAATGAAGACCTTTATTATATTATAAGCTATAACAATGAAAAATTCTTGCCACACTTATTTATAATCTATACTACATCAAATTTCTAAAATGATTATTGTTATAAATGAATATTTGAAAAAGTGTGCAAGTCTAAAGATGCTACCTTGTTTGACATCCTAGAAAGAATCCTAAGATAAATTGAATGAGTCCATAAGGCACACTAACATCATAGCCTTTGCACTCATTGGTCACTACCTATCTTCCATTTGTGCTATCCGTCACCGCCTTTCTATACATCCATGACCATTCTATAATAGATTGAATGAGTGAGGCCAAAAAAAAGCCAAGCTCTTCTATAGAGTCTGTTGGGTTTATAGCGTCCATGTCCATCCGCCATTGCCTCTTGTGATCACTTATTTACCTACCCTTAATAAATATACGAGCACTATTAGGTTCTAGTTTCAACGTGGGTTTTTATCCTAAAAGGGTTCTTAGGTGCTGTCCATTGTGCCTTCTAATCAATGGATCTTTTTTGATGCCTAAATGCCCTACACTTGCAAAAAAAACAAAAACTACCCTAAATGCAAGAAATAAATTCAAACAACCGAACTACTAAGGCCACTGTGATTTTCTAATGGAAGTGCTTATAATATAATTTTAGCAATACAAAGTCAAATTTTGGTTCACACTGTTTCCGAAAACATCAAATTCATCAAATTCTCACATTTTTAGCAAAAATTATGATTAGATGAAATTTAGCCTTTGAAGTGGCTTTTTAACTTCATTCATTCTTTTTTAACCAACTCCTAATTTCAATTTACTCTGTAATTTTATTTCTACTTTTGTATTAAGAGCTTCTAATTAATTGCCAAGTTTGGAGCCAAATGGACAATTTTCACCTAACTTCATCCATTTTTAAATCTAAACTTCATCCTTCATTAATTTTTAGGGTTTTCTTGTTTTTTCCAAAGTTCTATGTGGTCTTGGACTTTCCTATATTCATTTTATCAAAGTTTAAACCCAAATTCTTTCTTAGTAAATTCTAATATAGTTTGATTTGCTAATTCCTTTAGACTAAAGGGATAAATTGCTTCTAGTCAATTACTATTTTTACACTTATAAATTTCTTCCTTAAAGACCTTGATTTCAGATATTCAAATAAATAATTCACTTTAAGTTTGGACTTCTTTTGTGAGAGTTATCTATAGATGAAATTTGACTACTAGGTGATACAACA
This sequence comes from Pseudoscleropodium purum, assembly GCA_963969395.1. NCBI lineage: Eukaryota > Viridiplantae > Streptophyta > Bryopsida > Hypnales > Brachytheciaceae > Pseudoscleropodium > Pseudoscleropodium purum. Next base: position 13,609,070 of record OZ017797.1, read on the forward strand.
AATTTCATCCACTAATTTTGTTCAACCTCTAATTTAAAATTTACTTTTAATTTCACTTCTATAGTCTGGACTCTTATTTTCACCTAAATTTCTATTCTTGTTCCTATTAGATGAATTTGACTATTATTCATCCAATTTAAGTTTAAACTTCATCATCTAATATCTTGTTCATTTTACATCTATTTTCTAAGTGTCATATATTTTTGAAACCCTATAGACCTACTCTAAAATTTTACAAAATTGAAATTGGAAAAAAAAATCTAATTTTCAAGGACTAAATCTCACTTGAAGTTCAGGTATAGTTCATTATATTAAAATCAATAATTAATAGAACGAAATGGAAAAAGGATAATTAGTAACTTACCCCGTCATTAATTTCTTCAATAAGGACATCAAACACACCTTTGTAGTGACTTTTATTTTCCATGTTTTCTTAAAATTTTGCTCATTGCTTGATTTTTTCTAAAGTTTTTTTTAATACAAAGTTTTGGCAATCCTATACTACTACTTCATCCTCCAACAATTTCTAACCTATCTTTTCTTTCTACACCTCCTCCTTTTTTTAAATAATATTATACTCCATTATTTATATTCCAAGGTTTGACTTTGAATTAAAAAAATAAGAGTAATTTCAATGAATATTTAACTATTTACAAATTTCCTTAATTTCAAGTCAATTATTGAGTGAATCTAAGTCTTGTGATCTAAATCACTTCTTCTAGATTTTTTCTTATCCTAGTATCCTACCTTCACTTCTTCTTCCTAAGTTGCCTTCACCATCCCTAATTTCATTTTATTTCAATCTCAAGTTGTACTTCCCTACTCTCTACACTTACTTGTTTTTGAGTTTGGATTCTTGACTATGGAATTGTCTAATTCTAAATTCTCTCTAATTTTTCCACTACATTTCTTTCTATCCAAAATCTATTCTACTTCTATTCTACTTATTTGCATAATTTATTATAAGTTGTAATTATACTCCTAATCCTCTCTATGTATGAACTACTTCAATACCAATCTTCTATCCTAATTTTCTATCATGTTTTGTGTGAATATGTCTTAATCTTTCCTTTTGGCATTAGAAAAAATACAAGGCCTCAAGAAGGCCACTCCATAACCCTTTGAGGATCCTGCAAATTCCATTTTTTTTATTAACTAATTTCTTTTTCAGAATTCCCGCTCACTGTAAGTCACGATGTCAAGTACTCATGAGTGGCTCTAAATTTGAGTAGAAAGTGTTTAATAATCAAGGTTAAGATACTTTAATACACCTTGATAATGATTATTAAATAATTTCTATTTAGGATGCACCTTTCACTAAAACCAAAGTTGTGAAAAGAAATGCAAATACCCAAACAATCCTTGAATGGCTTACCAATTAAGAATTTTTTTTATAGCAATTTGAAAGACAATTTTGTGGATATTTGGTGAGATTGAAGGGCGAAGAAGTTTCTTTTAATAGAAAAATTAATAGTCCATCATAAATATTCAAAGGCTATGGAATAATTTAAAGATGAACCAATCATTATCAAATGTAGGAATTAAGTTCAAAGTCAAATTTTGAACCTCATTTTGGCATAGCAAAATAACTTTTTTCAACTTCTAGGCCTCTTCCATGTTTCTATACTTTGTTGCAATTTCAATTTCCATTTTGACTCCAATTTCCATTCTGATTATGCTTCTGATTTCTTTTTGTCAACTTCACTTTGCTTCATCTATTTAGGTGGGTTTCCCAATTTCATTTTGCTCTAATTTTTGTTTAGCAATTTTTTTGATCAATGTTCATGGGTATTAAATTTTTTTATTCAGATCAAAATGCGAATCAAGACATTGAGCAATAGTGAGAGAGCTTTGATTGTTGGAATGCAAGTAGGTGGCCTTAAATTAGGTCACATTATTGAAATTCTACATATGCTATGTTCCATTGTTTCAATTGTTTTCACCTAATGGAAAGTCTACAGCCAAATTACTACTCTCAAGCCAAAACCTCCACCTAGAGAATTGTCTAATTGTGATGTGACAGACTTAGGTTGATTGATCCATCAAGATTGACGACTCATTTTAGCAATGCTTGCTAGAACTTTTCAAGTTCACCGGCATACCATGCACGAAGACATTTGTAGGCTAGTATTTTTGAAATTGTGTAGTACAAAAGAAGCCATATCTTAGTAGAGATTATAAAACTCAAAGACTGGTTTTTGCTAGCAAATACTATCATTGGACGATTGACGATTAAAAGAGAGTCATTGGACAAATGAATCAAACTTTGAACTTGGGAAGAATTCTAGATGGATTCGAGTTTGGAAAAAAACTTAGGAAAAATACATGCATTGCATTGTGTTGCCCCTACTTTCAAATTTGAACAAACTTTGGTGATGGTATAGGAAAGTTTTATAGGATTTGATAAGTCCCCCCTTATTTTCATGCCTCAAGGTGAGCATATAGTAGTGAATTTCATCCAAAACATCAATGAAGGTACACTCTCTAGATTTTATTTTATACATGAACCACAAAAACTTATACTTATGGAAGAAGGTGCTCCTATCCATTGCGGAAAAGCTCCTGTAATGTGAAAGAAAGCTCACACCACTAGAAATGCTCGACCAAAACAACAGAAATTCAACTGATTTTTGTTATTTGGGACAATAGAATGACCATTTTGTAACTTTCTGTGAAAATCAACAAAATGACAATTTTTTCTGTTGATTTGAATAGTACAATGACCAAATCAACAAGTTTTTGTTGAATTTGGAATCTTTTAAGAATCTTTTTGAAATCTTTGGAATCTTTTTGAAATTTTTTTGGATTATTGAGAATCTAAGTATAATGATTTAAAAATTAATAATCATGTAAAATTCAGTCTTTTTTCAATTCAGCAGACTTTGGAGTTCATTCTCGCATAGTAGAATAAAAATTTTCAAAAAAATTAGAACCGAGAAAAGTTGTAAATTCAAGCTAACTTTCACCTCCAAAAATCCGTTTGTGATTTAAATTCTCCAACCAAAAGTTATAGACAAAAATCAGAGAGGGGTAGTTAGGAACATTTATTTTGACATTTTCAAACATCCTCTCTGACTTTTGTCCATAACTTTTGATTGGAGTATCAAAATCACAAACGGATTTTTGAAGGTGAAATTTAGTTTTAATTTACAACTTTTTTTAGTTCCAAGTTTAAGAAAAAATGTGTTCTACTATGACTAAATGACCTTTGAAATACGCTAAAAATACAAAACACATGAAAAAACAATGAAAAAACTAAATATATAAAATTCTAGTTCTTGTGTGGTCACTTAAATATTTAGGTGGTTTAGTAGTTGGAACCTTGGGACCTCCAAACATGAGGTCCAAGGTTCAAATCCCCTTGGAGGCACCTATCCGCCTGGCGGATGGCCTAGGTGGCCCTGTCTGCGTGGCCAGCTACCTAGGTGGTTGCTTGGGTAGAAAAAATAATTATTTTAAACGGACACCACCCCAAAAAAATTTAATTTAATTTAATTTATCCAAAACAACAGAAAAAATCAACAGATTTTAATTTGATTTTGTCCACCACAAAAAGCCTAAGAACAAACAAGAAATGATTGAATGCATTCAAATGGTATTAGTCTGGAGCAACTATAGAGATTGATTGCAAACGTGCCTAATCAAATAGAAGTGGTGATTTTAGCCAAGGGCAATAGTACCAAATGGTAGACATTCTATGTTAAGAAAAATGTTGTATAATTTTAAAGTTTCAATGTAAATATTTATTTTGATGTTGCAATACTCTTCTATACAATTCCAATGCAACTTTTGATTCCAAAATCGGTTCATTTTCAAACATGATATGGCTTTCTAAAATTTTAGAAATCTTAAGTGAATATTGCTTCTAAACAAAATTCTTAAATGAAGTGGATCTTACAATACATATTCCACATGGATTGTTTTACCTTCTACTACCTGTCTTGTTTTTTTAGAAGAAGTCAACTTCTAATTATTACTTAATTGTCTTCAAGAGATTCTAAATTACAATCCATTTAATTCTTAAGGCTTTTGACTTCTTCTATCTTTTTAATATTTTAGAGTTTTAGTATTTGTTCCTTATAGGGACTAAACTTACCTATTCAAATTACAAGGTCACTTAGAATTTGAACTTTTCAAGTGAAAATTATCGATGGATGAAGTTTGATTACTAATTAGTTTTTCAAAACTTCAATCTCTAGTTTCAAAATTTAAAATAAGAAGTACTTCTACGAGTTTGAATTGAAATTATAACTTCTACTATGTTTTGAATTTTTAAACATTGAAGAAAATGGTTGATTTAGGCACTTATCTTGGACTTGACTTCATCCAAGAGGTATTCAAACATTGCCTTAGCACCCCTATTTTTCTCTATCTTATTTTCTTTTTGCAAATTACTCACCACTTAATTTGATGAATTATAATTCAAGTTGTAAAATTAAATTCTAATCTAACTTCCTACTTCCCCTCCTAAATTTCTTCTATTCTTTTTCTTCTAATTCTTTTTCTATTCACTTCATTTTTTTTTCTATTTTTTTTCTCTTTTTCTTTTATTTATCTTCAATAATTAAAGTCAAATTATTGAAATAACAAATGTAGACAATATTCACTAGCCAAAGTCAATTAGCCAAGTTATCTAAGATTTTTGTCACCCTACTTTAAATTAAGAATTAATAATTGACCTCACTAATTTATATATGGCTAATTAACATTCTTCCTTGATTTCTCCTAGTCCCTGTCTATTGCTAAGGTTCCCCCAACCACTAAATCACCATAGATTTCTTTCTTTTGGAGGTTATGACAATAATATGCAATTGGGCATACTCTTCATTTTCTTTATCTTTTTCTTTTTCCCTTTGTTTGTTTCTTTTTGTAATTTATTTAGACACCCAATTTTCAAACTCCAATCTTTATATTTAGACCCCAGTGGACTCTATCCAACTTCTATAAATGTTCACACCCGATTCTCAACTCAACATCCTAAATGCCCCAACATGATGGGACTACTGATGTCTCTAGCTCACAATCTTTAATCTGATTGAATATTAAAAGAGGCAATTATCAAGCAACCTATAGGTTATCATTGCCTATTAAAGACTATTGGAATACAAGATTGGGGGATTGAAATTAAATAGGGAATTTGAATTGAAACAAGGGGGATTAGATTGAAACAATTAAAGATGTTCAAGCTAAATAATTGAACAATTCATTAGAGAATTGGCAAATCAAAGCTTTGTTGTTTGAATTCTAAAGTACAATGAACAAAATAATAAGGGAAAGCAACATGCCAAAGATACCATAACAAGATAAATACTAGATAAAAGTTGACAAGAGACAAATTAGTAGATGTTTGTATAACCACTCAAACTTGCATAAACACCAATACTTGTTAGTATAATACACTATATGCACCTGGTACGTTGGTCATTGAATTGGCACCCATTGAATGTTTTATATAATTGTTAAAATTTGTTGTGACCACCAATTTTGGCACTTATTGGTGCTGGAATGTTTGGAAATTTGGTTGGTTGCTTATTGAAGCTAAAGCTCACTATTCTAAATTTTAGTGGAATTTTACCACTACTTAGGTAGTTTCTATAAATTTCCCATTGCTAGGAAACGTAGTTGATTTTCCATGAAACCATCTTTTGCAATCCAAAAAATTACAAAACTTTTTTAATAACCTCTAAAAAGTTTTCAAATGCTAATCGAAAGTTTATATATTTACTTTCATAAATCATGAAAAGTTCTAAAATCATTACCTCTTTCTTTAAATTCCCCCAAGGAGCAATCATTCTTGTACTAGGAAATCTTCACAAACCAACTTCATCATTGAGATCTTAGCGTGTTTTTAAGCCTTAAACACCTCTCTCCAATTCTTAGTGCACTTTCTTTTAGAATCAGCAAATTTAAATAAATTTGGTAATAATTTAAATTAAGTGTTTTCTAAGATTTTGTCTACCATGGCTCAAATCTATCTTAAATTCCTAATCGATATACCAAACACCTATTTAGACATTGAGAATAGTAAATAAAAGTGCACTTCTAATTTTTGGAGAAATAATACACCATAATTGTAGGGACTTCTACTAATGCAATGTTAACACATTTATTAGGTCTTTTAGAATGAAAAATACCATACAAAATGAATAAAAAAAAACCCCAAGGCCCACATGACAACTATGGGGCTCACAATTCTACACACTATTTCTAGATCTCTAACATTGAAATGACTATGAAAGTAATATCATCAAGATTGTGAAATTGAACATGTAATACCAAATGTTTGTTATCTTGTTGTTTTAAGCTTTGCCAAAATTCTACTCAACCCATTGAACTAGTCATTTAAATTGTTTCTTCATATAACCTTGCTAATTTGTTTCATTAGAGGAAATTTGGGGGGTCGGGAGGGCTGTTTCAAGCTTGTTCCCCCGCCTCTGTTCCCATTGTTCTCGATGTCAGTTTAGGTTTTTTTGAAGAAGAAAAAATTGAAAAAAAAATTTAACTAAAAATTTGAATTTTTTTTCTTGGTGACATGGCAGTTGCAGTGCCATGTCAGGTAGTAGATGCAAGGTTGTTCCCCCAACACTAACAGCCAAGGGAACTTGCAGCCCTCCATAGTTGTAGAAAATCTTCTAATCGAACATTAGAATATAATGTCTTCGAAATATTTTGGAACTTTAGGTAGATTCACAAAGCTCTTTACTACTACAAGCAAGATAATGGTGAGATCTCATGAGATCCAAACATTGACTTGTTATTGAACAAAAAAGTAACAATCCCAAAGGGATTGCTAATTTTATTGTAGTATAGTAGTAAAGGTTTGTTAATGGGGAATTTTGTAATGCAATAGGAATTATAATTAATAAAATATAGATTATAAAACCAATCTTTGACTAATTGTTGAATTCATAAAGACTAAAGCCAATCACTGGCTAATTCAACTTATATATGAAAATATAGACAAGTATTGCAAATACGTTTTTTATTTCAAAGAAAATATAAAATATAAAAATTACCTCAAAGATGAATAATCACTACAAGCTATATAGGAAAATAAAAGACAAATTGACTTTCAGTCATTGTACAAGATGACTCTATATATCCTAAAATCCAAATAGTTATTGTGTCTATTTGATACTCCTTATTTCTAAAGTAAATTCGTCCTTTCATCTTTTTTCTATTACTTTTTAATTTTGACCATTAGTCTTTTTCGTATATTGAAATGAAAGTTAAGTCTACTTGACCTTTTAAAATCAAATTGAAACAACCTCCTTACAATTATTTACATTTAATGACAAAATCTTAAAATTTTCTATAAAAGTAAGACTACATGTGCATTAGGGTTCTAATTACTTACAATTATAAGAAGAAAAAATTCACTTATAGTTATAAGAGCCATGCCAAACTCCACACTCTAAAACAAGGTGCCAATGATTATAGACATGTGCTACAATAACTTCCATGATACTTTTTGATATTTCCATACAAAGCTCAAATATTTTTACCTTAAATCCGCCTTCATCCATATATTTTCTCTCATCTCTAGCATATTCACCATGTTTATACAACTCTAATTAATTTGACACAAGAACCAATACTCACTTTTGTTGGTACACATTCTCTATTGTCTATCAAAATTGACTCTACATTGTACATGGGCCTCATTCCTTTCAAAAAAAAAAAGAGTGAAAAAAAAGAACAAGAGAGCCTTTTCAAAACAAGTAGAACAACAAAAGGAAACAATTTCATATATTGCCTTACCCAAGACAAACAAATTATCAAGAAGTTAAATCTTTTAAGGGAAAAAAATTACTTTTTGTATTAAGAGACTACCTCCTACATCCTTATGACATGAACACTAAAACCCTAAAACCTAAAAACTCTCAATCTTTTTTCCAATTAATTATTTCTATATATATCACAAAAAAATGGTGAACACAAAACTAAAAATCTTTACAAGAATAGTGAATATGAGCATTAAATATGGAAATAATTGTAACATACAATGAAGATTAAATTTAATATAACAAGAAGTATTTAAATATAAAATAAAAAGTCATACCACGTATAAAAGGCCCCAACCTTCTATCACATTTAAATACAAAACTATTTCTTATATATAATACTAAATGTATGACTAACACTCCTACTAGTTGAGTATTTAAATACATTTTGTTGAAAATATTTTTGAACTATGTCTTGAGTAAATTGTGAAATCTTAGAATTCAAACTATTTCTAGATTTATTTGTATTTATATTATAATATTATTTGTATCTATTTTTATTAATTTTATAAAAAATAAAATTATTTTGTCTTTATGAATTATAAACATTGAATCTTCTTTGCCAATTATATTGTGATTGAAGTATTTATAAATTATTAATGTATATATCATAAAGTTGTTTGTATTGTGTTTGAAGTTGATAAAGACAATTTTCAAGAATTTGATTTATAGTTTTTAAAAGTGGACAATATTATAATGGTAGAATTTGATCTCCCACATAAAATCTTGTCATTAAAGATTGACTTAGAGTTGAGCTTGGAGTATCTTTCATTCCAAGGTCATTCATAAATTGTTGGTGTTTTGTTCATGGAAGATATTTTGTAAAATATTGGCTATCATTTCATTTATAGGAAGGTATTCTAATTTAACTTGATTAATTTGTGCAACTTCCTTTATGAAGTGATATTGTGTTCCAATTTGTTTAGTTCTAAAATGGAATTTAGGATTTGCACTAAGTGCCATTGCACTTTGATTATCAATATATATAGTTGTTGGATTTTCTTGGAAAAATCCTAAATCTTTTAATACTCTTTGAAGCCAAAAAACTTTAATACAAGCTTTAGATAAAGCCATATATTTAGATTTGGTACTAGAAACAACTACACTAGTTTGTTTTTTACTTGACTATGTAATTATTCCACCAATGAGAAAGAAACAATACCCGGTTGCAGAATGATGAGTATCTTGATCACCAACCCAATCCGCATCTAAATATCCATATAAAATATGGCCGTTAGAAGATTGTTGATGTACAATATTTTGAGTAATAGTTCTTTTAATATAATGCAAGACTCTTTTAGTAGCTTACCAATGCAAAAGTCTAGGATTAGAAGACATTGGGATAAACTATTTACACTATATGCAATATCAAGGTGTCTAAATATTTGAGCATGAATTATAGAGCCAATTATGGCTTGAGAATAAGGAATATCTTTAGAAGCTTCTTATTCTTCAATTGTGGAAGGGCAATGAGCTTTGGATGATTTGTATCCTGCTTTGAATGGAGTAGAAACCAAATTAGATTGATCCATATGAAAGTGTTCAAGTATACTACTTAAGTATTTAGTTTGATTAATCATAATCAAGGATTCTTGACAATTTTGAAAGATGTGTATTCCAATATGAGATTGAAGTTCACCATCATCAGTCATATCAAAGGCTTAGTGTAAAAGATTTTGTAAACTATAAATTGCATGTAAACTATTGTCACATGTACTTTTTGTTTTTTAGTTCATACTTCTTGTAGGAAGTTTAGATTTTGAATCATTGATGAACTATTTCTTTGATTATGTATGCTTAAAAAATAAGTGATTTTCCAAAAAAATCCTTTTCAAAACTAGTATTTATGGCATCCTAAACCCTAGACATTAGAAACATGTGACAATAGAAACTAGCACACTATTTAATTAAAACTATTTTTTTTAAATTAATGAAATTTTGAAAAAATTTAAAATATTTGCAATATAGCCTAGGCAATTATGGTGTAAGTTGAATCACATTTTTATGGATTTAAAATAAATAAAAAATAAAAAATAAATAAAAATTATTCACCAGATTTTTTAATGTTGATTCAGCCCTCTTCAAGCCCCATCCTTGATCCTTCTTGTAATGCTAGCTTCATGAATCTCCCTAGACTAATGACTATGTTCTTTGGATGCAACGAGTTTCTTTTCTAATGAAATACTATGTAGTATGACCTCTCCATGGTAAAAAAAAACATCACGCATGTGGCAAAAACTAGTCACACAACTTTTGACCCAGCCTCTTCCCATGGCCTAAGCCCAATATCTCCAACTACTTTGTAGTTGAGTATTGCTATTTCAAACTATAGATTGATCTTGGTTGCTAAAACTACACATTTGGGTGGACTTTTTTTTAGATGGTAAGCCTAGCTGAAATATAGAACTCCACCGTTCATAATTTGAAGTGAACAATGTATGTGCAAGCCATAAATTGTTCAAAAAAAGACTTTGTATGAGAATTTTTCTCAAGCTAGTTTCTTTTTAGAATTTTTTGGTACATGGTCCCCAATTTGAAATGTTATGAAATTTTTTGAAGATGTGACCAACTTTATCACAAAAAGCAAAGGAAAAAAAGTTCAAGAAAAAAAATGAATTTAACATGTGCAAAAGCCCCTCCAAATCAGAGTTGCCCGGAATTGAATGCCCACAAAAAACACTTCTTTCAACTTCTAATGCTATGATCTCACAATTTGTGCTACCAAAAGCTCCCATTTTTGGGTTACAACATAACAAAGTAGTCTACTACCAAATCCTACGGTTAGATGCAAAAAAAATTATTTTTCATTTTTTAGGGGGGGCCTTGTCATCAAAACGGCCCATTTTGACTATTTTTTGGTGAAACATAGTCAAAGAACTTTAGGCATTAATCTTCTCATTTGGTTCAAATTCAAAATACTACAAAGTAATTTCCAAAGAGGTAATTATTCAAATCTACACCTAGTGAGTGAAAATTAGAATGTTACACCTTGAGAGTATTTCCATAAACGTAGAATTTCTTAGAGGCATCAAATTTATACTATCAAACTATAGATATATTTAGAAATCCAATTGAAGAATTGTAGATGGGAAGTTTTCAAACTTCTACAAAAGAAAAATAAAGACAAAGAAAAAAAATCAAGTAGACTTGTAATCATAAAAGAGTGAAATGCACAAATAATATTAGTAGGGATAAAGTAGTGTCTTATAGAAAAATTAGTGATGAAATTATAGAAGAAGTTGCATTTGATGTATTTAAAAAAAACACCAAATAAATCAAGTAGTCAAATTAAGAGTATAACTTAGATATATTGTTGGGTAACTAAGTTGAACCAAAATATAAATCCTTCCTAAAGTCTTTTGCAAGGTCATCCCTTGTATAAAAATTAGAAGACTAAGAAGAAAATATCTCTAATAAAGCTAATAAAATAAGGAGAAGAAGTCATTATAACTTTTGTAGAAAAATAGGCCATTTTCAAAAGATGTGTTCTAGTCTCTAGAAAATGAAGTTTTTTGAATTCTAGACAACGAAATTTAATCCCTCAAATGAGTTTTGAACCTAGATTCTTGGGAGTAATATGATTCTTAAACTTACTTCAAGTTCAATCAATTATTATACTTGAGCTAGTTCAAATCAAGACAATTATTGACACACTTATTTATTTCATCCGTTTGGTGAAAATAAAGATAAAAGACCATTTTATTAAAATTTTCTTAAGAAAAGTTTTTGGATAAAAATATAAAACTTCTTGTGTCAAAGAAAATACTTTTTTGGTACATCTCTAGAGTAGGCTACTATAAGTCTAATACTTTTTTAGACTAAAGGGTCTTTGTAATAAACACTTATCCTTTTTTTGTCCCCTTGACCTTAAACACATGGTTTTTTGCTCATAACTTTTGTGTCCTATATTTGTTTCTTATGAAATTTGAAATGAAGGTATATGTGGTAGTTTCAAACATTTAGTAATTTTTTCAATTTTTTTTCAATTAGCTTATTATTTTTAAACACCCCCAATTGGATGTTTACCTTGGCCTTTCTGGAGGTTCTTAGTATTGTTTCTGACCCAAAAATCCAAATTTGAAGGTTGAAACTAGATTACAAGGACTTTTATTAAAGTTGTACAAATCTATAAAGAGATTTTCTAAAAATTGTAAAGTGTCCACCTTCCATATGTGCTCAAAGTGCACTACCTTTGTATACATATATATAGAAAAAACATTTTTTTCCTAAAGATGAAAATGGTTGAAAAGAAACATTTTCTTTTATAGAATTTTTTTACTATTTAGAAAAAATCAAATTCCATATTGATATATTTCTTTCATTTTCCATCACTCTTTTTTTGTGCATAACTTTTAGAGATAAATTCTTTTTGGCCTAAACTTTCATACATACTTTTGAATGCTTTACAAATTATCCATATTTTTTTTCACTTAGAAAATAATTATTCCAAAAGTCACAGTACTCTAGTACTAAGGCCATTTTGAGCCAAAAATGGCTTGTGTTTCTTGCAACTACCCTAGGTTATTCTCAAGTTTACCTTGGATTAGGTTTTGGATCTTAAAATTCCCAAATCTAATGTCAAATTATACTTCTTTTACCCCTAAAAGACCAAACTACATTTTTTAATAACATAGCAATTTTGGGTAGCTCACAACGAATAGAATTTTTTTTTCTTTGAAATATTTACACAACATGTGTCCAAGGATTAGCTTTAAGGCCCAATAATTTTCATAGCTTTTGACTGCATGGTTCAAAAGTTATTGCATGATATGTCATTTTTTATGCTTAGCAGACAGCCCAAAAATTTCTTAAAAAATCACATTTTTCAAAAATAAACATTTGAAATTGGTTTTCTAGATCTATTTGTATATAGAAAGCTTTGAATCATTCCATTTTGATTTATAAAATGAAAATTATGAGGTATTTTAGTTTGCAAGCACATAGGAATTTCTTGCACTAAAATAAACTTGGGAGTCTTTTATTTAACTCAAATTTTAATATTTTCTGAAAAAAATAAAAAGATATAATGTGGATTATTTATTATCACATTGTGATTGTTGGAATTGGCATGTTTTGGTTCCATAATTAAATTCTTAACAATTTAGTGTTTTGATTCATTCTCTACTTCTTTTTATTTACTATTTTTTTCCTATATATTGTGCAATTTTAAATGATCTAAAATTTTTCAAGTATATATCCAAATTGCCTTGAAGAATGAATCCAAGGAAGCACAACTATTTAGAACATTTTTTCATGCAAATGTGACCTTGTAAAGTGTAGTTGCCTATGTTTTCGCAAGGCCCAAAAAAGGATTTTTGTCACTTCAAATGCTAGTATCTTGCAATCTACACGATGGAAAATTTTGAAATTTTTTCCATATCTTTTCAAACCAGATTATTACAAGATCCTACAATTACATGTGTCCAAAAATTTCTTTTCTAAAATTTGGTACTTGCACTAGAAATTGCAATTTTGGAGCATTTTTGGTGAAAACATAGTCCAAAACATTTAGGGGTAAAATGCCCCTATTAGCCTTGATAGTACCTATTGTATTGGCATATCAAAGTGTCTAGATTTACCAAATGCTATTCAACTTCTAATACCTTGGAGTCTAAGTTGGAGCATTTTTACATGTACAACTCAAGTAACCCAATCAAATCCATTTTGCCAATTCACCAAAAAAATACAAAAAAAAGCTATGCAAGGTTGGTCTCTTTAAATACCAACAATACACATAGTCAAATAGAGTTTAAATATTTGTACAATCTCACAATTACATGAGCTTCGTCAAAATTTATATCATAAAATTACTTGGTGCCCGTTACAAAGAATAGAACAAGTTAGGGAGGAAATTTTATTTTATTTATTGATAAAGAACAAAAAATTTCCCAAAAATACTTGGATTCTTCATAAGGTAGTAGATCTCATGTATGCTCATTCCTTAGAAGAAGTCAAAATTAGCAAGGTTACATTAGGTGTCTAAAATTCACACGCTTGTTATTACTTTGACACAAAAAATTATTGAAACATTTTTCTTATAACTAAAAACATTAACTCCAAATGAACATTAGAACTATCAAAGGATAGTCTAAAAGTAGAATTTAATGACCCTCCTTGTATAGAAGCTATGTCTACAAATTGATCAAAACTTTTCAAGAATGTATGCACAAAGGTCTTTACTAAAGTCACAACAATAGTACTAAGATAACAATGCTCAATTGTCTAGTGACAAGCTCTTAGCAACAATAATAAGCCAGCTATTATAGATCTTGGAAAATAAAAATCAAATTAAATGAGTCATGTCACCATAATTAAGACATCAAACACACTCTAATGTCACTTGCAACTACTCACAAGAACTTGCAACATGCAACTAACACCTAAAGCAATGAACACTTTTCCAAATCCATTTGCTATGTCCAATAATGTTTAAGTATAACACCAATTAACATAATCTAAACCTTAGGATACATTTGCATATGATTGGCATTAAGATGGATTTATTGCTAAAAGATAATAGCAGAGGAATAAAATTAAAGTCTCTATTTTGGGAGATTAGGATTCTGTCAAGTAAGTTGAATAAATATGGACAAAGAATGATGATGGTAGAAATTAAAACATTATCATTTACACATGGTTTTTGTTTTTTGTTTCTTAAGAAACATAACAAATTAGACAACTCCATCCTCACCAAGTGGGCATATTTGAAAAAATCTATTGCTAAAAAAATTAGACACTTGTCCTTTTGCACTTATCTCCATTGCACAACTAAAAATCAGTTCAACTTTAACCTTTGTTGTCACTCTTTTTCTTGCTTCTTGTTATTGTAATCAAAAATTAAATTAATGATCTACTTGAGTTTCAAAAGTTTTTGTGCACGATTTCTTGCATTGTGCACTGCTCAAACATGGGTTGTATTCTTTGGAATGACGAGAAGTTGATGAAAAAAATGCCACTTCCACTCAATGTCTACAAAGCAGGTTGGAAAGAAGAAGAGCATGTTTTAGCCATGAAGATTTGTAGTGTATGAAAACTAACCTTGCATATCATTCATTTTTTAATCTATATTCTTGATAAACTATTAGTTGGAACTTTGGAAATCTTATACTTTGCAACCAATACTTGGCAAGTACAAACGTCATTCTTTGCTACTCATTTGTCTCAGGTCTTATTAACTAAAACCAGTAGCAAATTAGATTCCATTATATAATAATAATAAAGGAGGTTGTTGATGAAATCACCAAAAGTATTTGCAAGAAAACAAAATTTTCACTTGGATGTTAATGAAGTTTATTAATTTTAGTTAATTGAATGAGTGAAAGTGCAAAAATGATAGGTATAGTCATGTACAAAAATGGATGATTGTTATAGCCTACATGCATTTCAATGTGTGTGATGAAATATTAGCACATATAAAAAAAATCCTCTAGTATATACATAGCTATACTAATACTAATAAACTATGCTTTCCCTATGCAATTCATATGTGTAGATAAACTAGTAGGATTAAAGTTGTAAATTTTTGAGCTGTTTTGAGAGTATTTTTGAGAGCTTTTGGTAGTTGTTTGTTTGTTGTTGTTGTCCAATTGGGTGGTTTTGGTTGTTTACTTTAATCCTAATTGAAGTCTTTTTGTTGCTTAGTTAGTCGATGTATTTGAAAGGATTCCAAGTTGGTAGTTTAAAATTTGAAGGGTAGTTCCAAATTGGGTATTAGTTGTTTGATAGGGTTCATCAGTCCAATTTGGGTTCAGTCTAGCCGGTGGCATGGTTGTTAGTCTAAGTTGGGTCTTAATTGGAGTCAAATGAAAGTTGATCCCAAATGGATGTTGTCAGTTGAATTAGTTGAATTTGTTGAGTCGGTTATTGTAGTTGGTCTTCATTGTTTCCAGTTCCTATTTGGTTGTCTATCTCTCTCATTTTTTTTACCCACAACAAGTGAAGCTAGTGTGTCCCAATTAGTTAAGCTGTGTAATTGTGTGAGAGAATGTGTGTTGTCCGAGTTGGAGTGTTCTATATGTGTGCTAATTGGTTCGATTTGAGTGATGTTGTTTTTGTGTGTGTGAGGAATTGAGATGTGAATGTAGTATTGTGTTTATATCCTAGTTGGAGAAATTAAATGTGAGATGAAGAAGTAAGTGTGGTTGTATGAGTTCAGTGAAGAATGAAGAATCAAACTGATATTTACTTTACAGGCTAGTGAGAGCCATAGTGATTGGGTAGTATGAACAAATTGGAATATTATTCTGTGAGCCTAGTTGGTGAGCTTGATTGTTAAATCTGTAACGGTGATTTGATCACCAATTTGGCAATTTAATAGAAAATGCATTTTTAAAACTGAATTGGTGTTTACTGTATCATGTGTGATGAAAGATGAATCTAAATGAATGTGAAGTTTGAAAGGGATGGATCCTAATCGTGTGAATTTGGCAAAGTGTGAGTGATGTTTTGAGAATTGTTGATGTGTCTAATTGGAAATTATGTCGCAATTGTGTATATTGATCAATATAATTTGAATATCCGAACATGTATGTTTATTAATTGAAAACCCAAGTTGGATTTGTGAATGTCATTGTAATATGATAGTGAGTGTCAGAGTAAGGAATTGAATGTGTGATTTGTGTGAATAACATGTGCTTACTAGATAAGATTAAATCTATGTGAAAACCAAATCAGAATGTTGAACATTAAACTCATAATAGTCCAAATAGAAAATGTAGAGTCTGAATGTGGTCTTTGGTGTATTCCAATTTAGTTTATAAATTGTAAATGAGAACATGTATTGAGTGACCAAATTGAAAAGGAGTTTGCTTTAAAATAAATGAATTGAAGCATATAAAAATTAGATCCAAATCAATCAATAAGAGCTATCAATTTTGTAAGTGTCAAAATTGTGAGGAAAAGAGCAAGATCATTAATTTGGTGAAGGAAGATGCACTAGTTCCCAAGTTGGAGACCAAAGATCTAAAGTAAAGCAGTATCCAATTTGGTAGTGCAAGGTCTCATCAGTTGATCTAAGTCCAAGTGCTATTTGGAAGAGGAAAGGCCGTGGCTGGTTTGTAGCAAAACTGTGACTACATTGTGATCCAATTTGGGAATAAAGACTGAAGACCTAAGTAAGAAGTGAAAGATTAAAGAAAGAAATTATAAGAGATAAAGATAAAAGAAAATAAAGGGGCATTAAACTTAAAGAACCAATTTGGGAGATTTTCTTAACCCTTGTGGCCTTTAAGAGTGGAGAGATTTAATTTGGCAATTAGACTTACCGTGTGAGGAAAACATATATATATATATATATATCTGTGTGTGTGTGTGTGTGTGTGTGTGATTAAGGAATAATATTTCTTATACTTTCTATAATTGCAATGGCCTAATAGGAATTAAAAGTAGAAGCAACCCTATTAAATAAACCTCCCTAGGAACAAACTTTAACTATTAGCTTGGGTATAATTTTCTAATTACAACCTAAGTTTATCTACAATATATACTACTAACATGAAAATTTACATCATGTTTTATGTCATCTCAAAAAATTTGAATTGTAACAAATATTTTTTATATATCAAGGACTAAACCATACATAACTTCACACCTACCTATTTTCTCTTGAATATTTTGTATTTTATACAAAATAATACTTTTATTCAATCTTTTAGCCAACAATAAATCGACATATCATAATTACTCTCTCCACACTACTGTGCTTGGATAGCACGTTTAGGTTAAATTTAATTTTTAAAAGTGCCTAATCTTTTGCTAATTCTAAAACTGGACAGTTGAATCTATAAAAAAAATACAAAGAGAGTTTGCAAAAAATTCAATAGCAATTGTATGAATCAATATCATTTCATAATCTACAATTAAGAAGATTTTAGATAGGATGATGAAGGAATTTAGATCTCATTTAGGTATACTAGAATAACTTTTTTCAAAAAACTTAAAACTCATAAAAGTTGTTAATCAAGCTAACTTTCATCTCCAAAAATTCTTTTGTGATTTTGAGACTCCAATAAAATATTTTGGACAAAATTCAAAAAATATATATTTGAAATTGTCAAAGAAAATATCTCTTTGAACCCCTCTATGAAATTTGTCCAAAATTTTTTATTGGATGTTTGAAATCTCAAATAAATTTTTGGAGATGAAATTTAGCTTAATTTAACAACTTGTACTAGCTCAAAGTTTTTTGGAAAAAATTATTTTACTATATCTAAATGAGGTCTAAAATTCTACATTGAATATAATTCCTACTTTTAACTTAACTATATGTGAGAGATTGAGCTTCTAATTTACATATCCCACATGGGTTATTTTACCTCTTTCCACCCCATTTGTCTAAAGAGCTTGTTTTTACAATCATTAGCACTCACCCAAAGTGGTACTATAAATGCATGTTAAGTGAATGCTGAAAATTATTACTTTCTATTTCTTAATTCTAATGCCAAATTTTTCAATAATGATATTTTAAAGTCCCAAAGTTCATTTTGGATTTAGATTAAATATCCGACACGAAGGTGCCGAACCTTCGTGAGTTCGGTAATTGCACAGAAAAGTCCAAAATCAGGCACCCACGAAGGATCTTCCTGAGTACTACATAACGCATCCCAAATCTACGATCTGTAGAGATGATGCAGTACAAATGAGAATGTGGATGAGGACCATCACTCTCATCACTCCGTCTCCGAAAGCCTTCAGTTCTTCTCCAACACCCAACACCCAACACCCAATTTCTTGGGAGAAGATAGGATAATTTCTACAGGATAGGCCATCTCATCAACTCTCAACACCCAATTTTCCAAACTTTAGACCGCTGGAGCTCATGAGTTTTCCACTCAATCTTTAACTTGGGTCTCACTGATTCTAAGTTAGTGTTTTCCAATTTCTTCAATTTCTATCAATGTCGGTATTGTGTTGTAAAATGCGAGAGTGACGAGATTTCCTCTGCCACCTAGCGTGGGGTTTGGAAATGACGACCACCTTGATGCAAGTAGCTGCACTACCACGAGGGAGCCTCGTAGCAAACATTCGAAGCTTACACATCGATGTTTCGAAGTCATGGAATGGAGCTTTTTCTCGTCGGAAGAGTATTTTCTGCAATGGTAGGAAACAGGGGACCAGGGTAATTAGAAAAAGAAGAGTGGATGTCACGGCTGAGAAAGCAGCGTTTGCTGTGAAGGATGTGACTGATGAGGATTTGGAGAAGCAAGTGCAGCCATCGGACATTCGCGTTCTGGCTGCCATACGAAGTAGGTGAGTGCTCTTGGAACTTAGATGAGATTAGGGTTTGGATTTTGAAATGGTGGTGCAGAATTGACAAGATTAGGATTTTCTTTTGGACCCTGTTTGGTGTATGCTCAAAATAGTGCGGTACTCTGTGTTTACTGATTGCCGATCACGATGGAATGGCTGGAGTAGTGCAAGAGCTGGATGGACTAGGGAATTGCAATCAAGGACATGATGATCAGAAACAATTAGCTATTAAGTGACGAGGGAGGTATCAACTTGAAAATTGTTTTGATAACCGGGACTTTTGACTGTCCTAACTAAACGTAATCAATGGCTACCAGTTTTATCGTACACTCTGATCCGTTGAAATTTGTTTTTGGTACCTAACCGGGAAAATTCAATTGAAGGATCCTCAAGAGAATGCCGTGTTTTTCTTGTCCTCAAAGTTCCAGCTATTGATTCTAAATATGCTAAAAGATCATAATAGTGAAAGTGTTAAACTTCAGCACTTCAGCACTTCAGCACTGTTTTTTTTATTTTTATGAAAAGTTTGTGTACTTGCTCTAAATAAAAAATTTTAGTGATTTGTAAGTAGAATTAAGGACTAGCATTCTGGTGTCTAATTTTCCTCTTCCTCTCAACCGCATTAGCATCACAATCTTGAATTCGTATACCTAACCTGCAAAATCCAACCGTGGGATGTTAAATAGCATGTCATGTTCATCCTACCCTCAAATTTTCAGCCATTGATTGATTCTGAGTATCCCAAAATATCATAATAGTCTCAGACTTCAAAATTCAGTACCGCTCTGTGATATTGAGGGAAATGTTGTGCAGGATTGCTTTAAATTTATTTAGTGGGTTGTAAGTAAAATAGGAAGGACTCGCATCCTGAGTTCTTATCCTACTCCTCTCAACCGCATTAGCTTTATAAGCATTTGCATTATGATTCAGTCTTATTCTGGTTTTGGGGGGTTTTATAATGACCTCACAAAATAGCGTGTTCAGAAGCTTAGCTGAAGTGCTTCTGACCAAGTACTTTATGATTATTGTGCAAGGTTCAGAATGAGTTCACGTAAGGATGAGATTGAAAGAAAAACTTGCAAATATGAAGATATGAAGTAGAGATTCTTCTCATGCCATAATTTGTTCTGCCAAAAAGCTCAAAATCTGCATTCACTTTCCTATTCAGGACTCTTAAGAGACCAACCTGCGTTTGTGCTGTGTGGTTTCATTTTGTAGCTATAACTACATCACAGTAATCGAGGTATCCAAGGAAGCGGATCATCTACATGCAGGAGCTCGATTGCTTCTCTTGGACAACCCGGGTTGCATACACTCTTTGTACTACGAGCAAAACGTGCTCACCAACTCCTACTACGATGCCTTGGCAACTGTTATCCCCCTCCTTCCTCCTGGCCCTGTGGGGATCCTGGGCCTTGGAGCCGGCGCCACGTCCCACGTCCTGCATCACTTCTTCCCAATGTTAGAAACGCACGGTTGGGAGCTTGACCCAGACATTATCACAGTTGCTCGCCAGTTCTTCAACTTGTCTGCACTGGAAGGAGCAGGAGGAGCATCAGAAGGAGCAGAAGACACAGGGGGGAAGCTCACAAGCTTTGTGGATGTAGATGAGGCGAAGCCTTCGGGAAAGTTAACTGTGCATATTGGAGATGCTGTGGGTCCGGACGTGAGTGTTGAAGGGGGATTTGCAGGCCTGATTGTCGATCTGTTTTCTGAAGGACGCGTCATCTCTGCTCTGCAGGAGCCCCGAACTTGGGAGCAACTTAAAGCTAAATTGAAACCCGGAGGTAACAAATTATCTCGACTCTTGCTTGTCCCAATTTGGTCACCCAGGTTTTTTAAGTAAAGCTAGATGTTTCAGGAACTCGTAGACATCGTAAAGAGAATCGTATCCATGATTCGCAGAAAGGTCTCCCTATGGTCGTAGTGATCATATGGAGGCCTGTCTGTCTATCATGGAGAAGATTCCGGATTATTATGGTAAGATTTGTAGAGAGGTCTTCCTAGAGTTACAATGATCATACAAAGACCTCCTTATCATACATAGAGAGACCTCCATATGATCACTTGGACTGTAAGGAGACCTCTCCAGGAATCATGCAGAATAATCTCGTTGTGGTTTTGTCTAGAGTTCCTGAAACAAGTTATTTTTACTGAAAATCCTGTGAAATCAGTCACCCTTCAGTTTCTTGCATCCACTGGGGCAGGTTTTGTATCTGTGGCCTTCAAAACGGTTCGTTTCTTTGGGAACCTGCAGGACGAATCATAGTGAATTGTGGGGGCTATCGAGTGATAGCGGGAGAACAAAGCAGCAAGAGTGACGGCCAGCTTTACATGGAACAGACTATCGCTGCAATGAGGGAAGTGTTTGCAGGTGAATTGTCAACTCGGTACCTTGCCAGGAAGGGATTCAACTCCATAGCTCTCACAGGACCATTTCCAGATATAGAAATGTGGACCAGCGCTCTTCCTGAACCATTAAGAGATGGTATCACGGATTGGAAACCTGCATCCTGAGACTCTTTACCATGCACAATTGGAAATGGATTGCAAATGGTAAGGAAGAGGTTCCATTAACCATAAAATACATTACAGACTCCATTGACCATGCTGGGGACATTCGATTTGCAATTTTTTAAGTGTGAAAACGCTTAATCTATTGACATTTATTTTCTTACAATTAGTTTTTCACTTAACATAAAAATAAATGTGCAAAATTTTTAGATGACACAAGTTTCTAGATTGTTGTACGGAAAGACTCAAAGTTCAATTGTATGGTGAATGGAGACTTTACATTAAGGCTATTTCTCTTTTGTTGGACATGGATTACTAACATAGTTGTCAGATAAGTTTGGCAATAGCTTACTCTTCTGCCCTCACTAACAAATTGCAATTGCAGGCAACATAAGAAGGTGGGGATCCCAATTTAGTGCTGTAATCTGGCATATAGTAGTATGCTCTAAAAGCGATTGTGACACAAAAGTACACTTTACTTTCTTCAATGTACTAGAAGTGTACATTTCAAGAGGTGGTCGCTTTTAGTGACCACTGCATTTCAACTGCAAAAATTTGTAACTAATTCCATAAAGGTCCAAAAAATATGAAACAACTTGAGTTAAATGCCATTTCCATTTTTCTTCCTCTGAAAATTTTCTGAAAATTGTTTCAAGGAGTTCAGCTCCCCTCCAAAGGCAATCAGCTCATAAATGGTCGCTTTATGAGCAGACTACCTAACTTAGGTTTTTGTGGTTTTTGTATCACCGAGACTACTAGAGAGCTCTAGATTAGTGTAAATCAGAGGTACTGGTGTATAGATGCTGGTTGACCTTTTCAAGTGTTGAAATATTCTGTTTGCATGACATTAAGGTGGGTATTAAGGTGGGTATATGAACTAATGTAGAAATCATATGTCGTACAATTTGAAGGAAAACTAAGCATTTATTGTCAAGTCAGAGTATCTCCCCTGCAAGAAATCATTCTAGGTTGTTGGGTTGACTCCAAAAATTAGTTCAAAAGTATCATTTAGCCAAGGGTACAAATTTATTTGATAAATTTTGTTACCCAAGTACAATTTCAATACAATTTACTGAAATTAGACTTCAACAGGAGTATTGCAGTGAATATCATCTATTAAGCCCTACAGGACCGGGATGTTTGAGCATAGCTCTTGTTTTCTTGACTAGTTCTTGTAATAAGCATAATTCTTTAGTTGTGTGGAATAAATTTGATGATCATCACCTTTGAAATGAAAGAAGACTTATGTAACTTTCCTATGAAAAAAAGATCAACAAAACTGCACAAATTTTAAGAAAATGCCACTATTGACAAGATTGATGAAAGATGTTCAGTTAGGTAGTACTTTGTATATACTCTGAAATGGGAATGTTGAAAATGGAATGCTTAATAGTGCTCCAAAAAAACTAATTTTTTTCACAAATACATATCATCATGATTTTGATGTGCAATTTTTTTCAAATAATTTTTAGGTGTAGGAAAAAAGATATGAGGATATGAAGTGACAATCCAAAGTGTCTTCTCGATTCTCAAAAAAATTCATCAAAAATTGCACATTTAATTATTTCATAATTAGATTGCACCAATGGATTCAATGGGTAAAATCATTGTTTAGGGTCTCTTTGTTGTTTACAAGCTATTTGTTAGGTTAGGATATCAAATTTTCTATAAATGTAGTTGCAAAAGCCATGTGATGACCTTATAGTTTTTTAGGGGTTAACCCCTAAAATTCCAAGAGTCCTTCCAAATTGGGACTCTTGAAGGTTTGGACAAATTCCTATAATCTCAATTTTCTTAAGATTTTTTGAAAAAAAATTCATTAGATTTTTGAAATTATAATTTTTATTTCAATTGGTACATGAGAGCAAAAGTTATGCCACAATAAGCCCAAACTAGGTGAAAATAGGGAGCAAAACTCAAAATATATATATATATATATATTTTTTTTTTAATTATTTCTTAGAGATTTTATTTTTATCTATGTGGCCAGCTTTGATACATTCTATTTGGATAAGTAACATCCAAGTTACAAAGCTTCTTAGGTTGCAAGCAATTTTAGCAAATTCTTGATAAATGCATCTATTTATGAGCTCAATTTCAACAATTTTTCAAAATAAAATGTTGCATATGGTTTAGTTTGCTTTCTAAAATAAATGAACAACTTCACCATTGTTATTAGTGTGTTTCAATTCCATCTTATAGCTATCAACAATTTTAGTTTTTAACCCCTTAAAGATCAAACAGTGTTTTGGAACAATATAGCAATTTTGGGCAACTCACTATTAAAGGAATTTTTATATTTTTATTTGAAATTTTCAAACAACATGTTCCCAAGGATAAGCTTCAAGATCTAATAATTTTCATAACTTTTGACTACTTGGTTAAAAATTTATTGTTTGGTATGTAATTTTCATTGCTTGGGAGGTAGCCCGTGCAGCTCAAAAAACTTCTTAAGAAATTATTTTTTTAAGAAATAAAAGTTCGAAGTTAATTTTTTAGATTTATATATATATATGTAAAGCTTTAAATCATTCCATTTTAATTAATGATATGAAAGTTATGAAGAGTTTTAGTTTACAAGTAGATATGGAGTCTTTGAAAACCATAACTATCCACAAACTAAAACTCCTCATAATTTTTCATCAAGTTAATCAAAATAGAATGATCTAAAGCTTCCCACACACATTTAAATTTTGGGAAACGAATTTCAAATTTTTATTTCTTAAAAAAGTGATTTTCAAAGAAGTTTTTTAAACTTCTATTGTTGCCTACCAAACAATGAAAATTATATATCAAGCAATAACTTTTTAACCATGTAGTCAAAAGTAATGAAAATTGTTGAGTCTTGAAGCTTCTATTTGGGCACATGTTGTGCAAAAAATTGAAAAAAAAATGAAAATTTCTTTTGGCGAGCTTTCCAAAATTGCTATATTGCTCACAATAACCATGTTGTCAGAAAATGCCATTTGGTCCTTTATAGATTAAAGAATGAAAGTCAAGAAGGGGTGTCCTAAGAAGATTCAAAGCCTTATAATCAAATCACGCTAGGAGAAAAAATAAATTATTTTCTTTACTAAAATTGCTTGCACTGTGTAATCAATACAACCCTCAATATTTCTAAAATTTCTTCTACACATTCTTGCATTAGGCTGGTGCAAGATCCTACAATTGGATTTGAAAAAGAAACAAAAGTTACAAATTTTTGTTGTTTGTATTGAAAATGGATGTTTTGCATAAGTGTTTTTTGATTTTTTCTTAAAAGAAAGAAAGAAAACCTTGGGACTTTAGGGATTAGTACACTACTCTTATTTATCTTATTTGTACATGTAACACTAATTTACCAATGTCAAATTATTTTGAATTAATGTAGACTAAATATAATTATATTGCATTAATTTTCACAAAATTAAATTTCCATGCCACTAATTTTGTGCTCTAATAGTTGTAGAAGTATTAATCACTGTGGAGTGTTGGCTTTTATAGAAAAAATATTGGATTACTCACCTTAAAGTGAAAACACACAAAATCATCTATATATCCATTCCTAACACATAGACTTTTATAAAAAATGTCTCCAACTATGTAATTATTCTCTAAAGTCATAAAAGTCCCTTCAAGGATCTTTTATAAGTTTGGATAGGTATCTACAATCTCAATTTTGGGCAAGATTTCTTGGAACATCTTTTTAGAAGAAGAAAATTAATTATCTATCCAGGAATATGATTTTATTTTTAGTTGGAGTTGTGAACAAAACTTATGCCACAATAAGTCTTAAATAAGCAAGGATAAGCAACAAAAAAGTTTGATTTAAATTTTTATTAAATAAATATAATTCTCATATATTATTTTTTTTTTATATGGAAAGATTTGATTCATTTCATTTGGATAAGTAATGTGAAAGATGTGAAACTTCTTGTTTTGTGGGCAATTTTAGCAAATTCTTGAGAAAATAATGTATTGGATCAATTTTTGAACTTAATTTTAATAATGTTTCCAAAAAAAAGTTGCACATGGTTTAATTTGCTTTCTAAAACAACCTCACCGTTGGAATCAATGTATTCCAAATCTAGCTTAAAGCTATCAACAATATAGTTTATTCTTTTATCTTATACTTAATTAGAGGGTATTTAAAGGCAAGAAAAGCCCATTTTAGGCCTATTTCCTTTGTTGTTCCTTCGTAGCAAAGGAACAACTGAATACCAAAAAAAAAATTGAAAAAAAATCCTCCAAATGACGTAGCATTATCTCAACCATGTTGAACTACACAACTTGTAGCGTTTTCATGTGGTTAAGAAAATTTCCAAAGCCTAGGAATTTGCAATCTTTCTAAGGCTCCAAATCTCTTCTTATGACTTTGACTTAAGTATTTTTTAAGAATAAAAATTACAAGGGCAATTAAAGAAAATTCTCCAAACTATCAACTCAACTTTCTAGGATAATTTTTTAAATTTATCATCTATAGTACAAAAAAATTTAAATTAAGAGGATTCAAAGCCTTCTAATCTAGTCAAGCTAGAAACCCCCAAAACCTTGTTTTTTCACTTGAAACACTTAGATCCTACGATTGATACAACCAAAGTTTTTGAAATTTCTTCCTATACATTTTCATACTAATTTAGTGTATGATCCCATGGTTGTATATGCATAAAAAGAGAATTTTCAAATTTTTCATTGCTTACTTTGAAAATGGGAGCTTTGAGTGTTTTTTGACCAAAAAAACGGCCTTGGGACTTCATAGATTAAAACCATTCTCATATTTAATTGTGATTGGTTGACTATTCATTCTTCAAACTTTGGTTTTATGATTTGGCTACACAATTGTTTCATCGGCCAAAGAAACTTCCCACTTCAAAAATTTATTAGTAATTACATATCTTATCCCAAAATCCTTTGCTTTTTTTATTTTTATTTTTAATTCAGGTTACTTTTTCAATTGCTGATACTAGTATAGTTTTTGTTTTCTTAAAAACAAAAGATGCCTCTAACTATGCTGAATTGTTTATTACATGGTCGTGTGCCTATTCACCTCACATCATTTGACGTCTTTTATAAGCCAATGTCCGGTTCAATTAGTGTTGTGCAGGTTTAACTGAAACCATTTTGTCAATCCTGAATGACTCCGCTTACAGTTGGACGTCATACCGCAGTTGTGACAATCTCTCTTAATTGCATGAATTCTGGCACTTCACAGGGTTCCTTTTCTGCATGACGTGCAGGGGACTAGGAGTGGGATCGAAAGCACCATCCCACTGACCATGTGTAGACCTCTTTGAATGCCACCCAAGGTGTATGACATGTTTCCTACAAAGGCCCCATTTGTGCATGATAGGGTGACCGATTTTCATGAATGAGGAGAATATGATGTCCATCAATTGGCCTTCGTTATTGTGTGACTAATAACACATTGACACCGGATGAAGTTGCTAAAGGTACATTCGTACCTGGTGTTTGGTAATAGCAATTATAAAAACATAAAACCTCAGACAAAGACAAAAAAGGGATAAGTTCTATTGGAAAAAAAAAAATTTTGTTTTCAGCTGTTTGGCGTTGGTTCAGCATGATTGGGTCATTGTAAGTTATGCAACCATTCGGACTTGGGGCATAACATTTGGTAGCCTGCACAAAGACAACCTTTTCCTCTTTGCAACCCTCTTACAACGAATTCATCCACATCATTGGAAATAACCCTGGAGCGCTCAGACGTCCAATTTCTAGACAATGTATAGTACTTTTTTAGAACTTTTTTAGCATTATTAATTTCACTTTGAAGGGTTTGTAAAGACAATTTTATTTTTGATGATTTATTAAAGTGATTAGCTAACACATTCAACATAGAGTCCACAACAGTAGACATTTTCGGACCAACATGATTTATTTTTAGGCCTTAAGAGCAACTAAGCTTCTTTTACATATGAGCAATACAATGGGTTGAAGTAAAGAATGGGTTTATCTTTTGCAACAAATGTCTTTACAATAGCCATAAGAATGTCAAACATCATCTTAGAATCCACAATAAATTCCAAAAATATGTAATAGGTAGACTAGCCTTTTAAAAAAGTTGTAAAGACTACATTGTGACTTTTAACAAAAATATGAATGGACTCATCAATCATTGAGCCAAAGAACTTAGAATCTCAAAGTCTATCCAAAATTTTCCTTTGAATGACAAAAGAGAGACCAAAGACTATTTCAATGCAAGTTTTTTCATTATGGTAGAGGTTCTTAGTGATCAATGGAAACTTTACAAGAAAATAACTACACAAACTTTGAAACTTGTGAAAAGGAAAAGTTTCCTTCTCCATGAAGTAATCAACCTTAAATAGAAAAAACTTTGTTTTATTACAATTGTGATTTGTAGCGTCAACGACCTTCTTCAAAAAAAATTACCCTCATGCTTAGTCTAAACCAATTTTTGCGTTCTATAATTTTATTATAGTCTTGTAATGTTAAAATCTTAATATTTATAGAACCCTCAATAGCACATGCAAACTTATCTCCATCCCTTTTACAAGTCTCACAAAAAATTCTCTTTGAGTTCCAATCGAACTTCATCCAATCATCCAATTCATACCAAGAATCTTTTTTAGTCTAGATTGACTTTCTTAATGTCATTGGATTCCTTATTCAAAGATGCAATGGGTGAAGATGAAGTAGATCCATGCATGTCTACCAAATCTCTACTACATCCAATCCTAAATAGCACTTCACGCATGCTTGTCTACCTTTTAACCATAAAGAAAATTAAAAGTACCTAAGAAAAAAGGACAAGAGAAGCAAAAGTGACAACAAGGAACAGAAGTAGGAGTGGCATGTAAGGAACCCTAATCCACCCATCCTAAATAGGAATCTTTTGGTGATATCCTATCTATATTAAGTAAGATCCTTACTTTTGTCTAGGCATCAACTAGTGAATATTATTCCAAAGCAATTGAAATCCACCAAATGTTGAAAGGAGGCATGTAAAAAATTCTTCAATTTTAAAGGGCACGATTGATTTCTTGGCCTACCAATTTCCTTCTAGTTTGGCATCCCTTTAAAAAAAATGCACCTAGTATTTCCTACTTCCATTGTCTAACTTTGAACTAGCCATTGGTTTTCTCTATACAATGGATTACATCAATGTTTGGGCAGAACCTCTGATTAATTCATTGTTAGCTGATATGTTAAGGTAAATAACTGGTTAGAGTGTGAAAATGGAGGATCTAGAACTAGACCAAAAAATGTTAGGACCGGCAACTACAACTTGTGTGTAAAAATGAAAGGCAGATTTGTAGCCACTAGTTTTATGAAATTGTCAAATTTTAGCCAATTGTCATTTTGAATCCAAAGCTAATATCTATGTTATTGGAGGCATGTATGTTCTTGGTCAAGGCAAGTATCACTTTTAGGTTGGCCATTGAGGGGCTTAGTGTGCTTGAACACAATAAGGGCGGATATTGCTTTAAGATTGGTCATAGTAGCCAATCCCTATTCCATCGTTCATGTCTACTCAATGTAATGAAATTTGAAATTTATTTTCAAAATTGACATGTCTTTAAAAGAAAAGGATTGTATAGTCTGAAATGACCTAAAACTTCAGTGGGTGATGGCCAAGTGGTAGGAACTTTTGATGGAATCCATCAAGTTCCCAATTCAACTCCCTATATTGACATTGTTCGCATGGGGGCTTCCCTTATTGACTTTGTTTGTATAGGGAGGGAGTTTGTTCCTCTACTTGTTCCTAACGGGGATATCCAAGGTGTGTAATTCCTTGACAAACCGGGTTGCCTTGGGTGTTGTATCATGTTAGTCTAGTTGTGGCCCTTGAAGGCCGTATGTTTCCAAAAAAAAGAAAAGATTGTAGCCTTTGCAAATTTGGAGTTGAAGGAAAATAACCAATTAGAATTTAATACCAGAGAACTCAACTTGGAAATTTTGCTAAGGAGAGGATGCACGCAATGTCCTTGAAAAAAAAAAAAATAAATGCAACCTCCTTCTACAAAGAAAAGAGGAGGCAAATTAGCATGGTAGCTCCGAAACCTTCTTGAACACTGTCATCAGTTGGAACCAATGATCCCCACACTGGCTAAATTTCGCTTGGTTCTTACTTAACTTTTTCATACCCTCAGTGTCAATTCAAAACAAATCCCAAGAATGAACATTTGGCTAATTGCCCTGAACCCATTCTGGTACCATTGCTTGGAAATTGGAACAAGGAACAGGCGGTCCCTTGCCTGTTCCTTGTTCTTTTGATAAAACTTCGTTCTTCTGTCTGTTGTCTCTTTTGTCCAGTGAGCCACTCATTCGGCTTGAGCCAGTGGCTGTTCTGATTTTGTCTTTTGCAATGAAATACCATTTGTTTAAGAAAAAACAAAAAACAAAAAACCTTCTTGAACACTGGATTGCATAACTTGAAGGACACTTGATTGTCGGGACAAGGAGGTGCAACCAAGTCAGTTTGCAATCTGCCAAATTGCCAGAGAGAGACAAGTGTAAGTAGCCAGGGCAAAGTCTTTTGTGTCTGATGAGACACCGAGGAGTAAGGTAAGGGACAGAGAAAAAAAAAAAAAAGAAAAAAAAGGCGTTCACTCATACTTTACTAACTCAAGGTAGTGTGCCCTGTTGTGCCATTGCCATAGTCAAAATAAAAGTAAAGGTGATTTTCTAATTCTTTGAAGGAAAAAAATTAAAATTCAATATCTTCTCTTTGATGAGTTGGAACACCACATAATGAAATTTCCGTCACCCCTCCTCAAAAAGAGCCTTTGAACAGTTTTAAGAACGTAACCTGGGGAATAAACGGTTCCAGGGATCTCACCATAACAAACAAACTAAATAAACCATATAAAACAATTAACAACCTAACTTAAGGTATGGATTTTATTTTATTTTATTTTGGACACAATTGAATGGGCTTTCTTTCTTTTCTTTTTCTTTTTGAAACACATGGACGACACGTGGGCAGTCAAAACATATGGGCAATAATGAAACGGATTTCATTGCAAAGATCAGAAGGAATAGTCTACCTTATTACTGCCCCTCTAGCCACAAGCGGCCTGGAGGGGCAAGAAGCAACAAGCCGTGTTCACACAGACATGAAATATCTCATGACTGCAGTAGTGTCAGAGCAGAAGACTCCACCAGCAGATTTTATGCCTGGCTACTTTTAAGAAATTCTGAAAATTCTAGAAATTTATCATTCCATACCGGCCTTAAACCCCTAACTGCCCAACCGACCAAATGCTAAGATATAAAAATCGATCTCAAATTCCAGACTTGTTTTGGTTTGGTGTGAACACAACTGACCAAGGTAGAAACACCCAAAACCGTCAGTTTAAGGAATTCAGCATAGTTGGAGGAACTTTTTCTAAAAAATTATGTTTTTGTAGTATTAACGAGTGAAAATCATGAATATTAAAATTTTTAAAAAAAATATTTTTTGGATATGATGTGTAACTTCTACAAATTTTTTAAGTGTTGGCTCACTAGACCATTGAAATAGTCCTATAGTTGTACCCTAAACCAAACTTTGCAAAAATTTGTGAATATCAGATGTCAGCAAATTAAAAGTAAGTATGTGTCTTATAACCTACGTCAACAAATTTAAAACCAAACATTTATATGACACCTTAAGAAAAAAGTTGGATAGTTTCGAAGGTTAACTATTGAAGACTTTCATTTTTCACTAAATAAAAAGGCAAATATTTGATTTTTGAGAGGTCTTCAAAGGCATATATATGTACCACTAGTGAAAGAGTAAAGCTTGCTAATTTTTACTTCATTTTCCAACTTTGAACAAAGTTTGCCAATTTCACTAGATTTCATATAAAAAAATTATACTTATCCATTTGATTTCAAAATGGTCCAGATGGAAAGTGTAAAGTGTTTTCATGATTTTCACCATTAAAAATTTAAACATGAAAGTGTTGATTTGGAGTTATTTGCAATTTCTACTATCAAAAGAAATTATATTTCAACAATTGCAAAGTGGGTTGTGTAATGAATTTGATACCTTTTTATGTGAAACTAAGTTTTTTGAAAGTACATTTTATTGTGCTAACACTATTTATAGTTGTTTATGTTAATCCCAAAAAACTTTTATGTGTAGATTTCTAAAACATTGTGGAGAGGGGCAATATACTTAAAGTAGAAAATATACATCATTTCTCTTGTTAAAATCTCACAACTCCTATACAAATTTGCATTCAAATTGTTGTATTCTTACTAATAAGCTCTTTAAGCATCTATACAATTAGATTTTAAAGAAAAAAACAATTTGCTTCATTGGGGATAACTACAAGCCCATGTTCTTTTTTCATAGTCAAAATACACTTAGAAAGGCTTGGGCATTTAGGAGTTAAGTTAGGTTGTTTGTTTTGTATGTTTGTTACGGTGACATCTTCTAGCCCGTGCATTCTCTGTTGCGTTTTTGGTATTGTTGGGAAACACTTGCAAAGAGGGTTGCACAGACTTTGTTTCGAGGAGTTGGGACCTACAATGTAAAAGTTATTGAATTTCAAAGTTTTCTAAATATAAAAATTACTATTCATTTTATTTTGACTATAGCAACAATACAGGGCATACTAGTCCATGCCTTAAAAAACCCCAAACCAACATGCATTTATTGGCTACATAGCAATTTTAGGTAGATAAATATGATTGGAGATTTCTATATTTTGGGCCCAAATTTTATTGGAATATGAGGACAAGGAATATCTTTCATATGCAATAGGTATTTGAAAATATAAGTCAAAAGTTATGGCCTAATATTTTATTATTTTTTCATAAATGAACAATTCAAGCATACCCCAAAAAATCATTTTTTTCATAAACAAAAATTTGACATTGGTTTCCAAGAGTTATATATACGTAGAAAGCTTTGAATTATTCCATTTTGATCAATAAGTCAAAATTTATGAGGATTTTTTGTTTGTAGGCAGTTATAGATTCTCTATTCTAAAATAAACTTTAAAGCCCTTAATCTTACTCAATTTTCAATATTTTTGAAAATAAAATAAAATATTAAAATATAGATTGTTGATTATAACATTGCAACCATTGCAATTGGTATTTTTCAATTCCATAATTATATTCTTAACAATTAGGTATTTTCAATCATCTTCTACTACAACCTACTTACTATTTTTTCCTATATACTGTACAATTCCAAATGATTTGAAGTTTTTTAAGCATGTGGACAACTTGTCTAGGAAAAAGAATCCCCAAAAGACCCCCCATTTGGGACATTTAAAAAAAAAAGTGAGCTTGTGAAGTGCAACTACCTTGTTTTCTACATGGCTTAAAAAATAATTTCAATGAATTTGAATGTTTATATCTTGCAATCCATGTGGTGGGGATTTTTGAAATTTATCCACGTGTTTTTTCAAGTCAATATACTACAAGATTTTATAGTTACATAGGTAAAAAATAATTCAAAATTTTTGTGCTCATACTAAAGATGGCATTTTGGAACTTTAAGAGTTAATTTAGATTGTTTGTTTATCTATTTTGATTGTTTATTGTAGCGAGATCTCTTAGACCATGTGTCCTTTAGTGACATTCTTTATACCATTAAACAAACCTTTGTGAGCATGGGTGCAAAAACTTTGTTTTGTGGCATTTTGACTCAGTAGGAAAAACTGAATCCCAAGAAGGTTCTTAAGCTTTCATTTTCATCCCCTCTTGGTGCAAGTACAAATAAAATAAAAATAAATAAATTTATTAAAAAAATAGTAAAACCTAATGTGGTGTTGACATGGTACCAATAGTACCACATTAGATGCTGAAATAAAAAACAAATAAATAATTAAGTAATTTATTTCCTCTTTAATTGCACAAAAGTGGGTGGGGTGTGAAAATTCACAAATCTTATGAATTAAAAATTAAAAAAATATTTTTACTTTTATTTTGGTTGTGACAACAATTTAGAGCAGATTACTTTAGTCTTATAAAAAATTTGAAATTTATTACTTAATCTAGGTGTACAGTCAACATTGCTAGAAATCACTAGGATAAATTTTAGGCCTTTACAGGGTTGCAAGTTTTGTTGTGCAATTATAGAGGAAAAAAGTTATTTTTAACTTTTCATTTTCTTAATCTAGATTTTGACATGGCACTACTAGTGCCACAGCAACACCATGTCAAATTGATTACTTTAAAAAAATAAAAAATAAAAAATTTGTATATGTACTATGTGTGCGGAAAAATGAAAGCTTCTTAATCCACTACAAGATTCAAAAATTTTATAATGATCTTCCACTTTACCATTATTTGGAGAATTTGTTGTGCTAGGATTTGTCTAGTTTTTGAGGATGAGAAACTCAACACCTTGCAAACTTATAGCCTCACTTAGAGGAATGCCATTGTTGTTGGTATGGCACACAAGAACCACATTCTTTCTATTTTTATCCAATATAACGTAGTAAAGACACATGACATTAAATCCTTTGTTTGAAGGTAGGTCAAACCTATGTGGCGTGATATGGTTCCTATCCAAGACCATGGGACTTGGCCTTGCAAAACCATGCCCTTACTTGACCACAACTCTAGAAAAATTGAAGACAACAACCATTACCCGTCTTGTGCAGGGCAGTGGTTTTAAGGTTTAGGATGGTGGGTTCGGGTTTGGGGTCATTTTTTTTTAACTATGTACTAATTTAGATATCCCACATTGTTTGTTTGTTTTACCTATTGCTACCTCATATGTATATACAGAGTTGTCTTCTCAATTCAAAACACAAATCATGAATGGCTTTTGAAGCAAAGTGAGGTTGATGTCATGCCACATCAGTATGGTCCCATTTCAAATGAATGATCTTTAAAACATCACATACAAGATAAGTTCTAAACAATTTTTTTCAAGTTCTACTAAAACAACAATTTTTGGAAGTTCTCATAGAATGGATAAGAAGCCACCCACGTCTATTTCCTAATCTTGTACTTCACAACAATTTCATCGTTCTATGGGTCGTGCACAAAATAGACATTTCAACTATTCTAAGGTTATAAAAAATTTATGATAATAACTTCTTGAAAAAGTTATTTAGACATTGTCCTTCTCCACATGACAAAAATATGTCGAACAAAATCTTCAACTAAAAAATTTGTAGTAATAAAATTTTGAAAAAATATGGAATCCTTCTAAACTCTGTTTCTGTAGATGGGAAAATTTCTCCACTCAAAAAAAAATAGCGCTCCAGATATGCAAAATTGCTTAAGTGGCCAGAAATGGGTCAGCTCCCTTCGTACAAGACCAGTATGTTCTGCTCAGGCACTCTCCACAAACCTGAATGGCACTTTTCTCTCAGCCTGCCGGCCCGCTAAAGCTGAACCGGTCGAAGAGAGACAGACTGATTGTTTCAGTTGTTTTCCTCCCTCAGGTGGGTTTTTTTTAATGCATACCGTTCCTTTTAAAAAATTTAAAAAATTAAATTAAAAAATAGGTGTACGGAGTGAAGTGGGCTGCAGTGATTTTGCACACAACTTAATAATAAGTTATAGTCGGTTAGTCTAAGGTACCATAAAGGTGCTTTCTCTGACTGGTACAGTGCTCTTCATGCTAATTTGCATGACGTGGCCCAATGGGAGACGATCATGGGGTTCAGCAACTGCAGCTCCGACTGCCGTGCACTCACACGTACGTCTCCACAGTGGCGGGGAAAACCAGCGGGAAAATGTTTTTAAAAAAAAAAACCCAGCGGGAAAGGTAGTTCAAAGTTATTAAGGTCGGTTGGTAGTTAACCCACTTCCAACCAATGAAGCAATTAAGTAAGCTTACGCGTATCTGGAGTGGGGAAGTATTTTCCAATGTACGTAACTTTAATAGATGGAGTTTGGAAGGATTCCCAAAAAAAATTCAGAATTTTATTTTATTTTATTTTATTTTTGAAACAAATGATAGAATTTTATTTTTCAAACTGAAACATATGAGATGACGATCCATTTCCAATCACTTAAGGACTTCAACATAGTTGCTAGATGGACGTATTTAGGGAAATATTTTTTTCCATGTAGGAAAATCAATTTAAGAAGGATTCAAACAAAAATTTATATTTTTTTGGTGAAAATTGAAATTATCCTACATTTTTTCCTAAAGATTATGTACAACCTATTCTTATTACACAGGTCGTTGTAATTCCGTCCATAGGCTGGTTACAAAATTGATATAAGTGATAATTATGACTTTCTATATACATGTTGTGATCATTCTATGCTTTCAATGTACACTTCTTGGACATTTCAACAACTCTTGCAAGTCATATTGTATGTGAGCTATAATGTAAACCACAACTGATTGAAAATAAAAAAGTCTATACTGTAGAAATGGAAGGGGGTAAAAAATGAGTTGCCTGCACTAATTACTCCAAATTTTTAGTTGAAGATTGAAGATTTTGTTCAACCTATATTTGTCATATAGATCTTTCCATTTCCAACCATGGATGGTTGCAAAATCAACTAAGGGTTAATTGCAATATTGAGAGTCTTGCAGCCAATTATAATGAGCCACAATTATATGAGGAACTATACTATAATCAATCACTATTAATTTCAATACTTGAAAAAATAATTCAATATGGGAATTAAAGAAAAATAGCTAGTAAAACTCAGAAAAATATCCCAAACACTATTATGGGGTTGAAAATAAATGACTGAAAATTAACTCCAAACTCTCATAAATTCGGTATGTATACTCATAATCATGATAAAATACCCAATGACAATTGGATGAAAGAGCAATGTGTTTTTTAGAAATTGAAATAGAAAGGCAGTATGCTCGATTTGAAAATAGCATGCCTAATGGCATTCGTTCAGTTCAAAGACTTCTTCCAATGGTTTTCCTTACTAACTTAGCAATTTACTCTACCTTCGAAGTGTTGGCAAAATTGATCATGGAATTGATTGCTTGGAGTGTGTACTTTACATTCAAGGTATAAGGGTTCATTTTAGAAATAGGTCAGAATTAGACATAGTTCCTTGTAAATTGGTTTGTGTCAATGTTTAGGATATTTTTTGAATTATGTTTGACCTCAAAATGTACATTTCATAGTTCAAAGATGACCTTCAAAAAGGACTTGATTAATTAAGTAAAATAAAAAAATCTTCAAAAATGATCATAATTAGAAGTTAACATTTAGATCTTAAAGAAAAAAAAAATTCTCCCACAAAATTAAGTGACTAATGAAAGAAATTTTGCAAGATCCATTAAAAAAAAATCCACAATCCGACCCTTACATATTTAGATATCTTTATCTCAAATCTATGCATTGCATTGCATCATGTTTTTGTCTTATGATAATTTACACCATGTATAAAATTTTAAGACAATTTTAAGACAATTTATAATTATTTCAAATTGTCCCCCAAACATCAAAGATTCTTAAGAATTTCAATTTTCTTTCCAAAAAATGTAAAAATACAATGTATAAAAAGGACAAGGTTCTACCAAAAAAAAAAGACGTATGGAAAGGATATGAAATTCCATGTTTGCAATAATAGAATCTTAAATTTTGGCCATTCACAATAAATAGTGGGCGCCCTAGTTGGAAGCTAAAGGAAAAATAGTGATACTAGTTATAACATGTAGCTTGGAATATCACTTTCATCCCCCTTGCTCATAAAGTTTGGCGGAACAAGAAAGGTAACAAACCAAATGCAAGTGAAAAAATATCAGAGATTCTCCAAATTCCAAACCCTCAAGAATCATTTGCAAGAAAAATTGGAAGTTTATGTCTTTTGGCTATGTGGATAGTTGTCTTTGAGAGTAGAGTTTCTTTTCAAGAACCTCAAGTAGAACCTCCTCCTTCAACCCCTAACAGTCCCACCTCGTCTCCATAAAAAATAAAACTGGAAAGTGAAGTTTGACCCGGACATTAAGGTATTTAGGGTGTAGATGATTTTCAAGTTAGTTCATCCTTATTCAAGCACGGCCAACCATCCATGCTTGATCTGATGTACCAAAGCATTTTGAAGGGTCCCTTTCGAAGTGCTCTTGGCTTCTAGGCGGAGCCTAACCCCCCACCATCCCCTAGTCTCACTATACCCAAGGATCACTAACTCCACTTCTTCATTGATTTTCAAGCCACGCATTAGCTTCCTTTACTTCCACTATTTCTATCAGCCTTGGCTCGTTGGACCTTTGCTTCGACCCTTGCTTCCCAAACAACCGTGCATTACCATGTTTGGACAAAATGTGACACATGATTACCTCCACATTCCACCATCATGTGCCACGGAAGAGGCCACCTCATCTATTGAGTGTCTGGTGAGTGTCTGGTTGGATTTTTGAAGTGTCCAATTTGGAATCAAAGTTGGTGTTGAAAAAGTGACGGTGTGGGTGCAAATTTTGGAGCCACGGAGTCTGCCCCCATTGCACCTACGTGGCCATGCTTTCTAGCCATCAAACTCCAAGCGCTGTTCATGAATCCAGACAACAACCACCCATGTTCAAGAATGCTCTGAACACAATGAATCTGGAGTAACTTATAGCCAGCCAGTGCTCCAAATGATTTTTGCATTTATTTTTTAATGTCGTAATGTCACGCAAAGCTCCGTAGCCAGCGCCACAAGTCAGCAAGTCCCTTTGTTATTCCAAATCATTTGAAAAACAAAGGAAGAAAAATAATCCACAGTGATACATCAATGATTTAATGTATGAATGAAATGGCCCTATTTGGTTTGGTGCAGGTATGAGCTATCATAAGATCCTGCTCAATCATACAACCACCAAAATCAAGAAAGGTATAGTAGTACCACCTCAGGCAGGCCGTTGTATCCTGAATTCAAAGTGGGGCCAGCAGGGTAATTTTGGGTTCTCCAGGAGGTACGAGTAAAAATAAAAAAATAAAAAAATGTTTCTGAGCTGCATCTAGACTCATTTGCGGTCTCTGGTTGCAAATATGAATTCAAAATTTACAAAACATTAAAAAAAATAATGAGAAAAAAAAAATAAAAAAAATTCCTGCATTTTCCAAGGGTAAATCCAGCCTGCTGGCCCCACTTCGAATGCAGGATTTTTAACGTCCTGCGTACCACCTCTGCCACGCCTCGACGCAAAAAGCTCAAAATGAACTCAAACAAAGTTGGAGCAGAGCAGGTGTACCATTCATCCACTACTGACTGACCAACTTACAATGAGTCCTTCCCTACCAACCCCAGTTCACGGAAACATCAGCCTTGATGATCTGGGAGAGGTTGGTCAGTTCGACGCCATTTAAGACCTTCATCTACCATCATGATGGAAGAAGGCAATAACAAGACAGGGATATAACTATCTTTTCATCCATGTCTTTCTGATGAGTTTCATTTTAAACAGCCAATTTCATGCAAACTAGTGCATCCCGTGCCGTTGCCACGGTCGAAATAAAAGTAAACGTAATTTTCTACGTCTCTAATTCATAAAAACTTCAAAATTCAATAGCTTTCACATGCACCATAGGTTTGAATGTCACAAAACGAAGTTTGTGCAACCCTCCTAGCCAAGGGCTTTATGACGATACTGAGAATGCTATCAGGGGGCTCATGGTCTGAGAGATCTCAACATATCAAACAAACATACAAACAAAAGAAGACAAAACAAATAGCTTGACTTAAGGTATGGAATTATTTTCAAAAATTGGAACAACTTGGCATCATCATCGTCCAATTTTTCTTCAAATTTTTCCCGTAGGCTCGATGTTCCCCAATTAATTTTGGCACCTTTAGACATTTATTTAAATGTCTAAATAAAAAAGCACTAAACAACAATAATAGAAGGTAAATCAATCTATTATTTGCTACCTAGAGGCACCTTAAAAAAGCTATTTGTCAACTCCCATATTTTTAATAAGAGATTGGTCAACTCTGAAATTCAATAACTTTCCAACCATAGATTAGAAGGCCACAAAACAAAGCTCGTACACCCCTCTTTGTTGAAGGCTTTATGACGGTACCAAGAACATAATCAAGGAATGCACTGTCTTGGAAATCTCATTGTAACAAACAAACAAACAAAAAGCCTAACTTAAGATATAGATTTTTACAAGATTGGAAAAATGGAGAGAAGCCATTTCCAAGTAGAATGAAGACATTATGATAGGAAATGAATTTTTAGTGATTTTTCAAAGTTTGTTGT
The DNA here is from genome assembly GCA_963969395.1 of Pseudoscleropodium purum. Taxonomy (NCBI): domain Eukaryota; kingdom Viridiplantae; phylum Streptophyta; class Bryopsida; order Hypnales; family Brachytheciaceae; genus Pseudoscleropodium; species Pseudoscleropodium purum. The sequence continues at coordinate 13,648,703 of OZ017797.1, forward strand.
TGGGATGAAATTAGTCAAGTGTGATTGGATAGAGCATTACTAAACTACATGCTTGTTACATGTCTCCTTCCTACATGGATTGTCTCTATGCTAAAGGGTTTGGCTAAGATTGCGGTAAATTAACCCCTAAAGGACCAAGGTGCGTTTTTTGTCAACATAACTTTTTTTGGTAGGTGCATGTAAGTGGAGATATCCATATTTTTGGTCCAAATTTTAATAGAAGGTTTAGATGAAGAATATCTTTCATGTGCACTAAATTTCAGGACATTTGAAAATGTGAGTTAAAAGTTATGCCTAATATTGTAGATTGTTTCTTGACTCAGGCAATCCGAGCAGATCTGAAAAAAGTGATTTTTTCAAAAATAAAAATTTGAAATTAATTTTCTAGGTTTATATATATGTAGAAAGCTTTGAATCATTCCATTCTAATCAACGAGTCAAAAGTTACGAGGTGCTTTAGTTTGCGGGCAATTATGGATTTTCTACTCCAAAAAAAACTTTGAAATTCTTTATTGAACTGAATTTTTAATGTTTTTGGAGAAAGTTTTGAATAATAGGCGAATATTGTTTATTACAAAATTACAACCATTGAGATTGGCATTCTTCAATTCCATAACTAAATTATTAACAATTTAGGATTTTTATTCATTTTCTACTTCTTTCTACTTACTATTTTTTTCCTATATGTTGTACAATTCCAAATGATTTGAAATTTTTCAAGCATGTAGCCAAATTGGCTTGAAGAATGAATCCAAAGAGTTGCAACCATTTTGGACATTTTTTCATACAAATCTGACCTTGTGAAGTGCAGCTGCCCAGTTTTTCGCAAGGACAAAAAAAAGGCTTTTTGTCAATTGAAACGCTAATATCATACAATCTACATGGTGGAGATTTCTGGATTTTTTTCCAAGTATTCTAAAATTATCATAATACAAGATCCTACAATTGGATGTGTTTTAAGATGTTTAAAAAAAAATTGGGACTTGTCCTAAAAATGGCAGTTTGGGAGCGTATTTGGTAAAAACATAGTCAAGGAACTTTAGGGGTTGATGGGTAGGTGACTAAAATAGATGGGAGTATCTAGCTAGTAGATGTTGGAGTTGGGTGATTGATGGCATTAGATTGTAGTACCTTAAAACTTTTGTATGGGGTTGGTTAGATTAGTTTGTTTCTTTTCTTCTCCATGTACTGAATTGTTGTGTGATATTGTTGTTATACGATACTATTTTTCTCACCTTTGAAATGAAATGTTTCTATATGTGCAAAAAATCCCCCATACCAAATATAACTCTAACTTTTCATGTCTTTGTAAATATCATTAAAAGCACATTCAAAAGTGCTTTGCAGAGGTATGTAAATATTCAAATTTACAAAGAAAATGAATCACTTTGAAAGCTAGCTAAAAGACAAAAAAATATGATGCTCTCACTAAAGCGCATTTCACCTCAATTTGTGCCCAATTTGTTGTAAAATGTGCTTTGGTAATTGTGATTTCCTAAGACCATTATAACTTTTATCTTTTAGTTAGCTTTAAAAGTGGTATATTTTCTTTGTCCAAAGTCTAAATTTAAGTTTTCTTGTACCTATTCAAAGTACTTTTGAATATGCTTCCAATGATAAAAAAATTCAATTTCTAATTACAAAGCAATGAAAAGTTAGAATTATATTTGGTGGCAAAAATTTGGGAGTCCATTGAGGATGCCTTTCAAGAGCATTGTATGCAACCTCTCCATTGCTTTCTATGGTTTTGTGAAACATATTAAGGTGGGATCACCCTTCTATCTTGCACATTATTAAGATTTATGAAAAGTTTTTTTGGAAAGGATGACAAATCAAAGAATATTCTATATGTGTATTGATCAATTTGTTTATGAAAAAATAGTCAATATAATAAATGTGGGTGAAGCAAAAATACAAAGCTTTTCAGAGTTAAATGTTGGGATTGTCTTTTGAATAGCTAGTTTGTAGATTACAAGGATGATTCTTTGGATAGTTAGTTGGTAAACTACAACTTCTCATCCATTGAATGCTCATTTGGTTCTCTTAATTCTTAGTTCTATTAGAATGATAATCTAAAAGCATCCCTTGAGATTGTGAAAAAATGAGTGAATCTTTTGCCATGTGAAATTGGCTCCATTTATAGAATTCATGAAATCATTGTTTTACAACCCAATTGTAGCCTAATCAACCCTCATTTCACACTCAAGTGTATTTGTTTGGAACTACATATAGTTTTCACTACATTTGGATAGAATATGTGTAGTAGAATTGGGTCAAATTCTAGAGTTTGCAATTGGGCAACAATTTGCTCCAAGATTTTTAGCAACCTTATTGGTACAATGTTGTTGCCAATGTACTATATATATTGAGCCCCCCAAAAATGCTTTAGGGTACTAGATCTATTAATTTATTCATGAACAAAAATCTAAGAGAGTAAATTTTTATTACTTGAAAATTGGTTATTTTCATAGCAAATCAAGGATTAGGATATTACCCATTTCAATCATTGTTGAATAATTTAATGAATGTTCTTTAATTAATTTGAATGAACTAAGATAAACAAATCTATCATAGATTGCAATCCAATATCAAGTATTAATTTGGAATTTAGTTCAATTGTGCCACATTCTAGTGTAGTTTTTATTGCGTTGACAATGCAATTGGGGCTGAAAGGCTTAGAATTGTGTTGAATGTCACCATTTAATGAATTTAGTAAACATATACATGACACATGCAACTTTTACACATGGCAAAAGTTTCATTCATTATTTCATTGTATAGAGAGGGCAAGTTAGAGAGCAATATTAGCATCTCTAAAGATAAGAGTATTTTCTACTAGGTTTCACAATAGAGAGCTATATACTTTTGCTTTAATTGCTTATAACATATATTCCCCCTCTTTTTTTCTTCCAAAAATGGAAACTCATCTAAAGTAATCCATGTTTTGCCATTCTCTTGCAAAAAAATAATTGTATATCCAATTATTATAACTAAAGTACATGTACCCCAGACCAACATTATACATTTTTTTGTACATTTAATGTGATTAAATGTAGAATTTAGGTATGTATTGTCTTTTTTCTTAGTTTGTTAATTTTGGATGTATTTATGTTATGCATAGTAACCAAATGGTCCACAATGAACTTTGAACCTTATTTCATAATGCCTTATACCATTTACAACATGAAATGCCCCATACTACCTCTATTTATGAAAAAGCCTTTTGTTTCCTTTGTATTTTATGATAGAAACATGTGTCTTTTTAGAAACAAAGGGAGTACTAAGTGGTTAAAAAAATAAATATTTTGTCAATTTTTTAATGTTTTTTTGAAAAGAATGGAATTTCATTGCACAAGCAACAAAAGCAAACAACCAAAGCCAAGTGGATGGTCCAACTAGGAGATGTTTGCCAATTTTTTGCCAATTTAATAGGTTTGAGTGTATCAAATGGAGGATGCTAAATCCTTCATTTGAAGTGGGCCCAACAAGGTGAATTTACCCAAGAAAAAACACAATTTTATTTATTCGTCACACATGAAAAAATTTGCAAATTTTGAATTTGTATTTGCCATTAGAGGATTTTTGAGGGCAATAAGAGACTACAGGTTATCTGGCCTTGAAATTGATGTGAATGCACTATGAACACAGCCAACAGTGCAATCCAATGTGGTCGCGAGAGTGCCACGTCACTTTCCAAAAGAAATTATTATTTTTTTTCAACTTTTTTTTTTTTGCATTTCAAGAACATTTTTTTTTTTTTTTTCAAATTTTTTTTGAAGGCTGGACGAATCCTTCGTTGCAGGGGAACAGCGACGGGAACAGGCCCAAAACGGCCCCTTACAGCCCTCAAATTTCCTCTAATGTATCAAAGACCCCAAGTTTGCTAGGAGAAGTGAAGAACGTAAAATTTACTTGGCACAAAGTAAGGAGCTTTTTTTTTACATTTACCCCAGAGAACACAAAATTCCTCCTGGTGGTACGGTAGTACCACCACTTTGAATGGAGGATTTAATGCCCTGCGTATCGAATTCCTTCCCTCCGGAATTGCGCCAGTGCTGTGAATGCTTGTAGCAGGTTACTGTAAAAAATCCTAGTGTAACCCGCGGTCGCTGTTCCTTGGGGGGTTGCAGCGTTGGGGTCCTTCTCCGTTGCCGCACCATCCCAGCCAGTCTCTGCAAATTCCAGCAACTGCCGAAGCGCCTATCCATCCCATCGATGGAACAGAAGTACCTCCAGAATTTCCTCCAAAAATTCATGCCGGCATTGCCGCTGTCAGACAGGCACTGATGGGGAGATCGAGGCGTTAGTAACCATGCAATAAAATATCCCATGGTTCTGTTTCCAGCCCTCGTTTCCACAGCTCATTGTGGAACGACTGGTAGTCAAAGAAGCTTTTCTTTTCTTTTCGAACAGTGGGTCTGTCATTCAGTTTTGTTTTGGTAAGATACGCTATTTTGCGTTCGTCATATAAAGCGGAAACTGATGAAGGAATGAGACAATGCCATGTTGAGCTCGGCCGACGCCAGTTGAACTAAAGCGACAGGCTGTGGAATGATGCCCGATCAGTTGACTGGTGACGCGGATCGGCTCCTCCGTCGTCACAAGTAAAAACTGGTTGAAAGGGAAGAAGTTCGTTGCGGAGGACGGCGAAGATATCCGGGAGAGATGCGAAGGCAGAGTTGATGGTGAAGAGGTGGTGAGATTAGGAAGCGTGTGCGATTGGTCGTGGTTAGACTTATTGTGACGGCATCCGATCGTTAGGTACTGCCGGGTTTGATAATGTATGTAGATGGAGCAGTAATGTGGAGATCGAATTAGTGCTTAGTAAGGGGAGAAGAGATACTAAGCCTTCGTGACTGGTCCACGGGGAAGAAGTTCGTTAGCAAGATGGCGAGGAAGAGCCGGGAGAGATGCTAGGCAGAGTTTAGATCGGTTTGGTCAGATTAGGGCGGGTGTGCAATCGATCGAGGACGTGGCGAGTCATTTTGTGGATTCATTCGATCGGAGGTGGTGTGCAGGTCCGATAATGTACGTAGAGAATAGCGCCAGGAGGTGAATGCGGAGCGTGTGTGCAGTTTGAAGGTGTGGAGGGAGGGCACAATAGCTGATCAATGTAGTGATATTGCAATCTTCTGATGAGCAGGAGCCCCGAAGTCGATTGTTACTCTCTTTTGCTTGGGAGCTGTGCAAGGCATCTTCTAGGGAAGTTCGCCCGGGTCTTCTTAATATGCTGGCGAGCAAGAATACGAGGAGACTCGGAGCATATTGCATTCTTGGAGAGTGCGAGAATTCTTGTGCAGAGCAAGACAGGTCGTCATGTGAGGTTTGATGCGAAGCGATTGAGGTCCTCCTCGGATGATACCATATTGATGTCATTACAGTATCTGGTCTCTGAATTTATCTTGTCAGGCTAGGTTAGGGTCGTGATCCCACCGAAGCCACTAGAGCGTTTGATTACTAAAGGCTGCTTTCAAGGGAGTCATTGATTTTAAATCGTTGTTTGGACGTCGCTGATTTGGACGACATGGCGTTGGGCTTTCCTTTGCCTTCAACGTCTCAGTACTTGTCCCTCACTTCGAGTTTCTCGATGGAGGTGTCGAACCTAAGGGCTTTACAGTCGACATGTCACTCGAAGTTAAAGCTGTTGCTGCTCGGAATCTCTTTCACAAATTCGCAAGTGAGTGGTGAGCGCAGAAATATCTGTGTCAGGAGTTTAGAGAGAGTAGATTCTCACCAATGCTGGACTGAGCGTTTCTCTTCGACTAGACGCTCTCCTTACTTACGTTCGAATAGTGAGAAATGCACTCTCAGCATTAACTCGACGAGGTGCAGAGCATGCGGAGAAATTTCAGGCACCGTTTCTTCAAGTAGAATTACCGGAATAGAAAACAGCGCAGGCCGTGTCGTGACACATGCTAATGAAAAGAATGGGACAACTCTGGAGAAGAAGGTAGCCATTGTTTGGTTTAAGCATGATTTGCGAATGGACGATCACGTTGGTCTGTCCTCTGCATTGCAATACGACCATGTTTTGCCCCTTTTCATCTTCGACTCTTCCTTCTATGCTGGTATGCTCCCTGACCAATTCATTGCGATGTTATAATTTAGGGAGAGCAACTGGACCACAGGAAACAGAGTATCCAAATGCTTATTCCTAAGTACTCATGCAAGGAGACAAATTTGTAATTTATGGAAGCTGCGTTCTCCTTAACGGTTCTGTCACTGGAGGTATAATGCATGCTGCCAGATTAGAAAGTTCTACTTGAGAGAATTGGTGATCATCTTCAATCGTATATTCGACCTCTTACTACCCCTCCAGTGGTGACGATGACACAAGCTCGTCGAAGCTAGAACTAAGCGAATCGGGGAATGCGCGCAGGCTGGTCTGAGGAGCGACTTTCGAGTTTGTTTGATGCGGTTGCAGATCTTAGGCGGTCGTTAAGAAGCATAGGATCAACCTTGGTGATCCGAAAAGGCTGCAGTAAAGATGTGCTACTCGCCCTCGCACAAGAGGTGAGTATATAATATGTTGTACAACTGCCACCGTGCGGTCAGAGAGCTATTTTGTCGGGTAGTCCTAGTTTGATGTTTCGCTTTCTCTTTACGCTTTCATTCTACTGCTTAAGTGTGGACGGAATTGTTGTTTTTGGCAGACCGGCGCAGCAGAGATAATCGCTGAAGAGGAAACGGAGCAGATCTGGTATGACCTGGTTGGATCTGTTTCTGCATCCCTATCTGTGATATCTTTATCTGGTCAGAAAAGTGGAGTCAAGCATTGGCGAGCTCCCTTGTACGACCTCGAGGTATGTTAATTCAGTCCGTCAGTCCAGATTACAATGCCTGTCGGATGAAGCAATTAGAATGACTTGATTTTTATTTACTAAAATATAACCTGATTTTCTGTGTAATGATCTACAATGGACTTCACTTGAAATGACGACGAATTTGCTGTGGGGCTTGATATTCACTGAAGGGTTTAAAGGATGTGCCTGATAACTATAAAGAGTTCACTCGCCTGCGGCGCCGAATACTCCCTCCCGTGGATGCCCCAACTTCACTTCCCGCTTTGCCAGCGAATGTTGAGCCAGGTACATATTTGTTTAGATGTTCAAGCATATTTAGTTTGGTTATCAGTATGTGGCAGGGTTACTACTGTCTATAGCCATTCACCATTGTCTGGGACCGCCGAGAAATAGCTATCTGATCGAATGAGCTAAAAGTTTGGTTGAGGTCTATGAGTATCAATGGGCTGAACATCTGTTTTGGGCCACCCAAGGTACACTCATCCTGATCAGAAAGTTGTTGGATGCGCAGGAAAATTACCAAGCCTTGTTGATTTCATTACAACTTGCAAGTCAAAATCCAGAAACAAGCCATTTGGCGAGGTGCTAATGGTCGCACAGAGTCAACCGGCTGAGAGCTTGCTCATGGGTACGCCACCCATCACCAATGGGAACGCTAAACAGGTAATGAAGGTATCAAACGGCGCTGCAAGAAAATGGACTAATCTCTTGAACAAGCGAGCAGAGGAGATGCCATACAATTATGTCTGGGAGCGCAAGCGACTTAGAGGTGTGGAGGAGAAGAGAGCTGAGGTCGGTGTCGGAGGAGGCACTGCAGCCTTGAACATGCTACATGTGTATATGAGGGCGCTCGAGTCATCGCACAGCCCTCATAAAGGGTCAGTTGTTGCCATAAATTCTCTTGATGCCTGTTAACGTGTATCAAGATGATATCCCATTTTGAGCAGGTTTTCATCTGACTCATGCCTGTATATGCGGCAGGATGTACGAGCACATTCAGGAACTTGAGAGAAGACCTGGATCTTCTTTCAGAGCGATTTTCAATAGAGCTTTGGAGCTTGGCACTCTTTCACGTAGAAGAGTGTACCACGAAGTGATGAAATACGAACGAGATAGAGGTGGCGGCCATGTTTCCCCCTTTGGAATGTCCACGTTTACAGCCTCTGCCGCAGTTGAAGATGTCAAGTCGATAGAGGTGATTCCTTGAACCAAATATTTGTGAGATACTTAAGAATGCTTTCAAGACATCAAAGCTATCAGAGCTTCAATTAACTTTTAGGTTATGCTTTGGTTTGACACTTAAAAAAAGAAATATACTTCATAGTTTTCGTGGTGCTTGAGATTCTTCTTTCATGCATGAATCTTGGCTTAGTAATGTCATCAATTGTGCAACAGTGGTATGAAATGATCCAAAGGAAGAGCCGGGACGAGGGATCTGAAAATAACCTCAAAGTATGCTCGTGGAGATGGCGCGGATATTTAATCCAGGTCTTAATTCTATTCATTCTTCGCATGATCTTTACAACAACATGTTTTTGACAATCCTTCACATTGTAAGTAATGGCCGACTTCTTCTCGTGGATTGTGGGATTTACATACGAATGTATCAAATATCACTTTTCTGAATCTTACGCTTCTTGGTATTCTGAATGCCACAGTATTCAACACTTGGAGATGAAGGTCCTGCAGTAGTACTTATCCATGGATTTGGCGCATTTTGGGAACACTACCGGGACAATATCCGAGGTCTTGCAGAGAAAGGCAATCGTGTATGGGGCCTAACGATGGTGGGCTTTGGCCGCTCTGAGAAGCCCCTGATTCCTTACACTGAGCTTCTGTTGGCAGAGCTTGTGAGGGACTTCATCATAGAGGTTGTTAAAGAGCCCGTCACTCTTGCAGGCAACTCCATAGGAGGTGAGCAGTATTCTCCTGTTTCGAGTCACAAGGAACTGTTGAGTGTTCCATGATTCTTTAATGAATTGAGTATCGTACTGCTACAATGTTGCAAACGTAAACTTTCGGAGACCTATGTCTATCTTCATCCAGGGTACGCAACATGTGTGGTGGCGGGGCTATGGCCTTCTATTGTAAGCTCGTTGGTTCTTCTTAATTCAGCAGGACAGGTGGTCCCTAATTATACTTCCCTGCAATATCAAAAGGTGAGATTCTGCTGCTTAACAAGTTTCTGCCGCTTCAATCTTGAGAGCGAGTTCATGAAAGTAGCTGTGCATTCAGAAACTAGGTGACTGCATTGGAAAATGACTATCTAACTTATCATGTGTATAATTTACGAGGTTTCTATTTCTTGTGTAGCCGAGGGAGAAGTCTTTCATAGCGAAACGCGGAGCACAAATACTGCTGGTATACTTGCGGCACTTGAGCGAGCAGCTGCTGAAACGATGCTACCCGAATGTATTCGTCTAACCATTGTGTTTTGACGTATCCCCTTGCAACTTTGATGCTCTTCATTCTTTGCCTTGATAATAGCCACTATTTTGAGGGCTGTTTGATTTCATTCTAGATATACCCATTGATGGTAATGTATAATTGCATCTTAGATTCGCCCACACAAGGACGGAATAATGTTGAATGAGACGTCTATTTGCGCTGACAATGTGCATGCGTACTTATTTTTATGTCGTTAATATCAATGTTTGCAGAGAACAGCGAGAGTGGATGCGTGGCTACAATCTCAAGTGATGCGACCCGTATCCTGTTTCGACGTCTAGATGTTTTCTTTCACTGCTGTCTCTTTGAACGAATTCGAGCATTTGCTGTGAAAGTCCAATCACATTGGGGCTATATAGAGCTCCTAGTTTTCACACGAAGGATGAGTGTACTAGTAAAGGAGAATTGCCGTCTGTTGATTGAAAATGTGTACTTAAGAACTTCATCATATCATAGAAATGTTATGTCGCTGTCATAGAGGTTGTTGCGAGACGAGATGAGTGCACCCTTGACTACAGGAAGTCCTTTGATCCTGGCTCCACGGCTGTGCTTGAGAGCATCTTTCATTTGAATCGTCCGCTACCCATGAACTTCTACATTGACCGATATAATGGAGAGGTGTTGGTCATTCAGGTATGGCACACCTCAGGCTTGCTTACGTTGCCTTGAATCTTTGAGAATTTAAAATTTGATGCATGTTTATCAATCTTGGGCCTGACCAGGCATTCACGAGATTCCTGGTGTGTGCAGGGTGTAAGAGATCCTTTACACAATGCAACAAAGCGAGCAGCTGTACTACAGGCTTACTGTGCCAATGTCACAATTCGGCTATTGAACGCTGGTCACTGCCCGCATGACGAGGTTCCGGATGAAGTGAACGCGTTGATCCATGACTGGTTGAGATGCTCCAACGCAGACTTAACGATGAACTCTGCGCAAATAGAGCTACAGTTCCTTAGCAATGAGGATGCCGCTTATATCGTCAAAGGAGAGTCTCGACTCATCAAGTCAGATTGGTTCTCATATTTTAGTCGTTGACGGAAGAAATAACTACGTGGATAATTTTCTCTCCTCTCACTGTAAAGGCCTTAAGCATTCGCTAGAACGACTGTACAATTGGGATCCCAGGCAGCCATGTAATTATCAAACATTTATACTGGGTTGCAATCCACATTGAAACCCGGCCGTGATTTAATTTATAGGTACGGTGACGTCCAAATTTCTTTTGCTTGTGTACTCACAAGAAATTTGTATCTACGATTTACATTGAAGACGCAATTAAACGGCTGTCTTCAGCTAAATTCATCTGTATTTCATGGAGAGGGAGTTCTCATTTGTTTTTTCGTTACATTGTCCGTGACAGCTGGATGTGAGTTTGTTTGACCACCAAATTGCAAGTGATACTGCAGGAGCTTAAGTGACGCCCCTCGGTTTAAGATTCTGATAGTTTCCGATGTCTCTCGTTCAAACGAAGGTAATTTCGACAATCTACAGCTTTGATAGAAAAAGGAAGGTCGACTTGCTTGTGTCTGTATATTATTGATCATTTAAGCGATTGACTCTATTTGGACTCATGAGTCATTCGGACGTCGTAGTTACTCACGACGCATCCATGTTGCTCACTGATCTGAATACAGGAAACTTTTTTCTGATGTCCATAAATTGTGTTCAGAAATTCTTGGAATTTGGTAGCTCGCTGAACTGTATGAATTAGGGTTAGGTTAGCAACTCAATTCACCTTTTGTGTCGTGAGATGATATTCCTCTATGCATCCTTTGTCTTGGGGGAATGAGCGAGGGACGGAAGTCGAAGAAATTCCAGTGGTTTTGCTGTGAAAATTCGGAGAGAGGCTTCGACATAGCAGGCCGCATAGTCGGAACAGTGTCGCGCCATGCTTTGCCGCGACATTCATGCCAGGCTATTGCATAGAAATTTAGTTCGATGGCCATATGGGACGAGAGGTTCATGGGCTAGAGTTCACCCGCGCCGAAGGACAGGGGGCGTGCTTGGCACGCTGGAAACCATGGTCAACATCTTTTCAAGTGGCCAGGGAGCGCAACACTTCAGTCTACAACGCCACAGTGGGGGTCGAGATCGATGCTGACCGCCGGTTCGAAACTGCCGATTTGATGAAACCAATTGCACCGCACATTTTCTGGAGCACATTTTAAGAGGATGAAGAAGCAGAGCCTCCGGTAGCTGGAGATTTGCAGAGCTCGTCATTTGAGGACATGGTCAATCGTGAGTGAATGCTATTTTGCGGGAGATGGAAGAGGTTGGTTTATGCCCTAATCCTCACATGCTCGCATTAGTACTTTGTCGGTTGGTGGATAACTCACAAATGCATAGACCTGAGATGTGGCCTTGCATTACAATTCACTCTAAAGAGCCAGGTTCTGAACCTGGCATCGTGATGATCATCTTCCGAATTGCAATTGGCAAAGGTCGCGATGATCATCTTCGGAGGTGAGTGATTTCTTAATGTATTTTTTTCCCTTTCTCCCGTTCAGATAGACCTAGTTTTCACAGTATCCGTCCTGCTTAAATTCTTTAGCTGATTTTTCCATTGACCTTTCGTGCAAAGATAATAATAGATCGCATTCCGTTCGTCGAATAATGAATAAACACTCTCTTGTATTGGTGCTTCAAGTAATAGTCATCGCATGTGATTTGCACGTGCTCAAAACCCTCAACCGCTTCAAAAAATTCATAGCACCTGGATAGGCCCTGCTCTGTCATCATGCACGAGATTGGAAGGATGATCTACTGAGTCAACTCAGGGGATGTAGCCTGTGTCTAATTTTATGCTTTGGGTTGCAGTGTTCAGGGCGATTCCTCCATGTGGAGGTTATTGGATACCTTGGACACCAACGTTTAAATCTGTGGAAATATCTTGGGCATTCTATGTGGCTTCCGAGTCTAAAGGCTTACCTTTTTTTGGTTGATGCAGTTGAAATCATGCTTGCATCTTCACCTCGATGCAATAGGTCCTATTGCTGAGGATATTGGTCGGCAGGTGGGTGGAACAATTGAGAAACATATTACATTGGAATCCTTGTTTTTAGATTCTACACGCATCGGACAAGTACTGTTTTTTTTCATAGTAAATTTCCAGTTTAGCAGGAAGATGATTGATTAGGCTTCTTAATATGTCGTTTTGATTGGACCATGCTTCATGTGCCTGGCAACCATAAATATGATACGTTCTGTAAACGATGATCAAAATGAGTAGGACCCCAAGCATGCTACTTGTAGTTCGTTTAGTATTCACTGGAGAGGTCGTCGACCAGTATTTTTCTTTTTCTTGTTCAGATGTCGGCTTATGGACGGAGAGTACCAACAAATTTAAACCATTGATTCAAGGTGCCTATAGATCTACACCACTAATTCAATACTATGTAGCATTGTAGACTATTGCAGGCCTTTGTAGTGGTTCTTGCTCTTGTTGCAGGCCGCCTCAATGACGAGGAGGTCGGTCTGTGCTTGTTTTGTTACAAGTGCATCAGTTTTAGTCCAAAATATGTAATTAATGTGTATATTGTCTCATTTGTGTTACCCTGACATTCGTACTTGACAGCATAAGACCAGGACCATTGTTCCATCATTATAATTCCCGCTGTGTATACATCTAAACACTACATCTGAACAGAAATTTATTAATTGATCATTCCAACGCATCCACGTTATAATGTAAACTGGTGTTTGGTTCAGAGCTTCGAAAGGTTGGCTTCAAGGTCCAACCGGATTCGATAACTGTTCCTTGTACAGGAATTAGCCATTGATGGCATGGGACTTCTCTCTGAGATTCGGGATTACATATGGTTCCGAATTGGGGCTTTATTGGTTAACGTACTGATTCAAACTTTCAATTGTATTTAATTTATGATCAGCTATTGGAACAGTTTCCTAAGACGAAATGTTCCAAAAATTAAATGTAGTTTGCTTGCAAAGTCCTCTCATTCTAATGGTCAAAATTGCTGTCTTCTCGATTTCTTTTGTCAAATTCAGAGCTGTTCATGTCACGATGTTCGGTTATTAGTCCAGAACTGATTCTCGGTTCTTGAATTCAGTACCAACCCTTGTATTAATCACATACAACCAGGCAACACCTACAACGGGGAGCATCATCCGAAAGAAGAATCGGACTTAATGCTTTATCCAGTGCAAGCTCGAAAATGGGTAAGCGATTTCAAACATATGATAGATTGGATTCATGTTCTCAATTACTCCAGAGTTCCCGGTATCAGTACCCATTCTGAACCAGTTGGGAAGACCAACCTTTTGGAAGAAATCATGTGCATGTATATTTGAAGAGAGTGGTGCAGAAAATGACTAATAAGTGGAAGAATCAAATGACTAAGAACACATAGAAGTCAAACGGTATCTGAAAGGCATCTATGTGGCCGCAATAAAGACTTCTATAGAGGTACTACCGCATCAACTACGTCTGGACAGCGCTTCATGATTGCCACTTGTCGGATATAGCAGCGTCGAAGACTGTAGTAAGAGTTGTTTATTTCGGATCACAATAAGTAACGCGTATCATATTGATAATTTAAAGTTATTCAACAGCAACGAAACGTTCAAGACGTGTGGTAGGGCTACACGACATTCCTTCATCATTTCTGCGGCGCTGAGTGCTAACAGACCTCATCATCGTGGCGTTCAGTTGGTGAGTGTGCAACAAACCTGCAGGCCCAGCATCCTGGACTGCTCTGTACTTGCGTACAAACGATTTTACCGGTGTTGGTGTACTGTAAAAAAACGCACTGGAGAGGCTCCAAGGCTTTCGGAATTCGGATATCACAAATCCTGCGGTACTACACTCAAAACTCTGTACTGTACACTCAATGCGGTACTTGTACACTCCGTACTTGGACCCGGGATGCTCCAAGGCTTTCGGAATTCGGATATCACAGGTCCTACACTCAAAACTCTGTACACTCAATGCTGCAATTGCACACTTTATACTTGGAGATGCTCCAAGGCTTTCGGAGTTCGGATATCACAAATCCTGCGGTACTACACTCAATACTCTGTACTGTACACTCAATGCGGTACTTTTACACTCTGTACTTGCACGTTCCCTTTGTATTCTGAGAGTCTTTCATGTTGCGAACAAATCTCGTTGGACCATTTCCATGTCTACGAATGTTTCAAGACCACGTACGACCCATCATGACTCACATTGTTTAGCAATGAGGTCCACAGTGAACAAAATTGTCTTACATGGCTCCTTGTCCAACTTTAATCCTTGAATTAACTAACAAGTCCATCTCAGGTTTCTGGCAAAGTATAAGGTAGGAGGTTCTAAAAGTGCACAAGTTTTAAAAGTATCCATCTCCTTAAATGTACACAGCATGTACATGTTGCTTTTTTGTAGCCTACAGCCATGTACAAACAATGTACATTTTAGGAAGTGGACGCTATTAGAGCCCTATGCCACTTCAGCTTCAAAATTTCATAACTAATTCCACAAAGCTCCAAAAAAAGTTGAAACCACTTGGGTAGATGTCAATTTTACTTGTCTTTCAAGGGAAATCTACTGAAAAACATTTGAAGAAGTTTCACCTCCCCAAAATCAATTTTAGCTCTTAAATGGTTGGTTCATAGACCTCCACCCTTAATTATACCTCCCCAATAAGGGGGAGGACTATTTCTTAGTTATACAATGTTACAATCTTGCATCACTTTTGTAAATTTTTTTAGGACCAAAATGCCAATAAAGCGGAATATTTGTGCAACGCCCAAAGTTGGTTTTGAACTTTTGCTCATTTTTTTGGCCTCTGTGTACTAGTCACACACAATTATTTGTCACTCATTGGATAAGAATGCTTAATTTGGTTTTCAAGACTCCAACTTAATGAGGAATTGTGGTTCAAAGGTTTAGAATTGGATTGAAAAGTTGCCATTTTATGAATTCTATGAGAAGGCTTCCACATAAGGTAAAAGGTTAATTCGTTATTTTATAATCTTGAAGGAACGCTTTTGAATTGCCATTAGAGCATTATAGGGAATTAGATGAACTACATTATCATTGAAAAGGGCAAGAATAATGCCCTTCTATGGTCCACAATTGGAAGTTGTGTGATTTTTCTTTTACCATCTAAAATGTATTTTTTTCTTCTAAAAAGTGACTTGACATAAAATATTCCCCAATTTCTCATTCTCTTGCTATTTTTTTGTAAATCCTATAATTGTAATTAAGTATGTGTAGTTACAAAAGAGTTCCTACTAGACTTCCTTCCCTAGAGTTCTATAGTATGATGTCCCCTATACTACAAGAGTGTCTTTGAAGGCATTATGTGCTTTACAATTATTGTGTGGAAAACCAAGAATACACTTACGTTATCTAAAAAATCCAACACTCCAAAAATTTGGACTTCAAAAACCTAAATATCCTCATACAAGTGACAATGAATCATATAAAGACTAAAAATAAGATAGAAGCACCCAAAAGAGATCATTTTTGATTACCAGCATAAAAAAAAACATTTATAAAAAAACATTTCCAAAACTCAAAATTACTACAACTTTTAAAAAACAACCTATGAGAGGTGATTACTTTTTTGAAGGTTCAAACATTTTATAATTCAAAAGTGTCCATTGAAGGTGAATCTACTAATAAGCTTAGGCTATCTTATGTTTTCAACTTTGAAAATTTGTAAAATATTACAAAAGTATTGGAAAATTACTAAACTATTTGGATTGCATTTCCCTTAAACTTATTAAGAATCTCATTGATGTTTTTTAGTCATTCAACATTTGAGGGAGCTAGACTAGAAAAGTGTCTCTATTAGATGTTCAATGTTGATGATGGTACACACAAGAGAGTGGATGAGGGAGGTAGTTAAGCATGGGATGCTTGACTTGCTAAGCTTGCCCAATGCTATTCAAAATAGTGTAACTACTACATGGAGGTATTTTTTGCATCTATCTTTCTACAATTCTAGTTTTTCCCTCCATTTCATCAAATTGGTTATTAAGGACTTTCCTTTAAAGATTCAAATATGACTTTAGATGAGTGAGAAATTATTTGGACAAAAGATGGCCTTGAAGCACTCTATTCATCACTAGTCAATTTCAAAGTACTTAACCCCTAAATATCTGAGGTACCAAATTATAGTGTTGATAATAGTTTGAAGTTAAATAAAATTTAACCAAATTGATATTTTAATAGTATATATGTATGAAAAATTCTTCTTGAAGTCCAATTTTAGCATCAAAAATTTGATTAACCCCTAAAGGATTGGATTACATTTTTTGGTTGTATAGAATTTTTGGGCAAGTCATTGTGGACAAAAATTTGTATATTTTAGGCTTAAATTTTAATAGGAGTTGTGAAAAAGGAATGTCTTTCATACGCAACAAATTGCATGACATTTGGAAATAAGAGTCAAAAGTTATGGCCCAATATGTTGTTTGTTTCTCAACTTCGGCAGTCCAGGCAGATCTGAAAAATTCACTTTTCTCAAAAATAAAATTTTGAAATTGATTTTCTATATTTATATATATGTGGAAAGCTTTGAATCATTTCATTTCAATCAATGACAAAAAAATTATGAGGAATTTTAGTTTGTAGGCAGTTATGGATTTTGTATTCTAAAATAAACTTTGAAGTTGTTTATTTCACTCAATTTTCAATATTTTTTGAAAAAAAAAAAAATCATAGGATGTAAATTGTTTATAAGAACATTTCAACCATTGGGATTGACATTTTTCAATTCCAGAATTAAATTCTTAACAATTTAGTATTTTGAATCATTCTCTATCTCTTTCTACTAACTATTTTTTTCCTATATGTTGTACAATTCCAAATGACTTGAAATTTTTCAAGCATGTAAACAACTTGTTTAGAAAAACAAATCCAAATAAGCACCACCATTTTGAACATTTTTATTTTTTATAGAAAAGTGAGCTTGTAAAGTGCAGTTGCTCAATTTTTCGTAGGATTAAAAAAAGGATTTTTATCAACTCAAATGCTAAAATCTTGCAATCCACATAGTGGAAATTTTTAAAATTTTTTCTATATCTTTTCAAATCAGTGTTCTACAAGATCCTACGGCAATAAATGTCAAAAGAAATTCTTTTCTAAAAATTTGGTACTTGTACTAAAAATGGTAGTTTTTGAGCGGTTTCAAGGAAAACAGAGTCATGGAACTTTAGAGGTTAAGAAAATGATTGATTTTGACTTTTCTATTCAAGATTTTTTCCAAAGGTGTCCATTGCAATCTTGACTTTTTGTAGTCTTGAGAGCTCTTGGAAATGAGCCTCAACTCATACATTAGAATTTAGAGAAAATTTCACATTAGAAATTCATTTAAAAAAATTGTAGAAGAGATTTTGAGAAGTCATAAATTGATTGGGGTTATGCATGTTATGTCCTTTAACCTCATATTTTTTTGGTGACCAACTTTTTAGATTTGATATGTGAAAAGAAGATTGAAAGACTTCCAATCACTTTCACAATTTTGACAGCCTTATGATCAAACATTATAATCTTTCAATCCATATGTGATATTGTTGTGTTTTCTTTTCCTATGTGATCTCTCACATATCTAGTTTGAATTCATACTATTACAATTCAAGAAAAATTGATACAAATTATCAAAATGTTGGCTTTTTGTTTAATTTAGAGCAAATTCCAAGAATCTCAGTAAAGGCCTTTGGCATTTAGAGGTTAAAGTTTATCATTAAAATTGGATGAAAATAATCCAATTTTTTAAAGGATGAATGAGAAATTATTTGGACACAACATGGCCTTGAAGCATTTTGGACATCATTTGGAATATGTTTTTTGGAGTGCTTTGAGTTCCACATTGAAATTGGATGAAAATAATCCACTTTCCAAGATGAAAAATAAGTGAATGAATGAGAAATAATTTTTCAAAACATAGCTTCAAACTAAGTACTCTGTTCAAATTCAGACTTTGGAGCTCTTTGAGGTTCAGTTACCACTAGTACTGGATGAAATTAATCTGTTTTTTGAATGAGGAAAAGCGTTTGACCACTCCATTCCTCATCCACTTCGTCACCTCGCAAAACCGTGATTCCTCAACTGATTCCTCGTAAAAGTACGTCTAGCGCCCTTTTTGATTCCTTTCGTCGTGCATGGCCCTGGCCTCCGCCATCGCCAGTCTCCGCAGCTTCGTACTCCACGGCCGCTCTTTCTCTCTCTTCAATTTTCTCCTGACTAGGAAGAACTCGCAAGCTGGCGGATTTCGACTCCCAAATTGGATGAATTGCGCAGGAAAGTTCAGTAGGAATGTTGGAAGTCTAAGCCGCGAGCTCACATCCTCTCGCTTCTTTTTCGTGATTTCACGTCGCGTCGGCATGTTGAGTAGTATCAGTTTCCGCCTCTCGGTGCTCTTGGAGTTCGTGTGGTGCGAATTGGCTTCTTTCGCGGCTTTCTAGCAGGAACTCTCACGGCCATGTGGAAGGGGAAGGGGAAGGGGATGATTCGATCGGGTGTTGGCTGTCTTCGTCACTTGCCACCATTTCAAGGCAAACCAGGTGCATTTTCGAATTCGGGGTTTAAGGGGGGTGGGGGGGTGGGCATGCTTCGTTTGGGGCACTGAGTGGATTCACTTGGCAATGTTTGAGTGGAGTCGGTTGCGTTTCTTGCTTGGGAGTTGTCCTATCTAGAATTGTCGCATACCTAGAATTGTTGCCTTCCGTGCTTGGAAGTTGCATCTAGAATTGTCTTCGGTGGATTTTTCAGTATTTTAGGTGAGGGTGTTGCTGATCAGCATACAGAGTCCTCGCAGAAGCTCCCCTTGGACTTTTACACGAATTTGGAGTCTTGTTTTGGCTCCAGAAAGTGGTTCTTCCCATGTTAGCATTTGGGGATGATTGGGTATTCAGGGTGTTTGTTGGATTTTTTTTTCTTCCTGCAGTGGCCATGGCTGCAATGGCGTGGAAAGGAGGTGCGGCGCTGGGGTCAGCGAAGCACTACTCCTCTAGTGGGTCGCCACATCAAGACCATTTCTCGTGGATCAGTTGCACTTCTCATACCAGTGAGTTCTTCACAGCAATGATCCAAAAATTGCATGAATTCATGCCAGCAGCAAGTAACCAAAAAGCAAAATGTATGCGAGATGGGAACACACACGGGTACCACAGATCTCACTTGTTCTGCACTCTCTTCTCAATTTGTGTGACTCTCAAATTTTGATACCATTTAATATGAGTGAAGTTGTGCATGAATTGCAACAGAAAACCAGGTCAGGATGCACTGCCGTGCAACATTGACCATGGATCCGATGGAGGCTCCTCTCAAATCTCCATTCCCAGTCCAATACACGAAGTTGTTCATCAACAACGACTTCGTCGACTCGGCTTCAGGTAATGAACCTCTTCATTTTCGAGTCAAAGCTATGATCGGAATTTTAGGTGTAGCAATCAATGTAGTACCATTAAAGAGATGTAAGGGTGAAGATCTATCAGCATTTGAACCGATATGTCGAAATGAGATTTTTGGGAGATTTTTGGGAGATCGCGGTGGAGAGGTGCAGAGATCTTTTAGATACAAGAGCTACATCTGTCGAGATCAACCTTTAATTGCTATGTATGATTTCGAAGAGGCCATTTTCTTATGCAATTTCAGGGAGACAGATTGGAGATCACTGTAATTGACCGTAGACAACCGCATTTCCATTCAAAGATGAGTGGCCATAGACATTTTGCCTGAAGAATTCATTGTGAGATTCATTTGTAGGCAAGTCATTTTCATCCGTGGATCCGAGGTCGGAAGAAGTGGCTGTGGAAGTGGCACAAGCTGAAGGCGAGGATGTGGACCGCGCCGTGTGCGCTGCTCGCAAGGCCTTCGAGGAGGGTCCTTGGCCCCGCATGCCCGGAAAGGTACACACCCTTAACTTTAGGGTTCGGGTTTCAATGTCGAAGAATTCGGGATTTTGAGAAATTCTGGTGTTTGCGAGGCTTATGCAGGAACGTGCTCGTGTGTTGAATCGAATGGCGGACTTGATGGACGAGCACAAAGATGAACTGTCGGCTTTGGATACATTAAGCATGGGCAAAGTGTATGACTTCGCAAGACTGGCGGAGGCTCCTCTGGCAATTGGATTGTTTCGGTACTATGCAGGTAGAGTTTTTGACATTGTTGGTGACATCTTTATGATTTTGTTTCAAAGCTCCTGATCGCAATTGAGTTCTTTCGATACTAAGAGGTCTTGGCATTTGTTAACGACATTTTTCATGTAGAGATTTGTGATTTTGTGTGAAAGCTCCGAATTGCAATTGGATTATTTCGACACTGTGCAAGTTAGAGTTCTTGACATTGTTAATGCCCTTTTTTTATGTACAGATTTATGCTTTTGTTTAAATTCTCCTGATTGCTATTTGATTATTTCGATACATGCAGGGTAGAGTTCTTGACATTTGTTAACGACAGTTTTCATGTAAAGATTCATGATTTTGTTTCAAAGCCCTTGATTGCAAGTGCATCATTTCGATAGTGTGCAGGTTGAAGTTCTTGACATTGTTGACGACATTTTTCATGTAGAGATTCATGGTGTTGTTCGAAAGCTCCTGAGTCCATAAACCCTAAACCCCTGATTAGGTTTGATTTTAAAAGTAGTTTGGATTCCTGGGGCAGGATGGTGTGATAAGGTGCATGGGTCGGTACTGCCCGCGGAGGGACCGTTTCATGCCTACACTTTACACGAGCCGATTGGCGTAGTGGGGTCAATTTTGCCATGGAATGCACCGTTTTACCTTCTGGCCATGAAAGTGGCTCCGGCGCTCGCATGTGGGAATACCATTGTCCTCAAACCAGCTCATCAAAGTCCCCTCTCGGCTCTTTTGATCGCCAAGCTTGCAGCCGAGGTGGGTTTAGGGTTTCTACTTTCAAGAATGCATTGTATCTTCAAATGTCACCGGTTTCTGTTAGGGTTTACATGCCATTGGGGGGAATGACTGCAAGAAATATTTGTGCACATACTAGATCTCAAACCCTAAACCCTAAATCACAAGATTTCCATGATTCATGAACATTTTGTTTTGTGAAAGGGTTAAGATTCAATCATTGACGTTCTAGGAAGTTTCAAATGATTTAAGACAGTTTTGAATTTTCTAAGCCGTTTGAAACTTGAGGTTTGCCATCAATGGCATGTATACCTTTCGAAGAAGTGGTGTTCTTACTGGTGCTTTTTCTCATTGCAGGCGGGGTTGCCAGAGGGCGTTTTGAATGTGGTTAATGGCTACGGCGATACCGGCATGCATATTGCAAGTCACATGGATATTGATAAGGTACGTGATTTTCAACTTCTTTTTCTGGGTTTCGTGGGGTTGTTTACTATATTGATTAGTTGCATGCTTTGCTCATGGGATACAGCTTGCTAGAAAATCTTCTTTTTATTGTGTACAAATTAAGATTTGAGCACCTAACACCTAATACATGAATGGTGAAGGAAGGCAAGATAAGCTATCAGATAAGCATCATAAGAAGTCATTGGGAGAAATCATTGAACATGTGTTACTCTGTGAATCCACGATTTTGTGTGCTCACTGTAGTCTTTTCAACATGTGTTGTGCTTGGGTGATCCTACTGTCAATTATTGGTTCTCTTCCGATGAACTTTGGTAGTGAATATTTCTTTGTTTTGGGGCCAATCTACTCTACTTCCACTTCACCACTTCAGCATGCTATCTCCTCTCTTTGCTAAGAAATGCACGTTATTTCTTCATCCAAATTCTAGCCTATTTCTGCGAAATTGCGATAGGTGACCATAATGGGTGTGCAAAATTGCAATGGTGTGCTTACCTTATGACAAGTTCAAGGTGAAGGAAATTTGCACTCATTTGTTTTGCAAGTTTGACGTTTCTGATGAAACAGGTGGCTTTCACCGGGTCAACCGAAGTGGGACGTCAAATCATGCAAGCTGCAGCTTTGAGCAACCTGAAACCCGTGAATCTAGAGCTTGGGGGGAAGTCCCCTTTCATCATCTTCGGTGACGCAGACATGGATTCTGCTGTTGAGCAAGCACACCAAGCTATATTCTACAACGGGGTGCGTAGTTCTCTTGATTTTGTAGACAAATTCGATGTTGTACCCTAAAGCCCACGGATTTTGGTCATTTGATTGATCATGTTGTGAAAATTATAATTCAGTTGGGTTCAAATTTACATCACTAGAATCAATGAGGAATATTGCGTGTGTGAATAGAAAAAAAATAGGTAATTGACCAAAAGAAGGTCTCCATACACCCCACTCAAAAGTTCTAAGAAAATCATGAGACCGACCTGATCTTTAAAAAGGGAAACCTGCTTTCTTGCAGGGACAAATGTGCGTTGCAGGATCCCGCACTTTTGTGCACGAAAGTGTGTATGACGAATATTTGGAGCGAGCTAAAGCCCGTGCTGAGATGCGTGTTGTAGGAGATCCGTTCAAACCAGGTGTTGAGCAAGGCCCTCAGGTATGAAATCATGTGCTCTCATGTAAGGATCCCTACGTTCACATCATCATAACGATTTTCTTAGTTATCAATTTATCAACAACCAACATATCTTTATTAGTTTTCAGGATTAGAGGAATCCCAAACTTGGCCTCATAATGTTTTAGCAATTCTAGTGGATCATATGGAGACTTTCTTTGTTCTATTTTATACATTTTTTGACCAGCACATGCAATGTTCTTCATTGATTCGGTTTATATAAAATTCAGCCCTTTCTGAATTTTCCTGTTCACAATATGATCAATCAAATTAGTCTCTTCATTAGAATGCAATCTCAGTCCTCTAGGGTTAATAACGTTGCCCTGGCTTTGTGGAATGATCTTTCTTTCAAAAAGTTTAAGTGTCACATAGTTTCTTTTCCCTTTTACGAGTACTTCAGAAACTCAGAGTGGACACTATATGAGAGCAGGCAGACGGAGCTCAATACAATAGAGTGATGAGCTACATCCGAGCTGGAAAGGACGAGGGAGCCCGGCTTGTTACAGGTGGTGAGCGGGTGGGCCACAAGGGCTACTACATTCAACCCACCATTTTTGCCGATGTTCAAGTAATTCCATACCTATATTGTCCCACATCACATTCTTCAGCAGTTAGGAAAACTGACGCTTCTTCACTGTAGAAATAAAACACTGCAACCTAATATGAGTTTACTAATCGTGTACTAAAATAGTCTAGATTCCTTTTCTAAATATGTTGATGCAGCTTTTCAATAATGTTTTGCAGATTCATTTTTCAGCCTGTGTTTTCTTTAATGGATTGTGTGAAGCCTTGTGCTGATTTCGGTTGGCTTGTTCCACAGGATGACATGAAAATTTGTCGAGAGGAGATTTTTGGACCGGTGATGGCTGTCATCAAATTCAAGTACATATAATTACAAACTTGTGACTTTTCTATTATTGTTTGTCTGTTTATGGCTACGCCTTTTATGAAAGCAAAGGACGTCGGCCTTCCTATGTAGGATACTACAATATGTATCACTCTTTCCAGTCACGTAGACCTGCCAGCTCTAGAAGAATTTTGGCGGAGAGTCATGTTACAGGTTCTTAACACTGTTCTCACTGCAGTTAGACCTTTTTTTGTGTCTTAAATCCCTGCTGTGTGTCATAATTATGTCAGTCTGTTTAACTATATGAAGAAAAAAGTATAGATGCGAGAATGTAAATCGTCACCCAACTATAGAGTAGAGGTATTGAGAGATATGCTCAACTCCACTGTATTTCTTTCACCCACCAAGCTACTTTAAATTCCACCTTGATGTCTTCCTACATACCGTTAAATATGTGTAAGAACTTACTAGGTGCATTGCGCTCTTATTGTTGGTCTTTTTCAACTGCTTATGTTCCTGTGGTGCTCTAGCTAGCTACCTGAGAATCCACAAACTCAAGATTTATTAAAGTTCCATGAAGTAAAGACAATTCCAACACAGGTGTCAATAACGTGAGTTGAATGGTGTTGCAGGACGGTGCAAGAAGTGATAAAACGGTCGAATGAATCGGAGTATGGATTGGGAGCCACTCTGATGACAAAGAATGTGGACATAATCAACACTTGCACACGGGCACTCAGAGCAGGCACGGTGTGGGTGAATGCATACGGCGTTCTGGTCCCGTCCGCTCCGTTTGGGGGATACAAGAAGAGTGGATTTGGGCGAGAGAATGGAGCATACGCGCTGGCCATGTACCAACAAGTGAAGTCGGTCATCATTCCCATCACCGATCCCTCATACTTGTGACTCCACATACTTGCTACTTGCTACAGCATTTATGTTACCCTTGTGAAATGTTGTGAATGTCGGTTACCCAAATGTGTGTTTCCCGTGATTTTCAGGGGACTGTGTACAATTAGATCCAAGGCTGTTAATGTAGAGGTTCCACAACAGGTAATTTATGGCGTTGTGCACGAAGGTCTTAGCTGGAGACGTGTGGAGGTGTTGGGAGATAGAAACCAGTGTAACTTATGTGGGTAATATCAGGGCTTTTTTTGACCAGTGTCCCCCCTGCTGCCCTCACTCCAGAGGCCAGTTTTTGGAGGGATGAAGCTAGAAAGGTCAGATTTCTGACAATCTGGCAAAATTTTGCCAAAAATAAAAGCCTTGGTGGGTATGAGTTTTTTCAGGAACTAAGTTGAGATGCTTTTATGACAATAGGTTAGTGCTTGCCCCATGTACTAACAAGTGAAGTTAGTCGTCATTCCCATTGAGGATCCCTGTGTGTGACTATTTTCATATTAATGGTGCTCTTGTGAAATATTGTGTACAAGATAACCGATGAACTGCACTAGTGGCAAATAGGTTATTGTACATAATCAGTTGTGCATTTTTCAATCACAATCTTAATCTTCATGATTCAAGGGTATAGGAAGCAAATTTAAAGGATAGAAGGTTATGAGTTGCAACTTGTAATGGCAATGGTGACAAGTTGCCAATGGGATGGTGCCATGTTAGCATTGAAAAGTCAACAATTGTTTATGAATTTATTTTGGGTTAAGGTATACAACTTGTTTCAAACATAGGCCCCACTTGCATGAAAGAGGGTGATCTATTTTCGTGAATGAGGGGAATATGATGTGGTTTAGCAACTTCATTATTGTGTGACAAATAAGACATTGACATGTAATATAGTTGCTAAGATTGGTTTTAAGTTTTAGGCTTCCTATAAATAGGTTTGCTCATTCAACATTGAGAACAAATCAAATTGTAATCTACACTTTCTTAATTTCTACTAATTTCAAATTTGATGAAAGATTAGCAAAAATTAGTGGAATCTTCATTATTTCTATCCTTTAATTGGAGAAAATCAATTACCCCCACTTCTACCATTATTCAATTGGATATACGCTAAAAAACATAACATTGTCAAAAACAAGTTGTATATCTTATTGAAGTGTCTCTCTATATTTTTAAGAAATTTCACAATTGTATCCTATACTATTATAGCAACTACAAGTGGACTTATAATTAACACTAATAGCACTTGAACACACTTTTTGTTATAAAAGTCTTTTCTTTTGTTGGATCTAACTAGTAAGAGCACAAGATTCCTATACTCCTTTGTATGCATTATTTGAACCCCATATGAATAAATAATGAATTTTCAAAATATTAATTCAATGAATAGTATTACAAATTTTCTTATTATGGTATCATTGATTTTTTTAAAGAAAAAGATGCCTACTCTATGGATCATTTTAGATTGGCCATTTCTTGCTATAGACTCTTGATTTAAATTTTAGCCATAAAAAACATATTTTTTGAATTTGATTTCAACTAAGGAAATGAAGTTTATCAAGTGAAATTTCTTCACCAATTGGAAAGTCTGAAAAACTTATAAAATTCAATATTTTATAGCAATATGAATTTTGGGCTTATAACCATGGTTTGTTGATTTTTTAATTTTAGAGTGCCACAATAGTTTTGGTTTATACCATGATGTTATAAACTATAATGTACATCCATGGTGAAAATTTCAGATTTTCCGAGTGTAGTATGTATTTAAAATGAATTTTCTTCAATTTTCTTAGAAAATTCACAGTAAATTCTAATTTTCATCAAAAATTTGAAAATTTTATGACTTGTGGTAGACATATGACTTCATCCCTATAAATATAAATATAAAAATTCTCATTTATATCTAGTTGCAAAATGGCAATAAATAGAGTAACGGACAATGAAGCTTGAAATCAGTGGTCATGGGACCATCCATTCCAAAGATGAAACACTGAAGTCAAACCCTAAAACTAATCTAACGTGGAAATACCTATTCCCAATCTTATATCCATTCATGTACCCTAGATTTTCATTAAACTGTTCCTAAACTTCCGTTACAATGTCCTTGAAAAGCATCATTAAATTGTCCTCATGCTTAACTGTGATTCATTGATTGCAAATTTTGTCAAATTTCAAATTCAAATTCACCTATATGACGGTTTTAGTGGTCTTGAGAGTTTCCACTTTGAAAATTCATAGAAATCACATGCCATATCTGAAAAATCTTAACTTTTTTTTAATTCATGATTTTCAATCGCTACTACTACAAAAAATATTATTTTTAGGAAAAGATACCTCCAACTATGCTGAATTGCTTAGTTTGACGGTTTTGGGTGCAACCACCTTACTGTAAGCGTGAAAATGTCAAAATGTCTTGAGGCTAAAGCAAGCGTGGCATTCAAGCCTGCCGGCAAATGAACTGTCTCTTCATTTCGTTTTCCAGCTTTTGCGGGTCTCTTTCAAGCCTCCGCAGGTTTCGACGTTCACAAAGTTGGCTTTCTGGGTTTCTTCAGCTCTAAGTTTCTGCATATTCCATTGCAAGGATTTTAGTACTGTCGGTCCCTTTCCCATTTCTTTAAATTCACAGATTGTAGATTCACGTGAAGCGCAGTTCGCGAGGTAGGGGACTAACTATTTCTGGACTTGTTTGAATTAGGATCTTTGTCATGCTTCACAATTTGCATTCATGATTGCTTGGAGTTTTTGCAGGTGATTAATCAATATCGAGATCCAAGGAAATTTTCACTGCAGGTTGAGTTTCATCAATCTTCTCAGGATAGGTATTC
This sequence comes from Pseudoscleropodium purum, assembly GCA_963969395.1. Lineage (NCBI taxonomy): Eukaryota > Viridiplantae > Streptophyta > Bryopsida > Hypnales > Brachytheciaceae > Pseudoscleropodium > Pseudoscleropodium purum. The sequence goes on from OZ017797.1 coordinate 13,675,976, forward strand.
TCTTTCCAATTGCTTCATTTATGGCGTTCATTGTATTTGAAGATTTTGGGTGTTGTTGATTATCAGTAGTGTAGTTTCTTCCATTTGAAACTGTCACATAACTAACGCGCTGAAAAAGAGCCCTGTGATGTCTGTAGAGCTTCATCTTGCTTGCATCTCAGACATACAACCTGGATTTGTCTTGAATGTAAGTGCGTCTGTAGAGGCGATTGTTTGCGGCGCTTTAAGCATTTTCCTTCATGTAGGAGGGTGCTTTCATTGCGAGAGCACTCAATAGAGCTCACTGGAGAGCTCACTTTGGGTCATTAGAGGCAAACTCTTGAGATCGAATGTTTCTTACTCAATATATGAAAATTTCTTAAGAATTTTTTTAAGAAATCATTCACATAGGAAGGTTGTAGACTAGTTTTTAAAGGACAGTATATAACCCCGTTTCCATTCATGTAGCCGAATCTTGCTTACACCATTTGCTAATTAAAAGCCAACCTAGAGGAGATCCTGTTGGTAACAGAGATCATTGAATAAGAGACAGGATCAGGCCCCTAACAATTTTAGTACCCTCTACCTTATTTTGCTACTCCTGTTCTGTTTGAATCAAGGTTTTGGGAGAGCATAATTTTTGGATTTTGAAGCGTCTTACATTCTCTCCTAAGGTTTTCTTTGTAGGTTCCACAGAAATAAACCATCTTGGTTTCTTGTTTTGAACACTATGCATATCCAGGGGAAGAGTATGCAATGGAGGTGATCGAGATAGACGGCAGTCTCTTAGAAGGCGGGGGTCAAGTCCTCCGAAACTGTGCAGCTTATGCAGCAATCCTCTGCAAACGAGCTCACATCATCAAGATCCGAGCCAACAGATCCAAACCCGGGTTACGACCTCAAGCCCTAGAAGGACTGAAGCTCCTTGCCACTCTGAGCCAGGGGACACTAGTGGGAGCCTTTGAAAATTCACAAGAGATTCTATTCACTCCCGGGGAGCCTCGCCCAGATTCAAACTCTCCCAAATCATACGAAGCTGATGTCAAAACTGCTGGCTCTTGCTCTCTACTTCTCCAAGTCTCACTACCAGTGCTCCTGTTTGCTTCAAGCACCACCTCCTTAGTCCTCAAAGGCGGAACGAATGTCACAAACTCCCCTCCCATAGACTACATGAAACATGTGCTGATGCCATTGCTTGTACAGCATTTCCAAGTGAACATGGAGCTTGAGGTTACAAAGCGTGGATTCATGCCGAGAGGTGGGGGCATCGTGAACGTGAAGGTGCACCCTCGGGAGTTTCTGCCCCCCATTCGTATGCTTGAGAAAGGGGAGGTGGTGCAGGTTGTTGTCAAGCTCTTTGGCTCTGGCTGTGCAGATCAAATCTTTGTTGATACTGTGAAAGCTACTGTTGAAGCAAGTTTGAAGCAGTTTGATACTGTTGGTGCAATTGATTTTGTATGTGATATGCAAGGAATGGAAACGAATTCGAAGCTGGCGTGTGGGCTGTTTCTGTATGCCAAAACCTCCACGGGGTGTATATTCGGAGGAAGCTCTTTGGGGAATGCGAAGAATGCACCGGGGAGGCTTGCGACCTCGGCAGTGCAGGATTTGTTGAACCAGCTGGCGCATGGAGGCTGCACTGACGAGCATCTGCAGGACCAGCTGATCATATTTATGGCTTTGGCTGATGGAGTATCCGAGGTTATGACTGGGCCGATGACTCTCCACACGGAGACTGCAATTCATTTTGCTCATCATATGACACAGGCGAAGATTACTGTAGCTCCCATTGCAGGCAGTGATAGGAATGTGATTCGGTGTCAAGGTATAGGTTACTCACCCCCGTGGGCAGGCCATACAAGGTAGGAGAATCTAAAACTGTTGTATTGAGGTAATTTTTCTTATTAGATTGGTCAAATGCTTATGGATTCTTGTTCACAATTGAAAGGGAATTTCAATGCAACGATGTGTGCTATTTGGAAACTGAATGCAGAAGTGATGAGGATGAAAAGCTTTTCAAATAGATGACCTAGAATCACCGTTAGGCCTGATCCTCATGTGGTGTACATTCTCATGTTTAATTTGTACTCATTGTCTCAGATTTTAGGGTGTCAAAATCAGGACACTGTTGGAACTGGATTCTAGTATGACCCTTGGGGTGCAGTGCAAGCTGGTTTGATGAAATCCCAGGGGATGCGGTGATTGGGCACGCTTAGGATCTTTTTACATCATGCTCAAGCAGACTTCATCATCTGTCATTTATGAAACATTCGTGTATTTCAACCTTGCCAAAGCTGTGTACATCCAGACCTCTCTACTGTCATCCTCTGTTGTTGCACTAAACCCTTGAATTCCCTTTAGTTATCAAATTTTTGGCCACTTGAACTCTATGACTTCTTGACTTCCCTGCAGTCATCAAATTTGTTTTTAAAAATCACAAGTTTTGATCAAATCTAAAAATCGAATACAAATTTTAGAATAGTGAAGTGCTATCAAAAGTAATACCAAATGCAACTTTCAATTTGTCACTTAATGCAATATTAATTTTCCATGTGCATTCATTGTTCTGCCTCCAAGATTACACAAGTCCTAAACTGGTCCTCATATTCTCTTTTAAATTGTTTGTAATAAACCATAGAACCTTTTCATACCCTAAATATTGAAACCAATATAAAACAAAGACCTCAAGAACCCAATTAAATACATAGAATCTAATTAATATACACACAATTATTTGAAATTAGAAACAAAATTGCATAATCTATTACCAAGGACGTATTGTCCAAACAATTGAACGATGATATTTTTCCTTTCGAATCAAATTTCCACATTATTTGTTGCAACAATATCATTCTCTCACCAAACCATACATCAAATTAGTGTATATGACCCAACACAATTTTGACTCACTGCAATCTGTAAATGAGTTTTAGGCCCAAAGATTGGGAGTGTAAGTGAGATTCTTTCATAGGTAGTCTACAATGTATTTAAACCCCCTCCAGTAATATCATTCATGTCTTTTGCTACTACTAGTCTAATAGCATCAAACAGTAATGAATGTGTCTCAAATTCTTGCAAATCTCTCGCCCAGATGGCAAACACTTTTGACTTTCACATGATTCTGCACCAATTTTACACGAAGTGCAATAAAAAAATGTCAGGTGCCCAGATTGTGGTTTCCTGGTAACTAATGGATTAAAAACAAGTAACCAAGGCACTTACTTGAACAGGAATCCTATCCAGCATGAAATAGCATTCTAAAATGGCCTCTGGACATTCAAACACCCTTGCAACCTAGTATTATGAGCAATCAAACAATCGAATAGATGTACCATTCCAATCGAATGAAAACAGCAAAATCTTGATTGGTGGAAGGATGAGAAATTCGCATAGTTCTCGTAACCCATTACAAAAAACTCAAGTAGTGCTACTCTTCAGCTGCAAAGAAACCCGTCTCTGAACGCACCATGAGACGGACAATGCAGTGTACTTTGGAACGATGATTTTGGTCGCCAAAATCCTCGTGACTCCTTTGGTGGAGTACTATACCACCCTATCGCAGATTCCAAGAGGTTAAGGATACCTAGAGCCTCTCTCAATTGGAAAATTGTTGAGATGACAACCTGGAATCCGTGATCCGCTTTCATTGCTTAATACTCATTCTAGGCGTCCAGATGCCTTGGCGATACTTCTCAGTGTACCGCAAAATCATCTTCCTCTGCAAACAGCCCACCAATCATACTTGTGTCAGAGCTAGTTCAGAACACACCTGTGCTTTCCGACTTGTAAGGCAACAAGGCCTCTATGCCCTAGCGACAGTTCTGGCCTTATCACGAACCCTACTTGCTCAAGTCTGTACTGTAAGGTTTATTATTCATGAGGGTAGAGTATCCTAAAGCCGGGATAGGGTCTTCACCGACAGGAGTCTTCAAATCAGTGGGTCAAGATGGAAGAAACCCTATTGTGTGTAGGATTTCCTTCGTCCGGACCCTCTACACTACAAACCAACCATATTTGTTCTACCCATTGCGAAAATACTCACAGAAAACTTCGTATAGAGATACTCAAAACACTCGGTATAAAGCGCAACAAAAGCATCAAATCATCCTTACCTGCTTGCAAGGAACGCCCAACTTCTTCAATCTGCTACTCCTTGTTTGTAACAATGCGGGAACTCCGACAATTGATTGGGCGACTTTGTCAGCATGTGCTTCGACGCCCTTGATTGATTTTATAAAGTCCTGAACTCCAATCTCACCTGCAGAACACCACAAATGAACTAAATAAGACGGAAGACAAGGTTTCAAGATGAAAATTTAATCACCAAGTATGCACGTGCTCCTATCACAGAAATATAGCTAAAGCAATCAATGCAGTACCAAGAGATGCAAGTTTGAGGATTGTATCAGCATTTTAACTAATATGTCGAATTGAGATTTTTGGGAGATCACGGTAGAGCTGTGCAGAGATCTTTGGATACAAGAGCTAAATCTGTCGACATCAAATTTTTATCGCTAAGTATAACTTAAATCTGTCGAGATCGAACTTTTATCGCTATGTATGATTTCAAGTAGGCGATTTTTTAATGCAATTTCAGAGAGGCAGGTTGGAGGCCACTACAATTGACCGTAGATAATCCCATTCCCATTCAAAGATGAGTAGCCATAGACATTTAGCCAAAAAGTCACGCTTCCTAACAATTGCAAACTGAAACCCAAACAAGAGCATGAGTAGATGAGTTGCTGTTGGTAACAGGGGTCAGTAGAGGAGACAGAGATCAGGATCAGATCCCTAGTGGATTCAGTATCCTCTACCTTAACTGGTAAACTAAAAAGGGCCAATTAAACCAACTCATATTCACCCCTTCCACAATTTGATTGAAAAAATAATAATGAAAACATCTGAGAGCAGCTGCGCGTCATCAAAAGCACTACTGCATTGAAAATACGAATCCACACCCTAAACCCTAAGATGTACAATAAAACTCCACAATTCCCTTGAGAAAATGACTCTAGAACCTCTCCTCCAACCCCTACCCCCAACGACAGACGACACCACTCTGACCAGTAAACCCTAAATACCGCATTTCTTCCATCAAATCCTGTCCTGATCCCTCAAACAGCTACCTCTCAACTGAAAACTTCCAATCAAATAAACTGCGACCCCAAATCCAGTGTCATCCTCCCCCATTTCCCAATCCCCGAAGAAACCCTAAATTCTCTCCAATTCGCATTCCCAGCTCTATCCTCCCCGCAACTCTCTTCTTCCACTTCCAAAGCATCCAGATCTTCACCGTCGGATTACAAATAGACTGCCAAATCAAGATCCCAGTAGGGAACCCTAGACGACGAGGAGGAAGAGAAAGAACAGGGATGTTGTACCATTGGAGGAGGCAGATGCAGATGCAGGGGACGAGGATGACGCTGCAGCAGCAGCAGCAGCAGGCGAAGAACTGTAGAAACGACAGCAGAGCGAGGAGCCCAGTCTGCGAGAGGCCATGATCGTGGCCATGGCGAGGTCCGAGGCCAATGCTGCAGCACGATGGAGGCTTTGCGACGAAGAAGATGTCGGAAAACAACACTCTGATGAGGAGGGAAAACAATTCCAAAGAGAGACCGCACTGACTTCAGCAAGCGTTTCTTGTTTCGGAGCGTTATTTCGCTCACAAGCGATACAATTTTTTCCTTAGGAATATTAGGAATATTAGGCAATATATTTCCCATTTGCAGTGGAAGAAATCAATGATTTGGTATATATTCTAAGGACAATGTTGGTCCTTTTGTAAACATTTGTGATGAATAATTAAAGTTTCATCCACACTGGTGTGCCCCGTGCCATTACCAAGGTCAAAATAAAAGTAAAAATCATTTTCTAATTTTTTAAACCAAAAATAACTCAAAAATCCATAGCTTTTACACTATAGGTCCAAACATCATGAAATAAAGCCTATACACCCTCCTTATTGAGGGTTTTTAGAGAGCACTAAGAATGCAACTAGGGGATGAACAGTCTAGGAGATCTCACTATAACAAACAAACAGACAAAACAAAACAAACAACCTAACTTAAAGTTCACATTATGCACATTTCATTTATTTTTAAAGATGTAAACAACCACATCACTCCAACAAAGATCACTTTCTACAATGTTCAAAATAAATGAAAAAAAAAACTTTGGTTACACTTTGAAAGAAATAATAAATCCATTGAGGTGATATAAGCTATTTTGTAAAAGAAGATTCTAGAAAAGAAATCACAAAAGATATCTTTTTAGTATATTTTGGCAATTTACTCCTTGTTGCTTTTGATTTGAATTTTAGCAATAAGATGATATTTTAGGATTTATGCCCACCTAATTCTTTCAAACTTACAAACTCAAACTTGAAAATTTGGCAAATTCTTGAAATTGAATATTTAATTGCAATTGTAATTCAAACTTATAACCATGGTCTATTGATTTTCTAATTATAAAATGACACAAAAATTTGATTTACACCATGATGAATTACACTATATTATACATTTTAGTTTTTAGTCTTTAAATTTTTTAAGCATATTTTGTCATTGATAAGAATTTTTTATTTAAAAAATTATTTCAAATTTGATCTCAAATTATTTTTCAAATCAATTTTTGAAAATTTGAAAAAAAATTTGAAATTATTTTTGAAATTATTTTTAAAAATTCTAGAAAATTAAAATTTTGTAATAATTTCAAATTTTCACAATTCTTTTTGAAGATTTCACGTCTTATAGAAGACTTGCAATTGTCTCTTCTCTAAAAAATAGAATAAAATAATTTTCTTTTATAATTATAAAACAATAAATGTTTTAAATTCAAAAAAGATCTTTCCAAAACAACTTGAATAAGAAAGTAAAATAAAAATCTTCAAAATCAATTTGATTAGAACTTATCATTTTGAATTTAAAGGAGAAAAATCCTTGTAAAAATCACAAATATACAATCTACAATTGATTTTAGAAGGAATTTTCAATTTTGGGCTTCAAATTTTATTGGAAAATATTCAATTGCAAACTAGTTGATTCAACCATTATTGTACCTATCCAAATCATTCTACAAGTATTCATCATTTAAGTCTTCTATTTGCATTGCAAAGTACTCTACAAGATGCGGTTACTAGAAGAAAAATGTATAAGTACCAATGGATTTGGAATATGATAACTATGTTTTCAAAAATGCTTGGGGCCAACAAAAAACATTAGATGAAATTTTTGAGAATTGTATTAAGAAGAAGAAACATTAGACGTGTTCAATCTTGTACATGGCATGTTGACTTCATCTTTCATGTGTTGAGGAAAATATGGAATGTTTGCCTTCTCTTTAGGCTTCCAATTTGTTTACTACATCATTTCTTGTTGCTTAATAGAGGATTTTCCAATTGCACTATTGCTAAATGTTGTCCATCTAGCTCTATTGGCTACTAAAGCATATTAGCAAGCCACATCTATAACTTTTCTAGAAGCTTTCTATTCTGAAAAAGCCAAAACTAACAAGCATAGCACAAATGCACACTATTGAAAATACTCCAGAATTTCTAAAAACATAACTAGAAGCTTCTTGGAACTAAAAACAAGCCAAATTGTGTTAGCACAATTTGTGGTTTGAATTCAAATATGTAATGTATAGAAAAACTTGAGTTCAATACACTAGAAGAAAAGTGTTTTTTTTTAGACATCTATAGTAAGGTGTGCAAATGTCTAGTGACATATTAGGCATGTACACTATGGATGTGCAAAAGAATTCATCAAAATCGACGAAGAAAAAACACAAGAAAATTTGAAAAAACATGTCATGTTTTTAGAGAAACGTCACAATAAACATGGTTAAAAAAAGTGCTCAAAGTGTGCCCTGTGGCAACCACATAAGTACCATGCAAGCAGGCAATGCCACATAGGATTTTTTTTCATCTAACTTGAAAATGAAGTGGCAATTGATGTCATATTTTTTTTTTTTAAATTCATATTGTTTTCAGTGACATTAATTTAGACATTCATAAGAATTTGAATGTTGTTTTTAGCAACATCAATTTTGACCTCTAGACATTTTTTGAGATGTTTCTTGAGACATGAATTCTGATGTTAGTTTAAATGTGTGCCATATACAATACGTTATATACCATATATTATACACCATATACAATATATCATAAACTATATACAATATGCCATATAGTATACACCGTACATAATATGCCATACATTATACATAGTATACCATATTGGCAATAATATTGAATGACTTGAAAAGCCTTCTTATAAGTATTTTGACATGAGAAGCCAGATTATTTATCCAAGAGGGGTAATAGGAGGGAAGACAAACTATATAGGACATCCAAAATGTAATTTTAATTATTACAACCAAAATTTCAAATCTAAGTATTATGTTGAAGATGATGTTGTCTTGCAAAAAACATCTGAAAATTACAAAGGATGTCTTAGTTGACATCATGAAAAACATCTCAACGTTACAATGGACGTCTCTATTGTCATCACCAAAAACATCTACATGTGACACATGACATCTTAGCTGACGTCTACTATGACAATGTTAAAGTTCTAAAATGGCATTAAAGCATATTGACATGGCATGCCACTTCATCCTCTTTGGGTGCCATATTACTCAAATGCCAATGCAAGTGCCTTTTTTTGAAAAAAAAATGCTATGTGGTTTGCTTTCACCTATCTTTTTACATGTGGTCACTGTTTTACTTTAGCCCTCGAGAATTTCTAGAAATTCACTTGTAGTCAAATTTTAACCCTTTATTAATGTATACAAGTCATTTGTAGTCTTTCTATCATTCATTTATCACAAGTCAAATCCAAAATGTTGGTACCAACTAAAATTGTAAGCTCTAAGAATTTTCTCAATTTCTTTAAATGTATTATATATTTTGTAATATCTTGTAATATCTATCTTGTAATACATTAAAAATCAAATATCTATTGTGATTTTTCTTGCAAGATGCATTTTACATCACACTAATTTAAAAGAGCCCTCAACAATAGAAAATGAAGATTTGCAGTAGATACCTTCATACAAAATGTTGAATTGGAAAATCATAATCATTCATCATCAAAATCAAATGTTCAATGTTGAAGCAACACTTCAAAAACACATCACTCTTAAAATAATTAATTAAAATAGTGAGTATTTTAGAATTTCTTTTACTTTAAAATGTAACAAAAAAAAATTTGTTTTTTCCCCACATGCAACATTGGACCTCACACCTAATTCATATGTGAATGCGTGGATAATATTTAATAACTCATGTGTGCTCACTCTGTAAAATATTCGCGTTCGTTGTAGGAAAAACAATTTTCTCTACAAAGTGCAGGATTAGCTTGTTTGATTTTGAACATTTGTAATTTTAAAGCTAATCCCACACATTACAAACATACAAAGTACTTACAAATTTTAAAACTAATCCCACACATGTGTAGTATTAAGTTTTGAGTTATTAATCTTTATGGTATAGAATTCAATTGAGAGTCTTAGAAGGAAAAAAATTAATTCAAAAACATTAAATTTTTATGCATTTGAGCATTATTCAATAGAAGAAGATATGAGGTAGAAATTTAATCCAAATTAATAATATTTTTAAAATGGAATTAACCCTTGAAAGACCACTATCTCTTAAGGAGACAAATGGGATTTTGGGAGGTATCTATGAGCTCAAATTTTTTCCTTCTTTTCTGAATTTTTTTTTGAAGATACAAAAATGCATTAGCTTTGTGGGGGAAAAAGGTTATGCCCAATTAAGCTCATAGTAGGGGATAGGAGGCAACAAAAAAAGTTTAGAAATTTTAATTTTAAATTTAAAAAAAACTCCCTCATACATAATATTTTGTGTACATGTACAACTTTGGTTTATTTAGTTTGGATTTTTTATGTAAAAGTTATCGATAGTCTTGTTTTTTGAGCAATTAAAGCCTTTTCTTCAAAAAATAACTTATAGGATTAATTTCTAAATGCAATTTTTACAATTTTTCAAAAAAAAAGATTCACATGGTTTATCTTGCTTGCTAGAACACTTTCACCATTGGAATTAGTGCATTTTAATTCCATTCTTGAGCTATTAATAATTGTGATTTTCCTTTTGTCTCTTACTTACTTCTACTTAACAATTTTTTAAAGAATAAAAATGAAGTTTTTTTTTATATTTTGGATTTTTCCTAAACCCTCAACTCTATTTTATATCATAAAGATTTAAAGCACAAAATTGTGTAGTGCGAAAAATTAAAGTTAAAAGTGCTCGAAGTCAAAAAATCTAGTCTCGCAACATGTTGGAAAACTTGTTTTTTCCACTTTAAACTTAGATATCTTGCAATCTATGCAGTCAAAAACCCTGAAATTTCTTCCACACATTTTCATACTAGTTTGGTGTAAGATCCTACGGTTAGATCCAATAATAAAACAAATTTTTAAATGTTTTACTTTTTGCTATAAAAATGGCAGTTTTGAGTGTTTTTTGGTAAAAAATATGGCCTTGGTCCTGAAGGGATTAACTCAATTTTTAATATTATTTGGGAAAAATGAAAACATTTAATGTTGATTGCTTATGACTACATAACCATTGTTGGGATTTTAATTCTTCAATTTTATAATAAAATTCTTAAAAATTTAGTATTCAAAATGATTCTCAACTTCTTTCTAAGTACTTGTATTTTCCTATATATTGTGCAATTCCAAAAGATATAAAAATTTTCCCTACATATTCTAAAATCAGCATCTTGTAGTTCTTGAAGTACGTAAGTGGGCAATATCACCCATACCTTCTCTTACTATTAAAAAAAAACTCCTAAACTCATTCAAGTTAAAAAGAATTGCCACCTCATATGTAGTGCTCGTATTAGACATGGTACTATTGGAACAATACCATGTGCAAACATTGTCTCTACCTAATACGATTTAATAGCGCTATCAATTAGTGAAGTGATTTGAATTCCAATGATTTAAAACTTTGGTCCTAGTTTAAAAATAATGTTCTCTTGTAGATCTCAACCGTTATTGCCTCATACAAACACAAACTACTTTTCCTTGTACATATTCTCTATGGAAACTAATTTATGTTTAAAACAAAAATAACAATACATTCTTCACCTTTATCAAAGTCTTCTTCTCTTGTCCAAGCTATTTCAAAATTACATATATGCATTCATTCTAAAAATGTTATTGAAGCCCTATTGTTGCATCCCTCTATGCATGTGTTCTGGAATATTATAGGCAGCACCTGCCCTTCCTTTATGTTTTCTAGTTGGGGGCAACGTTTTATTTAGCCCCAGTCCCTTTTTACCGGAATTATTCATAGTGAAAACAACCCTAATTGCTAGTGTGGCAGCACTGCATTCCTGAAGATGTCTTAAATAACATAGACATGTCCTCTATCATGTTTTTTGTTGTGTCCTCCTTAATTTCAATTGCAGCTACCAAAATAAAATCATGGCCTTCATATTCTTCACAACATGCTCATCACAGTGACACATAAAAAAGAACAAGGGTTCCTACTAGTGATAGCATTATATTAAAAAATGTAGACAACATTCAAAACATCTAAACACATTGTAATGCATAACTATTCCTTATTTTTTAAATTGTGAAAGAATTATAATAAGCCTCAAATTTGAAAGTAGGAGAATAAATGAGAATATGAACATACGTGCACTCCAACACAATCAATCCAAGACAGTCGTTAGGTTAAGTTGCAAGCAAGGAATTCTCCTAAATAATGAAAACAAACTATTTAAGAGATCTTAAGGAGAGAGATGACTCTAGAAATCCAAGTGTTAGCAAACAATCAACATTTGTCACCACGTGGCGTTAATCAACACCATTATTGTATACATGTCCTACATTTATCTATTCAACTATATCATGAACAATGGTATATAATAAATGAATGTATTGCAAATAAATATTTAATTCCATCCATTGTCATTGCAAAATTAATAAAATATGTTGACACACTTCCCCATGCATAAATATAGATTGTTGTAAATTCTATGTGGCATTGTGGTTCATTCATGTTTGGACTAATATCCTTTGTGTTCATTTTAACACAAATTGAAAATGACAAATTGTGATACCATATTATAATCACAAAATCAACATGCCATATTAATTTTAACATATTTTTCAACACAAATGCAATGGTTGATCCTAACAACCTTGTTAAATTGGCCATCTAACACAAAAATATTGGAAAATATCATGGATTTCAACATGGTTTTCTATTAGTGGGTTTAGGTCTTCGATCTACCTACATTGCTAAGTATTCTACAAGATGCAGATTAGCTTCATGCAAAATGATCATTGTCCCCTCAATTTGCATTCCATGTACTATATTGTTTTGAACCTACTATATGAACACTTCTACCTCTACAAAGGACATCCATCCATGAACATATAGTTGTTTCTTTTTTCACCTAGGCAAAGTTCTCACCAAATGATTTCCATGTAGCTTTCATGCAATTTATGTACTACTTGCCTCTTCATGTACTCTAGGTCTTTGAATTGGCTAATACCATAGGGCCTTCATCTTTGAGACCTACTTCTCATGACCAAATTCTAACACCTTGACTTACCCAAACTTTCATTTGTCCTTTAATGGGACAACGGGACTTTAAGGGTTAACCAAGATAAGAAAATCATCTATGTTTAAATATTGAATGAAAAATAGGGTACTTACTTCAATAAGGGAGATAAGCCCTTTATACATAAGGACAAATTTAGATATCTAATAATATAGTATATTTCTTTAATTTTTTTGAAATTCATATTTAAACAAAAGATTTAAATCATGAATTTTTAGAAGATCTCAAAAGTGAAGCAATCAATATAGATAAACTCCCAAACTCCTAGAAAAGGCCAAAATTTGAAATTGTGTTGCATTTTAATTATTTTACTTACAAAGCTTAATGAACATCTAAAAGAATCCACCAATGTTTCATAGTATAGAATGTCCTTTTACATTCAACAATGTCCATCACTAACTTTCTTGAAGCTACTAAATGGATGGAACATGGGTTTAAAATGACCAAATGAATACTACTCCATAGAAGTAAGCAACCTTGACTTGGTGTAACAAAAGAACAATGGGACAAAATGGGAAGCTTGCCCAACTTAGATTGCAAGGACATGTTTCATAAAAGTGTTTTAACCCATAAATGATGTTGCAGAAGTTTTGACTTCTAATGAAGTCTTTTGCATTTTTTTAAGCCAATGATTCCCACAATATTCAAAGGGATGATTTCTGCACTCACTAGTTTGTCTTTTAAGGGCTAATGCAAAAAGGACTTCCTTTCAATTTCCTTAAAAAAAATGAAAAAAAATCCCCAAAACAAAAGGTGTTTAATTAATTTTTGAATTCCAATGTTGAGACTAAAGCTGAAAGTGACCAATTGATGACTTTTGAAATTAGTGAAGAAATGCAAAATGTACATATCAAACTAAAAATTGGATTCTTTGGGCAAAGAACTTTGGTTATGGGTCTTCTCCTTCAGAGTTGTCTTATCAAGACAGTAAAAATAAGTTCCTTTGTACATAGGCAATAAAATTTTCATCCATGAAGTTAATGAAATGCCTTTCATTTTTTCATGTCACCCAAACTTGGTAATAACTCATGTGAATTTGTCTAAAAAAATCCACCGCACAAGCATACAAAAATGGCTACTGACATGTAGAATGATCCAGCATTCTTAACCCCCAAATTCCCAAGGCCATTTTTCTGTCAAAAACCACTCAAATCTACCATTTTTGCTGCGTTCACTCAAGAAAACCAAAAAAAATCATTTTTTCAGAATCTAACCGTAGGATCTTGTATTTCACTTGTCTTAGCTCATGCGGTAAAAATTTCATGAAGTTTGACCATATAGATTGGAAGATATTAGCATTCAAAGTTGGAAAAGAAAGTTTTTGTGAACACTGGCCTGCAATTTCAAATGACTTTGATCACAAATTGTGGAATTCTTTTGCTTTACAAACTTTGAATTTAAAATTTTTTATGTTGAAGAATTGAGTTGAAAGTCTAGGAATTTAAAAAAACAAAACAAAACAAAAACACTTGATTTTCATTCTCTAAAAAAATGCTAAGTAGAAGTAGGTCCAAGATTGGAAAAAAAACTAAATCGTTAATAACTCCAAGATGGGATTGAGAGACAATAATCCCAATGGGGAGATTGTTTTAGGAAGAAAACACAAAATTCTGAAAAAATAAATTGTGGAAAATTGTGAAAATTGCATTAAAAAATGAATCCTTAAAGTTATTTTTTCAAGAAGATGTTGAAATTGCCTGAAAAACAAGATTGTCTATAACTTTCTCATTATTAGTTCAAATAGAACGAATCAAAGCTTCACATGTAGACAAAAATGAAACATTTCAGAGGAAAAAAAATTAAAATTTATTTTAATTTTTTGCAATTTTTTTTGTGCTGCCCATTGAGTTCAATTTCAAGCTTTTTGTGGTATAACTTTTGCTACCAGGCACCAATTGAAATAAAAATTATATTCCCACCTAGATAATCAATTTTTCTATCTTCCTGGAAAGTTTCAAAACAATTCACCAAAAATTGAGGTCACAGGAACCTGCCCGAAGTCTAATTTAGGACTTCGGGCAGGTTTAGGGACAATGGGAATTTAGGGGTTAAATTAGATTTCTTTGCTTGAAGAAATCCAGGCTGATATGGTGCAAGTTACTGCGCCCTCCTCGTTCTCCCCTCCCTCCTCCCCCTCCGTCTCTCTAACGTACTGTAGTCTGTAACAGTACAGCTCTTCCTCCCCTCCCCTCCCCCTCCTGGTCCCGCTGACAAGCTTGGCAACAGAAGGCTGTCTGTACACGAAATTGCCAAATTCATCGTCGCCTGATGATGCAGCTTCAAAAGAGACGCACTCGGGCTCAACTTTGGGACCAGATGAGTGCGTGCTCTTCCTCTCGTCACCTTATTAATCTCTGTGCAAGCTAGCTCCCTGTCTGCGCATGCTCTTGCTCCCCTCCTCAGTCAACTCCTTGTGCACTTGTAGTATCAGTGGGTTTGCAGACTACGTGATTATTTGTTGCGTTGCAGTGTTGATGCAGTGAGTGCACCCTCACTCCCATCTCGAGCTCCATCTCCTTCATGGCCATGGCTGTCGCCATCAATACCCCATGGATGGCACTAGATTTGATCCCTTCGATGCAGAGAGAACTAGACCGCGTTACAGGAGATAGAGGACGTTTCCATATCCATAGGGTCAGCGTCTACGCCACGATTCTGTCTTACGATTCAAAAATTAGGCGGTATCTGGATTCACCGCCTAATATCTCATCCTGGTATGAGGATTCGATGGTGAAGGACGAGGCACTGGATTGGCAAGCTGACCCAGACGATGATCTGGGCGATGCGGCGGTGTTGCATCATCTCCATCAACAGGCTGCGACGGTACCACTCGCGACAAGTTTAATTTCACAAAGTGATCGCGGCAACGCTGCTACAACTTTGACCGGAAGCGCCTTGTCAGCATCCATCAACGCTGCGACACAGGGAAGACCCCTTTCCTCCTTCCATCGCTATTCCTTTCGCCAATCCAGTCTCGCCTTCGGGGTTCCAGTAAATAGCCTTTGCGCAGTCAGTACAGTATCCAACATGACAGCATTCCTTCCATATGATGTACAAAATCCCTATACATTTTATTTATATTACCAGATACAGGACTCATCTCGACTCATAGTTTGGGCAGGCCCCTGGCAAAGGGATAATCATCTCGAGTTCTTGCAAGTGCAAGTGGACGTGGTAGACCTTTACAGTCGCAGACTACCCACTTCCCGCCCACCAAAACGACGGCGAACTGCATTCAACCAATTTATGCAACTTTCACACTCACCAGGCCTAGAACACTCGTCCGCAGCGAATCCCCTTCCACAAGCAAAGAAATTCAACGGAGTCCGACTCCGACCCGATCGCAAGATTTGGGTAGCCGAGATGAAGCCGCCCAAACACAAGACCAAGCAAGATTTCGGGAACTTCAAGTCGGAAGACGAAGCTGCGCACGCCGTGGATGCCGCCTTCCACCATTACGGCAGGCCGGAGCTATTCAACTTTCCTCACACTTCCCTGCAGTTTCTCTCCAAGAGACCCGCGGCACGGACGGGACTGGACGAGAAAGCCAAGGTGAAATTTGTGAGGGAGGAGGCCAAATTATTGCTAGCAGCCATAGCCGCTTCTTCGCCACTCCGCTCCACCCACACTGATTCGCTTCCGATTCTGGACCTGTCGGCGTCTCCGAGACACTGTCCTTCAGGTCCCTTCCGCTCTCACTCAGAGATTTCATCGCCTTTCCAGTACAGTAGTCCGGATGGAGTCGACGACGCCGTCTCGCAACCCCAACCGTGGACGCTCCTCGACTCCATCGGCGACATCTCCATAGCAGGGTTGCTGACCGATTCGGAAACCCTAAACTCGGTGGAGAATGCAGAGCAGGGATGGAATAGGGCCGAAGACTCATGTTCGCTGGCAGCGCCACCCAACGTTGTGAATCCCAGCGCTTACGGGAGCCCAAGCATGTGGCTGGACTCCATCATTCGGTCGTCGCCTTCTCCGACATATCCGCGATCGCCTAGTCCAAGCCATTTTCAAGAGGAGATTGCGTATGCTTTGCTGGAGCGCCAAAGCATCTGAGTATTGTCTGATGACACATTGTATTCATAGGTCGAGGATACTCTTGGCAGCGTCAATTTTGAGCATATGTAGAAATGCTTTCATACAGATGTGAACAGAGGTGTAAAGGGATCACTTTGGGTGCCTGTGCTATCTGTTGTGATGAGAATTTTATCACTGTGTACAATACGTTTCTTATGAGATCTCCAATTAGGTGGTTGCAGCCCACGAGAAGTCTTCCCGCTATTAACTTAGTGCTTGTAATCCGCCATAATTCCTTTCGATCAGTTGGTCATTTGCATTTAGCCAAGTCACGTTTATGTTCACCACTTCCTTTACGATGTACGGAATTTATTTCACCCAATTCCTGTAAGCAGACGCATTGTTGTTCAGATATGTATGGGAGATAGGATCACGTCCCTGACGAGTTTTCGTATGTTGTGAGCACAAATCGTTTCGCATGCACCCGGCCCTTTCTTGTGTCACATTCTCAATCTCTAGTGCTGAATGAATTGGGTGCAGCTAATTCGTTGAAAGCAAGCAGTGGCGGAATCTGGTCCTTCTCGAGGGCTTTGAAGAGCACCAATCGTGAATCTTCCACTGCTTCGTTTCCTTTTGAGAATTCTAATGACTCTGTGCAGCACTCATTTCGAATGGTCGACCAGGTGCGTACGGTAGGTTGACTTCGGGCGGCGACCCTTCAGCTACGGATGGCAGAAACTACTTTCAGACTGCAGATTCTATCTCTGTCGATTATAGTGTTCAGTCGATTCTACGTAAGACGTGAAAGAGTAATTGTAACTGTAACTCTTGGAAAGAAGTCACGTGGAGGGCGAACGGTAATCCCAGATTGGGCTTCTTGTTTTTGATCAGGCTTAAGTGAGTCAACTGGGCAATCGAGTACTGTCTTGTGTGCAAGTTCTTTCCCTTTTTGATGAACACAAATATTATTGTCCACCGACTCTTACTGAAATAACTTCCATTGATGCCGACAATTTCTGGCCTCGTTCGAGTTCTGTTTCTCACAACATAAGCAATCAAATTGGTTGTTTTGATAACCATGAATGCTCGGTCTTTGAAAGCTAAGTTTCTCCACATGCATTGAGTGGCTGGTTTTTTTTATCAAGCTCGTGAGATTCCAGGACGAGGGCAATGGCGAGAAGTCGGTAGCATTTCCTGCTGCGGTCCTTGAAGGCCGTATGCTTCCTCCCGAAAAAAAGAAAAAAAAGAGTAGGTGGTAAACTTGAGTAATTCCCTTCGAAAGAGTACTAACTTACTGCACGACACCAATATTGAGATTTAGTGTAATGGTAGCTTTGGTAAAACTTACACTATCATGTAACTCACTCGAATTCACATTTAGTTGACAAGTAGTTTTTCTCTTCGATTTTAGTTTTTAGTAGGAAGGGAACTACCTCAATTCTAATTTTTATTTTTTTGGTAGAAATTTAGTTGACAATTAGTTTTCATGTTGACATTTAGTACTTGGAATTTGGTTAGTAACGTTGTAAAGATTAAATTTTATCTAGAATGTAGCAAATCAAAGGAAGCAAATACTTTAGACCCTTCAATGCATTTAAGTCTTTTGATGTGTACATGAAATGACATATAATTTACTTAGCCTTGGAAGGATGGGCCAATGGCTAGAAATTCAAACTTCAAATTCTTTCATTTTGTTTATTTCCATTTTGAAACAATGCACATTTTTAATGCTACTCTTATTCTCAAAAAATTCATTTCATAAGTTATATTACATTTTTTAATTCATTGTGAAAACTAAAGAGTGAGAAGAATTTTCTACAAGAAAAGAATTTCTATCCCTTGAGATTGGACTAAAATGCAATACAAGTGATCATAATCATTGACATATACCACAAAAGTTGTATACCACTAGTTGAAGTTAAACAACTATAAATCTTCTAAACATTGATAAACAAACATCTTTTATAGGTACAAGTTGTTTAAGCCAAAATTTTAAATACAATTCTCCATTGTTAAAAGGATATGGTTTAAGCTTAACTCCAAAATACTTAAACAACCATATATGGTCAATTTGAAAGTTTAAGCTCATTTTAGTGTGGGAGTTAAATTCCTTTGACCAATTAAAAAAAAATTGGACACTTTTGAAGGTTAACTATTAAAAGCTTTTGTTTTTCATTGTAAAAAGTACTTATTTGATTTTGGAGAGGTCTTCAAAGCATGTATATCCATTAGTGGAAGAGTTAATCTTGCAAATTTTATTTCATTTCCCAAATTTGAGCTAAGTTTGCCAGTTTCACTTGATTTTAGAGTTTAAAACTTTTATTTAATCCCTAAAGGACCAAGGTCCATTTTTTGGCAACATAACTTTTGGGGCAAGTGCATGTTAGTGGAGATTTTCATATTTTTGGCCCAAATTTTAATAGAAGGTGGGGATGAGGAATATCTTTCATGTGCACTAAGTTTCAGGAGATTTGAAAATATGAGTTAAAAGTTATGGCCTAATATGTGATTTATTTCTCAACGGGCAGTCTAGACAGATCTGAAAAACTCAGTTTTTAAAAAAACAAAAATTTGAAATTAATTTTCTAGATTTATATATACATAGGAAGTTTTGAATAATTCTATTTTGATCAATGAGTCAAAATTTATGAGGTGTTTTAATTTGCGGGCAGTTATGAATTCTCTACTCCAAAATAAACTTTGAAGTTCTTTACTGAATTCAATTTTCAATATTTTTGGAAAAAAAATAAAAATATTAGGTGAAGATTGTTTATAACAACATTACAACCATTGGGATTATCATTTTTCAATTCCATAACTAAATTATTAACAATTCAGTATTTTAATTCATTCTCTACTTCTTTCTACTTACTATTTTTTTCCTATGTGTTGTGCAATTCCAAATGATCTGAAATTTTTCAAGCATGTAGACAACTTGATTTGAAGAATGAATCCAAAGAGTTGCAACCATTTTGGACATTTTTTCATACAAATGTGACCTTGTGAAGTGCAGCTGCCCGATTTTTTGTAGGGCCAAAAAAAGGCTTTCTATCAATTGAAATGCTAATATCTTACAATCTACATGACAGAAATTTCTGAAATTTTTTTCACATATTCTCAAATTATCATAATAAAAGATCTAATGGTTGGATGTGTCCAAAATTTTTTTAATTTTTTTTGGGTACTTGTCCTAAAATTGGCAATTTTGGAGCATTTTTGGTGAAAATAGTGTCAAAGAACTTTAAAGATTAATATCCATTTGATTTGAAAATGGTCCCAATAGAAAGAGTAATTCATTTCATGATTTTCACCATTGAAAATTTAAACACAAAAATGTTGATTTGGAGTTATTTGCAATCTATACTTATAAGAAAAATTAAATATCAACAATTACAAGGTGGATTATGTCCTAAATTTCATAGCTTTTCATGTGAGATTGAATTTTGTGAAAGTGCACTTGAATGCCTTAACACAATTTGTAGTTGTTAATGTCACCTCCAATTCCAAAAAACTTTTATATGCAAATTTTTAAAACATTGTAGAGGGAGAAATATACTAAAAATAAAAAACATTCATTCTTTTTGTTACAATTTCACAACACCTAAGCAATTTTGCACTCTAAATTGATATACTTACTAATAAAAAAAGGTCCTTAAACATCTGTATGTTTAGATTTTGAAAAAAAATTGCTTCACTAGGCATAATTATGAGTCCATACTCTTTTTTCATTGTCAAAACACACTTGGAAAGGCTTGGGCAATTAGGGATTAAATGGACAAATAATGTAGAAAAGTTTATTCTACAACTAATTTTATTCAAATGAAATTTCAATTAAATATCCATTATAATACTCATGGTTAGGCAAAAAATCGACAAATGCCTCTTGCAATGACTTCATAATTGTTTGTGCCATTGTATTTTCTTTCAAGTAATCTACCAAACACAAAACCTTTAAAAATTCTAGATGGCTTTGGCATTGCAAGTGTAAGCCTAGAGAAGGAACATAGGTACCCTCAAAACTCCCCTATGAACCTTTAGAACCTCAAATGTGACAACAATTTTGAGAACCTTTTCCAAACAACATTCATTAGAAGAAAATTTGGACTCTCAAGCTATAGGGCCATTTTGCTATTGGGTTGGAGTCAAGCAACTATATAGAGAACCCAAATTTTCTCTAGTGTATCTTTAGTTTTGTGAAGTTAAAACTATAAAGTGTCATCCACTCATTTGCATAATATCCTCACTTGAGGGTCAACTCCGTCAACAATTATTTAGTAGATAGAGAATGTGAGAGATGGCTTCTCACTAGTCATCAACAAGTGGAGTTGCCCTTTGATCAAGGGCCCCAATGGCAATAGAGGCTACAAAGCCCAATTTCAACTCCAAACCTTAAAATTTGTCTATTTGTCTTAAAATGTAGTAGTAATCTAGCTATTTTGACCCCCCCAAATTGAAATTTTTTTCTAAAAATAGCCAATATCTTCTAGCAATAGCCAAATGGCAAAAAAAAGTGCACAAAAAAACATTGATTAGATCATTGCTTTTTCATAAGCCTTATTATTTAATCTTGAAAGGATAGGACCTGTTACCAACAAAAAGTCCATCATGGTAGTATGTTTCCTAAAAGCACTCTAAGCTTGCAAAAGACATGAAGCTTTGATTTTGAATTAAGAAAAGTAATTAATAAAATAGTCCAAATTCATCTATTTTTTAAGTAGATTTTCATTGCACAATATTACAAATAAAAAAGACATTGAAATGAGGACATGTATGAAAGAAATCTTTCAATTGAAATTTGACTTTTTATATCCTACTTGTACAATTACATGTAAATGCATGAATTTTACAATTCACTTAAGTTTAGCTAAGTTGTGTAGCTATACATCATTTAAAAATCAATACTTGTGACAAACAAATCTGGTTTAAGAAAAACTTACTTGGAATTTAGTAATCCAACTTTAGATTTGTCTTACTACTTAACACTATTCAAATTGTATGAGAGTTTGGTGTAATTTCAAAATAAAATAAACCATAATATTAGTGCTTGTTGCAAATTTGCATAATTTCCAAATTGCATAATTAATAATTATTGTTATCATTATAGAGCTCACTAAAGTAACCACATTTAATTGTAACCCCCTTTCTAAAACTGACACCTTACAAATTCTTGCATAAAATGTACAACTTCTATTCATAAGAACCTAGGATTGCTTTTAAATACACCTATTTTCACCACTTTGAAAATTCAAAGTTTAATATTTATATGGTCTCCAAGAAATCCATGAGAAGAAGATCCAAAATCCAAAATCTTTTTTGGACTTCCAACAACATCCAACAAAAAATTAGGCAATTTGAATTAATAATAGGAACAATGCTCAATTGTTTATTTAGACACATTTAGGGATAGTTACCTTAACTTCACTTTGATTGTGTAGAAAATTAGAAATGCACGTTGATGATGCTATTAGGATTGTTGTTCAAAGGTTGACTATAGAAAACTATGACCTAGGGTCCTTCAAAATGGTTTAATGGTCCTCTACCTTGGTCTCACAAACATTTCATCTTCCATTCTTTGTCTTGAATGCCCGGCAAAGTGGGTTTCAACTAGTTTGTCGATTCAAGTGCAAACTCAAAGACTTTGATAGGAGAAGGAAGGTAGGTGTGCTCGATAATACATTGTCTTGGTTGTCTTGTGAGAATTTCATTGATCCTTGACATCTACTCAGTGATCTAGAGTTGGAGTTTTATGACGTGTCACTGAAATTATAACTTTGGTTGTGGTTGAAGAAAGGGCAACAATTTTGATTTTGCCAAGTGCTTCAATTCAGATCAAGATATATGAGTACAAAACTCATTTCATTTTTCACAAAAACAATAGTCTCAACCTACTTTGGCCAATTGGTTGTTGGATTTTCTTAGACCAACTATGTGAGGATGTCAAGCTAAGAGCATCCCCACCAGGGGCTTGTGTATCCATAAATTTGAAGTCTCAAAGTGGTCAACCTTGACTAGATATGGATGAAACTTCACTAGTTCTTCAAACGAGCCTCTAGATACAGAACTCGGTGAGCATGTACAGAATTCTGTATATTTTAGGGATACAAAACTTGGAAGAAGATTGGTATGAGGGAGTCTTTGCATTTCTATTTGCATTTGAGGTCCTCTCCCTAAATTTTTAGGGATATGGAACTAGTTGGTGGAGATGCTCTAATCCTGAAACAGATTTGGACTACTCCATTTTCTATCAATTATGCCATTGAAAGGAAAGGTGAAATGTGTTTTTTGATGTCCAATTAAAGTGTTTACAACTCTTCACCCTCGATCATCACATAGAGAATTCCAATACTTTATTACTCCTTGCATTCAAGCTTGCAACTCCATTGAAATTGGAAACTAGTTGAATGCTTTTGGGAAGATTAAGAAATCATGAAACTTTGCTTTTGTAAGTAAGCCCCAATCCGCCATACAAATGTAGAAAATCCTGTAACTTTTGGAAAATAGTGGCCTCATATTTTAGAGTTCTTTTGAGAGAGGCAAGAATGTAGGCATTGTCTTAATTATCTGCAAGTTCTTTCACTATTTGACCAACACATAAATATTCTCCACCGACACATTTGAAATAACTTCAATTGATACTAATAAATACTCTGGCTTCCTCTGAATTAGGAGTGTATCACACTAATAATGAGCTATCAAATTGGTCGTTCGATAACCATGAATGCTCGGTCTTTCAAAGCAAGCATCCCATTTCTGACCATCCCTCATTTCCACAACATAGACTGCTCAATTTTTACAGTATAGGCTGCTCTATTTCCAAATACCCTTCAATTTTCACAGTAAATGTCCAAATAGTATACATTGAAAGCATAGAATGATCACGTGTACATAGATTCACTTACATCAATTTTGTAACTAGCCTATGGTCGGAATCACAACAACCCATTTAATAAAAACTAGTTGCATAAGAATTTTCAGGAAAAAAATTCACAATAATTTCAATTTTGACTTCCAAAATGTAATTTTTTTGACTCCTCCTTAAATCAATTTCTCTACATGGGAAAAATATTTCCCTGAACATACTCTAAATGTAGCTATGCTAAATTCTTTAATCCTTTAAGGACTTGATCCATTGTGAAATGAACAAACTTCTTATTTGAGCTAATTTTAGCCTTTTTGATTGTGTTCAAACAACAATTTGATAATTTTACTACTTGAAACTTTGAATTTTATCACTTTGAGAAATTGCAATTTCTTTCGTGAAAATTTCTAATTGTTATAATTTTTGTTGCAGAAATTGAACATAAATGAGTAAATATAGCAAAAAACAATTCAAATTATTTGAAATTTTCTCAAAAGATAAAAGTAGAAATGGAGATTAGCATGAAAAATTTTGAATTGGTTATTTATTTTTTACACCTAAAATAGTCACATCAAACACCTTGAAGTCAAATTCAACTATCAAACTAAAGTTATCCTTTTATTTAATTGATGTACAAAATTTTGATATTTTTTGCTAGTAGAAAAATAAATCTTCTATTTATTCTGTATTTTTCAATAATTTTGATCGAAAAAAAATTGTTGTGATTTTTCAAAGCTAAAGGTGGAAATAAAATTATATCAATTACAAAATATATATTAGAATAATCTATAATTTTTATTGTAAATGAAGGGTGGAATGAGAGACATAATTTTATAATTGAAATTCATTTATACATACATAATATATATATATATATATATAAAGAGCACACCATGTTGTGTTATTTGAATTTTAACACATGGAGCTTTCAACTACATGTATTCTTTTAATTTTTTGAGATTTCCCAAAACTTTAAAATGAAATAGAAACAAAACTTGTCAAGCTTCGTTTTCTTAGTTGAAATCAAATTCCAAAAATAGTTACTCTAAAAGTTGTAATTGAAGTTGACCAAGGCACATCCACTTTTGGGATGTTTGCACCTTTAAGGATTAAGTGATAAAAAATGGACCGTCATCCCATCAAGCTAAGTTTTCTCTACAAGAATTGACTTGTTGAATCCTGTTTCAGCTCATGAGATTCAAGGACAAGGACAACAATAAAAAGTTGGTGGTAAACTTAGGAAGGCCCAACGATACTAGCAAGTGAGCCTAGAATGCAAGGCAATGCGCCTAGTAAGTGTTAGCAGGTACCGAAATTTAGATTTTTGGCAAGAAATTTAGTTAACAATTAGTTTCATGTTGACATTTAGTGTTGGTGTTAACATTAGTAGTAATGTATGATTCCAAATGATCTAAAATATTTCAAACATGTAGCTAAATTGCCTTGAAGAATGAATCCAAACAAGCACCACCATTTTGGACATTTTCTTATAAAAATGTGACCTTGTGATGTGCAACTGTTAGTGCCTGATTTTTTGCAAGGCCCCCAAAATGAAATTTTGTCAATTCAAACATTAGTATTTTTCCATCTATATAGTGGAAAATACTGAAATTTTTTCTACATCTTCTGAAACCAATTTACAATAAGATCCTATAGTTACAAGTATTTAGAAATCTTTTTTTTTTTCTAAAATTTGGTACTTATACTAGAAATGGCAATTTTAGAGCATTTTTGGTGAAAACATAGTCAAAAACCAATAGGGGTTAAATAATTTTGCAAACTTGGCTGATAAGACTAAGGAATGGTTGATTGATGACTTTTTAGATCATTGAAGAAATGCAAAATACTCATATCCGGTCTAAAATCAGATCATTTTTTATGAAGTACCCTGGGTGATGGAATCTTCTCCTTCAAGGGTTGTATCTAGATAATGGAACAAGTTCCTTTGTACAGTACATAGTCAACAATGAAATGCCTTTTCATTTCACCGCAACTGATGAATACCTCATGACAAATTGTCTCAAGAATTCCACCTCGCCAGCGTACAAAATGGCTGCCGAAGATTTCTCTCCTTGAAGAAATCCAGACTGATGATATAATTATCCAGACTGACTAATGCGCCACGTGCCCCCCCCGGCTCTATAACGTACTCTAGACTGAAACAGTCGGCAAGAACAAATGCTCTTTCCCCCTCCCCTCCTGGTCCCGTTGAGAAGCTCGGCAACAGAAGGTTGTCTGTACATGAAATTACCAAATTCATCGTGGCCTGGTGAAACAGCTTCAAAAGAGATGCCTTCGGCCTCAACTTTGGGACCAGATGAGTGCGTGCTCTTCCTGTCGTCACCTTATTTGTCCGAATGCAAGGTAGCTCCCTGTCTGCGCATGCTCATGCCCCCTCCTCACTCTCAGCTCCATCTGCACTCGTGGTATCAGTGGCTTTACAGACTACGTAATTATTTGTTGGGTTGTAGTGTTCCTGCAGTGAGTATCTCTCATCTCGAGCTCCTTCTCCTTCATCGCCATGGCTGTGGCAATCGACACTTCACGCTTGGCATCAGATGTCATCCCTGCGATGCAGTGAGAACTAGACCGCGTTATAGGAGATGGAAGACGTTTCCATATCTATAGGGTCAGCGTCTACGCCACGATTCTATCTCAGGTTTCAGATATTTCGCTGCGAGTGTATTCATCAGGTGATAGCGCAATCATCGAAAACTATTCGAACGCGAAGCAAGAGGCACTGGATTGGCAAGCTGACCCAGACGATGATCTGGGCGATGCGGCGGTGTTCCACCATCTCCATCAGCAGGCTGCGACGGTCCCACTCCTGTCAAGTGTGATTTCTCAAAGTGATCGCGACAACGCTGCTACAACTCTGATCGAAAGTGCCGTGCCAGCATCCACCAACGCCAGGACACAGGGAAGACCCCTTTCCTCCTTCCATCGCTATTCCTATCGAACATCCAGTGTAAGTCTCGGGGTTCCAATACGTCATGTAGTCCAAGTCAGTGCAGAAACCGACTTGATAGCACTCTTTCCATATGATGTACAAGATCCATATGATTTATTTCACTCGATATGGGATCCATCTCCACTCATAGTTTGGGCAGGCCCCGAGAGGTATAATCAACTCGTGTCCGGGCAAGTGCAAGTGGACATGGTAGACCTTTTCAGTCGTAGAGTCCCCACTTCCCGCCCATCAAAACGACGGCGAACAACATTCAACCAATTTATGCAAGTTTCACACTCACCAGGCCTAGAAGACACGTCCCGAGGGAATCCCCTTCCACACGCAAAGAGATTCAACGGAATCCGATACCGACCCAATCGCAAGACTTGGGTAGCCGAGATGAGGCCGCCCAAACACAAGACCAAGCAAGATTTCGGGAACTTCAAGTTGGAACTCGAAGCTGCGCGCGCCGTGGATGCCGCCTTCCACCACTACAGCAGGCCGGACCTACTCAACTTTCCTCACACTTCTCTGCAATTTCTGTCCATGAGACCCGCGGCACCGGCGGGACTGGACGAGAAGGCCAAGGTGAAATTCGTGAAGGAGGAGGCCAAATTATTGCTCGCAGCCACAGCTGCTTCTACCCCACTCGACTCCACTCATACTAATTCGCTTCAGATTCTGCAACTGCCGGCGTCTCCGAGACGCTGCCCTTCAGGTCCCTTCCGTTCCTTCTCAGAGATTTCATCGCCTTTCAGTTGCAGTGGTCCCGATGAAGTCGACGACGCCGTCTCGCAACCCCGACCGTGGACGTTCCTCGACTCCATCAGTGCCATCTCCACAACAGGGGTGCTGACCGATTTGGAAACCCTAAACTCGGTGCAGAATGCAGAGCAGGGATGGGATTGGGCCGAAGACTCATGTACGCTGGCAGCGCCACCGAACGTTGTGAATCCCAGCGCTTACGAGAGCCCAAGCATGCGGGTGGACTCCATCATTCGGTCGTCGTCTGATCCGACGTATCCGACATCGCCTAGTTTAAGCCATTTTCTAGAGGAGATTGCGTAATGCTTCGTTGGAGCACCAAAGCATCTGAGTATGGTCAGATGACAGATTGCATGAGTAGGTCGAGGATACTCTTGGCAGTACCAAATTTAAGCGGAATATGTAAAAGTGCTTTCACACAGATGTGAATAGAGTTGTAATAAAGGGATCACTTTGGGTGCAGGTGCTATCTGTTGTGATGAGACTTTTACCACTATGTTTCTTCTGAGATCTCCAAGTGGGTGGTTGCAGCCCTCGGAAAGTCTTCACCGCTATTAGTGCTTGTAATCTACCATATTTTCTTTCGATCAATTGGTCATTTGCATTTAGCCAAGTCACGCTTTAATTCACCACTTCCTGATCAGTTGTACCGAATTTATTCCACCCACGTCCTATAAGAAGACACACCGTTGTTCAGATTTGTATAGGAGACAGGAGCACGTCCCTGACGAGTTTTAGTGTCTTGTGAGCATATATCGTTCGGTTTTTTTATTCACCTTCTAGATCTCTGGTGCGCAATGAATGGAGTGCGGCAAAATAGTTGAAAGCACTAAGTGGAGGAATCTTGTCCTCGTGGCCTTCGAAGAGCACCAATCATAATTCTTCCATTGTTTCGTTTCCTTCCGGGAATGTGCGTGACGCTGGGCAGCACTCATTTCGAATGGAAAAAGTCAGTTCCCAGTTCGACCAGGTGCTTAGGTTGACTTCGTGTGGCCAATCTATAGCTACGGATGGCAGAAACTAGTTTCAGACGGCATACTCTATCTCTGCCGATTGTGCAGTTCAGTCGATTCTGCGTAATTAGACATGAAGGACTATGTAGAAGATGATGTAAAAGTTCCAGAGTGCGCAACTGAATTCTTTACCCGCGATCATTGCTCAGAAAACTCAACAACTTTGACCTCTAACTAGCAGTTTGCATTGAAACCTCCGGGATTGAAAATGCAGGATTGGAAGTGCAGACTTCGTGCATAATGGAAACCTGCGCTTGTGACCTCCATCCGCTTCGCATCTGAAACTCCAGTCACCATTCAAAATTAGCCATGGAGAAATCAACATGCCATCAAATCTTACGAAGCTCCAATGGCATGTCATTTAAATGAATTGCATACAGCGATATTAATTTCACTGCTACATTCCAGTGCGCAATTATCTGCAGCTAGAACATGCATGCATATGAGATGAGGTCAGATCTCGAGCTTGAGAGAATTCGATGACTTTAGGACTCTCAATTGCAGTCTGCATTCAAGCCTGCATTGAAACTAAAAACTGAGTGCATTTGGAAAGATCAATAAATCACGAAACTTGCTCGTAAGTTGCGGTCCCCCACATAAAAGTAGGTAAATTGGTAACTCTTGGAAAGTAGTCATGGAGGTCGAATTGTAAGCCCTGATTGGGCCTCATGTCTTTTAATATCAGTCTTAACCCCTTAAGTTCTTCGACTATATTTCCCTCAAAACACTCGAAAACTGCCATTTCTAGTACGAGTACCAAGTTTTTGAGAAAAAACTTTTTTTCGGCATATGTAAATGTAGAATCTTGTAGTATGCTAGTTTGAGAACACTTGGTAAAAATTTCAGAAGTTTTTGTTGTGTGGGTTATGAGATACAAGCATTCAAATTCACTAAAATTATTTTTTTGGTCGTACAAAAAACATGGTTGTCATAGTGGACGGACGTCCGGTTCGCCCGTCCGTTAGAGGTCCCGCCCGTCCGATACAGTCAACACATAGTTGACTTTCTGATAATGGAAAAATAGGCCATGTGGATGCCATGTGGATTAAGGAACATGCTGGGCACGGACGAGATCGTCAGGGCGCATTCTGAGGTGACGTGTCATTCTGCAAAATTGCACAAGTTACAAAATTAAAGCCGTCCGGACCGTTCGTTCATCTGGTCCAATGACCCTAACTCACCCGTTATAACAACCATGACAAAAAAAACAAGGCAGTTGCACTTCACAAGGTCACATTTGTATGAAAAAATGTCCAAAATAGTGGTGCTTCTTTGGATTCTTTTTCCTAAACAAGTTGGCTAGATGATTAAAAATTTTCAAATCATTTTGGATTGTACAATATATTTGAAAAAAATAGTAAGTAGAAAAAAGTAGAGAATGATTCAAAATACTAAATTGTTAAGAATTTAATTAAGGAATTGAAAAATATCAATCCCAATCATTGTAATGTTGGAGTAAATGATCTGCATCCTATGACATTATTTTTTTTTTTAAATATTGAAAATAGAATTAAATAAACAACTTCAAAGTTTATTTTAAAGTAGAGAATCCATAATTGCCTACAAACTAAAACTCCTCATAACTTTTGACTCATTGATCAAAATGGAATGATTCAAAGTTTTCCAAGCATATATAAATCTACTAAACCAATTTCAACTTTTTGTTTTTGAAACAAGTTAGTTTTTGTCTGGACTACTTGAGTTGAGAAACAAAATAACATATTATACAATTATAACTTTTGACTCTTATTTCCAAATGTCATAAAAATTAGTCGACATGAAATATATTCTTTGTCTTCACCTTCTATTGAAGTTTTAGCCTAAAATATGCAAATCTCTAGTCACAATTATCTACCCAAAATTGCTATGTTGTTAAAAATAGCAAGTTGGTCCTTTAGGAGTTAAGTGAGTCATCTTCACGAGCACTGTCTTGTTTGTAAGTTCTTTCATTTTTTGATGAATACAGATATTATTGTCCACCAACTCTATTGAAATAACTTCAGTATTAATATTGACAAATTTTAGCCTCATCTTAGTTATGTTTCTCACAATGTGAGCAATCAAATTGGTCGATTATTAACCATAAATGTTTAATCTCTTAAAGCTAAGTTTCTCCCAATGTTTGGAAAGAGTAGTGGCTAGCCCAAAGTTAGCGGGTGGAATTGGGAAAATAACCAGTTGCAATTCAAAAACATGAGCAAAATATTGGTGAAAAAATCTATAGAATTTCTATTTTGAGTAAACAATAGAAAAAATAACTAGACTTTGTACTTGAAAAACCATTTCAATTTGAGAATTGAAGGAAAATAGCCAGTAAAACTCAAAAACTTCCTAAATGTTGGCTTCTCCACAAAATTTGAGTGGTTGAATTTTGTTTGAGCTTGTGAGATTCTAAGATAAGGGCAACGAGGAAAAGGTGGTGATAAACTAAGGTAGGCCCTTTACAAGAGTACTAGTGTTGTATATTAGTAATGAAGTTTGGTGTAATGGTACCTAGTACACTCACATACAGATTCAAATAATTCACTCTAATGCTCATTTAGTTGACAATTAGTGCTCATTTTGGATTTTAATATATAGTGCATGGTGAACTATCTTTGTCAATTCTTATTTTTTGGGTATAAGTTTAATTGACAATTATTTTTCATGTTGACATTTAGTATTAGAGTTTGAAATTAATGTGTCAAATACTAAATTTCATTTTTAGTGTAGTAAATCAAAGGAAGCAAACACTTTAGATGCCATATTTAATTGCTTTTGGACTATTCAATGAATTCTGGACCAAATATTGTAAGATCTCATGATGATAAATTGAAAGATCTCCAAGTGTTTGTATAGACCTCCGGATGTTTTGTACTGATTCCCTGATGTTTTGCATAAATCTTCCAATGTTTTGTATTTTCTACTAATGATCATTTTTTTCTCATGATGACCACTATCAATTCTAGACTTTCAAAAGTCCAAAAGTAATTAATTGTGGCATTTGGACCATTCAATTCATTTAAATCTTCTAATGTACACATGAAATGACATATAATTTCCTTAGCTTTAGAAGGATGAACCAAGACCATTATTTCAAACTTCAAAATCTTTCATTTTGTTTACTCCCATTTTGAAACAATATATTGGTATGAATGAAAATATTTGGCATCTACTCTTGTCAAAAAATAGCATTTATTTTACATATCTACTTGATGATCCTAACCTCTTGACGAGGTAGTTGACATAATATAAAATCTTGGATGGATCACTAGTAGGGGTCATCAATAATTGTGCATGTAGAGTTGGATAAAATAAACTTAAATTTTTTTTCCAATCAATTCACTAGAAAGTTTAGCAACTTTAGGAAGCTCTAATATGCCTACATCTACAACATGAAGACATCTAGTTTGAATTTGTATAATTACAATTCAAGAAATATTAATACAATTTATCAAAATGTTGGCATTTTATTCAATTTAGAGCAAATTCCAAGAAGCTCAAAACAAGCCTTGGGCATTTAGGAGTTAAGGAGTTACACATAAGGTAGACGTACCCAATATCTACTACTAACCTAATACTACTCAAATGTACGATTGTCATTGATTTTAGAATGAGAATCTATAACAATATTATATGCCTTAACTTGTATTGTAAATTCTCATTCTAAAATCAACAAATGTCTTACATTTGGGTGATATTAGATTAGTAGTTGGTATGGATACATCTACCTTATCTGGAGCACAAATTTCTTGAGTGTGGAAATTTCCTATGTACAAACGTAGAGTTTGGGATGATTCCATAATTTTCTAATTTTGTTCTCAAAACATAGTTATAACAACCACATTGAAGTAGGAATTTTTTAGTTGAAGATTCTGTTCTTCCCACATTGATGATAAAATCTTCCCTATTTTTGACCAAGGGGGGTTGCAATATTGAGAATCTTGGAGCCAATCATAATGCACCACAACTGCACTGAGAATTGTGCATAATTAATCACCGCTCATCTCCAGTTAAGTGGAACTCATCTCCAGTTAAGTGGAATTAGACCACCCTACATAAGTTCGTAAGACTGCAATTATTCAACAAGGGTAAAAACATTTCATTAAATGTTTCAAATGCATTCATTCTTGGGGTGAAAATGAAAGCAGAAGGTGCAAAAAACAGGTGGCTCTTACGACAACTGAATCTACCAAAAGTCTCATATGCAAAGCCAAACATCTATTTGCATCCAATAGAGACAGAGGATCCTCATCCCCCTAAATTCAATTATTAAAGGTCAAAACAAGGTGTGCGTGCTTCACGTAGCACGCCCAAGTCATGGACCCAAAACCTAATCAACTGACAACATCTGGAGCTTCCAGATAAAGACATCGCTCAGTCTGGAAGGACATCAGCTGCCAGATGACTGCCTTCCGCATAATGACCCTCATGTACAAGAATAAGGGAAAGTTTGTAGCTTGCATTGCAGGTTTACTATGCTTCTGAAGTTAGACGATAAATTTGAATTAGTAACGAAGCCAGTAAGTCCTGCGTCGGAACCAAGTGTAATCTCGCATCCCTTGGATGGGTCCCATGACAGCAAGAGCAACCTCCTGAAATGTCCAAAAGAAATCAGTCTTCAGCACACTTTGAAATAATCATGCAAGTCTAATGAAGAAATTAGACAGAAAAATCCGAAAATCGAAATAAAGCATCAAGTGAACTGCTGGAAAAAATGAAAAGATTCCACGTTGGAAGACTTAACAATGAGCTGTACACAATACAGAACAAATGGGACAAACATGTGCGTAAACTATTTGAATTGATGCAAGCTTGCAAGCAGCTCTAGGGAGTCACTGACCTTGTCACAAATGAAGCGACTGGCAACTCGTTTCACGGTATCCGCATCCACAGCATCGATACGAGCAAAAAGCTCAGCTAGAGGTAAACGTCTTCCGTATGTCAACATCTGAAGCAAACGTAGGGGTTATACTTCCATTCGCAAACGACATCAAAATGAATTGAAATAACTGAATTGGAACTATCAAATCTCACCCACTCCAAACCAGTGATCCATGAATAGTCAATTCGTTATAATAAACCCTTTTCCATTGCCACGTAAATCATATTTGCACATATTTTGCTATAGGTAAATCGGACAGACTGCAAGAGCCCTACTCTGAAACTCTGGAAACAATAACGACATCCCATACAGCCATCATACCACTTTTCTTAAACACAAGAACAAAGATCCCTTCCCACTAAAAGTAAAGAGATGACAACAAGCAGTGTCAAGTATGGAACAAGTCGAAAAGCAGTCACTAAACCATAGAACTTATGGCTCACCTGACGGCCAATGTCTTCAGCGATTGCGCTTGTTCCATCCAGATGCAACAGCAGTGAAGATTTCAACTGCAATCACCAAAACCAAATAAATATGATCTTCACACCCTCAAACAGACTACTGGTAGTATTATGCAACATACATTAGGCAGAAAACTGTGACACTAGTAGAGACTTTCATAATACTCTAATCCAAAAATATGGAAGAAATTCAACGATGTGTCTTGTTAATGAAAACTAGCACACCTGATTACGTGCACGACCCACATCATCTGGGTCAACACGATAAATTAATCTCCCAAACTCGTGCATGATGACGTAGCACAAATCATCCAGGGTATCCGGCTGCACGTTCATACCAGAAAAAAATTAGACATTCTCGTTTTACCTGGCAATAAATCGTTCCAGCAACGGATTAAATGGGTGCAACTGCAACAACAAATTACAATCTTTAGATGACATCGAGGTGCGAACCTTAGATGTTGCATAGATACCAAAGAGCCCAGCATCATTGTAATTTGTGTTGAAGGCCATGACGTCCTCTGCCAAGTAGTTCGCTCCAACTTTCTGAGCAAGCTCTGACCTGAAGAAGAATCAATAAATTTTTAGTCACAAACCATATCTTGATACAAACTTCCTACCAGATCTAATCTATCAGGGAATCATGAATCACGTACTCATCAATTTAATTGAACACTATCAAATTAGTGAACTTATAAATCTATTTTAAAGCTTAGTAAATACCCCATGTGCTTGCCAGCGCCTGCGTTTTTATTCCAACCTCCCAACATTGTCTGCATGACCATAAGTGCTATCGAATCTGGATCTGTCCACGCTGCACCTTTCACAGCGACAGCAAAGTGAACCAAGGGCATATCGTCATCTCGAATGCGAACCTGTCATACATAAACAAGACTCCAATTTTCACCGCTGCAACAGAAAGGAAAATCATGCAAACAAAAGGAGACGCAAGTATCAGCTATCATCCTACTGGATGTACATGATGGTAGTACTTCATGCTCCTCACGCAAAAGTATAGGAGACCTTTCCATTCATAATAACACATGTGCGTCAAATGATGTCTGGCACCCACCTCTGACCCAGTAAATATAGCAGGATGTTGCTCTACTAGTTCAGCAGCAGATATGGGGTCAGTTGAGAGGTTCTGGAAAGAATT
The DNA here is from genome assembly GCA_963969395.1 of Pseudoscleropodium purum. NCBI lineage: Eukaryota > Viridiplantae > Streptophyta > Bryopsida > Hypnales > Brachytheciaceae > Pseudoscleropodium > Pseudoscleropodium purum. The sequence goes on from OZ017797.1 coordinate 13,710,651, forward strand.
CTCCACTTCTTTCACCAGGTCGTCGTGATTTACAGCTCCAGCAGCCGCCACTACCTACAGCAATTAGTGGGTCCGAATAACTTTATTTTCATTGGATCTATTCTCGTCGAGTTATAAGCAATCATAACACAAATATGCTAGTCATTGTCAAGCACTCAAATTCAAACTTTCATATAGTAACACCAGAAGCAAATTCAAACAGTTCAAGAAAACATTAAAAGCATTCCACGATCTTGTGTGGAAATAAAGATAGCAACAAATCCTACCATTCTTGGTCCTGTGTAGTGCTTGGTAATGTAATCCTTCAAGTTGGCCTTGCTGATACTGCGAATATTATCCGCAGATCCCAAAATTGTCCGCCCCAAAGGCGTGTACTGAAATGCGGTTGCATGCAAGTGATCGAATATCACTTCAGAAACAACCCCTTCAATCTGCCATCAACACCCCTCAACAGAAGTTACTGACAGGCAATGTGCTTTCTCAAATTCGTTAACTACAAGGACAGTATAAACACTCATCTGAATTCGACACTTAGAAACCACTAGAAAACTCGAAGCGCACTTCAAAAAGCTATTGCTCCAAAAGATCAAATAACAAGGGGACGGACAGCGAAGGCTTTGTAACGAGGCCAGAAAAGCCAAAAATCAGTCAAGAATCATAAGTTAGAAGTCAAGGAAAATACACAATTCACGTTTTAGATGACACTTCGCTTAATTTCAGAAGGTAGGTCATCTGCGATATGGCTCTTCCCAGAGGACGGATTAAGGAACCTTCAATACAAACAAATTTAAAGAAAAATACCAATCCACTTTCCAAACCTAAAACCAATGAGCTTCACCCCTAGAGGACCAAGACGCACGAATTGGGCTTCATGATCATTTCAGAGGTATTGAGTAGGTCATATGAGGATTCTCTCTTGTCCAATTTCATTTTTGTTCTTGACCAACACAGACATGATAGGTTTTGTATTCAGCAATCGAAAGGACAAAGGAATTAGAGGAAATCCTCCGGAATCAAATGAGTCAATAGGGAGTTCCACTCATTTCTCATCCCTGTTCTTCTGCCTCACAACTCTGCAGTCCACTATGTCACTCACACCTAAATCCACCAAAATTCCTGTGAAAAGGTTATGGCATTCCCTCTCCTGGTGCTAGACGCAAACTCAAACCCAAGATGAAAGACCAATTCTAAAGACCCGATACCCTTTTCTAAAGCGATCACTGGTACGCAGCCAAAGACGTGAAAGAAGGGAAATAACCAGAGTGGTTAATTGAAGCGAAGATCTGACCCACGAACCCGATCTTTCACCGAGCGAAATTCCGAAGACAGAGAACATACCTCTTGCATCTCCCTCAAAATGACATCCCGTTCCCGCTCGATCCTCTGCTCCTCGAACGTCGAATTCTGCAAAATATCCGACAAGACATTCACGGCGTTGTTCACATCCTTCTTCATCACTTTGGCGTAATACGTCGTCTGCTCCCGGGACGTGTACGCATTCAAGTGCCCCCCCATGTTCTCGATCTCCTCCTCCAGCTGCCGCAAGTTCCTCTTCTCGGTGCCTTTAAAGAACATGTGCTCCAGGAAGTGCGCGGTCCCGTTGGTCTCGGCGCTCTCGAACCTGCTGCCCGCGTCGATCCATACACCCACGGTGGCAGTCTCGGCGCTGGCGTTCGACTCCGTGGCGACGCGCATCCCATTGGCGAGCGTGGTGACCCGAGTCTCCGGAGTCGCGAGCACTAGGGTGTGGTCGATGTCCTTGGGGACAGGGGAGTTAAAGCGCTGGAAGCGCTCGTCGGGGAGCGCCAGAGCATGGCTGTGGCGCACCTGATTCAGTTGTTGCTGTTGAAGTCGGAGTGAGCGCCGGGCTTGGCGTGCCACAGTCGTCACCAAACGACCCGCCATGCTGATGAAGGTGTCCTCCCAAACCCTCCCTCGTCAAAACTCCGTAAAATGCAAACAAGGAGCCAGAGAGAGGAGGGAGTGTCCGCTTGCGAGAGCGCCAAACCCTAAATCCCGATCGAGGGGAGACAGGAAACGAATGCCCTGTGCCCGACCCGTGCGCGGCAGTCCCGTTCAGTCCTGGCCGTCCTCGAACGAGTTTTTCATTCATGAATGGATGGATGAAAACTTGTGTTATTCCCGGCCCGTGTTGGGGGTAAATTCGCATCCATGCGATATGGTATGTTACCCTTGAGGGTGGTAAGGCAACTACACCCATAACCATGTGATTAAGGACTTTTGTGTATGAAAACAGATTGATGAAGCTTCAAAATTATATTTTAAAGTTGGTAAGAGAAAATAAAAAATATTGGCATTAATTGCTAAGTCATAATCACAACTATGTATTCACCAGAAAATTTCAAAGTGCAAAATCAACAAAAATATGTACTCGTTTGTAGGCTATGCTAAAATAGAGGGGAGTTGCATACTTCACTATTCTCTAATAATCTAATACTAGTCTCATTAGATTTTATATTAGAGAGATGTTGAACAATAATTCGATTATAAAATGCCCAAAATACCATGATGAGGATTTTCTAAGGCCACACATCTGAAATATTAAAAGCCATAATGCTAGAATTGGAACTAGCCATGTGCGGTCACTAAACCACACTCAATTACCCTACCACGCAATACTTGTGGCTTTGGGACCACCGTAGGAGTCCCCCACCTCCAACACTCCTGATCTTTTCTTTGTTGTTGGTGTGCCAATCCCCATCAATGTTGCTCCCAAACCCCAAACCCGATGGCATTATTGCCCTGCTTTTGACTTTGTTAACCCCGCCTTCAACAAGAACTTGCAACGTCTTCAATGTTGATACACTCCCTTCATCCGAAATTGATTTCTAGTCGCCCACCTCTTTCATATCTCTTGGTAGCCATTGAAGGCGTCATTGCAAGCATTCGTTGGATTTTTTCATGTCCTCAACGCTCCACCAATTTCAAACTCAACTGTCAAGAAGTTGCCACATCGGTGCCTTCGCAAATCAAGTTCAGTGATTCTCTTAGCTTTTTCAATTGCCTTCTGTGCTTTCTCACATTTACAGTCCACCTTCCACTCAACCTAAATCTGACGCATGACCTTTTCACCTTCTTGGCGAGCCTTCTCCTGCTCACGTTGTGCCTTCCTTTGCTCTACTTGTAGTTTGCGTTCTTTCCGTTCTCTTGCAACAACTTCCTTTTTTATTGCTTTTGCAGTCATTACAGCAATGTAGTCTTTTGAGGTCATGAAGGTCAACTTAGAGTAATCAACCACGGGCTCTCCACCTTCTGCTTGTCTACGATTTCAACATTGCACTTGCAGCAATGAGAATAGATTGGCCAATGTTGAAGCACTTGCTCCCTCTCCTTTTGAATCCGTGTTGTCAAAGAAATCATCATCGAACTTTGTGCTTGATTCCACGAAGTATTGCTGTTGTGGAAACTGAGTCTTGGGGATGCAATCCATCTAGTGCTCTGTAGTCTCAAGGATGCAGTCCATTTCGACCTTTGTAGTCTCAAGGATACACTCCTATGCCTCTTCATCAATGTCGTCGATTAACTCCTCCTGCTCTCCATCGTCTCTATAGCATGCGCTAGGCTTCATGTAAGCATTCATTACAGTTGGATCCAAGGGCTAGATGCCAATGGTGAAAAATCCTTTCTTAATTTTTTCTAGGGTGAGTGTTTTTTTTAATTCCAAGGACACCTACTCTGCAAGGTCTTCTTTGCTTGCTCCTTTACCTTTGTTGTCTATGGTCCATTTGTCTCTACATGCTCAAAATGCTACTTTGAATGGTTTGAATATACTAACATCAAGGGGCTGCAATCTATGACTTGTGTGGCTAGGTAATGTGATAATGTCAAGGCCTTGTTTTGTGGCTTTTTCGACAACCTCAAGTGTTACATGTGATCCATAACTGTCTAGAATTAATAGGTGTCTATTGTCATGTAAAATCTCATCTTTCTCTTTTATAATAACTAGAAAGTGAGTGATCTAGGCAGAAAACAAATAGGCAATCATCCAACCCTTTGGTTGCATTGCCATGCAAGCACCACGTTCACATTCGATAATGAAGTTTCGAAGTTTGCGTTTACCTTTAAAAATGTAATAGTTTGGGATGTAATGACTTGTTGTGTTCACGCATGAGAGGACTGTGAGGTTTTCACTATTGTTTGGAATCGCTTGATGTACATATTTGCTACTACATCATGCAAACACAAGAGTCCCCCCTCCATCCTTGCTTGTTTGTGCTCTTGACTCATTTGCATTCCAGATGTGATACGATAGATATCCATATTGTTCATATGCTCATCCTAGATTCTCGTATAAGGAAGTTACACTTTTAGGATTTAATCCCCTTGCTTGCCCTTCTTCTAGTCCCTGTAGAGATCTCAAAGTGAGTTCTAGATGATGATTTCGGAACCACCGAAGCCAACCACGTCCAGGGATGTCCTCTTTGAAGGGCATCCAACGTTCTTGTATGATCTTCATAGCTTTCCTCCTAAGCTCAATGACTGTGATGGGATGTGCTTATTCTTGCATTTCAAGCATCCAATTGACAAGTGCAATTTCTTCATCTATGCTCAAGACTCCTTGACAACCTTTTTTCTATTGTAATGTTCGTCGTTGAACATGATCTTTGAGGGATGACTATGGGATTCCGAAATCCTTGGCAACTATGGCAAACAAGCTGTTGGCATCCACTGCAGCCAATGTTGCTGCAAATCGTAGGTCGGTCCATGTTCCAATGCAACCTTTGCTCAACCTCCGCCTAGTATTTTTCATCGGACCAAGCCCTCCTGTATAGTTGATGTTTGTTGGGGTTGATAGTCTCCTGCTTCTCATCCGACCCGATGCAACTTCCCCACCTTCAGTGTTGACTCGCCTTTCAAAGTTGCCGCCTCCACTTCGATCTTCCATTACACCTTGCTCTAGAAAGTAGCTAAAGTTGTCGACGCTTGGTTGCTAGCCGAAAGCTCCTAGCTTGTCAATCAACACCCGTACACCTTGCCCGCTTAAGTTGCCCATCACGGCACATTGGTCTTGCACCCCTCTCCACCATCCTCTTCAATTCGATTGTGTTGCATGTATCGCTGCAGATCTTGCAATTTTGAACTGTAGCTCCTAATCAATGTGAATTTCAGGAAACCACTTGGTCTTGGAAGTCCATAAGATTGGAGTTTGGGTGCCCATGGTCCTTGAGCATCCTACATATTGTGACAATAACACTCACCTTCTCTAATTGAATCAGACATGATCTCTTACTATTTCCAACTCAATGAATTAATTGATGTTGTAATTAGTCTACTAATTGGTCATGTAATTGCTTAGTTAAGGTAATTACTCCACTCAGGTCATTATAGACTAAGCTTGAACTGTCACTAAACTCTTAGGTAACTTAATCACTCAACCCAAGTAATCACAGACTTTGCTAATCACTCTATAACTTAGAGCATAAATCTTATTGAACATGTCAATCACTTTGTGAATGATTGAATTTACCAAAAATTATATCAACATAACAATCACTTTGTCAATGCCTTGATTCAACACAAATTGGCAATTTAGAAGATAACTCAACCTCTTGATTAGTGGATTTAGCACTTTGATTCCACAAACCCAAACACATATTAAGCTTAATTGCACTTAAAAACGTACTTATTGTCACATTAAATTGTAGTGTTTGCATGTTGCACCGGTAGTTAGAGTCCATTTTAATGACATCTTAGTCATGCAATAATGTCGTAGAGACACCCATATCTGTTTCCTTTAACATCACAAACACCAGAGATTGTAAGCTTAGCCATTCTAATTAGGCCCATAACCGCTAGCCACAATACAAAAAACCAAATCCACAACCTCATTCCCATTTAATTTCAAGACATGGGGTTTTCATGTAATCCGTCATACAGTGAACCCATCCCTAATGCCATTAGCAATTCATTATGCCACAATTTTCACCTATAACTATGTTTTTTTTATACTTCACAAGCATAGGACCAAACTCAATGGATATGGGTGATAATATAGGAAACGCCTATAGGGATGCTCATGGTTATGGGTGTAGCTACCTTACATTCACACAAGAGAAGGGCCTCTCTTAATCTTCCTAAGATGAGATCTATCATTAAAATAATGTATGTCTGATATAGTGTTTTGTCTTTTGGATGGATAGTAACATTGAATTTCATTTCATTGAAATTTAAGATTTTAAAAAATTTAATGTTTTCATTCTCCCTCCCTCTTTGTAATTTTCATAAACCAACTTACTTGACAATCAATATGGGACAATTCATCCCGTATTTGTATCTGATAATGTATCTGTATCCAATATTTGTATTCCATACATATTTGTATGTGACAGTGTATCCATATCTAGTATTCATTTCGACAGCTCAAATTAAATCTCACAAGATCAACGATTTGTGATTTTTTGAGAAATCAATAACAATTTCAAGGGTAAGCATTTTTTTAAATCAACAGCCTATAATTTTCTTGAGAGAGTGGGGGGAATTAATACAAACCAGAAGGTAGTATGCCTCTTTTTAGTAGATAGTAAAGGATTTCAAAAGTGTCATTTTGGATTTTTGGAAGGATTGTATATTTTAAATAAATTTTTCTTGAAAGATGAGAAGAAGTCACATTTAATCCACTTTGATTCATATTTTTTGAACTCTTGCTATATTTGTTATAAAATTTTGAAGTTGAAATTTTTGAAGTGCTTCAAAATCATCCTGACCCTAAAATATTCATTATTAGTAAATAGTTTCATTTTTTTAATACAAATCTACCACGGACTAAAATGGTTTTGTATTGGAGGAAACACTAATTGCTTTGAAACTAACACATAATTAGCACAAAATAATTTCAACTTATAGTGGATTTGTACTACTGAGTCTTGGTTCCTTTAAAACCTTAAAAATCATTCATTAAACATTTTTTAATCTTCTATGGCATTATAAGATTAGCATTTAAAAATCCCAAATTTTCAAGAGCTTCATACAGGGAAGCTTTATAGAAAAAAATGGATTTCATTTAGGTATATTGGAAAAGTAAGTTCATCCAAATAATTTTTTTTATTATTTTTCAACAATGTTGCTAGCTAGATTTTTTGATGTTGGATAGATTTTATACAAAGGTTCTATATAAAAATGAAAAAAGGAACATTTGCAAATATGTAGATCTTATACTTGGATTCTTTCCAATTTGTAGTTTTATTTGTTCCAAAGGCTCTATGCCTAAATTTTTTTTAAATTGAAACAATTTTTTTTAATTAATTTGAACATAGACTATGAGTTGTGGAATTTTGGAGGTTGCATCAATGATAGGATGTGGGTGCCACTTTTTTTTAGATTGAATATAGGATGGCTTTTCAATAATAATTAAGCCTAATAGCACATTAGCATGAGATCTAGAGTTGTTTATATGTATCTACAAACTTCCATCTATGATTTGTAATGAAAGTGCATCTTTTTTAGATTCACAGTGTTAAAAGGTTCATTGCAAACTAAACCAAGGGTGGGTGCCATTTGCATCTTGCTTGTAGCTCTCTTTTGCAAATCTTATGTGCACTTGTGCTTCTTCTTGCATATATGAAAATAAATTCATAGTTTAATCATGTAGTCTCCAAAGCATGCATGATAAAAGAATTTGCAACCCTCTTTTGATTTCTATAAAGACTCAACCCAAATTTAGACAATGCACTAATAGAAACCTTTTTCAAATGCTTACTCTTAACAACAATTTTAGGTGTAGTTACCTCATAGACTTATTGGTTTCTTTGTATTTGATAAACTTTCCTTGAAGGAAATAGAAAATACATTCCAATATCATATATATATTAGTTTTATAAATAATGAAATAAAATTTGAAGTATGTCCAAAGTTTGTCAAATTTTTAAAACAATATACAAGAAAAAATATTTGAAGATTTTTAATTTAGTCTATGGAAATTCTATAATGCTCAAATTAGAAGTTTTTCCAATAATTTGAAGATTAGACAATGACATTTTATATTGTCCAAACTTCAAAATTAAATCATTTCAACACTCAAGTGTTGAAATTGACCTAGGAGTGAGGTACAATACCTTCTAAAAAATAAGGCAACATCTATGAAGTTTTTACACAAACGAGAAAATGCAAAGGAAAAACATGGCCAATGCTACATTGTGAGAGTGGCCCCACCAAGGTGTTCTCTATCTCTAAACTCGTATTATGAAAGAGGTCTCAAACCAATCAACCTTGACTTTATACAAATGAGTTCTCTACATGAGCTCCAATATAGAGAATTGGGCCCAACTTCTAAAGATATATGTATAATTAGAGGTACAAATTTTGGATTGGAACAAAGATAAACTACCTTATTATGGGTAGAATGGGAGCAAACCTATTGTGGGCTAAATTATAACAGTGGTATACATTTGAGTTCTAAAATGTACACCACCATTACAATTTTACCCACAATTGGCTTGCTCCCATTTTGCCCATAGTAGGAACGTTTACCTTACTGGGTGCAAGTTTCTGTCTCCCCATCTCCACATGAGGTCTTGATCCTAAACTTTTAGGGATACAGAACTCACCTGGTGGGGATGCTCTAAGCAGACCATGGACGATACCCTACGGCCCTACCCCTTCCTTGAGCAACGAGAAACAACGACGAACCCCAACCTCCGTCGGACGGACGACTATCATCCCCTGTATCCAGGCTCTTCGAGCTCCTCCTCGCCAGGCCAGGGTACCGTACACAGATCCCATAGAAATTTCGTCTGTCATCAAAACTTCTCCTATCCCCAAGGATTTCGACTTCCCTAATTGAAGTCTCCATAGCATTTAACCGTCGAACAGTTTTGTGGGTCCACTCTGATTTCCGTAACATTCTGGCTCAAGAACTCGTCTAGGGTTTTACAGAGCTTCTGTGTTGGTCCGAGCCTGCGGGGTTCGACACTTGTAATGCATACTTGAGTGACGAAGCGAGCAACCACGGCGTCGACAAGTATGAAGGCCTTTCCCGGAGCAGGCTTGTTCATGCCAGACCTGGACGACGGAGTTACCGGTGTGGCGATGGATGTGGACGTGGACGGTGATGCGCTGGAGCTGCTAGGCGACGCGGCGGTCGACCACAAGCTCTCCGACGCCGATTTCTTCAACGACTTTGAGGATGACTTTGACGACACTGACTTGGCCTAGTCTAGGGTTTCATTTTGTGGTTGTATAGAACTGAAGTTTTGGGGGGGAGCTTGGGGGTTTTGCGTTTGGGGATTGGAAGAAAGAGATACGTTACGATGCCTGTTGCTAAGGAACCATGCAAACAGCAGGCCTGCGATATTCAATCGTGTTTAACGAAGAACGCCTTCAATCCTGAAAGGTAGGCGCCTTCGTTGTTGGTTTAGGGTTTGGTACTTCTTTAGGATTTTCACTGGAGTTCAGGAGAATGTCTTTTTCGTCCTTGGATTACAGATTTGTGATTCAGGTTCGATTGTCTACGTTTTGAGGCAGTAATTGAAGTATAAGTGTTTTTTTAGAGAAATTTTTTTGTATGCTTGTTCCAAGCTGAATGGCGTGGTGGTGGTCTTAATCGCTTTGTTTTAGGTCTGGTGTTAAAGGTCATTGTGTCTTGGGTATCATTATAGAGAGCTTTGTCAACAGGATTGTGGTACCGAAGTCAGTCACACTTTGTAAGTAGCCATTTTTTTGGTCATCTATTTGGTCAGGTTATCACGATTCGACTACACGACTTGTCCTGAAGGCATCATTCTGAGGAAATTTTGAATCTGATTTTGGTCCGCTGTCTACGACTTCAGCATTAATTGGAAGGAGGGAGTGTGTGTGTATTTTTTGTATTTTAAAAAAAATTTATGTGTTTAGTGGGAGTTGGGGCAATGAAGCTGAAAATTCAGTTAGCTAGAGAGATTTCTAGAGTGTTTGTTTGTTTGTCCCAATTTTTGTGATCATTATATGGAAACAGAAAACTCGGATTTGCTGGAGCATTTCCTTCTAAATTTCAATCCTCTTGTTTTGTATCTTCATAAACCTATAATCAACTGTATCGGTGATTTGGGTAAGTGAATTGCTAAATGGAACTCAAGCTATCCAGGATGAAGGTCGTGGAATGAGTTCTCACAGATTGCCTAGATTATTTATAGGTTGTTGAACATTTGTTTATGCCTAAATTTGCTCCTAATTCCAACTCCTGCCATTTAAGTTGACATGTGGTCTGTTTAATAAATGCCAGTGTAATAAAGGCGTCATCGAAATATTTGTTGAATGCCGTGTTGATCTATTATACCGTGTGTGTGCAGGTGTCTTCAAGCAATTCTAAAGCTGCAGAAATGTTGTGACGGCTGTGATAACCAGTCTACACACTGTGCTTCAGTGAAACCTCTGTTGCAGCAAATCACCAAGAAGGCGGAGTCCTCTAATAGGCCAAGAGTGTAGAGATGTGTAGAGATGTCATTTGACGCTCAAATGTTGTCATATCACATGTGTATTAGGTGTTTAGAACTTTTGTAATGGACACACTAGAATTATGACCCTTGTCTCATGCAGAAAGTGGTGCATATTTCAAGAAAACTCATGGAGGTTTGACATATATATATCTCTCCCGGAAGTGTGATTCTTCGGTGAAGGAAAAATGTGCAAGCTTTTGCAGGATGATTTGAAGAAGTTCTTCTGTCTCAAGGAGTTGTGTTGACTAGGAATTTCACTGAATTTAGTACTTGACTTACACCAACAATAGATTACCAGTACGGTGTTTTGTGACCTATTATGTGCGATGTTGGACATCACAATTCACAATTGATTTTCAAAGTGTGCATGTAATATACCTTTGGAAAGTATAGCTCATAGCATAATTTACACCCAATTGGATAAACATTCTACTTTTGAGATTGTTGTCTAAACCTTTTAAGGTTAAGGAAGTAGACCTAGGAGGTTTAAACTTGGTTAATTTTTCCACTAATGGCACTCTTAGATGCTACTATAAGGAAGATTCATATTAGGCACAAGGTCTTGCTTTTAGTGCACTAATTTGCATTTCAAACTTATGCTTGGTGTGATCACAAGACAATAAAATGCAATCAACGAGTTGTAGGGATGATGTGAAGTTTGTATATAATAAACATTAAAAAATAAATATAAGATGACCTTGAAAATATTCTCATATAAAAACAACTCTGTACATTTGTGATTTATTATTAATAACTATATAAATGATAAATAAATTATAAATTATAAAATACATTTTTGTTAATGATATAATCTAATGAGTGAAAATTTCTTTTGCCAATGGTCCATGTAGGCTATAAAAGGTTAAAGAACCAATGACAATAAAGTGTTGCTCCATCAAGTGACTAATGATAAAATTGTAAGAAGAAAAATTAGATGTGAATGTTACTTGTCATCCAATTATAGAAGAGAGACATTGACAAAGATGCTCAACTCAATTGCACCTCCTTTACCCCTCGAGTTACATCATATATTGTAGTACCTTTCCAATTTTGGCAAAAATTAATTGTTTTTTAAAGATATCGTAATTTCAAGAAATTATAATGATAATTGTCGAAAATCTTACAAATTGACAATGCCGATTGCCGAAATCAATGTTATTTTGTGGGTTTTCAGAGTTTAAAGATCTTGCCAAATTCATCAAGAATTAAATGATTAAGTTGTTTTAAAAAAAATACTCAATGTTAGTAAGAAGTTCCAATGTAAAGTGTTAGATTATCTACCATTAACTCCTAAAGTTCTGTGACTATGTTTTCACCAAAAACTTTCAAAAACTACCATTTTTAATACAAGTAATAAATTTTTGAAAAAAAACATTTTTTGACACATCTAACTATAGAATCTTGTAGTATGATAACTTGAGAACATGTGGTAAATTTTTTAGAAATTTCCACCATGTGAATTGCAAGATATAAGCATTCAAATTTGTTGAAATCATTTTTTTAGCCCTACAAAATACAAGGCAAGTACACTTCATAAGCTCACTTTTCTACAAAAAAATGTCCAAAATAGTGATGCTTCTTTGGATTCTTTTTTCTAGACAAGTTTTCCTTATGCTTGAAAAATTTCAAACCATTTGAAATTGTACAATATATTGGAAAAAAATAGTAAGTAGATAGTAATAGAGAATGATTCAAAATACTAAATTGTTAAGAATTAAATTATGAAATAAAAAAAATGCCAATTCCAATTATTGTAATAAAAAATCTACATCCTATGATTTTTTTAATTTTCAAAATATTAAAAACTAAGTATTATAAAGGACTTCAAAGTTTATTCTAGAGGAGAAAATCCATAACTACCCACAAACGAAAAATCCTCATAACTTTTTGATTCATTGATTGAAATGGAATGATTCAAAGCTTTTCATGTATATATAATTCTAGAAAACCAATTTCAAGTCTTTGTTTTTGAAAAAAGTGATTTTTTCTTATTTGTCCAAACTGCTCATTTATGAGAAAAAAATATATTAGGCTACAACTTTTGACTCCTGTTTCCAAATGTCATAAAATTTAATGCATATGAAAGATATTCTTTGTCTTCACCTTATATTAAATATTGGGTCAAAAATATAAAAATCTCTATTCACATGCACATGCCCCAAAATTTTATGTAACCAAAAAATACAACTTGGTTCTTTAGGATTTCCTTCATTGAAATTTTGTAAGTATGGAGGATTGAGAGGTTGTTTTTATAATGAAATTCATTGTCTCTTATGAACCCTCGAAGGATATGGAATGATTTGAAGATGACAGCTTGACCTCTCATTGTCAAAAAATTGTAATTGCATCCAAAATAGAATTTAAAACTTCATTTTGGCATAGTAAAAAAAAATTTTCAAAAAATTTTGAACTAAGAAATAAATTGAGAAATAAATCTAACTTTCATTTTCAAAAATCTATTTGTGATTATGAGCCTCTAAACAAAATTTATGAACAAAATTTAAAGGGGATGTTTGAAAATGTCAAAGAAAATGTTCTTTCTCATTCTTCCCTAAAATTTGTCCATAAATTTTGTTTGGAGGCTCAAAATTTCAAAAGGATTTTTAAAGATGAAAGCTAGCTTCATTTTTCACATTAACTTAGTTTAAAGTTTTTTGAAAAAAATTATCTCCTATGCCTAAATGAAGTCTAAAATTTTACTTTAAACACATTTCTTATTTTTGAGTTAACTATAAGTAACTAAGCTCCTATTAATCTTAATGATTTATATATCCCATATGGATTGTTTTACCTCAGGGTTGACACGACGTCCGGATGCGGACGCTGTGTCCGCAGCGTCCGCCGGGACCGCCCCGTCCACCCCGTCCGTCCGCTCCGCCCGTCCGTCTCGTCCGCTTTGACGGCCCTATTTCCCCCGACTGCCCTACCCAAACTGCCCCGCAATCACTCCCTTAATCTTTAAACAATTAAATGTTAAATGAAGTGCAATGGTTCACGATTTGTCATTAAAACAATGTCTCTTATAAGTTGAAAGATTATAAAGTTTGACCATGAGTCCATGATAGTCTTGAAACTATGAAAAAATTTCAATTCATTTTCAGAAGGCAAACTAAAAAAATTTGTGACTTCAAATATATATATATACTATTTAAAAAATCGAGATCAACACAAATACAAACATAATCAATATGGGCAAAATATATTGAATTTAATATAGAATACCATACATTGTGCACATTTGGCTAATTGCACATATAATTTTTTTCATTCCAACTCTATATTTCTAAACTAATTTTTAATGCCTATATAACCTATTCAATTACTACTTCTGCACTATCAATCTAATATAAATGGCGGAAATGTTCATCTGGCATTGGCCAACGATATGTATTAGAAAATCGCGTAATCACATGGGCCAAACTAGTATTTTCATCGTCAGTCTTCGAAGAAATGTGCTTCAAGTAAGCATAAAACACTTTTGCAAAGTTATGAAAGGCAAATTGTGTCGCCATAGGTGTTTGAAGTAGCACGTTGAAATACTCCTCTGACATGTTGTTTCCATTCATCCGCCGAGTAATTTTTTGAATGGCATACTCTTCCGACTTACGTGAATACATCGGAATGACTTCCACATCTGCACCTGCTTTATGCAAATATGCAATACGTGGATCCACCCACCATCTCCTCTACAAAGTCTGTTTCATCTCATCTGTTGATGTGAATGTGTACAAAGACTTCATTGGCTGAGAAGCTAAGGTGGTCATGCCCCAATCGCAAATTCCAATGTACACACGTGACTCATCCTCTGGAAAATGCAACAAGATGTTGTCCGGAGAAAGATCATTGTGCAAATGTGCAGCAAGATGCACTGCATACATTATATGCATAAACGCCCATGTCAACTCCGTGCGCTTCTTCCGATATCGTCCTAAATGGTGAGCTTTTACAACCTCCTCTTCGGTTGGATTCGTATACATCAAACGCATTTGAATGTTGTCTAGAAAGTCCTTATCTATATTCAACATTTGTTGAAGAGTTCCACCATTCCACCAATACGCATAACCTTCACACGTCGTTCCGTGCACTGCAGCAAACCATATTACACCTGCGTGTAGAATTCGAACAGCCATTGATTCGTTTTGATGTTCTAACTTTGCAAGATCAGGTCGAGTTTGGTGGTGAATGGATTTCTTCACCGCAAACTTCCAATGAGGAAGTATTCCTGAACATCCTTTAATACGGACCTTTCGAATCGTTGCATATCCACCTCTCATCGTTTTATCATCAACAACAATCATGCGTGCTGTATCTAGAAGTGCTATGAGGTGCCGTTTGGTCCTTTCTGCTTCAACAACTCCATCATTGCTTTTCCACCAACCAATTGAACCAACTCGATTGTGCATTTTGGCGAATGGAGCACATCGCCCCCTAAATAAGTCTGCTTTCCGAATCACTTCTTCAAACTGGGGCGTCATTGGGTCGATATTCCTAGCCATATTTAACCAAAATGACTTTGGAATTTCACAAAGTGTCATGAACCTTGTTCTCTAAACATTTGGTGAAGTACATTTTATGCATTTCATCATGCCACTTCGCCACATTTAATGCATCCAACAACATCTGTGTTATGTCTACCTTGAATTTAGATACACACTCCTCTTGATATCTGATGTACTTATTGTCTAAAGACAATATTGTTTCCGATTCATAAAATTGAACGATGCGCTCAATCATGAATTTTTTGCATTCCTCCGAAGGACTTTGGAGAGCTACCTCCAAGTTTGATGGTCCCTCTTCATGTTTAAGCTTTGCAACCTTTTTTTTTCCCTTCGTCATCGTGACAAATGACACTGATATAGATGAAATTTTCTAATTAAAAATTGAATTCATGCGCAAGTGTTTAAAAAATTGGCAACAAGGAGGCCCCAATAAACCACTCTTGCCTTGCGTTGGAAAGGAGCCAATGGAGGATGAACCACCAAGCTTTCCGCTCCACCTTGCATTCACAAGGGGCAAAGCAAAAGTAACAATGCGGACGGCCCGTCCGCCCCATCGGACGGGCTGGGGATGGTAGACGGATCGGCCGTCCGCCTCTCCAAAACCCTAGAGCCCCGTCCGCCTGATCGGACGGCCACGGGCGGACAAATCTGGCGTCCGCCCGATCGGATGGTCCGGGGGGGCAGACGGGTATCGGGGTGGACAAGGTGGACGGCGGACAGGTATCGGGGCGGACGGGGTCTGGGCGGACGGGGTGAACAGGTATGAGGGCAGACGGGTATCGGGGCGGACAGGGCGGACAAGGTGGACGGCGGATGGGGTCTGGGCGGACAGGGTGAACGGGTATGAGGGCGGACGGGTACGAGGGCACACGGGGCGGTTTGACCCTAAAGCGACCCTAAACCCATATTTTGCACGATAAACAGAGGTCTTCATGGCACTATATAGTTCAACTAACTTTTCATTCATTTAATGTAAAATTTGAAATTAAAAAAGGTAGCCTTCCTTTATGACCAAATTTATGAATTCTTGGTAAATGATATTTTTGTACAAAGATATGAGCTAAAATGTGCAAAAATTCACGAAATGATTGCGACGTTTAATATATGTACCCAAATATTCACGTTGCATTGTGTATAAAGCAATTTTAAGAAGGTAGTTGAATAAAAATTCTACTATTAAATTGAACTAGTTGATGTCTAATCACTTAGTAAACTGCTAAATGTCCAAGTCCTTGCAAGTGTGTTTTGGCTATCGAAAAAGAGCATGGACTTATAGTTATCTCCAATGAAGCAAATTGTTCTTTTTTCAAAATCTAATGGTATAGATGTTTAGCCCCTAAAGTTCTTTTCACTAAAAACAATTCAAAACTGCCAGAAATAGTGCAAATACCAAGTCTTGGAAGAAAAATACTTTTAGGCATATGTAACCGTAGGATCTTGTAGTAAATTAGTTGGAAAAAATGTGGAAAAATTTTTAGACAAATCCACCATTTGGATTGTAAGATATTAGATATTGAGTGTTTCATTTAAGGGGGCTACTCAATTATGTCTATTAATGAACAATTGGTAGGCTAACAAACCTAACTTAGCATGTATTTTAATATTTGTTGCAATTGTTTTAGGAATATTATAACATAATACTATTATAATATTCTTATAAATGATATAGTACTAAATCATTTCAAAATCAACAACATTTGAACACAATCTGCCAATCTTGTCTTCCATATTCCTTTAATGATATATATATATATATATATACATATATAAAATATATTAGATAAATCAACATGAACAAATCAATGATTATATATTTCATAGATCTATTCTTCATCAATCAAATAAGAGTGCATGTTCAAATATAGACAAAGATGGTTTCTCCATTTGTTCCCAAAAATTAAATAAACAAATAGAGAAAGATATGAAGTGAATGTTACTTGGAGAATTGGAACGAAAGAAATTGAAGTACTCAATTGCATTTTATTAAATTGGAAAATTGCATGTGGATGGCATGAATTAATCTTCATAGATGCTAAACTCATACGAGTTGCATTTCAACATTTATGATTTATGCAATTGATTGAATTGAAAGCTCTTGTAATTACATTTTCAAATTTTCAATTCGATCATTCAAATTTGCAAGAGTGATTTATAATAGATTTATAACTTTAAATGTGAAAGCATTCAATGCCTTTATGCGTTTGTTCATCAATATATTAATTTTAAATAAATAATATATATTTTTTATAACATATGCATAAACCATTGCATTAAAAAAAAAAAAAACTAAGAGCCAAGCCAAATAGGCTGGTCAAATGAAGAGAACAAGAGAATAAGAGCCCTATGAGAAAGCAAAGGAAAAAAAAAATATCAAAAGGATTCAAAGGAAGGAGCAAGATGCATTCTTGCAAGACCGTAGAATACATAATGATTTCAAAATCCAAACACAAATATATTTTTTATTTCAATGAGAGCCAAAAATGAACTACCCTGCTCTCAAAGATTGTACAATGTACACATTATACAAAATGAACATATAACAGAAAGAGTAGAAGACATCGTTTATCATGATTGAAAACTGAAATGATTTTTTCTTTCTATGTAGAATATTTTATGAAATGTAACAATGTATTTAATTATCATAGTAATTGGTAGAAATCTTTGTGCAATACATAGAAACATTTCATTTATGTGGAATTTTTTCATTTATTTAGGATTAAAATTGAAGTATTATACTTTACAAAGTACAAACCGAAAACAATATCATATAACTAAGTTCAAAAGTTTGCAATTGTTTTGTGAATTCATTTTGAAAACTCAAATGAAGAAATATTTTAGAATCAATATTTTGTTCATTTGAATCATTTCAAAAATCGAATTTCGAATTCAATTCCTATTTATAATAGAAATTATGTTTGTCAATTTTTTAGATCTTTAAACAATGAACCCTCCTTTTTAAAATTAATATTTAAAAACATCTGAAATAAGAATATTGGAATTACCCTTCAAAATAAATATAGCACATGTATAAGTGTATAATGTATTCTATTCAACCAACTCAAGTAACAAATTTTTCTATGATTTTAAGGAAAAATATAGCCATATATGATTTGAAAGTTAAAACATTGATTCTTTTTCTTTGTTTTCAAATCTAATCAAAATTTCATTAAAAAATATGAAAGACTCGATGTTCATTTGAAGATCGTGATGCACTTCTAATTAGAAATCACAACCTTTCATTAAATATCATGAGGTTGAAATCCATTAAATTGTTATTTTAATTATGTATTGGGGCCTTTTTAAAAAATTTCATTTGCTTACGATGAAAAAGGAATTGACTATTTCTGCAAAACATTTGATTTCCTAATGAACTTTAAAAAAATCCCCACCATCTTCAGATCTTCTCAAAACCTATTTAGAAGGATAATATGAGTAAATAATCCAAATATATTCAACTTAACCACATTCCCCTCATTCGTAAAACAATTTAAGGGAGAAAAGAAAAGATTTAGGGTAATTAGGGTAAAGGATTTAGGGTTTACATTTTTTTTTTTTTTAAATGATAAATCAATTACATTGATCCTCATTTAGCAGTGATTATTAGGCTGTTTCTTTTTGGAAATGTTACCGCTCTTTTTGAATATTATCGGCCTTATAGGATGCTCCAATGGATAGCTGGGCGGACGCCGTCGGCGGTCAGTGTTTAAGTGGGGCGGACGGCGTCGGAAGGCGGATAGTGTGGACAGTCCTGTCCGACCGCCCCGTCTGGCCTATCCGCCCGCCCGCCCCGTCCGTCCCGTCCGGCTTGTCCGCCTGTCTGCTTCAGCCCCGTCCGGGCCGTTGCTTGTTTTTGAATCGAAACCCTAAAAATGAACCTTTAATTTTCTGTAGGGGACTATAAATGTTAGAAGAGAAGCTTTGGTATTCACTCTCGAAAAACCGAACGCTAAGATTTCCAAGGGCTATGAGCTTCAATTTATTGAGTCTCTTGCTTGGTAATGCATAGTTCGATGGACGGGAGGGCTTTGATTTTCAAAGCTTTGTATGACTAATTTCATTAATATTGTATACATTGTCACGTTGTGGGTTTCAAATTTAAAACATTTTATTGGTTTCTTTTGAAATTGAGGTAAAACATACACTTGTCAGTATGGTGGCCAAACCGACGGGGGATTTTTCTCCTTGGTTTAGTGTGCAAGAGGGTGGTAAAGTAAAATGTAGGCTTTGCAAAGCGAGCATGTCAAAGAAGCTCAGCCGTATGTTCAGCCACTTAGGCTATTCTGGGCTTAGAGGTGTACGTGATAAAGGGGTGAGCCTTTGTCCACGATTATCAATGGCAGTTCGAGATTTATTTCGGCATTGCGAAGGAGTTTTTCCAAAACGCGTTGTAATGGACAATGTGGATGGCAACCCTGATCCTTCAGATGTCCAAGAGTTTTCGGCCGGAAAGGCTGTATCGCATTTTGACCACGAAGACTCTTGTCCAACGTCCAAAGAATTGGTATCAATGGTATGTGCCACAACTGAAATGACTTTGAGTACGAAAGCTTCTAGTAAACGTGAAACCCCGAGGGCATCAAGTTCTAGGCCTCAGAGGCAAGGGAGCTTAGTGAATGGGTTTGAAGAAGGTCATAGACGCAAATTACATTCAGTGTGGGCAAATTTTTTTTATTCGGCGAACATACCATTTTTCGTGGCTTCAAATCCAGCTTTTAAAGAAGTAGTGAAGAAAACGGCTGCGTTTGGTAGGCCATACATTCCTCCCTCATACCACGACCTTCGGTACAAATTATTGAATGAGGCGAAGACCAACATTCAGACACAGTTGAATGCCCGGACCGAAGATAACATTCGAAAATTTGGAGCAACATTGTCCATTGATGGATGGAGCTCAGTGACTAATCGACCTCTCATCAATGCCATGCTTGTATCATCCGCAAGTGAAGAATTTCTTGAATCTGTAGATACAAGTGGTTGTGAAAAAAATCCGGAGTATTTGGCAGTTGTGTTGGAAAAGTTCATTGAACAAGTGGGGTCCAAGAACGTCGTGTTAATAATTACGGATAATGCTCCCGTGAATCCATCCGCATGGGATGTAATATCTGCAAAATATCCTCATATTTTTTACCAAGGGTGCGTGGTACATGCATTGAATTTGTTGTTGAAGGATTGGGCTGTACAGAAATGGATTGCTTCCAAATTGGATAAAGGAGTTCTTATAGCTAAATTTATCAGGAAGAGACATATGCCGCTAGCTCTATTGCGAAAGTATTCGCCAAATCTTAGTCTCTTGATGCCTGGGGATACAAGGTTCGCCTCTAAATTTATCATGATGGAGTGTTTGACAAAATTGAGAGGAGCATTGGAACAAACGGTGGTAGATCCGCAATGGGTTGAGTATGTACATACTCTCAAGAAGAAACGTGGAGCCAAAGTCCAACCAAAAGACTTGGCCTTAGCGGTGAAGAAAATTGTTCTTGATGACCATTTTTGAAATCGGTCCATCAATTATGTGGAGATGGTTGAACCAATCATATGTGCACTCCGCGATTTGAATTCAAAATCACCATGCATGGGGAAGGTGTTGCATATCATGAGGAAGTTAGAGAAGCACGTGAACGGATTACAAAGTCCACCATTTTGTTTGCTAGAAGAACTTGCAATTCCATTGGTACAGTCTATTTGTGCCCGAAGAAGAATGGTGGACAACGATCTCTAATCAGCCGCAACTCTTTTGAATTCATACCTTCTTCATGACAAAGAGCTAGCAGATGACGCAGTCACGCAGATGCAATGTCAGGATGTAAGAAAGTTTAGGAGAGAATATGTAAACCGGATGAATATGCAACAGTGGTGAAGGAATTTGTAGTTTTTCGACACAAGGAACCTCCATTCCACAATATGTTGAATCCGGGAGATCAAATGTTGTCCGCACATACTTGGTGGAATTTTGAAGGTGCATGTGGCAAGTTTATAGCTCCATTAGCGAAGAGGATATTAGCTCAACCGGTGTCATCATCTTCATGTGAACGGAATTGGAGCAACTATTCTTTTGTTCACAACAAATCTCGAAATAAATTGAAGCCAGAGAGAGCAGCGGATTTGGTGTACGTGTATACCAATTCCAAAGTATTAAACGCATCGAAGGAAAAAGATGAAAAAAAATGAAAAAAAATGGTATAATGATAATGTGGATCCGATGGAATCAGAGGATTCAGATAGGCCGACATTAGAAGACGATGATGACGAGGATTTAGAAAGGGCCTTTTCAGTTGTAGATGGCGGAGATGACTTCAATCGTGCGACAACATGGGGAGATGAAGACGTTATGAAAGGCTTTCCCGATTTGGTGAATGATACGCATGATTATCATCTAAACCACAAGGATGTCGTTCCCGACAATGCAAACGATGTATATACCTTTTGTAAAGACGAGGACAATGTAGGGATATAGGAGAATCTACCTTCTTTAACTGCATATTGCAATGGAATGGGATTTTTGAATAGCGAAAACATTCTATCGGAAAAGGCAAACGCTATTGCCAAAGAGGTGAAAATCAATGAGAATGCTATTGGTGATGATGGGAGAAATGAAGAAGTTTTAATTTCTCAATCTCCATCTGTGGCATTAAATGTAGTACAAGGAAACGACAAAAGAGAAGATGCGGTCATAGTGGTGGATGTTCCAAAAGATGTGGGCAACAATAGTGGTGATGAGGGGGAACCAAATATTGCGGTACAGAAAAATAATGATTCACTTGGGATGGCAGTCATAAATTCAGCAATTGTAAAGAGTGATAAAGGAAAAGAGCCAATGAAGTCAATTTTTGAAGTACCGAGATCTAGTACTCTTCCACCAATACTGTTGAAGTCTGTTAGCATACGATTGGTCGGATTGGATGATTCTCAGAGCTTTGGATATGGAAAACGCCTAGTGAACATTTCCAAAAAAATTTCTACAGGCGGTAATCTACAGAAAGTAGCGTCATCACCTACAAGCCTAAGTGATACGGATAGTGATCGGATGCCACTGGCATCTTTGCGTGCTCGCATTTTAGGAAAAGGAATGGCGCAAAAAACCATCAAATCAACAAACGGCACTCTATTACTTCAAAAGAAAGCCAAAGTGAAGATAACCGTTCATGGACATGTCAACCCTACATCGAAATTGATGGTTCAAGAATCGAGTAAGGTGAAAGCGAAAAGAGAAATGCAACCTTTTGCTATCTCTCTAGTAAAGAATAGGACCCCTCTTGATGAAAATGTTGCTACTTTGTCAAATAGAAAGAAAAGAAAGATTCCTATTCAAAAAGCCTTTAATCATTTTGTCAAAGTAAAAAAAGAAAAATTAAATTCGAAAGAAGGGAGTAAACCTACTTCGAGAGAAGACTTGAAGAAGACAACGATACTTGATTCCAACAATGAAGATGACTCCGACAATGAAGATGACTCCGACAATGAAGATGACTCCGATAATGAAGATTTTGAACGGAGAGCTACAAGAGAGAGTAGTGGGGCTGAGGTTAGAGGAGATGTGAATTGGCGTCCATAGGAATTGTGGAGATGTGAATTTAGATGTTTGATTGTTTAGTTGCTCATGATATATGGAGCTCATGTTGACAAATGACAATGGTTTCTTCAATCATTTTATTATAAAATTGTTTGTTTATTGATGATATACATCTCGCTGGATTTTAAAATGATTTTGTTTCTAAATCAAAATGAAATTCAACAAAAAAAATTAAAAATATATTTCATATTTTAGCTTTTACATAAATAGTGATATACAACTCTATTGAATCGCAATTGCAATATAAGAAAAATCAAAATCAAAATGACTTCACTCTCAATCTCTCATTGGTGAAAACAATCAAAACAAAAAACCCAAAACGGGTTTTCTAAGCCACCCCGTCCGTCCGCCCCACCCGTCCGCCTTCTGACAGCAGGAAGGACGCTGCGTCCGCTAGCGTCCGGACGTCTGGAAAACGGACGCTATTTTGGGGCGGACGTAGAGATTCGTCAACCCTGTTTTACCTCTTACCCTCCAATTCATAAAAATAGTTTGTCTTTCTCAACTTCATATACATTAATAAGTTACTTATGGAGGTAGATGCCAAATACTTTATTAATTTAGTATCTAGGATGATGAAATCTGTAGTAATTATTTTTTTATTGCCAAAGTTAAAAGGTTAAATTTAATTAAACATTCAATTGAAGGTGCCAAAATTGATCAAGTACTATAGTACTACCTAAAGTCTTTTTATAAATCATAGAATATGGAAAGACTTACTAGGTTTACATTGTGCACTACCTAGTGATGTAGCCTAGGTTCCATATTGGTCTAGCAACCAATGTCATATAATGCTTCAACTATTGATCATACATGTATAGTATTCTTACTATCAATGTTTGTGGTATATTAGCTAACCTCAATGTACACTATTGTACGTGCCTTCTGTTGTTACTATGATCAAAATAAAAGCAAGAATAATTTTTAATTTCTTAATTTATAAAAACTTTGAAGTTCAATATCTTTTATGCACAAAAGAATGCAAAGGCTTTGTTGTAGTATGACAAAGTTTGCATTCATGATATGAATAGAAAGCTTTATGCCCAAAGGAGTGGAAGGATTTTGTTTCATGGTGTTTAGACATGCGATGTGAAAGTCATGGTTTTTCAAAAATAAAAGATAATTTAATTCGATTTTCTAATTCATAAAAACTTTGAAATTCAATAACTTTTACACCATAGGTTCAAATGCCATGAAACAAAGTCCATACATCCCTCTTTATAAAGAGCTTTTCAATAGTACCATCAAACAACTCATGGTTTTTGAGATCTCAATGTATCGAATAAACAAACAAACCAAATTTAAAGTATAGATAAAGGTATAGATAAATTTGAGGTGAATTAAATTTTCATAAAGTAATTCTATTCCAATATTCCCACTCAGCTAAGCACAAATAGAATTACAAATATAAAGTTCAATGATTTTTATTCATGCATGACAATTCTAATGCATTAGATGACATTTGAGGTCTCTAGAAGATTTTGTGTTTCCAATTGTGGGAACATTGTGCACAATCTAAAACCTGTCTATTGACATGGATGAGACCTTGCTACGTTAGATATTAATATTTTTAGTAAAAAAATATTTTTTTAATATTTTTAATATTTATTTATTTATTTATTTATAAAATTTTAAAATTTTAATTAATAAATAATTTCACTACATCACTATTGTTCCCAGCAATAGAAACAACAATGGAACCACTACAAAAAATGATTGTTCTATGACTGCAAAATATGATTGCAATGAGTCACAAAATCCAAAAATGTAACTCAAGTAGAAACCACTATAGATGGTCGTGATATGATTGGACTGAGCCTTTAATGAATCATTTACTTTCAATCATATGACTGGTGAGTCATATTTGTAGACATCTAGATTTGGAAGTATAATAAATCATTTTTAGATGTATTTTGCCAATATGGCGTATATGTTGACTCTCTTTGGAGACTTGACTTTTTCATGAGCTGCCTAAGCAAAATAAAAAAATCCTACGTGAAATATAATTCACCGCAATTTTATTTTGGCTAACATAGAATATGACTATAATGAGTCATATTTTGAGTAATATAGAATATGATTGTAGTAAGTCATATTTTAAGTGATTTAGAATATGACCGTAGTGAGTCATATTTTGAGTCATATTTTAAATGATTTGGAATATGACTATGGTAAGTTATATTTTAAGTGATATGGAATAATGGAATATGACTATAGTGAGTCATATTTTAAGTGATATGAAATATGATTGCAGCGAGTTATATTTTGAGTGATATGGGATATGACTGTAGTGAGTCATATTTTGGTTGATGTAGCATATGACTATAGTGAGTCATTTTTTTGTTCAAATTAGTACTAAAAGATAGTGAGAAGTAAAAACTAAAATACAACAAGAGGCAACAAAAACTAAAACTAAAAAGCAATAAGAAGAAAAAATAAGACAAGTTAAAATGCAATAAAAGATAATAAGAGGCAAGAAATAATAAACAATAGAAAATAATATCTAAAATACAACAACTAAGCAACAGTTAAGATTCAACTTGAGGCAACAATCTTGAAACAACAACCTTGAAGTAACAATTTTGAAGCAATAATTAAGAGACAACAACTAAAAAACAATAACAAACTAGCAAAAACTTTAAAGCAACAACAAACCAACAACAACTAAAAATAAAAAATTAAGAAACAACAACAAAAAAGCAACAACTAACTAACAACAACAAACTAACATCAATTAAGAAACAACAAAAAATTACTTAGCAACAACTATGAAGCAACAACTAACTAACAACAACTATAAAGCAACAACAAATTAACGACAACAATGAAACAACGACAAATTAACAACAACTAAGATGTAAGAAGTAACAACATATTAGTAACAACTAAGAAACAACAACTAGAATCTCAATAATTAAACAACAACAATTAAAACACAACAACACAACAATTAAAACTTCAAAAAACAAAAGAAGAAATAAGAAACAAGAAACAAGAGTTAGAAAGCAACAACTAAACAACAACTAAAATACAACATCACAACAATTAAAACTCCAAAAACCAAAAGGAAGAAGAAGAAATAAGAGTTAAAAAACAACAAAAAACAAAGAAGATGAAGCAAATGAAGTGGTGGCTAGGGTTTCAAAACCCTAAAAAAGTAGTGGCTAGGGCTTTAAAACCTTAAAAAATGATGGCTAGGATTTCAAGATCCCCAAAAAACAATGGCTAGGATTTTACAATTTTGAGCAATAATTTATTTACATTTTTTTTAGGTTGCCCAAATTTTTCAGAGGTTGCCCGAAAAAAAACCTTCAAAAAAAATGTGAACCTACCAAAATGTGACTATAGAATATGACTGCATGTAGTCATATATGCAAAAGTATGATTAATAAATATGACTGGTGTTCCCGTAGTACGTTCCCTAAGAAATGTTTTGCCGTTTCCCATGCATATATACTATATACCCATGAAGTACAAAGGCAAAATATGACTAATAGTCATATTTGCAATCATGTTTTTTTCAAATGTTTTGGAATCCAAAAATATGATTGCAAGTAGTCACTGTTCATACTTAGTCATATTTTTGCAATCATAAAACACTCAGATCCTAATAATGAACAATCTTCTAGAGGACTCAAATGTCATCTAATGATTTATGGATTTAAAACCCAATGACTTTGATCATCAGTATAAACTCCAATGACTTTCATTAACTTAAATATTCATCTTGCAATCATTCAAATATTTTAAAGCATTCTCTTATATAAATCCTGAATGCCCAAGGCGTTTTTGGGATTCTAGAAATTTGCTCTAAATTAAAAAAAAAATTGATAAGATGCATCAATTCTTTTTGAATTGTAACTTACAAATTCAAATTAGACAAGTTATAGATCACATAGTAAAAAAACACACAATAATATTACTTATGGATTGAAATATCATAATGTTTCATCATGAGGGTGTTAAAACTACAAAAGGGATTTGAAGTCCTTCAATTCTAATCAAGTTGATCTAATCTAAAAAGTTGGTCACCAAAAAATTTGAGGTTAGAGGGTCTAACATGCGTAACCCCAATCAATTAGTGACTTTTCAAAATCTAATCTACAATTTTAAAAATGAAATTCTAACGGGATTCTTTCCCTAAGATCTAGTGTATTTGAGGTTCATTTCCAAGAGTCCTCAATACTACAAAAAGTCAAGATTGCAATGGACACCTTTGCACAAAATTTTGAATAGAAAAATGATAATCAATCATTTTCAAAATCAGATTTGCAATGCTAAAACTAGACTCTAAAAAAGATTCAAAGATATAAACTATTTAAAATAGCAATTAAATTAGATTTTATTTAAATTCAAAATATTGTCAATACCAAAATTTGGTACCTCAAGCATTTAGGAGTTAATGCAAGAGTGTCATTTTTCCAAATAACATCAACAAACCTATCATCACAAGATGAATTACCTTATTTAATCTTCTAACAATGTTGAAAAGTAGATATTTCTTATCTTTTCTTTTGAGATGGTTTGTCTTTTGTAACTCCCTTGGTTATTTTCTTTGATGGCTTATCCTTCTCTCCATGACTACAAAAATTAGAATCATTCAATTTTTTCCATTGACATGGCTATTCTTCGTAATTGCTTTTATCTTTTTCTTGGATGGCTTGACTTTTTATTCATCAATATGAAAATCAAAATAACCTTTATTCATCACTACTTTCAACAATTTCACATTTTTGCACTTTGTAACTGAGTTTCCACATTTTACTAGAAGAAAATAGTATTTGGTGTGCTATAATTGAGTAAACAACAACTACTTGTCCTGTATAGTTATTCTACAATTGCAAACAAGGTTATAAACACCAAGCATGTGTGTATATTGTTGGAGTTGCAAGATAGTTATAGAAACCAAAAGAGGACTAGAATTCAAACACAAAGTTTGCAAAAATTGATTAGATCTATATTTTTCATCCCCTAATCATTACAAACATTGATGTAAACTTTAGAGTCTAATGCAGATTCCATCTTGTCAATCACTAGTTAAAAATGAAATGATTAAAATTACAAAATGACTATAATTTTACTTCAAAATAGGTGGCCCAATAGCATCTTAACATCCTTATATAATATATTCTTGTAATTGTAGAGCAATTATACAATAGTCATTGAGTAGTCAAAGCAAACATTGTAACATGGCAACTACAAGTTTGATATGAAGACTGATGATTAGGATTTCAAGTGTATTCTTTATAGTTAAAAATCTTACACTACTTCTTCACTACAATCCTCTCTTGTTATTTCCACCTTAGTCCATCTTGTTCATGTCTCTTGTTGGTGTTGTTATTGTCTCTTCTTTTCCTAATATACATTTGTTATTCTCCCTCTTACGCAAGATGATGTAATTCCCTTGCTACAATTGCTCTTGCTTCTTGTTATCACAAGATTGTATGAGTGGCTTGTCCATTTGCCATTATAACTCTTTCTTAGATGCTCACTTAAGTAGAACACATTTCAAACAACATTGTAGTTACAATGCCATTTTTGCTTTTGAATTATTTTCCAATCATTGTTAAAGGTGTTTATAGTTGTTATTTTGTTGTTGTTGAAGAGAAGTTGTAAATGAATAATTCAATGTATAAAGAATGACTTTAGAATGAATTCATTTCACTTTCAAAACTGGAAAACAAGAGCTATGGTCAAAAGTCAAAGTGTTGACAAATGTTGCAACTCAATTGTTATTGATGATTGACTTTAAAAACCAATGTAAACACTTGATGCAACACACAAAAATCAACTATTAGAATGTTTTCTCATAATTTACTATAGAAAAATTTGGAGGTATAAAAAAATGCTTAATTTATTTTATTTGAAAAAAAGCTTCAATGACATCAATACAACTTTGCCACATCACCTTGACCATTTTCAAAGTTGAATTCGGGCTCCTAATTGCTTTTCAATCCCTTCTAATCACCAATTTCCAATGCCCTTCTCTTTTAAAAAATAAGACATTGTAAGCTTCTATGCAAATAATATTTTCACCATGAAACATATCTATGACTTTAAGCCCAACAATGCAAAAGTGCAATGGATCACTAATTTGATTTGTAAAGAGATGCAATCAAAACTTGAAGAGTTGAGGGAAAATGATCAAATCAATGGGTTCAAGTGTAATCAAATAAATTGACCTTGCTCAATCTTAATTGTGATTTCAATAGACACCACTCAAATATAATAATTTTGCTCTTTTACCATATTAAATTATAAGACAATATATGTGAGTGTAAGTCGCTAGCCAACTATAGAAGAGACATTGAGAGAGATGCTAAGCTCAATTGTACCACTTTCATCCTTTGAGTTGCATCATATATTGCCATATAGTCTTCATACATAAATTAAAATATGTAAAGACTCACCATTGTAGGTGTACATTGTGCACTACCTAGTGGTGCACCTTAGATCCTAGATTCTATATTAGTCTAGCTACCAATGTCGTATGGTCTTTCAACTATCACTCACCCATGATATTCTTATTACCAATGCTCTATAGTACAATAGATTAGTTCACCTCAATGTCAATAGACTTAAGGTGAATTAAATTATTGTAAAGTAATCCTATTCCAATACTAATATAATGTTAAGAACTAAAAGAAATTACACTAATTGGCACTCCAAACTTGAATTACAAGTCACTTTCAATTTACATTATGTTCAATCATTGCTTACATTATGCATACATTATGTTCATTCACTATTGTGAATAAAAGTTACAACCCTTGAATGTCACTCAAAATACATTGGTGAAACTACCCTAAGTAATGGGCAAATGGTAGGCACTTCTGATGGAATCCATGAGATTTCTAGTTCAACTTCCCACATTGTCTGTTTGACATTCTTTACTTGGGGGCTCCCTATGACGACTTTGTTTGTATGGGAAGAAGGTTTGATCCTCCATTTGGCCTTGATGGGGATACTCAAGGTGTGTGTTTCCTAAAATTTCTCAAGCAAGGTTGCCTTGGATGTTGTGTCATGTCAATTCAACTATGATTCTTAACCCCTAAATGCCTAACGCCTATTTTGAACTTCTTGGAATTTGCTCTAAATTGAATAAAATGCCAACATTTTGATAAGTTGTATTAATTCTTTTTGAATTGTAATTGTACAAATTCAAACTAGACATGTTAGAGATCTCATAGGAAAGAAAACACAACAATATCACTTATGAAGTGAAAGATTATAATGTTTGACTATGAGGGTGTTAAAACAACAAAAGTGATGTGAAGTCTTTCAATTGTCTTTTCACAAGTCAAATCTAAAAACTTCATGACTAAAAAACATGAGGGGAAAGGACCTAACTTGTATAACCCCAATCAATTTATGGTTTCTTAAAATGTACTCTATAATTTTTTTAAATGAATTTCTAATGTGATTTTAGAAATTCTAAGAGCTTCTAACACTATGGGAAGTCAAGATTGCAATGGGTACCCTTGCACAAAATCTTGAATACAAAAATTACTATCATTTATTTTCAAGATTGGATTTTTAATGCTAAAACTAGACTCCAAGAAGAACTTTCCAAAAATATAAACTACTAGAAATAACAACTTGGTGAGGTTTTATTTAACTTCAAAGTTTTCCAAACGCCAGATTTTGGTGCCTTGGGCATTTAGGGGTTAAAGGCCGTATGTTTCCAAAAAAGAAGAAAATACACTTCGCAAAATTTTCAGAGTTCTGTACGCTCTCCAAAGCATATCCTTGCGTTCAAGAGTTTTGATCACTCATATCGTAAGAAGACCAGCCCATCGACTCAGCAACAGATAGGTTCGGGATCAGATGATGCTCAGGAGAAGTCTTCAATTGAACATTGAGGGCTTTGAACAAGCGCAGATTGCATCATTCCGGTGTCGCACATTGCGACTTGTTAGGTTGTATGAGGTACTGGCGATCCAGGAATCCTGTATTAATCCACGCGTTCTGCAACTCCCCAATGGTGCTGCAACAGACGGCCGCGGGGTCGCCACTGGAACCAGTCAAACCCCCCCAGTACTCATTCCCTGGAAATGCATTCCCATCCCATGCGTATGCCGCTACCAGGAGCTTCGGCTCAGTTGAAGGAGGCAAACAATCTGCCGGGCTGCAGCACCAACACAATCACCAAAATTTTTAGCACAAAGCACAAGAAACTAAGCAAGCGCAACTTCTTTGCAAAGAACAGATTGCATGCACTCGGGAATTGGAATTTGGGCGAGTGCTTCAGAAATTTCGCTTTGGTTGGAAGGAGCACTTGCCCAGATTTCTATTACTGTACTGTACATGATTATTCCACAATCGAGTTCAGGTAGTTGATGGAATTCCATGTGCATGTACTCGAAGTGATGCAACAGAAGATTGAGTTGTTACTAGTTCTGAACTGCTGGTTAACTCTGAAAGTTCATAAACGACCTTTATCTTTGTCCAAGTGTCTACATTAAGTCGCTACAAGATTATTTGGTATTATCAAATGGACTGGAGTTATGACCTACTCTATTGCAAACTGGTGGTGAATGGAATGAAGGTCCAGGACATGGAAGGAAAGCCACGTTGTGGTTCATGTACCTGCGGTTTGTGAAATGAATGGCAATTGGATTGCCGCCTGCTCCTGTGATTGTTCCCCCAGAACTCGCCCCTGCACACTGATGCACAGCTTCCGGAAACCAATTGAAATCCACATCTGCAACGTGCGGAAGCACAATCGATTGCAACACATCAGCAACAACCTCCACCATCCACTGGGCCTGCTCATCACACTTCTTCCACACTCCCAAGCCCAAGCCAACGAGAAACACATACGCCTTCTTCCCTGATTCCTTCCCCCGATCATTTGCCTCCACAAGCAAACACTCCATCGGAATCCGAATCCGCGCTTTGTACGCTCCAATGTTCAAAAAGCACCGCGAATTCGAGAACAGGCGGTGAAATTTTCCACTCGTGTCAGCTAGCGCTTCCTCGAATGAAGGGAAATAGTGGCGAGGGGCGGAAGGGGAAGGTTGAGAGTACAACGCCGCGAAGGGCTGCAGTTGCGCTGCAGCGGTGGGATCGCCTCCAACACCAAATCCTAACTCAGGGCGACTCCATATCTCCGAGACGATGAGGTGCTGGTTGTCCAACTTCGCTGGCTTCTCGAATCGAGCTCCGACCAGGCCAATATAAATCCCTTCTGATTCAAACGTCCCGGGCTCACCCAGTTTCGCATCGTTGTAACGATCTCCGGCGTTGATGAAGAGCGTGGGAGACGAGACGCCTAATAGAGCCGCTATCTGTCAATTTCAAAACAATCAGTACACTCGGGATGCAGATCGAGAATCACAGAAACTGATGAGCCAAAAGGCGACATATTTTTCGTGTTGAAAGAGAGCTAATATTCAACATCAAATACAGTGTCGTAGATTTGATCCTTCCTGCAAATCGGAAACCTCCAGTCTTTGGAAATATTCCTAGAACCCACGCAATTGAATAGAAAATTTGGAGCTTACGATTGGAGCAAGGCATTGCAATTTGCTCACATTATCAATGCAAGACTCCCTTGGTCCAATTCAAGCACTTTCAATTACTACAAAATGCTGCGACATCAAAACAATTGAAAGAAACCCTGAATAGTACATTGGATATGCAAACGGAGAATCACATTGAATGCTTGATTGATGTGGCAAGAACGCAACATTCTACAAACCTGAATTTCGTCGTACGAGAGGTACTCATCAAGACGAATCCTGCCTTCGTTCCCTGTTCCGACGCGTTCCCACTCGCGTCCATTCGGCCTCGACTGATCTCTCAGCACCGTGATGTCCGCCCTGCCGTAGAACACCATCGGCCTGTTACGGATCAAGCGTCGAACCAGCGCCTCCCGAGTCATCTCTCGGTATAGGAGCCGCTCGTTCTCCGAGCCATAACTGCGTTTATACGAAAGAAAAGCATCTAGAACGGGCACAACCGCGCAATGTACAAGAACGCGCGTGCTGCTCGCGTGGCCAGCAATCTTGGCGGCGGTTTCGGCGGGTGAGGAGCTGCGATCAAGAATGCTCCTGACGAGGTTGTTGACAGTTGGAGCGGTGATATTGGCAAAGAATGCGTCGGAGGCTTGAAGCAAGCTGGATATGTCCATGCTGGGCTACGATTTCATACACTCTCACGTCAAAGGAAGCACTCAAAGTTGCGGAAACATCAGCAAGCAAGTGAAGTATGTGCGTGTTGAAGATTGGTTTGGTTTCTTGCTCTTTTGTATGCTGCTTCTTCGCCATCTTCCGCTTCCAGGCAACTTCCTCTTGCGGGACTATCGGGAATGCTTGTGCGGCAAGCAAGCTGCGGGATCGTGGACAAGATTTTCAACTGCCATCCGCGTGAGTAGGAGTAGACGGGGGCATTTGCTGGTCATGCTTGCCGGCTGCTTCCGTCGGCGTCGCTCTGTCGGTAACATTTATTCGGAAACTTCGTACCGACACTTTTTGCCATTCGTGCTGGGATTTGATTTGTAGTTGTGGCGATTTTTTGGAGACGTCTGCGGTTTTGAGGAGAAAAATGAAACCTGTCGGTTGCCGAAATCTTTATATTTGAACGGATGGAATCGCCTGAAGTAACCCGGATTTTTTCAAAAAGAATGGTATTGTCAGATTTGGATGAAAATATAAATATTTGGATGAATAATGAAAGTTCCATCTGTAATCTAAATGTTTGTGAATTTATGTAAATTCATTGCTGCTGTCAAGATCACAAGTTACCCTTGAAAAACTTTTTATAATATCTTTTAGCTTCAGAGCATCTTCAATTTGAATGCTCTTTACACCTTTGCGTCTAAATGCCCCTAAATGTCCAAGTGAAGGTCTTTATCAAGATTCATAGTATTTGCTTTCAATTGAACAAAAAGTCTATATTTTGATAAGCTTTATCAACTTTTTTTTAATTTGTAATCTTACAAATTTAAACTAGACATGTTAGAGATCTCGTGGGAAAAAAAAAAAAAAACAATATCACTTATGGATTGAAAGATTATAATCCTTGATCATAAGGGTGTTAAATCTATGAAAGTAATTTGAAGTCTTTCAATCTTCTTTTCACATGTGAAATCTAAGAAATTGGTCTCTAAAAAAATACTCAGTATGAAGTTGAAAAGTCATAACATACATAATTGCAATTAATTTATGACTTCTCAAAATCTATTATACAATTTTTTTAATGAATTTCTAGTATGCTTTTTTCTCTAAGATATAGTGTATTTGAGACTCATTTCTAAAATTCCTCAACACATGGTTACACTTGCCCTTCATAGTTCATCCATATCCAAATTACAATTTCAAGGGATCCAATCATTTTTCCTTCATGTACTTGATAATGGTTAACAAACCAATCACAAAACATTTTATTTAGATAATTGGACAAGATTCCATCACAAGTGAAATCAAACTTATACAATAATTCATCTATACCTGGTTTTAAAGCGGAATTTAAGAGTTTAACATGAATTCTAATATGAACTCTAAGAAGAAGTCTAAGTAGAGCTCTTAAGGGAGTTCAACTAATACTAAAATTTGATGTAGAATAAGGTAAACCTGCCTATGATAGGCAAAATGACTGATCTATTCTATTGCCATTAACAAAAAAAATATGATTTTTTTTGCATACAAAGACAAATGTGAGAAATAAAGGAAGTAGCTAGAATTTTATTTTTTTGACAAAATATGAATTTTTTATGAATTTTTTAAGTTTGCTATTCATTTAGCCCAAAAGAGTCTATAAACTACCCAAAATCAGCAAAAAAGTGTTTCTATGATGGTCATCTTACCATCCAAAGCAGTCATAACATTTTCTAACATGGTTACAAGATTTCTTAACATGGACGTGACATAAAGAAATCAAAAAATAACTCTTTACTATCAATTTATACTAGAAAGGTGTAAATGTTTTATGACAGTTATTGATAACTCCATAACCATAACCCTAAGCTTTGATAACAATTGCAAATCAATCTAATGCAGTCTTAATCCCATTTTTAAGAAAAAGTTTCTCATGGGTTGATAGAAGACTAATGGGGGAGTTCCCTAGGTACCTATCATGGGTGATTTGCTTGTCATAGGCAGGTTTATCTTAGCTCCAATGTCACTTCACATGACAAAGTTGATCAAATAAACTTTATATAGAATGTTGTTTACACAATTTTGCCAAATGTCAAATGGTTTGTTGAATTGGATTGAAGACATCCTTAAAATCTTAAAAACCAAATGATTAACATGATTAATTTTTTAAAAGCAAGAATGATTATGTGTTTGGTGGCAGTGATTGAATGTTAGGTGACTACAATTATTTGAAATTTGTTTGTAAAATGATCATTATAAACTTTGTCATCCACAATTTATAAAAGCTTATGATACTAGATGTTGGATACAACTATTTTTTGCTCTTATAAAATTCATATTTATTCATATAATATCCAATGTATGCATACTAAAAGTATATAGAATCCTCTTTAACTTTTAATATGATACAACAATAAATTAGACACCTTAATAATAGGAATAATGTTTAAAATGTTTATTTGGAAAATTCTAGGTATAATTACCTAAAACGCATGGTATAAGTAGGAGATGCAATAAACAACAATGTATAATCACAATCTTTTTGGAAAATACACTATAAGTTTTTTGGGTGATTGCAAGAATGACCTATCGATCTTGTTACATTTTGGCATGATTTTGGCTAGTATTCATTATACTATGACCTTTTAAAAATAAAATATTTAAAAAATAATAATGATAATTAGTATAATACTAAATAAAAGATATCACCAAAATTTGAGATCTAAAAATACTATAGGTAAAAAGTTATTCACAAAATATTGTGACAAATTTTCTAAAGAAACTAGACATTTTGACATTTTCATTTGTAAAATATAGGAAAAATAATTTATGAGAAAAAATTAAATATTTGTGAGGACTTCAATGTGATGAGATTTTACAAAAGAATGATCTTGAAACCACCTTCAATGTTCAAAAGTGTGAATGCAAGAGAGCCCTATTTGCACAAATGTGGAGGACATAAAATAATATTTTTTAGATGCCCCTTGATAGGATTATGCCTACCTATTGAAAGAATAGAATACAAAAATTTCAGCTCTAATTCCTCTAAATCAATAATTTGGGTACTCTTAATTCTTCAAAATTCCTAAAACTCAAAATGTGACAAATTAGTAACATTGATTTGTAAATATAGAATGAATTTCTTATTTCTAAAAGATATGAAATATGATTACACTTAAGATACTCAACTCTAGTAAAAATTTGAAGTTCATGCAAATTGTGCTTCAACAGTGATTGCAAAGGAAAGTTTTGTTATTCTTATTATTATGTAAGTTAAGTACTGATGTTTTTTGCAAACACCTTTTTGGACTCAAATTCTTTAGCATTTATAAAATTGTGAGGGATGTTCCCCTCTACCCTGATGAAGTGGTGTTAGGTAGGCACTTGATGTTGAAGTTTACTAGGCATTCTTATGAGTCTAGAACTAAGCATCCAACCTAATTACCATGGCTAGTGGTAGAAGATAGCATGAATTTTAGTAATCAGAAGCTATAGTCAATTCTAACAACATATATAATCCCTTGCTAAAAAAATTTAAGGTTGACATCAAGGAAAACAAAGATTTGACATTGCTAAAAATAGTATTATTTAATGTTGGCTACCAAATAGTTGTAACTAAAATCATTTGCTTACTACAATGATCAAACTAACATCTTCAACAACTATAATGTTAAAGCTCACAAACTCCTAAATTCCTTGTAGACAACTATTGCTATATAAAATTAACATAAATTCTTCTATTTCCTTACTACATCATTGCTCATATGCTCTCTATGCTCTCTATCATTCAAATCTAATTTCCAAGAGCATTTTGCTACAAGTCCTCTAGCTTCAACCTCAACCAACTCTTGCCACTTTAGACAATGCACATTCTTTTCAAGGTTCTAGTGAAGCTTACTGAAGTTAAAACACTCCTATATGTATATGCACTAAGACTTTGAATTCATTTGACTATTACAATTTTATGATTTTCACTTTTATTTGCTTTTCCACCATAACTACTATACTTAGATAGCAGGTTAAGTACTTCGGGGCTAAATATTTAATTTAATTTCAAAATGAAATTTGTCACTTTAAATTATAATTACTAAAAAATTTGGTATTAGAATTAGGGAAAAAAATAATTTTTGGTAGCCACCTTCCATGATGCTAGAATACCACTTGTAGTAAATGAAGAAAATAGTAAAAACAAGATCTTTTTGAAAGTAGAGTGGGAGGAGGTAAAATAGTCCATACAAGACATGTAAATTAGGATTAGTGAGAGTTCACTCATACCTAGTAAGTTAAAATATAAATTATATTCAATGTAAAACTTCAAACCTCATTTAAATATAGAGAAATAACTTTTTTCAAAAAAACTTTGAACTAAAAAAAATGAGGAAATGAAGCTAAATTTCATCTTCAAAAATCTCTTGATATTTCAAGTCTTCAATCAAAAGTTATGGACAAAATTCAAAGAGAGTTTCGAAGGAATATTTTCTTTGACAATTCCAAATATCTTTTCTAAATTTTTTCTATAAATTTTATTTTAATTTTCAAAATCACAAAAAAAAAATTTAATATGAAATTTAACTTGATTTATCAATTCTATTTAATTGAAAAAATTTTGAAATTTTTTATTCTACTATGCCTAGATGAAGTCTAAAGTTTTATATTGAATAAAATTCCAATGTTTTCACAATGAGTGATCAAATTCATCTTCAAACTATCCCATATCCTTTGAGGATTCAGAATGGACAATGCATTTTATTATAAAAACAACCTCTCCAACCTCTTAAATCACGAATTATCAATAAATCACTTCCTTCACTACACTACCTTATTTTATTTTGATAGTAGGTTGTAATATGACATTTGGTATTTGATTCAATTGATTGCCATAGGATTTTTTGAATTTTTGGCAAACAAAATTTACATTTATTTGTAAATTTGTTTGTTTGGTTTTAGAATTAGCAAAAGAATTTGGCACTTTGTTTTTTAATAAATTTTTAGCCAAACCTGCTATCTAAGTACAATACAAACTACAAGTTGTACTTTTAATTCCATTACTATAAAAAAAACTATATTTTTAAGTGATGGATTGTAGGTGACATCTAATGTACAATCCATGTTTTTATATCAACAATGATGTTCGCCATAACATCAAGATGGTTGCAAACATAATGTAAAATGGTTGCAAACATAGTGGTAAACCATGAGGCTCAAAATCTATGGCCATAAGCCCATCCTTCCTGAGTTAATGGAGAATTCCATGATTTTTTTCAAAACTTCCTCAATTAATATTAATTCAAAGACTTATACTTTTCAAAGCATTCATCATCACCACCACCACATGGGTTGAGCACTTGGGGGATTTAAAATGACATAGGAATTTCTAAAAAGGCACCATTGTCACAATGTGGATTTCAAAATAGATTTTCCATTCATGGACATATAGTCTAGTTGCATGATGATGCATTTGAATACCTAGTGGCTTGTGAAAACTGAACTTGATCATTTCAATTCAGTTTTTAGAGCTCTTGGTGGCTTTGGACTTCTTTTGGGATTTGAACTTTGGGTCTTCAAATCTTGGTGTGACTACAACGATTCATTTCCAAGTGGCAAACTCAAAACAATTCCCAGTCGGTGCTTCCCTGAGTTTTTAAAAGCTTGGCCACCCAAGCACGTTAGAAATGGTGCACTCAATGGGAGCTCAAATCCTCCACTTTTAACCCTATAAGGACACTATGGACCAAAGTGGTTCATCCGACGGATGACTTCACTATTGACTATAGTAAAAAAAATGCACCTATTGGTTCAATAATCAGAGGACATTGGTGCCTACCTTATTAGACATTGTGACTCTATGCGATTGTTGATTCAAAAGCCATATAGTTTTTGAAGCTTTTAGCTTTGCTTTTCACAAGTGAATTGTTACTTGTAGTTGTACAAGTTTATAGGAGCCCACCCATTTTTTATCACCTCCCTTCCCCCATTTTCAACCTATAGATTGATTTCTTTATTTGAAATTATGGTGTAGTTCTTGAAGTAGTTGTTGCACATTATCATTGGTTGTCAAGCTCTCAATATTGTAACTAGCCCTTGGTTGATTTTGCAACCAACCCATGGTTGAAAGTGGAAAGGTCTATATGATCAATATAGGTCATATAATAAAATTTAATTAAAAAAATTTATGATATTTATATTTTAAGCTAAAAAATTCTATATTCCTTCCACACTCTATTTCTACATTAGTAAAAATTTCTACACTCAAGAAATCTTCACTCCATATACTCATAAGTGGTTAGAAATGGGTCAACTCCTTTATTTTGGCATGTTTTGACAAAGACTAAAGACTAATTTTTTCCTCAATCCATAGTTGTGTGTCACCCAAGAAATCCTCTACTCTTGAGTTTCTAATGGTGCTTTTGCACTTGGCGTTACATGAAGGTTAGCAACGCCTATTTATAAAACGTAGGGAAGTTGCTTTCACACATACGTTGGTTTGCATTATCCAATCCTATGTGGATGCATTTGGTAGCAGCTCAAAGAGCGATGCTTTGCTACTAACAACAACGTGTGTAACTTAAATGTAGTAGATAGTAGCCAAAGTTGAAGTATAGTATGCATCAAACAATTTTGTAGATTTTAGAGCAATAGTAGTGATCTTATTAAATGCCCTCCAATGTGAAGATTATAGAAGAACGGCCTAAACATAATAAAAAATTGTCTTGTAGCAAGGCCACATACAGTTTTGGTTTCCATGCACTGAAGTACGCCTCCCTTTGCCTACATATGAAATTAATGGAGACGACTAATAGGATGGAAGCTACAAGTAGAAATATTTGTTGCAATTTCATTTTGGTCAGTGCATCCACCTAATTAGAGACATACTAGATTTGTATTGAATCAATTTTTGCAATAAG
The DNA here is from genome assembly GCA_963969395.1 of Pseudoscleropodium purum. NCBI lineage: Eukaryota > Viridiplantae > Streptophyta > Bryopsida > Hypnales > Brachytheciaceae > Pseudoscleropodium > Pseudoscleropodium purum. The sequence continues at coordinate 13,750,155 of OZ017797.1, forward strand.
TAGCAAGGACTCTTGACATTGACATTTGTATGAAAATCTATCGTTTTTGTTGATTGCACTTGTGCAACTTGTTTTCAGAATTTTGGTGAACTAATTTTATCTTCTTGAATGTTGTAGCAGATTCTTTAATATGACAAGCCGCTTGCATGGCCAATCTCATGGTGCTAGAGGAAGTGGCAATCCTAGTAGTACCACAAGTGAGTACAATTTTGTCCATGTTTGCGTCTTATCCCATCTACACAGTGCATCAAATAGTAGACCTAGATGACATGTCGAACATGTTGAAGCGGACCAATCATTTGTCCTATGATCTATATTTGGTGGATGTATTTTTGATTGTCCATAGGCTTGCCACAAACACCGCTTACTAGACCCATATTTTCAGCATCACCATCCTTTAGATCCACACTTCTGAAGACACCGATACCAGTGAAGGTTTGTCACTTTCTCCTTTAAGTGAACGCTAAAGTAGAGAGGTCTAGGGAATCATGTACTAAAATTTCTTTTTATGTTGCTCATGTTTTACTGTTGTCATATTGCAACCTTGCTGTCCTTGATGTTGACGTCATTGTTAGTATTGTAGGGTTTGAAGTGAATGTCCAGAACAATACTACGGGACTTGCTCATGTTATGCTGGACATCGGTAGTGCCACTTTCAACAAAGCCAGCACACAAGTCGTGATTCTTGCAAAGACAACTCGTAAAGAGCAGGGTCCTAATTGGAACGTGCTTGAAATAAATGCTCTTATAGATGCTAAAAAAATTTGCACAATGATGAAGCTGAGGTCATTGATTGTTGCGACCTCATGACTTTTGACTTGGATAAATGGTTGTGTATTAGTGCTAATGTCATGCATGCTAGTGTTTCTCCATGTCTCAAGGATGGTGCTACTTGTAAAAGCAAATAGAATCAGTTGATCCTAGAATACAAAAACATTGTTGACTTTTTGGCGCAAAATGGAACAAACAAAACCTCGTACTAGCACTTCACTTTAGCCAAGTGGAAGGCCAAAGGACTGCCCTAAGCATTTCCTATTGATGTCTTCTTCAGCATTCATGACTGGTAGGCAAGCATCCTTTTATAAATCCACCTCACACTGGCGACCTACTTAGTATTGATGACAACAACTACAAAATGCCCTTGTCAAAAAGTGGAGACGTAGACCTGACAAACTACAATGCTGAAGGAGATGAAGACCCACAAGCTGTTTTCCTTGATACATAGAGAACAAATGATGCCAACGACTCCATGCTTTCTCCAACGGTAGGACAGGCCAACGGCAAAGGACCAACATTTCTACTAAAATGATGCATGTCACCAAGTGCCTCTCCATTTGCCTTGCCTAGAGGCTCCGTTCTAGCAGGAGTGGTCCCGCATGTTCTAAGTTCCTCCAACATTGCCAATGTAATCGTTAGATACCGTCTCAGAAATACCAGAGTTCGAAGGAAAAATTTGTTGGGTCACTCCCTAATTGTTGAGGCCATGCGAGCCACCGGTGATGCTATGGCTCAAGAGATAAAGAATATAGTAGCTGCTAGTCAGGAGCTCGAGATATCTAAGATCGACAACCAGGATCATCTATTTTCAAAGCAAATGGAGTTCTAGCGTGAGCAGGATCAACGTCTACAGGAAAATGCAAGAGTGACTAATAAGAATGCGAAACAAGAAATTATCAAACAACGACAAGTGGTTCAATGTTTGGTTGATTTGTCAAATGTTTTAGCTATAGGACTATTGAATCAACCTTATGCTAAGCATTGTACAGTTCCCAATTTCAATGCAGTTGCATAGAACTCCAAACCAGCTACAGCTTCCACTTCTCCTCTTCACTTCAACGGTAGCGCCCCTCCTCCAAAAAATGTCGATGCAACATGATGAGCAACTACATAGAGCTGCTATATTAGTAGAATTTTTGTTATTTGATGTCCACATTTCAATACCACTAAGCTCTAGGCTCATATACACATAGAGTCTGTACATAGAAGCAAGCATGCAATGTAAGCAATGAATCACTAGTGCAACCCTAAGCTCCATGGACACACCATTTTGAAATTTGTAAATTCTAGTGAGCATCATTAATAAAGTGCCAAAAAAAATTAAAATTTTTTGAAAACAAGTTGTCATGACCTAAGAATTTTTCACATGTGTAATGACTATTATGTATCTTTGAAATTTTGAAAAAGCATGTATATCATTATTTACAGTAAACATTGTCTAGCCATTGTAGTCAAACATTTTCATTTTCATTTCATGGTCTCAATGTGTTCATTACACTTAGCCTACCATGAATAGAAATAGAGATGGGAGACTTAGAATCCAGAATACTTGATGACAAAGGACTTACCATCTTCTATCACGTTGGAACAACTCTTTGTAGTGCTAGAAAGAGTCTCAATGCAATTCTTTTGCAATGACCCTCAACAAAATCAGCTTGCTCACCTGGAACGTGCAAACCTTCTTCAATGTTGTCGGCAATGTCTTGCTCATTCATCACTTCGTCCTCAAACTGTAGAACTTCAAGGAAGCACTCCACATCCTAATGAGATTGACATAATAAAACATTGTGCAACAGTGCACAACAAGTAACTACATTTGATACAAATTGAATATGTAAATTTGATTTCAAGTGAAGTTCACGAAAAGAGAGCTTTAGCAAAGCGAAAGCATTTTCAACTACGGCTCGCCCTCTACTCAACTTGTTGTTGAATAGAAATTCAGCAATGGGCAAAGCTCCGTGGTGTCGATGAAGAATCATCAACCACGATAAAACCGGATATCAACCATCTCCAATAAAGTACAGTGAAAAGCCTTCAAAAGACAAAGTTGGATTCTAGAGCATTTGTCTTTGATCTCGATGGTACAAACTAGAACACCATAGCATTCGAGAGTCATTAGTGGAGCCGGACATACCAACATATAAGTCCAAAAAGCAATGAGAACTATCAACAACGGCTTGACAATTTATAGAATAACCACCAGATTTAAAATAGAAATAGTCATGTGCACCAAAATGAGGCTTTGAAATTGCAATATAGGTGCCATCGATTGCTCCAACAACTCTTGGAAGTCCACATAGTTGTTGAAAATCAGTAGCCGTCCTCGTAATGGCATCTCCACTAGGCCATGAAATCTCACTTTGCAAGACCACTTTTACAACATGAACTACTTTTCACAACATCATCAAGACAGTATTCCTGCTAACCATGAACATCTCACTACAAATGAGCAAACTAGCACTGTAGTTAAGTTTGAAAAGTGTACAGGCTACTCAAACAATCACATTAACTTTTAGACGATATCTAATGTCTCTCTTTTGGATGTTCAGAGCCAACAAATCTACTAACGTGAAAATTGCCTTCTTTGTCATTTTGAACATTAGCACCCAGCAATGGTCATCATATTCTTCTACCAAAAACCTCAAAAACCAAGTCATAGACCTTGGCTAAACCCAAAATCTGACCTCCTCGTCAAAGGAAGTCAAATTGCTCTAAAGTCAAAAGTGTATGAGTGCAGCACGATTAACATTGTCAATGTCCAAGTGAGCAGTGTCGAGGTTGAACTGCACGTTGAATTATTCATCGTCAATTTCATCTTCAATGAGTGCATCTGTGCACAAGGATAGGACTTGATGCATGTTCATGAGCATCAGTAGGATGACTAATGTTAGTACTATAGCATCTACGGGATTGTCTACAAAATCCATAATGACCTTTGTATGCACCAAAAAAAATCATGCACATAGCAAAGTAAGTACTATCATCCAAGGCACAAAATTTCAAGACTTCTATAAGATAGGACGATTTCACTATAACTGCAACAAAACTATACTTGGACAATGAATTCAAATTCAAACATCAATTTGCGTAGAAGTAGTTGTATTTTTTTAATTCAATAGTCTAATTTGATGAAGAAGGTAAAGCATTGGACAAGAATTCTAATTAAGCTACCACACGCAAACGAAGACTTCCAAGGAAAATTGAAGTAGTAAGAATATGCTCTATCAAGTGTTGCTAAGAATATGAGTTTATACTAACCACAAGCTGAAGTTATGTTGCACAATGTTCACAATACAAAGCAATAATCTAAGCAATGTCCCTCAACAATGTGATAAAGTGGCGCCCTCCAACAAAAAACAAAATTAGAACTTCACTCACAACAAAAGCGATCACCGTGACGTTGTCAGAGAATTGCGCTCACAAATTGTTGGTTCTCACGACTACACCAAATCTTTCCACTACGACTCTTGTACTCCCTGACTAGTCCATTGCACTTTCAACAAGACATCCACACCTCCCCTTCTACAGTACATGTCTCACAAGGAAGACTAGTATTGGAAATTGTAAGCAAGATAAGAACAACCTCTACGTATGAATCCTCGCTTTCCAGTGCTAAAAATTGATGGTAAATGGTCTTCAAGTAACCCTAGTAACCCTCCACATGTGAACATGTGGGAGTCTTTGCACCTGCATAATTACTACCTCTGACATGCGGCTCCAACAACGTTCCTTGCACGCCACAGGCAGCAATAGTCTATAAACTTTGATTCCGTTACCTTCCTCACAACACTTTTACCAAATGCCAGGTGCAAAGACACCATAAGCTTAGTCCTTTTTTTGAAGTGGCTTTTCTATTGCGAGAGAGATGGTAGGGTGCAAATTCCACTAAGGGCTTGCTAAAAAGTGTTGTTGTGTTTGCGCCTGAGGTGTACTTGGGTGGCCATGCTCTTCCAATTGTGGTCTTATCACTCAGCTGCATCTTTCTTTTCTTTTCTTTTTCTAATTTGAGTAAAGAATTAGAGGCAACCTTAAGAGTAGAATAAGTTATACCTACACATTGGTCATCGCTTGCATAAATCAACCATAACAGCATATAGTACATAGCAACTATTTATAGTTTTCTCTGCTGATAATTCTACTAAAGAAGTCGACCCATTTCCAAACTCAAAATACAATTATCATAAAAAATTTAGCTAATTTGTACTACCTATATATTGGTTATGTAGATTTTCTATTTCCAACCATAGGTTGGTTGTAGATTCAACAAAGGGTTGGTTGCAATATTGAGAGCCTAACAACCAACGATAATGCAGCACAACTATTTCGGGAACTATACCACAATTTTACATAAAGAGATCGATCTATAGGTTGAAAATGGGGAAGAATCATAAATGGGTCAGCTCCCATAGACAGTTTAGATTGTTGATATATGAGAGAAGCAAATAGTTTTATGTCAATGATGCTAAGGTGAGCACCAATGCTTTTTTTATTCAATTTTATGAAATGCCAAAGTGGCAATATAAAATGTTATAGTGGTGCTCTAGATTGCATATTCATCTACGCATTGGATAGAAAATATTATATTAGCACTCATATATCACATATTCATAATTCTCTTTTCATTCACAATTTAGCAATTTCACCTAAGATTTTTTTTAATTTGTATTTTTTTGGCAAAAACCTTCATGGTTTGTTGTCAATTTTTAGCCAAATTATTTTTTATTGGTCCAATTTGGCACTATTAAGCCAAAAAATACACCTTGATGAGCACTTCCAAAACTGTTATTCTTTACTATTGGTCAAGTTTTTGTGTTGGCAAATGAAAGATTCCAATGCACAAAAGAATGTGGCATTTGGATATTGTATCCAAAAGTTAGGAAGGATCAAAGTTTCTTCTACATAGGTACATGTTGATTTTGGAGATGTACATAGAGTGATGATGATGGTGATTTTGGGTTGAAGTAGCGCATTTGGAGGGGAAAGGTGTTCATCTTTAATTTCACCATGCACATGCAAAAAATAAGATTAACAAGACTACTATGAAAAGAAAAGTATTGGACTACTACAACATTTGTAATTTCTATGAAGTTAGTTGGAATTTAATGCTAGACAACATTATAGTAATTGATGAATTTTCTTAATTCCTTGAATGCCCAAGGCCTTTTTTGAGCTTCCTAGGGTTTGCTCAAAACTAAATATGAAGCCTCAGTTTTGATCAATTTTATCAATTTAAAAAAAAAATTGCAACTATATGAATTCAAATTTAATGTGTTGTGAATTACATAGGAAAAGAAACGCAACAATATCACTTATGGATTGAAAGATTATAATGTTTGTATAAGAGAGTATTGCAATTGTTAAAGTGCAGATTTGAGGTATTTCAATCCATTTTTTACATGTCAAATCTAAAACTGAGGTCATAAAAAATAAGGTTAAAGGACATAATATATATATATCAATAACCAATTTACAACTTTTCAAAATCTATTCTATAAATTTTCTTAAAAGGACTTTCAATGAGATCTTCTCCTCTAGATCCAATGCATTTGAGGCTCATCTTCAGAAAATCAAGATTTGCAATTGATACCCATATACAAAATCCTCAATTGGAAAATCACAAATAATTTTTTTCAAAATTCAATTTTTGATGCTTAAAATAGACTATGAAGGATATTCAACTAATAAAAAAAGTACTACAATTAGTACTTTGATAAGATTTTATTTAACTTCAAAGTTTCATTGCCCCTCCAAATATATTCCCCTTGGGATTTAGAGGTTGATATGCTTTGTCTGTTTTAATCGGCTTAATTTGATGTTTCATTTTTTTTTTTACTTTCAAATTCCAATCATCTAGTGCAATATCAAAATCTTTGATGAAAGTAAACACAAGCAAAAATTGCCCTAAGTACAAAACAACAATTGAAAGCTCAATAACCAAACACTCTTTATCTAGCAACCTAAAGAATTTGGATTTGGGCATGTGGCTTGCAATGCAAAGAAGCAAGGTGGATCTAAAATCACTAAATAAGTTTTCATACACATATAGGTTCAATTCATAACCATGGATGTAAATAGCTTTTTCACATTTTACATTGTCAAAATGAATGAAATAAGGTATGTGCACCTATTTGTGGTAGCATTTTTTGGTAGAAAAGCATTCATTTGATGTCCAAAATTGTCACAAGCACATTATTTGAGCAACCAATGGAAGTTGAAGCATTTTTTGCTTTAAGGATAGTTGATGAAAGGGAATCTAACAAGGCACTTTATATTTTTCAATTTTGAAAATTCACATAAAATTGTGAATGTCAAAAAATTACGAAACAACTTGGGTTGGTTTCCACTTATGGAGGCTTACAAGTTGGAGGCATCTTTTGAGTGGATAGTGAGGAGAGGTACCCACTATCCATCCAAAAGTGACTCCACCTTTGGGCTCATTTTTGAGTTTCAAGGATTTCAAAATTTTCATTTGCAAACCCTCTTCCCCCTCCCCCCCTCTTGTAATTTTCATAAACCATCATAGTGACAATCAATATAGAATAATTCCTCTTATATCCGTATCTGGTATTGTATTCGTATTTGGTATCCATATTTAATATTCATCCCATATCCATATCTAGTACTGTATTTGTATCCGGTATCTATATTTAGTATTCATCCCGTATCTGTATGCAATATTGTGTACGTTTACGGTAATTCATTTTGTATTTCATATTTGGACAGCTTAGATTAAATCTCATAAGAGCGATGGCTTGTGATTTTTTGAGAAATCAAGGGCAATATTGAGGGTAAGCATTTTTTTCTTAAAAAAATCAATGGCCTGTAAATATTTTGAGAGATGGGGGGGCAATTGATGCAAATTGAGGGGGAGCCATCTTTTGAGAGAATAGTCTATCACTCTTTTGACTACTTAGCTCTCCAAGGCCAAAAAAATGGGCCATCTTAGATGTACCTATATTACTATTAACCTCTACATGCCGAAGGATTTTTTTGAGCTTTTTGGAATTTTCTCAAAATTGGACAAAAGGCCAACATTTTGATAACTTTTATCAATTTTTTTTGTTGAATCATTACCATACAAATTCAAACTAGATATATTAGAATTCTCTTGGGAAAATAAAACACAACAACATCACTTATAGATTGGAAGATTATAATGTTTGATTGTGAGTCTATTAAAATTGTAAAAGTGATTTGAAGTCTTTTAATCTTCTTTTCACTTGTCAAAATTAGAAAATTGGTGACCAAAAAATTATGAGGTTTAAGGATATAACATGCATATCTTCCAATCAATTTATGGCTTTTCAAAATCTACTACCCTAATACCTTTTCAATTTTGGCAAAAAATAATTGTTTTTGAAAGAATTTGTAATTTTAGGAAATTATAATGATAACTGCTTAAAATCTTGAAAATTGCTAGTATTGATTGTTGAAATATATCCAATTTAAGGTGTTTCAAATACACTCTCAATGAATCTAATCACAATTTGAAGTATGGAACCAAATCTAATTTGATTTGTAATGAAACACAACTTTATTTGATCCTTTGTGTATAATTTTTGAAAAATGAAATCATACATATTGCAATCCCTACGAGATTCATTAGACTATGTATAAACAATTCTCTCATAAAACAAATCTTAATATTGTTACTCATTCTTGTAAAACAAATATAGTATTTAGTAGCATGTTTTGTTGGATACTTGTACAATTGTCCAATATTTTATTAATTTAATGTTTTTGATGATGAAAATTATTGAAATTCCTCTATAAATGCCAAAGCTAAGAAAATTTATTTACCTTTTAAATATTTGGCAAAGGTTGTCCAAATTGAAAAAAATACTACAATATACAATTTATTTAAATGAATTTTTAATTTATTTTTTTCTCCAAGATCTAGTGTACTATGTGAAGCTCATTTTGAGGAGCCTTCAACACTAAAAAAATCAAGATTTGCAATGGAAATAAAAGCACAAAATCTTGAATAGAAAAATCACAATCATTTATTTTCAAAATTGGATTTTTGATGCTAAAATAAGACCTAAAAAAATTCAAAAATATAAACTACTAAATTAGTAATTTGGATTAGGTTTTTATTTAACTTCAAAGTATTTCCAACACTAGAATTTGGTACCTCATGCATTTAGTAGTAAACCCTAAAGGCACTCCAGTGTCCAATTTATGAACAATGAATAGATTAGAAATCAATTTTCTTTTTCATTACTACTTGGATGAAAATCATCCTAATTTGTAGAGATACTTTATTAAGTTGTTGTCCTATCTAATGGTTGGATTTGATACATATTTTTCTAAAATTACAAATGTGAAAGTTTGTCAAGTAGTTGACCAAGCCTAAATTACATTGACTTTAGTTCAAAATTGGATTTCCAAAAACAAGTTCATAGATTTAAAGAACAAAATAAAACTAAAAAAATCCCCGTGTCAAGAGAACCCTTGATTTCAAATCCATTCCAACAAAGAGTACTAAAAAATGACAATATTTTGCTTGTAATTGAATTTAGAAGGAATTTTAAAACTTTCCCTTCCAAAATTTCAATAGAAAAATATTGGTGATAGCATTGGTGAATCGAACCATATAGATGGAATTTAAAACTCAAAGTCTACAATTTTTGTTTGTACATCAATTCCAAAGTATTCTTTCAAATAGTGCTTTATGGTGATTTTCTGAAATTGTCAATTGTCTTCTGGAGAAGCCTCTGGACGTTTGGGGGGTTCGAACCCCATTATCATAAATCCCAGAAATTCAAAAACCAGGCGGGGGACCCCAGCAACCGACCTGATCCCCAAACCGCCGTGGAAGGCCCCTTGTCAAAAGGTCCTCCAGCGAAGCAAACCTCCGGCCTACTTGTATGCGCAAGGAAAAGGTCGTAAGTTCCTAGGCCACCTGGCCCCCCGACCCCTCTTGCCAACGAGGATGGGACAGCATGTGCCGGTGCCCAATTGGAGGGACCCATCCAGCCGGGCAACCAGCCTGGCAAGATTCAAACTTTCAGGGCCGGCAGCAAAGGGACAGACCGCCAGAACCCAGTGGGACACAGCTGCGACTGGCTGGCTGTCCATCTTCTCGACCCACCTTGCGCTTCCTTGAAACAGCGGAACACCGAAAGCCAAGTCCTCTTGCGCAGGCAGCTCTTCCTGTGAAAATGCTCAGAAAGGTTCGCCCCTCCCCTTTTTTTTCAAATCAGGTCGTTGGAATCTTGCTGCTCTCTGTAGTAACGTGTGTGTTGCCTGAAGTACTTATTAGCTGTGGGTTGTCATTAATGCTACCGGCCTGCAGAGTGCAGACTGGGATTGACAAGGTTCTCCGCAGGTGGGCTGCTCTCTGGGTTGCTTGAAGTACTTATTATTCGCTGTGGGTTATCATTAATGATACGTGCAGACAGAGATTGACAAGGTTCTGGATCCGAAGGTTTGGGGTCCTCGGTTGATAGGCGTTCAGTTGCTGCTGTGATGGGATAGGAGGACAAGCTCGAGGACAAGCTGGCCATGGCGTCTCAGGAGGAGGAGGAAGCAGTACCGTTAGTAGTAGCACCGGGAGGAGTGGATCTTGATGAGGAAGTGAAGAAAGTGGAGTCTCGAGGTGGTGAGTTTCCGGTGACTGGGGCTCCGTTGAACCATAGTTTCAATTCTAGAATCTCCACCGATGTTGATATGGCCGAATCGCAAGTGGCTGTTGCTGGAAGTGTGGATTCCGCGGCGGAAGTGAGTGCTGTGGGGGCTGCGGTTGAAGAGCCGTCTGCCCGTGTGGATCATCATGCCGGACCTGCTTCTTCCGGTGAGGTCGTCGATGCAACAGAGAAGGTGGAGAGTTGGGACTTGAGTGAGGCGGTGCAAGAAGGGTCCGCCAGTAAAGAGGATTCAAAACCTAATTTTTCGGAGGATGGAACAGTGGAGATTAGAAGCTCGGATTCGATGGCAGACGCTCCAACCAGTGCTGCGTCCGTGGAAGATTCGGTAGCTGCTGATGTTGAAGAGAAAAAAGGGGAGGGGAGGTCTGATGTGGACGTGGGGGCTGCTGTTACTGAGGACGGAAGCCCTAAAGTTCAGGATGAAGGATCAGCTGAGAAAGGGGATAGTGAAGCTCTTGAGTCTTCTGTGGAAGAGGTTCAAAAGGTTGGAGAAGCTACAACTAGTGCAGAGCCTGAGAAAGAAGGAGCAAGTGTGGAAGTCGAGTCTTCACCTTCTGCTGATGTTGAAGAGAAGGCTGTTGATGTTGAAGAGAAGGCCGTTGCTGTTGAAGACAAACCCGTTGATGTTGAAGACAAATCTGTGGATGTTGAGGATAAACCTGCTGATGTTGCAGACAAATCTGTTGAGGCCAAATCTGAAGATACAGGGCTCGTGAGCGAGGAATTACCTGCAGAGGATGCTGCTAGTGTGGAAGGAAGCCCTAAAATTCTAGACCAAGGATCCACTGGGAAAGGTGTTAGTGAATCACTTGAATCACCTGTGGCAGAGACAAATGAGATTGCAAAAGCAGCAACTGCTGTAGAGCCTGACGAAGCAGTAGCTAGTCTGGAAGCCGTGCCTTCACTTTCTGCTGACGTCGAAGAAAAATTTATTGATGTTGAAGACAAATCTGTGGATGTTGAAGATAAACCTGTGGATGTTGAGGATAAACCTGTGGATGTTGGAGACAAACCCATTGATGTTGCAGACAAATCCGATGGTATTGGAGTCCAAATTGCTGAGATGAATTCTGAAGATGCGGGGGTTGTGAGCGAGGAGCTACCTGCAGTGGTTGCTGCTAATGAGGAAGTAAGCCCTAAGGACGAAGGCTCCGCTGAGAAAGGCAATATTGAAGTGCCTGAGGCTCCTGTGAAAGAGGTTCAGGAGGTTGCTGAAGCAACACCTAGGGCAGAGTCTGATGAAATAGGAAGTCTGGAAGTCTTACCTTCATCTCCTGTTGATGCCGAGCAAAACTCTGTTGACCTGAATTCTGCAGATGCAGGGTCTGTAAGTGAGGATGTTAGCCCTATAATCGGAGATGAAGAATCAACTGAGAAAGTGGACAGTGAAGCAACCGACGCCCCTGTGGAAGATGAGGTTCACGAAGTTGCAGAGGCAATTAGTGGTGCAGAGCCTGATGAAGCAGGTTCAAATGTGGAAGCCTTGTCTTCACCTTCTGTTGACGTCGGAGAGGAATCTATTGAGCTTGATTCTGCAGATGCAGGGACTGTAAGTGAGGATGTGAGCCCTAAAATCAAAGATGAAGAACCAGCTGATAATGTTGATGGTGAAGCACCTGCGGTTAGTGTAGAAAAGGTTCAGGAGGTTGCAGAACCAACCTCTAGCGCAGAGCCTGCTGAAGAAGTAGCAAGTCTGGAAGCCGTGCCTTCACCTTCTGTTGATGTCGAAGAGAAATCTGTTGAGCTTGATTTTGCAGATGCAGGGGCTGTAAGCGAGGATGCTAGTCCTAAAGTAGAAGATGAGGAGAAAGTTGACAGTGAAGGACCCGACGCCCCTGTGGAAGACGAGGTTCATGAGGTTGCTGAACCAACGACTTCCGCTGAGCCTGATGAAGCAGTAGCAAATTTGGAAGCCGTCCCTTCATCCTCCGTTGACGTTGAAGAGAAATCTGTTGAGCTGGATTCTGCGGATGCAGGGGCTGTAAGTGAGGATGTTAGCCCTAAGATCGATGCTGAAGAATCAGCTGAGAAATTTGATAGTAACGCACCTGAGCCTCTTGTGGAAGAGGTGCATGAGGTAACTTCTGACACAAAACCTGATGAAGCAGGTTCAAATGTGGAAGCCGTGCCTTCACCTTCTGTTGATGTCGAAGAGAAATCTGTTGAGCTGGATTCTGCAGATGCAGGGGCTGTGGATGAGGATGTTAGCCCGAAAATCGAGGATGAAGAATTCGCTGAGAAAGTTGATAGTGAAGCACCTGAACCTCTTGTGGAAGAGGTGCATGAGGTTGCTGAAGCAACTACTGGTGCGGAGCCTGCTGAAGAAGTCGCAAGTTCAATTGCCGTGCCTTCACCTTCTGTTGACATCGAAGAGAAGTCTTTTGAGCTGGATTCTGCAGGTGCAGGGGCTGTGACTGAGGATGTTAGCCCTAAAATCGAAGATGAAGAATCGGCTGAGAAAGTTGATATTGAGTCACCCGAGGCTCCTGTAGAAGACGAGGTTCACGAGGTTCCAGAAGCAACGACTAGCGCTGAGCCTGATGAAGCAGTAGCAAATGTGGAAGCCGTGCCTTCATCTTCTGTTGATGTCGAAGAGAAATCTGTTGAGCTGGATTCTGCAGGTACAGGGGCTGTGAGTGAGGATGTTAGCCCTAAAATGGAAGAGGAAGAGTCAGCTGACAATGGTGATATAGAAGCACGTGAAGCTCCTGTGGGGGAACAGGTTCACGAGGTTCCAGAAGCGAGAACTAGCACCGAGCCTGATGAAGCAAATGTGGAAGCCGTGCCTTCTCCTTTTGTTGACGTCGAAGAGAAATCTTTTGATCTAGATTCTGTGGATGCTGGAGCTGTGAGTGAAGGCGTTAGCCCTGAAATCGAAGCGGAAGGATCAGCTGAGAAAGTTGATAGAGAAGCACCCGAGGTTCCTGTGGAAGACGCGGTTCACGAACCTGCAGAAGCAACAAGTCGTGCAAAGCCTGATGAGGCAGTATCTAATGTAGAAGCCGTGTCCGTACCTTCTGTGAATGTTGAAGATAAATCTCTTAAGCTGAATTCTGAAGATGCAGTGGCTGTGAGCGAGGATGTTAGCCCTGTAATCAAAGATGAAGAATCAACTGAGAAAGTTGATAGTGAAGCACCTGAGCGTCATGAGGTTGCTGAAGCAATTAATGGTGTGGAGCCTGCTGAAGGAGTCTCAAGTTCATTTTCCGTGCCTTCAACTTCTGTTGATGTCGAAGAGAAATCTTTTGAGCCGGATCTTGGAGACCCAACAACCAGTGCAGAGGCCCATGAAGAAACAGCGAGTCAGGAATCTGTTTCTGCACCTGCTGAGGATGTTGAAGACAAATCTGTTCAAGAAGCTGATTCCAAAGATACAAGTGAGGCAAGTGAAGTATTGCCTCCAGAGAGCACTACTGACAAAGAGGACATAAGCCCTGAACCTATTGCTGAAGGTATCGTCGGAAGTGAATCTTTCTTTGTTCCCGATGAGGAAGTACATGAGGTTGTGGAAGAGACGATCAGTGCAGAGCCCGGTGAAGTACCCGTAGAACCCGAATCTGCGCTTGCTCCTTCTGATGTTGAAGACAAATCTGTTGATGGAAATTCTGGGGATGCGATTGGGGTGACTGCATCATCGGAAAGCGTCGACAAGGAGGGTGTAAGCCCTGAAACATCCAGTGAGGCAACGATTAGCGCGGGAGCCGATGCAAGTCTAGAATCTGAAGGATCAGCAAGTCTGGAATCATTGTCTAGTCCTGCTAATAATGTCGAAGACAGGTCTCTTGGGGTAAATCCTGAAGATACGAGCGAGGCAAAGATAGAGTTGGATACAGAGAATACCAACAAGGATGACTTAAGCCCTGAACTTCCTGCTGATGGTTCAACTGAAAGTGCTGACAAGGAAGGCTTAAGCCCTGAACTTCCTGGTGAAGGGTCAGCTGATAACGTTGGAAGTGAATCCCTGTTCACTTCTGTTGAGGAGGTACACGAAGTCATAGAAGAGACGATCTCTCCAGAGCTCGATGAGGGATCGACAAATCTGGAATCTGGGCCTGCTTCTGATGATATTGAGGAGAAACCTGAAGATTTGAGTGAGGCAACAACTGCAGGGAAACCCTTGGAGAGTGTCGACAAGGAGCTTGTTAGCCGTGACCTCCCTGTTGAGGAAATTCATGCTCCCGTTGAAGAGATTGGAAAATTTGAAGATGCAGCAACTGGTGAAGAACCAGCAGTTCTGGAATCTGCGGTTGCTTCGTCTGAAGATGTTCAGTTCATGCCTGAAACTAAATCAAGAGGGTTCAACTTCAACGACCTCAAGGAATCCTTTACCACTTCCGAAAAAGAGGAATCTGCGATTGGTGAGGAAGGCAGCTCTTCTGATGCAGTTGCAAGGGATACAACTCCATTGGATGTTTCAAGTCCTCCACCTGCAGATGAGAAGAAAGAATCATCGAATTCTTACGATCTGCATGAGGAGGCTGTTCACCTTGAAGAAGCTGCGGAGAAGACCTTAGAAGATGTCAAATCGGGGGACAAGGACTCTTCTGTTGCGGAGAGCGTGGCTCAAATTGTTCTCGACGAGAGCAACAAAACTGGGGACTCATCGGAGTTGATTTCAGGAGTTATCCAACATGTTGCACAGCTTGCTCAGGATGATTTCCAATCTGATCCAAATGTCTTGCCAGACACTGTGAATCAAGTTTTTGATCGTGAAAGTGCAGGCTCCCCTGCGAATGAAGGCAGCCAACCCAAGGTCAGTTTAGTGATCTTCAGGATTCTACAGGACTTGATGATATTGGTTTGCCGGCATCAAGATTCGAGTTCAAAGATCTGGAAAGACTCTTGACGTAGTTAGCCATCTTTTTTAATCTTTGTCTGCTTTGCTTTTGTTTACTACCTCTCTTGTTGGGAAGTTGATGATAATTTTGTTGCTACTGTGTTAGGAAAGTTCAAGCTTGGGTACCAAGTTTTCTCTGTTTGTCATCTGGTGTATATCACTGTGTGCTTCGCACGTTTCAAGCAAAGACATGCCGGCCCCTGCTCTTAAACTTGGTGCTGAAGAGGTGGCAGCAGTTCTTCATTCCAATTCTCAGGGGGCTGCTTCGTCGAAGGCTGCTTCATCAGTTTGATGAACGCCTATTGAGGAAAACTGAAGTTGGTATGGACCGTGCCTGGAACTTGCCGGTGAATGCTGCAACAACAAACCCACAGAGTTGTTATCAGCAAATTTGTACTACGTGTGCTCTGTTACAACATGTATGATTGTTCTAGCATGAAGTATTAATCCAAGAAGTTCTCACTACCGTAATAGTCAACAAACTCTGCAAGGATTGCCGTGAGTGTGCTCCACCTCTACATCCATAGAGTTACGTTTGCATAGAGAGGTGGCACGAATAACTGAAAGTAATTTGTTGTATGCTCTGCAGCATCGTGGTGATATTTTTTGGATTCACTTGTGGTTTCCTTTAGTACATGTGAAGTAGGCTTGAACTTGTCAAATGGGCGTTTTACGGTAAAAATCAGAACATTCGAGATGATGGCGATTGCCTTCTCCCTTTGTTTGATAGACGTGTTTCAGGCCATCCCGTCTTGAAACAGTTGATTTGACGTACTTCGCAAATGATAGATACCTCAATTATTGAGGGATTTTGTACGTTGCCCATTGTGGTAGAGTTATTTTTATGCAGTCGGTGGTTATTCGCATTTTTTTATTATGCTGCCATGGTGTCCTGTTCTATTCCAAGAATTTGCTTGGAGAGAATCGTGGGTTCAAACGTTGTCTAATTTTCACATATTATTGTTACCAAATCAAAGAGGATCCCAGTGCACCATTCTGTAGTGTTGCATTTAAGTACGTCTCTTTATGAGGTACCTTACAAGGTTACTCTCGAACAATGGGATTTCATGCCATGTTCAGCAACCAGAATCGATTTCGTATCATTGATAGCAGATAGTTTTATTTTGAGCGTGCTGATCAATGCGTGATGCTTTCATCGGGACTGCATGTCGTCGATTTGAAAGTTCATGGCGTTCTGAAGACATTTCGAAACGAGTCCGAAGATCAACTTCAGTGTGAGCCGGTATGCCAATTAATTGTGGCCGAGCATAATTAGAAGCAAAACAAGAAAGACGCAAAGTCCGTCCTGTTCTGTTTGAACACGATATAGCTTATAATCTAAAAGTTGTTGCAAGTGGTGTCGCTCATGATCGGGGTTCTCATTTGCGATACAAGGCTATTCCGCTGGCCAATGACTGACACTGAATTTGGGATGGACTGTCAGACTCTGGTCTCGATCATGGCCTTCTATCCAAAAGAAAGCGTTGCTCAATGATTTTGAAGTGTCAGTTACTGGGGCATGCATATGGCAGCCCTAGCAAGTGTTGGAGGCGACAAATCCTTCAGTATGTCTTGGTGCGCATTGTGGAAGTTGAATGAATGGCATCCATCTGGGAGTTCACTCAAAAGATGGTGTTCTCAAGTGACTTCTTGTGCTTTCATTACTCCGCTCAAAGTTCCGTTAATCTCAGCGAATGTAGTCTGCAATGTCTTCGGTCACGTCTTGTCTCGATTGGTTTGTCGACAGGGTTATCGGCATCGCTTCTCCATTTGAACTAAGTGCTTTCAGAAGAACCTTGTGCATTTGTGTCATCATCACGATATCCCTGGACTCTCCTTTTGACATATCAAGTTATTTGATTTGTCACTGGATGTTGAGGAGGCAGTGCAGGAGTACCACGTGCAAGCAGAAATTCCTTCTCGTCCAGAGCCCAACTCAACCAAAGAGACGCGTCAGCTAACCTTATCAGAACACAAATCCATGTAAAATTTGTTGGAATAGCTCTTCAGTTACTGTAGAAGCTAGAATCAAATATTTCCCTCACAAACAGTGCCACAAATCGATCTCCCAATTTGCAGATGAAGCTTGAAAATGAGACTAGAGATCAGTACAAAATGGCACCAAGACTCTTATCGAAACTTAAACCCTAAGCCCTAAACCATTGCAACCATTGCAAATAACGAGCATGTTAGGTCTAGCAACTGCGAGATTTCAAATTCACCTGCGATTGCAAGAAACGACCTCCGCTTAGATTCGGATTTCGCAAGTTGATAGAAACAAGTGTTTCACACTCATAACAGAGCACGCCCCAAAGTACAAATTCACTTACAAACAAGACCTTCACATTGGCGAAACGCTTCCCTCAAAGTTCAAAACACGTAATTCTGAAAGATTTCACACAATGCGACCACAATAAAAAAAAAAACTATAAAATGGAGTTCATTTGATATAAGCTACAAGAGATGCAGATAGAAAAACATCTTCAACAGCCATTCCGACTCTTACACAATCCTAACCCCACTGCAGAAACCACACACGGAAACATGATATTATTAGGTCTAGAAACTGTGACATTTCACTATTCAACTGCCATTCCAAGAAATGACCTCCACAGGTAGACAGAAACTAGGGTTTACTCTCAAAAATTAAGCACACTCCAATATACAAAACTCGCTTCCCAAACACTACGAAGGCAGCGTAATTTAGAAAGATTGCCCCACAATAAACTTTTAAACATTCCGCATTCGTCAATTGTGGTAAACTTCATTCAATGCAAGTCCTAATCCACGCCGACCGACTCCCGCAGGAAATCCGAAGCCCGCATTCCCAAATCGACACACACCATTAAATGGAGAACATCTGGGATTCCGTGTTGGACGTCGAATGGTCGCACTCCTGGAGTAATGATTAGATCACCGACCCGTTTGAAAGGTCGACGGGCGACGCCATCGCTGAACCCGTCAAAGCTTCAAACGAAGGTTTCCCCCTTGCAATAGAATTTCCTTCAATTTGTGAAGAAAGAAAAAACAAACTTCAAGCGAAATTTCTTCGACCTCCTCTAGGCCTCCGACTTCGTATAACTTGGGTTAGGGCTACAGTACAAGGGTCCTGGCGATGGGGAATGCCGTGCTTCACGCCACGTGACGAAGACCCGCCGCCTCGTTGAACTCTGAAGACTCGTCCGACAACGAAGACCGAAAGGACTTGACCACATACATTGAATCCATTTTTCATCCGTTGGAATAATTCTAACCTAATTGTTCAATGGTGCGTGTTACAAAATGAACTTACATATGATTATAACTTCTTACAAGCGTGAAATATTTTTGTCCCTTGTATCCTTATATTATTACTCATGTAGAGGAATTTTCACAAATGTCATTGGTAAAAATATGGTTCATTTGGAAAAAGTTACAATCATATTGAAGTTTATTTTGTCACATACACTATTAGAATAAATCTATGTAGTTACTATTAGTTTTGTTTAACAAGTAAGAATCCCTTGTAGGGAAGGAAATGTACATTTGGAGTTTTTTAGAGAAAATAAATTACAACAAGAAGATAATTTTAACATAAGATCTTCATTTCAACAAGTTCTTTCTATTCTTTCCATTACTACTTGAAATAATTCAAAGTTTTCAATACAAATCATGAAGCATTGAGTGACTACTCTAAATTGAATTTGTTTTTTCAACATATTATATACTTCATCCATTTCATATAACTCCCACAAAGAGCATTAATAATCATAAAACATTCATAATCAATGCAACTATTGCCATGACTCTTACAAATAAATAATACCAATAAATATATCGTACTATACAAGGAGAATTTGTGATCAAGTTGCAACTTTTGAGATGTGTTGGAGGTGAAAAATGATCATATTAGTTGGAAGTGTCATGTATCACTAAATTAAGTTCAATATGAAGACAAATTTTTGTCACTAATGGATTCTTTAATTTATGCACTTTTATGTTAATTACAAAAAATAAAACACATCGTAACCACAATTGGATTTTCCACACATTTATAGAGTGAACACTACATTAATATATACAAGGTGTAATAATCTTGAGACAAACATCAAGTCATTGTTGATACTATATATAGGATAATATATTTACTTAGTATTCTTATTTTTCATAATGTTATATATCACTTTAGGGTGGTTCTATTAATTTTAAGAAGAACTCAAGTATGTTAGAATAATATGTTTCTTCAAAGGATGATGACTTGGCTCAATTTTCCTAATTCAAACAAAATATGACTATTTGATTTGAACTTATGTTCTTAAATCTTCAACAATGTTTTAGCCCCCTCCTTATATTGTTATATAATGTTATAGAACTAAGATTAAAATGTTCAAAGTTCTCAAATAGAATCCAATTTTTTCTTTTTGTATTGTTGATATTTATTTATTTTTCTAATGGTGAAATAATTATCTCACTTGTTTTGAAAGTAAAAAAAAATAGAATTTGGATTTTATAGAATTCTAAATATTATTGTGATTAGAGTTACATTAATATTTTTTTCAAAAGAATTATTTTTATGAATCAATACTTAGTGAAATTTCACATAATTTAATTCACAAATCAAAAATAAATTATTGTTCTTTTAAATTAAAAATTATACAACCAAAAACACTATTGTCTTTTGTATGTGCCAATGCTTTGTCAAGAAGGCAATATACAAAATAAGGGTCCTAAATGATAAGGCCCTCCTTTTCTATTATACTTGATGAGTAGGGCATTGCATTGTATAAATGATTGTATAGAAATGAAAAAAGATGGATGAACAATGAACATGAAAGGTGGCCTTAGAAGATTTTGGGAGGCTCCGGAAGCTTGTTTCGGGCCTATTCCCCTGAAGTTGTTCCCTGCAGCGGAGGGAATAGCCCGCTGTTAGAAAAAAAAATTTCAAAAAAAAAAAAAAAAAATTTAATTCTTCAAATGCCAAAAAAAGTTGGAAAAAAAAATTGGGGGCAATGACTTGGCAAGGTTTCGGCCACGTCATTCTACTACGCCAAGCTTGTTCCGAGCGTACACAGGCTGTGATAACTCGCAGGCTTCCAGAGGCCCCAAAAATCTTCTAATGAATATATAATTGCAAGGACAACCTAATTACCAAGTGATTACATTTTACAATATATTTAGAAAATGAATAAAGCAATTCCTATCAATGGTTTACTATATAATTTTTATTTTCAAATTCTTCATTTTGGTGCATTTTTTCTATTTTGGAGAATTGCAAGATTTTAAAAATAGTTTACACACCTTAACTACCTTCAAAAGTTGGTATACAAATAGCTAACATATATGATCTCTATTGTGATGGACATAAACCTTGTCTTTTCACTCAACCAAAATTTTATAGCAAGCCAAAAATCAAAGCCTTCTAAACCTATTGGGCAATTTACAATAAACATTCTCTAAACTTCAAACACTATTATTTAATAATCCACATGTTCAATTTTCTTGAAGATTTTCATTCTTGTTTCCATAGTAGTTTAGGGCAAGATCATGTGGTTCAAAGGATGGAATCCAAATAAACACATATTGTTAGACTATTTCTTCTATCATATTGTATTGTTTTGATGTCACATATTGCATGCCCTTCATGTCTTCTATCATAACTTTTGAATATTAGAGCCGATGGCTTGAAAGCTTAAATAAAGATGGATGGTACCTTTTTAATTTTAATTTTTAATTTTTTTAATTTATAAAAATGTGATTTGTATTTAGAGGCTAACTTTTTTAATTTTCCACAATCCGGATTTGGAATTCTATAACTTTGGAATATCTAAATATACTTTGTCTCATTTTTTTTATAAAATATCATCTACAAAAAGTTCTTAAAATGGAACAATTTTTATTTGTTTATTTATTATTTAAATGTCATTACATCCATTTTTTGGAGATTTTGTATGTTTTTAGTTCACCTTTATATAAAATTATTTTTAGCTTGATCTTTATAGAATATAATCTCCTTATAAATTTAAATATTATACCTATTTTATTTTATTTTTTAAACTTGAATTTCTAACATTGAAGTACTCTTGATAAATTGAGCAATATTGGACCAAAACACAACAAATAGTAAAAATGTTTTGTTGAACCACCTTGACAGTCAAGGTATTTTTTAATGATTCTACTAGATGAGTCATTTTTTTATTCGTGTCTATTATAAAAAGTATGTGCTTGTAATGACTATTTTGCACCTAATAAAGGCATTTGGATTTGTCATATCATTAAAAAATTACCTTTGTAGAGTGGATGTTGTACTATGGTTTGTGTGCATATGCTATTGATGAGTAGTGCAGGACAAATGAAAGCAAGACTATGAAGTCCTTGAAGCATTTCTACATTGCCATACGTAAGAAGTTTGAGGCATATCCAACCTTTTAGACTTTGAAAAATAAATGACAATTAAAGAACAATGCCCATGGTTTTTTTGGTATGTTTCATTGGATTGCATGAACTATAAGTGGAAGAATTGTTCAATTGCTTGGGAAGGTGATTTTGGAAATAGAAAAGAGAAGAAATCTATCATTTGGAGGTTCTACAAATGGTGGCTTGTAAATTTGGCTTGCCTAGATCAAATTGTGATATCAACGTTATGAATTGATCTCTATTGATTCACAACATGCTTAGGAGATGAAACCCATGACACAAAGTTTACTATGAATAGTTGATGCTATAATTGCTATTACCTATTGCCTATTATCTGATAGGATCTAACCCTCATGGTCATATTTTTTCCAATGTATATTTTAATCAATAGATGAGAAGAAAAAGAAGAAATACTTCTTTTAGAGCCAACAAACAATTTGCAAGGACATTAAGGTTTTGGAGTCTTTCAAGTTGATTTTGCCCAAATTCAAAATCCATATAAGCACTAGAGCATGGTGTTAATTACAAACATTATGTTGACTTGCTATATTCTACTCATGAGTCTACACAACTTAATTCTAGATGACAAAAAAGTCTAGATAGTTTAGAAGACAACATTGGCAATTTAGGAGAAAAAAAGAAGAAAAAAAGGCCATGCTATTTTAAAGGGAATTGAGATTCCACAAGTTAAAGACATTGACTCATGACATTGAAAATGAAACACCTATTTTGGTTTAAAAGGTGATTGATAGAGCATCTATTTCTACTTTGAAAGGACAATGCTTGGCATAAATAATCATGTAAAAATGTGGCACACATATTAATGACAGTAACTAACTACATAGTTATGTGAATGTAGTTATTAGGCACTCAAGGTGTATAGTGACACTTTGTGTCACTATGCACTCTCCCCCTCAATTTTTATTTAAATTTTTTTATTTTACCACCCCCACTCACCCCCACCTATCATTTAGAATTTGATTTAAATTTTTTTATTTCACCCCCCCTCACCCCCACTCCCTCTTGTAATCTTCAAAATCAAAGTTCTTAACAAATAATATGGGACAATTGATCCCGTATCCAATACTGTATCCATGTTCAGTACTCGTATTCAGTGACCGTATTCAGTACCTGTATTCAATATCCATATTCAATACACGTATTCAGTACGCATATCCAGTACTCGTATTTAGTACACGTGTTCAATATTCGTATACAGTACACGTATTTAGTACTCATATCTAGTACCCATACCCGTATTCATATTCATATTTAGTATTTGTATTTTATATTTGAACAGCTCAAATTAAATTTCACAAGATCAACATCTTGTGATTTTTTGAGAAATCAACGTCAATTTTGAGGGTAAGCATTTTTTTTCAAAAAAATCAACGGCTCACAAATTTTTTGAGAGAGGAAAGGAGGAACTAATGGGAAACTGGGGTGGCAGGCGAGTTTCAGTGTATAGTAACTTTGGGCATCAATTCATAAACTGATTCTATGTTGTGGTTTCCCTTTCCATTGATATTATCTTTTTTAATATGAACTTTGAATTTATGTCATGTTTATATCTATATCAACTTAATTTAAGCTCTCCCATTCTCCAATATCATAGTTGTCATCAACATGCAAGCTTTGTTTTTTCCCTACGCTCATTCATTGGTTCCAAATTCTACATGTGTTGCTTATCTAGATCTAGACACTTACCATGTGCACTACTAACCCTCTCATTCCTTTGGAAATCAACCCTTGCACCCACTACACTCATTTGTATAGCTACAACATTCAAATGAAATTTGTGATCAAAAATTAAATCCACCCACCGTAGCTTGTGAATTAAAATTTTAGCCTGCCTGCAAGTCCTAGTTTCAATCCACCAAGTAGCATTTGAAATGCTCCTAAACACCCCAACATTCCTACCAAACCTTGAACCTCAAATATATGTCAAATGAGGCACATGATTCACCCTATCAAGTACACTACTAATATCCAAATTATAGACCTACATTCCAATAGAAAAAAATGGGTAGATGATATGCAAGTTTAAGCCATTACTATAAATATTGACACAAGATAAAGGATCCAACATCCTAGCATTCCAACAGTTTTCTACATGTGTTCACAAAAGCCCTTGCTTACCTAAAATGTTGACCACCAATCAATATTCCAACAAATTGAACATTCAATAGTTGCATATCCAACAACCTTCATAAACTACTTTGGTCCATAATCCTTTACACCATAAAGACTAGCCCTTGCACCAACTAAATTCACATAAACACTAATCTTCTTTTATATACATTCCAAAATCCTAAAAATAAATTACAACTTCACATCCCCACTTCTAACGAGTTGTTGCCTTACTACCTTAATCCTTAAATGTCCAAGGCCTTTTCTTTGTCAAAAACTACTTAGAATTGTCATTTCTAGTGCAAAGTGGACAATTTTTTTTTCTTAAATTTGCATATTTAAATGTAGAATCTTGCATTAGACTAAAAAGAAAAAGTGTGGAAGAAATTTCAAAAACTTTGACCACATAGATTGCATAAAATTTGAATTCAAACTAAAAAAAGGATGATTTTTTTGTACTGTGGCAAATTCGTTTTTAAGACTTTAAATTCTTTTAATTTAAAATTTTGAATCAAATTTTTTTTATCACAACTAATTGAGTTGAAGGTCTAATTTTTTTTTAAATAACATAATTTTTGTTTTTATAAATTATTAAGTAGAAGTAGGTACAAGGTAGAGGGAAAAACTCAATTTTTAATATCTTTGAGATGGAATTGTAACACACTAATCTCAATGGTGAGATTATTCTAACAATCAAATTAAACCTTGTGCAACTTCATTTTTTGAAAATTTTGAAAATTGAATCAAAAAAACAAATCCAATACATTCAATTTTTTCAAAAAGATGCCATAATTGCCCACAAGACAAGATCCTCCACAACTTTCACATCATTTATGCAAATGAAACAAACCAAATCTTTCTATATAGATAATTTTTTTATTATTAAAAACAATTTGTTTTAAACTTTATTTCAAGTTGTTTTGAGTGGGCTTTTTTGCCCCCTTGAAATTGTTTTAAGCTTTGTATGGCATAACTTTTTCTTCCAAGAACTAGTTGAAATAAAGTTATACTTCCAAAATGTTTATCTGTTTTTCTTTCTCAAAAATAGTTTAAAAAAAATTATATCTCCGGTAATTGAAATTACAAAAGCTTGCCTAAAATGTCAAGTGTCCCCAAAGGGGTCAAAACTTTAAACATTATATTTGATTAAGTCTAGTTTGAGTAGACTTTGCTCAAATTAGTGGTTTAGGATTTAGCCTAGGCACCAATGTTACAAATGCCTATATTATAGACACCTTCTATGATTATAAGATATTTATGTTATAGGTACCTATATAATAAACACCCTCCATTGTTATAGAGTACCTATGTTATGAACACCTTTAGTTCTACAATTGTAAAATATTTCTACTTATATTTAGGCTCAAGGCTTGTAAGCTCATATTTTTTAGGCTCACATGCTAGCTTCATTGCTCAAGAACTTTACATGATATGGTATTTGTGATTGGACATTCACATTTGGTATACTCGAAATTTGATTTAAATCCATTATTATTCAATCAAATTCTCATGAAATTTTTTCTTTTCCTTCTTTTTTTTCCTTCTTTTTTTTCTTCTTTCTTTGAAATTTGCATTTCTTTTTCGGTGCATCCATTTTGCACCATTCCTCTAGAATGTTAGGCTACAGAGAAACACACCCACTGACGGTTCCCACCTAATATTCTCCTGCTCTTGAAATATGTGTGCGACTAGGGGCACTTGCACCGACCAACTCCCATTTTATTGTTAAATTACAGCGATGGAGGGCAACTATATGATTTCTTTTTGTGTCCCCGGTGTCGAGACTTCTTGACTATTATTAGTTGCAACGTGATAAGGATTCGTGTGTGCATACGGATTTTCAGTGAACATGTTGAAACCTTGAATGATGCCTGCAATGGAGCCCACTTCTTGCTGCTGCATCAAATACAAGGCTGGGAAACGTTGAAAACACTGAAGCAAATATCCATATTGATTTGATCGAAGTCCGTCAAGTTAAGATATGTTAACTTACAAGCCCTGAAACCTGCGAGATTGATGCTGTTGAAGGCGTAAAGAATCTTGATGCAAATGGATGGCCAGCAATGAAAGCAAGGGTTGAAGAACCAACTTGCTCTTGTTCATGTCCTAAGGGGCATGGGCATCGGGGCTGTCCACGTTGAGGGGCCGTAGGAATGAGTGGCCAAACTTTGTTGAGAGTCTAAAGAAACGAGCTGAAATTGGCCAATTTTTTTTTCAATACGGCAGCCTGTCTACCACAGTTTGGGTTTCCATTCTTGTTTGGTGTAAACTCAATCCTTCAGATGTTCGTCGCCTTGGTCAAAAAGTGTTGCCATGTAGGCATTCTGGGATGGTGATGAACTTTGGACTTTGCCTTCTCATGTGAAAGATGAAGAGGTTGAATTCTTTTTTCTTTTTTTTTTGCAATTTGATTGGTGGAAGTTGGGAGCCTTGTGAGGTTTTGCCATAGTATGAAGTGCCCTTGAGAGTAGTGAAAAAAAGATATTAGCCTTGTCATCTCCATAATTTTTCTTTTGTTGGTTTTTGCAATTGGTTGTTGTGGCCTTTAAGATTTTTAGAAATAGTATCTTTACAATTGGGATGTATTTCAATGTTTTGATGTCAAAGTAGGATTTTTCTTGTGCCCACATTATGTAAGTTTTTGATCATTCTAATCCTAGTTAAGTTCTAGTTTTCTGTCAATGAAAAGTTACATTTTTGCCAGACTGATCTATAAAATGCATTGAGAATTTTCTAACTAAAGAAGGATCAACTTTACTAATCATATATTCAAAAAAGTACCCTAATAAATCTACTGAGAAAATAGGCTAATGATGTTTAAATATGGCTATGATTAATGTACAATGAGTGACCAAAAAATCAAACCTCTTTGACGCTATATTATAAATATCAATGATTTTGAATAATAATAGCTACTTCTATTTTACAATAATTAACCCCTAAATGCCCAAGGTACCAAATTTTAGTATCAATAATACTTTGAAAATAAATGAAACCTAACTAAGTTGCTAGTTTCAGTAGTTTATATATTTTTTTAATTCTTCTTGAAGTCAGTATTAGCATCAAAAATCCAATTATGAAAATGATTGATTATGATTTTTTTGTTTAAGATTTTGTGCAAGGGTATCCATTGCAATCTTGACTTTCCATAATTCCATAGTGTTGAGAGCTCTTCACAATCTACATGGTGAAAATTTCTAAATTTTTTTTCACATCTTCTCAAACTAGCATATTACAAGATCTTATGGTTATAGATGTCAAAAAATGTTTTTTTTTCCTAAAATTTGATACTTGAATTAGGAATGGTAGTTTTGGAGTGTTTTTGGTGAAAACATAGTCCTCAGCCATTAGGGGTTAAAAATTGGTTATGTAACTACAAAGTCAACCATCATTTTCAAATGTAATTTGAACTTTTAATCTCTAATGCACCCATCAACTAGAAAGTGATCATCACCTTTTTTTCACTCTAGTTCTTATATGCTTTTTAAAGCAATTTTTAAAATTTATAGGTGAAACTCATCTATTTTTTGATGATAACAAGCCCCCAAGTCATTCAAGTTGAGATGATTCCAAATTAAAAAAAAATTCTAGAAATGAATGGATTTACAATTTCCTATATTTTTTCAACCATTGGTACATAGACCCTACTTTGAAAAAACTTTGAAGAAGAATATTAGAATTAGTTTCAAAACAAAGTGAGCCCCAATAAAATCATCAAACAATGGTAGGAACCAAGACCATCTAATGTTGAAATCTTGATTGTTTGGATTTTTTACTTTAGTTTCAACATTGGGTACTCAATAGCTTTTCTAACCTTGGTGATTAAAATCTTAGGCCCTAAATCCTTGCAATTATGAGTTGCAAAGTGGAATTTAAACCTCATAAGATCTTGATTGTTTATAATCATACATTGTTGTTATTTTGAAACATGGTATTGTATATGGCTATCACGATCAACATTCATGCTAAACATTTAATTAAAGTTGGAAAATCTAATTTGTCAAATGCTAAAAATGATAATATTCTCTCAAAATTTGTATTTTCTTTGTACAATTTTTGTTTATAAAAGAAAAATTTCCTAAAATTTCCTCATTATTTTTCAAAAAAATTAGGTCAATCATGATAGCAAAGGAAAATATAAATTAATTCACTAAAGAACATGACAGTATTAGACCTTCAAGTCTAAAAGCTATGTTTTTCGATACACAAATGTATTTAAATGGAAAAGGAAATTCTTAATAGTTTGAAAATTTTGCAAACTCAAAAAGTAGGCAATCCTAGTAAGTAGAACTCATGAAGTTTTGCAATAGTAGCTTGAAGCATTATCCAAATAATATTGCATGCTTAGAATTAGAAAAAATAGTGCAATTTCTTGTATGCAATGGTGTTGATAGTGGAGCAAAGTTCTAAATTCAATCCCAAACAAGTTTTCAAACACATAATTTGACACAAAAGTCAAGAATATGTTGCACTAACAATTTTGTATTGCGTATATTGTGAAATTTAAAAAAAAAATTTATACAACAAAAGGTCAAAAAATAAAGTAAATTTGTTTTGTGTTGATAGAAAGGATTATGCGTATATTTGTGGACAAATAATAACCTTTGTTATTTGTGTAGTACCATATATTCTTGAACTATACCATTCATTTCCTTTGAAGGAACGTCCTTTCTTTCCAAAAAAACAATAAATAGAGCAAACAATTGTATTGGTTTGCATCATAGCATTCCCAAAATATTAGTTGTATCAATTTGTACCATGTCATAGTGTAGTTTCCCCAAACTACTAATATTCAACTACATAATGGATTATAAAAATCTACATAATTTTTATTTAATAGTTTTTTTTTAAATAGAAAAATATGCATCATCCTTTATTACAAAAATATTTCTAATTTATCCAAAATCCTAATACACTCAGTTCACTTTTAGTTTAATAAATCTAAACTTTTTGAGGACTCCAATGATTTTTCAAACTGTTTAGAAGTTACATAAGGATTCAAGTGCAATCTAGAATAAGAATTAACCCATAAATGACCAAGGGCATTTTTCAAGAGAAATTGTCAAAACAACTATTTTTAGTGCATTCAATAAAATCACAAAATAAAAATTTATATTTGGAAATTCAATTGTATGGAAGTGTAGTAGACTACTTTGAAAATGTTTGTAAAAAACTAGAGACCATTTGACAATGTGGATTGAAAGATTATAATATTTGAAGTGAGGGAAAAAACGTCTTTTCATTCCTACAAAATGCGGTCAACAAACTTTGAACCCTTTCATAGTAAAATTTTTGCTCTACACAAAATTGAGCCTCTACACTATCAAATGTTAAATCTTAAAAGGTACACTCATGCACAATTTCAATAGCAAATTTTGAATAACCTTGCAATAGGAGGAAGTGAAGCAAATTGGCAATATAGTGGTCATTTTTTGATGATTTCTTGTGGAGCAAAGGAATTTTTTGTTTGAAATTCAAACAATGAATCTTTAAGACAAACATTTGCAATGAGTGCAGAGACAATTCCAAGACTCTTAAAAACACAAGTTCTAAGATAATAGCATTTGTAGTTGGATGAAATGGGTTTTTTTTTTCAAACTTATCAAACATAATGAGTAGAGTTTTGATTCCTCTTGCACTTAGATTTTTGCATTGAAGATAGGTTTTGTCTACAATTGTATACTATATCATATTAGTTGCATACTTACCACATTTGAGAATAGTAGGTGAAGAATTTAGCAAAAGATGCCCAAATTGCTTAGATCTTTTAGTTAATATAACTTTTGATCCAAATATCTAATTGGATTTTTGTTAAGATTCTTATTAAGTGGATGCATGTCACCACCTTGTATACAAAATTTAGAAACATTCAATCCTTTTTGACTTTACAATCACCTACCCAAATTTTAAAGTAGGGCTATGAATCTTTCTAAATATAAAAAATTATCTGAATGAAGAGTCAAAAATACAATGCAGTACATCCGTATTGTTCTTTTGAAAGTACTCATGTATGGTACTTTTCAATAACTTACTTTGAAGCCCAAGTGCAACATTTTCATGCCCATTCCATGATTTTTTTCTTAAACAAATGGAAACCAAATTCCATTGCAAGCCAGGGCCCATTGCATGATATAATATTACCCTACAAAGCACTCAAACTGCAGGCGTGGCAAAAGACTGGCGAGAGGGGCTCTGTTGGCAGACCGCAGCTTTTGATCCATGTCTGCTTGTATTTCAGGGAGCCTTTGTCTGTCATGCGTACAAAACCCGTGCAAGAGCGTGCGAGAAGAACCATGATACTTGCATTTTTATTCACAAAGCCAATGATGTATTTGAAAACATAATTTTCCTAAAATTTGGTCATTTTTTTAATTTTTTTTTTTGTCAACTTTGATATCCATGTACAATATAAGTTAATTAATCCGTAAAGGAACATGAGTTAATCCACCCTTGAGATTATGCAAGTACAACTAGATTCTTCACATTTTCAATTCATCAATTCGTAAATCAAGTTGCCTAGGCAATGTCTAACTGTGACTTTCAAGTAATGAACAAATCTTGTTTTGTGCTAAACCTTAATAGATTCAAGTGTAAACTTGAAACAATGCAATCTCCAAAAGTTAAAAGTTTTGGTCAATTTTGGCTAGTGTGGGCCAAAACTTTAAACCTCCAAGCAAAGACTAATTTAATCATAGTTCTAAGTAGCCTTAGCTATAGAGCATTTTATGTCCCTTCCAAAATGAAAAAATCATTCTTAATTAAACTTTCTCACTAAAAGTTGTTTTATAGATGAAGCTCTTCCTTTAAGCTATTCTATCAAACTTCATCTATCAATTTCTATTTACCTATTTATCCAAATTCACTTTTGATTTTGGGGTTTAACTCGTAAATGCCCAAATTGCATTTTCTAGCACAATAGCAATTTTGGGCACCTCACTACGAATAGATTTTTTATTTTTTTTCTTTGAAATTTTAACACAATATGTGCCCAAGGAATAGCTTCAAAGGACTATAATTTTCATAACTTTTGACTACATGGTTAAAAAGTTATTGTATGATATATACTTTTCATTGCTCGGTAGTCCGGCAACCAAAAAAACTTCTCTATAAATCATTTTCTTTTTAAATTTAAATTTAAAATTGGTTCTCTAGATTTATATATACTTGGAAAGCTTTGAATCATTCCATTTTGATCAATAAGTTAAAAATTTTGAGGAGTTTGTTGGTCATTATTGAATCTCTACACTAAGACAAACTTTAAAGTCTTTTATTTAACTCAATTTATAATATTTTTGGAAAAAAATAAAAAACAAAAAAACATTAGATGTAGATTTTTTATTACAACATTACAACCATTGGGAATGTCATTTTTCAATTCCATAAATAAATTGTCAACAATTTAGTATTTTGAATCATTTTCTATTTCTTTCTACTTACTAGTTTTTTTGAATATGTTGTACAATTCCAAATGATTTGAATTTTTTTAAGCATGTAGCCAACTTGACTTGAAGAATGAACTCAAAGAGTAACCACGATCTTGGACATTTTTTCATACAAATGTGACCTTATTAAGTGCAGCTACCCAATTTTTTGTAGGCTATCCAAAAAATGATTTTTGTCAATTCAAATGCTAACATCATGCAATCTCCACAATGGAAAATTCTGAAATTTTATGCATATCTTTTCAAATAAGCATACTACAAGATTCTATAGATATATGTGTCTAAAATGATTTAAAAATAAATAAATTGGTACTTATACCACAAATGGCAATTTTAATAGAGTGGTTTTAGTGAAAATATAGTCAAAATCATTTAGGAATTTATTTGTAGTTAATCCTAGTTTTTATAATTTTAATTTCACTTGAATTGGCAAATAATTACTACTTTCATCCAAAGCTAAACTTCTTTAAGATCAAACTTCATCCTAGGTTATCTCCTTTAAATGTAATTTATATTCTAAGTGTGAAATATTTATAGAATTCTCTAACAATTTTCTGAATGATTCAAAATTAAGTTTATTCCTCCAATGTCGTTGACACCACAATTCTATCTTCCTTGATCATGATCGTGATTTTGTTATTCAATCCCTCGTGCTCCATCTTTGTTGATTTTCTTGGGCTTAATAAATCCTTCTCAGCATCTATTCTTAAGACTCTTTATATCCAAATTAGTCAACTACAGGATTGTTTCAAATTGTAGTCAAAGCATCTATTAACCTCTGAAGTTTTTTCATGTTTAGAGGTTCAAAACTATTTTGAAATACTAGTCTCCAAAGCAAGGCTAAAATCTTCATTTATATTTATTTTTTAATAGATCCAACAATAGGATCCTTTAGTTCATTTATTAAAGTATAATTTATTAAAATTTAAGATTAAAAAACCTTACCAATTGTAAGATCATAATGCTTGGATTTCAAAAAGAAGTATTTTCAATTCTTTCCAAATGGTTAGATTTCATCTTTCAAAATTTTTTACCCAAGAATGTAAAGATCCTACTACTTGCAACTCTCCATAACATATTGAAGAAATAAGTTGAGAATACAACTTGAAAATTCCAAATTTTTCTTTCACATTCATACTTGGAAAAATAAATAGAAAGAAGTAGAGAATGATTTAAAATACTAAATTGTTAAGAATTTGTTTACGGAATTGAAAAATTCCAATTCCAATGGTTCAAATGTCATAATAAACCATCTACATCCTATGATTTTATTTTTTTTCCAAAAATATTGAAAATTGAGTTAAAATAAAGGACTTCAAAGTTTCTTTAGAGTAGAGATTTCATAATTGCTTGCAAACAAAAACTCCTCATAACTTTAATCTCATTAATCAAAATAGAATGTATCAAAGCTTTCTAGATATATATAAATCTAGAAACAAATTTTCATTTTTTATGAAAAAAGGTTTTTTTCCTAATCAACCCAAGTTGCCCGGGTTGAGAAAGAAATTACATACTATAAAATAATTTCTTAACCATGTACTCAAAATTTATAAAATTGTTGGGCCTTAAGGCTACTCTTAGAAGTTTATCTTTTAGAAAATTTTGGTTGGGTACTTTGTATTTCAATATCAACCACAATTGGGTATACCCAAACCAAGACGGTTTTTTGCAAAATAGTACCAGATTGCATCCAAAAAAGTAATTTGTCTAAAAAATGATGAAAAATTGTGAAGTTTGTGCCAAAAAACTTCAAATGAAAAAAAATACCGGATGAAATACAAGATTGTGGATGAAAATAAAATCATAGATATGTGATATATGTTAATGTGATATTTTCTATCTAATATGTGGATGAATATTGAAATTTAGAGTACCACTATAACATCTTCTATCACCATTTTGGCACTTCATAAAAAATGAAAAAAAAAACTAGCCCTAACTCACTCCTTGGTCTACTTAGCTAGGGTTTTATCTTGGATGGTGGGTGCCACTTGGCTAGCTAAGGTTCAATCCAACTAGCTAGGATTTTGCCTGGCTAATTGGAGTTATGCTCAATTAGCTAGGATTTTGTCTAGACTAGCTAGAATTAGTCCTATGAGGATATTGCATATTAGAGTGGTTCAATGGATGACTTCATTGTTAATTGTAGAAAAAGAGAATGCACCTATTGGTTTAATAATTGGAGGATTTTAGTGACTACCTTGGTCATGGAGGTTGCACCCTAATTATGTATGTTTACCGTAGGTTTGGATGATTATCTAACTGTGGATTCTAATCTAAACGAAAGGAATAATTGCTTTGCAAATGTCTAAATGGGATCAAAGCTTTGATCAAGTTGATACCCAAAGGACCAAAAACTAAAACAACACAAAAGAAGGGGATGCTAATAATAGGGTTCTAAATGGTTCATATAAAGTCAAAGCTTTACTATATAGTAGAAGATATAATGAAAGGATTGAGAGACAAGGAAAGAACACACTAAACAAAGCAAGGAATGGCCAAGTGTCTCAATGAACAGAACAACTTTGGGTATAATTAGGAATGAAACAATGATCCAAATATCCAAAATTTTGAAAAAACACACATGTTCAATAGGCCAAGGCTTTCAAGGGAATACTCCCAAATAGGAATTTGCACACAAGAAGCTAGTGCAAGATCACAAGGAAAAAGAAATTCAAAAACTTAATAAAACTTCAATAGCCACAATTGTTGTAACAAAAACAACAAAACATGAGAACATACAAAATGGTGCTACATTTAAAGGGTCCTCCGTATCCTTCAAGAAGTGCCCCAAAGTATTTAAATGAAATGAACAAAATGCTCCAAAAACACCAAATAATTACAAAATGGCCAAAATAGCCAAAACTCTATGAACACAAAAGTATCATCAGTTGGACAATAGTAAATAGGGGGTGGTTTGAAAGAAGTGAGAATGACTATCCGTGATTTTTCCAATTCCTCTTTTCCACTTTCTAACCTCTATAATTTTCTATAAATAACCACTAATTATTGCTAATTACTAGGAAAAAGACAAATCCGATGTTAGCTCCTACCTAATTTTTGGAAAAAGCTAAAAATGACAAATGAAATGCCCCATTATCTTTAGAAGGCCCAATTAGCTTTTCAGATTCTCTGCACTCTACTTCCAAGTCATTTGGACTCGTAGAAGCCAACAAATTGTTAAAGCAAATAAATGTAAAAATTCCAAATGATAGAAATTGCACTTTTCCAAAGATTTTGACTAGCCTAGAGTGTTCTAGTGGTTTAGGGAGTAAGAAAAGACTCTTCTTTAGCCTTGTTTGGATGTCAACAAGCTTCCCATATGATGATCAATGCATCAAATTTGTTTAATTCATAAAGTTTTTTTACTAAGTTTTCACCAAAAACACTCCCAAACTACCATTTTCAATATAAGTACCAAATTTGAAAAAAAAATTGGACACATATAACTATAAGATCTTGTAATACGCTAGTTTGAGAAGATGTCAAAAAAATTTCAAAAATTTCCATCATGTAGATTGCAAAATTTTAGCGTTTGAATTGACAAAATCTATTTTTTGGCCCTACAAAAAAATGGGCAATTGCATTTTACAAGACTAAATTTGTGTGAAAAAATGTCCAAAATGGTGATGCTTCTTTGGATTCATTTTTCAAGGCAAGTTTCTTAAAATTCAAAGCATTTGGAATTATACTATAGTTATGAAAAAAATAGTAAATAGAAAGAAGTAGAGAATAATTCAAAATACTAAATTGTCAAGAATTTAGGTATGGAATTGAAAAAATGCTAATTCTAATTGTTTTAATGTTGTTATAAAAAATCTACACCCAATGCTTTTATTTTTTTTCAAAAATATTGAAAATTGAGTTGAATAAAGGACTTCAAAGTCTATCTTAGAATAGGGATTCCATAATTACCTACAAACTATAACTCCTTATAATTTTTATCTCATTAATCAAGTGGAATGATCAAAGCTTTCTACACGTATATAAATCTAAAAAAACATTTTTTAATTTAAATTTATTTTTAAATAAATTTTAAAAGAATTTTTTTGAGCCACTCGGATTGCACACAATTAATTGAAAATATCATGCAATAACTTTTAAAACATGTAATCAAAAGTTATAAAAATTGTTGGGCCTTAAAGCTATTCTTTGGATATATGTTATGTGAAATTTTAGCAAAAAATTAAAAATTTTCATTCCTAAGGAATTGCTCCTACTTGTTATGTTGCCAAAATGCCATTTGGTCCTTTAGAAGTTAAAGTTTCACAAAAAAATTTGATCAAGTTGTTAGTTTGGGTACTTCACAGTATTGAAATGCCTTGAAATTTTGTGGGGTGTATTAATATCACAAAAAATTCTACCCTAATTTTTAGCAAAATTTTACCGCAACCCAAGTAATTTCTAGGAATTTCCATCATTAGTTAAAGTAGTTGAGTTTCCAAAAAAATCTCTTTTGTAATCTTGAAAAATCCAATTTGGGAGGGGGGATATCTCTTTAAAGTTTCCAAACATTAAGTAGAAGTTTATAGTCTTACTTTGCACTTTTTATAAGAAGATTTGATTTTTATTACCTCCTTTATTTGATGAATAAGGATTCTCTTGATTGGAAGGAAATTTTGACAAACCAATTTTGTTGTTGAACTCCAGGTGCATTTTTATATAAGAAATTACCTCTCTTCAATCTTTGGTTGTGTCATTCCTTGTGTTGCTCTAATTTTTATTTGCAAAGCTAATATCTAATTTTCTAAGGTTCTCTGGGATTGGATGGTAATTCTAATTTGAACTGGCTACAAGTATATTTAAGACTACTAAGAATTCTCCTTTATAAATTATCCCCTATCATATAGTTGAGCTCTATCACATGCACTCATAGTTCTAGGTCAATCTCTAATAAGAGTCTATATAATTGCTATATTTGGCTATTTTTTAGACACCTAATCTTCTTTTAGACATCTAATTGACCTCTCAAACACTTAGCATATTTTTTAAGTATGAAATTGAAGGGGCTTATGCACTTCAAGCTTTGGGGGATAAAACATTGTAAGAACTTTACTAACTACAATTTTAACACTCTTTTTATGAAGGTTGCTATTATGTGAGCCTAGGAGTGTGAGCACATGAGCCTACAAGACTATACACTTCTATTATAGGTGTCTATAATATAGAATTTTTTCATAATTATAGTGTAATTATGAAAGAGGTACCTATATTATAGGAATTTTTATTATAAGCACCTTTAAAGGTTGTTGTATATTTGCTTATGTATATGCTCAAAGGTCACAAGCTCGCATTTTCATGCTCAAATACTATCACTATTGATTGTAGTCTATATGTAGAATTCATGAATTTTGTATTAGTAGATTGAAGCATTATCCAAACAATTATACATGCTTAGAATTAGAAAAATGATGCAATTTCTCAAATCCAATGACTTCAATTGGGCATTGATAGTGTGGGGAAGCTCCAAATTCAACTCCAAATTTTTATATACATTGACATAGAAGTCAAAAATATGTTGCAACAACAATTTTTTACCACTTATTTTGTGAAACTCTTGACAAAAATTAATTCAAAAAAGGATTAGAAACCAAAATAGATTTATTTTGTGTGGTAGAAAGGATTTTGCTTATAACAACCTTTGTTATATAAAAAATACCATATATTCTTGAAGTGTGACATTCATTCCCTTTGAAGAAACATCCATTTTCCCTCAAAGTATAGAGGCTTAATTTTGAACGTAGATGCAATAAATAGAGCAATAATTGTATTGGTCTGTACCATTGCATTTCCAAAATATCAATTGTATTATTATGTACTACATAGTAATGAAGCTTTCCAAGAATACTAATATACAACTACATAATGGGCTGTAAAATCTACATAATTTTTAATTAATATTTTCAAAAAATTAGACAAATTTTCACCACCTTGTTAAGAAGATATTTCTAATTTACTAAAAATCCAAATAAACTCATTTTCCTTGTATTTTTAACAAATCTAAGCTTTTCAAAGAATCCAATGATTTTTCAAATCTTTGAGGATTAGATGCAAATTCAAATGAAATTTGGAATAAGAATTAAACCATAAATAACCGTAGGTATTTTTCAAGAGATAATTGTCAAAAACTACCAATTTTTAGTGCATTGGCTGAAATTGAATATATATATATATATATTTGGAAATTCGATTGTATGAAAGTGTAGTAGACTATTGTGAAAACATGTATAAATAATTTGGACCATTTGACAACATGAATTGAAAGGTTATAATGTTTGAAGTGAGGGAAAAAACTTCTTTTCATTCCTACAAAATGTGGTCCACAAACTTTGAACCCTTTCAAAGTAAAATTTTTGTTCTACACAAAATTGACCTTCTACACTATCAAGTAGAAAATCTTATTAGATACACTCATGCACAATTTAAAAAAGCAAAGAAGGGAGCTAACTTAGTGTGAATCACTTTGCAATACGAGGAAGTCAAGTAAATTGGCAATACACTAATCATTTTTTTGATGATTTCTCGTGGAGCAAAGAAATTTTTTGTTTGAAATGCAAACATTTGCAATGAGTGTAGAAAAAATTCCAAGACTTTTAAGAGTGCAAATTTCAACCTAATAGCAATTGCAGTTAGACGAAAATGTTTATTTTCCTTCAAACTTATCCAACATAACTAATGAAGTTTTGACTCTTCTTGCAATGAGATTTTTACACTGAAGGTAGTTTTGTTTACATTTGCATATTATATATCACATTGGTTGCATACTTACCACATTTCAAAGTAATAGGTGAGGAATTTAGCAAAAGATGCCCCAATTGCTAAGATCTTTATTTCAAGCAATATGACTTTTGATCCAAGAGGGACAATATCTCCATTTCATATAAAAAAAATTTAGAAACACTCAATCTTTTTTGACTTTGTAATCACCTACCCAAATTTTAAACTAAATCCACAAATCTTTCAAAGAATAAAAAAATGAAATTAAAAAAAATTGGGTATCTGAACAAAGAATTGAAAGTACAATGACGCCGTACACCCATGCTGTCCACAACGTCATGTTGAAAGTACCCATGTATGATACTTTTCAATACTTTAAAGTCAAAGTCATTGGAGTACGACATGGTGCCCATTTCATGATTCATTATGACATTATGGTACAAATTGAAGCTGACCCAAACTGCGGACGTGGCATAAGACTGGCGAGAGGGGCTCCATTGGCGGATCACAGCTTTTGATCCATTTCTGCTTGTATTTTAGCGAGCCTCTGTCCATCGTGCGTACAAAACCCGTACAAGAGTGTCCACCAGCAAATTTGCAGGACCCTGGGAGCAGGGCAAGGATATGGCGTAAGTAAGTTAACCCTACGGAATGCCTATAATTGACTTTGTGACCCCAAATGTGAGGGAAAAGTAGACTCACAAGAAGAACCATGATTCTTGCAGTAGTTTTATTCACTATGGCATGGTGAAACCAATTAGTAAGCTTATTGCAATATTGTAAATTGTAATATTTTATAGAGTGTGCTAGTTTGTTAGACCACCAAGAGATGGACCCAGAGTTTTTTTTTTTCTCCTGATAAACAGTAATCCACTAGTTGGCAGCATGTCATTGAATGAAATTTGGAAGGACGTTAGTGTATTAGCTCCTTTTTGTCATAACATAATCTAGTGATGGCAAAATTTGGCTGCCAAAAGAAACACTAGATGGAATGTCTTTGCTCTACGTTTAGATATTTCTTATATGAAGGCTATTTTGAGCAAAGCTAGAAAGAAATTCAACACTCTTCATACATTATTTACTAATTAGCTAGGGGGGTCCTTATACATCCTTGAAAAAGGGGACCCCCTTGAGTGTGAACAAAATTGTTTAACATGGCTCCTCAACCAACCCCAATTCTTGCAATAACAAATAAGTCCCTCCCATGCATCTAGGGAGGCATAATACCTTTCCAGCATGGGGATGACCATTGCTTGATTATAGAATGTTATGCCAATTGCACTAACTAAAGTAAACCAACCTATGATAGACAAAAAATCTGTTACAGATACCTAGGAAATGGCCTGTCAACTCCTAAAGGACCAAGTAACCATTCAACATACACAAGAGATCTTGAGTAGTTATATACACAGTCAAATTTGGTTGAATGTTTATGAAAGTTTGACACAAGGTGTAAACATATAAACCTTAATGGAAATATTATTTTTTTGACTAGGTCTCCGGATCAAAAGTTATATTGCCTTGAACTTTTGAGGCAATCCGGGTAGCTTTGAAGAATATGTGCAAAACTCTTCTTTTACTTTTGAAATTTGACAAGTATATAGCTTACGTGATACAAGATGCATATCTAATTGTAAGATCTTGCAATAGACTAATAAAAAAATGCATGAAAAAAATTTCAAAAACTTTGACCACAAAGATTGCATAACATTTGAGTTCAAAGTGAAGAAAAGATAGCCGTTTGATACAATGCCAAACTAGTTGTTACAAAGTAATATATCAAATCCTTTAACCTTAAAAAATTTGCATTTTAGATTTTGAAAAAATGCAGAAAGTTGTAAGTCCATTCATTTTATGAACATAATCTTCAATTCAGAATTATCTAAACTTGAAATAACTTGGGCTTGTTGTCATTAGAAAGTACCTGAGTTTCTTATTCATTTTCAGAAAATTCTTTAAAAAATCATATGGAAATTGAAGTGGAAAAAGAGCAATAACACTTTCTAGTTGATGAGCTCTTTACCTAAACCTTTGCAAATTTTATAAGTTAAGAAAATAGGACTTAAACCTCATAAGATATGATTGTTTACAATCATACCTTGTTGTTTCAAAACATAGTATCATACCAAGCTATTAGGATCAACATTTTATGCTAA
Organism: Pseudoscleropodium purum; assembly: GCA_963969395.1. NCBI lineage: Eukaryota > Viridiplantae > Streptophyta > Bryopsida > Hypnales > Brachytheciaceae > Pseudoscleropodium > Pseudoscleropodium purum. The sequence continues at coordinate 13,790,257 of OZ017797.1, forward strand.
ATATTTTAATTAAAGTTGGAAAATCTAGTTTGATAGATGCTCAAAGTAGTAATATTTTCAATGTATTTTTTGTTACAATTTTTTGGAAAAAATATTTTTTCTAAAATTACATAATCAAATTTTAGAATTGCTTTATTACCAACCATAATAGTCACATATAATATAAGCTAATCCCTAAAGGAACATGAATGTATTGGACTATCAAGTCTAAGAGTTGTGTTCTTAGATACAAAGATGTATTTTGTTCCTAGAGGACCAAAATTATATTTTTTTGGCAACACAAAGATCTTAAACAATTCACTATAAATGGGATTTTTAGTTTTATTCTTTGAAATTTTCACACAATATGTGCCCAAGGAATAGCTTTAAGGCCCAAAACTTTTCATAACTTTTAACTTCATGGTTAAAAAAGTTATTGTACAATATGTAGTTTGTTTCTCAACTCATAAAGCTTGAACAAATTTAAAAAATCACTTTTGTGAAGAAAAATTGAAATTGGTTTTTTTAATTTATATATATGTAGAAAGCTTTGAATTGTTCAATTTTGATCAATGAGATGAAAGTTATGAGGAGTTTTTGTTTGCGGATAGTTATGGATTTGATGATATAAAATAAATTTTGAAGTCCTTTAGTTAACTCAATTTTCAATATTTTTTGAAAAAAATAAAATGATAGGATGTAGATTTTTATTACAACAATACAAACATTGGGATTAGAAATTTTCAAACACATGGACAATTTCCATTCTTAACAACTTTTTGACAATGGAGGTTTTCAATGCATTATCCCACTTTGATAAAAAAAAAATTTGCATATGGATGTGCTTGTAATTATTAATTTTAACCATACAAAAGTTAAGACTATTTTGTCTAGTATGCATAAAAATTAATTGTGAAAATATTGACCATTAGATTTTTAGATTATAACAATTTTAGATGATCAACTTTATAGGCAAAAAACATAACTTTTGGAAAAGAAAAATTATAGGAAGATTAATAATGATTTACCCTCTTTCCCCTCAAAAAAAAAGTTATACTACAATCTAAGGCAAATATAGTATTTTTAATTTTAGAAATTAGAAATTAGAAATTCAAAAATTCTCTTAAATTTGTACACAATTTTAAATAGAATGAGTAATTTTGGATCCTATAGAGTTAAAGAAAATTTCTATATTTTTAAATTTTTTAAATTTAATAATTGATAGTATTAGCATATTTTTGAACATCTTCAAAAAAATTGGAATTATTTTAATTATTTTTGTATTCATAATCACCCCAAGTTGAACCTTGTATTTTTAAAATTGCTAAGAGTGAAAATTTTTTTTTTCTTTGATCAATGTGTATGAACAGTGTATAGACTAGAAATGTCCAAAAAAATGTTTTTTTTCATCCTTATTATTTCTTTCATTGTAAAACAATTTTGTTTGCTCACTTTTCCTCAATAAATTTTCAAATAAATCCCATGTTGAAATTTTGGAAATAAAAAATTTCAACAAGTATGTAAATTTGTTACTCTATAAGTCCCGAGTTTATGAAATATTGAAATTTGTTTCACCTTACCAAGAAGTTGCCATTGAGAATTTCAAGAAGACACATTGCACTCTTTTAATCCTTGAGGATAAGTCAACAGGAAATTTCTAATGGTTTGAAATTCCTGTGAACTTAGAAAGTAGGCAATATTAGGATGTAAAACTTGTGAATTTTGTAGTAGAGGTTGGAAGCATTATCTTAACCTCTAAATGATTTTGACTATGTTTTCACCAAAATTGCTCCCAAATTGTCATTTCTATTATGAGTACCAAAGCTTAGAAAAAAAATACATTTTTGGACATGTATAACTATAGGATCTTGTAGAATATTGTTTTAAAAGCATGTGGAAAAAATTTCAAAATTTTCTACTTTCTAGATTGCAAGATATTAGCATTTGAAGTGACAAAAAAAAAAATTTTGGCTCTGCAAGAAAGTAGGCAGTTGCATTTCATAAGTTCACATTTGTTTGGAAAAATGGCCAAAGTGGTGGTTACTCTTTGAATGCATTCTTCAAGTCAAGTTGACTACATGCTTGAAAAATTTTAGATCATTTGGAATTATACAACACGTAGAAAAAAAATAATAAGTAAAAAGGATTATATAATTCAAAATACTAAATTGTTAACAATTTATTTATAAAATTGAAAAATGTCAATTTCAATGGTCATAATGTAATAGTAACCAATCTATACCTAATTTTTTATTTTCTTTCCAAAAATATTGAAAAATGATTTAAATAAAAGACTTCTAAATTTGTCTAAGAGTATAGATTCAATAATGACCCGCAAACTCTCAAAAATTAAAACTCTTCAAAATTTTTGACTCATTGATCAAAATGGAATGATTTAAAACTTTCCAAATATATACAAATATAGAGAACTAATTTCAAATTTTAATTTCTTAAAAAGTGATCTTTATAGAAGTTTTTTTGTTACCCAAGCTGCCCATTGAGCAATGAAAAGTACATATCATACAATAACTTTTTAACCATGTAGTCAAAAGTTATAAAATTGTTGGGCCTTAAAGTTACTCTTCATGCACATGTTGTGTTAAAATTTCAAAGGAAAAAAATAAAAACTCCATTTGTAGTGAGCTACGCAAAATTACTATGTTGCCAAAAAACACAATTTAGGCATTTAGGGTTTTAAAATTCATGAATATTTCTAATGGATTTATGATGCATGTTCAGACTTTAGAATTAGAAAAATGGTGGAATTTCTTGAAAAAAATTTATATAAAAAGGTTAGAAAATAAAGTAAATATAATGTTCAACCTTTGTTTTTTTGTGTAGTATCATATATTCTTTAAGTGTGTCATTCATTTCCTTTGAAGTGAAATTCATTCTTCTAGAAAGTATAGGAATTAACCTTTGGACATGGATACAATACACAGAGCAAATAATTATATTGTTTTGTACCATAGCATTCCTAAAATATTAATTGTATCAATTTATACTAAGGATATACTATTATAGTTTTCCAAGAATATTATTATATAGCTACATAATGGGTTGTAAAGTCTACATAATTTTTAGTTAATATTATAAAAAATTACACAAACTTTCATCATCCCCTTATAAAGGTATTTCTAGATTGCCAATAATCCAAATAAACTCATTTCACTTGTACTTTTAACAAATTTGTGCTTTTCAAGGACTCCAATGATTATTTTAAACTTTTAGAGGTTATACAAGGATTTAAGTAATCCTAAATAAGAAATAAATACAAAGGACCAAGGGTATTTTTCAGAAGATAATTGTCAAAGGTTGCTATTTTTTTATACATGGCTAAAGTTAGAAATAATTAAAAAAAAAATTCAATTGTACAAAAGTAGAACTGGTAGTTATTGCCACTTTACAGTGTATAGTAACAAACTATTGTGAAACATGTAAAAAAATTTAGACCATTTGACAACATGGATTGAAAGGTTGTGATGTTTGAAGTGAGGGAGAAATTTCATTTCATTCCTACAAAATATGGTCAATAAATTTTGAACCATTTTTGGAATAAATTTTTTGCTCCATACAAAATTAAGCCTCTACACTATCAAGTATTTAATCTTGTTAAGTATGTTCATGCACAATTTCAAAAGCAAAGAAGGGGGCCAACTTAGTCTAAATCACCTTGCAAAACGAGGAAGTCAAGTAATTGGCAGTACACTATTCATTTTTTGAAATCATTCACACACTATTCATTGATAATTTATTGTGCAGTTAGGAAATTTTTTGTTTGAAATCTAAATAGTAAAATCTTAAAGGCAAACATTTGTAATGTATAGAAAAAATTCCAAGACTTTTTAAAGTGCAAATTTCAAGATAATAGCATTTGTAGTTGGATAAAAATGTTTCTCTTTTCAAACTTGCTTGACATGGTTAGTACAGTTTTGACTCTTCTTGCAATGAAATTTTTGCATTGTAAATGGTGTTTATTGACAAATGTTAGTATATAATATCATGTTAGTTGTATGTATGTTAAATTTTAGAAGTAGATGAGGAATTTAACAAAAGATGCCCAAAGTATTTGAATCTTTTGGGGCAACATGAATTTTGGTTCAAGCATCCAATCACATTTTTTTTCAAATTTCTAAAGGGGGGGAGAATATTTCCATCTTGTATCAAAAATTTAGAAACAACAAATCATTTCTAACTTTGTAATCACCTACCCAAATTTCCAAAGTCTTTTAATTGGACACTTAGTCCTTTAGGGGTAAGAGTGACCAAATTGATAGCACTATTTTTTTGACTTTTTGTAGAACTCTCTTGTATGAATTATTTTGTTCTTAAACTTAGCTTAGATTGGACAATTCAAATATATACTTCTATATTGGAAAAAAAATTGGACAATTTTTGCCCAATGTGCCAATTTACATGAAGGGATACTACTCATGCCAATATGGCACACAAGTGTTTGTTTCTCTAGTAACATGACAAGCGAAGGGACAAGTAGAAGATTTTGTAAAATTTGGTGTCATAATGTGGTCTTTTTGTTAAGTAGTTTTACATTTGCCTAGGTAAAAATTAGCTTCGCTTTTGATCCCTAAAGGTTTTTGACCATGTTTTCACCAAAAATGCTCCAAAATTGTCATTTCTAATACAAGTACCAAATTTTAGATAAAAACATATTTTGGATACATGTAACCATAGGATCTTGTAGTAAGCTAGTTTGAAAAGATGTTGAATTTCTTTTTAGAAATTTCCACCATTTAGATTGCAAGATATTAGTGTTCGAGTTGACAAAATATTTATTTGGGCCCTACAAAAAACAAGGCAACTTCACTTTACAAGGTCACATTTGTATGAAAAAAATGACTTAAATGATGGTGCTTTTTTGGATACATTCTTCAAGGCAAATTGACAATCATGTGCTTCAAAAAATTTAGATCATTTGGAATTGTACAACATATAGAAAAAAGTAGAAAGAAGTAGAAAATGATTCAAAATACTAAATTGTGAAGTATTTAGTTTAGGAATGGAAAAATACCAATCTCAATGATTATGATGTTGTAATAAATAATGTACATCCTATGATTTTCTTAAACTAAAAATTGAATTAAATAAAGGACTTCAAAGTTTATTTTAGAGTCTAGAATCCACAACTACCAAAAAACTAAAACTCCTCATAGCTTTCATCTTGCTAATGAAAATGGAATGATTTAAATCTTTCAAAATATATATAAATCTAGAAAACTAATTTCAAATTTTTGTTTTTGAAAAAAAAGAGTTTTCGAGTTTGCCTAAACTGCACAGCCAAGGAAAATAACTACATACTTCACAAAAACTTTTTAACCATGTAGCCAAAAGTTATGAAATCATTGGGCTTTAAAGCTACTCCTTGGACATATGCTTTGTTAAAATTTTAAAAAAGAAAAAGAAAATTTTTGTTTGTATTAAGTTGCCTAAAATCACTATATTGCCAAAAAAAACTGTAGTTTGGTGCTTTAGGGGTTAAAGTGTTCATATCCATTATGAACTTTCAACCCAATTACACCCCTATCTTCACTCATCTGACATTCCAAGGGACTAAAATGTTGGATGACTGTAGATATGGGCCCAATAAAATGTACGGATTAGTGTGCATACTAGGTATACATAACTTACCAACCCTTCTTATTTGGGGTACCATTTCAAGCTAAATGTCTACTTTTCGCCAAATTAAAATATTTCCTTTGACCAAATTTTTTCCATTTCTATTAAAAATGTGGATTAAATTGCCAAAATTAGATTTTAAAAAAAGTGCATGAATATGTTTGAAAATTGTTTTTTTAGTTCAAAAGATGGATAAATGTAGAAATACAATGCTTGACCAAATTTAAAGTGATTGCCACCTTGACACTTTCTCAAAAAAGAAAAAAAGAAAAAGAAGTTGTAATTTACTATTGAATCTTACATATGATTCAAATTTATATCTTTGTAGATAAGTTTTTCCCGTTCCTTGAAACTTTAATTAAAAGCTTCAAATCTTTTTCAAAAAAGAAATCTCAAGAGTCAAAAATACAATGCGGGATGCCCGTACTTTTTCTTTTTGAAAGTACTCATGTAAGCTTAAGTTATAAAACTTCCATACTTTCAACCCCAAGATGTGGGAGTACGGGATTAGAGTACGGCATGTACTCCGATTCAACTTGATGCTCATTCAATGCTCATTCAATGCTTCAATATCAATGGCACTCAAACTGCAGGCGTGGCAAAAGACTGGCGAGAGGGGCTCCATTGGCAGACCGCAGCTTTTGATCCATGTCTGCTTGTATTTTAGCGAGCCTCCATCCATCGTGCGTACAAACCCGTCCGTACAAAGACCATCCATGAGAAAAATTTGCAGGACCCCAGGAGGGGGGCAAGGGTATGACATAAGTAACCCTACTTTGTGCCCTCTGGTGCAAGAGAAAAGTAGCCGTGCAAGAAGAACAAATATTTGCATTTTATTCATGATGGCAAAGCCAATGATGTAAGTTGATCGCAAGCTTATCGTCATATATATTATACTGAGCCCATCTGTCGTAGTATGGACTGGCTTGCTCTAAGTTCAGATATTTCTTAGGACCACTTTACTTTACACATGGGGGCAAAGCCAAATAAAAAATAATTAAAAAAAATAAAAAAATAAAACTCTTGTTGCACCAATTAATCCACAAATGATGCAATGGCCATTTTCTGGTTGTTGAATGATAGAGAATCTTGTTGTGTAGGACAAAAGTACAACTATTCATTTTTAAAATTTTGTGAAAAAAGACAAGGTCTTCTATAGTAGCTTGACTTCCAATAAGTGTTTTTTTCATTTTTTTTTAAATCCAAAAATGCACACGGTATCAAAACAAATCGGATTTCCACAAAGCCTTCTGTGTCATTCAAGGGTTAAGGTAAACCAAGCTATCATAAACAAAAGACCTATTATATAACATTGTTAATTATTGTAAATCAATCCCACTTTTAGAAGGAATAATGCCTTCTTTGGATACATGGAAAGGAATTTAGTTATAATCTAGAGAGAATCATCGGTTGGCTACAAAGTTGTAGAGAATCATTGGTTGGTTGCAAAGTTGTAGAGAATCATTCGCTGGTTAGAAAGTTGTATAGAATCATTGGTTGGTTAGAAAGTTGTAGAGAATAACTAACTAGCTAGGAAGTTGTCATGTCCAATTTTGGAGGGAGAAAAAGGCACCTCATCAGCATTGATTAAAAATGTTATGCATTAACATTTGAGGAAGGGCCCATTAAAGTCTTGTGTCAACTCCATGACAAACTTTTTTCAATAATTGGGATTTGGGCTACATTAGGTTGAGTTAGTGACATCCAATCAATGTCTTGAATGATAGTGATAGAGTGAGTAGTGATTGCAATAGGAACTTCTACCTTTTGAGTGTAAATTTGTCACAAGAAATGATTTTTTTAGGCCTTCATGTTATGGCTATGTTACGAAATATTGTGTGCACTTTAAGTGAGTAAGATGACAATTATGGATACACATTTTATTGTTTTTGGGGTAGTCTAGGGATTCTTTTGGGTCAATTGGACAGTACATTCCAAAAATTCAGAACAAATTCATACTTTGTCAAAAAAAATTCAATTGCTCTCCCCATTTCTCTCATTAGTATTTATCTAGAAAAAAATATTTAAAAATTCAACATTGCAAACAATACAAACCAATCATTTTACTTATTATAGGTTGATTTACCATAAAGACCTAGAAATGTTCCAATTTAACCAATGAGAATCATTGTCATAGGAGGTCTATAATGCACCTCTTCAATAACTAATTTGCAATTAAGAGAAGTTCAATTTCTTTAAATATTTTTCAAGAAATTTTACTTGAAAGACACATAGAATTGGCTTTAAATCCAAGTCCCTTTATATGTTTTTGGACCTTTGTGCAGTTAGTTATGAATTTTTTGAAGTTGAAATGTAGTGGTCATTAAAAGCATCCACTTTTTGAAATGTACACTATTAGTACATTGATTGTACATTGAGAGAGCAAATTATATTTCTATATTAAAAGATATTTTTAGAGCCTAGGTGCTTCGTGGACGTCCTACCTTAGAATTTCTTATTTTGGCTCAATTTGATCCCAAGCATAGAGAAAATATATAGTACTCCTTTTTTTTCCAAAATAAATGTCTAATTTTAGCAAAGTGCGCAAGATTATAAATTTCTCAAGATTATGAGGTGTCATATATGAGAAAAGATCAATTAGATCGTGATAGACAACTATCTACTAGCTCCATTGTGATGCAAATATTTTTCAATTTGCTTGTGATACTATAGAAAGTTGAGTAATATACATCATACATTTAATTCAAGACAATAAAAAACAAACTAAAGATATTAAGCACTTATTTCACAAAAGAGGGAGTAGAAACTTCGTAAATTATTATCATTTTTTAGTCAAATTACTTTTGGGGGGTGCAATGTAGCACTATAAAGCACAAAAAAAGAGCCATGATGACTATTCAAGTCCATTTTTATTCTTATGTAGTTCTTTTGACTCCCTATGCATTTGCAATGGTAATCTAAAAGCACCCCTCAAGATTGTGGAATAATGAATGAACCTTTTGCCATGCATAGAAACTATATAGTGGTGTTCAAATGCAAATATGAAATAGTGACTACACAACACAATTCCAATCTTTTCAATCCAATTCTACATTAAAGTTGTCAAAATGCTAATCCTTTACAATTAAAAAAAAGAAGATAACATTTATAATAAAATTATAAATATGTCTATTTTTTACAAAATTGGCTCTTTATCAAGTGACATAATGAAATTCTAGCACTTAGGTTGATAGGAGGGTGGACAATAATGGAATTAGAGAATCACCATGGAGAGACCTACTATGCACGCTAAAAAAACATATGGTGGGCTTTAGGTCAAATGATTTCACTTGAAAATCTTTCTTCAAAATTTTAAGAAAGATCAATTGAATACTGCATCTTACATTTAGTAGCATGCACTTTTATTGCCTTGGCTTCTACAATAAGGTAGAAGTACCTATTTCAAACAACTCCCCATAATTGCTTTGCAGACTAACCTATTGTGGACAATAAGTGGATGCAATGGTCATTGAAAAAGATTCTTGGTTTGTACCTTCTTGTCCACTCATCTCTCTTTGCTCTTTGCCTAGGGAGAAGTGCCAAAGCTAACTACAATAGGTGTATTTATGAAACTAGAATGGGTTTGAGTGCAAAATCCACTTTTATATTCAATTAAATATTCATTTTTGAAAGAAAAAAATTTGCTTTTTTGGCATTCTTCTATGACCTTATTTTTGCACACACTAAACTTAGTTCCCCATGACTTTCCCACATCATCCAGGCTGAAATGTTTAAGTTTATCTGAAATAGGCACTCCTACCTTAACCTTAAGTTAAGCTGAGATGGTGTGAAATAACTTATTCCACACCCAACAGTGCTTCCTATGTAGCAAAGTGGACAAGTGGAGGCTCAATGTGATGACCAGGAGGCATGAAAGGAAGCCAGTGGCCACAAAGGCTACTGCATGTTATGAACTAGCCCTAGGAACCTACCCAAATTTCCAATTGGTCATTCAATGACCACAGCTAATTGGTCCTGTAGACCGAGGTAACCAACCAATGAAAGCCAAAAGACACATGAGTGGACTGGTCCTTGACCCAAACCCACCGAACTGCATGTACCACACTACTTTTGTAATAAGCTTCTATCCGTAGCTGCTCCCATTCAAACTTGGCCCTTCTCTTACTCAAAGGACGAATTGCCATCTGTTCCTCTCTCATGATTGACTTCAAATGGTGCCAACTTAATAAGTTTTATACAGAGTACATGTTTTTGAACATTACAATATTCGCCCAAAAAGGTGAATCAAAGTTCATCATGCTATGTGCAATCTTATCTGTGACATGGGGATCGAAATGCCTAAGCTTACTGTACAGTACCGTAGGAATAATAAGAATACCGAGAAAAAACCAATAATTATTAGTTCAAGACAGAATGAATCCAAACTAAGTTACAGTGGCACTGGGGTACAGATGTTTGAAACTTCGTCTGGACAAATCTTCTTGACTTTTTCTCGGCAAAATCGTCTCACACAGACACAAAAGCTTCAGTTCAGTTGAAGGATCGCTGAGATTGGAGCTTTATTTAAGATAGCAAACACTCGCCCCACTTCATTGGAAGCTCCCCACCTTACGGTCAGTACGTATTGGAAGTACCACAGCCACAACAGAAGCATGTTGTGTAAAGCTTGTGAACTGAAGAGCATCTGTCATCAGTTGGAAGCAACCATGACAAATATTCATTTTTTAATTTTGGCAGACCGTTTCTGCAAGTGGGAAATGTCTACTGTAATTGCACCTATATTCGACACTATTAGCAACCGAGCAACTTACCATTTGTAAACCAAGTATTAGTATTATTTTTTTATTGTTGTGGGTCTTTCAGGGAGTGAAAGAAGAAGATTGTAATGTACTTTAGCTTGCATTGTTTTGAATGAGTTATGACATCTCAAAGTACTATGTCCAGGTGTATTCAAAATTGGAAATAATGTACACTTGAGATTGGAAATGTCTAACGTAAGTGCACCCATATTTGACACTATTAGCTATTGAGCAACGTACTATTATAAACCAAACATTATTTTTATTTTTATGGATCTTTTGGGAAGTGGAAGAAGATTGCAATGCACTTTAGTATGCATTGTTTTGAATGAGTTATGACATCTCAAGGTATTATGTCTAGGTGGTACTCAAAACTAGAAATAATGTGCACTTTAGAGGAAATATCTATTGTAAGTGCACCGATATTTGACACTACTAGCAACCGATCAACTTATCATTCATAAACCAAACATAATTTTTATAGATCTTTTGGGAAGTGGAAGAAGAAGATTGCAATGCACTTTAGCATGCATTGTTTTGAACAAATTATGACATCTCAAAGCACTATGTCTAGGTGTATTTAAAACTGGAAATGATGTGCACTTTAGAAGAAATGTCTATTGTAAGTGCACCCATATCTGACACTATTGGCAACCAAGCAACTTGCCATTGTAAGCCAAACATTACTTTTATTACTCTTTCAAGAAGTGAAAGAAGATTTAAATGCACGTTAGCATGTATTATTTGAACAAGCTATGATATCTCAAAGTAGTACGTTCAGATGGCAACGGTGATGGTATGTGAGCATGTGAGCATTGAGCATATATATAAATAGAAATACTACAACCATTGAAGGTGTTTATAATATAAACATCTATACTAAAGGTATCTATGTTATAGTTACACTATAATCATGGAAGGTTTTTATAATATAGGCACCAATAACGTAGTTGTATAGTCTTCTAGGTCCATGTGCTCACACTCCTAAATTCACATAATAGCAACTCTCGTCTAGGTGCAAAACCAACACTAGCTTCTCCTAGACTCTTGTATTTTTTATCATATACATATAATGTCATGAATGTCAAATGTTTTGTGTTTCAATTTCTGGTCCAAAAGTAGGTGTTGCATTTAGAGAGTGATAATAATGGGTGTTTGATGCCATGGATTTGTAACAAGAAAGGTATGTGCACTTATAGTCAATTGATTCAATAAATGCCCATAAATGATTTTGTTTTTGCAATTGGAGAGGCAAATAGTAAGAGCTTGTGGGAGAGAAAATATAAATTTGTAGTATTTTGGTTGAAATAAATTATGACTGGAGAAGAATTTAGACATAAGATCTTCATTTTTACAAGATTTCCTTTTCCTCCCATTCTTATATGAACTAATTTAGAATCTTGCACCAAATTTATGAAGTACTAAGTAACCAAGCTAATCACACTATTGAAGAATATATAAAATTTACTTTTTTCAACAAACTTTGATGTTGTTCATCTTTTTTGTGTAGCTATTGGAATAAGCTTTTGAAAACAATCATCATCCACCTACTAAATTTGTTTAGGGTCAAAATACACCTATTCATAAGGAGAATGTAAATCCTCTTTGTAAGGCATGCTTTCACATCCATTGCAGTGCAAGGAAGGTGCAAGGTTGATGAAAGCTTGCCCCATTCCATCTCCTACATAGGTGTAATGAATCCTTGGCTATTAAAATACTTAGAAAGAAGTCTACATGAATAATAGATTCTTCTTCTTTCAAGGTGGATAATAGCTTATATTTTTTGGATTTTTACATGATATTGATGTGGCAATCATCTACATGATACAGAAGCCTATTTTTTCTATTTTAATCCTTTAAGTTATACAATCATGTTTTCACCGATAAACTTGAAAACTATCATTTTTAGTGCGAGTACCAAATTTTTGAAAAAAGAAAACTTTTTTTGACACGTGTCACCATAGGATCTTGTAGTATGCTGACTTTAAAACATGCAGTAAAAATTTCAGAAATTTCCACCCCTTGGATTGCAAGATATAAGCATTCAAATTCACCAAAATCATTTTTTGGGCCCTACGAAAAATAGGGCAGCAACACCTCACAAGCTCACTTTTCTGTGAAAAAATGTCCAAAATGGTGGTTCTTTTTTAATTCTTTTCCTTAGATAAATTGGTCACATGCTTGAAATTTTTTAAATCATTTGGAATAGTACAACATCTAGAAAAAAAATAGTAAATAGATAGTAGTAGAGAATGATTAAAAATACTAAATTATTAAGAATTTAATTATGGAATTGAAAAATGCCAATGGTTACAATGTTGTAATAAATAATCTATATACTAAGATTTTATTTTTTTCAAAAATCTTGAAAATTGAGTAAGACAAAAGATTTCAAAGTTTATTTTAGAGTCTAGAATTGATAATTGCCTGGAAACAAAAAATCCTCATAACTTTTGACTCATTGATCAAAACGGAATGATTCAAAGCTTTCAACTTCTACATAACTCTATTTCAAATTTTTGTTTATGAAAAAATTGATTTTTTATTAGCATAAATTGTCCATTTATAAAAAACAAACATACTAGGCCATAACTTTTTGACTCATATTTCCAAATGTCATGAAATTTAGTGCGTATGAAAGATATTCCTTGTCCCCACTTTTTGTTAAAATTTGGGCCAAAAATATAGAAACCTCTAGTCACACGTACCTATCCAAAATTGCTACATAGCCAAAAAATGCATGCTAGTCCTTTAGGGGTTAAACCCTTACTAAAGTGCCATTGTCCTTACAAGGGATAAAATGGATTTCAGATAGGTTCCTATGAGCTCAATTAGATTGTATATATACACACAAAAACAGAGCTTATTGCAATGCAACACGATAGGGGTGCAATAAAAAATTGGGATGAAAACATGACTCTTTTTATGACATCAAATCCTAACAGGGGACGTGACCATCTATACTTCAAAATTATATTAGTTTACCCTGTACCATTGCCATGGTCAGAATGAAAGTAAAAGTAATTTTCTAATTTTTTAATTCATATAAACTTTAAAATTCAATAACTTTCACACCATAGGTTAGAACGCTAAGAAACAAAGCCCGTGCATCCTTCCCTGTTGAGAGCTTTCCTATGATACCAAGAATGCCACTAGAGGACACATGAGTAGGGAGATCTCAATGTAACAAGCAAACAAAACAAGCATACAAAACAAACAACTTATCTTATGGTATCTTATGGTATGATGTTGCCATAGTCAGAAAAAAAAATTAATATTCTAATTTAAAAAAATTCATAACAACTTTGAAATTCAATTACTTTCACATTGTACGTCCAAACGCTATGAAACAAAGCTTGTGCATCCCTCTTCGCCAAGGGCTTTCCAATGGTACCAACAATGCAACAAACAAACAAAACAAACAACCTAACTTAAGGTATTCATAATTATAATTATAATAATTATCTTTCTCTGATTTCTTGGATGAATGCAACAAAAGTAGCAATTTTGAGTGTTTTTTGACAAAAAAATGATTGGGGGACTTTAGGGGATTAAATTCTTTTCATCCATATTGATCCATTTGAGCTATGTAATTTACTTTTAAAAAAAAATATTTGGCAAATTCCAAGCCCGAGCTCAATGGAAATTGTCAACAAAAACAAGAAAAAAAACAAGAAAAAAAAAACAAGAAAAAAAACAAGAAGAAGGCTCCAAAAAATCTCAAATTTCCTGTAGCCTCATTGCTAGTCTCTGGACTAAATTAGGTCGGTTTCTAGCGACAAATCGACCAAAACATTTATACTGGTCCCAGTGGAGCTGCCTGCTGTGACTGAGGAATCTTGATGAGTGGTCAGACAAAATCAACGGACTCAAAAGAACTCCGACACTCCACATTGTTAGGGTGAACAGCCAATGAGAGGGCCTCCTGGTCCCTATCATTGGCTGTTCTTTCTCAATACGTGTCGGACTCTCTCAAGTGCACCTCCGTCCCTGTCCGCTGGCTGTGGAGGCCTCAGCGATTTCTTTTTATTAATGCTATTTAGGCGGGACGTTAAATCCTGCCCACGAAATGGGCCTAGCAGGCTGGATTTACCCCGGGGAAAATCCAGGATTTTTTTATTTTATTTTTTATTTTAAATTTTTTTTATTTTTTATTCACACAAATTTTTTTTTGCAAATTTTGAATTCATATTTGCAATCAAAGACTCCAAAGTATTTTCAGGAGGTGTAGAATACATCTAGACATGGCTCAAAATAGGGGGCTTGTTTTACTTTTACTCCTAGAGAATTTCAAAATGAGCTTGTTGGGCCTACTTTGCAAGTAAGATTTAGTGACTTGTGCTATTTAGAATTGCAAATTGAATTACAGCCTTTAACCCCTTAATATACAAAGTGCTCTCTAGAATTGACAATTTGAGAAAAATCATCATATTGTAAAGTATTATTTGGAAGAATATTTTGGATGTGATATTGTAGTTAGGTTTTTGGAATCCCTATTCCAAACGCTACGAAGTTTGAACACTAGGGAATGATCTATGTAAGGTTAGTGTAGTGTGTTCAAATGTCACTTTGTACTTAAGTTTTGAAGATAGAATAAAAAATTCCTTCTTATTCCCACTAAATAGCCCAAGAAACACTCAACAGTCCATTATAAGATAAAAGACTCAACATGCATGTCCCTGTCTTGTCTAGTGTTGTAGGGCTCATGGCAATATGTCTGGGACAATATGTCTGGGACAATATGTCAGGGTGGACTGACTTGTTTATGTATGCGATGCAAGACTTGACCTCAGTACAGCCCACTATAGTATTTTGAAACTAGTACAAATATATGTCTGTAGTATTTCAAAAGAAATTAGAATTTAGGATTTAGAAAGTCTTACAATGGATTACCCCTCAGCAACTCTAGGGACAATATTGGCCAATACAGGGGTTAATCGATTCCTACAATTCCAAAATTCAAATTTACCACATACATATGCAATTTTCAATACAAATTCTAATAATAATTAATACAAAATAATTAATAGAATTTTAAATCTAGTTCCCAATTAGGGGTACAGCCCTTTGGGCCGTTCAAAAAATTTGACCCTTTATTTTGATTTGTTTTTAATGAATGATCTTGAATTTTAATTAAAAGCCTTTAAGCCCCATTTTCGTACACTAGTTGATACCTTGGCAATACCCAGTCAGTACCCAGTCAGTAAACCACTTCCTGAATCCAGGTGACAATTTGAGGTTTCATCACCTCGATTGACACTTGTCCAAGTTCCAATCCTAACTCAAGACTTCAATCGGCACCTCACCCTATCTCGGGATCCCGATCCAAATCCCTAATTTGCCAGTTCAACGAAGAATGGCCGGTCTGCCACTACGACGCCGAATTCTTCCGCCGATCATTAATTTAATCCAGATCAATCTCCTCGCAACTTCCGATGCACTCCAATCAAGTCGTAGCAACACTCCAATTACCCCGAATGGATTTTTATCAATTTCTGATTCTTCGGCCTCCCTCTAGCAGTTCTGACCCTTGCGACACCGGCCTGAACAGATTTGCAATCTCAATCATCTGTGCACACACAACAATTCTCCCGCACCATCCCCGCTACTCTGTACTTCATAGCCTGATCACCACGTCCTCAAATCGTCAACGAAATCTCTCAATGTTTCCTAGGGCAATTTTTAGTTCGAGAATTCAAAACCAGATCGCCCGTTTTCATTGATTCTTGACTTCGCTCTAATTGTATATCTCTTCTTCGAACTGCTACACTTTTGTCAATCTTCTCACACCATTCAGATTCTTGAAGAAACTGCAGCGCTTGCGTAAGCCCGTGATTGACTGGCCACTCCCAGATCTCAGTTCAAAATGAAAACCGCAAATTCCAGTCCTTGCTACGCCTCTATTCCTCACCGAAACATTCTAATTTCCACCGATTGCTCACCGTGTGCACAGATGCTTTCCGAAATTCAAAAACACACACAAAACTCTTGATTGCTCCTCAACAAATTCAGGAAATTCCACGCAATACAACACCATAAACAACACAATTGAAGAAATAGCACTTCTATTACAAACAGCACATTACGTGCAAGAATTACAGCACAATTTAGAATGAATACCCCAAGAGGAGAGAAAATGAGAGAAAAGAGAGGAATTAAAGGTGAAATTTGAGGGTGATCGGAGGTGGTACGAGGCGTGTCTCGACCTGTGGAATCTCCTCGCGCGCCTCTGAATCCCTAATTTCCCATCTTTTCTTTATTTGTGCCAGTCTCTTTATCTTTTTCCTTTTCTTTTTATCTTTTTTTTTCTGGAACTTTTCCTTTTCCTTTTATTTTGCCTTTTTGCCCTTTTCTATTAATTTGTGGCTACTTACTAAAGTATCTTTGTACTTTTTGGAACTTTTAGTGTACTTTGAACTACTTTAACACTAAATACTCAAAATATATATAAATAATATAGGAAATGCCATAAAAAAATTGAAAAAGTTCTACAAAAAGCTGAAAAGCTAGACTACAGATATACAAAGAAAAGTTGAAGACTTTGAGTTTTAGATTTCATTTGTATGGTTAAATTTACCAATGCTATCACCAATATTTTTTTTTTATAAATTTTGAAAATAAAATTTCAAAACTCCTTCAAAATTTGATTACAAGCAAAATATTATCATTTTTGGAATAAAACTTGTTCCAATAAATTTGAAATTGGAAGTTCTCTTGACATAGTGGTTTTTTGAAATTTTTGTATTTTTCAAATCTATGACCTCATTTTTGCAAATCTGATTTTGAACTAGAGTTAGTGCAATTTTGGCTTGGTCAACAACTTGATACACTTCCACATTTATAGTTTTAGAAAAATATGCATTCTAGTAATACCAAATCCAGCCATTAGATAAGAAAACAACTTGATAAAATATCTTTGCAAATAAAGATGACTATCCCTGAATCCTCTAAGTGCTCAACCATCTATTAGATCAATGATGAATGTTGTTAAAAATACACTTTATTCAATATATGGTCATTGACAAAACTTAAAAAACAAAACATGTAACAAATCAATAGAAAGAAGAATAATTGCTCTACATGAATCAATGATATAGTTATGTTGGTGGAAGCTTCAATAATTTATTATAAATTTCTAAAAATAATTTTACTATCTTTAAATGGACAAAAAAATAATACTAAACCTTTGGTGCAAGATTAAAGTCTAGTGAAATTAACTACCCTTGCCACATTGGACTTTGAATTCTTTGATAGACCATTTATAATAATATGAATAATTGAATAAAAAAAATCATCTCTAAAGTAGTTTGAATTTCTAATTTATCTCAAGTTCTTAAAACTTCTAGTTTTATAATTACTACAGTTTTATGTAGTTTTTTGACGTGTCATAGGCAATTTGGCATTCAAAGTCTTTTACAATATAAAGATTCTTGATTTAAGGGAAGCAAGAGATCTCTTGCCTTGAAGTTTAAGAATGCTATGTTTGTATCAATTGACAATCTCAAATAACAACCAATTCAATTAGAGAATCTCCCTAATTTATAACATAATCCTACAAATTATGTACAAGTAGTCTCCATGTCTCCATAAGTGAAATTTCATTTGTATAAAAAGAATTATCTTATAAATAAAGTAGTAATATTAGTGTCACTACAAACTTATTGTCATTTTTTTTAACATTTGCATGATAAAATATTATTTTAGTATTGTAGAAGTTTAAATATATTACAAATATTTTGATTTTAGTAAATGAGAGTCACAAATACTAATAGAAGTGTTATTGTCAATGAGACTTGTGAATATAATCATTTATTTAACAATATTGATTCTTACCATATGCTAAATACTACTAATTCTTAAAGGATTTAGTATGGAGGCAATACCTTAGCTCATAAAGTTTTTTGTAACCTAACATAGGTTTTGAGAAATTTGGACATTTAAAATGAAGTATTAGATTTGTTTTTCTCATTTCTTCTCGAGATTAGAAAATCAAACAAACTTCTAGTGGATCTAGTTTTTATGACAATCTGAAAGTTGAAAATAATAACAATAATAATAATAATAATATTATTATTATTATTATTATTATTATTTTTTGAGTCAAACTTAGGTAGGTGGAATGCAACATTATTTTGCTTTGAAAATTTTCATAATTCTTCCTAACTTGAGGCTATACTCAAATATTAAGTCCCTTAATCTTTCTTGCAAAGGAAATTTGGATCATGGGGCTCAAAAATTCAACAAAAGTCACATCATCAATAGTTTTGGCAATCTTGGAAAAACATTTTGTTCTATTATGCAAACTATATTTTTGCACATATATTACCTTCAAATCCCAAATTTTTTACATGCAACCCTAATATTAGTCAAAAATAAGATCCTATAGTTATAAATTTTAAAAATGAATTAAATTAGATTTATAGTCCCTTTTGTAGGAAGTTATAATTTTTTCTAGTTTTTTATAAGTATTTGCCAATTATTGATCTATGAATCTTTAGGGGTTAAAAAAAGTAGAGGAGTGACCTTTTCTCTATTTTTATTATACATTTTCATAGAATGCAGTAGAGCTAGAGTGACAATCAATGATATTATTTTGTAGTTGAGACTAGATGAAACGTGGTTAAAGGGTTAAATTATATTAAGAAATGAATGAAAACAATCACTTGGATTAAAATTTTGGTAATGGAAGACAAGATTTTAGTTCCAATTTAGTCTTTAAGGTAGGGATACCTAAAATTGTCCTTCTTTCTTATGTGAATAGTTTCTATTTTTAGGTTGATGAAAATTTTAATTTTTTTTCGATTGGTGAAGGATAGGAGATTTGATTGCATCAAAAAACAATCATTTGGATACCATACACAATAATTATGAAGGATCAAAGTATTTTTAGATATATATTCTAAATTAGTTTCTTCAAGAATGAGGTACATTCTGATTTAAAAGATGTAAGGTAAAACAGCCCATTGTGGACTCCTAGAAATGACCCCATTAAGGTTTTCTTCTAGCTAATGAAAATTTGAACCACAATCAATGTCTTAGCTAATTGGAATGGAGTGATTAATGATCATAATAGGAACTTTCAACTTTTCAGTGTTAATTCATTATAGGAAGTGATTCCTTTAGGGCTTCCATGTTAAAAAATATTGGAACTGCATTAGGTGAGTTTGATGAGCATTATGGATACAATTTTTGTTGATTTGGAAGAAGTCTAGAGACCATGATGGGTAGAACACTTTAAAAATTTATAACAAATTCATATTTTGTTGAAAAAATATAATTTCAATTGCTATCATCATTTTTGACAATTGTCTATATGTATGAAAAAATTAGAAAATTACACCAATAATATGAAGGCAAATTCCTCATTTAGTCCGTAATGGACTATTTTACTTTAAGGTAGCAAGTCCATAAAGTGCCCTTTAAGAAATGAAACTGAATTTAGGGAGGTGAAACTTCTTGAAATATTTTTTTTAGTAAATTTTCTTTAAAAGACAAATGGAATTGGCATCTATCCCAAGTCATTTCATTTTTTTGGAGCTTTGTGGAGTTAGTTTTGAATTTTTGAAGTTGAAATGGCATCTCTCTATATCATAAATTAGATTGTTTGTTTTGTTTGTTATGGTGTAATTTCCTAAACTATGTGTCCCTAGTTTGCATACTTCATATGGTTGAAAGCCCTTAATGAGGAGGGGTGCATGGGCTTTGTTTCATAGCATTTGGACCTACAATGTGAATGTGATAGAATTTCAAAGTTTTTATGAATTAAAAAATTAGAAAATTATTTTAATTTTAATGTAATGTGGCAACAATAAAAGGCACACACTAGTACTTTAAGTTAGGCTATTTGTTTGTTTATTTGTTTGTTTATAGTTTTGTTTGTTATAGTGAGATTTGTTGCACCATATGTCCACCAATTGTATTTTTGGTACTGTTGAAAAGCTTTGTGTGAGGATGGGTGCGTGGGCTTTGTTTCGTGAAGTTTGGACCTAAGGCATGATAATTATTGAATTTTGGAATTACAATGATTTAAAAAATTAGAAAATTATTTATATTATATTATATTGTGGCAACGGCATAGAATACACTAGTAGGGCTCTAGAATCACCCACCTCTTTAGATGTATACAATTTGTACATTGTTGGTACAATATAAAAACATCATGTATAGATAGTTTACATTTGAGTAGGTGGACAAATTTAGAACTTGAGCAGTTTAAGAACCTCCTACCACATTAAAATAAATTTGGGGCCTCTAAAAGACTATGAGTTATTGGCCCTTGTAAATGCTGAAACTGAGGAATGCAAATCTGATGTGGTCGAGAGAGTGCTAGGTCATTAGTTTTAAAAAAATTAGATTTTTTTTGCATTTCAAGACCAAACTTTTTTTTTAATAATTTTTTTTCTTTGTCATTATTGGCATGACAATAGCTAGCAATATTGGGAACAAAATTGAAATGGCCCTCTGGAGGCCTCAAATTTTCCCTAATGTATTGTTTGTTAGCATCTCATTTTGTGGAGCTCTTGCATTTGGGTGTCCCTACCTTAACTCCTAAATGAATTTGACTATGTTTCACCAAAACCACTCAAAAATTGCCATTTCTAGTACAAGTACCAAATTTTTGAAGAAAAATCACTTTTAAACACATGTAACCATAGGATCTTATAGTATGCTAGTTTGAAAAGATGTGCAAAAAATTTCAGAAATTCCTACCATGTAGATTGCAAGATATTAGCATTTGAAGTGAAAAAAATCCTTTTTTTGGCCCTAAGAAAATCTAGGTAGTTGCACTTCATAAGGTTTTCATTTGTATTAAAAAAAATGCCCCAAATGTTGGTTATTCTTTACATTCATTCTTTAAGTCAATTTGGCTACATGCTTGAAAAATTTCAGATCATTTGGAATTGTACAACATATAGGAAAAAAATAGTAAGTACAAAGAAGGAGAAAATGATTCAAAATACTAAATTGTTAATAATTTATTTATGGAATTGAAAATTGCCAATTCCAATGGTTGTAATGTTGTAACAAGCAATCTATACCTAATGTTTTTATTTTTTTCCAAAATTTTTGAAAATTGAATTAAATAAAGGACTTTGAAGTTTGTCTTAGTGTAGAGATTCAATAATGACCCACAAACTCTTGCAAACTAAAACCCCTCATAACTTTTGACTCATTGATTGAAATGAAATGATCCAAAGCTTTCAAAGTATATATAAATCCAGAGAACCAATTTCAAATTTTAATTTCTGAAAAAAGTCATTTTTAAAGAAGTTCTTTTTACTGCCCGAGCTGCCTGACGAGTACTGAAAACACATATTATACAATAACTTTTTAACTATGTAGTCAAACATTATGAAAATTTTTGGGCCTTAAAGCTACTCCTTGAACACATGTCGTGTTAAAATTTCAAGGAAAAAAAAATAAAAACTCCATGTGTAGTGAGCTGCCCAAAATTTCTATATTGCCAAAAAACGCAGTTTGGGCATTTAGGGGTTAATAAGAACAAGCAACTACACTATGATTGGCTCTATCCCTACAGCATTAACACTCTTTTTGAGCAAGGTAAGACCTACTCAAGTTTCCCCAAATGTAGCTTCCACCAATGCCAAGCCTCCTCCTTTGCTGTCCAAAGCCAATAAATTTTGCCGTCTATCAAATTTACGCCAGCTCGAACATTGGCTGGGCAGCTCCTCCAAAAACAGGGCAGGATGAAGGAATTTACGATTTCCCACAGAAAGAGGCGGTCTCAATGATTCCATCCGACTTGTACCGAAAGTTCGTCACTCAACAGTGCAACTTGCAGGCTGGTGAGGGCGCAGGTTCTGGAAGGACGACGGAACTCAAATTCTCCAGTAAGCTTGCAGTGCGTCCTTCCGCGAGTTCTGTTTTGCAATTTGTCTGTTCCGGTGGTCGTCAGTCGTCACTGGTCACCTCACTGGCTTCCTCCTCCTCACTGATAATAGCTTAAAGCCTGGAAGCATCGGAAAACTCTTTTTTAAAAATTGTTTCAAATTTTAAATGGTTTTGTGACTTTTGTCGTAGGAAACTTATAAAGCTGGCATGGCTGGCTTGCATCTCACGATGTGCGCATCATCACCTTCATCTTCCTTCGCTTTCTGTCGTTTCGACGTCCGTACTCTTGGGGAATTCCTTGTTTCTACCCTTCGCATGTTTTTGACTCTTTCGACAAAGTCAGAGAACTCCGACGATCACACTCATCCCCTGAGTGGCTTAGCTGAAGTAGAACAATATAGAATTCAATATACGGAGATCCGCTTAAAAACAGGAACAGCAGCGCCAATTCGTCATTACTACATCCAGCGCTTTTGCTGTTCTCTTTTTCGTGTGCTATATTTCTCTCTGTTCTAAGAGGTTTTGGCATGCTTTTCTTGGCATCGCTTCTTGTGTTGGGAGAGAGTCCGTGGGAAGAAAGTGACGAGAGGACATAAGTTAAAGAGGTTATGAATTGTGGAGGGGGAAGTGCATATGTCGTGAAGCGGTTTTATGTTTTCTTGGACCATTAGCTATCGAGATTCTGTTTTGTTCGCACTGTGTTGAGGACGCGCGCGAGGAGTGCGAGTGAGAAGTACTTAAGTTCATCGAGTGAAAGCAGAGAGGCTGTTTAGTGCTTCTCTTTCTCTTGCGAAGCACGCCATTGGATCCCGAAAGTAGCAGATGCGATGAGATAGTGAAGTGATTTTATTTTATTTGGAAACTTTAGCTCACTGATCTGTTTTGTATCCACTGTGCTGAGGAAGCGAGAAGTACGTGTGGTTGAGTGCGAGGTACTTAAAGCTCATCGTCGTTATTCCGAAGCAGAAAGTGCTTTTCGTTTTGTTGCGGAGCACGTGATTGCATCTGGAAAGAGACTCGTCGTGGAGGATGAGTCATTGAGTTTTACATTTTTTTCCTTTTGTAGCCACAGCGTTCGCGACACGCCGGCCAACTTCAAGGTTGAGTACTTCTTTCTGAGTCAGAGAGGGGGAGATTGTTTCGAAAATGATATTGCCTCTGTCCTTTCGCACAGAAGTGTGACCTTGTCGGATTCGCTGTCTTTCCCTCCTCTTGCGCACCGTCAATGCAACGAGCAAATAGTCTTTAAAGGGTAGAACCTTCTCGTGTTTTTTTCACGAAATTGTGGTAGAGCTCGCGAATCTGTTTCTCGAGTTTCTATACTGTTTGTTCGAGATTCTTCTTCTTGGTGGCTTCTACCTGCTGCTACTGCTCCTTGTTGTACACATCGTTGTTTCTCGCTGAGGACAGTTGGTAGTGCGGACACTACACAGCCGCTGTAGAAACAGTTTCGCTTCTGACGTCCTCGTCGATGAGCATGAGTTGGTCTCCGGAGAGCGCTGCAAGTGCCTACAGGGATGCGCTCAAATTGGTAAGTGGCATCATCTGTGAGATGAATTACGTCAACTCTTTCTGCGGCATTATTATATATGACTATATGAAACTGCTAATGTGGTAGGAATCAATTTACGCATAGTGCAAGCATGTGTCTCTTTCTTGGAGAGGCTTTTTAAGTTTTGTGACGTGTTCGTGAGCATAGTATATCTGTTTGCGTCGTTCACACTTTTGCTGTGTTATTACTGTTTCTAATCTTTCCTTTTTCATCTTGCAGAGTAAGATAGCAAAGCAAAGGAAGTACACCATAGCAGGCACAGAACCACACAGCACAGAGTTCATAGCCGCCTTGGCCGCCGGGATTGAAGCGAAACTCATTGTTGAAGTCAGTTCATGTGCTGGCCCGTCCACTATTGCACTTGCTGTTGCAGCGCGGCAAACAGGCGGCCGCTTGATTTGCATCTTATCCAATTCTCAAGCTCTTCTCGATGCTATGGTGGCGATGAAGGAGCTGGGATTGTCCCGAGTCGTCGAGTTTATGATCGGAGACGCAGAAGACATTCTTCCTCAGTATGTAGATGTGGATTTCGCTTTGATCGATTGTATGAAGGAGCATAATGTGGAGCTCTTTGAAGTGTTACGATTCAACTCTACAAGGGCTGTCGTGGTTGCCGACAACCTGTTCGATAGGAAAGCAACAGCTGCGTATGGGAAAATCATTAAGAACAGACCAGGAGCGCGGTCTATAACTCTGCCTATTGGCAAGGGTATAGAGATTTCTAGACTGGAAGAGGACAATGGTAGGAGCCATCAAGGAAGAAGGCTTACCAAACGAGTCAGCTGGGCCATGGATCTAGAGAAAATGTATTCAAACGACATTCTGCAGTGCTAGTGGCTATCCCTCTGAACTTTCACTTTTCTCAGCACTTCAAACACTTGAGGGCCTAAAAACCGACAATTGGGATGCACATCAAGAGCCACATCTGAAGAACTTGTCTGTGAAACTTTTCCAGAAAAATAGGCCTCGAGGTTGTGCTCGAGGAACTAGTAGCTCGTTGCCCCTGATTTTTTACGAACATAAGAGCGTCCCGGTGAGCGACTAGTTTTTTTGGGGATCTGAGTCTCTAAACATCCCTCGTGGGAAACAGTTTTTCCTTATGTAGGTGCATGCTGGCATGTTGCTTACAACTGTCGAATCCTGTTTTTTGAATTGATATAGATGGGCCTCGTGTGGCTGCCGAAGTATGACGAGTCTGCGTTGAGGCAGGCTGAGTTCAACGCACGAGCACTTCGCTAGTGGTTGATGTACAGTTTTGTATAAATACTCTACATTAGGTGTGTGATACTGAATGATACATTACTGTTAGTTGTCGTGTGAGAAGACGTGACAAATCGGAGTGTTGTGAAAAACACCGACGTCCAAATCGGACTTTTATTTTAGCCCAGCTGTGGCGAACATTTACTTCAACGCACGCATCCTTTTTGCCATTGGCTTGGGAAGAGCGTTGAATAGTCAAGACAAGCTTTGACTTGTAATTGTTCATGAATACTGTGAACTTGGCCCGGTCTACTTGGTGTTGTATGGTTCATAAGTTCTGGTGCATAAGGACCTCGGTAGCTACTATCCTTCACTTGAACCGAAGAACGCTTCCTTGTCGTGTTATAATATTATTTTGCGAAGGAGGCAGTGTCCGGTGTAGCTTGAGTGATTGTTGTGTACCAATATGGCCTACCACCATAGCACGCTAGTTATAAGAGCATCGCCACTGCTCCTTGCCAAGCAACTTGTCATCAACTGTTTGTGCATCTCCGCCCCTCGCAAAGTCACACACAAGGCAATATGAAAGTGGGCACTGTCCCCTTCAAATGTAAGCCGCGGGCTGGTAGGATAAAGGGGAGAGCATCTCTCACCAAACACCCTAGAATGTTGTGTCTTTACCGAATCTCCTTCTTGCCGAACTTGGATAGGAAGATCCTATCACAGTACTTGCAACTTGGATGAGCAATCATGGTTGGGACATATGCCAAGGGGAACTCATCACTGCAAATTTGAGCCTCTCTAAACCCCAGATTGTGCAGGTTGTGGTTGTGCACATTTCAGGCAAGACTCTAGATGAATCACTTTTGGGTGAACTTTGCACTTAGGTGTACTTTCCTAAAGGGTCTTACATTACAGATTTTGATACAAGGGTGCCTATTAATACTTGTCAAGGTGCACGGCACAAGTCGTTCGAAGCTTGAGCACCTGATCAAAAGATAAAATACAGGAAGTTTGGGCTAGCGAGTATTCTAAGAATAGAGAGTTGGATAAAACCTGAACACTATGATCCTGTTCTCCTGGATGGAGAATCATCTTCTGCAAGTCTAGAAAGTGCCCAAGTAGTGCCACCACTTCCTTTGGCTTCTTCAAACTGTAAAATGTTTTTGTGGAAACGTCTAAGACTGCTGCGATGTCCTACACTGATGAATGTGATACCCACTTCCTGGATTGCTGTGTACAGACTTACCTGCAAATTGTTACATACACACAACTTCATTCAGTGAGAAGAAAACTCTGTCTGACACTTAAGCGACCAAACTCTCGTTAAGAACCTTGGAAATCACGACAGTGTATTTTGCATTAGCTTTGCCAGGCAGAATCTCACATAGTATAGGTTCAAGAGGGTAATACACTACATCTGGAGAGATGTAGTGTATTACATGAAAATGTAAGGTAACCACATCTAAAACCACAGTATAAAGCGCTGACCATAATTACTAGTATAATAATTTGCAGACTATTTAAACATTCTTGTTATAAAATCAACGAGGATTCTAATACACCAGAGAATGCATTAATTGGGTACCATATGCAATAATAATAAGCGATCAAAGTTTTATAAGTATAGTATGTAAAATTGACATCTAATCTTCAGGTGATATCAAAACATTATTCAGAAGGTTGGAAATTCGTTGTTGAGAGTTGAAACTAAAAAAAAAATACGTCAAGAACGAAGAAGAAACCAGTATTAAGTCAATAAAACTGAGAAGAAACCAGAGAGAAGACCAGCAATAGGTAGGACCATTTTATAATCCCTGTGGAAATATGGGCTAATTTAAACTACCTTTTTCTGTATGGACCTCAGATTCATTGCTGAATTATGTGTTATGGCACATTTTCATTATGCAAGATTTAGGGGTGTTACATTTTGGTATCACAATTAGGAACCTCTACCCAAACCCAACAATAGTGGGACAGATGATGCAATTTCCTTGCTTCTTTAAGCAGGATAAGCAACATTTTTTCTTGGGCCTACCATTGTAAGGGCGATGAGGCTCAGACTTGCCCTCCTGCTCAGTAGCCTTGCAATGGTGAAGCTACTCAAAAGAGTTGCTTACCCAACACCTATCGGAGAAGAGATTGTATATTGAATGTGGTGACAAATTAAAAGGAGCGCATTGTACCTCATTGTTTTCATCCAACGCGCTGGTAGATTCATCCATAAGAGCTAACTGAGGTCGAGACAGTAAAAGGCGTGCAAACGCGAGGCGCTGTTGCTCTCCCAGTGATAGTACACTCGCCCATTCCACGTACGAATCCAAACCATCACAGCGATCCATCAAGTGTCCTAATCGAACACGGTCTAGTACCTGAACGAGCTGATCATCGTTCGGAGGTAGCCCCTGCACTACTTTCGATTTGACATTGTCTCTTTTCGAAACGAAGGGCAAAGAACCTGTACAAGACGTGAAATATCAGCAAGTACATCCCTGGCACTGATCCTGCCACTGTACAAAATCTATAGGGTCATTTGCACAAAGGGCGTCTTAGATCGAAAGTTGACTACGTCAGGCAAGGGCGAAAAATATACCATTAGAAGTGTCTACACGGACTTCTTCTTCGCTCCACCTTGGGTAAAGTAGTTGCTGGCGAAGAGTGCCAAGCACCATGTATGGCCGCTGTGGCAAGAAAAAAACCTCACCGCTCCCCATGCTCTCAGCATCTTGCACTATGGCCCCATTCGTCTTATCTTGAAATCCACTCTGAAATGACACAGAACTGTAAGATGCCACCCTCTACGGTACGATTAGAACTCTTCAGCTGAAAAGGAGAGACTTCTTTCATTCCAATTCAATTGAGGCGCTTTTACCTTACTTTGCATCATCTGAGTCACTTCAGATAATGAAGCGGATAATTCTCTCCAAAGAGGATAAATAATCACCCACACACTTAGAAGCCAGTACATCTACGTTTCTCTAATAGAAAGCCGTATTCGAAATCTGTGATCAAGAATACAATCGTCAAGATTGATTATTGCAGCTCATTACCTCTTCGACCAAATTTTGGCCTGAGTTTCCAATGTTTTCATTATGCATCTCACTAGCATCTCCCATTCTCATGTCCTCGCCTCCTTCCTCCACACGATGTTTCACGTATCTCTTGATTGTGCCGGAACCCGATCTCCAAAGCCCAGCAATGGCCCGTAATAAGGATGTCTTACCACTCCCACTTGCGCCCATAATCTGTAAAACAGGACGTCGCTCAAAAGTTACAAGCTGTAACTCACCAATAGTTTCAAAAGTCGCCCTCGCGGGTATAGATACTATCTGCTGAGCTAAATCACCTAAAATAACTATGTCACTGTTCCAGGACCTGTTGTTTCATTACACATTCATGCAAGGGCATTACAACAATTCCACTAGTGTGGGACACTAGATGATCAAAGCACATGCAGCTAGTATGCTTGCTCAAAGTGAAAAGACAGAAGAGAAAGAGGGAGCGCGATGCTCACCAGCAAATCCTCTCCTTTATTTACGACCAAAGAAAGTTCTGTGAAGAGTGACATGGAGTACTGAGGAGTAAACAATGTTACGTTCTCAAGTACGAGAAGAGCATGCGATGAGCTTGTCGACTCTTGGACATCAACTAAATTAATACGCGACTTTGATATCGACGTTGACGTCGAACCGATAACCGTTCCTTCGGGTTCAGGCTGATCAATTGAAGTCCCTCCATTTTGGAATGTGACTTGTGAGAGCGCATTCTGCTCATCCAAAATATCAGTAAATTCACCTGAAAAAGTAATACCACCGAGTATCAGACAGGAAAATTACCAAATTGAGCAACCCAAACCATCAAATACGATGCAAGTCAGAAGGAGATAACCCGGATAATGAAAAACGAATTTCGCCTCAAAACGTACCAAGCCGGTCCACCACGGCAGAGAAAGCAGTAAGTGACTGAAATTGGTAGACGATGATGGAGAAGTCGCTCAGAACATTGTTAAATGCCGAAAAGGATTGATTAATTACACCGAATTCTATCTTTCCAGCAAAATACAAGGGTGCTACCACGGCTGCTGGCAAGAGCTGTATGAGATAGCGGTAGAAGCTCGTAAAAAAGTCCAGGTTCCTTGACGAAATAAGTAGTTGCTGCCACCCACATGCATAAAATGTGTAAGGAAATGGAGATGATGTCTACGGCCATTCACAAGCCTAGTTTCTCAGGTCAGCAAGTGAATACTTCTTCTCTTCCTTCAAAAGAAGTAGAGAGTTCAACGACAAAACTGGCAAACTACAAAACAAGAATTGTACTGTCAATACAAGCAGTCAGACCACATGTACTTAAAACCTAACGCAGAAAATTGCACTTAAGAATTCACCATTTAAGCTAAACAGTGTCCGGAAAAATTGAGATTCCCACATATTGAATACCAACAAAGAGAATAACATACGGTGTAATTGTCGAAGGACTGCTTGAACCGCTGGAGCAGGAGTTGTATCTCGCTGGTCTCGCCTCCGTAGAAAGCTATTGACTCTGCATTTTCTCGAACACGGACTAATCCATATCGGAAATCTGCTTCCTTCTTTTCTTGCATAAAATTAAGCCCTACCAAGTTCTGCCGAATGTTACACACCATTAGCAACGTACTCACAGCATGTCATCACAATAGGAGTATAAAGTGAGATCACGCAATAAAACAACGCTATGGGAAAGACTACGTCAATCAAGCTAGTGTGAAAAGGCACCCAAAAACAAATGGAGAAAGATAACCGTTGGAGAAAGCTCTCACCCTGCCTAATAACACGCTTAAGGCAGTCCCTCCTATTGAATAAACTAGGAGAACAAAGAATAATGGAGGATAAATTCCATAGAGAATTCCGCTGAAGGATATCAGGTTGATGGTCGCATTGAATAGAGCTAGAGCAAAGCCTAGAGCGCTCCCAGAGAAACTATTCAAGTCGTCAACAATACGTTGATCGGGATTATCAATCATTGACTGAGACTGGATGTTGTAAAACGTTCGATTTTCAAAATACTTGTCCAGGTATTGCGTTGTCATCCACCCACGCCATCTGAGAGCTAGTGTGTCTCTGAAATAATCTCGCAGAACAAAAACCTACCAGGTCAAATCCACATTTTCAGAGATACTCACCAATCTAGAGTGAACACCTTAAGGATTGACCAGTGAAACATCATCGCACTGCTCTGTAAAGTTAAATTCAATGCTCATGCATCCTTGCTTCATTAATTTTTTTATTCCAACAATCAGAACTCAAAAGCTGATAGTTGAAACTTCTCACAAAAACACTCGTCTTACATTAACAAATTTTCTTAATCATGTAAGTTCAAGTGCTTACTGGTATGCCTCCAAGAAATGCCGCAAAATATTTGATGAGCTGGTTATAAAATTGCTCCTGATCCTTGCCTGCAGAATAAAAAAACCTTCTTAAATTAAAGAAACTGTAAGTGTAACTCTTAAGCCTATGTAGATTCGACCGTGATATGTCTGCACACTGCTTGATTGTGGACTGAGGCCAAAGAACATTTACTCACGCTTTCTAGAAAGTCACACTTGCTAGCCTGATTGAAGCTAGCGCAATTCTTGAGATCTTATTAGAGTCAAAGTTGTTATACTTACTCGCTAGGGCATTGTAAAAGTCACGTCCCAGAAAATTGAATCCCACACTTATGCCTGTGGTAGCTAAAGTGAGAGCAAAAACTCCAAGCAACCAGAAGCGGGCCTTCACTTTATCTTCTGAGCTCCAATACGGGGCTGCCACCTTCCAAAACCTTCGGAGAAGAGTAGGCAAATCTGAAGCTAGC
The DNA here is from genome assembly GCA_963969395.1 of Pseudoscleropodium purum. Taxonomy (NCBI): domain Eukaryota; kingdom Viridiplantae; phylum Streptophyta; class Bryopsida; order Hypnales; family Brachytheciaceae; genus Pseudoscleropodium; species Pseudoscleropodium purum. The sequence goes on from OZ017797.1 coordinate 13,821,064, forward strand.
CTCTACAAAGCAACGGCATCCGATGATGTGAGGCACGTGAAATTTGGCTTATCCAGGTTTGAAGAACGGTTGAGACATTGCAATCTCCAACATCTCAGAGGACAGAAATACAGGAAATTGAATAGCACTTACAAGTTTTGAAATTTCAACTCTTGCGTGAAGTGATCAGTATCATTAACCTAAGTCTCGATCATCTATCATACGATTGTGACGTAGATCATTGATATCACGCTCTGAATCTATGCGCATTGTACGTACCGCTCCAGCTCATATTTCACTTTAAGACCTCTCGCATAATCTTAACTCTTCTTTTGCAAAGAAAATTGAGTCACATCTAATACATTATGGATAAAAGAAAGAATTGACTTCCAAATGAGCTAAGGGCTTCAAGGACTCACATTGTTCACAAGATATAGAAAACCGTAGCTTTAAATTCACCACATTAAATTCGTCAATGTAGCAAATGATTCATTTTAGCTTCTTACAAGTCCTTAGGTGGCAAATCTTTCAATATAAGAACCTCAACATGGATTCATTTTTTGTAGACTACTGCTGCAAACTATCGTAATTACAGAATAGCCTATTTGCACCTTTCTCATATGTCACTGACAGTCCTCCAATCTCTGAATTGAAAATTCTGAACTGCCGATACGTCACGAAGAAACTAGCACCAAAGCCATTGAGAGAAAAAGAACCTGTTGCTCAGACGGCGGTAAAAACTCCGCAATGCAGCCATCAAATACCGCTTCAGTCGAAGCGGCCACCACGGGGTCACGACGGAATGAAGCTCCTGGCAACTCCACAGAATCGCCAGCCCTTTCCGCCTTTCCAGGGTTGCCCGTTTCCGCACCTTCGGTTAAGGAGTCGGAGTCCGACGACCTTGCACAAAGACTCTTTCTCTGCCGAAGCGAGACCAGAATTCGAGACGCATGTCGCCTCAACCTCAAATTTCCCTCGCTCGCTGTCCATTTCCTCGACAGTGAAATCTGCGAACTGCACAATGTCCGCGGAGCACGCCATAATTGCGGACAGCGCTCAATTTCCTGCGGCGAAATAACAGAGCGACTGAATTCTCGGGTGCCAAATGAAAGACTCATCCTCACGCTCTATCCAGCTCTGAGGTTCTGAATCAAAACCGCGGCTACCTTGTTTTGTGCTCCCAACCGAATCCTATCACGCCATTTTCTCTCTCCGACAATTTCATGATCCGCGACGCTCTTGCAATTGTCGCAATAAGACTGCGACGACAAGAAATCAACGGTGACCTAAACGCCAAAGAGGACGAAAGGGGATGATAACTTAATGGCCCCGCAATAAAAATGGTTGGAGCTCCGGTGCCGTGTGCAATGGTGCTCTTTCTCCCTCCGCCGCTCGCCAGCAGACAGGATTGCATTTCCAGGGACGGCCAATGCTCGTCGGGAAGACCATCAACTACAGTAATGATATTTAGGGGCGTTTTTTGCATTTGGGGCCAAGCCAAGAAAATAGAAATTGCAAGCACTCTCATGGATGAAATTGAGATCATTTCTAAGTTCTTGACTATTATCATACGTGGTGGTCAGGGCTGGCAAAAAAATAATTCTACAAACAAATGTTAAAAATTTTGTAAATTTCTTTGTAAATTTTTATATGACCAAAAAAAAATATGATAAAATATTGGTGAAATATTTTTCATGTTGGCAAATTAAAATAAAATATTTGGTTATGGTAATGAGAAATCTTAAAGATTTTAATTTCCTTGTCATAGTTTGAACCCTAAAAGAATGTTGAGGTTAAAAGGTTGATGATGGATGACTTTTAAGATTATTGTAGAAATAAAGAATGCACCTATTGGTTCAAAAATTGAATCATTTTTAGCAAAGTACCTTCGAAATAGGGCTTGTCTTTTCATGGTTTAGTGTAAAGAACCTCTTAGTATTGTAGTAACAAACTCTTTAACCTAAGAAGGATGCCATAGACACCAAGTGTCTCATGGATAACTTCACTTGAGATTATAGAATGGGAAAAAAAAAAATTCTCATCTAATATTTATTTTAAAAGTTGCTTGAGTATATTTTTAGTCAATAATATTGCAAATTTCCTCATTATAGTATTATTGACTTTTCTAAAGAAGAAGCTGCTTAATCCATGAATCACCTTTGTAGAATATTTTGACCATTTCTTGCTATTTTCTCTTGATGTGAATTTGAGCCAAAAAAATGATATTTTTTGAATTTGAGTTCAACTAATGAAATGAAGCTTATCAAATTTAATTCCTACTCAAATTATAAATTTTGAAAAATTCATAAATTTCAATATTTTATAAAAATATGAACTTTGGACTTCTAATCATGGTTTATTGATATTCTAACTTTAAATTATACCATGATATCATAAACTACAATATACATCTATGTTGAAAATTTTAGATTTTTTGTGAATATTTTGTATTTTCTATGAATTTTCTTCAATTTTATTTTAAAGAATTTATAGTAATTTCAAATTTTCACCAAAAAGTTTGAAAATTTTTATGACTTATAGTAGACATATGATTTCATCTTTGAAAAATAAATATTAGATTTTTCATTCATATCTAATTGCAAAATGGCATCAAATAGATAGTGATGTATAATGAGGCTTGAAATCAATTGTCATCTATGGGCTTGTCTTTCTAGGGTTAATTATAGATAACCTTTTAAAACTTATAGTCTTCATTGAAGTAATGAAACTACTTACATTTGTCAATATACAAATTTTGGATGAAACATCATTATATATCTCAAATATTTACATTTTTTTTGGCGATTTTGTCTTACTTTTAAAAAATCATATTTTTTGGTGATTTATCTTCTCAAAATCAAAGAATGTTTTGTTGAATATTTCATGTTTGTATTTAGAATCACCACATAGACAACAAATTCTACAAATAGAATCTTTGACTAACCCCCTTGCCATTTGCAAAGTTGAATTGATTGCTATATACAAATGAATGAGAAAGTTTGTATATGTCACAAGACAAAGGATTAGTTGTAGGTTCTTAAAAAAATTGAATTGTGCATTATCCCATAGGCATGTGATTTTTGTGAACCTTTGAACCTATATGTTTTGTTAAGTAAAAATTTGTAAGGGACCTATGACTTTGGAATTAGGATCTAAGGTGAGTGCTTTCAAATGTGCTACATGCTTGTATCATTTTACAGTTTAAAATTAAATTATGCTGTGTTATAAAGTTTCACATTCTTACCATTGATTTAGCTAGGCTTTAGTGCCAATTTAATACACAAGCATATGATATGTGAGTAGCCCTAAACCATACTAGGTATTGGTTGATAAGAGACTACTTGCACAAATGTTATTAACAAGAAAATTATTTGAATTGGACTCTATTTGATGAACTTGGTTGATTGTCATTTATTAATAAGAAGTTTTCAGAATTTATGATAAATTAGAAATTCAAATTAATTCAAAGATGGAATTTCTGATGCAATTATCAATATTAGTACAAATAGTCTACCAACTAGATCCTCAGCCTAATGTAGTGGTACAAATATTTTGTTGTTCAAATCTCTTTGCAATGTAAAAATGAATATGTTATGATGGTAAACATAGTTTCTATAACAATGTTAGTTTAAGTTCACTACACAAAACAATTAAACTAAGGTTTGTCTGTCTATATCAATACACTAAGGTTTAGATTAATTTGGTTTGTTATAAAATAAAGGCTATTGACAATGCTTTCACATAAACAAGTCAAGAGACAATCAAAATAGCTTGTTAGAACTAAAAAATAATCAAGGCTCAAAGTAGGATGGCTTGTGGTGCAATGAATCTAGTAGTTAAACATCAATGGGTGAATGCAAGAAACACTTGTCTTTTTTTGTACTTTTAGCCTCAAGCAGGTGTTTTTTTGCTCATAATTTTTGCATCATATGTTAGTTTAGTATGAAATTTAAAACAAGGTACATGTGGTAATTGTAAACATTGAGTAATTTCTTTCCAATTTTTCCAATTATTTTAATATTTTTAAACAACCTTCAATTGGATGTCTACCTTTGCCATTTTGAGGGGGGTTTAGTACTATTTTCGATCCAAAAATGCAAATTGGAAGATAAAAATTGGATGACAAGGACTTCTACTAAAGTTACACAAGCCTTTGAAGATTTTTTCTAAGAATAGTAAATTTTCCACCTTTACATGTGCTCAAAGTGCACTACCTTTGTGCAATTGCAAAGAACACAAATTTTTTTCCCCCAAAATGAAAATATATGAGAAAGAGCATCTTCAAGTTAGAAAAAATAGAATTTAAACAAATAATAATTTTTTACTATTTTCTAAAAATCAAATAGCAAAGCATCAATTTTCTTGGCATTTTACATTGCTTATTTTTTAAGTATAAATTTTAGAAATAAATTTTTATAGGCCTGAATTTTCACAAAAATACTATTTTGAATGCTTTTCAAATTATCCATGTTTTATTTTATTTTTAAATTTTTCATTCCAAAAGTCATAGTACTCATTGAAATAGGCCGCTTTGAAACAAAAATGGCAAGTATTTCTTGTCGCAACCTTGTTGCACATCCAAAAAAACATATTAGAATGAACATAACTATTATGTGTGGATATATAGACATGCAATCAAAATAATTTGAAATTTAGTGACTGAATCAAACTTGTTTATAAATAATGAGTATGATTTTCACATTAGCTACATCTAGGTCTTCAAAGAAAATGTCTTTAGTATTGTTGGCAATGAAGCTAATATTGTTGCTTCTATAATATTATAGAAGTCATCAAAGCATCAAAAATGGTCTTGCCTTTGTCAAGAGCCTTTGTATGTAGAACTCATTATGATAAGCATGGATGGAGCTCTTTGTAGTACTAAAGGAAAATATAAAGTTTAGACCTCCAATTATCATTAAAGATGAGAAGATGAAAAACAACAATAAATTTTATTAAAGGCTAAGTCTTTTGAAATTAGGGATTACTTTTTATTGCATAATCTACAATTATATTTTTTGGCTTACTTCAAGCTTTTATCAATATTTGCAAAACTAATGGTTCTTCTTCACATATTCTCTTCTAGGTTTGTGTACATTTATTGCATGATTTCTTTACTTCATGATGTTTGCAAAATGTCATTTTGGCTAAGTCTATTCCACAGAGTCTATGTGCCTCTAATATTAGTTTAGCACATAAGTTGAATCTAGAATTTCATAATGTACTAGGTTCTTCATAAATATAGAAATTTCAAAGACTTTGTTTAATTCAAAGAACATAATATCACTAGAAGAAAATTGTGTTACACTCAACAAAACCAATTTAATATTTTTTTATTTCCAACACAAGACTTTGTGTCAGGGTTGACAGGACGGTCGGACGCGGACGCTATGTCCGCTGACATTCGCGGACGCCTTCCACCCCATCCGCCCCATTCGCCCTCCCCGCCCTGTCCGCCCCCGCCCGTCCACCCCTGTCCGCCCGTCCGCCTTCCGACGGCGGGAGGGACGCTGCGTTCGCTGGCGTCCGGGTTACGAACGCTATTTTGGGGCGGACGTAGAGATTCGTCAACCCTGCTTTGTGTTTTACAACGCAAAATTTTGTGCTAGAAACAAAAAATGAGATTGGTTTTGTTGACTATAATGCAATTTTCTTCTAATGTAAACAGTTTTATTAGACTGCAATTTTTAAATGGTGCAAAACATAACATGGAACAAAATGAAGTGCATGTTATTGTAGAAGAACCCAATCAAGGAGATAAATGCAAAACAATTCATTTCCTAGCTAACTAATTAGAGATCTAGGACTTCATTTGCATCCTATAAGGAGAAAAGGTAATCCTGAGGGCACCACTGTCATGCATGTAGGTGACTATCAAGCCAAAATACACATAAGATGAGATTGAGCTCTTAAACAAGGCTACAAGTTCTTGGACAACAAGGAACAATGGCCCAAAAAAAGAAATCTCTCCCCAAAAAATTAGCAAACTACAAGGCCTGAATTGCTCAAGACAATTTAATGATACACAAAAAAATAATTAAAATTTTTTTTAAATAAAAAAAAGTTGTTTACTAGTGATTGAAAACTTTGCAACATCGAAAATCTGATATGGTCAAAGAATTGCCATGTCAAATAATTTAAAATTATATTTTTCACAATTTAAAAATTATATTTATATTTATATATATTAATTTTAATTAATTTTAAAATGGAAATTTTATTTCTTGATTGATTTTTATTATTTTAAATTTTTGACTAGTAATGCACTAGTTCACAACTTAGAAACATTCCCAGAATGGCCCTCCCAAAGTGTCAAATCTCATCTTATTGAAGTCACAATTCCACTGTAGAATGTATTAAAATAGGTTTGATAAGTTAAAATTTCATAGTTTCTTGACGATACCCATAATGATTAAGATTACATAAAGACTTCTATTCAAAGTTCTTTAAAAAAGCAAGGTTTTTGTCTATATGTACTAAAATTGTGAATGAAACAATACAACATTAAATAAACAAAATTACAAACCAAACATGTTCATGAGGAAAAAAGACATTAGATGTTTTAAGGGGGGCTTAGGAGGGCTGTTTCAACCTTTCAAGCCCATTCTTTTAATTGTTAAAGAATGGCTATGGTCAAAAAAACTTAAGTATTTTTATTTCAATTGGTGCCTGTGAGCAAAAGCTATACCACAAAAAGCCTAGAACTGAACTCAATGGGTAGTTCAAAAAAAATCACAAAAAATCAAAATAAATTCTAATTTTTTTTCCCCTAAATTTTTATATTTTTGTCTACATGTGAAGCTTTGATTTGTTCTATTTGAACTTATAATGAGAAAGTTAAAGACAATCTTATTTTTTGGGCAATTTAAGCATCTTCTTGAAAAATAACTTGTAGGATTCATTTTTGAATGCAATTTTTACAATTTTTCATAGTTATTTTTTTGAGAATGTTTTGTTTGCTTGCTAAAACATTCTCACCATTGGGATTATTGTCTTTCAATTCCATCTTGGAGCTATTAACAATTTAGTTTTTTTTTCAATCTTGGACCTATTTCTACTTAACAATTTTTTAAAGAATGAAAATCAAGTGTGTTTTCTTTAAAAAAAAAATAACTTTCAACTCAATTCTTCAACATACATTTTGTTTAATTTAAAGTCTATAGTGCAAAAAAATTCCACAAATGGTCATCAAAGTCATCTGAAATAACAAGCCAATTCAAAAAAAACTTTCTTTTTCAACTTTAAATGCTAATATCTTCCAATCTATATGGTTAAACTTCATGAAATTTTTACCACATGAGCTAAGACAAGTAAAGTAGAAGATCCTACAATTAGATTCTAAAAAAATGATTTTTTTTCGTTTTCTTAGATGAATGTAGCAAAAATGGCAGTTTTGAATGTTTTTTGATAAGAAAATGGCCTTGGAACTTTAAAGGTTAAAATTTTAAAAATAAAATAAAATAATATAATGTGGGCCATGTAGCAATTTCTTTGCCACATTAGGTAGCCACTGCAGTGTCGGGTAGAGAGGAGCGCGCTTTAGGAACACACGGGGTGTTTGGTTGCAACTATATGTTATATATTCGATGTCTTCTTCAATCTTCAATCTTCAAACGGTGCCCGTTGGCCTATCCTGTGTGGGCTCTAGATAGGTATAAAGGTTAAGGAAGGGATAAGGAACCACAAGATATGGGACGGGTAAAACGGGACAGTAGACACGAGCTACTGTCCAAATGATGGGATTCTAAACCTCAAATTCACGGTCTGTTGGCCAAAACTCCAGACCATGAGAACAAGCAAGTCTCGACGATGAGAGCCATTAACCCCACTTCGTCACCACGACAATAAATGGGGTTGAGTTTTGGTTTTACCCAGACCGCCCGCAACAAGGTTTACAAAGCAAAAGGAAATAAAAGACAATGAGCCTCCAAATCAGGCTAGGAATAACAAAGCTACATCCTACACATACATATAAAAAAAACCCAAAACATCCCTCTTCAAGTTTTGGACTCTTCAAATCTTCAATCTTCAAATCTTCATGTTTTAATAAAAACAATGAGAAATCTTCAAAGCAGTACTGTAAAGTAGCTGCGACCTTTTATCTAGTGCCACAGATGGCTTACAACTTCAAATGCTAAGTGCAATAGCATTTTGGAAAGCTAACCCAATAACCTAACACCTCTCCAAATTTCACTTCATTCTAAACTACTGTCTAAACGTTATAGGCAAACAAAGTGGAAGCTCTTCTCTTCCTTGCCAACCAACCACTGCCTTTTCAAACTTCTATAACTTTCGATCTTCAAACCCTAAACACAAGTGTGATAGCAATTTGGAAAGCTAACACATCCGGCTACAACATGTGAAAATTTCACTAAGAACTAAAACTCTGTCCATAAGTTACAGCCCAACAAAGTCTCGGTCTCCTATTTTGAAAACCCACTCAACCTCTAAACTTCTACACTCTATAACTTCTTCAATAAAACTCCAAATAGCTTGTGTGATAGCTATTTAGAGAGTTAAATAAATAAAAAAAACACGCATAAAATTTTCAAAAGAAATCCTTATACTGACCGAAAGTTATGGCCCTCCAAAGTTTCGGCCTTGCTCTTCACAAGTGGCAGCCAACCTCCAAGTCTTCACACCTCCATAACTTCTTCCTCCAAGCTCCAAATCTTAAGTTTAATGACTCTTTGGAAAGCTAAGATTAAGATGAACACACTTCCAAAGTTCCTTTGCAAATTGATGGACTGAACGTCAGCTATGGCTTGACAAAGTCTCAGCCTTTCTTCATGAAAAGCACTAAAACTCCTCAAATTCAAACGCTCATAACTTTTTCATCCTAACTCCAAATCAAACTTGCAAACTCATTTTGGAAAGGCAATTTCACAAGGAACAATCTCACCAAATTTCATTACCAAAAGCCTCATACAATGGGAGATATCACTCTTTGAAGTTTCGGATTTTCTATCACACCAAAATTTCACTATTCACTCCTACACACACACCTACACACACTCTAAGGAATCTCCCAAACTACTTTTCGACCCTTTTTTAAGGCAAGGAGGTGGGGCACATCTGCCCATACTCCTCTCCTTTCAAGCCCCACCAAAGATGCATTTTTCTTTCTCCTTTTATATTTTCCAAATCCACTTAATCCCTTAGCAATTTTAATTAAAAGAAAGGCAAAAATAAATACATGAGCCTTCCAATCAACTAGATAAGTAAAATTAAATGAATAAACCTAATAAAAATATCACTATAAAGTAGCCATGTGCCCTTATGGGTATAAAAATGTTGAAAATCATCCTCTAGTCGCCAAGTCGCGGACTTGGTTGGCTACGGCTTGGTAAGCTAGTGAAGTAGGAAGTTGGACCAATCAACCCGCTATCTACCTCCCCCCTGAGCTGTGCCTGTGACAAGATAGTGCAACACCCGTATGCTAACGGGCGCTCTGTTGCATCAAACCGTGGTTCTCACCACGACCAACTCCTTTTATCTCAACTCTTTGTTTATTGAAACTCAAACACACAAAGCTCAGTAGATATATTTACATGATAGAAGAATTTCCATCAGGACAGCGATGTGATTTTAGAGTTTGGGAACCCAAGGGAACTTGTAGTCCTCTATAGGGGCTAAAAAACATCTAATGGATATTTAGTAATTAATTATTAATGAGAAATTTAAAAATAAATAAATTATATCCTTCAAGCATGTTCCAAACATTTTGATATTTAAATAATTATGCTCTTCTAAAATAAATAAATAGACATGACTTCTATTCCAATTTTGGTTAAAAGTAAAAGTAGACAACTAATTTTATTCTATTTTGAATCACTCACATATGTTTCCATATTGGGATTCATTTTTTATTTCTACTTCATGTTGGTGTTTAGTGGGATATTTAGTACTTATTTATCTAATTATAGAATATCTAAAGTTTATTTTAAAGATTTATTTAGTTAATTAGAACCTCAGAGGTTAAAAAATAAAATATAGTTAAAATATAAACTCTAAAATTGCAATAAAATTTAGATTCTATTTTATCCAAATAAGTAAAACAATACTATACCTGTAAGTGTAGTAGTGAATTATAAAAATAAATAATGAAATTTAAATATATGTAATTTCTTCAACTATCATACCACATCTTTTTTGTAATTGTTTTATATATTATATTCAAGAATTTATTTTCTAGTATTGTGATTTTCATTATAAGCACCATGACAAATTTCATCAAATTTGTAGTTGTGTCAATAGTAATGCTATTTCTTATCCCAAATCCAGTTCATTCTATTCGTCCAACTTTTGTTTCAAAGGATAATATTGTCATAGTTCAAATTCCTCAAAATAGTTCTGTTAATATTACTGTAATACCTTATGGCAATACTTTACCTCTCCCTCCTATCCAATCTCCAATTGTCCATCCTCCTCCAAGTCCAACTAATATATCTATAGAAGCCCCAATCCAACCACCACCTCTTTTACCAACTGAAGTTCCAATTCAATCACCAAATAATGGATCCCCTATGCTATCAATAGAAGAAGCGTCAAGCCAACCTCCAATTTATTCATCAATTAAAGCTCCAATCCAATCACCAATTTATAGTCCTATTGCATCACAAAATTCAATACAACCTCCAATCTATGCTCCAATTCAATCTCCAATCTATACCCCAGTCCAACCACAAGTTACCCCAGTCCTAGCTCCATTCCAAGCTCCAATCCAAACTCCTATTCATACTCCACTTTTAGTTCCAATTCACACCCCAATCTTAGCTCCAATCCACACACCAGTCCAAGCTCCAGTTCACCCCTATATTCTAACTCCAATCCACATTCCGATCCAAGCTCCAATTCACACTCCAATCCAAGCTCCAATTAATACCCAAGTCCTAGCCCCAATACACACTCCAATCCAACCTCCATTCCATGCTCCAATCCAAGCCCCAGTTTATACTCTAATACAACCTGTTTATGCTCCAATCCAAGCTCCAATAGTGTCTCCAGTCCAAGTTCCAATAGCATCTCCAATCCAATCTTCAATAGCATCTCCAATTCAAGCTCCAATAGCGTTTCCAGTCCAATCTCCATTAGCGTCTCCAACCCAAGTTCCAATAGTGTCTCCAAATCAAGCTTCGATAGCATCTTCGGTCCAAGCTCCAATAGCATCTCCAGTTCAAGCTCCGATAGCATCTCCAATCCAAGCTCCAATAGCATCTCCAATCCAAGCTCCAATAGCATCTCCAGTCCAAGATGCAATAGTGTCTTCAAATCAAGCTCCGATAGCATCTTCAATCCAAGCTCCAATAGCATCTCCTGTCCAAGCTCCGATCGCATCTCCAATTCAAGCTCCAATGGCATCTCCAATTCAAGCTCCAATAGCATCTCCGGTTCAAGCTCCAATAGCATCTCCAATCCAAGCTCCAATAGTATCTTCGATTCAAGCTCCAATAGCATCTCCAATTCAAGCTTCAATAGCATCTCCAATCCAAGCTCCAATAGCATCTCCAATGCAAGCTTCAATAGTGTCTCCAATCCAAGCTCCTACCATATTTCCTGAGATCAAAGCTCCAACAACACCTCCGGTGGAAGCTCCAATAACACCTCTAGTCCAAGCTCCAATGGCTCCTCTAGCTGATGTTTCAACCACACCTCCAATCCAAACTCCTATAGTTGGTGAAGTTGAAGTTCCAATGACATCTCCAGTCCAAGCTCCATCGACGCCTCTAATCCAAGTTCTTGTTGATCCTCCAGTTCAAGCTCCAACAACACCTCTAATCCAAGTTCTTGTTGATCCTCCAGTCCAAGCTCCAATAACACCTCCAATTCAAACGATGATAGATCCTCCAAGTGAAGCTCAAAACTGTTAAAATTTCTTGTGTTGACTTTATAATACTTTATATGCTTCGGTCTTCAGCTTAATCTTCCAATGATCTTTGAATTGGTTAGAGAGTGTTAATATATTATGTTATTAATAATTGTGAATGAAAATATATTGAATATATGACATTCACATTTGATATGGTGTGGTATCATATTCACGGAGGTAGATTATTTGCCTAACTTTTTTGTAATGACAATTTTTAACTAGTGCATTCATTTGATGTAATTTTTTATTTATTAACTACACATTGCATATAATTACAATGGATTCTAATTAAGTTGAATGTGTATCAAGAAACAGCCCACCTTACATCCAGTGACTAAACAGAGGCTCAATAATCACATGCTATTCCCTCATCTGTAATTCGTAGCAATGAAGGCAAGTTGATGTAAAGATCATCAGAAGTACAAACATGGTAAAGCAGGCAACCCCCCAAAAGGTGTTGAAAACCACTCATAAGAAGTCATCAAATTTTGAAGGGACTAATTTTGTATCCAAGCCTTTCCCCAAACACTACTTGCGTCTACGAGGCCGTTTCTTCTTAGTAAGCTGAACATTCTTCTCTCTTTTCTCTAACCTCCTTCGCTTCTCGTTCTCAAAACGAGCTGCCAGAGCCTCAATCCTTCTTGTTTCGCCCATGTGCGCTAGCTTAGAATATCTCCTGGGCCAGACCTCACCTATGCTGGCGTGAATCTGCTTCATAACAGGGACTGCATCACTCGACATCCAGGCACCTTTGAAGAAGCTCATGGAATTCAATTTTGGTAATCTAACGTCGTCGTCCAAGTCCAGATTGAAACAACGAGGCGAGTCCTTGAGCCACAATCGTAAGGCATGACCCTTGGTTATCAAAGCACCCTCCCGTGGTGGTCGCATGTAGAATGGAGATCCCATTTCCCACAGGTGTGCTCGTATGGTCTTGTTCAGTGAAACACCATTCTGATATCCTTGAGTTCCAGTGATCATCAGCACCTCCGTCGGTGGCTCTGGAATCCCGTCCAGCGATGCCTTCTGCAAAAACAAAAACAAATTACTCTCATCAGAAAACGACATTTACGGAAACACTTAGAGAGACCAAGTTCATAGAAGGATAACTAGACGAGCGTCCACAGGGTGTCGCTTTTAAAATCAAATATCTTGCATAACAAATAATTGACCGTGACAAAACGACCTAAATGGTCTCGATATTAAGATAACCACAAATGACCCCCCACCCACCCACCGAAATAGATTGACAGAGCTCTTAATGCTAAGTTAAAATGCATCCGATTCACATAGTCCTCGAGATGAGTTCATTTTAGTGTTGACGTAAATGGAGTTGACTTACTGTCACTGTGATGTTAGCGTCATTAGCATTAACTGGATATTACATTAGCAACAATTAAGTGAACATTACGTCAACATGAACAGGACACTAATTCAATATTATCTATAATACGGATCTGATGTTCTATTAGATTTAAACTTCCATTAATAACCCTGTGAATCCAATAGAGGGGATCTTCTGAGATGACATGAGCCGCCCCAATGAATTGAAAATCCATCGTCATAGCACTGGTTGAAAGAGTGAGAAGTAACCTGCATCTCGATGAACCAGTGATTCAGAGCAACAAGAACCGTCCCTGGGGACAAACTTCGGAAGTCAGCCTCCCAGCTTTTCTCCTCCACCCTGCGAAATCCAAAAGTAGTCGACGAGATTCGATCACATTGACACATCAACCTTCACACAAAGGTGCTGCATAAGCGTTGCCAACTTTGTTCAATATAGCTCCGTGACATAGATTATTCATGACGATTCATTTATTTTCTAGTATAGAACAGACTATAATATACCGTAGGACAAGTGGAGGCTTATATAAACGTACCTGGCAAAATTTCTTGGATACATGTCAAGACGCACTGCAAGATTGTAAATATGACCAGCTGTCGCTCGTAATTTGAAGGCCCAAAGTATATCTACCAGAACATTGACCATGCCCTGTCCAGCGTCAGCAGACGAGCCCTGCAGGTATCTAAACCAATCTTCCACCTCGGACATTGGAGCCTCTCTCTCCATAATAAGCCTGAATAAATTAACCAGAACAAATTAGGGCCATCTACTACTGCACGTGAGGACCAATTGAAGAGATTTGAGAGGGATAAACACATTTAGACAGAGTGCATCACGTAAACAATTGCATTAAGCTGACAGAACTACCCCTTCAAGATGAGACTGCAATAACCAGCGGCTCTTACACGAAACTTTCAGCGCCACGATTAAAAAATTTCACATCAAAATAGCACAATGATTGTCCTGAAGGTATACCTGAGTGGAAGCGGACATCCTGCATCACGCAAAGCTGCCAAAAGTCTTAAAAGATCAATCCGATATGCACATTGGCCACAAGCCTGGAGCATACAGATCCAGGTCATATAACCTGGCTCAATCCCAGCTTCAACCATTTCGGTCAATCGCTCCAGCCCAGAGGAATAGTCCATTTTCATCATGCATTCGTTTATGAGTTTGGTGTAAGACGAAGCGTTCGCAGTTTCAACTTGAACAAGCTCGCTATCTATTTGCCCCACATCCGAGAGCATAAGATTGGCTTCATCTGTATGTGGGAGCGGTACTCGTGCAATCTTGCACAAATGCAACTGTTTGTACGATTTTCCTACGGTAATGTTGTGCGAGTCCCACAGTCTCCAGTCCGTGGTGTGAAAACGGCAAAACCTGAGATTTCCACTACCCAATCTCTTCAAACCTAAACCCAGACCACATCTGAGAGATTGATCTCCTGGAGATATAGCATGGATTGCCTTCCATTGCATGAACAAGCAGACCATTGAAAACCTTGACTCATCTGCAGGACGGCACACAGCTTCTGGAGAACGTGTGTATGGTGTAACCATCTGATGAGTATCCAGAGCTTGAAGCCTTGAAGATCCGATGCGATTCATATTCGGTCTGACGTACTTGCTCATATTGCCCTCGAACACAAGAGCGGTTGTCTGCAGAGAAGAACTACTATTTAGATAATTACGGGTCCAACAGCTGAGCTGAAGCAGAACTAGAGGAGTAGTTAACGGAGAGAATCTGACGAGGTTTCACCAAACTCCTGCAAATCCTCCGTTGATGCACTCACCTGCTGTACGGAGTCATCATTCTGCACATCAATGCTAAGAGCTTGCTGCTGAACGGTTTCATCCAGTGTGGGTAAAACCAACTTTTCACCTTCACCTAAATTCAGGTACTTCTTTCCTAAAACGTAGCTAGTGCAAGCATCCAGATCGAATCCACGCTGCTCCATGTCTTTGATAATCTCTGCAGTTTCCGCGACATTCTTGTTTGCGATGCAGCCACTCAATAACGTGTTGTAGGTTATTATATCTGGTCGAAGGCCCGCACGCTCAATCTCTTTCAAGAGAGCAGATGCCATGCCAGGCTGCAAGTCGTACTTGCATCGAGCATTTGCGATTGTGTTGAAGGTGATGATATCAGGCTCACAACCTCGTTGCTCTATAAGCTCAAGAATTTGTTCCACTGCCTCCCATTGTCCTTGCTTGGCATACACACCTAAAATTGCATTAAAGACCTGCAAAAACAACCCCTCATGAGCTTCCACCAGGGAAATCTGCTCGCTTGCAAATCCAAAAGCTGCACCAAAGGAAGCAACGGCATATGCCACACTGACATGAAGTTCATCTCAGTAAAAAAAAAATCGCTGAGCAAAAGCCATAGAGCAGTCTTTTTCCAACCCCGGGATGATTGCCCCTGCAATCTTCTACTGCTCAAACAGCGCAAATTTTTTATTGTACCTCTTCTAGAAGCTTTGAATGTTGGCATTAAAGCGCAAAGGACCAAGAATTCACGGTTTCGAAATGAACAATTTGATTGGATCACATGGTGAAAAATATAATTCAAATGGGATCAAATTTCATGTAACCAGAATTAGTGATTAACACTGCATGTGTTCGTCAAAAATAATAAATAATTGGACAAAGGAAAGTCCCTATCTGAACTATTCAAAAACTGCTAAACTAAACAGAGGCACAATTTGGGTTTAGGGTTTTGGGTGGTCAAAACTCAATGCAAACTGCTAGCAAAACCGTAGTTCCGGCCAGTTGAGTATCCTCACCTGAATGCAGGACGAAAGCTGCGGTTCAGTTTTCACAAAAAGCTCCCGAGCAGCCTCCAATTGGTTTGCCCTCCCGAGAATGTGAAGCATTGTTGCAAGCAGGCGAGGATTAGGAGTATACCAATTTTGAAGGTTAAGCCACTCATAAAGCTCCAGTGCCCGTTGCCAATTTTGATCACCAACGTTCCGCATCACAACAGCCAATTCACCGTTATTCATTTGCTCAGGCCAAGCATCGAGCACATCGGTAACCGGCCTCGGCAACTCCAACGAGCAAATTGCGTTGGACATTCTCCTTGCCCTATTCTTCACGTCCGTTACTTTCCTAAGAGCCAATTTGGATATACTCTGAAGCCTGCGAGCCTGTCCCTTCTGTCGCTGGCGAAATGCCTCTCTCTGCCGAACCATTTCCTCCCTCTGAGAAGGCAAAGTCTCTCCATTCGTGACCACAGATTTTTCTGCCTCTACCAATCCCGCATCCGAGCGGCTCAATTCCTCCCAGTCAGGCAGTCGCGGGCGACCTGCACTCTCCGACTGCCTCGCAATTTTCTGCTGAAGAAGCTCGTCGCCCTTGTGCGGCCACCTCACCTCTGGCTTGGCTCGAGTATACTCAAACTCAGGCCTCTGCTTCTTCCCTTCACTTCGAATCACTCGAACACGCACACAGGGACGTAGAGCAACGCTGAAGGAGGGACGGAAATTCGGTGTGCGGAAAGAGTACAAACGCAGGCGTGAGTGCGGTGTACAAGCTGCAATTGCCGTAGAATTGAGATTGGGGTGGGGCAGACAAGCCATGGAGGATGATCACAAAGCGGCCATGAAACATGAAAAAACAAGAACTGAATGCGTGCATTGATTCCTTATCTCGAACCTTACTCGCAAATTCATTGAAACAAACTATAGAAAAGAACAATTAGCTATGGCAATCACAATCCTTGTCTAGACCCGGCTCTCATCAACTCTCCTCAGCTCAGAAGTCTCTCGTCAACTAAGACAGTATCTGAATGCGAGTTTAAAACCCTAATCTCGAACCTCCTCCTCCCTCATTCAAAAAAACATTTGAAAATTTCTCCAGAAAGCGAAGTTCCGTGAAAGACTGTGAAAATCGATGCAACCAGGAATTAATGGATAGTTCTTCCCAATTTCGGCAGCGACGCTGGAGCTTCAGGATCACTTGGCCATCTTCGACTTGATCTTCACCGTCTGCATCTTAAACCCCTCGGAATGTAGGAATTCATCTCTGTCGCGCTTTCGTCCGATTACAATCCGACGGAGGAGCTTCTCCTCTGATGTACAGAGCGTGGTGGATGGAAGAGGCTCTAGGAACGCGCCACGTCAATAATACAGATATTTTTACATCCTACTCAAGGTGAAACCTCTATGCAACCTGTATTTTACCTTATAACTCTTCAATTGTGGTTTATAATATATGAATTGTGATACATTGATATTTATATTCTATAATTATTATTATTTTATTTTTCATTTGAAACTATTTGGCCAATGTGTTTTTTATGAAATCCCACTAAATTCATGATACAGTATGTAGTCACAGAGGACTTGTGGGCCCTTTAAGGGTTAATAGAAGTTTTTTATATTGAATTCAATAACAATTCGTATGCACTAGTGTGTCTTTGCCATTGTCATAGCCATAGTCAAAATAAAAGTAAAAGTAAGTTTCTATTTTTTTAACTCTTAAAAACTTCAAAATTCAATTACTTTCATACTATAGGACTAAACACTATAAAACAAAGCCTATGCACCTCTTTCATAGAGAATTTTCCAATGGTATTAAGAACACGACCAAGGGTTCACGGTCCATAAGATCTCACTGTAATAAACAACAAAAACAAACAACGTACATTAGAAGAGTTTTGGGGGGTTCAAAAGCTTGTTTCGGGCATGTTCCCTCGTAGCTGTTCCCCACAGCGAGGAGAATGGCCCACTATCAGAATTTTATTTTTCATAAAAATATAAATAAATAAATAAATTTAGTCTCCAAATGAAAAAGAAAAAGAAAAAAAGAATAGGTCAATGACGTGGTAGGGTCTTAGCCACGTCAAATCGCTGCGCCAAACTTATTCCCTAGGTTCGCAGGTTGTGATAACTCGCAAACATCCAGAGGCCCCAAAAATCTTCTAATGATTTCACCTTTAAAGCACCAAGCTATGTTTTGTGTATTATAACAATTTTGGGCAATTTACTATAAATGAAATTTATTATTATTTTTTACATTTTTTGGTAGACAACTTGGGCAACTAAAAAAATTTCTTAAGAAACTCCTTTTATAGGAAAAAAAATTGAAATTGGTTTTCTAGATTAATATATACATAAAAAAAACTTTGAATCATTCCATTTTGATTAATGTAATGAAATGAAAGTTATGTGGAGTTTTAGTTTGCAAGCAGTTATAGATTCTCTACTCTAAAATAAACTTTGAAGTTCTTTATTCAACTCAACTTTCAATATTTTTTGAAAAAAATAAAATCATATGATATAGATTATTTATTACAACATTACAACCACTGGGCTTTGCATTTTTCAATTCCATAACTAAATTTTTAACAATTAGAATTTTGAATCATTCTCTACTTCTTTCTACTTGCTATTTTTTTCCTATATACTATACAATTCCAAATGATTTGAATTTTTTTAAGCACGTAGCCAATTTGCCTTGAATAATGATTCCAAAGAAGCACCACCATTTCAGACATTTCTTCATACAAAAAAAACCTTGTGAAGTGCAATTGCCTAGTTTTTTGTAGGGCTCCAAAAAATATTTTTGTCAATTCAAACAATGATATCTTGCCACAATGGAAATTTCTGAAATTTTTTCCACATCTTTTCAAACAAACTAGTGTACTGCAAAATCCTATGGTTATATGTGTCAAAAAAAATTCTTAAATTTGGTACCCATGCTAGAAATGGTAGTTTGGGAGCGTTTCTAGTAAAAACATTGTCAAAAACCTTTTAGGATTAACCTGTAAATGCCCAAGCCTTCCCAAGTGTGCTTGTCCTATGAAAAAAAGACATGGGTTTATAATTCTCCTCAAAGCAAAAAATTGTTTGTTGCTCAAAATCTACCCGTATAGATGTTTAAAGAACTTATTTATTAGAGTGTATACCAATCTTGAGTGGAAAATTGCATAGGAATTGAAAGATTATAGTAAGAAAAATGTATATATCCTATTTTTAGTATGATATCCCTCCTTACAATGTTTGAATATTTGCATATAAGAGTTTGGAGGGATTAAAGGTGACATGAACAACTAAGAACTTAAATGAACACTTTTATTTGTGTTAGCACACTAAAATGCACCTTTAAAAAACTCAAATTCAAATGAAGAGCTATCAAATTCATTATACAATTGACCTTGCAATTATTAAAATGCGGTTCTTTTTTATAAGTATAAATGTAAATAACTTTGAGTCTACACTTACATGTTTAAATAATGGTGAAAATCATGAAAACACTTCTCTTTCCATTAGGACCATTTTCAAAGCAAATAAATATGTACAAATTTTTAGATCTCAAATTCACTGAATTTGGCAAACTTTGTTCAAACATTAGAAGAGATTTGAGGCAAGAAGATAGCTGTTTCAAGCTTGTTCCTCTAACCAGGAATGAACAATACATTGTCAAATTTTTTTAATAATAAAAAATTAAATTAAATTTTTATCAAAAAATTATTAATTTAAAAAATCTAAAGTGGCAATCGCTACACCATGTCAACCAACTACAATGGTGGAGTTCCCAACGTCCAAGAATCCAAAGAACTTGCAGCCCTATAGACAAGTTAAACTTCTTCTAATGGTTGGAAAAATGAAGTAAAATTAGCAAGCCTTACTCTTCCACTTCTTGACATATATGCCTTTGAAGACCTCTCAAAAATCATGTATTCATCTTCCTCAATGAAAATTAAAAGTTTCTAATAGTCAACCTTCAAAACTGCCCATAAAATTATTTTTAACTAATCAAAAGAATTTAATTGCCCACACCAAAACAAGACTCAAATTTTAGATCCACCATATATGGTTGATTGGAAAATTAGGAGTTAAGATATAATCTACAAAAATACAAGAACATATACATTGCTATTTTTATCTATTATAACTAAAACAAACAAATTGAAACTCTAAAAAATATATGAACTCTACATACACACATTCTACAATTGCATCATATCCCCTAAAAAATTGTTTTGAAGGTAACAATCCATGTAATGCACAAATAAAGTCATATTTATAGAAAATTGGGATAGAATCACCATTTTAAATATGTCCTCACATTATAATTCATTCATATGTATTTTTTTGAGGTAGATATTTGAAAACACTTATCCAAAGAAAACATTGGATATGGCTAAAATATAGTATGACCACATTTTGATGAAGAAGAAGACTCTTAGGTACATAGAATTTTCATTTTCAACACTATTAATTTCTTAAGGATTAGTTGTTCATATTTTGACCAACAAATGAATACAAATATAGCCCAGTGACAAGGATTCTTTGATTCTTCACTCATCTTAACCCCTAAGGAACCAAGTGACTGTTCATTATATGTAAGAAATCTTGGATAGTTTTGCACAAAGTCAATTTTAGTCATATGTTTATAAAATTTTGATATAAGGTATGAGTATATAACCCCTTTACTAGGAATGTAATTATTTCCTGAGTGGGTGCCTAGATGAAAAACTATTGATGTTGTCCTTAATTTTTTTGGCAGCCCTAGTAACTTTAGCTAGCATGTATAACACTCTTGAACATCTACTTCTAAAATTTAGCAAGTGTATGAGTATATATGACATAAGATGAAAATATCCAAAAAAATAATTGTATGTACTTTGGAAATATCAATCTAGGAGGTGTTAAAAGTCTATTCACCCTATTAAATAAGCAGTTAGGGAAAAAAATTCTTCTATCTTCAAACGTTATAATCTTTCAATTCATGTAGTCAAAGTTTTTGAAGTTTTTTCCACACATTCCCATAGTAGTTTAGTACAAATTAGAATAGTGGTTGAATTTTGAAATTTTTTTTATTTTTTTTCTCATTGCCCTAAAAAGTTGTAGTTCTTTACAATTTTTGTCTAAAATGTGCCTTTATCCTTTAGAGGCCAATGTTTAGAGATTTTTATATGAACTCTTGTAATAATTTTGATTGTTGTATTAATTTATGTGCTATATATTTTCAACACGTTTCTTCAAAATATTCTGTTGCTCAAATTGAAGTTCAACAAGATACAAGTATGTTCATCTCAAAAAGTTATATTTCTAGATCTGAAAATTACCTTTAAAATTAACTCGAATAAATATATATAACATAAAACTCTTTAAAGATCTCTATAATTCAAACTTAATATTTTGAATTGAAAAAAAATTCTTATGAATATTGTAATATTCATATGCAATACTACAAAATTTTAGAATGAATTTTCAATTTTTTTTATTAAACTTTCATTGGTTAGTGTAGTAGTAGATCTTGTAGTGAGGATGTGACTAGTCAATCATATTTTTCAACTTTTGTTTAAAATTCATCATACATTATTCTTTCTAAGTTTTATTCTATAATTACATCTTCAATATTTTGGATAATCTCCTAGTCTTTTGGAGGATAAGTGTACAAAATTTGTCTAAATCAATTCCACATTTAATTGAGAATTGACATCATGTTTAAATTTTGGCTTACAAATTGTATGAGTGAATGTAGTTATTAGGCACTCAAGGTGTATAGTGACACTTTGTGTCACTATGCACTCCCCCCCTCAATTTTTATTTAAATTTTTTATTTTACCACCCCCATTCACCCCCACCTATCATTTAGAATTTTATTTAATTTTTTTTATCTCAACCCTCCTCACCCCCACCCCCTCTTGTAATCTTCAGAATCAAAGTTCTTGACAAACAATATGGGACAATTGATCCCGTATCCAATATTGTATCCGTATTTAGTATTTGTATTCAATATCTGTATTTAGTATCTGTATTCAGTATCTGTATTCAATACACGTATTTAGTACTCATATCCAATACCCATATTTGTATTTGTATTCGTATTCGTATTCAGTATTTGTATTTTATATATGAACGGCTCAGATTAAATTTCACAAGATCAACATCTTGTGATTTTTTGAGAAATCAACGTCAATTTTGAGGGTAAGCATTTTTTTCCAAAAAAATCAACGGCTCACAAATTTTTTGAGAGAGGAAGGGGGAACTAATGGGAAACTGGGGTGGGAGGCGAGTTTCAGTGTATAGTAACATTAATTATGATTTACTTTCAAACTTAATTATTATGACCTTCTTTAGAATGAAATTCTAAAACATCTCATTCACTTGTCACACATTAAAACTATGCAAAAATCATGAAAAATTGGTCCCCCAGGTGACAAGTTTAAACAAGCGATTTGAGAATAGTCCATCAAATCCACTCAATCCAATTATATCACAGAGTAATTTTGGACTTCTCTAGTAACTTAATCTTAATTTTTTTTCTTGTGATTTACCAAAGGTGTTTATCAACCAAGATAGCACACCCTTATAGAAATGATATCTACACAAAATGATCAATTATGAAACTTCTTCACTACTCCATAACTTAAGATATAGAGAGAATTGGTAGCTCACGATAATACTCATTTTAAAAGGAAGTAACAATTATTTCAAGCAATTTTTTTTTATACAGCATATTGTAGAAGTAAAGCTAACCTTGATTCTAATTTGACCTTTCAAAGTTTTGTCTTAAATATGACATTTTAAACATGAAAATCTAAGTCTAATTTTGGATATTCCTATTATCAATGCTTCAAAAATTCATAGTTTCTTCACATGTTTTTTAAATATGTTTTCTAAGATAATTTAAATTTTACTTTTAATTGCCAACAAGTGCCAACAAATATTTTAAGACTATTTAATAATAAAAACAATGCCCAAGTACTTATTTGAACAATTTTAGTTGTAAGGTACACATGTGCGTACTCCCATAATTGTATCTACCCCTTTAAAATTATTTTTGATTCAAAAAACAATACAAGAGTTACATTTTGATTGTGCAAAATGTACACAATCAAAACAAAAGAGCCAAAAAGAAATCAAGATCAATTCTTGATCCCTCTATAAACAACACTTTCAAAATACTTAATTTATTTATGCAATGTCTAAATAATACATACTAAAGTGCAACAATTCATCTTTCACTTCCTAATAACACTAAATAATAATCTATATTTAATAATGGTAACTATATTCAATCATTAGTAGTGGTAGTTATAGGTACATTTATCTTAGTTACTTCATCATCACAGACATGTCATGCTCACATGATCTAAAGTTTGGTATTTCATTCTTTTGGAGGCAATGCAAAAAGCAGCTTTCAAAGGAGGAGTGAAGCTCATGGATGAACATGTAAAAGAAATGAAAACATATGTATTCATCCCAAATTGTATACATGCATCCATGATTAAGCAATATCATTCCTACAATTTGTAACAATTGATGAAGTGATTAAATCCATTGAAAATAGGAGAAAATTTCTTCTATTATATAGGTTAGTCTTGTCATGTTTGTCTGGCTTGGCCACTTGTGGCTAGTCAGTTTGTATTTAATTATTGGCAATGGAATTCCATTTCATTTATTTTTTAAAAAAAATCCCTTTCTCCTACAAAAAATCTCCAAATCAAGGATAATTTTTGTCCTACTAGAATGTTCAGTTTTTTTATTTCAATTGTTGTGTAAGCATTGGTTGTGTTGAATGACTCTAAGGGGGCAAGTTACAAGTGATTAGGGAGCATCCCTCTCGTAGCAAGTTTGGCTTTGCCCATATGAGGCATGTTATACTTATTACTTCTTCAAATAGTCATATTAACAATGGATTCAATGACCACTTTGGTGCTATCAAAATTGTTCATGAAGGGGGCCAATTTTATTATTATTATTATGTGTATTTAGGTTGGAAGCAGATATTTCTAGGACCCCATTGCTTTTGCCAACTTTTAAATCATCAAGAATGATGAGTTGGCAATGCTTACAAATGATGCTCAAATATGCCACTTTCTGCATCAATTTGGAATGCTTAACCTCTAAAGGACCATTGTCCCTTTGGGGGACAAATGGGATTTTCAGGTAGGTACCTATGGGTTGAAATTATTACTGGATTTTTTGAACCTTTTTTTGAAGATAGGAAACTTGATTAGCTTTGTGAAAAAATAATTTTTTTTCCAATCAATGCCCAGGAACAAAAGTTATACCCAAATAAGCTCAAAACAAAGAATAGGGGGCAACAAGAAAAATTTTAAAAATTTTAATTTTAAAATTTTAAAATTTTTTTCCTCATAGATTATATTTTCGTGTACATGGAAAGCTTTGATTCATTACATTTGGATTCTATTTGAGAAAGTTATGGACAATCTTGTTTTTTGGGCAATTAGAGCATCTTCTTTGAAAAAATAATTTGTAGGATTCATTTCTGAATGCAATTTTTTCAATTTAAAAAAAAGAAAGTTTCACATGGTTTATCTTTCTTGCTAGAACAATCTCACCTTTGGGATTAGTGCATTTCAATTCCATTTTAGAGATATTAATAATTTAGATTTTCCTTCTATCTCATACCTACTTCTACTTAACAATTTTTTAAAGAATAAAAATTAAGTTTTTTTGAATTATAATTTTTTTCCCTAGACTCTCAAATCAATTTTATAGCATAAATATTTAAAGCTCAAAACTCTATAGAGAAAAAATTAAAAATGTTCAAAGTAAAAAAATTCTAGTCCCGCAATGTGTTGAAAAACTTGTTTTTTCTACTTTAAATACAGATATCTTGCAATCTATGCGGTCAAAAATTCTGAAATTTTATGCACACATTCTCATATTAGTTAGGTGTAAGATACTATGGTTATATGTGAATTTTTTTTTTAATTTGAAACTTTTGCTATAGAAATGGTAGTTTTGAGTGTTTTTTGGCCCAAAAAAGACCTTGGTCCTTTAGGGGTTAAACAATTGCATCCAAGCTGAAGATTTTACATAGATCTAAGAGATGGTTTTCTAGTTTTTGAATGCAAGTATCACTTGCAAAAAGACTAAAAATATAGTTAACCCCTAAATGCCAAGGGTTGCTTTGAGCTTTTTGGACTTTGGTCTAAATTGAACAAAATGCCAACATTTACATAAGTTGTATCAATTTTTTTTGAATTGTAACCATATGAATTCAAACTAGACATGTTAGAGATCTCATAGGAAAAGACTATACAACAACATCACTTATGGAGTGAAAGATTATAATATTTGACCATGAAGGTGTTAACCCCTAAAGGTTTTTGACTATAATTTCACCAAAAACACTCTAAAACTGCCATTTCTAGTGCAAGTACATAATTTTTGAAAAAAAACACTTTTGGACACAAGTAAAATATTTTGAGAAGATGTGGTAAAAATTTCAGAAATTTTCACTGTGCCGATTGCAAGATATTAGCGTTTGAACTCACAAAAATCCTTTTTTTTTTCCTTGCAAAAATCCGGGCAACTGCACTTCACTAGGTCACATTTTCATGAAAAAATGTCTAAAATGGTGGTTACTCTTTGAATTCATTCTTCAAAGAAAGTTGGCTACATGACTCAAAATTTTTAGATCATTTGGAATTGTACAACATATAAGAAAAAATAGTAAGTAGAATGAAGTAGAAAATGATTCAAAGTACTAAATTGTTAATAATTTCTTTATGGAATTGAAAATTTTTGATCCCAATAATGAAAATGTGGTAATAAACAATGTACACCTAAAATTTTTATTTTTTTTCAAAAATATCAAAAATAGAGTAAAATAAAGGGCTTCAAAGTTTATTTTGGAGTAGAGATTCCATAACTATCCACAAACTACTCCAAACTAAAATTCCTCGTAACTTTTGATTCATCCATCCAAATGGAATGATTCAAAGCTTTCCATGTAGATATAAATCTAAAGAATAAATTTCAAATTTTGATTTTTGAAGAAGTTTTTTTTGCTGCCCGGATTGCCCGCCGAACATTGAAAATCACATTTCATACAATAACTTTTTAGCCATGTAGTCAAAAGTTTAAAATAATTGTTGGACCTTAAAGATACTCCTTGGGAAAATGTTGTGTGAAAATTTCAAAAAAAATAAAAATAAAAACTCCATCCATAGTGAGCTGCCCAAAATCGCTATATTGCCAAAAAAATGGGGTTCGGGGCTTTAGGGGTTAAAATTGCAATAGTGATGTGAAGTCTTTCAATCTTGTTTTCACAAGTCAAATCTAAAAATTTGGTGACCAAAAAAATATGAGGTTAAGGGGCTAACATATATATCCCCAATCAATTTATGTCTTCTTGAAACCTACTCTATAATTTCTTTAAATGAATTTTGAATGTAATTTTTTCTCCAAGATTAAGTGTATTTGAGGCTCATTTCCAAGAGCTCTCAACACTAAGGGAAGTCTAGATTGCAATGGATACCCTTGCACAAAATCTTCAATAGAAAAATCAATATCATTTATTTTCAAGATCAGATTTTAGATGCCAAAACTAGATTTCTAGAAGAACTTTCCAAAATTATGAACTACTAAAAATAACAACTTAGCTAGGTTTTATTTAACTTGAAAGATTTGCAAACACCACATTTAGGTGCCTCACACATTTAGGGGCTAATCCCTCGTGGGCAAGATTTTTGGAGGTTATTAGTGGGACAAAGGGAGTAGGAAAATTCATCGCCAAAATATCAGTTCCCTAAAAAGAAATTAAAAAAAAAATAGTATAGCTTTATGAGCAATAAATCGGCCCCCAAATTAAAACCCACTCTGTCACTGCTCCCATCGCGGCTCCTCCTGCCTGCCGCTTCCTGCCAACCTCCAGGGCTCCCACTGACCTTCCCATTCAATACCTGCTCTGCACAAAACAATTCTCTAATACCTAACTTCTGTGCTGCAACTATATTGGAAATTTATTAAAACAAGGAAAGAAAAGCCACTCATACTCCATCAATGCGTGAACTGGGAAGCGTGTCACGTCTGAAGAAGCTCTTTCAGTCATAGAAAATCACTCCTGTCCAGGCCAGGAGCGCCGCAGGCAGAGCTGAAACAGATCATCTTATCTTACAGAAATTAAGTTAAGCTTCAGAGTACAGACTTAAAACAGGCCTAAGCTTAAGACCTCCAATCAAGCAGTGAGCTCATTAATGCTGCTGTCTTCCTTTTTCTTTCACCTGGGATACAAATGAAACGGAATTTCATTGCGAAGGATCAAAATACAAAGCCTGGCATTGACCCTGTTTTTTTTTTCTTTTTTTTTCTTTTTTCACTCTAACTTGGCAATGGAATTTCGATTCATTTCATTTGTTTCAAAAACAACAACAACCCCAATTGAACTGAAACAGCTCATGCATTAACTTCCTTCACTTAATTAGTGACCGCTAAGTTCGCTTTCTCCATCTCTGACCATTGATTTGCGAGACCTAAGTTACAGTACATTTAAGTTGAGTTTACAGCAAGGTTGACATGTTTGTTGACATTGCGCTCACGCTCTTGAAGGCCGCTTTAAAAGTCCTTCACACAGACCTCGACAACTGAAGCCTGATCGTATTGAAAGAAAAGTCCAATCCTCCTGTCAGAGACTGGACGGAGACATCTAAGGGAAGGAGGGCCATAAAGCACCCAGACAGGGCTCTAAAAGCGTGCTCCAATGCAGAAGGATATGTTGGAGATTTGGAGTATACGTTTGGAATGTATCCATAAGTTATGGGACAACACAACCAGCTTCGAAGGTGGGTGCAGCCATTTTATATTTTTATATATTTTTTCAACTGTGCCTAGTTACTGCTGTTGCTACACTGTTCAAATTTTTCTTGGATTTTCTTGTTTGTAAGTGAAAGGAGGTTCCGACACACCAAAGAACACAACATTCAAATACCATATGCAAAAGTTATGAAGGGTTGAAGTTTTCTCTAAGGTAGAGGTTTTGTTATCGTTTCTCACTTCACATATATAGGTACTTATTGATTTTGGAGATGTATAAAGAGTGGATATGGTTCAATGGAACATTTGGGGGAACCTGCCTTAGAGCCATTTGCTACTTTAACTTCAAGAAATTCATGACTAAGTTGAAAAAGGTTCAAAAAAATACAAAACAACATGAGTTTTTTTTTGTTTTTTTTTTATTTTTAAAGGAGAAGGTAATTCAATTTAGAATAAATTTTACAAAGAGATCCAAAGCCCAAACAACCAAGGTACTTTCATGATTGTGAAAAGCCCATAGGCCTAATTAACACTTGATGGGTGTTGAGGACAAAAAGTGGTTGATGAATGACTTTGATGCACCTACAATTGGTTCAATAATCAGAGCAATTTTAGTGACTATCTTAATCATGGAGACTGCGTCTTTTAAAGGTTAAAGAAATCAAGTTGAAGTGGTCAAGCTGTGGCTTCAAACTTGATCACTTCAATTAACTTGAAATTGTTCCAACATGTATTTGATAAGGATACCCTTCTTTCTTAGATATCTAATGTGGGGTGAACATCTATAGTTAAGATTTATATGGATATTATTCATCCTAAATTGTGAATTTAGATACATGTTTTCAAAATTTTCAACTTGAAAAAAATTATAGTTGAAAAATTGGAGTTGTACACCACCACGTTCAAATACTAGTATGAATAATTTTTTAGGCCTACAAATTTTTACTTAAAATATACACCTTTTGAACATAAGATCTGAAAATAAATTGTAGGTAATATGTATATCCTATAAGTAGAAGATTGGATCATCACTTTTTTTTCTCTTGAATATAAGATTCAATATGTACCCAAATATAACTATTCTATGGAATTCCTTTTCTTGATGATTTTTTTAATTAAAAATAAATACCTTAATTTTGGCAACTTTCTTTAGATTTATCTTTCGCCTTAGGAGTTAGGACTTAAGACATGCATACCAATTGACATTCTTCCCATGTTTCTAATGAAGTATTCAATAGTTCTAAAATAGAAGGTCCATTAAGCAATCATTAGAGAGTAGAAAAATAATTTGGGGAGGTTAGATTTCTTAATATATTTTTCAATAGAATTTCCTTGAAAGACAAATCATTGGAGGATTTTTTGGGGTCAAACAGGGCCATTTCAAGCGATTGCCTCCCGCAATTCCCCTTGTAGTGCAGTGAACACCACACTATCAAAAAAAAAGAAATTAAATCAAAAATTTTAAAATGAAAAACAAAGTTTGAATTTTTTTGGAAAAACGATGTAGTAGTTGCATTGCCACATTAGGTAGCAAGTTTCAAGCAATTCGCAGGGTCCAAGAATGGCTGGAAACTCATAGCCCTCTTGGACCCCAAAAAATCCTCTAATGAGAATTGGCAATCATCTAATCCAAGTCATTTCCGATAGTTTTAGAAACTTTGTGAAATTAGTTTTGAATTTTTGAAGTTGAAATACAATAGTTACCAAAAGCATCCACCTCCTAAAATTTACACTATTTATACATTATTAAAGCAATGAGAAAGAAAAATATACAAATAGTGTACATTTTAAAAAGTGGATGTTTTTAGAGCATGATTGAGTGGTGTATAGGCATGACTCCTACCTTATCATTTTTTTGTTGAAGTTGTCAATTGGATTTTAGGAACTCTAAAGCAAAGTTCTTTTTTCATTTATTTGGGGTAGTACAAAAAGCGATCTTTGTTGGAATGATGCAATTGTTTACACCTATATACATGGATCGAACATGCAAAATGCATATGAAATTTAAATTATTCATCCAAAATAGAGTGATACTGTCCTTAAAATATGTACCAAATTAATGATCTTATCTACTAAAAATAGAAAAATATATTGCCTAATATTCCCTCACAATTTATATTGCTTTTGAGTGAAATGTAGCTAAAAAACAAAGTGCTCCAAAGTCCACATCCATTGAAGTTATTGACTTCCAATTCTAGGGATTTTTTTTTCATTTTTAATGAAATGCCAGTGGCAATACAAAATGTTATAGTAGTGCTCCAAATTTCAACATTCATCTACATAATGCATAGAAAATATCACATTAGTACATATCACATATTCAAAATTCTATTTTTGTCCACAATCAAGTGATTTCATCCAAGATTTTTTTAAATTTGAAGTTTTTTGGCAATTTTTTCCCCTTTAAGTACTATTTTGTTTCAAAGACTTGGAGGAGGACCCATTATTTTGGTGCAAATTGATGACAAATTGCCTAAAAATTGCTATCCAATTTTGACCTACAAATATCAATGTACACTAGACTTTTGGGGATTGGAGTGAAGGCAAATTGCACCAAGAAAAATCCCTTACCAACATTTGTTTGTAAAGAAAGTGAGTATGTAAAAATGAAAGATTTTGCCACAACAACTTCATTGCATATTGTATGAGCACCACGATGGCCTTTCATTTGTTGAGATTTTTCCACTTTAACTCTTGTTCAGATTCAATGTATGGTATTGTATTATAATTCTAATATTTGCACCTGTTGAATCATCATAATTAAATGTTGAAAGAGAATAGAGAAGGAATTTAACTCCTCAAGGACAAAACTAGAATTTAAGGCAATTTTTCAATTTTTGGGTTGGTCCTCCATGGGTGCAATTTTTTTTCTGATTGTGATAGAATTTAGTGTGGAAATGTCATTTGCTCCCATATTTAAGGCCTGAAATTTTTATAGCATTCTGATATACCATTCAAAAGTTATACCCAAAAACATTCCAAGAAAGTTTTTCTTCAATGCATGGGATCTAGTTTAGCATGAATGCAAATACTTGTTACCATTGTAAAGTAACTACACCTAAAATGGACCATTCCTCAAAATCAACCCCTATTTTTGAAGGGAAAGTAAACATGGAAGATATCCAAAATGGAGCACATGCACATTTTGTTGTTTTAACTTCTCTTTGTTGTCATTTCTTCACATGCATCAAATCCATTTTGGCATAACCTACACTCAACACTTTGCATCTCTAAAAATTTGTAACTAATTCACAATGTGTTCAAAAATTATGGAACCACTTGCAATTTGATCATAGTCCTTTGGCAATGTGCAAAAATTGTTGTTCATTTTTTAGAGCATATTGGTTATGCCACAAAGCTTATTCATGCAATTTTAGGTGTAGTTACCATATATTGTACCCAATGGTCTAAATTGGCATTCCTTGTTGAATAATTAATAAAAGTTTCAAAACTTGAATTGGCATATACTTAATAATAGAAAGATTAATTTTCAATCAACATCTCATACACTTTCCAATATGCTTATATTTGGCAATCTACAAAGCCAAATGGTTTGAATTTTTTCCAACACATTCTCATAGGAATGCATAGAAATAATGTTTGTTCACATTTTTTTTCCCAATTTTCACTCAATACATGGAAAATGGCAATTTTAGAACCATTAGCACAAATTCTTAGACTAGTGTAAATTTATGAGATTTATTTTGAATTGAATTTTTTTTGTACTTGATTAAGAGAATGAAAGATTTGCGATGACCACCTTTGGGATTTCAATTTTTCCGAAAAATGAGTTGTCAAGAAAAAAAATTGAAATCTTGTCCATCTAGTTGCTTTTAGTTTTAGTATAAGATGTTTTAGGATATGATAGACCCTTCCAATATCTTTGAAATGTACATTTAATTAATCAATGCCAAACATCTTTAAAATGTACATCTAGTGTAAGATTGTGTACATGTAATTAATCCATATCTACCTCCACTGAAGAAACGATTTTAGAACCTCTACCAAAAAAAACTTTGACCCTTCATAACTTTTGCATACAATATCGAAATGAAACATTTTTTGGGGCATTGAAATCCTCTTTAAGTCACCAACAAGTAAATATAAAACTCTGACAAGTTTGACAGAACTATGACCTGACAGAAAAAGTGGCGCTTGGGGAAGTCCCTACCAATTTCCTAACTGCAAAATATCAGTTCGGTCTCGCAGCTCACCCTGGAGACTCTGGAGAACCTATTGACGGAGTTCTTGACTTGCATACCAAAAGGGGCTACAGAGAGAGTCCTACATATCCTTCCATTGATGAATACCGGTACTACTACTAAGCTTACGAACTTAATAATGTGCAATAGATGGTGATCCCCTGGCGAGATCAACGTTTCAATAATCCTCCGCATTCAAAGCCTCTGTCTGTTTCAGTTCCTCCTCTTACTCTCGTGATTATGATCCCTCCCACTTGCACTTGCACTTGCAACAACACCAGCGGCAGCAGCATCTGCACAGCTTCCTTAGCTGCACATCAGCTGGAGCTGGAGCTCACTCCTTGGAGTCCCTTCCCCTCGCATGCGCGCAGGGAAGCCAAGTCCAGTACGTCCCCTTGCAACTGGTAATGCAGGCTCTCACGTATCCACACCAACGCTATCACCAACTCACCAACGCTTTCATCAATAGCTAGCTCCCAGCGTTACATTCCATTCCCCCTCAAGTCCCGGGACACAAATGCTTGCCTGAAGCTTCCTGAAACACACACACACACACACACACACTCAGCCAGGCTTTGCAGCAGACTCGGGAAACTCAAGTCCAGTCTGTGTGTGTGTCCCTGTGGGTGTAAGTAAGTTAGATGGTGCAGAGGTGAGAGTAGGAGCGGGAGTAGGACTGGACGTGAAGTGTCTGTCAGTCCCGCTGAGCTCATGGACAGGAGGAAATGGATGGGACACACGGGCAGAACTGGTAGACTCGGCTACCCATGCAGGAGCTTCACGGGATTGTGAAGGTGGGAATGGGGTGATAAGAATGGGAATACATGTATCAGCTGTTTGTGGATTGATTTTTTTTCTTTTTTCCTCTTCTTTTTTTTGAGAAATTGGTGGTGCATGTGAGAGAGCAGTTTCTCTCTGACTCGTCGCTAGCTCAGGAGGGGATGATTGCTGCACCTATTGTGCAATAGGTACGACTTCGTGAAGGTGGCCGGAATGGAGGGATTGGAATGGAATATTTGTCAGCTGTTTGTAGATTGTTTTTTCCTTTTTTTTTTCCTTTTTTTTGAGAAATTGGTGGTGTGTGAGAGCATTACTCTTTGACTCCGCGCTAGCTTAGCTCACCATTGGAGTGATGAATTTTGCGTTTGTGGTCAGGTGGGGATGCTTTTGTACTGCACCTGTTAGTGGAATAGGTACGACTTTGCTAACGACTTCGTGGAGGGGGTCTGACATTTCTTGGAAAGTGAGTAGCGCGCGCTGTAGAAGAATGAACTTACTTAGACTTTCTTCGTGAGGTTTGTTGTTGCTGTTTTTGTCCTACATTGTTGACTTCAGTCAAGTTGAAATTTTTTTGGAGATATGTCGGTGGTTTGAAATTAAAGTTGACGTTTGTCCTTTCAAATATCCAGTTACTGAAATGATCATATACGTGCTTTTTAAACCTGGCGAGAGGGAATTTTCGGATGTTGGTGTTTGCTTACTGAGGGAGGCAATCGTCTGTTCCAATACTGTCAAATTATCTTGGGTCTCAGAGACAAGAATTAAAGTAGTCCCCATTCACCTGTATCATCAACAGTTTTGCAAACATGGGGAAGCTTGTTTCGTGATTCTTGTCACAGTTGATATTTCCAAGAATAGGTCGATCGATTTTCTTGGTATTCACGCCCCCTGCTAATTAATCCTGGACTATGTATGATTCCCAATAGGTTCGACTCTGCAGGAGGTATTGTAGCTTGCAATTGGGGCATTCGTTGAATTCGGCGATTGCAATTCGTCGAGATGGCTGCGCCATGGAGCTCTGCAATGCTAACGTTCCTGCCCGTTTTGCTGATGGTTTCATCCCTCATTGCTGGCGTCCACGGCAGAAGACAGGTGAAGAAAATTATTGCATAACCTTTCAAACTTTCAGCACCGTGGATTGCGCATCCCTGATCTGGGAATTATCGGTTAATTGCAAAACATTCAGATAGAATAATACATGTCGCTTGCGTTGCATGCAGCCGTATGTGGTGTACATGGGAGCTTCGAATGTGGAACCATCGCTCGTCGACACTCTCACCACCTCCCATCACTCACTGTTAGCCTCGGCGATGGGCGGGTAAGAAGAAACGAACGCCGTGATGTGCATTAGCTAGGTTATATTTTGTCGATCAAGCATTTCAAACAGCAGCTTCAATTCAATTTCTGCATGCATGCCCCAGGAGCTTACGACTGTATGATATATCATGCTGCATTGAATCAGTGATTCGGAGGAGGGAACAACGGCATTGCTGTATAGTTACAAGCATATGTTCAACGGATTTGCTGCATCCATGACTGCTACGGAAGCAGCCGTGCTAGCAGGTACGTCATACATAAAGTGACAATTGGTCTGTACGTGCAGCTTCCATATATAAAGGTGTCTACGAATATATTCTTTCCTGGATTTCAATTCAGATTTTCATGCTACTGGGAGCATGCACAGTATGTATTGAGGGAATTCCAAACTAATAAAAACAATGAGCCATGAACATGCTTAGTTAGTTGACAAAATCGAGGCATCGAGAAGTCTGCCCAGTCTATTTGTAAGTTGCGGGTGATATTGATTTGAGGCAGATTTGAAGGAAGTCCACATATGTGGTTGTGATTGCTGTTGATGACCTACAGAATCACCTCAAGTGCTGTCGGTGTTTCCGAGCCGACTTCGAAAATTGCACACGACACGCTCCTGGGAGTTTTTAGGGTTGGTGAATGAGTCCGGGAAGGTTCCCAATCACTCGCTGTGGAAGAAAGCCAAATTCGGGAAAAACGTGGTGGTCGGTGTTTTTGATTCTGGTAAAGATTTTCAGTTTCCAATTCGGTGTTTTCAATATGATTGTTGCATAACTTGAATGAAAGACGATCCGCCAATGCAGTAGCCATGCTCTGTTATGCTTAAACCCATCAGCAGCCTGGTTTGAAAGATTCGCAAGTCCCTTGAGATTTTTTCGGATGCTCAATTTCAACTAGATCCCATTTTTCTTGGATCACTGCCGGTATTTTACATTCAAATCATACTGTGCCAGGCATTTGGCCGGAATCAGCCAGTTTCAATGACGATGGCATGGGTCCGATCCCAGACAAATGGAAAGGGGAGTGCGTCACGGCCCAAAGGTTCGGTCCTGAGAATTGCAACAGGTATGGAAGTCGATCTTGATCAACATTGTGTTAGAGCTAGCGCTTGCACTTCTTTATAAACAGATTTTGTCGCACATGAGGATGATGTTTTGGATTACGCATTGCACTGTTTGTTGCCAGAAAGTTGATCGGAGCAAAGTATTACCTCAAAGGCTTCGAAGCACACGTCGGTCCCGTGAATTCCACCGCCGACTTCAGATCTCCACGTGATATTGACGGACATGGCACCCACACATCTTCCACTTCGGCCGGGAACTTCGTTGAAGGTAAAAGAGATCAAGAGATCAAGAGCTCTGCAAATAGCCGTGAGAGCAGATTAGGGTTTAACTGGGTTTATCCCCTAAAGGATCAAGATTTCAACTTCATGCTTCTACAACGATCATAGTCATAGTGAAAAAAAAGGACTTCAGATGGGGATTAATAAAATTAATCAACAGAAGCAGTGAAGAACAGTGCATGTAGTGGTCGAAAAAAGAATAAAAATTGAACACAGGAAAGTCTTCATGAAGCCCAATTTGCGCTTCTTGTTTGTTCTAGTAGATTTGAGTAGGTCACGGGGAATAATCCTATTGTTAAATTTTTATTTATATTTGGTCCAACGCATACAATGTTCCTCACTGATTCTGTTGATCAATAGAATCTTTCCCCGTCTGAATTTTTTATTTCTCAAAATATGATCAATCGAATTGATCGCTTTTGATCGCTTTCAAATTGCTAATTCCTTAGGGTTTAGGATTTAAGTATTTATACCAGTCCGAGTTATCTATTTCTCGCGATACGATTACTCGAATTGATCTCTTTCAAATCGTGATACCCTTAGGTTTAGGGGTCAATTAATTAACTCCTTCTGAATGATCGATTTCCCACAATACGATCAATCGAATTGATCGCTTTCAAATCGTGAATCTTCTCTTTTTAGGGTTTAGTCTTCATTCCTGTCTGAATTGTCGATTATACATAAAATAATGAATCGATTTGATCTATTTCAAATCGTGATTCCTTTAGTGCTTATTGGGTTAAGTATTGATCCCCGTCCGAATGATCGATTTCTCACAATATGATCAATCGAATTGATCTCATCAAATCGTGATTCCTTTAGGGTTTAGATTTCAGTACTCATCCCAGTCCGAATTATCGATTTCTCAGACTATCATGAATCGAATTGATCACTCCCAAACTGTGAATGTTTAAATCGTGAATGCTTAGGGTTCAAGGTTTCAAGGTTTAGAGATCACGGGAAAAGTCTCCCTGCCATTATTTACCAAACATGGCATTGCAGGAGCGAGTACATTGGGTCAAGCAAGAGGCACAGCGAGCGGAGGAGCTCCCCACGCGCACATTGCAGCCTACAAAGTCTGCTGGTCTGGCGGCGGTTGCGATGACTCGGACATCCTGGCGGCTATGGACGAGGCCGTCTTCGATGGCGTGGACGTGTTCTCCGCTTCTCTGGGCAGCGACCCCCCACTCTACCCTTTCTTCTCCGACTCCATCGCCATCGCGTCCTTCCACGCTGTCAGCAGAGGCATTGTCAGCGTCTGCTCCGCTGGAAACGCTGGCCCAACGCCAGGCTCTGTGACAAATGTGGCGCCATGGATTGTCACCGTGGGGGCCAGCAGCATCGACCGCGAGTTCCCTTCCGAGGCTCTCACGCAGGATGGTCAAGTGTTCAATGTAAGCTCGTACTTATCCTGAGCCTGTGCAGCACAATTTCATTTTCAGTAGAAATTGTGTAATGTGAAGATGACCCTAAACCCTAAAACTTGAAACCCTTGAAACCCTTGATCCGCTGAATGTAAGCTCATGCCGGGTTGTAATGTAAAGTCTCCACTCACCATACAGTATGGGAGAGTTTCCATTCACCATACAAATGAAATTTTGAACCTTTTCCTACAACAATCTAGAGAGTTTCTCCACCTCAAACTTTACTCGCAGATTTGATTTGTGTCAAGGTAAAAATCAATTGCTAAAAATTAAATGTCAATAAATTAAGTATTTTACTCTTAGCTCAAATCAAAGCTCACATGCGTGGTCAATGGAGCCTCTACATTACCTATCCTCATCCTGTGCAGCACAATTTCGTTTTTAGTAGAAATTGTGCAAAGTGCAGGTGGCTTTTGATCCGCTGATAATATTTGATGTGCTGCTTATTTATTCTTTGGAGATTTAAATCCTTCGAGCGTCCTTACAGGATTCGGGCATGCAGGATTTACTCTATGTAGAGTATAGCTTAAACTTTCGTCTATTTCATCGATGTTCTCACTATCATATAATCGGTGTCCAATGAGTTCGTCGTGCATGAAAGGTAAATTCTTATTAAGCGAGTTTTGTATAAGCAAATCATAAATTGAGATCGACAGATGCCGTCTCCCTCTAGGTTTAACTACCAGTAGATATACCCTTAATGACAGGATATATCACAGGAAAGTAGTGCTCACTGGAGAGAGTGAGACAGGGGAATTCATACAAATCCGTGTGATACATGATAACATGATAACATGATAATACGTACGAACCCCTGTGTGAATACATGTAAATCCTCATGGTCTCATTTTTCCCGTGGTCCCAAGGAAATGTTGGAACCTGTGAGGTCAAGGGGGATTGCGGAGTTTAACACGGGGGATGTGAAATAGCCTTCCTATGATTGAAAGGAGACGAAAGTGTACATTTGTGCGACTTTGAAATATTTGGTGTCTGCTGTGAGTGTGAATTTTCCGAGGCTCCAAGACTCGGGTCTGATGTTTGGGTGTCCATATGTGCATTTTCAGGGGCAAAGCTCAACTGATCAGAAGCTTCCTGATAAGTATTTTCCTCTCGTCTCAGGAGCTGATGTTGGAATGCCTGGATCTAGTGCGAGGTACCATTTAATCGTTGCCACCCAACCATTTGCATTCCTACAACTTCAGGTGTCTCCAGAGTCCTCAGTTTTCAGAAAATGTGAATCAAGTCAAGAATCCGTATCTCAGTGTAGAGAGTACACAACAGGGTTTTCAGAAAAATAGATTTTTAAGGAAGCTTTTTGACAGACTAGATTGTTATGGGAACTACCATGATATATACGGAAACCTCCTTATGACGCATAGCTAGGCTTTTGAATGGTCATTATGACCATAGGGAGACCTTTCTTTGAGTCTTATATGGAGAAGATTCTCTTTCTGATGCTGTCGAAGTTTCCTAATTCAGCCTAATTTTACCCTGAGCTCTGTAAGTTGAGATTCTTGTCAAGGGTGACTGAAGTTTCTGCATAGGGTTTATATATGACCCGGGAGCCATGTGGCAGTGCACTGTGCCTAAACAATACCTTGGATCCGAGCAAGGTGGCGGGAAAGATTGTGACGTGCGTCCGAGGAGTGAACGGGCGAGTAGAGAAGGGTGGCATTGTGAAAGAAGCAGGAGGAGCAGGTATGGTTTTGGCCAACAATGCTGCAAGTGGGGATGAGCTTCTAGCCGATCCGCATCTCCTGCCAGCCTCTATGATCTCCTACACTGATGGCCTGAAGCTATTCACATACATTAACAATTCCAGGTCAGTTGCAATGGCATCCCTTCGGAGTCGCATCTCATGTGCGCATGCATGACCAATTTTTGCTTTGAAAGCTCGAAAACAACGGCTGGTAGGGCTTTCCTCCAGACTTACGAACTCTGAACTCCTAAAGGACCCAAGGATTCATGGTTTGAAAATGACGGATCAAATTTTATACCGGTGAAGAATGTTGCTTGTGTTGTTCAGATTTCCTAAAGAAAACATGAGTCCCGATTTGGGCGTCTATCTTGGTCCATGAAGGGTTTAATGGCTCTCCTCGAGAGAATTTTCGAAAAAGTTTGACATGTGAGTAATGCAGGTCACCAATGGCAAAGATTACCCCAGCTTACACCAAATTGGGTATTAAACCTGCGCCAGAAATGGCAGCCTTTTCGTCTCAAGGTCCCAACACACTCATTCCTGATATCCTTAAGGTATGATTTCTCAATATCTGGAGTCTAATTGCTGATAGCGGTCTTGTTGAATGGGTTTCTGGAAAAGTGTTCTGGAAATGACTATTGTTGTGGTCAATTTTTGAGTGTCACTCTCTGGTCGGTAACTTGGTCTTCCACACCATGTTAGAAAGTCAAAGTGGTCCGTCTAATGCAAATGAAGAGTCCTATAATCAGTACTGATTGGATTTATCCCTACAGCAGCGCTAGTAGCAACGTTTAACCTTGCTAATAACACTAAAGAGTGATTTCAATGTTGACATTCAACATTGCTACTGAACGTCGTCGAACACGTTTGTTTATAAACATTGCTAAAGCATGTTCCAAAACATTGCACGTAGCTTAAAGCGTTCCTAAACCCTCCAAATTCTTATGGTGAGTGTCTGTAATAATTGGGGGGGTGCAGCCAGACGTGACGGCGCCAGGGTTGAATATTCTAGCTGCTTGGACAGGGGCTGAGTCTCCCACAGGCCTGACTTTTGATGCTCGGCGTGTCCGATACAACATCATCTCTGGAACGTCCATGTCTTGTCCCCACACATCTGGCGTCGCTGCGCTTCTCAAAGCGGCACATTCCAAGTGGAGCCCTGCTGCCATTAAGTCCGCCCTCGTCACCACAGGTACAGCTTTTCCTTCTTCACACTTCCTCAACGCCGCCTGTCACTTTCATAGGCACATGGCACAATGCAGCCAGAAAGAGGAAGGGTGTTTGAGTGAACCTTAGATCTTCAAGATTTAATGGTCTCGATCTAGTTTGATCTAGTTTGATCTAGTTTGGAGGAGAGGAGAGGGTTATGTCCGATAACTGACTCATGCCTAATGACCCCTTGTACTGTACAGTTGTCTATCACATGTGCCTATTAAGTGTGCGCTCTCAAACCTTTGCAATTGCACACTCCTTGTATACCGGTATCCTGAGAGTCTCTCACGTTGTGAACGAAGCTGATTGGATAACTTCTCCATGTCAAGGATTGAGTGTTCTAATCCAGAGGATTAAAGTACATTTACGTCCCATTATTCGTTAGAGTGACCAATAACCGAACGGTAACACTGCAGTAGATGAGGCCACCTTTTCGTTTAGTTCATAAATGAAAGATTTCAAATGTTTGAAAACTGTTGACAATCTTCAAAAACTACGTTTCTGGTAACCCTGTTAATTCACTTACAAACGGCGTTGTTTCTCTCATGAGTGCAGCTACTCAAGAAGATAATCAAGGGAATTTGATCAAAAACGGTTCTATGAAGACTGCCACACCGTTCAGCTATGGGGGAGGTCAGATTGACCCAAATGCGGCGTTTGCCCCGGGATTGATTTATAACGCCAGCTCACTCGACTACACACTTTTCCTGTGTGCGCTTGGGTACAATGGAACATTCCTGCAAGTCTTCACCATTGAGCCGTTTACATGCCCAACCAAAGTACCCTCTGTAGCGGACCTGAATTACCCGTCAGTTGCCATCAGTGACTTATCGGTGAGGAGAACAATTGTGAGAACAGTCACAAATGTAGGACCTGCAAAGAGAACCTACAATTTGACAGTAGAGGAGCCAGAAGGGGTGCGAATAGATTTTGACACAAACCAGCTTGTGTTTCGTCATAAGTATCAAAAGAAGACGTTTAAGATCACATTATCGCCGAGAAAGGCGACTGCAGGATATTCATTTGGTTCTTTTACATGGAGTGATGGCGAGCATCATGTCCGGAGCCCTCTCGCCATTCAAACCATTTTGTAGGAAACAAAAATTCAGGTAGTGGCCTCGCATTCAAAATTTTATTGAAAGACTGAAGACAATAAAACAGCCAAATCTGTCGGATGGTGCGTTTTTCCCCTCTTGACCTGCTGCATTGTTTTTTAAAGGTGGCGTTGAGGAAGATCATCCAGTTCAGTTGCGGCCTATTTGAGCTACTATGTATCTCTAGTGCACATTTTGAAATGTGCATTGCTAAGACATAGTGAGCAAAATATAGCGGCTCAAATAGCCTTGATTGAATAGTGGCACAAATAAGATGGTTTACTTTACTCGTGGAAAAAAAACAGGGAGATTCGGCTTATGCATTGTTTGATTGGTGGAGCTTAATTTTTTTTCGTGGTGTCAGTCATGGTGTTCTCACAGGAGAAAGCTGTGGGAAAACTGTAGACGGGAAGAAGTCATGGTGTTCTCAAAAGTATACACAGATTCCGAGTGGTCCTGATGACCTCTAGCCACCCATGTGAGGAATTTTGCAAATCCATGATTTATTCTTTTTAGAGTGTCAGCCTCCAGGAAGTTTGAAGGTTTTGTACCTCTGGTAGGTAAATGCACCTAAATAGGAAATCGTATGTGAAAGTGAACCTTATCTAGTAAAGGTAGTTCTTGAAGACTACCAGACAGTGAGCTTCTCATATCTCCTAAGATAGGCATGCCAATCACCGCACAGGTGAAATTCAAATCCTTCTCAACAATACCTTCTCAACAATATAATAGGAACTTTCAAGCTATGAAACTTGGCACAATTATTCAATGTCATATTAAGATATACTTTCAAAAAAAAATATGCAAAATCATTTCCTTTTGCAAATTTCATTCCAAGTTCAAAATAACAAAGCTAAAATCTTCTTAAGAAAATCTTATGGCCCTTCACCGCACAATGTGTGGTGATTGTGTAGTGGTGCAAATTGGCGTAAGCTTGGTTTTGTACAGTGGCATGGTGCAAATTGGCATAAGCTTGGTTGTGTGTGGTGACTATGTGGTGTGTGTCTGATTTTAGGAAGTGTATGGTGAATAGTACACTTACCTCATAATTTTCTCACTTACAGCATACCAAGAGATTTATGGGCCACTTTAGATTACAACTATAAAAGCAAAAGGCTTAGAATTTGAAGCAAGTCATGTGCAATGAGGGATGCAATAACAAACTTAAAAATAATCCATTGCATTTATGCTATGTTATGGTACATTTGAAGTCTTGGATGTTCAACCTATTTCAATAAGGTAATAAAGGTAATTTAACCTAAAATTATCCAAATGAGTATTCTATTACTCTTTTGGTAAGAAGACTTTGTAGAAGTATAAACTCAATTTCATAAAGGTTCTAAGTTAGTTCATGAACCTTCCAACCAATGTTAAGAGAGTGTTCTATTGATTTCATGAATGGCTTCTAAATTAGTTAATGATTCTTCTTAATTGGCTTGACATGAGGTATACCTCAATTTCATGATGGTGAACCTTTAATTCTAATAACTTCATGAATCTTCCAAACCAATTTCATAAATCTTTTTGCACTCCATGGTTTTTGTATTTTCAATTTCTCAACTTCTAACCTCTTCATTTCACATTCTTTGCTTTCTTGTTGTGCTTTGGTTCCTCTTTGTTTTGTGTCTATAGAAGCCTCTAACCTTGATGTTGATTTTTCTTTGGTCTTTCATTGCAATACCTCAAGGCTTGAAGCAAGCAATGCTAGTTCTTCTTGGGTCTTCGATTATTGTACATCAAAGCAAGCAATACAAATCTAAAGTACAATAGTTAGAGTGCACAATCTTATGGATTTGAGAGTACAGTGTGGTTGTAGATTTAACTGTGGGAAAAGTATTGGCCACGTGAAATAGAGTGTAGAACATCTTTGTGAAATGAAGTTTATACAATTCATGAACTAATTTTGTGAAGTTGTAAATATGGGTACCAAATCATGAAAGTGTTCAAAGCATGTAGTGAAATTAGTTGAATGTTCAATTTATATTAGTTGTCTATATATTAAACTTGATTTGTGATTCCAATAAAATTGGTAAAACCTATTGCTAAATTGTTTTGTAAAATCACGAAATTGAGTTTTACTTTAGAAAAGTCATTGTACCAAAGGAGTATTACAATGTTTAATTTGTGATATTGTTGAGAGTTAAAGAAGATTTTAGATTCTCATAGCATATATGTTTGGACACCACATAAATGAATTAGTTGTTTTTTTAAGTGTTGAAATTAGTTGACAAATTGACCCTGAGTTCTCATGAATTGAGGTTGTATATTTTAGGTAAGAATTTGTAAGGGGTGGTTTTGCAAGTAAGTTAAAATTAGGTGCTATTACCTAGCTTGAAACCTTGATATTGTAGATAGATTTTGAGAACTTTGAGCATTTTGAGGACTACCTTTTCCTTCTCATTCTTGATTACTTGGATGCTATAAAGTTGACATTGTACAAATCAAAGAAGCAAAATGAAACATGATCTTTACACAAGTCAAGGTGTAGGATTCTAACTTGTGATATGAAACTACTTGTTTTCACTCCTACAATCTAATCACCCTTAGAATGGCATAAACATATCTATGGTTGATTTGCTCTAGATACACAGTCTACTTAGGGATTCTACCTTGTTTTGAAAATTTCAAGGTAGTTTGTGCATGGTTTAACCCTTGAACAACTGGCTAGTCAATGTGGAAATCATCTATTTTTATACCATGTGAATTGTTGGCTTAAGAAAATATAGAAGATTTTCCCATTCCACCTAAAATTCCAAGAATGAATAGTTGCACTTTTGTCTTGCATGGAGAGATTCTTTGTCATTGATGGGCTGAAAAATGTCCAGCAAGTCGTTTATGGGTTAACATTCCTTTCATTATTTTACTTGCAAACTCGTTGAAGCAGTATTTGTCTGTTGTTGGTTTTCTATTTCCCTTGCATTGAAATCACTTACATTTGTGTGACTTCAAAAAATAGTAACGATACTTAAAAAGTTTGACAGTATTGTGTAAATTACTGGCGACAGAATGCTGCTCACTCCATGTCCCTCCCTCACTGGAGTCTGGAACTCTGGAAAAGTTACCGGAAGAAGCTCAACTTAACTTGTCAAGTCCACCAATGTCTGAGAGGAGAGGAACAAGCAGTCAAGCACAAACGAAGTTACGCTTTTTTTTTAAGCAAATCTAGAAGAAATCATTCGGTATCCCAACATCTCAGGCGACCATTAATTGGAGGATTAGTGAGGATAGTCAATAGTCAATACGTTATCACTCACTTTTTGGAAAGGAGAATCACCACCCACAATCAATGAATCAAAATTGTCATTCCACCGAGAAATTGAGATTAATTTTGAATTTCAAAAAATCAAATTGGAATCTCCGTCGCTGGAAATTGGATTTGTGTCTTCTCTCAT
Source organism: Pseudoscleropodium purum (assembly GCA_963969395.1). NCBI lineage: Eukaryota > Viridiplantae > Streptophyta > Bryopsida > Hypnales > Brachytheciaceae > Pseudoscleropodium > Pseudoscleropodium purum. The sequence continues at coordinate 13,865,234 of OZ017797.1, forward strand.
TTGCTGCATTTGTTTTGAATGATGTAAGTTAAAAGGTAAAGCTGACGATCAGAACGCTTCCGTCTCTCAAGGTAAGCTTCAATCCTCCTGTGATTCCTGTCCTTCATTCAATCAATCACCGAGCTGGCGGAGGAAATTTCCCCGAAAGTGGGTACGCAGCGACTGACGGAGTCCTCCTCCGTTTCAAAAATAGCTTCAACTTTTCAGAAAGTAACAAACATTCTTCATGCTCATCCACAAACCCCAACATTCTTTTCGTTGTGTGCACCCTCCGTCGTCGTCTTCACGGCGTTCACGCCCCTGCCGCAGGCACCTCGCTCTCAGTCATGCGGCCCATGTTTTTTTTTATTAAAAACTACCCAATCAAGAATCAAGAGTAGGCATCAATCATGGCCCAAAACTTTTGGCAATGATGCCAGGCTACGGGATCTCATTGCCGAATCTCATCACTTCATTATCAATGCTTTCTTTTTATGTCCATAGTTTGTCTGTGTCTGAACACACAGGTCATCAAATGTGCATCAACATTATTGTGAGTTTCAATTCATGCTTCGATCGAGACTCAGGGAAGTTCAGCGGACCAATTGACTATCTGCCGCAAATAGTGTTGATAACTTGATAAGCTCGATCTCAGATTCGGAAGGTTGAAAGGGTGGAGGAAAATGGGTTGAAGAGAGCCAAGAGCTTTCCAGTTTTTACTTTGGGGTGGGGTGGGGTGGAAGAAGTAAACATCATGTTCCACAAACAATGCACCAAATTGAAGAAAGTTGGATCCAATTGTTGATTCTAAAACCCATGTCTCCATTGCAAGTGAGATCTTTTAATACAAAAGATTATTCATGCACTAACCTAGATAATACAAGTAAATAACATCAACAAGAATAGAGAAGATATGCTAAATATGATGAATAAACTCCACTAATATATAAATTAAGATCTCTAAACCCAATTCCTAGTATAGAGTCTAAATAGCGCTATGAAGTGGTTCCACAAAAAGTTGTAATTTCATTTAGGAACAAAATACAAGCATCAAAATCAATAGCAAGACTTCATAAAACAAGGATGACTTCTTATCTTCTAGTCCCTTTGAAATTCTAATAATTAATTGTCCATCGATAGGACTCTCCCACCCATTTTTGTTGAGTGTAAAAGTCATGTATTTTTGGCAAGTAATTGGATGCTATAATCAAAAAATGACAACAAAGTTCACAACAATTTAAAGACAGATTAAGGTTGATAAAGATGTGGTTCAATAAACGTTGATTTAAGTGAGTTGAATTGTGAATAAATACTTGTAAGTGTAAATTGTAGCTTCAACCAATAAAAATAAATGCTTTTAGAATGTTAAACTAGTGCTTTTAAAACACTCATCCAATGAAATTAAAGTGGTGGGAGATCACTTGATTTTGAACCTTTTTAAGATGGTCATAACCCCACCTACTAACAATTTTACATTTTTGATTTGAAAATTCATATCAATTCAAGTTCTTATTAAATTAATATGATTTCTTTGTATTTTAGTCAATTCAACTAATTTTTTCTCTAAAAAATGTAGGCAACCATCAACCCATTGTACAAGATATCTAGATTGCAGATCTGAGTGTTCATAGGTTGTTCTACCTTATACAAAGAAAGATTCTCAAGTCCAAGTTTGGCCTCCCCTACAAGGACCTACACTGTCGTTTGAAGATTAAATAAATGGTTCTGGATCCCTTCTCCCTTTCCAGTACAGCATTCCTCATAGGCCAAATTTTTTATGATGAGGAGTGTTTTTTTTTCCTTGATGATGTGGAACATTCCAGCCGAATCCACACATGCCCAGACAAGCAAATCACAACAGAAAGGCTAAGCCTTAATTGCTAAAAAAAAATGAAAAAATGAAGTTTCTTGGGACATCTACTTATGGTACTTTTACTTTTCCCCAATTTGTTATCTTATGCTTTTGAGTTTAGACCTCGTCAATGCCACTTCACTGCAGAAAGATTCAGTTGCACCGTCATAGAATTTTAATGAACTCAGAAACCTACCTTGGGCAACACGTGTTTTGGGGGAAAGGCGGTTAAGCAAATGTGGGTACCCCCAACTGCCGCTTTTTGCTATTGTGTGTAGTTATTATTATGATTAGACTGATCAAATTTTCATATTGTCTTGTTGGCAAGTGCAGGAAGGTTCCAATGCACTAAAGAATACAAAATTTGGATATTGTATGCAAAAGTTATGAAGGAACAAAGTTTGGTTTTAAAATAAATTTCTTTCACATAAGTACATAATTGATTTTGGAGATGTACACAAAGTGAAGATGGCGGTTTAGGGTCAATGGTGCATTTGAGGGTGCCGACATTATATCCTTGGACCCTTAAAGATATTTATTTTGTGTTTTGTATATTTGAATGCCTTATATGTTCCAATTATCTCCTTTGTAGTATTTCTTTGGTTGACTTTAGAATGATGGCAAAGTGAGAGTATTTGTGTCATTGGGGTTGGTAAAATGGCAAAGACTTGGCAATTAGGGCAAGGTAGTGTTAATGTTGTAGGGTGCATAGAATGGATTAGATCATGACATCTTTGGAAAAAAGATGAGTGTAAAGAAGTAGTGATTGCATGGCCATTGGTTTATCCCAACCCTAAAGCTTACTATTCTAATTTCTAATGAAGTACAAGTCTCAAAATGCATAAATCTAATAAAAAATTAGTGATTATTTTATTACAACCATTTGATGATTATCTCAATTACTTGTAGAAAAATAAATATTATTAAACACTAAGTGTTCAAACTTGGCTAAGCTCTTTACTATTATGGAAGTAAATCATTGTTTAATATTCTTATGCTCCTCCTACAAGATCAATTTGTTGCAAACATCATTGTTGAAATAGATTTTACTTCTACTACAACATTTGAGTGCAAATTTTCATTTTAATTCGTTGTTCTAATTAAAACAAAGTGGTGGTAAAATTTTAGATATTTTTTACCGTTCATTGATTGTACTATTTGCACATGAAACTTTGAATATAATTAGAATGGTATGAAAATATATTACTTGCCAATAAATTTAAGCAATTAGTTAGTATACAATAATATTGAGAACCTTAAAGGTAGGAGGATTATTACCCAATTAATTTGAAACAATATTCCAAACAAATGATATAGACAAGTAATGCAAGGCAAATAATGAAGATTTCAAGTGAAAGAAGGATACATCGTTTATTATTTTTTTTTAGCAATAGTCAAATTTATACATTCAAAAGTTTACTTTGCAACTTTGACTATGGAATTTCTACCATGAATTGACTTGGGTGTCAAAAGTGATTGCCCCATTTTTAGATATGTTAGCAACAAACATTTGTTACTTTTTGTATTTAAATTCAAAAAAATAAGAAAAGCAAATTATGGTTATTGATTATAGTATTCTTCATATATTCTTTGACGTTTCTTCAAGAACTCCTTTTCTAGTGTAGCAAAAAGAACCAAAATCCTACAAACTTGTCTAGAATTCTAATTGTAGTATAGGATAAAGAAGCTTGTAGGAAGTAAAGATTGGTTGTTGTGCACACTACCCTTTATGTGAAGTCCCATAAAATTTAAAAAATTCTCCTATCAATGTGATGAAAAGCACCAAAAAACTACTTTCCTTACAAACCCAATTACAAATATAGAATAAAGAAGATTATTAGAAATAGAGATTGACTACTAATCATAGATTGTGCAATGCTCCTTATCTTGGCTCCAACATTACTTCCAAAGTTCTCTTATCAATGTAATAAAAAACACCAAGATCCTATAGTATACACTTCATCTCAAAGTTAAGCTTGGAAATTTGGCCATAAATTTTGATTGGAGGCTTGAAATCTCAAACGTATTTTTGGAGATAAAATTTGGTTCAAATTTAGTTGGAATTTTTTTAGTTCAAATTTTTTTGAACAATGTCTTCTATGCCTAAATGAAGTCTCAAATTCTATTATAAACACAATTCATCCTTTTGACCTAACTATAAGTGGTTGAGTTCCTACTAATTCTAATTTGTATGTCCCATATGGATTGTCTTACCTACTACTACCCCACTTGTATAAAGATTTTGTCTTCTCATCTTTCTATATACAAAATATGTGACTTATAAAGTATGATAGGTAGTACTTTAATTTTTTTGATTTTATGTCTTTTAAACTTCCTAAATTCAATTGTGGATCAATTGATTCATTTGTTCAAAGGTGAAGGATATAAGGTAGTTGGTGGCATCCTTGAACAAGTGGTGGAAGTGATTTAGAGGACGATGAACTAATCTTGCTTGCAAAAATACAAAGCACAACGTTGACTTTGCAAGCCAAAAAGAACAATTGAAGAGTTTGAAGGAGAGTGAGGCCAATCGTAGCTTCATGGATGATTTTAAGCTAAAGTTGAAGTCTGTAACTAAAGCCATTGAAGAGAATGATAAAGACTTTGATGCCTTCAAGACCAACTATGATTTGTACTTGAAGAAACGTAGAAGTAGAAAGGCCTATGTAATAGATGAGTATATGGTATAGGAATCAAAACTTGAAACCCTTCAATGTAGACGTTGGGTGGTAGAGCAGAAAAGGCAAGCCCTCAATTTCGAAATAAAAGAAAAAGAATATTATGATGCTGCTGTACAACATGCTTCACAAATAGACCTTTTGGCTATAGTCCCTACATATGGAGAGAAGGATGGAGAATTACAAATGCTTTCGGAACTAGTGAAGTTCCATGGGAAAAAATATGCAATTATGGAAGATGAGGAGCGTAAATTGGGTGCTGAGTGTCAATACTATAGAGCGTGGAATACGTGGTCTGGGGATACCTTTGGGAAAGAAGAAGTAGAGATAGAGGAAATGCAGCCTGAGCCTAGGATGAGTGACTTCCTCATCAGATGAAGAAGTTACAATTGATCATGATTACAATTATAAAAAACATTGCGGAAAAACAATTTTCTTTGATGTTGTGTATGTCAAGTAAATAAATAAATATAATGTTTCAATGGCATTCTACAAACTATAGTGCACATGGTTCAAGCTTTTAATAGTCTTTTCTCATCAATTTGTATAGAGGAAATAGTAGTATTGGCCTATTGCCCTATTGGTTAATTTAGAAAGAAAAATGGATATTCTTTTGTCCCCTTCTCTTTTGACATGGAATTATGTGCTCATATTTGTTTGGAATTAGTAATTGCAATTTCAAGGAAAGGTATAAGAGGTTGGTAACTATTGACTAGGTGTAGACATGTAGTATTTTTGTTCATTTACAGAACTATATTTCCAATTTCTAGAAATATTTTCACTAGATGAATGGGTGTATGTTTTAAGTAAAAATAATACCACAAAAAGCTTAAAACTGAACTCAATGGGCAACTCTCCGAAATGGCAAAAAATAAAAATCAATTGAATTTTTTTTGCTTCTAAAAGACTAAAACCTTATATTTTTGTCTAAATGTGAAGCTTTGATTTGTTCTACTTAGACTAATAATGAAAAAATTATGGACAATCTTATTTTTTGGACAATTTAAGCATCTTTTTGAAAAATTAATTCATAGGAGTCATTTCTAAATTCTAAATGCAATTTCCACAATTTTTGACAAATTTTGGTTCTTAAAATGTGGTGTTTTCTTGTTAAATCAATTCCACCATTGGTATTATTGTCTTTCAATTCCATCTAGGAGTTATTAACAATTTTGGGTTTTCTTCAATCTTGGACCTACTTCTATTTAACAATTTTGTTAAGAATGAAAATCAAGTGTTTTTAACAATAGAAATTTGTCTAGACTTTTAACTTAATTCTTCAACATTAAAAAATTTAAATTCAGAATTTGTAGTGCAAAAAAATTTCAATATTGGTGGTCAAAGTCTACTCAAATTGCAAGCCACTGTTCAAAAAAGCTTTCTTTTTCAACTTTGAATGCTAATATCTTCCAATCTATATAGTCAATTTTCATGAAATTTTTACCACATGAACTAAAACAAGTAAAGTACAAGATCCTATAGTTAGATTCTAATAAAAAAGATTTTTTTGTCTTTAGTGAAAGCAACAAAAGTGGCAGTTTTGAGTGGTTTTGATAGAAAAATGCCATTGGAACTTTAGGGGTTAAAACAATGCATTTAAAAAGAATAACAATTTTTTTCATTTTCAATATAAATGACCATTGACCAAGTATTTGGAATTGAAAGTGATATAAAAAATATTCAAAATGAAAGCAATATAAAATTGCAATAACGAATATAGCACAACGCATTGAAGAGGAATTAGCAAATAACCCTAAACCATGGAGTAGTACAAGCATATTTTCATACTTTCATACTATATAAGCATATGACCATGTACTAGTGGCCTTACATAATGTAGATTTTTATGAGAATGCATATCCGACTATCCATATGTAGAACTAACCAACAATAGAAAGTGCTTATTCTATAAGATTTGGTTCATTCTGAGAACCACTTCCTTCCCCATGTGGAGGACCGTTTGATGAACCCCCAAGCTCAAGCCAACGCTTGCCACGAGTTCGCAAAGTAGGTCCATTTGCATTCAAAATGGAATCCAAGATGTTGGAGTCTTTCAGAGCTTAGAGGGTCCTCCTTGTTTGTGGGGAGTGTTCTTTGAGTAGATAGTCGAGCGCTTGACTCTGATAATAAGGCTTGTATATAGAGTCCAGGTATTGCATAGAATTCAAATCTTCTAGGGAATCATTTTCGTGGTTGGCCATTCTTTGTCCTTCTAAATTCCAACGATGACCTTGCAAATGAGGACCCCACTTCAAGGTTTTTGAATTGATATCAAAATATCCACCAAGGCATTGGTAGAAAATGCCCTCTTGCCTTCATTTTGTGAGTTGCTTCCCATGAGCCTCGGTGTAGTTCTAGTGATTTTGGCTAGGTCAATTTCCCAATTCAATTGCAAACTAGTAGGTCCCTTTTCAAAATCATGTTCTACTTGTCGCCAACTCCAAAGCAAATCTTTGCCCCAAAATTTTGTCTTTGACGTCGTGTCACCATTGTGTTCCCAAGAAGGTGGTATGTAAGTCATCAAATTGAACATGGCATGCAGACAATCATGGAATGGTGCTGAACAAATCACACAATGTTGTCTAATCAAACATTGCGTCATGAGACATTGAGGACGGTACACATGTGTGCAAGATCCAAGTGCCCATCTTCCTTCAGGTCCAAACTACTCTAAACAAATAGGGCATTTCGTATGGTCCAAGACAAAAGATGCAGACTTTGGCCACAATAACTTCTATTGCTTCACTTTGAAATGATTGGACTTTTGGTTTTCATGGTCCCAACCATTGCGTATCTAATCTATAACATTCTTTTTAGCAGGCATAGGCATATTGTTAGGATACATGTCTTCTAACAAAGCCCACAAGGTGAGTTTGCTCTCTCATTTTGGAGCAGCTGCAATGAAGTTTTTGGAAATTTTCTCTAATTCCAAGGCAACTTGTTGTGATCTATCTATGGAAATAATGCAAGCAACCTTCCAATGGTAGTATGCAGCTGCCAACTGTGCCAACCGCCCTCAAAGTGTCAAGTTTTCCGCTTTAAGTTCCAATGCCTTTTCTAAGGCTACAAAGCTTGAAAGCATCGGGAATGAGAGAAAATCTTAGGTCACTTGGAGGTCACCCATGGGATTGGGCCTATCTCTTATAATGGCAATAGGACTTGCATTTGGAAAATTTGTTGGACGCTTTGTATGTTTGGTAGGAGGAGAATGGTAATGGACATCATTTATAAGGTCCCCTACCACCTTGTCTAATTGCATTGGATCATGGTCAATCAAGCTATCATCCATATCAAACAAAGTAAAAGTATCGTAATTTTTTTCTTGGAGGCTTTTCAATTCTGTACATTGTTGAGAAATGATAGTTTTCTATTGCTTGCATTCATCTCACAATCTCTTCACAGTACATTGGAGTGAGGCAATCATGGTGTCTTTGGTCTTCAACAAAACCAAAGCTTGTGTCAAAGTCATAGTGTTCATCCTGGTAGCCACTTGAGGTTGAAGATCTAGAGTGCCATCAACTACTTTCATGGTTGTGTCATCATCCGGTCCAAAGTCATAGACTCTGCTGGCATTTTGTTGTGACAAAATATCATTTGGAATAGTTGTTGATGCTAATCTAGAACCAACCTGCATGGTAGATTGCCTTGTTCTATGTCCTCATGATGGTCTAGCTCCATCATCCATCAGAGTCTAAACTTTAGAAGAGACAACAACCTCTTCAATAGCTCACATGATCCTTGTAATTCGCGTACCATCAGAATCATTATCTTCTTCAAATTCCTCAGTCTCTACTTCTTCAAGTTGGACAATTTTATACACACTTTGAATATGTCCCATCCTTCCTTTTGGGAAAGCCAAAACACCTCTTCGTATTAAACCACTTTCTGGCCGTTGTATGTATGTGCTTTCTTTGACTGTTGTCCAATCAACCTTCTTATTTAGTGCCACCTCAAGATATGTACCTCTTGCAAGGAAAAGAGACACCTCATTTCTTTCAACAAAAGGGGTCCTATAGAAGACTTGCCACAATTCGAAGCATCTTTGTATGAAATCCTTGTTTTCACAGTACTTTAAATTGGCCTTGTTGGTGTGATGATTATAATGATGTCGCCAAGCCGGAAAGAATTTGTTGATGTGACACCATTCAATATACTCTTCGCACATCTGCATAGTCCATGGCTTAGGCTTGTCCTCCCAACCTTTAAAAGTAGGATGGTTTTCACTATTCAGTAGGCACCATTACTTTTAGTGAATGGTACCCCTGCACTTCCAAAGCTTGCCTTTGGTTGCCTTTCTAATTGCACCTACAATGCATGCAACAGCGGAGATAGAAAGTGACATTGTGTTATCTTCAATGCCTACAAATGATTGTTGAAATGAAGACCTTGTGACCATACCAAGAAACGTGATGAAAGTATGAAAAGTTAAAGTTTCAACAAATAGGGCTCATGCATGTAGCCTCAAATGGATATAAGACACCAAGCCAAAATGAAGAAAAGTATTGAACAAGACAAGGGCGACTAAATATATAAGTGGGGCGAGCACGGGTCGGAAGGGACACATGTGGGTAGTAGAAGGGCGACCTTGTGTATTGGGAGGCAACCGCGGGTTTGGAGGCACATGCGAGTCAAAAAGGGGCGACTGTGGGTCTAGGAGGGGCCACTGCAAGTCATGCGGGTGCATGTGGGTCCAAATGGGGCAATTGTGTGTTCAAGAGGGGCAAGCACGGGTTCTAAAGGGAACCTTCTCGCACCTACGGTTGCCCCTCCAAGTCATATCCGCATGTGCCCTCAAAATACGCCATGCGGATGCTAAGTGGCTACCAAATAGACTATGATAAATAAAAGTAATTTAAAAAAAGTCAAAGGATAAAATTGACTTTACTAGACAAATAGGGGGTCTACTGGACGTTTAACAAATTTTGTCTGTTACGTTGTCCATCTGTCAAGGAACACAACCCTAGTGATGTCAGCAACAAGCAACTCTTGATGGCCATCAATATCCAAGTTCAAAATAGCTTCATGAATAATGAGGCCAAAATTAACTCTTTAGTCGTCGATCACTCTCACTTCCCTTAGATGGACCTTGAATTTGATTTTTGCTTGACATTCTTGGATAAATTGAGGATGTACAAAAATCCCGGTTGCCCTAGATCCATGAGACTACAAGCCTTCACTGAATTAATTATATACTCTAAAGTTAATTGCGACTTGGGGGTAGTCATCACTTGTGGATATAGGGGTATTTTTTGCTCCCTTTGTTGTTTAATATAGTTGGTTGCTTCATCCTCTAATATCCCATCTTCTTCATGTTGGTACAAATTGTCTTCCTCCACTCCCGAATGCAACTCCGAACCTGTCCCAACTCCTACCATATTCTGTCCCTATGTAGTAGCTGTTGTCGGTTGAATCAAACACGGGTATCGAGAAGGTGTACTCAATCCCAAGCTTTGTCTTTTCTCAAATCTGGTGTCTCTTTACTTGTTGTCTTTAGTGCGGAAATGGACAAGGATTTGAGTGGATTAGTGGGGCATTTGGCTTGAATATGCCCTACTAACTTGCAACCCCAACATTTACCTTGTTGTTGTTATTCAAGGCACTCAGCTACGGTCCTTGCCAATGTTGTGGTCACTTGCACCACATCAAGCTCCATCATGGTGGAACCGGAACCTCTTTGTAGTAGGGGAGCGCGCATGGTGTTCTCTCTTACATTGGAGATGGGGAATGGAGGACGCATATTTTAACATCGAGACCACAATTGTTCATCAGTTCGAGTTGCTATGGCCATCCATTCATGAAGCCTACATGACTAGGTTTTGGCTGCCGCTATTGAATCTAAAATGTCATCCTTGAAGCCTTCACAAAACTTCGCCATTAAGCTCAATTCACTCCAATCCACTTGGGCTACATGCTCATTGAAGGTAGAGATATATGTCGACACTGATCCTATTTGCCGGATTCTTCCAAGGCAATCTTTGGTGTTGCTTCGCCAATCCATATCTCCATGAACCAAAATCACTACATCCTAAAAACTATCGTAATTATGCAATAAATCATGGGAGCATCCCTCATCAAGTGCTTGAAATATAGGCATCGCCCAATTCTGTGCTACCCCCGTCATATAAGAAAGAGTGTAAGCAATTTTATCTTCATCTCAGTGATAAGTTCATGGCTTACTTCAAAAGATCAACTAAAGTTGGGCAAACCACTTATATACTTTGCCGCCTTTCTTACCAAAAAATTTATTTGGCGCCTCTGTTTTAAGCTCCTTGCTTTCAAATATCAAGTTATCAAAACCATTTGTCGCACGCGCAATCAAGGTGTAAGTATCTTTACACACAAAAACGTAGTAAGATGACACGAATTATCGTCCTAGGAAATTCTAAATGCTTTTCTAAACTCTAATATCTAGATGATCGTTTTCTCCTCTTTCGACTACTCTCTTTCATTCTCTTTTCTGGAATCACTACTATCCAGATTCCTACCCGGATCCAATATCACCCACTTTTCCAATTTTGATCCGTAACAAACTGGTTTTCGATTCCTCTATTTTACCATCAAAGGGTCCGCTATTGATCTTTCAAGGGGTAGGGACTTTACCACTCTTGTCTATTCACTACATGGACAAAAACAAACAAACAATAAACATCCAAATAGTCAAGATGTTGTAGTGCATAGGGTAGATCCGGATCTTCACAACATTCCGGATGGCCGATCCGGAATGTAGGTCATTTAGGACTACATTCACTCCTCCTTACTACATCGACAGATTTTAGATGCTCAAAATTAACAAAAGGGGGTAATCTTTCTAGGTGTATGACAGATTCTAAGGTTGACAGACCTTCTAGTGAGTGGGAGTTTCCTCTGACACTCGATAATCTCTGTACAGAATTGTTTCCAATTTTGGATCTGCACTCACACCACTCTTCATTAGAAACCAGATTACTGTTTTGGTAGTTCAAAGGCACCACGCGCAGCTCCTTCGTCTCATATCTAACATCATTACAATAGTAGTCCCTCAATCTGATCAAGCTATCTAAAATCCGGATTCCTCCTCACCCGTCCTTCTCACATCTCAATACTCAAACAACAAACCAACACAATCCGGATACACGATTGGAGCCAAAATATTTACTAAGTGACTCAAATTCAAGAAGGGAATGGAATACAACAAAATAATTGCTAGGATGGAATGAGAGGGCAACAAACTTGCCTGCCCTTAAAAATCAAAATCAAAACCAAAGTCAACGCCTAAAAAGCCAAAAAGGCATCCCGGAAATCAAGGCAACCAACCAATGAACAACCCAGGATATCTGGAACATCCACAACCCAATTGCCCCGATAAAATCGGAACCCCTAAAACAAACCTAGAACCCAGACCTATACTTGGAAATTCCATTCCGGATAAAAATCCTACCTAACTACTTGTGCTTTATCTCCCCTACCATGCCTTTTTAGAGTTGCTCCCACTTTGACTGTCTAAAGTGTTCATTGAAGCCTTCAGTGGTGTACTCTTTATTGATGACCGAGTTTGGGGTTTCTGTAAAACCTTGGGAGGCGAGTCTTCTGATTCAGTCTCTTCTTCGAATCCGGACTTCAATACCTCTTCTTCCGATTCCTCAATCTCCTCAATCTCTGGATCCTTGGCTTGTGATGATTCATTCAATTCAATCTCAATATGATCCCGTTTCGACGTCGATTATTACATATGGAAAAAATCTTGTGGATGAAACTGAGTTGGATTTGTTGTCGCAGCTTAGAATTTTGATTTTCTTAGTATACACCAAAATAGGAACGGAAACTAGTCATTAGCTAACCGGATCCGATTAGGTGGGGAAGGAAAACTCCGAATTAGCACGGAACGTGAAGTAGTGGGCCTCTTGGATCTAATCCGGTCAGGATTAACTAACGACGGAAACGGAATGTAACACGGATTAGGTCTAGGACCGGATTATGATGATGAACCGGATTATGATGGTAAACCGGATTCATGATGACAAACCGGAAAGGGTCCAGGGACTATATAAGGAGGAGCTTTCACTGTTGCACCCCCTTTTAGAAACTCGACCTTGAGAGCGCGCGGTTGAGTTTTTGGAGTTTGTGCGTCTGGACGTTTGTGTTTTGTCTGTTTTGCTTCCGGTTGAGATCGGAGAGAGGAAGTGAGGAACGGGACGTGTGGCTAGAAGAGAGTGAGGTAGATGTGAGTGGGAATGCCTCCGCTACGTAGGTCGAGACAAGCGAGTCCCTCTGCAAGTGAGGTGAAGCTCCGGAAAGTCATTCCGGTTATTCCCTCCACAGAGCCGGAAAAGTCTCAACTCATGGATGATCTCAAATCCATGGGTTGCGTAGGGTTTGCCGAGAAACCTTGGGGTTTTAGGGAGGAGAGAATGGTCAAGGAGCTCCTCGGAAAGTTGTCCAACTAGTTTGACAACACCGTGAGGGGAACTCCCGTCAGCTGGCACGAGGGGATGTGGAGAGCGGTTTACGGTTTCCGGGCAGGAGGTTTGGGAATGGCGAGCCGGAAGGATGAGTTTGTCCGAGGGAAGTTCAAGGGAGCCGTCAACCCGAAGGACGGATATGCGGTCGAGGATTGCTTGGATGACCGACACCGTCGGCTCCTGCAATTCTTGGTTCCGGTTCTTCACCCGGAAAAGCCGACCAGGGTGACGATCACCCTCGGCAACACCATTTTCGGTGCCCTCAATGGTACCCGGAAAGTGGATTGGGCACGGATCATTTCCGATCTCGTGGCCCAGCTTGTTAGTAGGGTTGGGAAGAAAAGGGCCACTCCAATGTGCCCTTATCTCTTCCACCTCTATCGGGAGAACCAAGTCCTCACCGACATGGAGGAGAGGGCGTGGAAGACGCAGGAAGTGCTCCTAAAGTATGGAGAGTCGGAGACGGATGACAAGGCGGAATCCGATTCCGGGTCAGACCGGGATTCCAGCGAGGAAGAGGAGGAGCCGATGCCGCCGATCAAGCGACAGAAGTTGACGCCTCCATACAAGCGCGGGACGCCTCCCGGTCAAGACAAACCGGCCCCGGAGGAGAAACCGGAAGCCGAGAAGACCAATTCCGGGGGAGATCCGGATATGCAAGATCCGTTCAACGGTCTGATCAACGTCCTCTGCAACATCAGGGCGGATTGGGAGGTCAAGCACAGGACGCTTGCGGCAATCGGCAAGTTGGTGGGTGCGGCACCGGACAGCAAATTGGCGGAACAAGTGGCGGAGTGCATCACGAATCCGGAAGAGACCCGGAAGCAGGAAGCAGAGATCTGCCGGTTGCATGAGGAGGTGGATAAACTGAAGGCAACTCTTTTTGCCTATCAGGAAGACGTGACGGCCGCCCGGGAGATGGCGGAAGAGACTCGGAAGATAGCCGAGCAGATCAAGGCGGTCCTGGGAGAGACCGGAACGGCCGCTGCCAAAGCGAAGCTCTTCGACGAGAAGATCCACGAAGAGAAGAAACTATCCGGTTCCCGGATGGTCCGGATTCTCGCGGACTTCGCTGAGCAGGTGGAGACGGCAATGGTGGAGGGGCGGAAGGCTGCGGACCGGATCGAGGAGAGCAGCCGGAAGCTGACGGGAGCGACGTGCGACAAAGGTATTCACCTTTTGGACATCTCTCTACCGGATCTCTTTCCGGACGCGACCATTCAGAAGGATAGGAAGGATTGGACTCCTGAGTCCAAGAAGTCTGCACGGACTGGGACTCCGGGCACGAGACCGGATATCACCATCGACCTGGAGTCTCCACCCGGACCGAATCCTGCGGAGGGGGAACGGGTCCGGAATTTGAGTGAAGTCTTCGAGGAGCTAGTCCCGGAGGTCGGAAGCCCGACGATAGGATCTCGAGTTGTAGGGTAGATAGGATTTTAATTTCAGTTAGGAGTAGGAGCGGATCCGGATCCGGCTCAACAGTATTAGGTTAGACCGGAAATTAGATTAGGGTGGCGGCGGACCCCACGGGTTTTCCGCTCCTTTTTGTGCTTTTAGGGTTTTTACCCTTTGTATATAAATCGGTTCTTGAGATGGGAACTGGGAGTTGTTCATTTTGCAAACTTCTTGTACTTTTCTATTCTCTTCATTGTGTGTCTCTCTCCAGCGCGACAGGATTGTATGATGTGGAGTTAGGATAGTACGGGTTGGTTTGCGAGTGATTTCTCCCCTTGGTGTTTATTTTCCGATCCTAGGTGCATGTGAGTAGGTACCGAAGAGTTGGGAGTGAACTTAGTTCCTCAGCACGTCTAGAGTTTGAGATTCCGGGTGAGAAAGCCGTTGTTAGGCTAGGCGGGTAGGGAGGGATTCCTTAGCTGCGCTAGAACTCCCGGGTGGGAAATCCGGTTGAGTGTCCGATCTCCTGTGAGGTCTCACCACCCGTATGGGTAACGGAAGAACTTTAGTTGATGTTGGAACGGACGGGTGCACTTGTAACCACCTGTCTTCGCACGGATCGGAAGTAGCATCAAGGTCGTTGTAGTACGAGAGGGTCGAGTGTGGGGTCTTTGTGTGACCTACGACCCGGATTGCTATCTGGGTTGTTGTGAAGGACCAAACCGGATCCGGATTAGCTTAGGAGTTTAGGAAGTAGGACAGTGGGTCTTCAGCCACTATAAGTCACGGAAGGAGTGGTGGGCCTACCACTCTCAAATGTAAGCAGCGACCCCTCTGATGGTGAAACAGAGGCAAAACTAAACCGAATAGGATTACGGATACAGGATGACCATCCCGACCGGATTGGTCAGGACGGATTTCCAGGATCGGAAGTTGTGAGATCCTAGGATTTGGATATTTGTACGGACCGGATAGTAAGTAGGACCGGAAGAAGGAGTAATCCGGTCTATAGTTATCCGGTGTGGTGGTATTTCTGGTTCTATATCTAGGACCGGAAAGTAAGATTGGGATACTGACTTAGCTTAACTGCTTAATAGAGCTAGATACTTCACAGGATCTCGTGGGTTCGATCTTTAGAGTCACTTAGTTATACTCTAGAGCGATTTTTGTGAGTATAATGGGGAATTGACCTGCCCTGTGCTGCGACATTTGTCATTACTCCAATCCATGCATTGAGGTTGTCGCAAACCATCAATCTGGGTACCATAAACTTTCCGGCCATGACTTTCCCAAGTGGCAGGAAAATTGGGACGAAAACCGCTTGTTCCCCTAGAACAGACTTCTTACTTGTCCCTTTCTCCAGCTCAAGTACCATTGGTCTTGATGGAGTCCGTGCTTGGCTACCTAAGGGTCCTACAACTAGAGTGAGGATAAACTTTAGTCCCTCTGATTGGGGCTAGATCGGGCCACTTGAAGCCTACCGGATTGGAATTTGTCGAATTGGAGTATCTTGAAATATGCTCTTTGGGACTTCCAAAAACCCTTCTAAGTCGATGGCCCATTCCGGATCTAAGTACTCCAACAACTTTTGCATGTTGTCGCAACACAGGGCAGGTAAATTCCCCATTATACTCACAAAAATCGCTCTAGAGTATAACTAAGTGACTCTAAAGATCGAACCCACGAGATCCTGTGAAGTATCTAGCTCTATTAAGCAGTTAAGCTCAGTTAGTATCCCAATCTTACTTTCCGGTCCTAAATCTAGAACCAGAAATACCACCACACCGGATAACTATAGACCGGATTACTCCTTCTTCCGATCCTACTAACTATCCAGTCTGTACAAATATCCAAATCCCAGGATCTTACAACTTCCGGTCCTGGAAATCCGTCCTGACCAATCCGGTCCGGATGGTCATCATGTATCCGTAATCCTATCCGGTTTGGTTTTGCCTCTGTTTCACCATCAGAGGGGTCGCCGCTTAATTTTGAGAGTGGTAGGCCCACCACTCCTTTCGTAACTTATAGTGGCTGAAGACCCACTGTCCTACTTCCTAAACTCCTAAGCTACTCCGGATCCGGTTTGGTCCTTCACAACAACCCCAGATAGCAATCCGGGTTGTAGGTCACACAAAGACCCCACACTCGACCCTCTCATACTACAACAACCTTGATGCTACTTCCGATCCGTGCGAAGATAGGTGGTTACAAGTGTACCCGTCCATTCCAACATCGACTAAAGCTCTTCCGTTTGCCAACTAAGGCGGTAAGACCTCACAGGAGATCGGACACTCGACCGGATTTCCCACCCGGGAGTTCTAGTGCAGCTAAGGAATCCCTCCCTACCCGCCTAGCCTAACAACGGCTTTCTCACCCGGAATCTCAAACTCTAAACGTGCTGAGGAACTAAATTCACTCCCAACTCTTCGATACCTACTCACATGCACCTAGGATTGGAAATGAAACACCAAGGGGAGAAATCACTCGCAAACCGGCTCATACTATCCTAACTCCACATCATATAATCCTGTCGCGCTGGAGAGAGACACACAATGAGGAGAAAGGGAAGGCACAAGAAATTTGCAAAATGAAAAACTCCCAGTTCCCATCGTAGGAACCGATTTATATACCAAATGTAAAAACCCTAAAAGTACAAAGCGGAGCGGAAAACCCGTGGGGGTCCGCTGCCACCCTAATCTAACTTCCGGTCTAACCTAATACTGTTGAGCCGAATCCCGATCCGGATCCGCTCCTACTCCTAACTCAAATCAAAATCCTATCTACTCTACAACCCTAGATCCTACTGTCGGGCTTCTGTTCTGCGGATCCAGCTGCTCGAAGACTTCACTCAAGTTCCGGTTCCGTTCCCCCTCCTCAGGGTTAGATCCGGGTGAAGACTCCAGGTCGATTGTAATATCCGGTCTCGTGCCCGGATTCTTAGTCCGTGCTGACTTCTTAGACTCGGGAGTCCAATCCTTCCCACCCTTCGGAACGGTCGCATCCGGAAAGGAATCCGGTAGCGAGAGGTTCGAGAGGTGTATCCCCTTGGAGCACGTTGCTCCAGTCAGCTTCCGGCTGCTTTCCTCAATCCGGTCCGCAGCCTTCCGCCCCTCCATCATCGCTGTCTCCACCTGCTCAGCAAAGTCGGTGAGAATCCGGACCATCCGGGAACCGGATAGTTTCTTCTCCTCGTGCATCTTCTCGTCGAAGAGCTTTGCTTTGGTGGCGGCCGTTCCGGTCGCTCCCAGGGTGGCCTTGATTTGCTCGGCTATCTTCTGAGTCTCCTCCGCCATCTCCCGGGTGGCCGTCACGTCTTCCTGATAGGCAAAGAGGGTTGCCTTCAGGGTGTCCACTTCCTCCTGCAGCCAGCGGATCTCCGCTTCCTGTTTCCGGGTTTCTTCCGGATTGGTGATGCACTCCGCCACCTGTTCCGCCAACTTACTGTCCGGTGGCGCATCTACCAACTTCCCGATCGTCGAAAGCATTCTGTGCTTGACCTCCCAATCCGCCCTAATGTTGCAGAGGAGGTTGATGAGGCCGTTGAACAGATCTTGCAATTCCGTGTCTTCCTCGGAAGCGGTCTTCTCGACTTCCGGTCTTTCTTCCGGGGCCGGTTTGTCGTGACCGGGAGGTGTCCCGCGCTTGTGGGGAGGCGTCATCTTTTGTCGCTTGATGGGCGGCATCGGCGGCTCCTCCTCTTCCTCGCTTGACTCCCGGTCTGACCCGGAATCGGACTCGGCCTCGTCATCCGTTTCCGACTCCCCATACTTCAAGAGGACTTCTTGAGTCCTCCACACCTTCTCCTCCACGTCGGTGAGGAGTTGGTGTTCCCGATAGAGGTGGAAGAGGTAAAGGCACACTGGATTGGCCCTCTTCTTCCCAACTCTACTAATGAGTTGGGCCACGAGATCGGAAATGATCCGTGCCCAGTCCACTTTCCGGTTACCACTTAGGGCACCGAAAATGGTGTTGCCAAGGGTGATCGTCACCCTTGTCGGCTTTTCCGAGTGAAGGACCGGAACCAAGAACTGCAGAAGCCGACGGTGTCGGTCATCCACGCAATCCTCGACCGCGTACCCGTCCTTCGGATTGACGGCCCCCTGGAATCTGCCCCGGACGAACTCATCCTTCCGGTTTGCCATTCCTAACCCTCCTGCCCGGAAACGATAAACACCTCTCCACAGTTCCTCGTTCCAGCGGGTAGGGGATCCTCTCACGGTGTTATCAAACTGGTTGGACAGTTTGCCGAGGAGTTCCTTGACCATTCTCTCCTCCCTAAAACCCCAGGGTTTCTCTGCAAACCCTAGGCAACCCATAGAGGTGAGGTCCTCCATGAGTTGAGACTTCTCCGGCTCTGTGGAGGGAATAACCGGAATGACTTTCCGGAGCTTCACCTCGCCTCCAGAGGGACTCATTGGTCTCGCCCTACGTAGCGGCGGCATTCCCACTCCAATCTACCTCACTCTCTCCTAGCCGCACGACCCGTTCCTCACGTTCTCTCTCCGATCTCAACCGGAATCAAAGCCTGCAACACACAAACGCAAAAACTCTACAACGCGCGCTTAAGGTCGAGTTTCTAAAAAAAGGGGGTGCAACTGCGAAGGCTCCTCCTTATATAGTCTCTGGACCATTTCCGGTTTGGTCGTCTTGAATCCGGTTCACCCATAATCCGGTCCTAGACCTAATCCGTGTTGCATTCCATTTCCGTCGATAGTTACTCCCGATCGGATTAGATCTAAGAGGCCCACTACTTCATGTTCTGTGCTAGTTTTGAGTTTTCCTTCTTCACCTAATCGGATCTGGTTCCCTAATGGCTAGTTTCCGTTCCTATTTTGGTGCATGCTAAGAAAATCAAAATTTTAAGCTGCAACACATGTCTTTCAAAACAATTCCCATCTAGGCTTCGAAGTTGACCAAGATCTTTACCATCCTAGATCCGATCATGTGCCCTTCCTTCTCCAACTAGGCGATGTAGAGCTCAGTTCGGATCACCATATGTTCCGGAACCATGACGAGTTCCTTGAGGTCGTGGACGAGTCGGAGAGCTTCTGTCTCCTTCCGTCTCGTCGCGTTCAACTCCCCCTCCATCTACTTGAGTTGGGACTTGAAGCTATCCCTTTCCTCCTCCAACTTCCGGATCTGTTCCTCCTTCTGTTGAAACTCCTCCGGATTCGTACATTTCCTGATCTCCTCCAAAATTTGGTTAGATTCTACCTTGAGTTCATTTGCAATAAAAAACACGTGATCCTCTAAGTCACCATACATCTATTTGGCCTACTACATCCACTAGATTCCGGCTGCAAAGAACTCGAGCTCGTAGAGATGTTCCGGATCTAGTATCAATTCCTCCCGTTCTAGTGTTGGCGCATTCTCCCGCCACCGGATTTGTAGACTTCCTTCGTTTCCGGTCCACTACTTCTTTGTCCTCTTCCGATTGCTCTTCTTCATATTCCTTCTCCTCCTTCTCCAGCTCTTCCATGAGGCCGTACTTCAGGATCTCGACTCTAGTGTTGTATTCAATCGTCTCCTTGGCACTCAAGACCTCCTTGTGGTGATAGAGGTGGAACAGATACGGTGTGCTAGGGTTGTGCTTTGCTCGGCCCACGTGCTCTACTAGCTTGCCTACAACTCCTTGAATCACTCTCCCCCAATGGACAATTCGGTCCTCGAAAGCCCCAAAAATGATGTTGACCACCGTGACCGTAACGCAGGTAGGCTTTTCCGGATACAAGATTGGAATCAAAAAGTTTAGTATCCGTCTATGCCTCTCGTTCTTATAGTCACGAATGGCAAAACCCTCCTTTGAGAGGGCTTGACTTCGGAACTTTCCGGCTATATACTTGTCCGCTCTTTCGGCTATTTCAAGCCCATTCTTCTTAAATGAATAGACATCCACCCAGATGTCTTCCGTCTAAGCTATGAGTCGACCTCTCACTGTCAACTTGTACTAATTCAGAACTCCATAAATGAGTTCTTAAATCATCTCCTCGTTCTTCATGCTCTATGGCCTATTTAACAATCCGATATATCCAATACACATGAGGTCCTCCTCTAACTGTACTCAATGACCCGGATCAAAAGGGATAACTAGACAAACCATCTTGGCTACAACTCTAGACTTTTGTGCAGTTGGGTCGGCAACCACCGCCATGAATCACCAACAATTGATAAACCTAATCTGGTACTAATCCTTCCATCTCCTTCCTATCTCGGTTTCTATCTCACCACTCTTTCTCTCAACTATACATTCATCAAGTTCAGCAAGCAGAGAGGGAGAGAAAGAGAAGTGGCGGTGGGTTTAAGTACCCGGCGCGTTGTTGATAGTTCCTGATGGAGAACGGGTAGATGACCGTTTCCCTAATGGTCTCCTAGTTTCCTAGACCGGAAGTCTAGAGGAGGACCTCATGTTGTAGGTGTGGGGAATCCAATACTTTTTCGGATTCCGGATCCGTATTGGATTTGTTTCCGTAACGTTACTAACGGTTTTAGCAACCCAAAAACTAACTATTTCTATTATAGTCGTAGTATAGAAGAAATCTCTAGAGGTTACCAAAAAAAATTGAAATTTGCAAGTCTATCTAATCCTAATTCTAGACTAACTTATCCGGTTTGAGTTTCCGTGCTCCCACACCATCCCCTCCACGAGGGGCTTGATCATCCTCTCCCCTTGGAATTGAAGAAGATGCAAAGTTTTGCAATGTGGCTACATATTCCAAAAGTTGTTGAACTAGTTGCGGCATGGCCTCATTGAAAATGGAATATATTTGTTGTTGAATAAATACCGCCTATTCTGACCCCATTCTTTCGGATGACGGAGGACCTACCTCACGCTCGGACCTTTTCGAATCCATAATGATAATTGATTATTTAAATCTAAAATCCGCAAAGTTAAGTGGTCAAGTGTGCCTAGTTGGACGAATCTATTGGAGGCTAATAATCTCAACCCCAAGATCCCTCAAGTTGCGGCAACAAAGCCCACAATCTAGCAACCTTTTCAAAATTTGGGAAATAGGGAAGCGAGTTATCTAGGGCCGTGCCACAAGAATCAACGCTAGTGCAAGGATTGAGCAGTGCACGAGAACTCCGAAGCAGTGGTCGCAACTTCTACCTAGGTACTATTGTACTTCGAGAATAGTGGTTGAAGTCAACTAGAGCATCGCTTCCTTCGCAGTTCGCGATAGATGTCCAACCACTTCCCTAGAGTCAAAGTCTGCGATGGATAGAAACCCATGCCACTCCTCCCAAAGTCGAAGTTTGTGGTGAGATCCGCGCTGCTCCCTTGTCCTTGAAATTGGAAGCTATGTTGTTCCTAAAACCCCGCCTTTCCCAAATCTACACCACTCTGTCCTTCTCATTCATTGTTGTAGTGTGTGGAATGGAACATAGGCTTTCAAGAACACAACATAATGTTACGAAGGATCATTCTTAGCTCGAAGATGGTTGACACTCCACAGAAATTCCTACACGAGCACTCAATCTTACGGTTCAGTTCATACACAAAAACATGAAATCAGGAGATTAAAGAACATCAATGATCCGAACAATGTGATTTCTAACTTGCATTCCTTTGTATTACAATGTGTTACAATATGTTGCGTGAGGGACAATCCCCCCTCATTGAATTAAGTATTGCCTTCAATGCCTCATCGTAACCATCTTAACTACTTACGTTGGTTATCCCATGATTGTCATAATTGGCGAGTTAGGGTCATCGGACGGGACGGACGGACGGACGGGCAAACCGGACCGGATGGACGGACGGTCCGGGTGGCTTTAATTTTGTAACTTGTGCAATTTTGTGGAATGACACGTCACCTCGGAATGCACCCTGACGATCTCATCCGCACCCAGCATGTTCCTTAGTCCACATGGCATCCACGTGGCCTATTTTTTCGTTATCAAAAAGTCAACTATATGTTGATTATATCGGATGGGTAGGACCTCTAACGGAAGGGTGAACCAAACATCCGTCCACTATGACAACCATGGGTTATCCATGTCTTGATGTACGATAGAGTCATGACATCTAATATGATTTCCACCTTATAATCCATTCATAGATTCCCTCCATTGGTTCATCTTTAGTTTTTTTCACTTATAGGCTTACAATTGGGGTTTCTATTATTTCTTTAAATGAATTGATAAACTAAAACTTCTCTTTGGTAATTAACTTAGAATTCTCATGTAGATTCTTTTTGACCAATTTAGCCATGATTATCACATGTAAGGCAAATTTAGAAAATTTGAGCAATTTCTACCTAATATCTATAACTTGTATAATTTCCAGATTTTTATCCTATTTACATGTGGAATTTGGGTCTATTTGGAAGAAAATAATCTATTTAAGACCAAATGCTATATTGGCACGTGGCCTATCTATTATGTTTATTTATTCTTTTAAGGGGGCTTTTTGTTTATAAAACTACATTCAAAATAGCAGAAGTGAAAACAAATATTATAGTGAGTTCCAAGTGACAAAATCATTAGAAGAGATTTGAGGATAGCAATAGTCCATTTAAGGCTTCTTCCCTTTGTTTGTTCCCCACACAGAAAAAGAGCAACCAATTGTCAAAAAAAAAAATTTTAATTTTTTTTAAATTCTTAAAATGCAAAAAAGAAAATTGGAATTTTTTTGAGAAATGACATGGCACTCCCTCAAGGCCTCAACTATGTCAGACTACATTGCTAGCAGCATTCCTAATGTTTTCAAGGCTAGGGAACCTATATTCTTATTGAAGCCTCAAATCTTATGTAATAGGGAGCTTACATCACCCAATTCAAATTTCACCTAATTATTACAATATTTTTTTGGTAATGTAAGGTTGGATAAATTATCATGTATTTTGCATCATAATGAATACAAGCATTAAAAAACTAAAGAACGTTATTTTTCTTATAGATATAATGTAGTATTTAATTTCCAAAGATAAATTGTTTATTAAATGGACAATTGAAAACTCAAATAGTCTTGTGCGAAGTCAACTTTCAATGAATGTTGTTGAATTTTTGAATAAAGAATCATGTATAGACAAGCTTTTTCCATGTTTTGGAGGGATTTGGACAATAGAGACAAAAGATATGAATCTCCAAAGTTTTGGGATAACTTGTAGTCTTGTATTGGCTCATTTTTAGTTGCTTGAGTTTCAAATTTAGTGCCCAATGGTTAGGGCTACATGGACAATTTGGTGAGAGGATGGCATGGCACCTTAGAAAAGGAGGAGCATTTAGTCAACCAACCCTTTGATTGTCAAAGGAGGGTGGACATGTAAGAGCCATTCAATTGATGCAAATCTTAGGAATTTGAGGCAAGGGTGGTGGATTCTTAGTCATTGTCAAGAGGGGAGGCCTTATAAACCACTCTCAAGTTTTGCATATTCTAAATGCACGAGTGCAAAAATTTACAAGGTTTCTAAGCTTCGGCCACCAAATAATTGAAATTAACCCAATTTGGGGGAACAAAATAAAATCCAATTGAAATCCTCTCTTCACATGACGAAAATATTTTCACACATGGGTTCAAATCAAATCAAAATTTGGTTTCAATGGCATGAAAACCATGATTTAGTACAAGATATTGCAAATCAATTATCAAAGAGTTATTTGCAAAATTTGGATTCCTAATGTCAACCATGCTTCAATTATGAATGTTGATTCTCCAAAATGAATGTGGAAGAATGCTAAATCCTTGCAATCCTACTGAGGGTTACTATTATGTGAGCCTAGGAGTGTGAGCACATGAGCCTAGAAAACTATACACCCCCGGGGGGCGCACTTCCATTTTTTACATGTGATCAAATGAAAGGATATTATAATTACCTTGGTCGTAAAATTTAGAAAAGGCCTAGAAGTAAAATAGTATCACTAGAATGGAAAAAACAAATTTATAAAGAATGGTGGATAGGAACAAATATTGAAATTTGGATATTTTTTCTATTCTACAATAGCATTGAAAAAAAATTTGAAAGCAATAAATATATTGTACAAGTCTGAGAAGGATCCCAAATGCAATTTATGACCAAGTTTATTCTTATGCGGTTTTAGGCTACAATATAGGCTAGTTTGGACCACCTTGTATCTGTTCATTTCAATTGCCTTAGATAGTTTGGAGGGTGGCCTTCAAGAAACAAATCCATTTATTATACATTTGCTTCTTAATTTTTGCGGTTTTAGGTTTTCCAAAGATTTTTGAAATACACAACAAGGTTCACCAACAGTAATTTTGGAATTGCCTCCAAATTCTTTAAAGTGCTATAATTCTCAAAGAAAGAGAAGGCAAGTTGACTATAAACTAATTTTTCTTTGAATGCAGGGTGTTTTGATTGAAGGTTCAATTACAAAACTTGTGAGTATGTGGATTGTGGAGGTTGTGGGGTTTACAATTTGTTTCATTGTGTACATGGTGTGTTATGGTTTGGATGCACTAGTATGGTTTTTGGCAAATCTAAGAGAGGCCGGAGAGTTTTGGATTTTTTGTCTTGATTCTTTTGTGTTTTAGGGTAGAGTTTTAGGTAGTTCAAAAATTCTCTTAGGATTTAGGTGCATTTTGTGAGTATTCAAAACTCCACTTTCAAGTTTCAACATACACAACCAGGTTCTATTTTTATTAATTAAATCCTATGGGTGAGTGGTTTGTAGTAAACGAGCTACCTTCCAAGCAAGGAGCTTTTTTACTAAATCTTACTATGATTCTAAAATTGGTAAATTTGAATAAAAAATGGGAAACTATAGGTCCTACTTCTATGCTACGTTTGTTATAGATGTTTGGTTTAATTTCTATCTTTAAAGTCCTTTGTTACTAAATTCCTACTTCTCTCTAAATTTCCAATTTTGATAAAGGTCTTTGGAGTAATTTTTAAGTCTTTGTTCCTCTTTTATAATTTTTTTTCTTAAATGATTTTCCTTTGATTCTATTTTTATCCTAATTGTGAATTTATTCTATATTGTGGTTTTTATTTTATCTTAAATAAAAGTCAAATTTTCTTAGTCAAGATTCCTAGTAAAAGTAAATGATAATCTTTTGACCATTAATTGGTTTATTGAATTTACTATTTATTTTTTCTTGCTCCTTCGAAATTATTTTGTTGCACTTGTTTTTTACTTTTACTAAATAAATAAAATCCTATGGTTTGTTAATGCTATTAATTTGACTTGATTAATAAATTTTGACCCCCTCAGTTGATCAACATTTATCTATCAATTTATTTCCTATTCTATGTTATTCAGATTTTTTTCATCCAAGATTGATTAAACTTCATCTGGACATAACTTTTGAAGTTTTTGTTGGATTTTGAAGTGTAATATAGTTTTGGAAAGCTACAGAAATTTTCTATATTATTCTAAACTCTAACATTATTTTTTAAATAATTCTGGGGTCTGAATTTAATCTACCTCTACGATCCTAGTTGCAAAGGAATTTTGAAATTTCTTTGAAAATAATACATAATCATGGGTGTGATTTTAAGTACTCACCTCCATAGCATTGATCTCCTCTCCTTTAGTTTGCATCTCCAATTCCATTGTTTGTTGGTATGTTTTTCCCCATGTTCACATATTTTTTATTCTTGGTATTTGTACTTGATGGGGTCAAGTCTTTGTTCCAAAACTTCTTTTGTTTGTTCCAAGTTGAATTTTTTATGTGATTTTTCCCGATTTCTTTCTAGTTTTTTTTCCTTTTCTTTTGATGGTCCTAATCTTCTACATCAACTCTTTGAAAATCCTATCCTTTTGGAAGTATTTGCTATATATTTAGAAGTCAATTTTGTTCCAACTAAACCTTCCTAACCCATCTCTAATTTAGCTAATCTCTAGAACCCTTCTCAAGTCAATTGATTCTTTATTTTTTTTTTTTATAGATTGACTTTTGAATTCAATCCAAAACTATGGCAAAAAGTCAATCCAATGCTTCATCTTGACATTCCCCTTTCCATTGACAATTTTCACTCATCTTTCACTACTTAAGGATCTCCTACGATCTTTCACTACGATTGGGGAACCTCACTAGTTTGATTTTCTCTTCCGACTGGACCCTCACTGGTTTTAAAATAACAAAATTCTTTTGGCTTAATGGGCCCTTCTGTGTTGGACTTCTCGGTAGAGACTAATTACGTTGAGTAATCTCACTTAATTTCTGACTAAAACAAAATTCCTTTGTTTCAATTAATTCTTTTGGGTTGACCCTATCGGTGAGGCCTCACTGGTTCGTTCTGACAACAATCTTTTTCTATGGGTTGGGTCTCTGGATTCTCTTCCAGGATTTTTTTTTATCAAAATAAGCAAATTTATTGGTTTTTGACTGATTTCCCTGGTTTAATTCTCTCGGTGGGAAGCCACTATGGCCGAGTTTACTTAGGTTGATCTTGAAATAAAACTTGGTTATGACTCAACCTTCCCTGGACTGAGCTCTCGGTGGGATCCTCTATCTGAATGGTGGTCCTTTCTAATTGGGTCTGATATGAGTTCCAAATAAAGAATTACCCAGCTTGACTGCCTCTCCTCATTAATTTTTAATTTGGGTGAAATGAAAATCCAACGTTTTTAACGACTTGATTTTTTTCGGACTGTACTCTCCGTGGTAAGCCACCGCTGGGTTGTCCCTTGCTGATTTAAAAAATAAAAAATAAAAAATAAAATAAAATTTTGATCTGTCCCCTTGCCGGCTGGTGGTTGGGGCCTTACCGTCTGTTGTTGGGGCCTTCTGGCTGCTCCCTTCCCATGGGACCCCTCTGGCTGATCTTCTCGTTGATGAAAAACAAATAAACTGGTAATCTAAAATATGGCTGTTGGCTGTTGCTTAGCCACACTTTCGGGTCTCCTTTGGGGACCTTAACCCAATCTAAGGGTGGAAGTACACTAGACCCCATACACTTTTGGCAAAACCAGAATGTATACAATTTGTAAAAAGTACTAAAAATTGTACTAAATAGTACTTTACAAATGCCAAATATGCGGTACCATTCTTTAGATTCTGATTGAGCGGCCATGGATCGTAGATTTGGATTGCCCAATGGTGTCAAAGTCAACTATCAGAATTAATCCCTAAAGGACCATTGTCCCTTAGGGGGACAAATGGGATTTCAGGCAAGTACATACGGGCTGAATTTTTGTCATGATTTTTTTATACTTTTTTTGAAGATAGAAAATTTGATAAGCTTGATGAGAGTATAATTTTTTTCACTAAGGTAGAATGCTGTAAAACCACCAATTTAAGGTGTTTTGGAAGTTTCTGGATGTGTTATGTATTATCTGAAATTTTTCAAGTATGGCGCAACAAGAATGATGAAGATTGGAAAATTTTCCAGAAATAAATTGCGAAAATTCAATTACTTATGAATTTTGAAAGCCAAAAGTGTCCACAACCTGAAAGCAATCAATAGGCTCTGCTTGAGAACCACCAAGCTTGTACTATTTACTGCCCACAGTTGAATCTAAAACCGTGCACAGAAGTTTGAAAAACCGGAAAGCACATGGACCATGAACTGCCAGCTGTGCGATGTGGCAATCACTTGTTTTTTTTCCCAAATGTGGTCGGACGCCCTGCAAAACCTATGCGCTGGAAAATGAAAAGCCGCTCAACGATGTACTGCAAAACCCATGCGCTACACAAGGAAAAGCTGCCGAGCCGCTCTACGAAGAGTGACCGCGTCGCCTGGCCTATGGGGCTCTTTCGAAGGAGGAATTGAACTCGGGGAACTGCCCAGTGGCGCGTCAAACGGCACTCTCGCGCAACTGTGTATTCTTCCCCACCGTAAGTTAACTGAACTTATCTCCCTGCCTGCTTCCTGTTCGTACGTTGCATCGCCTCGCACACTTGTCGATCGATGCATGTTTCTTCAAAACAGGATGCAACGGCTACCTGGATTAGGGGATGCTCTTCAACGTCTTCCCTCTTCATTCCCACATGCAGTCTAGGTGTTAGGTTTATTGCAAAGGATACCTTGGAGTTTCAAACTGTGTAGGAAATTGTAGAGGGGGTAGCATAGACTGTGGATGGACGTTAGACTGCGAGAATTGAGGGACACTTGAAGAGGAGGGCAAGAAAAAATGTCCAGGCATGTGATGGTGAATGTAAGGTGGTAATGGTAGTTGAGGTATGTAGGGTGCAAATTGTGGGACTTCCCTGAAATGTGTGTGCCCACCTGCTTCTCCTCCATTTTGTAGCTCTCTTGGATTTGCAACTCCCATGCTCGTCGATCTAGTTTGGCGTCCTTCCACGCTCTCCGTCGCCCTGCTTCTGCAAGCATCACGTCGCTCTGCTGCTAGACGAGCCTTCTCTGAAGCCTTTGCCAACCTCGCACTCTCCATCGCTTGAGCGCGCGCAGCTTTCACCCGTTGGACAAGCTCCCTCTCTGCAGCTTTTTGGGCTTGCTCTGCCGCGCGTTGTGCTGCGCGCTCCTCCTTCTCCCGAAGTGCCGCCTCATGCTCAACTGCCTTCCGAGCCCTCTCCTCTTCCCTCTCTATTGCCTTTATTTTTTTTCTTTCCTCTCTTGTTTGTTTTGCTTCCTCCTTTTCCTTCTTGTCTTTTTCTCTCAAATCTTTTATGGCTGCAGCTGCCTGCACATACTCCCTAGACGTGATAATGATAGATTTTGTAAACTCAATGATTGGATCTTTCCTTCTTGCAGATGTGCGCGTTGTCACCCGTGGTAGCTGCAAAAACGAGTGATAGATTGTGGTTCGTCAACAGCAGGGTCGAGGACTCCAATTTCCTCCTCCGGCGAAACTTCGGAATCATCAAGCCCAACGAAGAAATGTGAGGTCGTCGACCTGGGCGCCTCCTCGAATTCACACTCCAAATCTGCCTCAGTTTGATCCTCAAACGTACAGTGAGATCCGGTCGGACTACCACATTCCTCACTGACGTCTGGTAAGATTTCTTCATTCTCACATACCATGACCTATGTCGCAGTCTCTGTAGCTGGAGAGCTTCGAACATTGCCGTCATGTAAGCCGTTTGCCGAAGACTGCTGCAGCGTAATCTCAATATCAGAACGATCCATTTGAAGACCCGAGGCTATCGCAGCGATAGCAATGTCTTCAAAATTTCCCACTCCGACAGCCGGACAGTCTTCCTCCGCAAGTGCCCGCAGGTTTGCATTTTCCCCAATTCTTCTCATGTTCATGTCCCCGTAACATGCAGCGGAATTATGCTGCTCTGTACGTGCTAATGGCTCCGCGTTGGACGGCCCTGTCTGCAGATGCGGCTCCCTGGTCGCTTCGGATGTAGGATGTACCCCCCCTGTTCAACGTGCACCGCGGTCGCAGACTGCTGCAGCTACTGTCGGGCCCTGCTGCTGCGTGTCCAGACCGCAGTTTGGGACTGCAGTGGTGGCATCTACCGTGCAGGCATTCTCTGAAGCAGGTTCGCACTCTACCCCTGCCTCCTCAGAGTTCCTGTAAACCTCGGATGTCACAAATAAGTAGTCTACTGCACTCTTATTCATTGGATATATCCCTGCCCTTCTAAAACCACTTTGTATATTTTGTGGCGTTAGTGCTTTTCTTAAAGACAGTGAAACCCAATGGGCTAAAGTGTCTTTAGAGGCTGGAATATCTAGGTGTCTAGACATCCAGTAATCTCGATATTGGCGGAAATATTGTTTGAAAGGCTTAAATACAGATAAGTCTAGGGGCTGAAGTGCATGAGAGGTATGAAATGGTAATGTGAGTAAATCTAACCCAATGGCCATGGCTGCTTTTGCTACCTCCAGCGTGACGTGACTATTATGGCTGTCGAGGATGAGGAGATGGCGATTCTCTTCTGAAATGTGGTCAGCTCTTTGAATGGACGCGACGAAGTGCGAAATCCACGTACTGAAGAGGTATGTAGTCATCCAAGCCCGCGGCTGCATAGCCATTGTAGCCCCATCTTCGCATTGTTCTATGTAGTTCTGTCCAAATCACTTACCTCGAAATATGTAGAATGAAGGGATTGACAAGCCTGCTACATTTACGCAGACCAACACAGAAAACCATTCCCTTTGATTGGGCACAATGGTATGCACACGACGCACCCCTGTTTTGGCAATGACCATGCCGCCACCATTTCTCCCTGCCATATGGAATGAGAAGGTAAGTTTTTGATTTGAAAAGTGCTACATTTTTTATGCCATAGAAGTTATATGCTGAATTGGAAGGACTGATTTATAATGGAAAAAAACATACCTGCTTGAGCACCTGACTCATCGCAATTCCAAATGCGATGAGGAGGATAATTGTGCATAGTGTAAAGTTCCTCCAAGTTGGTGTACAAAGATGCAACGTTTTCTGGGCATACTGCTTTTGCCCTTGATGTCTCAAGTGCTTGAGCAGCTCTGATAGTTAGCTCTGGATGTCGACTCTTAAACCAACGCATCCACCCATCCCCAGGTATACCATCTGTAAATGGAGTGCATCTGCTTTTTGTAATCTCATAAACCTTCATTTTTAATGCAGTGGGTGACAAACCAAATCCGGCATCACACATTCTTATGAGGTATTGCACCAATTCGGATTCCTCTTCAGGAGTGAGAATGCTGGCCCTCCCCCTCTTGCGATTGCAAGTGCGACCGTAACACCAATCCCTGAAGGTAGAGTAAGGTATGTTATTTAATTTTGCTGCTTTCCGCATAGACAAGCCCTCATCAGTAGCTGTTAATGCTAACTGAAGTTGAGCATCAGTCCAGTTTCCGGTTTTTTTTCTTCGCTTCAGCTGCGATGCTGGTCTCCTACCCCCCCTACGTGCTCCGCACTCCTCTATATCAGGTTGATGACCATT
The DNA here is from genome assembly GCA_963969395.1 of Pseudoscleropodium purum. Taxonomy (NCBI): domain Eukaryota; kingdom Viridiplantae; phylum Streptophyta; class Bryopsida; order Hypnales; family Brachytheciaceae; genus Pseudoscleropodium; species Pseudoscleropodium purum. The sequence goes on from OZ017797.1 coordinate 13,896,332, forward strand.
GTCACCAGTGCCGTTACAACCGCTTTCATTTTGCAGAGGGAGACGCCGCTGCGAAGGTGTGCACTGAGGTCGACCGGCGTTAGTGAATGTCCGAACACCGTCGGCAGTTCTTGACTGCCTACCATGTGTGAATGCATGTGCGGAACTTCCACTTGTGTGCATGCGGACTGGAGCGGGGTTCCTCTGTTGCGAATACAGCTCAACGTTGCCCCTGCGATGTGCGGACTGTCGCATCGCCTCATTCAGCCGGAGCTATGACCGGGAATCCCCTATGCCCTGGACATCGCCCCGGTTCTCATGTGCTCTCGCGCCCCTGTCTCGCCTCGCATGCAGCTTCTTCAACGGGCTGTAGTCCAGGGGTGGTTCTCTGATGTCATTATCATGCTCATCCTCCGATGTGGTAGTGTTATCACCTGAGCAGTCGTTGTCGTGGTCCGGGCAGTGGACGTCGTCGCTCCATTCTTGTGAGCCATCGTCTCCGAGCTGAATTGGCGCCATGCACTGTGAAGGCGGAAGTGCAGAAGTCCTTTGGTGAAGCGCAGAAGTGAAGGCGAAGCGCAGAAGTTCCTGTCAAGCGAGGGCGAAGTCGGTCGATTCATCAAGAGCAACACATAGACTAAGAACACAGGAGTTAATGCAGCGCATGAAACGAATGTGAACTCAACATGCAAGCAATCGGGCATAGCGTGGAAGTGTGCACCGTCTTACAGGAATTCGAATCAGCTGCCTAATTCGATCACTCAGAATGTTGTAGTCCTCCTGCAATCCACGTCGCATCGTCTGCTTCAGTCGGAGCTCCTAATTCGATCACTCAGGATGTTGTAGTCAATGTGTGCACAGTGCACCGTGTAGCACACAGCCATTAGCGTACGTCGACCATAGACACAGAATGAGGCGAAAGTAATTGAATCACAATGGAGTCCCTGCGTTGCCTAAACTGAAACGATGGTAGAATTGAAGAGAGGAAATCGGTGTTCAACCCAGCTGATTATAGAGTGTACGAATTCATACTGTATTGAATGCATATTTTGTGCACAATTCTCCCTAAATCCAAATTGTTGAAGGTCAGATGTCTCTCCTGGGCAGCGAAGAATGTAGTAGAGGTGGAGGTTCATTCTGCATATTTATTGATATATGGAAATTAATCACTGAACCGTATTGCAGCCGTCAGTCAGAATATGTGATTATGTGAATATAGCCGTCATGCAATGAGCCACACCTAATCTCAGAGGCCGTCACTTTCATAGTCTAAAAACTGTTCTTTCAAGTACCTAAAACCACCCAGGAAGCTACATTTTCCTACTCACGCCGCTTGCTATGAATAGCACAACTGAACATCTTCAACACGCTCCTTCATGATCTCTTAAATTAACCAAGTTACTATGCATTTCCACATTAATTCACTTCGCATTTACAGAATACAGATCTGGTGCACACGGAAAAAAGGACACGCCCATGAGCGACTGCACAAGAGGTCTACTGGTTGGTTTTGGGGGGGTGATCACTTTTACAGCAATCTACCTTATTAGTGCCTGGGAACAATAGTTATGACCAAATAAGCTCAAACGAGGGGATGGGGGGCAGTCTGGGCAGCAAAAAAAATTTGCAAAAATTTGATTTTTTTTTTTTAATATTTTTTTCCTCAAAGATTATATTTTTTTCTATCCAAAAAGCTTTGATTCATTTCATTTGGATTTTTAATGAGAAAGTTATGGACATTCTTGTTTTTCGGGTAGTTAGAGTATCTTTTTGAAAAAAATAACTTGTTGGATTCATTTCTGAATGCAATTTTTAAAATTTTCCAAATTTTTTTATTTTATATGGTTTAGTTTACTTGCTAGAACAATCTCACCATTGAAATTAGTGCATTTTAATTCCATCTAAAATATATGAATATTTTAGATTTTCCTTCTATCTCATACCTACTACTACTTAACAATTTTTTTAAGAATGAAAATTAAGTTTTTTTGAATTTCTTTTTTTTGCCCAGACTCTCAACTCAATTCTCCACTATAAAAATTTAAAGCTCAAAACTCTCTAGTGCAAAATATTTCAGTTAAAAATGTTCAAAGTCAAAAAATCCAGTCCTGCAATGTGCTGAAAATTTTGTTTTTTCCACTTTAAACGCAAACATCTTGCAATTCGTGCGGTGAAAAATTCTGAAATTTTTTCCGCACTTTTTTATACTAGTGAGGTGTAAAATCCTATGGTTAGACGTGTAAAAATAAAAAAATCTTTTTTACTCTTTGCTATAAAAATGGCAATTTTCAGTGTTTTGGGGCAGAAAAAAGGCCTTGGTCCTTTAGGGGTTAATGTATCGCGTGGCGGAGAAAATTTGTCTCATTTCAAATTTGCATGTCACCAACATGATCCACCCCAACTTCTGGCTTTTTGCTGGATTTTTGGCATTGTTGTTCGGTAGTGCATCGACCATGTAGAACAAGTGGCATTGTTTATTTAGGATCAAAAAATTCAGCTGAAATTTTCAATTTAAAGGTCCCGTATTTTGAGCGCCCCATTCCCACCTTCACATTTTTCATTCATTTGAAAGGAATTTCATTCATAATCAAAAGCTTCAGCTCAAATTTTCAATTTGAAGGTTCTGGATTTCGAGCCTTCCATTCTTGCCTTCAAAATTTTCATTCTTATTAAAGGAATTGCATCTATATTGAACACTATGCATTCGACTTTTGGGCAAAACAAATAAAAATTTTGATGGTTTGGATGAAGAATAGATTTCAATATATATTTAGAAGAAAATCAACTGCATTTTTTCTTAACCCATACACATATTCTCTTTTAAAGATGATTTTACTTGATAGACTTGATTTTATAATTCTAAAAAACTAATCACAATCAAGTGATGTAATAATACATTTTACAACATTCATATATAATTTACTCTATGCATGCCTAACTTCTATAAATAAATGGAATTTAGGACATATCTATATTTTGCTTCAAAATGTTAAACTAAGCCATTAGGATATAAAGAAGCCAACTATTTGTTCAATCCCCATGTTTTTTACCCAAGAATAGACAAAAAAATCTAATTTTGGAGATTCATGAATTTACTCCCTAAATTGATTAATTACTCTAAAAAATAGTTTTATGGGATGTAGATAGGGCCATGTTTGAAATAATTACAAAAAATTTACATCATGAACACCTACATTTTACAAATAGAGATGGGTGAATTTCAAATCCATATTTTTTTCACCCAAATGTTGGTAAGAGTACCATGCAAAAGCCAACCTCTATTTATTCACCCAAAAGTCATTTTTCATTTAAAAATAAAATAAAATATTTTTATATAATTATTTTTAAAATAAAATTATTCATTTATTTTAAATATTTTTTTAAATTGTTGTATATGCACATCCGCCCGAAAGTCAAACGGACCTCCATAAGTCCCAGACTTTTTGTAGTGGTCTAATTCCAATTTATATGACACACCACCAACCTCACCAAAACTAATCCTAGTATTTCCTTGAGTTTAACCTATATTGTCAATTCCAAGACAGTCTAATTAACTAGTGATTCAATTTAGGCAATGTCCCCTCACCTTTGTTCACATTATTGCCAATTTCAAAGCCCACCACCACCGAGGATATCTAAATGTCCAAATCATGGAACTTGGAACACTATTAAATACCATAATGAAAGTTATTACACCTATGCGTTTATGTCTCAAGTCAATGAATCAAACTTTGTAAGAGAAGCTCTATTTTGTCTAATTCTACACAATGGAAAATAGCTAAAAACAAAAAATATTAGTCCTTGATTGACAATAAAACTTAGCAAATTGTTAACCTTTTTTCAAATAGATCAATCATTAGTACCAAGTGGATTTTGAAAAGAAAATTTAACTCTAACCAATCTTTATCCTGTTTCAAAGCTCATTTTGTGCTTTTGTTGTACATATGGCTCTACTTAGCAAGGATTTGATTCTTTTAAAACTTTCCCTCGAGTCATTAAAACGACATTTTAAAGAATTCTTCTAGCACTTGTATTGCAACATTATATAATTACCATATCCACCAAATAGATGTAATTCCTACAATTTTAAATGATACATTAAGTGAAAAAATCTTTATTAGTGAGTCTGATTGCTATATCATATCTAGTAATAAACATTTAGTATATTAATTACTAAAGTTACTCTATGGGCTTAAACAAGCTCCTCATTTTGTAGTGTGAATTTTTAGATAATTTTTACTTGAACTAGGAATTTTCAAAATGCTCTTCCATTCCCAATGTTTACATAAAACATTCACAAAATGCACTACAATCCTTTTCGGGCTCTATATTGATGACCTAATCTTAATTTTCAACAATTTACAATTTTTTTCACCACCAAAGCTTTGTTTACACATTTTCAATAACTGACCTTAATGTGATTGAATATATTCTTGCCTTTTTTGGGATACAATTTCAACAAGATTGAACAAATTAGACTCTTACAATATCTCAAGATAGATATATTCAAGACATTTCAATCAAATTTAATATGGCTTTATGCAATATAGCCACTACTTCTCTTGAAGTTGGTATACATTATACTTAGCAACAAAGTGAAGACCTACATATAGAAGACCAACTATTAATGACAAAGGTTTTCTACAAACAAGCTATTGTCTCTTTGCAATATCTTTGCACCTTGACTTGATGTGATAATGCTTTCCTAGTCAACTATCTTGCTCAATTCATGATCAAACTTGCTCTTGTCCATTGGCTTGATGTTAAATGAATTTTACGCTATCTCTATAGAACCATGCATTGAGGCTTGACCTACCATGGTCACAATTTAGGCCGTAGTGATTTTTATTTCTTATGTGGTTGGAGTGACACAGATTGGGCTAGCAACATTGATATGTGCAACTCTACATTATGTTACTTCTTTCAACTCAATTCTTCTTGCATCATATCATGGCAAAGCCGAAAGCAATCAATTGTTGTCCTCTCTTCCATTGAAATCAAATATATTACAATAGCTACAACAACAGAAGAACTTATTTAGCTTCAAGCTATTATCCCGGGTACTTTATTTTACCTTGTAATCAATATATACATGCATCAAAACTTTTTCTTTAGGGGGATACTTAGCTATTGTTTCACTATAAAATTATGCCCTTGTTTTTTCTACTTCTAGTTTTTGCCCATTTTCCTACACCTTTTGGTTGTTCAAACTAAAATTTGAGGAATTTGTATATGTCCCAATCATAATTCAAAAATTTATACATGGTTATAAGGTTGATTAGTACAACATGTACACTCTAACTCGGTCATTGTAAAAATCACTTGTCCTTTTTTTATCCTCTTGGCCTTGGATAGGTAGTTTTTTGCTCATAACTTTTGAGTCGTATGTCCATTTTCTATGAAATTTGAAATTAAGGTATATGTGGTAATTGTAGACAATGAGTAATTTTTAAAATTTTAAGAAACTATTTTACTATTTTAAAATTGGTTTAAATTGGATGTCTACCTTGACCATTTAGGAGGTACTATTTTTGTACTATTTTAGATCCAAAAATGAAGAAGTGAAGGTCAAAATTGAGATACAAGGATTTCTACTAAAGTTATACAAGCCTACAAAGAAGTTTTCTAAAAATAGCCAAAAATTTCCACATGTGTTTAAAGAGCACTACCTTTACACATGTGCAAAGAACACAATTTTTTCCCAAAGATGCAAATGGTTGAAAAGGAACATCTTCAAGTTAGACAAAATCTTTTTTTTTGTTTATTTTTTGAATTTTTTTCACTATTTTCTAAAAATCAAATTCTAAAATATCTAATTTGGGGCATTTTCCATCACTCTTTTTTGAATATAACTTTTAGTAATAAATTTTCCTAGATTTGAATTTTGAATTTTCAACAACATACTATTTTGAATACCTCTTAAATTATCCATATTTTATTTTATTTGGAAAAAATTAATTTCAAAAGTCACAATATTTCTTGAAATAGGCCATTTTGAGACAGAAACAACAAGTGCTTCTTGTAACAACCCAACTATTGTTGAACAAAACCTACACAAATAGTACATATGCATACATCATATATAAAAAAATTTTCATACAAATGAATCATACATGTACAATAGGACACTATAAGAAAAAGGGGTGTTTTTAGTGAGTTTTTAAATATAGTTCTAGACATAAGATTATAAGTAATGATCTATAAGGAGTTTTTTAGTAAAATTTTACTAAAAACACATGTAATTCTAGTAAAATTTTATTAAAAAACTCCTTGAAGGTCATTATCTATAATTTTATGTCTAGGATTATGCTTAAAAAGTCACCTAAAACACCTTTTTTTCTTATAGTGGGAGGAAGAATGATGAAAACTGAAAATTTCATATGTGGTATTATATTAGCTAAGCCTAATTTATGCAATGTGTCTTTGAAAATTTCTTGCCATAGATGTGAATTCACTACTAGAAAAATCAACATCAAAATAGATTTCTTTTTAAATGTTGATTTTTTTGGTGATTTGGACGTATTGACCTGAACACTACATAGTAAGAAAATGTTGATTTGGACATAAAAATGAACACTAATGTGTCATTCATCAACAAAAAAAGTGTTAATTTGGCAACAAAGAAGTGCTGATTTTCATAAAAAAAATATTGAGATTTTCAATTTCATTAATCAAAATTAAACAATGGAATACTGACACATGGTATTAGCCACACAAGAAGGCCACCTAGGCAATCCTGCCACATGGGCAGGCCGCCATCCAAGATAGAACTCTAAGGTCATATACCATTGAACCACCCATACGCTCACATGCTAATGAAAGTACATGACTTTTATTTAACTAGTTCTTCCTTTTTTCATTTGCCTTGTAAAGTCAGCAAACTTTAGGGGTTGTTTTCACATAGTAAACTAAGGTTTTTTTTAACTTTCAACTAAAAAATGTTGTTAAATGAAGCTACCTTTCATCTCTAAAAATCCATTTACAATTTGGAGTTTCCAATCCTAAGTTATAGACAAAATTCAGAGAAAATGTGTAAAAGTGTCAAAGAAAAATGGCCTTTCCAATTCTTCTTTGAATTTTCTCCATAACTTTTAATTTAAGACTCTAAATCATAAACGGATTTTTGTGGATGAAATTTAGCTTCATTTACCAACTCTTTTTAGTTGAAAGTTTAAAAAAAAAGTTAGTTTACTATGTGCAAATGGTCATCAAAGTCTATTGAGTTTTGAAAATACCGATTTGTGAATGATAAAGTTATGTATATACTATTTCCTTCAAGTATGAATATGAAATATTTTTTTGAAATTTTTAGTATATATTTCCAACATATTTTTTCAACATATAATGAACACTTGCAAGTTCAAGAATTGACGTATATTTTTGGGGGTAAATTGTTTGCAAGATAAAATCTAACTACTTGTGAATTGATAAATTAACCTCTAAATGACCAAACGGTATTTTTTAGCAATATAGAGATTTTGGATAGCTTATCTTGAACAAAAATTTTAGTTTTTAGTTTTAAAATTTTTACAAGACATATGATCAAAGAATAACTTTAAGGTACAACAACTTTTATAACTTTTGATCATGTGATTGGAAAGTCATTACATCATATGTAATTTTCATTAATCTTTGGGGAACTTGAGAATCTAAAAAAAAATCTTAAAAAATATCACTATTTATAAAAGTAAACATTTCAATTTGATTTCTTAAATTTATTATTACATGAAAAGCTTTGAAGTATTCTATTTTGATTAATGCATTGGAAATTATGAAGATTTTCAATTCACCGGTAGTTGTGAAATTTGTACTCTAAAATAAACTTTGATATCCTTTCTATAACTCAATTTTAAATATTATTGAAAAAATAATAATAATATTGGATCTTTATCGTTTGTTACAACATTACAAATTAATCATGATTGGAATTGAAATTTCTAAATTCTATAACTAAATCTTAAAGAATTTTGAACTTTAAATTATAACAATCCCTTGAAGATGTTAATCCTCCAATTAAAAATTATGAACAAAATGGAGATAGATGTTGGAAATTATCTTTTTTTGTAAATCCAACAAACTTTGGAGGTTGTTTTGGCATAGTAGAAGAACTTTTTTTAAACATTGTGAACTAAAAAAAGTTGATAATTCAAACAAGATTTCATCTCCAAAATTCCATTTGAGGTTTGGAGATTTTACTCAAAAGTTTTGGACAAAGTTCAGAGAGAGGTTGGGAAATCATTACTTTTAACATTTTTGACATTTTTTAACATCCTCTCTGAATTTTGTCCATAACTTTCAATTGGAGAATCAAAACTTCAAAAAAATTATTGGAAATGAAATCTTTCTTAAATTTACAACTTCTTTTAATTCAAATCTTTTTCCAAAAAGTCCTTCTACTATGCCAAAATGGCCTCCAAAGTCTGCAAAATTTACCAAAAAAACAATTTTCAACACTTCTTTGAATTTTGTCTATAACTTTTGATTGGAGATTTGAAATCTCAAACGAATTGTTGGAGATGAAAGTTGGTTCAATTCTAAATTTTGTTTTAGAGAACAATTTTTTGAAAAAATTTCATTTATTATGCGCAAATGACCTTCAAAGTTTGCTGACTTTAATGGACACGGAGTTGTGAATACTTAATTTTAAAAAAAACTACATTGTACAATGAAGATTTCAAGAGATTCTAAGAGGTTCTAAGAGATTTTAAAAGATCCCAAAGGATTCCAAAAGGTTCTAGAAATGAACAACAAAAATCTATTGATTTTGTCATTGCACTACCTAAATCAACAAAAAAAAATGTCACCATTAACAAAAAAATGTAAAAACGGTCATTGTAGTATTCAAATCAACAGAAATATGTTGCTTTTCTCTTGATTTGAATGTCATTTTCTAGTAGTGGTTAGAACAAGTGAACAAAGAACATCCCAAAATAAGACATTGTTCATTAATTTGTCTATTTGCAAATAGAAAATGGAAGCTCCTCATGTGGATTCTTGCCCTCCTTTTAAAAATATTTCTTACTTAGATTTACAAATTATTGACTAAGTATCATTACTATGTGTTGTATAGTAGTTGTAATACATTATGCTTAAAAAAAGTGATGCTATAATAACTTGAATATTTTTGAAAATTATTAGCTCTAACATTTAAAATGTAGCCTATAGTAGGTCTCATGCTGTTTCTAAAGTAACTACTAGTCAAATACCCGAAACTATTTATACAAGAATTTACTTGTTCACTCATTTTTCTAAGTACAATTTTTTGTGACAACCAATCATATATAGCCTTAAGTGAGAATCCAAAAATTCTATTATTAGTCCAAATACATTGACATTCAATTTCATTTCTTGCAAGAGAAAATCCAAACCAAGATTCTCAAACTTGGATATACTTCTACCATGTAGGCTAACATCTAAACAAATTCATTCTAAAAAACAAAGCATCGAGTTTGCATTCAAGGCCTTCTTCATGATGATGCTTTTGATGTAAAACAAAGGGGCAACTAATAGAGTACTCCTTTTCTTCAAAGGCTCCAATTAGGTCAATGGAGTGTTTGCTAAGTTGTATACATCTAAGTTATATCAAATTAACATCAAGGGATTCTTTGAAATTCAAGTTAGCCAACTAATTTCAACTATACAGTTGAAGGGAGCATGCTAGTACAATTAACTAGTTGATATAGATTCAAGAATTACTCCATTTTATTAACTCAACAATCACACCTTTGAAGAGTTCAATAGATAGGCTTCACTACTTGCATAAGTTGTTGAACATCTTATAAAACTCTCTCAATTTTATTAATACATGATTCATCTCCTTCATATTCTCTATTATCAATCACAATAAGTTTGTTGTACATCTTCAATGCTAATGAGCCATTACATTACTAAAAATTTGTTGTCTTTGGTCCTTGGTTACTAAATAGACACCTCATATCATATAAATTTAAAAAAGATCTTTGATTTCACATATAAAGCAAGATATAGCAAGGTACTAAGGATTCTTACTATCAACCATTAGGTAGGGTGTACAAACACTATAGCTTGCAATTTTAGTTTTTTGGTAGTTAATATTGTTTTTTAAGAATGCTTTAAAGACATACAAAAATTTATTGAATTAACATGATCAATATAAGAATTCAAGAGAGGTATTTTAAAGTAAGTCCTAGATACATGTTTTTCAATAAATATATTTTTAAATCCCTAGCCTTTGGTTATGCAATCTTTAACATAATTTTACATTTAATACCACCTTTTTTCTTATAGTAACTCTTCTTTACCAACATGCTAACAATGAAGGAAGAAGACTACAAAAATTGCAACATTAGATATTACAAGTGATAGTTCTTTGTATTCTTTGGACCTAACTAATAATGAGCACAATGCAAATTTAAGTGATGATGTGGGTGCAAATATTGATGGTATAAAGTATTTGTCTTAGGATTCCACTTGGAATCAAAATTACATAACATGTGAGTCTAGGACTTGTGAGTTTGTTAGGACTTTGGACTTGAAGCTCTTTTTGGAAGTATCCCTTGACAATGAGGTAATTCTTGGAGATTTATTGACCTCGCTGCATATTGAGCAATATTGAGAAAGAAACAAACCAATATGCTACAAAATTAGATTGGAATGGAAATACTTTTGATAAGACAAATTAGAAATGCTTATCCATTTCTAGTTTGTAGCCCTTTGTAGTGGTTTTGTTGTATATGAGAATGATGGTCAATCAAATTGCAAAAGTTATTGGCATAGAGATGGGATTAGTTTCCTATTGCACCATTATTTCAAGCATTATAAGTTCACAACCTACTCACATTATGGGGCTTTAACTAGGTGCTTTTATAAAACTAATCCATCTTATTATGTACATGAGAAAGAATTGTTTGATTATGCAAAATGGGATAAGTAAGATGGTTGCTTGATTCTATTAGAAATAGTCCTACATATCAAAGATATGTAGGAAATTTGAAATGGTGGATGAAATGATGATTAAAGACAAAGGATCCTATTGTATTTCACTACAATATATGCCTAGAACCCCTCCAAAATGGGAGATCAAGGTTTGACTTCTAGTAGACTTTGCTTCCAAGTTTATCTTCAATTTTGAAATTTATTGTAGCAAGTCCCTTGTAGTTGAAGAAGGGCTACCATAGGTTGTTCAAAGTTCACTATGGCACATGATATTGTTCTAAATTTGTTGGTGGCATGTTGTAGAAATGGATAACTACTTCACATCTATTAGCCTTTTTAAAAATTTACTAGATAGAGGGATAAATGCTACAGAAATAATGTGTTTGAATATAATGGGCATTCTAGACTTTTCATATTGAAGAACAATAAAAGTTACAATAGGAGTGCTCAAAACACTTTAGCATGGTGGATGCACAAATTTTAGAATATAAGTTCTATAATTTAGAAAGACAAACGATTGATACTAATTCTTTCAACACATACAAAACCAATACAACATCCATAGGAGTCTTTAGTCTTTATTGTCCCACGTGACAATGGTGTAGTGAAGGATGACATTTACACTTTTTGTATGTACTATGACAACACTGAGCACATGCGTAGTGTTGACATAGCAAACTGTGTTAGCATTGGAGGGACCGTTTTTTGAAAACAATATAATGTTCATAGTGAAGATATTTGTTATATATCTAAATGAGTGCAAAGTGGTGAAGTTCACCAAAGATTCTTAACACATGCGCAATTCTACATGGAATTGTGTTAGCATCTTGTATAATTAAGATTAGGAAGGAATGTAGAAAAGTACTCCGCATCCAAATATCAACTATTGTTAACCTTCTACATCCAAATTATGGAGTCTTATATGATATATAATACAATGGTGATGTGACATGTGTACGTACCTATCGCCAATATTGTGAGAATTATATGTGTTTTAGAAAAGGATGCTTCTAACAATATTATATCCATACCATAACAATCTTTCCAGTCATGCAGAATAGAAGGTGAGACTATGGAGACATTTATCTTCTTTTATTTTTCTGAAAATTTAGAGGTGTTGACATATTCATGTCCTATTATGATTGTTTCAATTTTTTTCTCCAAAAAAAAGGCCAAATCACTTTTTTTTTTTTACAAAATTGGAACTACAGATTTCACTTTATTTCGTACATTTTATAGCTTCTATTTTTTCTTTTCCCTAGAAGTATACCTGTCGCTCGCGTAGTCTAAACATAAGTATCTTTACACACAAAAATGTGGTAAAATGACACGAATTATTGTCCCAGGGAATTCTAGATGCCTTTCCAAACTCCAATATCCGGATGATTGTTTTTTCCTTTTCTGACTACTCTCTTTCACTCTCTTTTCCGGAATCACTACTATCCAGATTTCTATCCGAATTTGATATCACCCAGCTTTCTGGTTTTGACCCGTAACAAATTGGTTTTCAATTCCTCTGTTTTACCATTAGAGGGTCCACTATTGATCTTTCAAAGGGTAGGGACTTCACCACTCTAGTCTATTCACTACAGAGACAAAAACAAATAAACAACAAACACCCAAGTATTCAAAGTATTGTAGCGCAGAAAGTAGATCCGTATCCTCACAACATCCCAAATGGCCAATCCGGAATGTAGATCACTCAAGAATGCGTTCACTCCTCCTTACTACAACAATAGATCTCAAACGCTTGGAACTAACAAGGGAGTAATCTTTTTAGGTGTATGACGGATCCTAAGGTTGGCAGACCTTCCGGTGAGTGGGAGTTTCCTTTAATAGTTGCTAATCTTCGTATAGAATTGTTTTCAATTCCGGATCTACACTCACACCACTCTTCACTAAAAACCGGATTACCGTTTTGGTAGTTCAAAGGCACCACGTGCAACTCCCTTGTCTCGTATCTAACATCATTACAATAGTACTCTCTCAGTCGGATCAAGTTATCCGAAATCCGGATTCCTCCTCACCCGTCCTTCTCACATTTCAATATTCAAACAACAAACCAACACAATCCGGATACACAGTTGGAGCTAGAATGTTCACCAAGTGACTCAAATTATATAAGGGAATGGAATACAACAAAATAATTGCTAGAATGGAATGAGAGGGCAACAAACTTGCCCTCCTTTAAAAATAAAAATAAAAACCAAAGTTAATGCCTAAAAAGCCAAAAAGGCATCCCGGAAATCAAGGCAATCAACTAGTGAACAACCCGGGATATCCGGAACATCCACAATCCAATTGTCTCGGCAAATCTGGAACCCCTAAAAAAATCCGGAACCCGGACCCACGCTTGGAAATCCCGTTCTAGATAAAAATCCTACCTAACTATTTGTGCTCTATCTATTCCGCCATGCCTTTATAGAACTGCTCCTGCTTTGACTGCCTGGAATCTTTACCGAAGCCTTCACTGGTGTACTCTTTGTTGATGACCGAGTTTAGGGCTTTTGTGAAACCTTGGAAGGTGAATCTTTCGATTTTGTCTCTTCCTCGGATCTGAACTTCAACACCTCTTCTTCTGATTCCTCAATCTCCTGAATCTCCGAATCCTTGGCTTGTGGTGATTCACTCAATTCAATCTTAGCACAATCTCGTTTCGGCATCAACTGTTGCATATGGGAGAAATCTTTCAAATGAGACTGAGCTGAATTTATCATTACTCCAATCCATGCGTTGAGGTTGCCACAAACCGTCAATCCGAATACTATAAACTTTTCAGCCGTGACTTTCCCAAGTGGTGGGAAAATTGGGACGGAAACCGCTTATTCTGCTGAAACAGACTTCTCACTTGTCCCTTTCTCCGGCTCAGGTACCACTGATCCTAATGGAGTCTGTGCTTGGTTGCCTAAGGATCCTGCAACTAAGGTGAGGATAGACTTTAGTCCCTTTGATTGGGGCTGGATCGGGCCACTCGAAGCTTGTCGGATTGGAGTCTGTCGAATTGGAGTATCTCGGAATATGCTCCTAAGGACTTCCGGAAACCCTTCTAAGTCGATGGCCCGTTCCAGATCCAAGTACCCCAGCAACTTCCATATGTCCTTCAAAACAATCCCCATCCGGGCTTCAAAGTCGACCAAGATCTTTACTATCGTAGATTCGGTCATGTGCCCTTCCTTCTCCAACCAAGTGGTGTAGAAGTCAGCTCGGATCGCCATATGTTCTGGAATCATGACAAGTTATTTGAGGTCGTGGACGAGTCGGAGAGCCTCCGTCTCCTTCCATCTCATTGCGTTCAGCTCCCCCTCTGTCCACTTGAGTTGGGACTTGAAGCTATCCCTTTCCTCCTCCAACTTCCGGATCTGTTCTTCCTTCTGTTGGAACTCCTCTGGATTCGGACGTTTTCGGATCTCCTCCAAAATTTGGTCCAACTTTACCTTGAATTCGTTTGCGATAAGAAACACGTGATCCTCCAAGTTGCCATACATTTGTTTGGCCTGTTGCATCCACTGGATTCCGGCTTCGAAGAACTCGAGCTCTTGGGGATGTTCCGGATCTGGTATCGGTTCTTTCCATTTTGGTGTTGGTGCCTTCCCCTATGCCATCGGATCTGTGGACTTCTTTCGTTTCCGGTCCATTGTTTCTTCTTCTTCTTCCAATTGTTCTTTTTTGGATTCTTTCTCCTCCTTCTCCAGTTCTTCTGTGAGGCCGTACTTCAAGATCTCGACTCCGGTGTTGTATTCAATCGTCTCCCTGATACTCAAGACCTCCTTGTGGTGATAGAGGTGGAACAGATATAGCATGATAGGACTATGCTTTGCTCGGCCCACGTGCTCTACTAGCTTGCCTACGACTCCATGAATCACTCTCCTTCAATGGACAATCTACTCCTCGAAAGCCCCAAAAATGGTGTTGGCCACTATGATTGTAATGTGGGTAGGCTTTTCCGGATACAAGATAGGAATCAGGAAGTTTAGTACCCGTCTATGCCTCTCATTCTTATAGTTGCTAATGGCAAAACCCTCCTTTGAGTGGGCTTGACTCTGGAACTTTCCGGTCACGTACTTGTCCGCTCTTCCGGATAGTCTGAACCTATTCTTTTTAAACAAATAGACATTTGCCCAGATGTCTTCCATCCAAGGTACAGGTTGACCTCTCACTGTCAACTTATACTGATTCGGAATTCCATAAATGAGTTCTTGAATCATCTTCTCATTCTTCATGCTCCACGGCCTATCTAACAATCCGACATACCCGATACACATGAAATCCTCTTCTAACTGCGCTCGGTGATCCGAATCGAAAGGAATAACCGGACAAACCATTCGAGCTACAACTCCAAACTTCTGTACAGTCGGGTTGGCAGCCGCTGCCATGAATCACCGACAACTAATAAATCTAATCCAGTACTACTCCTTCCATTCTCTTCCTATCTCAGTCGCTAACTCACCATTCTTTCTCTCAACTATACGTTCATCAAGTTTAGCAAGCAGAGAGGGAGAGAAAGAGAAGTGGCGGTGGGTTTAAGTACCCAACACACTGCCAACAATTCCCGATGGAGAATGGGTAGATGATTGTTCCCCTAACGGTCTCCTAGTTTCTTAGACTGGAAATTTAGAACGTAGGTTTGGGAAATCTAGTACTTTTCTGGATTCCGGATCCATATTGGATTCGTTTCCATAATGTTACTAATGGATTTAGCAACCCGGAAACTGACTATTTCTATTATAGTCGTAGTGTAGCGGAAATCTCTAGAGTTTACCAAAAAAAATGAAATTTGTAAGTCTATCTAATCTTAATTCTAGACTAACTTATCCAGTTTGAGTTTTTGTGCTCTCATAATACCAAATCACTTTTATTTTTTCAAAAAGTTAGAGAAGTAGGCATGTTTGTATGTCGTACTTCTTATAGATTCTATTTTTTTCCTTTTCCACCAATTGTCTAATAGTACTCCTTATACAATTTTGAATTTTACAATTAGCTAGGTAAATTTGCAATATGCAAGCACAAGTCCTTATTTGTAAGAGCCCAACGCATTTGTATTACTTATAGATAGTCTTCATTGGGTACCTCTATATCCATGGCAATTGAGTAGAGCATAAGAGATCTTGATCATGACACCTTCACATGGTAGCCTTGGAGAGGCAATTTAATTGTTGGGTTGGCGAAAGATAGACTCCCGATGTATAGGCATAGACTAATAATTGTAAAACTTGAAGAAAAAGTGAATAGCAAAGCAAATGTAAAGATGGGACTTGTGTTGGTAGGGCTTGTGTTGGTAGGGCTTGACAGTCAAGGCATGGACTTCAATTCTCAAGCAAAGTGGATCAACCTTCCACCAAGTGCATATTGGGACTTAGATGGATAAGCTATTTACATTTTTGCTTACCCTAGCCATATTGTTGCATGGTAGTGTAGGACCAATTTTATAAGATTTGTTTATTTTGCACTTTTAATTTTTCTTTTGAAATCTAATCTTAACCATAAAAAGCACAAAAATCAAAGAAAAATTTGCAATGTATACTGAAATTTTTTATAAGTGTACTTATAATTAACCACTAAAGTCCCATTGTCCCCTCAAGGGACAAATCAAATTTTGGGTAGGTTCCTATGACCTCAATATTTTGTGAATTTTTTTGAAACTTTCTCATAAGATAGAAAAAACAATTAGCTACTCGAAATATAATTTTTATTTCAATTGGTGCCTGGGAGCAAAAGTTATACCACAAAACTTCAAACTGAACTTGGAGAGCATCACAAAAAAAATTGCAAAAAATCAAAATAAATTTTAATTTTTTTTCCCTAAAATTTTATATTTTTGTCTACATGTGAAGCTTTGATTCATTATATTTGGACTAATAATGAGAAAGTTAAAGGCAATCTTGCTTTTCGGGCAATTTTAGCATCTTCTTGAAAAAATAATTGGTAGGATTCATTTTTTAATGCAATTTTCACAATTTTCCACAATTTTTTTGGAGAATGTTGTGTTTGCTTTCTAAAACAATCTTACCATTGGAATTATTGTCTTTCAATCCCATTTTGGAGCTATTAACAATTTTTTTTTTCCAATCTTCGACCTATTTCTATTTAACATTTTTTTAAAGAATGAAAATTAAATGTTTTTTTGTTTTTTTTTAAATTTCCTAGACTATTAACTCAATTCTTCAACATAAAAAATTTTAAATTTAAAGTTTGTAACGCAAAAAAATTCTATAATTGGTGGTCAAAGTCATTTGAAATTGCAAGCTAGTGTTCAAAAAAACTTTCTTTTTCAACTTTGAATGCTAATATCTTCCAATCTATACAATCAAACTTCATGAAATTCTTACCACATGAATGAAAACAAGTGAAGTATAAGATCCTATGGTTAGATTCTTAAGAAATGATTTTTTTGGTTTTCTTAGATGAATGCAACAAAAATGGTAGTTTTGAGTGTTTTTTGAGAGAAAGATGGCCTTGGGACTTTCAGGATTAACAAGGTCATTTTCAAAACCCCAAACTCTCAAATGAGTCCTCAAATTAAAATACCTATAAATGACATGATATTGTACATGATCCCTCCCTCAAATGGAGTCCTTGAAACAAAACTTTAACTTAATGAGTGGTCAAAGTATGTTTATGCTATATGCATTAAATATTTTATAGGGGGATGGAAGGGCCATTTCAAGCCCATTCTTTTTTTTTGTTCTCCCAATAATTAAAAAATGAACATTCTTAGAATTGTTTTTGATGCATTAATTAATATTTTAAAAATTTTAAAAATTTTAAAATAGATAAAAATAGGTTTTAAAAAATGACGTGGCAATCTCTCTGCCATGTTAGGCAATTGTTGTGGTGCAATTCTAAAATCTAGGAATGTAGGGAAACTTGCAACCCTCTACAAGGGCTGAAAAACATGTAATAGAAAGGATCAAAACAAATTTTTTCAATTCAAATGTTATAATTTCACCATTTGTGTAGTCAAAAGACTCAAAACTTTTCCCACATAATGTCATACAAGTGTCCTCAACTAGCTATTGCATGGTCGAAATTATGAGAAAATGGAAAAAAATCAAGTTGTCATTCATTTACAAAGTGGCAATTTTGTACTGCCTTTCTAGCAAAATATAGTCATTGTCTTTTAGGTATTTAGATCTTAGGATTCCATTGAAAGATATTCTAAAATGTTTTTCCTAGAATACCTCCATATCGTGTCATTAAATTCCTTTTTGTTGACTTAAATTATGTCCAAAGAGGCTTTCCTTTAGATTCCTCTAGGTTGTCTTCTAACATCCTTGTCTTGTTAACTTGTATAATGGCCTAGAATATTTTTCCTTGGATTCCCCCATACTATTTCCTTACATCATTTTCTACTCACTTGTGCTTTTAAGTTTGAATTGTTCAATTGCTATCTTTCAATCTATACAATTGTGTTGGGTTTGTAATTGAGCCATTTGATTCACACAATTTTAGCAATTGACATTACTTCTATGGTTCTAATATAGTTTTAAAAGCAATTATACATGAGATATATATTAATTGTAATTTTGAGCTTCGTTGCTTGGTTTAAATTGAAGATGTATGACTTGTAAATGTGTTGGTTCTTTGTTTGCTTTTTTGTCCTAGTTCAAAGACAAAAAACTTGGATTTTATTAACTTAAAAGAGATTTTTGTTGATAGTGAAGTGTTCAATTGCACTTCATCCTCTACGACTAAAATTGATTCAAATAAGGAGCATGATTCAATATGTTTTCTTCGCAAGAAGAAGCAATGATAATTTAGTAATTTATTCATTTGGTCCAAAAATTGTTGAAGAAAATAATCTTCTTTTGACTCTCAAATTTCAACAAGTTTCAACAACAAATTTGGCTATTTTTTAACAATATAAACAATGCTCAATCACAATGCGTCATTCTAATCTCATTGTGTAGTTTTGTAGAAGTTGCTCAGTTTTTTTAGGTAGGAGGTCTACAAAGCACTCAAGCTCTAGAAGTGTCCATCTCTTAAAATGTATACTACTTGTATTTTGCTTTCTCATTGCATTGGCAATTTACAAATTGTTTACATTTCAGGAGGTGGACGTTTTTAGTGGCCACTTCGATTCAACTTTAAAAATTCATAACTAATTCCATGAAGTTCCAAAAAATATATGAAATAACTTGGGTTAGATGCCGATTCATTTGTCTTTCAAAGAAAATTACTGAAAAATGTTTCAAGGAGTTCAACCTCCCCCAATTAATATCCAGCCCTTGAATAGTAGGCGCTTTATGGACTTCCTACCTTACATACGTTAGTTCCATGACTCGTCCAGTCCGCAGCTTCGGATACAAGCAAAGATTTGCAAGCGCCAGGGGCTGGGTAGCGACTCGCCTAGCCTAAAACCTACTGAGCAACGCCTTCACGTGTACTTTCTCTTGAACCGAATCTGGGCCATCATGAGAACTGCGCCGTTGTTGGAAATGGAGACTCCCCGAATTCGCATCTGGCATAGCTCCCAGTGCCCCACCCATCTGGCTGGCCATTTTGTTACTTCTGTCCAGCGTCGTGACATGTTCTGACCAAAAGCCATTCCCCGAGTCTTCGTTGAATGAATGAGAGTGTGCAGGACTTCCATAGGCCACTACTTTATCTCCCCGTTTCCAGCGCCGGCTGGCTTATACCTCCAGTCACCACTTGACCACCCCGCTTCTTTTCCTGGTCATAGGATTGCCTTTGAATCCAACAGACCAACTCTTGAAAGAAAGAAAGAAAGAGAGAAAGAAAGACAGACTCGCTCGATTGCACAATCCCTGGATAACTTTGCCAAAAGCTAACGCAGGGCACGATCCCTGGAGAATTTTGATTTGGCATGATGACAGACGTGCTACGATACAGGACAAGAAATTTCTCGGTAGTGTACCCCGAACTTGATAAGAGTCTAGCTTTTTGACGGAAGGACGGTCAACTAGTGAGGGGTCCAACGTGCAAAATTCACCAGGGATCGTGGTCACCAGCAATTGCTCCCAATTCAGTGAAACCTGTTTCAAGGAAGCAGTGAAGAGAGTTTTCAGCATCAATGTCGGTAGAAGAAGATGCACAGGAATTTACAGCGCCTGCGCTTGGCAACGGTTCCAACAGAATGATGGAAGCACAGCAAGATGTAATGAGCCCAGAGCCAGTTGTGAGGTTTGTGTCAGCAGCGAGCCAGGACAATAAAGAGAGAGTGAGTTGCGCTTGACTTCTGACTGTGCAAGGAGGCCACCAAAGTGTGACCTGGCCAACGTGGACCTGACCTGACTGAAAACGAAACGGGAAAAGCCAAAGAGATCCAGCGAAGAAGGCAGGGAAAGCGAATGAGGGACAGGAAAAAAAAGAGGTACTTACAACAGGATTTTATATAAAGTTGGTCACCCACCCTTAGTTTTTAAAATCCGTGGGTGAGAGGCATCATACAGTTTGGAAAATTGTCATGTCACGGATCATTCACGGAGAGGATAAAGGAATTGCTACATGTAAGTGCCAGTAATGGATTATGCACTAGTGGCAATGCGCCACAGAACTCTGTTGATTGAACCTGGTCAGTGGGTCACTCTTTCTTGTCTTTCTTTCTTTCTTTCATTCTTTCTTTCTTTCACTACGGAACTGTGAAAGGCAGCATTGAAGAAGAATCAGGTTGCCTTTCACAAGTATGCCTCATCATCATGCGCCGGGAGGGACACCAGATGTGGGGTGCCAGACCTCTGCAGAAAATCCCCAGCTAGCTGGCCCCTGCCAACGTTATTACCCGTAGACGATTGAATTGAACAAACCTGCCGATGATTATGATACAAAATCTGAAACCACGCTGAGGTGACTCAAAATGTTCTAAGTCCCGGACACACCCCTCAGGCACAGGCTTGCAAGCACCCGGGTGTAGGGAAAATTGGGGGTTATGTACAGGGAGGAAGCCCTAGTCTCGCACCTGCGGCGCGCACAGACCCTGTTCCAAGCGTGAGCCGTCGTCGTCGTCGTCGTCGTCGTCGTTCACAGGGACTATTCGAAAGCTCTCTTTCGCTGCATTAGCTGCAAGGGTGATGGGCAAGAGCTCGGCATCAGTCAGAATTGGTTTGGTGAATTCCTGGGCCCGCAGTGATTCGTAATTCCAGTCGGTGCGCAAGACCACAAACAAAATGGACGCTGCGCAGGCAATTTGTGCCGCGAGCAGCCCATACCAAAGCCCACCGAACCCGACTTTGAACCAAAACGCGAGCGCCACGGCCACGGGCGTCCCCACGAAGTAGAACGAGCCCAAATTGATTCTCGCCCCGATCGCCGGCCGCGCGCTACCTCGCAGCACGCCCACGCCCGTCGTCTGCGGGCAGTTCCCGAGCTCGCAGAGTCCCATGAGCGGCATTACCGCGGCCGTCAACGCCAACACATTCTTGTCGTCCGTGAACACATGGCCCCACGTATTGCGAAGCGCAGTCGTCCATGTCAAGCTCACCAATGCGATCATGAACGCGCACCCCAGTGCCACCAGCGTCGCCACGCGCGCCTTCGCGGGCTTCCCCGCGCCCAGCTCGTTCCCCACCCGTGTCGACACGGAGGAGCTCAGCGCCTGCGGGAATGTGTACATCAGCGACGTCGTCTGGATCACAATCGCCGTCGTCGCGACCGCCACTTGCGGATTAGGCAAATACCCAGCTAACACCGTCATAATCTCATACCACCACCATTCCAAACAGACAGCCAGGCAGCTGGGGAGCGCGAGGCTCAGCAACGGGCACCACTCGCGCAGGCACTTGGCCGACCACGGCACCCATGTGCCTTTCAAAGCGCCGGAGTACCAGAGGTAGCTCAAAATAAAGAGTACCATGTTGAGATTGGTGCACACGGAGGCTAATGCCACCCCAGCGACGCCCATCTCAAGGACAAATACGAGCAGGATGTTGAGCGGGACGTGGAGCAAGACCGCGAGCGCAGAGCACCAGAACATCGGCGTCGCCAGCCCTTGCGACTTGAGATAGATGCGCAACGGTTGTAAGAAACTGTTGGCGAGCAAATCGGGGAGCGACCACAAGCAGTAGACGCTCGCCACGGCCGTGATGTCTGGGTCCTGACGCAGCCCAAGCAGGATGCTCTCCAGGTTGTACCAAAGCGCACTGATCGGGATGCTCACTAAGAGCAGGATCAGGATGGTGCGCTGCAGTACCAGACCGATCATGCCGTAGTTCCCCGCTCCGAAGGCCTGCCCGCAGACGGGATCCATGCCCGAGGCCAGACCTGCGAGCACCGAATAGCCCGTAATGTTGGTGAAGCCCACGCTGAGCGCGCCACCAGCGAGCTGCAACCCCCCCAGTCGGCCCAAGCACAGGACGGACACCATGGCGCGCACGTACACCACGCAGTTCAGAGCGGCCATGGGACCTGCGATTTCTAACAGCTTCTTCAATTCTTCAACTATCTGCAAAGAGGAGGGGGGGACGCATTTAGCACAGGAACTTGACAGCTTCCCAAAACCTTGATCACAATGTACAGATGCTATTGATCTAACTCTATCCCTCAATTTGGTGCATGCCCGAGTTAAACCCTGATTCCCAAGATTCCGATAACCCCAAATATTCTTCCCATCGATCCGAGTCAATCTGTGCTACGACGTGAGTCTCCGATCAAATCCCCACACGAATTGAAAACCTGAGCACAGGGTGAACGCAAAGTACTGAATGTGCTTCAATTGGCAGCATTGAGGCTTTCGTACTTCAACTGTGAGCTTGCCAACATTGTGACTCCGAAGCTGAACAGACTGGGCTTGCTAAATTTCACGAGTTGTGAACCAGAATGTTACGTACTCCTGCATGTTGAACAATTCTACTAACTTATAAAATGACGGGCAAGTGATTACCACCCCTTATGCAATCGAAACCACGTGACCGATCGATCAATATTTCCTGATCTCACTACCTCATAAAAAAGGGTTGACATGGCTTAATTAACCTACAAAAGATTCTTCATACACGCTGGCCTTCAAGCCAACATTCCGCTTCTTCTTCCTTGCTTCTCCCTCTGACCTAAGCAATGACATTATGTTACCAAAATTCCGCGCCACATGGCGCTCTTTCATTGTGACCCTCCCACTGTGTAGTTGACTTTGACGTGGACGTTGAACTAACAAACGTGTAATTCTTGCCCGGCGTAACAAGAAGAGATCGGAAACAGTAGTTCAAGGCCTAAAAACAGAGATTCCGAACCCAATAGGAGTTTGTTCCAGCTCTGCCTACCAGAGGAACTTGAAATTCCGTGGCTCCTCAGGCGAAAGCACTGAAACGAACTCCACCTTGGGATCCCCCCAAAATATTTCTTTAATAAATTTGTGGAGGATTTACAAAAGCAATGGTCGTCAGGTTATCCAGGCCCGTTTTTCCGAATTGCCATCGAACGACCAGACGAAGATCAGGCCCGGCGAGGGCATGGCATAGCAAAAAAATAATTGCCTCCATCTGGGCCGTCCACAAGAATCTCGCTTTGAAAAAGAGAGTGAAAAAGAATGAACTTCTAGCTACTCAGTACCAGGAGAAAAAACGATGTGGCAGGCGCGGTCATTCCGTTCCATTCCATTGCAGAGGAAATGAAATCATTGGGAGAGGGATTTAAGACCCCTCCCTGCAACGAGACCAAAAAAGCACCGGCTGACATGCTCCTTCATTACTCTCAAAGTGGAAAGAACGCAGGAATCTCTGAGCTCTAGCTCCAGGGCCTATACAGCCACCTGCTTTACAGTACACTACTAGTGATGGGGGAAAAACACCCCACACGCAAAAAGAGGACAGAATCGTAACAGCCTCGGTATCACATGCCTCGGCGTTTCCGGAGGGAGAATTGATGATGGTGGGAGCCCTTATCCTTCTGGGACCCATCCGGCCAGCCTGCCTCTTGTTGAAGCGAATGTCTACAGTATCCTCGCGAATGAGCGGTGTGATCAAACGCCAATGAAAGAGAAGAGAGAGAGTGAGAGAGAGAGACAAAGTGTGAGATGCCGAACCTGGCGAGGGGACGGAAATTGGTGGAGCGGGTCAGGGACGCAGCCTGGCTCCTTCTCCGATTCGTGGGGAACTTGTGTTTCCAATTCGTCGTCAGAAGACGGAGTGCCGATGAGAAACTTGGCCCTGGCCGAGTTGTGGTGGTCCGAGTCTCCAGATTCGCTGCTGTTAGATTCATCGTCTGGGTAGTGCAGGCTCTTCACTGGAATTCGAGGCTTCGAGAGGGGAGACTCGGGGCTCAGGAGGACCTGCAAAAACGGCTCCGATTCCGGCAGACAAGAATCATTGTCTGACAATTCATCGTCGGAGGATTGAGAGGCGCTGCTGTCCGTCAGCCTGCCCACCGGATTACCCATACCATGAACAATTGGTATCACGACCGCCGCTCCTCAACCCGCCGGCGGACTTCGCATCAATGACCGAACACTGCAACCTCTTGGGCTATATCAACACCTAAGAAACAACTATCAAGAGAACTCGGAGACTGCGAAGGAGACTAGAAGAAGAAGAAGAAGAAGAAGAAGAAGAAGAAGAAGAAGAAGGAATAGAAGAAGAAGTATTCGAGAAAGAGGAACGGTCGTCCTTAGATACTGCAATAGAATCCTTTACAAGTTTGATTCCTAGAATCCATGGCAAAGCGAAACAAGCGCGCAAGGTCGTGCGAATGGGAAGGTCCTCTTCTTCCCTGGCACCTGCTTGTGAACTCTCCACTCACGATCACCCAACACTAATCAAATAAGGAATTCTTGTCTATTGCCCGCGACGGCGAGAATCGGAATCCAAATGTATTCGAGAAAGATTGTATCCCCAAGAGTGAATCCAGAGGGAGACTACTACCAGAAGCGGTGATACTGAGACTGGGATTCACCGATATGGAGACTACTACTCGACGTCATCGCCTTCTTCGCGAGCGACCTGGAACCACTCTAAGAAAGTCCACAAACATGCAACACGCGCATGACATCCACTCTCAAGAAGCGACCGAAGAAGAGAACGACAGAAGCAAGAAGAGGAAGCGGCAACGTCCAAGACTCGACACAGCTAGCTAGCTAGCTAGATCAGTATTCCGCAAGCGCGTTGGTATCCCGTCCTGACCCTAGCGAAATGATCACGCGATTGATTCAATCCATCAATCACGAAACACAGGTCCGTCCGTCTGTCAATCTGATCCTTCCCTTCATCACCCGCAGGCCCAATAACTTAACACCGACCACGCTTTGCGCGGTAGCACCGCAACCTAACGTTTCAACTAACCCAACGAACACGACCGCCCCAATGCCCCAGAAATCCACAACGAATAAGCGATGGCCAGCGACTAACTCTTTCCCTCGCGTGTAGGCAATGATCACGTTCCGTGTCTGTCTATCTCTCTGTTGTGAGACTCTCTCACTCTTTCTCACTCCTTCTCTTTCCTTCTGTCGCCTGCTGTCTTTGCGACTAGTTTGTGTAAGTTACGATACGACTCTCCACACTCGCGGAAGAAAGGCTGCGAGACCACTACCCAGAATGGGAGGTCCGTGGGAAACTAACGACAAGGAGGGGCGACTGGAAGGATTAAGCGATACCCAGGCTGACGTAGGTGACGACGATGAAGAGTGTGAGAGAAGCAACACCACGGGCGTTTGATGCACTGGACACTGCTCCCTCCGTCCCTCCCTCTCTTCCCCAAGAAACCCAAAAAAAAAGAATAAAAATGAAAGAAACCCGAGTAATAAGCGAGGAGGAGGGGACGAACTGAACGAAGGTGGCAATGAGAGAACCCACTACTCAAGAAGCTGAACTGAAAGCCTGAGATCTCGTCTTTCCCGTTGCTGAGCTTTTTCTACTCCCTCAGCAGCAGCAGCAGCAGCAAAAGCTTCAGTGAGCCCACTCACGCTCCAGTCGCGACGGACGACTGGCCCCCACTCTAGTTCTCCACTCGACTATATGACTGACGGACCCTAAGGGCGCGCCAGCTAGCTAATTCCGGCCAGCGATGGTTAGGAGCCCAGGGATCGAAAAACCACCAAAAACGACGACGACGTCGGTCACGTTGGCTCCGAGAAGCAAGACGAATGGGCTAAACATGACGACCCCGCGGGAGCAGTTTGCGGAAGACGGGCAAACTATTAATAAGGCAGGCAAAGCAAGGGAGCCTTGGTGCAGAAATTTAAATAAATAAAAATGTAAAAAAAATAATTAATTTTCTAATAAATTGAAATAAATAAAATTTTAAAAATTGAAATAAAACTACGGTATTAACCAGTTTAAGCTTGGGCCTTGGGCTGTGCCCCCCCGTGGGCCGTGGGTGCCTTGGTACCTCGTGTGCAAGACCATTAGTCAGAGTCCAAATTTGGATCAGGAGCCCTGGATTATTATTGCTAGCATGGACGGAGTTGTCTCCAACAAATGGAACAATCCGCAATTGGGTGTGTCAGAGACAAACTGAAGGGCCGGATCATTGCAGGGACAAGGGGAGCTGGGTTGATTATTTAGGGCTCGGCATTCCTTCAGTTTCAAGTGCACTGGATCTGACAATTCATCCATAGTTCTCATTCATGAATTTCATCGCAAATGGTCATTTAGAGCTTCGCCCACCACTTCTGCAAAATTGGACCACGGCATGAGGAAGTGGCGAGGCACATAAGTTAAGGGCTAGTGAGATGTGGTGGTGCGATGCACCAACAAACCCTTAACCCCTCACTACCAAAGGCATCAAATTTTGGTGTTGACAATACTTTGAAGTTGAACAAAATCTTGTCAATTTTCTATTTGTAGTAGTTTACATTTTTGAAAAATTCTTTTTGAAGTCCAAATTTAGCATCAAAAATCAAAATTTGAAAATGATTAATTATGATTTTTCTATTCAAGATTTTGTGCAAGGGTGTCCATTGCAATCTTGATTTTCCATAGTGTTGAGGGCTCTTGGATATATGCCTCAAATACACTAGATCTTGGAGAAAAAATCATATAAGAAATGAATTTTAAAAAACTGTAGAGTAGATTTTGAGAAGTGATGAATTGATTGGAGTAATGCATGTTATGTCATGTAACTTCATATTTTTTTGGTGACCAACTTTTTAGATTTGACATGTGAAAAGAGGATTGAAAGACTTCAAATCACTTTTGTAGTTTTAACACCCTCATGATCAAACATCATAATCTTTCAATCTATAAGTGATATTATTGCATTTTCTTTTCCTATGTGATCTCTAGCATGTCTATTTTGAATTTGTACGGTTTCAATTCAAAAAAAATTGATACAATTTATCACAATGTTCAATTTAGAGCAAATTTTTAGAAGCTCAAAAAAGGCCTTGGGCATTTAGGGATTAACTCACTCTTGTAGGGGACCAAAAGTGTCCTCACATAGTTTCAAGTCTAATTCAAAGTGCTATAACTTTTGCATTCAATGTCCAAATTCAATAAAAACTTGTTGGAAAATTTACAGTCTTTCTTCTAGCTTATGAGATAGAACTTTCAGATCAATCCAAGACATAATGATATTTTGGAAGCCAATCTAAGTTCATAGGTTCAATATGAGCTAACCAAAGTGCATTTGATGTCTACAACTTTGGGGGTTTGTATTTCTTTCATCAAATGTTTTTTTTCAATAATTTCAAAATTGCAACATTTTTGGATTATAGTGAACTTTGGTAGATTGTTTTTTCTTCATATGGTGTCCATTTCCAATCATTTTTGTAGAAAAGTTGCACACACTAGTCTAGTTCGAGTGTCTTAAATTTCATATCAATCCAAGAAGTTATGAGTGACTAAAAAATATTTTAGTAGAAAGAGGTTCAATGTTAGATTTGTTTTTTGTGACTTTTCTTCTTATTTTTTGACATTTCAAAGCCATTTTGTAGACACAATGAGTCCATTGAATGATATTGTCTTTCACTAATGTGTTTGTATATTTGTCTTGAATCACTTTATAGTTTAAAGTTTTTTCATTGAGTAGGTTTCGAAATCTAATTTTTCCAAATGTTTTGATTAGAAAACTTCAACATCTTTTTTCAACACTAAAATATTATAATTCTGTAATCTAAGTGGCTAAATGACTCCAAATTTGGTTCACATCATCTACAACATTTACACTACAAGATTGTACAATTGAGATCCCTATAACTTAGTGACATTTAGATCTATAACACTTTAAAAGCAATGATGTTTTTGAACCCCAAAAGACCTTAGGCTTTGAGGGGTTAAAGTCCTTGCCAATTGACTTTCTTCCCTTTCTTCTTACATCTCTCACCAATCTCCACATCTTCCACTATGGCTATAGTCAAAGTTTAACAATTTGGCATGCTTGTAAAACTACCGACTACAAGGGCCCTTTGGTATCAAGCAAATGTAAGAGTGATGGGTGATGAGAGGAATGGGACAACTTTTAACTTGACGAGGTGTTGGTGTAGAGCAGTTTTTTCCAAATTGAGCCTAGCAAGCAAAAAATGGCATTGCCAAAGCTGAGTGGTGCAGCTTGTGGCAATGCTTTTAGTAGTTCACTACTCTATACTTCATTCCATACACTGGATTCTTACCCTTTTGCATTTCACTCCTACTCATTTGCATTTCATTTCTATTTCGTTGCACTTTGTCTATGGGAGAACAAAAATTCAAAATTCCAAGGGTCAATAGAGTTCATTGTAAAGAATGTGCAATGGAAGATTAGAAGCTAGATAGAGTTTGTGAAAAACACAAGCCAAAACTCCTTAAAGCATCCAAACTTAACCTGATGTAGTATGGTACTGTGTTTCTTTTGTACTATTCTTAGTTAAACCTTCCTCCAATACTTCTATAAATTGGTGTTTACTTTACAAACTCTAATACGTACAAACAATTTGTATATTAGAATCCAAATTATATAGAAAACTTTAAATTGACATTATAGCCTCTATAACTAATCAAAGAAAAAATTCTTACAAATATGGACAAAATTTTCAGTCTATTTTGAAGATATAATATATTTGTATAGTAAATTTTTGAACTTGTAGAAGTATTGGGGTTTTTTACTTCCCTCTATTTATGATTAAGTAGGACCACCATGGGCATCACAACACTTATTGTTAATATTATAAGGGGACAATGGCAATGAGCACCTCATTGGTACATCCAAAAAAAAATTGGGTATTTTACATGATTTTTTTAAAATTTTTGATGTTGAGCATGTCTAGCAATTCTAAAGTACAATTGTTATGAGAAATCCAATGGCATTTCTAAAGAAAAAATGAAATATCTTATACTATTTTATTGAGGTTTTGATGTTGAACATGTCTAATAACTCTAAGTAATGAAAACCTCAATGGTATATCTAAAGAAGAACTTGGATATTCTACACGATTTTGTTGGGATTTGATGTTGAAAAATTCATAACCTCATAGGCATGGTGGTAATGAAAACCTCATCAATGAAACTACTATTGATGAATGACAACAATATCTTATAAATGGGGCCCTTTCAATGAATTAATTGGTGGCCTTAATGTAACATGTATTTAACTTTGGAAGTTTGCAAGATCACCATATTCTCCCATAGACCAACACTTGGGAGGTTCTAAATGATTTTATTGAGATTTGATGGTGAATACATGAAGCAACTCTACTAAACACTCATCATGAAAAACTCAATGGTATTTCTAAAGTGAAAATTGAAGATTGTAAATGATTTTGTTGAGATTTGATGATGAACATTGTTGACAATTGTAACAAACAATAATAATGAGCACATAAATGGTATTTTCAAAGTGAAAATTGAAGACTGTACATGATTTTGTTGAGATTTGATGATGAACATTGCTGACAATTGTAACAGACAATGATAATGAGCACATAAATGGTATTTTCAAAGTGAAAATTGAAGATTGCACATGATTTTGTTGAGATTTGATGATAAACATTGCTAACAATGTAACAGACAATGATAATGAGCACATTGATGGTATATCTAAAGAAAAACTTAAAGATTCTACTTGATTTTGTTGAGATTTGATGATGCGCATTTCTAGCAACTGCAACAAAGAAACATTTATGAGCACATTGATGATATGTCCAAAGAAAAACCTAAAGATTCTTTATGATTTTGTTGAGATTTGATGATGCGCATTTCTAGCAACTGCAACAAACAAATATTTATGAGCACATTGATGATATGTCCAAAGAAAAACCTAAAGATTCCTTATGATTTTGTTGAGATTTGATGATGAACATTGCTGACAATTGTAACAGACAATGATAATGAGCACATAAATGGTATTTTCAAAGTGGAAATTGAAGATTGTACATGATTTTGTTGAGATTTGATGATAAACATTGCTAACAATGTAACAGACAATTGTAATGAGCACATTGATGGTATATCCAAAGAAAAACTTAAAGATTCTACTTGATTTTGTTGAGATTTGATGATGCGCATTTCTAGCAACTGCAACAAAGAAATATTTATGAGCACATTGATGGTATATCCAAAGAAAAACCTAAAGATTCCTTATGATTTTGTTGAGATTTGATGTGAGCATTTCTAGCAATTGAGACAGACAATAATAATGAGCACCCCATTGATTTTTCCAAGGAGAAATCTAAAGATCCTACACAACTTTGATGAAATGTGATGTTGATTTGAGCTAACAATTCCAATAGATAGTCTTAAGGAGTACATGAATGAAATATCCAAAAAGTAACTTGAAGATTCTACTCAATTTTGTTGAAATTTTACATTGAAGATTGTATATGATTTTTTTGAGATTTGATGATGAATACTACTAACAATTGTATCAAACAATAACAATGAATATATGAATGGTATATCCAGAGAAAAACTTGAAGTTTTTATATGATTTTGTTGAGATTTGATGATGAACATTTCTAGCAACTGTGACAAACAATAGTAATGAAAAAACATCAATGATGCATTCAAATAGAAATTTGAAGATTCTACATGATTTTGTTGAGATTTGATATTGACTTAGACTAAAAGCCTTGACAAGTCTACAATGATAATTGGAGCACGTGGATGGTATATCTAAAGAAAAACTTAAAGATTCTATACGATTTTGTTGAGATTTGATGATGAGCAGTACTAACAACTATGACATACAATGATAGTGAGCACATCAATGGTGTATCCAAACTTTGACACTCAATGAGATACCTAAAAAAAGCTTGAATGTACTGCATCATATTATTGAAAATCGATGTTGACTAGGACTAACTACTATGACATACAATGGTAAGAAGCACCTCAATAATATATATGCAAAGAAAAAATTGTATATTCTATAAGATTCTATTGAGATTTGATGAACACCCCTAGTGAATACTTTAGTAGGATATCACCTGAAGAAATTGAATACCCTATATAGCCTTTGTTGAGATTTGATACTGATGA
Source organism: Pseudoscleropodium purum (assembly GCA_963969395.1). NCBI lineage: Eukaryota > Viridiplantae > Streptophyta > Bryopsida > Hypnales > Brachytheciaceae > Pseudoscleropodium > Pseudoscleropodium purum. Next base: position 13,927,558 of record OZ017797.1, read on the forward strand.
CTATTAGCCACTCTAATAGTATACCAATATTGACATTGAAATTGCTTGCTTGAAGAAACTAACATGTGTAATCAATAAATTTGCATCTATAATTTGTACAATAAATAAAATAAAATATATATTTAGGGTCTTCACTTTTGGTCCTCATTTTGTTGAGTTTTGATATGATGTATAGAAAGCATCTTCAATATCATCCAATGTTGGCTCAAGAGTTGTTTGCTTAAAGAAAATAGCATGCATGATGAATATGTACATCTTTATTTGCAAAAATGGTATATATCTTTCTATATATTAAAAATATTCATAAGCTTTTAGGACAATTTATAGAATTATTGTATATGGTAGTGAAGATCAATCAAGAAAAATATTTTTTTAAATAGATGCCCAAATCTTTGGGATATTATTTTTTTCAAAAAGAAATTGTAATAAAAAAGAATCTTTTTTATTTTTGTCATGCGCCTTGAAATCTCATTTGACAACTTTATCAATCATTCAATATGGAATGACCACTTCGACCACCAAGTATTATATGCAAATTTGCGAGATGCATCAATATGATAGTTCATAGTATTTAGATTAAAATCAAAATAAAGAAGATAGCACTATTTTCATATCATTTTCAATAGTGTGATTGTCATCCAACTTTCATCCACACTAGTATACGCTATTGCCATAGTAAGAAAAAAATAAAAATAAAACGAATTTTTGAATTTTTGAATTTGTAAAAACTTTGAAATTCAATATTTTTTGTATAAAGGAAGGTACAAGGACTTTGTTGCTATGCAAGAAGTTGCGTTCTAGATATGAATAAAGAGTTTTATGCATGAAGAAGTGCAAGGGCTTTGATTTTTGGCATTTCAACATGTGATGTGAAAGTTATGTTTTTTCCAAAATAAAAGATGATTTTATTAGATTTTTTAATTCAAAAATTCATAATGTACACCACAAAACAAAGTCCATGCACCCTTCCTAGCAAAGAGCTTTCCAACAGTATTGAGGATGTAGCTGGTGGACTCATAGTTTTTTAGATGTCAACCTATCAAACAAAACAAACAAACAACCTAATTTAAGGTATAGAAGACTATAACACTAAGTAACTCATATTTATCCAAAATTGCCTAAAATTGTCTAGATTAACACTACTATAATAGAACTATCTCATATATACATAAAAATAAAATAAAAAATTCATTGTTTGTTCATATGATGCCCCAAAACTACACACTAATGAATCAAGAATAATCTGATGACATGAACCATGACCATTTGCTTATTATTCATTTATTCGGTTGCTTTAGGTGTCGTTGCCTTATTAAGTGGGGATGATTCCTGATGTGTCCACTAGGTCTTTTATTTTAATTTTTAATTTTGGGGGAATGAATGAACTCCATTGCGAAGACTGATGAGAATCCATTTGATTATTATATTTGAGTTCATAGCCCTGCCACACTCAAGTGCAACTCCAAATTCTAAAAAAAATTAAAAAAACAGAAAATAGGGAACCAAAGGAATGGTTATGCGGTAGTGTATATTCTGATCAGTCACGCATTCTCAGGGTCTGGTTATAATAAAATGCAGTTTCTGTCTGGGTGATCAGGTGCCCAATCCCCACCCAAAAAAGAAACCCATTGTGCCTTGAACATTTTAAACTTAATTTTAATGTATATGCTTCCATACTTTCAGTTTTTTTCAGACTTTTTTTGTTGACGGTTTTCTGCATATAAGAGGTAAGGTAAGAAGCCCTATTTATTTGTGCCCCAATTCATAGTCACCCTATTTGCATCACTATGTATTACTGAACATTTCAAATGTCCTCCATGAATGCAAGGTAGCTCCAAAATGGCACAACTATAGTCACATGGCACAAATAGGATGGAAACTTCTCCTTCTACTACTATCAGTATTATTACTGTGGCTTGCCTTTCCTTTCCTTCTTTGTTAGTTTGATTCCATTCCATTAGAGGTAGTCACACCTTCTCCTAGAAGCAAAATTCTATGAAGTCGGAGAAGTTGGTGAGAGAAACAAGGAGCCAATTGGGGAGCCATTTTGTGTGAAGAAGGTATAACATACCTTAATCATTGTGTGGAGCATGGAGTTTAATTTGAAAATACAAGAATGCATTTACTTGCAGAGGATCAAGTGCACCCGATTTTTGAGTACCATTGCTGCAATGTTGATGTAGTACCAAGGCTATGTTGATATCTTGTGGAGTTGACTAGCCGCGTAATTGGGGTGAAAGCAAAAAGAGGGTGAACGCAACAAGATCAAAAAAATCTCCAACAATTGAACTTCAAGCTTGGTTCTTCACTTCCGGAGGAGAAGAAATGACATTCTTTTCTGAGGTCGGAGAATAGCATTATTGCAAGGCATGGACAAACAACAACGAAACACCACCAATATAATTTTTTAGAGAATTACATTGAGGTTGAAGGTGTGACTATCCCTATTAAGAGTAAGGTTGAAGAAGGTGTGACTACCCGTAATGTCAATTTTCAATTCAAGCTGGGAGTGCTTCCTGCTCCGTCTCGCCGCCTGCCTTCCTGCCTTCCTGTTTCAATAATAAGTTCGTTCGGTGCGTCTTTTTCAGCCTTCCGGCCCTTTGCCTTGGTTTTACCGCCAAAGCGCTAAAGGGGTCGCGTCTTCTGGCTGGGACCTGGGTCCCCGACTTGCCTGCAACCCAACTCAAGTCCTCCTAAATCTGATTTTTTTAAAATTTTTAAATTTTAATTAATTTTTTTTGGAAACAAATGGACTATTTGCTATTGAGCTAAAGCTGATTTTTAAGTTAGTTGGAAGTGAAGGGGAGCTCACCTGACTCTACCCAATGCAATTCATGCAAAGCTCGTGGCATGCACCACTAAGCTTCAAGCTTAGCTTACTACTGAAGCTTTTTAAGCTTTTTAGATCTTATGAACCCCACAAGCAGGATCAAAAGTGAAAAAGAGAGCAATTTCAAAGGGGTAGGCCTAGTAGTAATAATAGGAGTGATTTTATTTATTTATAAGAAGGAAAGAAAAAATCATAATAAAGTTGATCAGTAGGTCAGTCAGTTTCAGAGTAATATTTATAATTTTCTTAATAAAATAATAAAAGTTATAATAAAGTTCTATTCAGTACAGTAGGTCAGTCAGTCAGTTCCTGGGAAGAAGGAGACTCGGAGTGGGTTGTTGCTGCCTTTTATTTATTATTATTACCCTGGTCCGCTTTGCACCCTACAAGGTGGCAAGACCCCGTCGGTTATTCCTTCAGTTCCTTCCTTTCCTGCTGCACAGTCTCCTTTTCCCTTGTTATTTATTTCAATTCTTTTTTAATCTTCATTTTTGTTTTTGGGTGGGTGGGTGGGTGGGGGGGCAGTACCTTAGAGCATCACCACCCGTCTTGTAAAATGCAGTGGATTCTTGGCTTGCAAAATATAGAGCCATCCACTTTGCAAGTCGGGTGGTGCACCCATTCACTCTTAATGAGCAAATGAAGTTGAATACGTAGAGATTGTAAATCGAGGAAGTGCCATAGCAAGGGGATCCAACTTTGAACGAACAGCAAGCATGTCAACAAAGTGTTAAAACAAATACTGCAAAAGTGTGTTTGGCTTGCAAAAGTGCTGCAACAAGTGGATTTGTTTGTAGTAAGTGCCCCAGCAAGTAGGACCAAATTTTATCACATTGTGTTTTGCAAGCCGTGAGCAGGTCAAGCTTCAGTTGGCAAAACAATCCCATTTTGTAAGTCGTCTCCAACTTTGCTAACCACCTAGTTAACAAATCATTCATTTTACACAGTAGGTAGGACCATTTTGCCAGTCTCCATAAGCAAGTCATCCATTTAGCAAGACGAGTGGGGATGTTCTTAGTGCAAAGTGAATGAAGGATCTTCAATTAAGTGATGAAGAAGCTATTTTCATTGATAGGCATGGGTGATTTAGCAACAAAATGATGATTTAGGGATGATATCCGGACTACTTTGTTGAAATGTAGGTACATTTATCTAAAAGGGGGTTAAGATTGTTTTCAAATTTTTGGGACAATTTGATGATTTCATTACATTGAAGAGGAAAGAATCTATATTATGAGAATGATTTTTTTTAATTGATTTCTGAGAAAATAGAGTCATTCTTTTCATTTGGAGGATTTTGGTAGCTTAGAATTGATCACATTTACATGTGTTTATGGTGAGAATTGTAAGAAGACTCTTTATAGTTTGTATATTTAGATTATTCGAACATAAATTTGCTTTCTTTGAATTCAAATTACTCTATAATTATTTGCATGTGGATCCTTACACTATCATTCAACTACACTCATAATGGTGGTAAGTTTTTCATTTGTCACTTAACTATTGTAGGGATTACCATCATTCACATTAGTCTTTTAGATCGGAGTTAACCTTAGAAGGACGAGTTAATTACCATGGAAACCAACCTTTTGGATATTACATGAATCATTTGGTTTAAAAACCCAATAACATTCATTGGAGGTGAACTATGGTGCAAGACCTTTTTTTTTTACAAAAAATTCCAAGGATGAACATTTGCACTTTTGTCTTGCATAGAAGGATTCTTTGTCATCCATAGACACTTAATGTCCATTGGTTGCTAAGCTTTTACAAAAATTTTGAAAGAAGTATACATGTAATTTTCCTATTGGTTGTTAAACTTTTGAACAAACCCCTTGTGTAAAATGAATTCATGAATCAAACATTTGAAACCCAATCCAATTGCCCATATTTATATTTTGGAGGAACTTATTGAACTTGCAAACCATATGAGATATATTTATATTTTTTACTTATAAATACATATGTATTCAATATCTAAAACTTGGATTTGTATTAAGTGAGTGCATACATATATATTATATTTCATACTCTAAAACCATATCTACATTTTATATCCAAATTTAGACAACCAAAATCGTCTATTCCACAAGCATCAACGACTGATTTTTTTGAAGATCAACGACATTTAAAGGAGAGAAACATCATGTTCACATCTTTTTGGTTTATAATAAATTGGTGTGATTTGATGGGGGTCACATTTAAGGGAGAGAAACATCATGTTCACATCTTTTTGGTTTATAATAAATTGGTGCGATTTGATGGGCTGACCCCTAGACTTGGCTCAATCAATTAATTTTTGGGGACCAAATTAGTAAAATAATAAATTCCAATTGCATGTGTTGCTACAAATATTTTTAAGCATTGGGTTCAACTTGGTTGAATTTGTAAAATTTGAAAACCAACTTCATGTGGTTCCTTTGGCAGTTACTATCTCTTTTGAGCACATTGTAAATGTCACAATATGCTTGAATTTTTTTAATTCAATTAAGTCCCTACCTCAACCCCTCAAATAAATTGAATTGAATTCATTTCATTATCCCTCCTATTCCAACCCTATTTGTGATTTTGATGCAGCATTTTATGTGGCATTTGATATGGGATATACAACAAATTTTATATTCGTAGCTCAATTGTGTATCCATATCCATGCTAGTGTAGTATTTGTAGTCTATATCCATATAAATATAGTATTTATAGTCTATGTCGTATCACATATCATATTCCAAGTTTTTTTTTGAAGATCAACAGCATTTGAGGAAGGTGTAGTTAGTTAGAAAACCAAGACAATTTGCTTCTTTTCGATACATTGTGAGGTGGATCTTTTGGGAACATTTTATTCAAATTCCCTCTTATCAGTGTTTATCATGGTAACTATTTCAATATATCAGTGTTTGAAGTGGAGAAAAATGTTTTTTTGAGGCATCTAAATTCTAAATGACTCTAATTTAGGGAGGCTTTTGCACAAGGCAATTTTAGTTTTTAAGAAAAAAAATAGGTCAAAAATTTGGTCACATATTCAAAAAATTCGAAAAATTTCAAATTGAGGAACATGTGTAAAAATATTCCAACAAAGGACTAGCTTCAAGAAAATTCTCCTACAAAGACATTTTTTTTTAATAATTTTTGACTTGCACATACAATAATCTCTTCAAAATGTTAGTAGTAGAATCTAAAAAAGGAGAAAACAATTGTCTTGAATTTGTAGCTTTAGCAAGCTTACTCAATCTATGGCCTAAAACACTTAAAGTGAACCAAAAGGTAGTTGAATATATTGAGTGGTCTAGTACAAGAGGAGGCTAGGTTAGGATGTGCTATGCCTCATTCATCTATGAAGCACTAACATTGAATAACTTTATCACATGCCCAACCATGCCACATTGCATTGCAAAGTACAAAAAATAAGCTTCAACACTTTAAAATGTAATTTTGTGAAATCAGACATCTAATACTAAAGTATACAAAATTTTACATCAATGTATCAAACCTTCAAAAGCCACTTAATTTCTTTAAGTAAAGGCAAGAAAACTAGTTGTTTATACAAGTGGGGTGGCAAAGGGTAAAACAACCCATGTGGGATATGTAAATTAGGATTAGTAGGAATTCAACTATTCATAGTTAAGTCAAAAGCAAGAATTGTGTTCAAAATATAATTTCAAACCTCATTTTAACATGGAAGAATAACTTATCTAAAAAAAAAGGTTGAAAAATGAATTCAACTTTCATCTTCAAAAATCCATTTGAGATTTAGATCCTCTAATAAAAAAATTATGGACAAAGTTTAGAGAGAGGTAGGAAGCGACATTTTCTTGAATAACTTTGAATATCCTATCTAAACTTTGTCCATAACTTTTGATTGAAGACTTGAAATATCAAATGGATTTTTGTAGATGAAAGCTAGCTTGATTTTCCAACTTTTGTTTGTCCAAAGGTTTTTGAAAAAATTTATTCTACTATGCCATAATAAAGCTTAAAACTCTATTTTGAACATAATTCCTCCTTTTGACTTAACTATGAGCAATTGAGCTCCTCTTAATCTTAATTTATATGTATTCCATATGGGTTACTTTAATTCCTATTGCCCCACTTGTATAAACAGCTTGTCTTTTCATTCTTTTACATGCCAATTAAAAGGCTTTTGAAAATATATGAGATAGTGGCCAAATTTCATAATTTTTTGGAGAAAAATGTAAAATCTTTTGAATTATATTTTAGAATATTAAAGTTTATTACTACACATTAATTAAATATTGTCAATCAACTTCAGAGGACATGTTGTGTGGCATATATGGCTTGGCATGTAGTAAAGTAATTCAATATCGGTGTTTTATGGATGAATGAGGCATAGCACATCCTAACCTAGCCTCCTCCTATACCAAGCCATTCAATATATTCAATTGCCATTTAGTTTATTTCAAAATATTTCAAGACATAGATTAATTGAGCTTGTCAAAGCCACAAATTCAAGGCATGTTTTTTTCCTTTCTTTTAGATTAAAACCTAAAATTCTACCATTAATATTTTTAAGACATTTTTGAAGAGAAGGTATTTGCAAGTTGGGAATTGGTGAAAAATATAGATTTGTATAAGAGTTGTCTTGAAGTTAGTTCTTTCTTGGAATTTTTTGGTACATGTTCTTTAATTTGAAATTTTATGAAATTTTATGATAATATAGCTAGTTTTGTGAAAAAAGATAAGACAAGAATGAGAAAAAAAATAAAATTAGCTTGTGAAAAAGTCACCCCAATCAAAGTTGCCTAGAATTTGGATGCCCCTATAAAATATTTTTTCCAAACACATCAAGCACTATAATCTTGAAATTTGTATGATAAAAAAATAGGAAATTTCATTAAATTGGCAGTATTCCAAATGCCATTTTCACATCTTGACATCTAGGATAAGTATACATTACTAACATCTAGGCCAGTTTTAGATTTCAGAAATCTAGGACAAATATAGATATTAGACCAAGCAATCTGAAAAATCTAGGATTGATATAGATTTCAGATATCTAGGAGATATATAGATTTCAAAAATTTAGAACTAGTATAGATTCTAGTACAGAAAAAACACTTCAAATTGTATGGTTTGAACTACTAGAACCATCAAATTAACAAAATACCACCATTTTAATGAAATTCGCTATAAAACTTTTTTCTTACTACAACATAATGAAGTAGTTTATCACTAAATCTTACAATAAAATGCACCTAAAACATCAAAACATCTCATTTTGACTTTTGAGTTTTTTTTGTAAAACATAGTCAAAGAACTTAAGGGTCAAGATAAATTAATTTCAAGATATAATTGGAATTGAGATTTGACTTTATGGTGATATGTTAACACATTATGTATAAAAATACACATAATTTATAAATTATTTTATTGTTATTTCAAATTTCAAATATTTGATTAGATTGGGACTATTTTGCATATAAATATTGAAAGCGTCTATTTAATTTTAACCCCTAAAGGTTCAAAGTTATAGAATGGATTTTTTGGATTTTAGGTAGTTTTTTTTATGTCAAATTTTACTTTAGTTTTTTCAAACTTTTATGGGAGGTAAAGGAATGTACTAGCTATCTATAAATATTATTTTTGTTTTATTTGTTGTTTAGAAGAAATGTTTACTCTCAAAATTTAGCAGCAAAATTATACAATGCTCATAGAGTATATTCATGTATATATAGAAATCTTTGCTTCAATTCATTTGAATTAGTAATATGAAAGTTATAAAGTAATATGAAAGTTATAAAGAGTCTTGTTTTGTGGGCAATGAGGGCATCTTCCTAAAATAATAAGGAATAAGATCAAATTGCTTGAATCATCCTTATTAGCTTATATTGCATAATTAAGATCAAATTGCTAAATTTTTGTATAATTACATTGAATAAACATTCAATAAAAAATAGAAATAAACAATTAGAGGTATTGCAAAATTGAGATGTAAATCAAGTTATTGCATCTTCAATTTAGAATGACCTACAATGTGCATTTTAACCTCTAAAGGATCGAGGCTGTTTGTCTATCAAAATCCACTCAAAATTGTCATTTATGCTTCACTCATCCAAGAAAAAAATATTTTAAAAAACCATAACAATAGTATCTTGTACTTTACTTGTCTGAGATCATGTGGTAAAATTTTCATGAAGTTTAATTGCATAGATTGGAAGATATTAACATTCAAAGTTGAAGTCAAACAAGTACTTTTGAATACTTGCCTAAAATTTCAAATGTTGCAATTTCATATGTCTTTGACTTCAATTTGTGGAATTTTTTCCACTATAGACTTTGAATTTAAAAATTATTTGTTGAAATTGAGTTGAAAGTCTAAGAAAGAAGTTTAAAAAAATGCTTGATTTTTGTTTTCTAAGAAAAATTTAAGTAGACAAAAGTTCAAGATTGAAAGAAAAACTAAATTATTAAAAGCTCTAAGATGGGATTGAAATACAATAATTCCAATGGTGAGATTGTTCTAGCAAGCAAACTTCACTTTTTCTAGCAATTTCTTTTTGAAAAATTAAGAAAATTGCATTCAAAAATCAATCCTATAAGTTATAATATTAAGAAGGTGCTTAAATTTACCAATAAACAAGATTGTTCATAAATTTCAAATCCCTAATTCAAATGGAATGGATAAAAGCTTCACATGTAGACAAAAATATGATCTATAAGAAAAAAAATTAATTTTATTTCAAATTTGTGTGGATTTCCTTTTTTGCCTAGTGACATGAAAATTATGTTTAGGATGGCATAGCTCTTGCTCTCAGGTATTGATTGAAATAAAAATTATATTACCAAGAAGCTAAGAGATTTTTCTATCTTACAAGAAAGTTTCAAAAAGTTTCACTAAAAATTGAGATTGTAGAAACCTACCTAAAATAAATTTTGTCTTCTAAAGGGACACTAGTTTTTTAAGGGGTTAAAGTCATTTTTAAAGTTAAGTCATATATTAAAAATTAAGAAAAAAAATACTCAAAGAAAGAAGTGAAATTCATCTTCTAAAATGAGAAGAATCTCTTTTTTCTCCACAGGTTGACATTACTGATTATCTTCAGAGTGTTGGATGTGATCTTCTAAAGTCACACTATTTTTAATACCTTTAGGGTGAAGTATTCATATATTTTCTTATTTTGTTTAATAAGCTTCTAAAGTTTGAGATGAGTTACTTTAAAGGTTATACTAAATGTTTGGTTCATTAACATGATAATATTAGGATTGTCATTGTAGTGAAATAATACTAGCACTATTTATGAACAATAGATGGGAGAAAATTTAATTCAAATACAAAATGAAGAATATGCTCCTAATGCCATTAAAAAATATACATATTTAGCATATGTTTTAGACATTGTATAAACAACCTATAAAATTCAATGTATTAACTACATGTGCTTCCAAAATTGACCTAAAAGTTTGACTCATGTTCAAAATTAAATACATCTCATGCAAGAATATACCAAGATTTTCTTAGATAAAAATCACAATTTGATTTGCTTATTATACAAGTGCTAATGAGGGAGGTTTGCACCAACACCAACCAACATTGTTTTGGGGAACAATAAAACCTTTCTTATCATGAAGACATTAGAGAATATTTAGAGTGATATGGCCTAGAAGCCCAAAATTAGGTAGCACTAGGGCAACCTTGCCTCAAAGAAAAATGTTGACACATTCACCAAAAGCTTGAATGAGTATCAGTAAGATAAGTTTGCACAAATGCTATGTAGAGTGATTTGAATACATCCCATGAAAGAACATGCAAGGATCTTTTTAGGAAAAAATCATAATTTGATTTGCTTCCTTATTTGTACCAATAAGAGAGGTTTGCACCAACACCAACCAAACATTGTTTTGGAGAATAATAAGACCTTTCTTGTCATTAAGATATTAGACAATATTTAGAGTGATATGGCCTAGAAGCCCAAAATTTCGCAGCACTTGGAAAACGTTGTCGAGAAAAGAAAAGTTCACACATCCACAAAAAGTTTGTATCAACATCAGTAAATGAAATTTATGCAAACACTATGTAAAGCAATTTGAGTACATCTCATGAAAGAATATGCCAGGATCTTTTTAGCAAAAATCACAATTTGATTTGTTTACTAAATTTGTACCAATAGAAGAGGTTTGTACCAACACCAACCAACATTATTTTGCTAATGAATAAGACCTTTCTTGTCATGAATATATCAGAGAATATTTAGAGCGATATGTCCTAGAAGCCCAAAATTTGGCAGCACTTGGGAAATTTTGCCTCAAAAAAAATGTTGACACATACACAGAAAGTTTGCATCAACATCACCAAGATTATTTTACACAAACACTATGTAAAGTGATTTGAGTATATCTCATGAAATAATATGCCAGGATCATTTGAGCAAGAAAATCACAATTTGATTTGTTTACTTTATTTGTACCAATAGGAGAGGCTTGCACCGACACCAACCAACATTGTTTTGTGGAACAACAGGATCTTTCTTGTCATCAAGATATTAGAGAATATTTAGAGCGATATGGCTTAGAAAGACAAAATTTGGCAACACTTGGGAAACATTGTCTTGAAGAAAAATGTTGACTCATCCACTGAAAGTTTGCATCAACATCAATAAATAAAGTTTTGCAAACACTATGTAAAGTAATTTGAGTACATTTCATAAAAGAATATGCCAAGATTTTTGTAGCAAAAAATCAGAATTTGATTTGTTTACTATATTTGTATCAATAGGAGAGGTTTGGACCAACACCTACTAACATTATTTTGAGGAACAATAAGACCTTTCTTGTCATGAAGACATTAGAGAATATTTATAGTGATATGGCCTAAAAGCCCAAAATTTGGCAGTACTTGGGAAACCTTGCCTTAAAGAAAAATGTTGACACATACACATAAAGTTTGCATCAACATCAGTAAATGAAGTATACGCAAACACTATGTAAAATGATTTGAGTACATCACTTGAAAAAATATGCTATAATTTTTTAGGAAAAAATCATAATTTGATTTGTTCATTACATTTGTACAAATACTACAAGATTGAATTAGGGGTATATGTGACTAGGCACATAAGATTGCGTATCCGCTTTGATTGGAATGCAACTAGTCCCTCCATAATTGCACCAAAATTTTGCAATCTCTAATATCTAAGTCATTTTGTAGTTTTTGCTGCGACTGTCAGATGAACCAATGATGATGATGTTTTTCATCCGTCGTTTTCCATTTACATTGTTGTCACAAAATATGACTTACAAGCGATTAAGACAAATTTCAAATGAATATTTGAGGTAATGATGTGGAAATGGCATCACTGATGTTGGTGCAAGAGCTTTGGCCACCAATGTGCCTAAAGCAAGATGATTGCCATAATCATATTTGAGTAACACAAACTCATTGAACGTAAATGGGGGGACACTGGGACATGGCAATTGCGTCACTAATTTGTCACTTCCACAAGGTAACAAAGCACATTAAGAGATTTAGTATTTGCAAAAGCCTGCTCACACAAATAGTTTGTCTTAGGCAACCGATTGGGATGCAACTAGAAGCACACAAATCATGCATAAGGAGGACAGAAAATTATAACTATTCTAACAACAATTGCTAATTGCAAATGAGGGATAGAAATGCATTGCTTATAAAGTAAATGGTCGCACATACATTGCAAAGACCTCAAAAGTTTAGATAAAGCACATTAATGTGATGCCAATAGTTCCTCTATATGCAATTACTTTTCATATCTATATAAAATACCTTCAATGGAAGGATCACTAACAAATGGCTAACTTAGTACAACAACAATGCTAGTAGGTTGTCTTATGCTAATAATTCGATGGCACCGATAAAATCAGCCTCCTCAACGTCTCCATACTCCTCATCCGCATCCCAAATGCATCTTTGAGTGGCCTCAAAATCGTGTAGGTACTCCATAATAAAGCCAATATCTTCGTCTTTTGAGTATAACTCTGTTGAGCATGCTTTGAATCATGCCATGTTCAAGACATGGTTCTTCAATGTTTTTATATACATCTCCATAGGATACATCCACCTAGCTTTGAGTGGACTACAAAGATCCAATTTCTTTAGAAGATGATACAATAGGTATGTTATTATGTAGAAAAAAGAATACTAGAAGAAAAACATGTCCACCACAACTAGTCTACTACTACAAAACAACTACAAGAAGACTATTAAAATTTAGAAAGGATGTGAAAAAAATGTCAAAGAAAAAGTCCCTTTCAATCCCTTTGTGAAAATTTGTTCATAACTTTTTATCTAAGGCTTGAAATCCCTAAAGGATTTTTGGAAATGAAAATTTGTTTGTTTTCCCAAATTTTCTTAGTTTAAAGTTGTAAACAAAAAGGTAGATTACTATACCTAAATGTGGTCTGAAATTTACTTTAATTTGTTTCCTATGTTTTAAATATCCCATATTGTTTGTCATACCTCCTACCACCCCACTTGTATAAATATCTTGTCTTTTCAACTCTCTACTATCACATTAAATTGCCTTTGAAGATAAGGGACATAATTGTCAGATATGGTGTATTTGTATGATGTATTATATGTAGTGCATTATGTATGTGTAGTGTATATCATATACTATGTGTGAATTGTGTATGGTATAATACATATATATTATGTATGGTATATTATATGTCCTACAAGTCAAAATTTGTGATTAATATCAAATTGTGAATATTTTGTAAGTTGACAAAAGGGGCCACATGTCAAGTGCCTAAATCAACATAATAATTGATTTGTAATTGAAAAATGAGTCAATCTTATCCTAAGATGACAAAGCAATGATAGTAAACCCAATTCTATGACCACAAAATGACTATACATGTTAGCCATTTTTGTTAAAATGCAACTAAAACATGACTAAAAAATGACTAAAAAATATTGCTGATATGGAGGTCTACATTAGCCAGAAGAAGATAAGGTCACGACTGAAACGCGATTGCAATGCAACTAGTGACATGGCCGTCCACGTTAGCTAAATTTTAAAAAAAGGCAATTGCCCACTCTTTTCCTAAAATTTCCTCCTCCACGTCATCAATCTAGTACTTCTGTCATCCATCCTTCATCCAAGGCAAAAAAAATATGGTGATAATACAAGGGTGCAATCATATTCAATGACTTGTCGACTATGACTACAAGGCCCGAAGTCACTTTCTAGTCATTGTTGTTTGGAATGATTGTTTTGCAATCACATTTACCCTCGATTTCTTGTAGTGCAATAGGAGAGGTTTGCACCAACACCAACCAACATTGTTTTACAGAACAATTAGACCTTTTTTATCTTCAAGACATTAGACAATATTTAGAGCAATATGGCCTAAAAGGCCAAAATTTGGTAGCACTTGGAATACCTTGCCCTAAAGAAAATTGTTGACTCATAGATGGAAAGTTTGCATCAACATCTATAGGAGAAGTTTACGCGAACACTATATAAAGTGACTTTAGAATACATTGGTATTCTATTAAATTGTTGGATGTGATTATGGGAAACATGGACCAAAGATTTAAATAATTGTAGTCACTTTCCATAGTCTTCTTGTAAACCTACAAAGGCCATTTTAGAAGCCATATTTGTTTATTTCTTAATTTAATAGTGTATATTATACAGTTGGTCAAATAAATAGGAAAAAATTTATGATTGTAAAATCCAAGGAATTAAAGTCTTCAAATTAACTTCTTAGTCATTGAGAATAATATGAGCCATGGCCTTGATGTACATCCAATATAAACAAGACTCAACATATTGATTTTCCAAACTCATCAAAGTTTGAAGAATTGCAGTATTTCTTTACATGGATTCAATTAAATAAATTCCTAAAGGTTGTTTCTCATTATATCACAAGTTACATTTTTTCAAGGCCGTCTTAAGGTCAAATTAGAATTTTCTTGGGTTGTAGAAGATAAATAGAATATCATATGTGGGACTTAGAAGCTTCAATAGTGTGAAGACCAAAGTCCGCAATGCTTTCATGTAAAATATTGTATGGCATATATATGTCCAAAGATGGATCATAAATCTAAAAACAACGTTTGGAGGGTATTTTTTTTAGAAAATCTACAATAAATAGATTAAAAAAAAAATTTAATTTAAAAAAAAAAACCCACAAAAGTCCTTGATTAGTGTTATGCTTCGCATATTATATACAAAACAATAATTGGGACTTGAAGTTGAAGTTGGGTCTTTAGTTTTGCTAGACTAAGTGCACTCAGGCTCCAAATCCTTCTTCTTTGGCATCAAAACCTCCAAAGGGTTTCATAATAACATTTTTGAGTACAATGCTCTCTACCAATCAAACTTTTTGAGACTTCGATGGGACTCAAGGTGTGAGAGGTAGTGAAAACTATGAAGGTACCCTATCCATATTCTACATGTGCTCTAATAAATACCTCTATTATTGAACTGTGAATTGTTACCAATTACCAAGTAATGAATTGGTACCAATTGGGATTTACTGTTGCCCAATTTTATAAGAGGTTGGAGACTAAGGTTTCAACTAGAAGTAGAATTTTTATTGTAAATAATGTATAGTTATGAGTGGTGTGACACTTTGTGCCATCTTAAGCAAATTACATGCACTAAATATGTTGTTCGAGTTTCAAGTTTACACACCTTCATTTGGGGACTCCATTTGCACCATTGGTGAACAACTATTTGACATTTAATGGCAGTACCTATGGCTTCAATAGCATCTTACTACTGTGAGCTTTAGAAAAATCATATCTAACTCAATTTTAAGTCTAAAAATTACAAATCACATTTTGATGAATGTGCCTCCTTCTCATCTCTTCTCTCCCTGAAGCGAACTTTGCAGCTATAGAAATTGTTTGCAAGTGCGTCAATTGAAACCATACACAACGCTTGTGATCATCCAGGGTAACAGAACTTGAGCTATGATTCCTGAGGCTCCATAAATGAAACCACTGGATATGGATCATGTTATTGCAAACAGGCACAATATTATTTGTTGAGCCAGCTGTTGACAAGGAGAAGGGGACAAATGGACTTCAACATTTGCACATGGCCTTGGAAATTATAAAGAAGTCGAGGAACTAAGTTACATACACTTGACAACAAACCTAAAGCCGCATCATAGGCAATCAAGTGAGAGCACAGGGCCAAGCCAAGCAGCTAACAAGGGATCGTCCTTGGTGGATAAGAATGTTCAACCTCACAAGAAATTGAAGGACATGTCCGACCACTTTCAAGTTTCAAATCTCGAGCAAACAATTGCAACCAACTGTAAAAAATAAAAATAAAAATGGTGCCTTGAAATCACTTCAATACTACTACTATCTTAACACAAAAATTGTTGAATATTATCATAGAACATTAGTAAATTTAGTACTTTACATGTTAAGAAATAGATTTTTTTATGAGGGATAATTCATAGATTTTTTAATATTTTTTTTATCAAATTTGAATGTTTGAACCAATAGATATTTAAAATGTGGCACTTCTTGAAAGATAGCTATTAATGTTGCAAGCATGTTCTTGTGCTAAGGTAACACTACCACCTAATTTCCACCCCCTTTTAAAACTACCCCCCTTAAATTCTTGCTTAAAATGTACCTCCACTATTCAGAAGAATTTAGGGTCCATTTTAAAATGCCTATTTTTAACACTTTGAAAATTCATAGTTTATTCATGCAATGTTCAAAAAATGCATTCTATAAGAATTTAAAATTCCTATTCAATGACCACCAAGACCCCACAACAACTTTTCAATGTATTGATGCAAACCATGCCGAATTACTTATTCCAAATTTTTTAGATAAATAACCAATCAAATAAGCAATTTGGGAGTAGATTTTGTGTAGTATGAGTTGGTGGATATTATTCCCACATAGGAAGATAGGAAATATGGAGATTGCTAAATTTTCAAATTTATATTCAGAAAATTGAAATTACAATGCATTTTGGGATGCAAAAGAACTCTTGACCCATAAGCAATACAATCTAAAGTCTTCCAATTCCAATCATTCTTGATTGTACTTTCTTGCTCATTGCTTTAGGTAATGTGTCATAACCTTATTAGTCCCAACCTTAAAAAGGACATAAAAAATAAATTTCAAGCTTGAGATTTGGCTATGGTTGGAAATAGCACGCCCTACAAATTGGATACCAGACATGGTTGGTTTTTGGTGCCTCTACCTTAGTTATCTTATATAGTGATGTTAGCTTGTGCTTAGTAATATTGGCATGAGTACACTAAGTGAATCCAAGTTTTTTTGCATCCCATTTCCCAGACCTTTTTTAAAATTATTTTTCTAAAATGCACAAGTACCATTTTTAGTTTTATAACCATTTGATGCATCAAATTTAATATGTAGATAAGAAAATGTATTCTTTGTTGGTAGAGAACTACAATGGGGCAACTTATTGTTCAATGATTTGGTTCATTACTTGTCAAATTACATACTTTTCAATGGAAATTGTCCATGTGTTTCAAAAATAAATAACATGCTTTAAATTTAACTATATACAAATTATAACATTCTGAATTCCAACATTGCTCAACAATGTGCAAATTTCTTTAACCCCTTGGCACTCTAATATCCAAAATCTGAATGATCATGGTTGGAGAGGTTCAAGAGACTTTTTTTATCACAAAACTTTTCATTCGTTCAAACCAATACTTGACTTTTTTTTGAAACCAATCTTTGTATTAAGTTGATGAAATTGAAGTAAATAATATATATTTATAAAAACAAAAACAAAAACATGCAAAAATTCAAGAAAAGATTAAGATATTAGGGGGTTAATTGCTTTAAGGTTTATGATTCACTACCTAACCCTAAAGACCAAACAATGTTATTTTTGGCAACATAGTAATTTGGGCAACTCACTAAGAATATAATAATTAAATATATTTTTTGAATCCCTTTCGGATGTAGGAACAAAGAGAACCTTGTTGTTCCACCAAAAAATTACAATTGGATATGTCTATGAGAAGTTATAGGGACACATGTTGTTTTTATGGTCAAGGAACAACACAAACAAGAGTATTTACTCTAGAGTAAAATTTAGATGACAATGCTTGAAAGAGATTGGTAGGGCTTGGGGCAAGATTTCAGCCCAAGTTGAAAACATATTGCTTCTCTAAGAAGATGATTACTAGTTGGCAAGGATGCTACTGCTCACTCACATCACCTACTACCTTTCATAACTCTCCTTTGAATAAACAAGGTACTTATTTCTAACTTCAACATTTCAATTTAGGACGTTTAAAAGGCAACTAAATCAAAATATTTGGCAACAATATATTATACCTTGTAAAGCCACTTATTTCAATGTTTAGAAATGAGAAGACAATATGTTTAATCAAGTAGGGTGGTAGGAGATAAAACAACCCATGTGGGATATGTTAGAATTAGTAGGAGCTCAACCACTCATAATTAAGTCAAAAGTAGGAATTGTATTCAAAATAGAATTTTAGACCTCTTTTTGTTATAGTATTTTTTTTTTTTAACTTTGAACTATTAAAAGTTGGAAAATCAAGCCAAATTTCACCTCCCATAACTTGTTTAATATTTCAAGCCTCCAATTAAAAGTTATAGAAAAATTTAGTAAGGTGCTAGAAGTGATATTTTCTTTGAAATTTCCAACATCCTCTCTAAATTTTGTTTGTAAATTTTGATTAAAGGCACTAAATCTCAAACAGATTATAAGAAATGAAAGTTAGCTTGATTTTTCAACTTTTTAAAATTTAAAGTTTAAAAAAAAGAAATTCTACTATGCCATAATGAGGTCTGAAATTCTATTTTGAATATAATTCTTGGTTTTAACTTAACTATGAATGGTTTAGTTCCTACTAGTCTCAATTTACATATCCCACATGAACTGTTTTACCTCCTACCACCCAACTTGTATAAAGATTTTGTCTTCTAATTATACCAATCACAAAATGAAAGGCTTTTTGAAGGTTGTTGAATAGATAATTGTTGAATATTTTGATTCCTTTGAATTCAATTCCTGATAATTTCAAATTTCATTTTGAAGCATTGAAGCTTATATGTGTGTATTGCTTAGAATATGATCAATCAACTTTAGAAGATATGGCATATCTTGATATATAATAAATTTATCTGATGTCGGTGATCTATAAATGAGTGAGGTACATCGCACCTTGACCCGGCTTCCTCCTATGTCAAGACATCTAATATGCCAAATTGCTTTTTATTTCGGCTTAGGTATTTTTGGCAATAGATTGATAAAGCTTGCTAAAGCCACAAATTTGGGGCTTTTTATTCCTCCCGCCTCACCTAGGGCGAGTTGAAACCTAGAATCACACTATTTACATTTTGAAAAGATTATGGTATATGCAAAACAAAAATTGTTGAAAAAAAAACTTTATACGAGAGTTTTCTTGAAACGAGTTCCGTATTGGAATTTTTGGGTATATGTTCCCCAATTTCAAATATTATGAAATTTTTGAGCATATGGACAACTTTGTAACAAAAGCAAAGAAAAATAGTTTAAGAGAAAAGTGAAATTATTTTGAGTAACACTAAAACTACATACTTTTTTAGGGGACCAAAGGAAGGAATCTTAATGCAAAAAATTTGTATATTAAATTCAATTGAAATGTTTGCATAAAAGGGTTTAATCTTCATCCAAATCCAATATGGTGCATGATATGAAGGGTGGGTTATATCCTAAACTTTTGATGGTTATAATTTACACCTAAGAAATTATCATCTTCAAAGCTACTTAATGTTGAAAGAAAATAATGAAGGTAGTGATTTTTTTTTTGTTCTTTCTCAACCTTTAATGTTTATATTTCCCCCTTTTATGAAATAATTGTCAATCTTTAGAAGAAAATTTATCTTCACATAATTTTTTTCCCAATTGAATGCCTAGATAAAGAGTTATGATGCCCAAAGTTTTAGGAGGATAGCAAGGAGCTTTACGCAACTCTTACAAAAAAAAATATTTTTTCTCTTAAATTTAGCAAGAATGTTACTAATATGATATAGGATGAAATTGATAAAAAAAACCCATTATGTGAAATATTAAAATCTCACTTTATATAGAGCTATAGAATGGGAATCCTATCTATCATAGGCAATAATAAGTCTCTTCTAAACATATAAAAATTATAATTCTACAATCTATGTCGATAATATTTTTTAAATATTTTCCATTAATGTCTATAGTAGTTTAGTGCAATTTGATATGACTATATTTCAAAAATACTTTATCAAGTTTTTTCTTACATCTCAAAATGGCAATTTTTGACAATTTAAGCTGCAAAATGTGTTTTGAACCTTTCAGAGTCAAATTTTTATTATTCCCTGGAGGTTATAATTTATATTGTATTTTCTTTACCCTTGGTGAAAATATATAGTAGCAAAGAGGTCATCAAGTATTCAATCTAAACAGGGGTTTCTAGTAATCATCTATATATTGACCAATTACATACATGATGATATTGTTTAATCAATAGAAATGGAGTCATTAATAGGGGGACTTATGTTAATTGTGTTATATACATACTTGACCAATTACATAGAATTAGGGGTGTAGATTTGATTATTCAATTAAAACTTAACTAAGTGACCTGCCTTTGAAATTTGAATTTGAATATTTGAACCAATGATAGACAATATGTTAGAAGCTAAAAGGAAAAGAAACCACTTTAAAGATCTACCTATATACAATATACATGTTAAGGAATTAGAAAAGTTGATGATACAAGAGATAGTTATACACATCTAAATGATTTAAAGATATAGTCATTATCTATTGGACACTTTTCTCCACTTGTTATTATATAGAGCAACAATGCTTTTAACTCAAAGTATCTCAAAGTATATCCACTTTTAATCTCTAACTAGTATTGCATTCTTCAAAGTTTTAATTGTTCCAATTATGAATGCAAACATCCTATCATTCATGTCACTTTCTCCAAACAATAAGCTTTTGTGTCAATGGAAGCATGGTCTTGGAATTGTTGGTCATGCTCACTGTCAAATCTTAACAAAATCCTATAGAATATTCAATTTCTTTTGAGAACATATTATTGATGTGTACACATTGTACCTTTCTATGTGTATTGGAATTGGTGTCAATGGTGGTAGTAATTGACCATAGGCAACATGTAATAAAAGCTAAATGCTTTTATACTTTTTTTTTAAAAAGCTTATAAAAATTCATTGTATCTTGAATACTGACTAAAAGATATTTCAAAATACTTCATGATATTAGTTTTGATGAATTTTTGAGGCTATTGTGTTTTCAATATCTACACATTTTGAGTTGCAAAATACAATTTGCTTCTATTTATTGACTCTTACAATACATATCATATATACTTTGTTTCAAATGAGCTTTCCAACTAGATGAAGTGTGAAGATGGTGAAAAATTAATCCATAAATAATGTTGTGGCCATTTTTTGGTCGATGAATGATAGAGAATCTTGTTGTATAGAACAAAAGTACAACTATCCATCCTCCACATTTTGTGGAAAAGGAAAGGTCTTGTACATTAGCTTAACTTCCAATAAGTGCTTTCTCATTTTTTGTAATCCAAAAATGCACACAATATCAAAATAGATGATTTCCACAAAGACCCCCCACGTCGTTCAAGAGTTAAACAATGAAGTGGCTGAAAAGTGTCAGATGGATGACTTGACTACACCTATTAGTCCAATCATCCAAGCATTTTGGTGACTACCTTAATCATGAAGGGGCCATGTCCTTTAAAGGTTAAATAAGCACCTATTGATTCAATAATCCAAACATTTTGGTGACTACCTTGGTCATAGAGGGGCTGCATCCTTTAAAGATTAAACAAGCACCTATTGGTTTAATAATCCAAGCATTTTGGTGACTACCTTGGTCATGGAGGGGTTGCGTCCTTTAAAGGTTAAACAAACACATGCAACACAAGAGGTTTGATCCCTCTTTGTAGTAGGGACTCCCTTTTCAAATTTTAGAGGGACTTCAGGTTGTTAACTTAAACGTACTGATAGTTTCATGGCAGCTCTGGGGCCCAAGACTTTGGAGTCAAACCTCGGGTGACACTTGTGTGCCTCACCTTCCTGTGCCAAGTCCCCCAAAAGTCCTCCTGCCGCTTAACCTCATGACTTGGGCCCTCCACACTTCTAAACCGTTTCTAAGGGAATTTCGGAATAGGCTTCCGCAGTCTCGGGAGGAGGAGTACTTCTGGACCTGCTATAGGGAAAAGATTAAAAAAAACCCAGCTTGAACCAATGGAAGGACACATGGAAATTCAAATACTTTAGATGGAGTGTTTGGAATGGAACTTGCCAAATCTTTAACCACTAAAAGAAGGGCGGTCATTGGGCACCACTTACAACACCAAGATTTGTTGAGAGAACTATGATGTCTAAGGGCCTGACAATTGGTGCTTGGAGGTTGTAGCAGGCATCAACGACTATTAGATCCTCGGTGCACTGCAAATAGAAAATGATATTGGGGCTGTGTTAGGTATTGGCAAGAATCTACAAGCTGCAAGTTGAGGGAAGATTCTTGTTTTAACCCCTAAAGTCCCACAAGTCCCCTTGGTAGGTACTTACATTCTCAATTTTTGTCCAAATTTTTTGAAACTTTTTTGTTCCAAGATAGGTAAATCAAATGTCTTTATGGGTATTTTTTTTTACTTCAATCAAAGCATGGGAACAAAAGTTGTGCCACAATAAGCCTAAAACATGCAAAGGCAAATAGCCCAAAAATACAAAAAATACTTGAAATAATTGAATTATCATTTTATTTCTTGTAGACTATATGTTGTCTCCATGGAAAAATTTGATTCTTTCTGTTTGGATAAGTAATGTTAAAGCTAAGAAAATTCTTGTTTTGTGCCAAGCAAGCTTAGCAAATTCTTGAGAAAATAAAGTTTTGAATGATTTGGATTTGTTTTTTTAGCTCAATTTTAACAATAAAAAAAAAACTAAACATGGTTTGGTTTGCCATTGGAATTAGTGTGTTTCAATTCCATCTTAGAGCTATTAACAATTTAGTTTTTTCTTCTACCTTGTACCTTCTTTGACTTGACAATTTTTTAAAGAACAAAAATTACCAAGCATTTTTTGAATTTTTTTTTCAAATTCTCTACTCTTCAACATAAAAAAAAATCAATTTACAATTTGTAGTACAAAAATTTACCTAAAAGGATTTCAAGCCTTATTATCTAGTCATTCTAGGAACAAAAAAATTGTTTTCTTCACTTTAAATGCTTAGATCTTGTGATGGATGTAGTAAAAAAAAATTTATAATTCTTCAAGACATTTTCATACTTGTCTACACAAGGTCATATAGTTGGATATGCAAAGAAAAAAAATTCAATTATTTTGGTGTTTACATTGAAATGGCAATTTTGAGTAGTTTTGACAAAAAAAAATGGCCTTGGGACTTTAGGGGTTAATAGGACTTGTCAAAATTGTATTTCTTGCATGGTTGTAATTTTATCTAGGCATTTTAGGGGGGCTTCACACATGAGCTGACCAAGTCAAGAGGCCGTGGGAGTTCATGGCCAAACTTTGGGCAAGAGTCCAAAGAAATCGGCAATAAATGGTAAAATTCGACAAACTCTCGACTTTGTGGCGACCCAAACTTTGGTTGAGAGTCCGTTGCAAGATCATCACCATGTAGGAGTTGGGCTACCATGTAGGTAGTTTGGAGGGTGACAGACTTTGGATTGTGCCGCTTTGTATGAAGGATCGAGAGGCCAAAGTTGGGGTTTTCTAAAATCTGATTGATGGAGGCCAATAGACCCTTGACCTTTGGCCCATGTGTGAAGTTGCCTTTAGAGCTTTCTCCAAAGTGTATAGTTGTCCAATTGCCAAATTTTCCAAAGTTCTTTTTCTAAAATTAATCTCCTAATATTAAACCTAATATTTCTTCATATAATAATATAGAAATGGGTTTTTTAACACATATAAACATTAATTGGAAAGACTAGAATTTGTGTGCAATTTGTTTTCTATAGTCCAACATTGCAAACCTCTTATCAATGTTGCTCCTATCTTATGCTAATTTCAACATGAAAATCTTTTTATAGAGGTAAACATGAAATTCTTTCCATAGAGGTAAATATAAAAATCAACTCATTCCATAACAATGCATGCTTAGACTCACCAATCTTATATACAAGAGTATATCCGAGCTCACCTAAAAATTTCAACACACAAGCATGTTTAATGAATGAATGAATGCCTATTTAAGATTTAAGATGCAAGATATCTTTGAAGAATTAGCAGCCTTGAGTTCCACACATGCATATTTTATAATAATCTAGATTACACTTTTATAATCTAGAGTGTACAACCATCTAATACAACCACAAAAAGAATAGATCTAACTACAACTTTAGCTAACAATGCCTCTAAGCTTAATGCAACTTGTGCAAGATTGCACAACAAGAAGTCAAAAATTTCAAACAATACATATTGATGATCCAAACAAAAATGAAGGAAAGAAGAAAGCAATCCCTATAAGTTTCATGTCCATAGTAGAATTTGGTCACCTATCATCCATTCAACTAAGTTCATAGTTCACATGTAATGGTTGCTTTAGCTCAAAATGTTGCCTTGAAAGAACTTCCAAAGACTATCATGGGAAGGTGCAATAGAGGTTCCCACATTTTCAAATTACTGCAATCCAAGAATCTTGAAAAGATTAGTTGAATAGGAATTGACAAAGCCAAAATATGATAAATTAATGCATATTAGTATGTCTTCAAAAACAAAGATGATGATCTTTCTTTTCTATCCCTATTAATACATTGAGATTGTAGAATATAGGACCAACTGCATTTTTGTGGTGCACTCTTATGAATATGTTAGTTTCTAAGAGGGGGAGGTATACTACACCTAGGGTCAAATAGATTAGCCTTCAATCTGGCCCTAATTTTTCTATCCAACCCTTTGGCCAAATTCTAAGGCCGAATTGCCAATCCATGCGCTTTTGGATTTTCTCAATGCTTAATTATAAAAATATAAAAATATGCATGTTTACATGTCACTTCTTATTTTCACTATTTAAAATTTTATTTTATTTTATTTTATTTTTTCTTCTTGTTTATTCTATTTCAAAAATAAAAGAGAGAATATTTTTAATTAATTTTTTTTTCTCTTCATATTGTTTCTATTTGGAAAAAAAGAGGGATTTATTTGATTTCTTTTGAACCTTTTCCTTTTTCTTGACCAGCTAAAATTAGAGTTGAGGCCTTCAGCTGAAGTAGTTGTCATTTATTTTCATGAGAATTTCAAAAATTTTGAAAAACAAATAATTTTGGTCATGTTACTATAGGGATTTGAAAATAATCACACGACTAAATACACAATTTGAGAATACATCTCATTTTTTATTTCTTTTCAAATCTATATTTTAAATTCTATTTTTTTTTAATGTGAAGTTTTTTATTATGAGAACTTGAGTAAATTCAATGGTAAATGTAAATTAGGTTTTACTAGATATGTTTGTTTTGGGTACGATAATCTTTCTTTTTCATATTTTTTTTCCAAATATTTGTCATTAGAATTAGTAAATTCACATGTCATACTATAGATGTCAAAGTCTCTAGCATAATTTCAACAATGAATCCCATTTACTAATTTGTGTTTGACAAAAAATGTACCAAAAAATTGTACTAAAAAAAATTATTTTTAACTTAATAAACATCTCATGTAAATAGTACAAATCAATGAATGGAACCAAATGAAAAGTTCATGTTGAGACAAACAGAACAAGAAATGTACCGATTATTATTATTATTAAGTATGTACCAAATATGCATCTCATGTTACTATATAAAAATAGTAGTAGAATTGTTAATATAAGTATTTAACATATTTAATTTTTTTTCAGTTCTATTTATTTTGAATTTTTTTAATATTATTCTCTTCTTCTTTTCTTTAAATGAAAATTTATTTTTTTCAATTAAAGAAAAATTTTATGAAGTTAAAATAAATTGAGATTTATTAGAAAATTGAGGATATAACTGGGAATTAAGGATCATATGTTCCTTGGAGTCTTGGTCCCAAACTCTCCCACCACCTACACCCTTTGAAATTTTTAGACAAAAGAATGTAGAGTTAGGTACACTTCATTTACAAATTCTTGATTGTGGCAATGATGCACAAAAAAGTTTATGAACTTGGCAAAGTTGTATCATGCTCAAAAACATTCCGATTTTCAAACTAGAAATTGCAATGGGATCCTAGTGGTGGCAGTTTAGGTTTTTGAGTGGTATTCAACCCAAATTTCTTTCACTTTGTCAAAATAGTGGAAATGGTAAAACAAGGCATTCCTAGTAATTCTGCAATTCGTCTAGATTCATCCTAGCATGTCTCATTTCTATGATCAAATCCCTCTCATGATTGCTCAACATTTGTGTTCGCATGATAATTTGTAGATTGCAATGAAGTACATGAGAATTGAAAAAAAAATTGAAAAAATTGAAAATTAGTTGTAGAATTAGACTAAGGAGGAAAACATAGATATAAACTCATCAGGTGTGGATTTGAAAAAGCCTAAGCGCAATCGGGCAAGTATAAGTCCCCCCTTCTAAATCGGCCAAAATTGAAATAGAATCAACGATGGGTGCTTCATATGGAAAATCGTATGAGGCACAATGAATTGGGAGAATGTGGGGCAAGGGAGTGATGCAAAATTGCAATTACCTCGGAAAGAAGTAGTTGAGTGCAAAGAGCCATGAACATTGCAAAGAGCTAGTCCAGAAGTGAAGCTCTGAGGGAGTGCAATTGTGATGGAAAATCAAGTGGTGGTGTCACCATTTGAGGGAGTAAAATTTGGACAACAAAAGGCACCTCCACCAGTGGTGTCAAATGGAAAAAGATTTGAAAACCATGGAGAAGCAAGGAAGGTGAAGGCCCATAATTCATAAATGAAGTGTACCTTACTGAACAAGTAGGGTCCAATAAACTTACAAACTACCTTTTTGAGTCTTTCAAAGACTTTTATCTTAATATGGAATAAAATTGATGTTTTTATCTTGTATAATTATGACCCAACTCCAGTGAAGCATACCAAATCTCAATTCAAAAAAGGATAAATTTCATTTTTGGTGAATTTTTAAAGTTGATTTTTTTAATTTTACATAATATTTTATTGAAAACAATTGGTGATGAATTTTTTAATTTGATTACATGGATACATAGGGAACTCAAAATTATCCATATGCACATCTTTCATATTAAAAAATGTCCTTTTAAGTAACAAAAATATGATCAATGAAGAGTTCAATGAAAAGTGTCATATAACCAAACTTTGAAGAAATGAATATCTCTATATTTTAACTTGATTTTGGCAAAGTAATTGTACCATCACGCTCAAATGTAAGAAACTAGTTATTATGTAAAGGAGAAATAGAAAAATCTAATTACAATAAAGAGATGTCTATTTTACAAAATTTAAATATGGTCATCCAACATTGAAATCTCTATAGATGAAATTTTGAAGCTTTTTTGGAGATCTATGTCAAAAGGAAAGATGTGCATATGGATGCTTCCTACATTTCCTTACAATCAAATATAAAAAATTCATCACCAATTGTTTTTGATAAAATATCATGTAAAACCATAAAAATGAACTTTAAAAATTCACCAAAAATAGAATTTTTGCTTTTTTGAAATAGAAATTTGATATGTCGGATTGGGATTGCATAAGGATGCAATGATAATTATCCTTACCAAAATATACCAATCAAACTCCACATTCTACAAAAAAATTGAATGACTTAAAAAGGCACTTTGTAAGTTTATTAAACTTGACCTGTATATAATTTGAAACAAACATTTTCTCATCTTGCTATTCCATTTGTACCAAAAGATTTTAAATTAAAAAATCCAAGAAATACCTATTGAATCTGTCCAATTCCTGAGAGAAAAAAATTGACCTTGCTGCAAGAGGTAGAATGTACATAAAAAGAGGCCTTATATTGGTAAACAATGGAAATTTATACAATCCAATGGAGGATTCCAATATGGCCCCAACCCGGCCCTAGATATTAGTTTGGGCCCCAAAAAACATCGTTCCAATTGCTCTTTTTTGGCCAGAAGGTTTGGCACCAAAACCATGCCATCTAAGGTGACACGTGTTGTAGTTCAATCCGGACCCAAGTATAAATGCCTTAGGCTAGAATTGGAGAAACAAAGTGATCCTATTGGTTTAAACTTGGAAAATTCCAACTGGCCTTCAATCCTACCCCATCTATAAATCGGCCCTAAGAACCACCATTCCATTAGTAAGCTTGCTTTCTATAGAACTAATGTGCCAATTGCCATTGCCACAACTGCTATTATATCATTTGTAATTTCCATAGAAGTAATGGCTAATTATTAAATCCCTTTTATGTCCATATAATAATTCTTCATATAGGACAAATTATGTGTTGCATTGACATTTAATATCATGTGTTCTATCAATTTTTGCATTATATTTGAAGAATAATCATATATATTGAACACCTGCCCCCCCCCCCCCCCCCGCCCCCCTCCCCCCTTCTTTTAGACAATACAAAGGCATTTTTGTCAAACTAAAAAGTCACATGATTTCAATTGCAAATAGACAAAACAAAAAATAGAAGTTAAATTTAAAAAATAAAATTTTAAATGAAAGAAAAATAAATAAATAAAATTATCGACATGATGTTGTAGCCACCAAAGATTTCTCTAGCTCATTGACCTAGGGGCATAATGACCCAATTGCTCTTCATAACTAATCTTCTAACCTCTTGGGCCTATTAATTAACATTTCAAAATTCCATATCTTTCACCTTGTTACTTGTTAGTCGGAACGGTGTAAAACATGATTTGCGCACACATCCTCTCAGAGAACTTTTAGATGGCACAAAGGGTGCCCCCTTTAGCCCTATGATTTTGGAAATCCAAACATACATCAAAAACACCTAAAACAAAAACAAAACAAATGTTTTGTCTTAACAGTATGATAGAATACTTCACTTATAGTATATACTATATAATTTTATTTAGTGATAGGCAAGTTATCCTTCATTTTGTTTCATCCAAAATAAGAACACCTAAATGCATCTAAGTGACAAAATGACATGGTTCCTTTTGTTGCATTGTACAAGCATGTGGGTACTTGAAAGGATATTTTGTATTCTCCTAGTACATATTTCTTGAAATAAGTGATGAATTTTTAAAGTGTTGAAAATAGGTATACCTAAAATCAACTATATGTATAGAAGGTGTATATCATAAACAAGAATGTCAATAAGACAGTTTTACAAAAATGTCACAATTAGGCAAATGTAAGAAGGCACATGTAAGAAGGCACACACTTTTCTATTGATTCTAATAGTTAAAAAAAAAATATTATAGTTATTTCACTACACCATAAATTCAGTTTTGTATGGGTTGCATTGTTTGTCATCAAGTAATAATATTCATCCTTTGTATTCTTGTAGGACAAAATTGGGACAAGTATTAATGAAAATAGACAAGTGGACCAAATATGTGATGCTTCAATAGTTTGTAAGAATATTTATATTAAATTTCATGATGAATAGTTTGCAAATATATTTAATTGCCATCCATTGTATATATGAAAAATAATGTCATGATTTTGTCCACACAATTTTTCAATTCATCCATTCCTGATAAATTCAATAATATCCAAATAATTCAACAAAATCCCACAACTTGATGAAACCTTCTCTATATTGTTGCATTGCAACGAACTTTATTCTAGTATAAATTAGACAAAATATCTAGATGTCTTGAACCATGTTCCATTTGATTTCATTGATTGTGATTTAACAATAGATCTAGGAAATTGACAACGGAATGTAGGGAGCTTTACAAATTTTCAAATTACATTTTGAATTGGCTTGTTTTTGTAAATATCATATTTTTTTTGAAATAACTATTGTGACATTTAGGTGTGCATCATAGACCATGGTGCACGCCAAAGAAAATGATGTAAAATTATTAAAAGAAATTTTAATTGCTTATGAAACTTTGGAACATTATACTAGTATAAATATGGTATGTCTAGACCAAATAAATTACCACAAGGAGGTCCACAATTGCTTTAATTTGTCATGTAAATATCCTTGTAAGGTAGGATTATCCAAAATTGACTCCAACTAATTTTGATTCCTATCATTGAATCTAATTTGGATATCTATATTTTGATCCAATTTCAATCTTTATAATTGAATCCTATTTCAATCCATAAGGTTGGATCTTATTTCACTCTATTGAATCTATTCTATCCTAATGTACTAAAAGCTACATTCAACTCATATAAAGACACATTGAGTATAAAATGATGGATTGAAAAGATTGGAATTAGACTACAAAATGACAATTTCATGAATTAGAATTTTATAGAAGGAATGATGATAATAATATACATGGTAGAGGATTCCATGAATTTCTTACAATCTTGAGAGATGCTTTTGGATTATCATTTTAACAGAGTTGGAAATTATGTGAACTTAAATAACATCCCTGAAGACAAGAATAATCCACCATGTGGTCTACTCCGCAAAACTACATGCTTTACCTTTGACCACCTATAAAACATACATAAGAATGAATTGAACAAAATACATGTGGGATATTCCTTTATTTTTACTATTCTTTCAAATGCAATTCTTTAAAAAAAAATATAATCAATCTAATATGTGAATTGACTAGAAACATCAAACTAATTTAAACGCATTTATAAAATTAAGCAATATAGAGTCTATTATGTAACATGTATATAATTTATGTATCACTCATCTTTGCTCTATGAGCTTTGATGAAGGACTCCGAATGAACAAACTTTTTTAGGTAAAGTAGGACGTTCATAAAGCGCTTATGCTTTCAAATGTCCTACTCCTATAATGTACATTTTAGGAAGTGGACACTTTTAGTGACCCTTGCATATCAACTTCAAAAATTCGTAACTAATTACAAGAAGCTCCAAAAAAATATGAAACAACTTGGGTTTGATGCCAATTCCATTTTTCTTTCAAGGAAAATTGACTTGAAAAATATTTCAAGAAGTCTCACTTCCCGCAACTCCAATGAACCCTTAAAACAACACTAAGATCCAAAAACATTCAATCCAAAATGACTTGATTGTTTCATTGTAGAAACAAAGAATGCACCAATTGGTCCAATAATCACAACTTTTTGATGACTACCTTGGTCATGTGGGGTTGCATCCTTTTGAGGGTTAATTTTGAGCTTTTTCAATGGATGCTTTATGGACCTCCTACCTTACACAGATTCCTAAAAAGAAATCCGAGTTTTAATTACAAGGGGTCATCCTCCTCCATTCCTATTTCCTACCTTTCTTCTCCCCCTAGAAAATGAGTCGCCTGAGTCGCCTGAGAAGCCGCAGTTGTTGCTTGTGGGCAACCTCATGCGCTGGTAATGCGTGCCATAACAGAAGCGTGCTTCACATGTCTGGGACTTTGGGCAGCACACCTTCCTGTAAAGGCAAGCTAAGCTCACGTTACTCGCCATGAAGATCCAAGCGCACAGATGCCCCAGCATGGAGTCCTGGACAAATTGGTCTAAAGAAAAAACGAAAGGGAGGAGGTCCATAAAGCGCCCACTACAAAGCTGGAAAATTAATTGGGGTTGGGGTTGGGGTTGGGGGAGGGGAGGCTTCTTGAAATGTTTTCTTTTGTCAATTTTCCTTGAAAGAAAAATGGAATTGGCATCCAACCATAGTAATTTCGTATTTTTTTTGAGCTTTGTGGAATTAGTAATGAATTTTTGAAGTTGAAACATAGAGGTCTCTAAAAGCGTCCACCTCCTAAAATGTGCACTATTGGTTCATCATTGGTACAATGAGAGAGAAAAATGTACAAATAGTGTAAATTTTGAGAGGTGGTCATTTTTAGAGCTCGAGTGTATGGACCTCCCACCTTAATGCTATGAGCTTGTCAAGGAAGGGTGAGATTTTTTTTTTAAATTTCACTTGTCATAGATGTAAAATCATCCCCCTATTTGGGGCCATCAATTTTGTATTTCATAACTTTTGTAAACTCATTTGGGGTTGACGAATCCAAATATGAATTCAAAATTTTCAAATTTTAAATAATTTTTTCCTATTTTTTTCTAAAGGTAAAAATTTGGAATGAAGCTCCAAATTTTTACCCTCTTGAAAAAGGCTCAAAGCACTAATATATTGGAGTCCTTTATAGACTTACAAAAAGGTCTTACTGCGGCAAGGACAATTATGTCCTAGCAAATATAAAGAAGTTAGTTCAAACTTTAATGGTTGGCATGAAATAAGGGTCTATTCATTTTAGATCCCACAAATAATCTCAAAGACTAGTGACTCCAAAATTATCTTACTCAAGATTTGGGATGATAGTTTTTCAATTATAAACTTCTACCCTTTGGAGATAAAGTAGGAGACTAGGAGGTGCACAACTTTTATCCATAACTTTTTATTGGAGACTCAAAATCACAAACGGATTTTTGGAGGTGAAATTTATTTTGAATTTACAACTTTTTTTAGTTCCAAGTTTTTTGAAAAAATGTGTTCTACTATGACTAAATGACCTATAAAGTCCGCTGAAAATACAAAACACATGAAAAAACAATGAAAAAAATAAATATATAAAATTTTAGTTCTTATGTGGTCACTTAAATATATAGGTGGTTTAGTGGTTGGAACCTTGGACCTTCAAACATGAGGTTCCAAGGTTTGAATCCCCTTGGAGACACCTGTGTGCATGGCAGGTGGCCTAGTTGGCCCTGCTTGCATGGCCAGCCGCCTAGGTGGCTACCCATGTAGAAAAAAAATTATTTTAAACGAGCATCGCCCAATTTTTAAAATTTTTTTAATTTAATTTAATTTTTTTATTTGTTCAAAACAACAAAAAAAGTCAACACATTTTAGTTTGATTTTGTCCAAAACAACACCTCTAAAATGACTAAATCATTCAACAGATTTGAGTTGAAATTTTGTTGTTTTGGTCATGAATTTTCTAGTAGTATTAGAAATCTACACCAATCCTTTCAATATAACAAATAAAAGTACAAAATGGCAAGTACAAAAGTCTTATTTAGATGGTTGTTAGAGGAATATACTTTCTTATGTGTGCGTAATGTATGTGAATTAGTGTAAATGACTTTGTAGCTAGAAGCTAGGTAAGCTTTGTGAGCACAAAATAGGAAACAAGTTTATACTTTACAATCTAGAACTTATGAAACTCATTGAAAATATATATATAGAATTTTATCCTCTTTGCCACAAGATAGTCAATCCAATGTCAAAAAGTCACCCTATTCTTGGTCCCTAGTCATAAGTGCTACTATGTGAGCTTTGGATTGTGAGCATAGGAGTATATAGACCTATGTTGTAGGTGTCTATATTATAAAAACCTTCCATGATTATAGGGTATGTATGTTATTAAATACACCTATTATTATAGGTGTTTATACTATAAGCACCTTCAATGGTTGTAAGATATCTACTTATACATAGGGTCAAGGTTCATACACTCACATTTCCATGCTCACATGCTAGCATCATTGCAATCACATTAGGTTGTCTTCTTTGTAAATTGAGGTTGAGGTCCTATCCATGTCAAAAGAAAATGTCAATTACATCCAAAGTGGTACAAAAATATTTTTGATCCCACCTTTTATGCAAAAGTGGGACCTAAACCTTGATATAGGAAGAATTTTAATAAACTATTATATTGTCAATGTTTGGACCAACCGTTGACGGATGATATTTTCTTTTGGTAGTTGCATTTATGAATGACAACCTCTTGGATAGGAGCCATATTGGACAAATGGTTCCGAGGTGGACATGTGGATGATCTTGTGAAGACTTAAAAGAGTCTTGGGCATTTAGGAGTTAAGATCTATTTCATCCAAACTATCTTAAGGTAAAAACTTGTAAAAAATGAACAAAAAAATGAATTAATTCTTAAATGACCAAACAACCTACTTTGGTCTTTTTGAAAACTTGGACCACCTTTGTTGACTTTTGTAAAACGTGGACATTTGGTTGGAATTTTCCATAGCGTGCAATTTTTAGTTCGAAGTGTTGATTTCAAAATATTAGACTTTTGGGTGTGTATCAAAATGCTTAATTGGTTATATTGGCAACCTAGTTGGAATTAGATTTATACTAAGGTAGGCATGTTATCAATTTGAATCGTCATGTGAATTGGACATTCAAGATTGTGATGCTTTTTTACCAAGTTGGATTTGAAAGGATGTTTGCTATTCAACCTTCTTCTATGTTGGTTGTCTTTTATTTACTACAAGAAAAGCTAGTACAATTCCAAGCTCAAATTGGTTGTGTCTTCAAGAATTTTTTATGTTTTATGTTGTTGTAATGTGAGAGATTTGTAGTGAGAGTATAATGCTAAGTAGATGAGAATTATGAGTTGTGTGGAGTGCTGGATAGGAAGGAAATGAAGAACATTATCAATCTTGTGGTCATGTTGAAGATTAGTTGAAACTAAAGATACTTCGAAACCTTGTTGGATTGTGTATAGAATTGAATATGTAAATGCAAAGCAGTTGTATAATGAAATGCAATGATGGTCAAATTAGATATGTTAAATTTGTAGATGCGTTGTAAAGTGAATTGTTATGTAGAAGAGCCTAATTGGATTTTATTTGTTGAATGTGTGTATATCCTTGGATAGTTGGATTGTATTATTGAATTTGGAATTGAATCTATTAAAATAGAATTATCCTACTTGACTGTCTCCCTTGAAATGAACTTATTATACTAAAGAATAATTTACAAGTAGGTAATTATTTTTCCTTCTATAACTTCATAATTTGAAGTTTTTTCATGAAATTTTAGGATGGATACTACTCATTAAATCTATGTCCAAAGCTTTGTTTAATGTCATTCCAAAAAATATTCCAAAAGTTAGAAGTTTAAAAAAATTTCAATGTCAAATTAAGAAGCAAAAACTACATTTATTATTTTTTTGGAATTGTATAAATTGATACCTACTCAAACATTTGAACAATTCAATTTTGAACAATGAAGTGAAAGTTATGAGGATTTTTATTTTGTGGACAATGGGAGTAGAGAAAATATATAAAGTTGTTTTTTCTTTCAATTTTGAAAATTTTCAAATAAAAATGAAGGATTTAAATTTCTACTTAGAACACTCTCACCATTGGGTTTAATAATTTTCAAATTCTTGTAAAAGTTATTAGCATATTAATTTTTTCTTTCATTCAATATCACCTTCCATATTACAATTTTTTTAAAGATGAATATGAAAGTATTTTTGGTTAAATTTTTTCAACCCATTTTACAATGTATTGATTAAATGCACAAGTTATAGGATATACACATTTTTTTTTAAATGTTGAAAGACAAAACTTTACCTTTTGGAAGGACTAGAAAAGCCTATATTTTGAAGTTTGGGCACATTGAATTTGCAATTGGTGGGGATATTCATTCTAAAATTTTAAAACAATTATTTGAAAAAGTTAACCAAAAGATCCTACAATTGAATTTGTTAAAAAAAACAAATATTGATGAAGATTTTGACCTTGCTTTGGGCACAAGTATTTTGAAACAGTTTTGGACCTTTAAACATGTTGGTCCTTTAGGAGTTAACATAGTAAAACTAAGATAATCTTCTAATTTGCATTGTGACTATAATCAAT
Source organism: Pseudoscleropodium purum (assembly GCA_963969395.1). NCBI lineage: Eukaryota > Viridiplantae > Streptophyta > Bryopsida > Hypnales > Brachytheciaceae > Pseudoscleropodium > Pseudoscleropodium purum. Next base: position 13,963,029 of record OZ017797.1, read on the forward strand.
AATACTAAGCAATTTTTGTTGTATTTTTTGTATTTTATCCTTTAAATTCCATTAACAACAACATCATAAGATTCTCTTTAATGGAAAAAATCAATGTAATTATTTTGATGAACAAACTCATCTAGTCAATTTGTTTAATAAATTGTTGCAAGTAATACTTCTCAATTTTTTTTATCCCCTTAGCCTTGAACATGTGGTTTTTTCTCATAACTTTTGCGACATATGTTTATTTTCTATAAAATTTAAAATGAAGGTACATGTAGTGGTCGTAGACATTAAGTAATTTTTTTTCCAATTTTTAAAAATTAATTGAGTATTTTTAAATTGTCCCAATTGGAGGTCTACCTTGGCCATTTGGAGGGGGTAGTGTTGTTTCCAACTTAGAATGCAAATTTAAAGGTCAAAATTGGGATACATAGACTTCTACTAATAATGCACAAGCATAGAAAGACATTTTTCTAAAAATAGTAAATTTTCCACCTTCCACATGTGCTCAAAGTACACTACTTTTGTACTCAAGCATAGAACACAATTTTTTTCTCCAAAGATGCAAATGGTTGAAAAGAACCATTTTCAAGTTAGAAAAATGGCTTATTTTATTGAATTTTTTTGAATTTTTTTGAATTTTCTTACTACTTTTTAAAAACAAGAATCCAAAACATCTTTTTTTTTATATTTTCTATCATTCTTTATTTGTGCATAACTTTTAGAGATAAATTTTTCTAGGCTTAAATTTTCACACATACTATGTTGAATGCTTTACAAATTAGTTGTATTTTATTTCATTAAATTTTTTTTAAATAAGCCATTTGGATAAATGGATAGCAAAGGCCAACCAAAAATGACAAATGAAACTCTAGTACATCTACTAGAAGAAAACAACGTTGGCCTTAACAAAAAAATGTCATGTAGATTTTGTTGAGAACTTTGTTTCCAACGTGTTTCTGCACATTCTACACTCTAGAAACAAGGTTTTGAACAAAATCTAGATGACATTTTTATTGAAGCCAACATAGTTTTCTTTTAGTGATCTCATTGTAAAATCTAGTTTTGAGCAATTTTTTGTAGTAAAAATTAGAAAGTTCTGACGAAATAAGTTGCAAGATTATAGTACTTGAAGTGGGAAAGATTGTTTCTTAAAGGCATTAAAATTCTAAATAGCTTTGATTTGAAAAGCTTTTGTATATTTCAAATTGGGGATCATATTCCAAAAAAATTCAATAAAAAACTAGCATCAAGAAAATTCTCATACAAAATCATTTCCCAACAATTTATGGTTTGTATATACAATAATCTCTTCAAAAGGTTCATGGTGGAATTTAGGTTTCAATTAGCCTAAAGGTGGGAGAAAGGAAAAATCACCCCAAAATTGTGGCTTTGGCAAGCTTGATCAATACATAACTTGAAATAACCTAGCTAAATTAAAGATTAGGTGGGCATATTGGTGACCTAGCACAACTTAGGAGGAGGCTTAGTCAAGGTTGCTATGTCTGACTCATATTGGTGGATGTAGTTATTAGGCACTCAAGGTGTATAGTGACACTTTGTGTCAAATTTTAAATCAAATTCTAAATGATAGGTGGGGGTGGTAAAATAAAAAATTGAAAATTGAAGAGGGGAGTGCATAGTGACACGTTTTTATTTTACCACCCCAACTCACCCCCACCTATCATTTAGAATTTGATTTAAATTTTTTTATCTCACCCCCCCTAACCCCCCCTCCCCTCTTGTAATCTTCAGAATCAAAGTTCTTGATAAACAATATGGGACAATTGATCCCGTATCCAATACTGTATCCATATTCAGTACCCGTATTCAATATCCATATTCAGTACGCATATTTAGTACCCGTATTCAATATCCATATTTAATACACGTATTTAGTACTCATATCCAGTACCCATACCTGTATTCATGTTCATATTCAGTATTTGTATTTTATATTTGAACGGCCCAGATTAAATTTCACAAGATCAACATCTTGTGATTTTTTGAGAAACCAACGTCAATTTTGAGGGTAAGCATTTTTTTTCAAAAAAATCAACAGCTCACAAATTTTTTGAGAGAGGAGGAGGGGAACTAATGGGAAACTGGGGTGGCACGCGAGTTTCAATGTATAATCTGACTCACTCATAGGGCACTGACATTAGATAACTTTACCACATGTCAGGCCATGGCATATGCCATGTCCTATAAAAGTTCATTGCCACCCATGTTTCCCTTGTACATAATTATATTCTCCTATTTTATAGAATATAATTTCAAAAAATCCAGCATTAAATTCAAAGACATCAGAATCCCCGACATCATGTAGAGCTTTAAAAGCTTCGTTTGTTGTACGCACAAAGGTGCAAAGACAAGCTCTTTATACAAGTGAGGTGGTAGGAGGTAAAACAAGCCATGTGGGATATGTAAATTAGGATTACTAGGAACTCAATCACTCTTAGTTAAGTCAAAAGGAGGAATTGTGTTCCAAGTAGAATTTCAAACCTCATTTAGACATAGTAAAATAATTTTTTTCAAAATAATTTGAACTAAAAAAAGTTGGAAAATCAATCTAAATTTCATCTTCAAAAACCCGTCTATGGTTTTGAGTCTCCAATAAAATGTTATGGACAAAATTCAAAGAGAAGTTTGTAGGGATATATTCTTTGACATTTTCAAACATCCTTTATGAATTTTGTTCATAACTTTTTATTGAAAATTCAAATTTACAAAAGAATTTTTGGAGATGAAATTTAGCTTTATTTTCCAATTTTTCTTAGTCTAAAGTTTAAAAAAAATTTACTCTACTATACCATAATGATATCTAAAATTTTACTTTGAACACAATTCCTGATTTTGACTTAACTTTGAGCTCCTCTAATTTTAATTTACATATCCCACATGAATTTTTAAACCTAGCACTACCCAACTTGCATAAAGACCTTGTCTTCTCATCCCTTTGCATGCATGCCAAGAGACTTTTGAAAGAATATCAAATAGTTGCCAAATATTATGTTATCTTTATCCTTTGGACCTCCTAAATTCAAATGTAAAAGATAGGGATAAATCACTTCATTTGTTCAAATGAGAGGGATAGAAGTAATCATCTATTTTCTTCCCCCATCTTTGTACCCTATCAAGAATTTATAGATACAAAATATTGTAAGAGAATTAACCTATTTCAACCTTGGTAGAAAGCTTTGCTCTAGCATGTGTGCCCAATAAAAAATTTTCAGCGTTTTCCCTCAGGAACAAGGGAGCGAGGCAGTTGGTTCTCCCCAGCCCATGAGCAGGTGTTTAAAGAAAAGGACAGAATACCTTCTAAATAACAACAGACTCAAGATTTGGTTGACAATATGACATTCCTACTTCTTCTTCTTCCCTTGTTCCTCTACCTCCCCACATCTGTTGTTCCCCCACAAGGGAAACTCATCATCATTTCTCCACTTCCCTTTGGAAAACCCTTTCTGGGGTTGTCTAATTTTGCCGGTATATGGAGGTTCATTCTCTCAACAGAGAGTTCCATATGTCACCCTTTCCCCCACCAAATCCTATGTTTTTGCTTGAAAAAAAAGGCTTCAGAAGTCCCTCTACCATCCTTGCCCTCACTGACCGACCTTCTCCAGTGGCACTTTTTTTAGAGGGAGGGAGGGAGGGAGGGAGGGAGGGAGGGAGGTTCTACACTACTGTACCTTTTTCCAACTGAATTCATCCGAAGTAAGTAGTGAAGTTCCATCCACTTTTGGCCTTTCATCCATCCATCTGTCTGTCTGTCTGTCTGTCTGTCTGTCCAAGTAAGCAAGTGAAGTGAGCCCAGTGGTGACTGGTAAGGTAGGTGTGTTACCAATTGGGTGACCAATTGACCTTGAAGTGGAGCGGGAGTGGATGAGTCCGGGGTGCAGCAGGTGCGCAGGTCTGTGAGTCTGGAACATTCTCACTGATGAGTGGAGTTGCATGTTGGCTTGGGCCGGACGCTCATGATTCAGCTGGTGTCTCCAGGGCAGACACAGGCACTTCCATGCCACCAACATGATGCAACAGGAGGCGGGAGGGAGGGGGACTGCGGGACTACCACTGGAGCCGGGAGGAGGGAGGGGGGTCTCCTGTTCTCCCAGTAGGGCTGCCCTGCCCAGACTCTCAGCCCAGGAGCTCATCAGTCAGTTGGCTCAGGACAGCCTTCCCTTCCCTGCCCTGCCCTGCCCTGCCCTGCCCTTCCCTTCCCTTACAGTAACCGTAACAGTACTGCAATTGCAAGGGCCCTTCCCTAATTATTAGCAGCAGCATGGTGTTGAGTCCACGGGGGGTCAGTTTTGCCAATTATTAGTCTGGCTGGATTCACAGTTATTTGGCAGAACCAGGCTAGGAACGTACAGCAGCCAGAAGGAAAGGGAAGGAAAGGAAAGGAAAGGAAAGGAAAGGAAAAGAGGGTGGATGGATGGAGGAGGACCGGACGCACACCGTCCATTGGGTGGGTGCATACCCAGCATGGGGGAGCATACTACCCACCATCACCGACCTTTTGGAGCACAAGTTCCCCCATTCAATTGAACTGCGTCGGCAGTCAAACATTCTAGAAATCATGGACAGGTCTACAAGGGATGCAAATTAGGAAAGAAGCAGGCATCTGGGGAGCATCACCCCCTTGCATTGGCTCAAGCAGTGGCACACCATCCTGGTTGTGGCAAACTCACTGGCACAAGGAATAGATTGGCCTAGACAGACAAGCCCCATTGTGACCCTCCCCCAAGGGACTCCTCATCAAATGGTAACCCCTAAATGTAATGTAATGCTTTGGACTGTGTTTTCACCAAAAAATGCTTCAAAACTGACATTTCTAGTGCAAGTATCCAATGTTTCTTAAAAACATATTTGAACACATGTAACCATAGGATCTTGTAGTAATCTGATTTGAGAAGATTTAAAAAAAAATTCAAAAGTTTCCACCGTGTGGATTGCAAGATATTAGCGTTTGAAGTGACAAAAATCCTTTTTTTTGGCCAGGACAAAAAAATGGGTAGTTGCACTTCACACGGTCACATTTGCATGAAAAATGTCCAAAATGATGGTGCTTCTTTGGATTCATTCTTCAAGGCAAGTTGGCTACATGCTCGAAAGGTTTTAGATCATTTGGAATTGTACAACATATAGGAAAAAATAATAAGAAAAAAGAAGTAGAGAATGATTCAAAATACTAAATTGTGAAGAATTTTGTTGTAGAATTGAAAAATGCCAATCCCAATGATTGTAATGTTACAATAAACAATCTACATCTTAAATTTTTTTTTCTCTAGAAATATTGGAAATTGAGTCAAATAAAGGGCTTCAAAGTTTGTTTTAGAGTACAAAACCAATACTTGGCCTCAAACTAAAACTCCTTGTAACTTTCATCTCATTAATCAAAATGGAATGATTCAAAGCTTTCCACATTTATATAAATCAAGAAAACCAATTTGAGATTTTTATTTTTTAATAAAATATTTAAAAAAAATATGGTTGCTTGTTGAGCATTGAAAATTACATATGATACAATAACTTTTTAACCATGTAATCAAAAGTTATGAAAATTATTGGGCCCTAAAGCTACTCCTTGGGCACAAATTATTTGAAAATTTCAAAAGAATGAAAATTCCATCGATAGTAAGCTTTCTAAAATCACTATGTTGCCAAAAATTGTAATTTGGGCATTTAAGGATTAAGAGCAGTCTTTACCAATTTAAATGTTTCAAAGGATGATTAGAGTGCAAAGTGAGTATAGGGTCTGATTTTGCTTGGGGGCGGGATTTGCTATAGGAAAGTTGTAGGAATGTTGAAGAACTACTCTTAATACTAGGAAATGTGCCGTGTAGGGTGCACTTTGCATGGAAGCTTGCCCAAGGTCTTGCTCTTATATAGAATGCATGCCACTTGACGAATTTTCTAGTACATTAATAATCAATGCTAGGGGGACCTTGTGTTCCAACAAAAAATAAAAGCCCCCAATGTTGCAATTCTCTAGTCTATTGAGAAATTACATTAGTGATGACTTGTTGACCATTATTTGGCATTGTTGACTTTGTATGGAAGTCTAACCACTATGTTTATAAACCTAACCATTGGTTCATGTACTCGGCAATAAGCTCACTACCTAACTAATCAATGTCACTAGGTAGATTAAATTAAATCCACTTCTACAAATCTCGAGAAGAATTATCCCAATCTCCCTAGGATTCAAGGAGAAAATGCAAGAGTGGTTAATAATGTTATTTATTTTTCAAAAATCATGGATATTTTAGCTCCAAGGGATTAAAAGTACCTCCACTATCATTGTTTTTTGCTCCCTAAAGTCACACAAGAAGACTACAAGAAAATCTCCATGAAACATGCATGTTGAGGAATACATTGAGCTTTGAAAGATGGCACTAGATTTTTAGAAGTTGAACAACCTGCTTAAGTATATGATGTTGACAAGATTAGAGTGGAGAATGTTTTAAGCATGGCCCAAATGTAGGCCACGCTAAATACATTCAAAAGGTTGGAGTTGTGATGTTCTTATACAACCAAAGTGGAATTGAAAAGAGTATTTTCCTTTACACAAACAAAAATAAATAAGTTTTCTTTTTCATATATGAAGATGTTTTGTAAATTTGTAAATTTGGTATTAAAAGATTTGTTGAAAGTGCCATGTGGGAGAATCCTTGGATTGCCCTAAGAAAGACTCTTATTCATGCAATAATGTAATATAGACTTTATTACTTTACAACATGATTATGTGCCACATGTAAAGTTGAAAGGGGGGAGTATATAGATAAAAGCCCTAAAAAAATTGAAAAAAGAAGAATAAAAAAAACTGAAAAAAAGAATAAAATAAAAAGGATGAACTAATTTCCTTTGTTATATACATCAAACAGCATAATCGTAACTTTTAACTCTAATGAATAATATTGAAGTAATCTAAAAGATTATTATAAAATTTCAATTTTATAAGAAAATATCAATTTTATATGATTTACTATTGTATAGTTAAAACATACTAATTCTTGAAAACTAATACCACTTATATTGAATATTGAGATATTTTAAAATATAACAAGTCAAGCTATTACAATTTTTGTATATTTTATTTTTTGATTACTAAATTATGAGATAAATTTTATTATGAATTATTTTGGTTATACAATTATAATGTAATGAACTATAATATAGTAGTGATTTGAAAATTTTGAAAATATATCTAGAACCATATTAATAATGAATTTGAACTAAAAACTTAGCTTGTAAAGGACCAAAGAAACCACTTTGGGCTTTTTGAGAACTTAGGGAGCTTCTATTGACTTCATAATTAAAAAAATTTTGCATTAATTTCTTAGGGTGGATGTTTTTCATCAAAATTTACATGTAAAGCTTTGTTTCATGTCGTTTCAATAAATATTGCAAAAGTTACATTATACCTACTCAAAAACATTTGAACCTTACAATTTTGAATAATGAATTAAAATTATGAGGAGTTTTATTTTGCGTGCAATGAAGGTAGAAAAAACATATAAAGTCATGTTTTTTCTCAATTTTGAAAACTTTCAAATAAAAAAATAAAGATGATAATTTATTAATAGAACAATATCACCATTGGAATTAGTAATTTTTTATTTCTTGTAAAATTTATTAGTAGATTAGTTTTTTTTGTCATTCAATACTACCTCCCACTTTATAATTTTTTTAAAAGATGAATATGAATGTCAATTTGGTTAAAAATCTTTACATATGTTTTCAACCCATTTTTCAACATATTGGCTAAAATGCACAAGTTATAAGACATTTTTTTTTTTTTTTAAATGTTGAAAGACAAAACTTCATCTTTTAGAAGGGCCAATAAAGTTTACTTTTTGAAGGTTAGGCACATTAAATTTGCAATCTGTGGGGATATTCATGCTTCTAAATATGTTGGTCCTTTAGGAATTAAAAGAAATTGGGAAGAAATAACATGTAGTATATAACAATCTACACACTTGACAATAATGTTAAAACATAAAAAGATTGTTGAGATTTCTTATTTTTTAAATAATATTCTATAATATTTTTTAAATAAAGTTTAAATTCATGTTATATAATTTTTTTTTTAATAATCTAATAAAATAGAACATAAATTTAAGTGAATATTACAATGGCAAAATGATTTCAAACAAATTTTTAAAATCTTGTTGGTCTTGAAGTTGACTACTATAGTTACAAAAAAAGATTTCATATTATCAATGTTTAAGAAAATTGGAAAAACCAATAGCATTGTGGAAATCCAAGACATTATAATTATAATTGACTATATCTAAACCTAAGTAGTCCACAATGGTGTCAACTATAATGATGAATTTCTACACTTGGATAAGCCCTCATGTCTTTTCATTTTTTAATCTTATTTTGATTCATATATTTTATCAATTATTACTTAATTGACTTAAATAATTCTTAAATTTAGGATCATTTAAAATACAAAAAAATAGAAGCAAAAACTCTTAGTTCTACATTATTGTTTAAATAATTGGATTATGCAAATTATTAAGAATTAAATGAATAGTGAAAATTTTAAATGAGTTGGATTTTATAAAATGGATAATAAATTTGATACACTAGAATGGAGAAATATTATATACTATGGTAAAGAATTTAAAATGATTTTTCTTATCAATAGTTGTCCAATCAATGGGGATATTCATTCTAAAATTTTGGGACAATATACTTGACCAAATTAACCAAAGGATTTGATGGTTGGATTTGTTAAAAACAAATATTGATGAAGATGTTGACTTTACTTTTTAGACAAGTATTTTGAAGTAGTTTTGGTCCTCTAAATGTATTGGTCCTTCAGAGGTTAACACACTAAAGCTGAGATTATCTTATACTATGCATTACAATTATAGTCAATGATACCAAGCAATTTCTTTTGGTATTGTATGCGTTTTAGCCACTAAATTCCATTGAAACTACATCATAAGATTCTCTTTAATGGAGAAAATCCATGTAACTATTATGATCATTTTTTGTTTCATTTGGAGATGGGTGCTTCTTTCTCTACATTTAAGAAGTACAAATAGAGAATGTGGCTATTTTTAAATTTATTGTGGCATTTTTCTCACAAAAAAATTGGCTCCAAATGAAAGTTTTGCTTTGCAATTTGTTGTCCATGGGCTACTTTTTTTAGTTTGATATTGCAAGAAGTGGCATCCTAGAATTGAAGTTCAGCAGAGTTCGTGCTACTCAAGTTCCACAATTGAATTGCTTCAGACTACACCTTATTTATTATTGTAGAATTTTGTAAAGAATTCAATAATATTGAACAAACATACAACACAAAAATGGCAATTTCATTGAAACAAAAGATAAAACACATGTGTTGGAAAAGAAGATGTCTACTGAAAACTACTTCAAGAAAGCACTCCTATAATTCTACCCATCCTATTCTACAACTACAATCTCTCATAAACCCCTGGACTGTTGTGACGTCACCTGAACCATCAAATGCAGACACTCCGATGCCTAAGTTAGAAGTACAATTGAGTGGATACAAGATTAAAAGCAAAGCAATATAAAATAACCTTTACCTACCAATATCACAAGTACTGTACATGCTTCAACTTATTACAAGGACACCAGGACTAATTGTAGGTGAGGCATCATAAAAAAACACAAATGCACAAGCTCTTAACTATTTATCAATAACATCATGGTATGAGAATGAGCAGGTAGCTTTACTTCATGTAGTAACACCATCTTTCATGACAGAAATACCTGGGCTTGTAAACAACGATCCAAATGAATCACCCAGCCACCGAAACGTTCTATCTGCAATGTTGTACAAAAATCACCCAAACACGAGAAAATAGACAACATGGACGAATTGAAGGCTATGTAATACTGAAGTAGAAGAATGCAGCAAGTACATTCTCTAACCACATAATTGAGGCCGAGGTTTTAGTAAAAATTAGGTGCAATGAAAATTCTACCACATGCCTCCTCTATGGCTTGCATGTTGAATCCTTCACATGTTACAGGACCTGCAACTTATAAGTACGCACTATGCCCTGCACCTACATTGACAAGCTCATGCGGTCAGGGAATAACATTGACACTCAATGGCCAATTGCCACTGCTTGAAACAATCATCAAACATGAAGTTTGTTAGGCTATACACATTTTGGCAATGCATGCCAATAACCACACCAAGGTGCTGATCTAGTCTATTTTGGAGCCTATCATTTAGAAAAGATAACGTGGAGAAGGTCTGCTCATCCTCAACACTGCCCAGAACATGAATCATAGCAATTTGTGCCAATTTTATGTATCCTCCAAAGTTCTTGCCAAGGGATGAGTTTGCATCCAAAGTTCTCCACAACTTGGTCAAGGGGTTCATAAGTTGATGGGCACGAATATCTAATGAAGGCAATTCCATGGCCATGTGTGCATTGGCTATTATGGCAATTTTGAAAAAGGGCTGCTTCGACTCGAAGAAGAACTTGTCCAGCACAGGAAGGACATAACGTTTGTTTTGACCCTCTCCAATCTACTTTGGTTTTTTGTAGAAATTTTTGATGATGTCCATAAGTTTGCAAAAGCTCGTGATGCAATCCCCCTACAACTAGTACTAGGGGTAAATGACACCGAGAGTGTCCATCAAGCCATGATTAGGGAATTTGGTGGAGATTTTGTCTAGGAATTTTTGTGCAGCCTTTGTAAAAAAGAAGTCAATTGTCTCAGCAACAAGGCAACAACTTTAGTAGGCATGGCAAACAAAATTGTCATTGCATCATTAAAATTGATGAAACCATTCATAAAGTGTAGCACGTCACCTACATAAGTAGGAAAGCAAAACAATAGCAAAGCAACAACAACAACAAAGTAAAGAAAAGGAAAGCAAAGCAACAACAAAGCAACAGCAAAGCAAAGGAAAGCAAAGGAAAATAAATACAAAAGCAAAGCAATCTGCTTAAAGTAAATCAAGTGCAATAAGACAATGTGAACTGACCTTTGCAGTCACTTTGAATAGAAGCGATAATTGCCGCATCCCTCGCCCAGTGCACCATATTACTGTCATGTAGGGCATACATAATCTTTCCGCCCACAACAAATGTCAAAACTATAGAGGGCAAGTTCAGATTAGCCTCCTACTTCATCAAGATCTACTTGTAGCAACATTAAAGCACCTAATTATATGCATGGAACTCATCCTTCCAAGAGGTTGTCTCATCATTTAGGTAAAGTATAAAAAGCTTATTTTTGCAAGTATTGAGTGCCTCTACAAAATCACAGATGAAGGCGTCCTGTCTTTGAGCCCGTTGAATCAAAGTATCGATCTCTTTTAACATTAGGAGAAGTGCCAACATTCCCAACAAGACATGGGGATTGAGCAAGAGTGCCAAATTTGCCTTCGTCCAAAAGAAGCCCAAAAATTGAAGAAATCAAAATATGAACTTTTGTGGAGCCAAGTCTTTCATCAAATGCAAAGCTATGGAAATCAAACTATAAGTAGGTGACCATACCCCAACAAGGGGCATTGGTCGCTCACAAAGCTAACCTAACACGTAGTCCTAGCTCAGATTGCACACTAAACTATCACCAAACAAGTAAGAGCCTCATTGAAGCAAGATTGAGAATGACATCAAGCAAGACTAAATACCAAAGCACACAAAAATGCCAATGAAATAGGAAAAACAAATGCAAAACAAGTCCACCCTAAAACAAGTAATGTAAATGAAGTCAACAAAAAAAAATTTGCAATAAAAAAACAAAACATAATTCAATCTCTATAATTGAAAAGAGTAAGAATAAAAATTGATTGGGACAAGACTCAAAACTCATCATTGAAGAATACCGAAGGTAACCCCAAAACCAAACGAACCGAACCCAAAAGTAAGGCATATAAATGAAGTGAACAAAAAAATATGCAATTTAAGAAAATAAAAAAATAATAATGTCAAGCCAAAAGAGTAGTGATTGAAATTCATCTGAGCTTTTTGACCCTACTGTCTATCATTCTTGTTTGCAAGCATCATTGCTATGACCCCTCTGTATTTTGCCAAGAGCCTATAGATTGGAAGAAGGTAGCTCATCCACTAAGTCTTCACATTCTTGAGTAATTTGAGGCCTTTGGATTGAAGTTGTTGAGATAGGGCTTTGAGTTCAACTGCCTTCTTGGGAGAATGAGAAAAGTACACATGAGTGACTCGAAGAACTTCTTCTACTAAATCCATGATTGTTAAGGAAGAAGAGATTGTGTAGCCAAATTCAATCGATGGGCACAACAATGAACTCTTGTAGCAAAAAGAGCATAATTATACTTAATCCGTATTGTGACTTCTAACTTCACGCCTTGGAAAGTGCTCACCCCGTTGGCATCAAAGCATAGTAGCTTCTCTGCAATTTCGAAATGAGTGATCCCCCCACTAGCACTCAAGACACTCATGATGACAGTCGTCAATTTATTCGTAGTGCCTCCATTAGCATCCATCTTCTGGATCAAAAACAACAAAAGAATACAACACCAATTTTGAAGAATATAGGCATGTATTGCAACCCAACTACTGTTATTGCAGGCATTAGTCTCATCGGTAAATAGAGCAATGTAAGTGGTGTTGAAAACGAAGCTTGTAATTTTTTGCTTCACAAAGTCGTACAAATTTTCAGCCATAATCTACCTAGACCCATCAACCTAGTGCTTTTGAGGCATGTCAAGAACCTCAAGAAACTGGTACAGTTCCGCCCTTGCCTCAAATTCTATCATTAGTCCTCGTACAACTACCATTTAGAACAACATAGCAAATTGTACTCTTTTCTTTCGTAATTCTTGCGTATTATAATCCTGAATCTGCTCAGCCACAATAGCAGGTCCATGCATCGCATACAAATCTATGTACTTCTTATGAATTTCACGACTACCATGTTTACAATTGTATCCTATTTTAGAGCCATCTAAATTGGCTTGCTGTGGACCAGCGTATAGGACTTGCAACAAACAATGTGCAACACTCCATCCTCCGCCAACAACTGCCTTGCTCTAAGGTTCCTTCGCCACCCACTCGCACTAAAATTTACGGTGGAGATTATAATTCTTCTTTAACTTTTTCAGAATATTTGAGGTGGTTGTTGATGCTCCCTTTGTAATCTGCCATGAATATGCACTCTTCCGCTTCTTTCTATCATGGCTTGGTGGGTCAATGAAGGCATCGTCATCTGAGTCGACCATATTGTCTCCGCTCAAGTTAGAGTTGTCCTCCGAATTTAAAGTCAATCATTTGTCGTCAAACACGGTGACCACAATAGGACATGATAACAAAATTTCAATGTCTACAAATTGGAATCCTCATGCATTGACTGAGTTGTTCGTTTCTTGTGCCACACATTGCAATGGCCCACAATTAAAGGAATTGCGACTAGAGGTGAAGAAACAGTACATCGTCATATGGTTCTTTCACAAATAAAAAATTCATGACCAAAACAACAGAATTTCAAATCAAATCTGTTGAATGATTCAGTCATTTTAGAGGTGTTGTTTTGGACAAAATCAAATTGAAATCTCTTGATTTTTTCCGTTGTTTTGGACAAATCCAAAAAATAAATTTTATTTTATTTTATTTTTTTAAGCGGTTCCCGTTCAAAATGAAATTTTTTTCTACTTGGGCAAAGGCACCTATACAGCTTGCCACATGGTGTCACGCCCCTATCCCCTTGGGATGCCCGAAGCGCCTTAGTGAGCAAGGGAGACCTTGGTGGTGACTCCCCAAACCTTGCAATAGACTAAGATGAGAGTTGTGAGACACTCTCAAGCAAATAGGGTGCAATAGTGCCCTGGATTTGAAGGTTATGGTAGAGTGTCATACATTCTTGGAAATCTCTTGAGAAGACACACCTAACCGTCCAATGAATGCGTGATTTAAACTAGTTGACTAGAAGTTATAGCCGTTCAAAGCTAGGGGTGTATCAGTGGCACTAGGACACTTTAGGCCTAAGAGTAAGGGGTTCCCAAGAAATACTTTAAGGAAGTATGGCATGTAGCATATCAATAGAAAGCTAAGAACACAAGGATGCTATAATGACAAGCATTATGAGGTTTTAAGTTAGGAGTCAAAAGTTATAGCCAAAAAAGGGCCGTGGTGAAGGCGTGACGTCTTCCTCGATGGACCCGAATATTTGAAGGGCCATAACTTGCTAAGAACTTGTTCAAATGGGACAAGTGAGTAGTCCATAGGCATCTACTTGTCGTGTAGATATCAATAATGGACTTGCATGTTGGATTTGGAGATTTGAGCGCAGAGTTAAGCTGTTTGGAAGTTCAGAAGCCCAAATGGTGAAGAAACTAAGGGAGTTCGGATTGGATTTGGGTGGTCTTCCAAAATCCAAGGTGGATTGGGTACCTCCTTTAACATAGAATGGGGGGGGGGGGGAGGTCTGCTGAATTCCATAGAAAGTATTATAGGAGGAGTTGATCTCCTTCCTTCTTTATTTTTGGAACCTTGGTAAGTCCCAATGAATCCTGGTTACTTAAAGTTGGTGGTGAGCCTTTATCACCGGTTCCAAGGCACCATGGGACACTTGTGTGAAGTGTCTTGTAGCACCAGTTGGGATGGAACTCACCTCAACTTAGCCTACACTCCATGTGTCATGAGTGGAAAGTTCCAATTAGCAATGCCAAAGAATAGCAAATACATTAAGGACTAGTTTGGAATAGGGTGCCTCTCAAGGGCAGTGAAGACCATGGTGAATAGTGCCACCACGGGCCTTATCACTCCAAAATGGAGTTCCATCCCATGTCACCAAATCACATGTCTAGTATCACGTGGAGCAGGGTTGACACGATGTCCGGACGTCCGGGACGTCCGGACGCGGACGTTGTGTCCGCAGCGTCCGCTGACATTCGCGTCCCGGCGGACGCAGCGTCCACTTGTCCGCTTGTCCGCCCGATTACGGCCGTTCGATCGACGCGCGGACTGATCTGGTCCGCACGATCTGGGCGTCCGCCTCGCCCGTCCGCCCCGCCCTGCCCGTCCACTTTCCGACAGCGGTCGGGACGCTGCATCCGCTAGCGTCCGTGCGTCCGGACGTCCGGAAAACGGACGCTATTTTGGGGCGGACGTTGACATTCGTCAACCCTGACGTGGAGAGTGTGTACTAGAGTCCTGACGATTAGGATTTAGCAAAGTGAGTTGGAAACGGGAACTAACACTATGAGTGCGTGGCATGTGTAGTGTTAGCTAGTTGTGGTTCAAGCAAGGTTGGAAACAAAGCGTGGTAAACCCATTGAGCAGTGAAGTGTGTTTTGGGCCACTATATGCAGGCAAATGCCTCTAGAGGGATTTGAACTTTGAATCTCATATTTGAAGGTTCAAGGTTCCAACCACTAAATCACCCAAATACTTAAATGACCATCCAAGTATTAGAAATTTATATATTTAGTTTTTTTATTGTTTTTTCATGTGTTTTGTATTTTCAACAGACTTTAGAGGTCATTTAGTCATAGTAGAATACATTTTTTCAAAAAACTTGGAACTAAAAAAAGCTATAAATTCAAACTAACTTTCACCTTTAAGAAATCTGTTTGTGATTTTGAGTCTCCAATAAAAAGTTATGGACAAAAATCAAAGAGGATGTTTGAAAATGTCAAAATAAATGTTCTTAACTACCCCTCTCTGATTTTTGTCTATAATTTTTGATTGGAGGATCGAAATCCAAAAAGATTCTTAAAAAATTCCAAATTCAACAAAAACTTGTTGATTTGGTCATTGCACTATCCAAATCAACAAAAATAAATTTGCCATTTTGTTGATTTTCACAAAAAGTTACAAAATGGTCATTCTACTATCCCAAATAACATAAATTAGTTGAATTTTTGTTGCTTTGGTCATGCATTTCTAGTATTGTTTTCTTTCTTGTGTGCCTCTGCCTCTAATGCCTTCTTTGAAGCTTGTGCCTTCTGCACAACAACTTTAGCTTCTTTTGCCAATCGAGCAAATTTCTACTTTCTCTTCTTTGTAAGCAAGATAGTGTTTGTAGCCTTTGCAACGCATGCAAAGCCAATGTCTGAAGCACTGGAATGTGACTTTGCTATTGCCACAAATAAATTATACATCCTAGCCTCCCAAATGCCTGGTCTTCACTCCGATTTTAGAAACCCAAAATAGAACTTTCCAATCTTGATAGAAACAACACAATTGTAGAATTCAAGGACATGTAGTGACGCAACTGCAACAAATGAAAGCAAAGACTGGAGTGTAGGTGGCTACTGCGTGGGAGAAGACGAAGGAGGTCCATTCAAATGATTGGCAACAAATCCCTAATTTTGTGCCCATTTTGCGAAGGAAAAACACCAGAACCTAACATCACGCGATCTTCTCGGCAATTAAAGGCCCTTTTCTTTCATTTTCTCCTATAGGTATGGTTCTAGGCTAAAATTTTTGGTGTAATTTTGCACCATATCACCAAAAAAAAAACCCTTGATTCTGATGAACAAACTCATCAAGTCAATTGCTTAACACTAAAATTTTCTAACTATGCTTCACAAAAAACACACTTAGAATGGGCCATATTGATAGCAAAGGCCAACAAAAAAATGACAAATGAAATTTTGGTGAATCTCACAATAAGAAATAACAATAAATCACTTCATTAAATTGTAATAAAAAATGGGAAGTTTTGACCACATAGTTTGTGAGATTATAGTACTTGAAGTGGGAAAAAATGTTTTTCAACATCTCAATTCTAGGTACTTTTGATGTAGAGAGGCTTTTGCATAAAATAATTTTTCTATTTTTTTCTATTTTTTGTTTGCTTTTAGTGACAAAGTTGATCAAATGTTCCAAAATAATTCATAACATTTCAAATTGGGGATCGTATATCAAAAATTTCCAATAAGAAACTAGCACCAAGAAAATGTTCATGCAAAGTTGTTTTTTAATCAATTTAAGTCTTGTACATATTGTAATTTCTTCAATATGTAAAGCTAAATTATAGGTTAGGTGGGCATATTGGCAACCTAGCATAGGAAGAGACCAGGTTATGGTTGCTATGCTTGATTTATTCATAGGGCACTAACATTAAATAACTTTACTACATGTTAGACCTACATGGCATGTCATGTAAAGTTGGTTGACACCTATGTTCCCATACTTCATGAGGTATAATTTTAAAAGATTCTACATTAAATTCAAAGTAGTCAATATCTAAGAATTGTCTCATTCAACTTCAAGAGCTTCCATAGACTAAATTGAAATGAGAAGAGAAGCACTTTATACAAGTAGGGTGGTAGGAAGTTAAAACAATCTATGTGGGATATGTAGATTAGCATTAGTAAGAATTTAACCACTTATAGTTAAGTCAAAAGTAGGAAATGTGTTCCAAATAGAATTTCAAACCTCATTTTGTTATAATAAAATGACTTTTTCCAAAAAAATTGCAAATTATAGTTTTGGAAAATGTAGCTAAATTTAATTTCCAAAAATTCATTTATGCTTTTGACCTTTTAATAAAAAATTATGGACAAAATTGAGAGTAGGATTAGAAGGTACATATTGTTTGACATTTTCAAACATCCTTTTTGAATTTTGTCCATAACTTTTCATTAAAGACTCAAAATTACAAAAAGATTTTTGGAGATTAATATTATCCTTATTTACCAAGTTTTCTTAATTCAAATGTTTTTGAAAGGATTGTTCTTCTATGTCAAAAATAAAATTTGAAATTTGAATTTGAATATGATTCTTGCTTTTGACTAAATCCCTAAAGTTCTATAACTATGTTTTCATTGAAAACACTCAAAAACTACCATTAGTAGTATGAGGACCAAATTTTTGAAAAAAGGTTTTCTTTTACACATGTAAATGTAGGATTTTGTAATGTACTAATTTGAAAATATGTGGTAAGAATTTTAGACATTTCCACTATGTTGATTGTAAGATATTAGCATTTAAATTCACTAAAATCATTTTTTGGGCCTTGCAAAAAAATAAGGTGGTTGCAACCTCACAAATTTACTTTTCTATGAAAAATGACCAAGATGATAGTGCATCTTTGAATTGTTTTTTCTAGATAGGTTGGCCACATGCTTAAAGAATTTCAAATCATTTGGAATAGGACAACATATAGGAAAAAAAATAGTAAGTAGTAGTAGAAAATGATTGAAAATACTTTATTATTAAGAATTTAATTATGGAATTGAAAAATTCCTATCCCAATGGTTGGAATGTTGTAATAAACAATCTACATCCTTTGATTTTATTTTCTTCCCAAAATATTGAAAATTTGGTAAGATAAAGGATTTCAAAGTTTATTTTAGAGTAGGGAATCCATAACTACCCGCAAACAAAAAAAATCCTCATAACTTTTTACTTATTGATTAAAATGGAATGATTTAAAGTTTTCCATGTATATACAATTCTATAAACCAATTTCAAATTTTTGTTTTTGAAAAAGGTGATTTTTTCTTATCTACCCCAACTGCCCGGTTATGGAAAGAAGTAATATATTAGGCTATAATTTTTTACTCATATTTCTAAATGTCATGAAATTTAGTGAATATGAAAGACATTCCTTGTTCCTACCTTCTATTAAAATTTGGGCCAAAAATATGGAAATCTGAAAATCTCTAGTCATATGCATTTGCCCAAAATTTCTATGTAGCCAAAAAATGCAGGTTGGTTTTTTAGGGATTAATTATGAGTATTTAAGCTCTTACTAATCCTAATTCCATATTTTACATAGCTTGTTTGACCTCCTACCACCTCATATGTATAAAGAGCTCATCTTATTGGCCTTGCCTATATATAATAAGTGGTTGTTGAATGAATATTAGATAAAGTTGTAAAATATGTGGATTTCTTCGCATTTTAAACTACCTAAATTCAAATATGGAAGTTAGAAAAAAGTGCTTCATTTGTTCAAAAGAGAGGCATAGAAGTAATTGTCTTTTTAGTTTTTACCACCCTTTTTTGTACTTTATTGAAAATTCATGGATACAAAAATTTGTGAGACAAACAATCTGTTTCAATCTAGGTGCAATGCCCTACCCAAACTCTTTGAGGTATTCTAGTGGAAATTTCGCTCCAATATAAATAACATTGCCTATGTTGCACCCTTCATCCATAAGAAACAACATTTTCCCCCATTATGACACCTTGTGGGTAAATCCAATTGTAAAAATATTTGGTAGAGTGTCAAGGTACTCCTAGTCTATACATCTAAAAAACAAAAATAAAATATATAATAAATATTTCCGTTTTTAGTGAGCTACTCAAAATTCTAAAAATTATAACTTTAAGGAGAAGTTGCTAATTTAGATATTTTCAAGGGACAATTAGAGTGCAAAATGAGCAATGAGGAGAAGAACAAAATCAAGAAATTGTTTTTAACACTAGAAAATGCACTGTGTGAGCTGCATTCAATATAGGAATTCAACCTATTGAGCTCACCCAATGGCTTGTTCTTACATATAATGCGCTTCATATGGCACATTCTCTAAACCATTAATAACCAATGTAGGGGAGGACCTTTTGCTCCTAAAGAAAGTGAAAGCCCCTAACGTTGCAATTTTCTAGTTGACTAAAAAATTACATTAGTGATAATTATTGACCATTGTGTGGCATTTTTTACTTTGTGTAGAAGCGTGACTTGTGTTGACAAACCAAACCACTAGTTTACTACCCAACTAGCCAATAACTATAGATGAATTAAATTGAATTCACTCCTAGGGATCCCGAGAAGGATTATCCCAAGCTCTAGCCTTAGAATCCAAAGGGAATGCACAAGTTAGGGTTAGATAACAACATTTTGCATACTTCAAAAATCATGAGTTTTTTTAGCTTTGAGGATTTAAAAGTATCCCCCTAGTGTCATTGTTTTTGGCTCCCTAAGATCATACAATAAGGACACTACAAGAAAATCTTCATGAAACATGTGAGTAATCCATCAAGCTTTGAAAAATGGTGCCCAATTTTTACAAGTTGATGAACTTGCTCAAGTGTATCCTATTGGTAAGACTAGGGTGGAGAATATTTTAAGTTTGGCCCAAGCATAGACTATGCTAGATGCATATAGAGTGTTAGAGTGGTGATGCTCTTATAAGATCAAATTGTAGTTGAACCAAATATTTTTTTTACACAAAGAAAAATAAATTGATTTTGTTTTTGTTTTTGTTTGTTATATAAATAAAGATCATAGTACACAACAAGTCAAGTGCCACAACTAATATCAAATATGCAATTCAAAACTAAGAAGGAATGCATAACAAATACACCCACTTGCTATTCAACATTATTACGATGACCACTAAGGTTGAAGAGTTTAAATCATTTTTTCAATTGAAGCGGCACGCAATAAAAAAAAAGCTTTGGGTTGAACGTGTTTTGTTGCTTTGGATCAAGATTTTGGAAAAGTAGATGCCCATAAGATGTTTTCAAGGGTGTTTTTGCACAATCCCTTCTTCTTTGTAGACATTGCAAACTCGCATATAGATTGTGGTAAAGAAGCCCTTCATTTGACTTTAAATGAGGAAGTTTAGGGCATTGAGGTTGTACCTTCCAAAGACTAACAATTTGAGGTTGTGCATGTAGTAGTGCATGCCCTATTGGTTGAAAAGGGAATCACAAAGTTTGATGATTGACCATTAAACTTATTGGTGCTAAAGCATAGAGGGTATGGGCTTTCATTTATTCATATCTTAGTTGTTTTGCTTTTAGATTCAAAGAATTTGAAGGCTATAAAGGCAAACTTATTCATATTCAATTAGAGGATGATCATTCAACCTTTAGATGCCTTTACAAATTGAGTATCTCATAGAAAGATGGTGTCCAAACTCATTGTCAAGATTTATTGGCCAAGGGTTTGATTGAACTTTTCAATAGCAAATATGCTTGTACTTCAGTTATGCCTTCTAAGAAGGATGTATTTGGTAACTGGATAAAGAAATGAATGTGTAGAAATTATTGCCTAATTAACTGTAAGACCAAATTACAGGGTTGACGAATCTCTACGTCCGCCCGAAAAAAGCGTCCGTAACCCGGACGTCGGCGGACGAAGCGTCCCTCCCGCCGTCGGAAAGCAGACGGGCAAGGCGGGGCGGACGGCCCGAGGTGGACGCCCAGATCGTGTGGACCACATCAGTCCGCATGTCGATTGGACGGCCGTAATTGGGCGGACGGGGGACAGGCGGACATTGCGTCCGCCAGGACCGCGAATGTTAGCGGACACTACGGACACAGTGTCCGCGTCCGGATGTCGTGTCAACCCTACCAAATTAGATCGGTATCCAATGCCAATGCTAGATGAGATATTTGATGTAGTGGGATTTTCTCACTAGAAGAAAAATAGTGCCCAAATTAACAAAACATCAACAATTTCTTGTTAATTTGGATACTGTAACATTCATTTCACAAATTTTTGTTAATTTTGCTCAAATTAACAAAATAGTCTTGTTTTTTTTGTTAATTTGGATAGTACAATTACCACATCAACAAAAATTTGTTAATTTTTTTGGAATCTTTTAGAATCTTTTGAAAAAAATTAGAATCTTTAAGAATCTTTGAAAATCTTTGGAAATCTTTAATATACAATGTAAATTTAAGAATAAAATAACTACACAATTTGGTGTCTATTAGAGTCAACAGACTTTTGGAGTTATTTTGGTCTTATAAATGAACTTTTTCAAAAATCTTTAAACTAATAAAAGTTATCAAATTAAGTTATCTTTCACCTTCAACAATCCATTTGAGATTCAAATCCTTCAATCAAAAGTTGTGGACAAAATTCAAAGAGAGGTAGAAATGAACATTTTTTTAAATATTTTTAAACACCTTTTCTAATTTTTGTTTATAACTTTTGATTAAGAGATTTAAATCTCAAACATATTGTTGGAAGTGAAAGATAGCTTAATTTTCCAAGTTTTGTTAATTCAAAGGTTTTTTTTAAAAAGTCTGTTTATGAGGTAAAAATTGACCCCAAAGTCTACTGACTTGAAATGACTATAAGAAAAAATTCAAAAAGTACATAATTAAGTTTTGGCACTATTTGTAATTATGTGAAATTACAAATGTTGCAATGGTTTGAACTTTGAACTTCATCCATGAGGTTCAAGATTCAAACCTTGATGGTGACATTTGTTAAAGATTGTGTACATATTAGTGTAGATGATGTAGAGTCAGCCTTAGGAGTAGCATTAAACACTTAGTTAGTGTTAGAGTCCATGGGTATTGCTCGTAGTCAAAGGCAGCCCAATGTAGTTAGTTATCCCACGTGGTTTGTGGTTAACTAGGAAAGGCTTTTAGCTTATATTGAGTCCACTCATGTGGCTTTGTATCTTCTACCATCTAAATAAAGCCTTTCTCTCAAACACTACTTCGTAATCTCAATAGGTTATGGGCCCACGCACTTTGAGTTGTGCTTGAAGGAGAAGTTCATATCATTTGGAGGAGATCTTGGAGTTTGGAGGAGCAATCAACATTTTGTCTCTCTTTCACCTACAAACCATATGGTGTGAGTTATTTTGGACTTTTGTTGGTTGGTTTGTGAGGTTTGGAGTGCATTTTGGGTGAGAGATTGCTTATGGTAGTAATCACACCTTATGAGGGCTAGTTGCATGCTCCTAGTTTGAGTTTGTGCTTGGAAGAGTACATTGAGAGCCCATTGAGGGCTAATTGTGCACTTAGGTGCATTGTTGATTGTGATTGTGCCAATTGCAATCTAGTGAGAGTCTTTTGTGAGGCTTGGAAGCAACTTTGGATTGCTTGAGGTATTTGCCATCCATTGAAGGCTGATTGCTGCCCTTGTGGTGTTGTTGAAAGGCAATTTGTCTACTTTGGAGTTTGGATGATCCAACTAGGGTTATTGGAGGCCATTGTGGCCTTGAAGTGCTAATTGTGAATATTAGCCTCCATTTAGGGCTGATTGGAAGTCTTGAGCCCCTTGGAGTGTGGAGTACCCTATTTGTGAGGAGCTTTGTGAGTGTGCTTGCTGATTTGGGGTAGCACTAGTCCATGACATCCATGTTTTAGATTTGAGCTTCATTAGGATCTGAATTGGTGTGGAGAGAAGTGTTTGGTCGTTCTTGGGTTAGTAGGACCTTAGGAGGTCCTTGTGATGGCTGATTGGTGCCATTTCAGCCCCATTGGCTGCCAAGGGATTGTTTGGAGGCTGAATTGAGTTTGTGAACTTCAAGAGACTTTTTGGAGGCTGCCAACAAGTGGGAGCTGCTTCACCATGGCATCAAGTAGAGGAAATGGCGTGTGCATCATTGACAAGTTTGAAGGGGAGAACTTTGGCATGTGAAAGTTCAAGATGGAGATGATCCTTGCGGAGAAGGACTTGTGGGATATGGTGGATGGGAGTGAGGAGCTTCCAAGTGAAGATGCGGATCCAAAGACCAAGAAGGCATGGGAGAGGAAGGAGAAGAAGGCCTTTGCTCTCATTGCCATCAACCTTGTGGACCGCCAAATTGCACACATTCGCCATTGCAAGGGACCAGCCCAAGCATGGACCACGCTTTGCAACATCCACGAAACCAAGAGCCTCTCCAACATCCTCTTTCTTTGGCGCAAGTTCTTCACTAGCAAGATGCAAGAGGAGGACGATTTGTTGGATCACGTGAACAAGGTCAAGGCTCTTACGGATGAGTTGGCTTGTTTGGAGGCGCCCGTGACGGAGGGAGATGTGGTGATGACCTTGTTGGCAAGCTTGCCACCGTCTTATGAGTTCCTCATCACCGCATTGGAGACGAGGCCCACCAAGGAACTGACCATGGAGTTTGTGACCGCACACTTGATGCATGAGGTGACCAAGCGCTAGGAGAATGAGGCCCAAGGGGAGGGATCAGCACTTGTCTCAAGACATGGCAAAGGAGGCAACACCAAGGCGTTCAAGGAGACAAGGACGTGCTTCAAGTGTGGCAAATTAGGCCACATTGCTAGGCATTGCAAGAGCAGCCAAGGCAAAGACAAGGAGAGTGCACACCAAGCTTCCAAAGAGGAGGAAGAGGAGGATTTCGCCTTTGCAGCCCATGGAGGAGGGGAGAAGGCCAACATGTTCACCTGGATTGTGGACTCAGGGGCCACACAACATATGACCAGCCATCGAGATGCCTTCCACACGTATCAGCCTATTTCGGGGAAGAAGATTTATTTGGGAGACAATGGCATAGTGGAGGCCCTTGGCATGGGGGAGATCCTTGTAGAGGTGCAAGTGAAGGGGCAAACTAGGAGGATCCAAATCCAAGAGGTGCTCCATGTCCCCAAGTTGCATGCCAACTTACTTTCGGTGAGCAAATTGTCTTTGGGAGGTTTGAAAGTCCATTTCAACATGGTGGGGTGTGTTGTGCGGGCACCAAGTGGAGTTTTGATTGCATCAGCCCCTCGTGAGGGCAACTTGTACCACCTCCATTTCACCAAGGTGAATGGCACTTCCATGGCTTGTGTTGCCCAAAGATCAGCCCGTAAAGACCTTGTGGAGCTTTGGCATAGGAGGCTTGGGCACTTGAATGTGAAGAGCATGAAGAGCCTCCAACACATGGTGAAGGGCCTGAACTTCTCTTCATGCAAGCATGATTGGAATTCTATGGTGTGCAAGGGGTGCATTGAGGGCAAACAAGCAAGGCAGCCCTTCCCCAAAGATGGGGCAAGGCGCGCCACCAAGCCATTGGAGCTTGTGCATTCGAATGTATGCGCGCTGATGAAGACCACATCCATAGGAGGAGCAAGGTATTTTGTGACCTTCATTGATGATTTCTCTCACAAGATTTGGGTGTATATGTTGAAGTGCAAGAGTGAGGTGTTTGGGCGTTTTGAGACTTGGAAGGCCCTCATGGGGGCCCAATCGGATTGCAAGGTGAAGGTGTTGCAGTCCAATAATGGAGGAGAGTATGTATCCCAGGCCTTTGAGGCATATTTGAAGGCCCATGTCATTGAGTACCATACTTCCGCACCTTACACTCATCAACAAAATGGCGTAGCGGAGCGTGCCAACCATACCATTGTGGAGATGGCAAGGGCTGAAGGGCCATGATTTATAGCCAAGGTCTGAAGCTTGAGCTTTGGGGGGAGACGGTGTCCAATGCGGTTTATACGAGGAATTGGTGCCCCACCCAAGCGTTGACAAACAAGACACCGCAAGAAGCTTGGAGTGGGACAAGGCCCCACGTGTCTCACATGTGCACCTTTGGGTGCATTGCCTATGCATTGGTCCCAAGTGCAAAGAGGACAAAGTTGGATCCCAAGGGCATCAAGTGCCTTTTCCTTGGTTATTGTGAGGGAACTAAGGCTTATAGGCTAATGAATGTGGAGACCAAGGCCATCATCAAGTGCCGAGATGTGACCTTCTTGGAGGATGGAGGAGCTGATCTCAAGCTCTTGGAGATGAGCCCAAGTGGGAGAAGTGGAGGACCAGCCCAAAAGGTGGGCAAAACTCCAAGAGTGGACATAGAAGATGAAGACAAGGATGAAGAGCAAGGAGTGGAAGATGACGACTTTGTGGAGCCCAAGAAGAAGGTGGCCTCACTCCAAATGAAGAGATCAACGGCGCCTTCTCCAAGCACTTCACCATGGGAGAAAGAGCATGACCAACCTTTGGAAGAGCAAGATCAGGGCACAGAGAAGCCCCGTTATCCAACAAGGACCCGCAAGCCCCTTGGAGATTGGTGGATGAATCACATTCTTCCCCAACAACAAGAAGAACAAGCCAATGTGGCTTTCTTTGGAGATCCATCCATGCTTGGGGAGGTGTTGCGTTGCGAAGATGCAAGCAAGTGGGAGGTGGCCATGCAAGAGGAGTACAAGGCCCTCATTGACAAAGGGACATGGGAACTTGCAGCCCTCCTTACCAAGAGATGAAGTGTAAGTTGTAAGTGGGTTTTTTCTACCAAAAGGGATGCTTTGGGTCACATTGTGAGGTACAAGGCAAGGTTGGTTGCTAGGGGGTTTTCCCAAGTAGAAGGGAAGGACTTCAATGAGACCTTTGCCTCCGTTGCCAAGTTTAGCACCATTCAGTGCATTGTGACTCTTAGGGCAGCCATCGACTTGGAGATGCACCAAATGAATGTGAAGACGGATTTTCTCAACCCGAAGTTGGAGGAGGTCATCTACATGGATCAGCCCCAAGGCTTTGTGCAAAAAGGCCAAGAGCATCTCAAGTGCAAGTTGAAGAAGGCACTCCCCGGGTTGAAGCAATCTGGGAGAACATGGTACCGAGATATTGATGGCATGTTTGTGAGGAAGGGGTTCCGAAGAGGCCAGACTGATTACTCTTTGTACACCTTGCAAAGTCGTGAGCATTTGGTAATTGTGATCCTCTACATGGATGATTTGATCCTCCTTGCAAGTAGCATGTCCAAGATGCTTGAAGTGAAGGCGATGCTCAAGAAGGAGTACGAGATGACCGATCTTAGAGAGTTGAAGTATTGCCTTGGAGTGGAGTTCAAGAGGGATAGGGCTACCCGCACCGTCACTATGGGCCAACGCAAGTACCTTGAAGAGATTCTCAAGCAGTTCAACATGGAAGAGTGCAAAGCCATAGGTACACCACTTGACACGCATGTGAAGTTGCCCAAGCTCACCGATGAAGAATTCGAGTAGGTGAGGGCTGAAATGCAAGGTGTGCCTTACAAGGCAGCGGGGGGTTGTTTGATGTATGCCATGGTGGCTACGAGGCCTAATTTGGCATTCCTGGTGAGTGTTGTGAGCCAACACATGTCCAAGTATGGCCCAAATCATTGGGCAACGGTGAAGAGGGTGATGAGATACCTTCAAGGCACACTTGGCTTGGAGTTGCAACTTGGAGGTGCCCAAGTGTCTTTTCACGGGTTTTGTGATGCGGATTGGGTGGGTGATGAGGCGGATAGGAGATCCACCACTGGTTAGATGTTTATGCTTGGGAGGGGTGCCATTTCATAGAATTCCAAGAAGCAACCCACCATAGCTCTTCCTACAACAGAGGCCGAGTACATGGCCATGAGCCAAGCCACGAAGAAGGCCATTTGGCTAAGGTAACTTTTGGCTGATGTTGGTCTTGCGCAAGAGGAGAGCACACCCATCTGGTGTGACAACCAAAGGGCCATTGCTTTGGCCAAGAATCCCACCCATCACTCTCAGACGAAGCACATTGATGTGCAACACCATTTCATTCGTGAACGAGTGGAAGATGAGGTGATTGAACTCAAGTATGTGCCTACCTAAGCTATGGTTGTTGATGTGTTGACCAAGGCCCTTGGGAAGCCACAACACCAAAGCTTCATTGAGAAGATGGGGCTTCGAGCCTTTGCCCACTCTCAAAGTGGGAGTGTTAAAGATTGTGTACATATTAGTGTAGATGATGTAGAGTCAGCCTTAGGAGTAGCATTAGACACTTAGTTAGTGTTAGAGTCCATGGGTATTGCTCGTAGTCAAAGGCAGCCCAATGTAGTTAGTTATCCCACGTGGTTTGTGGTTAACTAGGAAGGCTTCTAGCTTATATTGAGCCCACTCATGTGGCTTTGTATCTTCTACCATCTAAATAAAGCCTTTCTTTCATACATTACTTTGTAATCTCAATAACATTCACCATGTTGGCAATGCCACATGGCATATGGAGCCATTGACATAGTTGGTGCCATTTGGCAACGGCATGTGGATGTTTTAAATTGTCTACATGGAATCTTAGGATTGGTTAAGATGTCTCGTAGACAATTTAAAACATGGTGAGGAGAATTGTGGAAATTTAAAAAAAAATTTAATTAAGAAAAAATGTGACCAAATCAACAAAAAAAATTAACAGTTTTTTGTTAAAAAATCAACACTTTTATGTTGAGTTTTGTTAATTTGGTCACTGTATTTTTCTACTAGTGCCTTGAGTTTTCAGTACTTTAGATTTGCAATCTAGTTATTACCAATTGCCATTGCTTATAAGAAATTGATTAAAGACAACAAGTATCAACTCCATCACTAGAAGTTTCTTTTGTTTGGCCTCAAGAATGTACCAATTGAGTCTTAAAAGGTGATGGATCAAATTTTGATTGGCCTACCATTTGCTAGATGCTACATTAATGATGTTATCATCTTTAATAGCAACTTACAAGAGAATATGAGGCATTTGTAGGAGGTTATTGAACAACCACAACCATGGAGATTGCACTTGCATCATGGCAACTTTAGATTCTTTTATGACCATTTACCATATTTAGGCTATATGATTGTACTAGGGGGTCTTGGAGTGCAATAAAAAAAAGGTAGATATGCTACAAAGGATCCTAACACATGTCAATGTGTCACAACTTTGTGCATTTTTTGGCTTGATAAATTACTATCATCAGTTTGTCAAGAACTTTAGCTTGATTGCCAAGTCATTGACAATTCTCATGGGGAAGGACCAACCATGCACTTGGGTGTGTGAGTAACAACAAGATTTTGATACATTAAAGTAGAAGTTGGATTCAATTCTCGTGCTTTAATGGGTAGATGCTACTAGATCCTTTCAATTGCACACAAATTGGAATGTAGTGGGATTGGGAGCATTTTTAACACAAAAAGATGTTATAGGATGTGAATATGTCATTACATTTGCCTCTAGGAGCAATAACAATATGGAGTCCAACTATTCACCTTATAAGGAATAAGCTTTGACTACAATTTGGGTCATTGTTCATTTTCAACTTTATTTGTACAGTCAACAGTTCACTTTGGTGATAAATCACTAGCATTTGAAGTGACTTATAGTTATAGTATCAAATAAGCTTACTATCAAGCATGTTAGATGGGTATTGTTGCTTCAAGAGTATGATTTTTAGGTTTTGCATTGGACAAACATTACCAATTGGGATGATGATGGATTCTCTCATAATCTAAGTTCTTCAAAGGAGGACTTAACTAGAGCTAGATGGCATGGGAAATGTGATAGAGAGGCAATTCCTAGATGGTATGCCATAGTATAACTTGTTTTAATGTACGGGAGGATCGTGCGGTCTTATAAAAACTTCAATGAGGGACTTTTGATACATCTATCTCTACCTTGGAGTGAAATAGAGTTGGTCATTGAGAAACAAGATTCCGTTGAAAGAACGGTCTGTTGTTTTATGTATGGTTTGATAGAACAAACTAGGCCTATAGTTCCAAGACTAAATAAAAGAACTTCCTCAGTACAATAAGTAAATGAAGATCTTGGACATTATGATGTGCGTAGGATACATTCTATATTATGCAATCAATATTGGTGAACTGGCATGTATCAACAAATTGCCATTTATGTTTCTAGGTGTGAAGTATGCAATCAAGTAAGATCGAGTTTTAACACTTTATTACTTCAACTAACATCTTTGCCCATTATAGGTTTGGATTATCATTGGTCTCTAGATTTTGCTAGGCTACTTGTTGTCACTTCATGTGGAGCTAGAAATATGTCTTGGTGATCAATGGTAGAGCATTTTAGCAAGTAGATTGAACTTGCAGCTCTACTACAAAATTCTTCAAAATTGGCAGCTATAACTTTTCTTGATTGTATTTTCATACATTTTGGAACACCCGCTAAGGTGTTGACGGATCAAGGGTGGAAATTCCTTAGTTCATTTGAAGAATTGTGTACTAAGGCCTTTGATAAATCATCATACTAATTCCAAAGATCACCATGAGGCGGATGGTTTGGCTAAGCTTATATTGTCCAAACAATCAAGTGGGATTTACAAAAGTATGGATTGCTTTGTGGCAATCACTATGATTGGGATTTGAAGTTGCTATGGATTTCTATGGATTAACATTTCAACAAGCAAGCGTCATTGACGTCTTTAACCTTTATTAATTGTTACATGGATGAGAGTCAATTCTACCTAATTCATTGTGAGAGAAGTTGGTTGTAGTTGTAGACTTAGATGACTTTGATATGTGGGCTCAATGTTTACATGATCAAGCAAAGTTTTTTAAGAAGGCCATGGCCATAGAAAAATTTATCCATTGTTCAACATTGTGATAATTTATAGTATGCTTGCATTTAGAGTAGATCTTATCGGCCTCAATTGAAGAGATTCTCTCAAAGAGATTATATCTATCTCCTATATGTAGCACCAACAACCCTTGATGTAAAGGTAGGGCATATTATTCTTCATATAAAGGATGTATTGCCTAGTGGTTGATTAGTGTCTTGTAGCATCATATATCTTTTCAAGGTTAATGAAAGAGCGCTGACACTTTCTTCTTAATTTGTAAATCAATGAATTTGCTTAGATTTTAGAAAAAAAATTTGTTAATAGGAATCCATTATACATAGAAAGAACTTAGGCATACCAAATTTCATTTATGTTGATCACTATCTTGTAGTAGCGTTGGTCTTCTTGGGATCAATAAGAGGTACCTATATTTTTATCTTAATGCACTAGTAATCAGATTTGTTAAGATTTTAAAAGAAAATATTTGGTTGATAGGGATTATTCTGTAAGGAATGAATTTAGTTACACTAATTGTTGATTAGTTGATCATTGTCCCCTTGTGAGACCTCGTAGAGATCCAATAGTTTCAACTTTGATCAAATGGTTATTTAATCACTTTCCTTTTGTTGTTTGGGACCTCTTGGCACCAAAAAAAAAATCAAGTACTTCCCATTTTGATGTGTTACTTATTGGACTTTGCTAAATTTTAAAAAAAAATTGTTTATTCATTAGAATTCATTTGAAATTGATTGAGTTTGTTCCATTGAGATTATAATTACTCCCCTCTTGTTGTTGGTCTCTCCTTGGTGCCAACTCTTTTTTAGTTTTTGATTGCATATTTGATGTGAGTTGTGGCACTTGATTTGTTGCAAGCTTTGATCATGATTTACACAATAATTGTCATCTGAAGTAATATTGGAGTCATTCAACATTAAATTATAGTGTTAGATGAACTCCCTTAGTAGTTCACTTTAGCTTTGGATGAGTGCCATCCAAATGTTAGAATTCATCTATCTTAAGGTTTGAGTGTTTAGGTGGAGAGAGCTTCTTGGCTTAACATTGTTGTCAAAGCAAGTTTTGTAAGCATTTTCGGAGAGAGTTGAGTGTTTTGCTTTGCTTAGAGATGATGGTTTATCATTTAGTAAAGTCTTCACTTCTTCTCTCATGCTTGCACCCTTCAATTTTTCCTTGGAGTGAGAGTCACTTGACTTTGTATGTATAGATTCCTAAGTTTCTCAATTGACAACAATGTCAAGCCAAGGAGCTCTCTCCACTAAAACACTCAAACCTTAAGATTCATAATACTCATCCAAAACTAAACTGAAAACCTAAAAGAGTTCATCTAACATTATAATTTGATGTAGAATGGCTCTAATGTCACTTAATGTGTCATGTTTCTTTTTGCATATGCTACGTTTTTTGGCTACATAGAAATTTTTGGTAGGTCTATGTGACTAAAGATTTCCATATTTGGGCCCAAATTTTAAAAGAAGGAGACAAGAAATGTCTTTCATATGCACTAAATTTCATGACATTTGGAAATATGAGTCAAAAGTAATAGCCAAATATGTTACTTTTTTCGTAACTAGGTAGTTTGGGTAGATAAGAAAAAATTACTATTTTCAAAATAAAACATTTGAAATTGGTTTTCTAGAATTATATATACATGGAAAACTTTAAATCATTCAATTTTAACCAATTACTCAAAAGTTATGAGAATTTTTTGTGTGCGGACAATTATGGATTCTCTATTCTAAAAATAAACTTTGAAATCCTTTATCTTACCAAATTTTCAATATTTTTGGAAAAAGTTAAAAGCATAGGATGTATATTTTTTATATCCATTTTTAAATTCTTAATAATTTAGTATTTTGAATCATTCTTTCCTTCTACCTAATTACTATTTTTTTCTATATGTAGTCCAATTCCAAATGATCTAAAATCTTTGAAGCTTGTGGCCAACTTATCTACAAAAAATAATCCAAAGAAGCACTACCATTTTGGTCATTTTTTCAAAGAAAAGTGAGCCTTTGAAGTACAACTACCCTGCTTTTTGCACAATTGAAAAAATGATTTTAGTGAATTTAAATGCTTATATCTTGCAACCCAAGTAGTGGAAATGTTTGAAATATTTACCACATGTTTTTGATACTACATACTACAAGATCCTATGGTTGCATAAGTAAAAAAAATTTCAAAAATTTGGTATTTGTACTAAAAAAAAGGCAATTTTTGAGCGTTCTTGGTGAAAACATAGTCATTGAATTTTTGGTATTAACCCCTAAAAGACCAAACTACATTTTTTGACAACACAACAATTTTGGGCAACTCACTACAAACAAAGTTTTATTTTTATTTTTGAAATTTTCACACAATATGTGCCTAAAGAATAACTTTAAGGCTCAACTCTTTTCATAACTTTTGACTACATGGTTCAAAATTTATAGCATAATATTTAATTTTCAATGCTTTGCGAGCAGCCTAACAAATTCTCAAAAAATCTTTTTTTTTTTCAAAAAGAAAAATTTGAAATTGGTTTTCTAGATTTATATATGCATGAAAGTTTTAAATCATTCCATTTTGATTTATGAGATGAAAGTTATGAAGTATTCTAGTTTGCAGGCATTTATGGATTCCCTACTCTAAAATAAACATTGAAGTCCTTTGTGTAACTCAATTTTTAATATTCTTTTAAAAAAATAAAAGTATATGATGTAGATTTTTATTACAAAATTACAACCTTTGGAATTGTCATTTTGCAATTCCATAATTCAATTCTTAACAATTTAGTGTTTTGATTTGTTCTCTACTTTTTTTCTACTTACTGTTTTTTTCCTATATGTTTTGCAATTCTAAATGATCTAAAAATTTTCAAGCATGTAGTCACTTTGATTCAAAGAATGAATCCAAAGAGTTACAACTACTTTGGACATTTTTTCATACAAATGTAACCTTGTGAAGTACAGCTATCCAAATTTTTGTAAGGCCCAAAAAAGGATTTTTGTCAATTTAACCCCTAAAGTCCCATTGTCCCCTCAAGGGGCAAATTAGATTTTAGGCAAGTTATTGTGACCTCAATTTTTGATTATTTTTTTAAAAAACTTTCCTACAATAATGAAAAATTGATTAGCTTTGTGGAATATAATTTTTATTTCAATTGGTGGTCAGGAGCAAAAGTTGTATTATAAAAAGCCTAAAATTGAACTCAATAGGTACCACAAAAAAATCGTAAAAATTCAAAATAAATTCTAATTTTTTCCCTAAAATGTTATATTTTTGTTTACATGTGAAGCTTTGATTTGTTCTATTTAGACTAATAATGAGAAAGTTAAGGATTATCTTGTTTTTTGGGCAATTTAAGCATCTTCTTGAAAAAATAACTTGTAGGATTCATTTTTGAATGCAACTTTTACAATTTTTCACATTTCTTTTTTGAGATCATCGTGTTTTCTTGCTAAAATAATCTCACCATTGGAATTATTGTCTTTCAATTCCATCTTGAAGCTATTAATGATTTAGTTTTTTTTTTCAATCTTGAACCTATTTCTACTTAACAATTTTTTAAAGAATGAATATCAAGTGTGTTTTTATTGAATTTTTTTTCAAGACTTTCAACTCAATTCTTCAACATAATTTTTTTTAATTCAAAGTCTATAGTGCAAAAAAATTCCATAAATGGCAATCAAAGTCATTTGAAATTGCAGGTGTGTGTTCAAAAAAACTTTTTTTTTCAACTTTGAATGCTAATATCTTCCAATCTATATGGTCAAACTTTATGAAATTTTTTCCACATGAGCTAAAAGAAGTGAAATACAAGATCCTAATCTAGATCCTACGGTTAGATTAGTAAAAAATATTTTTTTGGTTTTCTTAGATGAATGCAACAAAACTGACAATTTTGAGTGGTTTTTGACAAAAAAACGGCCTTGGGAATTTAGGGGTTAAATGCTAATATCTTGCAATCTATAGAGTGGAAATTTTTTAATTTTTTTTACATCTTTTCAAATTAGTGAACCACAAGATCCTATAGTTGTGTAGGTCCAAAGATGTTGTTTTTTTTTCCAAAATTTAGTACTTGTATTAGAAATGGCAATTTTGAAGCATTTTTGATAAAAAAAAAAAAAAAAAAAAATAGACTCTTTGATTTTTAGGAGCTAAAAGAAAATAATTTTTTTTTCTTGAAATTGCCCAACCATAGATTACAATGTTTGACTCCTCTGAGAATGTGATTTGAAAAATAAAATTTGATTTTTTCTAAAAAAAATTTATGCCATATTTTATTAATTACATACCTACCAAATTTCAAAAGTCAATAAGGGTCTTAATAAAAGATGCCCAATTTGCCCAAATTTTTTCCAAGTAGCATAACTTTTGATCCATGCACCTAATCAAAACAAAAAATGATTCTACTAAAGAGGTACATGCTCACACCTTGTATTAGAATTTCATGAATCCAAAACCCGAATTGACTTTGTAGGAATCTATCTTATTTTTCAAGTGTCCATTGAACAAACACTCAGTCCTTTAGGGGTTAAGATAATTTAATCCTAATTATGACCACCTGTTTCTAAAATCGACACCTATAGATTTTCAACAAAAAAAATGCAACCTCTACTCATGCAAAACCTAAGTTTGATA
Organism: Pseudoscleropodium purum; assembly: GCA_963969395.1. Taxonomy (NCBI): domain Eukaryota; kingdom Viridiplantae; phylum Streptophyta; class Bryopsida; order Hypnales; family Brachytheciaceae; genus Pseudoscleropodium; species Pseudoscleropodium purum. The sequence continues at coordinate 13,997,530 of OZ017797.1, forward strand.
AGTTTTCACTTCATACAAATCCATAATTTATTCATATGGTGTGTTCCCAATGACCCACCCCCCTTCCAACAGACCCACCCATAACTTAGCTCGTTAAATAACCCAATCTATGATTACTCCGACGACAAAAGAAGGTGACTTCCGCGAACCTTACAATCTTCTTCCGTAGGTATTGCTTAGTAGCCCACCACAAGCAAGCAACACCAGCTGATGGTGAGCATCCCACCTTCTCGAAAGATCCATTTGTCCGTCGGTCAGACTTTGGTTGTGGACTTGCGGGGTGAGTTTCGAGGGTGGCCCAACGTTTAGCCATGTGATGATTGATTATCGAGTCTGCTGGAACAAAGGGAGGAAAGACAGAGGACATGTGGTGAGAGAGAATCTTCACTTGGGCTGGAGCTTCCTCATGTGGACCTCTGCAGCCTGGACCTCCATCTGGAAAAGCAGCATGATAAGTTGCCTCCCAACTTAAGTTATAATGTACAGTTTTCAATTGGCATGAAATGATCTCATGATCTCCAGGTTTCAGTTGACCCAATGTAAGTTAAGCTTCTAAAATTGTACATCTAGGCCTTTTGGATATCACCAGCACTTTCTCCAACAGCACACCAGTGCCTTAGGAGAAAGAAGAATTATGAGATAACTTACTCATTGTTGCTTTAGCGTACACGTCAAAGTTAGAGGCCGGTCCAATTTGTTATGTTAGGAAGGGCATCCCTACAAGGGCATCTCTAGGGTGGTATTCTCACAATGGCAACACCACAAAGGGGCACCAATTGGGGATTTGGCATGGGCTACTCAAGATTGTGGCTCTTGTGCTCTTAAGCCCTAAATGTTTAAGCCTTTCTAAGTGTGTTTTGACTATGAAAAAAAAGCATGGGCTTATAGTTATCCCCAATGAAGCAAATTGTTTATTTTTTTCAAAATCTAACCTTATAGATGTTTAAAGAGCTTGCATACTAGTATGTATACCAATTTTGAGTGCAAAATTGCATAGGAGTTGTGAGATTATAACAAGAGAAATGTACATTTTTTATTTTTAGTATGTTGCCCCTCTCCACAATGTTTTAGAAATTTGCACATAAAAGTTTTTTGGGATTGGAGGTGACATGAACAACTACAAATTGTGTTTGTACACTAAAATGCACTTTCAAAAAACTTAATTTCATACAAAAGCTATTAAACTCATTACACAATCCACCTTGCAATTGTTGTAATGCAATTTTCTTTTATAAGTATAAATCGCAAATAACTCCAAATCAACACTTGCATGTTTAAATTTTCAATGGTGAAAATCATATAAACAATTTACTCTTTCTATTGGGATCATTTTCAAAGCATATGGATACCTACAAGTTTTTAGATCTCAAATCAAGTGAAATTGCTCAAAGTTGGGAAATAAAGTAAAATTAGCAAGTTTTACTCTTCTACTAATGGACACATATGACTTTGGAGACCTCTCAACAATTAAATTTGTACCTTTTTCAGTGAAAAATGAAAGTTTTCAAAAATTAACCCTAAAAACTGCTTGAATTTTTTTTTAAATGGTCAAACAAATTTAACTACCCATACCAAAATGAGCTTGAAATTTCAAATCGACCATATATGGTCGCTTAGGCATTTAGGGGTTAATATCCCCCATGGTGCCATAAGATTGGGACACGACAATAGGAAGATGCACAAGACTTCAGACTCAAGGTTGACACTTCATTAGAGTCATGTCATTGTAAGGGCCAAATGGGGGGTTGGTACTTTGAAACCTATGTCAAAAGGACATCGACACCCCATATTGAGCCAAGCACATGCACCTCTATTTGCAATCTAAATTTTAAAGTGGTTGCCCATTCTTTTTGCCTTGGTGTGCTTGCCAAAGTCTTGATTTTCCCACTCACTGCATCTAGGCCCCTCGACACGTTGCCATTTCTAGATGAAAACTATTTTTTTGGTGATGTTTCATAATTGTCAAAAAAAAATTTAGGTGATGTCAAATGTAACAAACCCATGTTTTTATGTCAACAAAATGTCCAACATAATATCAATATTGACATAAAAGCATTAATTTGTTGCATTCGACATCACCTTAAATCCATTTAAAAAAATTATGAAGCATCACCTAAAATGCGGGTTTGTTATAGTGCATGTGGATGCTCTAAGAGGCTCCAAATCCTCACTTATGATTAGACAAAAAATTGAACTAGTCCAAATCCCTTTACAATAATTTAGAGGCCAAATTGATTTGGATGAAAGGAATCTTTTATTCAAAAAAGACATCATCAAATATGGCTAGAACTCGGTGCATTGGGCCCATCAAGAATGGGAGGCCAATTCTTGACCTTAAGACAATGTCAAATTTCAATGAAATTGTTTTTAGTAAACTATTATTATTTCTCAATAAATCATATCTATTAGATTTTATTCAATTGGCCTCAAGGGGAATTGGCTTAGCCTTTAGGTATAAAGCAAAAATTTGAAAGAGGTTGAAAATTTCAAGGTTTTACTTAATCAACTCACCTTCTTGGCCTTAAGGCCTTTAAACATGGGAGAATTGACCCCGTTATAATCTTATTCTAATGAATAGTTGAGGACAACTTTAAGTCTAAAAGGGGCTAAAATTTTGTGCAATTGGTCTCAAGGGAAATTGGCCCTCAATTCACTATTAAAAAATGACGTCAAAATCAAGAGAAAATCAACATATTTCTATTGATTTTAGTACTACAATGACCGTTTTCACATTTTTTTCTTCTCATTTCTATAACTTTTAATTTACAAACAAAATTTAGAGAGGATGCTGGAAATTTCAAAGAAAATATTACTTCAGCATCTTATTGAATTTTTCTGTAACTTTTAATTGGAGGCTTGAAATTTTAAACAAGTTATGGGAGGTGAGATTTGGCTTGATTTTCCAACTTTTAATAGTTCAAAGTTAAAAAACAATACTATAACAAAAAGAGGTCTAAAATTCTATTTTGAATACAATTCCTACTTTTGACTTAATTATGAGTGGTTGAGCTCCTACTAATTCTAACATATCCCACATGGGTTATTTGATCTCCTACCACCCTACTTGATTAAACATATTATCTTCTCATTTCTAAACATTGAAATAATTGCAACTTATTTCAATAAACATTTGAAATAAACATTAATAAACATTTGAAACATAATTGTTTATCAACACATTTCCATAGTATGCAATTTATTATATTTGGTATAGTTATATTTGATTAATTTTTTTGCTCAATGCACTAGAAAATGGTAGTTATCGGTATTTTCTAGTGAATCACAATCACAATCTCCAAAAGTTTGAAAATCACTAAACTAGTAGAAAACATGTCTATGAGAATCAATGAAAAAAACATTGAAATTACAAATGTGATTGAATCTATTAAGTAAAGTGAACCCCACTATTTGTGTAGGATAGTTGCAAGAAAGGGTGGTCCTTTTTCTTGTCACATTTTGAGTTGTGGAGTTTAGTTTGGCTAAAACATTTGGAGAATAAATCCAATGTACTTAAATTTTTTTATTGAAGATGACCAACTTGTGTACAAAGAGAATTCTTATTTTTCAGAAAATTTAAAAAAAAAATACAATTAAATTTCAATTAAGCTAATTTATTACACTTTGCAATTTAGCGTTTTTTAGTATTGTGGAGTATCCATAACTAATGATGTAGAGCTTAAATTTTAGTGGGATATTTCTACACTAGAGAGCCATGTGCCCACCAAAAATAACTTAAAAAAACCATTCTTTTAGGGTGAATGCAAGAAACACTAGTACTATTTCGTGTCACACTTGCAATTTTTAAGTTGTGATTGGCCATATTTTTTGCAAATTAAAGCCAAAGTATTTGAATTTCTTTTATGAAGATCAGCATTTAGACAATAATTAGAAATTTTATTTTTCAAAAAATTTCAAAAATCATTTTATATTTCAATTTCAATTTAGCTAATTTGTCACACTTTGTGATTTAGGGTTTTTTAGTACTAGGGACTACCCAAAATTAATTATCTAGAGCTGAAAATTTTGTGCTCTATTCCTACACTAAAGAGGCATGTGCCCACCAAAAATAACTTAAAAAAACATTATTTTATGTTCTCTACATTCATACAAACAAGGCTCCCTTGTGTTTGCAATTGTGAACATTGAAAATGGTTTCAAAATCATTTATTTAGTGAAATCTATTCATTATAAAAAATCTTTCCAAATTTGCAAATTTTGGTTTCTTTAAAAAAAAATTCTCTATTTTTTACAAATTAAAATGTTAAAGTACCTATTTTTATGAGATTTTGCACTTTTCTAGTTCTTCTATTAAATTTTTTTTTTATTCTTTTCCTTCCTAGGGTACCTTCTCCTTAAAAGGTTTATCCATTAAACATATTTTTCTATTTTTTTTTCTAATTTTATAGTACTACTAAAAAAATCATGAGTATTGTGGCCAATGCAACAAAAACAACCGGTATTTCTTACATTCACCCTTTATGTCATCCACTTGCGTGCAAATAGGGGGCCCTTGGGCGCACATTTTTGAATAGTGAAGATAATTTTGGCTTTATTTTTTGATGAAATCTAATTACCATCAAGTCCTCACAAATGGCCAATTTTCGTATTTTTTTTTGTTCATGATTTTTTATTTTTGATTAATTTACGCCTTATTGTATCTATTTTCTGTGACAATTTGAGTTCTTTTTCAAACAATAATATTTCAGTGCTACAAGTACTCATAGTAATCAAAACAATATTCTTAGATGTCAATTCTTTTTTATCAATGGTTGAGATTGTTTAGTTTTGTAGTACTCATAGTATTTGTAGTACTAAGCACAGAAATTACAATTTTGGCAAAACACTACAAAAATGGACAGTCTTTCTTGTAAGAAATACATTTTTTTTTTCTTCTAATGAACAGCTACCTTTGAAGCACAAAATGCTTCAACTCCCATTGGTTACCTCAAAAATTCTTCAACTTTCATTTGTTGCTCTTGACAACTTGTGGAGTTGTGACACTTTTAGGTAAAGGTGAATTTCCATTCAATGCCCAACTGTAGATGGTGGAATTAAAATAAAGATACAATTGAATGAGGCTAATTTAGTGTGTCAATTCATGATGCACTAGTCAAACAAAAATGTAGGTGCTCATCTTGGGAATTGTATGTGAAAAGGGAAGATTTTGCATAGTAGTTTGACCAACAATGAATGCTCTTGGATTTTTTTAGCAAAGGATTCACAAAGTACCAAAAGGGATGATTTCCATGGTGATGAGCCCGGCGTTCAAGGGTAAAACTGCATCACAATTGCGAGCACAAATGTAACGTACACCACATGAAATATTGAATCTTGTGAGGTACAACAGATACATCTCAAGCATGAGAGATGATAACATAAGTTATCCACAATATTTCAGGGCAGTTCCAGGCCACTCTGATTCAAAGTTGCATGTATTGTAACAAATATCAACTGACCCAAAGTTGCAGCATTGTAACCATATCAACTGACCCAGGATGAGATTGGTGTAAGATAAGGTCCCAAATGAGTGGATTCTCAAAAAGAGAGCTGGTTTCCATGTTATCCCTTGGGATTGCCGAGGAGTCCAAAATGGTCAATCCAAGAATCGTAGTTTTGAATGATGAGAAAATCATATGACAATATACAACATGTGCAATGGATTTCAGGGGTTTATTTATTGATGGTCATTAATTTGATGCACAGCTCGAATTAGAACCCATTTTCCAATCTTGCAATGAGTAAATGCTAAGATAGAGGCTTGCATAATCCCAAACCCTGAACCCTATATTGCATGGATTGCATTTGGTAACTTTTGAAATTCATCATAAAATGAAGAAGAAATTGTACATATACTTGCAATTGTTGTATTGTTGGAAAGGCTTTAACTGAATGCTTTGGAGGGGACAGAGTGAAAACTAAATTTTGGAGTGATTTAAGTAAGTATTAGCCATCAGTAATGGGATTCAATGTGGTGCCACTTGGACAACCTTGAGTCATGCCACATGTCCTCAATTAAAATAATTCCTCTGTAAATGCACAGTGATCTGGATTCGGTAATTAAGGTAGAACGAACTCCTGATCAATTTGCAGAGGTGTTTTTGCTTGCATGTATGTCATCGCATTGCAAATTCTCTAAATCGCTTAGCGTAAACTCATACCCTGCAATTCAATTTAAACTAAGTTAAGTGCTGTCAATGTGAGGTTGTCGATTCGTTCTAATGTAAAAAAAGAACGCGGCAAGAAATTAGCAACAATGGTTGCAATCAACAAGCTCTAGAGAAAATATGGAATCATCGACACGCACGAACCAGAACATAAATCGAACAACGACAAGAATCAAATCAACTGCCAACCACGACGATTGCATGTGTCCCTGCTCCTACCAAACCCTAACCGTTCAAAACTAAACCCTGACCCCATTAGATTGTGAAAACTGCAACCAATTGTGTCCTCCATCCCAACGAAATACCTTTGCTACGTACAATTCACTACAAGAGAATGTAGAGTTTGCAATACTTGCAATGGTTTTGCAATTCCTACGAATTTTGTTTCAAAGACTTTGCAGTGGTCTAATATAAAGTATTGCACTGTGTTTGCAATGGTTTAGAATTTGCAACAATTTAGAAATATAATAGCATGGATTCAATGCCCAATACTTTTATATTGAATTAATCACAACTTAGCAACGGTTTCGCAATGCATTGTTTCTTTTTCGAGATCCAAACTAAATTCCGTTACACATTGTTCCCTTGCAAAACCATTGCAAACGCCTTGCTATTGTGTCGCAGACACTGCTTTCTGTTGTAGGGCGCAAGGTCGATGAATCCAAGTGAGCAAGTGGATCAACAGAAGCAAGGAGATCGAGACGCCGCGATTAGCTGCAGGTCAGGGCGCTGTGTAAGGAGGGAGCTAGCGAGAGAAAGGATCGGCAGGGAGCTAGCTGAGCATCTTAACAGACATTTTCATGTACACCCACCGAATGATCAGGAAAAGTGAGCCGGAGAGTGGAATTCGAACCGTAACAAAAACACTCAACACCAGCAAGCTAGACACAGTAATAAGTTAGCAACAAGAAAACCACCCACGCATACGCACTAGCTCACGGAAGAGGACGACGAGAGCAGGAGCAAATCTATGCAGTGAAACAACGATAGATTCACGGTCGATCTTAGCTTAGCATCGACGGCATCCTATTTCCAACGGCTTCCTGACTTGGACCCCTACTTCTTTAACTCTTTAACTCTTGAAGGACGCTAAGGATCAAAAGTGTCCGACAAATGACTTCATTGGTCAGTGTAGAAACAAAGAATGAACCTATTGATTCAATAATCACAGCATTTCGTGACTAATGTAGTCATGGAGGTTGTGTTGTTCAAGGGTTGAAATCAATCTCGACCTTCAATTCCATTGAGCAAGGTTGACTAGTGTTTTTGAGGGTATAGTCTAGTTTTATGTCACAACAGAATGCACCAAAAAAATTAATTAACTTCTCTGTAAGGTTGTAAACATGATAAGCCATGATTCGGTAATGTAAACATTATGATTGCAAGATTGCTTGGTTTATAATACACACAATTTGTTGCATTTGAAATGCAACTTAGAATGTGCTACAAATTTAATATTCCATATCTTTTAGAATTTGGTGGGGAATCTTGAACAAATGGACACTTCATTCATGTTGGCCCAATTTTATTTCTGAATTTCCATAATTATATTTTTACCAAAAAAACACTAAAAAATGGGCCATTTTGATGGCAAAGGCTAAAAAAAAGGCAAATGAAATTTTGGTGCATCTTACTTTAAGATCTAGTGGTAAACCACTCCATCACATTGTAGTAAAAAAAATGAGAGGTTTTGACCACACATGTTGCAAGATTATAGTGCCTAAAGTGGAAAAAAATAATTTTGGAGGGCATCCAAATTCTAGGGAGCTTTGATTCGTGGAGGCTTTTGTATAAGGTATTATCACTTTTTTTCTTGAAATTTTTTAGAGTATCTTTTGCAACAAAGTTAGTACATATTCAAAAAAAGTTATAACATTTCAAACTAGAGAACATGTACCAAAAAGGGAACTAGTCTTCAAGAAAATTCTCATACAAAGTGATTTTTTTCAACAATTTCTAACTTGCACATGCACTAATCTCTTCAAATGTTAATATTAGTAAAATTTCAAGTTTCAATTACCTAGTAAGAGTAATAAGAGGGGAAAAAGAAAGCACCAAAATTTGTGACTTCAACAAGTTTGATCAATGTATGGCATGAAACACTTCAACTGAACTAAAATACAATTGAATACAATAGATGGCTTAACATGGGAGATTGGGAAGAAACTAGGTCAAGGTCTACTATGCTTCAATGCTTCACTCATTCATGGAGCACTAACATTGAATAACTTTACCACATGTCAAGCTAAGCCACATGCTAGGTCCTTTGAAGTTGATTGACCATATTCAATTAAAATATTCAAATAAACTTCAATATTTTAAAATATGATTTAAATTTTTTTTAAATTCAAAGAAATAAAAATATCCAACAACCATCTAACATAGCATTAGAAGTCACTTATTTAAATGTGGAAATGACTAGACAAGTTTTATAAAAGTTGGGTGGTAAGAGGTAAAACAACCTATGTAGGGTATATAGTAATTAGGATTAAAAAGACCTCAACCACTTGTAGTTAAGTCAAAAGTAGGAATTATGTTCAAATTAGAATTTCAGACCTCAATTTGGCATAATACTGATAATAGAATAATTTTTTTCCAAAAAAATTGACCTAGACTAATGTGGAATATTAAGCTAAATTTCATCTCCAAAAATCCGTTTGAGATTTTGAACCTCCAATCAAAAGGTATGAACAAAGTTTAGAGAGGGGTTTGGAAGGGAAATTTTCTTTAAAATTTCAAACCTCCTCTTTGAATTTGTCAATAACTTTTTATTGAAGGTTCAAAATCTCAAATAGATCTTAAAAGCTGAAAGTTAGTTTGATTTTCCAACTTTTTTAAGTTTCATTTAAAAAATTATTATTCTACTATGCCAAAATGAGGTATGAAATTTTACTTTGAACACAATTCTTGCTTTTGACTTCAGTATGAGAGGTTGAATTCCTATTTATCCTAATTCACATATCCCAAAAGGATTGCTTTAACTCATACCACCCCACTTGTTTAAAGACCTAGCCACGTATTCAAAAATTTGATGAATTGAACTAGACACATGTTATCGTATATTTTGAATTCTTTGCCTTTTTGAACTTCCTAATTGAATCCAAATGTTGATATTAGAAATAATTGCCACATTTTTTCAAAGAAGAGGGACAAAAAGTAGTTGTTGATGTCATTGATCAATTGTGTACCCGCTCATTTTACTCCATCATGAATTTATAGGTACACAAGTCTATCAAAGAAGCAATTCAAGTTGAACATAGGTCCAAAGCCTATCCTAGGCTTATCCAAGCTTCTTTAGGTATTGTAATGGAAAATTGGCTCCAATATAAATAACCATGTCCTTACCATCCCTTGTCTACCAAAAACAACATTTCCCCCTATAATGCCTCGTGAGCAAATGCAATTGTAAGAAAATTTGGAAGAGCAAAAAAGTATTCCTAGTTCTTTCATCCAAAAGACAATTCAAAAAATATATTGAATATTTCCATTCTAGTGAATTGCCTAAAATTGCTACATTGCCAAAAAAAAACATTATTTGATCTTTTGGAGATTAAGTTATCTTATCATCCAAATGTGCAACAACTTCTATGCCATATATAGTTGAATTTGTAACTTTAGTGTCCTAAATATAACAATAAAGAGCATTCTTCAGTAAGGTAAGTGTTCCTAATTCTCACCCTTTTTTTAAAGCAACCCCAACATATTCTTACCTAAATTGTATTGCCCTTATTCATGATAATTGAGGGTCACTATTTGATGCATTTATTTTTAGTAGTTTGAAGAATAAGAGGTTATTTGTTTAGTGTCTAAAAAATGCATAAGAAGGAAAACTAAAATATTTGTATGATTTCCAACAAGATCCAAACAAAAGATTAGGCAATTTAATAATAGAAGTAAACTATATCACTTAAATGAATTCATGTAGGTGTAGTTACCTTTGGAGTTAAGAGAGTTAACCTCAATGCTTGTTCCTTGTTTGTTTGGATAGTTTAATTGAAGTTGAATAAATTAGAATAAAGGTGAAAAAAAAATCAATTGTAGATTGAAAGCAATTGCAATAAAATTGAAGATTCAGCTATAGTAAAATTGTAACAATTGTAGTCAACGATTTAGAATAGAATCACTTATGTAAACTTTAGAATTGAATCCAATAAAGGATAAAAAGAGTATAATGAAGGAAAAATTCTATTCAAAATAGTTTACAAAATAATCAAATTGTTTGCAAAAGTTTGGATGAAATATGGTCTTGGATGGTAACATTCAAATTAAAAACTTTCTAGAGTTCAATTGTATGTCATTTTTGGTTCTCAACAATTTTAGAAGGAGTTTCTTGAATCCTACAATTTCAACAATAAATGTTGTATATTCTCTCCTAGTGATATTTTTTGACTTTCCTATGTAAGAAAGTGGCAAAGTCAATGATCACCATGTAGGATATTTTGGCAAATTTCACTACTTTCTAAATTCAAACCATAAAAATGATTTTAAGAAAAAAATTGTTACCAACTAGTGAAATGAAGCATATTAAGTGTAGTTTCTACTCCAATTTGAAATTTTGGAAATTCCTAAAGTTGAACATTTTATTGCACTTTGAACTTTGGACCTATTACTATGGAGTGCTCATTTTTTAATTTTAGAATAATAAGGTAAAAAATTGCATTATAGTATTCTATATTTCAAAGTGAAGGTAAGAACCTACAAAAAGAATCAAATTTTTGAAACATATTTTGCAATTCATATGATTTTCTTAAACTTTTTCTCAAGAGTTCATAGTAATTTCAAATGTGTTATCAAAATCTGAAATTTCTATGACTATGAAAAGGCATGCGAGAATGTCTTTGCAAAATAAATACCAAAATATTCATTCATTTATAGTTGCAAAATGGGAGTTTATACAGAGAAGAACTTCAATATTTGAAAAAGTAGTCATATTGGTCTAGTTAAAAATGGTCATATTGGTCTTTTGAGATGACCATTGCAAAAAGTCACAATCTTAAATGGATTGGTCTACTTAACCAAGTTTTTTTAGTGACACTTGCAATCAAATTGCATGTGGTGTAGTTAGTGAAACTATTGAACCTCATCATATTTTTTTATTTATGGTGCACTTAAGAACAAAATTATTATTATTCATCTTAAGAAGAAAATTCAACATAATGAATGATAATGTGATTGCAATGGGTAAAATTATTTTATTATTTATCAAATTTATGAAGATGCAATATCATTCCAATCCACAATCCACAATCTACATATTATTAATCATAACCTAAACCTACTTCACAACCACTAAAAAATTAAAACAAATATATACCGAAATTCACTAATATAAAAACACTTTTACCAAGCCCAATTAAAAGGTTCATGTTGTATCTTACCTCCTATAAAACTATCACCTATTCAAATCTCTATAGAAAGATGTGACCCACACAAAGATATGTCTACCATACAATTGACAATTCATTCTCACCAAGATTAAGTCCATCTATATAAAAAATGGTTCATAAGTCACAAAAATACTACTAATAGGATTTAGATGGCTCTAGCAACATTCCCACTTACACAATTCTAATGACTCAGGCAACAATACCACCTACTTGATTTTGATGTTTGTGGCAACAATGCTACTTACACAATTCTAATAACTCTAGAAAATAGTACCACCTACCTGATTTTGATGGTTGTATCAACAATACCACTGACACAGTTCTAATGACTTTGACAACAATACCACCTACTTGATTTTGATGTTTGTGGCAACAATGCTACTTACACAATTCTAATAACTCTAGAAAATAGTACCACCTACCTGATTTTGATGGTTGTATCAACAATACCACTGATACAATTCTAATGACTTTGACAACAATACCACCTACTTGATTTTGATGGAACAATGCCACTTATACAATTCTAATGACTATGGCTACAATACCACCTATTTGATTTTGATGTCTTTGGCAACAATACCACTTACATGATATTCATGGCTCAAGCAACAATACAACTTAGACAAAAATCACTACAAAAACATTATCTTTAGACCTTTGAAGTTGAATTCTTGAACTCCATAAGCAGTACTCTTCTATTATAAAAACTTACAAACGAATCACAGTTTCCAACTACTTTCCACCACACTCCTTGCTTTCTACTCTCATTTCATTTTTTATAACTGTACACTCTTATTTTTCTTCTCCTATTACATGCTCACTCATACTTCCCTTCTCATACAAACGGATTGGTGTAGGAATTGCACATACTCAAAACCCATCACTTTTTGCCAAAACAATACATTGGACATGACAAGCAATATACACAAATCCTAATAACATCACTATCATTTGGATCTAGTGCTAACCATAATTTTGAATATACATGTGAGATAACTACATAATTTTAAGGGGGTATTATTTCTAAAATTCGGTATTAAATAGAAAAAAGTAGAAAAAAGGTAAATTATTTCATTATAAAGTATTCTATATTTCATTTGAAATGAAGACTATGCATCATTTTGAGTGCCCTATTTTAGTTAAAACTTTTATAATAGTGCATCTCATTACAAACGTTGATACTATTTAATCCAACATTCATGTTTTTCAACATCTATAGAAAATGTAGATGCCGGGAAACATCTCATATTCCCGATTTGGATAATTTTTGCAAAAGTTATAGGGCTCCAAAGTTGGCAGTTGGTCAACCCTAATCGAACAGATTCATTCGTGAACAATAATATGCTGTCCGTTATGACAACCTAAATACAAAATTGTAAGATTTGATTTGCTTTTACATTAAAAAAGAAGGAGAAATTTGAATTCTATTCTACTCTTAATTCTTTGGGGTCTTTTTTCAAAACACTCTCAAGACATTTTTGGATCATCTTGGGTTGAAACATTCACTTAATGTACAACTTAAGTCATTTACAACTTGCTTCTAAATTTGAAAATTCCTTGTCAATGCATTAAATTCACTTTTATTGTAGTTAATTTATCTGCAACTTAACTAATCTACAACTTGTTATTTTAAAGATAGTCCATTATTTGTAATGTCTTGAACTCAATTTTTTTATTGTAGTTAGTTTGCTTTAGATGTAGTTATTTGTCTTTCGTATAGTTGTAACTTGGAGTTTCTAGCCTTGTGAGGTATGTTAGGTTCAATACTACCCCAAATGTGGCACCTACTATTAAACTAAGAAGTGCCAAAAAATCCTAGATATTGATTACACAAGATGTATACAATCAAAACATGAAAGTTTGTGAGAGCCTAATGTTGTTTTTGGTACACCGAGAGGCAACATATTGAAAATTTATTACTTATTCATACAATGTTCAAATAAGGGAGCCGACTTTTTTTTGACCACTTAAGGAGTTATACATATTTGGAGCATGAATTTCTTGAGTGTGAAATTTTTTTCCATATACACCAACAAAGATTAGAAGGATTCAATAATTTTCCAAAATTTTCGTTCTTAAAACATAATTACTATGAATATTTTAGTTGAAGATTATATTCCTCCTACACTTGGTGATATAGACTTTCCTATTTTTGATTAAGAGTTGGTTGCATTATTGAGAGTCTTGGAGCCAATCACAATGGGCCTCAATTACACCGGGAGTTGTGCCATAACTCCTAAAGCCCTGAACCCCAATTTTTGGCAACATAGCGATTTTGGGTAGCTCACTACGGATGGATTTTTTCTTTTTTTTTCTTTAAAATTTTAATATGACATGTGCCCAAGGAGTAGCTTTAAGGCCCAACAATTTTTTTAACTTTTGACTACATGGCTAAAAAGCTATTGTATGAAATGTGATTTTTAGCACTTGGCGGGCAGTCCGGCAGCAAAAAGAAAATCTTCAAAAATCACTTTTTTCAAAAATTAAAATTTGAAATTAATTCTTTAGATTTATATCTACATGGAAAGCTTTGAATCATTCCATTTGGATGGATGAATCAAAAGTTATGAGGAATTTTAGTTTGGGATAGTTTGTAGATAGTTATGGAATCTCTACTCTGAAATAAACTTTGAAGCCTTTTATTTTACTCAATTTTAAATATTTTTGAAAAAAAAGAAAAAATTTATGTTTATTAAAATATTGCAACCATTGGATTGGAATTTTTCAATTCCATAAAAAAATGATTAACAACTTAGTACTTTGAATAATTTTCTACTTCATTCTATTTACTATTATTTTCCTACACGTTGCACAATTCCAAATGACCTATAAATTTTCAAGCATGTAGCCAACTTGCTTTGAAGAATGAATTCAAAGAGTAATCACCATTTTAGACATTTTTTCATGCAAATGTGACCTTGTGAAGTCCAGTTGCCTAGATTTTTGCAGGGAAAAAAAAGAGGATTTTTGTGAATTCAAATGCTAATATCTTGCAATTGACATAGTAAAAGTTTCTGAAATTTTTACCACATCTTTTCAAAATAGTTTACTACAAGATCCTATGGTTACTTGTGTTTAAGAATGTTTTTTTTTCAAAAATTGGGTATTTGCACTAGAAATGGCAATTTTAGAGCGTTTTTGGTGAAAACATAGTTAAAAACCTCTAGGGGTTAATCACTACTTATCTCTAGCTAAGTGAAATTAAACCACCCTATACTACCAAAATTGAAGGGTGGTCGAGAAGAGATCAGCTCCTATAATGCATGATAAAGTGTGTTGGAATCCTCTTTCATTTGCCGAAAGTATTCCATAAAAATAAATTATGTTTATTGATAGTAACTGTGCTCAATTGTAATTAGCAGCAATGATCTTAGAGCATCACCACCCATTCACTGGGAAGCAGCCCGGCCTGGGCTTAGGCATGGCCGGGAGGGTTTTAGAATCCCACCGGGTACTCAGCCAGGGATGCTTTAAGCCCGCCCATGGCCAATTTGCCCCTCCACAATCTAGGACCTCGTCCTCACCAAGCTAAGTGTGTTGACTATGAGGCACGAATTTTGTTAGTGGGCGTTTTATCATTTTCTGTATTGCTTCTTGTCATTTAGGGTGTTTAGGTACAATGACTCCACGTGGGAGAACCTAAGCACACTTCAACACACTTTTGCTTTTTCACTTTCAAATTTTTTTTTAAAAATCTAATTGAATGAAAAGAAATAAATGTGTGTTGAGGTGTGCTTGAGGTGACCTCAAGCACACTTCAACACACTTTTTACTTTATCTCAAATCTACCTCAAGATATTTTTTTACTATAGATTTGATTTATGGTATATATTAAGGGAAAAGTGTAGTTGTGTTGGTATTCTTGTTAGTCAATGTATATTTTAAGTATATAAAGAGATACTACTGGAACTATAAGTGTGGTTTGAGAGGTGAAAGAGAGAATATTGTTTTATTCAAATTATTTTACTTCTATAGTTGGTTGCGGAATCATAATACTTTTTTATTTTATTATTTTGAACACTTGTTATAATGGATATTCCAATTGCTAAAAATCTGTAAATGTGTGTTTGACTTGTTTTGTCAGGGAATTGAGCGGGGATGGCTTGGGTATCCACCCGGCCAAAAGAAAACCGGGAGGTAAAGGGCTCCGGCACACCCATTTCCCCAGCCCTGTTAGGGGGAATGGATGGCGATGCTCTTACGCGTGTACAGTATACCTTAGAACTTTGCGGTTGCCATAATGAAGTTGAACATGGAGTTTCACACTTGGAAGGACGGCTCAAGAAACAGGCAAAGTTTGCCATTAAGATGGTGCATTTGTAAGGCCGGCTGCTGAGTGTCTGTCAGCTCTAGATTTGGGGGGAGCAGTAGAGGATTCCTGGGATGTCGCCGTTGAGGAGTCTGGTCCAGGCCTTGTTGGTCATGCTCGTAGGCTAGGTAAGCCAAAGATTTTTAGTTTTTTAATTTGAAAAACAACCAGACATCTGCTTATTGATGTTCCTCTTCAGACATCTCACTGTTCGAGATGAAATCATTTTGTCTTCGTACCACACCAATGAAAGAAATCAATGTAAGAAATTCCTCAGTTCTGTATGTTCCGCAAGTTCTTGACAGACAGCATATTCCGGAATGCAAAAGTTCTCATTTCTTGTAGGAATTTATGTTACCAAACGAATAGAAGAGAAGGCAAAATAACTTCGGGACCGAGTCTTTCTTTCATTTCGTTTGGAGTGCAAATCATCACAAAGGCTGATATCAGGACCAAAATTATGACCCTCATTATAATACAGAAAAGTAATCTGAAAGGTTACCGAAGTATACCTGAAGGCAAATGATCACTACTTGGGTTGAAATGGCTGCTCCCTGATGGTTCAAGGCTCCTCATCTCATCTCCTCATCTCAAGATGGGGAGCTTGCGTGCGAAATTTGATGAATGGATTGTAACCTCATCTTTGTTCAAATGGCGGATTTCATTGAAATCGGCAAAGTTTTAGTCAATTGCCCAACTGAAACCTCAGATGTTTACCAGTCCTCGTTTCCCCAGATCTTTGGGCACTTGAAGGGCTTCATTCTCAGAGTCTTCGGCACTTCAACATCACAATCTTGAAGCTTTAAAACATGTCATTTTAACAAACGCATTCGGCCGGTACTTGGAACATCACAATTCACAGACTTTGAAACATGTCTTTCTAACACTTACACTTTACACAATAATGCTAAGTTGATTAGTCAAACGATTTTGTTAGTTTTCTTTTGGTTGAGAGGGAGAGTGACATAATCCATGTCGTTCTGTTCTATAGTGAGACAACCCTTTGGTGCGCCAAGAAATACACTCTTGAAAGTCCTTGATTCTTGAGTAAACCTGAGCAATAACCCTCACAAGCTTCCCCGCGCGCTCGTGAAGGCTACGTAACGCGTAAGTGCCCTGTCGTTTATTCGCAGTGCATTCAAAGGCTGTAGCGTGTAGCCATTCTTGATTGTTACCGAGTCTGTGTTGTGTGAGGGAATGAGAATATGGACCTTGAATTGACTGAGTGTGGAGCTGGTGGGTTGCAGATTGGAATTGAGGTCTGGCTATGAGTTGCGTTGCCTTGAAGAGAACAGATGAAACAGTGTTAAGGAGGAGTCTTTTTTGGAGATCGTAGGATGGAAATTTTTGTTTAAGGCAAGAAACACACATCAATGTTTAATTTGCCTTGGCTTGACGGGAATATGCACTTCATATTGGAGGTTTTTTTTTATAATTTTAAACAAATGGGAATCTATTGCAAAACGACACAGTTACAAAACCTTCATATTAGAGTTCCACGGATGCAGAATCTCTGCGAGCAGTTCAGACTCTTGCACTCTGCATTCATGAAGTCGGCTTCAAGTCTGGATTCTTTACAAAGCCGATGGCAAAGAGCTGCCCAGATGAAATGCAGATCCATGAAATCTTACACTTTCTAAAGAGAATCATGTCAATTCTGTGAGGCTTGACAAGTTTGCATCGTCTTACCAAGCATAAAAGTTTCCTAAAATAACGTGTTTTTAATATTTTCTCATGTTTAAAGAACGTGAAACATTTTTATGAGACTGAAAAAACCCGATACACTTTTTGCTAAGGTAACTAGACCTAAAACTGATTGAATAAGTATCTGAGCATGGTTCCCATTATTAAATTGTCAAAATAATTTGTTGGATCTTGTTGAGAGTGATCATGGAATTCAAGATTCTATTTGCATGCAATTTTTGGACAATGTATGAAAAATCTATGAATTTCCAAAGTGCTGAAAATAGGTGTATCCAAGATTGATCCTAGACTCTCATGTTTAAGGGGCTTACATTGTATGTAAGAATCTACATAGGGCACTGAGCAATTTTGCAAATAGATCACATTTAGGAGCAATTACATGAGGAATCAAAATGTAGGCATTGTTCAAGTGAAAACACTCGAACAATTCTGGTGGTGTTGCAGTTCCTTGCAATTGTGATTGCTGTGATCGAAGTCATTGCATCAAGCGATATTGTCTAAACTCGTCTGAGTTGATTTTGTTGATAAACCTACTGAAAAATGTTTGCATTATTTATTTATTTACTTACTTAGTTATTTGTCATGACCAAACCACAACAAGATGTAAGTGAATTAACTTTGTAATGACAGGTTTTAAACTTGAAATACATGTATTTCAAGTAAAATTTTGCTGAAAATTGCCTAAAACATAATGAAAGTTCTCAAGCCTGCAAAGGGTTGTTAAGAACATTTGTTGAACTAATAATTATGGATTTCTACACCTGAACTATTCCCCTATATCTGCTCAGTTTGGTAGGTGGGCAATGCTGGATTGGGTTGGGAGTAAATAATGCAGATGAAGTCTTGCATTCCATTGTTAAAGCACATACTTCTTGGTTTTTCAGATTTCAAAGAGAGGTGAACACATGTCACCTAATATCGCACTGGCATTAGTAGTGTCAGTATAGATCAAAGATACTACACACGAGTAAGTAGCAGGCTAGCAACTGAAATAATCCCCCCTAAACTCGTAGAAAATTTTCACGCCTAAGAACTTCATATGATTTTTTTACATAGGAATGTCAAAAATATCAATGGCAAAGCCATATGATTTTTTGCACTTCATATGATTTTTTTCACTTTTTTCAAGAGTTCATAATAGTTTCAAATGTTTTACGAAAATCCAAAATTTTATGACTATGAAAGGCATGTGATAACATCTTTGAAAAATAAATATAAAAATTTCATTCATTTATAGTTCCAAAATGGAAATTTATAGAGAGAAGAACTTCAAGGTTTGAAAAGTGGTCATGGCATAGTTAAAAATGGTCATGTTGGTCTTGTGAGATGACCATTGCAAAAATCCAAAGTCTTAAGCAACTTAGTCTTCTTAACCAAGTTTTCTCCTTGTGACATTTGCAATCAAATTGCATGTGGTGTAGTTAATAAAACTAGTGTAACTCATTATATTTTTCATTTATAGTGGATGTAGGAACAAAATTATTATTATTCATCTTGAGAAGAGAATTCAACCACAAGGGGGTCACTCCAAATAGATATCTGGATATAACATGCGGCTAGAGTTTGTTTTTAAGGAGATATTTAGATGTCCAAGAAAATTTAAATGGTCCCTATTATTATCTAATTTTGGAATTCATGATATTTTAGGCCCCTGTACAATTACTTTGAATTTGCAAGGAGGGGCATTTTTTATACCCTTATTTTATTATAAGGAAAAAAATAATGGGAAAAAGGAAAATACCGAGATTAAAGATAAAAAAAAATTGTAAACTACCTTAAGCCACCAAAAAATGGGAAGGAAAAAATCATAAACTACCTTTAGGCCAAAAAAATTGGAAGGAAATACCCCATTAAACTACCTTGAGCCAAATAAAAACAAAGGAAAAATAACCTTAAAATATCTTCAACCCAAAAAAATGAGAAGGAAAACAATTGTAAAGTATCCTAAGCCAAAAAAAAATTGGAAATGAGAATAAACCTTAAATTATCTTAAGCCAAAAAAATTAGAAAAGAAAAAAATTGTAAACTACCTTGAGACCCCAAAAATGGGAAGGAAAAACCCCCTTAAAGTACCTTGAGCTCAAGAAATTGTAAAGAAAAAAAATTGTAAATTACTATAAGTTCAAAAAAAATGGGAAGGAGAATAAACCTTAAACTACCTTGAGCCAAAAAAAATTGGGAAGGGAAAAGCCCTCTAAAATTGCTTACATCCACAAAAATTTTGAAGCCAATGAACAATTTGAAACTTCTTTTTGTTGAAAAAAACATGAAAAGGAATAGACATCACAAATGTTGTACAACATATATTATATTTGAAGAATGATAACACATGTTTCAAATACATTTATTTTTTGTGAATAAAAAAATTTCAAGTTTGGAAACCAAAACAATTCCTTCTTGTAAAGTATGGATTACACAAAAGTTTGAAAATCACAAAGTCAAGCAAGCAATATAAAAAACCCATGTTTTTTTGTGACATCATACCATAAATATGGCATGTTTTGTGGATAGGGCAAGGGTTGATAGAATTGTTTTGGATGTTGCAAAGAACATATGCATATTAGTGGAAAAACAATGTTATATTAGAAAAAAGAAGTATGTTCAATGAGACATCCAATAAAATGTTGGCATGTTTTTTTTGTGTTAAAAAAGTGTGACAATACAACATCAGCAAGGGTATTTTTTGAAATAAATAAATAAATAAAATGAAAACTAACAAGGCATACAATGAAGATGATGTCATCACACTTTGATACCATTTTAGAATTTTAAAACTATTTTTTAAACATCAATTAAGACATCAACTAATACATCAAGATGTTTCTTGGGAAATTAACCAAAATGTCAACTAAGACATTCAAATGATTTCTTAGACATCAACTAAGACAAAGTATTGTTCGTGAGGATGTTCATGTCTAAAATTATGGTTTTCATAAAATTCCAAAGTTTTACATATCCCATATGGTTTGGCTTCCCTCCT
This sequence comes from Pseudoscleropodium purum, assembly GCA_963969395.1. NCBI lineage: Eukaryota > Viridiplantae > Streptophyta > Bryopsida > Hypnales > Brachytheciaceae > Pseudoscleropodium > Pseudoscleropodium purum. The sequence goes on from OZ017797.1 coordinate 14,018,077, forward strand.
ATTGCCCCACTTGTATAAATAGCTTATTTTTTTATATCAATATATTCACAATAAGTGGCTTTTCAAGCCAAATATGATATACTATGTATGGCATATATATTGTGTGTGGCATATAATATATAGCATATCATCTACAGTAAACAAGGTGTGATGTATTGTGTATATTGCATGGTATATAATGTATGGCATATTATATATAGTGTATTGTATATGGCTTATTGTGTATTATGTATGTCTAAATCTAAATTTAAAAAAAACATCTAGATATCTAAGTTGATGTCTCAAAAAATTGAGACATGCTCATCAAATATGTCTAAGAAGATGTCATTTGTAATGTTTTCATGTCTCCATAGACGTGTTGTAACACATGGATGTTCAACAAAATTAAACTCATGTCACTATTGACATCTAAAAAAATATGTATATGTTACAATAGACATCCAAATTGACAAGACTTAGAACTTAATGCACTAATGACATGAGCAAGGACTTAGATGAAAAAAATTGATGATGTGGCATTGCTCATTGATGCGGATGCTAGGTGCTAGCCACATGACAACTTTCATGGCCTTCAAAGACCATATATTTTGTGACGTCCTCCAAAATTTCTTTGAAATTAGACCATATTTTTGGCATGTCCAATTTGATGCATTTTTTAAGACATCTTTGTTAACATGACTGACATTCAAATTAACATACTTACCATGTTTTTTTGCTTGTCACAAAAAACGAAGGTTTCTTATAGTGAAGAAAAACAAGTTGAAATACAAAGAAGACAATTCATGTATTAGAGCCAATATCCATGTATCTAGGAAATGAAATCATTTATCAAAATGGACTGATACCAATATTTTTTCATCCAAGAAGGTAGTTCAATAGTTCCATGAATTGAACCTAGTGACAATAAATTTCTAAGATTCATATCTAAAACCTTATCTTAGAAAAAAGAAAATTTAATATGAAGTATTATTGACCTATGTATCTTACTTATAATTGTGTGCACATGATTTAGTACACTATATATTACCTCTAAGTTATTTTTAAATTTTAAACACCATGAATTCTTACCTCCCTATATTATATCGCACATTGTTTTCTAAAAATTTCTAAGTGTCCACCCCACCCCCACCTCCAACCCACTCCCACCCCCCACCTCTTGAATTTAACATAATGAATCATAGTACATTGTTATATGTAGAATTATTTTATCATTCATCAAATTGATGAAGATGCAATACCTTTCCAATCTATAATCTATATATTACTCATTATAACCTACACCTACTTCATAACCACTATACAAAAGTAAACCAAATATATACCAAAAAGTTTCATTAATATTAAAAAAAAATTCTAAGCCCAAACTAAAGATTCACACCATATTTTACCACCCACAAAACTACTACTTGTTCAAATCTCTATGGAAAAATGTAACTTCAACAAAGATATGTCTATCATACAACCTACAATCGACACTCACCAAAATTAAGTCCATCAGCATATAAAAAAATGGTTCATAAGTCACAAAATATCACTTACACAATTTTGATGTCTTGGGGCAACAATACCACTTACACAATTTTGATGACTTTGGGCAACAATACCACTTACATGAAATTGATGGCTCTAGAAGTAATACCACCTACTCTATTTTGATGTCTCCCAGCAACAATGCCACCTATACAATTTTGATGGCTTTGGAAGCAATACCACTTACACTATTTTGAAGGAGAAATACCACTTATACAATTTTGATGATTCTAACAACAATACCACTTATGCTATTTTGATGGAGCAATACCACCTACATAATATTGATGACTTTGGAAACAATACCACTTATAGAATTTGATGACTTTGGCAACAATACTACCTACATGATTTGGATATCTTTAATAACAATGCTACTTACACAATTTTGATGGAATAATTCTACTGTAGATAACCAAATTGGATTTTTATTTGTAAATTTTTGAGCCGTTTTGGGTGTTAATTGAGAGTTTTTGGTGTTAGTTTCTGGTTTTATGGTCCAATTGGGTGGTTTTAAGCTATTTGTTTAAGACCAAGTGGTTGTTATGTTGATGTCTAATCAAGAGAAATTCCGATTTGTTGGTTAAGAAATAGGTTGTTAGTTCTAGCCAGGAGTGTTTGATAAGATTTAGTTCCAAGTTGAGTTCAGTCTCTGGTTGGTATGAGTTGATTTTTGTTCCAAGTTAGAAATTTAATGTGTGTTAATTGGTTGAGTCAGTAGTCAGTTCCAAATAGGTGAATAGTAATTGTGAATGGAAGCGGGTTCAACCGAATGGGATGAAGGTCAGTAGGTGAGTGCTATCTGATGAATGTTGCCAAATGGGATCCTAATGGGTGGCTGATTTTAGTTGGCTTTCTCTTCCAATTTGGTAACCGTTTGGATTGTGTCCTATTAGTTCCAATTTGGGATTCATTTTTCTTTGTCCACTGTTGAGAGAATGCCAGTGAGTCCCAGTCGGTGAAGGCTGCATGTGTTTGTGTTTGAGTGTGTGATTCCCAATTGGGAATTGTGTCTGTGTTAGTTGGTGTTGATCCAAGGTTGGATCAGTTTGTGTGTGTGTCCTAGTTGGAAGTGTGTTTCAGCCAGTGTATGGCGTTGTTGTGTGTGTGCAGAATGCGAAGATTAGATGAAGAATTTTCCAAATCAGGAGTTGATTTGGGAGAGTGAAGCTCAGATGGTTAAATTTGTGAAAGTCTGAGCGTGAAGAAATGATATTTAAAATTGTGTGATAGAAATCCAAGTTGGAGTGAGTAATTGATAGATCAATTGTAGTTTACTTGGATGTATTACTATGAGAAATACAAGAGGCCGATTTAGAGCGGTGAATAAGAAATCCATTGTAGAATCATAATCGGTGATTGTTGTATCTGTCTTAAGAGCTGTAGTGAGAAATTTAGAATTAAAATGATAGTACGATGTTGGACAATTTGTGAACCTTGGAATTTGGAACAATCAATTTGATGTATGTGAATTTATTTTGTGATGTCATTGTAGTATCAATGATTGCTAAATTTCTAAATTGGATCTTGGTTTTCTATTTGAGAATTGAATTTTTTATTTTAGGAATTAGTCCTATTAGCAAATTAATCCTACTTAACCATCTCCCTTGGAACGAACTTATTATACTAAATTGGGTAATCTCCAATTGGGAATTATCCTTCTTCAACATCTACCTACATAATTTAAATGCCTCTGGCAACAATATCACCTATGTAATTTGATGGGTCTAGCAACAATACTATTTAAGACACAATTTCGATGACTCTAGCAACAATAGCACCTACTTGATTTGGATGGCTCTTGCAACAATACTACTTATACAATTTTGATAGAATAATATCACCTATACAATTTGGATGGCTCTCACAACAATATCACTTATGCTATATTGATGGAGTAATACCACTTAAATAATTTTGATGACTATGGCAACAATACCACCTATATGATTTTAGTAGCTCTAGTAACAATACCACCTACTTGATTTTGATGACTTTGACAACAATACCTCTTACACAATTTTGATGACTTTGGCAACAATACCACCTGCCTAATTTGGATGGCTCTAGCAATAATGATACTTACATAATTTTGATAGCTCTAGCAACAATACCAATTACACAATTTTGATGGAACAATCCCACCTACACAATTTTGATGGCTTTGGCAACAATACCACCTACTTGATTTTGATGTCTTAAGCAACAATCCTACTTACATGATTTCGATGGATTTGGCAACAATATCACTTATACAATGTTGATGGAACTATACCACCTACTTCATTTTGATGTCTCTGGCAACAATACCACTAACACAAATTTGATGGACAATCCCACCTACATGATTTTGATGGCTCTTGGCAACAATACCATGTAAACAAAAGTCATTGTACCAACATTACTTCTAGATCTTTGAAGTTGAACTCTTCTAAACTCCATAAGTACTACTCTTCTATTACAAAAATTATGTACAAACAAATCAAAGTTTCCAACTACTCCCTAGATCACAATCCATGCTTTCTATTTTCATTTCATTTTTCAAAACCATCCACTTTTATTTTTCCTCTCCTATCACATATTCAATTTGAATCCTCTCATTCTACTCCCTTTACATAAGAGTCAAAGTTTTTGATTCACTTAAGACTTGACTTCTCATACAAATGGATTGGTATAAGAATTGCACATACTCCACACCCATCACTTTTTACCAAAACAATACATTGCATGTGCATGACACACAACATACACAAATCCTAACAATATCACTCTCATCATCATCCCCTAAATCCTCAATGGTATCATAATTTAAATCAAACCCCACAACTCCATCCAAACACTCATACACCAGTCAACTTCCATGCCAACTCAATTACATATGACCCCTTCACCCTTTGCATATGCAAGCAAATACAATTCAAAGAACCCTCTATACTATACATTTGCAAACATTGCAAATCACATTTCATATCCACCTTGACATTCTTAGACACTCTAGGTACCACAACTCTTGAATTACAAATCACCCACTTTCAATACAAACCATCCCATCTACACCTTCTAATTTCAAAATCAGCAAAATCTATATATGTTATTCCATCCCATCATCCCCTATGAATTATATATCCCATGCCTTGCTTCCTATACCTTTGCACCATACTCCTACAAATTTTAGGTTCCCGCTACAATTTGGCTGCTATACAAATGAATCACTTAAACCTAAATATAAATCTTATATATAACTAAAGATATTTTAAACATTATAGACTAATTTTTTTGTTTAATTTTGATTCTCTAATTTTATTCATTTAATTTAATTTTTAAACTATTGGCTTTAATTGGCCCTTGCACCTTTGTTGTCATGAACTACACCCAACATGATGATTAGCATCAGCTCTAACACAAGGCACCACTACTCTACTAGTCATATTTGTTAAAATGACATGATAAAATGTGCCAAAATTGTGTCTTTTAAATAGGTCATGGTATTCTAAAATTAGGAATGGTAAGATTGAAGGTTCTAAACAAATATCTAAAAAAACTTAAATTCTTAAGACTTTGTTGCTTTAGTAAATATAATAATATAATCTTTTTATACTAGATTTAAACTAGTACTAGAAGGGGCATCATTTCAAATAAAGAAATTCAAGGACCAAACATGTATTAGGGCTTTGTCCAACACTTGTGATAAATTGAATCATGAAATTGGCAAAGCTAATCAAGTCTATACCATGCTTTGTCATCCATTTTTTTGCTTTTTAATTTCAAAGTATGAATTTCTATTTCATTAATAGAAAAAGTTTCCATGATTTAAGATTTGAGTGCTATGTTAACTTTTCAAATACCTTTAGTTAATGATCAATCTATTTTTCTACCTCCTTTTATAAATAATCAAGGCAATTTCATGGTGGTATGAATTTTAGTATAAAGTTGCATTGCTCTTACAATAAAACGTAGTAGTGTGATTTGTAGGTGTCTTAGCGTCTAAACAAATTGAATGTTGTGACTCTAAATTCTAAAAAACCCACTTAGTGTAGAATTCATATACCATGTAAAAAAATGGATTATATTTAGGAGGTCTTTAGTAATGGATTTTTGAATTTAAAAAACATCATTTTTGTGTAATGGAGGCTTTACAATATCTATCTTTACTTATAACTCTAGTTTTGAAGTTTTACTAATAGCCTATATTTCCACATAAACATTTTGAATATTTTGAATATTTTTATAATTAAAATTAATAAAATAATTTGAATAAATATTCATACACTATAAGTGCTTTAGGTGGTTCATTATATATTGGTTTTAGAAATTATATTATTCCAAACATAGGGGCCCACAAAAAAATTGAAGCAAAAGATTTTAAAACTATTTGTTTTACTATAAGGTTTCGATATAGGAATTCATGGAATTATAACTAACAAAGGCTATAAACAAATGAGGTATGTTTGTCAATTATTGAAAGTAATATAGGGTCCATATTGTTCAATAGTCTTGGTCAATAGTCAAGCTAAGAAACATCCTATATCTGCTTAAAATTTCTAAGACTTGGAAGCATCTTTTCTTTAGAAGAAACATCACCTATTTGGGCCTCTTCCACATTTATAGTTACCTTCATTTAATATGGTGGCAAATGGACACACTCAATTATAACCTTCTAAATGAAAGGACTTACCAACAAAATCAAAATTGTTATTATTGTTGGCACCCCCCTCTCAAACTTCTTCCTTCCTTGTTTGTTGCTTGTTGCTATTTGCTCCCCTAATTTTTTGGAAGACATGTAGCATGAATTGTTGGTACTTCTTGCTCTTTCATTTAAGGTTATGCATTTATCTGAAAGTACATGCAACGACTTCAAATTTCTATGTAGATTGCAATAGATAATTTTCTATCTGCACTTGTTTTTTTATAGTATAAAGTCCACTTTTTTTCTCACTATAAACTTTTTTGCATTAGGTTCAATTTTAGATTCAATCTTCTCCACCACACTTCAACTTTTGGGTCTAACTTTGTGTTTTACAAATGCACAATTGTTGAACACTTGCCTTCAATAGATGCTCTAATCTAAATTTTGCCTATTTTGCAAATACCTAGGATTATAGTATGGGAGTTCAATATCCAAAGAATGATAAAATAATTTAATGTATTGTGGCTAAATTCACATTTACAAATAGAAATAACTTACAATTTCAAATCTAAACGGAAATAAAGTTAAAATATTCCCATTGGTTCTAGAAATAGGAATCACTCATTATCCAATAACTAGTTTTTGTTTGACACAAATGTATGCAACAATACAAGTATGTGGTCCCGTCTGATTCTAGTTTGGGATTCAAACAAGAAGCACGCTTAAGCAAGGGAAAAAATAATATATAGCTTTAAGCATACAAGTCTTTACTTCTTCTTGTATTTGCTTAAAGTGTAGGCTTACAATAATTGCTTAAAGCGTCACTCATTACTCATCAAATAATAGTTAGTATAAAAATTTCATTACACTTTATTGCTTATAGCATTTCTATACTAAATTTCTTAAAGCCATTCTATCAAAATAGTTTAACTATATATTCTCTCACTTTATTGTAAAGCTCTCCAATTGCTTTAAGCATTTACAACTACAAGGATGTGATCTTTAGTAATTCCCAATTATACTTCTTTAATCAATTTAAATTAATTCTCACCAATTCTAACATAGCTTCAAGCTATAACTTAAAACACAATTATCCAATCATTGGAAATACAAACAAATTCCTACAACATCCAATCACTAGGATTTCTACACAGTGATCACTCATAGTCTAAAAATATTCTAATACATAGTATGTCTAGCAAGTTGAAACTTGTCCAATTGGTAGAATGTAGGCTAAACATAAAAGAATTACCAAGAGGATAAGAATTTTAGTGTGAACATGCTTTATTAGTTAGTTAGTTTCCAATCGATGAGTTTAGTAAGGGTATAATTTAATTGGTATATGAAAAGTCAAGTGAATTGTTGTAACCAATTGTAAAGAGTACAAGGACAAGATCAAGACCTATTGGAATGAGTTTTTCAAGCAAGTGAGGCTTGAGCTCCTTCCTCATGGAAAGGAAGTATTTTAGTTTTGTTTTGGTAATTTGGAACTTTGTGATGTGATTATGATTATTTGAAGAAATAAAAATATTATCTATAAAAGTTGTGTATGATTGGACTATATGGATTTGACAAGTGATTGTGTGAGTTTGTGCTTGATTGCAAAATCTAATGTCAAATGGTGAAAAGTGGACATGGTACAATGCCATTACCATAACATAACCAACGTGGCAATAAAGGAAATTAGAAAATAAAAACAATTGTAGAGTTAAAAGCAGAATGTCATTGTAGAAATTATTAGATAATACTTACTATAAGAAGAATTTGATATATGAAAATAAATAGATTAAGTTATTATAAAATAATAAGTGACAACCTAATTACACAACCTAGCAAATGGCCTCCCCAACGATTGAATCCAACCTCTTTGGATATTTCGAATTAAGTAAAAACTACATAATACATACATCTTCACATTCTACACAACTAGCTTTAAGCTATAATTCTGTTTCAATACAAATGCTCAAAGCTAACTCTCAACAATAGACTCAATGTAAGACACTTAAAGCATACAACACTTCCAAATTTGCTTTGAGCATAAACAAAGACACATACATGCTTAAGGGAACACAAGCTAGTTCAACCATTCAAACAATATACATGACAATTAATAGCTTTAAGCTAAAAACTTCCATTCAAATAAATTGCATCAAACTTTAATAAAATCCCACACTGCTCAAACATATACAACCATTAGAATGATGGAATCAAAATTAGATAGACACAACAACAACTTTAAGCACAAAAGAATATAAATTCCTTCTACAAGAAATTACACAAACAAACAATTATCCAATCACTAGGTCTTCAAATTCAATCTAAATACACATAAGAAAATGCCCTATCACTGGGACTTTTACACGATTTACAAAAATATGCTTAAAGCTTTATTACAAAAGATTGTTCATAGAACACTAGAAAAACTAGAAAAACTTCAACAAACACACAAAACACCAAGAAAACAAGAAGTAAAGAGAGTAAAAAAAGAGTGAGCTTCCAAGCCTTTAACACCTCCATCTTGAAGCATCCTTCTAAATCCAACTTGGTTAAAACTGAACGTTAATAACTCAACACTTGCACACTCTTGGAATCACATGGCAATACTTCAAATCAATAACATCTAAGCTCCTATCACCATGTATTCCTAAAACCAAGTCTTATTTGGACTCCATTTACACAAAAAAACAAAAAAATATTTATTCAAATATTTCTCACACTTATAGATGCTTATTTACTTTGTTTCAAAATAAATCTATAGTGTTTTCAAAGTTACCTACTAAAAAATACAGATTTTGAGATCTCAAAGGATTACGTTTTTTCAATGCAAATTTCTTATATTGTTTACTCACTTTGTTTCAATATATGTGTTCTTTTATTTGTCATGTTTCAATATTTTTATTCCTATATTTTCAAAATCTATTGTCATTAGTAAATAAATAATTTAAAGTGTAATCATGTAAGATTATATGTTCTTTAATTTGATTTCAAATGCATTTACAAATACAAGATTTTTATGCTTCTATATTTTGCATATGTCTAAAATCAAAAATTGATAACCATTTTATTTTATGTTAAAGGGTGTATGCATGGATGAGTGAACCAAATGTGGTGAAAGTCCATATCTACATAACTCATTACAAGGCTAGTTAGAAAAACTTTACATAAGGGTAAATATAATAATCCAAAGAGAGATACATGGTGGTGTAGAATAAATATTAGAGAGGATCTTTTTAGAACCCTACAACGTGCTGCACCCAAAATACCTAGTAACATCATCCATTCATTCTATTTTTCAATTCTAAATCTTAAAAATGTCAATGGTTCAAAATTGATTCAATCTTCAATGTTGATTTAAAGCCAATTTGTAATTTCTAATAACATTAGGATTCTCAATTTTTTTTTGGAGAAACACTGCATTGTTTTGACTCTTCTATAGACTTTTGAAAATATGATTCAATTTAGACCCTTCAAAAGTTCATAACTACTATTTTAAGATCAATATCAAGTAAAACAATATAATTTTTAGGTGCCTCAATCTACACTACAACACGTAATGAGTCACTAATGCAATAATAAGAACGTTCTTTTCATTAAAAAAACTCTTTTAAGATGCTATATGGAGTTTTTTTTAATTCAATTTGCAACTTTAAAAGTTCATAGCTCTTTATTTAAAGAAGAGATTTTTTAGATAATTACATAGTTTCCTCTGCATTCAAGTTGAGAATGTATGTTCAAATTTATAGCTATAATGGTGTGGTGAATTATCTACAATGTGACTTGGAAAACAAAGGTCTTGTTGAAAAAGACATTGTGACATGAAAAGTGGTCCACTCAACCGTGCACACACCCTAAAAGAATTCAAAAAATATTAAAAATAACAAAGATTCATTTTTAATGAACAAGGCTAGAATATTAGGAAACAATAAGATACCCTAAATTACCTTGAGGGAAACTAATTACCCCTCTAAACTATGCTTTGGAAGCACATAGTATGGAAAATGAATATAGAGTGGATCCTTCAAGCTAAATACACAATAGTACACATGAATGTGTATATAATCTCAAGAACCATATACAAACAATTTTTTTAAAGAGGAGTTGAAAAATTCTTTACAAATTTTTCCTTTGCCATTGTTTGCTAGTTTAAACATTGATTTCAAAAAATTGTTACTTCAACTTGGGTATATTCTAGAGGAAAGGTTTGGAAAGTGTGAGAGAAAAAAATACAAGGTGTTAGGTGAATAATTGGAGCTTAAAATGATAAACTTGTTTTATAATATGGCTCTAAGAATGTAAATAGAATTAGCATAACTAATTTAGATTCTAGTACAATGATTGTAGTAGGTAGTATATTAGAAATAACACTATTGGATACCCTTGTTTTAGATGACGTTTTGTAATTTTTTAGTTGATGTCTATTGCAACAAATCCATATTTTTATGTCAGCATTGATGTTATATTGGATGTATTGTTGACATAAAAGTATGAATTTGTTGCAATAGACATTAGCTAAAATCCATTTAAAAAAATTACAAAACATCACCTAAAATGTGGGTTTTTTCTAGTGTACATTAAATTACCACAAATATATATGGTTGACTAATAATCAAAGCATAGGATTTGTTGGTGCTAATGATAAAAAGTCAAAAAGTGGAATTAAAGAATTATAATTTGAAAGTATTCAATTCAAATAAATGTCAAATTATAGACATTGCAAAATGAATGTCATTTTATTCTATCACTCTGAATTGCCCTATAGTAGCTACCTAACATGGCATAACGTCTACCACGTCATTTTTTTTTCAATTCACCTTTTTTTCATTTTAAAATTTAAAAAAGAATTCTAACAACAGCCATTTCTAGATTACTGGGGGGAACAATGCTAGGAACATGCCTAAAATGGCCCTCTAGATCCTCCCAAAAACATGTAATGGAATATGCACTGCTTCTTGCAATATTGACAATATTGGCATTGTTTTGAGTGGTTTGTGGTTTGTAATCAAAATTGTACTTTAATGCAATTGTTATGGGGTTCAACTTCCATGGCTTTGGTATGCAACCTCTTGGGATCAGCAATCTTGCAAAATGTGAAGGACTCCCAAATTGGCTCCTGGTAGAAATAACCATTATTGTCAATCTTTTTCCACATTGTTCAGTCCAATCAATCCAACCTTTTCTTGTTTCAATGAAAAGTCCTTTTTATTGTAGATTCTTTTCTTCCTTTATTTTTATAATGCAAAAAATTCCACTTCACATTTGAATTGTTGGCATTGCATTAGATCAATTTGTTCTAAGAAAAACCTTGCAAAGTGTGGGCTTTGTCGAATGCCTTTTATTTGCTAATACATGAATTGCTTGCCAAGAGTGCATTATAGATGCTTTAACCATTTAGTATCTTCTCAAATATGTAGGAGGAGTAATAATGATTCAAATGAAAAGTGTCATGTGTCATTGAATGTAGTTCTGTATGAAAAATAACTATCCATACTATCTACTATGATGACACCTCGAGCACCACTTGCCCTTCCCTTGGCCCTAAAAAAAAGAGTTGTAGATTGTTTTAATTAAAAAGCCCTCTTCCCCTGCCCCTACCATCAATTGGATGAAAAATCAATGACCGTCGATCAACTAGATCTAATCACCCATTCCCTAGGGTTTGAATGTGGTGAGGGTTTCAGTATAGTGTTGCATTGGATCGAAGGCACGTCAAAGTTGGAAGTGTGGTTGAGTTTGGGAGGTGCATCGGGGTTGGTGGAGCACTGGAGCTAGAGTTTTCTTCTTTTTAAGCCATTGGAGCGTTGGAGCTAGAGCACCAAGTGCTCTCGTTTGTTCTTTTCAATTTCAAACAATGCCATAGATACAACAAACTTTAGTGTACAAATAGAAAAACATAAAAGAAGAAGGTGAAACTTTAGTTAGTTTTGGATCTGGCTTGTGTTTTGTTTTAGAGTCTCTTGCCACTTGTTGGAGAGGGGAGTACAAGTATAATATAGATGTATAGACTCCCCTCTAATGGAGGTATGAAATTGAGTCAATCTTGAAAAAAAATGAACAAACTTTTATTTATAATGACTTGTCATTGGAATCCCCTTCCCACTATTGTAGTATAATTTCAATTGGGATACGCTAAAGTATTGAAAGTATTTTATTGCACCACTTCAAATTGTAAACTTTTAATGAGTATGTAGTACTACCATTGAAAGGGTACTATTGTAGTATTGTATTTTTATTGAAACTATATTGTAACATTATCAAAGCAATGGGGGAGTAACTTACATTCCTAATGGTTTTAAGGTAAATGTATTAACTGTCAACCATGCCCAATATTCAGTATGTACGGTGGAGTATTTCCAATTGAGGCTTCTTTGAACAAATTTTTGACTGAAGCTCATAATGTTGGAGGTTGGGATTAATAAGGTTACAATACATGTTCTAAAGTAATGAGCAAGAAAGTAAGGTGAAGTAATGAGCAGGAAAGTAGTTTTTGAATGATCAAAATTAGAAGAGCTTAAACATTGGCTATGGGTCATGAGTATTTTTTGGCTCCAAAAATTCTCAGTAATTTCAATTTTGGGAATAAAATTATGAAAGATTTGAAATTCCATATTCGCTACCTCCCTACATGGGAAAAATTCCAACAACCTCATACTTCTCACGATTAGCTGCAAAATTACTTAAATGATAGACTATTGATATGCTTAAAGTACATTAGATTGAAGTTTCATCCCTCATTCTAATAAGTACTTAAAGTAGGTATACCCAAATGTGCCATTGACCTTAAACCACCATTTATACTTTGTGTACATCTCCAAAGTCAGTTCTGTACCTATGTGAAAGAAACGCTTTTAGAACCAAACTTTGTTCCTTAATAACTTTTGCATACAGTATCCAAATGTCACGTTCTCTAGTGTGCTGGAACCTCCTTTCACTTGACAACAAGAACATATGAAAATCTGACCAATCTAAGAATGGCAAATAGGCTCAGTAGCAAAAAGTGTCGGTTTGGGGAGTACCCACCTTAAGTACAGGTTGGGTTGGGTTTTACATCATCCAAGTCTCCCACTCTTGAAGGCTCACTCAAGTCCCGAAATCTGCCCAAGGCGGTCCCGCTCTGCCACAGGCGCCCCCTTCCAGCCCTCAGATGCATCAAGCTCGATCCTGCGGCTGTCCTGCTCTGCACAGTCAGCCACACGCAAGTACGAAGTTACAAGGAAACGGCTGATATGATGACTTGGCGACACGTATGCATTCTCAGATCGACTCATTTCACGGGCGTACACTCTATCATAGCTGCTCTCCAGTGACTCACTCTATAATTGCACCGGTATATCCTCCGAATCTGTCATGTTGGGTGCACATCAGTGATCCCAGAATGGGTTCAGGGTAATTAGTCAGATTTTCATTTTTTTGAAGATTTAAGAAAAAATTTACACCTAAGGCATGAAAAAATTAAGTAGAAATTGAGTGAAATTTAGTCAGTTTTGGGATTGCTAGTGCACATTGGATTGGAAATGCTTGTATTTTGAGTTTTAAATATATGAGATATATTGTATGACATAGTACACTAATTTGTGGCTTGTTAGTATATGTAAAGCTGATTTTCCAAAGTCACACTATTTCAAATTAGTATAGTGAAATATAATACTCCATACTACTTCCTCTATTTTTGAAAAAGACCCATATTTTTTTTTTAAAAGGAAAAACATGGTTTTTTTAGAAACAAAGGTTGCATGTTGTATTTATTGTCAATTTTGAAGTGACTTTAATTTTTTCACCTTCACTAATAGGACAAAATGGTGTAATAGTGTCAATACACTTAATGCATTAGTGCAAATCCACATTGATAAAATCATGGTTTGAAATGGTTTTGTGCTAAAACTAGTGCAATTGCATTAAAAATAACATAGATTAACACAAATCCATTTCGTGCCATGCTTTTTCAACATGCATTTGTACTAGTGATATATGCACTTCCAATGCTTTTCTACTTGCATTATAAATTTCATGTCAAAAACTACATTTATAAGATGTCAAAAACTGCATTGAGGTGTGGTTTCAATGTTATTATTATTTTTTTTTATATATATGACATTATATTTTTTTAGTGTTGTAATTTCAATGCAAGGTTCAATGCATTTTTGAGGACTATTAGAGTTTGCATGTCCCAAATTGAGTTGTGAATGTGTAATAAACCATATGAAGTATGCAACTAATTTGTTCCTTTAATGCATGTGATGCAAATTTACTAATATCACACTATTTTCCATTAGTGTAGGCTAAAATATTCTTGTGTTTTAGTATATTTTACAAAAAGAATAGAAACTAATTTTGCACCCTCATCAACAGAAGAAATATCATAAGTGTAATTGTATAACTTGTGATTCAATGCATTATTAATATCTTAGAAAATTTTCATATTTAAAATTGCATTTGCTAAATGTTAAAAATGATTTGGAACAACATTGAGATGTAGTTGGATCAATGTTTTAAAATTGGAACAATAGAGTCTTGGTTTGTGCCTTTCAAGATTGGAGAATATCTAGAGGGAGCTAGCGACATAGGCCAAAATGCTTTGATAAGAGTAATGTATCACCCAAATAAAAAATGTTGGTTTGAATGGCACATGGTCTAAAAGAGTTCGTATGCTAAAACATTCACCTAATATATTTCCATAGGCAATGATAGGAACAACCAACATTTAGCGTATTCCAATATTGTGATAGATAAAAGCTTCAAAGTATGATCCATCAAAATTTGAAGCAATTATTAGAGTTGATATATGAAAAACTAACTGGATATAGGAAACAAAGGATATCTATCAATGAAAATAAAAAGGCTCAGTCACTAAAGAATTTTTATGTCTTCAATGCAATACAACAAATCATTTAATACTCAACAAAAATGGATGAAAAATATTTTGAATAGATTTTTTTGTAATGTTTCTTCTTATTTTCAATTATTCTTATTTTTTTAATTATATTAAGTACCTCATGCTACCCTCCAAAACTAAGATTAGAAAGATTCTTGTATTTGGTTATACATATAATGGAAGTTGACCTACTATACATTCTACTATACTATCTAAATAAATTGGTCCCTTAACCTCTAAATGCCTAAAGCCTGTTTTGAGCTTCTTGGATTTTGTTCTAATTTGAACAAAATGCCAACATTTTGATAAGTTATATAAATTTTTTTTGAATTGTAACTGTAAAAATTCAAACTAGACATATTAGAGATCTCATAGGAAAAGAAAAAACAACAATGTTATAGTGATATGAAGTCTTTCAATCCTCTTTTATAAGTTAAATCTAAAAAGTTGGTGACCAAAAAAATATGAGGCTAAAGGACCTAACATATATAACCCCAATCAATTTATGGCTTCTTAAAATCTCCTCTATAATTTTTAAAAATGAATTTTGAATGTAATTTTTTCTCCAAGATCTAATGTATTTGAGGCTCAATTCTAAGAGCTCTCAACACTATGGGAAGTCAAGATTGCAATGGATACCCTTGCACAAAATCTTGAATAGAAAAATCATTATCAATTATTTTCAAGATCAGATTTTTGATGTTAAAACTAAATTTCAAGAACTTTTCAAAAATTTAAACTACTAAAAATAAAACTTAGCAACTTGGTTAGGTTTTATTTAACTTCAAAGTTTTGCAAAACATGAGATTTTAGGCATATAGGGGTTAACTATTTGCTATCTACATATAGAGTGCAATTGCATCCCATAAATTTACAGTTTAATAAAACCTATACTTTGTAGTGCAAATTAGAGGCTCCGATTGAAGATACTCTTACCCCTATATGAAGGGACGCTTTTCAGCACACCCTCACGACAAGAGGAGGCTCCTCCCCACATGCTTCCAAACGTTGGTCATGACCCCACATTAATACCGGTAACGAATAATTCGTCCCTATTATGAATCCCCAGTCGACCCCTCCAGCGTCTGCCACGTGGTGTCCTTCGCCACTTGGCCAATTCCCCGGATCTCATGCTCCTCGCACCCCGTCCTCGCAAACCGAAAGCATCGCCTTAGTGCAATCCTTACAGGCGTTTCAAAAGCCTTTCAGAGCCCAGTCCCCAGTCCCCATTATATAAAAGTTTGTGATCTGCTTCACTTGAATTGTAACGTACCAGGAGCTCATTCATTCTGGCTTTCATAAATTTTCGCATTCAATTCGTAGCATACGGAAGCTAGCGCATTTTGAATCACCTGTAAGGTTTGCTTCCTCACTCTGTTTTTCTTATATGGATTCAATTAAGCTCGAGATTCGGGAAAATCGGTCTACGCGTTAGTTTGTTTGCTGGGGCATGTCGTTGTTAGTTTATTCTCGCCGCCACCCAATTTCGGAATGGTCGAAGTTGGACTGGCGTCGTGTATTTTGGTTGAGTTCATCGTAAAATTTCTGCAGCTCAATTTCTGTGCGTTTCGAAAATTCAGGCTGTTTGTGTGACTTTGCGGCGGTGTATTTTCAGGGTAGACGATAATTAGAGAGAAGAAGTCGAGGCACACAAGGGCGAAGAAAAAGGCGAAGCGCTTCAACTTGCGGTTGCATAATTTCTGAAAGGTAAGTTACTTCTAGTCCACCTCTGATGTGTTGCACGAAATAGGGAGAGAAATTCATCTGATTCCTTGTATGGACAGTCTGATGAAGAGAATTGAAATATATATACACAGTTATGCGAGGAGCTTTGAGAATGAATTGAAATCGGAGGTACCGTAGTACAGAGACATCGTTATTGAATGTTGAACCACTTGTCCCAACCCATACATGTGTGAAATGTTACACTTTAAGGTGAAGGGACTCGTCAAAGCTGGCAAGAGAGTTACCAATTGACATGCGTTGTTGGGATTTGTGTGCAGGCAGATCGAGATGGGGGACACGCTGATGGACGGGAAGTCGTTGAAACAATTTGTGGAGAATGACGCGGAGTGGGCGAAGTTCGTGGACGAGAGGTTTACCAAACTGGACAAGAGCCACAAGGGCAAGTTGACGCACTCGGATATGGAGCCGGCTATTTCCGGCGTCGGCAAGGCCTTGGGGATGCCGCCCATGGGCACCGATCCGGAGACGGACCACATCTACACTGAGGTGAACTCAGCCCTTTTTTTTCCTAGCTTTAAGGTTTGGTCGAGAAGTATTTGTTCAGGCGAATTTTGCGTCCTGTTTTTAGTCTTTTGGTAGCTATATCACAAGTTTTGAGTGGAAATTTATGACAAATTTTGTTGAAATACTGTAAATAATCGCATTTTCTTAAATTTCGGGGGGCTTGTAGCTTAACCCATAAGTTGTCGAATTCTGGCTGTACTTACCTCCAAAAGAATGCTTGCTGAGGTCCCGTACGCACTCTTTGCCTCTAGTCTTCTCAAGGCTCGGAATAATCGCTCATGTTTGTTGATTGCTGTGGTTACGTCATAAATTGAAATAAGGTTTGTCATATGAGTCGGAAAAATACTAAAACATCCTTTCACCCCAAATTGGACCTCGTATCCTAATAGCAGTCTGAGTACCCCTCATCGCGCTCTCTTATATCGCAATCTAGCATATTTTGAGAGTATATCTCCAAGTGTACACATCTGATTACAAAACTTTAACATGTCTTGTCACGATCCCACGCGGAGTCGTCCTCCTTCTGGTCCGGAGCATGTGACATAAAAAAGCTCCACGTGGGGGCTCTCGTTTGTCTGTCCAATTCGATTGTTCTAGTTACACACCATAGAGTTTACTGATTCTACTGCCATAAATTTAGAATCACATGTTTGCAACATAATCTATCGTTTCCATTACTGATTCTACTGACATTAACTTAGAGTCACATGTTTGCACTGTAATCAATTGTTTCCAATCCTCGAGGAAGATCTCGATCTCAACGTCAAGACGTGTCTGCTGTGCAGATGTTCAGCGAGTTCGGTCCCGGAGGTGAAGGCGTGACGAAGGAAAAGTTCTCTTCGGTGATGCGTGACATTCTGTTAGGCTTGGGGGATGGATTGGAGAGGGAGCCCGTGGCCATCTCACCGTTGGATGGAAGCTCACTGGACAAGTGGGTCCGTGGCCCTGAGTTTGAGGTGGAGGCGGTGGCCGCGTTCAGTGTTCTGGACACCGACACTTCTGGGCAAGTGAAGGCAGACGCCATCCGGAAGGCCATGGGAAGACTTACTGTGGACCAGGGCATGCCTCCTCAGACGGATGCTTCGGTAACATTACTTGCCCTACTCATCCTTCAATCTTTGGACTTACCAAAGTTTTCAGAGTTTTTTTCAGAGAATAGAGAGGTATCGAATGGAAGTCATGAAATGTTGCCCCTATTCTAAATTGCATTTGAATTCTATTTCAAATTTTATGCAATGTCGAATTCGGTAACCATACATGCCCTACACAGCACTCAGTCTCTGCGCTTACCAGTGTTTTCAGAGTCTTTTCTTAAGAAACGAGAAGTGTCTAATATAAGTCATGAAATGTTTCCCCTAATCTATATTGCATTTGAAGTCTTAGTTCAACTTTTATGCAATGTAGAATCAGGATGGATAGAGGGGGAAAATGGAGGGCATGTCTTCCCGACGTATCGATACTTCTAGAATGTTTCAACACCTACTACATTGTGTCAAATTTTTTTTGACGGATTAGATTGATTACATGTTTCCCAAGCTTTTAGACATTACTATGAAGGCAATCTTTCTTGTAAGGGAGGTTTCCCAATGGGATTTTCTTTCTGACGACGGAAAGCTCTTGAAAATTAACTGTAGTGATAAATCTTTTTATTACCTGTTCTTTAGTAGTTTCGTGGGAAATGTATCGAGTCACTTAAGATTGCTCAAGTTGAATCAACACACTTCACACAATAAGAAAGCTTACACCTTGAAGTGTGCAGATTGAACCATTTTTAATAAGAATCACGATTTAGATGACAAGGTTTTAATCGACCTCTTTGAGTTGGATTGGACACTGGTTACCTCAGACGTGTCATGGATTCTGTAATGCTTGTGTTGTTCATCACACCTCTAGGTGCACATGATGCCGGTTCTATGTTGAACTTAGTTTCTTCAAAGTTTACAATCGAAAGTGGACCTAAAACCTCACTCATTGCTAACTCGACCCCTGTGGGCATGCAGGTTTCCAAGTATATTGACCGAGCCTTTCAGGAATCTGGACTGAACGGGCAGCAAGAGCTGAACCAAGTGCAGTTTGTGGATGCATATAGGAAAGTGACCCTTGCAGTGGCCTCGTATATGAGAAGCACGCCTATGATGGTAGCGCACTCAGACAAAGTGTTTGATGGTACAAGCATCACCAGCCTCTTAAAGGACAAGCATGCTTTGGACCTGGTATGTTCACAACTCCTTGAGATACCCTCTATGCATGCTTGGATTTTCTTAAAGAATGCAACTTCAATAATTCCTGTGTCAGTTCAATTATTTCAATGAAGTCTGCTGAACAAAAAACTCTAGTTCTGGGAAAGAATTTTCAGATCAATAAAGTCCAGCTTTGTTTGACTTGTTGAATTTTGCAATTCACTGTTTATTATACGATCTCAAGCTTGCTTTCCTTTGCCGGAAAGGTAGTTTGCCTTTACAAGGCAGATTTTTACTGTGTTCCAACAATTGCTCGTTTTTTCCTACAGGCCTTGGATCTTGCGTGGGAGATAATGCCCAAAGCAAGCAATAACCAAGCACCAAAAAGCTACCTTCGTGTTGGATTAGACACTCTGGCGCCGTATGCAGGCTTGCCCCCAGTTGGAGCAGTGCCTGAGGTAAAAACAGAGCTTACATCGACCATATATTTGCTTGCTTCAGCATCCATACTAATCAACCCAATGATGTCTGTTAATAAGTCTCAAATTTTTTATCCAGAGCCACTCCTGTCACTTTTATCCTCACATGGCACATTGTGATTGGAAAAGAAGGAAGTTCAAAGTCATAACCTCAATGGGATCCACTTCTATAAAAGTCGCAACTAAGACTTAGATTTAGACATGGTTATTACTCCGAATTGCAACCTAAGCGTGACTGTCAAGTACGGCATTTTGACAGTCCTCGTCGTGTTTGTGGCTCGGGGCCTCGATAACTAGTTGTCTAGTACTGATCTAGACCTCTGTCCAATGTTTGGGAGATTTTCTAATTCCTACCATGCTCATGCAGATGGATGGCGTTGTCAACGAATGCTTCAAAATGATAGATGGAGATGCAGCTGGTCGGGTGGATAGGGAGGCCTTCAACAAGAGCATGCTGGAGGTTCTGGGAGGGATCATGCTTCAGTTGGAGGGGAAACCCATCGGAGTCAAGAGCAGTGCTGTTGTACCTCCTGCAAGGGCAGGCAGCCTCAATAATGGCATGCCCTTTTGAACCCTAGGATGGTCACTTGGCAATGTGGACATTCATTTGCCTCTTCTAGGGTCTAGTCTAGCTTAAAGATATCTGAAGCCACTGTCCTCTGGAGTAGGCCACCCAGATATTGAACCCTTTATTCACTTATTTCACCTCTGTATCCAATCTTGTGCAATATAAAGAAGTGTAGATAGAACTGAGTTTCCTCTAATGTTATTATCCGAGGGTTCTATTTGCATCATGTTATGCATATTAACTTGTGGAGGAGTGTGATTGTGGAGAGACGAATTGTTGGGTATAAGAGAGGAAATCACTTGAATTTTCCTCGCAGTTTCAAAATGGTAATATACCTATCTACCGTAAGGGACAGTAGAAAACCTTATCTCCATTCAAAGATCAGTGCTTAAGCCAATTTGTGCCTACATCTCTAGGCTCGCAAGAACAACCAAATGTAGGAATAATGTAGGAATACCTACATCATCAAATTGCACCGCAATGCAGTTTCTTTACCAACACCTTAAACCAATACTTGCTAATATTGAAATCTCCACATTTTGTACATGTTAAAAATTTTGCGAGGGTTATTAATGTAGTACACTTCGATTTCTTTAATTTGACCCTCTATAGAATGACATGACATTTTGAAACATCCTACACAATTGCTACACTATTATTGATTGTAGCACACTTTGACAGTGTATTTCCCTGTTACAACTCCATTGTCAATACCCAGCATACATCTTTCTGGAGGAATATGGTTTCAAAATTCCCATGAAAAGAAAACCCATCAATCAACGTTTGAAATATGCAGCAATACAATCTCTTTGGTCTTCTGTACCCCAATCAAATAATGAGACATATTCAAGTAACGCTAATGATGTGTGAGTTCTATTCTGTATGCAGCTGTTCACTTACGAAGCGGTTGGCATGACGCAGTGGCAAGGAAGAGTGGACGATTGAGTATTTGCAAAACTAGGGCGAAACCGAACTGAACCGCCCACCATGAGTCCACTGGCTACCTTGCCATTTGAAGTCTACATCTTGGTTTTAGGGTTCAGGGTTTATATAAATGAAGCTGCACACCAGAATGTCCTCACAGAAACTTTCAGATCGTGACCGCAATAGCATCTCTGGAGAAAATGGCGTCCTCCGTCAAGATTTTCCTGTCTTGCCTGTTTCTCTTCCTGATGACCACATTACAGACAGCCGATGCGTTCGTAAAGCCAAAGGAGGAACAAGCAACCTCTGCACATCAAGACACGGTGCCCAAGGTGAAGCACGACACGAACCTTGTTCAAACCTCGAGCATTCGACGTCCCCCATCTGGACTAAACCCTGACGGTAACTTCGAAGTGAACGCCGCTAGCCAAGACGTTGGCAGGCGTGGAGTCAATGTACAGAACGTGGACGCGGAGAAGAAGCTCACCCGAACCATAACAGGGAATGTCGCCAGTAAAGATGATCGCCAGCACGAGCTATACTCCACTGGCCTTCGACATCCTCCGTCTGGACCAAACCCTGAGGGTAACTTTGAAGTGAACGCTGCAAGCCAAGATGTTGGCAAGCGTGGAGCCAAGGTACAGAACTTGGACGCGGAAAATAAGCTAACCCGAATACTAACAGGGAATGTCGCCAGTAAAGATGTTGGCAAGCACAAGATTCACACCACTGGCCTTCGACGTCCTCCGTCTGGACCAAACCCCGAGGGAAACTTCGAAGTGAACGCTGCAAGCCAAGATGTTGGCAAGCGTGGAGCTAAGGTACAGAACGTGGACGAAACCTCGACGGAGCTCACCGGATCCACGCAAGGCTAGGTCTCAAATGCAACGAGACTGCGTTGCCAACAGATTGAGATCAGCGATAAAAGTGCTCTTCTGCAATGGCAAAGTTCGATGTCAGCGAAAATTTTCAGAAATCGATTTGAAACTTTCTTGCTGTCTCTTCTTGACCTAGATATCTTTGCGCAACTCGTTAATCCCCGCAATCCTCATTAGAATCCCCGAATCTGGTGAATGGATTTGCAAATAATGCATTTGCGTAGCAATGATTTCAGCAAAAACAGATGATCCTTCAGTGCAGCTGCCCTTTTCCTAATAAATCGAGAAGCAGAGTTTATGGTTCGAAAGAATTGTTTTCATGTTAGCGAAACTATCTTACTATAATACTATTCATACAGGAATTTTGAATCTCGCTGTTGAGCATTGGACAGAACTTGACATATGGCACAGTTGCATTATTTAACTACTCTTCCAAAGTTGAAACTGGTGGTTGATAACGGAATTTTTTTTGCGTTGTGATATGGAGGACTTACCTTCATGCATCATGGTGGACACTCATTTTCTTCCATAAAAAACTTGACTCAAGATCGATGAGGTTTCGATGTACCCACCATTCGCAAATTCGACACTCAGACAAGAGAGCTTGCATCTAGTCGATCTCTCATTGTTTACTGTGCACGCTAGAGCATTCCAAAATTTTCGAACAGAATTTTTGCCATTTACCTAGTTTTGCGTTTTCGTCAACGGTTTTCTTTTCCAACATCCTCTGCTCTAAAGCTGGAGTCTTTCAGTTGTAATCGAAAATCCCTGCAAAAACATCCAAAAAGTTGACGATGGATTTCTCAAACGCCGTTCAATTCTTCGTAACTGCATGCAGTGCTTGTGGTCGAATCTAGTACAGTAGTACTTCGTGAAAGGTGCTGATTTTCGCAAATCCCAGCATACTCCTGAGCCTCTTAATTAACATTACACCACTGAATCCCCAATCCAAAGCTTGCTGTAACAGTACCAATATCAACTATGCTCCCTTTTATTGTTGGAGTTATTTGGATGGGTGTCTACCCCGAAGTTTTCTTAGAGTATATACATACTTCCGTAAGTAACTTAGTGCAACATGTAAAATTTGATTGAAATTACCAAGATGCGGCGGGTCGGCTAATGAATGAATAAGATGTTCAAAACCTATTAGTTACAGTCGAATGATTCTTCAATTCCATCTCCAAGCTAGTTTCTCGCTACAGTAGTCGGTCGCCGGCTGGTACCACAACCTCTCAACTTGAGCTGCTGATCTAGCTAGCTGTCAAGACATGCAATCGCCAAATGTCCCATATTCCTGCGAGACTTGCGCGTCAGTCCTTGCGGAAATATCAGAATATCAAATGATTTAACACTACAGTAGGAATTGGATTCCTAGGAGAATCAGGGAAAGCGTCATACAGGGCAATTAGTCATGTCGTCACAGAAATCTCCTAGTGGCCGCATCCTACAATGTTCCAAATTGCAGGATGCGGCTGCTCGTCTGAGGTCTAATCAATGTGAGTGCACTCTCCAGTTGCCAGTTCTTCAAGCTGTTTCGATTTTGAACGTCGAACACAATTCTCGCAGTTGCAAGCCAGTGCATGCAGTTACCGTACTTGGACATTCTCTCACAGTTAACTAATTGGGATTTGATTCTGAGTTTAATGCACTTCGGAAGCCATTGGAGGCATGCGTGTACGTTGGCAATGTAGTTACGAAGAGAAATTGATGTGTAACACATGAATTTGTAATAATTGTTTGAGTTTTCTAGTTGAAATGCTACCACTCATCTGGCAGTAACTCGTGAGATTGCATTACATTGTATAACCAGGCAATGGTCCTCCCTAAGACCATTGCTTAGCAGGCAACTGAAGGTATTATGCCTCCCTAGATGTCTGGGACTTACGAGCCTTTTTAATTTGATATAATTTTTACAAAAGTCATCGTACCTGGGCTCACTACAAATGGGCAACATAGTGAGTTTGGGCAACTCACTACAAATGGAGTTTATTTGTTTTGGCTGAAATTTTCATACAACATAAGGATGAGGTTGTCATTTTAAGGTCCAATAATTTTTATAACTTTGGATCACACACTTAAAAAGTTATTACATGATATGTGCGGTTTTCTAGATTTACAAAAAAAATTTGAACAAAAAATATGAACGGCTGAGCAAGTTTTTTAGATTTACAAAACAAAAAATTTAAACAAAAAATTTGAACGGCCAAGAAAAAAAAAATTTGAATGTGTGGTTTTCTAGATTTACGTGGAAAGCTTTGAATTAAGAAAAAAAATTTGAAATTGGTTCTCTAGATTTATATATAAAGTTATTACATGATATGAAAAGCTTTGAATCATTTTGTTGGGGTTTTCCTTGGCTATTAAGTAGTTATAGATTCTTTACTCTAAAATAAACTTTGAAGTCCTTTATTTAACTCAATTTTTAATATTTTTTGAAAAAATAAGAAAATAAGATGTAGATTGTTTATTGCAAGATTTCAACCATTAGGATTGGCATTTTGCAATTCTATAACTAAATTCTTGAAAAATTCCAAATAAAAAGTTGATAGAGCCTCTCCTAATTCTCTAAACATCCAATTCAAGCTCTTTAATCCTATCAGGATTAAAATTCAAAAGTGCATGCCTTGCATAGATAGAAGGGTTAGTATTGTTGTTACATTAGCTATGTCAACTATTTTTCTTATTGTCAATAATTTTGATCAACCAATGAACCAATAAATTATTATCTTGAAGATTAAAACTTAAAATTTTGAAATATCAATATTAAAAAAAAATTAATATTAAAAAAATTATAAATTTAGAAAATTGAAGGTTGTACTTTTAAATTTCTAAATTGTAAAATTTGGGATGATTTGATTTGAATATTAAAATTTTATAAATTATCATAATATTTTTATTTGAATTGAATTGAAATTAAATAGTCTTTTTAATACTAAATTTTTATTGTTTTGAAACTAAAGTGAAGACAAATAATTTTTAAAGAACTAAGTCAATTAGACTACTTGTAATGCAAAAAAATGAAATAATCCTTCAAAGAATTATTTGGACAAAACTATACTTAGGATTAATAATTAGGTTAGTAAATGTCCTCATGTGAATTCTACATCTCAAGTATCCCTATGTCCATTCATTTTTTGTCCTTGTCCCTTTACTTCCTCTTGTCTCAATTGCCAGCCTTTTCCTTCTCCATTACATTCTTGTCCCCTTATCTCAACCATCTATTTGTTCATTCATATTGCATTATTTCCCCTTTCTTCATTCATATTGTATGTTTGTTCCCTTTCTATAGCATATTTCAATCGCTATTTCCATTTGCTTTGAATCCTTTGCTTTCCTTTCAATTCTTTCCTTTGCTTTGAACTCTGTGCTTAACTTTAAATCCTTTGCTTTGCGATTGTTGTTGTAGTGTCAGTTTGGGATATCATACTAGAATAGTGTAGCATAATGTTACATGATGCATAGTGGGCTCTTTGTGCATTGCATCCTTGACTTAGCCTAGTTTCAACCTTTTCTTTGTTCATTCATGTTCGTAATATTGTCCCCTTATTTCAATTGGATGTTAATTCCATTTGCGTAGGATCCTTTATTTTGCTTTAGATTCATCGCTTTGCTTAAAATCCCTTACTTTGCTATTGTTGTCTTAGTGCCTGTTTGGGTTTTTTCAATTGGAGTGCTTATTGTAGTAGTGTATTACAAGGTGAAGCTTCTAATATAACCCTTTGAGCTTGAAATCCTTATCTTGGTTGAATCTCAACCCTCTTCTTATGCATTATTGTCCCCTTTTCATTTGCGATGCATCTTAAGTTTGTCTCTTTGTTTCAACTCTATTTGCTTCGTATTCCTTGCTAACATTATATTCACTAATTTGGGAGTTTTCCACAGAAATGAGAGTTTCTTCCTAATGACCTTAGAATTTTTCAAAGCAAATAAGAGCAAAAAAAGAAGAATTAAAAGTCAACAAACACATAAAAAACATTCAATGATAATAAAACAAGCTTGCAAATAAGGAATTCTAAAATGATATGCTCAAATTTGTGAATTGCATCTTTATTACCAAAAAAATTCATAGCATTTACACATCATTTTTGGAAAAATGCATATCCAAACAAAAGATGTGGTATTTCAGCTACCCGGTTTGTAATAATATATCGGTTTGCATTGCTTACAAACTAATATATACTCCTCTCTATGATTACATGTGTAGGACTCAAGTAATGGATGTGGGATAATAGCAAGCCTTTGGATCTACCTAAGTCAATAGTGTACTAAAACTTAGAGGACAAAAGCATAAAAATCATGTAACCAAAATAAACATCTATTATAAACAACTATCAACTACGTGATGTACTCTTCAACTTTTCAAGGGCCCTCAAAATTTTAGGCCCTCGACTGCATCTCGACCTAACACCCACACCTGCCTAACGCATGTGTTTTCTCTACTACGCTTGTAATGACCTCTACTCCCAAAAGTCCCAAGTTGGAGTCAAGGATTGAATACACAATGATGTGTCAGCTTTTCTCTTTAATCTTCTTAATTCAATCAATAGACAACAATGTGGAATCAGAAGTTGAACAACAAGTTCAAGAATTTCCACATTTAGGTCATATGGCGTATGGGATTTCACTTCCGGTGTAGACATTGGATAATTAGCATCTTTGTAAAGCTTCCTTTGCGTCCTTTTCTCTGAAATAGTTGGTGACGTTGATGAATCAAGGACTGCCCTAGAGCTCAAAAGAGATGGTGAGGAAGAAATTGGCAAGCACAACTTCTTGTTTGGGAGACTGTTTACCACTTTGTCCTCAACATGCTTGACAAAGAAGTCCATAGTGGAAGTAATAGTAGGAATCAAGCAAAGGAAGTTCCTTGTACTAAGTATGATGTACTGCCCATAGTCCAAAATGGAGTCCTTGGATGCTTGGCATGGGAGGATCCCATCTTGTCTAGATCTTATAGAAAAGAAAAAGAAAATTAGCTACAGAACTTTCAAAGCATAATAAATATAAAAGGTTCAGCATAAACTCTAGCCAGAGTAAAGAACCTTTGTGTTATGAAAATAAAATTACCCCAAACTACACGTTAGCGTGAAGGGCGCTAAAATGCAACAGATAAATATGTTGAAATAAGTGATTTACATACGCTACATTTTTGCTCAACTTGAGCTGTATACCTCCAAAAACAAGTCTAACTAAAAACAATTGGCCCAAGCAAGACCTCCATAAGGTTGTCATATTTTCAACAACCTCGTTCTTCATACAACATTTGTCTTCCAATCCTCCAGTTTTTATTCTCTCTGAAGGACTTGAGACCATTGCTGCAGTTGATGTGCAATTGTTGAAATCAAGGAAGTAGGATTGTTAGAAGAAATGTGTCCTTGTCACTTTTTCCTAGGTTATTCCAAAAATTCAATAATATTACATTTTCAAGCTTGTTCATGATGTGTTTGTACGAGCTGTCGTCTACTATGATTGTATATTGAGAAGTGAAATTCCCACGGAAGCCAACAAAAAGGAAATCTAGGTTCCTAAGGAACAATTCCTTATTTGTTTTAGGTTCCTTGTAAGAGGTCAACCTTCTGGCTCTATCCTTGCACTTAATAGTCTTGCACGAGTCTTGCTCAAGATTGAGGAAGGGCCATTTTCCTTCTTGAAAGAGGTATATACAAATTTCATTGGTCATAGTTTTTTTCATAGAGCTCCATACAATAATTTTTGCTGTCTTCTCTAGCTCCTTCAAGAACTCAGAGCAATTTGGACAAACATATACTACTTTTGGTCCAACAATTATAGCGATTGTAGAAGAGTGCGGCTCTAAAGCGTTGTGAAAATGTTTGATTGAATCGTTGGACTTCTAGTCCTTGCTACAACATAAATGCCATTGAAGTCTAGGACGATATTCATCTACTTCTTTGCCACCCCAAACCTCAATGGACAATGGACACCCTCCGAAATTCCCTCATAAACTACTATAGGATCCAACCTCTACTAACAAATTTAGGAATGTGCAGCTACTTATGATTGTGAAATTGGCTTAATTCGGATGTCACGCAAAATGAAGTCTTTGTTGAAGGACAAAAAAAAATCCAATTTTGCATAAAAAATGCAAGATTAATTACCTTCTCCAATGCTGAACTTAAAGGCTGATCAACAATTTCACAACCAGATGCCACACAATTAGGCATTGAAGTATCTTCATCAAGTTCTATGAAATTAGCTAAACTTATTGGATTTCTATCTTCAGTCCGAAAATGTGTACTTGTCAATAGTTGATTTTTTGTGGAAGGGAGAATACGAACCTTAGGAAAACATTCTAGATTCATATGGCTTGCAATTTAAGACTGTGGAAAAAAACTCTTAGTAAGAGATATATTACATTTTAGAGATAACTGTCTTTTACAATACAAAACTCAGCCCAATAATGTCGAAACTACAATTAACGCCACTTCAAAAAAAGTCCAGTAAAAATCAAGTACTACATCTATAGACAAAACTTGAGTTCAAACTCTATCAAATAGTTTAGCTTGAGTCGAGCTAAATCTACATAAGACAATGTTCACTAAGTGTTTATTGGGTAGAACATGTAGGTTGATCTTCGATAGGCGGGGCATTACTTCCAAGCTCCACTTTGGAAGTATCCCTGGACAAGTTCTGTCCAACCTCCATTTTTGTTGGGCTAATCATTCTAGCTTCTACGTCGAGACATAGACTATCCATAGGGACTTTATGTTGAACTGCCAAAAGAGAAGGATCAATACCAATATCTTTGGACAGCAAAGGAGTGGGTGGTTTTGTTGGATTGACAGGAAGTGGTGGAGGCATTGGCAAAGGTTGCAATGAACTTGAGGCATTGGCAAAGGCTGCAATGAACTCGAGGCATTGCTTATGTTAGAACCAAACGGCTGGCCCTACAGCTTCAACATCGGAGTTTTGAAAAGAGAGGGCAACGTTGCGATAGATTCAACACTAACCTTCTTGATCAAGAGTTGAAACATTTCCTTGTTCTGTTGGGCTAGCCCTCGGTTGGTTTGAGACTCCGCTCGCATCCACTCTTGATTAACTCTATGAAGTTCAATCTCTTCCTCCTCTTCATCGGATTTGGAATCAAATTCTGGTTCTTCATAGACCGGAACCTACTTCTCTTGCTACTCACTCAATTGGGAAGTCTGGCTCAACCTCAACTTTCTCTTCGAGGATGAGGGTGTTGAACTTGGACCTTCACTAGTGATCTTTGGGTACCTACTCTCAAGAAAGTCAGCTATGTCTAGCATCATTGCCTTTGTATAAATTTCTTCCCACCAAGTAGATTGAGAATCCAAACCAGCGGCATAGATGTTCACATTACTCATCTACCATGAAGAAATAATAGTGTTAATGCAATGAACATATGAAGGCAAATATTTTAGCGTGACCCACGCTAAAATGACAATTAATTTTAATGCATAGGATCAGAAATGATGATAAGAAAAGTACACTAAAATAACTACATATAGGCAATTCAGTTTAGCGCGACTTGCGCTAAAGTTTAGTCATATTGTTTACCACCATAGCCCACATTAGCTTCCCCTTGCATAACTAGAGAAGATTGACATGCTAGACTTACAGAACTTCTTGATGATTCTCATGTAGAATTCCATTCTCAATTCGGTGTTGTGAATCCAATACTCCAACTCACTGTATGTGTGCACCTTCATGTACCGTGCCGTTTCTAGGCACTTGAATTCCAAAGGAATTTCCACCTTATTCTTATTCTTGGGATTCTGCAAGAAGATGAGGAACACTTTCTTAGGCATCTTCACTGCTAGAAGATCTCCATAGCGGTTGTTCTTGTCGTCGGAGTACACAAAATAAGAAATCAAGAAGGATTTCAAAACCTTGTTTGATTTGACAAACTTAAGGGCTTGAGCTTGCTCCTTCTTGTCATCACAAATGAAAAGCCACGACGGAACATCTTCAAGTGTAGGTTTTTTTAGTCTCGTCCATTGACAAGAGCACTTCAATAAAGTATGGGTTGTCTATAGTAGAGCTCTCTTTCTTTTCAATTCCTGGCAAGGCCTTGAAGTCAATCACCTCGAGTGTCAGATTTTTACTGGTCTTCGTAGTCCACATCTTCTTTGGCCATTCCAATGTACAGTTTTTGTTCCACCCATAGGGTTGATAGTGGCCACTTGTTGTCAATTTCTCAAATTTTGTTTTGTGTTCAAGAAACACCTTGAAGAAATCATAGGCATCTTCAGATAGCTCAGTGATTACCTTATTCCTGGACGAATTATTTTTTGCTCTCCCAAAATAGGCTTTGCTAGGCCTATCGAGGAGGACATCCATCGTTGCGCTAGAGAAGAGGCATTCCTTCTTGAAGGCCTTCCAATTCTCACTAATGATTTCGTTTCATGTGTTCATTAGTCCAAGTTCAAGCTTAATGCCATGAAGCTCTTTGATCACCAAGTTCTTTTGCTTATGACGCTCACACCACTCTTTTGTATTGAAGTAGTCATCTTGGATTGTTGTGATACTCTTCACTATGACCTTCGAGTAAGAATGAATGCGTTTCCCATTTGACTCATTGAGCAGATGTTTAGCAAGTTTTTCTATTTCATCAAGGCTCAAATTACCTAGATGCTTGAAGAATTCACCATTTAGAATGCAACTTTAGGAGTTCCAATCCTCCTTTTCGTTAAACATGAATTTCGTGTCAGGATTAACGAGCTCTCCATGGGTGGCAGTGGTGATTACTTCACTACACAACTTGTACACTTCATCAGATGCCGTGATGAGTCGAAATTTGTTTGTGAGCTTCAGCTTCTCTTCTTTAGACTTTGTTTTTGAAATCTTCAGGTTCTTCATGACATCAATTATAGAGAATCTCACATACATTGCCCTCTTAAACACCTAGCACATATTTAGATAAATTTTGTTAGAAACGACAAAAAATCTCTTAGTAATTTCATCAAATTCCATAAAGCAGGGCAAGAAATTTTGTGAGCAATGAAATGATTTGTGGCTTAATGAAGTAGTTTAGCGCGCCTTGTGCTAAAGTGCATACCTGGAATGT
Organism: Pseudoscleropodium purum; assembly: GCA_963969395.1. Classification (NCBI taxonomy): domain Eukaryota; kingdom Viridiplantae; phylum Streptophyta; class Bryopsida; order Hypnales; family Brachytheciaceae; genus Pseudoscleropodium; species Pseudoscleropodium purum. The sequence continues at coordinate 14,049,428 of OZ017797.1, forward strand.
CTCTTTTTTCTACCTATTCTCCATTGTCCTCTTTGTAGCGGCCACACTCCCAACAAACTTTGTTGGTGTCAGATTCTTGGGTCTGCCCATATCCTCCCAAACTTTTCGAGCTCCCAATATATTGGTTGCCCAAGAAGGTTGAACTACCACAAAATGGTTTATTCAATTATAATATGCGGAGATGCATCGCAACTTTTTCACGTCTTCTAACCACACTACAAAGTAGTTCCACTTTTGAAAGTGCTCCCTCTCATCCTTGTCCGCCTTGTTTTCGTCAACAAACATGTAGTTGTTGGCTTCAACACTATGCTACCCGTTTATGATGTTAAATTTCCCGGCCTCAATGTCCTTCTACTTTGAGGGCTTCATACTGAAGTCGACGGGCATAACACAGAGTGTTTGTTTGGTATTCTTATTAGGAATATTGAGGAGGTAGTTGACCATGTCCTCAACAATATTGGTCTGCTTGGATTGGATGTTAAATGTCGTCGCCGCCTCTATTAGCTGAGAGATGTCAATCTCCTTCTTTTCACTAGTAGGAAAAACATACACATCTTCATAGGTGGTCCAAAACTTCTTGTACACCTCACTCACATGCTCATAGTCAAGTTTCTTCTCTGTTGCCCGTGAGTGTGGCATATTCTCCATTTCGTCAATGTAACTCCCTTCTGTGACTTCTGAGGTTTTAGATTCCTTTGTTGTTGGTGTCTTTTTGGGCAATGGGGCAATAACTTTCTTTCCCTTTCGTGTCTCGGTCTTTGGAGCTGGTGTCTAAGTGTTTTTTTGACCTCGACTTGCACTTGGCTCCTGCTTTACTTTGAGTTTTGAGGTCTGGTTGATGCCTTGTTGCACAGCCTCTTTTGAGATTGATTAAGGTTTGTTGTTCTCTAATTGCAACTCCAGCTTCCCCTTAAGCATGTGAAAGTCATTGAATAGCATCCGGATTTTACTACGAAGCTTTTTTTAGGCTAGGGGGGTTCCATTTGCATTCTTCCACTCCTTGTTGTCTAGTTTTTTTTCCAGCTCTTTGATCTCATCGTAGTATAATGTAGGTTTTAGATTAGAGAGAAACAAACTCAAATGGAAGGGTATAATAACGGAGTTAATGCAGATTGCAAAGTGGTACTGATCTTGTCTACTTGTACCATGTATGGTTGTCATACATTTGACTTTGATTATAGAATGCGTGTCTACTTCTACATCCTTGATCTTCTCATGAAAGGAGAGTTGTAGGTAGCACTGAGCATTTTTGAACTTGTAGGAGAAGCAAAATTGGTTTATAAATGGAATCATGAATAAGCTCCATGCTCCAACTTTGTTTGGCTCTTTGAACTCTCAATATTCTCCTTCAATGAGATGGTTGTCTACACTTTTGTCGTCTTTAGTAAATTGCACTTCACATTTCTTGAAGTACATTTCTAGTGCCTGAATTTGATTTTCCATTCTCCTAACAAGACAGGATAGTAAAGGAAAGTTAGCAAGTTAGTCGATGATAGAAAGTAGAATTTGTGAGTCGAAGTGTAGCGTGACTCACACAAAACTGTGGTTTGGTATTTGGAGAAATATTTAAGAATTCTTTTTTGTTTTTGGAAAATCTTATTTTAGGAGATGATGACAGAATGTGATTTGATAGTTGTAGTTTAGCGCGACTTGCGCTAAACTGTAGGTTCATTTTCTTAGTGTAATAACATATTTGATGTTCTGAAAATCTATTTATTAATTGAAAATTGATGGTTGCGAGTCCAAGACATCTAATGTAATTTGATACTTGTAGTTTAGTGCGGCCCATGCTAAACTATAATTTCATACTTGTTCCTTTGTTATGCTTGTGATGTTCTAGAAATCTATTTGTAATTTGGAGATAGTAGCTTACTGGATATGTGTGGACATGTGTGGATATGTGCAAATCTTGCTGAATTGATAACCTCAAGTGTCGTGTAATCAAGTTGTTTATGTCATTTTAGTGCAGCTCATGCTAAAACAACAAGTCTTATTCGTTGGTGTTAGCCAACAAAAATGTGGACCTTAGTATTGTAGGACCTACCTAAATTTTGAATATCTTGATATCTACCTACTTTGGGAGAAAGTATGATTTAGCAATGGATTTGATCTAGAACACTTTAGTGCGGCTTGCGCTAAAGTGTCGTTTACTAATGGTGTTGTTAAATATTGACTTCTTGATTTTTGTGCATTATGAGATCCAGACTCTACATACGAGTGTCACTCTCGCATAGGTTTACTAATGAAACTATCATTTTAGTACGAGCCAAGATAAAATGATAGATGTGGTTCAGTCTTCTTAAGTTGAGATTAGGGTTTGGTCTTTGCGATGATTATTTGGGAAGCTTAGTTGGAGCAGTTTAGCATTTGGAATTCATTCTTAAATTTTAGGATTGGGGTCGAATAACATTGGTTACAAAATCAATGTGCAATGGAAGTGAATTGAGGGTGCAAGAAGAAAATTTTTGACTGCATGTGAGCTAGGATACTGTCAAAAAACTCAATAACATACTTTCCTATAAGCTAGATTTCCAATTGCTATAGTATTTATCAATGCATGCTATCAACATTGATAGTATCATCTGAAGAGGATACTATATTCAAATGGAAGTGATTTGGAATTTGAATTCCAAAAAAGAATGAAAAACAAAATCCACAAGTAGAAGTCAACAATAATTACCTGGGATTCAAGCTAAGATCTGCCTGCCACTCACCGTCACAAACTGCTTGAATTCAAAACTTGCCTTCACCTCTTAATGACCTGCTTGTAGATACAACAAATAACTTAACAACTGAATTCTTTTCCCAAGTAACTTATAGTTGACAATAAATTCAATAGTGTTCTGAATCCTTAAGACCCTAACGAGATCCCAGTCAACAGTAAGTATAAAAATACTCTCTACTCATTCAAAACTTTCACCCCAATTCTATCAATAAGTAGGTGCAATGATCTGTAGAAAAACAGATTTCTATAAGAGATCGTAAACGAAGATAGTAATGATGGTTTTAGGATAAATGAATCCTACAACTTGATCCATCACCCACAATCTATCCCTTCTCTAGAGCATCTGCAAATGTGCATTGATAGCCACAAAATCCGTAAAGGTAGAGCTTGAGTTTGTTACCTAATGCGAGGTTTGTACTGACTTTCCAAATTTTGCCACCTCTCAGTTCAATATCTTGTAGAAGATGTGCAGCAAATTCAATCTACAAATGTTATTTTCAATTAAAATCGAGTCTGCTTCTAAACCAATATCATAACAACAAGAATTCTAATTCCCATTACAAACCCGTAACTGTGCTCTAAGCAACAATTATAGCTAGAGAGAGTAGAAAACAACAAAAAAGACCTCGACTACTAAATTCCTACAACTCACATGCAATCTCGCATGGATTGTAATAACGATATATGCAAAGAGCCTGCGAGCCTGTGAAGCTTGCAAACAAGGTGCATTCAATCTGATGCTTGTAGATTTACTTGTACTACCTTACAAGTGCCTCATAAATCCAAACAAAAATGCAAAAATGAATGGAAAAAAGAAAGTGGTTCAACTCTCACCACTTAGTTGCAGCAACTTGCGAGGTGCCGACAGAAGTTACAAAAGCAAACTTTAGGATCACCTCTACAATAGTGAATGCCTTCATATTCTTCCCACAAACAAAAATCTGAGACACAAGGCACATTCCCTAGTTAGAGTGCATTGTGGATTGAAATTCTTCACATTAACTCTATAACATTAGGGCCTTTACAAAAACAATTCCGTATTAAAAAGTTCCATACATTCAAAGTACACAAGTTTGTAAGCCAAAAAAATATATAAATGACCCATTCCCAATAATGCATGATACCCAACCTCAAACTTACTCACGTCACATCTACACTCATGGCTCATTGCCTATTAAGGTAATTTCAAGCTTCTAATCGGCATTCATCACTCTCTACAAACTCCAAACCAAACCCCAAACCAAGACATTCAGTGCTTCTTCCTGTTGCAATAATTATGCTATGGATTTGAGAAACCAAAAAAAAAACAAGGTCAAGGCATTGCAAACAGCCAGGTGCAGTGGCCAAAGTAAGGGATTTGTAGTACCCAATGATGCTACATTAACGATAGAAAGTCTATCCTAGTGATCAAGAGCATTCACAAGAGCAATCAACAATCTTTGTCTTTGCACGACTTTAGGGTTTTGTGTGAAAATTCATGCGAAAAAGAAAGTGGCTCACTTCTTTCTACTCAGTTGTAGCAGCTTGTGAGTAGCATGCTAAGAAAATCTTGAAGAAATCAACAAGCAAAATGAGATGCACCTCCGCAACAATGAATGCCTTGAGATTCAAAGATTCATGCACAAACACATTTACAGATCCGCTCCACAAAAGAAGCGCCTCTAGAATTCATGAAAGAAAAGCACAATTACGACGAGACAAAAACACAAAAAACACATCGAAAATACGGTCATAGAAAACACCGCTCATGAAACCCTAAACCCAAGTTTCCAGTTTCCTTGCCGTCTACGAGGTTCATACCCAAACGGTCTGATATTTGATGAACATCAATATTTGGTTGATGATACTCAAGCAAGATTGAAATTGGGATTAGGTCGAGCTTGATACCCTCATAATTGAAAACGGACCCTCCTTTCTAAGATACAAAATGTTGGCTTTCATATCTAAGCTAGAAGTATTTATTTCTAAAAACTTAAGCATTTTGATTAACTCAAGCATTTTACACTAGATGATGTGAGAAAGTCAATTATAGGTAATTGAGTTTCATTGTGTGTCAAAAAAAGGTCCTACAAGTATGCAAAAAAAAAGAATAAAAATTCTCCAAATATAAATATTTCAGTGAAAACAAAAGTGAATTTGCATCAAAAATCCATTCCAATTTCATAGACTCCACTATTGTGGTTTGCTTTGGCACTTTTCACTAGGCCAAAAACAAAGACAGATGGGTGGAGGAAAAGCTCTAAACCAAAAATCTTTTTTAATGACCATTGCATCCAATTATTGTCCACAATAGGGTAGCCTATACAACAATTACAGTGGCCGTGTGTTTAAATTGGTATTTCTATCCTAGGCCCTTTTTATTAATGTCCAATGTATGTTTGAATCAACCATTGTTCACTTAGTATACTTGAGCATGTGTTAGTGTAGTGCAACGTTTGAAATTTTTTTGCCCAATAAAAGATCAAACTCTTGGAGAATGGAATTGTTTTGGTAAAATTATGCGTGGAATTGAAATTTTCTGAATTTTAAAAGTCGATAGTTGGTCTAAACCTGTAGTTGACATATAGAGTCTAACCTCCAAGGCCGTTCATTGAAGAAAACTTTGCACTCAATGTTTTGGGACATGTGTCATGACTTGATTAGTTTGAACTTTGGAAAAGGACAAAAAATATATTGAAAGATTTGAAAGGAAGAAAAACGAACCATAAGGTCTTGTGAACATGGTTGTTATAGTGGATGGACATCCGGTTCGCCCGTCCGTTAGAGGTCCCGCCCGTCTGATACAATCAACACATAGTTGACTTTCTGATAACGGAAAAATAGGCCATGTGGATGCCATGTGGATTAAGGAACATGCTGGGTGTGGACGAGATCGTCAGGGCGCGGACGAGGTGACGTGTCATTCCGCAAAATTGCACAAGTTACAAAATTAAAGCTGTCTGGACCGTCCGTCCATCCGGTCCGGTTTGCCCGTCCATCCGTCCCATCCGATGACCCTAACTTGCCCGTTATGATAACCATGCTTGTGAATTTTAACAAGTGATACAAAAGTTTCTTCTTTTCATTACATTCATTTTATTCAAAATCTTTGTAATTTTCAATAAAATTCTAGCAAATGCTTTTAACTTGTTTTAGAGTTGCCATCTAGTGTGGGTTTAGTGAAAATATAAAATAAAAAATTCTCACTTTTTAGTACAAATGACTTCTTTATACTATGAAAATATGTGGAAAAATTGAGTCCCTTCAATGTTCATAGATTGCAAGGTATAAAGTCAATAAAAAATTTCACATATTGGCTAGCTACTGTGAGACTATTTTCTCTTAGCCTCTCGATTACCACATTGTCCAAAGTATACTTTATTGAATTACAAGCCTCCTAACTTTGATGTAAGCATTTCATGAAAACAAATGAATATTTAACAAAGCTTATATAAGCTTGTCGTATGCGCAGTCTAGGCATAAGTATCTTTACACATAAAAACGTGGTAAGATGATACGAATTATCATCCAAGGGAATTCTAGATGCCTTTCTAAATTTCAATATCCGGATGATCGTTTCCTCCTCTTCTAACTACTCTTTTTCACTCTCTTTTCCGGAATCACTACTATTCGGATTCTAATCTAGATCCGGCATCATCCGGTTCTTTGGTTTTGTCCCGTAACAAACTGGTTTTCAATTCCTTTGTTTCACCATCAGAAGGTCCACTATTGATCTTTCAAGGGGTAGGGACTTCACCACTCTTGTCTATTCACTATACCAACAAAAAACAAACAAACAACAAACACCTAAATACTCAAGGTGTTGTTGCACAAAAGGTAGATCCGGATCCTCACAACATCCCAAATGGCTGATCCAGAATGTAGGTCACTCAGGACCGCATTCACTCCTCCTTACTACAACAACAAATCTTAGATGCCCAGAACTGATAAGGGAGTAATCTTTCTAGGTGTATGACGGATCCTAAGATTGGCAGACCTTCCGGTGAGTGGGAGTTTCCTCTGACGGTCACTAATCTCCATATAGAATTGTTTCCAATTCCAGATCTACACTCACACCACTCTTCACTAAAAACCAGATTACCATTTTGGTAGTTCAAAGACACCACGTGCAACTCTCTCATCTCATATCTAACATCATTATAACAATACTCCCTTGGTCTGATCAAGTTATCCAAAATCCGGGTTCCTCCTCACCTATCCTTCTGACATCTCAACACTCAAAACAACAAACCAACACAATCTGGATGCATGGTTGGAGCCAAAATGTTCACCAAGTGACTCAAATTATAGAAGGGAATGAAATACAACCAAATAATTGCTAGGATGGGATGAGAGGGCAAAAAACTTGCCTGCCTTTAAAAACCAAAATCAAAAGCAAAGTCAACGCCTAAAAAGCCAAAAAGGCATTCCGAAAATTAGGGCAACCAACTAGTGAACAACCCAGGATAACCGGAACATCCATAGTCCAACTGTCTCGACAAATCCGGAATCCCTAAAAGGATCCAGAACCCAAACCCATGCTTGGAAATCCCGTTCCGCATAAAAATCCTACCTAACTACCTGTGCTCTATCTACCTCGCCGTGCCTTCTTGGAGCTGCTCCCACTTTAACTACTTGGAGTCTTCACGGAAACCTTCACTAGCGTATTCTTTACTGATGACTGAGTTTAGGGCTTCCGTGAAACCTTAGAAGGCGAGTCTTCCGATTCCATTTCTTCCTCAAATTCGGACTTCAGCATCTCTTCTTCCGATTTTTCAATCTCCTGAATCTCCAGGTCCTTGGCTTGCAATGATTCACTCAATTCAATCTCAGCACAATCCCATTTCGGAGTTAACTACTGCATATGAGAGAAGTCTTGCGGATGAGATTGAGCTGGATTTGTCATTACTTCAATCCATGCATCAAGGTTGCTGTGAACCGTCAATTTGGGTACCCGAAACTTTCCAATTGTGACTTTCCCAGGTGATGGGAAAATCGAGACGGAAAGCACATGTTCTATCAGAACAGACTACCCACTCGCCTCTAAACTGGCTCAGATCCTGCTAATCTTGATTGAGTCCATGCTTGGCTACCTGAGGGTCCTGCAACTAGGGTGAAGATAGATTTGAGTCCCTTCAATTGTGGCTAGATCGGGCCACTTGAAGCCTACCGGATCAGAGTTTGTCGAATCGGAGTATCCCGGAATATGTTCTTAGGGACTTCCAAAAATCCTTCTAAGTTGATGGCCCGTTCCGGATCCAAGTATCCTAGCAACTTTCTCATGTTCTTCAATACAATCCCCATCCAAGCTTCAAAGTCGACCAGGATCTTTACCATCCTGGATCCGGTCATGTGCCCTTCCTTCTCTAACCAAGCGGTGTAGAGTTCAACTCGGATCACCATATGTTCCGGAACCATGACGAGTTCCTTGAGGTTGTGGACAAGCCGGAGAGCCTTCGCCTACTTCCATTTCCCCGCATTCAGTTCTCCCTCCGTCCACTCGAGTTGGAACTTGAAGCTATCCCTTTCTTCCTTCAACTTCTGGATTTGTTCCTCCTTCTGGCAGAACTCCTCCGGATTCGGGCGTTTTTTAATCTCCTCTAAAATTTGGTCCAGCTCTACCTTGCGTTTGTTTGCGATAAAAAGCATGTGATCCTCCAGGTCGCCATACATCTATTTGGCCTGCTACATCTACTGAATTCCAGCTTCAAAGAATTTAAGCTCTTGGGGATATTCCAGATCGAGTATCAGTTCCTCCCATTCCGGTGTTGGCCACCGTGATTGTAACGTGGGTAGGCTTTTCCGGATACAAAATTGGAATAAAGAAATCCAATACCCGTCTATGCCTTTCATTTTTACAATTGCTAATGGCAAAACCTTCCTTTAAGTGGACTTGACTCCAGAACTTTCTAGTCATGTACTTGTCCGTTCTTCTAGCTAGTTCAAGCCCATTCTTCTTGAATGAATAGACATTGTAGTATATTTTTCGGAATCTAATCTTATTCAACTAAATCCGAGTTCGAACACCAGGGAATGAACTATATAAGGCTAGCGTAATGTGTTTAAAGGTCACAATGTATAAACGTGCAAAATTCAGATACTTATTTGTTCTTAATCCCACTAAAACCCAAGGTATCACTCAAGCTGTCCATTAGTAGATGCTATTGACTGATGTATGACGTCTGAGTCCTGTCTAGTGTACTATTAGCTCGTGACAATAGTTCTGGGACAATAGTTCAATGTGGACTGACTTGTGTATGGATGCAGTGTAGGACTTAGACTTTAGTACAGCCCACTATAGTACTTTGAAAATAGTTCAAATATATGTATTCAATATTTCAAAACAAAGTAGAATTAAGGGTTTGGAAAGGCTTACAATAAGTCACCCCAAGGCTTTAGGACAATATGGCCAATATCAAGGGTTAGCAACTACCTACAATACACAAAATCCAAACTTACAACATGTATATGCAATTTTCAATACAACACTCTAATAACATTGATGCAAGACAAATAATAAATTCCTAACTCTAATTCTAACTCTCAAATAGATCAATTCCAAACCAGGAGTACGGCCGTACGGCCGTTCGAAATTTTTTTACCTTTATTTTAATTTGTTATAGTCGCGGGCCAAAATAATCATTAAAACCCTGAAATTTTGATTTAATTGGCCGGTGGACCTAATACCGTGGTTAGAGGGCCTATATCCGTGCGATACCTTGGCAATACCCGATTGACACCCTTCCCTTGAGATACCCGGACAATAACCCTCCGTAATACCCAGCCAGTCCCAAACCAGGTGTCTACCTGAAATTGGGTCTCTGATTGGAACCAGCCCAGGTTCCAACCGTACCCCGAGCCCTCGTTTGGGGACCTCACCCTAACTTGTCACCTCAGTTCAAATCCCTAATTCGATTTCCATAGACTGCAGCGACCTGCACCTGTTGTGCTGCTTGCGATTTGAGATTTCTCGGTCGATTTGTCCAAATTTACTGAATTAGTTCATGAATCTCACTCAGTCTTTCAATCTTGATTCCCACAATCCTCTCTGATAATGAATTAGCACAAACTTTTAAAATTTCGAGCTTTGCCGAAGGTCAATTACTCCAATTCAGTTTCGATTTGCAACTCACAATTTCTCTAATTTGATCATGAATGAGTGATCGAGCAATGAATTACACATAACGAGCACAATTTGTATACAACAATTGAAAGAAACCGAGATTTGTAGCGGCTGCTGCGCCCGTCGAGATTGCCGAATCCAGGGATCTGCTGATTCTTCACTCCAGCACCCACAGCGATCAATTCACCTACACATAGAGTTGTGTAAGTCTTTTAATTTTTTAATTTTAATTTTAATTTACGATCGTGAGACTGCTTCGAAAATGGAAAATCCTTAACACTGCAGCATCCCGGCGTTTGAATCACCACCAAGCTCCGATTCTTGTTCACAGTGCTGGCAATCGTTTCGGCTATTCCTCCGATCAGGCTCAAATCCCAACAAATTGCTTGCCCAATCCACCGGCACTCAAGACTAAGCGACCTCAGACTCGGCACAATCTACAGTGTATAATTCCTAACAATTCTTCAAAATCATATTCCCGACAGATTCCCCACCACGCACAGAGAATTGACCAGACAACACTTCAATCAATCTTTAGCACAACAGCGCAAATTTCACACAATTGCTCACAAAATTATGCACACGATTCCCTCACAACCAACACAATTTGGAATAGCACTTTTATTACACTGGCAAATAGCATCATCGAAACAGCACATCAACAGCGCAAGATCGACGCAATGAGAGTTACACTGCACAGAAAAAAAACGAAGAAAAATGCAAGAGAGAGCAATTGTAAAGAACAATAAGAATATATGTTGAATTCCGGGGTGATCGGAGGGGTCGCAACTTTCGCAATCGGTGCGACGCGCGCCTCCTAAAACCCTAAGTCTTTTTCTTTTTCTCCTTATTTTTCTTTATCTTTCTTCTTTTCTTTAACTTTTTGACTTTTTCTTTTACCAACTTTTAATTTTAATTTTTCTTTGTCTTTTTGCCCTTTTCTATTAGTTTGTAGCTACTTGCTAAAGTATCTTTTACTTTTTAGACACTTTAATGCATTTAGAAGCTACTTTTACACTAAAATTCTAATATATATATAAATAATGTATATAATGTCACAAAAATTGAAAAAGTTCTACAAAAAGCAAAAGAGCTAGACTACAGACATCTACCCAGATGTCTTCCGTCCAAGCTACGGGTCGACCCCTCACTATCAACTCATACTGATTTGAAACTTCATAAATGAGTTTTTGAATCATCTTCTCGTTTTTCATGCTCCACGACCTATCTAACAACCCGACACACTCGATACACATGAGGTCCTCCTCTAACTGTGCTCGATGACTCGGATCGGAAGGAATAACCAAACAAACCATCCGAGCTATAACTCCAAACCTTCGTGCAACCAGATCAGCAGCTGCCGCCATGAATCACCGACAACTTGCAAACCTAATCCAGTATTACTCCTTCCGTCTCTTCCTATCTTTGTCGCTAACTCACCACTCTTTCTCTCAACTATACGTTTATCAAATTCAGCAAGCAAAAAGGAAGAAAAAGAGGAGTGGCGGTGGGTTTAAGTACCCGGTGTGCGACCGACAGTACCCAGTAGAGAATGGGTAGATGACCGTTCCCCTAACAGTTTCTTAGTTTCTTAGACTGGAAGTCTAGAATGTAGGTTTGGGGAATTTGGTACTTTTTTGGATTCTGAATCCATATCAAATTCATTTCCGTAACATTACTAACGGTTTTAGCAATCCAAAAATTGACTATTTCTGTTTTAGTCATAGTGTAGCATAAATCTCTAGAAGTTACCAAAAAATTTGAAATTTGCAAGCATATCTAATCCTAATTCTAGACTAACTCATTTGGTTTGAGTTTTCGTGCTCCCACAAAGCCCATCTCTTTGGTAACAAAGAATTTTTAGATTCTTTTGTTCTAAAATCACCTTCAAATAACAAGATTGCAAATATTGTAAAACCAGATTTTGAACACATTTAATACTACATTTTGTTAAAGTTTTGAAATATAGCTATTTTTATTATGCACTTGAGGGATAGACCTTCAAAATTTTAAAAAACTATGTGAGATAAAAAATAGGGTCAATTTAATTCAATGATGGAAAAATTTATACTTTCTTTAGATCTACTATAACATTGGCAAAATATGCTTGGGGTGATTATAAAAAAAATAGGGTACTATGTAAATCTTCCATTTTCTTGTATGGTAGACAAAAAATAGTCCCAAACATGGGATCCTTCTAAACTTGTTTAATAGGCTGAGTTTAATTACCACCATTTAATTCAGCAGTGGACATTTGGCAAATTTGGGGGTCTAGTTTTGAATTAATTAATGCACCTATAGGAAAATCCAATTTTTATTTTTGGGACAAGGGAAAGAGTTCCAGTACATCTAAACGATTGAATGACTTTAGGATTCTGGATTTTGTAGCGTGTGTATTGCATGCAAATTCAGTGTTACAACCTAAGTTCTAATTCTATATTAGGTTTTTGGTCTTTTTGGTGTTTTATGAATTTCTTCTTCAATTTTTTTTGCTTTCATTCTAGTTTCTCACATTATTGCTAACATAAACTTCTATAGTGATTGTTACAAATGTTTTTTTTTGTCTTCAGTTCTGAAACTATAAGCTACTAGTTGTACTACCATCATTTTTCTAATTTTATTCATGCTAAGCTAAACATACAAACAAGTGTAGAGGGTGGTTGATATATTTCATTGCACCTTGTAGTTGTACAGATTTTGCGACAAGGTTGCAGTGCACATATTGCTAAATGTGTTTGTTAACACAATTTGGGTATGACATTTCTGTGTATTCTACTATGTTGTCTTCTAATGTCCCCTTCTTTCTTGAAATATGTATTGCTTTTGAATTTGAAGTGAGAGCTCATTCCTTGGATTAATTGTATATAACTTTTGATTTTGCTATGAATGATACTTTGCTCATTGTCTTTGATTTCAATGGCTACATACTAAATGAAAACTTGAATCCCTTAGTTGTAGACTTGTAGTGATATTGTCTATTTTGATTTTGTAAAATTCCACATCAAGGCATTCTATTCTTCTAGAGGTTGTGTAAAGTTCTTTTTGTAGTATATTAAGCAAAATCCACAATAATTCCTATCATTTGTATTTCTTGGAAATTGTCATTCGTCATCATAGTAATAAGTGATTATTTAAAGAAACAACAATGGTATCCTCTTTTCTTTGTGAATTTGTTGAGTACTTGGTTTTGCAATGCCATCATATTCTACTTGTATTTGGTAATTTTACAATGTTGAAAAAAAATAGGGTGACAAAAATTAGTCTCCATCACCATTTACCAAAAAAAATAAGGTGTAAAAAAACACGTGCTAATAGGTTTTATGTAAAAGTTGGAAGCCAAAAAATACTTGTAAACATATAAATATCCCCCAATTAAATACTCCATTATTGCACGTGATATGTAAGCATATAAGGGTGTAACCCCCTCAAGATTATGCACTTTCAAATATGGAAAAAAATATTTCATAGATTTTTGTGGTGCCTATTGAAATTCACAGAATTTTGTTAATGACATTGGATGAAAGAAAACCCTAAATTGAAGCCCAAATAACTAGACTAGTGTTAAAGTGATTTCATGTAACATCCTAAAATGTGTAAGTTCAAGGAAATGTGAAGTTAGAATAAAGAATTCCATTCAGTGTAAGAAGAATACAAAGCAAACTTTAAAGTTTGTATTTTAGAGTTTAAGGTTTAGGGTTAATTAGTGTAACACATAATTCAAATTTATAATCATACCCCAATTAAAATTTATTTATCCAAATTCACCACTCCTTCAAAATAATTAGTCACTGTAAATAGTCATTCACTCTCAATCTCTCATAATTGGCATTCATGAATGTACGAGATATTAAAAGCATGCTACTATGCAATGTTTTTTTATGATTCATTTGGCATCATTGCTAGTGGTCTCCTTGAATGTTCAAGTCATGGCTCATAGAACTTTGACTACACTATGAATAAAAAAATTTGCATAAATTTTATATATTCATAAATTTTAAATGAACTTACAAGTTCAATATTTAAGAGGTTCTTGCTAGTTTTAGGCATTTTTCTACACAAAAAAACTTTTACCTTCAAAAGTCATGTGTTGTAGTTTAAAATTATAATGCCCAAAGGCCATGACATAAATTCCCTAAATGGAAAAAAAAAATACGTGCAAGTTGAAAAGTAGATGAATATTTAGAAATCATGGGAAAACTAAATTCATGGTACTTTTAAACATTTTCTTACGCACAACAACTTTTACGTTCATAAATCATGTGCTATACTTTTAAAATATTAAAGTTTAAAAGCCATAGGATAAATTCAAAAAATGGAAGAAAACAAATACATACAAGTTGCAAAGTAGATGAACATTTTGAATTCTTGAAAAACATAAATTTTTCTACTTTTATGCATTTTTGTAAACAACGGAACTTTTACCTTAATAAATCATGTGCTATAATTTTAAAATATTAAAGCCTAAAAGCGATGATAAATTTTTTAAGTGGAATAAAAAAACATTTTGAAGTTTAAAATTAATGGAACATTTATAATTTATGGAAAAAATAAATTCATGCTATTTTTTGGCATTTTTGTACGCAAAACAATTTTTTTTGTTAATAAGCAATGTGCTTTAGTTTACAAGTACTAGAGTCCAAAAGCCATGGGATAAATTTTTAAAATGGAATAAATTTTTTTTGTAGGAGCTTTGAAGTAGTTGAACATTTACAATTTATGCAAAAAATAAATTTATGCTAATTTTTTGCATTCCTGTACGCAAAACAACTTTTCTTTAAACAAGCAATGTGTTGCAGTTAAATAACAAATACTACAGCCCATGTGATAAATTAAAAATAGGCAAAAAAATATCTAAAAGTTACTCATTAGTTGAACATTTAGAATTGATGAGAAAACTAATTTTCTAGAGTGAATAGTAATTACACAATTGTCCAAAACTACGACTTCTTAGTGCAATGAGTGTAGTATAGTTTTTCTACGACAAAACCAAGGCAATTCCAAAAAGGTTCGTTTAAGGGGAAAGCTCAAATTAGCTTAGTGTTTTAATTAACTAATGTCACTTTGTATGTAAATCTCTCTTTCTTTTAATTTCAAACATATTATTTATTACCACATATTATGTTAGTAGGGGATGGGATAAATGGCTTATCTCTATTTCCCTCACACTAGTAGTCTGTCAATTAGCAATTTCTAGGATTTATCCCACTATGTTTGTAAATCTATCTTCTCAAACAAAATCCAAATAAATAAACAAAAATCAATAGTCAAATTCAATTGTCATATTCAATAATCATTTTTCAATAGTCACTTTTCAATAGTCATTTTTCAATAGTCACAATGTTAGTATTCATTTTCAATTGTCATTTTGCAATAGTCATTTTTCAATAGTCGCTTTTGCACATACAAGGAAGAAGAACATTTAAGTTTAAGATTGTATAACGACAATGTAGAGTGCATAGAAAGAAATGTATCACAATCTATAGAAGTTCAAAATTGAAAATATACGTGCAATAACTTGACTTCAAATGGAAATACAAAAACTACACACAAAGTATAACAACCGATTTCATAACTTCTAACTTTAAGTTCCAAAGTTCAAAGCTAGAGAAGTCTCATGTGAACTACTACTACTATAACATAATAGTTTCTAAATTGCCAAAATCTATAATTGGTTGAGGTAAGGATTTTATCCACATCAAAAGTTCTTAGTCTTTTTTGCAATTTCAACCACATAGAAAATGTTAAGCACTAATGTACTTTAGCAATTGGCAAAATCAATAGTCACATATTCAATGTGATCTTTTCAATAGTCAATTTAGTAGCGTGGCTATTCAATAATCAATTTTTCAATAATCTTTAATGTGTAGAACCAAGTTAACATAGCAATAATCGTTAAATCAATAGTCTTTTATAACCGGCTCAAATTTATATTTAAAATTGTTCTCCATTAACTCATACAATCTA
Organism: Pseudoscleropodium purum; assembly: GCA_963969395.1. Taxonomy (NCBI): domain Eukaryota; kingdom Viridiplantae; phylum Streptophyta; class Bryopsida; order Hypnales; family Brachytheciaceae; genus Pseudoscleropodium; species Pseudoscleropodium purum. Next base: position 14,065,219 of record OZ017797.1, read on the forward strand.
AGTCTACTAGTCCCGAAGGACCAATAGATTCCTTCACTTCATCTTCACATGTTGAAATTCTATATTTGTATCAACTTATATGTAATAATTAATTTTTTATTCTTACAACCTCTCGGCAATAAATGCTTCAATCAATTTAATTCCCTTCACACTTTTAATTTATTATGTAATTAATTTACCTTACAATTTCTCTCAGAGTTGATAAATTATATATAAAATTAAACTCTCAAAATTATCACACATTGCTCTACGGTTATTCTCTCTAATAAAAATAGAATCTATATGTGTTCTAAATTGCTCACAATTATTCCCTTGGCAACAAATATTAAAAAACAATTATTATTAAGAAATTGGCCAACCGGCTCTTTCTTTAAATTCCAAAATACTTATAATAACTTAATTAAAAATAACTCTTAAATTGCTTCTATAACAAAGTACAATTTAATTCTCCGCTTTAAGTAATTATATGTATTACTCAATTTCATCAACAAAAACATCAAAAGATTACAATAAATGATTTCCCAATATAACTCTCTTAAAAATGAACAATTAATTCCTTAAGCAATTACAAATTTCTCTTTACACTCTAAATCAATAACCAAGAATTATCTCTCCAATTCCCTTGGCAAAGATATTAAGAATCAATTTATAAATTAATTCCTCACAATTAACACTCAAAGAATGACAAGTGATAACACAAAAAATATCCTCTACAATTATTAATAAATTTTAATAGCTCTTCAAACTTCACTTAAAGTTATAAAATTATCAATCACACTTAATATATTAACATACACAATTGCCCTCACAGCAAAGATATTAAAATTCACATAAAAATACTTAGCCTAAACTCAAGCTATGAACACTCAAGAAAAATGCAATAAATTCACACAATGACACATGAAAAAATAATGAATGAGAGAGAGAGCAAAATAAGGAAAAAACAAACACTTATATAAAAATCAAGATTTGAAATGACATGAGAGACAACCTCCCAACTACAACTACCTTAACTAATTTTAATTTCATTCATTCAAAATAAAAAATAAAAAACTTCATTTATTTCCATTCATTTTAAATTATCCCTTTAAAATTTAACCACATTCACACAATAATTGCAAAAATGAACAATATATAAAGTTGAGAGTCTCACAATGAGCATAATTGAAAAATAAAAACATTTTCAAGCAGACTTTTGAAATCCTACCACTGTATAGGTAGTTACACTACTTATTTTAAAAAACAATAGATTGAGTTATTAAATATATCCCAAATTATCTTAGATTTTGAAGATGCCTTCACCAAAAGAACTCTATCATTCAACAAAGTCTTCAACTTCATTTTGAGAAATCTTGATTTGGAAGAATCAAAATTTCAACATCTAACACAAAACTTCCTTCTTTTGATAATATTCATTTTATTTAAAATCTCATGAAGTTACACTATAATTTTTGTGAATGGTTCTTATCTTTGTTCTAGAAATACCTTAGATTCTTAGTGCATTGAATGAAAATTTTAAAAAATTATCTTTTTGCGCAAAAAACAAATTCTTTTTTGAAATTTCTGTCATAAGAACAATGAAACTTGTTGAGGTGCTACTGTGATTACTTACTTTGTGAACAATTCCTAATCAAGAATGCTATTCACAAGAATCCCTCCATCCACCGACATACACATGTGTGTTCTTCAAAGTCGTAGTAGAACACATGCCCTACTACTACATATTTAAGGACAAGGATTTTCTAAACATTGAATCATATAGAAGATTCCACATGCAAAATCCCAAGCAACTACGTACCTTACTTCATTGTCAGTCAAATGTCCTAGAGACACAACAAATGACCTTATATGACTTTGTTTGATTCCTCACAATCACTTCTTTATAGAAATGCAGCTTCTACAATGTGCTTGCTCTCTTTATCATATGTACTGCTTTATTTTCCTATACAAACAATATGCATAGTCACATACTACTAACGACATTGCTTCATCATAGAATGGTGTCTTTTGTGCTCACTAAATTGCTTGGAAATGAAATGACTAGAAGTGTAGTGTGGCATACCCGTCACATTTCAAATTGCCAACTCTTTCCTATTCCTCTAAGAAGCATGGACCACCAAAAAGTTCAAAGCAACTTTTGTAGACCATGCTAGACTTATGTTCACACATGTGATATCTTCATAGTGGATTCAACTTCTGTTGAGCACAGTTGCAATTCTATACAATGCTCATTGTTATATGTTCATTCATGCAAGAAAATATTTTTATAGAGAATGTTCTTTATTGCTCTTTGAAATTTGCCATGTATTCACTAGGGTTATAAGATGCTTCCACACAATAGTAAATTCTAGTATGAGATCAACAAAGGCTGGAATGAACAACATCTTCAAGTTTGACGAACAATACTAAAAGCTTCTGCCAAACTATCAAATTTTTCAGAAATATTCATGTCCATAATATGGTCACTCTAAAAGTAAAGTCAAAGATGAAACTATAAAAGATTGAATTCCTTCCGAAAAGAACTTCACAGATGATTGATATGTACTTAATAAAATCCTTGGCAATTTCTATTAAAAACCTCAAAAAAATAAATTAAAAAAATCGAATCACTTGGAACAAATAAATTGGAATAGGCTTTAAAACATGAGCCTTCAACCCCAAAGGTACGTGATCTTAATGTCCTTTGCACATTGCACTCCCCGTAATTATCAACAAAACATAGTAAAACATTGAAAAATCCTCTAGAAGAGAACTTTGGAGATATGTATTTGACACAATTCTTTGCAATTTTCCTTGTCGAAATCTCAAAAGTACATAAATCATGAGAAATTGGATACAAGAACCACTTGGAGCTGGAATAGGCATTCAACAATTGAAACCACCCTAGGAATGAAGCTTTGAAGATGATTGAAATTCACTAGACACTATTCTTCACAAATTTCCACGAAAAACTTAGAAGTTCAGAAATCATGAAAACTTGAATGCACGAACCAACTGACAATTGTATGGGTATTCAAAGATTGAAAGTCTAAAGAAAAAAAAGCTTTAGAGATGAATGAAATTCAATGGACATAGTCCTTCCGCAATTTTCCACGAAAACTTTATATGTACAAGAATCATCAAAACTCAAATGCAAAAACCAGCTGGAAGTGTAATAGGTATTTAAAGATTGAAACTCCCTAGAAAAGAAGCTTTGGAGATGTTTCAATTAAAGACATGTGTTTCTATAGCAACAATGACATATAATGCGATATACAAGAAGCACCCCATACATCTTTAGGTGCTTCTACAAATTCTCAAACAAAAACACTTTGCCATCGCTCTCTCTATTAGAAAAAGGGCAGATGCACTTATAGAGAACGTATGTGTGTTTCATCGGAAAAGGCACATCCACTTAGCCCTTGAAGTTCTTGTCTTCCTGATTCTCTGACTACTTGTCTATAAAGCTTGAATACACTATTCTTCCAATATATATTTGATCTCTCCATCCAAGTATAACCAACTATATGTTCTATTATTCAGGTCCACTCATGCTAGAATGCATTGAAGGTCGGATATGTCTGTGGATAGTGTTCCAAAAAGCACATTTTTTGTTGCGCCAGCCTCACTCTACAAACGATGAGACCTCCGATCTCCACAAATACCAGTGCCTCTTTTGCTATACTATCGCATTTACACTTCTACATTCCCTAAACTGAGCTAACGATATTTCAAAATAGGTGCTCTAAATCTTGAATAGGTGTAAATGTATTGGAACACCACCAATCAATATAATTTAACAAAATTCACATTTTGGCATTAAAATTGCACCATTTGCATAAAATAGTGCACTAGCATGTTTATTCCTTTTTTCCACAAGATTACAAATAATTTATGACCTTCAACAAATAATTTAATCTCTCAAATCCACCTTCACAATTTGTATAAAATAAACATTGAAATATAAAAATTAAAAAAAATATACTTTTCTAAATCCTTAAAATCTAACCTTATATGACTTGCATTGCATAGTGAAAATTGGAGTCAGACTAATACATTGTTTTCTAATACTCTTCAATACCTAATGCTTTCCTTTCCCATGTTTCCTCAATCCCTACTTTGTATGACCTTATTGTTAATACTAGAAAACTTGTACTTGTCCAAGTCGAAGTAGAAACCATAATTCAAACATCAATTTTTTCGACAAATGAATCTTCAATTTACTTTATAGTTTCAAACAATGAAACTCTAAATCATAAAGCAATGAATGTCGAGCAACGCAAAACATTTCATTGACATAGAATTTGAAGGACCCAAATAGTTTCATGAATAAGTTCAAAGAGATTTAACATAATTATTGGTGCAATTTAACAAATTGTAAAATTTTGTTCACTAACTTTATTATTGGAGAGCCACGTCTTTATGGGTTAAACACCTCATTTGTTAATAACCTTGAAAATTATTTATTCTCATATTGTGTAACATGAATGTCATAAACATATTTGCTTTTTATTTCAAAAAATGGGCAATGAAATAAATGATGGCTTGCATGTTGGATGGTACCATTTTGAATGCCCGGCAGCTCAATGTAAGTATTTCCTCTCATTACTAAGGGTACTTAGAATCAATGATGGCTTATGTTCTAGACAACACCATTCTAAATGCATGCCGTCTCAATGTAAGTGGTACTTTCAATAATTACAAATGCTAATGATTTGGCAAGAATAAGCAATGGCCTATACCACTATAAAGAGAAACATTCAATATTTGAAAAGTTCTAATCACTAATGTGCCATAAAAAAATTCAAACTTGTAAGGGTTTATTTTAGCCAAAGTAAAGCACAATTAATTAAAATATTTCTTAAGGTACTATTAATTACTAGAACTATTGTATTTGAAATGTCATGATGATTGAATGTAAATGATGCCTTCAATACTCATAGCATATGTTTTTCAAAGGCTATATTATAGACTACTTTAAAACCAAAAAAGAATAATAAAAAATAACCTTAAATAGAAGACGGTGACACAGTTATCAACTTGTACCAATTTTTGTTAAAAAAGTGTTATACCGAAGTCTAAAACTCCTGCTTTAGTGGTTCTATAAAATATATATAGGACCTTCAGTTTTTACAATTATTTCTAGAAGATGTGGTCCATTCCAAAAATATTACTCTACAAATTTTTGTAGACTTGGGATCCTAAGTGAAAGTAAAAAGCATTTCATACATTAGAGGATTTTTGGCCTTTGGAAGGGTCGTTCCAAGTAGGTGCGTTGAGAATTGTCCCCCTATAGTTTTTTGGGAATAGCTGTTCCCAACAAAAAAACATTCTGGTACTAGGACATCCCTACTGGAGGGCATTATTCTCGTAATTACCATTCTTGTTGTTATCATGTACTGTCATAACAAGTATTTTATCTAAATTCTTCAATTGTCAAGTATTTGTCCTATTTTATTACTCTCAACTAGGCATAAGTACTTCCTAGAGGTGTCATAGAACTATCACACATCCATTTTGGGTGATAAAACCAACTCAATATATTTTTTTTTCCTTGAGCCAATGAAATGGTTTACGGTTTCTATTTGTTTATTTGCAATAAATCCCAAGCTTTTGCCATATGAAAACTAGAGCATAAGTAATGTACTCTAATTTTTTCCAATGTAAGAAACACTATTTTAATTTTAGAGATAAAATATACAACTTATTTTATCCTTGTGAGGATTAATAAGGTAAACCTATAATTACATACAACCATAAGATGTATCAAGCCATCCAAAGAATTAAATTTTAACACTTCTCAAGGACATGTGGAGGTAGAGTTTTGTCAAAACATTTAATTGCTCTAAGAGTATGTGGTCCTCACCTGTACCCATCCTAAGAACAAAACCAAGACAATGTAGTATTAGTGAGGTGCAACGGGTGTCAACAAACCACAACGCGTGTTATTGCTTTTACAAGGAACAAATTAAACATAAGCAAAAACACTCCACAATTTATGTCCTCCACAATACAATTTAGACAAAACTTCTAAACTCGATTGTTGCTATGCTGTAATGTAGCCATGACTAATCCAAAAAGCTCAAAATATCGCCTCAATCTAGTCCCCAGTTGTGATGACGAATCCAAACAGTGTTGGACAAAACATCCGGCTCAAATTCACCAGCAAGTTCAAGCCGAATCCCAACATTCTATACAAGCTAAAAAAACTTTAGTGCATCTAGTTTGAGGAGGCCAACAGCTTTGTCAATGATCTATAAATAGAATAGTCACTTCCCGGAGACAAGAGATCATTGCAACAAAATTGGATTTAAAACCATATTGCGTGTAATTTTGTTGACAGCTTGCTGTTGTACTGATAGTGGGAGTGGTGCCAGTAGTCGGTACTGAATTTTTAGAATCCATTTGAAGATCTATCATTCAAACTAGTTGTGGATCCTTTTGAAGATCAATAGTATTGAATAATCAATTAGTTTCATCACAAGTCATTAATCTACTTGGAATTTACTAACCTTGACTGAGGCAATAAATGTGTTATACCAGCCCATTTGAGTTGGAGCATATTTTGTACCTTGGACCATGAGACAGGTCATTATGCGCCATAAGGCCAGGAAATTCAATAACTGTTGTGACATTGGATTGTAAATGGGATGACGCCACCCAAATTTGTAATACAAGACCTTATGTAATTGGACATAGAACAAATCTTAGAGTATCAGATAGTTCAGAGAATCATTATCTAAGTGAGTTCTTAGTAAGTTCAAAGTCATCAAGAATAAATAAACTTACTACCATGTTTTGACGCAACTAAACTCAAATGTGACCATTTATGGTATAGATTGATTCATAGTCCAAATTTTTTATCATGAGATGCTATAAGATATTTTTTTTTAAAACAAGATTAAATGCTAGGAGATGGAATCTTAAAAAATTAGAGTAATAAGACAAGCAATGGTATTTATAGCTTAGCCACAGCCCAACAGACGTCTCCTATTGGGGTCGTTTGGTGGTTTGACCATGTGTGAATGATAGACCCCTAAATATCAATCTGGTGATGCGGGTTCGAAACTTGGACTGTCACCGAGGCGCCCCCCTAAGCTAGTGGAAAAAAAGTAAGAAACAACTACCAACCTATCCTATTGGAGACACCTTTTCTATAAATAAACTTATGGCCCTAACTTTTTGCATTAAGGGATGCTATAAGGTGTACATTATCTAATCAAGATTCTAATACTTGGACATAGAATCTTGAAAAAGAAAAAATTTAGTCTTGAAATGAAGAAAAAAACTGAAAAAAAAAATTAATATTTTTAGATGTGGCAGTCGCATTGCCATGTCTGCAAGGTAATGCAAGGCTGTTCCCATAGTTCTTAGACTACTGGGAACTTACAGCCCTCCTGCAAGCTGAAATCTCCTCTAATGTTTCAACATTTTTTTCCTTTTTCCTTTTCCTGCATGTGCATTGGTAATTTTTTTGTTAATTTTTTTGGTTTTTTCAAAGACATTCTTTTTTTCAGTGTATGTGTTCAATTGTGTCCTACATGTAAAAAAATGTGGGATATAAAAAATAATAATGAATAGTTGACGTTGAAACAGTTTCCAACTTCTACCAATTTTTTTTACATAGATGTTAAATTCAAATCCATAACTTTTGCATGAGTAGTTCATTAAAGTTCAAGACCTTTTTTTTCAAATTTTTTATACAGCGTCATTCATTCCAAGAATATCATTCCACCAAAACATTTTATAGCCAACAAATTCTAATTAAAAGTTCAAGGCGTTTATGATTTCAACATTTTTTCCCTTTTCTATTTTTCACCATACATATGGGTAATTACTATTGGTGATTTTCTAGAATTCCGTGAACATTCAATTTTTGTAGTTTATATGTTTAATACTATCCTATATGTAAGAACAAAATAATAAAATAAAGCTTAAATGGTTGACGTTGAGACAATTTTTAACTTCTACCATTTTTTTTCACGTACGTGTTAGGACCAAGTCCATGACTTTTGTATGAGCATTTCATTGAAGAACATGATCTTCTTTTAGTTGTTTTTTTACGGCGCGGTGCATTGAAACAAATCCTCCATGAGGAAACAAAAATGAAATATGGCCATGGATTTTTCATATTTGGGGGAGTTCCAACTTCTACATTTTTTGGACTTACTTGCACATAAAAACTATATTCAATAAATAATCTTGTAAACTCTAAATGTTCATGTTTGACATTATTTTACAATTTCTACAATTATTTTACTTCTTCTTCCATAAAATTTCATGATTGAATTGAATGACACTTAAAGTTTCTTGAAGTTTTTTATTAAAATCTCTACATCTTACATTATAATAATCATTTTTTTTGTAGGAAAAATGAATTAAAGTGTATTATAGAAGCTCATGACTTGGCCTACACATCTCAAATTTATAAGCACATTCCTTTTCGTGCTATATTCATGTATTCAACATAGGAATGAAATTTCCCTTTTCGAAGTTGTGTCATGTACTTTACGAATGTAAAAAGCCTAGAGGTCATCAATTTTTTAGTAAAAATGAAAAGAAATTAATATTTGAAGTTATATATATTAGAGCATTCTTTTACAATGTGTGAGTGCATTGAGGTCACACATTTTTTTCCTACATTACTACATATACTACAAAACAAAATAGAATAATGAATTGTACATCAATAAAGAATTACAAACATGATTGCCTTTCATTTCAACAAAATGATGGGCCATTGAAATTAATGATGGCTTGCAAGTTTAATGGTACCATTAGTTATGAATGCAAGCCAACTTAATGTAATTGATTTCTATCATTGCAATACTTTTAAGTCAATCATGACTTGAATTTTAGACGGTACCATTAAAAGGCATGGCAACTCTATGTAAGTGGTTTCTCTCATTATGAATGGTAATGATTTGGAATGAATATGGAGTAGCCTGAAGCACTTCAAAGTGAATAATTCCATAATTGACTAGTTTTAATCTTGATGAAAACTTCAAAATAAAACCATGTCTTACCATTGTTGTGTAACAATTGTTATATTTTAAACGTGAGTAATATTATAAGATAATGGTTTGAATACATGCAATTAAAAACTTCCTTATAGATTTATTGCCTCAAAAAATCAATAGATAATCATTTGTGCTATTAGTCGATATCCCTTCTAAATACCTATTTAAATGTTTGTAGACACCTAGAGATTATCAAGTATAACCTAATAAGTGAGACAATACCTCGAAACACCCTTGACATACCCAGCAATGGCTTTTGATATATAATTTATTACCCCATGTTTTACTCTTAGAGAAAACCTTCAAACATTTTTATTTGCCACAAATTGATATGGCCATGAATTTTTACTATTTGGTTGATTTACAACTTCTAAATATTTTTTTTGGTTGCTTGCTTGTATTTTTTTCATGACTTTAGGGCTATGGCATCTTTAAAGTTTAGGGCACATTATTCTTTAATTACTTTGGTTAACAAAATAAATTATGAAAAACAAGCACAAACTAACTATGGCCATGGATTTTTCATGTTTGAATGATTTCCAACTTCTACATATTGTAATATTAAAAAAATTGTTGTATCACAAACTTTTGTTCTTACAATAATATAACATGTTTAAAAAAAATTCACTCATTTTTGTTCTAGTTGTATCAACATGAGATTTTAATTTGGTTCCACTTAATAATTTGTGTAAATTTCATACAATTAAGAATAAAGGGTTTAGGGTTTAATTTTTGGGTAAATTTTCATCACACACAAATGTATAAATGAATGCCATTTTTTAAATTATGGGTTAGATTATGATGTGTTCAAGATAATTTTTTAATTTACCTATTCTGAGGACAAATGCATAAAAGTAAGAACATGTATGATAGAGAAAGATTACAATACTAGAAACATGTGTGAAAAAAATTCATTTACATTTTTATTTTAGTTCAAAAATACTAAATTCTTATGAAATTAATGATATTAGCCCATTGCTTCAATCTTTACAAATATATATTCATTGATTGTATAATTTAATAATACTTATTATAGAACAAACTTGTACTAGAGGCAAAAAATACACCCAAATCAATTTTGAAATGAATGAGAGGTTAGAATATAGAAAAAAAACAAAGAATATAACTTTATGCTCAATTTTTTTAGTAGTTTGTAAAGTTCAAAGCAAAGAATGATGAATTTTTTTATTTACATGAAGTCCATGGCGGTCATTTCAAAAATCAATTTTCAAGAAACATATTACCAAAACATTATGAAAATAGAAGAAAAAAAAAATGTAGAAGTTGCAAAATATATGTACATTTAGAATCCATGAGGAAAATAATTTTAGGCTACTCTTAAACAATTTTCAACAAAAACAAAACTTTTGCTTCAATATGCCATGTGCTTTATTTTTAAAATACTAAAGCCAAAGAAACATGGAATAAACTAAAGGAATGAATGATTTTTTTTGCCTAAGTTGAAAATATCCTAAACCTCAAGAATTCATGAGAAAACTTAATTTTTGCTACTTTTAGGCATTTTTGTATGCAAGAGAATTTGCATTATTTCCAAGAAAGCATGTGTTGTAGTTTACAAGTTGAAATCCCCCTTGGCCCCCCCCCCAAAAAAAAAAAAAAAAAAAAACATTAATGAAACATTGTATGTGAATGTCAAAATTCTTTTTAAGGTAGTTATAATTATTCTTATGTGGGAAATCCCATGTGAATTTTTAATTCATGCCCATTTAAAATTTCATCTTCACTTGGATTAAATAAAATGAAAATGAAGCGGGCGCTATATTCTAATGGTCCAAATTTGGAAATGTCATGGAATTTTGTACATGCCTATCTAAATTCTTATGTAGGAAATTATAATTAGTCTTAAGTGTCCAATCCCACAAGAATTTTGCAATTTATGCTCATTTGAAAGTTCATCTTTTACGTAAAATAAAGAATATTGTAAATAAATAAGGCTTTATACTTTTTTGGCCGAACTTTGAAAATGTCATACAATTTTTGTCGTGAATGTTTAGTTATAGTATTTAGAAAATTATAATTAGTGTGAAGGATTTTGTTGCACTACATGAATACATTTATTGATTATAAATCATTGTCTTTGTAAATCTTTGAGGTAATATGATAGCAATGCGGGGATGCTCGTATGTGAGCTTGTGAGCTCGTGAATGTATGAGCTTGTGAGCCTCTATTTTTTTTTCAATTTAACGATTGTAATTCTGTTGAAAACCTATGACTGTGGAATTAGATGTAAAGATCTATAGTTTGAATGAACAACAAATGAATATGCCGATATGCAATTTTGTACCCAAAAAATGAACAAATAGATTTTAAAAAATTGAGATATAATTATAATAGATAGTATTTGTAAGCAAATACACAATAATAGATGTAGTGATTTAGGATGTCTCACTATGAAGTACATAAATAAAAAATTGCAATACATCATAATACCATCATAGGGGTGACATTTATAAAGTCTAAAATAGAAGGAGCATCAAAAGTGGGCAATAGATGTCAAATATAAATTTGGTAACAATAAAAGTTGTAAACATTACAACTTTATAAACATTAAATCATAAATAATATTTTTGAATGATTAAGTGATAAATTTAGTTTTGATCACAAACCTTCATATAAAATTTAAAGGATGAAAGTGGTCCACCTATTTTATTTTAGTTTTAATAATTTTGCTTTAAAAAAAAATCTTGAACATAGAATATTTAAAATAAATTTATTAGTTATATTACACACCAAATAAATGTATTAACCCCATAGCAAGTAAGCAAAAATCAATGATTATTTTTGAAGTCAATGTTTTTCTTTTTGAATCCTCCTTTTTCAAATTTTATTTGGTTAAAAATAAATTTTTTTTCTAAACAATAGAGTACATAATGAATCCAATGATAGTAGATTAGTAGTGCCATTGAATTCCAAGTTAAAATTTTGCTTTGTAGAATTTTATAAAACTCAAGGTTGGAGTATGATTTAAGACTCATGATTTAATATTTTATTTGGATATAGTTTTAAGTTTTAGGCCATTGAATAGAATTGTTGCCACATCATATATAGACAAATTCAATTTAAAAAACAACACAATAGAAATCAAATACCAAATCATAAAAATAAACTTAGATATTGTCTAACTCAGATGCACTAAGTTCAAAATAAGAACATACTCTAGGATCATAAGATCTATGAGGTGAAAGAGAATATGAAGATGAATCAGATGAAACATTACATAAGTTAATGCTAAATCTTTAGTATAAACGGAGAGGCCACGGGGACTAAAAGAAGGACTTTCAAGAAATCTAGGGTGCCGATAAAAAGGCAAGGGTTGCCTTGGTAATGGATTCATTCAACTGCAAACAACAAACCATATATTAGAGTATGTAGTAGTAAATTAAAATACAAAGTTTTGAATTTATAACTAAAGTTGTTGAAAAACAAAAACAAAAACAAAACTTACTTACATAAGTCAAGTAGTGCGACGTCTTCAATTGGAGAGTCATCATCAATTTTCATACCATCATGTGAAGTAGAATCAAGAGTCTTAGAGACACTTATCGGTGTTTGAAGAGGCTTTAGTACCCCTTCAAAGAGTTTGGCATCACTTTCCAATGCTAGAATATGGCGATTAGAAGAATAAGTCGCTCTAATAGAAGAACCTATATGAAACATAACATAAAATTATGAAGACATCAAAATTGAAGTGTAGATACAACAATCAAACATAAAATAGAGAAAAATGTAATTCAAAATTGTAGTTCACAATAGCTATCATGTCTGCCACAATGCCGCCTATAAGATTCAAGCCATGAACAAAAAACTTCATTAAAGCCTTTCACTTCTCCTTGGCACCTCTCTATGGCTTGCCATCTCTTTTTCTATATAATTGGGTTGTCGTAGTAATGGAGTTGAAGAAAACGTCGTCTATGTTTAAATCAACCTTGGTAATGGAAGGATCAACAGTAATGATAAGCTCTTGAGGTTGTCTTGCAATAGGGGAGGCAAATGATCGAACCAACAACAAAACCTTAAACTTCAAAGTCTGGAAATCAAAATCAAATGAGAAAGTGCACATAAAATTAAAAGAAATGCAATAAAAATTGAATCAAAGCTAAAAATCAAAATTTAAAATTGCTATTTACATTTTTAGATGGGTTTATAGGATTTGCCAAATATAAGCAATTAATGATGGTCCACTCATCCTTGATCTTTAACTTGTAGTTCTTGAAGAATCTTGCCACTTCTCTTTTCACTATAGAATTGTCAAGATAAAATAAAAGGAATGCTCCATCATCGTGAAGATAGGTACGTGAAAATGCCATCATTACAATAAAAGAACTTGGAATGTTGGCATTCCAAGGTGGAATAAGAGATGGAGGATCTGAAATCCCTAGAACTGGAAGACCATCTAGATATTCTGCAATGATGAAATCCACGGCAGGTCTGTTTTGCAGTTTGCCATCAAAGAAGAACTCTTTGCCTTCACCACCTACAAAGAAAAATTTCAAAAATTTCATCTTAATTAATGATTGAAGGTGTGAAAGCTACAAAACATTAAGAATTAAAAGACAAGGATTATATAAAACATGTAAGGTTTCATAATAAGAAAGTATGAATTAAAAAAGAAACCCAATAATACGAATGAACTCACCTTTGATAAAAAAAGTCACAATATCATCATATGGTACTCTAAATGTACCATTCTTCTTCTTCTCTTCGATAATTCTAACAAATGAATCATTTAAGATTAAATCCAAAGATATATGATTTGTAGACAAAGGAGCCGAAGTACTCATCATACCTTTAAGCTTGGAAGGTAGCTCAAAGATAGGAGAGGAAATTGGCACCAAAACCATGGGAGTAGAAACTGTCTTTTGCTGTTTTGAAGGAGGAGATACTACCTCAACATTTGAAGAAGATGGCTCAGTAACAACAAGGTTTTTGAGAGTGTCTTGAATTAGAACATCTTCATCAGAATTATCAATTTGAACCACTAACTTTTTTGTCTTTGCCTTCGTCTTCTTGGGCTTCTTGGCTGCATATTTGTCCATTGTTTTAGAAACATCTACAACTGTACCTTTGAGAGTAGATTCAATAGAATCTCGAAGCACAATATCAAAAGTAGGAGGTTTTTTAAGGGGACAATCCAAATACCATCTACACTTATTTAAATGTATGGAATCCCAAGACTTCATAATTTCCTCAATGAATATGTACTCTTCACTTTCTTTGTCCAAATACTTTGCAAAGAAAGTGGGAGATTTAGAATTGGCTTTGATAGGGAAAAGACATACTTGAAGTACCTATACAAAACCCTTTGCATAGCTAATTTGAAGTTAAGTTGCTTGTCAATCTTATGATTCTTGTTGATTCCCTTATCCACATCAAATTCACAAAAGAAAATAGTATCCCACAACAATATGCGCATTGTCTCCACATAATCAAAAATAGTGGACAAAGGATCCATACTATCTAGAAGATAGTTAATAGAAATCCCAAGATTAGCCACTGTAGCATCAAAAAGCTTTTTTGTCTCAATAACCAACTGCTACATACAAAATTTCAATTAGAAGAATCTATCAATTGAATGAAGAAGTTCAAAGAAACAATACTAAAAGAATAAGAAAGAAAGAGAAGTACTGATCTAAGCCCACCATGTAGCTTTATGAAGCCACTCAGAGAAGTCAATGTCGTTGAATTTTCCCTTAAGGAATTTGAGAGCCTCACAAAGAGTAGGAGATTTATTCCATCTCTCTAGCCACTTAACCTTCATAGAAGTGTCTATTGTTGAAGTTGACAACATCTATAATTTTTCTTAAGTCATCTCCAAACTATCATCATGAGTTTCATAGTGATACTTCACTTGCTCCAGGAATGGTGTCGTGTGCTTTGGATCTGCAATGGGGAGTTGCTTTTTCAATTCTGAATGAAAAGCTACCTATACCTTGTCAACAGTTTTGGAAATCCATTCATAAACTACCGTTGGAGTCCAATTTGTTGAATTGGGATACTTCTCATAAAATTTCCTTTGAGCGATAGCAACATCTCCCAATTTTTACTGCATAAAAAAAATTATATATGAGAATAAGAAAAATTGCATACGATAACAAATATTATGTATGTTAGAGCAATCTAATATTAATTAAAATAACCAAAATAAAGATTTAAAGATTGGATTCAAATACAAAACAGTAGAGAAAATATTAAAAATGAATCTAATATAAGACTCCATTTAGAGACTCAATAGTAAAAATGAATGAAGTCTTTTGTTTTGACTTTTGCTTAGCTTCAGTTGCAATAAGATTTTTTTTGGAGATAAGGTTTTCAAAATATGAGAGTGGTTGCCCAACAATATTTTGAATGCGATAAAGCTTGAGAACAAGATTGATAGAAACATAAGATTTCTGATTTCTCCTATCAAAACAAAATTCATTGTGTTAAAATGTGCAAAGTGAACATCAAACCAATAAGAAAGTAGAATATTAAGAATTACAATGGTTCAAACCAAACAAGCTTGAAAGACTAAGTAGTAAAATGAAATCAAATTTGATAATGAAATAGAAAAGATTACCAATTGACTTCATGCAATACTGCCAACATAGTTGCAATGTTGCCTTTGACCTCCAAAACGATACTTCAACAGCATAATGCCATGTAAAGTCATTGGTATGATCATGGTTGATAATAAACAACCATGCTTGTAAACGGTGGTTGCCATCCCACACCATGAACATCTTGCTAAAAAAAACTTTGAGATCTTCATCATTTTGTAGTTTTTTTTCAAACGTAGCATTAGCCCGCAGCCAATTGTCACTCTACAATTCACAATATCATCCATGATGTCAACTGTCTTCCCTTCATTGTTCTCCAAAGCCACATAAAAAACTCCATTCCCTTCCATATAACCACAAGTAACAAAGTGTATAGTTAGATTCATGACATCATTTTTCAAAAAAGGTCTCATAACCAGCAAAGAAATCATACAACACAAAGGAATATTGATTTTCGATTTCGTCTGTGGTTGATACTTCAAGTGTTCAAGACGACAAAAAATGTTGATAGTCTCCTTTTTCAATAAGCCATGCAATTCTACCTCCAACTGATCTTCAGAAAGAGGTTGAAGTAAAGCACCTAATCCTCGTGCTTGTGGATTTTTTTTGGAATCAACATCTCTGAAATGATATGTAAATGAAGATTAGAAGAAGTTGTAGCTTCTTATATGCATTGTAGAATATGTAATTGAACACCTCAGCCGTTAACAATTGGAGTGTAGAAGGGCTGAAAAATTTCAACATTAGAGCAATTTCCGCCCAAACATGAAAGCCAATCTAAATCTATAAAAGCATGGCCGTTAATGGCAGGGGTGTAGGAAAGCTAAAAAATTTCAACATTTGAGAAATTTCAACCATAATACAAAAGCAAATCTAAGTCTCTAAAAGCATGGCCGTTAATGGTTGTGGTGTAGAGGGGTTGAAAAATTTCAGCATTACAGTAATTTCAACCAAAACACGAAAGCAAATCTAAGTGTCTAAAAGCATGGCCATTAATGGCTACGGTATAGTAAGGCTCCAAAATTTCAGCATTAGACAAATATGTAGCATCTAGTAAAGCAAATTTGAGTTTTTAAAAGTGTAGCTGTTAACAGCTGGGGTGTAGGAAGGTACTCAAAATTTGAGCATTAGAGCAATTTCAGCCATGTAGTGAAGCACATTTGAGCCTCTAAAAGCATGGCCGTTAACGGATGGGGGTCTAGGAGGGGTGAAAACTTCAGCTGTGGACTAGTTTTTGAGAAAACGGAGGAACTCATTTTAGCCTTCAAAAGTGTGGCCGATAACGGTTGGGGGTCTAGGTGGGCTGAAAATTTTAGTAATGAAGTAGTTTTGAGAAAACGCAGAATCTCATTTCAGCCTCCAAAAGTGTGGCTGTTAATGGTTAGTGGTCTAGGTCCCTAGGAGGGCTAAAAATTTCAGTAGTGAACTAGTTTTTGAAAAAATGGGGAATCACATTTGAGCCTCTCAAAGCATGGCTGTTAACAGCTAGGGGTCTAGGAAGGCTGAAAATTTCAGCAATGAACTAGTTTTTGAAAAAATGGAGGAACACATTTGAGCCTTTAAAAGCGTGGCTGTTAATAGCTGGAGGTCTAGGAAGGTTGAAAATTTCAACAATGAACTAATTTTTGAGAAAACGCAGAAATTCATTTGACCCTCCAAAAGCATGTCCATTAATGGTTGGGGGTCGAGGAGGGCTGAAAATTTTAATAATGAACTAATTTTTGAAAAAACGCAGAATCTCATTTGAGCCTTCAAAAGCGTGCTTGTTAACGGCTAGGGGTCTAGGAGGGTTGAAAACTTCAGTAGTAAACTAATTTTTGAGAAAATAGAGGAACACATTTGAGCCTCTGAAAGCGTGGCCATTAACGGCTGGGGGTTTAGGAGGGCTGGAAATTTCAGTAGTGAACTACTTTTTGAGAAAATGGAGGAACACATTTGAGCCTTTGAAAGCGTGGTTGTTAATGGTTGGGGGTCTAGGAGGGGTGAAAATTTTAGTAGTAAACTAGTTTTTGAGAAAATGAAGGAACACATTTGAACCTCCAAAAGCGTGACCGTTAATGGCTGGGGGTCTAGAAGGGTTGAAAATTTTAGCAGTGAACTAGTTTTTGAGAAAATGGAGGAACACATTTGAGCCTCCAAAAGCATGGTTGTTAATGGTTGGGGGTCTAGGAGGGCTGAAAATTTCAGCAATGAACTAGTTTTGAAGAAAACGGCAGAACATGTTTGAGCCTGTAAAGGCATGGCCGTTAACAGCTAGGGGTTTAGGAAGGCTGAAAATTTCAGCAGTGGACTAGTTTTTGAGAAAATGGAGGAATACATTTGAGTCTGTAAAAGTGTGGCTTTTAACGGCTAGGGGTTTAGGAGGGCTGGAAATTTCAGTAGTGAACTAGTTTTTGAGAAAACTCAAAAACTCATTTGAGCCCCTAAAGTGTGGCCGTTAATGGCTGGGGGTCTAAAAGGGCTAATAATCTGAGCAGTGATTTAGTTTTTGAGAAAATGGAAGAACACATTTGAACCTTCAAAAGCATGGTCGTTAACGGTTGGGAGTTTAGGAGGGTGTACAAATTTCAGAAGTGAACTACTCAAACATATCAAGGAAAAAAATTTGCATCCTAAAAGTGTAGCCACTCATGGTTGGATTATTCTAGTATTGGAAACCCTAAATTGAAATCTGAAGAAAGCATGGCTATTAACAAAAGCCCATCGTGAAGTTGAAAAAAATAAGAGCATTTCAGCAAATTGTAATCTAACATAAAAGTAGACTAAAGCTTACAAAGCGTAGCCGTTAACAACTCAGGTCCAAGAAGGCAATCCAAAGTCAAGCGATGCACCTAAATTTGCTTCATTTTGTGCAATTGCTGTCCCGTCATTTGCTTTGTTTAGTGGTTCTTTATACCTCCCTTGCCGCTCAAACTCTGTTGCATCCTCACCCTCCTCCATGGTAGTAGCTTCTCCTTCTTCTATTGATTCTTCTTCTTCTTCCTCATCGGAATGTTGCCTTGGCACCTTCGGAGGCAACACAAGGTTTAGGTTGAAAGTAGTCTAAAAAAAAAAAAAAAAATAAGGAAGAGATTGGTAGATATACCTCAAAGGAATCTTCTAAATAACTTCTTTAATTTTGAAGATTTTGAGCCAAAAAAATTTATACCCATAGATTCTATGCATCAAATTCACTCTAATTTTTTTCAAGATTTTTGGACAATTCAACAATTTTACAAAATTCGGCAAAAATTGCTAAAAATAAAAGTGCTAGACTTTGACTAAAATTCTTCAAAATCGGAAGATTTCAGGAAAGATTCCAAGATGTTGTTTTAGTTTTTAAGCTGTAAAAGACTCAATATGTATCCATTTTTTTATATCCTACACATTGTTGAAATCAGGCTTCCGATGCGCAAAAAATGATGCAAAATTGCTAAATTTGCATCTAAGAAATAATTTCATATATATACAAAGGTAATGGCACTTGGGATAGTTATTTCCTTACCATTTCCTTTGTACTTCTATGATCTGCCTCTAACTCCCATGCTAGTAGTGCTTGTTGTTGTTGTTGTTGTTGTTGTTGTTGTTCTTCTTCTTCTTCGTCTACTTCTTCCTCTTCCTCCTCTTCGTTAATGTATTAATCTCAATTACAACAACTAGAGGCAATACCTGGTTGAGCTTCACATGAAATGGATTCAGCCTCTACAATATCTTCCCTACTTGCTTCACATGAAACAATACCTTCATATGTTAAATTCCTTGTTGTGTCCGATAAATCAACTGTAGTGATTCGAGGCAATCATCTAATCATTCTAGCTCTTAACAATTGTCTTTGACTCGAATAACGAAAACTACTTTTCCTCCTTCTATTTCTCCTATCCTCACTTGGAGTGTCCAATGCTAACAATGGAGGAGATAAGTTTTCATGCATCTAAAATAATCAACTAGCAATGCATTACAATATCAACGTCCTTAAAACTACATTACAGACACTCTTTGGAACATGCATTTCTACATACTACTTCATTCTACTCTACAAGCTTTTATATTCTAGGAGACTTTAGAAGCTCTTCTCTACACGATTTAAATTCTATTTCATTATTAACTGACGGTTTACGTAGTTTGCTATTGATAACATAATCAAATACAAGATTCTTAAGCAATCTCCAAATATGAAATTATAATTGCAAGCATGTCGTGGATCACCATCTCCTGTCAGTGCCCGTTCATGCATTACTAATATGATCTTACAAAGATTGATATGTCCTTTTTAAATTAATGCCATGCAGTACGTTGCCTTCCCTACTTCTATTTCAAATATTCTTCATATACTTTCCTCTGTATCAAATCTTTATATAATACGTAATAACAAGCCCTCACATTATCAGTCCAAATTCAAATTTCAATTCATCCATTTGGAATGACCCTTCTTTATATTTACAACCCTTACACTTTCAAATACAATTGCTTGCTTCTTCTTCCTTTTCAGTATTATTGCTTGCTTACTCATTTCTTTAATGCTTCACTATGGCTAGTATTGTTGCTAAAGCTCATGAGGTCCCATTTGTTTTACCTTTAGGAAATGAAGGTTACGTACATGTGCTTGTCTATCTCCTTCATGTCCGCTTTGGATTCTCCCCTTCTTCTATCATTGTAGAAGAAGAAATTCAAGGTGACTATAGTATTGTTAAAGAAACTATCTTGCAAGCAAGATGTAGCAATCAAGAAGGATTCTATTGACTTCTTCTAACAGGACGCTATAAAGTTTACGATCTCTTGTCTAAATTTTTGCCAATTTCGATTCAAATACAAACACCTGTTTTTGAGTCAGTCCAATGTTGAACGCCCATTATTACGACTAGGAAAAATAGAATCTCTAGATAGTGGATGTTCCCAAAATGATATTTTGTTCACTATCAACAATGTCAAATGTGAGTCTCTAGAACTAGTCATAGAGTTATCTAGTGATTGGAAGGCAAGACTCAAATTAAAGCTTGTCAACCTTCCTCTTCAAATGCTGCTTTGCCATCTACAGTGGATTCATTCATTCCTACTACCTTCTGCACTATTCCTAATAGTCCTGCATTGTCTGAATTTTCTCGTCCTCCTTTTCCTCCCAATCATTACGATTCTCTAAGTGTATTACAATGTCTTTGTAAATTATCTTCTATGCCCCGATCACAGAATGAACTTGCTCAAATTGATTTTGATTCCATTGAATATCAAAAGGTTCAATTTCTCCCGCCTTGTTTTGATGGGAATGTTCTTTTTGAGTTGCCGCCATGTCGTGGATCTACATGTGGGGCTACTGGTAAATGCACATCTCTTATCGTTCCTCCGGGATCGGTTTAGCAGTTTTAGGGTTTTTGTGTCATTGAGGGTTTATTGTTTTAGGGTTCTTCCTCGGAAATCGAGGGATTTGTCTTCCTATGACGCTTGCATCCTTACTATTGGGTTTAGGGTAGTGAATTTGTGAATCGTTTTGAAAAGTAATGGCTTCTTCAGTAGGATCAGAGGAAGAGCTTATGGACTCTTCTGAAGACGACCTTGAGCTCAGGGTTGACATGACGTCCGGACGCGGACGCTGTGTCCGCAGCGTCCGCTGACATTCGCGTCCCGGCGGACGCAGCGTCCGCCTGTCCCCCGTTCGCCCGTCCGCCCCGTCCGTCCGTCCACCCGATTATGGCCGTCCGATCAACGCGCGGACTGATCTGGTCCACACGATTTGGGCGTCCGCCTTGGGCCGTTCGCCCCGTCCGTCCGCCCCACCCCGCCCGTCCGCTTTCCGACGGCGGTCGGGACGCTGCGTCCGCTAGCGTCCGAACGTCCGGAAAACGGACACTATTTTGGGGCGGACGTTGACATTCGTCAACCCTGCTTGAGCTGGAGGACGAAGAACCTCTACTTGACAAGAGGACAAAGAGGAACAAGACAACTTCAGGCCAATGTGTGCTAGTGCATATTGCACCACCACTGCGTCTTCCTCCAGTAATTGAATCCAGCCAACCAAACCTCGCGTGGGTGCTAGGGCACTACATGCCAGTCCAACTGCAATTCCAAACTGCGTGGATCTCAGGACCACCAGTAGTAATTCCAAATGTGTGGGCTGGATAGAATGCACTTGCCCTTGTAGAAGACATTGACGATTGCAATGCTCGAAGGAAGCAAAAAGCTCATTACGATTTGGTCAGTCGCCAACGTGCCCTTGCAAGAGTGAAGCCAAACCGAGTTTTTGTGTTACCAGGCTACGAAGTGGATACCACATGCGAAGGGAAAAATGCTTGGGATGAAGCTTTGCGCGACCTGGTTCTGAAATGTCTAGACGTAAGTGTGGTGAATTGGTCTAAGCATGAGCCATACATGCTGCAAAAGCTCAGAGCTGCCTTGGACAACGAGTTTGAGTACTTGGGGAATCTGTTGAGTATGGTGGGATTTAGGTTGGCCATGTCGAGGTACCTAAAGGTAGAAAGATGTCGCCTGAAGAATCGATATTTGAAGGGAATTGACACTCCTCCTCTTCATGTCAACAAATTGGAGTGGGACCGCCTGAAGGACTATTGGAACACGGACAAGTAGAAAGAAAAGGCGGGGAAGATGGCTATTGCACGATAGAGTGTGAAGAATCTGTTGTTTGTGGAGAGGAGAGAAAATCCGGTCGCCCGCCCTCAACAGTAAGTGTCCAATATCCTTGTTGAGTTCTGTTATTTAATTGTGAAATGCAAGTGTGTGTAGGTTTGAGGGTCTGCGCAATGGATTCTTATCTTGTGCTTAGTGGACGAAGATGAAATACAACTTACTGTAATGTTGACAGGGAGGAGGTTCCAAGACAAGTAATGGCATAATGGACGATGGCGAGGGGAGTGTTTCAAGTGCATGGCCAAGACTAGCTTGCACTGTGAGTTCCCCTTCTAGTTTAGTGGTAAATTGTTTTGTTTGCGTGTGTGAGGATTGGGGCTATTTGATAAGTGGATTCAGTTGTCCGGTAGGGTATGTGGTAGGGGACTTCCACCTATCTAGATGTGGCAAGCAGTCGCTAGTTTTTGCTTGTCACATCAGTGGATGCACTATATTGCCAAATGCATGAGAATTGGCATCATTGAATATCATTTGAAGCATGACGTGCCCTTGTGCTGTGTTAGCGGTCTAGGGTGCAGTTGCATTGTTGTACTTGTTCAGTCGCGTTGTAGTCATACTCAAGTTGTCTTGAGTCATATTTGAGTCACACAGTCATTCAAGAGTCATTTAAGAGTCATGGTTATCTAAATCACAAGACTTTCGAGCACGCAGTCGGGGATTCATTTCCGTTCCCAAATTTTTTTGGATTTTTTTTCTTCCAATTCTTTCACAGCACAATGGATTTGTCCTTCCTCGTCTCTCCTGGATATAGGGTGTAGGATGTACCTTGATTAGTGACATATGTAATGGAAAAAAAACTGAGCTGTAAGTAGCCAATTTTTTATTTTTGTGTGCATCTTCGTACTCCAAGGATGGTTGTCATAGTGGATGGACGTCCAGTTTGCCCGTCCCAAGGTTGATATGACGTCCGGATGTGGACGCTGTGTCCGTAGCGTCTGCTGACATTCGTGGACGCCGTCCGCCCCGTTCGTTCGCCCCTCCCCACCCTGTCCGCCCCATCTGCCCCGTTCGTCTGCCCGCGTCCATCCTCCCATCTACCCGTCCGCCCCGCCCGTCCGCCTTCCGACGGTGGGAAGGACGCTGCGTTTGGACGTCCGGGTTACGGACGCTATTTTGGGGCGGACGTAGAGATTTGTCAACCCTGGCCCGTCCATTAGAGGTCCCGCCTGTCCGATACAGTCAACACATAGTTGACTTTCTGATAACAGAAAAATAGGCCATGTGGATGCCATGTGGATTAAGGAACGGACGAACGGACGGACGAGATTGTCAGGGTGCAGACGAGATCGTTCACGCCCTGGATTTCGCATTTCGAGGTGACGTGTCATTCCACAAAATTGCACAAGTTACAAAATTAAAGCCGTCCGGACCGTCCATCCGCCCGGTCCGGTTTGCCCGTTCGTTGGTCCCGTCCGATGACCCTAATTTGCCCATTATGACAACCATGACCCCAAGACGCACACATAGTCACATACCAATTTCCAATTTTTTTTGTTGTTAGTATTGTGTCACAAATACCACAATTTTCACTGAGCTTCAAAATATTGTAAGTATGTGCGTTCAGCAGTGCTTCTTTGTGTTCCCTTTTTTTTCTCAATATTGCTGTGTCGACTTCACATCATGAAGTTACTTTGTCAATTGGTAATGCCCACCTCTGATGGTACACTAGTAGTTCTCATAGTTGAAGTCATTGGGGATGACCCTCCCTTGTTTGCAGTTGTGGCTTAGTCATTTCCTAGTCACTATGCAGTATCAGTCATATTTTGCGTCTTTAACCTAACTCGGGGTCTTGTAACCTTATTGTCATGTACATGTCTATGAATAGGCGGGAGGAACAGGTGACTGAAGTTGTTGGGAGGCCATGGAATTATGGAGGAAGAACGTTGATGTGAAGCACCAACAATTCGTAGCAACTTCAAGAACCACTTCTGAGGCCATAGGTGAATTGCGTTCAATGTTCTTCACCTTCATGAGGAATTCAACACATGTGGATGAATGGAGTCCCTCCAAAAGTGGTGCACTAGAATAGAGAAGAGGGCCTTCTACCAAACCACGGAAGAAATCGGGAAATTGGGTGACTGCAGCGGCTGTTGACATAACCTTGTCTGAGGATGAATTTCACTTGGACCCTCGTGAAGCCACACGGGGGATCCCACTTGAAGCCCAAGTAGTTGACCTTGAATGCATGCCCAAAGAGTAGAAGGTGGCTGAACAGGTTGTCAATGAATCAATGACTGAAGAAGTTTTGGTCTCTGAAACGCAGGTAGACCCGCAGCTAATGACGAAGGTAGTATTGGAGTCTGTTGTGGAGGTTGACACTCCATCTTTGCTTCTTCGGTCAGCTCCAGCGGCACCAATAGTCTTGCACTTACAAACAACTACCAAAATTGCGGCCCACTCTCCCAAAGGACATGAAGAGATCTCAGCAATTGAACAGCAACCGCTGGTGGGCGAGGATCCTACCGAGGGAAAGCGGGAGCTGGGTACGCCTGATAATAGAGGACCTTCACCGGCACCTTCTCCGGCAAACATCGCCGATGTGGCAAGGAAAGTAGAGGAAGAGGACGGTGACGCCAAAATTGGAACACGTCAAGCAGAGAGGAATACAACAGATGTAGAGGAGGTTACTGGGGAGAGGGCAAAGTCAGTGGAAGCAGCCGCAGGGGCCCCATCGCCGTCACAAAAAAAGTCTAAGAAACCACCAAAGTCGCCATTGAAGGCAGGGTTGACACGACGTCCGGATGCGGACGCTGTGTCCGCAGCGTCCGCTGACATTCGCGGTTTCGGCGGACGCAGCGTCCCCCTGTCCCCCGTCCGCCTGTCCACCCATCCGCCCCGTCTGCCCGATTACGGCCGTCCGATCGACGCGCAAACTGATCTGGTCCGTACGATCTGGGCGTCCACCTCGTCCGTTCGCCCCGCCCGTCCGCTTTCCGACAGCGGTCGGGACAGTGCGTCCGCTAGCGTCCGGACGTCTGGAAAACGGACGCTATTTTGGGGCGGACGTTGAGATTCGTCAACCCTGATTGAAGGTATTTACCCCGCCCGGTATTTGTCCAGTAACGTCAAGTGAGGTGAGACCTTCCGATACTTCTTGCCTCATGCTTGAATTTAGAAACCATGGTCACTCAAAATTAATTATTTTTAATGTATATGGTACATTGTTAGATTGTAGTATGTTATCTAAATAGAACCCAAACCCTGCAATTCAAAGTACCATTTGAACTGCGCTTCGAAGAGTAGTATTTTGATCATGGTTAAAGCCCTTCCTTTGTTGATGCTTTAGCAATTACTGTGTGGGCTTCTGGGGTAGCAGTAGTAAGCTTGTAATCAAGACAATTTTACTTTTTAGTTGAATTTTGTTTTTTAAGTGTGAAATGGGTTAATTGTTTGAAAGTTTTGAGTAATTAAGTGTGAATGTGGTGTTATTTGAAGTTAAAATGTGAAGAGGCTTTTTAATTTAAGTGGTTGTGGATTTGGACGGGTTTTCTTAAAAAAAGAGATTGGAAGGGGTGTTTGTAATGGATTGTGATAAATAGTCTCTCCTCTCATTCTTTTGTCTCTCTCTTTTTTAATTTCTCTGGAATTTTTGGGATGTGAGGTCTTGCTTTCTTGTGTGTTGTATTAATTATTAGAATCTTACTTGTTTTATTTCAAGTTGTTTTATTCACTCAAGTGATAGTGTTTTTTGCTTCAAGCATAAAGTTTAATTTTAATGTTACATTGCCGTGAGCAATTTATGAATGTCAAATCAATTAAATTGAATAAATATAATTTAGCACTCATTTTAAATGATGAATAAGTATTCTTTGCCTTGAGCAATTTATGAATAGGAATCTCTTTAAGAGAATTTATGTGTCAATGCTTAGAGCAAGATTTGTCATAGAGAGAAATAAAATATTAAGTTAGTGATTAACTTAATAATTCCAGTGATTGGAAATTATTTGTGAACCAGGGATTGGTTTGAGATTGCGTGATCCAAAGATTGGATTCTATTTTGGAATTTAACAATTAACCAGTAATTGGTAATTATTTTCATTTGAAGGATTGGAATATCTTTGTATCACAAATGGACATATATGTTTGAAATAAAATTAAGGATTGAGATTTATTTTGAGTTGGAATATGAGTTTACATTTCAAGTGAATAGAAATCATTAGACAAATAAACAATTGTTGTACATTCTAAATTATGAATGATTATTCATATGATAAATAAATGGTATTTCAATTGAAGACATGTATACATGATTGCATGATTGTATGTTTGCATGTGTATTTAAATTCTTTTATTAGAGATTGTATGTAGTGGTGTGAATTCAATAAACATAACTTAGACTTAGTATTACAATTAAGAAGAGAAAGCTTCAAGATAATATGGTGATGCAAGCGAGGAAAGCTTAAAGCTGAAGATCGTGATGTTTGATAATATATCCTCATTATGGAGTTCCGAGCGTAAAAGGCGGGTGGAGGAGTTTCCGTTTACAGCGTCATTGCCGAGTCCTCTACATCGAACCTTGCAAGACATGTCCAATCCAAAACAATTGAAAAATCTTTTGAAGCTTTCGGTTCAGTTTGCTAACCTTCATGAAGAAATAGGCGGATCGTCTAACCCCGATGATAGTGCTACTGCTGTTCCAATGAGTCCACTTGCAGATCCAAAGAATGTTGTACATATACTTGATACAGCTTTCAAGATGACGATGTCAGCTGAATTTTTAGCGAAAGTTGCTCCGACTTTTATGAATTTGGCCAAGGAGTTTTCTTTCATGGCACCAGAGATGTTGAAAGGTGCTATAGCATTTCAGAATCTCACGAAGACTTTCGGACCACTTTTCGAAGAAAGAGATGTTCACATACTACAATTGGTGGAATATGAGAAGAAAATTGCTGACCTTGAAGGAGTGGAAGCAAGGTGCAAAGTGTTGGAGTTGAAATTAAAGATTTCGGAGAGTGAGGTTGAACATTTAAATCAATAATCATCAAGGCAAATGGAGGAGTTGATGAAGATGCATAAACGGATTGCAGAATTACAAGGGACCTCCAAAAATCCAAGTGAGGTTGCAATCTCACTAATGATTGTACTCGGAGACAGTCAAGAGAGTCAAGAGAGTGAAGATAAGCTCTCTCTTCCTTTTGATAAGGCCGAAGCAAGCGACAACCCTGCCATTGTGAATGTACAAGAAAGTCACGACATGAGCATGTTAAAAGCGACACAACAACCATCAATGGAAAAGCTTTCATCCGTTTATGTGAATGCAGAGACGCAAACAGAGAGTTGTGACTTTGAAGAGTTGAAGCATAAATGGGAGGAGGCAATTGAAGCAAAAGGAATTGTTGAATCCGAGTTGAATTGATTGCAATTGGGCTTGGATTTGGAGAAGTTTATGCCATCTAGCGGCTTGGAGTCTCGATGGTTAGCATGGGTACAAAGACTCCAAGATAGACCCTCTGTAGTATCTCGAGCAATGGCAGGTCTTCAAATATTGGCAATGGAGTCGAATGAAAATTGCGATGCCATTTAAAGCTCTTTGACTTGGTTCAAGACTATGTTTGACTAACATCCTTCTGAGGGATATATAGAGATCACATGTTGGGGAGACATGGATGCTATGTTTGAGCGGTTAAACCACACAAAGAAGGACCAAGCTCCACCCATCAATTGGGCCTTGGAAGTAGAGGAAGGATGGGTTCCTTACAACACACTTTCAGCACACATCAATGTGAAAGACAAGCAAGTGGTGCATGCTTGTGATCCAGCCTCTCCAATCTTAGATGGTTGTTGTAGCCTTTGCCAAGGCCTCTTCGGACCGGAAGGTGCGGTAACCATGGACCAATGTCGCCACACTTTCCATGTCACTTGCATTGTGAAAGCATCACTCATTCGTTCGGTGTGTGCCGAGTGTCGTAGTCCATTGAGTGCTAGGTTCTACGAAATGTTTGGTATCTTGGAAGCTATGCCTCCAGGCCACGAGTACAATCGTTGGAATCTTCCTCTTGATCAAGCGCCGTACAAACTTTAAAATTATCAACATTGGGGGAAGCCAATCCGGTGGAATGCAAATGAACAGGGGCATGATTTGTACAAGGAATCTCAGCAACCATTGGATTTCAATGTGTGGATGAGTCACAATAGAGAAGTGGAATTGCGGGCTTGAGGAATCGTAGATGACGCGGCCCGTGAAATGTTTTGTCGCAACATAGGGGGACATTGGAGCTTGCAACACAAAAAGTTCTTTCGTTTTCTAGATAAAAAAGTGGAGAGAGGACCAGAAGACAGTTGGGTGGAGGTGAACCATGGAAAAGAGTTCGATGAGCAGTATAAGGCATACGACCACACCCTCGTAGGTAGGGCCTTTCTATTGTCGAAGTTGGAAGAGGCTGCAAAAGTTCGTGTTGTCTACGATACAAATGGATAAACAAGTACATGACATTCATCTGTAGATGTGGCAGCAGCATTTGATAGGCGCATTGGCGATATTATAGGGCATTGGAAGGCTTTCTTATTGGATGGAGACTGCCTCACAGTATGGCAAGGGAAAGGAGATGATGAAGTTGTTCAAGCGATGATAGATCGTGTGGAGAGCAACTTGAAAACCTTGAAGGCAAACAAAGTTGATTTATCACCGAAAAGAAAACAAAAAAGGAAGTGTAAAGAGGATGATGACTTTTCTCCGGAAACCAAGAAACAATTTCATAAGGTGGACATCAAAGTTCAATCTGGAGGGCAAATAGTCCGTCCAAGTCAACAACGGTCAACTCGTCAATCATCTGCTAAACTCCTCGGTACAGCAGATTTTCCTTTTGTTTTGGGAGAAGGTAGTGGTCCATCCGGTGGAAAGTAGGATTTGAGGAGAATTTTGTTTTTTAAAAACAATGGTCCTTTCATTGTTTAAAAACAAAAAAGAATGTGAAAGATTTAGATCTTAAAAAGATCGTATAGGATTCAATAGTGATGTTGGAACTATGTTTTCATGTATTTTGTTTATACATATATATTTATATATAAAGATGCTATATTTTCATTTGCGTATAAAAATATTTTTATATGTACATCTTATTTTACGTGGATGCATTCATTTCTGATTGTGTAACATTCAAATTACATAACAATATAAAATTTTCTAATGACTAATGGCAATGCGAAGTCCGCCCCGTCCGCCCTGTCTGGTCTGTTCGCCCGACCGCCCCGCCCGTCCGCCTTCCGACGACGGCAGGGACGCTGCGTCTGCTAGCGTCCATGCGTCCGGACGTTCGGAAAACGGACGCTATTTTGGGGCGGACGTTGAGATTTGTCAACCCTAATAAGGAAGTAATGAAGAAGTCATTTTTAGCGACAAGTAAATGAGAACTCATTTTCCAGTCACATCGCAGTCATGTCCAAGACAAATGCAAGTCGTCCTACAGTAGGACTATATGTGGAATGACTTTGATGTATTATTTGCGCTGTGCCTTGATGTATGTTTTCTAATTGGTGGCCTGCTTATTGTATCACTGCGGAGACGAAGTATTTCTTCTAAATCCATAAGCGCACAAGCAAAAAGTGGCGGTGGGTAAGATTAGTGGATTACCGAGGAAACATAAATACCACTGGAACGACATTTCCGAAACATGGTTCAAGGTGGACGTCCATGATATTTTGCAGGGTGAGGTGGCACTCATGTTTCCTAATGCCCAAGCTAACCAAGAAGTTATCAAAGATGTAAAAGGGTCATGTACCATATGGAGCCAGAAGTACCTAAAGATGACAATGTAAGGTGGCTTTTCACACTCTGTTGTTTGACATTGTGTACATATAAGCTTCTATTTTTTTGTACAGTCTTCCATAATGAATAGAGTACTCTGAATGCACCTTTTTTTGCATTGAAGGCCTTTCTTTTATATTGGGCCCCTTCCCTATTGCATTGGAAAAGGATTGTGGAATGTATGAGGTCTAGTTTCTTAAACCCATCATGTTGCCGGTCATGGCTTTCTTTGCATTCACCGTAGGAGAGTGCTAGAGTGTTAAGGGCTACGTAGACATGTTAAAGGCATAATTAGATTAGAAAGCAAAGGTAGCCCTCCATTGAAAACATAATTGCATCGCATATATAAGTGAGTAATGACTAACAAGAGCCTTGTCAAGAATAGAGGAGAGAGAAAATGACATGGAAATTACTAGGAAATGACTTTTCTTGAGATCGTGTGGATGCTTTAACAAAATCGGCTAACTTCAGAACGACTCTCAGGTGACTGGAAGCGAGAAGAGTATGAATAACTCTATAAGAACTATAGAATGACTCGTATTGTCGCCACGTGTCAACCAACATTGCATCTAGCATATGCAAATGACGACCTACAAATAACTCTATTGTGACTTAGAAATGACTCGTTAATCAACTACGTGTGAACAAGGATATTTGTCATCCCCCTAAACCAACTACAAAATAACTCCACAATGACTCGCAAATAAATCATCACATCACCATGTGTCAGCAACCAAAAAAATTTCCATACCCATTGAATGACTCTAAAACAACTCACCCTAAACTTAAAAATGACTTCAGGAAATTACCACGCAAACCATTTGGAGCACATTTTGTGACTACAAAATGACTTTGAAATAGCTATAGAGGGTGCTATGTGTCAATCCATGTCCACTTGCCAATGACTCCATAGTGACTCTAGAGTGACTCCAAAATTGTTGACGTCATACCGCTTCTCCAAAATTTTGGAGTGGAATGGGCAACTGCCCACACTTTCTAAACCAATTGCCCGAAAATCACAAGTGCCACGTAGACCTTGTTATCCCTTTTTCATCCAAGATGGTGATAATACATTGCCAGTCACTACAGTCACACACTCGTCCACAATGACTGCAAGTCCGGAAGTCATGATGCAGTCGAAAATGTCCTAAATGACTATTGTGTAGTCATTTATTGTAGTCATTTATTCACTGTTTTTTTTGTAGTGTTAGGTAGCACCAAGTCATGCATGTCTTCTAGTTTCTCATACGAAATCAACGAAAATTGAACTTAGACTACCTGAATGAGATAAACAACCCCTTACAACCAACCGCAAAGTTCATGACTTGGTGTTCAATATGGCATGATTTTATGTATATTAATGAAAACATTGATACCCCGAATTCCAACTCATGTTGATTAAGGACTTTGTATGTCACTACACTTTCATTTTAATAGAAATTGCACTCAATAACTAATAATTCCAATATTTGTCAACCTAAATTATCTACAGAAAATCCATTTGTATTGGTATCAAAATCAACAATATTATTTTGGGAGGGTCCAAAACTCCCAAAATTTTGAATATAACGTTTGCTTTGCTTTTGTTGTCTTAATGGCTGCTTGGAGTTTTCTAATGGGATAATGTAGGAGTACCTTAAAAAGGTGAGGCTTCTACAACTCGTTGTGAATGAAACAACAAAATCCTAAGGTTAAACTGTTTCACTTAGCAAAGAAGTGCCAACAAGCAAGTAGGGAATCTTTGGCCAATTTTTTCCTCGATGAGAAGCCACTCCTATCTTCTTATGATGGTATTTTGTTTTTTTAGGGTTTAATTAAGATTCTTTGTTGTTATAGACTCTATAATAGATGTAACACAACTATTGTAGTCATATTGATGCACCCATTCATGGTTTGTTTATTAGGGTAGGATGTGAATACTAAACAAAGTCTCCTTTTGAAAGGGCTTACAAAAACAAAAAAATCACTATGAATTTTTAATCATTTACTAATACTAAATGTTACAAGAGGAGGACTCTTTTAGAACTGTAAATTTTATGCCAATATCTATTTCACTTTCGGTAAGTTTGTTCACAACTTATGCATTACACTTTCCAAACATGTATTGTCCATGCCTTGCTATCTTAAAGAGTTGAGTAGAAGGTGTTCATTGCATCCAAAAGTCGTGTGACTCACATGCATTTTTTTTAATTTGATTTCATTTTCATGTGATTCCTTAGATTCACTTGAACTTGAGAGGATCAATGTCTTTTAAGCTTTGCTGTGTAGCCAAGCTTGACAGCTCCAGTGTGATTTACACACTGCCGCCTGAACGGAGAGACGGAGCCGATTCTGAGGACCCCAAATCCCGGGCAGGTAGCCCAGATGCCTGATGTTCTTGCACAGCTGCAAAGCTCAAGACAGCAATTCATCGTCCCACAGTCAAACAAACTGCAAAATTGGTACGTTCATGGAATCCCTGTTGCACTTCTCTCGTCAAACCATATTTCGGTTTGTGATTCTGTGGTGCTAATCACTGATTCCTTGGGTGCTCATTTTCTTGTTTCTTGCAGTCACTACCCAAAAAGTTTGTGCAAGATCACGCTGGCAAGGTTGGAGAATTGGTTACCCTTCGAGTTCGGACATCAAGTGGAAGATCCTCAAGGTCATGGCTTGCGCTTTGCTGCGTTGCTGCGACATTGAAAGTGGCCATCGTTGGTGGATGGCCTGCTTTTGCTTTTGACAACCGTCTCAAGCTGGAGATTTCGTGGTTTTTGTTCTCAGGGAGGATGCAAAATCAGAGTTTGAAGTTCATGTATTTCGAGGACCCCGAAAGTTTCCATATTTTCCAGACCAGGGAGAACGTTCTGACGAAGTTGAAGAAGAAGAAAATGTTTCTTCTGACTCAGAAAAAGAAGAAGAGACCAACAGTCCATCCCGTCTCGCTTCTCCTTTGCACCAGCAGGATGAGCACAATCAGGCCTTCCGCAGGGATATTGGAGAGGAGAATCCTGCGCCATTCCAATAGACCGGAAATCCCCGTGTGTCGCCTCGCTTCTCCAAACGATTGAAGGCCTCGTACATCGGAGGATCTTCTGGGGAACTACATGCAGGACAATTTGTGAGTTTCATCTGTGCTAGCAGCCTCAATTTCAAAATTACTGCAAAATAATGAATCTTGCACATTGCCTTCTCGATCTTGACACTCTGCGAAATCATCAGATTGAAAGTGGTGATATATTAGTCATTGAAGTTTGCCCTTTTATCATTTTGGCTGCAACTGATAGGACTTCTTACAATTTCTATCCACTTTGAAAATTTCATTTGGACCTTGATTTGATTCTGCATTTTTCTTTATACATCCAGGAATTTCCAAATCCCTTCATAAGGACCCATGGCGAGCACGTTCACGACAGTCAGACTCCAAGGTATACATGAAAATTCTCGAAATTATGTTGTGACTTCTCGTCGCAGTCCAAGAGATCTCTTCATTCAAGGTATTTTTCGCTCCTACTGATTGGAGCAGATTTGTGCATGACAATGACTTAAAGGAAGGGCAGGAGTTTCAGTTTTCACTGATGGCAGATTCGTATTTTCTGGTTAGAAGAATTTCCCAGGCGAGTGTGGTTCAGGACCACAGACTTTGCACCTGAGTTGAACACTTCGAACTCGGTCCTGAAGACCAGAAGAGGACTTTTTCTTCCCCATTTTTGGTTAATTCTGATGCCGTTTGCACCGTTCAAACAAAAAATTTCTATTCCCATGGCGGTGGATTAGTTGAACTCAGAAAATATGTTGACATCCCTTTTTTACTGTGCACTCCCTTATGTTTTTAGGATTGATGTCTGACTGATAAGCTGGTTGCCGGGAGGTACTTTAGGAAGTGAGTGTTCGGGTCGGTGTGAGAGCTCATGCCGACACTTATCAATTTCACCCCAAATTTGTTTATGTTAGACTGTTTATCGCGTCAGTTCTTGTCTAAAACACCAGAAACTGACTTCAGCAGGTAAATGCCAGAGAGAGATCATTCTCGCTCACTGAACCTTCCTCTTCTTGAACTTGAAGTAGGGGTCAATGAGTTATTGCCTCTTTCCCGTCTTTTGTTATGTGAGCAAGTTAGAATTTTCTGCGGTTTGCCCTCCTGGATGCCCGAATTGTGAATTTCAGATGGCAGCATTCTAGTGTAACCAAAGAGGAGAATTTCATTACTGTAAGCAGGCTGTCACGGGGTAAATATTTTCAGATGTTTGATATGCTTGTGCACTGAGACGATCTCTTCAGTTTATTTCACAATTGCAACCCTTGTTACCAATCAACGGTGCCTATGACAGAAGCGAAGCATTATTAACAATGAATATTTTGTCATAATTGTGCGAGTATTGGATAAACAAGAGCTGATGATACTGGATTATGGATTCTGCAGCGGAAGAGGGCTTGCTTTGCGACAACAGCAACCATTTCTGAGGAAAATAGTGTGAAATATCATTGTGTCTCACCTTTTACATTGCACCAGCAACTTCAAACTTCAACAGGGCAAGGACAAGATTGATTTCTTCCAACTGATCCTCTTAGAATGATCTTGTGTCTTCGTACCTTGAGTAATTTGTGCCTATGTGATGTTGAAGTTGAGTAAGAACTTATTGCTGAAGCTTTTGTCAGCGGGAGTACCATTTACTTATCCAAGGTTTTTGCAATTCGTATGTCCAAAACATGAAAAGCTCATTCGAATACTTCTTGCCAGGATGATTTTAGGTGTAGACCTGGTTACATTCGCTAGTGCCGCAAGCTTGCCAGGTCGTGGCATCCACCGTGCAAAACCTTCAGCGACATTATTTTCCTTGGTATCTGAAATTAGGAGTAAAGGACGACACCCAGGTAACTAATGGAATTGACGTCCAGGGCATGGCGGGCTCTCAAGCACCTCATTCTCTACTTGACTTCGATCGGATCCTCCAAATCTTGAATCCTAAACCCAGCATATCACTTCTCAAGACCTTGAGGGGCTTGGATCCTCTTAGTGAATGATGATCCTAAGTATCTCTCCACGTACTAGCCATTATTGAATTCAACATTGACTACTGAACAAGTTTGCATCACAGACTAGCTTTGGCTCTCAAGCTTGACGACCCGGAGCTCAACCAATTGAAGAATGTAAATCCAACAGTTGGATGTCCAAATTCACTTGTGAATGGGCCATCTCATGTGGCGCCACTCCTCATGATGGAGAAAATTGTGCCCTGTTTCAAGTCTTAGCTTGTGGCTTAGCTTGTGAGTTTGGTTGTCTGAAAGCTAGGGCCGTCTTGTATGGACCATGTGGAGCCTATTGTAACGTGAACTGTGATTGGGTTACACCTTGAATGGCAATTGTTCTGGCCAGGATCAAATGAAGATTATGCCAGTTGATTTAGGAAGAATTGTACTTGGTGCTTGAAGCATCGGAGGGATACATTGAGCTTAGGGTTCCTAATTGAAGTCGTTAGTCATATGTGACGTTGTGTTTTTTCTGTGACGCTAACTGCAAATTGAATGCACTTATTTGCTGGCTGAACTTGGATATTATGCAGCCTCGCTCGTGACTTGCTTAAATCACTTACCAAAGAGTGTCTGTCGGTATTACTTGAAGATTACGCTCTGGATGCGCGTCTGGATGCCTTTGTTCGACCTAGGTTGTCCCACTCTGATGCATTTGTAATTTCCTTTCACAGCTTATTTTTATCTTGGCGATGCATAAGTTAGGGCTCTTGATATCTTAATCCCAAATGTGGGTCATGAATGACGACACACACTGCAGGCATAATTATGTATCTTGTTACTGCAACCACTTGTGCCTGTAGCGCAGTAGCTGTGTTGTCGAATCTTCTCGCTGCTCCAAAGTAGAGATTTATGGTTATATCGAGGATTTTGATTCCCATCAGATGACCAGACTATGGTAGAGCTGAATAACAAAGATCCTACACTTCAATGGTTGGCCTGTCGTCTGTATGTCCTGGGGCCCTTTTTCTTCAACGGACGTGCAATGGAGAGGCCTTTTTCAGTCTCGAAGCCTGAAAAGAGCTTGCAAAGCATGACCATAGATCCTGTGATACATTGTTAGCGTGTCTTAGTGGTGAAGTGGGTGACTAGGTTCAGTGATTAGAATATCAACGGCTGAAGAAACCAACCCTAGAGATTCGAAAGCCAAGTCTTTCATTAGAAATCCACTATACGTTCTTTTCTCTGATTGAGTTGCGCATGTACTGATACATGAAATTGTAATGTTGGTCATAATTAATGAAGGCTCAAACACAGAGCTACTATCTACTGTAAACGGTTCCATGCTAAGGTAGGAGGGTTGAACTCCGACAAGGCATCAAAAGTGATCATGACTCAGAGGTACATTTTGCTTTCTTCAATGTACCAACTGTGCACATTTCACGAGGTGGGCGCTTTCGATGACCACAGATGACCACTTTTTTTCAATTTCAAAAATTTGTGACTAATTCCACAAAGGTTCAAAAAATATGAAACGACTTGAGCTAGATGTCAATTCCACTTGTCTTTCAAGAAAAAATTTCTAAAAAAAAATT
This sequence comes from Pseudoscleropodium purum, assembly GCA_963969395.1. Lineage (NCBI taxonomy): Eukaryota > Viridiplantae > Streptophyta > Bryopsida > Hypnales > Brachytheciaceae > Pseudoscleropodium > Pseudoscleropodium purum. Next base: position 14,101,679 of record OZ017797.1, read on the forward strand.
CAAGATGTTTAACCTCCCTAGTATGCAGTTCCAGCCCTGAGATGGTTCATTTATGAACCTCCTACCTTACTCAGGAAAGCCACTAATAGAGACAAACAACCTCGTTCAATGTATTCGTTCAATTTTGTAGACGAACTAAAATCTGTTAACGTCCGCTGTTGTTTTCACTGATGAAATTGGTCGAGCGAGGCTTGCTGTAGCCCGCCATTCATTTATTCGAGACAATGAAATGTAGCAAATATTGCAATATGATGTTTGTTATTCAGGTCGGTACACTAGTATTTCTATCAAACTAAATTACAGCAAATTTTCTACCAAATCAACACAAAATTTGACTGAATAATTACAATGGAGGTAGAAAGGTGCAAATCTAGATCTATCCTAGATCCTAGATCAAAAATCTTGACATGTACTTGGATAGATGTTGGATAGATGTTGGATATATATATTTTTTTTTTATCATTATGTAATTTGATGATGAGAAATGCCTAAAAGATTACAAGGCCACCAAGTGGCTTCTACACTTAAATAATTTGTAGAAAATTTGAAATGTGAACTTCACTAGCAATCCTTGAATAACAAAGAGACTTAGGACAAATTTTTTTTGTTGAATTTATAGGTACAATCTAATCAAGAAATAATCTAGTGTGATTTTTGGTGGATTTCTTGAGAATGGAGAAGACACTTTGGGCCTTCACTTCACATCATCGTATCTTTTTTTCCACACCTCAAAATGATTTGAAAAAAGTTACATGTCAAAATCAAGATGATATGTATCGATCTACACGAAAAAATCAAAGTTTTTGAAGCACATTTAAGCATTCCAATTTAGCATATGTACAAGTAATTCTTAACTGAACACCTTTCATCAATCTTATCAATGGTGGCATTTTCTCAAAAATTGTGCAATTTTGTTGATCTTTTTTTATAGGAAGCTATATAAGTTTTGTTGCATTTCAATGTTGGCAATCATCAAAAATATTCTATACAAATATAGAATTATACTTGTTACAAGAGCTAGTTAAGAAAACAAGAACTATATTCAAACACCCTTGGTCCTTTAGGGGTTAAAAAAGCTACAACAAAATCTTCATGTAGGGATTATGTATGGTTAATATATTCTATATTAATATTCTATACTAGTCTTAGTAAATTAATGTAATATTATGTTAACTCATACTAAGGATATAGACTCAAAGAAAGAATTATGATTCATATGAATTAACCTAGGCATGAGAGAAATAATTAGGCTTCTAGAGGTCCGCTCCAAAGTAACATAGATAAGGTTTTCTACATTACTATCATCCCAACCACACTTTAAACTTTGCAAGAGATGACAAAAACTCAAAATATATTTATCAACATACAATAGGGCAAGAGATTACAAGGTGATATAATACAATTATTGAAGGTGTTTAATTTTTCAATTAAAAAAAATTAAATGGTTTAATATAACTTCATTTGTTTAATTGACAAATTAAACAAATGAAGTCAAAATAAATCCCATGAAGTGACTTTTGAAGCTAGTTATCTATAGCATCTAGCTTCAAAAGTCACTTACTTTACTTGTTGTGTTTGAAGATGAAAAGAGAAGCACTTTCTACAAGTGGGGTTGTAGTGAAGAAAACAATTCATATGGGATATGTAAATTAAGAACAATAGGAGCTCGACCATTCATAGAGAAGTCAAATGCAAAAATTATGTTCAAAGTCAAATTTCAACTTCATTTAGGTATAGTAGAATAATTATTTTGGAAAAACTTTGAACTAAACTAATGCAAGTAATCAAGTTGAATTTCATCTCCAAAAATGAATTTGAAGTTTTGAAACTCAAACTATAAGTTATGGACAAATTTGAGAGAGAGAGATTAGAATGGATATTTTTTTGACATTTCCAACACTTCTCTAGATTTTGTCCATAATTTTTTATTGGAGTCTGAAAAACTCAAATTAATTTTTGGAGATAAAACTCAGTTTCAATATCCAATTTTTTGAGCTCATAGTATTTTGAAAAAATTTATCCTACTATGCCTAAATGAAGTTTGAAATTGAATTATGAACTCAATTTCTACGATTTGACAATAAGTGGCCAAACTCTCAACTTCAAATTATCTCATAATCTTTGGAGATTAATGATGGACAATTGATTTCATTATATAAACAACCTCTTCATCCTTCATTCTTACCAAATGACAATGAGGTAAGTCTTCTTCATTACCATCAAAAAAAATTATTTATGATAGATGGTCATTAAATAATTTTGGACATTTGCTTTATTTTCCACAACTTGGTGGGAGTTCAATTAGCATCTAAATTAAAGATGTTCATCAATTATATAAAGGTGCATAAGAGTACCTAAACTTTTATTACTGAACACTTTAAACTTGGATTTGAAGCCATTGACAGCCCGACAGAAGCTTAGAAAGAATATTGTATGCATAGGTCAATTTCAACACCTTATTGCTGAAAGAGTTTAGTTTTTAGAGTTTGACAATTTGGCAATATGATTTGGATTTCTTGGCTTTTGGCACTTTGCTTCTTTTTTGCTTTTTTGACATTCCTGTTTTTGGATTGATTTTTTTTTATTCATATGTGAATGTGTTCCTTTATCAAAAAAATTTCAGGAATAATTTTTGGATATTCAAAATTAGCAACAATGAATTTTTTTCAAATTTTAGATTCAATCCAAAATTTCCCTAATTATTTCCAAAATTGACCTACACATATGGTAGGGGAAAAATAAATACTAAAGCCCCCAAAAGGTAAACCTTAAGGTCCTCTAAGGGCTATGGAGCAACCATCCAAAGGCCCAATTATTTCTTTCATGGCTTTTAAAAAGAATTTGGTGTTTTTTGGCCCAAAATTGCTTCAAAGTACCCAAACTCAAAGCAAGGCTAAAATTGTCATTTATATTTATTCATTATCAAATCCAACCATAGGATCTTTTATTTAACTTGTTAAAGTACATTTTCTTAAAATTTCACAATAAGTAAGCTTACGAATTGTAAGATCATGACCTTTGGATTTCAAAAAGAAGTATTTTCAATTCCTTTCAAATGATTAGGTTTCATCTTTCAAAAATTTTACACAAAAATATGTAGATCCTACAACTTATTGTACTCCATAATATATTGAAGAAATGAGTTGCAAATACACATAAATTTTCAACAAAAAATATTTCATATTCATGCTTAAAAAAATGAGTACAAAGAAGTTAATAAATTGTGATTCAAAATACTAAATTTTTAAGAATTTAGTTATGGAATTGAAAAATTCCAATTGCAATGGTTATAATGAACATAGAAATCAATCATTTACATCCAATGATTTTATATTTTTTTCAAACAAATTGAAAATTGAATTTAATAAAAGCCTTCAAAGTTTATTTTAGAGTAGAGATTCTATAATTGACCGCAACCTAAAACTCTTCATAACTTTCATCTTGTCGTTCAACATTACAAAAAATTTCAGGCCTCGGAAAGGCCACAAGTTTGGAACTACTTGCAACTACCTTGGTGCAAATAGAGAGGAATTCTGTATTTTTTTATTTTTTTATGAAAGCTGTTGATGTGGCACTATTTGTGCCACGTCAGCACCACATCAAGTTTTCATACTTTTTATTTTATTTTTTGTTATATATATATAATATAATATAATTTTTATTTTTTACTTTTCTTTTCATGTAACTACATTGTAGGCGGTGAAAATAGAATTCTTAATGGCCCTCCATAGGGCTCAGATTTTTCCTAATGAATGGAATGATTTGAAGCTTTACTTAAACAAACACATACACACACAGATATATATATATATATATCTGTGTGTGTGTGTGTGTGTAAATTTAAAAAACCAAGTTCAAATTTCTATTTCTTGAAAAAGTCATTTTTTGAGCTATATAGGAAAGAAACATTTTTGGATACATGGGCAATTTCATTAAAATGGTGGTATTTTGGATGCCATTTGTTCGATAGTGGCTTATTCCGAATGCCATTTGTAAAATATTTTCTACCACAGAGGAATACAACATTGCTGTATGTGTGCATGGAAGGTGTAGGTGTACCAAACTACTCACAAAACCAATAGAATTCACAACTCTGCCACCTTTTTTTCAAAAAAAAATCCCACATTAGAAGAGTTTTGGAGGGTCCCAAAACCTGTTTTGGACTTGTTCCGCTGCAGCTGATCCCCGTAGTGAGGGAAACGGCCCGCTGTTAGAATTTTCTTTTTCATAAAAATAAAAAAATTTAGTCTCCAAATGCAAAAAAATAATAAAATTTTTTTTTGGTCAATGACGTGGCAGGGTCTCGGCTACGTTAGACCATTGCGTTGAACTTGTTCCTTACGTTCGCAAGCTATGATAACTCGCTGGCATCTAGAGGCCCCCAAGATCTTCTAATGTTTTTGCTGAGATTTTCAACCTTCCACCAAAATAGTTTCCCGCCATTTTACCTTAATACCACCATTTTAATGAAATTCCCTACATATATATATATATAACTGTAGGATCTTGTAGCATACTAGTTCAAAAAGAGGTGGAAAAAGTTTAGAAATTTCTACCATGTAGATTGCAAGATATAAGCATTTGAAGTGCTAAAAATCATTTTTTGGGCCTTGCAAAAAATTGAGTAGTTGCACTTCACAAGGTCACATTTGTATGAAAAAATCTTCAAAATGGTGGTGCTTCTTTAGATTCATTCTTCAAGGCATGTAGTTACATGCTTGAAAGTTTTTAGATGATTTGATTTTGTACAACATATAGAAAAAAATAGTAAGTAAAAAGATGCAAAGAATGATTCAAAATATTAAATTGTTACCAATATATTTATGAAATTGAAAAATGCCAATCCCAATGGTTGTAATGTTGTACTCCCTCCGTCCCAAAATGATCTTTTTGTTAGCTTTAATTTTTTGTACCAAAATGATCTTCATGTTGCACTTTGTACATTGTAATTTGCAAATTGATCAAATTTGACTTTTGATTGCTCTTTAGGATCCAAAAAAGCAACTCTTAACTTATAGTTTCTTGTTTATTTATGCAATCATCAATTGAAAGATAAATGAAATGACTAAAGGAGTTAATCAACATTATTTGTTCTCATTTTTTGCATCTTTTTGAGTATTGCTTGATTGAAGGAGATGAAACTTTACAAGATAGAAAAGAGTTCCACAAATGGTCTTAGGCTTATACAACGTGCCTACAAAATCTTGACCAAATATTCAATAATTAAGTGACCACTTGTGTTCTTTGAAAATGCCTCCAAAATTCTACATTTCAATATTCCAAAACTACATTTTGAAAAGGGCTCCTAAACACAAAGTTTGTAGGACAATAAGAGTGCATCAAACTCTACTTAGAGTACAAAATGGGTCTGTAAAATTTTATTTTTAGCCTTAATCTAAAACATTTTGTTCAAAGAGAAGATCATTTTGGGACAGAGGTAGTAATGAACAATCTTCAACTAATATTTTTATTTTTTTTCCAAAAATATTGAAAATTGAGTTTTATATTTTGGAATAGAGAATCCATAAGTGGCCACAAACTAAAACACCTTGTAACTTTTGACTCATTGATTAAAAAGGAATGATTATATATATATAAATAAGCAAATATAGAAAACCAATTTCAAATATGGATTTTTGAAAAAAATGGTTTTCTTAGGTCTTCTTGAATTGCATGAGTTGAGAAACAAACTACATATTAGGCCATAATTTTTTACTCATATTTTCAAATGTCCTAAAATTTAGTGCACATCAAAGATATTACTCGTCTATACCTTCAATTAAAATTTGGGCCAAAAATATGGAAACCTCTAATCACATGCACTTGCCCAAAATTTTTATGTCATGAAAGAATGCAACTTGGTCCTTTAGTGGTTAAGTTACTACTCCTCGACCTCATGTTGTGTGAAAATGTCAAAGAATAGAATGAAAATTCTATTCATAGTGAACTACCTCCAAATCACTATGTTGCCACAAAACACAATTTGGTCCTTTAGGGATTAAGGAAGTATGGACACTTAATCCTTTTAGACTGCAAATTCTTTTGAAATACTTGGATTTAAGCCATCTACTTGTAGTTAGACACCAACTTATAAGGATTTAGTCAAAGAAAGAGCAAACATACTCATACAAACCATTCTTTCTAGATATGCGACAATTCAATTAAGCCTATTTGTGCTACTAAGGTACAATAGTTTGCTCCTAATTAAAGTGCCTCTTTAAGAGTTGATTCCATTTGTAGGGAAGCCAAACTCCTTGAACAAAATTTCACTAAAATTTGTTAGGAAGAAAAATGGAATTGACATTTAATTCAAGTCATTTCATATTTTTTGAACCTTGACAGAATTAGTGACAAATTGTTGAAGTTGAAACACAGTGGTCTCTACTATAAAGCGACCACCATCTTAAATGTACACTACCAATACATTGAAGAAAGTGAAATGTACCTCTATGTTAGTGGTTGCTTTTAGAGCTCCCTACTGGCCTTATATATCTGTCGGGCACACTTCAAATTCAAATCATTTAATCCAAAGAGTAACACAGTACTGAGACTCGTTGACACTGCAAGGTGTGGCATGATATTATATATCAATCTCTGTCAGTAGTAATGTGGAAAGAATCGTGTGTGGGCATTCCGATTTTAGTTTTCTTTTCTTGAGCGTATGAGTTCATGGCATTCTTTCCACCTCCAGTAAACTTACTAGTGAAAACCGTGTAGAGTAGCATTTCATCAATCTAGCACGGAAATATACCCTCCACATTATGCTGATAATAAGTCTCACTTTTCATTTTAAGCAGTCTTCAAAAACTTGATACTCTCCCATGCAATGAACTTCCGCACCAACATTTTCATCAATGGAAGCAATCAAGATAATCATACTATTGTAAGTTGTATATGGAACACTGGAAGTTATAGTAATGACCTTTATATTTTATTTCAGAAACAAACTGTGTACCATAAAAGAGACGGAACATCTTAGACTCTCCAGAACTTGTGAAAGACATCCAGTCATTGTTTCTTACTAGTGCTGTACGTCTCAAATGACGTTGGCAAGCCTTAGTTAACATTTTGGGGGTTTAGGGTAGTAACCAATCCCCAATGGCACATAAAGCCTAGGTGAGAGACAAGCTAGATTAATTGAGCCACCAAAATGAAAAGAAAATTAGACAACCTCACTACTTCTGGACTCAAGAAAGGCGTTCCAGCTTGTACTCAAGTCTCTCAGCTAAGGAAAAACTGAATCAGATTGTCGGTAGCGCTCACACGTGCAATTGAAGTACACATTGCCAGCAACAAATGCTCTGATTTCGCGCGAGTGATTCTGCAAAACAGAGTTGGAAGCTTCTACCTCCAAATCCAAGATTGAAGACACATATTTGTTCACCAAGTCTATGGCTTGCTGCGTCGCCTCGACAAAAGACTTTCCTTCAAAAGCCATCAGCACTGTGACCAGATTGCGAGGATTTCCTTCTTCTGTGCTCTCCTTGTGGTATGAGATGACGTCATTTACGACGGGAGCATGTATAGCTGTTGCAATCGTCACTTTCTGCATGTATGGATCCGATCTCATGACAGTCGGAATGTAGGTATCCCTAGCAAACTCCGTCAATATTGGAAAAGGCTTCCCACCTCCGTTTCCAGCGCGCATGTCGGTATAAGACTGCAAGTCTTGGAAGCGTGAGTTGTGGCCTGCAACGATATCAGCTTGGCTAGAAACAGAGACATGGCAACATTCATTGAAACAGTGAACAAACTCCTTGAACCATTCGGGGTTCGATAAAGCCAATATGTCCCGACCCACCTCGCACATCATGGTCTCAATCAAGGTAGCAGGACTGCGGGGTAACTTTTGCTGACCAAAAACTGCAAATAGATGGTCAAGATATTCTTGCATTTTCTGAGGGCTCAAGAGGGCACTGCGGTCAATGTCATATGGTTCCATAAGATTCTTATCTGGGTTGTCAAACAAGAGATCATCCAACAACAATGCTAACGCACAGTAAGTGGACACGGCAACGAGACGGTCCAAGCTGATCACTCCAGGGTACGAATAGCTAGAATAGGAAAGTCCTTGACGGCAGTAGGCGTCCAAAAAAGGGAGATTCTCATAGCGCTTCACATACTGCTTGAAATAGATTTCCGCCTCGTGCACGTACTTGGACTCAGCTAATGGCGGCAAGCCTTCAATGACCATGGACGACAAGGTTCCATCGCATGCAATCACCGTCTTGGTCTTTTGAAATCGTTCAAGCAAGATAATTCAATGCTCAGGATTGTCTTCAAATTTGACTCCAAAAAAGAGAAACGACCAACAACACTGCTACTTACGGAGTAGGATGTTTTAAAACTTCACTCATTTCTTGCATGTGTAAATGAATGGTTCTTAGCAAGACCAGAGTAGTGTAGCTTACAACATGGAAAAGGGAAGCATAGTAGCATGTATAAAGTTTTCTGACAACAAGAACTACTTTAGCATAAGATTAGAGTGATCTTGTAGAGTTCAAAAGTACACAAGATTCAGATTTGTTGCTGTAAGTTTTACTTACAAGCCAACAGAATCAGTGAAATAGCAGTGAATACTGGACGTTGCGTAAAATCTGGCTTATTGAGCACGTACCTTTCGATTCTTGTCTCCCTCTTCGAAACAAAGATGTAGTCTTTGCTGGATACAATCTGGAACCAACCCACTTTTTCACTCGATCAGATGCATGCCTTGGACACTCCTATCCCGACTCTTATCCATTTCACACCAGAATCGTTGTCGTAATGGACTGGATGCGCGCATTCTCTGCTTACAGGATGGTACATGGATTTTATTTTACGTGAAAAGCGATAAAAGGCGATGAAATAAATACGAGATCAGTACGTTACATTGTGGGATATTGAAATGGCACGATTCTGAATCAGTGAATACGCCAGAGACGTGCGTGCAAAGCCTGTCCATCGCTGTCGATTTGCAATGAGAGCCTGAAGTACATGTTGAACTAATGCTCTCAGACCCTCGTCGATCCACATCCATCCAAGTTCGTCTGGACAACTGAAGCGCCGTTCCTGCATTAATCTTAACAGTCCTGATTGTACTGTACCATAGTTTTCAGTTAGTGGTAATCAACATAGTTAGTGGTAGGAGGTTACAACAAGTAGTGACTATCAGCTAAGCTTGTGTATATATTGGCCCTTTTGTTGTTCAATGAATTAACTCAACATACGAGTTTATGCATGGATCACTGTTGTTAAAGTTTACATGGAATTAGAGCATGAAGTTCCTGAAAGACAGAGAGTACCTGCTAGAGATCGGTAGAGCTGAGAGATCAGAGTAGATATGTGCTGAAGATCAGTCGAGTGCTGCTCTTGGCTTAAGTGTGTATTGCAGCAGTTCGAGTTTAGAGGAGAGTACTATGTGATCGACACTCAGTTGAGCACTGCTCCTGACAGAGAAGAATCGAAGAAATGGCCGAGAATGTGAGCGTAGCAATCAGGGAGGGAGACAAACTGAAAAGGTCCAGTAACTACTATGCCTGGTCACTGAAAATGAGAGCGATGTTAAGGGCAGAGGGTCAATGGGGAATCACCAAAGCTGAGCAGAACCCTGTAGCATTTCCCGCAACCATAGATGGTGAAGCATTGACTGAGTCACAACCGTAGAGGAAAAAGGTCCTAGCATGTCGTCTATTACTACTATCAGTTTCCGATGATCTGATCGATCTGGTAGCGGAACACTCCGACCCTGCCCAGATTTGGAAGACTCTGCCGGAACAGTTTAACTCTGGCGATCAATCACAAATCCTAACCCTGATGAATCAGCTTCAGTCCTTGAGAATGAGTGAGAGTAGCTCGGTAGAAGAATACATTAAAAAAGCGAGGGAACTCAAAAACCGCCTGAGCAGCATGGGAGAGAAACTTTCTGACAAAAATATCAACCAAATAGTACTGAATGGTTTGCCCAGATCGTATGAGAGTACCATACAGACGCTAATTCACTTGAATTCAAACTTGACTTGTGAACAGCTCAGTTCCAGTCTGATCTCGGAGTCCCACAGACACGCACACTGCCAACAACATCTCGGAGATGAAGAAGCGCTTGCTGCGGGCTTTCAGAGGACAAATATACAGCCACCAGGCGCCGGTCGCGGACGAGGAGGAGGACGATGGCCACAGGCCATATGAGGACGGGCTTTCCAAGCTTCCTAGGGCGGCACAGCTACGGTCCGCGCGCTCCCCCGTAATGCTACAAGTGCTTCAAACCTGGATATATTGCGAGAGACTGCAGACTGCCACCAAACCCACGAGCATATCAGCCATACCAATTCAACGACAACAAGAGAACTCGCTACGCAAACTCTGCAGAGGTTCTGGATTCTCAACTAGACTACGAATACTATGATCCCTATTACTATTGTGGAAACGGCCCTTGGTACCTTGATAGTGGTGCTACCAGTCATATAATCTCAGACATTCAGAAGCTAGATGGTTCTCCAGGTCCCTCCGGTGTAGAAACTCAGGAAATCAAAACTGGGGGAGGAAAGTCGCATCCAGTGAGAAGAGTTGGCTCTGCAACTGTTCAAACGGAATCCGGAGCAATAAAGTTGAAAAATGTTCAGTACGTCCCTAGCATGCGAAAGAATTTAATATCTGTAGGTACCATTGCCGACTCTGGCAATCAGGTCCTTTTTTCGAGTCGAAATTGCTGGGTAATAGATGAGCATGGGCAAACAAAAGCTACAGGACAGCGAGATCAGTCAAATGGACTTTATGCATTTAAGAACCCGACGCTAGCACTTGCATCCGATCATGAAGATCAGGCTGTGCTGTGGCACCGTCGACTTGGGCATTTGAGTTACATCGGTGTAAACTTTCTGTCTACAGTTGGAAATGTTCATGGACTTCCAAAGATAGGATTGGAAAATTGAGTGTGTGCATGTTGTCTGAGTGGTCGTCAGCACAGGGAATGTTTCCCGAAGCGATCGGAGACTCGCTCAAGCCTGCCAGGACAGAAGATACACTCCCATCTAATAGGACCGATGCAACACACCTCACTTGGAGGCTCTAGATACATGCTAATATTTATTGACGACTACTCACGCAAGAGCTGGGTATTCTTCTTAAAGCATAAGAGTGAAACAATGACCAAGTTCCTACTCTTCAAAAAGCAGCTCGAGAATGAGACAGGACACAGGCTACAAATTCTTCGCACTGACCGAGGCGGCGAATACATGTCCGAGAAATTTTCAAACATTTGCAAGGAAGGAGGCATAAAGCGAGAACTTACACAACTCAACACACCCCAACAAAATGGAGTCTCAGAACGACGGAATCGCACAATAATGGAGCGGGTCCGCAACATCTCGTATGACTCCAACTTACCTGCCTTTTTGTGGACTAAAGCCATAGCACACGCCACGTTCCTTATAAACAGGAGCCCAACTCGCGCAAATAATGGAGAGACACCAGAAGGCCGCTATACAGGTACGACACCCCATATCGCAAATCTCAAAATCTTTGGATGCATCGCCCACGTTCACGTTCCCAAAGAAAACCAAAAGAAGCTAGACATCAAGTCCATGAGATGCTTACTCCTAGGTTTTGATAGGGAAACCAAAGCTTACCGCTTGTTCGACCACAGTAGACAGAAGGTTCTCTTGAGCCGCGACATTGTCTTCGATGAAAGCCAAGTAGGATATCATTTTCTCAACTCTACCGATTCCATCCCCAATCCTCTCGTACTCCATGAGTTTAACTCCCCAGACCCAATGACTCCAAGTGCCAAAAACAAAGAGCTAGTATCGAGAGACATCTTTAACGAACTTGAGTCGAACAACATCGAAGCCAGCTTAGACTCAGAAACAATGGAGCACACCTCGTTCCCCGATGTCGATTCCACAGTTTCTAATTGTCCAGAGACTAGTCACAGCCAACCTCATCCATGCGATCAATCTAATCAGAGTCAAATTGAACCTGACTCATCTGAGCATCAAACCAACGTACATAGAACAAAGTCACCTCGTCCCGGAGATCGTCAAATTGGTACATCAGCTCGACGATACCCAAGTCGCAATAGAGCTCCTTCCGTTCGCATGAAAGATTATTGGTCCCTCTTGTCCGAGACTCTCGAAGAATCCATCGACTTTAAAACTGCGGTCAAAGATAAGAAGTGGAAAAAAGCTAGATAGTGAAATTAACTCGATCCTGAAGAACAAAACCTGGGACATCGTTGATCGCCCCTCAGGCAGGACGCCAATCACAGCCAAGTGGATTTTTTGAGCTGAACGAGATTTCGAAGGAATAGTAAAAAAGCTCAAGGCTCGTCTCGTGGCTTGCGGTTTCCAACAACAGGAGGGCATCGACTAACACGAGGTGTTTGCACCGGTGGTGCGGTGGTCAACAATCCTGATCATACTCGCCCTAGCTGCAAAATACAAATGGCATATTTCTCAGCTTGATGTAATCACGGCATTTCTAAATGGAACCATCACTGAAGATATACTTATGGAGATTCCAAAGGGATTTCCCAAAGCAGGAGATTCCACGAAGGTGTGCTGCATCAACTGAGCACTCTACGGCCTCAAGCAGGCACCCAAGGGATGGTATGATCGTATCAATCTATGGCTTCAAGAACAAGATCTAACGAGAAGTGAAATTGACCCCAATCTCTACTACAGCAAAAGGGACGGAAAGCTCATTATTCTGCTGCTCTATGTTGACGATCTACTAATCACTGGAGATGATGAATAGGGCATTATGGACCTCAAGCAGAAACTTCACTCCGAATTTGAGATGACAGACCTGGGTACAGCCAACAACTACTTGGGAGTTGAAATCACTCAAACAAATCAAGGCATTTTCATCAACCAACGAGGCTACATCAACAAACTCCATGAGAAATTTGGACTTGAGAACTGCAACAGTGCAACTCCAGCAAGCTTCCTATTGACCCAAGGTACAACTTCAAAAACAAATGGGAACTGAGAAAACAGATCCAGAGAAATACAGGTCTCTTGTTGGCTCTCTTCTGTATCTATCCCATACACGTCCAAACATCTCTTATGCTGTAAGCAGCATCTCTCGCTACATGCAGGAGCCCGAAGTGGCGCATTTTCAAGCAGCAAAGAAAATTTTGCGATACTTGCGAGGTACATCCAACTACGGCTTGCTCTTGTCTCCTGACTGCAACAGTATTCTTCGCTCTTACACTGATGCTGATTGAGACAGAGACATCGACACACGCCGCTCTATTTCGGGGATACTACACCAATTTAGAAATTCGACCGTTGGATGGAGCAGCAAAATGCAGCCCACTGTCTCGCTCTCCACTACAGAGGCTGAATACCGAGTCCTTACCGACGCTGCAAAAGATATCGTACACCTACGATGCTTCTTCCAAGAATTAGGATTTGACATGACCAACCCCACCACTCTCATGAGCGACAATCAATCATGTATCAAGTTAGTCCAAAATCCTGTCCTACATGCTAGAACAAACACATAGAAATCTAGCACCACTTTATTAGAGAAACCTCAAAAGCTGGAGAGATACAGGTATGATACATACCAACTAAGAACCAACTAGCTGACTTTCTTACCAAGCCCCTACCTCTGGAAACCTTCTCCAACAACAGACAGCAAGCCCATATTATCCCTAAGCCTGGAACCTAGCTTGTGCCCACTCAGGTGTCTGCCAACTCTGTTTTGCAGAATCACTCGCGCGAAATCAGAGCGCTTGTTGCTGGCAATGTGTACTTCAATTGCATGTGTGAGTGCTACCGGCAACCTGATTCAGTTTTTCCGGAGCTGAGAGACTTGAGTACAAGCTGGAACGCCTTTCTTGAGTCCAGAAATAGTGCGGTTGTCTAATTTTCTTTTCATTTTGGTGGCTCAATTAATCTAGCTTGTCTCTCACCTAGGCTTTATGTGCCATTGGGGATTGGTTACTACCCTAAACCCCCAAAATGTTAACTTACTCTTGCAAACGTCATTTGAGACGTACAACACTGTCTAGTAATAAACAATATCTCTGGATGTCTCATCACAAGTTCTGGAGAGTCTAAGATGTTCCATCTCGTTTCTGTTTTATGGTTCACAGTTTGTTTCTGAAATAAAGTGTAAAGGTCATTACTATAATTCCCAGTGTTCCATATGTAGCTGCTTACAATATTATTACTTTGATTACTTTGATTGCTTCCATTGATGAAAATGCTGGTGCGGAAGTTCATTGCATGGGAGAGTATCAAGTTTTTTGAAGTCTAATTATAATGAAAAATGAGGATTGGTCTTTCAAAGACCCATGCTACCGCTAGTATAGAATATAATGTTAACCGTACCCAACATAATCCCTACGTGAAGAGTTTGTTGCAGTTTCCTTCACTTCTCCAACATGTGTCCGGGAACATGACAAGACTTGGGAACTAGGACCTTTCTGCCTCCATTGTGGTTATTTAACCAGGTTTTGTGGCGATTTGGTAGAAAGTTTGCCGTAACTTAGATCGACAGAAATACGAGTGTACCTACCGGCCTGAATAACAAACATGTATTGCAATTATATTTTCCAGATTTAATCGCCTCAACTAAATTTTTGGAGCCCCCCTGGGCACTGAAAAATGAAAAAATGAATGGCGGGCTGCAGCAGGCAGCGCTCGAGCAATTTAGTCAGTGGAATCAGCAGCGGACGAAATGTCTGGGTTATCGTCAAGATCGTCCAGAAAATCAACGAACTGATTGAACGAGGACGTTCGTCTCTGTCAGTGGCTTTCCAGCAGCATGGAACCGTTGACAGTTAATTATGCCCATCTTCGTCTTTCAGCTCTCTCGGTTGTGAACTCCTTTACCAATTTTTTCTCGCATGTGCAATGCTCCATCGCCGTTTCCATTTGCAAGTTTCTGTAGCTTCCCCTGACAGTCTAATTCCGCCCCAACAATGCGATGTGCTTGTTTTGTTGATCAGTTCTCGCTGGAAATGAGGACTCGTCGTCCTCTGTTTTGAAAACCACGCACTGATGACTCCAGCAGATGTGATCGTGGAATGAGTAGAACGCCAAGTGCCAGAGAATTGCAATGAAATTGAGGTATTGAAACATGCCATTTCTAAGATGGTCCTTAAGAGAGAGACATAAGTTCGTAGAAGAAATTATTGAAAGTTCAGGATACAGAGTTTGATGGGAACGTTTAATGGCGAATCGTGATCTTAAGTGTTTAGCCGGTTCGAATTGAACCCTAGAAAGTGCTTTAGATTCGAGAGCATGGACTTGTGCTGTTGTTAATTGGATCCAGGAACAGTAGCAATAGTATCCGCACAGCTCAAATCGTACACTGGTGCTCGAATGCATACTGCAGAGGTCGTCTTGGAGTTTCAGGCTGCGTTTTCTGCCTCCAGATGCGAAGGAGAGTCGATTGTTAAGTTCAAAAACGTGACCTCTGGTCATCGTTTGTTGTATCCATGACCGACACTTTCCTCTTTCTGCCTTCTAAGCTCCAAGATGATCTGCTGAGATTTAGCACAGGAAGTGTTGGTGAGCAAATGCTCTGGTAGAAAGCGGTCAGAAATATCACGATGATGGAGCTCAACCCTAAAGCAGAAATGTGGAAGCCTTTAGATAACGAAAACCCGAGGTTCAGTGCGTGCTCGACGTTGTGCAAAACCCGCAGCTGGAGATAAACTGCGACTGGTGACCATGTATGCTCTTTCCTCTCATATATTCGGACGCCTCACTTTAGGTAAGAAGATGCTGACGTAGTCTTGAATTTTTACAGAGATTGAAGTTTATCGAGGTATTCACTTTGTCTCAATCTTTGATAGATCGGCATCCCTATTCCCGGCAGCTATCCCCGAATGCATTTCGATGAATCTTGCCATGAATGCAGAAATCCCTACTGCTTGAAATGAAGGCAGAATCAATTTTGAGTTTGAATGTGTGTTATGTTGGACAGTGTGCTGGGGGGTCGCTCGCCTTATTGGTGCTGATTAGCACAATGACACAATCATACGCAGCGTCGGAGAAATGGGGCCCGAAGAAACTAATTTCCAAGACGGCAACGATATCTACTATCAACATTGGTGTGGAGGACTTCCTGGAACCTAATTCTCCAGAGGAAGCTCCCAACGGCAGCTCGCAGCGACCCCCGCGAAGGTCTGGCGGCTCCGTGCACTTCAACATGCCAGCGGCATCCACCAAAGCATCCCCGCGTCACACGGTTCAAATCAACAAGACAGCCCCTGCCCAGAAAGCAAGTAACGGAAATGGACCTGTGCGTGATTCAAGTGCAGTATTTTCCTCGATTGCGAACAGGGGAATAAAGTGTCCGGGGAGCAATCTTGTCCGGCCGCTGCATCGTGACGTCAACCCCTCTGAAGCGTTTTCTCGCCAGGTATGTTCTTGCCAACTTTGAGCCCTAATTTTCCAATATCCTTTTCTTGCTTGAGTTTCTCCCCTTGGAGTTTTCCCAAATATGAGCAAAACTTATTTTCGACGTCGCTTGTTTCCCGATGTTTCTTTGGTATGAGGAAACTCTGCAATCGAATGGAAAGAACTCGTCTGTTGAGTGATCAACTGCAACACTTGACTATCGTCAGCTGCTGTATCTGCAGGCGACACCTGTACGTGGACAAAAGCAAAGACCTAGTACGGCAGGAGCCAGTTGCGAGAGGTCATCGGAGGGGAAGAGTAACGTTATCTTGCGGCACAGCTCTTGTGAGCTTCGTGAAAATTCAGGGGAGGAGTTTAAAACCGCGTGTGCATCTCTTCCTCAGAGGGTTTTTCTTTCACGCTGTAGCCCAGACCCTCTGCAGATTCCGTCGCATCAGGACAAGTGTAGCAAGTTTGGGATTAGTATGCGGGATATGAGTGAAAGTTTGAGCAAGATAGAGGAGCTGATTTTCCCCTCGAAAGCAGGGCAGGAAGTGGTCATGCGGGAGAATATGGCCTTTGAGACCTCCCCGGTGAACTCTGCAGATTTTCCTGAGCTCGAGGATGGATCCATCAAGCCATTAGCGAGGTCATACTCTAGGAGCAGCGATGGTGACCTCGAAAAGTCAGAGAATGCAACTGTAAGCTGCGCACGGAAGCAGCGACGAGCGCAAAGCGCTGTGAAGGGGAGGAGAAGAAAAGGCAGATGCCATGAAAAGTCCCAAAGTTGTGATAACGAGATAACGATCCAGGAGGTGGTCAATCGACGTTGGACAAAGATGCGATCAAGTGCCGAATTTTCGAGCAGCTCTCTGCCATTGTATGCCGATCGCAGCGACAGCGACAGTGCTGCATCCACTGAGGAAGGCGGAGATGAGCCAGCCACTCGCCGGAGGTGGCCCAAGGTTCCGCAATTCTTTTCGAGCTCCGCCGTCCGGTTATGCAGGGATCACTCTTCATCCAAACCAGAATCGTCGTCTCTGGAGATCGACAATGCTACAACACAAATCGACACCGAACCAGATGCGCTGACGGAGCAGAGCGACACTTCAGGTTGGCCTATGGGCAGATCCTTGGGTAAAAATGGCAAATCACGGCGGTCCAAATTGGAAAACAGTAATCTTGCGGGAGGCAGGACAACAACGGGTCACGAATCGGCCGCAACAGAATCAGGAGGAGAGAGTGAAAAGCTCCCCGACACGGTATTCAATGAGAAGCGAAACGAGGGATTTGAGGAAGAAAATGAAGTGCTCTGCAAGACTGTGTGTTACGACAAACGGGGCCCAGGGATTGGGCAAAACTATGGTGATAACATAGGATGTTCTTCTCAACCTGCAAAAGAGTTGGAATGCAGCAGCCCCAGCGAAAACACTTCTGGGAAGGATACCACGATGATAGTCCTTCCCACATCTAGTGTATCTTACGGACAAACTACTTTTGCAAATAGGACTGCTCCAGCGCAAGTGGAAGAAATTTCATCGCACCAACACACCGAAACGCACCTCCTTTTCCCAACCAAGGAAGCGCAGGAGCAGCAAATGCAATCCTCCAACAGCATCAAATGCAGTTCGATTCGCAGTCCCGAAACGCTACAACTAGAGAACCACAAGGAGCTTGGATTGGATGAAGAGGGGAGCCTCTCCGGTGCGGAGGTTTCCCCTCCACATGCGAAAATCCAAATCCATCCCCAAAGCTCCGAGAAAAAGTTACCGCACAAGCATCTGTCCTTTTATTTTGAAGATTCGTCCTCCGCCTCTGAGAGCGCAGACGAGAAGCACGTCGACTCCAGCGGCGCTGAACATCACGACGAATTGGATTCGGAATCTCGCGACGCTTTTGATGTTCGATGCGATAAAACTCGGCCTGGTTCGCTCAAGATGTGTGCACAGAAAGACGTAGAGGTGGAAGACAAGGCTCCCTCGTCCATCTTGCAAGCAAGTCAAGCTGAAGAGAAATACATGCATGCATCATTGTCTACAGAGAAGCTATGTAGTATTTTGTCATACCTTGGGCAAGTGGAGCAGTCCAATTTACAGGAGGACTTAGGAATCTCAGCCCAAAAAGTCACTCCAAGAGGAGCGTGTTTCTACAGCCCGAGGGAGAATGGATCACCGAGGGCGGTTTTGGAACATGCAGAGGATGCTGTTTCTCTCACAAGCTCCTCACAAACAGCACACTCTAGTTTTCATTTGTCTGCAGATGTTGGCTTGGATTCTAGACCCTCGGAGTGCAATCCTGCCATTGCTGCCACCACCGTCTTCGATGGCGTTCGAAAGAAGGTGCAAGAATTGAAGCAGAAGATCGCTGAACAGGAGGCTAAAATCGCCGAGTCGAAAGCAGAAAACGAAAAACTGATTCGAGAAAGGGAAAAGCATATGCTTATGTAAGTTTCATCAAAGTCTATCCGCAACTAAACTGGCAGTAGATCTAGTAGGTCACCTTCATGAAACTCAAAAGATGTTTGCACTTACGGCGAGATCGAGTTGTGTAAATTCTTCCAAGAACTGGAAGCCAGTGTTTCTGTCGCAGTACGTTGCCATTTGTCAATCGTTTAAGTTTCTTGTGCGGAACTTGTGCAGGGAAAGAGAGAAGTATCATGAGCAGCTAGAGGGTCAAGCGGCAGAATACAAAGTTATAATTCAGCACCATCTATCCGTGAATGAAAAGATGTTGCGAGACAAAGAACAACTATCTGAGAAATGTTGCAATCTTGCTGGAATCCTTTCTGTCGCTGAGTCCAAGGTAGGTACCAGGAGATATTCTGTCATAGTCAGTCTTACAGGAAAGTAATATAGCATTGTATTGATTCTGAGGGTATATCTGTACTCATTGTTGAGAATTATAGTGCCTTGGTAATTTTGTTTGCTTTTGCCAAAGAATGACCATACAGCCATGAATGTATGGTAGTGGCCTGAGAGATGCAACTCGGTTAAAAGCTCTTAACACATGTTTCGAATAGCTCGATCTTAACTGATAAATATTCTAAAAACAAACATTATCACTTTTGCAGTTTGATGAGAAGGTGAAACAACTCTCAGAGCAGTGGTCTCGTGAGATGAAGAAGGTACGGAACCAGGGATTCAGGCTTTATATGGTTTGCTAAATTATAGACCATGGTTGTCAAATACATGGATTCTGCAAGACACTACGTGACTGAATTAGCATGTATACGTCAAATTGTATCTGAAGCTTTATTTTTAAATACCGTACATGTATGTATTAGTTCACAAGTTTGAGGCCAAGGATAATGATGCATTAAGAGAGACGCCATGAATGTGAACTCACCGTTTATTGCAGGCAAAAGAACTCTGGGCTGTTGGAGAGAAACAAAGGCAAAAGCAATGGCAAGAAAAGAAAATAAAGGACCTGAAGGAGACGGCAGTCCGGGGCCTGGAACCCCACCTCGATAATCTCAATGAAGTACTCCTCAACAAAGATCTCTTTATTCTCGTTCTGTATTTCTCATTTTCCACCTTTCCTATTATCAAATTCTGCAGAATATGTGAAATCAAATTTGAAAATGGCAGTTGTGTCGTGCGTATAAGATGCACATGGTTTTTCAGCTCAGTACTTTACTCACCACAAAGCGGTCGATGCAGACTCTGCAATGGGCAATGCCTCATGACTGCTTTGTAAATATTTTGGATGTTTTTCGAATGTTTCAAAATCTTAAGTTCAGAAAATCTTCAGTCAAAGATGCATATAGTGACTTCAGCACCTTTTGTGTTCTTGAGACACTCTCTAATGATACCCCGTGTCGAAAAGTAACATCATGGTCTGATTTTACAGAAACACAGGCAAGAACTTGCAAAGCAGGAATCACGGCATGCAGAGGAACTGCAGAGTAAATTAGATGCCCAGAACCTGGAGTATCGACGTCAAATGTGCAAATTGCGAGACCACCTGCAGCAGGTTACTTTCTTTCGTCTTTATCACAGTTTCGCTAAATACCTTTTAGTGTTTTAGGCTACACTTGATACATTCAGATCATACCATTTTTTTTGTTAAATTGTTTCTTCGCACACTCATTGGTTCTCTGAAATTTTTATTTTACGGAAATTTAGTTAATGACTCTCTCTCTAGGAAATTGTCTAACTCACGTCCACTGTGCTCTCGTTTCTGAAATATGGGCACAGGAGAGAGATAAGATGCTGGACAACGAACGCCTTGCTGCACATGCTCGAATGGCTGAAGTGGCTGAGAAGTACGTCAATTTCATATCTACTGTTTGGCTAAGTCCATATAGCAAAATAGGAAAACGATTTTACTCTACACATGTACTTGGTACTTGGTTGACGATTTCACTACGCAAAAGGAGCATGTGAAGATCTTAAGAAACAGAATGAGTAAGACTTCATGGCAGGTTTGAGCAACAAGCCATTCAGCAGCGCATACGAGTAGCCACTGAGATAACAGCTCAACTTGAACGGTCCGAAGCAGGCCGACGAGAGGATAAACAACACTCCCAAGAGCTGTTAGCTCGGCTTCAGAAGGAGGCTTCTGAAAGGTGTTCTCTCTGTGCTCGAATTCCAGCAATAACGAAGATTATTCTGAAAATTTTAAATTTTGCTCAGTTTCTGATCGTTTTCCCGACTTTGCACTTTGGGTGTTTTTCTAGAGCTGAAAATAAGTTCAAATGATAAACAATCCAAATTGAATTGGAGAAGAATTCAACTGTTGATTGCAAGACTGTGCAGAGAGGAGACAGTAAGGAAGCAGATGGAAAAGAATGTAGAGGAAATGGCGATGAAGAAGGACCGTCAGATTGAACAGCTGAAGTCTCAAATGATCGCAACAACTCACCAATTTCAACAGAAATTTGAAGACCGTGTTTGTGAAGGAATGAAGGGGAAAGAGAAGGAACTTCTCGCCAAGTACGTGACACTTACTAGTAAACCCTGTCCGAATATTTTACAGCACAATGTTCTGCTGTCCTGGCATGAGAAATAGTTCTCTTTAGAATGGTTGTTTAGAGATACATACTGGAACGTGAAGACTCTGTCTAAGTGTAACTGACGACAATTTCAGGTTGACGAAGGAACGAGACGATCAAATTGAGTTAGTGATTGAGAAACTTGAGTCCGAGAAGGAGGAGTTGATAGCACTGAACAAGCAGGAAGTGACGACGAAGGTAAATGAAGTCCTTGCAGCTAAGCGTGAGGTTGAGCAGGAGTTAAAAGAATTCAAATCCAAATTTACTGAGCTCAGCAAAGCTGTGCTTTCGGTAAGCTCCTTGCCCAAGTGCAGAAAGTATGTTGTGGCTTTTCGTCCCAGAGATGATTCCCTTTCTGAGTCTCTCTTCAATGAACCGAAATGAATCGAAATTCTGATCATTGTCCGACAGATTGATCACAGCGGGTTAAATTAGGTTGAACATACCCCTTGAGTAATCCTTATTTTTTGCCATCTACTCAAAGGGTTGAAGTGACAGCATGGCGTAACAAGCGACAGTAGATAAATCAGTTAGCTCCTAATTAATTGCTACATAAATTTATGGATGGAGACCTGTTCATTCACGAAGGCTTTCTCTGTCAACCAAACTAATCCAGGATGCAAGTTCTTCTTGCCTCTTCCAAGATTCGTGACTTGCACGCAGTAATGGTACTTGGAATCTAACTCTTACTAATTATCCGAAAATGTAACTCGGAGTTCTTAGAAGCGAGCTACCCACGTAAAGCCAGCATATCATTTGTAGTCTTAGTCATGTTTGCTTATTAGTCATCTCCATTCTCAAGTACTTTGGCTCACGATTATGGATATTCATGCTGAGATTCCATCAGCTTAAAGCGGAGACAGACATGGA
This sequence comes from Pseudoscleropodium purum, assembly GCA_963969395.1. NCBI lineage: Eukaryota > Viridiplantae > Streptophyta > Bryopsida > Hypnales > Brachytheciaceae > Pseudoscleropodium > Pseudoscleropodium purum. The sequence continues at coordinate 14,123,879 of OZ017797.1, forward strand.
GCTCGAGGAAGCAGAAAAGAAAGCTGCGTCCTTGCGTGGAGAGATACAGAATCAAGCCCATGTCATCGAAGAGCTTCGCAACCAGGTAGTTAGTTTCGTCTTCACATTTTGGAGGTCTTTAAAAGAATGCTTATTGATTTTCGCTCTGGATAAACGGAAGTTGGTAATAGTTATCAATGGTAAACAGTTGAAAACTAAGCCCTTTGCCGTGACCTTACGCACTATTATGCTCTCCCTCGGTGTTACGAGTGGTGATTAAGAGCGAAGTTCGTAAGAATGAGTTTCGGACACCCTTTGGACTAGATTCACTTTTCTAACATCACTCTCAGCACCATGTGTGTACATGACTTAGCCAAAAAAGGAGATCGCCGGAATTTTGGGCCATCCACGATTGGATGTGACTTGAATCTGACGAGAAAATGACGATGAGCACGTGGTTTCGACAGGTTTCACAGTATGACACTATGCTTAAGGATCAAGAGGGAGTTTTTGAGGCGAGATTGAGGGACGAGCAGACGCGGTTACAACAGACGAAGTCGGACTTACACCAGAGCAATTCCAAAGCTAATGAAATGCGCACTCGCAAGGTTCTTCTTACCGCACAAAATATAATGGTGTGGCATACTCATCCTGAAGCGAACCATGATTGCATTTCCTGTGACCATAAATATCGAAATCCTAGGAGACCAGTGCAATCCGCCATGTGCTGGTCTATAGACGTCAGGGTCTGAACATAAATGGGGCGTTGCTGGACAGAGGATTATCCAATGGAACACAACATAAGAATTGAAATTAGCGCATATAACTCTCGCAAACTTCTTCATAAAATGCTCTGTTTTGTTGGTATGCTCCAGGTTGAAGAGCTGGCAGAAGTGGAAGCCCGAGTAAGACGAGCAATAGTGAAAAAAGACGTTGTGATAGCAAGCTTACGAGAACAACTTTTGACGGCCCACAGACAAATAAAGGCCACTGAGTACCTTCTTCAACGAGAGCACAACGCATTTGTCCGTGAGTCATGATATTTTATGACAGCATCCGGTCCAAAAATCGAGCCCGAGCCCAAGAAGAGAATAGCCAGCCAGTTCATGAACTGAGAGATCTCTTATGGGATATAATCTGCATCAAACGTGCTAGTCAACCAGCACTAGCACTAATCAAGAAATTCGATGACCTTTCATCAACTATTTGTCAACCGTCATCCTCATGCACTTCATGACTCTTGCTGGCCAAAATCCACAGGAAGGGCACAAAGTACTTATTGCGGAGTCCACACGACGATCCTGACCAGACTGAAGGAGTGAAGAGAAAAGGCATCACGTCCGAAGGTAAATCACTTGACCGAGAACTAAGACCACTGAAGAGAAAAGTTGGTGTTGATATCTTCCGTACAAGGTTTCAGTGTGTAATATATAAGTAGTAGCACAAGCTCCAATATGGAGCATAGCACTTTTAAAAATATGTCAGCAGACCAACGCAATTAGCTAGGAAGGTAATAACGAAAATGTCAGAGAGTAATACTGACATAATTGCAATTCTGAATTTGACTTGGTTTATAAGATGATTATAATAGGTAATTAATGCATGCAGTATTCAAACAACCCACCCTATTGACTAAAACTCCTACGCGCCCTTAGTTTGAACGGTTACACCATCAGAGCCTGCAATGATAACAACGTTGGCCATGTTCAAGAAAAGACCATGGTCCACCACTCCTTCCAATGCCGAAATTGCCTTGGCTGCTGCATTGGCATCTTTAATGGGATCCTGTCAATTAACAGTTTGTAAGAATACGCTCAATCTCATTGGAAGGCCATATTTCATATGAAGGCCATCCTTAAAATATTGATTGTGTTTAGAGAATGTGGTTACCTGGAAATAAAGGTCAACCATGTAATTTGAATTGTCCGTCACAAACGGTTTGTCTCCATCCATGCGCAGTTTAACCTGGAAAAAGGGTAATATTAAGTGAAGCACTTGGTGGCTTATTATGTAGGTACAATTTTCGAATCGTCTAAGTGTACACCTTAATTGCATTGGAGATACACCCAGACCGCTCAAATATCACCTTCTGTAATATCGCAGTCTGTTCTTTCACCATACCTTAGTGTGCAGACGTACTCACTCAGCACTTTATTATCACCGATTGTCATGTCAGTAGAAGGTGCATAGAAATGTGACAATAGGTGTGGAGGGTTGTGAATCACCTTCTTTGACTTCTGCAAGCCCTACTTAGTCTCTAATTTCATTGTTACTTGCAACACTAGTGATTGCCGAAAGATAACAAAAAACTTCAGACAGTCGGGCATGCGTTGTGATCATCTGGGATGTGACACTAAAGTGGTCTGGGTGTAGAATTGGGTGTAGAATCGTTTCGGTCTCAAGCCAATGATAATCAAATGTTGACTACAGTACAGTGGAATTTTTCTTTCTTTTTCAAATATTTATTAAATAAAATATAATAAAACAAGATAATATTAGAACAGTTCAAGAACTTCCAGTAGGGCAGACCAAAGCCAGTGCCGAATCAAAGTACCTCACAGCCAGCAACTTCTGGGAGATTCTTTAAACGCTCCGCGTTGTACTTCCAGCAAAACTGAATAACCTCCACAGGCATACCCAACTTACTGCCTCCAAGACCCTTCACCAACTGTGCAATTCACAAGCACTTTATTACTGATTGCAAAGAAAACCAGTCAGAAGATGAAAATGGAACTTAGTCTGTGCTATTTTGGCATGGTAAATGGCGCAGCAAAACGTGTTGTTTTTTTTTAAACAGCGAAACGGAATTTCATTGCAAGAGTGAAAAGAACAACAAGCGCCAGCCACAAGTGGCCTGGCGAGGCGCAGCAAAATTTTCATTTTTTATCTTATTCTCAAACTCATGCAAAACTTCAAATCAACCGCACTTCTCAATTGCTGCAGCGAAAAGGAAGCCGGGTAACAATACCAACCTTGGTTTCGTCAACAACAACCACAAATTTGGCCGAAGCGCCCTCCACCATCTAAATAGGAATGGATCACCAGAATCATCAGGTTAAAAATTGTTAATACTAAAAATGTTAGGAACCTGGTCCTGTCTCCTTTAACTGACCCTTGATACCAACAACCCATCAATTCATATACTTGCTCGGACGTAACATAAAGTGATGTAGGCATGACTTGGCTAAATATCTACGGCCACTAAAGATCTATGGTCACTGATCTTTGAATGGTTATGGGGTTGTCTAAGGTCTCTTATAGTGGTTCACAACCTTCCACTTTGAAATGCATAAAAAAATGCATACACAGTGCTAAAAAGTTGATCTCGTAAACTTTGGCTATTATACCCAAAGTGATCCCTCCAAAACCTTAATACTGATCTCTCAAGAATCACGTTCCTAAATGTGTTCAAATACATAAAGTGACGCAAAATAGGATTCTCTACCTTAAACTAGAGGCAGTTCTAGCTATGTACTTGGCAAAGAATAGACACCCCCTAAATTGCGATGCATCATATGGTGCGGCATTTGTGGAATTGGGAACATCGCTTTCAGGTAAAAGGCTAAGGCGCTCACCAGGATTAATATTACACAAACACGAATGTAGAAGTTACAAAACAGTGATTCACCTTTTCACGAAGTAAAGCTCCACCCCTTCCCTTCACCAGGTTGAGGTGGGGATCAACTTCATCAGCTCCATCGATCGCTAGATCAATCTGATATTCGCATCACAAAGCAGTCAAAAAAAGGAAACTCTAAAGTGTAACTCACAAGCACATTAATCCAAACTTCGAAAATGGTTCATTCCAAACAGCAACCGAACTCAAAAGTTTTCTCTACATACCACACAAAGGTCGTCCAGATAGTTTTAAGACACAGTTTTCAGCTTTCTTGTCATATTTCAACCAATACCTTCGGATGATCGTCCAAAACAGAGAGTGGAATACCCAGGGCTGCAGCTTGTTCAGCCGTCCTCTGCAAGATCAACCTAATGTATGAGCAAACTGCGCCCATTCACATTGATGTCTGCTTCTACAACCATAGTTAGAGTTTTCAGAAAATTAGATTGTTTCAGAGACTTTTGACATCAGCACAACAAGCATCTTCTCCATGATTAATGGAAAGGTCTCCCTATGGTCATAGTGATCATACCGTGACCTATGTATACATGATGAGGAGATCTCCGTGTGATCGCTGCAACCAGTCCTATGAATAATGGAGAAGATTCTCTTTATGACGTTTTCTAAAACTTACTAAAACAGGAAAATTCAACTAAAAAATCTGTTCATATTAAGATCAAATATTAGGGATGTAGGTGCTAAACCGTCAATAGAAAACACCGCAAGATGCCAATATCAGTATACGCAACACTTTAGAGTTTCGTGTTACAGCCCGTGACAGGATTTGAACTTCACCTTTGAGGTAGGTACTCCAACAATGTCTGTCAGCTTTCCTTCCTGTAACATTGCTTCACCATTAGGAAAAATTCCAGACACTTAGCCTGAAAGACTTTGATTTCCTATTGCACAACGCCTGGAGGACTTTGGTTTTGTACATCGACAGGCGTACTACCAGACACAAAAAACTTGTTGACACAGATTCTAAATCTTGATAAGTGTAAGACTTTTTGAGACATCGATGGTCAGCTCCTTAGGAACAGAATGGAGCATGGGATCAAATTTGCAAAGTTTCCTTCTGACGATGAACGATTGATTAAAATGAGGTCAAACCTCTTCACAAATAAAGTGCTAAATTACAAGCAAACGCTATGATGGGGACACAAACAACGTCATTGTGTCGAATTTGGAACGAAAACCAACATCTAATCTACAGAAGAAGGTACCACTACGAGGAAGAATGTACAAACCTTTAAAAGCTCGGCAATCTTTGCTACTGCAAATGCAGCTGTGGAGCCTGTGCCCAAACCCAATACCATACCACTCTTGACATATTCCACTGCCTGTATATACAAAACATGCATCAGAAACGAATCTCCAGTCGTCAAATCAAAAGTTCGGTCACCAAATCATGAAGGGCAGATTGGCATATCTTTGGCTAAATAGCATTCCCTAACTATCAGTGAACTCTAAGGCTGAGACTAAAACTGTTAAGAACCTGATCTCATCTCCTTTTCTGAGACCTCATATCAACACCACCTCATCTATTGATACATTTGGTTAAACTTATTAGCAAGTGGTATAAGCACGACTTGGCTAATTTCTATGGCCACTCATCTTTGAATGAAAATGGGGTCGTCTACTGTCACTTATAAGTCATACATACTAATGATAAATAATGATACTAAGGACACTCATCTCAACAGATCTGGTTCTAGTAACCAAAGTGATCTCTACAGCTCTCTACACCTCCCAAATATCACACAAACACATGTTAAGAATGCTTAAAGTGAGGCTAATAGTATACTCTACCTTAAATCCACCAAAAAAAAACCTTGACGGTACCACATGTTTAGGACTAACAATGCCATACAAGAAAACTGAATGTAAGACGGTAGTACATCTTCAAACATAAGTCGTAAATACGAAATAGTCTATGAGTTAAACGTTCCATCATAGCTGCAGAAACTCATAGTACAAAGAAATGTTGGTTACAGCAGGTCGAATTGAACACAAGATTACAAGAGGTTCTGGATCGTGTCGCAGCACCTTCTCAGCAGCCATCTTCTTGAGCTCATCTTGTGTAAGGGTCCTCGTAGCTGCATCCCAAACCCACCAGGTCCCAATTTAATGTGTTCCTTGTCATTATTTCACGACTGCAGAACCATATTAACTCACAGAATAGATGCTCTAAATAAATGGAAAAGAAAGAAAGAAAGAAAGAAAAGGTTCATATGCTGTTGTGGATCTATCTGCGGATTTAAGGTATAAAATTCTGCTTTCGTCAACAGAAGTGAGAGAATTTAAGCCTACACTACACTTCATCACTCCAACAAGGAAATCGTTACTAATTTGCAATTGATACAAGACTTCGTCACTGCAATTTAGGAATATTGAATCAATGCCTAGTATCAATTAGTATTGACTCTAAAGCATGCAAAGAATAGGATATCAGAAGTAAGAACTAGGTACGAAGATCAATTCCGTGAAAGCTTTGTCACAGTTGGAGTAGACTTTTCTGTGTTTCGTTTATCTACCTTATACCTTCAATATTAACGATGTATGGTCCAGCTACGGTATTCTTAGAAGAGAAAAGAAATGACTCCTAACTACATTGGCCTACACCCCTCTGCTTGCTTAATGCATTGCGCACGACAATGAACCCCCCCAAGCCCAATTTCAACTCAGATAGTGCTAGCAATGTTCATGAAACCACAAAACCTCAGCTAAACCTCATTGTTGCTTTTTCCCTTCCGCTTCCCAACCTAGATCAAACGGGGGCGACAGCAGGCGATTCGATTAAAAGAATTAAATTAAATTAAATCAAAGAAACGTGAAGAACTAGAGCCGTCAGGGTGTTCTTCTTCTACTGACTTAACTCCGGAATTGGAACCCCTTAAACATGGCGAAATTATCAAAACCCACCCAAATCCCCCACCCAAGGTCCATCCATACCCGACAGAATTCAATGCACAGGACGTCTCGACCATCCACTCGTAATTCAATCGATACAATATATCTCGACGCCCACCTTGCGATTGCGCACGGGGACGGAGCGCCATGGTGCTGCTAGACCTGGGGATAAATGCTCAGTCTACTCCCCCCGCGCAGCAACAAAGTTGAAAACAAAGTTGAAAAGCAAGCTCCGAGCGCCAAGGTTGGAAGCGAGAACTGCAGAAACGAAAAAGAGGAGGTGGAGGAGGAGGTCTTGGAAACGGCTGTTTACGCCTGGCAGCAGCAGCAGCAGCACTGGTCTTCTGTTTGCAGGGGATGAAACGTTTGTGCGAGTGCCCAGCAAGGGCCCCGTCGCCATCGCTGCAGGAAAGGAGCACAATTAGCGGATTGAGCGCGAGATGAGCGCCTGTTTTGGAATTGTGAAATTCAGAATGCCTCGGTCGGTGGGTGGCCCCCGCGAGGGCGAGTGAGTTCCTCGTGGCGAGCGTGGCGAGCGTGGCGAGCGTGGCGTTCGTGACGACGACGACGACCAGGCGGTGGATGCTCCGGCCGCGTCGCCGAGACTAGTTAGTCCTGTGGGGATGGACGAGATGTGGAAGTCATCCTCGTTTTCATTCATCCTTCCACCAAGTGGGGACGGGTATAGAAATAGGAATTAAAAAAATATAGAAATAGTAAATACATTATTAAAAATGAGAAATTCAAAGTTGAAACTAAAAAAGATATTGAATTTCAAGTTTTTATTAGAAAATAGAAAATTTTAATAATTATTTTTTACTTTTATTTTGGCACAAGGCACACTAAAATTTAAAGAATTTTAATATAAGAGTTGTAAGAATATTAATATATAAAACAGAAATATCAAATACTTCGTAAATTATGAGAAAATACAAATTTTAAATGAAAAGAAAAAAAAAAAAAAGGAAAAATAGAAATTAAAATATGTAAACTAAAAAAAGTAGAAAATCATTTTTACTTCTATTTTCATTGTGGCAACAACACAAGGCAAACACTATAATTATTTTTTAATTAATATAAAAATTATAAGAATTTTAATATGTAAAAAGTATTTTTTGGACATATTTTAAAATTGAAACACAAAAAGAATTTTGTAGATTTCAAATTTTTTTGAACAGATTGTGAAATATAATACACTTTGCAACAATGTAGAAAAGTAACACTTCTACCATAAATATCCATAGTGTTAATAAAAAAATTTTGATACCTATCTCATTAATTGATTCAAAAGGTTCAACTTTCTTTTTAAGGCTCAATCGACTTTAATTTTTATTAGTTTCCAAATGACACCTAAAAGTCAAAGTACAGTTAGTTAACATATTGAACATACTCGAGCAAGAAATCAGGTTGCAAAAGCTATTTAGGGAAAGAGAATTTGTGGCTTAGATAGAAAAAAATTGAGAGCTCAAGAAGAATATGTAGCCAAGATGGCAAATTTTGTTAAAATGGCAGTATTTTGTTCAATTGGCACTTTTGGCAATTCATAGTGTATAATCTAAACCGTTTTTATTATACTAGGATCTACACCACTACTAAATTTTTGAAATCTACAACTCTCCTAGATATCTAAAATCTATACCAATCCTAGATTTTTCAGACTACTCAATCTAATATCTATGTTAATCATAGATTTGTGAAATCTAAAAGCGACCTAGATGTTAGCAATGTTTACCTATTTTAGATGTCAAGGTGTGAAAATGGCATATGGACTACCGCCATTTTAACGAAATTCGCCTTGAAGGCAAGGGCTGAAGAGTCTTTGGCTCAAACAAAAGATAGATTGAGAGTTCAAGTTGCTTATCAAGCACCACATGTTATTGTTGTGAAGGCCATTGTCTTCATCTCAAGCAAAAAAGAAGTTGAGAGCTTAAGCTATTTGTCAAGCACTACACATAGCTATTGTGAAGGTTATAGAGTCTTCATGGCAAAAGACAATTAACCCTTAAAGGACAATTGAGGTCCTAAAAGGGCTAGTCAAACTTAGATTTTAGAATCTTTCTTATATGGATATTGTATAGTTTAATTTGGCCTTTCAAAAAACTAGGAAGCTACACTTCACAAGGTCACATTTGAATGAAATATGTCCAAAATGGTTGCAACTCTTTAGATTCATACTTCAAGACAAGTTGGCTATATACTTAAAAAATTTCAGGTTATTTGAAATTGAACAACATATAAGAAAAAAATAATAAGTAGAAAGAAGTAGAGAATGAATCAACATACAAAATTGTTAATAATTTAGTTATGGAATTGAAAATTTCCAATCCCAATGGTTGCAATGTTCTAATAAGCAATCTACATCCTATGAATTCATTTTTTTCCCAAAATATTGAAAATTGAGTTAAATAAACAACCTAAGAGTTTATTTAGAGTAGAGAATCCATAACTCTTTGCACACTAAAACTCCTCATAACTTTCATTTCATTGATCAAAATGGAAAAAATCAAGGATTTATAAAGATATATGAATCTAAAAAATTAGTTTTAAGTTTTTATTTTTGAAAAAAGTGATTTTTTCTTATCTGCCTTGATTGCCCATCCAAGGAAAGAAAAAACATATTATACAATAATTTTTAACCATGTAGTCAAAAGTATTGAAAATTGTTGGGCCTTAATGAAAAACCTTGTCCTCATGTGTGAAAATTTTAGTAAAAAGGAAAAAAAATCCATTTGTAGTGAATTGCCCCCAAATCACAATGTTGCTAAAAACCAAAGCTTGGTCCTTTAGGGATTATGCAAAATCCAACTCAAACTTCCTCATTCATTATAAAATATTGTATTGTGCAAAATCAACCATGATTTGATTTATCAAAATCTAAAGAACATATCATCAATAGAATAATAATCTATGATTGTTCAAAATATATCATTTTTAGGGCACCTTAACAAAAAGATATTTTGGATAATCCTAGATTGTTGTTGGACAATGAATGCACTTAGTATATTTTGACAAAATTAGATCTTGATGGTCAATTAAAAACATTTTGACTAAAATTAGATATGCTTAATCCCTTAGTGTTCCAACGTCCAAATCTAGATGATGAGTAAAGAGATTCCAAGTGCTTTTTTGACCATAGAACTTCTCTTTCATGCAAACTAATGCTTGACTTTTTAAAAACCACACTTTTTGTATGATGGATTTGATGAAATTGAGTTAAATTATATATGTTTATGAAGATGTAAGCAAAAATATGCAAAAGTTCAAGAAAGGTTTCTAGCATTGAGAGGTTAATAAACCCCATGTTGGTATAATAAAATATTTTGTAGCAATCCACTTTCAATATAGCTTTTGTCAATGCAAAACCTCATCTCCTTCAACCTACACACAATCATGTTATGATGTAGCCCACATCATTTAGAAGAATATCTGTGAGTTGACCAAAATTGAATAGGGTTTTAAGTTAGTTTGTTTGGTGAAAAATGTTATGATTTTTTAATAGGCTTTAGTTGGATGAAAGTCATAGCAATAGCTTTCTTCACTAAAGTAGACATATGGGATAGCAATTCGGATTTAGGATCTTATTCAATGAAATGAAAGCAAATATTGAACATTGATAAGGTAGTTTGCTCTAAAAGCAATTGTATTCTAAATGCAACCCCTATCTAGGAAGGAGTGACATTGTGTTTGAAATATCTATTACTATTAACAATGATGTATGCTTAAATGGTCACTTTAAGAGCAAACTACCTTATGGGAGTTTTTCATTCTAAATAATCCCCCTCTATATATGCCATTGATCCTCAGACCACCACCATCACCTTGTCTACATCTCCAAAATCAATATGTACCTATGTGGAAGAAACAATTTAAGAATCTCTACTAAATTTTTTTGGACCCTTCATAACTTTCGCATACAGTATCCAAATGTAACATTCTTTAATTAGTGCATTAGAACTGCCTTTCACTTGCCAAGAAAATATGAATTTTACCATTCTAGTCTAATAATAGTAATGAATGGCGGTTTGGGTTGCCCACATTATTCCATGCATCATAAGTCACTACAAGAGGTCACTCAGAAATTAGAAACAACATGAAGAAGAATATGCTGCTTCAGCACAACATGACAATTCAGTAACTGAAAGGGACGGAGTTGACTTGTCAATTCTGCTCAAAAGGTGCAGCTTGTCCATTGCAAAAGTTGTCCCTATTTTGGGGCTTGTGTAGGTCCTTTAGAGTCATTGAACATTTTTAATTCTTGCTACGCATCCTTACTCAATTATCCGTGTGGAGATGTATGGCCCTAAAAGGTTTGATGGATGATTTTACCCAATTGGGATATCATACCCAACTTATAGTGTGTAGCTATTTCCAACCACTGTTGGAATAAATTTCCAATCGAAGCTTGATATGTTTTTTTTTCTCCTTTTCAAGGTTGGAACTAATAAGGTGATGATACATGTCTCAAAGTACTGAAAGTTGTGAGCAAGAAAGTAGGAAGTAGTGAGTAGAAAAGTAGTTCTTGAATGATCAAAACTAGAAGAATTTAGACATGGGTTGTGGGCTTAGAGCACTTTTTGTCTCCCAAAATTCATAGTAATTTCAATTTGGGGAATAAAATTATGAAAAATTTCAAGTCCCCATATTTCCTATCTTTTTGCATGGGAAAAATTTTCATTGCTTCATACTACTCATGATCTATCTGAAAATTGCTTAAGTGATCAAGTATGGTTATTTCTACCTTTCAGATTCAATAATTGGAGCATTTTGGCAACTACCTTGGTCATGGGGGCCATATCCTTCTAGGGTTTGTGATTAGTACACTAGAAGAAAAATTGTATAGTGGGGTTCAAAAAGTGAAAATCTCTAGTTCCATTAGTATGTGTTTACTTCTGACAATCGCTAGAGACATTGCTCAATTCGTTTAGTATTTGCACATAGTACATTTTAAAATTGCTTGACGGTAACAGATATGATACCCCCAGCCTCATGGTGCCTGTGCAATAAGCTGTGTTTAATGAAAATTAGGTTGAAATCAATATTTTGTCATGTATGGCGAGACATCAGGTTTTCTAAGCTGAGATAGACATTAGAGAGGTATAGTAGAGGGCTCAAGAACAGTTTGGGCATTAACCTCTTAACGCCTCAATCCTTTTTTTATTTTATGCACATTTTGGCTTATATCTTTTTACAGAAATATCATCTATTGTAATTTCAAGAAATTGGTCATTAAGGAAGGTTTTCTCTTCAAGATTCAAGTATTAGATTAGATGAATGAAATGTTTGCTGGACTAAACAACGCATGGAAGCACTCTGTTCATTGTTCAGAATATGGATGTCAAAGCACTTCAGGGGTAATCTTTTAGTGACTGTGGTTGATTTTGGGGGTGAGCGAAGTTTTTGAATGCAAATTTGATAAAGGGAATTTCATCACTATTCCAAGGAAGTAATCCCATATCAGATTGTAGGAATTGATGTAGGCTTTATCCATGAAAAAAAAAAAAAAAAAATATGATCTAACGATGCAATTTTTTGTGAATGATCTTCAAAGTGTGATGCAACAACGTAGCCTTCAACTGAAGTAGCATAATACATTATTGTCCATAACTTTTGAAACATGCCTCCATAATTCATAGAATTGTTAGGCAATGTTTTTATTGTTCTTAGACGTCAGTTTCAAATAGAATCACATGAGTTGTTGAATATATATGGGACTTAGAAGGTATGATTCAAGTTAGCCCTCTTGTCTTTGGACAAGCATAACTATCTTGTTAGTGCACAGAATACTTGGAAATTGAATTTGTTTGGAACGCATGCCAAAGCTCTACTTGCATTATCCTTTGAGTTTTTTCAAATACCCTATATTGAGGGCAGTAAAAGACAAAGAATCCAAAATTCGACCAAAAAGTGGTCAACCGGTCACTAAAGGGTTAAGATGCACCCCTATCAGAGTGTATAAAATAGTGCAGAGTGTGCTATAAATAGAACTAATTGTTTAGGATGACAAACAAAAGTTCTTAGTGCATACTTTTTGAATATAGAGGAATTGGCAAGGATTATCCCAAAGTATAATTTATACTCATATTTGAGTACTTCATGACCAAAAGCTAAAAGTTAATTGTAGTTAATAGAACAAAGTAATGACTAGTGTTGGTCAATGATGGACACATGACACATCCCCATGTTGTGATTTGGACATTAAGTAAACAATTTTAGCATTGACATGAATGTTGATAGCATCTTATTTCTTGTTTTTTGCACTCACTTGTTCTATTGAAAGACCCTTCTCATTTCATTATTGTTATAGCCTAAGAGCATGTATAGGGCCCTAGCCACCAATCACTTTAAAAATTTATATTAAATTCATCTTGATTCCAATAATTACGTAGAAAATCTGAATTGAATTGATCCTCACTTGTCTTCTTACAAAAATATTGTGAAATTTTATTAAACCACCAAATTTTTCTGCAAATGCATTTCCCCCCTTAGATGAATTGTTTTTGAACCTTCCACCTTATAGTTCTTTGCATTTGTTATAGAATGTGTGAGTCCATTTTTTCATGGAGGATTCTAACTTGACAAGGGAGGAATACCTATTCTACAAGAATGTTTCAATAAAAGGGTAGGAAAGCTTAGATAGTTGAGCTATTCCCAACATAGACTTCATAATGCCCAAATTTAGCTTTTAAGGTAGATTTGTCATTATTACATTGGAAAGTCAAAAAAGTGTTAGAATTCATAATGCAACCACTCTTTCTACACCCTTAGGCATTTGCAAAAAGTACAAATACAGACATTGGTGATAAACTATTAGACTTGGCACTATGTCCCACAATGCTCTTGAACATCTCAATTCTTAAGTATTATCTAATCCATTCACATTAGAGTCAAAGGAGGCAACCCATTTATGACCACTAAAGCAATTACACATATCTATAGGGTAGGGTTCTTCAATAGAGAAATTTTTTCATGTGCAAAAATAGAGTTTAAAAGGTTTCTATAATTTTCCAGATTTTTTGTCTTCTCAAAACATAATTACAAAGAATATTTTAGTGAAAGTTAAGGCTTCTTACATTTTGGTGATATGAACCTTCCTCTTTCTGAGCAAGGGCTGGTTGCATTATTGAAGGTCTTGTTAGCCAATTATAATGTGCCACAACTACACTGGAACCTGCACCAAAATTAATCAGTGCTCATTTCTTTTGCACAGAAAGAGAACAACCTACATTGCTAGAATGGGGCATCGATCAGAAATGGGTTCCCTCCCATAACCTTCTCCTTCAAAGGGGAAGCTTACCAGAGCCATAAACTGGTCTACAAATCAGTCTATGATATTCGCTATGTAGTTTCCGAATGCACTCGGGCTAGCTCTTGCATGCAAATTCCGTCCAACTGAAGGCTCTGTCACAACGCACAACCTAAATCCATATTACAGTTGCAGGGATGTTAACCCTTTCCCCTGCACTTTTACACCTGTAGTAAGACATTCCACTGCAAAATGCACAATTGGATGTGCACCAAATGCACATACCAGAACATTTATGTTCCCATAAATTGCATAGCTTTACAAACAGGTACTGAACTCCGGTTACTGTGAAAACACTCTGGGATCTAATGGGTTAGACTTCACTCTTCAAGACAATGGAAGGGCCCAGGACAATATGAAGGTAATAAGGACGAAAGTAGCACATGACTTGACCCCAAAAGCGGGCAATCCACAACATAGGTGTAAATAAAGCTGGTCAATCATTGTCAGCGCTTTCGGTGCGTAACAGAGGAACACCTGAACAGTGACCACCATCCCGAAAATACTTCCAGTGAGGGACTAGATTTTAAAAGAGCACGGTGATACAATTCTTATAAAACTTCCAAGGCAGAAACAATCACTTCCAATGCAATTTTCTCAACATGAAGTAGCAGGAACCGAGTATGTCACAGGAATATCAAAACCTCTTCTACCTTTTAAGGATTTTACAAGTAGTCAAAACCTGAAGCTACTAAACAAAATAGGGAAGGCCTTGGCACATAAGGCGTAATGAGCATTGAAGAATCATTTCGCATCGAAGTCCTAAGTCCAGAATTCCTGCCACAGCACTGTAAACACTAAGCGGTTTGGGCTACCAGCTTATCAACTGATTTCAGGATAAGCCAAGGCCACAACGCGCTTTAAAGATCGTAGTGGAGACTCCAGAAACTGATGACTTTGTGAAGCTGCCAGAGCAAATGCAGAAGGCAGACATCAGATATCACTCAACTTTAAAACCAGTCGATCCTCACAAACACCCAGCACTGTCTAGCATACACTAGAACTTGAGACTAAAAACTTGAGATGCTGAAACAGAGGAAAATAGACTTCAAATGGCGCTGGTATTGGAAAATAAAATTAGATGCAACTTACCTGACAGCAAAGCGCGGTACTCTTTTCCAAAGTCGTCTACACGTAGAGGATGGGGGTTGAGACCACAGCTTCTACTTACGGACACACCAAGGTACAGAGATTTTTCCAAAATGCTAAGTAGGAGAAGGCAGACGTCTTTTACAACGCCCTGCACCGCTTTACCATCTCTTGCTCGTAATACCTCTATTAGAATTGCTCCAACTTGATCCTGTACGAACCAAAATACTATTAGATATTCATCCGCATTCACTTGTCATGTAATATCGTAAATATTCAGGAGGGTTCAGAATCCTCAAGTAAACCTCAGAAATTCATATGAATCACTGGACTCGTCCACATTACCTTATAATACCATAAATGACATAAGGTTCTCAGATATCAAACACAATGCTCATTAACACAAAAGCCTAAACCTATACAGCTTCATAGTAAATGATAAGATTACTGTCATTCTCCAAAGCCGCACACATGGACAATAACCACAAAGGAAAGGATTGTAACTATCTCAAGTAAAACCAACGCAGGTATCTATCCACTGCAGCAGCGCACGCGTAACAAACCTGTAATGGGTAAAGAACCTCTGGTGCAGGAAGCTGGGGAAAATGGCCGTAATCTGCTGTCCCTCCGTTCTCAAACCTATCAACTGCATGTTGAACTTGTTTGCAAGAGAATTTGAGAAGAAGTAGCACTAATCTGTACACATTAATGGCAACCAGATCGGAATACTCTGTACATGCAGCACTGGAGGCACTGGCTGTTGAACTCCCACTAATAATCAAACCAGAGCTTGGCGATGATGAACCAGTCCTCAAGAGAGAACTGGTTGTTGCTGTGGTCGCATTCTTAGGAGGAGAGGCAGCCCCATTTCTTTCTTTCACAGAGCAACCTCGGGCACAGACTACAAACCACCCCGCACTGCTTCCTACAATAGATGGTCGGCCGTGAGCAGCAATTTCTTCCTTCAGCACTGGCTGGCAACGGATGCCTATGTGGGAGCTATGATAAACACCAGACCGAACTACTCCTTCCCTGGCTATATATGCCAAAAGGTGTAAGCCCATCTCCTCAAACTCGGCAATTGAGTCTGGTAATGTTCGCCTCCAAGTCATTTGGTGGCTTGAAAGTTCACATAACAAAGACATCACATGCTGGACTTCCTGCATCCAGCCCACACCCCAATTTCTACGTGCTAAGAATAAAGACCCTTGATAGTGACTAAAAAAGTAAGTGCAAGACCCGAACGAAATCGATGAGTACTGCGACATATCTACCCCAATATAACTGAGAGCCTTTAGATCAAAGCTTCAATTTGCTGACCTTAAAAGTCAATCATTCTGAGAAACTAGGATGCATCGTCCCTGACACTACTTCATTACGCAAACCCTGAACACTAATTTGAACTTAAAAGCCTACCCCGGAAGGACAATGTCACATGCGACTGTTTAGAACCCGAAATCTTTGTTTTTGTATGTCATTATTATTATCAATATTAATATTAATATCAATAATAATAATAATAATAATAATATTTAATTATATATTCAAAAATCAGACGCAAAGGCATGTTACTGAGGATCCTAAAACACCCGAACACATGCAGAACCGAAATCAGTTTATTAAACTGGAGTATGTTTTGGAGAGATGCCAGGTTGCAATGTCCAATTCATACCTGCAACGCAGTGATCGTTGTTCTTGGCTGTTGCAGCTTAGCTTTTTTCCTGCCTTGAATATCCAACCCAGGCACAGGTGCCCGCAAAGATAACAACAACAGTTCTTTCAATGATGCAATGTAAGTGAATGCACTTTCCACAAGCGAACCCCCAAGAACTTTCTCTCCACCTGAATGGATCAAAGCCGTAACAACAGTCAACTGCAGGCTCCACAGTTGCCCTTCTGGAGGCTGGTCTTGATTGGGCCACACACTAAAGGGCCCCTCCAAACTCCCAGACATGACCTTGTTGTCCTCCTGTACATTTCATAGGAGTACCAAAGTGAGCGAATATTGCTATATCCAATCAACAAGAGGCAATAGGTACTTGACATGAACCTCGCTATAATTTTCGAGAGCGGGTGCCTGCACTAAACATCACGCATCAACTACTAGAAAAAATAAGTAGAATGTACAACTCTCCAACAGTGCATTCTGATCAGCAGAGTCAGAATCTCAAATTACATAGAGTAACTAGACTCACCTGCAACTGCTTGCTCAAGGTGAGAAGATGAGAAAATATCCCTGTGTTTTGTAGCATCTCAGCACCCACTCTCGTGCGGGCAAGAGAGAGGCAGATATTCAATGCAACCCTTGAGGATTCAGTACCTAAATCTGCATGCATTCTTCCAATAAGAGATCGAGTTGGTAAGTGGTTCTGCAGAATCGATACCCAGGTCGTTGGTGCTATAAAACCCTTAATTAGGAGGTTTATGCCTGCAAGCGCAAGGTTAACGTACAACGGGTGTTCAACGGCAGTGCATAGACCAGGGAGAAATCCAATTCCCGTCAGAGTAACATCTGCGAAGGCATCACCCATCTCTTGGCCTTCTTTCGTTCTGTCCTCATCATTTTCGAAGATACCTCCATTATGGGCGTAGATAATCTCCAAAGCTATTAAAAAAGCCCCTAATAACTCTTTCACTAACTCTTCCCCATGATGCCGGAATGCTACATGAGAGTCTAATTGTAGTTTCAGGCAGCTGACGGTGGTCCGTACAATCTTGGTACAAACGGCCCACAACTGGACTCTCCCTGACAAGGAAGGGTTGCCACGAATCCACAGAAATCGCACAAATATAAGTAGCAAGTGCGCTTGCATAGTCATAAAAGTAGGCAGAAGATTAGAGGTATCTCCAGAGACCCCGATAGCCACGACTGCTGATTCTAGCGCCTTGCAAAGATCCTCAATGCATCGATTCACATCCTCATTGTTCCACTCAAATTCAGATGCTCCTAGTTCGCCTCGGGCCTGATAAAAACCAAGTTTATATTGAGTGCGTGGAAGCATGAGAACAGGAAACAAAATGACTAACTACACCGCTGCCAGATACTTCAACTATAAGGACGTTGACAAATGCAGAGTTCCACATGCCAGCAAATAAGAACAAACATGCTACATGCTGAAACAAATGCACGTCCCACATTGTATTCTGAATTCAAATAAAAACCAGATTAAGTAAGCACAGATTTAAAACAGAGGATTTTCTGCTCAAGCCCCTGCCACTCCACGTTGACGTTAAGGTAAGACTGAGATTATGATACTTACGCCGTGCTTATCAAAGATGGACACGGTCGCCACAGCTGCCCACGCTCTGAGAGCAGATAGCTGAGAGTGTCCCAGGCTCGCCATTGCATTCGCCCGTTGCAAAAATCTGAGAGATCTCTCCACAACTGAAGACGGCAAGACTGCTGATTCTGTCTGAGGCCACCATTCAAGGCCTAGTTCCTCTTCTAGGGCCTTGACATCATACAGATACCCGTTTCCGTAAGCAGGATGGATCCCATCTAATTTGGGGACTTTACCAATCGATTCCACCAACTCAGCCTCCTTTGTATATAAAAAAGAAGCAATCTGCTGGAAGGGTCCAGTCGGTAGTGGCCTGCTCCCGACTATCTCCCCTTGTAAATGGAGATAAAGATCGCTTATGAGCATAACCTGTAGCTGCTTCCCATGACTGGAGAACAGAAATAAATAAATTCCTAGAATTTTCACACATTCAAACAACCAAAAAAGGTTCTACGCTGCATGAACTTCGCCAAATTCGGAAAACACATGAAAGAGCTATTCAACCAACAGAATCAGTATGCACCATACCTATAACCTCGCGAGGTGTACTGTGCTACAAGCTCTTCAAATGATGCCAGCTGGAACACCTGCATCTCAATGATATAAGTACATTGGTTTCTGTAAATAAATTATACAACTGTCTTTCAATTGTATCGAATACAATTCATACCTGTGTCATTGTCTGCTGTAACCACTCAAGAAGAACAGCACTAATGCCTCTAATGTCACCAGCTAAAATCTTCCCAATCATGCCCACAATAAGCAGTCGCGCTTCAGCCTGCAGACATTCGACACATCAGTTTCAGGTTCACTGTAAAGTGTGCTAAAAAAAGACGACTTACATAGCGAGATACAAAAAAAAATAAAGCGGCAGAATCTCACGCTATGGAAAACACCTTTATAAAGAAATCAATGTAACATAATTTTGAATCGAGTCAACAACGAATATTGAATTTTACAAGACAAATCAAGAGTCATATCACCGAATGTAAGAATATAACAAGCTCTACAAAAGTACCTTTGCCCTAAGAATAACTTCTTGATCATAAGAACAAATTGCATAAGACTTGAGGATGCTGCTTGATGCTGACTTCTTGGCCCATTCGCTAACTATCTCAAATGCACCAGACTTGGAGGAAGAAGGCAGCTTCACAGCAGCACTTGCAGTATTCCCAAGGGTCAAATTTTTTTCACTTGACGAGTTATTGTTACTTTGTGAGGGATCAGTGCTACTTGAATCGTTGCTTGATGGATAAAGCAGGTACTGTTGGAGAAAAATGTCACAAGCCATGATTGATAAAATAGAGGCCTCGCACCTGTATCTAAACGCTAGCAACAGGATTTCATGTTTGCTGAGATCACTTGTACTCATGTGAAGGGTAGGTATGGGATTGGCAGCCAATCCAGTAGCAAAGGACAGGCCAGAAGCAAGAGTCCCCCAAAAGTTTGGCCGCTGGCGAAGTGCCTCAATAATGCGAAGATACTCAATACCTCCTTCCCATATTGAGGTCAACAGGAAAAGAACCCTTGATAGCATCTGTGGATGGCTGTAAAAGAAATAAAAGATGAGGAAACAAGAGCTTAAAATAAGATACAAAACTAAGTAATAGCAAATTTGAGATTTTCACAAGTGTCAGAGCAACTATTAAAGTATGAAAATAGAACTACAGGGAAGTTGTCACAAATATAATTAGCTTCAAAAATGGTCAACTAACCTTTTCACAAGCTCCGCAGATTTGAGAAGAGTTTTCCATAGCACATCAAGTACTCCATTTGTACCATCTACCCCTGAAGAGCCAGGCTGTCCCGAGTGTGCTGATGGAGCACCGTGATTTAATCCACTTGTTGCATGAGACTGCTCAGCAGGAAATAAAAGGAGTGCTACAAAAGATGGCTGCAAAGATCCCACTTTCGTTTGAGCTCCAACTCAAAAAAATTCAAAATTCAAAATTATGCAGTTCATGAAAACTCACAAATACAGTCCTCGCGCTCACCATAATCTTCATCTAAGCCATGTCAAGATATTTAATCTAATAAATTAATATTCCAGCATTACTTGGCATTCACTAACATCATTCAAGAGTGTTGCAGTTTCTCATAATTTCACCAAGCAGTCTAGCAAGAAGCGAGAGTTTACAATTAATGCTCAAAAACCCACTTACCTGCCATTTAACTGCAGTAGTTAAGAGCTCTATAGTTGCAATAAACAAATCCTGCTGGGATACCCAACCTTCTTCTGCCAAGCACTGACATACCACAGATCGCAAGGCCTTCCTCTGCAATATAATTGGTGATTATCAGTAAATATAAAATATCAATACAGGTGAATGCAAATAAGTGGAGGTAGGTCGGTAGGTAGGAAAAACGTTAAGGGCCTCATAAACGGATAGCACCTCCACAAGGTCGAGAGGTAAGGAAAACACTCACCTGATCTGGAGAGGATATGTAGCTCGCTATGCTAACCGAGTGAGGCCGTGCTTTTTGAGCTGAAACACAGAGACTTGTAAGAGCCTTAGCACTTGCTATTTGCATGTCCTGAAACCTCAACGCGGAGTCTGAGATTAGATGAAAAGAGTGGATATGCACAGCATGAACCACGGTGCTAAAGTAGCAGAATATAGCACCATCTGTCAAGGACATTGTTCTCAATGCACCGAAATCAAATATTAAAACCATATGAGAAAAAATTCACCATCAGTCCATACCACGTTGCGTGAGAAACTCAAGAATGAAGCAATTACTGCAACCACAGGTAGAGGCCCAGCAAATTTTCGCAAGAGAGACTGCTCCAGCAATGACATGCCTGGATAATCCTGAACCATCTCAGCAAGAACGTTACGCACGATCATTTATAGCATGACATTAAGGATAGTTATTCAGGAAAAATAAAAATTATATACTAGAGTAAAAGACAACCAGCTGAAATAAGGATGACATTAAAACCACTGTGCTAACACTGCTGCTGGCACTATACCATATAGTTGTAAAGTCATAACTATGTAAACAAGCATTTTCAAATAGGGAAAGATCCTCACTTTAGCTGCAAGACCAACAGTCACGTCAAGAAGGACGTGATGTATAAGTAAAAGAACTGTATGAAGGGCATGCTGCACCCATTCGAGTTCCCTGGGTCGCACTGCTCGACTATAATGGAGTTCCTGGAGTAGAAATTAGTAACAGACGTTAATAAGCAGCTATAAATCACTTGTAAAGCAGCTGTTCTACACAATCGGGTTTCCTAATAGTTAATTCCAAAATTGAATAAATACTGGAATATAGCATAGTCAACAACTACAACAAAGAATGTCCATTAAGATGTTAAGTGCTCACCTCTAAAGTTGGACCTATAGACAAAATTTGGAAAATAAAGTCTTGGATGATTGAGTCGAAAAGAAAGGTTTCCAGCACCACCCTCCGCAGTTTCCCAGATGACATTCTTGATGCAGCTCCTGTCAATATTGTTAGGCTCACCTGTAATGCCTGCAAATAGGTTCTAAATGTCAAATACCCAGGTCTGAGCAATATTCAAGTCCTTGCCTGATAATCTTTACTGAGCACCTCTCATTTTCTCCTTATCATGTCCTACAAACACTGCATTGGTATGCAACACCCAGTAAATTCTTGCAAGAGTACCTGAGTAGCAATCTGCCACCGGTGATGAGATTGTTGGTATTTCCAGTTGCCATGATTCACAAGTAGGTCCCGCACCATAAATGTGACGAGAGAAGATAACACCTCGGTTTCAATACCCTTCTGAATCATTGTTTTGGTGAAATCAAGTGCTGGCACACAGTAGAGTCACCACTAACAAGTTAATAGTGAAACTTGTGGTCCATTGTTTGAAGAAGCCTTGATAATAGGTTTGATAGCTATGAAAGGCGTTCGAAAACCAAGCGCCTGTCCTAAACAAGCCTTCGTACTTCTAAAAATCACACAAATAGAGAATAAAGATGCACCAAAATAATCATACTCAGCGAGCTGAGTGATCAATACCAGCAAGGGCAAGAGGGTAGTCGCCAGTACTCGGCTCTACTTTTTGCAAAAGCATTTGAAGAAGACTTCCTGCAAACACACCCACACCACTACAATGCACCCAGAACTCTCAACAGACGAGTCTGAAAACACTTCCAGTAACTGAAATATCATGAAAAGGGTCATGTCGCATAACACACACGTCGACTCTGACAACGATGATCGATTTCCAGGTCTCTTTGCTCTATAATCAGTTAAGTATTCAATACATAAGCTTTATAGTAAAATTTGTAGAGAGTAAAAACAGTAAACTGTATATGTAGATCCTTCAAAATAGAAATTGAAGTTGAGCACCCCAGAAATAAAAAATGCATCAAGTAAAGTTTCATTATTTCAAAGAACGATAATCACTCAAAAATAATCGCACAAATCTAATACGAAGAGAGTTCGTAACTGGAAACAGAAGCAGTAGAATGTGAAAGAAAGCAACACGATCCAATGCAGAAGTCAAAATCGTAAGAAAGCTACCCAATGGAGCTGCCAAAAGGCTGAAGAAGACTTGTTCTGTCAAGTTCCTCGGTCACTTGACAAGGTGAGCTGAACACACATTGTGAAAATGAATAGGTTTGTACTTGTGCATCTTTAGACATTAAGCTCAAGGAAGCAGCAAATAAAGAGTTTAACACTGGAAAGAGATTAAGGATAACAGTTACTTACCAGAGGGCAAAGGAACCAAGTATGTGAAGGCAGGTGGACAGCATTAAATCATTATCACCACCTTGAGCCAAACCATTGACAATGGCACAAATCATAGCCACGACATCAATTCTGCGAGCCACCCATACCCATCGATTAGCCCATCGCCGTCAAAAAAATGAGTCCATAAGCACCTACAAGAGATAAATAAGGAACTTGAGGTTGAGAGTTGCATTACACCTTAAAGAGTCCTCCATGCGCCCATCACGACGAGCAGTCACAGTTGCTAGAGCACCATCCAGGTCCAATAACAACTGGGCTAGACCCTGTTAAATAGAAAAGTACAGCAATAACCATGAACATACAAAACTCGTTAACCCTGCCGCAAGTAACTAAGAAAATATGTTTGCTGTTCATCATACCATTTCAACAGACATTTGATATAATCGAAAAGAACTCAAACGCTTCTCACAATCAAAGGGTTGAGGTACCTTGTTGGATGCGAGCATTTGTTGCAACAAATCGAGGCTAGCATGAACCTCTTCTAATTGATAGCCAGAAGACGAACGTTGGAGCATGCGGAACAGAAGAATAACAATGCCACTGTGTTCACACTGGTCTCCCCAAGAGCCAACAAATAAACCAAGAGTAAGAAATTGACCGAGTACTTCAATCAAAATCCTCTGTTCGCCTTGAGGTCCGAGAGAAGATTAACTACTTCAATAATGGATGATTATAAGAAATATGAGACTTGGAAATTACCAACAAGTAGCTCCAGCATTCCTAATAGAAAAATCCCATTCAAATCCAAAGAGCCCACGATTTCACAACAGGAAATAAAGCCTATGAGAAAACCACACGACTGAAGGAATGAGTATGTTCCACCAAGAGGTGTTGTCGTAGGGTCGCGGAGAAAAGTGAACTTCAAAGCATTACAAAATCTCCAGTGTATGCACAGGAGAAACTGCTTCTTACAAGCGATGGGTGTTTACCTCCCAGTGCACAAGACTAACACGTCCATCAATGATTCTCGAGATGCGCCCGAAAGTACCCCGAGGGATCATTAGACCAGGTGCATCAGGAACTTGAAGAGCAACATTTGTCTGTACAACGCTCCCATTCTCGTGCATCACTATCCCCTCCGGATGCTGATAAAGGGAGGTAATTTTTACTGACTTATAAAGAAAATCATATCTGCAACACGGTGATGCAAAATTAGTAAGATGATGGTATTCTTAAGATGATTCAAGTATAGAAGAATAACTCAACCACCGAAACCCCATGTTAATACTCCACACTCAGAAACAGAACCACAATGGATAATTAGAACACTTACACACATTCAGCTGGCCATGATCCTTTGCATTGGGCAGCCAACAGCCGCACCAGTGACAAAGTCTGGTAAGGAAAATCTTCTCGTAGCGTAAACAACAAATTCCGAATGGGTCCATCAATTACACTATCACGATCCCAAAGCTCCAAGCAGAGAGATTCCTGCATGAAACAAAACTTCAATTTTAATGTTGACCCTTGGACTTTCAGAAATTAGATTTCTAGTATATTCAATGGCTAAACTAGTCATTTCGGCAATTTGAGAGCTCAGTTGAGCAGCTCAACAGACACTGAATGATGAGGGTACCTCCTACTTTCACAGACGAATCTAGCTCTCACCTTTCACTAAAAACTTGAAGACTGTGATGACTAGTCACGATATTGACTAGCCAATCACGTGACCAGAAGGAATCCTCAGATATAGAACATGAGAGTTCAAATTACATCATGTAACAAAAGTTCCAAATCTAGCCTAGGTAATACCATTACCAAGGTTAGGATTTTAATCTTTGTCGAGCACTGAAACAGCATCGAGGGACAGCGTCCATCAAACCAGTTAGCGAGATTATAAAACCAAGCTTTGTCTGAGTTGGGTAGAGAAAGAAAAGACAATACCAACCTGACCACGATAGATTTCGCAGAATATGTTTATGAGAATGTCGTAGCCGTCGTAATTCATCTGCATAAGAATAGATAACAATCAGTCGTGCACAAGCCACAGACGAGCACCATGTGAAGACCATGCGCGATACAGACACAATAGAATACCAAAATTGTACTGCATACCCGAGTAGCAGAATCGTAAGCTGCAAGAAATGCTGCAGCCAATGTTTTCACAACACTTTTATACCCACCCACTTGCACCTGGAGTACAGGATAGTCAGTTACATGGAAAAGATAGAGATCTGTATTCGAGCAAATGAAGGAGGTAGAAGAGAAAAAAATATAATAGACAACCTAATACTCAGTTTCATTTTTCAAGTATGTAGGAGTGCTGCAAGACCATCACTTCGGACGACACAAACGGATTGCACATGAGGCCTGATCAGTTTTGCGAAGGGCATTCAAACCAACAGAACTTGAAAGGAACTTGTAACTTACATCAGATTCTTGGAAAGACTCACTTCGGAGCATATCCAGCAAGTAACTATAGGCTCCACCATCATATGCCTGCCGAACATATGCAGAGAGATCCATTTCCTGCAACTCAAGAATAAATCGAAGAGTCAAAGTTGTCAGATCGTAATCTATTCTATTGATGACGTAATTCTCTGGAAAATCACCAACCCTCAAGATCAGACTACAAAAGAATGGCAATTCACCGCTGTCAGAATCATAGTCCAAATTGTCGAAGCTCGGCATCAATGCTGCACTTGTCTCACTCCGGTAATCAACCTAGATTTCGAAAATGATAATGAGATAGTGATTCCACACCTGATAAGGAGCTTGACCACCGTCTGCAGGCAGGAAGGATACAAGGCAAAGAAACGTAGCCCAGCCCAATAAAAGAGGCGCATACTCTGCGGTTTCTGATGTATTCAGATTGCCAATCGTGCTATCTAGTTCCTGAACTTCCGCCGCAGAGAATGTGTGCCCACCCTGGCTGTTTGAAACCCCACAGTCAAAACATTTGGGACAGTATGGAAATCATTTTCAAAGCAGATGGAGCCTTCTTCCTAATCTAATTGTAGGTATAAGAGCACTTGCCAACATACTGAATTTCATTCAGATTACAGGTCACAAAAATTTAAATAGTTCCATTTATTATACGTCACCAATGCCCGTAATCATATCGTAATCCCAGAGTACGTTCACGGGAACCTGAATGGAGTTTCGTCGTGCACCATCAATAAAAGGTTTTCAAGATCGAAAGCTTCAATCAAAATGAGCACTGCTTGCTGTCGCACATGTACAACACATCTTGCTGCTTCTGGGGAAAATGCAAGTCTTTCTCCATGGCCGCTTCCGAAGACGGTGGTCTGCATAGCTCAGTATATCCAGCTCAGTACGAAACAGAAAGGACGCAAAATGTAAGAGCAAAATGAAATATAATTATCCCATCCCAGCAATTCATAATCAGGGATCAAGGGAACACTTACAGAATCTTTGCTCCAATCTCCTATGCATATAAAATTTTGAAATCAAATTAATCAAAGAAGTAACAATGAACACGTCTTAAAAAATATTACCTGAAAGCAACTTAGCAATTCCTTAAAACGGGATGCCTTGCAAGAATTTAATGGTTCATAGTACAGAAGAAAGAGAATGTCGAGTAGCAAACTCTGTTCCAACACAGTCTCCTCCGCCCAAAAAACTGTAAATTCTCGATCCTGGGTCACCCAGTTTTTTTTATCAGTAAATGACGATCCGAGAACAATCCACTAAGTCAAAGGTGCTCAAATTCACAAAACGAACACTGAATGAACAATCATTCAGCAGTCCTGAAGTGATGACTAGTCCCGGACATTTTACTTGGGATCTAATTGGAAACCAACAGAAAATCAAGAATTAAAGTGTTTCTCCTTCTAAACCCAAAGCTGTCGGCTCAAGTATTTTCCTCATAATACAGTGACGAAATCATCCTACTTTTGCTGTCTCTGTACTCACTTCAAAATATGATTATGTGCCCTAAAGAAGGATTTAAGCACACAAATGCTGTTGAAAGATTGACCTTCACGAGGACGTTGCTCCAATAATATATTATTTCGTGCATTAAGA
Organism: Pseudoscleropodium purum; assembly: GCA_963969395.1. Taxonomy (NCBI): domain Eukaryota; kingdom Viridiplantae; phylum Streptophyta; class Bryopsida; order Hypnales; family Brachytheciaceae; genus Pseudoscleropodium; species Pseudoscleropodium purum. The sequence goes on from OZ017797.1 coordinate 14,150,778, forward strand.
AAAACAAGCAAGACGTGCTCTCGATAATATTCAAAGAAAGCATTGTAATCGGCCTACAGGAAAACAGAGGTCTCACTAGATGCTGGGGCTGTACAGCAGCCAAGCGGTCTTTTAAGTTGGAAAGTGTCTTATTCTCAAGACCGTCTTCCAGTAGTTGCTTGACCTCCAAAGACATAACCTTATAGGAGCTCAGCGCTTCACCCTCATCCGCCACTAAGAATGCAAATAACAAATTATTGTAAGCAACATTAATGCAAATAATACGAAAGAAGAATTTCAGAAAATGGACCGATTACTTCTTAGGTACGAAATACTCAAAAGAAGGACAGGATTCACAAAATTTCACGACTCCTCATTTTAAAAGATCATCATGAGGGAAGGTTATAGGTGCCAATGCACCAGGACGTAAGCAACTCAAGGTAAACAAGACATGACGCAACTACCATTGTAGAAGAAAGATATAATCAATTTCGACATACTATAGTTTGCACATACTTTGAAACGTAAGCAACAGCCGGCTGCATTTCAGCAAACATTGGCGCTCCACATAGTAATACATTGTTATCTGCGTAGTATCATCAAGAACGCAGAAAGGCCAGGTCAATTTAAAGTAAAGTGTACACAACTTCGTTTGAACATTCTGAAACACGATCGAATATCATGAATTGTTGTGGTATCAAATTAAGAACTCTTCCAAAACACAGCAAATCTGATCTCAGCCAACTAGCCACGAGACTGTCATCAGCCATTACACGGAAACCCGGCAACCTATGCAATCACCGAGGAGTTTCTAAAATTCAGACAGAGGCGGTATTAATTTTGAGGCACTCACAGCCTGTAGGAATGCCCTGTCAGCAGAGAATGGAACAAGAGCCCCCGATTCTATGTGCCTAGATAGCAAAATATAAGATTGCACCTCATCCAGAACCTGCGTTTGAAACAATGTCTGCTTTGAGAACCCTTGGCAACAATAAGGTGGAAACCAACAACTAATTAGAAATTAGCAGCAGAATTTATTTACATTCACATAGCAAGCGTGAACATGAATGGCCACTACATGCGATTCATTTAGCGAATAAGGATACAAACCAGGTGAGTGCTGACTTGAAGAGCAAGCTCTCTCAAGTCGGGTTTGATGTCTAGTGAATGACTGCCCAAGTCAACGCGGGATGATGACAGAGCATTTTTTGATGCTTCATTCGGTGCTTTGAAGAATTCCAGAGTGTTCAAAAGCCAGCCATGATGCGCTCTCAACTCTTCAACCTGCCAAAAACAAGGAAGAATTCGACTTCCCTTAAGATTGTGTCCAATACGAACATATACGAAACAGCTCTGGCTCAAACTCAGATATAGACACTGCAAGTAAATAAACTATTTTGATAGCACTAACAAAAAGAAGAGTCTTCATAATTGGTCAAACCATACTTCTCAAATGTTAAGGCGAGATCACCGGGCAAGGAAGAGGGACCAAAACAAAAGTGAAACAGACAAAGTACAATGCTAAGGAGATATGCAGATTTATGTTACAAGGTTCGTGGCCCGGAATATCAGACTCTTCACAGCAGATGTTCTTATCCAAAAAATAGACAACCAAGTGTACGTTATTTCTAAAAGTCTGACCAATTAAACCACGTCCATTTTGCAAATTCCTTGTCTGGAATAATGTGCCCTCTCGTTCCAATGACTCAAATTATAGGCACTCTTTATAATTTTTTTACGGTCAATTTTTACGGTCAAATTTTTATGGTTTGTTCGCTCATGTCAGTTAGACATGCTTGACAGTATCTATTGTGCCAAAATATTACCTCCTGCTTACACAGACAAACCTAATGCAATAAATTACAAATGCATCCAGTACCACATAGGGCTAATAATTTCCTTTCAAATTGAGACTTAAATCAAATTTGGCAAGTAAAGATCGCCCGAAGTCAATAATGCACACACAACTTTAAAGCAGTTTCTTTCTTATGCCATAATGCATGTTCTATAACGCTATTCAATTTCAACGATTCCCAATTCAAGCGCAGGCCATGCAAGTGCAGGCCATTCAGGGTTCCATTTAGGGTTTAGGGTTTAAGCAATCGCTGTTCTGAAGTAACTTGAAACTCCGCTTGAGTGACTACACCTCTTAGACACATCGTAGGCATTAATGTGGATGATGAGCTAATTCATCGAATAGCGGTACTGAAGACCTTGCTTTTACAATTGCAAAAAAATGGCTAAATCAATTCAGGGCGCCAATGCAAAACTCACCAATCGAGCTTCGCCTTCCGAAGGATTATCCCTTTCCTTGCCCACTGTCCCAAGTCCGCACTTGTCCAGCGCATAAAAGAGCGAAGCATGCGGCTTCCACCACAGGTCTCCGTTCACCGATTTCGAAGCAGCTTGCTCAATAGCGCGAGCAACACTCGCCATAATGAACCAATATATCAACAACCGAAAACAGAACCACGTTTCGTCAATCCCAATCACACGACGTCGCTCTCAAACACCGCGCCATATTGAAATAAACTGCCGCCATTTACGAAATTCGAAATCCAACAAAACTGGCCGCAAAAGATCGCAATTGAAAATTTTCTTCGTCATGCGCAGGATCAGCCATGCGAGACTGTCGAAATGCTATGAAACCCTAAAGGATGAAATGCAGCTTCTAGTACTTCGATTCTCAGGGAATGGAAGTGGCGATGGAGGTTGATAGCCTAGAAGGAAGATCTTGTCCCGCCCACTGGGGAAAAAGCACTATTTTCAAGATACATCAAACCAGAATTTGGGACGCTCTACACTTGGGAGTTGGGACCATTGGGGACATGGGACCATTTTGGGAGTTGAGACCAAGCCCAAAAAAAATCCAAAAAATTAAATTGGGCAATCTCATTGCCAAAGTTGGGATCATTTCTATGCTCTTCAGCAATGAGAGCACTTAGAGGTTTTGAGTTTCATGGCTTGGTCCTTACTATAAAGTAACCATAATTTTTTGATCATTAGAGCATCTCAACTTCAAAATTCAAAGAAAAGTAGAGGTAGTGGAATTTAGTTTGCATATTTTAGTATAATATAGATGCTTGGATTGAGAATTATGACAACCAAAATCAAAAATTGGATTCACGTTGTAAAAGATTAATACACCTTGCATTACTATGATTCCCTTTGTGAAGAGCAAAACATCAAGAAACATCAATATATTCATCAAGATTTCAAAAAATGACTTGCCCCAAATTCAAAATAATGATTTGTTTTGTTAGCATAATATAAACTAGGCCAAGAATTTTTTTTTTTTTTTGACTCAATTTTTATAACTTGATAGATTAAATTTTTATATCATGTGCTTCAAGGATCAATTAAAGTACCACAACCTCAAGTGTCAATAGGAGTACTAATGAGCAATTCCTTACTACTCCTTCAATAATTACCAAAATTGAATTTAAGGCCTAAATTTTTCAAAAATTCATACAAAATCCATCAAATTTGCATGTACATGCAAATTTGATTTTTGGATTGGTATAACATATGAACATCCCAAAATGTAAACTTTATATACAAAGAAGCAAAAAGTCAAATACTAATTGTTGACCAAACCTTCAAAATTGAGCTAGAATTTGGTTACGGAATTAAATCCGCCTCTAGACACTATTGTTATTATTACATAGGTTATTTTAGTTATTGCAAGAATTTGATTAGTAGAAGATTTTTTCACACTAAGTTAGATAATTTTGAATGAAAATATTATATTTAGTGTGAATTTTTGGATCAAATTCACGTAAAATTTAGATAAAAATAGCTGAAATGGATGAAAGGTGGATGGAAATCATAATGTTTGAGATAGTATGAAAATAGTGTGAATCACTCTACACTAAATTCATCTAAAATACTATAACAACCATATTAGTGTAACATGCAAATTCAAATAATTTAGAATTAGTGTAAATCAACAATACTAGACAAGTAATTCAATAAGCTTTTATAGAGTTCCATTAAATACCAAATTAAATTCAACATCAAAGACCAATTTATTTATACTAATATATAATTTGATATACAAATTGTTTTTAATTTTAATTTTAATTTTTATATAATTTAATAATTTAATAACATAGAATTAAAAATATAATAATTACAAAATTGACCATCTTAATTATTGTGGTTTATAAACAACCAAGCAGTTGCAAAGCAAGTCTTAGCTATACAAGACTTCTTTACAAATAGTCTTTCCAAAATAACTTGACAAGTGACAAAGCATTAAACAACAATTTAAGCCTTTCCATTACAAATGATAAAGAATTTCATCTAACATCTCTATTATCATGAACTTTTCATATTCAAAGATTATTAATAAATGAAATTAATGTTTTATCCTTCTTTCAAAAATACAAAAATCAATTAATTATATAATAATGGGCAAATACAATTTTTTTATCTCTATGGAGTTTGGATCCAAATCATATAGTATATATTAACCAAAATTAATTCCTTTTACAACAAAATAAAAGGATGTGTATATCTAAAAGCATTCAAATAGGCATCTTGCACTATAAGAAATCCACGTTTTAAGTGATGAGCCCTAATTTTTTTAAACAAATTTTAGGTAATGTTGAATGCAACAAACCAATGTTTTTATGTCAACATTGATGTAGGTTGGACATTTTTATTGACCTGAAAACATAGGTTTGTTTCATCAAACATCACCTAAAATCTATTTAAAAAAATTAGGGCTTGTCACTTAAAATGTGGGTTTCTTATAGTGTTAAGTCTATAACATAAATAGTATGAAATCTACAAGAAAATTCTTTACATGGTTTGTTTATTGAACATCATAATAAGTCATTAATAGTCTATGTTAACATACCCAACAATTTGGCAAGCTCAAATTTATAGTTTAATTTACATGTGATAGCAAAAAAAAAACTTGAATTACAAAAGTTCTAAGAATTCATGCATGTATAGAATTAAAGGAAGATTATCAATGTCCATTAATTCAACTAGTATATGTCCACCAACTTGCTTGAATTAACAACAAGAGAGTCTCAAATTTGAGTGTAAGATAAAACAAATATTCCAATTTATTAACCATAATATTTGATAAACTCTTTACAACTATATCCAACTTGAAAGTCAACTATCATTTTTTATAGCATATCTTATTAAAAAGTGTATCCACCCATTATTAAATATGATTAAATTTCATAGATGGATGAATCAAAATTTTGAAACAAATGATTTTCATAATCTTACTATGTAGAAAATTCTACATACCAACATCTTCATTATAATATTTTGGAATAAGAATCATTTGTATGCTATACATGTATAATTTTTTCAAGCCAATTTTTACATTAGAAAAAAATTTAACCCTAGAAGAGGCTGCTCTATAATGTAAAAGTTTGGGTGGAAAGAGCCTTTTCAATTCACTAAGTGGGTCAAAAATTGCATGACAAATTCAAAAATTCATCCTCATTATCCAATTCATCTCCACGATCTTATAAATTTAGGTGGAAAGAGCCTTTTCAACTCACTAATTGGGCCATGAATTGCATGATGAATTCAAAAATTTATCATCATTACCCAATCCATCTCCATAATCTTGTAAATCTCATGATGGTTCCATCATGAAGAATGGAGCACACGCCAAGTAAGGGGCGCTTCACACATGGGCCAACCAAGACAAGAGGCCGTGGGAGTTCATGGCTAAACTTTGAGCGAGAGTCCGAAGAAATGGGCAATAAATGATAATAAAAAAATCAGAAATGGAGCCTTTGGCCGGTCATAGTGTGAAGCCTCTAAAGGCCAAGCCCAAAGTCCAAACCATACCATTTGTTTGGCTTATATCCATCTCTCTTTGCATGAATAGTCCATGTAATTTCTGAAATTTTCCTCTTACCTTCTTTAACCATGGATTCTAGGAAGGAATGCATTCTTGTTCTACTTTCGGTTTTCATGGTCAATGAAGTATGTCATTGTGGACATTTTGGCATTGCAAAAACTTACAATTTTTGAACAAAATGCCCAAATGATGATGATGGTAGTTTTTATTGCCCAAGGATGGAGGGTGAATTCTCAAAGAAAATGTTGGCAATTTCAGAGATATAGAGGTTTCTTTCAAAATACATTGATGGGTTCATATTCAGATTGTGAGTTTGGGAAGTGAATGAAGGTGAGTACATCTACATTTCAATATTTATGTACTCTTCTGGGACTTGTTTTGAAGAAGAAGGATACAAATTTCAGAGAAAAGTGTGGAGAAAAGGATTGCAATTACTCTTTCTAGATTAGCAATGGGTAATTCAATGCAAATGGTTGGTGATTTATTTGGTATAAGGTTGAGTACAACTTCCATCATTGTGAGGCAATGTTGTGAAGCAATTAGGATTCACTTGAGACCATTAGTTTTCCCTAAACCCACTCTTGCTTTGATGAAGAAAATAGCAAGCAATTTTGAAGCACTACATGGGATTCCGCTTATTCTAGGAGCAATTGATGGTAGCCACATACCTATTTTAGCACCATCCCATGATCCTGTAGCATATTATTGTTGAAAGGGATATTATTTGTGTTTACTACAAGCAATAATAGATGTTGATTGCAAATTTTGGGAGTATGATTTTGGATGGGCTGGCTAGATTCATGATTGGGCCTTATTTCAGAAATCAGAAATTGGAAAGAGGACTATGAGAGGAGCATTTTTACCTTACAGATTTATCGTTGATGTTGTATATCCTATGAGGCCTTGGTTTTACTCGCCATTCAAGGGTGAAAAGGAAGGATTGCCAAGGACAAAAGTACATTAGAATTTTATCCAATCAAGCACTCGTATGGTTGTGGAAAAAGCATTTGACATTCTAAAAAGAAGATGGCACATACTATTGAAAAGGATTGACATGCCACTTTGAAATGTGCCCGACATAATTACAACCTGTTTGTATCTCCACAATCTATGTATTCTGGAGAATGATGATTTTTGTATGGAATGGGTAAAAGAAGTAGAAAAAGAACTACAAGCTGAAGCAAATACAACACTACGAGAATTGCAGGAGACATACATGTTTCATTCTCTAGAGTCATCATTGAAGGAAATGAGGGAATTACAGAAAAAGAATCCACAAGGTGAAGAGATTCCGTTTATAGAAGAAGAAGATGAAATAGAGAATGAAGAAAATCTTGCAAGTGAAGAAACAAAGGCAAAGCGACAAGAGAAAATAAAGAAAATGTTGGTTGATTTGACTCAAGTTCATCTATTACTAGCTGAAACATTTTATAAAGGTCATTTGGCCAAAAAAGAATTTTGCAGTGGGAAAACTGTAGCTACAATGCTAATGACTACAACTTAGATGAAGAGTAGCATATAATTCCCTACAACTTATTGATCAAACAATCAAATTGCTAGTCTACTCTTTCTAGTAGCTTATAGGTTCTCTCAAAGTTTTTCATCAAACCAATACTAGTTTCTACCATTTTCTCAAAAATTTGAATGGCTCTATCATGAAAATTTTGTTTACCTTTTGATGTTGGTGTAGACAAAATTGTTGTTGCCGTTGATGTAGAATTTGTTGTTGATGTTGGTGCACTCTCTCCATCTCCATCCAAGACTAAATTGCTTTGGATTTGTCTATGATTTGCTGTTGTAGCGGAGACATGTTTCATGACTTGTCTGACTTGGTGATACCATTCATCTAAAGCATCATAGAATTTGCTCTCTTGTTGATTATTGCTTGAAATTCCATTGGCCATTTTGTCCTCTTTGTAAGCATCGAAAATGGTCTTGAATTTCTTACAGCATGCCACAATAGTGCGGTTGAATTTTGATAGCATCACAATCATTCTAGCATGAAGCCTCACCCAAGTGTCAATTCCTACAAGCAAAACAGTCAAAAAACATGGCAAAGGGATAAAAAATGGTATAGAAATAACAATGATAGTACATGCTCTCCCTATGAAAGAAGACTATGTAACAAATGTAGGGTACAAATGAAAAAGTTTGTTGGCATTGAACATTGAGGAAAGTAGGTGGAGGGAATAGTCCATGTAATGGAATGTCTCTCCATTGTGGTGGTAGAAAGTAGGGTTCAAACTGCACCGGCAACATCCCATTTCAATGTCCAATGGGGGGAAAAGGGGGCCGTGGTGGCTAGGCACAGGCATGCGGTGAAGACCTTTAGGCCCCAATAAGGGCCCCAATCCCCAATCCTCAACCTTTTGCAAGAAATTGAAAATTAGGGTAAAAAATTCAAATATACCTTATTTTTTGCCATTTTGAACAAATTCAGGCTCCATCTCCCCCTTTAATGCAATCAATTGAAGCACCTCTAAGTCCTCCTACATTCGATTTGCCTCTTCTCCTTCGGCTTCTCCTTCAATTTTCACTATTGCCTTCTTTTTGGAAGTTTTTTTTTTCTCTGGAGTAGCCTTTTGTTTAGGAGCACCTCTCTTTTTAGAAGACCCCACTATCTCACAATTTGCTTCCTCAACAACCTCTCTTCTATTCTTTCCACAATTGTCTTTTGATTTTCTTCTACACTTTTCTCTCCAACTTGAGCTGAAAAAGGTTGAAATGCTCTATAAGAACTTGGAGTCTAAAAAATTTCCAACCCCATAAAAGGCGTTTGGCTACAAAAAAAAGCATTTTCAGAAAAATGGTCCATCTTCTCTAGTTGCAAAATAATTTGATAGACAACACACAATAAAGAATTTAAAAAAAAAAAGACTCCTACCAAGATATTTGAAAGAAAGAGAGAGAAAGAAGAAGGTGCATCCTCCTTTTTGCCTTGGAAAAATAGTACTACTGATCCAACGGCTAAGATTTTGTCAGTTTTTTTTTAAAATTTGATGGACTCTCGACCAGAGTTTGAATTGACAAAAAGTGGCGACCCAAACTTTGGTTGAGAGTCTGTCACTAGGCCATTGCCACGTAGGAGCTCCGCTACCATGTAAGTAGTTTGGAGGGCAACGGACTTTGGATTGTGCCGCCTTGTGTGAAGGGTCGAGAAGCCAAAGTCGGAGTTTTCTGAAATCTGATTGGTGGAGGCCAATGGATTCTCAACCTTCGGCCCATGTGTGAAGCGGCCCTAAGAGTTCTAATGAAGATGTGGCCACCTTCATATATTCATTCAATTAGTATAAAAATTAGTAAGAAAACTCAAGGCCTCTTTGTAGGTTCAATTTTTTCCTAATGTTTGGCAAAAGTTTTTGAAGTAAATGATTAAAGTGAAACTAGCTATAACCTAGATTGAAAATTATAGATTTTATACAAAAGTTTCTATTTTGTTTTATTCCTCATGTCATTGATTCTATTAAAAAATTCATTTGCTTTCAATGCATAATCTTCTAAATTTTGTTATATTTCACATATTTTTGTATTTATTTATATCAATATTGTAAAAAATTTGATGACATTGGGACTTAGGGTTGCTTTATCCCTAGAAGCCAAGCTAATTTTCCTTGAGGCCGATTGTAAAAAATTTCAATCCCTTTTAGAATCAAGGCCATTTCCAACTACTCCTTAGAATAAGATTATAATTGGGGTCAATTCTCCCATATGTAAAGGCCTTGAGGCCAAGAAGCTAGGAAGATAAAATAAAATCTAGGAACTTTTAGCCTCCCATTCTAGAAAATTTCAGGCCTCAACTAGACTATTTGACTACATGAAATTGTGTAAATAGTAAAAATATCGGTCAAAACTATCTCCTAGAAAAACTATCAATGAACGTTAGATTCTATATCTCGGCAGATTTTTTATTAGAATTTTTTAAATTTAAATATATTTTTTTGGTACATTTGCTAAAAGTCAAATGGCCTTCCATAGGGCCAAGGTGAATTGCCTCCCTCACTTGTCCTTGAGAGAAAACACTAAAATTTTATATTTGCCACATATGATAAAATTTGCTAATTATGAATTCATATTTACAATTAGAGGTCCCAAATGAGCTAGGAGAGTTGTAGAAGATAAATTAATTAGGCACAAAATAGGGGGGCTTTTTTTTGACATGCACCCCTTGAATGACTTTGGAGGGATGAGCAAGGAGGCAATTCACCCTGACCCTCCACAAGGTCCAAACTTTCTTAATGCCTCTCTCTTTTTTCAAAGCCACTTTATATCTAGAGGCCGAGCCAATTCCCTTTGAGACTAATAGGACAAAATCCAATGGGTCTAATTTGTTGAAAAATATAAGATTAAAAAAAAGAACTAAAATCTAACATTAGCTCTAAGGCCAAGAATTGGCCTTCAACACTATATTCATTAAAATGAGAGTTTTCCAAAGAAATGAGAGTTCCAAAACACACAATTGTTTATAAATACAACAAATTTTATTCCTATAGAGAATGAAAAGCAATGCACTAATATAGAAAGCACATATGCGAGTGCAAGTTCCTTCCTTAAACAATGGAGTTTATAGAAAATAGCCATTATATATACAAGTATTACTGTGTACACTATAGGATGACAGTTTGTAGAGACATTGAAAACTATACAATGGATACTATTGGTAGCACTATACATGGTGCTCGAAGACTATGTTAGAGGCATCACCACCACTGCAAGTGGATTGTGTTGAATGAAGTGGCCAAAACATCCAAAGAAAGAAGCCTTGGTGATAGAAAGGTTTTGGAACAGCTTGAGTCAATAGAGGAGATTGCAAAACGAAAAGAACAAGAGTGAAAACTTTGTATAACCTGACTCTACCTCCTCCTTGAGATGTACTCACCTACACCACAATGTGCAAAGTCCCACCTAGGACCTCTGACATCAGTCATGACCAAGCGCCTATACATCCGTCCTCCTCGTAAAGCTTTCTCTGAGTAATTCGATCAGAACTAGACGGCAAAGTAGGTTGGCCAATAGATCGTAGTGGTGAAGGGGAGCAAGAAAGCTGCAGGCGCGTCCTTCCACTCAGAAGACTATCAACCACACTATCTTCAATAGGCTTGGTCGAGAAATCCATGGTGGAATTTGTTGTAGCAACTAAACAAAGGAAATTTTTGGTGCTCAGAATAATATATTGCCTATAGTCCAAGATGGAGTCTGTAGATGTCGTACAAGCTAATCTACCTTCCGGAACATAGTCCGTTGAGGTGTTCATCATCTAATAACAAAAGACCAGCTAAGAAATAGATCGAAACTCAAATACAAAAATACTAAAGTACAATTCAAAGGCCTTACAATGCAAGAACTAAAACAAAAGACACTATTTAACCAAAACCTCAGAAAGAGTTTATACATGTACATATGTATGACAAACACGTGCTGTTTAGGTCAGACCGAGTTAAAGCACACGAGTCCAAACACATGAACTAAGCAACAAATTGGTGCACTTCAAGTCACACCAAGCTGAAACATACAAGTTTGATTATATCACATACAAAACTGATTTTGCTTGGACCTTAGGAATAAGTTCACTAGAATCCACTAGTCAAGGAATATCACTTAAAAAATAGATATTTACAGTTTAGGTCAGATCAAGCTAAAATGTACAAGTCATGAATGCAAATTCAATTTCCCTCAAGACCTCAAGACCATAATCTAACTCAAACTAAAAGAACTACTTCCATTAGCTTGTCCTACTCTTTACAATTCCTTTCGTTGCAAAGTACACAACACCCAATTCTTCCAAGACCATTTTCCTTGAATGCCTTCATACTTTAGTCTCGAGCAACATGCAAACCTTGAAACTAAGGAAGAAAAACATCAAGAAGAAACGAGTCCCGCGGACTACTCCCTCTATAACTCCACAAATCAGGTAGTATGACATTATAAGGCTTGTTCAATATATGCTTCACAAGATTGTCATTTACAATGATGGTATTGGTAGATGAGAAGCTTCCTTTGGAGCCTTTGAACAACATGTCTAGATTTTTTAGGAACAAGTCCTTGACGGTCCTAGGCACTTTGAAAGAGATCAACCTTCCCGATCTTTCTCTCAATTTCAATGTCTAGCAGGAGTCTTGCCCAAGTATTTGGAAGGGTGGTAGAACGTCTCGGAAAAGGTATTTAGAAATCATTTCAATGGTAGACTTCTTCATAAAGCTCCACACTAAAATGATTGCAAATTTTCTAAGCTTTGAAAGGAAATTGGAGCAATGAGGCTACATCCACATAGCCTTGGGTCCAACTAGCATAGGCTTAGTTGTGAAGTGCGGCTGCAAGAAGTCCCTTAATTTTTTGTGCGACAAATCCTTGGACTTACAATCTTTGCAAACATATAGAATGCCATTCAAGTTTAGGACAACATTGATCCACTTGACTGCCACCCTGGACCTGAATGGATGAATGACGCTCTCTAAAGTTCCTCCACGAGTAGATGGAGGATTGGATCCTTGCTATCAAAAGGAATAGAGAGCAGACAATTAAGATTTTGCACCACTCCTTTACAACTGACACTAGAATAATATGAATACGACAATCCATGGACCACAGTGTAATAGAAATATGGAAGCATGCCTTCCATTGAGAGGATTCAGCAAGAATTTTAGAAACATCAAGCTTTGTCTCAGGACAAATAGGACTCGTAACCACCTTTCTCGATTCACTTTGTGGGCTTGCGAGCATCGGGATTTCATCAACGACGACATGCTTAGGATGCAATATAGGAAATGATGGTGCTATAGAAGTAGCACATGTTGTGGAGACATTGTGCAATTTTTGTAGCCTTGCAATACAAGAATTGAGACATGATGTTTTATAAGACGTTAATATATTATAGCCTCAACAAGTGAGTTTTAAAATACAAAATTGATTTCAAAATCTGAAACTCTATGGTTCAATCTACTACAAGTTCATGTTGCCAAAAAAATGATCTATCTACACTATAACTACAAGTACAATTCTATAATACAAATCAACTCAAGTCGAGCTACAATAAATGACATCAAGTGATTACTTGGCACAACTTACTGGTAGATCATTGGTGCGATTGATGCCACTTCTAGGCACTACTTTATAAGGATCCACGGGCAAATTGTGCCCACTATTAGACTACAGCTCCTCCCTCGTTTATGCTTGGCTTGCATTATGTGCTCCTTTTGAAGCAAAGCTAACTCTCTTAGGTGATGAGGAACTCTGTATTGCATGTGTTTCTCTTGCAAGAAGAAGCGGAGGGATAGAATCTAGAAGCTCCATTGGAAGAAGTAGAGGCGCAAAATCATCTCTTGGCAAAATTGAAACAATATTGTTGTTGGATCTTGAAGGGCTGTTTCCGATCAAGAGCTATTGCAAAGTGGATGCAGGTGGAAGCATGGCAATTGGTTGGGCTTGATTCTTGTCCAAATATGCTTGCCACATTATTTGATTCGATTGGCGCTCCTCTTGGTTCAACTTTTGTTCTTCCAAGAAGAGATTCACTAGAGTTTTGAAGTTCTCGGTTGAGGCTTCCTAAAACTTCTTATTTGCCACCCGATCCTTTTTTTGTTTGTGCCTCATCATCTTTTGCTACTTCAAGACAAAGGCTAGCAACTCCGACAAGGCCTATAGAAGGTCAACCTTCTTCTTCTTCTTCTTGGCAGGTCAACTTTTTGAAACTAGAGTTTCAGAATTCATAGTTTCGACCCCCGACAGATGCAATTCTGATGAGCTGGATGATCCTAAAACTATTTGAGATGCATGAGCACCTGGTGTCGCAATTTCTTCAAACCCACCAATATCTTCTTGGGTCTCCTCCTCCTCTTCTTCTTCATCCTCTTTCTCTTCTACTTCGTCCTCCTCCACTTTGATGGGCCTCTTTCCTCGTCGAGTAGTAGGCAAGGCAACAATCTTCAATTGAGTCCTTATCTTGTTGATTCAGGCATTGACTACGACTCAGGTTGTGCCTAAACAATCTCGTCGTCTACCAGATATGACAAGTCTAGGAAGTTGTCTTTGTTGAGCGATAGTCCAACAACAACAATGTTTTGCCAGAGGTTGGTTTCACAATCAAGGATGGTTGCAAAGATGTCAATAGTACTCATTTGCAGTCAAATAGATTATAGAAAACTTAGAACCATTGATGTGCAATTTAGGTTGGTCTGCCTTAAATTGCAACCTAAAGAACACAAACTAAAGGATTATAATACTAATGACAACGTTCAAAAAACTAAAAGCTCAAAGCTATGTTCTAAACCATAGTGTACATTCTTAATGGTAGCTATTGCACGCGCAGTCTAGGTGTAAGTATCTTTACACAAAAAAAACTTAATAAGATGACACGAATTATCATTCCAGGGAATTCTAGATGCTTTTCCAAACTCCAATATCCGGATGATCGTTTTCTCCTCTTCTAACTACTCTCTTTCATTCTCTTTTCTGGAATCACTACTATCCGGATTCCTATCTGGATCTGGTATCACCTAGTTTTCTGGTTTCACCTTGTAATAAATTGGTTTTAATTTCCTCTGTTTTACCATCAGAGGGTCCACTATTGATCTTTCGAGGGGTAAGGACTTTACTACTCTTGTCTATTCACTACACAAACAAACAAAAACAAACAAACAACAAACACCCAAGTACTCAAGGTGTTGTAGTGTAGAAAGTAGGTCAGGATCCTCACAACATCCCGGATGGCCGATCCGGAATGTAAGTCACTTAGAATTGCGTTCACTCCTCCTTACTACAACGACAAATCTTAGACACCCAAAATTGACAAGAGGGTAATTTTTCTAGGTGTAAGATGGATCCTAAGGTTGATAGATCTTTTAGTGAGTGGGAGTTTCCTCTAATGGTCGCTAATCTCCATACATAATTGTTTCCAATTCCAAATTTGCACTCACACCACTCTTCACTAAAAACCGGATTACCATTCCGGTAGTTCAAAGGCACCACACGTAGCTCCCTCATCTTGTATCTAACATCATTACAATAGTATTCCCTCAGTTCAATCAAATTATCTGAAATCCAGATTCCTCCTCACCTGTCTTTCTCACATCTCAACACTCAAACAACAAACCAACACAATCCGAATACACAGTTGGAGCCAAAATGTCCACCAAGTGACTCAAATTAAAGAAGAAAATGGAATACAACAAAATAATTGCTAGGATGAAATGAGAAGGCAACAAACTTGCCTGCCCTTAAAAATCAAAATCAAAACCAAAGTCAACGCCTAAAAAGCCAAAAAGGCATCTCGAAAATCAAGACAATCAACCAGTGAACAACCTGGGATATCCGGAACATCTACAACTCAACTGCCCCAACAAAACCAAAACCCTAAAATAATCCGGAACCCAAACCCAGACTTGGAAATTCCATTCCGGATAAAAATCCTACTTAACTGCCTGCACTCTATCTACCCCGCCATGCCTTCTTGGAGTTGCTCCCGCTTTGATTGCCCGAAGTGTTCACCGAAGCCTTCAGTGGTGTATTCTTTGTTGATGACGGAGTTTGGGGCTTCCGTGAAACCTTGGGAGGCGAGTCTTCTAATTTCATCTCTCTCTCGGATCCAGACTTCAACACTTCTTCTTCCAACTCCTGAATCTTTTGAATCTCCTGAATCTTCGGATCCTTGGCTTGCAGTGATTCACTCAATTCAATCTCAACACAATCTTGTTTCGGTGTCGACTGCTATATATGAAAGAAATCTTGCGGATGAAATTGAGCTGAATTCATCATTACTCCAATTCGTGCGTCAAGGTTGCCGCGAACCGTCAATTCGGGTACCCTAAACTTTCCGGTTGTGACTTTCCCAGGTGGTGGGAAAAATAGGACAAAAAACACTTGTTCTGCCGGAACAAACTTTTCACTTGCCTCTTTCTTTGGCTTAGGTCCCACTAGTCTTGATGAAGTTCGTGCTTGGCTATTTGAAGGTCCTGCAACTAGAGTGAGGATAGACTTCAGTCCCTTTGATTGGAGTTGGATCGGGCCACTTGAAACTTATAGGATCAAAGTCTGTCGAATTGGAGTATCCTAGAATATGCTCTTAGGGACTTCTGGAAACCTTTCTAAATTGATGGCCCGTTCTGGATCCAAGTACCCCAGCGATTTCCACATGTCCATCTGTCGCAGCACAGGGCAGGTAAATTCCCCATTATACTCACAAAAATCGCTCTAGAGTATAACTAAGTGACTCTAAAGATCGAACCCACGAGATCCTGTGAAGTATCTAGCTCTATTAAGCAGTTAAGCTCAATTAGTATCCCAATCTTACTTTCCGGTCCTAGATCTAGAACCAGAAATACCACCACACCGGATAACTACAGACCGGATTACTCCTTCTTCCGATCCTACTAACTATTCGATCTGTGCAAATATCCAAATCCCAGGATCTTACAACTTCCGGTCCTGGAAATCCGTCCTGACCAATCCGGTCCGGATGGTCATCATGTATCCATAATCCTATCTGGTTTGGTTTTGCCTCTGTTTCACCATCAGAGAGGTCGCCGCTTAATTTTGAGAGTGGTAGGCCCACCACTCCTTCCGTGACTTATAGTGGCTGAAGACCCACTGTCCTACTTCCTAAACTCCTAAGCTAATCCGGATCCGGTTTGGTCCTTCACAACAACCCAGATAGCAATCCGGGTTGTAGGTCACACAAAGACCCCACACTCGACCCTCTCGTACTACAACGACCTTGATGCTACTTCTGATCCGTGCGAAGACAGGTGGTTACAAGTGCACCCGTCCGTTCCAACATCAACTAAAGTTCTTCCGTTACCCATACGGGTGGTGAGACCTCACAGGAAATCGGACACTCGACCGGATTTCCCACCCGGGAGTTCTAGCGCAGCTAAGGAATCCCTCCCTACCCGCCTAGCCTAACAACGGCTTTCTCACCCGGAATCTCAAACTCTAGACGTGCTGAGGAACTAAGTTCACTCCCAACTCTTAGATACCTACTCACATGCACCTAGGATCGGAAAAGAAACACCAAGGGGAGAAATCACTCGCAAACCGGCTCACACTATCCTAACTCCACATCATACAATCCTGTCGCGCTGGAGAGAGACACACAATGAGGGGAAGGGAAAGGCACAAGAGATTTGCAAAATGAAGACTCCCAGTTCCCATCGCAGGAACCGATTTATATACCAAATGTAAAAACCCTAAAAGTACAAAGCGGAGCGGAAACCCATGGGGGTCCGCCGCCACCCTAATCTAACTTCCGATCTAACCTAATACTGTTGAGCCGGATCCGGATCCGGATCCGCTCCTACTCCTAACTCAAATCAAAATCCTATCTACTCTACAACCCTAGATCCTACTGTCGGGCTTTTGCTCTACGGATCTAGCTACTCAAAGACTTCATTCAAGTTCCGGTTCCGTTCCCCCTCTATAGGGTTAGGAACCGGGGTGCCTAGGTTGGATCTGGGTGAAGACTCCAGGTCGATTGTAATATCCGGTCTCGCGCCCGGATTCTCAGTCCATGCTGACTTCTTGGACTCGGGAGTCCAATCCTTCCCACCCTTTGGAACGGTCGCATCCGGAAAGGAATCCGGTAGTGAGAGGTCCGAGAGGTGTATCCCCTTGGAGCACGTTGCTCCAGTCAGCTTCCGGCTGCTTTCCTCAATCCGGTCCGCAGCCTTCCGCCCCTCCATCATCGCCGTCTCCACCTGCTCAGCAAAGTCGGTGAGAATTCGGACCATCCGGGAACCGGATAGTTTCTTCTCCTCGTGCATCTTCTCGTCGAAGAGCTTTGCTTTGGTGGCGGCCGTTCCGGTCGCTCCCAGGGTGGCCTTGATTTGCTCGGCTATCTTCCGAGTCTCCTCCGCCATCTCCCGGGTGGCCGTCACGTCTTCCTGATAGGCAAAGAGGGTTGCCTTCAGGGTGTCCACTTCCTCCTGCAGCCGGCGGATCTCCGCTTCCTGTTTCCGGGTCTCTTCCAGATTGGTGATGCACTCCGCCACCTGTTCCGCCAACTTATTGTCCAGTGGCGCATCTACCAACTTCCCGATCGCCGAAAGCGTTCTGTGCTTGACCTCCCAATCCGCCCTAATGTTGCAGAGGAGGTTGATGAGGCCGTTGAACGGATCTTGCACTTCCGGGTCTTCCCCGGAAACGATCTTCTCGACTTCCGGTCTTTCTTCAGGGGCCGGTTTGTCGTGACCGGGAGGTGTCCCGCGCTTGTGGGGAGGCGTCATCTTCTGTCGCTTGATGGGCGGCATCGGCGGCTCCTCCTCTTCCTCACTTGACTCCCGGTCTGACCCGGAATCGGACTCGGCCTCGTCATCCGTTTCCGACTCCCCATACTTCAGGAGGACTTATTGAGTCCTCCACACCTTCTCCTCCGCGTCGGTGAGGAGTTGGTGTTCCCGATAGAGGTGGAAGAGGTAAGGGCACACTGGACTGGCCCTCTTCTTCCCAACTCTACTAATGAGCTGGGCCACGAGATCGGAAATGATCCGTGCCCAGTCCACTTTCCGGTTACCACTTAGGGCACCGAAAATGGTGTTGCCAAGGGTGATCGTCACCCTTGTCGGCTTTTCCGGGTGAAGGACCGGAACCAAGAACTGCAGAAGCCGACGGTGTCGGTCATCCACGCAATCCTCGACCGCGTACCCGTCCTTCGGATTGACGGCCCCCTGGAATCTGCCCCGGACGAACTCATCCTTCCGGTTTGCCATTCCTAACCCTCCTGCCCGGAAACGATAAACACCTCTCCACAGTTCCTCGTTCCAGCGGCTAGGGGATCCTCTCACGGTGTTATCAAACTGGTTGGACAATTTGCCGAAGAGTTCCTTGACCATTCTCTCCTCCCTAAAACCCCAGGGTTTCTCTGCAAACCCTAGGCAACCCATAGAGGTGAGGTCCTCCATGAGTTGAGACTTCTCCGGCTCTGTGGAGGGAATAACCGGAATGACTTTCCGGAGCTTCACCTCGCCTCCAGAGGGACTCGCTAGTCTCGCCCTACGTAGCGGCGGCATTCCCACTCCAATCTACCTCACTCTCTCCTAGCCACACGTCCCGTTCCTCACGTTCTCTCTCCGATCTCAACCGGAATCAAAGCCTACAGCACACAAACGCAAAAACTCTACAACGCGCGCTTAAGGTCGACTTTCTAAAAAAAGGGGTGCAACTGCGAAGGCTCCTCCTTATATAGTCTCTGGACCATTTCCGGTTTGGTCGTCTTGAATCCGGTTCACCCATAATCCGGTCCTAGACCTAATCCGTGTTGCATTCCGTTTCCGTCGATAGTTACTCCTGACCGGATTAGATCTAAGAGGCCCACTACTTCATATTCTGTACTAGTTTTGAGTTTTCCTTCTTCACCTAATCGGATCCGGTTCCCTAATGGCTAGTTTCCGTTCCTATTTTGGTGCATGCTAAGAAAATCAAAATTTTAAGCTGCGACACCATCAAAACAATTTTCATCCGGGCTTCGAAGTCGACCAAGATCTTTACCATCCTGGATTCAATCATATGCCCTTCCTTTGCCAATCAGGTGGTGTAGAGATTAGCTCAGATCACCGTATGTTCCGGAACCATGACGAATTCTTTGAGGTCGTAGATGAATCGGAGAGCCTCCATCTCCTTCCGTCTCGCCGTGTTCAATTCTCCCTCTGTCCACTCGAATTGGGACTTAAAGTTATCCCTTTCTTCCTCCAACTTCCGGATTTGTTCCTCCTTCTATTGGAATTCCTCCGGATCCGGACGTTTCCGGATCTCCTCCAAAATTTGGTCCAACTCTACCTTGAGTTCATTTGCAATAAGTAGCACGTGATCCTCCAGGTCACCATACATCTGTTTGGCCTATTACATCCACTAGATTCTAGCTCCAAAGAACTTAAGCTCTTGAAGATGTTTCGGATCTGGTATCGGTTCCTCCTGTTTTGGTGTTGGTGCCTTCTCCCGTGCCACCAGATCTGTAGACTTCCTTCATTTCTGGTCCACTACTTCTTCCTCTTCCAATTGCTCTTCTTTGGAATCCTTTTCCTCCTTCTCCAACTCTTCCGTAAGGCCGTACTTCATGATCTTGACTCTAGTATTGTACTCAATTGTCTCCTCGGCACTCAAGACCTCTTTGTGGTGATAGAGGTGGAACAAATACGGCATGATAGGGTTGTGCTTTGCTTGGCCAACGTGCTCTACCAACTTGCCCACGACACCCTGAATCACTCTTCTCTAATGGGTGATTCGGTCCTCGAAAGCCTCAAAAATTATATTGGCCACCATGACTGTAACCCGGATAGGCTTTTCTAGATACAAGATTGGAATCAAGAAGTTCAGTACCCGTCTATATCTCTCGTTCTTACAGTTGCTAATGGCAAACCCTTCCTTTGAGTGGGCTTAACTTTGAAATTTTCTAGTCATATACTTGTCCACTCTTCCAGCTAGTCCGAGCCCATTCTTCTTAAACGAATAGATATTCGTCCAGATGTCTTCTGTCCAAGCTACGAGTTGACCTCTCACTATCAACTTGTACTAATTCGGAACTCCATAAATGAGTTCCTGAATCATCTCCTTGTTCTTCATACTCCACGGCCTATCTAACAACCCAACAGACCTGATACACATGAGGTCTTCTTCTAACTATGCTCGGTGACCCGGATCGGAAGGGATAACCGGACAAACCATTTGGGCTACAACTCTAGACTTTCGTACAACCGAGTCGACAGCTACCGCCATGAATCATCAACAATTGGTAAACCTAATCCGGTACTACTCCTTCCGTCCTCTTTCTATCTTTGTCACTAACTCACCACTCTTTCTCTCAACTATACATTCATCAAGTTCAGTAAGCAAAGAGGGAGAAAAAGAGAAGTGGCGGTGGGTTTAAGTACCCAACACATGGCCGACAATTCCTGGTGGAGAATGGGTAGATGACCGTTCCCCTAACGGTTTCCTAATTTCTTAGACCGGAAGTCTAGAACGTAGGTTTGGGGAATCCGATACTCTTCCGGATTCCGGATTTGTATCGGATTTGTTTTCATAACGTTACTAATAGTTTTAGCAACCCAAAAACTAACTATTTCTATTATAGTCATAGTGTAGTGGAAATCTCTAGAGGTTACCAAAAAAATGAAATTTGTAAGTCTATCTAATCCTAATTTTAGACTAACTTATCTAGTTTGAGTTTTTGTGCTCTCGTAGTAGCTCATTATACTTCTTCATATCTTTGTACACAATTGTATCTGAAGCTCAAAATTCAGGTTCAATTTGGATTTGCAAAGCATTGTCTTTGCTTTGGAGAAAGATGAGGTGGACTTTCTTGAGTGCCTTTGCTAAATTCACCAACAGATCATACAGCCTCTTATTTTTTGCCGGGTAGTAGTTAGCAAAACTTCAATTGAAGAAGCTCAACACCTCGTTCTTCTCCACGAACACAAGAACGTGTGATTGATTGGTCTCGTCTTCTACAATGAACAACCACATCTTGATTTCCTCAAGTAGAGGTTGTTTCATTTTTTGTTGAGACATTAACACCTCGTAGAAGAATGGCTTCTCCATCGTTGAGTTCTCCTTCTCTAACACTCCTAGAATCATCCAAAAGTCAATCACTCCCAAGCTTATCATGTTGGCTATGTCTAGCATCCAAACATCCTCCGGCCAATTCATGTGTTTGTTTTCTTTAATGTTGTAAGGACGCATGCAAGTGACCGACAATGTAATTCAAAACTGGTTCTTCTTTTCCAGAAAGACTTTGAAGAAGGCCACTATTCTAGGATTGATGGTGACTACTATCTTGTTTCTTACTTTGGTTTGCTTGCCCATGGAAAAGTAAGCCTCACTTGGCCTCTCTAGTAGCAAATTCATTGTTGTGTTGGTAAAATAGGGGTTGTTCTTGAATGCTCTCCAATTCTTGACAATGAACTCATTCCTTGCATTGAATAGGTTCAAGTCTGGGTTGATGAGGTGGATCTCTTTCTTTACCATCTTCTTTTGCTTGACCCTCTCTACCCAATCTTTGGAGTTGTAGCAATCTTCTATGACTGCAGAGATTGGCTTGATTGTCACTTTGGGATATGTGTTGTGGCAGTTCAAGCTAGACTGGTTCAGAATGTACTTGGCTATTCTCTTCTAATCATCATAGGTCAAGTTCCCAAGAGCAGGGTTGACGAATGTCAACGTCCGCCCCAAAATAGCATCTGTTTTCCGGACGCACGGACGCAGCATCCCAACCGCCATCGGAAAGCGGACGGGTGGGGCGGACGGCCCGAGGCGGACGCCCAGATCGTGCGGACCAGATCAATCCGCGTGTCGATCGGACGGCCGTAATCGGGCGGACGGATGGACGGGGCAGACGGATGGACGGGGCAGACGGGGCGGACAGGCGGACGGGGGACAGGCGGATGCTGCGTCCGCCGGGACGCGAATGTCAGCGGACGCTGCGGACACAATGCCCGCGTCCGGACGTCCTGGAAGTCCGAACGTCCTGTCAACCCTGCCCAAGAGGCCTAAAGAAGTCCCGACTAAGAGTGCAATTTTCTTGCTTCTAGTTTTCCTTCTCATTGAACTTCATCTTGGTCTCGGGATCAATGAACTCTCCATGTGCAACGTTGACAATTACTTTGCTCCACACTTTGTAAACATTGCTGGATGTCGAAATAATCTTGAGCTCTTTAATAAGCTTCAATTTCTTGTCTACACCATTCTTCTTTAAGAGCATGTGAATTTTGTTCATATCAATCATGGCAAATCTTTGGTGAATTACCTTCTCAAAAGTCTGCTAGGAAATTAACTACATTCATTAACTTGTGATTGTATGAAAAAAGTCAATGCAAAATGAATTGAATCAGCTTAAACAACTAAAAAATCTTAAGCCCATGCAATTTAGGGTGGTCCGCCCTAAATTACTCACCTTGAACTTTTGCATAAGAATACTCATTGATTTGTTTTGGGGTAGTACTTCGCCAGTTCTATCTCCTTTTGGAGGCTTTGGTCTTTCCATTGCTATCCAAACAATCCTCACGCCCAAAATGTTCATCGCCCATGACAACATAGCAAGTTGAAAATAGTTGGTACAATTATAGTAGGCGAAGATCGTCCTCAACATCCCCATATCTAGTGACCAAACCACGTAGCAATTCTAGGTCTTGAAGTGCTTCTTGACTTGGTTGCTTACATTGCTTCTTTCTTCCATCATCAGATTGCTAGCAGCTATGCTATGCTAGCCATTGATGATGTAGAAGAACTCATCCATTACCTCCTCCCAATGCTTAGGAGGATTCTTGGTGCCCTTTGGCAAGATTGGCATGACATAGAGAGTCTGTTTTATACTCTTGTCCAGCATATTGATAAGGTAGTACATCATCTCCTTGACAATCGTATCTTCCTTGACACATACATTGAGTTCCGCAAGTGCATCTATCAATTTTTCAATGGGCAACTCCTTCTTCTCACCAACTCTGAAAATGAATGCGCTCGAGTACTTTTCCCAAAAGTTCTTGTATAGAACGCTTACAACTTTGTAGTCGGATTTTTGTCCATCCTAAGTGCTTTAGGGACAACATTCATTTCTCCAAGATAACTTAGCAACTTGAGACCTGACTACTTCGATACTTTTTCAACAGGCTTTTTGGATGACCTTGATGCTAGCAGACCACTTTGAAGCGCAATTGTTGGAGTTTGGAGTGGCTTCTTGTTCTTTGTGACCCAACTTCGTGACCCACCTATTTTATTTCCCGTCAATGGCTACCCTTCATCTTGACTAGCTTGCTCCAAAGAACAACCATTGCATGGTATGCTTGTCCTTAAAGACCTCAAAGGAGTTCATAAAGAGTGTGATCTTTGTATAGAGTTGCTTTCCAATTAATGGGGTTCCATCCTGGTTTTGGTATTCACCTGCATCTACTTTCTTCTCCATCTCTTTTATTTCCACACTATATGGCGTGAGTTCTAGACTTGCTAGAAATGGCAATATGTTAAAGTAAATTTTGGTTGTGTTCATAAGGAGAGTGAAGTGGTATTGCTTATCCGCTACAAGCGCATTGTTTGTGAATATGTAGTGAATTTTGATTATCGAATAAACCTCTTCAGACACCCTCTTCACTTTCTCGTCAAACAAGATTGGGAGATATGCCTCTATTTTCCTATACTTCATGTTGAAGTGTATATTGTCCATATGTGGCACCATCTTCAGACACCACACCTCCACCTCTTTGGGGTTTGTAAACTTCCACCAATCTCCTTCAATCATCATTTTGTCTTCGGTGGCATCTTCTAGATCCACATCTTTGACTTTCGTGAAGTGTACTTTTAGTGTATTAATGAACTCTTCCATCCTAAAAAGAGACAAACATTTTGTGAGTTGGGTTATACGATTTACGATGGACAGAGCTGAATTGCATGTTCGTTAGCTTTTAATTCTCTTATATATCTGCATGAGAGTCCAAATTAGCCTAGAACCAAAGGTTTTCATTCCCTCTTTCTTATAGAAGTGCATTTTAGGGGGGACCGCCTTGAATTGCATGGTTATAGATTCAACTAATTGTTTAGGCAACAAAGGAGTGAAGGATAGCCTAGGACCGAATGTTTTTATTCCTTCTTTTCTATAGAAGTGCATTTTGGGGGGAACCACCCTAAACTGCATGGTTGTGGTGATTCAACTAATTGTTTAGGCAACAGATGAACCAAGGATAGCTTTAGACCGGGTTTTTTTATTCTTTCTATCCTATAGAAGTGCATTTTAGAAGGGACTGCCCTAAACTGCATGGTTGTAGTAATTTAAGCAATTGTTCAGGTAGCAAAGGAGTCAATGATAGCCTAGGACTGGATGTTTTGATTTCCTCTTTCCTATAGAAGTGCATTTTAGGGGGGACCGCCCTGAATTGCATGGTTGTGGTGATTCAATTAATTGTTTAGGTACCAAAAGAGTCAAGGATAACCTTAGACCAAGTGTTTTTATTTTTTATTCCTATAAAAGTGCATTTTAGGAGGGACCGCCCTAAATTGCATGGTTGTGGTAATTCAAACAACTGTTTAGGCAACAGAGGAATCAAAGATAGCCTTAGACTGGGTGTTTTTATTCTTTCTTCCCTTTAGAAGTGCATTTTAGGGGGGAGCGCTTTAATTTTCTTGGTCATGTTGTATTATTCTCTAATATGTTTAGGCAACAAAGGTATTAAGATTGTCCTAAGGTGGAATGTTTTTTTACTCCTTTTTGGTAGTAGTTCAATTTAAAGCGGAGCGCCCTAAAGTGCATGATTAGGTTGTAGTTTAGTCAACGAAGGAGTTCAAGGTTGCCTTAGATGAGATATTATTTAGTCTTCTGTGATAGTAGTGCAATTTAGGACAGAGCGCCCTAAGTTGAGTGGTCGTTATGTTTTAATCATTAATTTTTGAGGGAATTTAGATGTACTAGTTAGCAAGGACCGGTAATTTGTCTATTTTTTGTAGATAGGGGTGCAATTTAGGGAAGTGTGCCCTAAATTACATGTTTGTGTTTTATTGATTATCATTTCGTTTAGGGAGCATTTGAGGCACAGTTAGTGTAGGACCAACAATTCGTCTACTTTCTTCTAGTAGGAGTGCAATTTAGGGCGGTCCGCCTTGAATTGCACAGGGTTTATGAAGTGAACGGGTATTTGAGAAGTTTTCCTAAAGGTGATACCCACTTGATATCTCCAAATATCCAACTAATACTCTTCTCGAACTCTATTGATATTGCTCTATGAATCTATTACTCTAGTATCCTACAGATTCGTTGTGGTAAAACTTTAAACCTTGAATCCAAGATCCTAAACCCTAAACCTAAACCCTATACTCGGAATATAAAGTTGTGAACTTTAAATCCTATAGTTAGGAAGAACAATAGGATTTGAAATTAACTTGGAAATTCAGCAATAGTAGCAATTGACAACCGTACTCAAACTTGAAATACCAAAATACAAATCCTGCAAGGATTTACATATTTGCTACAATTTCAGTAATTGCAAAAGCGACATACGCAACAATAGCAAAACAATACCATCAAAAAAATAGCTCGAATATCAAAACAATATCAAAGCAACATCAGAAAAATAGCTTGAATATCAAAACAATATCAAAACAACATCAAAACAATAGCTCAAATGAGCCTAGAGACATTCACTGGAAACAAAAGAAAAGAATGACTAATTCAAGTAGTGAAATTTATTAAAAAATCTAAACAATCTAAACAACCTAAACAACCTAAAAAATCTCTCAAACAATCTAAACAACTAGCCTACTTCTTGGAAATCCTACTCACAACAATCTTAAACCTAATTTCCAATTGTAGAACAACTAACACCTCCAGGACTTCATGAAAATGGAGGATGACCAAAACAAAACGAAGAAGTTGAAGCACATTTGTACAATCAAAAATTAAATGTTCATCAAACAATTAAAGTTTAAACTCAAACCAGAACAAAAACGTCTGTTATCACAGCATACACTGCAAGCAAGAACCACACATCATACACAACGAAGGAGAAAGCACGCACAGTATACAAAAGACACACAACATATAGAAAAAATAAACAACACTTAAATATAGCACGCCCAAAAGACATACATAGGAAGTACAAATTTACAAGGCAAAATACACAAGCGTATACAACATTGATAGAAGAGATAAAAAAACAAAAAAAGTCAGGCATCACACATGCTCGAATGCTCAGAGGACTTTGCCGTAAATCCGCTGTAAATCCCTCCATCAATCTCCAACCTTAGCTTGACCCAAATTCCAGCCAACCCCTGTCCAAAAATCCTTCACCCTCCACCGACCAAAAATTGATCTTTAGCTCCACCAACCAAGCTCCTCAACTCTATCCAACTAGACCTCTAACCTCAGCTCTTTAGCTCCACCTATTGAATGATATCCCTATCTTGGTTAGAAAGGGGGTGCGACTACATGTTCTTGTTTTCAAATACAACTAGTCTACCAAGTTTTGATGTTCCAAAAGATTAGCAAGAAAAAATTGCAATAAGTCATAGCAACGACGGGAGAGAGTATGTCAAGCTCTTGAAAATGCTAGAAGTGTACAGAGAAACGTTATAAAGTGTATAGAGAAACGCACCAGATATGGACAAAAACCTCGTCTTTTGAATGTTGTGCTATGTAGGACATAGATGCCATATTTGTGATCTCCTTCTATAGGAAATTTGGCACAAAGTGTTAATCAAGTGTTGCAACCAAGAACTATACAATAAGAAGCCATAATGATTATAATAAATAGGATCCTGGGTATTTATATAAGCCAAATTTTATTGCCTTCAATATCCAAATGCATTTCCAAAAAATGGATCCCCACAGAATACTTAAATGACGAAAGTTGAAGAAAGAGATGACCACTTCAAATTCCCAAAAACATAACCTCTTAATGGATCCGCAGAGGACATAATGCCAATACTTACCATTCATAGAAGCAATCCAAAATGGATCATTAGAGGAAATGGAGGAAGCTAAAGAACGAGACAAGCAATTATGATTCTTAGCCCAAAACCCTAAATGAATCCCCAGAAGAAAGATCCCCAAAGGAAACAAAGACAACAAAAACAAGAGACCCACACTTCCAATTGCTACAAGCAAACTTGTAAATGGATCCTAGGAAAAAAGATTCCCAGAGCAAACAACAAAAGCTGAAGAAGGAGACCATAGAAATAGACCTCCATTGTGACTAAGCTTATTTCAAATTGAACAAAAATTGAAAGTGAGGCTTTTGTGAGTTTCAAGGTCGTGCGCACATGATCGAAGGCGACAATAGACGAGGTAGAGACAAATGGTGATCCCGAGTGGACGATCAACTTATTCCGCAACTCCAAACTCTGTTGCAAACTTCGACCTCAACTCCACTGAAATATCAAAAACAAAAACACCACGGCAAACACAACGGAGGAAAGAATACCGCCCTCAACTCGGATGAGAGAATTGGCTCAATCTGCTCTAAACTCTCACCTGAACAACACATTGCTACATCCCAAGCTCCACCAAAATTCCACCCCAAGCCCCAACTAGAAACTACACGCAAATTCTACACATAAATCTGAAAACCTCAACACCTGAGCATCGCAATCATAACAACAAAGGAGATAATACCAAAAAACGAAGGAAGAACACCACGCAACAAAGAAGATTAGGAAATGCAATGAAAAATGAGCACCAAATTCTAGCGCTGATTTTCTCATTTTGCACCTGCGCAACCAATACCCATTACTATCCCCACCTAGTCGATATCCACCTCGTGGTTCAGATACCTGCCTCGTGGTATCATCAAATACTCGTCTCATGGTAACAGTAGATACTACCTTGTTGTATGAGTTGATACCTGCCTAATGGTACAAGTTGATCCCCTCCTCATAGTATGAATCAATACCCGTTCTAAATACCTACTTAGATATTTCCAGGTACCTCCAAATTCTAGGGAATATCTTAATAAGTGAGACAATACCCGCAAATACCCTTGTGATATCCAACCATGGCCCAATATACTCCATTTATTGCCCTATGTTTTTCTCTTGTAGAAAACCTTTAAATATTTTTATTTGCTACATATGATAAAATTTGCAGGTTCTTAAATTCATATTTGAAACAAATACACCAAATTACCAAAGGACAATCATGATAAAATACAAAATTTAAGTGACATAGAATAGGAAGTCTAATGGGGCATGCAATTTTTTACATTTAAAGTCTAATGGGGCAATAGAGGTGGCAATCCTTGGAGGCCTTGTTCTTTCGATTTGGTAAATCATTTTTATCCAAACCCTAAATCCTAAAATTTTAATCCTAAACTCTAAACCTCACCCTTAATCATTGTTATCCATTGTCCATATACTCATATTCATTATTATATACTTATATTCACAGTTATCCAAACCCTAAACCCTAAACCTCACCCTTAATCTCTTAACCCCTAAATGCCCAATGTCTGTTTTGAACTTCTAGAAATTTGCTCTAAATTGAACAAAAAGACAACAATTTAATAAGTGAAGACTGCAATGGGTACCCTAACACAAAATCTACAATAGAAAAATCACTATCATTTATTTTCAAGATCGGATTTTATATTCTTGAAATAAGATTTTTAGAAGAATATTTCAAAAATATAAATTACTTAAAAAAAAATAGGTTCCGTTTTATTTATCTTAAAATTTTTGCAAACACTAGATTTTGGTGCTTGGGCATTTAGGGATTATGGTTCTTTATTTTTTGTTCTTAAAAACAATCAATAATTGTTGTATAACACCATTATTAAATTTTAGATAAAATCCATTGTTAGATTGTCCCATATAACCAAATATTCTCAAAAAAAAATGTTAAAGGTTGCAATGGTGAATTCATACACGTTTTTTGATATGTAAATCATATAGTTACCCAGACCCTACCTTTTATTCATATTGAATGTATTCTATGAGGATAATTATTAAGAACCATACCGTAATAATGAAACATTTGTTTTCAACCAAAAATAATTATAGTCATTTTTTCAATGATACTGTAACCTCTTATTTTAGTTTAAGGTTTCATATGGTACTTATATAATTTAGATTTGATACACCTATTTTTATCCTAAACCTTAATTCTTGTTTTTTAATAACCTTATGTATTCAATCATATGAAGTTTTAGGATTGATACATGCATATCCAATGCATACCATTATCCCTCCTCGCACACAAGTTTTGGTGTAATGCATACCCAATATATGTACAACTACACTGGACCATTAGTCTATTATGTCTATTTTGTCAACGTTTAACAAAGATTTCTACATTTTTTTAAATTTGGTCATTCAAAGTACAAGGGATAAATGGGCTTATAATAACCAAAATTACCGTACATATACATTTTCCTTTCAATTGGTAAGCGCTAAAAAGAATTTTAACTAAGTTCTTAAAACCCACCTTTTAATTGGCCTACACATGTCAAATTTATGAGCACATTGATTTTTGTGCTTTATTCATGTGTTTCAATACAAGAATGAAATTTTCCTTTTTGAAGTTGTGTCATGTACTTCATAAATGAAAAAGCCTAGAAGTTAGACTTTGTAGAAAAAATGAAAAAAAATCAATATTTGAAGTCATAAATATTGGAACATTTATGTATAATATGCGAGTGCATTGAGGTAATGCATTTTCTCTTATATTACTATGCATACTAAAACCCAAGTAGAACAATGAATTGAATTGTACATCCACTAAGAATTAAAAATACAATTCATTTGCCTTTTATTTCAACAAATGGGCAATTGAAATTAATGATGGCTTGTAGGTTAAATAGTACCATTAGTTAAACCATGCAAAGCAACTTCATCTAATTGATTTTTCTCATTCATTTGGGGCACTTCAAATCCATCATGGCTTGAATAAAACACAGTACCATTAATAATGCATGCCAGTTCTATGTAAGTGGTTTCTCTCATTATAAATGCTAATGATTTGGAATGAATATGGAGTAGCCTAAAGCACTCCTAAGTGAAACACAAAATAATTGGCTAGTTTTAATTATAATGAAAACTTCAAAATAAAATTGTATCCTACCATTGTTGTATAATAATCGTTATATTTTAAATGTGATCAATTTTATAAAACAATGGTTTCAATACATGCAAATGAAATTAAACTTCCTAATGGATTTGGTGCCTTCAAAAAATCTTTGGAGGATTTCCAACTTCTACATATTTTTTTTGCTATCTTACACAAACATATTTCATGACTTTGGGGCCATGGCATCTTTAAAGTACCGGGTTGTATATTTTTTTATTACTTTGGTTCTCAAAGTAGATTATTAAAAACAAGCACAAATTCAATATGGCCATGAATTTTTCATGTTTGGGGGATTTTCAACTTCTACATATTTTTTTCCTTGCTTGCACATACATATTTCATGACTTTGGGACCATGGCGTCTTTAAAGTACAAGGCTACATATTTTTTTATTACTTTGGTTCTCAAAGTAGATTATTAAAAGCAAGCACAAATTCAATATGGCCATGAATTTTTCATGTTTGGGGGATTTTCAACTTCTACATATTTTTTTCCTTGCTTGCACATACATATTTCATGACTTTGGGACCATGGCGTCTTTAAAGTACAAGGCTACATATTTTTTAATTACTTTGGTTCTCAAAGTAAATTATTAAAAACAAGCAAAAAATCAATATGGCCATGAATTTTTCATGTTTGGAAGATTTCTAACTTCTACATATTTTTTTCCTTGTTTGCATGTACATATTTAATGACTTTGGGGCCATGGTGTCTTTAAAATATAGGGCTGGATATTTTTTAATTACTTTGGTTCTCAAAGCAAATTATGAGAAATAAGCACAAATTCAATATGGCCATGAATTTTTCATGTTTGAGAGATTTCCAACTTTTGCATATTTTTTTTCTTGCTTGCACATACATTTTTCATGACTTTGGGACCATGGCATCTTTAAAGTAGCAAGTTGTATATTTTTTAATTCTTTTGGTTCTCAAAGCAAATTATGAGAAACAAGCACAAATTCAATATGGCCATGAATTTTTCATGTTTGTGGGAGTTCGAACTTCTACATTTTTTTTTGCTTGCTTGCATGTGAACACTATATTCAATAAATAATCTCAAGAATTCTAAATGTTCATGACATTTACAACTTCTAAAATTATTTTACTTCTTCTTCTTTAATATTTTATGATTGAATTGAATGACACTTAAAGTTTTTTAAAGCTTTTTATTAAAATTTCTACATCTTACATTCTAATAATCATTTCCTTTGTAGAAAAAATGAATTAAAGCATATTATAGAAGTTCATGACTTGGCCTACACGTGTCAAATTTTTGAGCACGTTCCTTTTTGTGCTATATTCATGTGTTCAACATAGGAATGAAATTTCCCTTTTTGAAGTTGTGTCATGTACTTTATAAATGCACAAGCCTAGAAGTTATCAACTTTTTAGTAAAACGAAAAGAAATTCATATTTGAAGTCATAAATATTAGAGCATTCTTTTACAATGTGTGAGGGCATTGAGGTCATGCATTTTTTTCCTACATTATTACGTATACTACAAAACGAAATAGAATAATGAATTTCATTTTACATCCACAAAGAATTACAAACACAATTGCCTTTCATTTCAACAAAATAATAGGCCATTGAAATTAATGATGGCTTGCAGGTTTAATAGTACCATTAGTTATGAATGCAAGCCGCCTTAATGTAATTGATTTCTCTCATTGTGGCACTTCAAATCAATCATGGCTTGAATTTTACATGGTACCATTAGAAGGCATGGCGACTCTATCTAAGTGGTTTCTCTTATTATGAATGGTAATGATTTGGAATGAATATGGAGTAGCCTGATGCACTCCAAAGTGAAACACTAAATAATTGGCTAGTTTTAATCTTGATGAAAACTTCAAAATAAAATCAAGTCTTACCATTGTTGTATAACAATTGCTATATTTTAAACTTCAACAATATTAGAAGACAATGGTTTCAATACATGCAATTGAAAACTTCCTTATGGATTAGGTGCCTTAAAAAATCAATAGATACCCAATTGTGCTATGAGTCAATATCCCTTCTAAATACCTACTTAAATGTTCCTAAGTACCCAAAGATTATCAGGTATAACGTAGTAAGTAAGATGATATCCAGAAATACCTTTGACATGCCGGGCCATTGCTTCAGATACCTCATTTATTGCCCCATGTTTTATTCTTCTAGATAACTCTAAAATATTTTTATCTACCACATATTAATATGGCCATGAATTTTCTTGTTTGGCTGATTTCCAACTTCTATATATTTCTTTTGGTTGCTTTCTCATACTTTTTTCATGACTTTTGGGCCATGGCGTCTTTAAAGTTCAAGGCACGTTATTTTTGTATTACTTTGGTTATCAAAATAAATTATTAAAAACAAGCACAAACTAAATATGGCTATGAATTTTTCATGTTTGGGGGATTTTCAACTTCTACATATTATAATATTAAAAAATTTATTGTATCACAAACTATTGTTCTTACAATAACATAACATGGTTAACAAAATTCATGCATTTTTGTTCTATTTGTGTAAACATGAGATTTTAATTTGGTTCCACTTAACAATTTTTCCCCTTAATATGGTTAAAAATAAGGGGTTTAGGGTTTAATTTTTGGGTACATTTTTATCACACACAAATCTATAAATGAATGCCATTTTTTAAATTATGGGTTAGATTGTGACATGTATGAGATAATTTTTTAATTTACCTATTCTAAGGACAAATATGTAAGAGTAAGAACATGTACACTAGAGAAAGATTACAATACTAGAAACATGTATAATAAAAATTCATTTACATTTACTATTGAACTTATTCAAGTTTTCATAATCTAAAATTTTGTATTTAAAAAAATGAATGAAAGAAAAAATGCGCATTTGGACACTCTTCCATGCCCTTCATTTGAATTCAATGTAGTTTTTTTATAAACAATTAATTTGCTGATTCTATATATATAACTTTGACTATAAAAATTGATAATGATTGTATATGAGGATTATGATTAAAAACTATTGAATTGTATATAATTGAAACCAAGCTTCTCCAAATTCATTTGTTATCTTGTTGAATTAGGCAAAAATAAATGACAATGAACTTTCAATTTTCTTAGTGGTTAAGGAATTTTTACCTATACATAGTTGTCAAGGTATCCAAATAAGAAAAAATAATATTTATGATGTTTTTTATATTTTCATTTTAGTTCAAAAATATAAAATTCTTAGGAAATTAATGATATTACTCCATTGCTTCAATCTTTGCAAATATATAATCATTGATTGTATAATTGAATAATACATATTATAGAATAAACTTGTATTGGAGGCAAAAAATATTAAAAAACCAATTTCGAAATAAATGGAAGATTAGAATATGAAAAGACTAAAGAATTTAACTTTATACTCAATTTCTTAACAATTTGTTAAGTTCAAAGGAAAGAACAATGAATTTTTTTATTTACATGAAGTCCATGGCGGTCATTTCATAAATCAATTTTCAAGAAACATAACAAAACATTATGAAAATGGAAGAAAAAAAATGTAGAAGTTGCAAAGTATATGTACATTTAGAATCCATGAAGAAACTAATTTTAGGCTAATTTTAGGCAATTTTCAATGAAAACAAAACTTTTGCTTCAATATGCCATGTGTTATATTTTAAAGATTTTAAAGCCAAAAACACATGGAATAAACTAAAGGAATAAACAAAAAAAAATTTGTAGAAATTTTGAATACTCTAAACCTCAAGAATTCATGAGAAAACTAAATTATTGCTACTCTTAGGCATGTTTGTATGCAAGAGAACTTGCATTATTTCCAAGAAAACATGTGTTGTAGTTTACAAATTGAAATCCGCCCCCCCCCCCCCCCCCCCCAAAAAAAAAAAAAGAACATTAATAAGACATTGTATGTAAATGTCAAAATTCTTTTTTAGATAGTCATAATCACTCTTATGCGGGAAATTCAAGGTGAATTTTCAATTCATGCCCATTTAAAATTTCATCTTCATGTAGGTTAAATACAACGGAAATGAAGTAGGCAATGTATTCTAATGGTCCAAATTTGAAAATGTCATGGAATTTTATACATGCCTATCTAAGTTCTTATGTAGGAAATAATAATTAGTCTTAAGCATTTAATCCTATAGGAATTTTGCAATTTATGCTCATTTGAAAATTCATTTTTAAAGTTTTAAAGAAAAGATTTTCAACCTTTTCCAAATGGTTACATTTCATAATCCTAGAGTTTTTCTACTAAAAACTAGACCCTAAAACTTGTAATTCTATATAATAAAACTTGTAAGTCTATATAGAAGTTGAAAATCCACCAAAGATGAACCATTCATGAGCATATTCAATTTGTGCTTGTTTTTAACAATCTACTTTGAAAACCATAGTAATTAAAAAATAACGTGCCCTATACTTGAA
The DNA here is from genome assembly GCA_963969395.1 of Pseudoscleropodium purum. Lineage (NCBI taxonomy): Eukaryota > Viridiplantae > Streptophyta > Bryopsida > Hypnales > Brachytheciaceae > Pseudoscleropodium > Pseudoscleropodium purum. The sequence goes on from OZ017797.1 coordinate 14,185,521, forward strand.
AGAAGGCATGGCTCCATAGTCATGGAAAATATACATGGCTTATTGAATAAAAGTTGTTATTTGTAAGGTATTGCATACAAGTACCATAAAATTAGTTTACTCATGAATTCTCAAGGCTTACCTTAGTTGCAACTTTTACATATTTTTAATTTAATTTTTGGTCATTTGTCTCAAGAGTTTTGGGCTTTTTCATTATTAAAGTACAACACCTGGGATATTAAAGTGAAAGTTGTTTTTTGTAGAGAATTGTATAAAAGTAGCATAAAATTAGTTTTCTCATTAATTCTTTAGGTTTACCTCATTTCCAACTTGTACATATTTTTTTAATCTATTCCTTTGATTTCTCTCAAGTCTTTTGGGCTTTCATATTTTCAAACTACAACACATGGGATATGGAAGTAAAAGTTTTTTTTTTGTAGAGAATTGCATAAAAGTAGTATAACAGTCCTTTTTTCATTAATTCTCAAGGTATCTTGATTACATCTACATATGGTCTATATTTTTGACCTTTTTCATTTTCACTTAAATACCATGAACTTATACAATTGACAAGTGAACTTTGTGATATTATTTATAAAATTGAACTTAAATTATACAGTAATGGACCAAACAAATAATTTTAGTAAGTAGTTCTACAAAATTTTACGTAAATGTTCTACCCAAGACTTTTACTTGAACAGTTCATTAAAAGACATGACGTTCTTCTTCATTTCTTTTAAAGCGTCACCCATTTCAAAAAGATCTTCTTACCACAAATTTTTATAGCCTTCAAATTGTAAATTGAAATTGAAGACCTTTCTTATTTCAACATCTTTTTACTTTTTTTATTTTCCACCACGTCCATGGGTAATTCTTAAAGTAATCTTTTGGCTTTGAAAAGCATATCAAATGTTTTGAGGGTGTGTGTTCAATTGCGTTTGTATGTAAAAAAAAAGGGAATAATACAAAGTAATCATAAATAGTTGACATTGAGATTATTTCCAACTTGTACCATTTTTTTCCATGTAGGTGTTGTGCCCAAGTCCATGACTTTTGCATGAGTGGTTCCAGGGTTGACACGACGGTCGGACGTCCGGACGTGGATGTTGTGTCCGCAGCGTCCGTTGACATTTGCAAGTCTAGCAGACGCAGCGTCCGCCTGGACCATCCGTCGCGCCCGATGTCGCCGTCCGCTGACCATCTCCCCCGTCCGCTTCCCCGACCGCCCTATTCCAACCGTCCCGTGGTCGCCCGTCTACCCCGCTCGTCCACCCATCCCGTCTGCCCATCTTGTTCACCCCGCCCGTCCGCCGCGGCTGAGGCGTCTGCTTTCCGACGGCGGAAAGGACGATGCGTCCGTGTGGACGGACGTTCGACCGTCCGGACGTCCGAGTTACAGACGCCTTTTTCGGGCGGACGTAGAGATTCGTCAACCCAGAGTGGTTCATTGAAGTACATGACCTTTTATATTTTTTTTGATGACATGGTCCATTCCAAAAAGATCACCCCACCACAAATTTTTATAGCCTTAAAATCCTAATTTGTAGTTTGAGGCATTTCTTATTTCAATATTTTTCTTCTTTTTTCCTTTTTAGCACATGCATGAATAATTTTTTTGGTAATTTTTTTGGCTTTGCCGAGGACATTAATTTTTTTAATGTGTGTGTTCAATAATATTCTACATTTCCAAAGAAAAAGAATAATAAAAAATAATCATGGATTGTCGATGTTGGGATAATTTCCAGCTTGTATCAATTTTTTTCTTGTATGTGTTAGGGCCAAGTCCATGACTTTTGCATGAGTGGTTCATTAAAGTACAGGACCTTTTAAAATTTTTTTTTTGATGACATGGTCTATTTAAAGTAGAATTCTCTATGAATTTTTTAAGGAGTATTTATATGTTTTTGGTTTGTACCAATTCTTCAAGAAAAAATATTGCCAATTTTTTTGATATTTACTAAGGTATTGTTTTTCCCAATGTAGAATATGTAATCCAATTTTTTTACAATGAACCTTGAACCCTAAATCCTAAACTGTAATTTTCATTCTATAAACCAAAATTCAGATATTAGAAGACTTTATTATTGAACCCAATGTCAATGTGTTTTTTTGGAACGTTAAATACATTCTTTTCACATGCATTATTGTGTGGCAAAAAAAAAAGAAGGAGAAAATGTCTCACCTAATTCTGAAAAATATAAATGTTTTACAAAAAGTGGGCATTAAATTTGCTTTATCAATGCCATGACTTGATGAAAAAGTTTTGAAATAGTTGACTTTGCCATTTTGCCAAGTCCAAGAAGACTTGAAGTAAGAATGAATAGGAAGAATTTGTTGTCAAATGGACAAATAATATTCTAAAGAAAGACAGCTTCAACTTTTCATAAAGATCCTTTGGCTAAAAAAATGCTGCAAAGTGGAAGATGAATCTTTCCAAAAAAGATTTGAAATTCAAACTCCTTTTGATTTCACGCCTCTTCCTCTCAAAGCTAAAAAACTTTGTGCATTCGCATTGAATTTGTTATTCTTTTTCTCATTCTAATTTGGCATTTCGTGTTTGTTCATCAACCTCTGCAAGCGCTCCCTTGTTCATTGTTAGTATTTGCTGTTGCATGCACAGTCTAGGCGTAAATATCTTCACACACGAAAACGTGGTAAGATGACACGAATGATCGTCCTAGAGAATTCCAGATGTGTTTCCAAACTTTAGTATCTGGATGGTCGTTTTCTCTTCTACCGACTACTCTCTTCCACTCTTTTCCGGAATCAACTATTATCCGGACTCCAATTTGGATCCAATTTTACTTGGTTTCCGGTTATGTTTCTCAATACACTGGTTTTCAATTCCTCTGTTTTACCATCAGAGGGTCCACTCTTGATTTTTCGAGGGGTAACAACTTCACTACTCTTCTTCTAATTCACTACACAAGTAAAAACAAACAAACAAATATACACCCTCGTATTCAAGGTATTATAGCACAAAAGGTAGATCCAGATTCTCACAACATTCCGAATGGCCGATCTGGAATGCAAATTACTCATGACTATTTTCACTCCTCCTTACTACAACGACAAATCTCAGGCACCTGAAACTTACAAGGGGATAATTTTTCTAAATGTAAGATGGACCCTGAGGTTGGCAAACCTTTCGGTAAGTAGAAGTTTGCTTTGACGGTCGTTAATCTTCATATAAAATTGTTTCCAATTCCAAATCTACATTTACACCACTTTTCACAAAAAACCAGATTATCGTTCTCGTAGTTCAAAGGCACCACGCGCAACTCCTTTGTCTCGTATTTAATAGCATTATAATAGCACTCCTTGAATTTGATCCAGTTATCCAAAATCCGGATTTCTCCTCACTTGTCCTTTTCACATCTCAACACTCCAAGCAAACAAACCAACACAATCCGGATACACAGTTGGAGCTAGAATACTCACCAAATGATTCAAATTAAAAAAGGGAATGAAATACAACAAAATAATTGCTAGGATGGAATGAGAGGACAACAAGCTTGCCTGCCCTTAAAAACCAAAATCAAAACCAAAACCAAAGTCAACACCTAAAAAGCCAAAAAGGCACCCTAGAAATTAGGGCAACCAATCAGTGAACAACTCGGGATATCCAGAACGTTCACAACTCAACTATCCCTACAAATCTGGAACCCCTAAAACAATCAAGAACCCAAACCCACGTTTAGAAATTCCATTTCGGAATAAAAATCTTACCTAACTACCTGTGCTCTATCTACCCCATTGTGCCTTCTTTGAGCTACTCCCGCTTTGACTATCCAGAGTCTTCACCGAAGCCTTCACCGGTGTATTCTTTGTTGTTAACTGAGTTTGAGGCTTCCGTGAAACTTTGGGAGGTGAGTCTTCCAATTTCGTCTCTTCCTCGGATCTGGACTTCAATACTTCCTCTTCTGACTCTTCAATCTCCTGAATCTCTAAATCTTTGGCCTGCGGTGACTCAGTCAGTTCAATCTCAACATGATGCTCCTTTGATATCAACTGCTATATATGCGAGAAATCTTGTAGATGAGACCAAGCCGAATTCGTCATTACTCCAATCTGTGCGTTGAGGTTGCTGCAAATTGTCAATCTAGGTACCATGAACTTCTCGACTATGATTTTTCCAAATGGTAGAAAAATTGGGACGGAAACCCTTTGCTCTATTGGAACAGACTTCTCACTTGCCCCTTTCTCTGGCTCTAGTACCATTGGTCCTGATGGAGTCTGTGCTTCATTACTTGATGGTCTTACAATTGGAGTGAGGATAGACTTTAGTCCCTCTAATTGTGGCTGAATCGAACCACTAGAAGCCTATCGGATCAGAGTTTGTTGAACCGAAGTATTACGGAATATGCTTCTAGAGACTTCCAGAAACCCTTCTAAGTCGATAGCCCGTTCCAGATTTAAGTATCCAAGGAACTTGTGCATGTCCTTCAAAACAATCTCCATCTGGGCTTCAAAGTTAATCATGATCTTTACCATCCTTGATCCGGTCATGTGTCCTTCCTTCTCTAACCAAGCAGTATAGAAGTCAGCTCGGATCACCGTATGCTCTGGAACCATGATGAGTTCCTTGAGGTTGTAGATGAATTGAAGAGCCTTCATCTCCTTCCATCTCGTTGCATTTAGCTCTCCCTCCGTCCACTCAAGTTGGGACTTGAGGCTATCCTTTTCTTCCTTCAACTTCTAGATCTATTTCTCCCTCTTCGGATTCCTTGTCCTCCTTCTCCAATTCATTTGTGAAGCCGTACTTCATGATCTCGATTTTGGTGTTGTACTCAACGTCTCTTCTACACTCAAGATCTTTTTGTAGTGATAGAGGTGGAATAGATACAAGATGATAGGGCTGTGCTTTGCCCAACCCATGTGCTCTACCAGTTTGTCCACTATTCTTTGAATTAGTCTCCCTCGATGGACAATCCGGTCCTTGAAAGCTCCGAAAATGGTATTGGCCATCGTGATCGTAACCCGGGTAGGCTTTTCCGGATACAAGATCGGAATTAGAAAATTCAACACTCGTCTATGCCTCTCATTCTTATGGTCACTAATGTCAATCTTTTTTTGAGTGTGCTTGACTTCGAAACTTTCCGGCTACGTACTTATTCGCTCTTTCGGCTAGTCCGAGTCCATTCTTTTAAAACGAATAGACATCCGCCTAAATGTCTTCCGTCCAAGCTACGAGTCAACCTCTCACTATCAACTTGTATTGATTCAGAACTCCGTAAATGAGTTCCTGAATCATCTCCTCGTTCTTCATGCTCCACGGCTTATCTAACAACCCGACACACCCGATATGCATGGGGTCCTCTTCTAAGTGCACTCAGTGACCCAGATCAGAAGGGATAATTGGACAAACCATCCGGGCTACAACTCCAGACTTTTGTACAACTGGGTCGGCAGTCGCCGCTATAAATCACCGATAACTGGTAAACCTAATCCGATACTATTCCTTCCGTTCTCTTCCTATCTTAGTCGCTAAGTCACCACTCTTTCTCTCAACTATACGTTCACCAAGTTCAGTCAATAGAGAGGGAGAAAAAGAGAAGTGGCGGTGGGTTTAAGTACCCGACGCACAATCAATAGTTCCTGGTGGAGAATGGGTAGAAGACCATTCTCCTAACAGTCTTCTAGTTTCCTAGACCGGAAGTCTAGAATGTAGGTTTTAGGAATCCAGTACTTTTCCGGATCCTGGATTCGTATTGTATTTGTTTTCATAACGTTACTAACGTTTTAAACAATCCGAAAACCGACTATTTCTATCATAATCGTAGTGTAGCAAAAATCTCTAGGGGTTACAAAAAAAATAAAAATTTGCAAATCTATCTAACCTAATTCTAGACTAATTTATCTAGTTTGAGTTTTCATACTCCCACATTTGCTTTTCATTGTGGTTTCAAGATTTTAGGCACGACATTGTTGAAAGAGGCATCTTGTTATTGTAGGTGAGCAACGTATACACCAAGAGATGAAAGCATTCTTTACTTTTCTTGGATCATTTTTGTTGTTCAACTAGTTTGTTCATGATGAAGTCACACAACAAATTTTAAATTGAAGAACCTTCTCTTGTCTTCTTCAATATGCACTGATCTTTGACATCTTGTACATTTCAATTTGGTGTAGTCTAAAATTTCAAATGTGCTCATAGATTTTCAATTGCAAATTCAATTTGTTATCATATTCGATCAATTTCTACGGTGTGAATGGGTACTTGAAATTGTAGCCATAAAATATAGGTCTATTTTTAGAATTTTTTTATTTAAATTGTATATTTTTCTAGATGTGCAATTTAGGTCTATCTGCCCTAAATTGCAATCCGATAATGTCATGTTTCATATGCAAAGTCATGTGAATCCTCTCTAAGTGAATGTTAAACATTTTAAAGTGGGGTTGTGCAGTTTAGGTTGGTCCGCCCTAAATTGTATTATGACAAATAATGTTTAAAAAAAAGTCATGTTAAACTATCCTTCTTCAATCATCAATTTGTTATAGTCTAGCCATGCAGTTTAGGGAGGTCCACCCTAAATTGCATTACGACAAATCTTATTATTCACATAAAAATAAAATAAGGCTGCTCTTGCTCAATCTTCAAAATTTTCAAAGTCTGGTCATGCAGTTTAGGGAGGTCAACCCTAAAATGCATTGCAGCAATTTAATTATTCACATCAAAAGGAAATATGGCCACTCTTGCTCGATCTTCAAATTTTTCATAGTTTGGTCATGTAGTTTAGGAAGGTCCGCCCTAAAATGCATAACAACAATTTAATTATTCACATAAAAATGACATAAGGCCAGTCTTGCTCAATCTTAAAATTTACACACTTTGGTCATGTAGTTTAGGGAGGTTTATCCTAAAATGCATTGCGACAATTTAATTATTATCATTAAAATGAAATAAGGCCGCTCTTGATCAATCTTCAAATTTTTACAATCTGGTCATGTAGTTTAGGTAGGTCCGCCCTAAAATGCATTACAACAATTTAATTATTCACATGAAAATGAAATAAGGCCACTCTTGCTCAATTGTCAAAAGTTTCATAGTCTAGTCATGCAGTTTAGGGAGGTCTACTCTAAAATGCATTACGACAATTTAATTATTCACATAAAAATGAAATAAGGCTGATTTTGTTCAATCTTTAATATTTTACAGTTTGGTCATGCGTTTCAAGTAGGTCCGCCCTAAATTGCAAGACGACAATTAATATTTAGTACAAAAAGTCATATGAAATTGCTATTGTTTATTCCTCAATATTTCACAATCTAATCTGTGTAGTTTAGGTAGGTCTACCCTAAATTGCAATAGAACAATTTAATTATTTAGATAAAAATAAAATGAGGCTGCTCTCGTTCAATCTTGAATATTTCACAGTTTGGTCCTACATATTAGGTAGGTTCGCCCTAAATTGTTATTTGGAAATTTAATGTTTGTGACCAATAATTTTATAAATCATGAAAGTCATACCAATCAAACATGAATCAATCTCCCGGACATCCTAAAAGCCCTAATGCAATTCTAGGCAGACCTACCTATTTTATGTATACTATGTGTTTGATGGTTTTCTCTACTATTTGTCTTGAAGTTTAATCTTCTTTGTGTTTTGGTTTTTGTTTATAGATAAGATGAGCTCTATTGTTGTACTAGTTGACTTCATAAACTCATCAGACGATGAGTTTTAGATTCTTCAAGAAATGAATGTTGGTGTCCCTATGTGTAAAGGGCTTCCTCGTCAAATGTGGAATACAAAGTTTGTTACTTTATATAATGCGAAGGGCATACTTATTAGAGAAGGTACTTGTCATAGCATGAATTCCAATCTTGTACTTAGTGCCAATGGACCTCTAGGAGACATTCATGTGTCAGTACACATTTCAAAGTCACATTCTAAAGTGGACATTTCTAAGGAACATGTCTATTCATTGGTAGCTTGGCCTATTAAGTTGGTGCATTGTTGTGGCTTGAGTTTACACAATCATGAAATTAGGGACAATTTCAACCATTTGCAAGCAACTCTCTTGAACCCGCCATCTTCTAAATCTATGAGGTCCTATGCAAGTGCCATCCAAAACCTGCCTTATGAGAATATTGTCAAAACAAAAGACCTCCTCACACAAGAGTCCATCAATGCGGTGTCCAACAAGGTGTATTGCAGTAAGAATTGTGTCCAACCGTTTCCTAGGGAGAAAATTCAAGCATTTTGTAAATGAATGTATCAAAATTCAACATTTAAGCACCAAGCCTTCATGAAGACTGATGTGCACAAACATATTCATGAGGATGCACATAGAAGAAAGATGGTCACAATTGAAGAGATAAATGTGTGTTTGCACGCATCGATGTTTATTGCAAGGGTTGTTGAGTCTACATTCTATCACTACCTAAAATACATGAAGGGCAATCAAGAAGCAAGGGATCACGGTAATACATGATTGTTGAAGCCTAGGGAGCATACCCAATAAGCTACAACTTTGTTAAAGTACATCCTAGACAAGGAGGCTAATCACATGCCACATCATATCCAGACTTTGAAGGCAGGTGAGAAGCTTGTGTCCAAGATTCTTTCAGCTTCATTCCAATGGAAGGACCAGTTAAAAAAACTCAATGAAATCAATGCGGCTTTTGGTTTGAAAGGCATTTCAACTTCAAGCTTGAGCAAGATAAAGTCCACAAAGTTTTCAAAGTTCGATATGAAGAAGCCAAGAGATAATTTTGCTCGGTGTGCTACTTGTGACATATATAATGAGCTTATCAAGGGTGCTATTGGTGGATCCCAAACTACTATGAAATGGTCGAAGAGGTTGGATAAGCATCTGATCATAGCTCAAGCACATAGGAATGTGTATTATATAAATCGGAATTTGTCATTTAATTCTCCACATGAATATATTACAATCATACACAACAAGATGGATCACGCAAAAATCACTTGTCTAGTCTTTTCTGACAAGAATAAAGAATTTGATGGCCTCATAAAGCTACTCGTTTCTATGATGGGCATGATTGCACATGGTCATGCGGATGTACACTACGCACATTATAGCTTGGATGTCTTCTCGCATGACTCCAACTACATCATTAGTTCAATGGCAAAGTTCTTGCGAGATCTGGAGTTGGAACCAAAGTCTTCTTTTTGGGAGTTGTTCACGAATTCAAAGTCCATGGATTTGTTTAAGGCCGTACTAGATGGTGCAGACATGTGCAATGCATCATTACCATCCCCGCCAAATACCTTAACTCTTGCCATGCGCCTACTTCCCATGCTTAACATGCAAATTGACAATGCCACTAGAGACAATAAGAATAGATATGTTTTCTATTTCTGGTCTCTACTTGTTGTAAATAAGATCTTCTGTGAAGTCTATGTAAACTTCCTGATTGTAGGTCATATACATGACGACATTGATGCGCTAGTTAGAAGATGGAGCATGGATTTGAAGAAGGAGAACTTCCCAATAGTACTAGCGCTAATGAAGTCGTTCATGGATGTAGATTCTGTCTCCACTATCCTTCACCTTATTGAAGAAGTGCCTGATTTTAAGAGTTTCATAGCAAGGTCATTTGTAGATGGCGATGACATCTTTATTGGTCACCCAAAACCACATCAATTGAAGTTCTACCTAGATTCAACGGAGTGCCTTGTCATGAAGTACAAACTTTTTTGTACTGATGTTGACTAGTTAGGAGAAGACGAAAGAGGCATTAAGTTGTAGAAAGAAGATGCAGAAGGATGAAGTTTGTGGCCACGTGGTGCACCTTTGCTTGTTCCAATGAAGCCTACGAAAGGCTTGGAAGACATTGTCAAAAGTGTGTCAAAGTTTGTGAAGTACTGGGACAATTTATGCAATGCAAATGTCACCGGGGATTATCAAAGATGTTATGAATATTTGGTGAAGTATTGGCATGGCGTCAAGGTAGCGTTGATGGACCATTACTTACCTTTCATGTTTTGAGGGACAGTTTTTGGCCAACTACACATGTTCAAGCAAGTCGAGTGGATGAATTAAACAAGGATGATGAAGAGTGTGAAGAGTTTGGGGAGGATGACCCATATGTTGGGCCATTGAGTGGTTGCCCAAATCCATCCTTTCAAGTGGCTTGAGATTTGTTCAAAGGCTATTTTGTTGCGGTTCATCTTGTAGATGGTGACTCTCATCCAGTATGGATTCCAAGAGCATTGGCTAATCTAAACTTGAACCTAGAGAATCTGAATTGTTTCCTCATTCAATACTCCCATCCAACATCAATTAATCAGGATATTCAAGATTTCTAAACCAGATGGGACAGTGAAAGAAGTCTATGTTGGAAGGTTAAGGAAATTGAACCTCCGGTTTGGTAGCACACAAATGCTCTTATGACAATGTGGAAGTCGAGGATCTAGAAAGACATTGTGGAGTATATGATCAAGATCCTTGTTATACAAATTGAAGTCATCAACCAAAATTTGACTTCGTATAATTGACAAGCCATAGCCACATACGTGTATATGTAGCATGTTTTGTTTTGTATTTAATATCCTTATGTTGTGTGTAATGGATGGAATTCATATATTGCAATAGATGGCATAGGTTTGAATTTTGTTGCTTTGGATTTATAGTTTGGTATTGCTTGTATGGTTTGAAATATACATCTTGTTTTTACAAAACTAGAGTATCCAATTTCAATTTTAATATATTTTTCTTATGTACTTTTGGGTTTAATTTTTTTTTTTCCATCATTTTATTTTATTTTTTGGAAGTATTTATATTATAATATCTATAACCATTAAAATTGAAAGTGTAAGGCAATTGAAAAAAATGGGTAGTGGGTATAACCATTTTTTTTTAATAACTATGTTAAGCACTTGTCTTATTCCGGATAGGGAGCCTGTTGGTTGTTACAACTTTTCTGGTTGCCTGCATGGGTTATTAGGCAGCACCAAGTCATGCATGTCTTTCAATCGCTCTTATAAATTCAACTAGAATCAAACTTGGTCCGCTTGAATGAGATAAACAACCCTTTACAACCAACAACAAAGCTCATGACTTGGTGTTCAATATGCCATGATTTTATGTATATTAATGAAAACATTGATAATCCGAATTCCAACTCATGTTGATTAAGACTTTGTATGTCACTACACTCTCATTTTAATGGAAATTACACTCAAAAACCAATAATTCTAGTATTTGTCAACCTAAATTATCTATAGAAAATCCATTTGTATTGGTCACAAAATAAAAAATATTATTTTGGGAGTGTCCAAAACTCCCAAAATTTTGAACATAGTATTCTTCCATTCTTAGTGCACCCAATTCATTGAGCTTAAGCCATGTTAAATCATGTCTTTTCTAAATAAAATATTCATTCTTCCAAATTGGTCTAGTCTCTAGGTTTAAAGGAGTTTGGACCAACTTCAACCTTTTGTCCAATCACAAGTGAGGATTTGGGACCTCTTATACAACAAATTGGCCTAACCTTTGGTTGTTAAGTAGCCCTTAGTTGGAGTGTCACATGCCAAATAGTATCAATGATACTCTTTAAGAAATTGACATTTTTAGTTGTGTTTGACTACTAATACTTGATGTTCAATAAAACATGAAGATGTTAAAGAGATTGACAAGGTAGATTTAGGTGGACATTGTGGAGGAAATTGGCACACACTGAAAATCCAAGTTGATATTATTATTGACGTTAATGTTTTATTTGACATGATTGAAGATAAACTAATATTTTTTGAGATGTCCAAAAAAGCATAGACTACCAAGTTAGCAAATAGATCCATTTTGACTATGGATAAGTTAATAAAAAATTATTATGGTTTATGGTAAAATGTAACTAATCATTTGTGAAAATTTTAGGGGAAGGGCAATTACATGGCATGCTTTGCAAAAAAATGGAAATTAATGGATGAGCACCGTGGATGAAATGAGATGATGTTTATACAAATAGGGTGATAGGAAGTGAAACAATCCATATGAGATATGTACAACAAGAACTGCATTCAATATAAAATGTCTAAATGAACATGATCTGGATGTCTGAAACAATATCAAGATGTTTGAAACAACGTTTGGATGTTTGAAACAATGTCAAGATGTATAATGGGCAAGTAGTCTCATATTCTAATTATTCCATATCTTTTGTCACAATATGGATAAAGAATGAATATAAATATGACCTTTGTAATCTTTATTCTCACTAACTTTTAATGAAGGAATTCCTTCATTTTGCCATCAAAAATTCTCTTCATGGTAGATGGTAAGTTTTCTTTAATCCTTGGTAAATTCAACAATTTTTCTTCTTTATTTTATTTTAAATAATTAATTTTTTTGGTTGATTTGACTTATGGATAGGATATATACCAATTGATGTCTCAAAAAATGTCTAATTTGATGTCTCAAAAAGTAGCATTAAAGTTTTCAAATGACATAAAAATATGCTGACTAGGCATTTGTCATCATCATTTCCCACTTGTACATCGAGTGCCATGTCAAGTGTCATGTTATAGACGATCTAGATGAAAAAATTCCTATGTAACTCTCCTTGCCCACATGGCACTTACGTAGCATCTATACATCACATTTTGGGAAGCTTTGAAGACCACATTTTCTATGATGTTAGAAAAAAAATTATGTTTTCTTAGATTTTATTGCATTCTTAGCCCGTCTACTATATTAGATTTTAGGTGACATCAATGTTGATTCCTTCTCTATCTAATTTGACATCCAAGCACATTTTTGTTAAAAAAACATTGGTTTCTTATAGTAACATTACACTTTGAAACCAAAAACATTAATAGGTTTGAGTGATATCTTAAAAGATTATTACAAAATGCATCTCTTCATTTTTTTATTATTTCCATTTTCAAAATTTTGATTCAATAATATTAAATGTTTTTTTAGGCTTATAAAAGACCATTTCAAGGTTGTTCTTAAAGTTGTGAACTAATTATTGCTAGTCTAAAAATAAAATAATTAAAAATATTTTTAATATTTTTAAATATGAAATAATTAATTAAATAATATTATCTGATATGTTAGTCTCCTGACCATGTCAAATTGCTAATGTTGCAACATTCCTATATTCCATGTTGTCCAAGAATTCGCAGTCTTTTAGACAGGGTTGACACGACGTTCGGACGCGGACACTATGTCCACAGCGTCCACTGACATTCGCGTCCGCTTGTCTGCCCGGTTACAACTGTCCGATCGACACGCGGACTGATGTAGTCTGCACAATCTGGGCATTCGCCCCGTCCATCCGCCCTGCCCCGCCCGTCTGCCTTCCGACGGCAGGAGGGATGCTGTATCTGCTAGCGTCTGGACGTCCGGAAAACGGACGCTATTTTGGGGCAGACGTTGAGATTCGTCAACCTTGCTTTTAGAAGCCTCAAAAATCATTTAATAATTTATTTCAATGTGTTAGTACTCTTTTTTTAAGTCTAAGTTTAGTTTTTAGCATGTGCTTGTCTTTTGACCTCTTATATATAAGTGTACTCATTAATTAATGGAGTATATTTTGCTAGTCCAAATGAATGTCCAATTTTGATCTTTCTAAAACATCAGAGTCACTTTTTTCTTAACTCCATCTTAAAAAAAATTTAAAAAAATTTAATTAATAGATGATGGAAATTTAATATTGCTTCTATTGAAACCTAGACAAATCAAATGAACATTTGAATTTGTAAGACTACAAGTTGTCTAATACAATTTATTTAATACCTTCAATGTTTAACCTCTAAGACTCTGAGAAGGTATTGAGGCCAATGTAGATTTTGAATGGTTTTGACAAATTAAATTATAATATGAGTAGAGTTTAGACATCAAATCTTCATTTTTGTAAGTCATTTTCTTCTCTTCTCTACATGAACTCATTCTAAACTATGCACAATAATTATAAAGCACTAAGTGACCACATTAATTTCATTGTTGAAAAATAGACAAATGTTGCTTTTTCAACATACTTGAATGTACTTCATCTGTTTTCTATAGCTCTAGCAAGAAGCTCTTCGAAACATTCATAATCCATTTAGTGAATTTAAAGCTCTTTTACAGGTTAATTATATGAATCTGTAAAGGTATAATTGGTTAGAATGGTGGCATGAAGTCATGAACTCAACATTGATTATTGATTATACTTGCTTGTTGTATGTTAAATGGATAAGACAATAATTTTGAAAACTAAAGTTGGACCAAATGGTATGTCTCTTGTCATTAAAAATCTTATTGAAATTCAATTTTTTAATTAGCTAATTATATCTTTCTATTTCAAAATCTTTCAAACACTACGGACTATATGACACTGGAAGTTGTTTATTTAGAGCAATGAATCATCATTTGAAATTGGTCAAAATTCACTTTGAACTCAAGTATGGTGGATTACTTCAAAAAAATTTGGTTCACAATGTTTAGCACCAACATTCAAGTTTGTTAGGATGTCAATTACTGTTTGGGGTGCTTTCACTAACCTAGCAAGTGTTATTTGATCATAATTCCTTCTAGACAACACACTACTAAGGACTTTGTGGACATTGTGTATGAGCAACAATTTGCAACACGCTAACTAAAGAAGCTGACCCATTTCCAACCACTTAAGCAATTACAAACATGTGGAGTGCAAATTTCCTGAATGCAATAATTTTCCCTTATATAGAATTAGAGTTTAGAAGGATTACATAATTTTCCAAAATTTTTTAACTCAAAATATAATTATTATGAGTTTTTTAGCCGAATTGTACTATACAACCTATACTAGTCATATAGGCTTTTCTATTTCCAACCATAAACTGGTTGCAAATCAACCGAGGGTTGCTTACAATATTGAGAGCCTCGCAATCAATCATCATGCACCACAACTACTTTGGGAACCATGCTACAACTTCATAGATTGAAATAAATAAAACCTATAGGTTGGAAATGGGGGGTGATTAAAAATGGATTGGCTCCTATAGCTATAAATAGTTGGTATTTATGTTGGATGGTACACCAACACATAAAATTAAAGTGACAAAGCTTGCATCAAAGATATGGGATTAAAAATCTCACTTGACCTCCAATTTCTCTTGACCTCCAATTTCTCTTGACCTCAACCCTCTAAAAAATCTTTAACTTCTAAAAGACCAAGCTACGTTTTATGGCTACATAAATTTTTTGGGTAAGTACGTATGACTAGAGATTTTCATATTTTTAGCTCAAATTTTAATAGAAGGTGGGGACAAGGAATATCTTTCATATGCACAAAATTTCATGACATTTGGAAATAGGAGTCAAAAAGTTATGGCCTTATATGTTGATTTTTTTTAAGAGTTATATATATATATATATATATGAAAACCTTTGAATTATTCCATTTTGATCAATGAGTCAAAAGTTATGAGGATTTTTTGTTTGCAGGCAATTATAGATTCTCTATTCTAAAATAAACTTGAAGTCCTTTATCATACTCAATTTTCAATATTTTTGAAAAAAAAAAAAAAAAATCATAGGATGTATATTGTTTGTTACAACATTGCAACTATTGAAATTGATATTTTCAATTCAATAATTTAATTATTGACAATTTAGTATTTTGAATCATTCTCTATTATTGTCTATTGATTATTTTTTTTCCTATATGTTGCTGAATTCCAAATGATCTAAAAATTTTCAAGGAAAAAAAATTTAAAGAAGCACCACCATTTGGGACTTTTTTTTTTAAAGAAAAGTGAGCTTGTAAAGCGTAGTTGCCTTGTTTTTTGCAAGGCCAAAAAATGATTTTAGCAAATTTTAATGCTTATATCTTGCAATCCACATAGTGGAAATTTCTGAAATTTTTGTTGCATGTTTTCAAGATATCATACTACAAGATTTTGTGGTTATATGTGTCAAAAAAAAAAAATTTCAAAAATTTGTTACTTATATTAAAAATGACAATTTTTGAGCGTTTTTAGTGAAAACATAGTTGAAGAACTTTAGGGGTTAAATGCTTTGCAAAGACAAGGTCTACATCATCAATAGACCAAAAAATAAGGATCATTTGTGAAATGTAGTAAATGCAAAAACACAGTTAAAGAACTTTAGGGGTTAAATGCTTTGCAAAGACAAGGTCTAAGTTACAACATCAATAGACCAAAAAATAAGGATCAATCGTGAAATGTAGTAAATGCAGCTTGATGTCAATAGAGGAAGCACAATAGAGGAAGCACAAGGTGTTAAGAAGTACTCCGTACAAAAAGAAGCGAAACATCAGCACTGTATAGGCATTTGAAATATATTCCTAGTCTTAAGAGATTCTGGGCATGGATGTTTGAGGTTTGGCTTGCCACCACTCAATTACAGCAGCTTCTTTGCAGATTTCCTATGAGAACCGTACTACATCTCAGTCTAGCGCCAGTTAGACTCAACAATCAAGTAACTCCGCAGGGTGATCGTATTTTGTGGAATTCCTAAGCAAGCATGACAGTGCTTCCACCACCTGGTGGTTTTCGAATACCGCCAACACTGTTTCGTGCTTTGGGCTGATCATTTGAGAAGATGTCACTGCCAGACATCTCTCTCACCTTCGCAGAGCTGCGTTGTTGGTACTGAGGCATGGCATCGCCTGGGTTGTTGCTTCCTCCATGAAAGATGTTATTTCCTGACAACTCTGCGCTCTTGATTTCGTGTTTCTTTTGACCGTAGGGATCTGGATGTTCTGAGGGATCCTGGTTGTTGAGCATGAGCTGGCTACGTTTTCCTGCGGGCTGAAGTACCCGATGGAGAATATAACAATAAAAATGGGATCCTTTAACCAAAGATCTTTCCATAGCTCTAAAACTCTCCCAAAAAACACACTTCTACATATGATAAAATGCTTAAAGGGATGCAGATAGTATCCTCTATCTTATCAAAACATTTGAAGACCCCAAATTGTGCATATCATAGTAAAAGCGGCAGCCTCAATGGTTCTCATACATGGGTTTCATTCCTTACCTCTCGATTGTGAGTTGCTACTTTTGCTGCATCCGTAGGAGACGGTCCGAAAATGTTGTCGCCTGCCATTTCTCTTGCTTTCGCATTGGAGAAAGATAATCTACCTGCCATATCACTTAAATGCTCGTTGCTAGTACCACTGAGCCCCGCACTGAGCTCCCTCTGTTTTGCTCCTTCGAAATGGTTGCTTGGTCTGTATTCAGTCTCATCGATTGCACCATGGGAACCCTGGCTTGCTCCACGAGGGAGAGACAATGAATAGATATCCATAAGTTCGGTTTGTTAACTACGTAAAACAAAGAAGAACTCGTTAGCAGGTGTAGCACTTTCGAGGTTTAAGGAGGTTACAAACATTACTAATGTTGCTGAATTGGTGTTGTTGGGAAAATCTTTGATCTTCAGGCTCCTGAATAGATCGTCCTGATGAAGGTCGGTAATCATAATTTGAATAACCAAATATGTTACTTCCGTTCAGTTCTTTAGCTTTAGCATCTGAAGTTGGTCGGCATCTTGGTTCCTGATATACGTAGCGTCCCTTCCCTATGTTAGTGATAATCGCCATTCACATATTTGCGACTTCAGACAACCATAAAGCTGTTTTCCACTAGTGGCAAGCTAAAATTAACTTACTAATTGCTTGTGAAAACATTAAGAACCTGAAAATCACCAGACGTGCTTCCAAACAACTCCTTGTGTTTAGCATCTGATTGGATTCGGCCACGTGGTTGCTGTGGATCCATATTTTCGACCCTCAACTTTAATAATTTTCATCAGATGAAGATCCAAATAAATGAATGTTTCTCTTTCGTATTTATTGAAAAGGAAAATAGCATTCGAAACAATCTCAATAAATCAGCATTCATTTTCGAGTCAAATTCACAAGAACTAGACGACAGAAATCACCTGGTTGTCTCCTGCAGCAGGCCCTTTATCTGCGAACCCTCCGTAACCAGCATCACCATCACATGAGCCACTAGTCTCGTTAAAGATACCACTACCATACAATTCTTTCCTCTTCTCATCATAACCAGGCCGCCTGAAAACAGAGAACAGAAAATGCAGGATTGGGAGACTCTTCTTTCGCAACCAAATATTTAGACCTTAAGAGATGACCGTCATTTAATCAAGCTAGAAACAGAGTTTTACCGAGCAAGAATGGAAACTGGATTCATTTATGCTGGTCACTTAACATCAATAACCCTATCAAAATAAAGACAGAAAACAAGGCGGATTACCTTTTCAGCCAGGCATCATTCTCTGCTGCTGAGGATGGTACACCAAAGGTTATCGTGCTGGTGCCACCAGGTGCCTGCACTCCAGACAACCGAAACTTCAAGTTTTCATTACCAGATTTTTTTTGTGGTAATGCCTGATCATGACAGCAAATGTAATGTGCATTTTTACAGATCGACAGAGAAGTTAGTCTGATCTCACAGCTGCACAAGAAAGCGACACACTCCCTCATCTCTTTCTTGAACTTTCAGAATTACAATACACCATCCATACATTGGGAAGGAGCAAAAGGCAATTAGATAGATCTCAGGATAAATGAAGAACAATGCAAGCTAGAGTAAGACAGAATCCCATGCGGAACTCTTGACATTATTCCATTGAACAGTTTCCATTCGAGCTCTTAGTGTGTTAAGTAATTTTAACACGTTCCTGGATTCTTATAGCACGGTGAGAATATTCTGCATTTACAGAACATTATGCCCTGTATTACGTATAAATTTGAACAGTTCATCCCCCCAAATGGGTCTGGAAATATCGAGGAGTAATGCAACTGGGAATTGCCCTGTACTCTTCCATACATATCCTACTTCGTCAACACATTTAACGAGATTTTAAAAATGCGATCTCGTTCGATGCACACCTGATGCATGCGAGTAATGCCGCGGTTGTTTTCAGCCCAAGGACACGCACCCGCCGAGGGACGGGACGCCGTGTTCTCGTTCGAGCCCTGTGATAAGTTTTCATCGTTCGACTGATTGTTGCGTCGAAGAGGTGCTGAAGGTTGTGAAGGCTCCGACCAATTGTAGAGATTAATAGTAGAGATTCCCCCAGGGGGGTTCATTCCCCTGCTGCCTGGTTGTCCCTCGAGCTGCGGCATTGGCTCTAAACTGTTTTTCTTGCGAACAACCTCGCTTGCAAGAAATTTATCGCCGAAGCTGTGCACGAGGAGATAACAAGTACGCCTCCTACAGAGAATTCACTCAAGCGCCAGCCCTTACAATAACCACCAGCCTGCACCTCAAAAGTTCAAAGCAGCACAAGTTCTCTTATCGTACCACACTCCCAGCGAGCGTATGTGCGACAACAATTTGCCTATGCACTCCACAGGTGACTTAGAACATCAATGCTACATTTAAAAAGCCGATCAACGCTATCCAAGCAGGACAAATACCAGATAGGCTCTAACGCAGGAATTGTTCATATTACAAGAATAATCAGTCGCTCAACGCTCGCTCAAAGAACCTTGCACTCGCTCTCAAAATTGGACACTCTAACAATAGGGACAAAGTAAAGTCCGCCTCCAAGACATTCGTCATTTTATGAAAAAACTCCCACGAAAGCGAACCCGGCGAGCACCGGTAGTGAAGAAAGAAGCACGGAAGCCGACAGAAACCGAAATGGAGGGGAAGGAAGGCTGGGAAGCCGGTACAAAGGAATGTCCGCTTCAGGCTTCTCAACAGAATGACAACTGAGAGAAGAACCGCTTGTCCGGTCTCCGCAGCATGGGCCCCTGTACGTTATTCAGTTTAAGCTTGTCTGCGGCCCGCGTTTCAAATTACGCTCAAGATGGTCCGTTGCAACCGTTTCAGATGGAACATGAAGAGATTCGGAACTCAACTTAGGTGAAATCCTCTAGCACCAAATGGTACAAAAATCGCAAGTTAGGTCAAGATTACAATCATGACAAAAACAATTCATCAAGAATATTCCCCTAGTTTCTGGCTGGTGTGAACTCGATCAGTCAGGAATGAGGTTGTGCTCAACCTATTTCTCCTTCCAAAGGCTAGCACCCTATGCTCTTGCACAGTTCGATTCAACGATTAGCTTCACATAATTCTCGTGTAAATCTGAAATAGAACCGTGATCAAATCAGCAACAATGACCAGAAGATGTTGTCTACCTCGAGATCAACCGCCTCCTCCAGTCCTGTCTTTCAGCGTCAAAGTGACATACTTCTCCACTGAATT
Organism: Pseudoscleropodium purum; assembly: GCA_963969395.1. Taxonomy (NCBI): domain Eukaryota; kingdom Viridiplantae; phylum Streptophyta; class Bryopsida; order Hypnales; family Brachytheciaceae; genus Pseudoscleropodium; species Pseudoscleropodium purum. Next base: position 14,205,635 of record OZ017797.1, read on the forward strand.
TTTCCAAAACAATCATACCAGTACTTCCAGCAACGTTTCTCAAAGAACATCCAAGTCAGATGGAAAACTCAAGCAAATTGGAACCAAGAAACGTTAAGCTGAACATAACATCCTACAGACAGCTCAGACAGTTGGCTTCACGCCATGTTTCGACACACATCCACTCAGATTGCCACAGGTTCCCTGACCAGTTTCTCGAAGCGAACGGTGAGACGATGCAGGAACTTGTGCTCAGAAGAGCATGAAAGGAATTCCTTTCGATCATGTCATTTAAAGAACATAGTGTTACAAATATTGCACAGGGGCCAAGCTTAGGCACAGATGCCACGACCAAGAATATGAGGGCTGCGCTGAATTTGGTACAATTCAAAGCCAGCATTTAGTGACGTGAAACTCCTCATATTCCCTAATCACACGACCGCGGCCACAATACAATCTTTCGTGTTGTGGCCTGTGAATGGCATCTAATGCACCTTGCCATTGAAAATATGACAAGCGAATATCAGATTCCGCGCAAAAGGATGTTGCACTCGGATCAAGCGTGCCAACTGGGTTTTAAAAAGTAGGTGTCCAGAAGACAAGAGGGTGTGACGGGTATCACAATGAAAGATTGTCTACCAAGACCGGGAGAGTGTACGCTAAAGCCCCCATAGAATAAGAGCACAAAAATGATATGCAAAAGTAAGCATAAGCTCGCCAACGCTTGGGACTCTGGTGTAGAAAGTAGATCTCAGTAACAAAAGTGGAAACAGTGCTCATGCAACCAAGTAGCCCAGTCTGTAGGGCCCCGCACAGTAAGGAAGCATCCTCCGGGGACTGCACCAAACAGAGATGGTTAGATATCCATTTAAAATAAACGTCATTAGCAGCCAGCAAACAACTGCAGCCATTGATAAAGGGGGGGATATAGCTCCTACAAGTAAATCAACAAGTCTCCAAAAAAATATGATCCAAATCCCAGCTCGATGCTAATAGAACATCCAGTCGCAAATATGCTAGAAAATCTCTAGGTAAACATCCAGACAAATTAAAAATCATTGCAAGCTATGCTTACCGCTAGAAGGACCGTAGCAAGCACAGCCTGCAACGTTGATGCAACAACATTTGTCAAAAGAGTTCCAACTGGTAGCCACTTCAGATACTGCTTCCTTCCGATCCCCTGTCCATTGAGCCTGGCTAACAGCCACCGCGCCCAAACACCAGGAGGACCCACCACACATGACAGCCACAGGCGCCTTCTTACTGCAGAATCTACATCAATAACTGTGAGAACCAGGGCAGCTCCCCATAGAAAAAAACTGGCCGACAGGAAGACAAGAAACGAAATCCGCTGACGACGAGGATTGTCAGGGGAACAACCCCATTTCTTCTGCCAGTCTCTACGTACTCGGTCTCGCCGTATGTACATTAAACCATAACGTAGGAGCTTGGCAGAGTCCATGCCTACAGAAAGCGACATTTGCGACAGCTCCAAGCCTGCAATGAGCCATAAGATAATCCCTGGTTAAAGACAGCACGGGCCCAGAATTGTAATCAAGTACAGGCATCGAAAGAGTCTGAATTATAGAATTGAATATATAATCGAATTTGGAGCAATGACAAGAGATTATACAAGGGCGAGTGTGAATGGTCACAACAGACAACACTTACCAATGATTAAACCCACGATGGACCTCACCCATAATCCATTTGTGACCAGAAGAAGCAATTCTTGGTTCCATGAAGCATAAGTTGTAATACTGCCCATGAGTCCAGTGGATAACCCAATAACTAACAGTTCGGAATATGCCGCAATATCTTTTTTCAAAACAACTCCAACCCAACCCATGAAGAAGCATCCAACCTGCCAACCACAACCCAGACAAATACCACCCTTCAGAACAATAATCTAGACACAGGTTCATGAAACTACCAACTACGATCCACTTGTAGCTACCATGAGCAGTAAGTAAAGCGCCGAACATTTCAAAGATGTGAAGCTTGTCTTTCAAAATCAATAAGGAAAATGGAGATGGGCGTCCTTATTCATTACCATATTGGCAGGAAGGTCAATGAATAATGACGAATCGTTTGCCGTGACCCTTGCAACGTCGGAGAACAGAATTCTCAAGCCATACCTGATGCAGACCTGAGAAAATAACTTGCTCAAACCAAACCTCATAAACCCAATACTCTTGTTTTCTGAGGAATTGCACTAAACTATACAAGTAGTCAATGAGGGGTATAATCGAGAGTGTGAAAATTATTGTCAAGTTGCACAAGTAACAATGGTTAGCGCAGTCCTTAAACACTTCACCCCTCACACTAAGTCTTCACCACACTGAACTAGTAGAGTCTCTGGTCTTGTCAACAGATGAAATGACAGCACGAGTAATACGAATAGTTTCCATACCCCTAATATGCCAAATGTCGTCAGATGAGCAAATGCCGACACATATTCCATTGTTGGAGACAGCATATCAGGTACATCCTCCTACGAAAATAAGACACGGAACTGTGAGATACGTGAATGCAACTTTTCGAGGTAGCAATTATTTGCAAGTACAATCATGGTCAAAAAAACATGTAATATGAAAAAAGAAACACGGCAAGCACGGTAAACCTCTTACCTGCTCAACATTGGTATCCTCCAGTTCCTGTGCTTCAAGAGTAGACAAGCCTCGGTTGCTATCAGACCGCATTATAGGATCATGTGCAATCATCATAGCGCCGGTATTCTCGTTTGATTCCCGCTTCTCAGGTGCACTTGCCGAAGAAGAAGAACCACCGTCATCCTGGTCAAATCCCCTTCTAAACCGCTCCAGCTCAACCCTCATTTGTTGCTCAGTAGGCTCTATTTCCTGAGAAACGGATACGATCAGATTTTGCGAAAGGGAATAAGCGAAACAGCTATTTACCTCGTGTTCCCAACCGCGTATTATCAAACATAACCTCTAGCAGAATGACTTCAACACGAAACCTAACGCAATGCATAATAGAGTGCTATACGCAACGCGGCATACACCTTCAATCTCCCTGTTATGACAAATCAACCTGACTTTATCGCACAAATTCTAAAACGAGGTCTAGAACCAAGGAACACTCAACCATTCATATGCTGTCAACACGTGTAAGTTTTGCTGACCACAAGGCTTCCTCAACTTTGATACTATGCTTCGAAGAAAGCCGTTGAAGAATGTACGGAAAACATTCTAAACAAGAGATACTTCCATGTAAGCAGGACAGATTCTTCTTAAAGCAGAATCACAGGGACTGCAACAACCGAAATAAGAGGAAATTGCTATATCCTAAATTCTGTGGACCATCCACATAAATTCAGCTAGGGTTTATCGGTCGTTCTTGCAGAAGGTCAAGTTCTTGGACAAGACCAACGAGACTCCACGGGAGATCGACTATGGAGAAGAATGCAAGACAGCACAATACCCTAAAGGACACCAACACCGCACCTGCTTGAGCGTGGCAGGGTTCTCAAGAGCCAATGGGGAATGCGATGCACGTAAATCTGAAGACGAGCATTGCGCCACGGCGGAACGCGGCATGCGCTCCGGGGGCACTTGCAAACTGTGCTCGAACGGAGCACTACAGGCTTGCCATTGCCGTGACGGCACGCGCTCATCTCCACTACGCAGCGTCCGATCGGCTACTTCACTTCCATTCCCTCCCTCAAGAAAGCCGGCCATAGCTCCGCCCTCCACTCGTCCTACCGCCCGCGCCTCCAACCTCTGAACAGTAACTTCCAATCCTCACGACACAGAACGGCACCCACTACTCTAAACCCCGCCATCCCTATTCAGTTTACCTCCTCGCGTCACCAAGAACTCGTAAAGCGGAAACATCCTCACAACAAGCACCACTGGCAGCACAGGGTTCCCCTCCTTGCCCTTCTGACTCATCTCTGCAATTCGCTGTTTCAGTCTCCCTTCGCCTTTCTCCCCGTCAACAACAAATTAGTGAAGCCATATTGTCCATGCCCAGGAACTCAAGAGAGACGATAAAATTCCATTCCAAACCAAAAGGACGGATGCAGCCAAAAAATCACCCAAAGGATGAAAGGCGTTGGAAGTCCTACTGTTGCTCCGTCTACGCGAGCCAAGTGTGCTCCGAATCTGCGACTTTCCCGTAACCATTCCCAACCAAAGAGAAGCGCCTTCCTTGCAGCTTCACAATCGAACGTCATGTGCATCCTGTCCATCTGACGTCGACTTCAGCCAACAAGCATCGTGACAAGAAAGGCCCTGCCCCTGCCTGCCCCTGCCTGCCCCTGTTCGTCCGTCTCTTGGCGCCTCAGATAATTGGCGATGGCGATTCTCCGACGGCATATTCTGCGGAATCCAAGTCCCGGGACGAACACGAAAGTGCCTCCACTGCTACAAGCCGCCCCTGAGTGCTTTCCAAATGCAGTAAACTCCGTTGAATCTCCGTTGAATCTCTGTTCATCCCGGTTGAGGAATACACCCGGAACTGAATCGTAGTAAGTTCAGTTATCATTGCAGCTGGTTCTGTTGCGAAACTGTACCGGTTGATCTCAGCGCAACCCTAAATGCGGATTCTCAGGGCGAATTTCGAGACAACGGAGGCAACTTCGAGACATTGGAGGGGCCGCTATATTGGTACATTGGAAGGGCCGCCACTTTGGTGCATGCCCGGTGACATTCTGAAAGGAGACCTTGCCTCAACATTTTTGAAAACGAATCCAGATTCTGTTTGAGCTCAGTTTCTGGTATTACGGTAAACTTTGACCTTATCTTGTATAAAATGGAGTTGTAGAATTGGTGGCAAGGGCTTTATTTTAGATGAGAGATACTCCATACATTGTAGGGCCACTTTATACATAAAGAAAAGGGCACGTGTACTAGAAGCGAAAAGAACAAAACTTTTCATTTTTTTGTATTCTTCACTTAGGTCGAAACATTTTTTGGGTTGCCACTCAACTTTCACACAAGAACCTCTATTGGGTGTTTTGGTGGTAGTCACACTCAATGTAGGCTAAAGATATACTTTTTCATTCATGGGAATCCATGTATAAATTTTTTGGCCTACAATAGGGATAGTCACACCTTCTTCAAGAAACAAAATCCTATAGAAAAAAGAAGTTGATGACAAGAAAGAGGAATCAATGGGGAGCCGTTTTGCATGAAGAAGGGGTGCCCCCATTTTTGTTGTGTGGAGCATGGAGAATGAAAATTAGAGGATGGATTTACCTATACAAAACCATTACCACCCAAAAGTTCTCTAGCCACCTGACTCTCCAACACTCCTAATGGTAAAGTTGGCAACAACAATGAAGATGTCATAGGCAAAAGTGTCAAAGTACAACATTGGTGGTATGAAACTATAGAGCACAAGATCAAAAATTCTTTAAAAAAATTTCTTCAAGTCTATTTCTTCACCTCTTGACGAAAAGAATGGGCATTATCAATTCTTAGAGGATGAAAGCTCCACAAGCCACAAACAACCAACAACAAAGCACCACATTTCCATTCTTTAAGAATTGAAACCAAGGTGAAAAAGGTATAAGTACCCCTAATCCATGTGAAACCATCTTAAGATCTCCAACCAACATTTTTGTATCATGCAAACATTCTTTCAATATATTACTCTTGTACAAAGTGGCCCTTAGGTATATTTTGTAAATAGACTTTTTGTGTTGTATGGAATTTAGAGGGTGGTATTGCTTTTAAAGTAGATGTGAACTATTCACTAAATATGGAGTTATACTTTTAAATTTGATATATAACTTTGAAATGAAAAAAAAACATCCTAGTAATTTTTTGAAGTTTTACAATATGTCAACTTGTTATGATTTAAGTTGTGTAGATACAAATTTATAGTTTATTCATATAGTTTCTTAGAAATACAAGCTAAAATATGTTGAAATTTTCTTTCAATTGCTTGAAAGACCTATAAAAAATTCAATTAGTTTAATAATAGAAATCATGCTTAAATATCTATTTAGTCAATTTCATGAAGTGGAGGTTGTACAATTTCTATTTGATATAAGAACAAATTAACTAGTGTTACTACTACTGCAAGAGAAAGGGTTGTTTTAAGTGAGTTTTTAAGTATAATCCTAGACATAAGATTATAGGGAATGACCATTAAAGAAATTTCAGCAAAATTTCACTAAAAACACATGTAATTCTAGTAAATTTTTACTAAAAATCTCCTTAAAGGTCATTGCTTATAATCTTATGTTTAGGACTATACTTAAAAACTCATTTAAAACACCCCTTTTTCTTATAGTGTACATACAAAAGTGGAGAAGTGTGAATTTAAATAACTACATAAGAATGTTGTAAATTCATTTGAGAATTTTTTTTGCATTAGAATTATTCAAAAGGATTCTTTTATTAAAATTAGAGGGTCTAAATAAGCTAAAATAGGTAGGAAGTCTACACTGAAATTATCCTAAAAGTCTTTAAAATCATCCTCTCTTTGGTCTTTAGTTTGCTTTTGATCTAAGATTGCATTTGATATTTTTACTTACCTTTTATTTGGAGTGATGACAAACTGAGGTATTATTGCATGCAATCTAATCACATTGGGGTCTTCTTTCTAACTAAAATCTATCTTCGAACCTTGCAAAAAAAAGGATAAAAAACACTCTTGAATTAGAAACAAACTAAAGATTGAAGAAAAGATGATTTTAATGATTTTCAAGATAGGTGATTATTGTAAAGCCTTTATTTGTGTACAAAATACACACACACATATATATGATCTTCCTTTAACACAACTACAAATCTCTAAACATAAGTATACTAGGTGGTCTTACATTTTCCATTAGAGTTGTAGTTGTAATCATGCAAGGAACCCTAATTTTGGAATAGAATCTAGCCATTCAGTTAAAAAATGCCTAATTCTAATTTAAAATCTAGCCATTTGGCTAGAAAATGTATAAGATATTTCCCACACATAGTTTACATTGAATTTAGATTCTTTTGTAGGTATGCAATAGAAGAAAAAATTCAATTGTTGATAATTTAAGATGGAATTCAAAGCAAACTAATCCCAATGGTGAGATTGTTCTAAAAAGCAAACTAAACCATGTACAACTTCTTTTTCTGAAAAATTGATAAAATTAAATTCATAAATGGATCCAATACATTATTTTCTAATGAATTTGCTAGGATTGCCCACAAAACACATAGACAAAAGTATAATCTATAAACTATGAAAAAAAATATTTCAAATTTTTGTATTTTTTTTATTACTTGCCCTTACCTATTTTGGACTTATTGTGGCATAACTTTTGCTCCCAAGTACTGATTGAAATAAAAATTATATTCCCCCAAAGCTAATCAATTTAACTATCTTGCAAAAAGTTGAGATCCTATGTACTTGCCCAAACCTTCAAGAACCCCCGGAGGAGGATCTTGGGCCTAAAAAGGTTAACCTAAAGTGAAACAAGAATTGAAATGCCATTCATACACACTACGGCACTGAGATTTACTACGTAAGGTAGTGAGCCTCACTAAAAGGGTTGCTACGAAGAATTTCGACGTTGCAAGATCCCAGTGGAAGTGTCCTGTGCCAAGTATGCGTTGGCCGGGACATATCATAACATAGCACAGCATGATCGAGCTAAGAAATCGCCATCCGACAGTGAGATGCAAATATGTATTGGCCACGTTGTTACATCGACAATCCTGTATTGGCATGAAAACACGGTGCTAAGAGCATACGAAAAGAGAAGCCGTCATTTGATGAGTAAGAACAACATTGGAACCGGGTTCTAATTGACCGCATGAATAGGGTGGTAGGGTCATACCTTGCACATTGAGGATGCACTGAGGGATTCACACTTCGCAGCTTCAAACTCGTCTTTCAAATCGATCACCCAGACATAGTAACAAATATCACCTCTGCCAGAAAATTGGTTTCATTCGCAGTACTAGAGGCATTCGATTACTCTTAGCGCAAGTTTCAAAAATGAACATGCATAATCTGTAAGAACAAGAGGCATGCAATTTTATACGAGTTCCTGTTTGCTATACTGATAAGAATTTCCTTGAGCGGCATATCCACAAGCGTTGTGTGTCTTGAACTGCTTCCCTCATGCATCACCCTTCACAAGGTCAAATCAACGAGCAGCAAACCTTAGACGCCTGCAGCATCCAGGGCCAGAGGATCAAAGCAGCAGCAGTCTCAAGTGGAACTTGGAAATCACCTCATGATTCGAGGAACTAAAAAAATAAATATCCAATATACAGAAATCTTGGTGCCAAGGCTAAACCTGAAGCCCCCCAAGAGCGGGTGGTCATCCACCCCAACCAAACTGCCCCCACTAACACGATATGATTCCCCTCCTCCCCTCGAGTGACATCTTTCCAAGCCCACCTACAGACTCCTACTCTGGCCCCACGGACAAAATTACATTCGTCGCCACCTGCAGACAGTCTCCGACATTCTCGAATGCAAGCCAGTTGATTGAAGTCCGTGTTGGCCGGGTCCTCAACCACTGAAATAAGCTGCAAACAGCTGAACCCATGCCTAAGATCGACACGAACAACCACGTGCCCGGCTGGGCAACCCGCACCGGAACCTCTTTCCTTAGCTACAAATTAAACCTCTACTCTCTACAGAACCGACGTCAACGCTCGGTGTTCTGAGCACACAGAGAGTTGCCGATCTTTGCTCTCCCTCCGTCTGCCCTCGCCCCCGCCTTCCGGATGCCTAAGGAAGTCACGACCGCCAGCGTAAAAAACATCGTAGATACATATATAGGATGACGATACTTCTCAATCTGTGACTATTCTGTAGCTCCAGGCAATCACCTCCCGGACATGAACATCAGAAGTGCCCAGCCATGTGTCTATCCGGGTTGGACCGCCCTCCCATCCCACCATGACGTTGCTCGCGGAAATGGCGGAGTAGAGCTGAGGCCTGCACACCCATGAAACAACTTGTGAGCAAGTGCAAACATCATTGATCAAACACTATTCCCTCATCACTCAGGGACACTCATTTTCTAGATTGCATGAGCTTGAAGCAACAAGCTTGAGATAACAAGCTTAAAATTAGAACAACCATCGTGTGCAACTAAGGGTGATATAACAAGCTTAAAGTAAGCCACTGCATCTATGACTCCTTATAATGCAATTGAGGTAACAAGTGTCCAATCCACCTCAAAGAGGTAGCTTGACACCTTGTTATTTCAAATACTTCTAGCATACCACTTACGACCAATGTAAGTGCCACCTCTTCATGATCATTCTTGAAACTTGGACTAGTGTAAAGTTGACATTGAACAAAACAAGGTACTACCACCCCACCCCAAGTGGATTTTGTACCAATCCATGTGCAAGATTCCATATCATCTCAAGCTTGTTGCTTGGACTTGTGGAATCTAAAGGAGACCTGAGACGCTGAACCAGATGGGCAACGCGTGGAGAAATAGTCGCTTACCTTCTCCTTGGCACGAGGAGTGCCTGATTGGGACAATGCTACCAAAGGCGGAATTGCGCCCTCCTGCAACACCAGCGCACGGTGTCTGTGACTGTTCGTGCACAGTTGAAGGAGAGCAGCAGCAGCATTCTCCTTACCCCTTTGTGACCCCGCTTCCACCACTTCCACCAGAGCGGGGATGCCCTGGTCTTCGCCGATAGCTTGCCTACCCTCGGGAATTGTCGCCAAGTTTGCCAACACCGCCACGGCTTTATCCACCATACCCGCAGCAGGGTCCGCCATGAGTTCCACCAGTGGTCTGATGGCCCCGGCGTGGACGATCCTTCCTTTGTTCTCGTGATAAATCGACAGGTTGAACAGAGCCGTGGCAGCATCCTTCTTTCCCCTAGGACTCCCGTTGATCAAAAGCTCTACCAACGGCGGAATGGCGCCTGATGCCCCAATCGTCACCTTGTTGTCGTCCATAACCGACAAACTGAACAGCGTGGCTGCCGCGTTCTCCATCGCCTCGGCATTTCCCACACGCAGTACATTTACCAGCGGCCCAATTGCCCCGGCCCGTGCAATTTCAGACTTGTTATTGTCGTTGATCGACAGATTCAACAACGCTGTCACAGCATTCTCCTGCGTCTTCGCATCCTCCGAGCTCAAGAGTGCCACCAGCGGCTCGATTGCCCCCGAATTTGCAATCGTGACGCGATTCTCCATGTTATGCTTCGCCAGCATCCGCAGCTCGCAAGCTGCAGTTCGCTGCGTATCAATGTCCGCAGATTGCAAGTCCTGCACCCACCTGTCCACGTCCGACTGAGCGCTGCTGTCCACTCCCGATGTGTCCGGCACGATCCGAGGTAGACTGATGTCCCGGTCCACCCCGCGTCGCCCAAACGTCGACCTCTCAGGCAGCCGCGCTGGCGATCCAGGCTCCTCGTTGAACAGCCCACTCCCAAGCCCACTGGAAAACTGATTTCCATTCCCTGACATGCCCATCGCTCGGCTCACATGCACGGAGATGTCTGGAGTGTCAGGATACCTCTCATGCGCCACTTGAAACGGATCCACTGCGGTTCCCTGCAGCACTATCACCGGCGCTACTGGTCCATCCTCCCCATGGCTGGACGCCACGCTACCGTTTGATCCCGTTCGTGAATGTGACTGCGAATGTGACCGCGAATGTGCATGCGAATGCGAATGCTCCACTGCATGACCGCTCGGCGATCTGCTCAATGAGTTCTGCACCTCCAGCTCGCCAGAACCGCCCCCCGAAGGACTGCGGCCACTATAGGAAGGCCCGCCTTCGTCGGCGCCTAGGCTCACGTTCCTCACCCTCTCGGCCAATGCTTCTCCAGAACCACGAAGACTGGTCAGCCGCGAAGACTTCCTTGCCCTTCCTACTCCGCGCAACGCCAAAGGCGTCCTCCCTCCACGTCCAAAGGTACTTGCCATTGCAGTTCCCGTCGGACTGGGCAACTCCGAATCGGAGTCTGACCTTGCTACACCGCTGGGAGACAGGGGATGCAAGTTGTCCGTGTATGGTTTCAACTTCACAGGCCCTGGAATGGGCACGTCATGGGTCTCGCACCAGTTGGCAATCAAGGCCTTAACAGTGTAGTTCGGGATCAGACTTCGGTGGGAGAGATACTGGTGCGTTTGCGGACACAACAAATGCCCCTCCCCAATCCAGTGCTGGATGTACACCCTTTCGAACGTTTGACCTGACGCAACGATCACCGGATCCGACATGAGCTCCCCGGAGAGGGGACACCGGAAATCAGCAGGGATTTCCGGCCCTTCCGGCGCTGCTCCTTCCAAGAGCTCACTCATTTGATTCACCAACTGTAGCGCTCGATCAATCAGCTCCTCTTCCTTTTTGTCCTCCTCTGCGTGTGCTTCGTTTTTCTCCTTTTCCAAAACCTCTATTTCATGTGCGATGGACTCCTTCGATAGCAGCCCAAGCTTCTCGGCCACCTTCTGTAATCCACCTGTTCTAGATCTCGAACCTTCCCTCTGCTCTCTCAAAAGGGCTTCAATGTCCCCCCCCAGCCGCTCTTCCGTAGGATCCGCCACGTATTTCGATCTTCTTAGTTCACGAGTCACGAGTTCCACCTACAACACCAGGTTATATCGTGAATTCCAGAGTCACAACTTCTAACCTTTAATTCAATCCCTGAATGATTAGAAAGAAGACACCACAACGGTGTTCTAAACAGTGGTTTGGAGAAAAACGAGAAACACTGGACTGAAGTGTGTGTTCCGCCATCAAAGCCACAACTATATTGCCACATATTTTGTCTGTACATATACCTACTGTAGAATGTGTTTAGACATACTAGACTAATTAGGTTAATCGAGCCCACACGAGAGATCTAGGCTTTTGGTGTTACAGCTCCCTTACTCTTATGCCGCTTCAGCTAATTTGAAAAACATAAACTTTTGGTCTATGAATAAGCATTTAAGAAACATAGTCCCAACATTTGTAAGTGCAACGCGGTTGCTGTCCAGCACTTTGAAAACGACCAGCGGATCAAAAAAGAGAAAACAGAGTAATATATATGTTTGCTTACGACTTCCTGTCATCTTGAAACCTTCCCTGAGCACCCCAACTCTCACATTTCAATCACAAATGAATGTCAAACTGCAGCCAGTACCTGTGAGCGGATGTGATCTGAAACTCGCGGGGACATCAAAGACAAGCTGTTCAGAGACCGATCGATTTCCAAAGTCACGTCCTCAAACTTGTTCAAGAATTTCTGGGTGCGAAGATTCTGCACATTCAGTGGGCACGCTTCGTAAGCTCAAGTGCGGGTATTCGAAGAGTAAACACAAAACGCTACAGCAGTGCTCAACTGCTACAGAAATCACCAGACGCAGCTGACCACTTCGTATTGTTACCCACGTATAACAAATAGATTCATAAAAATGCGACGACGAGGTCCAATCTACCATCGAAACCTCTGCCGAATGCTCATTCATGTAATTGTACCACCGGACAAATGCTAGGTGCAATTACAGACCTTCGAACCCCTACTCAACTACATCAATGATTAATATAACTGTCATGCGGATCAAGAAAGAAAACCCAAAGGTTGTATGAATAAATGTCTAGAACGCACAACCGTGGTAACGCTCAGGTCTTGAACTAATAAATTCATCTATCTCACGTTCGTCTCCTGAAGATCTCGAACTAGGAACTGGCTAATCAAATATCAATGCACCACCAACACCGACACAAAACAGGAGCGCAATCTCACATCAACGTAAGCAAGCAACGGCTCGCCCCGAGACTCCAGGAATACAGAATTGAACAATACAGGGGAGATTATCGGGTGCATTTTGCACCTCACAAACAGAACTTCTCCCCTAAGCTTGACGTTTCTCATATGGTAAAGTCCAACCCCGCCCTAGTGAAGAGTTACAAAACCTATATTCCCAAGAAAACAATATGAATGTTTACGAAATGCGGACCGCTTCCCAAACCTAATGCTTCCAAAACTTACTAGAGCGCCCCTCAATTTCCATCGTCTGGCGCAATAAGCGCACCACGACGCAGAAACTGCTCTCGACCTACTAAAAATCCTGGGAAACGAAGAAATAGCTCCCCTTTATCGATTACTCTTTTTGTCACGATTAGTTTCCAGAATCTGTTGCAGCTTGAGCTGAATGGAACTAAGAGGCTGTAACAGTACACAACGAGGAAATCACGACGCCATTGTCTCATAAGGATTAAAATAGCTCCAACAATTGCTTCCACAACCTCACTTGCTCTAAATGCATCCGAAATGGCGAAGCGCCTCACTCACGACCCGCGGCACTGAAAATTCCACATTCGCAAATCCGCTCACCAAGCTCTCCTGATCCCACGGGAGCGGCTTGTCGGTAACGGGATTCCAGGCGAGGGTGACAAGGGTGATGCCGATCCAACCCCGGAAACCCCAATGTAAACAACCCCTGGCCATCCCAAAACCCTAACTCAACCACTCACCATGTACACCCGACTCACGTGGGGACTGCAGCGCTCCAGCAGCTCCTTGGCTTTCCCCACGGCGCCCTCCACGCTCTCGAACCCTGGCTCCGACACCAGTGTCCGCGACTCGCGGACCTCATCCAGCAGCGGCTGCAAGCGCTTCAAGCGTTCCGCTAGCGTGGCGCAGTTGGCACGCTGGAACGCCGCCCCCTCCACGGCCTTGTCGACTTGCACCTCATCATCCGGGGGGGCGCTGCTGGTGTCGCAGGGCAAATGGTTGCCAACAACAATGGTGCTGCTGCCGTCGTGACTGTTGCTGTTGGGGATCCCCATAGACTTTTGCGAGCTCTCCATGCGACCCCCGTGAGTGCGAGCTCCCCTGCTGGTGCTCTCTTGCTTGTGGCCAACGCGCAAGGGTCGTAGCGTCTTACATCACAGAGGACGCAGCGATCGCCTCGTGAGTTCTCGGCCTTCCTCGCGCTGCTCGCTCTCGTCACCCCCAGCGCGCGCGCCCGTCCACTTGCCCGCCCGCCACCCAGCTATAAGTTAGCCAGCAAGCCAACCCGTCTTTCCAAGTGCACAGGCAACGAAGCCGGACGAGCTCTGATCGTATTGTTGACAGCCTCCAACGCGTCGCTAGGCACGGCGAAGGAAAGGTGCCGACGGAAAGGTGACCCTGGTCGGCGGAAAGATGGACCCTGGCGAAAGAAAAGACGCATATTGGCAGACGGAAAGATGGCGAACTCGGACGTAAAACGCAATTTCTTTGTTGTCTGCTGCAGTAGGTAACTTCACTTAAAATCCGTTGAATAAGCCCTTGCGCATGGTTTGGACTCTTAGGGACGGAAGGTTAGGTTGGGCATGAGATTGGGGATAAAATAATTTTTTCTTGTTAAAAAGTATCATATGTTAATCATGTAATTAGCTCAGGGTGGAATTGACTTCTCAAAATGTGATGTGGGAATTCAATTTGGCACTTCTTTATCCTATTATTAATTCTAATGGTTGTAGAAAATCGTATGTACAACACCATATATAAATTATATACTATTAAATTTAACAAGACATACACCATTTGAACATTCATAATTCAATGAAGAATAATTTTCAATTGAATATTATTTGAATATTTGAGCTTTCATTGCTAATAAAATTTGGAAATTTTGAATTAAATTCTCTAAATCAAAGAATTACAATTATACTAAAATTTTCTCACATTTTTTATGAGAGAACTTCCCTTGGGGAAGGGAGATAGCCTCACCTTCTAGTATTCCAACTACAATTTTAATGATAAAATTGATTAGATTTTTTCCATGGCCTCACCTTCAATATCAAATAGGATATCAAATAGAAGCATTTGCAACTAAATTGTTTAGATTTTTTCCACGACTTCACCTTCAATATCAAATAGAATATCAAATAGAAACATTTGCAACTACAATTGTCTTCCTTAAAGATTTAATGATAAAATTGCTTAGATTTTAGTTGGACCTAATTGGTAAACAAAGGAATATTTTGGATTTTCTTATAGAGCATTTTTAGGCCCCCTTATGAATAAACTATAAATTTTCAAAAGTATTGAATATAGATGAATCCTAAATGTTTTTAGATAAACATTTTATATCATTACAAAAGAATCATAGTAAGTATTTATAGTATCAAAAGTCATAGTTCATTAGTCATTGTAATTAGTCATTATTTGTCTATAAAAATTATATATGAATCTTGAAAGCATTTACATTTTAACACCTTACAAAAAGGTTGTATTGATATAATGAGAAATGATTGGAGCTTAGTTTTTTTTAATTTTAAGCTTACTAATTCATCATATCTTAATTATAATCATCAAATCAACCTTCATCTTGGCAATAATTGTTTACAATCCACAATATTTTTAGTAAAGCCTAAAAGGTTCTTCTTCTATTTCATTTTTGAAAAATTATTACAAAAGCAAGCTATATGTGCAAGAATTTTAATTTCACTACATTATGTAGTTGTGTTTTTTGTATTTCTTCTAAAAAATTATTTGTGAATTTAAATTTGAAAATATTATCTCTCAATCTAACCTTCATATTTGGTAAATATCCTAGATTAATATAATAAATATTATATTTTATACAATCCTATTCACACATTAGAATTAATAAAAATCACATGAATTTATTTCATGCTCCAAAAAATTTGAAAAAATCAACATCTTTTGGAAATAATTGATTTTGCATATATGAAATGTATCAAAACTTTCAAGCAATTACATAAAGTCTAAGTTTGCATTAATATTGGTAACTTGACTTAAAGTAATATCTAAAAAAAAATTTGGTGAAAGAAGTAAAATATTTTGTTCAAGAAAATTAATACTATTTATCATTGTTTAAAGTAATAGCCAAAAAAATTTATTGGGTTAAAGAAGTGAAATATTTAATTCAAAAAATTTAACACTATTTATCATTGTTTCATATAATAAGAACAAAATAAATAATATATAGTCTATGAGAGTTGTTGTCTATGTAGCATTAATTTGCTTTTTGAAAAAAGTAGCTCCTCAAACATCTTCATCAATAACTTCTATTTATACAAAACCTCCTTCTTTGCAATTTGAAGCCAATAAAATATTGAAACTCAAATATAAGTGATATTGTTGCATTTTCTTTTCCTATACAATCCATAATACACCTCATACAATTAAAAATAAAACAAAGCAACATCTAGTCTATCAGAAAATTTGTCTATGTAGCATTGACTCACTTTTTGAATAAAGTGCCTCCTCAAACATCCTCATGATAGCTTCTATTTATACAAAACCTCTTTTTTTGTAATTTGAAGCCAATAAAATATTGAAACTCAAATACAAGTGATATGCTTAGATTTTCTTACTCACAAAATTCATAAAAAGTCTAGTTTGAATTCACATATTTTCAATTTAAAAAAAATTAATAACCCTAATCAGTTAGTTTTGAGCAAACTCAAGGAAGTTTTTACAAAGACCTTGGGCATTTAACCCTAGAAAGACCCTTGGGGTTCTTCTATACAACACATATTTAGCCTTAAACTTACAACTCTAATAGACTATATATGATAGCATCAAAAATCCAATCTTGAAAATAAATGATAGTGATTTTTCTATTCATGGATTTGTATAAGGATGCCCATTGCAATCTTAACTTCCTATAGTGTTGAGAACTATTGGAAATGAGCCTCAAATACACTAGGACTTGAAGAAAAAATCACATTCAAAATTCATTTAAAAAAATTGTAGAGTAGATTTTGAAAAGCCATAAATTGATTGGGGATATTTATATTAGGCCCTTAAACCTCATATTTTTTTGGTCACCAACTTTTTAGGTTTGATTTGTGAAAACTAACTTGAAAGTTTTTCATAGTTTTAACACCCTCATGGTCAAACATTATAATCTTTCAACTTATAAGTGATATTGTTGTGTTTTTTCTTCTTGTGTGATCTCTAACACGTCTAGTTTGAATTTGTATAGTTACAATTCAAAAAAGGTTGATACAACTTATCAAAATGTTGTCTTTTTGTTCAATTTAGAGCAAATTTCTAGACGCTCAAACCAAGCCTTGGGCATTTAGGGATTAAGGATAAAAAAGATTAAGGGTTAAAAAGTCTAAAGTCGAGCTCACCAGTTACGTATGCAGTGGAACTTGCCTTTGGGTTGGACGAAGAAGAGGGACGGGCTCCGTCGGAGTTCGTTGGGTATGCCATGCAATCATTAGAGGCACTTATGACTACAGTCAACTTCGTTCGTCACCATTTTGTCGTTCGTCACCATCTGGTCGTTGGTGGCTTGGTGCAATGGTGCTCTTGCTTTTATTCGCATCTCGGCATTTCCTCCTCCCATGCACTGCGTGACGGACTGTCCCGGGAAGTGGGGGGCAGTGGGGCTTCCGTAATCAGTTTTTTAATCATTTATTTAAAATTTTCTTTAAATTCGATATGGAAGCCGACTACATCACTCGAAAAAGGTGAGTACCTCCAAAACCGCCCCTTTTCACTGCCGTGTGTAGTTATTATTATTAAATTGGTCAAATTCTCATAGGGGTTCCAACACACCAAAGAACACAACATTTGGATATTGTATGCTAAAGTTATGAAGAGTCAAAGTTGTTTTTTTGGTAGATGTTCATGAATCAAATTGTTTCTTCTACATACATACATATTATTTTTGATTATATACATAGAATGATGATGGTGGTTTTAGGCAGGGAAGAAGAGGTGATTTGGAATGTACTAATCAACGCTTTTTATTTGGGCGAAATAGTGATAGATTGCAACCTAAAAATGAATCTAGCTAAAAAAAATGAATTTAACCTATGAATCTTTTGCTGAAAAACTTCAAATTGAAATAAAAAATTGTGGACGAAATCACCAAATTATAAATAAAAATAAAAATAAGGATACTACAATATGTGATATGTGTTGATGTGATATTTTCTATACAACATGTTGATGAATGTGTTCTTTTTCTTTAAACACGTGGACAAATTCCATTGATAGAGGAAAGAGTACCAAGATAGAAGAATTACATTTTATATCGACACTTTGGCACTTCATACTAAGAAATGAAAAAAAAAAGCGCTTCTACTGACCCACCTTTACCGTTTTTGTGGGAGGCTACAGAATTGAATTACTATAGTTAACTTACATCGAGGCGAACCTCGTGCTAGAACTGGAGAATATGTGCTCTCGTAACAACACGTTGTGGATGTACCCAGCCGAGAATGTCAATTTGGGATTATTGTTAGCTTAACTTACTATTAGGGGTCCACAAAAAAATGGATCATTTTTGGAATATTGGAAAGATATTTTGAATATTGAAGAAATCCTTTGCATTTATTAGATTTTTATTTTTATTACATGGGAGACCCATTACATTTATTGGATTATTGAACTGATGATACTGGGGATTTGAGACCCATACTTGGCGTGAATTGCTCCGTTGGTTTAAGCAAATGTCGTTGTTGTTTTATGAAAATGATGAAAATGAATATAAACATGGAGATTTTCTATGCTGGCTATTGTACAGAACTGTACAGTGCCCTATGGAAAGGAAAGAAAGGTAGGGTAACCCCAATTTCAACTTGCAACTTGCAAGAACATCTTTTCAAAATTCGACCTTTTTAGACCTATTTTTCAAAACTAACCTTTTGAAATGGATTGTTTTATGCAATCTAGATCAACTCAACACATTTTTATTTCAAAGAATAAAAATTCCATTTTTGATAAATTGTTTTGTGTATTTTTCATTGTATTACACAATAATTGATTGAAAAATATTGGTGATGAATTTTTTTAGATTTATTGTGCAAATACTATACATCTCACTTTTAGGGAAAAACAATACAACATTTACGAAAAGTTTTACACTCAAGAATTCAATGTTAAAGTATTGCCTTTCCAAAATTTATTAAATTGATGTTTCCAAATTATAATTATATTTTATTATAATTGATTCTTTTATTGTCACTATATTTTTACTTTTGAGTATGATGGTGCAATTGGTTAGCCAAAACCTAATTATAATTTAGAAAAATTTGTTCTACAAATCTTTAAAACAATTGTGAAACCTTGACATTGAATTAGTATAAAAAATTTCTTGAGTGATGTTTTTTTTATAAAACAATCAATATAATAGGTTAAATTTGAAAAGTAGATCTGAAAAGGTCAAATTTTGAAAGATATTCATACAAGTTGTACTTTCTCTATGACTTTGAAGAAGAATAAAGAATGTAAATATAACACCAAAAGAAAAAAAAAAAAAGGTAACTCCTATGTATAAGATGAAGTTGAATAAATCGACATTTGACAATCCATTGAGAATTATATGATGACAAGGTCATTTGATCCCAATATAATCAAATGGATTATGGTAGTAAGAATCCAGCCAACACTCGGGTTTGAACTAATGACCTTTTGACTTGTGTGCCAAGGCTAAAGCCACTAATCTAAAGGCAAAAGTGCCATGTGTAACACCAAAATTATTTCTTTTGAAATTCATCTATATTTTAACCAAATTTTTTATTGAGTTTTTTGAATATTGACTATTGTGATAATTTTAAACACACACAAATTGAACAATTTTATGAATTTCTATATAAGTTTATTCAATTAGAGTACTTATGCATGATAACACTAATTTGCATTGATTTGAGAATTTGAAAGGCATATACAATCATGAAAGTTCAAGGTATTTTAGGGACCAAACATATATATATTATCATACCATCTCAAATAGTATAATTGACATCCACCTTTCTACCATTTAACATATATAAGACCATTATAACGTGAAATTAATTCGTAGGACATAATCACTTTTATAATTGATTTTATTATCTATTTTTTTTGTAAATAAATAAAATTTTAGTTTAATTAAATTAAATTAATTAATTATATTTTTCATAATGAAAGAAAATAATAATAATGATTAAATTCTAAAAAACTATTATTATTTTTTTATTATGATATCAAATATTCATATGCAAATTTTCAACTTAACTCTAGATAAATTAGAACCATTTCCATCTAGAATTGTCTTTATACCGTAGTACTTCTTCAATTTCGGCAAAAATTAATTGTTTTAAAAGATATTGTAATTTCACAAAATTATAATGATAGTTGCCAAAAATCTTCAATATTTACAATGCTGATTGCCGAAATCAGTGGAAATATGTGAGTATCTACGGTTTAGTAATCTTGCCAAAATCATAAAGAATTACATGACCAAGTTGTTTTGAAAAAAGAAAGTAACCAATGTTAGTAAGAACGTACAATATAAAGTCCAATGATCATCAACTATGTATCCACAAAAGACAACAAGATCATGAACCATCAAGAAATATGTTGATGGAAACGTCAAAGGATTTCATCAATGAATCTAAGTGACAATAGATATTGGAGAGGTGGTTTTTATAATAAAATTCATTCTCTCATGAACCCCCAAAGGATATGGGGTAATTTGAAGAAGATAGCATGACCTCCTATTGTCAAAAAATAGTACTTGTGTTCAAAGTAGACTTTTAGATCTCATTTTTGCATAGTAAAATAACATTTTTCAAAAAAACTTTAAACTATAAAAAGTTGAGAAATAAATCTAACTTTCATCTTCAAAAATCCGTTTATGATTATGAGCCTCCAAACAAAATTTATAGACAAAATTCAAAGGGGATGTTTGAAAATGTTCTTTCCAACTCCTTGAAATTTGTCCATAACTTTTGATTGGAGGATTAAAATCTCAAAAAGATTTATAAATCTTGAAAGCTAGCTTCATTTTTTACATTAACTTAGTTCAAATTTTTTTGAAAAAAATTGTTCCACTATATTTAAATGAGGTTTGAAATTCTACATTGAACACATTTCTTATTTTTGACTTTACTATGAGCAGTTGAGCTCCTACTAATCCTAACTATTTACATATTCCACGTGGGTTGTTTTACCTCTTATCACACAATTTGTATAAAGATCTTGTCTTTAAGAACTTCTCTCCTATTAATGAATTGCTTATTGGAGCTACATGCCAAATTTTTATTAATTTAGTATCTAAGATGATGAAAATTGCAATAATTAATTTGTTTTGACGAAATTAAAAAGTCAAATTTTATTAAATATTCAGCAAAGGGTGCTGAAATTGAAGAGGTAGTACCGTAGTATATACAAATACACACACACACAGATATATATATAGTCCATTGTTTGTAGAAGGTAGCCATTGGTCAATATTATTTACAAAGTGTTGCCATTGGTTGCTTTAGAATCCGCCTTAAATGCCATTGATCATTTGATTGTCCATCTTCTTGATGTCATTAGTCCTTTAGTGGGTGGATGTTTGGACATTTGAAGTGATTAATTTTTTATCAATTTTTTTTTTATTAGACACTCTCGGGTGATTGTCCATTGGATGGCATTTGCTTGTGGACAACATTGTTGGCACTTCTTAGCTACCTAGAAAGCTCATTAAAAATATTTTGGTTTTACATTACCCTTAGGAAGAATTTGAGGAGTTCAAAAAGCCCTTGGTTCCAAACTAAGTTGATAAAAACAATGCCACATCTACAAACAATAATATACTAAGGCTTTGAAGATATATTATTTAATGTAAACTTTTATTTATGAATTATACCCTCCTAAAGATTGCAAGGTGGAGATTTGTTTAAGATAAGAATGACAACTTGTGCTTCTTTTTCTAGCGTTGAGGCGCCAAATTATGCCTCTTTGAAAATGTTAGCAACCTTGATATGGGAGCGACAAGCTGAAAAAGTCCCTCAGCTCACCACATTGGTTGCAAAGAGCGACGTCAGGCGGCCAGGGTAGCATTAATCCCTTCTAGGGATTAGGATTTAATTGTTGCTTAAGTTTTCATTAGCGCTCAACTCCTCCTATAATTATCCTTTGTTCGCCACTTGCATTATTTATTGTGCTCTTCTTGCTCCAAACACTCTACTAATGTTGCCATTCCTTCTAAGATCTAGCGTCAATACTCGTAGTTACTTCGCCATAGTAGTGGGGCGATGGTGTGATTATTTCGCCAATTGCGCCGTGAATGTCTTCTGTTTCGCTTGTCTCTTGCTGAAGACGGGCTACAAGTTTTGCCAACTAAACTAGGCTTTGTTTTATTTGCAGCACAAGGCGGGTTGTAGTCCACCTCTCTCTACTTTAATGTTGCTTGTTAATTGTAATTGTTGTTGCTTGTACTTTGACAAAATAGATCTTCTAGATTGCCATGCACTTGAAATTGTTGAGAATTGCACATTCTTTTTATGACTATCTTATTTTTCCTTCTTGCTTTGCTCACAACATTGTGTTTGTCGTGTGCTCTTTTGCCATTTTTGTCTTTACTGTGTCATGTGTTGTGGAAGAAATGGATTCAAGTCAAGAAGTTTGTGGTGAAGATGTGGTCACTAGGGTTGTATGGATGGCTGACATTGCTTGTGTGGCCCAAAAGAAAGTCGATTAAGCTGCAAAAGAGGTCTTAGACCTAGCTCATAGGGAATTGAAGCACAAGGGGAAGATTGTGGAGATGCGCAAGACTGAAGTGCGCAAGAAGACGGTGAAATCTTACTTCCAGTCTTCACGTGGATCAAAAGTGGGTGTGCTACTTGCCTTTGTTTTAGATGACTCCATGCCAAATGGTTCTAGAGCAAAGCCAACATCGACCAAAGTGTACCCTAGTAATGATGATGAAGGAGGTTGCTTGATTCTATAAGGCCAAAGCACATCATTGTCCAACGATTCAACAACAACTTCAGGTTTTCTTTAAGTGTTGGTGACACAGTTGTCCATAGTGCCAAATCCCCATTGATAACCATCTCTGTAGACTCGGAAGAACAAGACAATGCAAAGATTGTGGAAGTGCTAGTGGATTCCAAGGGTTTTGATGATGACTTGGGCTTCTAATCCCCTATACACAAGAAAGGTGGCAGTAGTCAAAGCAAATGGGGCAACTTGCAATTGAAGGCTCAAACTCAGTATGATAGACACTAGAAGTTCCAAACAGTTTGGGCTGTCAAATTGTTGTGGGCCGAGGAAATTATGGTAATGGACGAATCTTACATATGGTGAAATGCAAAGTGTGCAACATCATTGATCGGAAGCCATGTGTGATGGCATCAAAGTCAAACATGTTGTTCAAACATGACAGCAAATGAACAGCCAAAAAAGACCTACCTCAGTACATGGTGAAGGTAGGAGAGCAATACGTCGCAATGCAATGCAATACCGCAAAACATGAAGTTGTATGCGGCCAAGCCACCCTCGACAATCCTCAAACAAAATCATCACTACACTACGTTGGATGCTAGAAAAAACAGGTTTAATTTGCAACTTTATTCTAATTGCTTATCGATGGTCGTCCCATGTTTGAGTTCCAATCTTGTGTAGGGTTGTACAAACTCTTGGGTGTCCCTAATGTCCCTTCTACACATTGGTACAATAGTTCTAATTGGGTAATGGCAAGCTACATGTACAAGCAAGTGACTGAAGAAAACAAGCGCTTAATTGCCAATGCAAGGTATGTGGCAACCACAATTGACAAAGTAATAGCAGTTGACAATCCCAATTGGCTTTCAATTCACGCTTACGTTATTTTGAATTGGGTCTACATCTCCTTGCTGATATCTTTGCAATGAGTTGAGTGCTCCCCCAATTCAGAAAATTTAATTGTATTAATTGCCCAGTCAATCACTAGCAATGGAGGGGCTTGACCGTGAGTCTCTAGCAAAAAAGATCATTAGCTTCAGAGCAGATGGGGCCTCCGTACTTCACAGAATTGCTCGGGCATCACTTTGCAAGTGAAAAAGAAACATGCCTTGTTAGTTATTGGTGTGCATTGTGTGGCCCACCACTACTACCTGGCCTTTAAGGCACTATCTAATCTAGGCATTTTTGCAACCATTGAGAAATTGCTCTCGGTGACTTATGGATATTTCTACAAAAGTCCAAAAAGGTTCTTGGAGTTCAAGCAACTTGCAAAGCTCATACAAACAGAGGGATTGAAAAAGCTCAAGAATATTCAAACCTGGTGGGTCAACCTCATTGAGCCCCTTTGACGCCTATTGTCCAAATACCGCACTTTAATTTATAAGATGACAATTGATTTAAACAATAACAACAAAGCATAGGTTTGTATTTGTCACATCTTTCCTTTGTTGCAATTCTTTTATTCCTTTGGAACTCTTGACATTGGTATTATTTTTGATTTCGGTTGATTCTTATTGTACTTGTCCATCTGAGGATGTCTAATGTTTGCTTGTGGCAATGTGCAAGCCTGCCTTCAACTGCTGCTCAACCCGTATACAATATCGGGGATGTGTGCTCTCCTCCCTTTGTTGGAAGCTATAGATACATTAGTGAACTTTGCCCAAAAAAAAGATGTATACATCGCTAACTTTGTCAATGCTATTAAAGTCTATCAAGCCTCATTGTATCACATGTACAATGACAAAGGAACATCATATAGCACCAATGAGTTTTGGAGCTTCAACAATTTATTGGAGTGTAGCCACGAACAAATCCACATTAAGTGGATGTGTGACTTGAATGATAACTCGGTAGTGTTGACCTTCATCTGCCATGGTGAGCAAATTCATACTAAATATAAGGGTGCGCTTGTGGATGGAGAGGTGTGGGCAAATTTGGTTTCCAAGGTCAAATCCAAATGCACTAGTAAGTGTAAAATGTGTTGTTGTGTTCATATTTTTCTATTTCTGACATTATAGAAAGCATTTGGACTCCAGTTACATATGATTCTCATGTCTTGCTTCATTGGGATGCTCACCTGCAATGAATTTGATTGTCAATATTAACTAGCCATGTTGTTGCTTGTCACTGCAAGTGCAGCTCAATTGTTGGTATCGAAGCTGGATGCCTAATTCCCCAATCACATCATGATGAACGCACTCGGTATTTTCTACCCTCAATATTGGTGCTAGTTAAATGCAGATGAGGCATTTGATAATCACTTGAGGACACTAATGGATACATATGGCTATGGGAAAATATTGGAGGAGGGTGATAAGAAGCTATTCATCCCCCCTTTCATTGACTGTGATGTTCTAATCTCCCAACGAGCTCTCTTCAAAACTTGTATGAAATCAAATTCCAGTGTAGCAATGCTCCTGCCATATGATGTTAACCCATTGACTAAAGTGTGGCGGGTCTTGGATTCTAACAACAATTTGACACATAACTTTGGTAATTTCTTGAAGCTTACAAAGATGGTTGTAGTCCATATTCTAGGGTCTATGGAGGACAAGAGACTATTTTCGAATGTTGGATTTCTCAAGTCGAAGCTGTGCAACAATTTGGAAGAAAATATCCAAGTAGTGGTCGGAATGTTTTCTCAATGACTTTTCACTCTTGAGGCCTTCCCTTATCAAAAGGTCTTTGATGAATGGGTTGTTTGTGGAGGGTGGGGTAGGTATTTAACATATGTGTAGAATGTAGTGCCTCCACTGTAGGAATATTTGCGTAGCAAGGTCGTCTCTGAAGGCAACAGGTAATTCGAAGTATATAAGTGGCAGCAATGACTAGATAGGTATTTTGTTTTAGTAGGGTGTTGAGGCTAGAGAGATGTAGTTTTTTTCTCATTTTGTCTTCTTGGCTAGTTGACTGACATCCATAGTGATTCTCCGAAGTTTATCTAAGCACCTTTGAAGTACCCATCATGCAAGTGCTTGCCAATGTGCGGGTTTTGTTTCTGCAATTCATGCGATATGTATCAATTCTATGAATGTAGTTTTGTGGTGCCTAGTGTCGTTCTTTTGGGCAATGCCAAGGTAAGTGAAGCCCTATTTGTCAATGATATGTTTTTTGTTTGAAATGCCAAAGTTCTATGCTTGTCTTTGTATTGCTGAATCGTACTTATTTTGGCATCGGAGGGGTTTGGGGAGGGGCACAAGTCTATGTCTCATTGCAATTTGGCATCTTAGTGCCAAAAAAAGGGAAAATGGGGTGTACAAAAACAATGTGCAAATTAGCAAAAAAAAATGGGGTGTATAATTGCTATTCCAGATTTAATAACTTTGGCATCAAAGGGTTTTTTTTTGGGGGGGGGGAGTGCAGGTGTATGTCATATGTGTAGGAGAGGTAAGTGAGTATGTTTTTAGCATTTCCATATGTCTTCTTTCAAATCCAAAAATGTCATATTGAACTACATTGGTGATGTGAGCATCAAAAATTGCATGCCAAATTGCCATGGAAGGTAGTATTTCGCCCTTATAACTACCACCAAAATATGTGAATTTGCCCAAAATGCATTTATGAAATCACTCAGGTTGCCCAAAAAAAATGGAACTACCAAAAAATTGCCAAAAAAGGCTTCAAGAATATCTTTAAATCACCAAACGTGAGCTGCCACCCAAATACAGAAATCACCACCTAAACCTCCATCACACAAGGCATATTGCCTTTTCGTTCAAATAAAAAAATCTGAAAAAACAAACCTTGATGACAAGTAGCTTTAACTTAACTATACCTAATATTTATCCCTACGAATGATCAAATCCTACTTCGGAAAGGAAATTGACAAAGTAAAAATGATGGATACCATACAAGTTCAACATAGAATAATTCTAAAAAGTCATGTCAATTCTTTTTGGAATTTATTAGTTACATATGTCAAAATCAACTGAAATTCAAACCACATAATGTCAAAATTTTAATTGTTTGAATTTGGTTAAATATCACATGTTAAGTATTT
This sequence comes from Pseudoscleropodium purum, assembly GCA_963969395.1. NCBI lineage: Eukaryota > Viridiplantae > Streptophyta > Bryopsida > Hypnales > Brachytheciaceae > Pseudoscleropodium > Pseudoscleropodium purum. The sequence goes on from OZ017797.1 coordinate 14,232,215, forward strand.
AGACATTTATGTATGGTGATGTGAAGGGCTAAGTAACTTCTATGATATATTGCAAGGAAGAGGTATAGAGAGGTCCCTATTATAATAGAGTTTATTATTCTTCATCAATCCTCAAAGGATATGGGATATTTGAACCAAGGTAGGAGCTTGACCCTCAAAGCAGAAATGTAGTAATTGTTTTTACAACTACAATTGAAACCTTATTTAAGCATTGTTTTAAAAAAAATTCAAATTATTTTTGTCTACTAAGAAAATGTGGTAAATCAAATTGAATGTCACTTTAAAAAAATTAGTTTGTGATTTGGAGGTTCTAATAGAAAGTTAAAGACAAATGCAAATACAAAGTATGACAATGTCCTTCCCTAACCTCCTTGGAACTTTGTCCATAACTTTCTAGTAGAGACTCCAAATCACTAACGGATTTTTGCAAGGAAAAGTCATTTGTATTTATCACATTTAAGTAGTTGGTCCTATTTTGAAAAAAATTAATTACTATGCTCAAATGAGGTCTAAAGTACAACTATGAAAAAAATTGAGGTAAATTAGCCAAATAGCATTAGTCACCAAACTCCAATATCTACTAGCCCCTTCCATTTGTGTCAATCACCCACTCATTTCTGCAAAGTGTATGATTCATTTCTTTTGGTCAAAAAATTGGGTGCTACTGTCAAAAAATGATATCAAGTCCATATCTATTTATGGGCAATTTAAAGCTGATAAAGATGTAGTTCATTAAATGTTTGTTAAGTTGGGCTTAATTGTGAACAAATTCTAGTTAGTTTAAGCAATAAAAGAGGTGCTTTTAGAAAGTGAAATTGTTGTGCTTTCAAACACTAATAGAATGGGATTAGAGTGGTAGGTCATTGTCTTGAATCTTATTAAGATAGTCATAACCTCTATCTACTAGCAATTTTAATTTTTGCACCAGAAGTGTTTGAAAATTCATATTAATTTTAGTTCTCATTAGATTATTATAATTGCTTTTCTATCTGAATCAACTCAATTAATTCTCTCTGAAAATATAGGCAACAATAAGCACATTGCATGAAATACCTAAATTGCAAATTTGAGTAATTTTAGGCTAATTTACCTTAGTGCATTTGACTTGACTATGAGTAGTTGATCTTTTTCATTTTCTAATTTACATACATCACATACATTATTGTACTTCTTCCTTTTCCAACTCTATAAGTCACTTGCCTTCTTTCCTCCAAAAAAATATTAAGTGGCTTGTGAAAATATGTGTAATCTATATAGATAAAGCAACTTGCCAATTTCTATTTGTACCTTAAGTTAGGCTTTATTTTGTATTGTTTTGTTTTATTTCTTTGTTTATTTATTATATTGAGATCTCTTGGACCATGGGTCCTTTAGTCGCATTTTTGGTACTCTTAGGAAGTCCTCGGCAAGGAGGCGTGTAGGGGCTTTGTTTCATAGCATTTAAACCTATAGCATGAAAGTTATTGAATTTTGAATTTTTAGCAATTAAAAAATTAAAAAATTAATTTTACTTTTATTTTGACAGTGGCAATAGTATGGGGCACACTTGTATTAATTGAATTAAGAATATGTCAAAATTTAGTAAACAAAAAATTAGATGTTGAACCTATTTTCTTACTTTGAATAATTTTTTGACCAAGATGTATAGAACTTTCTAATTGCCTATGGTAGTAGAAGGATAAGAAGAACTTTGATACAATTAGACTGATGTAAATAAAAAGTCCATTTGTTCAAGACCTCACACTAAAGTCCATAGGACAGAGGAAAAAAGTACAAAAACTATATTACCTACTTGCAAAGGATGGACTCTATGCTTAAACTACTCATACTACTGGAGAAATATTTATAGTGATCATGGTTGTACAAGCTTTTTATGGTACGTGGCTTGTTATTTAGCTATTGGTAATGGTTGGTGGTTTGCAAGCCTTCTTTTATGTATGAGTATTTTCATAAAGCATTAATTGGTATTTGTATATATTTTGTGAACATTGGATTGATGATTTTCTTAGGTATTTCATATACAAGTTTACAATTGATATTATTTTATATATTAAATTTTGTGTTCTTGGTGTGAGTATTAGGATTGGGTCAACTATCTATCCTCTATTTTGAACATCTTGGAATAGACTTTGGTATGTATTTGTTATTTCTATAATTTTTAACCAAAGAAATTTGTCATTGAAATATGCAAATTCTATGAATTAAATTGTAACTTCAAGATTAGGATGATTTTAGGGTGCATTGTCATAGGAATGATTTTTGACATAAGTAGAATGTTTGGTCAGAATTTGGCATTTTTTGTAGTGTTTATGCATTTACAAGAGAGAAGCCACTCTTGAACTATATTTTTATGTAGTCTACTACTATATTTTTGAACATTCATTAGGATAAAGTACCTAGTTTTGGTAGTAGAGGCTAAAAATTTCTAGATTTCATGAACATTTTTGTCATGCCTATTAGTTATAAGGTTGAGGATATGTGATTTGGAGCAATATAGAAGTATATATAGCTATGTATTTTCTTGACTTAGTGGACATTTGCTTGTATTCGGATATTCAATAGTCTAGAACAAATGTTTGTGAATATTTTTCATATATTGTTCATATTCCATAGTAAAATTTTAGTAGTTGTAAGATTTATAAATTGGTGATTGTTAGGTTGAAGTGTCCAAAAATTGTTTGAAGTAGTATTGTCAATTTGATGATCTTCTACTTATTTGTTAATATTTAGAAATATTCTAGCTATTTGAAGATTATCTTAATTTTCTTGTTTCTCAAGAAATAATTGAATTTCTATGATAGGGAATTTCTATGGATGATTAAAGCATTAAGCATTCCAAACCAATTATCATGATGTATCTAATATAGATTGAAATAGGCTAATTTCTATGATTCTTTAAGAGTATTGCATATTTGTTGGTTACCATTTTTGGTTAATTGGTCTACTTTTTTATTATTTGCAATATTTGCATGTACTCAAACTATGCATTGTTAAATTGATTATTAAGAAAGGAGGGACATTTAACCCCCAAATGCCCAAGACCTTTTAAAACTTCTTGAAATTTTCTCTAAATTACACAGCAATAACATTTTTTGATAAGTTTTATGAATTTTTAAAAATTGTAACCATATAAATTCAAATTAGAAATATTAGAGATCACATAGAAAAAAAAACACAACAATATAACTTATAGATTGAAAGATTATAAGGTTTGATGTCAAGGTGTTAAAATCATGAAAGTGATTTGAAGTCTTTCAATCTACTTTTCACATTTCAAATTTCACATGAGGTTAAAAGTCAATTTCATGTGAAGTTAAGAGACATAACATGCATTACTCCAATCAATGTACAACTTCTCAAAATCTACTCTAAATTTTTTTAGATGTATTTATAATGCGTTTTTTTTCCTCTAAGGTCTAGTATATTTGAGGCTCATTTCACTAGAAGAAAATGAGGGGTTTTACAACTACAATGTGCAACTCATTTCATAGTTGTATAGGATGTTTGCAACTGAATGACAATTTCAAGCTCGTAGTTGTAGTGGACAAGTTGCATTAGTTGCAGTCTAGTTGTGGTTTTTTTGGTCATCCGACAACATGTGAAAAACTTCATTTTCATGTGCAAACTTGTAGATTTGTAGATTTTAAAATATTAATCTCAATGATTTGTAGATTTTAAAATTTTATATCTATCTTTTTTTAGATTTTAGAATTTTAGAACTACCTTTAATCTAGATTTTAGAATTTCAGATCTACCTTTTTCTAGATTTCAAAATTTCAAATGTACCTTCTTCCTAGATTTCTAAATTTGATCTCAAGATTTCTAAATTTCTCAAATTTTAATTATTTCTTTATTTCTACAAATTGTAGAAATTTTAGAATTGTATCAAAAAATTCATTGCATAGAACAACTTACAAGTCTTATATGCTCAATCTAATAGTACTCTTTACAATTGATATGGAACAATTGATAAAAGACAAATAGGAACGAACTTTGAAAGCAACTAGAAAATATCTAGTGTGCAACTAAAAAACAACTAGTGTGCAACTAGAAAGCAACTAAGAAACAACTATGGTCATTTTCTAATTGCATGATAGTTATATAGGACACTAGTTGTTTCCTAGTCGTTTTTTGCAACTATAGAATTACTACTTTGCAACTAAAACAATGTACGAATGTTGTAAAACAACGACACAAAATAATTACTTTAGATTTAGTGCAAATAGAGAGGAAACTAATTGTATGATAGTTGTATAGGACACTACTTGCATAGTAGTTGGTCGTGCCAAACATGTTTTTTCTCTACTGTTTCTAAAAGTTCTCAACATTAGAAATTCAAGATTTGCAATGGATATCCTTTTACAAAATTTTGAATAGAAAAATCATAATCATTTATTTCCACAATTGGATTATTGATGCTAAAACTAGGCCTAAAATATAATTTGTTTTAAAAAAACTACTAAAAATAGTAATTTGGTAAGGTTTTATTTATCTTCAAAGTCTCATCGACACTAAAATTTGGTGCCTTAGGCATTTGTGGGTTAATCCCTAAAGGACCAAGGTGCATTTTATGGCAACATAACTTTTTCGAGCAGGTGCATGTGAGCAGAGATTTCCACATTTTTGGCCCAAATTTTAATAGGAGGTGTAGACAAGGGATATCTTTCATGTGTACTAAATTTGAGGACATTTAGAAATATAGGTCAAAAGTTATGGCCCTATATGTAGTTTGTTTTTCAACTTGTGTAGTCTGGTTAGATCCGGAAAAAAAAACTTTTTTCAAAAGAAAAATTTTGAAATTAATTTTCTAGATTTATATATACATAGAAAGCTTTGAATTATTCCATTTTGATCAATGAGTCAAAAGTTATGAGGTGTTTTAGTTTGCGGGCGGTTATGGATTCTCTACTCCAAAATAAACTTTGAAGTTCTTTATTGAACTCAATTTTCAATATTTAAAAAATAAATAAAAACAATAGGTGAAAATTATTTTTTACAACAATACAACCATTGGATTGGCATTTTTCAATTCCATAACAAAATTATTTACAATTTAGTATTTTGATTCATTCTTGACTTCTTTGTACTTACTAATTTTTTCCTATATGTTGTACAATTCCTAATGATTTAAAAATTTTCAAGCATGTAGCCAACTTGCCTTGAAAAATGAATCTGAAGAGTTGCAACCATTTCGGACATTTTTACATACAAATGTGACCTTGTGAAGTGTAGCTGCCCGGTTATTTGCAAGGCCAAAAAAAGTCTTTTTGTCAATTGAAACGTATGTATCTTGCAATCTACACAGTTGAAATTTTTGAAATTTTTTTGACATCTTTTCAAATCATCATAATACAAGATCATATAGTTGGATGTGTCCAGAAATGTTTTTAAAATTTTTTTTAACTTGTCCTAAAAATGGTAGTTCTGGAGCATTTTTGGTTAAAACATAGTCAAGGAACTTTAGGGATTTAGATGGTTGGTGATTAGGAACAATGAATATAAGCAAATATATAGATTAGATCATTAGAAGATTCTTGTGTAAGTATTTGTAATGTGTGGTGCAAGACAATTAATTAAGCTCTAAATATATGTTTTGGAGGCTTGATAATTCTATATACCTTAAGTAAGGTTGTTTATTTGTTTTGTTTGTTATGGTGAGATCTATTGAAACGTGCATCTACCAATTACATTCTTGAAACCATTGGAAAGTTTTCTACAACAAAAGATGCACAAATGCTATTTCATAGCATTTGAATCTACAGTGTAAAAGTTCTTGAATTTTGAAGTTTTTTTAACCAAAAAATTAGGAAATTACTTTTACTTTCATTTTGGTTGTGGCAATAGCACAAGGTACCCTAGTCTTTTTGATATTTTGATTTTGACATGCAAATTGTACATGCTATAGTCAACTCTCTCTCTCCCACCCATTCTTTTGGTATAATTTCTTTGAGAGAAAGAAAGAACCATCAATATAGTAGCTATATTGTAGAAGATATTTTAGTAGGTGGATGTGTATAAAGTTTGGAAGTGGTTGGGAGCTTTGTGGTATTCTTATGGAAGGTGTCTACATTGTTTTTTCCCCATCCTTCATGTTTGTTGACTATAATGTTAGGAAGTGTAACTTGTGGGTTTTTAATGTATGGATTTGAGATATTTAATGTTGTGGTTATTTGTTCTAGCTTGGTGTGAAAGTTGTGTGCATTTATAGAATTATTTTAGTGGTTTATCCAAAGGATTCAAATGGCAAGTCATTCAATATGAGGCTTTTTATTTAGTTTTAGAAGAATTGTTGGTTCCATATCTATAATAGTATGAAGTTGAAAATATATTATAATGCTCATGTCTTTTGTTGGAATAGAATGGAAGTTATTAATTTTGTACCATTTTTCTTTTAGAATGGGCATGATTGTGATCATATTGGAGTTTTCTTGAACCTACCCAATGTGTAGTTTTTAGTGTTAATTATGGTGTAATTCCTACATATCTATTTTTCATCCATTTGTATTGGAAGGCAGTTCCTTCAGAGCCAAAACTACTATCTCTTAGAAACAATGAGTAATACGTGGTAAGTTGTAATGAGAATGTTACAAGGAAAGAGAATTGGAACATCATCACGAAAGTTCTTGAGGCCTCCAAAGGGCTGTTAACTTCTGGTTTTCGGCACCCCCCACAATGCAGTTGCAGTGGAACAATAAAATAAAATAAAATTTGGAAAAAGAAATAATTAAAATATGAAAAAATTAAAAAAATTGAAATCTGATGTGGCACTAGCGTGGCACTGACGTGCACTAGTGCCACATCAGATTTCAAATTTAAATTTAAAAATATTATTATTATTATTATTTAATTATTTAATTATTTCTCTAATTGCAGCTCTGCCCTGTGGGCTAGCAGCCCTTTTGAGGCCTCAGAATTTTTGTAATGGTTAATTTAAATGTAGTGATGAAATGGGATGTTATTTGATTTTGTAGTGTGCAGTGCGAGTATTTCAGAGAATTAATTTTGGAATTATGTATTTTATCTTTCGTATAACTAAACTATTTCAATTTCAAATGATTATATTAATAGTTGAAGTAGATGGCATAATAATTGATGATTAATTAGAAGATTATATCCAAAGTCATACAAGTCTTGTTTTAGGAATAGTAATGAGATGAATCCTAATATCTTCATATATGCATAGTCATATACATAAACACACATACATATTCTAGTTTCTTTATTGTTATACATGATTAATTGTTTAAAATTTGAATTATAGGATTTTGAAGTGCTATGTCATTTGGAAGCATTAATGAAAATTTTAGGCCTACAAAGGATTGCATATTTGCATGGTAATAATGTGATTTTAGGAATTTGATGTAACATTGCTAGTACCACATCAAACTGGTGATTTCAAAATTTATTTATTTATATTTTACCCTCTCCCAATTTTTTTTAAATTATTATTTTTATTTGTTCAATATTTGCACTACGGGTCCGCCTAAAATGAAAATGAAATAGCCCTTTGCAGGATTCAGATTTTTTGGTGATTATTACATTTTGTTTTATTCCCTCTATTTCTAAGAAGACCCATGTTTCTTTTGTCTTTTACAAAAGAAACATAGTTTTTTTCACAAACAAAGGTAGTATGTATTTGTATTAGTGGTAGGTGGAGTCATTCTTGTATTGATCTCATATCTTTTTCTTATAGTGTGATGGAAGTATTTGTGGCTACTTTCAAAGTGTTCATTTTACTTAATAGTATTGTGTTAGCATTATTAAGTTGTGTTCAACAATTTGTGACTTGTTTTATGGGAAGGGTGATTACAAGAAATACATATATAATTTATTGCATTTTTTTTGTTGTATTGGAAAAAAATAGAAATAAAATATGTTGTTCTTTAAATCAAAATAAATATTGACAAATATTATACTAAAAACAATGCATTTCCAAAATTAAGGACAAAAAAAATTCTCTATGCATTATGTACAAAATAGAGGAACTAAAATATTTGAGACAATAGATATTTTCATGTTTATATTTTTATAAAATAGAAAAAAACTTTAAAAAAATAAAAGTCAACAATTATTTTCAACTTGAAGGGGCTTCTAATTAATTGAGTTACATCTTGATACAAAAAAGAATTCTACAATCCATATGTTGATACAAAAATAGTACATTATGAATGCATGTGCAAATGAAAAAAGATTATTGTAACAAAACTATTTAGTCAATACCTTGGCATTCTTGTAGATGACCTCAAATTTCGATTCTTAACTTCAATTTTGAATATTTGGGTACATAATAGTATTGAGAAACACTAAAATCGATGTTAAAGTAGCATTTTGACATCCAATAGGGGCACTTTAAAACAATCAATTATTTTTTTATAATTATAAAAATAAGAATCAATGCCTTGCATACTTTTGATATGAATTTGGGATCCTTATAAAGTTTGAAATAAAAGTTATGGCCAAAAAAAAAAAAAAGGAATGTTGTCAATTATGCAAAGATGAGAAGAAATAGTAGAAATATTTCTTGCAATTACTTGGAACAAATTCTTTGTAAAATCAAAGTCATTGAGACTATTGTTGGTTATTTGGATTGTATTCACTTATATTTGTAGGTTGTGAACTTATTTTTGGTGCCAAATTGGTTTGTGCATTCATATTGTTTTTTAATTTGTGAATGAATTTATAATGAACATCTGAAGTTTAAAAATATCATATGTCTAGGTTTTGTTTTGTTTTAGTAGATTTGGTATAGGTGGGTTTGGTTGGGATTCTAGGTCATAAATAATTTCTTCTCAGTGAAGTCCATTGTGAAGGTACACCACTTTTAATGAATGGTGTTCATGTATTTTATTGTTTTCTAAAATCATAATTTTTCAATTAGGGTTCTTCCATCTAAGAGATTATTACTAATTTGTTTTACATCCTAAAGTTCTAAGTGTCTCTTTAGGAGGGAATTGATAGTTCAAGCATATTCTTGTAATCTCAATTTTTTACATGAAATCTAAAACTCTTTTTGAAGATAGAAAAATAATTATATAAATTTTATGGAATATAATTTTTATTTCAATTGGTGCCAAGAAATAAAATTTATACCCCCCCCTAAGCTTAAAAAACAATTCACCAGGTAGCCAAGAAAATCCATCAAAACTTAAAATAAAACTTAAAAAATTTGTTTCTCATATATTATATTTTTGTCTATATGCATATCGATTCATTCCATTACAATTAATGGTGTGGAAATTATGGAGTTTCTTGTTTTGTAAGCAATCATAGCATTTCTTGAGAAAATAATATAGTGAATTTGTTTTTGAATTTGATTTAAAAAATTTTAAAATAATTCCACAAAGTTCAATATTTTTACTAAAACAATTTCAATCTTAGTGTGTTTTAGTTCCATCTTAGAACTATTAATTATTTAGACTTTCATTATATCTTGTATCTATTTCTAATTAATAGAAATAGATACAAATGAATGAAAATTTCTATTTTTATAAATGAAAATCAAGTTTTAATTCTTGCATTTTTTTTAAGGCTCTAAACTCGACTCTTACTTACATTCTTCAATATAATAATTAGAAATTCAAAATCTATCTTACAAACATTATAAGTTAAGAAGTTTTAATGTCTTATAATCTAGTCATAACTTGTTTTCTACACTTGAAATAAAAATATCATGCAATCTATGCACTTGATCTAAAAATGTGTTTTGGAGTGGAGAGGATTTGCTTAGGCTTTAAAAATGACTTTTTCCATCATGTTTTAAAAGAAAGTCTTTTTGAAATACAAGAGTAGATACCAACTTCTTTGATTAGTCTTGGTAATGCTAAAGATTCTCCATTTTTGGCTAATATGTAGTTTGTGAGTCCTTTGTAAATTTTTCCTATTCTTCCTACATCATTTTATGCATTCTTCAATTATTCTCTTATACATGTTAAATGTGCAATTTTAAACGAAAATGCTTCTCGTCCAAATAAATCTTTAAAAGTTGTTTCAAGATATTTGGTGTACTATTGGATAAGTCTCATATAGACTTTTGCAAGGATATGATTTTCTTGTCAAGCAATCTTATTACTACCATTGATAATGTAACTACATAGAAGCTATATGCAACACTTGGCCTTTGGACAATATCAACAATTTTTAGTTTTAGTTTTAGTTTTAGTTTAGTAAGGGGGTTTAATATTTATTCACTTTGTTTCAAAAGTTTGGTAAGGGTTGTTTGTTATTGTAGTTTCTAGTTTAAAGAAGCCACTAGTTGTATTCCAACGTAGATACATAATTCATTTTGGAGTAATATTGTTAGTTTTGATTTTTTTATTATTTCTTTTTATATAAACTTTATATGTTTGAAGTGCCATGTTTTATTGATTTGGGCATTTAATGATGCTATGATTGGATATTCTTTAGTCTATTCTAGTCCACTAACAAAACTTGTCTATTTTCTTGGATGGAAGTTGTATTAATGATAGTAAATTAGTTATTATGGAAAGATCATTTGTACATTGATGTTGATGTACTTATAGAGGTTTTGAAATTATAGCCATGGTATTGAAGTTGTTAAACCATTGAAATAGTGGTTCAAGAAAGATATTAAATAAATATGGGCTTAAAGTGTCACCTTAAATTGTACTTTTTTAGATGTATATTGGTAAGGTTATTCCCAAGTATACTCCAAAAAAGATTATTAAGGAGTGAGAGTATATTGCCTAATAAATTTACTGTGTTTTAAAGGTATCCAAGATCAACCTTGATTACTAGAAGCCATGCATTATCAATCAATCCAAATACATTTTTCAAGTCAACGTATAACAAATTAATGTCTTGTTTGGTAAATATAGCATCTTCTAGTGTAGCAACTATGGTTTGAATTCATTTAGAAGTGCATTGTTCTAGTCTAAAACCTTCTTGATTGTTGTGTAGTATTTGATATTCTTCTTCATAGTTTGCTAATATTGATTGTATGGTGTTGGTAAAGAATATTTATATTGTAATAGTTAGTGATATAGGTCTATAGATTGTTGTATATAGAAATTTTGGGCTATATATTCAGAATTTGTTAATAGAAAGACAACTACAAGGTATGATGTGGATTGTAGTAGCTTAGTAAGGGCACAATTTCCAACAAGATTTGCTTCAATCAAAACCACTCACATGACATCTTACACTAGGAATATCATGTTCTAGTCAACATTAATATAAATTTTTTATGTAAATTTCATTCACAATTTCTCACGCAATAGAGACCAAGCCCATTCATCAACATCACAGGTATAAAAGTATAAAAGGAATATTGACATGTTTTTCAACAACATGTCACCAAAATCATGAGCCATAGCTGGGAGATTGACCACATCGTTCTTACTATTGGGTACTATAGAATCCAGATGATTAGATGAAGAAAAAATTGCATAAATGCGAATCTTCCTTCTTCACTTGCCCAACCAATTTTTTCTTATTCAGGTCTGCTATAAAATTGCTCTGGATTAATACAGTAAAAAAAAGTTCGAAAAGGCATCCTCATTTTCCAATTGATCGCCAAAACCAGAAATTTACGCACACGTGAGTCAGATGGATTGTGGTCCAAAAGTTACAACCCCAAAAAATTTCCACGCGTGAATCAGATGGATTTAGGGTTCCTATGTTTTCAGAAGCTTCCAAAAGTTACAGAACCAATAATATTTTCATATTGCTTCATAATCATTTGCCAATGCACAAAAATCCAGAGCTTGGAAGGTATCTATTAGGTGTTATTAAATGAATAGAAGGAAACTCAGAATTGCTCTTTGCCAGACGAACATGAGGCCCAGATCCTTACTTTCGAACCCATTCTCCCCGAATCATCTAAGTTATGCAGAGGGCGACTAACATGACCAGATGCTCGAACATAAAAGCAAAACATGAAATAACATGGAGCTCCAAATAGAATTTTTTCGTCACGCAGAACATCCAACCAGGACCAGAGGACAGGTTCGACGCGAACCACTCCAAATCTCTATCGAATTAATTTCTGAGACCCTGGGCGGACATTCCTGCTCCTTTTACTCAGACCTGCAACCGACAGATTTAACCAAAACTGCGTATTGATTGATAAAAAATATGTTACAAAGAAAAAATCCCTCACCTTCAGAGAGTTGCAATGACTCAATCAGCCGCTACAAAATCCTAATTTACAAAGGGATCACAGGGAATCAGGCGACTGTAAAATGCAAGTTGTTCTGAAGATTAGTGGGAACGGCACATAACACTTCCAGTACACTACTTCAGGAAATGCAAACTCGCTCAGTGGCACTGACAACACAAGACCAGATTACTGTTCCACTTCAGCTGGTGACGCGTCTTCTCAGCCTGTGAGCAATAGTTTCAGGTGTGTTGGTGGGCCTCTCTGATGAATCGTCAGTGTCGGAATCTAAGACAAGAATTCGACCTGGTACATTTTCATCCAGAGGTTCTGATTTAGCATAAAGCCTGGCTTTAGGTGCAGATCCATAAAACGCTGCCTTTCCTGAAAGACGGTTCTTCAGAGGTCTGCCTCGACGTTTCTGGGGTGGAGGTTCCTCGGCGTTCATTTCACTTGCTACTTCGTTTTCAAGAACATTTGGTTGTTCTTGGTTACTATTCAGGTTCATTGGCTTCTCTCTTCCTTTAGATCCAGTCGATGCTCCACGTCGAGAACGCCATCCCGCCGACAAAAGTGTGGACTGAATCTCCGGCACCTTCTCTTGGAACTCTGCTTCTTTCTTGGGTTTCACAAGGATGGTCGTAGGTGATTCCCCGTCGGTGTCCTCTAATTTTGGTGCCGAAGTGGGCGTCTTTAACTCAACCAATTCCGGCTTTAACGCTGGATTCTTGCCATCTGCTTCCTTATCATCCACTGCCTGACCTTCACGGCGGGTGAGGACGAGGTAATGAGCCACAGACTCGTAACCAAGGCTCTTGATCTGGCGGAGAAAGGAATATGAGATTTGAGAAACATCACAACCCAGAACAAGACATAATTACAACATGAACATGCCAGGCAATGCCAAAACTTCTAGTTTCGCTGAAGTTTCTAGGACAGATTAGAGGGACATGATTTAAAATGTAATTGATAGGTAGGCGAGTAACGAACTTTTCTGTAAAGGGAGCCAGTCGGTGTCCAGCCTCGTTTGAGCCGACAGAAACTACAATTGCAGATGCCTCGGCAAACTGGACATTCCCAGTTCTCATTCTCATTTGCCTCCACGACATTTTCTCCATACCTACGAATGTCAGGTCAGCTAGTTCAATTAAGCACAACGGGCTATTGGATGGGCAAATTTTTAGATTCATGCACAAATTCGAACGGTAAATTTCACCATTGGTGAATTATAGGCAATCGAAAATCCGCAGTGTCCGGGAACACACCTCATATATAAACAGTCACCACAAAATTGTCCATGAAGCGACTTGCAGTTGCTGCATGATGTACGACGACCCATCGTCTTTTGCCTGCCAAAGGAAAACACGTGCACTGAATATTCTGAGATCCATTGACTTTCAATTCAAATAAGCTGTCTAGTGACTGCATTGATTCATAATGCATCAAAACGCGGATACAGGAATAGAAAAGCCACATGTGGAGGCAAGGTACCGGCACTGGTGGCAAGTCTTCCCACGAACTGGATCGTAAATGCGAGTGCCATTAACGTATCCATCAACGAAGAGGCGCCACTCGTTCTTCGCAGTTCCCAAGAGCTTTTCATCTTCCTCAGTGTAGATTTCAGGCCTGAAACCTCCTGTGCCTGCCAGGTGTGCCTTTCGACCTGCCGATTTCTCTTTCACTTCACCATACCTTCTTCCTTCGACGTAAGAAACAACAGGGGTTCCTGATAACCTGTAAGTGAATAACACCACATGAATGACTCCGAAGTCTGCTCCAGAATCTGGTTGGAGTTACTACTCAAAACAATAGGTAAGCTTTCCTGTTCCCCAAAGGTGCCCTGCCACAGTTAGGGTTTAAGTCAATTCTAAAATTCTAAGTCAACATAAACCTTAAGGAATAAGCTTTCATGGCTACTAACGACATTGTGAAATACGCACTTCAGATGAGGCTAAATTACGTATTCCCAAACATATTGAAGAACATAAAATATGTAGGGGCGATAGGTAAGTAAAACTAATCAAAAGAATGTCGTTACTTGACGTACTCAAAAGCGCTAAAAACACGATTCCTCTTCACCCTAAACGAGTTAACAACTACCCTCAGAGAACCCAGCAACATTCAGAGACAATTCGGTGGAGCATACTACACATCACTAAAGTGATGTATCAAGTTAGTACTCCCAAAAGATCAAAAGAAGGCTGGGTAGGAATACAAGTCGGGAGTTGACCATCAACGTAAGAGGCAAGAAAATGCAGAGGAAGGACCAATCCAGAGAAAGCGAGGGGTAGACACCGACATCAGCGATGAAGGGATAGAACAAAATGCAGCAAAGGGCATGGACTGGTCAACACGGACAAATGCACAAGAAAGCTCACATCTCAAGAAGGTCAAAGGGATTGAGGCGGTGAACCCATGAATACCCCACAGACCAAGCGTCGAAACCAAGGCGCCAGTTGCACAGTACTATCTGTTTGTGCTACACGTACCGAGAGGAGCGGCGAGATGGTCCCATCGCTCGCGGCACGGACGACGGACTGGTCCGCGGCTTCCCACGGCCCGACGACAGTCCAGAGCCACGAACAGACTCAGAAAGAGACTTGGAAAGGCTCAGTATTCCCAGTTCTTCCATGCGCTTCTGATTCTCTCGCAACCTCTCATTGCGCAGCTTCTCGTACTCCACCTCCCCGCCATCCGAGCCACACTCTCGCCCTCTCTTGACCGCCATTCCTGCTCGATCACCTTCAGGTCCTCAAAGTCTTCTTCGCTCACTCACACACTAACTCAGAAACTAAACACCACACAGGGTTTTCGAAAATAGGACACCAGCCATTGCCTCCACTCTGTAAGGAAATCACAAACCCAACGCTACAACAGGAACACTGACGACCAAGCACCCATGCAACCAGAAGTTAAAACCAATCTCAGCGAAGCGAAGGAAGAATCAGTCTCAGCAAACAGAAAGAAAGAAGACTTGAGTGTGCTAAGACGGAGCAGAGACTCGGCGAGAACGAGAAGAAAGGCGGCGGCGAAAATCAAAGCCACCCTGCGCAGAGAGGAGACCATTCGAAACTCAAATACAACGAAAACAACCAATAAATTGGATGAGCTGGTTCTGTCAGAAAACAATCCATCTGTGTGACTGATATCCTGTGTCAGGCCCTAAACCCTCCTTCATCTTAGGATCTCGGATTCTTGGATCCCATAGCTCAGAATGTCCTCTGGCAGGCCGGGGACTTGGGACCCGAAATGTTTGGCATTGCCATTCAGCAACGGCTATTTTGTCTTCTAGAGTAATCGCCCTAGTTTGTCCATCATTTTGAATTCTGATCTTTGATGAGTGTATCTAACTGAATCGTACGGAGAGATCATGAGACTTGACGAGGGGGATGACTGAAAATCTTTTTGTCTCCATTCGTAAACTGTCATGTCGACGTTGAGGGCTCGACGTACTACCGCCATCATGTGACAGTTATTGGGGTCGTGGCCCTCAGCCCTATTTTTCAATAGCTAGTGTGTGAAATCCCAGAAACTCTCTGCTCCTCCCGATGAGAAACTGCAAACAACTCTGTG
Source organism: Pseudoscleropodium purum (assembly GCA_963969395.1). Taxonomy (NCBI): domain Eukaryota; kingdom Viridiplantae; phylum Streptophyta; class Bryopsida; order Hypnales; family Brachytheciaceae; genus Pseudoscleropodium; species Pseudoscleropodium purum. The sequence goes on from OZ017797.1 coordinate 14,247,903, forward strand.
TGGAATTTTTGAGGTTGCAGGTCGAAAAGTCCGACATTTTTGTCACGATTTCTCACACCCTTGTGATATTTACATAATGTCACCAACCCGTGGAGCCCTAATTTCTGATATCCTACTCATCTGGATGCTCTTCATGTTGGTAGCTTGCATGTTACTGAAATCCTGGTGGTGTTCGTATGAGTAGCTTACTCTTGTTTCTTAGTTTTTTTTCAGTAGGTTTCCTTGCCTTGGATTTCATGAGGACATTTTGATCATCTACTTGCAAGACCTGAGTGACAATCTACGTGTTCCTGGCTCCGACCCGCTGCAAACGCTTCGAGCGATCGATCCAAACGTGTCTGCATTCTTTCAGGTCAGACACGGTCCCCCATACTACAATTGAAGCACTGAGGCTCCACATCTTTTGCCAAGCCGACTTTGGCATTGCTGTGGACTTACAAGGATTCAACAGAAGCGTCTACTGTAGTGGTCGATTCCTCAAAGAAACAACTTGGTGGAAGCTCATAAGGTAAACCAGCCTGTGACAATCCAAATGCCAGCCAACCCATTACACCCATTACAGGAAAAAAAATTCTAGTCATGCACATTTCAAGAACTAGTATGTACACCATTAGTACAATTTTGCCTGTGATGGGCTGGCTCCCATTTGGGCTGTAGTTCCTAGTTTCCAAATAGCATCAGTTCATGCTTTGTAAGAAATCCTATTTCATCTTTTGAGAATTGGATTGAGCATGATGCATGCAAGTACATCTCTTCCAACTCTTTTAAGGCCGTGCACTTTTGCTTGAAGTATGACTTGTATTCTTTAACACTTAAAAGGACAAGCTAGTCGTTGTGGAAATCATTTGCTTTGGTATTGTGTGAATTGTTGACTTAAAAAAATGTTAAAGCACTCATTGGAAGTCAAAAGTACTAGAGAAGATCTCCCCTCTTCACACAAAATTCTAAGGATGAATAGTTGCACTTCTATCTTGTGTGGAGAGATTTTTTGTCATTCATCGGACAAAAAACATCTTTAGCGCAATTGATGGTTTTATGGGTTAATGCCTTCATGACTCAAATTGGGAGGTTGTATCATGCCTTCATTTTCCTTGTAGGCTTGCACATCAACAAGCTTCTAAACTATGCACTAGGTAAAAGACATCATTTTGATAAATAATAGATTCTTTACCATGCCTTCCATATTTATGTTTTATTATCTTAAAAAAATGCCTCGATTGTGCTGAGTGGCATATGTTGGTTGGTCCAAGTTTTCAAATGTCCAATTACATCAACTTTGTGGCATGAAAATTGAAATTGTCAAAGAGTAATTGACTACAACCAAGCTATGACACCATGTATTGTGATGTAGCTATGAAATTCATGGCTTCTTAAATTGAAAGACAACAACAAATGAGAGGACTAGTTCAAGATCTTGAAAGCATAAAACATAATTTTTTTTTTGAACAAATACAATCCGAGGCACAATGGCTGAATGCAAGATACACTTGTAATATTTTATGTCATACATTATCTATTGATTTGTTTTTTGGTCATAATTTTTGCATTCTGGTGCTAAAAGACTCAAGATTCATAGGTAAGATACTCATGACTATTATACACCTTGGCTAATTATTTTTTCCATTTTTCCAAAATATTTTAGTATCTAAAAATAACCCCCAATCAAATGATACACTTGCCAATTGCCTGGGCCAATTGGGGATTTTTAATACTATTTCTAGCCCAAAAATATGAATTTTGAGCTAAATTTTGGAGGGGATAGGCTTCCAATAGACTATCAACATTTTTTCAAAGGAGTAATAAAAATAGTTAATTCTATATTATATAGAAATTTACAAAGTGAAATATTTTTTTCTTGCATTTTGAAATATGTAAAATATTATTTTGGTATTTCTTTTAGTTTATCTCTATGTAATTACTACAAATGGTCAATTTAAAATAAATAACAAGACATGTGGGCCCTTGAGGATCACCTACAAAATTATACATTGAAGAAAATTGGATTTGGAAATAAAAATTATTATTATTTTATTAATAGTTTTAATTTCTAAAACATTAAAAATAACTATATAAGTGTAACAACATAGATTACCTTTAGAATATTTATAATGAATAATATCAAATCTATCAAATCAAATTAGTAGTAGGACCATTTAGACATAAAGAGGACCTTGAAGCTTGAAATTTTCTAGATTTTATTATAATTTTTGCATTTCATTCACAACATTGTACACTACTAAGCCAAGATATATTCGCACCCCTAGCCTTCACTCCTTGTAGGTCTCTAAATCATTTCAACATCCTATAACTTTTGTATAGTGTTTCTTTCACAAATTTGCTTCCTTCTTCTTGCAATACACAGCTCACAAATTTATACATATTATTCAGAACACATTTAAGCAAGAAAAGAATTGAGCCTTGTAAAACAAAAACAAAATTGAATTACAACTCTATAAATGAAAAAATCTCTGATCCATCACACAATGCAATGAAACATCAATAGATAAAACTCTTTTAGTAAGCTTACTCGTAAGTGTGTGAAATTATAGATGTGGAAAATTTGTAGTTGTAAAAAGCTTTTAGCACGCCAATTTGTCTTGCATAATGAAGACGACTAATAGCCAAATTGAAGTTCAAATTGAAATTTGTGTGCAAAAATGAAATCCTAGGGTTGACTAGAAATATTATTCAAAGCTTCAAACCTTGATTTCAATGGCAGCGTTTTCCTTAATAACATCAATAGCATCTCAGTATCTATCTCCACATTTACTCTAGCAGTCCAACTAGCACAAATAAGGCCATGGCAATTCAATCAAATAGGCCATTGACAAACTCTCAAAACCTCCTCTCCTCAAATTAGACAAAAGATCTCCATTTGACCTACGTAAAACTGCTACAAAAGCATGAGTCTCAAATCAAGGTTTTGTATTTCCAATTTCAAAGACTCTAGAGATTCCAAAGAATGACATTGCATGATATAACTTAGAGATATTCAAGGCCAAATTACACCATTTCAAAATAAATTTTTACTTTTTGCCACAGAAAAGTTATCTTTTTTTGCCAATTTTTTTTCATTTCTATTGAAAATGTGGATGAAGACCTAAATTTTGATGAAAAAGTGAATGAATATGATTGAAAAGTGTTTTTTGGTCCAAAAGATGGATGAATATAGAAATACAATGCTTCACCAAATTTTAAGTGGTCACCATTCCAACACTTTTTCGAAAAGTAAAAAATGTTACCCCCTAATAAGTTTTTTTCCTTCCTCTCTGTAACTTAGTGTCCTCTAAGTTTGCACTTCAAGGTCATAATTGCCTCAAAGTTACTGTTGAAACAACTTGGGAGCAGGTTTTATTTTTGGTTTTTGGAGAAATGTTGAAGTGGCAATACATGAGAAAATGATGTAGCCAAATATTTTAGTATTCATCTATATTTTGGATAGAACTATATTTTTATTTACATATTTGGATGAGTTTCATTTAAAATTGGCAATTTCATCCAATTTTTCTTCAAATTTTTTCTATAGGCTTGATGCTGCCTATTTTTTAGAGGCATTTGGGCCTCATAAGGCCCAAAAAACCCACTGCTTGGGAGCTTCCATTGACCCTGGTGATGAAAATTATTGATCACGTTGGCAATGGTTGTGGAACCCTAGGCTGCTACTGATGTCGGAGACGATGATGAAGACGAAGAAGCTTAGCACAACGGAGGATTTTGTTGTGTCTGCGCGCTAACTATTTTCGCCGAAGGTTTAGGGTGCTCAATTTCAAACCTGGAGACTATGCCATGCATGGTATCGCAGTTATTCCTGCTCTCTCTTTGTTTTTCCCTCGTTTCATGGAGCTCGTTTCTTCGTATTTCAAAGTTTAGGATTGTTTACAGGGAGCTATGAATTGTTGCAATGATTCTCAAGGGTTTCTGTATGCGTACAGTTTCACATTGCGGCTATCAACGATGTTGACACCTCGCGGGACTTCTCAGAACCCCTGGCTCCCACAAAAGAAGCTCAGGTTTGGTCGTACTCTTGGATTTACATTGTCTTTTTTATTTTGTTTCATAGAGAATACAATGCAAATACTGACAGCGACGACGTGAGAGAGTGTGAAACTGCGTGGATTCTGATCGAGGTTGTTGAAATTTTAACCAGGAGTCCCGGTTAACGCAAATGTATGGAGAGGCGCTATCTAATTTGCAACATGGCCAAATCGAGAAGGCACAGAGTCTTTTCCAGAGCATATTGCAAGATTCTTTATCAATTAAGGCTCAGGTATGAATTACTGGCCTCTAAGTTGCTCCGCTCTTGTATTACTGACTTTCGTACTTCTATTGGAATGAAGCTGTGCTTGCTGAAGGGGTCTGAAGATTGAGAATTTTTTGTTCACAGGTCGAACCGGTGTAAGGCTCCAATACTATGCTTCAATTGCGGTTAGAAACTCTTCTTAACTATCTATCTGGAAAACTCTTCTTTTCTGTATTCGTTTGAGTCTGTGGACTGATTCATAGTGGCGTGGTTTGAAATCAGAATGCTGTTCCTGAATTTGACTCCGAATGAGATTTTCATCTGAAATTACTACTGCAATCGCAAAGAATGTCTATGGACTTCAGCTCATTACTTGTTGATGTTAGGTGTCCTTTTCCCGATTTCCTTGATGCTGTTCGCTGAAGGCTAGGTTGTTTTGATCTCAGGTACTCGGCCTTGAAGAACCTTGCAGAAACTTTTTCAAAGCAGGGCAGTGACCACCATGGCGAAGCTGTGGATTGCTTTCTACAAGCGTCTGCTATTGACGGGAAGGATGTGGTTTTATGGAATCGACTTGGAACTCTCGCCTGTGCACTCAACAATCTCAATATTGCTCGTCGAGCCTTTGAGGAGGGTTTGCGCTGCAGCCCGCGCCATTGTGAGCTTTGATTAACTCTTATGCTTACTTGACCATTGATGACAAATTCAGTTGAATCCATTTGAGTTTTGTTTTCATATTGCACATCTTGTTCGCTTTCGTGCTTTTAGAAAAGTCGTTTCTTTGCAATTCTTAGAAACGCAGAAGAGAACAAGATGTATAAAGTCTTCATCCACTGAAAGGTCGTTTCTTTGCAATTGACGTAAAACATTCCGCAGCAGTACTCATTTAATTGGACCCTGTTAATTGGACCCAAATGCACTGAGGTGATTGGCGATCATCAGTCACAAGTTCGCAATTAGACTCCACAGCAACCTCAACCATCTCCACAAAACAAGCTCTCACTCAAAACGTACAGAACTCAACTCATGAAAAAACACGCAATACAACTACCGAATCAAGAGCAAAATCATCACTTGTTTCAGCTACCTCATACGAACTCAACCAGCACGAAGCACCGAAGCCACACCCGCGGTGCGGAGCTGCATCGCCCTCGCCCTCTTCGCCCAAACCAAGTTGGTTCCCCGATGTTCCCCGGTCCGTGTTCCGCTCATGTTCTCCTCGCGACCTACGGGAGCACGCTGACGCTCCCAATGTCGGGAGCGTAAGCGTGTTCTGTAGGGGCCATAAAAGAATGGGAGCCACGCTGGACGACATTGGACTCGGGTTTGGAAGGCGTGAAAATCGTGGGCAAGTATTTTTCTTGAATAAAGTTATTCCAGATTCCACTAACCTTCGTGAATGGGTAGGCGGGCAACGCATGGCTACCGTGAAACCCTTTACCTTCCGAACGCCATCGTCACTCCAGGGAGAATCTGTGTACGTGGTGGAGTCTCCCTCGTCGTCATCGGTCGAGGAAAATGTTAAAGGAGAATAAGTTGAGCATGCATGTCAAGCAACACATTTTTTTTTATCTCAAGCGTAAGTTCCTGTCGTTAATCTTGCTCGGGCTCTTTGCTGAAAATTAGGACTAGGTTGACGAGGCTAGTGTGTGGTTTTTTATCTGGTTCCTCTGGCACGAGATTTTTTGAATTTGTGCAAGGAGTCTGGTTTCCTATATTGAAATCACTGCAGTTGAGGATTATACATTACCTTGACCTACACTCTTACTCTTGACTGTCCATTTTCAAACCATCGTTTCTATTCGAACTTTCTTCCAAACCCTAGCTCGTTCGGCTCTACTTAACGACATTTGCGCGAGAGGAGCGGTGGGGTACAACGCCAGCGTTGCCATAGATACTCTCTAGCTAATTGCAATGACCTCTTCTTTGAATTCCCAAAGTTGGTGGGTGTTTGATTATGCTCATGAATGCCCATCAAGCAGGCTAACTTGGATTGGACTCATTCCACTGCCTTGATTTGTGTGAAAAGGCATAGAATTTGTTGGAGGATAGAATTGATGCTTTTTGTAGATTCTGTTCTTTATGTAACCCTTAATCACGAAAGGGGGACCCTCGAAACCATCCTTTTCTATTACCGTGTGAATCACTAACCTCCAAAATTACAAAAGTAGTCAATGCAAGTCAAACTACTGTAGAAGATCTTCCCTTCTTAAAACAAATTTTGATGATGAATAGTTGCACTTCTGTCCTATCCTATACAGTTTGATTCCTTGTCATCCATCGGACACAAAACGTCCACCTCGGTGTTGAAGGGTTAAAAATCAACAACAACTAACTTTGGAGCAATTTATTACACGGATTTTCTTTTTTAATGAAGGATCAAATGAAGTCAAAAACTAACCCAGGGCTATTTGGCTTCTCTTGTAAAAGATTACAGAAACGTATGAACCATTTCGTTACACATGTGATGCGACACAATATCTTATGTACAGATGATAATGCATCAAGGGATCCCAATGTTGAGTAATAACGTAGTGTTGGATATGGTGTGTAGGTGACTTCCCAACCGTAGAAGACCAACCTTCGGGAAGCATTCATCAAGAAGTACGCTCCCCTGGATTTGTGTACTCAAAAGCTTGACCCGAGCTATTTGCAAGAGGTTGATCAAGCACGAGGTAATTGATTAGCTGATCTTTTCCTCACTTGCTCAAAGAAACTGAAGTAAACAAGTTTGCAAAATAGTCTGTATGTAATTTCCTCTTTAATGCCTGATATGGGATAGTGGAATTTGTATCATCATTCCCTTTTAGAATGAACCATGAATACGTATGTTTATTTTCCCTGCAGTGAAGTCGTACAATGGAACATGAATCATGTGTTATGTTGGAATGAGTTTAGCTAAATTTCCCTTCTAGGCAAAATGGTAAAGGTATATATATGCCCTTCTAGATGTGCTTGATGTGACATTGAACTTTCCCTGAGAGGCTCCCCGAGAATGTTGCAAGATTCCATTAGTTGCACAATCCCTGATATTTGTATTTGTAATCCAAATTGAGAGAAAGTTTCTCTTGATGGATTTCTTTGTGTGACTTACATCAAGACATATCATAGTAAGCAGGCCGACCCTAAACTCAGGCTGATATCTCTATCTAAGAGCATGCACATGACTGGACAGTGGACACATGTATGATGTACGTGCTTTTTGAGCTATGTTGACGCGGGGTATTGCATGGGCACAGGTCTTTCTTCGCAACGAAACGCCAGAGCAGCGACATGGAAAAGCAGTCTGGAGAGAACCGCAGTTTATGTCTCGAGTCACTGGTGTGCGAGGCCTGCTCAAGTGGACCCTTTGCTGTTGACTCTTTTCAACAAGCGATCATAAGAGACCGTGGGGATTCTTCGGGCGGGTTTTCTTACACCTCGAGCTGGGAAAAGATCCAGAACGCGGCCGATGGAGGGTGCAATTGGTGTAACCTCCTTGCCTTTGCAAATAGGACCCGGCCTAAAACTGATAGTGCATCTAATGAGTTGCAGGCCGGGCAGCTGGCTGAAGTGCGGTTTCGTGTGGAGGCTTTCGACAAATCCAGGAATACATTGTATTTTTTCATCAACTCAGTATCACTCGGTACTTTTGATATTTATGCGGATCATGGTACGTATGTTGTCCGATGTGTATTTGCTGCTGGTTACCGGTGTAGGTTATTGTTTGTCTCCTTATCTTTTTGAATCTTACACCATGCATGGTGTCACTCTAGGAGATGAAGCTGCCAACTATATCGGCACTGGAGATATCCCGCGCAGGAAGGTCCCGTTTGTAGACTACAACGTGGCCACCGAGTGGATCAATAAATGTGCTAATCACGAGTTCTGTCGAAAACGTGAGGAAGTCGTTCTCCCAACCCGAGTAGTAGATTGTTCTCAGCCGGAAAAACCGAAACTTCTCATCACAAAGGGTTTTCAAGGATCGTACGCAGCGCTCAGCTATGTCTGGGGAGGAGATCAGCCTCTCAAAACGCGTACGGCGAATGTAGACTCCTACGTCCGAGGAATCAATGTTCGGACACTTCCTCAAACCATCGTGGATGCCATCATGGCAACGCACAAACTGGGTTTCCGTTACCTCTGGGTTGATTCACTATGCATTTTGCAGGATTCAAAGGATGACAAGTTAAAAGAGATGATAAAGATGCGAGAGATCTACGAAAATGCAGTCGTCATGATTGTGGCTAGATCTGCGTATGCGGTTAATGAGGGGTTCTTACAGGATCTACAACCTGCTATTCGCCTGCCCTTTCAATGTCCTAATGGAAAGATCGGAAGCATGTTGGCGCAACGTAGATCTATTCGATCTGATAGAATTTCGGGAGAAGAAAGTGGAGGGATCATGACGCGTGCTTGGTGCTGCCAAGAAGCAGTCCTTCCGCCTCGACTACTGATTTTCTCCTCACCTTATCTTACTTTTAGATGTCGAAGCATTGTTGCAAACATCACGAGCGGGCTTCCTGTGCGAACTGTTGAGCAGCCCATGGAAACACATTTGCTATTTCCGAATGATCCGGAATTCTCCCCCTCAGATGCGGAGTTGACCGATCTCGATGATCTTTGGTCTAGTATCCTTGGCGACTATTCGGAGCGCGACATGAGCAGGCCCACGGACAAGCTTGTCGCGATTGCCGGTGTCGCGGAGTCCTTTCACCAGGTCTGGGGTGGCGAGTACATTGCGGGCCTGTGGTGGCAAACGCTAATCGAAGACCTCTTGTGGAGATCATTTACCACTTCTTTATCTCCACTTTCCCCACGACCAGCCGAGTACCGTGCGCCATCGTGGTCCTGGGCAGCTACTAATGGTCGTATACTATGCAAGAGAGCCCATTTTACAGTCCTACCAGGCATTGAGTATGAATGCGACATTTTGGAATGCAAAGTAACCCCCCAGAGTGAGCTGCTTCCTTTTGGTGAAGTCACCGACGGTATTCTCAAGTTAAATGCCAAAATGAAGAAGGTGGTATGGGATCCCGTAGGTCGCTGCCTGATTGAACCAGGAAGCCTTTGGAATGGCACGGTGGGCACCTCGGCGGATCCTGGACCCACGTCGACAGTCCAAGTATATCCAGACAGCGCCGAGAAGGTGACGGAAACCATTGGAGAGGTATCGCTTGTTCTCATGCGATTGGGAAAGAAGCCGTATATCTGGGCGAAAGGGCTACTTATTGTGCCTGCTGATGGAAAGGAGGGTTGTTTTCGTCGCGTTGGTGTGCTATCTTGTTCTTGTGTGCCAGACTGGTACGAGACAACACCGACACAGATGATAACAATTCTTTGAGACTTTTTCTCCTTTAGAAATGGTGATGTAGGCCTTAAATTAGGCTGTTTGTTCTGTTACGGTGAGAATTCCAAAACCGTGCATCCCTTAGTTGCGTTCTTAGTTCTTAGTACAGTTGGAAAGCCTTTTGGAAGGAGGGATGCATGGGCTTTGTTTCACAGTGTTCCAAATCAAGACAAAAAAGATATTGAATTTTGAAGTTTTTATGAATTAAAAGATTACTTTTACTTTTATTTTGGATGTGGCAACAACACAAGGCACACTAGTAATCTTGAAACTCATCCATTGGTCACTTTTTGGCCTCAACATCCTTCCAGAGTTGGTCAAACTTCAAACTCTTGTACTTTGTATACTCCACTTTGCAACTATATGTAAATGAAGGTTTACTTTTAAAAGATGAAACCATATGTCTTCTATAAGTCATAGACTTTTTCTTTAAATTTTTTAGGTTTAAATTTGTAGTGGATATTTCAAGGGAAACAAATTTAATAATTTTTACAATTTAAAACATCAAAGTATCTATTTTCTTGAGAATTTGCACTTTTTGAGTTCTCCTATTTAGAGAATTTTTCTATATTTTATCTTCCTAATGTACAATCTTTACAAATGTGTATACATTAACTATATATTTTTTAAATTCTAGTTTTAAAGTATTCTTGGAGAATGAACATGATTATTGTGAAAATGCAACAGAATCAATACATGTTTCTTGCATTCATGCCAATATACTAGACCAAATGTAGAAACCTATGTTTAGACTTCAACTATTAGCACTACTTAAAGTATATTATTCTATACCGCACTTTACATGGTGACAAAAATAATATAAGGTCACAACACAATTATGTGCAAAGTTTAAAATGAAATTAATGTTTCCAACTCCCCATTGAATGAAATTTAAAAAAAGCACCAATGGTCCTCAAAATAAGGCTTTTACTACTTCAAACTCTTAGAGAGTGACAACTTGAAATACTACTTGTTGGACTATCCATATTGTTTGTACATACACAAGGGAGGGCAATTTTTCAAACTCTTTGTTAAGGAATTTTTCAATAGAAAAAACTTCTTTCTTGACACATGTTCCCCAAAGATTCCTCCAACTATGGTAGTAAATATGTAAGTAGTTGTTTGTGGATTTTGGATTGGTGGTGGCAAAAATTCCAAAATTGGTCCAGAATATTGTTTGCCTTGCCCAAAAATTTAATTACAACTAATGTCAATAGGACTTCCAAAGTCTAGTTCTTTATAGTATTCATAAGGGCCATGTATGTGCGTGTTGGTGATGAATGTCAAGGAAATAATTACATAGTGCAAGCCTAGGAATCCATCTGTTTTTGGGTGGTACCATCCACTTCAATCAAATATGGGTGATTGCAAGAAACACTTGTCCTATTTTGCATCACACATTGCATGTGGAAGTGACCTTTTGCCATAACTATTGCAAAAATGATTGAATAGATATGAAATTTGAGAGAAAGCTTTCTATATTAGTGATGAAGGTGCTCAAATTATTTCAATTTTTTCTAAATTAGTTTAGTTGGTAAAAGAGATTTTTCATAATATGTCACACTTGTGGTTTGGGGGGATTTTAGTACTATTGAGTACCTTTTTCATGAAGAGTGACATTAAAAAAATGGATAGTCTAGGTCTTCAAATAGAAATACATGCTCTTCAGAGAACATTTTCACAAAGCATGTTCCAAATGTGTTTGGAAATGCTTCAAATAGTGCTACAATTATTACAAATTTAGGAACAATTAGAGAAATTTTTCTAACGGCTCCTTTTAGTGCTAGAAAGTGCTCTGAGTTGTCAATAATGGCCATTTTTTTTTATTAATTTTTCACTCACCTTTACTATTTCTCAAAAATAGAAATGTAGAAACCTCATTTTTACTAAAAATAGAGGACTCTGGTTGCTAGTAGTACTCAAGGGTATACAATAGGACTCTTTAGTACTTGTAGAAAGGCCCCACAGCATTTCATCTTCCGTACCTCTCATAGTATTCCATCATAATCGTAGGACTCATAGTATTGATACCACAAAAACCAGAAACTCAACAAATAGAACAAGTGTTTCTTGCAAGCACCCATATTCATTTGGAAGCCTAACAATATCTAAATCTAAATTTATATCCAAATCAAAATAGATATTTGAGTTGGTTTCATGAATCTCAATTTCATGTACTTGTGTCAATGATACATTAGAAAATAAGAAGGTGTTCAATACAATTTTCGTAAGTATCTAAGACCTTGACTCCAAAATTTTATGCTAAGTATGACATGAAAATATTTGTGGACATGCATTGCATTATTTGGCAAATTAAATAGATGTGTGCATGTTGTACATTTCTAGTGTATATTTCATTGATGAATAAAAAATGGTTGTAATTAGTACCTTAGATGCATCGCCACTAGTATCATTCTACAACATCGTTGCAAAAGTAACTCCCTATTGTTCATGTGGTGTGAATTTTGTTGGTTTGGCTTTGGTTGTGGTACACCACAACCCTTTCAATGTTATAATGTAGCCTTTGCCACCATAGAACTCACAACCTTTTTGCCCATCCAATGGGCCCAACTTGAGTGTGGTTGATAAACGCTTGCCTTGATTGATGCAACTTGGTGATGAAACCAATTGAATCCAAAAAACTCCTTGACTTCCCCTACAAAGCCATCAACCTTTTGAGGTGCCTTGGTTTCAAATGTGTCGTGATAATGGTACTGAATAGTCTATGCATTTGTTTGTTGATAATGAAGATAAAGGACATTACCATTGTCCTTGAGATTGTGTTTCCCATAGTTATGTTCACTATTTCAACTGGAGTAGACACTCATCTTCAAAAAGAATTTGTATACACATTCCTACTAAGTTTGATACATAAGTTCAAGTTCATTTAGGAGCCACACTGTAGTCTAGCTTTTCAGCTTTTTGTAGAACTTTTTTGAGTTTCTATGACATTTCCTATATTATTTATATATATTTTGAGTATTTAGTGTTAAAGTAATCCAGAGTACACTAAAAGTTCCAAAAAGTCAAAAGATACTTTGGTTTATAGTAGAAACAGTAGTTAAAAGAAAAAGATAAATAAAAGACAAGCTAGTTAAAGAAAAAGAAAAAGAAAGAGGAAGAAAGTTAGGGTTGCAGGAGTGATTGGAAGTTGTGCCTGCACAACTCTTCCCGCTTCCGATCACCCCCGTCCCTCGACTTAAATCCCTCTCCCTTCTCTCATTTCCCCCCCCCTCCCTCGTGCAGATTTTGATATTCCCTTGTGCGTACTTGTGCAGTTGTGCCTGTAATTTATGTGTTGTTTGTAATACATTGGTGCTTTTGTTTGTGTATTGTGTGTGTACAGTGGTGTATTTTGAGTGCTGTGATAAGATGTTTGGAACTTTGTCTTGGGTGTGCTGATGTAAAAATTATTGCGATTTGAGCACTTGGTGTGTCTTGCAATTGACAAATTCACAATTTGTATTGGAAAAGTTTGCTAATTTGAGAGCGTGCAATTGTTGATAACCTTCTCCTCTCACAGTACTGGAATGGAAGTTTTGGTTTTTACGGTGAGTGTTTTTGTGAAGCAATTGATCGGGTGGTATTTTGGCATTGCTCCAGTAATTTAGAGTGTTGGTTGAGGAGAGTTACATTCTGAGATTACGAACGCACTAACTTGTGAGCGTGAGGGTCCTTACTGCTAATTGGGATTGAGACTACAGCTTTCATCAAGAGCTTAGTGAAGAAGTTGGAAGAACCATCCTGACCTCAAAAAGGGCGGCGTGAATTGATTTCCAAGGAGTTCGGACGTGCATACAAGTTTGAAGCAGTCGTTCCTGATCAAAGCAAGAATTTAGGCTTAGACTTAGGATTTGGAGAACGCCCTTTTGGGTGAACGAGATACTGGATTGACTGAGTATCTGAGGCTCCAGTTTGGTGAAGCTACTCGAGTTCAATTGCATGGATTCAAGGCCGGGTACATTCGTATCTAAAAAGAAATGACGATCTAAAGTTGCAATAGGAACTAGTTCGAGACTGCATGATGCAAAATCTTCAGCAAATCTAGGGAGTAACCTGAGAAATTTCAGGCTTTGTGTTTAAATTTATTGATGTATATACTTCGATTGCTAACCCAACCATCAATACGGCACTAACTGTTATTTGGAAGATCATCGGAAATTGCATCGTTATCAACGACCTGTTGCATGCATTTACTAAGTCCTGTGAAGTGCTAAGGCAATGCAAGTTGGAATGAGTTGGAGTAGCAGCAGTAATTTTATTCTTTGATTCATTGTTTCAAAATTATTAATTGAATTTTCTTGACTGGTTTTGAATAATTCATGGTAGATTAGAGTATATATTGCATATGAGTTCTTGAATTACTGCATTTGGATATCATATGAAAAAGTTATTAATTTGTGAAGACACCCAATTTATACAGATCCGAGGATTTGTTAAAACAATCAAGGGTGAAGATTTGAGTGTCAGATTTAGGGTTTTGATCTTTGGATTTAAAATTCCTATTGTAAATTATTTGGCTAGATTTTAATGATTTCTGATAGATCATAGTATATTTAATCCATTGGATTTAAAATTATTATTTTTGGTTAGCGTATGTAAAGGTTATGGATTTTTGAATTTGTCCAATTGTTACAGTCAAAAAGACCTATGGTCACAATTAGGATTAGGGATTTGGCTGTGAACTGAGGGTATTTGGTAAGGCATTTTCAAATTCTTATTATAAATAATTTAATTAAATTTTCATTATTTATAATAAAACACAGAATATTTTGTTCATTAGCTTTGACATTATTGTAATTGGGAATTGTATAAACAAATTATTAATTTTCAAAATACCTCTAGTCTATACAAAACTAAAGGAACCTATTGCCGAACAATTAAGGGTTTGAGCTAGAGTTTTAAGTTTTAGATTAGGACATCTTAGGGTTTGGTAATAGATGTAAGGTTATAGGTTAAAGTTAATTGTGTGTGGTAATAAGGTTGTATTTGGAGACTTAGAAGAAACTTACTAGTTAATGGTACTAGTATTTGATTGGGAATATTTATCAAGGGTTTTTAGATGCATGAAGCTTTACTATATATGTTGAAATGGTTTTCTATTGAAATGATCTGTAGGTAGAGCATGCTAAATTTGCATGTGTTTGGTACTATTGTCCTTGTGTGTTGCATGTGACTGCAAATTATTGTAAGTTCTAAAACGCTAAATTATATTTCTTTTCTAAATACTCATATTATTATTTATCTAGTCTAAAAGTCCTGCATTGCACATGCATTCATTACAAGTCAATCCACATTAAACTATTGTCCCAAAACTATTGTCATGAGCCAGTAGCACACTAGACAGGACTGTGATTGCATACATCAGTCAATAGCATCTACTAATGGATAGCTTGAGTGATACCTTGGATTTTAGTGGGATTAAGAATAAATAAGTCTTTGAATTTTGCACGTTTATACATTGTGACCTTTAAACACATTACGCTAGCCTTATATAGTTCATTCCCTGGTGTTTGAACTCGGATTTAGTTGAATAAGATTAGATTCCGAAAAATATACTACACACACACTTTACGTTTCAATCACAATACAAATTGCCCTCAAGGAGGATATTAGTACAGATAATAGAAATTGTGTAAGAGATATTAAAGAAATCTATTAATTACAAATTGAATAGAAGTATGATAGGATTTATTTCATTTGAAAGACAATATAAATACTATTGGATGTCATTAAAATAGGGCAATTATAAAATATTATTTCTACTATGATATACTTGCATTATGAGTTTGCAAATACTGTAGGAGCTAGATTTAGAAAATGAAGGTTTATTAGGAGACCAAACTTTATAAATGGGACTCTAGGTGCATTGGATTAGGTAGGTGGTTAGGACATTTACATGTGAAAGAATTGTAGTGATGTAGTTGGACGTTGAAGCTTCAATTAAAAATGCAAACATATATCATTAGATTGCCACTTAGCAATAAAAATGTTTAGATTAAAATGAAGTGTCCCACATTGAGAATATATATTGAGAATAGAACAACAAGGTAATATATTTCAATGAAGAGGATTACAAAAGCAAACATGAAAAAGGGGTATTAAACCCAAGCAAGGGGCTGCCCTTTTATACTATTCTATTGGCTTGGCTACAAACAACTTTTACTTTAATCAGCCTATATATAGAATTCCTACAAGTAATTATAGACTTAACAAGGAGTTCCTACAAGTAATCTTTTACTTAACCCAAGTCTTTCAACACAAACCTAACACATTAGTCAAGTCCTTCAACACTCCCACTTTGTTTGTTGCCAAACAATTGTAAGCCCATTTGCTTTCGAAGACCTTCATGTCGAGGCTTTGCAAGTGCCTTCGTGAGCACATCAGCCACCATGCGATCTGTAGGAATATACTTCAATTCAATCATATCACTCTCAACCTTCTCACGAATGAAATGGTGTTGAATGTCAATGTGCTTGCTCCGAGAGTGGTGAATTGGATTCTTCACCAAAGCAATTGCGCCTTGATTGTCACACATAATAGGTGTGCTCTTCTCTTGTTCAAATCCAACGTCACTCATGAGTTGCCTTAGCCATAATGCCTCCCTTGTACATTGACTAATGGCCATGTACTCCGCCTCAGTAGTAGACAATGCAACGGTGGATTGTTTCTTGGAGTTCCATGAGATTGCACCATCTCCAAGCATAAACACATAGCCCGTTGTCGACCTCCTATCACTTGCATCTCCAGCCCAATCTGCATCACAATAGCCCCTCAATAGATGTCTCTTGCCTCCAAGAACCAATTTTGCCTCCAACGTACCTTGGAGGTACCGCATGATTCTTTTGACCGCCGTCCAATGCATTGGACCACTCTTAGCCATATGTTGGCTCACCACACTCATTGGAAATGCAAGGTCAGCCCTTGTGGCCACCATGGCATACATCAAGCTCCCCACCGCTTCTTTGTATGGCACATCTTGCATTTCCGCCTTCACACCTTCATACTCTTCATCTTTGAGCTTCACCATCTTAGACTTGACATCAAGCGGTGTGCCAATGGGTTTGCAACCCTCCATATTGAAGCGCTTCAATACCTCCTCAATATACTTGTGTTGACTCATGATTATGGTGCGGTCAACCCTTTGCCTTTGAAACTCTACCCCAAGGCAATAGTGTAGTTTACCAAGATCACTCATGTCATATTCGCTCTTCAACATTGCCTTGACTTCCACCATTTTGCTCATGGTGTTGGTCATAATGATCAAATCATCAACATAGATGATGACAATCACCAAATGCTTCTTTGTTTGCTTGATGTAGAGAGAGTGGTCCGCATGGCTCCTTACAAAACCCTCTCTTGCAAATAATGCATCAATGTCCATGTACCACGCTCTTCCCGATTGTCTCAACCCATAGATGGCCTTCTTGAGCTTACACTTGAAGTGTTCATGACCTTCTTGGACAAAGCCTTTGGGTTGGTCTATGTAGATGATCACATCAAGGTTTGGATTGAGAAAGGCCGTGACGACATCCATTTGATGCATCTCCAAGTCCATGGCTGCTCCTATGGTAGCCATACATCGAATAGTGCAAAATTTGGCCACGGGAGCAAAGGTCTCATTGAAATCCACTCCTTCCACTTGTGAATAACTCTTAGCCACCAACCTAGCCTTGTAGCGTACAATGTTGCCCAATGCATCTCTCTTGGTGCAAAACACCCACTTGCATCCAATACTAGTACGATCATGAGGAAGAGGGGAGAGTTCCCAAGTACCTTTGGTCATAAGTGAGGCATACTCTTCTTGCATGGCTTTCTCCCACTTGCTTGCATCCGCACTCTTCATAGCGTCACCAAAGTTGCATGGATCTCTTGCATACGCCACATTTGCATGCTCCTCTTGCTCTTGAGTGAAGATGTGGTTCATCCACCATTCTCTAGGCGGCCTACGCTCCCTTGTAGGGTACCTTGGCTCCTTGGAAGCATCTTCTTCTTTATCTTCACTTGGCGCCAAACTCGGAGATGGATTTGTCTTCTCTTCAAGTGTAGGTGGTGTCTCATCATCCTTAGGCAAAGCTTCCATGCTTGGGGATTTGTCCACCTCAAGCGTCGTAGTCTCATTGCTCCCACTTGGACACATCTCCAAAGCATCGCTTACCCCTAGCTTGTCTTCTATGAAGGTAACATCTCGACTTTTGATGATCTTCTTTGTTTCCAAGCACATCAACCTATAGGCCTTGAAGCCTTCCCAATAGCCCAAAAGTAAGCATTTGATGCCCTTTGCATCAAGCTTGGTGCGCTTAGGACTCAAATCTAAGGCGTATGCAATGCATCCAAAGATTCGCATATGCCCAATGTTTGGCCTCTTTCCACTCCATGCTTGTTGTGGTGTCATAGAAGCTACCGCCCTTGAGGGGCATCTATTTCGTGTGTAGGCCGCATTTGATATAGCCTCTGCCCAAAGATCAAATTTGAGGCCTTGGGCATGCAACATGGCACGAGCCATCTCCATAAGTGTGCGGTTGGCACGCTCTGCCATACCATTTTGTTGTAGAGTATAAGGGGCTGAGGTTTGGTGTTGAATGCCATGCTCTCTCATAAAAGCCTCAAAGGCCTTGGACATGTACTCCCCTCCATTATCCGATCTCAACACCTTCACCTTGTGCCCCGATTCGTTCTCTACAAGTGCCTTCCATGCCTTGAACCGCTCACACACATCACTCTTGCATTTAAGCATGAACACCCATATCTTCCTTGAAAAATCATCAATGAAGGTTAAAAAATACCTTGCACCACCTATGGAAGTGGTCTTCATAGGGCCACACACATCCGAGTGCACAATCTCCAACACCTTGGTTGCTCCCATCCCTCCATCCGATGGAAATGAGTGCCTCGCTTGCTTGCCTTGAATGCAAGCCTCGCACTTCAAATCACAAGAGCCTTTCATCACTTGCATGCCTCCCACCATGCTTTGAAGACTCTTCACACTCTTCTCATTGAGGTGGCCCAATCTCTTGTGCCAAAGCTCTAAAGATTGTTGATGAGATGCTCCTTGTGCCAAACACGCCATGCTTGTACCGTTCACCGATTTGAACCTCAACTAATACAAGTTGCCCTCTCTTGGTGCCGTCACGATCATCTCTCCATTGAGTGCACACAAAACACAACCTTGGTTGTTGAATTGCACCTTTAAATTTTGTAACACCAACTTGCTCACCGAGAGCAAATTTGCATACAACTTGGGCACATGTAAAGCACCTTGGATGCGAATTGTCCTCAATTTGCCCTTCACCTCTACCTCCACTACAATGCAACCCATGCCAATTGCATCCACCACGCCATGGTCACCCAAATACACCGTGCGGTTGCTAATAGGCTCATACGTGAGGAATGCTTGCCTGTGTGGAGTCATGTGTTGCGTTGCACCGGAGTCAATTATCCACTTGAACATGTCGGTGTTGTCATATCCATCATTGGTTGCAAATGCAAAGTCTTCCTCCACCTCCTTCACACTAGCCTTATTTGCACTCTCCTTCTTGGGCAACCTGCAAAACTTTGCAAGGTGGCCGGGCTTACCACAATTGAAGCAAGAGCGTGTCTCCTTCTGTGGTTGTGACCTCCCTCCTTGGCCATTATGTGAGTAGAGTGCTACACCTCCTTCATGAGGCTCATTTTCCTTCCTCTTGGACACCTCGTGCATCAATCGCGCCGTGATGAAGTCAATAGTGAGCTCTGCCATAGGTCTAGTCTCCAATGCCGTAATGAGATACTCATAAGAATGTGGCAAGCTCTCAAGCAAAGTCATGACCATGTCTCCATCTATGACGGGCACCTCCAAACAAGCTAGCTGGTCCGCAAGTGCCTTCACCTTGTTGATGTGGTCAAGCATATCCTCGTCCTCTTGCATCTTGCATGTGAAGAACTTGCGTCGAATGAAGAGCATGTTGGACAAGCTCTTGGTCTCGTGGATGTTGCAAAGCACCTTCCATGCCTCCATGGGTCCTTTGCATGCTCGAACATGTGCAAGTTGCCTATCCACAAGATTGCAAGCAATCATGGAAAAGGCCTTCTTCACCCTCCTCTCATAGGCCTTCTTAACTTTGGCATCCGCATCGGTTGCGGGTGCTTCTTCAGTGCCCTCCACAATCTCCCACAAGTCTTTCTCGGCCAAAATCATCTCCATTTTGAACTTCCAAAGTCCAAAATTGTCACCATTGAACTTGTCAATGACCCTCGTGTTGTCTCCTTCACTAGTAGCCATGGTGAATGTCTCTGACTCCAATATACCTCAACTTTGTCCAATTTGGTCTCTTCTTATTGTACAAAGTCCAATAGGATCCCCAATGATCCAAATCACTCCAATGAGCACTCCAATGCTCACAATCTCTCAAATGAAGTCCAAATCACTCCAACAAGCTTTTCAAGGCTCCAAATCTCTCAAATGAAACCCTAATAGCTCTAAATCACTCCAACAGGCTTTTCAAGGCTCCAAATCTCTCAAATGAAACCCTAATAGCTCTAAATCACTCCAACAAGCTTTTCAAGGCTTCAAATCTCTCAAATGAAACCCTAATAGCTCTAAATCACTCCAATGACCTCTCTCAAGCTCCAAGTCTCTCAAATCAGACCTCTAGGGTCACCTTAAACTCAAATCAACCTTCCAAGAGCAAGACTGAACTCCAGACAAGAAAATACCTCAAAAATAGTCCAAATCTAGACTCCAAATGCTCCAAATGACCCCAAACTCCAAGCTCCACGAATGCTCCTCCAACATACCTTGTCATGAGATCAAACCTCCAATAGCAACTCACATGAGTGGGCCCATAACCTATTGAGAATAGAACAATAAAGTAATATATTTCAATGAAGAGGATTACAAAAGCAAACATGAGAAAGGGGTATTAAACCCAAGCAAGGGGCTGCCCTTTTATACTATTCTATTGGCTTGGCTACAAACAACTTTTACTTTAATCAGCCTATATATAGAATTCCTACAAGTAATTATAGACTTAACAAGGAGTTCCTACAAGTAATCTTTTACTTAACCCAAGTCTTTCAACACAAACCTAACACATTAGTCAAGTCCTTCAACAATTATAAAATATTATTTCTACTATGATATACTTGCATTATGAGTTTGCAAATACTGTAGGAGCTAGATTTAGAAAATGAAGGTTTATTAGGAGACCAAACTTTATAAATGGGGCTCTAGGTGCATTGGATTATGTAGGTGGTTAGGACATTTACATGTGAAAGAATTGTAGTGATGTAGTTGGACGTTGAAGCTTCAACTAAAAATGCAAACATATATCATTAGATTGCCACTTAGCAATAAAAATGTTTAGATTAAAATGAAGTGTCCCACATTGAAAGAAGCTTCTAGCCTCCTAGAAATGCAATGGAAAATCAAGACCTTTTAAAATTCTATAACAACATTGAGTTGTTGTACACAACATTAGTGCCTTAGGTGGAAAGTGTACTTTGTAGGATTTCATGAAGGATGTTGTATATAATTTTTAATATTGAAAAAGGCAAGGTTACAAATTTAGTCAAAATTCAAAGTGCTTTGGCTAAGTCATAAAGGCTTATTGTAGTCGTTGTATGTGCAACTAACATTTGTTATATTATATGGGCCTTTCCAAAAGTACAACAAAAAAAGAATAAAAAAGGAGGCAAGTTGTCAAGTTTATTCCTAAAAAGCAAGTTGAGGTTTTTAGGTTTGTTGTTAGTATTTAAAGAGAGGCCATGTCTTCATACAATGTCTCTTTTCTTATGGTAGTGATTCTAATTGTGGACAAAACTAAGGTGAAGTCCTATGTTTTAAGGGAAGCTAAATCTAACACCATAGCTAGGTTCTATAGTTCTAAAGAAAATCATGTATATGTCACTTATTAAAAATTGGTAGTAGGGTCAGAAGAGGTCAAATACAATTATACTTTAGACTCATTTTCCTCTAATAAGGTGGGTAGTTTTGCCAAGGTTGTAATAGTGAACCCATTCCATGACCAATTATCAAGGCTTGTCCTTGTAGTGTATTTTTCTTATAGTTGTTTTGACTCATAGTGGATTTAGAGGCAATTGAATGTAATGGACAATTTATAGAATAAGGAGTGCAAAAGTACAGTAGAACCTAAACTATCAACATGGCTAATGATGGAGACAACTTGAGGCAACAATTTATGCTTAAATTGTATAATAGTTGAGAAAGTGCACAATTTCACATCAATTGGATTAGATGGGTATTTTTAGAAATGAAGGCACCTACTGGAAATGATAACTTAAGGTAAAATTGTATAATAGTTGAGAAAGTGCACAATTTCACATCAACTAGATTGGATGGGTACTCTTAGAAGTAGAAGCACCTACTAAAACAAAATTTAGTCTATATAACCAAAACTACATATACAATGTCATGGTAAAAATTTGGTTAATCAAATGCATTCTAGGATGAAGGCCTTGCTATTTGGAGGCGACTTTGTAATACACAGACATCTTGAGATGATATACTAGAAGTAGAAGATAAATGAATACAAGATGAAGTTGGAGGATGCCATCTATGATGATAGTAGGGATGATAGACAAATTCAACTTTTGTACAACAAATGTGTCAAGTAAAGCTTGTAGTTGCCTTAGGAGCTTGTTGGAGACAAATATGCACCAAAAACAAACAATGGAGATCAAACTTTAACACAAAGTGTGTGTTGACTACTTCAATATTTTCAGTCCACCTTCACATGAGTAGTCATAAATTGTCTTGAAATTTGATATAAATATGTATGTAGTAGCTATAGACATCAAGTAATTTTTCACTTTAAAAAAAATAGTTTACTATTCTTAAATAACTCCCAATTCAATGTCTATATTGGCCAATTGGGGGGGATTTTAATACTATTTTGAACCAAAAATGTGAATTTGAAGGTCAAAATTTAGATTCAAGGACTTCTTCTAAAATTATACAAGCTTGCAAAGAGATTTTTTGAAAATAGTAAAGTGTCTACCTTCTACATGTGCTCAAAATGTACTACCTTACACAAGTGTACAAAACACAATTTTTTTTTAAAGATGCAAATGGTTAAAGAGGAGCACCTTCAAATTAGGAAACATGATCAATTTTTATTTTATTGAATTCTTTACTATTTTCTAAAAATTAAACATCAAAGTATCCATTTTCTTAGTGATTTCCATCATTTTTTTGTGCATAATTTTTAGAAATAAATTTTTCTAGATATGAATTTTTTTTCAAATATACTATTTTGAATATTTTACAATTATCCATCTTTATTCAATTAAAAAAAATTTATTCCAAAAGTTGTAGTATACATTAAAATAGGCCATTTTGAATCAAAAACAATATGTGTTTTAAGATTGCAACAACCTTGGTCTACAAAAGGTTTTTTTTCTAGATTGTGGAGATTGAGGTTCCAACATGGAGATCATAGTGTACTCAAACACGAAAAGATTGAGCTCAATGGTGTACTTTATAAGTAATCAAAGCTTAATTGATGTACAAATATCATGCAAATTTATCGTACTCCTCATATATATGCCATTTCAAAGATAGTTATCTCTACTTCCTTGTACCGTTACTTGCATACATTTGATTGGGAGTAAGTCTTGTAAGGATTTTTTTGGCAAAAATTGGAGTCATGGTTGGGCTTGAACACACATATATGGTTTTCACAAACTAGTTCTTATGGCCTACACCCTAAATGACTTTGCCAAAATAGAGTATTGTGCAATGAGTTCATTGCATAATTGAACAAGGTGCACAATAAGATGGAAAATATATGAACAAAACTACATAATTTAAAGGCAGATGATAGTACTTATGATTTAGAGAATTATAACAATATCTCTACTAAAGATGATGTCATAGTGCTAAAAGAAGTAGAAGCATTGCTTCAAGTTTTAAATGTGATCCTTTTTATTGTCACTCACCAAAAAAATAATTCAAGTCCCCATGGCTATTGAAAAAAAACAAATCCCCTTGGCTTTATTATTGATGATGATGATGCGGAAGTGTTGAACCAAAACTTGGTGTAAAATGTTGAAGTTGATGAGGTTGATTCCAACAGAGCACCTATGGACCACCAACTATGCAATATGATAGACTTTGAATACATGGCCTATCAAAAGTGGCTCTTATAGAGGATGAAGTGCATGATGTACTAAAATAGATAATGGATGCTCATTTTCACCCTTCAAAGTCTCCTTTGTTGAGCTTCATGTAGTAAAGTGTGATCCAATTCTTCCAAAAGTTGTTGGCTTCATCTCTCTTGTTGCTTTGGAAGACAGTTACTTGCTTGGAATTGGATCAAATTATGCAATATTTTTTTTCAAAGGAGCACATTGAAAATATCCTCCATTATAAAAGTTGCTTGTAAGAGAAGTAAGCCTACCAAAGCAAGCATGTTACATCTACTTTAATTCTTGAGGGAATAGGTGAAGGCACCTAATGGTTTGTGTGAGTGTTGAAAATAAAGAAGCCAAGGCTTTTCAGTCAACTAGCAAATGCAGCCAAATAATGTTGGTAATGTGTAATTGGTTTTCTACAAGTGTGGATAATATGAAGTTTAGGTATGACCCGCATGGACTTAAATGGAGTAGATATAGCCTCATTGATCACCAGAACCTCATTGGAGTTCAATTCAAACAAAAAGTTATTCTCATTAGCATCTACTCGTGTTATTATGCTATATGACTTTTTTTAGAATTAGAAATGAATTTTTTAGCTTTCATTAACCTTGAATTAAAAAATAACAAAATTATAAAAAACTTTAAATTATAAAAATATTATTAATTTATTAATATAAATAAAAATGAAAGATGTACTTGACCTTTTGGAGGAAAGAACACATAAACAAGAAGATGCATGTATACTCTTTAAATATTTAAGAGAATGGTGCAACGCCCTCTACCATTAATCCCAAAAGAAGACACCACTTCCACCTACTTTGAATCCATAGCCACAAATTCTTATAGGAAATAGTAGTTATGGATGCCCAAACATTAGATGCTACTAAGTAGAAGACCTTTGGAGGATGCCACCTCTACACCCTAGCAATGCTTCATATTAGAAGAAATACATGCCACCACTTTCTATACTAATTAGATCTAGTGCTTCGTAGAGGAACCCCAAGAATGCAGCTAGAGCATTTCAAAAGGTGAAAAGAAAGGGCTTTGAGGAAGACTCATTTGAACATTGCACAATTGGTAAGAAGCCAAATGAAGTTCATGTGAAAGTCAAAAGGGAAATTGCATTTGTTAGAGATGGCAAGAAAGCATAGGATACTTTTGTCAAAGTATTTGTACCTTGGATATTTGACATGAACATCTTGAAGTGGGAAGGTCAAAGCACAAAATCACTACAAAGGCTTTGTGATGCATTTAATGCGAACTTTGAGTATTGGGATACTTTCTTAGCTTTGTTAGTTTCTACAATGCAATAAGAAAGTACATGAAAAGTGAGCAATTGTAACTGAAGTAAACAAGAATAGGTTGAAAAATCGAAGCAAGTGGTGAAGGCATTGGGGCAAGTGAAAGTTGTGTCAATTGTAGGTTGCAAAGAAAAAGATGGACATGAAGCACTAGTAGTAAGTACATGCATCATTCTACTTGGGTTGTTAATCACATGTGTTTTGTTTTCTTTAACCTCTAAAGGTCAGAGACTATGTTTTTACCAAAAATACTCCAAAACTACCACTTTTAATACAAGTACCAAATTCTAGAAGAAATATTTTTTTTAAACACATACAACCATAGAATCTTGCAGTGTGCTAGTTTGAAAAGATATAAAAAAAAAATTCAGAAATTTCCACCACGTAGATTGCAAGATATTAGTGTTTGAATTGACAAAAATCTTTTTTTTGGCCGTGCAAAAAATTGGGCAATTGTACTTCACAAGGTCACATATGTATGAAAAATGTTCAAAATGGTGGTGCTTCTTTGGATTCATTCTTCAAAGCAAATTGGATATATGCTTGAAATTTTTTAAATCATTTGGAATTGCACAACATATAAAAAAAAGTAAGTAGAAAGAAGTAGAGAATGAATAAAAACACTAAATTGTTAAGAATTTAATTATGGAATTGAAAAATGCCAATCCCAACGGTGATAATGTAGTAATAAACAATCTACATTATATGCTTTTATTTTTTCAATTTATTTTTTCAATTGAGTTAAATAAAGGACTTCAAAGTTTATTTTGGAGTAAGGAATCCACTACTGCTTGCAATTTAGAATACCTCACAACTTTCATCTCATAAATCAAAATGAAATGATTCAAAGCTTTCCATGTACATATAAATCTATAAATTTCAAATTTTTATTTTAAAAAAAGTGATTTTTTAAGAAATTTTTGGGTTGCCCATCAAGCATTGAGAATTACATATCATGCAATAACTTTTGAACTATGTGGTCAAAACTTATAAAAATTGTTGGGCCTTAAAGCTACTTTTTGGACATATGTTCTATGAAAATTTCAAAGAAAAAAAATTTCATTTGTAGTGAGTTGCCCAAAATTGCTATGTTGTCAAAAAAATGCAATTTGGTCCTTTAGGGGTTAAAAACTAAATGTTGGCTACATTTGAAATATTTGATCTATTTTACATTGTTTGTATATCTAAATGTAGAAGAACAGAAAGAGTGGGAGCCTCAAATTATTCAATGTGGTTGATGGATTGTAAATTACTCAAGGTGCTAGTGTAACAATAGTGGTAAAAGTAGTAAACCAAGTCCATCATCTAAAACTTATGAAAATACAAAATTTATGATTGACACTTTTTCTACACTTTTAAGTAGTTGTTTCTAAATTATTTATTTAGTGCATATAGTTTCATTCTAGTCTCCAAAGGCCAATAGTGAAAATACATGACCATCAACTCTTGTTTGGTTTTTAGATGGTAGAATTTTTGAGCAAAATGTTTTAAAAACTTCAAGGAAGTTTTTAGGATAGCAAGAAGAAAAATCTACATGAATGAAGTTTTTTTGGCCATCTTGGCAAAAGTGAAGTGTGATGTAGACATAGTTATCACATGTAAGTGTTTAGTGATGGATTGTGAAAAGACCAAGTGGATAGACAATGAGCCAATTCATAGTGTAGAGTTACTTGTTGAAGAAGGTTTTTGAGGAGAAATCGCATTGGAATGCATCCAACACTATGATAATTGATTACAAACCAAGCCACCCCATAGCTAATGTCATTGTTGCCACACTACTTTATATAGTCTAATTGTAGTTGGAAGAGAATTCAATAACACCTTTTTTAAAAACCTACATGTGACCCCAACTACAAAGACTTTTGTTTTAGTGGATATGGAAGGTTTTATTACTAATTTTTTGAAAATCAACTTATTGCAAGCAAAATCATTACATTAGAAAAAATGATAAACAAATTATAGCTATTGTTAGTGAGCCAAGTGAAGGGTCTTGTGAACTTTTGGATTCATCATATAAAATATCCCCTCCCTTGGAATTGAAGTGTGATTGAATTTTTGTTTTGTGTGATTATTGTGTGCAATGGAAAGAGGAGTTGCTATCATTGAAATTCACAATATATGAAAGGAGATGGAAAGAAAAGACATTGATGAAGTAAAGGATTTAAACAAGCATGCTTGTGGGGAGTGACTTCTTAAATCCACTATAGAGATGAGTCCTATTCTATAATCCTCCTAACATGCACCCTTTGGCACTTATGGTGCAAATTTTAATGGGACAAGAAGTGTGGCTCATAAACACCAAGAGCATAAAGTAGAAAATGGCAAGAATGTGAGATTAACAATTTCGGGGATTTGGTTAAGTTCCACATGAAGATCATTTTGTTTCTTTATTATTTCTTGATAAGTGGTTTAGAATGAATGGGACAAAGGCTTTTCATTTAAAAGCGACTTTCATATATTAGTAGATGACAAAGGGCATCACATCTTCAAGGATGTAGAAGGCATACAAGCAATTTAATTAGGATAAGAGGTTCATTAGGAGCACTACCTTATGCAAATTTAGGCCTTGTATGGGACTCACATAGGGATGTCACATATATGGTGTTTTGGATATACACCTATATCCAAAGGATATTTTTTAGAACCTTATAAGTAATGGCCATTATTCTATAGTATTCAAAGAATATGCTCTAATATGATTTTATAGACCCTATATTACTTTTGATAATATATTATTATAAAATTAAAGGAATAACATGCACCGTATAAATAGAATTTATGTGGTTTTCTTCTTTTTTGCCAATGCACTTCCCAGATTGTGGAAAGATTTGGATTTGGTAGTCATATATTACATCCAAGGTGTGGCAAGGTCTTTTACTAGATACATTTGGAATATCCAAAGCAACATATCTCTATTGAAAATGATAGAATCAAATCGTCCAAAGTAGTTTAAAATTGTTGATTTAGGCCATGTTTTTTACTATTTACAATGGTTGAGGTATTGATCACTTAGATTTTGACATTAATAGTTGTACTATAAATAACAGAGGGAAGAAATGACTACGAGCAATGACTCTTTTGTAGTCATGCAGGAGTTATGTGACTACTGAATGACTTAGGTCCCTACAATCATTGTTGTTTAGTCATTTTTGTAAATGACTACAGTTTTTCTTATCACCATCTATTGTTGGATATGATGAGTGTTTGGATCAAAAGGACTCTATGCGAGTGAATAAGGAAAAGAAGGTAAACAAACTAGAGAGTAATCAGGAAATCTTTCAAGTGATTTTTTTCTTTGTTGTGACTTGGACATCCATGTAAGCATTCATGCAATAGTCATTTTGTAGTTAGAACAGATTGATTCAAAATCCGATGTGGACATCCACGTTAGCAATCATTCTTTAGTCATTTTTAAGTTATGATAAATCCATGAAAAATCAATCATGGACATCCACGTCAATAGTCATTTTTAAGTCATTCTATTGTTATTAAGAAGTTATGAAAGACCCATGAAAAATCCAACGTCAACATCCTCGTCAATAGTCATTTTCTTGTTATTTTCAAGTTATAGCTATACATCATACACAATACATTATATAAAATACAATATATACATTACACCATACATCATATACAATATATCATATACAATACACCATTTTTTACAAAATTTTGTATAGATTTCAAAGCCACTTAATGTGAGTAGAAGGAGGAGAAATAACAAGCTTTTTATACAAGTGGGGGGCAGTAGGCAAGACAAACCATGTGGGATATGAAAAATGTAAGAAATGAGTTACAAGTAATATTTCAGACTTCATTTAGGCATAGTAAATTAATTTTTTTCAATAAACATTAAACTAAAGAAAATTGGAAAATCAATCTCACTTTCATCTCCAAAAATTCATTTTAGATTTTGAGTCTCAAATCAAAAGTTGCGGACAAATTTGAAAAAAAGATTGGAAAAGATTTTTTTAATATTTTCTTAACATATAGAAGAATCCTAATCCTTTGTCAATTTATAGAAATTAGTATTGCTTGTTATAGAAATAATTGTAATCTGCTCATGCATTCAATACTAGAACGAATTGTCATAAAGATGTTTGGAAACACAACTGCGACACTCACTATGTTCATTGGTCAATAGAATAAGTTGACTCTACCATCACCAAGAAATGATTTATTCGTGATTGTATGCAATGCTTGCCAGTCATTCTTTAGTGGCATTGATGTCATTTAGCAATCACTTTTCTCCATTTGCAAAACCATCGGAGTCAATTCCAAGTAGGGTTTAGTGAACATGGAATTGAGTTGACACTTTTGACCACAGTGGACATTGTTCATAGAAATAGAAGTGCAAGCAAAGTGTGATTGGACTATTGCTTTTGCATCATCCATTGTGAAGCCCTTTATAGTAGAAGTTCAACTATGTGTAGTGCTTTCTTGTAATGTGATTGAGAAGAATGTCAAAATTATTGGAAGCAATTCCAGACATATTCAAAAGAGCTTGAAGAAATCAGAAATTTGGAACAAAAGATGGAGCACTCATTCAGATGTAGAAGGGGCAAGGACTTCTAGAGCGTCGCCCTTTCTGAACGTGAGGAAATTACAAAATCGCGCACTTTGTGCACCATATACAATGAATGTCTATAAAGCTAGAGTACTAAATAATTTACCCAAGTTTGTAAATACTTCTAGTGAAGAACTATTTAGGTAGGTCATGTTCAATTCATCCTTTCATAATGTACTTTTGTCGTCTAGTCTACCCTGAAAAAGCTAGAGAAAAAAATGGAGAAGGTGTTGCCTTCAAGAATCCTAAAAATTATAGCTAAACTAGTTCCAAGTGGCACATTACAGTCAAGTCAAGAGGAAGTCATATCTGAGTGATGCAATAGTCATTCTATAGTCATTCAGAAGGTACCAAAACAACAATGACTTATACTACGACGAATTTCTTTTTCTTTATCCGTCCAGAAAGAATTACTTCCCAACTTGCCATGAAAACCAGC
This sequence comes from Pseudoscleropodium purum, assembly GCA_963969395.1. NCBI lineage: Eukaryota > Viridiplantae > Streptophyta > Bryopsida > Hypnales > Brachytheciaceae > Pseudoscleropodium > Pseudoscleropodium purum. The sequence goes on from OZ017797.1 coordinate 14,277,915, forward strand.
TACTAGTCATTTATCAACTATTTTCGAGTCAACACAAGTGACAAAGAAGTCACAAAATTGACTAGATAATAAGTGTGCCATCCAGAACAATAGAAGCCGGCTCTACATCAGCAGAACATCAACACTATAGATGTAAAATTGTAGATGAAGCTTCATTGCTATCTCAACGTCATCTTCTAGTTGCAAATGTCACTACCAATCAACTATGGTGATAGAGATCCTTTAGCATTGGTGCAATTAGGAAGCAACAATCACGTTGTAGTCGTATTTCACAGCCAGTCATTCTTTCGTAGTCACATTTTTGCCCATTTTCTTGTAGTGTTGTCTTTGACTTGTATGGAAGCTTATTAGCTCAAAAAATCTCAATTTAAAGAAAAGGCAACTCAATGTAATTAGATTGTGTAGGTGATCAAGTATAATACAATAGTGTAAGAAAAAACTAGACTTACTAATTTACACAAAAGCAATAGGTCTACAACTTCTCAATTGATTGTAGACAATACTAACTTATAAATTCTCAAATTCTCTCAAACTCTATGTCCTTTTCAAAAAGATTCCAAAAGATAGAAGAATATATCGTATTATTCACACACAATATGAACAATAAATTATAAATTGTTGAGGTTACCATCTTATTTCTAGTAACTATATTTAGAAACCAAAATTTAACCAATCTATCAACCCTAAAAGGATGAAATGGCATTTTTTTAGCAACATAGCAATTTGGGGTAGCTCACTACAAATGGAATTTTTATCTTTTTTTTTAAAAAATTTTCACACAACATGTGTCCAGGAGTATCTTTAAGGTTCCAACAATTTCCATAACTTTTGATTATATGGTTAAAAAGTTATTTTATAATATGTAAATTCCATTACTCTTCAAGTAAGCCAAGGATTTCAAAAAAATTCTTAAAAAATCACTTTTTTAAGAAATAAAAATTTGAAATTGATAGTCTAGATTTATGTATACATGGCAAATGTTGAATCATTTCATTTTGTATAATGAGATAAAAGTTGTGAGGAGTTTTAGTTTGCGGGTAGTTATGGAAACTCTATTCTAAAATAAATTTTGAAGTCCTTTATTTAATTCAATTTTCAATATTTAAAAAAAACAAAACCATAGGAATTAAATTGTTTACTACCATATTAGAACCATTGGGATTGGCATTTTTCAATTCCATAACTAAATTCTTAACAATTGAGCATTTTGAATCATTCCCTACTTCTTTCTACTTACTATTTTTTTCCTATATGTTGTACAATTCCAAATGATTTTAATTTTTTCAAGAATGTAGCCAACTTGCTTTGAAGAGTGAATCCAAAGAAGTACCACCATTTTCAACATTTTTTCATACAAATGTGACTATGTTAAATGCAACTGCCTAGTTTCTTTGCAAGGCCAAAAAAAGATTTTTGTTAATACAAACACAACTATCTTGCAATATTCATGGTGGAAAATTTTGAATTTTTTTCTACATCTTCTTAAGCCAAAGTACTACAAGATCCTATAGTTTTATGCATCCAATTTTTTTTTCTAAAATTTGGTACTTGTAATAGAAATAACAATTTTCAAGCATTTTTAGTGAAAATATATTAAAAATCCTTTAACCTATAAACAACAAGGTAAAAGTTTTGTGGCCAATCAATGACAAAGAATCTCTCCATACAAGACAAACTCACAAAAGTAAAACTACTCATCCTCCAAAATTTGTGGAAAAATGGAAGGTCTTCTACAATAGTTTGACTTCTAATGAGTGTTTTTTATTTTTTTAATCCAAAAATGCACATGGTATTGAAATAGATGATTTCCACGATAACTAGTATGTTCAAGGGTTAAGGGTTAACCTCACATATACATCTAGGACTAAAAATGTAAGATAAATGACTTTCAAGGAAATTTTAAAAAAAAAATGTACCTAATCATTCATGAATCTAATAATTTGGATTGTACTCTAGTGAAAGGGCTATTGTCCATCTTGGATAAGTAAAATTAGACTTACTTCTCTTTCTTATGAATTGTTGGAAGTTGAAGCAATAAAGCTCTAGGTATAAGCCAAAAATACCTTTGAACCAAAGACTATTGTAGAATTTAACTAATTGAACCTTTATAAGCAATTAACCTTTGAAGGACCAAGTGTTCCCTCAAGGGACAAATAAAAGTTCAAGTAGGTTCCTATAATCTCAATTTTTGGCTTTATTTATTAACTTAATTTTTACAATTTTTCAAAAATGAAAGTTCAACATGTTGTTTTCAAAAATAAAATTTTTAGAATAATCTTAATATTGGGATTAGTGTATTTCAATTCCATCTTAAAACTATTAATAATTTAATTTTTCCTTCTTTCTCATATCTCCTTCTACTTAACAGTTTTCTAGAATTAGAATTTCATTCTAGAATGAAATTCAAGTTGTTTCTTTTGAACCTTTTTTTCACTAATTCCTAATACAATTCTCTATTATAATTCTTTTTTAACCCCTAAATGAATCTAACTATGTTTTCACCAAAACCACTTCCAAACTACCATTTCTAATACATATACCAAATTTTAGAAAAAAATAAATTTTGGATACATATAATTGTAGGATCTTGTAGTAAACTTGTTTGAAAACATGTGGAAAAAATTTCAAAAATGTCCACTATGTAGATTGCAAGATATTACAATTTGAAGTGACAAATTTCCTTTCTTTGGCCATGTGAAAATCCGGACAACTGCACTTCAGAAGGTCACATTTGTATGAGAAAATGTCCAAAATAGTAATTACTCTTTGAATTCATTTTTCAAGTTAAATATTTAGAAAAATTTAGATAATTTGGAATTGTACAATATATAGGAAAAGAATAACAAGTAAAAAAGAATAAAGAATGATTCAAAATACTAAATTGTTAACAATTTATTTATGAAATTGAAAATTGTCAATCCCAATGGTTGTAATGTTGAAATAAATAATTTACACCCAATTTTAAAATTATTTCCCCAAAATATTCGAAATTGAGTTAATTAAAAGACTTCACTAGAGTAGAGATTCAATAACAACCCACAAACTTTTACAAACTAAAAACCCTCATAACTCTTAACTCATTGATCAAAATGGAATGATTCAAAGCTTTCCAACTATATATAAATCTAAAAAACTAATATCAAATTTTAATTTCTTAAAAGAATGATTTTTAAAGAAGTTTTTTTTTTTTACCAAAATTGCATGTCAAGCAATGAAGTGACATGTCATACAATAACTTTTTAGCCATGTAGTCAAAAGTTATGAAAATTATTGGGCCTTAAAATTACTCCTCAAGTACATGTATTAAGATTTCAAAGAAAATAAATAAAAACTCCATTTGTAATGAACTGCTCAAAATTTGTATGGTTTAAGAAATGAAGTTTGAGTGTTTGGAGGTTTCAAAACTTTGAAGTTAACCCATTAAGGACCAAGTTGATGATTGGTAGATGATTATGCAAATGACAGGTTTTCATTAGTAGTCACTTTGGCTATTAATGAAAACCTGTCATTTCCAGCCAGATATTCATTTGCAATCATCAACCTGGTCCTTAATGGGTTAAGAAGACTCAAAGCCATAAAACATAATCAAGCAAAGTGAAAGAAAAAAGTTTCTTTCCCTTAAAACACAAATATCTTACAATCAACATAGTCAAAGATTCTGAAATTTCTTCCAAACAATCCATACTAGTTTAGTGGAAGATCCAATAGTCACAAAAAAATATCTTAAAAAGTTTTGCACTGAGAATTTCATGAGTGCTAAAAATAGGTGTACCTAGAGCTAACCCTAGACTTTCATGATTTTAGAAATGGGGGGCAATACATTTTATGCAAGAATCTGTAGGTTCTAGAAAAGGGTCACAATTAGGTGCAGTAATCTTACCAGTATGGCATGTGATGCGTTTTATTCCATGGGTGACTATTAATCCATGGGAAAGGATCCCACATGAATGGTTCGGTCCCACTCGAAAGGCTTCAATGTGCTGCAGACTTCAACAGACAATAGTGACAGAACTATTTGGAACCACGACCGACCACATGGTAACCATCCTTGCAAGCAAGTACTACAACAATTCATGGGGGAAAAATATTACAGTTCAGCACACCCTGTGAAACTCAGTAACTTGTGAATACTCATCTCGATAGTGATGAGGGTGGTCTATCAAGGTCGGCATAAATTGAGCCTGGTGAGAATGGTGTTTCTTTGGAAACTCTTCCAGAGAAGACGGAAGGAAAAGAGGAGAGAACTATCCGAGCTGTTATACAATACTGGGAGCATCACCGGTCCAGTTACAAGTTGCACGTTGCCACCGTGTGCGTATACAATCAACAAGTTGCGCATGCTGTGCAGGTTCAGGGGCTGGAGCAGCAGCCGAGCCTTGGGGGGCGTCGGCCTTGTACTCCTCCACAAGGGCTGTATCCGGTGTCCATTTGGGAGGGACGGATACCCGCACTCTTGTCAAGCGTGGCCGTTGCTGCGTCACATCTCCGCTTGAGGCCACTGTTTTAGCGATTCCATTGAAGTGGTAAACCTCAAACTGTCGCTTGCCAAACACCGTCGCGGAGTCCTTAAGGCCACCCTTGCCCTTGTCCACTTGCAGAAGCGCCTGCCATAGTTCATTCCATATTACGATGTCGTTGCTGCAAAAGTTGTTCAGCATATCCTGCGGCATTTCTATGTTAAGATCCAGTATAATCTGTTGCAGAGCCTCAGGGCTAATGAAGCCTCCCCCACCGCTCTGATCTTGCGCATCAAATGCCTGACGGATTCTCGTTTCGTGATCCTCAATTTCCGTCTCATCTTGCACCGAGGTATCCAGCGCAAACAGAATGCTGTAGTGCGAATCACTACCTATGACCCAAATCGGCCACTTCGGACATTTTAAGTTGCGTCCGACATGCAAGAGGTTAAGGGATTCAAAGAGTGTGAGAAAGCCAACTTCAACACTCGTGGATATCCCCTTCATACACACCCCACCCAAGTCCATGTTGTTGTCAAAGACGTTTGGAACGGCTTGCCCGCACAGAAGAAGATTCACAATTTCCTGCACTCGGCCCAAGCCCCGAGAACATGAGAATGAGCACCACGACGTGACGACGACGACGACAATAACAACATTGATAATGATAATAATGATAGCAAAAGCGATGTTTTGGTATAATACCTGAGAGGCGTGACCAAACGGAGTTGTCACGAGTGGCTGAACGGGATCATCCCTGTCTGAGTGAACCAAGTCCTGATATCAAACCCAAGGACAGCGGAGTCAAAAGCTAGGGAGGATCAATACACAGGAAATACTAACAAAACAGTTTCTGAAACAGTGCCAGTCAATAATTTTTAAGTTTCAACAATCCGATCAAAAAATAACATTGACAATGTTGCTGAAATTTCAGTATAGCTAACCCATTTGTAGCCAGAGAATGGTGGCTTATATTGAGCCACGAGAAACAATAAACTCTTCAAATGAGACACTTACAAGGCCTCTTGACAGGAGTAGCGAGAACAAAAGTAACAATGCCCCCCACGGACTTCTGAATGCAGGCAGCAAAGAATGAAGTTGCTGGTGAAGAGTAGACACAGATGTCACTGTAGACACTCTGATAACCCTGTGCAACTCCTTGCCAGAGTCCAGGTATATCCCTTCCAACGTCTTTGCAATGGCCTGAAAAAGCGATCAGTCATGTCGTTGAGAACGATGAACTTCCTTACACAATTAGACAGCCCACAAATTAACGTACGATTGTCTACGGAATCCAGAGATAGAATTGTACAACAAACATCTGAAATCTTTCACTGAGTCAGTTTGCAAACAAAACTGGAACCAATAAAGCTCTAATACTGTACAACCTCCACTGATAGCAATAGAAAAATAAACCGTCAAAGATTAAATCAGATTTACAGCAACTCTCACAAAAAACAATATGCTGCTGATTTTGCAGAACACTGCGATCAAATATGAGGGCAGAAGAAGGAAAGAATCCTCAAGGTTTAAAACGTTTGGTAATAAACCTCATCATGCTCTTGCTCATTGCTGCCATTGTCGCCATATATTTCAGGAATATCCAGCACAGCCAAGACAGCCTTCCGTTTTCCTCCAGCACGCCAAAGCGTTTCACCCATGGCCTGAACAAGAGCTCTGCCAGTCCAATGCATGGACAACAGGGAAGCATAATCAGCAAACTTCACAAATGAAAGTATTCTACAAACAAACTTCAAGAATGATTCATAACGTCCCATGCCAACAGAAAAAAGTACACATGAGGAATATCCGTACAGATGTCTACGTCAGAGAATGAGTTAATCATTCGAAATGGCTTGGGTTAACTAGGGTGGTACTACAAATTAAATGCAGACAGACTTTCAACTGCTAGTAAGTCAGAAGAAACAAAGTCATCTGTTACAGAGGACAAACATTAGCACTAAAGAAGCCTGGATATTATTCTATGGTCTTCCTGATAAATGCGGACATCTGCCTCCAAGCGACCAAACTATATCCTTGCATGTGGGATGCGTACATCTCAATCAAGCATACGTTACTCGTAGTCATTGTTCGCAACATGGTTGACACCCTACCGTGTTCTTTGTGCATCTGAGAATATCAGCTTAACGTCGGCTGCATCACTATTGCCCGTCTGAAGTGGCTTCAAAGGGGAGGATCGCAAGGCAGGTTTGGTTTTCATACCAGTATCCTTCTCATCTTCCGTTGCAAACAAGAGGTACTTCAAAACCAAAGCCTGGTAACATCATCCACGATATCAGTAACATCCTCCAGTCTACCAGCAGACAAGAATAAAAAGTACTCATACACCTCTGGACTAAATTGCTCCACATATCAATCCTCAAAACGAGCGGCCGACAACTTCAACACATATATGGCTACCCCACATGCGCAATGAGGGTCAACCCCTCTACCGAACACCAATGACCAAGACCATTCACATTCTTCACATAATGATAGCTAGACGGTCTTAATTCTTCAATTGTGGAAGCTTGACGATTTTCAATGACTCTCAGTTACGGGTCCTTGCTCAATTCAACCTGTGTTTAGTCCCTGAAGAAGATGAAATGTCAAGAAAAATGATAGTTGTCTCACCTGAATTGGGGCCAACACTCCACAAGGACCACCTTCCCGTTGCACAAGACCTAGAGACGTCTCCGGGTCAGGGCTGAACCTGCAAAATACCAACCCTTACAAACTTGAAAATCTTCATCATCATCATCGCACAAACCATATAATGTTCACAAAAGAAGAAAGAGCATCTGGCTTCTTCAATTTCCATGAACTAGGCATAGCAACGACCCAGAACAAGCTTTTTAAAATAAAAACCGAACCACTTCTATGATACAAAATTGCAAAATCAATAAGCTCGGAACATGACGCAATAACAGTCGCAACTTTGGAAGTAAATCTACTTTCACCATCCTGTATCTTGTTAATAGACAAAAACCCTGAACAAAAGAATATGTGAAAATCCACTTCCAATACTGCAAGCCTTAATCACATTTTAGCATCATTAATAATTAATAATGATGAGTTCATTCCCTAAATTTAAAGAACAAACATGGGCGTTCTCAAATTTCGCTTCATGAAAGGTGGGAAGAGAGGGCATCAAACCTAAAGCCTTGGTGACACCATTGACAGAGGACATCCTTGGAGACCTTGGTACCAAAAACTAGCAAGTACAACTGCTCCGCCAGGCGCAGCGGAAGCTGTTGTTGCTCATCCTCCACTCTCCTCTTTCCTCGGTTCGTCTTCTCAGCAGTAGCATCCCGTAACGGGGCAAGGCCTTCAGATCGATCCGTGAGCTTAGTCGGGGTTCTGAGCTTGGTAAGCGGTATGGCGTCGACCTGTACGGAGGAAGACGGGTCCAAGGTTCCAAGTGCAGACACTCTCCGTTGTTCCGCCGCAGCAGCTCGAAGCTCTCGCTGTAGTCGCCGGTCCATAGCTTCCGGCGATTCAGTGCTCCCTGCGACATCCCGTGGTTTGCTCCGCTTCGCATCGGGAGCAGGCTGCAAACTCATCCGGAACGCCAGCTTGAGCTCCTCATCGTCATGCTCCCCCATGGCCAACACGGGATCCTCCGCGGTATCTATTCTGAAGAATTTTAAAATGTGGAATGCTAAGATCCAGCAACTTGGGCTCCACTCAGCATAGAGCCGAGATTAAAATTTCCAAATGCAAACCCTACACCACCATAAAATCAAAAAATCAAAAAATATCACAAACCCCATGTGCTCATCCCGGATTGCCCATTCCCATTGTCACACTCAAACCCTCCGCCAGTGAACATGCCTGCTCCTCCTGTTCCCCAAATTGTCCAGTTCACCACCTCCGATGCATCAAGTCCCACGACCTGGCGAAGAAACCAAACCTTAAGCGACCATGCCCGAACTCTGCACACCAACAATAATGCCACTCTCCAAACCCTAACACACGCTCTTCCACACCCCAACAAAGGCGCCCACGGCGTGACCGGCGCGACCAGTCCCCTACAGAGCGAGGGCAAAATTCACAGCAAGCATTGATCCCGTTGCTATCCACGAATCCGAGCCCTCAATCGAAAGAACTATCAATTCAAAAACCCTAACTTGAATGATGCGAGGGACTGATCGAGCAAGAGAGAGAGAGACAGTGAGTGTGGAAATATTTAATGAGACCGTTCTGGAAGCTCGCAACGGACAGGCACTCGCAGTTGCGGGATGAGGGTTTCGGTAAGTTAGCAGAGAGAGTCGGCACTCCACGTCGGAATATGTAGGGTTTCACCAATCAGTGGGCCCCGACATGGTGCCAGCTCGGCGTATTCGACATGCCAGATGTTCATTACGGATCCGCTAACAATTGGGAAAATACCGTATCTCGAGTACAAAACATATGGAGTAGGCCACAGTAGCCCAAGGCTTCGTCAGGGATTCAGTCCGAACTTCGGACCAAAAGATTCACAGTCGTGAAGCCTGAGGTCTGTCAGACTGGGGCACACGCTGTTGTGATCATGCTCTGGCCGAGGAGCTGCAAAGACAGTGATTAAGTTTAGTGATTAAGTTAGCAGCATGCTCGATATCAAAGGCGCGAGGCCGGGCAGCTGTGTCCCCGCCACTGGTAAGGAAACCCAAGTCAAGCAACACTTCAGTTCGATTCAAGTTAGTTGCCCAGCTAGCCAGGTCCTGTGCTGATGCTTTTGCTCTCTCCATGCCACGGCGGAAAGACGACGTTTTCTGCCATCTTTTGACCTCCGCAATCGCTACCTTTGCCCTGGAAAGATCCCCAATTCATCATAGGGTTTGGTGTTTTAGTTGAGCGACTTGCCTCCGTCGCCAAATTCTAACGCCCCCTCTGCTCCTCTCTGCTGTTGTAGTAAGAGCACCTGCCATGCTTGGTACGTGCTCTGCTCTGTTCTGGGGATTCCGGCCTGTTTAGCTCACACGTTGAATATCTAGTACGATTCTAAATTCGATGTTTATTAGGTTTCACCGCGAAGTTGGATATTTGAATATTGCTGGGTGATGTATGTCAGCAGAGCATCCAGTCGTCTCGTATTTCGGATGTTGAATCTCTAGTTTGATTGCTCTTTTGGTTATGGACAATTTTACAGGGTTAGTAAGTCGTGAATTTAACCATTTTGGTTCTTCGCGTTTCCTCCATTTCCGACTATAAGAATAGAGTTCCAGCATTTTGTAACCCTCTAGAGTACCGAATCTTCACTTGCAACAGTACGAATTTAGAGAGATTTGAACTTACTCTGAAAGTGAAGCTTATAGAAAAACAATCTCGTCACCATTGTTGGGCGAGTCAGTAAGTCAGTAATGTCACCAACTGCATCCGTGGGGTCTCTTGGGTAAAGAAGAATGTGATCTGGTCCGAAGCTGTCCAACATAGACAGAGCTTGGGGTGTAGTCGATATGTTACTAACAGAATAGAATATCGGCAGAGTCTTTCCTAAATTTGACTCCTGTAGTAGTAGAGCCTGCGCAGAGGAGTTTCTGCTTGTAATCGAGCATTCTAGGGTTCAGGATGTGGGACATTCCTGCATATTGATTGAAAACCCGATCGATGGTCCTCTAGCGACTTGAATTTCTGAGCTGTTAGCACACCCAAGTGTAATGCATGCGTGCCTGCCTGGAGTTCGCTTGGGGATCTCAAACACTCACTTGCTGCTGCCGCTGGGATCTTCGGCCGATTTGTCACCACTAGTGAGTGGTTCGAGTGGTCAGTAAAAATTTGGAACTTGCCCGAGTTTGGGAATCAACCGTGCCTGGAAGTTAATTAATGCGGGTGTTTTCTCCCACCACTAAGAATGTTTATGTGTATGTCGTACTATTTCAGACTTTTGATCTCCACTCTTCTTGCGGGTTGTCTGCATTCCATACGCTGCTGATCAATTTGAATGGTTGTGCGACAGAGTCGCGGTTTGTAAACACTCCATAATGCTCTTGTAGTACTGCGCATGGTGACCTACACGTCTGACTCGTCGTTTGCTCCCTCTTGTAGACGTGATCCAGCATTGGGAACCTCCAAGAGTGCTTGCAAAGGTCGTCATCCGAGGATGCTCGCTCTTGTTTGACATGTGAAGAGTCAAAGATTTGCCCGTTGAGCAAGTTGCCTGCTCAATTACTCAACAGCGTTCAGTGTTCATGTTCCAAGTATGACATCCATCCCTCCCCCAGCATGTTTGTGATTCCATTTTCCTGAGATGCCTCGATTACTTTTTCAAATCCTGGATTTTAGATTTCAATACGTGCGGGCACTGAGAATAATTTATGTGGCAGGATGAAACTATTCTGGGGCCTGACGCTCTCTCTGTTCCTCATCAATCTAGCAGCCGTTCTCGAGAAGGCGGATGAATCCATCCTCCCTGCAGTGTACAAAGAAGTTTCGGAAGCCTTTCAGGCCAGTCCTTCTGAATTGGGCACCCTCACCTTCATCCGCACCCTGGTGCAAGCTCTATGCTCTCCTCTTGCAGGCATCTTGGCCATGCGCTATTACCGCCCTTCGGTGATAGGACTGGGGACTCTCTTTTGGGCCATTTCCACCGCCGCTGTCGCCTTGTCCTTGACTTTCACACAATGCGCATTCTCGCGGGCCTTGAATGGAATGGGGCTCGCCATTGTGGTGCCTGCTCTGCAGTCCTTCATTGCAGATAGTTACACTGAGTCGGGAAGAGGGGTAGCTTTTGGTTGGCTGAACCTTGTGGGCAGTGTGGGAGGCATCGCCGGCAGCACCACTGCCACGGTCATGGCCGGTTATGGTAGCATTTGGGGCATGGCTGGTTGGCGCGTTGCATTTCTCCTTGTTGCCGGTGTGAGTTCTGTTATTGGCTGGCTGGTGCACGTTTTTGTTACGGATCCCCGGGACAATTCGAACAGACACAGGAGCGTGGACGGGTGAGTGCAGATCATTTCCTTGAAGACATTATTATACAGCATTTTTCCTTTGATTTTTAGCAGGTTTTTCTCTCTGGGAAAAGTTGAAAATCTAGGTCACAAAGTGTTGTTACCAGTTCTGAAGAGTCTGGATTACTTTGTCATGAGCTCATGTTGCCCAGTTGAGGCGAAACTCAACGTTACGGTTTTCGTTCATGGAGTGCTGGTAAGTTGGGAGTCTGATTCTAAATTATTTGCAGACGCGTGATGTCTAGATTCAAGACGGAAGAGAAAGTGGTCAAGAGCATTCACAGTGCGTGGCTTGATTCTTGGATTGCCATTAAATCAGTGATGAAAGTACGAACCTTTCAGATCATCGTAATGCAAGGGCTCGTGGGCTCTTTGCCATGGATGGCTATGGTCTTCTTCACAATGTGGCTGGAGCTTATTGGTGAGACACTCCACCTGTCCGCTTCTCGCAAATAAATATACACCCTTGTCATGCACTGGGCAAGGTGTCGACTGATTTATTTTTATATACAGCATTGGAAATGTACTGATCTGAGTCCTTGTGGGCGGGCTATCTCAGGGTTCGGACACAAAGCTGCAGCCAGCCTGATGAGCATCTTCTCCGCCGGCTGTGCCATTGGGGCTGTTTCTGGAGGCTGGTTAGGAGACCGAGCCGAGCAAAAGTTTCCCGGAAAAGGCCGCATTATGTGTGCCCAGTTCTCCTCTTTCATGGGCATTCCCTGCTCCTTGGTTCTGCTCCATGTCCTCCCGCAAGACTCTGACAGATGGGGCTTGTTTGCATCCATGTTTGTGTTCATGGGGTTAACGATCAGTTGGTGTCAGGCGTGTGCCAATAATCCCATGTTTGCGGATGTGGTCCCCGAGCAGCAAAGAACAGTAATTTATTCCTTTGACCGGGCATTTGAAGGAGGGTTTGGAGCCCTGGCGGCGCCTCTGGTGGGGATTCTGGCGGAGAGAGTGTATGGCTACAGGGCCCATATGGTGATTCCCAAGAATGGCTCCCCGGCGGAAGCCCTGGCGCTTTCTCGAGGCCTGTTTGCGGTGATGGCCATACCCTTTGGTCTCTGCTGCTTGTGTTATACTCCGCTTTATTTTACTTACAGCAAAGATAGAGAGGAAGCTCGGGCTCACAACACGAAACATGCCTACAACCCCATTTGGGATGAAGAGTCGTCGTTGAGGTAATCGTCAATTTGAATTCTTTGGATCAGGCAGGGGTTGCTCGTCTCGTCATAGGCTAATTAGACGGAGCTTACTGCTGAGAATGCTTACCTTGTGCTCAAATGCACTCAAATAGATGCTCGGTTCAATTCGTTGTTTTCACTCATTTAGCTTGCACTGCCTTTATGTAAGTTTTCTGTCCAGGACTTTGTTCTTAAGCTGTACGAAGTACACTGACATTCAAAGATTGAAGACGATTAAGAAAACACTCAAATGGTTGTTGAATTTGGAACTTGAGGAATTAAGTAAACAGTTTTGCTCAGCACTAAAATATTCAATTGGTAAATCAAAACAAAGCGTGCAATTACAAAACCTGTGAGCAAATGAGAATCAAGAACTAAAAGCAACTTAATTTGCCACGAGAATAACATTAACATATTTTAACAAAGGAAGAAAGAACCGCTCTAATACACTGTTGTGAAGAAACAGGAGAATGCTCAACCCTAAATCCCTATCAACACTTCTGCATTTCTATTCTATGACAGTTAGGAATTTCGTTATTGGAGAAGACACAAAAGCCACTGCGATTATTCCTGCATTTGCGAAGACCTGCCTCTCCTTGCTTATTGCATTGACTGAAATAACCACAATAGATCCTACTCCTGAATCCTCGTTATGTGAAATTGAAGAGGATTAATTGCCTTAATTTTCATCAGCAAAAGGATTTAGGCTTACGACTCCTCTCATGACCACAATCTGCCCAGCGATTATTCCCGCATTTGCAGACACCTACCTCTCCGTGATTGACCTAAATGTTTTATGTTTCTTCATACCGGATTCGAAACTAAACACCGGATCCAGAGAATTCAACATCAAAACCACAAATGGCACTCCCAATTGACAAAACGGACACCCGACAGAGACAAATCTTAACCAGAAGACGGCCTATTCTACACCAAAAACATGCGAGAAATGCAGCAAACGAACCTTATCATTGGCGTAAGTGACAAAGTGATGTGTAGACCCTGAGAAAGTATTACGATGGAGGTTCGTTGATGCGGTCTGAAAACTTCGGCTTATGCAAAACCTAGACAAATGGCAATTTTATGAAGAAGCGTAATACCTTTAAATCTTCAGCCGTTACCACCGCAAGCTATGCGTGCAGCTCGTACCCCGCAAGCTCTCCAGCGACCGGGCTCTCTAGCAACGACGGCGGTGAAGTCGGCAGCAGAGGGGAGGGGTGAAACTAGGGAGCGCAAGATGAAAATTTCGCTCACGAAATCGTCACACCCGCATTCTCTGAAAATTGAGAATGGGGTCAAGGTGTGACTACCCGTATTCTCAATTGTAATTTCATTGCCAGTACATTTTGAAAAAAACTGTTTTGTAACTGCCCAATTATGTACTGTAGTACCTCTTCAATTTCAACAACAAGACGTGTGGACCCTAGAGAATCACCTACAAAATCATGTATTGAAAAAAATTGGATCTATTACAAAGATTAATTTTTTTTTATTAATGATCTTTATCTCTAAAACATTCAAAAAATTTATATAGGTGCAATAATAGAGGCTCTTTTTAGACTATTTATAATGAACAACATCAACTTTGTTAAAGTGGTGGCACTCCATGCACCATTTTGAGATGGAGAGGACTTTAAACCCTGAAATTTTCTAGATTTTATCATGATTTTTACATTTCTTTCACAACATTGGGCATGATTGAGCCAAGATATATTCAGTCGCAAACCTCCATGCGAACTCAACAACTATATTCAAAATCGCACACAGACATGCCTTTCCTGCGTTTTGAAACTCCCACGCAAAATCCGCACCTGAGTTTCTCCACCTCCGTCAACCAGAGAAGACAATTCTCACAAACTGCTTAACTTATGATTTGTCACCACTAAGCCACTGCAATTCCTCCCTCCTCTATCATCAACCAAAATTCAGCTCACTCTACCAATCTGCTTTCCAACCCAAAACGACCACATGTAACCAACAAAGTTTACTACATCCTTCTCAAACAGCTAGCATAAGTAACGCCAAATCCAGTGTCCGAGGCAAACATGTCAGTGTTCCATTTGATAATCACAGAAGGATTACAACCTTTCTCCTCGTTCAAAGTCCTTAGATCAACAGAAAGGCACTGAATTAGACATTCTTGTTTGAATAAGAGGACTTGGCATTATACTTTTGAGCCACGAGAATTCATCTAGGAAAAATTCATCATGTAATTACTAATCATCATTAGCAAAATCCTTTTAATTCAGGTAGGACTGTAAATAATCTACAAATGGATTGATAGCAAAGACCATCAGTAATTAAGGCTCAATGTTTACGACTTGGTTGGGGGCCTGGAGATGATCACATAGAAGTGGAATTAATCTTCATCTTTTGTGTTGAGCACCTGTAATCGTTTCCAAATCCAAGCAGTAGATAAGTAAATGGCACAAACTTCGTTGCACAAATGAATAACATTCATGAGAACCAGTTAAAAACACCGTTTGGAAACTAGAATCAGGATTATGGATCCCAAGTCTTACGATCTTAACATAAACTTGCTGTGAACTTCATTCAGGAAGAAATAAGTACTGGCATAAAAAAGAAGGCAATGGACTAACAAGCTTTAACAATGACTTGACATTGCAAAATCTTAAAGCCATGTTTACAAAATGTGGATTCAAACTGTTGTAGTTTCCTTTTTACCTCATGAAAACCATACGTCCTCTCCACACCTAAATCATGGTATGAGGAGAATTCAATAAAAGAGCTGCCAATACCTGACGAACTACATTCACTGGAATGGAGAACGTCGAGTTGACACAGAACAGGGTAGCAACAGGTTCTCTGGGGAATTAGTTATCTGATAGAGGAGCAATTTACACAGTATCACCTCCTTTGAAGGCTATGAAGATTTCTTTGCAGTCGTGGCGATGGATCGGTGTACCAAACCCAAGTCCAACAGTCTCCACCCACGCTTCCACCTGAAAAAAAACGCACAAGGGACTCAACAAACTAGGAATTCAAATGATCATGACATGAAATTTTGGGTGCCCATTTTGTTGCAACATTAAAGAGGTCTCGATGGAATGAAGTTCTATAACATGTTGCTTCTCCAATGACTCATAAGAGTCTTCATCACC
Source organism: Pseudoscleropodium purum (assembly GCA_963969395.1). Lineage (NCBI taxonomy): Eukaryota > Viridiplantae > Streptophyta > Bryopsida > Hypnales > Brachytheciaceae > Pseudoscleropodium > Pseudoscleropodium purum. The sequence goes on from OZ017797.1 coordinate 14,293,607, forward strand.
CATTTGCATCATTCTAAACCATTTGTTTAACTCTAAAATGCCCAAGGACCCAATTGGAAAAACAACGACCAATTCAATTAGATTCTGAAAAAGTAATGACTCCAATGGGGCGAAATTCAATATCACCACAAGGACATTGTATGATTTGGTCAAACAAAATTAAAATATAGATGAAAGAAAGTTCCCATCTAACCTATTCAAAATGCTTTAAGAAATAGAATTACCTCTTGTTGGCGTCTTGAACAGCTCCAGCAAGTGTGATATGAGCTATCCCGGGAATTGCATTGTATTGCTTCAGATTCTTCACCTCTTTCACAACATATGACTCTGATTCACAACCTCCCCAAGAAACGATCAATCAATACCTTTGAACCACCCCACTTGTTTGCGAGCCTCTCCAGTTATGATGCCGAGATACTGATTGATGTTAAACCAAGTACCCCATTTAATATAAAACAAAAAACCAACAAATTTCTGTATGCTACGCTATTTCAGTGGCACTTCAATCATGAAAGACACAAAATAGAATGAACAGTGCAGTTTCCAAATTCTTCACACGATTGTCTTGCAACTCCCTAAAACGCTTCCTCTCCAAATGAAAAACCAAGATCAAAAACTGATATACAGCTAGCATACCAGCATGACATTTTAGGGTTTTGGAATTAATTCAAACAATCTTAGCGTTTGGGCATCAATTGTGTAATTACTCATATCAACATTAACTATTTGTCGATCAAAGTTCAAATTCGTTATGTAGTCAAAACCTCTATACGGCATCACATTCATTGCAATATTATGAATCGCAAAATAGTTTTAATTTCCCCTTGCTAGCACAATTTCCTGAGAGCTAATTCATGTAAAAATGTCAAATTAAATAAATAAAAATTCACAATTCCAAGCAATATACCAATCAAACCCAGCTTTTAGGCTATCCAAGTACTCACCCACATCCATATTGATTGAGTGAAAATTCCAGAAAGCCAAAGGGGAAGAGAAAGCGATCGCTTACCAGGAAGGGAGAAGGAACAGATTGCGATGAGGCTGAAATTTCAGAAGGGTGGAGGTGAAGCTGCAGAGGCACGGCAGTCGACCACACTTGTTTGCGAGTCTCTCCCACTTATGACGCTGAAATCGACCTCCTCCAAAACCTTCTTCTGCTTCTGCTTCCCTCCACGCGCCATCTCTCGCAATTTTCAACACACAGCCACTCGAAATCAGAGATCGAAGGTCGTGAAAACGACGATGGCGGAGATTGAGTGCCGGAGGGAAGGACCAGATTGCAAAACTTGCAATCACAGCTAGCAACGAACACCGCCTCCGATGACATGGATCTTGGGAGAACGCCGAAGTTCCCTACATTGGGAGCATATTCGTCTTCTGGAGGTCCCATAAAAATTAATTGTTTTTTAAGAAATCGTAAATTATTCAGGAAATTATATTGATAATTGCCAAAAATCTTGAAAATTGACAATACTGATTGCTGAAATCAATGGAAATATGTGAGTTTCTAAGCCAAAATCATTAAGAATTAAATGACCAACTGAAGTTTGTTTGTTTTTTAGAATACCCAATGTTAGTTTGAAGGTTCAATGTATAGTCTTGAAGATCATATACCATCAAGATATTTTATGATAATAAACTTTCAGAATTTCTTCATTGAAACTAAGTGGTAGTAGAAGCTAGAGAGGTTGCTTTTGTAATAAAATTCATTGTCTCTTACGAACCTTCACAGGATATGGGATAATTTGAAGATGAGAGCTTGACCTCTCATTGTCAAAAAGTAGTAATTATGTTCAAAGTAGAATTTTAAACCTCATTTTTGCATAGTGAAATAACACTTTTCAAAAAAACTTTAAACTAAGAAAAGTTGAGAAGTAAATCTAACTTTCATCTTCAAAAATCTATTTGTGATTATGAACCTCCAAACAAAAGTTATGGACAAAATTCAAAGGGGATGTTTGAAAATGTCAAAGAAAATGTTCCTTCCAACTCCCTGAAATTTGTTCATAATTTTTTATTGGAGGATCAAAATCTCAAAAAGATTTTTGGAAATGAAAGCTATCTTCATTTTCCACATTAACTTAGCTCAATTTTTTCTTAAAATTATTCTACTATGCCTAAATGAGGTCTCAAATTCTACTTTGAACACATTTCCTATTTTTGACTTCACTATGAGCAGTTGAGCTCCTACTTATCCTAACTATTTACAAATCCCACATGGATTATTTTACCTCTTACTATCCAATTTGTATAAATAGCTTGTCTTCCTTAAGTCAGTACATGTTAAAAATTGCTTTTATAGCTACATGTTGAATATATTATTAATTCAATATTTAGAATGATGAAAATTATAGTAACTATTTGATTTTTGTTGAAGTCATAAAGTTAAATTTTGATATATATGTGGCAATGGGTGCCAAAATTAAAGAAGTTACTATAGTGTTAGAAGAAGCCTCGGAGTTTCTTGAATTCAAGAAATTTGGGCTACTTAAAGAGAATTTTGTACTAAAGAAATGACACATTATTAAGATCATATTGGAGGGATATTTGGATGAATGAAAAAATAATTGGATAGAAAATTTTGTACTAGAATTTTGTGATTTTCACTAGATTTTGTAAAGTTTATTATATAATGTTTTTTATTATGTTGATATCTTATATTTTATCATCCCTCCATCTTGATTTAAGTATTTAATTGGGGAGAGTCCTAAATTAAGTGTTTGATGTGCCTTGCATATCTTCATGAGCACATAGAATAATGCTTGCATTATAATAGAGGCAAGTAGGTAATTTTGTAGCTCATTCTAGTTGTTTTTCTCTATAGTTGTATATTTGGAAGCACTTTTTCTACTTTTTATAGTTGTGTAGTTCTAGCATTTTGAAGATGATTCTATTTCAAAGATGTAGAAAATTCTAAATCCTAAACCATAAAGAAGTTTAGAACTATCCCCCTAATATTTGAAAAATTAGTGTTTTTTTCTAAAAAAAATTTAAAAAAAAATTTCATTTGCTTTTTTTGGAATGGCATACTTTGTTCATATGAAGGGAGTATAATTTATACTTCTTCCTTTTGAAGTCATTTTAGAAGGAATTCTTTCTGAAGCAGAAAATTTATCTTTATGAATTAAAACATATATATGGAATATAAATTTTGTTATACATGTAGATGAATGTTTTGAAAACCTTTACTTTAGGAATTTTAAGAAATATCTCAAAAATCTACTTACATAAAAGTGGATGAAAAAATATGTTTCAATGTGTATAGGGGTGTATTTGCGTTTATTTTGTTGTTCAAAGTTTGAACACATATTAATCTATAATAGAGGAAAATTTTGTGAATGGCACAATGTGAACATTAAGGATGTTCTAAATATAGATCTAAATGTCACTAAGTTACACAAATCTTAACTATGTAATATTCTAGTGAACATGTTGTAGATGTGAATAAAATTTAGAGTCATTTGACCCCATGGATTGCAAGATTATAATGTTTTAGTGTTGAAAAAAGATGCTGAAATTTTTTTAGCAACACACTTGGAGGTGAAATTTGATTTCTACTCCTATTCAAATGAAAAAACTTGAAACTAGAAAGTGATTCAAAACCAATATAAAAACACATTGGTAAAAAAAATATCATTCAATTAACTCAATGTGTTTGCAAAATGGTTTTTAAATCTCAAGAGATAACAAGAAAAGTTGCAAAAAACACATGTGAGGTTGAGCTTCCTTCTACTAAAATGCTTTTTAGTCACTCATAACTTCTTGGATTGATATGAAATTTTAGCCATACAAACTAGACTAGTATATGCAACTCTTTTATTTTTTTAATTGTAAACAGACACTATATGGAGAAGAAACAAGTCGCCAAAGTTCACAATAATCCAAAAATGTCAGGGCTTTGAACTTCAAATTGCTCCCAAACATTCAAAGAAACTTAGATTGACATGAATAACTAGACTAAAAGGGAAAAATAACCCAACAAATTTTATTGAAAACGAGAATTACATGAAGGAGATACAACCTCTCAAAGTTGCAACCATCAAATGTAGTTTGGTGAACTTAAATTAAACCTGTGAACTTTGATTGGCTTCCAATTCTTCAATAAATCTTGTATCAATCTGAAAATCTTAACACACAAACTAGAAAAGAAAGCTCAAATTTTCCAACAAGTTTTATTGAATTTAGGCATCAGATGCAAAAGTTACATCACTTTGAATTGGACATGAAACTATGTGAGGAGACTTTTGGTCCCCTTTGACGACGAGAGGTTAATCATATCAATTAGAATATTGAAGCTCTTTCCTTGGAATGACTCATGCATTTAGCTCCCAAGTGCAAAAAAAACCTGCTGAAATTAATGCCATGCTGAAATGACTCACAATTCATGCGTTTCTTCGACTCCATGTGCCCAATCGGCTCCAGGACCCTTCCAAGCGTGCCCTGTAGTCTCGTATAGATCGATCGATCTCTAGTACGTGAAATGTGAAGCAGCAGTGTGTGTCATTTACATTCTTGCCCTCGCCTGCCTGAGTTTTCAGCAACAGGCATTTGCACGCTCTGCAGGTAACTTATATGGTCTTAACAGAGGCTGGCCAAGATGCTCAAGCATGTGACTTCTAGTGTTTGAATGGCTGGGGCTAGCATGTGCTGAGTTGCAAGGTCTGTGGATGAACTCAGTGTCAATCTTTTGAAGCGAGACAGTCGGTGCAGCATGCCCAAATGTGTGATTTCTTAAGACATGCTCATCTCTTGTCCTAATACAATAGCTAGACATTAGAATTATCCTGATTTTCTTCTTCTAATTGTCCATCAGAAGCGGATACTTCTGGAGCCCAGTATACATTTTGAATCTATGAGGGATTCATTCTGAAACCCTGTTTAGAATATGTAGAGATGAACTTAGATCGACTTATAGAGTTCCAAATTTGTACTGGTACTTTGGAATTAGTCGAGCACGCTTTGAAATCAGACTGGTACTTGGACTCTTCACCTTCAAAGTACTATTTATGTTCCATTCGCAATTCCAATACACTTCAATGTGTCAATGTCACATTACGATCATGCGTTCCCAGGAATGTGGATAATATAATCAACTGCGCACATCCACTTCACTACTATCTCTATGAAATTAGTACTGTCCCTGAGTTCTTTGGAGTCCATATATAAATGTTGAGCTCAATCGAGAGTGGGTCTGTTTGTGTCTCACACACAAGTGAAAATTGAAGTCCTCAATCATAGAACAGATGCAGACAGAAATTAGTTACATGCGATCCGGTTCATTTTCTCAAATCGCCAATTCATTTAAACGATGTTTCATTAAAATGGCGGTATTCCACAACTTGGTACTTTTAGGTTCAGAACGTGCGGTCTGAACTGTATACCTGTCCTAGATTTCAGGGTTTCAGGGTATGAAATCTATACCAGTCTTAGAAAATTAATGGCGGAAAAATGGCGCCATATTAATGAAATATCTGTTATTTCCAGTAAAACGAGTAAGGAATAACTTATTAATAATTGAGAGCTGCTCAGGTTAATGGTCGGTGGGGTTGAAAAATTTGCATGGACACCCCTCAGTAATTTCAAAGTGAATGCATATTGAAATTTAAAAGAAAATAGAAATAGCATGCATCGGAATCGATAGACAACCGTTGTAAACTTATAAAAATATAGAGACACAACTAATTGTTACTAATGACCATAACATTCTGGAGCAGTTACGAGCACCCAGCCTTAAGTTTTTCACTGTTGTTGCATTGTGATTGCTAGTAATCTTCGCACTTGCTAGCTGTCATTCTGAAACTCAAGATGTTCGACGATGTGTGGGTAATCAATATCAAAAAATCTGACACCCGATGGAACACCATGAACACCATTGATTTCGGAGCTTAGACCAAGGTATATATATTCTCAGATCCTTCCACGAATGATACGAGGCAGAACATGCACAAACGCAATGCCTGCAGACTCTGCAACTTAATTTGAGATTTTCTTTCAGAGATTGATCTAGCTCATGAGCAAAATTCATACATGAATAGATATTGATCGACAGTGCACGTAGTCGATGTCTCAATGCAAGTTCTGCAATCCCCCTAAGAGCATGGACCCATTCTGAAAACCTCGTCAATTGAGTCTAGATCGTCGATTGATCGATCGAATCCCACGATTGCCTACACAATCTTGAAAGCTAGCGCCACTGTCAAGCGAGAACGGTTGTGGCGATTGGGGCAACGTGCATGGAGCACTGACTGATTATCTAGCTAGGTTACATTATGATAGAAATCTCGAAGCGCAAGCAAGCAATGAAGAGCATATACTGTACGGTATGTCTCGCTCGCTCGGGCTTGCTAGTTAGTTTTGATCCGTAAGATCGAACGACTCACAATCTTGATGAAGAGTACGTGGCCCAACCGTTGGTCACCCCTCCCACGCGGATGTACCCCAATTGCTGTTGACTGGCGTATCCTATTGCGTAAGCATTCGTATCTGACATAAACTAGATACCGTGCACACACAGTCGAATTCCATAAACATCTGCGTAGACATCTGCGTCAGTGATACCCCTCCTATACATAGAAACAACCGTTCTCGGAGGCAGTGAATTAGCATACTTTTGAATTTTATAAATTAAAAAATTCCTGAATTTTTCCCTGACTTTGCCCCCCCCACTGGCCCACTCTTATAGTTGCATGTATCTTCAAGGGACACAAGGCAGGCCATCATAACATTGTAGCCTTCAAAATCAAAGAGTACAGGCCATCATAGGCCATTCGTGGTCATAACATTGTTTAAGGGTTAAGATCCCACAATGGATTCCGATGAGTCTGCATAAGTGACACTTGTGTTACATACCTCTGCTAATTTAACCCCTAAATGCCTATAGTGCATTTTTTTTTTTGGCAATATAGCAATTTTGAGCAGCTCACTATAAATGGAGTTTTTATTTTTTATTTTTTGAAATTTTAACACAACATGTGCCCAAGGAGTAGCTTTAAGGCCCAACAATTTTCATAACTTTTGACTATACAATAAAAAAGTTATTGTATGATTTATACTTTTCATTGCTTGACACACAACTTGGATAGCAAAAAAGAACTTCTTTAAAAATCACTTTTAAAAAAAATTCAAATTTGAAATTGGTTCTCTATATTTATATATACTTGGAAAGCTTTGAATCATTCCATTTTGATCAATGACTCAAAAGTTATGAGGAATTTTAGTTTGTGGGAGTTTGTAGGTCGTTATTGAATTTCTACTCTAAAACAAACTTTGAAGTCCTTTATTTAACTTCATTTCCAATATTTTGGAACAAAAATAAAAACTTTAAGTGTAAATTGTTTACAACAACATTACAATCATTGGGAATTTGGGATTGGCACTTTACAATTCCATAAATAAATTGCTAACAATTTAATATTTTGAATCATTATTTACTTCTTTCTACTTATTGGCTTTACCTATATATTGTACAATTTCAAATGATCTAAAAATTTTCAAACATGTAGCCAACTTGACTTGAAGAATGAATTTCAAGAGTAACTACCATTGTGAATGTTTTTCCATACAAATGTGACCTTATGAAGTATAGCTGCTTGATTTTTGTAGGTTCAAAAGAAGGATTTTTGTCACTTCAAATGCTAATATCTTGCAATCTACAAGGTAAAAAATTTTGAAATTTGTTCCACATATTTTCTAACTAAAATACTACAAGATCCCATGGTTCTATGTGTCCAAAGATGTTTTTACTAAAATTTGATACTTGTATTAGAAATGGCAATATTGGAATGTTTTTGGTGAAAACATAGTCAAAATCATTTAGGAATTAAGTGAGACCCTTTTCTAAATTTTTATTTAAATATTAGTGGGCATAGTCACATCATAGCTCAATTGTAGCAATGACATTTTGATACAATTTGTCAAGGCATTTTTATTTTACTTTTATAAAAAGTGTTGAGATGCCAACAACTTAAATTTGGTGAAGTAGTGTATTTCTATGTTCATCCATCTTTGGGACCAAAAAACACACAAATAAAGCACGTGCAAGTACTTTCACATCCAAAATTGGCAAATTCATCCATATTTCATCTATGGTTTGAATAGAAATGAAAAATTGGAAAAATATACTACTTTTCTTTGGCAATTTTTAAATTAAATAAATTAAAAAGTATAGAAAGAGAAATGGCATAGTATTAGCTCTATAATGCCCAAAACAAAAAGACTAGTTCTATCCAAGGATTTCCTTAAAGTTATTTTTTCAAATTCTTGTACTAATATTTTTTTTAAATCTTAGGATGTCCTTAACTATATCTTTATAGAGGTTATGACTGACATCAATTGTTGGGGGAACAATACTTGCCACAAGGATCACAATACTTACTAGTATAATTCTAGAGGGACAAAGTCTAACTATAGGATCAAAACTTTTAGTGGGTGCAAAATTTTGCCCCCCAAATTTTTTTTGTCTAAACATACAAGAAACACACAATGGCAATCAAAGTTAACAAATTTGGAGAGTTAACCATTAAAGGTCTGTTGAAGACCATACATACTATCATATATTTTACTCTTAGAATATAAAGAATGTACTCAAATTATGGCAAGATATCACCCATCATATTGAAAATTTGACAATTAACATCCTTCATTTCAAAGTCATTTTTACTTCTAAAGTCCCTAGGCCTTTTTTCCAACAATAACCACTTAAAAACTACCACTTCTATTGCAAAGAAAAAAAATTGCCTATTTAATTGTAGGATCTTCCAATAGATTGGTTTCAAGAAGAATGTGAAGAAGAAATTTTAGAAACTTTAACTACATCAATTGCAAAATATTTTTATTTCAATTGAAAGAGAAAAATTAGGTACCTTGTATTGATTCAACCAAATTTTTCAACTATGACTCTTTTTAACTTAAGATTTTTGCACTAATCATTTCTAGTTTTTTTTATGTTGAAGAATTGAGCTAAGAATATACAAATTTTTCTTAAAACACTTAACTTTCACTCATTAAAAATTTATTAAGTAGAAGTAGGTTCAAGATTGAAAAGAAAACTAAACTATTAATAGGTTTAAGATGGAATTAAAACAAACTTATCTCAATAGTGAGATTTTTTTAGTAAGAGTTCTCAACCTTGTGAATCTTTTATTTTGAAAAATTGTGAAAATTGAGTTCAGAAATGCATCATATAAGTTAATTTTTTAAAAGATGCTCTAATTGCCTCCAAAACAAGACCATTTGTAACTTTCATATTATTAGTCCAAAACTCCAAATGGGATGAATAAAAGCTTTCCATAAAGATAAAAATATAATCCATGAGAAAAAAAATTTGTAAGTGTTTGTGGGATTTTTTTCCTACCCTAAGACTAAAATCTGGACTTATTGTGCCGTACATTTTGCTCTCAAGTACCAATTGAAATAAAAATTATATTTCCAAAAATCTAATGTATTTTATTATTTTTATAAAAGGTTTTAGAAAATCACAAAAAATATTGAAGCCATATGAGCCTACCCAAAGTCTAATTTGTCTCCCAAAAGGACAATGGGATCTTAGTAGTTGATAGATTTAAACCTTATTGTGTTCAAATATGACACCATATATGTCAAATGTATAGCCATTTTTCAATTTTTGAGACATCTAGAAGGTACAATAATGATCTTAATTGTAATTGCCATGTGTCACTGGATTGAGCTTAGTATGAATACAAACTTTTGTAATTGTTGTGTATGCCCATTCATCCACTCTGTATGTTGAATATACAAAAAACACCACATTGCAATCCAAATTGGGCTTCTTAGACCTTTAACCCCTAAGCACTTAAGTGCCTCAAATATAGCCTCTCTAATTTAAAATATTTTCTTGTTTCACTATTATAATTTTTTTCAATGGTATAGTCAAAGGACATGTCTTTTTCCTTCTAGCTCTAGACTTGTCTCCACTACCAATCGGTACAATTAGTTTATGTGAACTTCTTTTTAGATAATAGTTTAATTGGGATGAATTGAGAATGGTCTAGATTTTAGTAAACATGAGTTGGGTGCTTAGGAATTTAAGATTGATTCTATTCTTTTCTTAGACCACCATACACAATGAGTATTTGAGTAAAGTCCCCATTACAAAAAGTCTTAGCCCTCCGTAGGGCCATTTGACTTTTGAAGGATATGCAAAAATAGTAAAATAATTTAATTTTAATTTATTGATAAGACAATGTGTGTAAACAATAGTATTATGCTCTGTGCCTGTATTTTGAATAGATAAGCTTAGTGAGCATTTTGAATTAACTAACTCAAAGTGCTCATTTTGAATTAATTCAGTGATTAATTCAAAATATAGTTAATTTTTATTTTAAGCCCCCCCTCCAACCATACTTATATTTTCTAGCCCAACATGTATAGGCAAACAATATAGGTGAATGGCTCATGTATTTTGTATCCATATCCATATTTGTAGTTTTGTACCACATCATATCTCGTATCGTATCATATCCATATTCATATCTTTTATTTTTCAAGATCAATGGTGTCAAAGGGGGGGAAGGGAAATTATTTTCTTAAAATCCATAGCTCTCATTTTTTCTAATGAAGGGAGGGGGTGTTAATTGAAACCAAGTGCATTGTATCTTTTCACTGGATAGAACAAATGAATCTAATTTAGATTTATAGCATGGTATGGGATTTTTTTTAAACAAGATCGATAACTCTTGTTGTGTCTTTGAGGCAGAAGGAGGCCCAACCTATTGTGTGTGTAATTCCAATAGATAATGTGAGGCACAAAATCTACACACATCTTTTAAAAGGATGATTAACAAAATTAGATACCTAAGTGGGTTTAGACATTTGAATTCTAGAGGAATGAAGTGTGAGAATTTATAAATAACTATCACTTTCATATTATTCTAACCTCAAATCAATATGCATCATTTTCAGATGAAACTCATAAAGTGTCATTTTAACATCATTCTAATGTTTCTATAGCATGGGAACCTGAAGCCCTTTAATTAAAAAGCATCATACAACTTGCTTTGGATGTCAATTGTAATTTGAATTTCAACCAAAGCATTAACCCCTAAAAGACCAAATTGTGTTTTTTCAGCAATATAGAAATTTGGATAGCTCATTACAAATGATTCTTTTTCCTCTTTGAAATTTTCATACAACATGTGGTCAAAGAATAGCTTTAAGGCTCAATAGTTTTGTATCTTTTGACTACATGGTTAAAAAGTTAATGCATGATGAGTATTTTTCTCAACTTAAAAACTCAAAAAAATCATTTTTTCAAAAACAAAAATTTGAAATTGATTTTTTAGATTTATATATGTATGAAAAGCTTTGAATCATTTCATTTTGGTCAATGACATAAAAATTATGAAAAGTTTTTATTTGTGGGCAATTATGGAATCTCTATTCTCAAATAAACTTTGAAATCCTTTATTTAATTGATTTTAAAATTCTTTTGAAGAAAATAAAATCATAGGATGTAGATTGTTTATTATAAAATTGGGATTGGCATTTTTCAATTCCACAACTAAATTCTTAACAAATTAGTATTTTGAATCATGCTCCATTGCTTTTAGCTTATTATTTTTTTCAAGCACAAATAGGAAATTTTCTTTTGTGGGAAATTTTTTATATCTCTTTCCAACTTATTTCTTCAACATATGATAGAAAGTTGCAAGTTGTAGGATCTACACATTTTTGGATAAAATGTTTGAAAGATGAAATGTAACCATTTGGGAAGAGTTGAAAATATTTCTTTTCAAAACTTGAGCATGATGATCTTGCAATTGTGAAGGTTTTTTATTCTAAAATCTTAGGAAGGTAGAATCTAACAAGTTAAATAAAAGATCCCATGGTTGGATTTGTTAAAAAATAAATAGAGATGAAGATTTTAGCTTTGCTTTGGAGACTCATGTTTTGAAGCAATTTTCAACCTCTAAATATGAAAGAACTTTAAAGGTTAAAAAAGTATTCTTGGTAAATTAGTTATACCTATAGATCTACATCCTAAATTTCCAATGTCATAAATCACTTAATCCTAAAAGATTTTCAAAGTCCAAAGTGGTATATGAATGACCAAATATCATAGAAATGGATGGAGTCCATTTCATATATTTTTAAAGAATTCTCTAATGGTTCTCATCCCAGGGGAGGAAACTTTGCATCAAAAAAACTACATCTCCAAAGAATGTACGGAAATGTATGCAAGTGTAGGTTATTTGAAAAGTAAGGCATTACTTTATTGCCACAACCACTTGTAGTGTAATCATTTGTTAATGGAATAAAATTATTGAATAAAATTCTTATCCTATTAGATTTTTTTTAATTTTTAATTTTTAATTTATAAGTTTTTGTTTCAAAGAAGTATGCCACATATGTAGAATATTATAGTGTTTTGGCTTCTGTTTCTATAGCAAAATTTTAACCTTCTTGGTGATCTACATTACATTTGAAAGTCATGATTAACCCCTAAAGGTTTTTGACTAATATATTGTCATTAATAACGCTCCAAAACTACCATTTCTAATACAAGTACCAAATTTTAGGAATAAAAACACTTTTGAACATATGAAAGTTTAGGATCTTGTATTACATTAGTTTGAGAAGATATGAAAAAAATTTCAAAATTTTTCACCATGTGAATTGCAAGATATTAGCTTTTGAATTGACAAAAATCATTTGGGGGCCCTTGCAAGAAACAAAGCACCTACATTTCACAAGGTCACATTTGTATGAAAAAATGTCCAAAATGATGGTGATTATTTGGATTCATTTCACAAGGCAATTTCACTACATGCTTGAAAAAATTCAGATCATTTGGAATTGTACAACATATAAGAAAAAAACAGAAGTAGAAAGAAGTAGAGAATGATTCAAAATACTAAATTGTTAAGAATTCAATTATAGAATTGGAAAATGCCAATCCCAATTACAGTTGTAATGTTGTAATAAAAAATCTACATCCTATTATTTTATTTTATTTTTTAAATATTGAAAATTGAGTTGAATAAAAGACTTCGTTTGAAGTTTAATTTAGAGTAGAAAATCCATGACTCCCTACAAACTAAAACTCTTCATAACTTTTGACTCATTGTTCAAAATGAAATGATTCAAAGCTTTCCACATATATTTTAATCTAGAAAAAAAAATTTCAAATTTTTATTTCTTTGAAAAAATAAAATTTTCAAGAAATTTTTTTGAACTATCTAGCCTATCCATCAAGCAAAAAAAATTACATATCATACAATAACTTTTCAACCATTTAGTCAAAAATTATAAAAATTATCAAGCCTTAATTCCTAAAGAATTAAAGTACATTTTTTTGGCAGCATAGTGATTTTGGGTAGCTCACTACAAACATAATTTTTTTTGCTAAAATTTCCACCCAACATTTTTGTGAGGAATAGCTTTAATTTTCATAACTTTTGACTACATGGTTAAAAAGTTATTGCATGATATGCCACTTCATTGTTGGACAAACAACTCAAAGAATTCTTTAAAAATCACTTTTTTAAGAAATAAAAATTTGAAATTTGTTTTCTAGATTTATATATACAAGGAAAGCTTTGAATCATGCCATTTTGAATAATGAGATGAGAGTTATGTGGAGTTTTAGTTTGCGAGTGATTATAGAATCTCTCCTCTAAATTTAACTTTGGAATCCTTTATTTTACTCAATTGTCAATATTTTTGAAAATAAATTAAAAAAAATGGGTGTACATTGTTAATTACAATATTACAACCATTAGAATTGGCATTTTTCAATTCCATAAATAGATTCCTAACAATTTAGTGTTTTGACAATCATTCTCTATTTCTTTCTACTTACTATTTTTTTCCTATATGTTGTACAATTCCAAATGATTTGAAATTTTTCAAGCATGTAACCAACTTGCCTTGAAAAATGAAACCAAAGAGTAACCACCATTTTGGACAAATTTTAATACAAATGTAACATTGTGAAGTGCAGTTGCCCGATTTTTTGTAGGGCCAAAAAATGGAATTTTGTCAATTCAAATACTAATATCTTGCCATCTACATAGTGGAAAATTTTGAAATTTTTTCCACATATTTTCAAACCAGTGTACAACAAGATCCTATGGTTAAATGTGTCGGAAAATGCTTTTTTTCTAAAATTTGGCACTTGTACTATATATGGCAATTTTGGAGTGTTTTGGATGAAAACATAGTCAAAATTAAACCTTTAGGGATAAAAGCTACTCCTCGTGCCCATATTGTGTGAAAATTTCAAAGAAAAAAAATAAAAAAATAGTTTATAATGACATGCACAAAATCACAATATTGCCCTCAAAAATGAAATTTAGGGTTTTAGAGGTTCAGAAGTCATATTTCATATCATATTTCTATTTTGTCTTGTATCTTTAAACTTTTCATGATTAATTAGTTTCATTAGTTTCATTTCCATTGGAGGGGCATGTTGAAGCATGTATGAGGGAAAAAAGTACTCCCTCTGTTTCCAAAAAGACCTGTGTTTCCTTTGTGTTTTACGAAGGAAACATGGGTCTTTTTTTAGAAACAGAGGTAGTAGTTTCTAATCTTTAGAATGTGAGGTAGTAGGTCCATAAACCAACCATTTAAGGGCTGGAACTGATTTTGGGGGAGGTGTAACTTCTTGAAATATTTTTCAGTAAAATTTCCCTAATAGACAAGTGAAATTGGCATCTGATCCAAGTCGTTTCATATTTTTTGGAGCTTCGTAGAATTAGTTATGAAATTTTGAAGTGGATATAGCATAGGCCTCTAAAAGTGTTTACCTCCTAAAATGTACACTATTTGCATATTACTGAAGTCTACAAAAAACATGTACATGCAATGTATATTTGTAGAGGTGAGTGCTTTTAAAGCTTGAGCGCTTTTTGAACCTCCTACCTTACTTTAGATTATCCAACCTACACTAGCAGAAACTTGGGCCACAAAGATTAGAAAATTGACCTACAAGAAGACCCACATGATGCACTTGACTACGAGTGGGTCTTTTTGTAGTCATTTTCCTAGTCTACACAACCTAAGATTCCACTAGACATTACACAAAAAGTACAAGAGGGTCTACTAAACTTACAAACTTTTCAATTAGTTTTCAATAGAAAGTTGAGGAACTTCAAGAAGCTCTAGCATGCTCAAAAATGAACCAAATTTGAAACCCCAAATTTAATTGGTTCAAAAGTCTACCAACTTTTGAACCTTCACTCAAATTTATTGGACCGTACTGTATTGTACATGTCCATTTTGCACCAATGTTAGTATCACTTTTTATTTCAATACTGTAACATCTTTGAGAAGCCCTAATGTAAAAAGTCTGATGCAATCATTGTTGACAGGATGGAGTTGTGGAATTTGATGTAGGACCTTTAACTTAGAGCATCCCCACCAACTAGTTCCATATCCCTAAAGATTTAGTGAGAGGGCCTCGAATGCAGATAGAGATGTAGAAAATTTATCGCACCAATCTTTTCCCAAGTTCTGTATCCCTAACATTAATTTTGTCTTGTAGAGTGTCACAACCTTTATGTAGAGATTTAGAGGGGTGAAACAGAACCTTTCAAGAAACTGGAAATGGATAGACTTTATCAAAACTGAAAACCAATAGACTTATACACTGAAGAAAGAAAAAAATATCTTTGCATTAGAAGACTATTTTTGTATTTGGTCCATTCTAGGACTTCCTACCTTACATCTCATTCAAGGGTGAGGGGGCCAAATTTTTTAAGGTTTTGATTGGTTGAAGTTGAGAACGTCTTAGAAAATGGTTTTACATCATGAAATGAAAGGTTGTAGCTCTCCAAGAAGGCCCAATACATGAAGTGCATTTTTTCGTATGTTGCATTAATAATCCTCAAATTTTGAGCCCCTCAAAACTAGAGTCAAACTCACTTTAAAGAAGTGGGTCTAATTGAAATTTTTGAGGTTGTCATTGAAAAGTGTTAGTTTTAACCCCTAAATGATTTTAACTATGTTTTCACCAAAATCACTTCTAAACTGCCATTTTCTAGTACATGTACCAAATTTTAGAAGAAAAAACATTTTTGGACACATGTAACTATATGATCTTGTAGTAAGCTTGTTCAAAAACATGTGGAAAAAGTTTCAAATTTTTCCATTGTGTAGATTGCAAGATATTAGCATTTGAAGTGACAAAAAAAAAATTTTGCCTACGTGAAAATCCAGGCAGCTACACTACAAAAGGTCACATTTGTATGAAAAAAATGTCCAAAATGGTGTTTACTCTTTGAATTCATTTTTCAAGTCAAGTTGGCTACATGCTTGAAAATTTTCAAATCATTTGAAATCATACAACATATAGGAAAAAAATAGTAAGTAGAAAGAAGTAGAGAATGATTCATAATACTAAATTGTTAACAATTTATTTATGGAATTGAAATATGCCAATCCCAATGGTTGGAATGCTATAATAAAAATGTGTAACCAAGTTGTTTTTTTAAATATTGAAAATTGAATTAAATAAAGGACTTCGAAGTTTGTCTCAAAGTAGAGATTCAATAATGACCTACAAACTCCCACAAACTAAATGGAATGATTCAAAGTTTTCTAAGGATGTGTGTGTATATATGTATATATATATCAAGAGAACCAATTTCAAATTTTAATTTCTTAAAAAATGATTTTTAAAGAAGTTTCTTTTGCTTCCCGATCTGCCTGATTTGTCCATCAAGTAATGAAAAGTATATATATCATACAATAACATTTTAACCATGTAGTCAAAAGTTATGAAAATTGTTGAGCCTTAAAGCTACTCTTTGGACACATGTTGTGTTAATCCCTAAACACCCAAACTGCGTTTTTTGGCAACATAGAAATTTTGGGCAGCTCACCACAAATGGAGTTTTTATTATTTTACACTAAAATTTTAAGAAAACATGTGCCCAAGGAGTAACTTTAAGGCCCAACAATTTTCATAGCTTTGATTAAATAGTTAAAAAGTTATTGTATCATATGTACTTTTCATTGCTCGGCGGGTAGCCTAGGCGTCAAAAAAGAATTCTTTAAAAATCATTTTTTTTAAGAAATTAAAATTTGAAATTGGTTCTCTAAATTTATATATTCTTGGAAAGCTTTGAATCATTCCATTTTGATCAATGAGTCAAAAGTTATGAGGAATTTTAGTTTGTAGGAGTTTAGGGATTGTTATTGACTCTCTACTCTAAGACAAACTTTGAAGTCCCTTATTTAACTCTATTTTCAATATTTTTGGAAAAAAATAAAAACATTAGATGTAGATTATTTATTACAATATTACAACCATTGGGATTGGCATTTTACGATTCCATAAATAAATTTTTAATAATTTAGTATTTTGAACCATTCTTTACATCTTTCTATCTACTATTTTTTTGCTATATGTTGTACAATTTCAAATGATCTGAAATTTTTCAAGCATGTATCCAACTTGAATTCAAAAATAAATCCAAAGAGTTGCAACCATTTTGGACATTTTTTCATACAAATGTGATCATCTGAAGAGTAGCTGCCTTATTTTCGTAGGGCCAAAAAAAAGAAATGTGTCACTTCAAATGCTAATATCTTGCAATCTACATGGTGAAAATTTTGAAATTTTTTCCACATGTTTTCAAACAAGACTACTACAAGATCATAAGGTTACATATGTCTAGAAATGTTGTTTTTTCTAAATTTTGGTACATGTACTAGAAATGGCAGTTTGGAAGCGGTTTTGGTGAAAACATAGTGAAAACCATTTAGGGGTTAAAATTTCAATGAAAATAAATACAAACTCCATTCTTAGTGAGCTGCCAAAATTTCTATGTTGCCAAAAAACACAATTTTGGCATTTAGGGATTAATTGTAATTTAATTTAATTTTTCTATTTCATACCCTCTTGGTGGCTTACACCAATCTAAACATTGTGCCTTCCAAAGGAGGGGTTTTCACTAGCAAACAAGGAGTTTGGAGGGGGAGACTTTTCAATTTTTTGGTCTCCTTTTTTTGGTGTAAATTGAGACTTAGATTAGGAAGATTGGGATTGGACAATTATTAGACAATCTATGCTATTATACTACATAGTTATTTAAATAATTTGAGTACTTCCATTTTCAAATACAAAATGCTTAATCAATAGATTTTAAAGCTATATATACTAACTTTTTAATATTTGAAGTACAATCTAATCATGCAGTTTGCACTATAGGAGATTTATAAATGAATTTGACAAAAAATTCAATATCTAATATTTTGTAGAGTAACATTGTCACTTTTGAATGAATGTGTCACTATGTTTAAATAATTGTACATGATTTTAGATAAATGAACATCATTTAATCTACATTATTTATACATATTTCATCCATGATTATAGATGGAAATGCTTCATTACTCTAGCAACAATTGCAACAAGTTGCTATTTTAGTTAATTGGAAAAAAAATCAATGTCCTCAATACTAATGTACACAATATTTAAATAATGAATAATTATAAATTTAAACTATAAAGGACCAAACAACAAGTGCCCTTTGATAGGACAAATGAGAGTTTAGATGGGCTCCTACAATCCCAATTTTTGATATGATTTTTTTTTAAATTTGGAAGATAAAAATATATATATTAGCTATCTTGGAATATCATTTTTATTTAAATCAATTCATGAGAGCAAATATTATGCCCCCACTAAGCTCTAAATGCTCAACCCCAAGTAGCAAAAAAAATCACAAAAACTAAAAAACTAAATTCTTGTTAATTTGTTTCTACTAAAAAAACATTTTTATGTATGTACATAGAAATATTTAATTCATTCTATTTGGACAAGTGATGAGAATGTATGGAGAGTCTTGATCTTTAGGCAATCTCATAATCTTTTTTTATTAGTAAATAATTTATAGGATTCATTTTTTAACTCAATTTTTACATTTTAGAAAAAAACATTCACTAGTTTAGTTTTCTTGCTAGAAGAATTAGTTAGAATGGATTAGTACAATGGGGTCTAATTCATTTACAAATTGGCTTATCTCCCATTCAATTTTTTTTGCATAGTATAGAAAAGAATTGGAATTTGTCATCTTGTAAAATTAACACTCGATTCTTACAGAATACCAATCAAGCATACCAAATTTTAGTTTCAAAAAAGCAAAATTCTATTATTTGTTGATAAATTTTGAAGTCAATTTTTATCGTTGTACATAATATTTTATTGAAAACAATTGGTGATGAATTTATTAAATTTGATTGCATAGATATGTAGGAAACATCTATATACACATCTTTCATATTAAAAGAAACCCATTCAGTAATAAAAATATAATTTAGAAAGAGTTTAATGTGAGGTGTTATATGACTAAACTTTGTAAAATCTTTATCCTTTGACTAGATTTTGGTAGAGTAATTGTACCATCATGATAAAGTGTACAAAATTAATTAGTTACAGTATGAGGATCAAATAGAAAAATCTAGTCAAAATATGAAGATATTTATTTTACAAAGTTTGGTCATATGATGCCTCACATTGAACACTTCCTAGATTATATTTTTTTCTTACTTAATGGTTTTCTTAATTAACATGAAAGATGTGTGTATAAATGATCCCTTCATATCCATATAATCAAATTAAAAAAGTCATCTCCAATTCTTTCCAACAATATATTATGTAAATCCATGAAAATTGACTTAAAAAATTCACCTAAAATGGAATTTTGATTTCTTGAAATTGAAATTTGGTATGCTTGACTAGGATTAGGTAAGAATTTTTGGGTATTGATTATGCAAGACAAAAAATTTCAATTTTTTTCTATGTTATACCAAAAAAATTGGAATGGCACAATCGGCAATTTGTAAATGAATTAGACGCCATTGCATAATTCAATTCCATTTTAAAACTATTAATGCTTCAATTTTCCTTGTATCTCCAATCTATCTTTATTTTACATTTTGTTAAAGAATGAAATTCTAAGTACTTTTTTGGTTTTTCATTTCAAAAATCAAAATTCAAATCTTGAAATTCAAAATTCAATATTTAAATTGCAAAAAAATTTAGTCATAAAGATTCAAGCCTAATAATCTAGTTAGGCAAGGTGAAAAAAAATGTCCTTTTGACTTTATATGTAAATATCTTACAATTTACATTGTCAAAAGTTTTGAAATTTTTTCTATGCAATTTTAATTCAAGATCTTATATTAGATATGGAAAAAAATTACAGTTATGCACTTTACAATAGAAATGGTAGTTTGGATTGGTTCTACACAAACAAAGTTCTTGGTTTTTTATGAGCTAAACTTTCATTTCTCAAATTGATGTATGATTGTTTTATAGAATTTTTTTGTAAAAAATTGACTTGGATTTTCTATTATCAAATTAGTTCAATCTCCAATTTTATTAGAATCTGACTATACAACTTTTTAAATATTTACAATCAAAGCTTAGTTTTGAAATAACTATAGTTCTTAAAAATACCATTGGTTAAAATGAATTTAAGAGGCCATATCTCAAAAAATTTAAGAATGAAAATTTATCTATTTTTACCAATGTAATATGGATAATTGAAAGATGCATGGCATTTTGACAAGGATTAGAGTAATGGAAGATGAGTTTCAATGGCCTTGTAATCAATTAGAAGACACTAGTAGATAAGGTGATGTCCATCAACTGTTTATCCAATCAATCAAACCTTTATGCATTTGCAATATTCACAAGGGCAATATATTTTTTGAAAGCTAAACATTCATTATCTAGGTCTCTCTTCCAAGACAAACTAGAATGAGTAGTCCTTGAATATTTCAAATTTGAAAAATAACACCAAAGTTTAATTTTTTTTTCCAACTATCAAAAGAAAACTTGACAAATTAACCCCTAAAGGACCAAGTTGCATTTTTTGGCAACATAGTGAATTTAGGTAGCTCACTAGGAATGGAGTTTTTATTTTTTTGTACTAAAATTTTCATAAAAGATGTGACCAAGGAGTAGCTTTGGGGCCTGACAATTTCCGTAACTTTTGACAACATGGTCAAAAAGGTATTGCATGATATGTGATTTTCATTGCTTGGCAAACAAACTGGGCAACTCAAAAATCTTCTTTAAAAATCATTTAAAAAAAAGAAAAAAGAAAAATTGGTTCTTGAGGTTTTATGTAAGAGTGGAAAGCTTTGAATCATTCCATTTTGATTTATGAGATGAGAGTTTTGAGGAGTTTTAGTTTGAGGATAGGTATGAAGTCTTTGAAAACCATACCTACCCGCAAACTAAAACTCCTCAAAACTCTCATCTCATAAATCAAATGGAATGATTCAAAGCTTTCCACTCTTACATAAAACCTCAAGAACCAATTTTTCTTTTTTCTTTTTTTTAAATGATTTTTAAAGAAGATTTTTGAGTTGCCCAGTTTGTTTGCCAAGCAATGAAAATCACATATCATGCATTAACTTTTTGACCATGTTGTCAAAAGTTATGAAAATTGTCAGGCCTCAAAGCTATTCCCTGGTCACATCTTTCGTGAAAATTTCAGCACAAAAAAGTAAGAACTCCATTTGTAGTGAGCTGCCCAAATTTGCTATGTTGCCAAAAAATGCAGCTTGGTCCTTTTAAGAGTTAAGTGAAAAAAAATCATTTGTTTGGGGAAACCAATCAAAGTGAGTCAATGGCTAAAAATCATTTTTTTTGTTTTCTAGGAGGTTTAGTCTAGATTGCCAAAGATTGATTGCAAGAAACTCCTATTGATTTTGTTACATCTAGAATAATTCGTGAAATACTTTTAGAAAAAATATTGAAAAATAAAATAAAATATGGATAATTAGTAGAACATTGAAAATAATGCATTCTCCAAAATAGAGACCTAAAATAAATTTATGCACAATAGAAACTTTCATGAAAATAGATGTTTTTTTGTTTAAATTACTAGAAAATTGTGAATATATATAAAAAATAAAATAATCCATTTTTAACAAATTGATTGAGATGAGATTTTACCAAAGAATTTATAGAAAGTTATTTTAGAATGTCTAAAAATGTACAGAGAGCAAAGCCTTCTTTGCATCAATGAAGAAGAGAAGAAACTTCACAAATTTAGGCAATGTATTATTTACCTCTAATATGATTTTCAAGTGTAATAAGAAAAATCTCTAAAATTTATGCTCAATTTTTTGGGGTATGTAAAGTGTGCAGCCAAAAAGTATGAGTGTTTTGTGCTTTTATCCTATCTTTGATGTTTGTATTATTAGGAAGTAGTAAAATAATTCAAATAGTAAAAAAATCGGAAACTATTTCTAATTTATATAAACTTCTAATCAAGTAATTACATCTTATTAGAATTAATTTCTAATAATAAATAACCCCTACATTCATTCAAAAAAGAGAACTTTGAACAAATGTGCACTACAAAAATTATGCTATTTGAAACAAATTCTTGATAGTCTATATAATCTTGGAAGTTAGATGACTTTTGATCTCAAGTCTTAAATTTTAAGTTTATGGGGGCTAAAAACACTATACCCCCCTTCCAAATAGCAAAGGTAAAATCTAATTGGAGGAAATTTATAGGTGATATAAATAATTTTGAATATGAAATATAAAAATAATACATTGGATGTAAAATATTCACCATTGCTTTAATTATAATCTTTGAGTCTCTTAAAGTTATAATACAAAAGTTGTGGCAAAATAAATACTCAATTGCCTTAATATTATGATAAAATTTATACAAGCATTTATTGTCACCCCAACAATCCCTTTTTGGTTATTCTTGTCTTTTTAATTCTTCAAGCCATATGATGACAAAAACTGTTTACTTCAAACAATTGCAATTTTGGAGAAATTTGAAACAAATCTTTTTACTTAAAAAATTCAATTCTTATAGAATTCAATGTCTATACACTTGTTGCTTTCTTTGATGATATTCAATTGTATGTGATATTGTACAATTAAATTAGCACAATAATTATTTTGCAAGGAGAATATAGACACGTTTAGGTAAACTCTTAGGATGCATTTCCTAAAACAAAAGTGGAATATATTAAAAAAAAATCAACTTTGAACCTCAACTTTGACCAGTTTGTAGTGAAAGAAGAAAGAAGTATTGCACCTCAATGATGCTAGCATGCAAACAGAGAAATGTGAGCCTTGACTTTTGGTATAAGTAGATATCCTACAACCATTGAAAGTACTTATAACATAACCACTTATAATTTTGGTATCTATAGCGTAGGTGCCCTAGAATCATGAAAAGTTTCTATAATAGAGACATCTATAACATAGGTGTATAGAATTCTAAACTCATGAAATTTGAAATGAAAGTATTTATGGTAGTTGTAGCCACATTGAATGATTCTTTCTACTTTTTAACATGAGTTTATTATTTTTAAACAACACCCAATTGGATGTCTACTTTGACCATTTTAGGGGGCTTTAGAGCTATTTTGCCCCCAAAATGCAAATTTTTAATCGAAAATTGGAGAAGTTGGTCATATACTAACATTACACATTATACATTATATGTGATGAAGAGGGTTTTTGAAAATTCTAAATTGTGTGTCATGTACATGGATTAAAAGTGTGCTTCCTTTGTGTGAAGATTGGAATGAGATTTTTTTTCCTTTCAAGAGTATTTGGTGCCATTCAAGATGCCAAAGTGTAGAAAAATGGCCATTTTAAATTAATTTTTATGATTTTTTAAATTACTAGAAATCATAATGTTTAAGTATCCATTTCTTTTTGCTGATTTTGTCCTTTTGGCTCTATAGTAGTCTTCAATAGTTTGTAGTATTGCATAGAATAGCAATGTTTTTAAATAATTCATATAAAAAAAATTCATAATTTTAAATATTTTTCTTGATTTTTACTAAATTTTTTATTATATAAAATAATTTTTTAAATATAGTTTTTAATTTAATTTCAAAATTTTCAGATGTTTCTTTTAATGATTTTACTAATTTTTCTTATTTTTAAATTTCATTTGAAATTTTTTCATTAAATAGAATAAAATATTTAACTACACTATTCTCACACAATATTCATAGCACTTGTAGCAATGGTAGTACCATGGCTAAAAGCAATATTTTAAAGACAAAAATGTCAAGTGCTTCTTGCAACAATCCAACTTACATTAGTAATGGAATGAATCAAATGGAATGATTCAAAGCACAATATATAAATATAATTAGATTCTTATGGAGAATATATTTTACGAAAAATATTTCAAATTGTGGCATTTCTTTGTTGCCCAAACTGGACTATTTTTACTTTCAATGGTATAAGTTTTGCTTTCAAGTCCCAATTGATATTAAAGTTATTTTCTCCAAAAGTAATTTTTCCTATCAAGTGTAATTTTTTTGAAAAATCATACCAAAAAGACCAAAATCTAAAATCACAGAAATTTCCTAGAACTTTCATTTCAATCAGTTTTCTTCTATGGAAATTTGAACCTTTAGGGGGTAAAGTATGTAGCACAATTTTGATATATCACAAGAATGCTACAAAATTAGAGTAGATAATTTGTTGTAATTGAATTTCAATAATTCATAGACGCAAATCTTTGAATATTTTGTAGACTCCAGTTGAGTTGATTTTGGCAAATTTATAGCCTTATATTTGAACTTGTGTAGTAATCTTTTCTAAAGAGAGCATTTTGTTCCACTTCTTTTGTAATGCAAAATTTCAAATTAAAAGGATTCAAACGGGATTCAAAGTCTTATGATTGAAAGGAGCCAAAAAAGTGTTTTTGATACTTTAAACTTTTAAGCACTAATGATGTATTACACTAATACTATACAATCTACATGGTCAAAGTTTCTCAAATTTCTTCCACACATTTTAGACTAGTCCGCAAGTTCCACAATTTGATATGCAAAAATGAAAATGAAAATTTATAATAGAATTAAAACGTAGCAATTTTGGAGTCATGTTTTCTAAAATATTCAGATATACTAATCATAAAACTATGGTGGTTAAGTACAAAATTAGCAACCTAATTCAAAAATAGACTTTTCAAGAATAGCTTTAATAGATAAATATAAAAAATCTCAACATAAAAATCACATTACAATTAAAATTTAAAATATCAAATCTTGTACAATCATGATACAACAATAAACTCTTATGAAAATCAATAATAATCTACGTAGTTACAATCAATTTTAGAAGGAATTTTGAATTTTTGGATTGTAACCCCTAAAAGACCAACTATTTTTAGCAACATAGCAATTTGGAGCAAGTACTTGTGACTAAAGTTTTTTATATTTTAGGCTGAAATTTCAATAGAAGGTATGGACAAGGAATATCTTTCATGTGCACTAAATTTCATGACATTTGAAAATAAAAATAAAAAGTTATTGCATAATATGTTTTTTTTTCCCAAGTATATAGTCTAGGTAGATAAAAAAGATCATTTTTTTTCAAAAACAAAAATTTGAAATTGGTTTTCTATATTTATCCATAAGTGAAAAGCTTTGAATCATTCTATTTTGATCAAGGAGTCAAAAGTTACGAGGAGTTTTAGTTGGTAGGCAATTATGGATTTTCTACTCTAAATTAAACTTTGAAGTTGTTTATTTAACTCAGTTTTCAATGTTTAAAATAAAAATAAATAATAATAATAATAATAATAATAATAATAATAATAATAATAATAATAATAACAATAATAGGATGTTTATCAGAATATTACAACCATTGGAATTGACATTTTTCAATTCCATAATTAAATTCTTGACAATTTTGTATTTTGAAACATTCTCTACTTTTTTCTCTTTACTATTTTTTTCCTATATGTTATACAATTCCAAATAATTTGAAAAAATTTCAGCATATAGCTAATTTGTCTGGAAAAAAAATCCAAAGAAGCACCACTATTTTAGACATTTTTCATAGAAAAGTGAGCTTGTGAAGTGCAACTATCCTACTTTTTGCAAGGCCAAAAAAATAATTTCAATTCTTATAATCCACACAATGGAAATTTCTAAAATTTTTACAACGTATTCTCAAGTTAGCATACTACAAGATCCTATGGTTATATGTGTCAAAAGAAGTTTTTTTTTCAAAAATTTGGTACTTGTACTAGAAATGGTAGTTTTCAAGCATTTTTAAGGGAAAACATACTCAACGAATTTAATGAAATTGCATGCAATGGTAGGTTCAACATGATGGGTATAATGTATACAAGAGCCACTGTGTATAACTTTTGTTTCAAAGTTATCACTAAATTATCTCCTCTATGTTGCACTTTACAACACACCTTTGCATTGTTGGGAATTTAAACCACTCCAATTGCAAGGTCCGTTAGTGACCACCAAAGTGGTGTTAGTTTTAGCAATATATGTACAATTCTAGGCACCTTTATCACATAAGGTAACTACACCTAATTTTGACCGCTTTTTAAAATTGACCACTACAAATTCCAACCTATATTGTACTTTTACTATTCATGAGAGTCTATCATTGGTTTTTAAAATAGCTATTTTTAGCATTTTAAATCTTTTTAATTTATTTGTATAGTGGCCAAAAAATGCATTTTAAGAGGATTTAAAATCCCCTTTTGACCACCAATAAGCCAACTCCACCAAAAGTAATGTGAACCATGCTGAATTGTTTATTTGTGAGATTTTAGGTGTAGTTACCTTACATGTGCTATGAAAAAGCCAGTTAAGTAAAGGAGATTGAGAGAAAATAAAAGAAAGAAAATAAGTTTCTATCATGTAGTGTTTTATATACTGTATTGATAAAAATAAATAGAACTAAGTTAGAGGCACCCATAACTGATTAAATAAACAATTTTGAATATAATTTGGAGTAGTGAAGGTAAAGCAAATATTTTCAAAGGTGCAACAATAGAAATGAAGGAGATTGCAAAAACTTTGGTAATTTTATTGCTTGAATTGAAAATACTATGAATTTTGAAAGGCAAAAAATGCTCCAAACCCATAGCCAATGTCTAGACTCTTCCAATTCCCATAATTTAAGAACTACTTTTCCACTTACTATATCCTATTTTCTTGCTCACTACTTTTTCTTTTTGAAAAGATGTTGTGAATTAAAAGGAAGGTAGTACAGGTCAATTCAGTTCATGTGGATGGTTTAGTTTCCGTGGGAGGCTAAGACATAAATGCCACCTAGGTCGGTGGAAACTACCAGAACAGAACACCTCGTTCATGCACCAAGAATCAGTGAAATCTTGACAATTGGAACATCGTTTAGCCTCCATGCAACTATAGTAAAAAGAGATGAGGTGACTCTTGTGAGCCATGCCTGCATTCTTGTTCACTACTTTGGAACATATGTCATGAACTTATTTGTCCAAACCTTGAAAAGAAGAGAAAAATGCATTCCAAACTTTAGTTGAAAATCTGTTCCAGACACTACACAGCCACAGCCATGACCAGCAGATACTCCATGATGTCCAATATCAAATTGAAGGACATTTGTTTTACTTGTTTCCTTGCTCACTCATAGATCGACCGACGTAGCCATAGCCATGATCAGCAGATACTCCATGATGTCCAATATCAAATTGAAGGACGCTCGTTTTACTTGTTTCCTTGCTCACTCATAGACAGACGTAGCCTACTTGACCACGACCAGCAAACGAGTTTCTTGTGTACAGGTTAACTTACTTGCGCAAGCACATGGGCTATTAGCTTGGGATCCGAGTCACCTACTCTGGCCTACGGATCAATCTACAGTCCAAGTCAGAACTCAACAGCTACAGTAGTTGCAGCCACAGAAGTTGGGGAGCAGTATAGAGTAGTTTATAAAGTACAGAGTAGGAAAGTAGGAAAGTAGTAGAATAGGTATGAGATGATGAATCCTATTGAATTTGGGCAGTGGATAGCGTCAAGATACTTGGTCCAAGAGAGCTTGTGGGGACTCATTATTCCTTTCCCCTCTGGCTTTTAACTTCTTTTTTTCAATTCACACTGTCCTTTACCAAAAAGAAGAAGAAAGATACTTGCCCATGAACTGCACGCTTGGAAGGCACCGCCCGAGATCTCTGATGGGACGCACACCCAAATCCACAAATATCTTGTTTGGCATGGATTATGGATCTTAACGTGATTAATTCACATATGCTGGTTGGTATTTGTGCGTGCTCCATCAGCTGTTCTAGCAATCTCATTGTTTGATGGCAATGACCAAACTAAGATAAGTTAAGTACAATTAAGCTTAGTTAACCTGAACCCAAGGCTGTTGATGCTGTAACTTATCCAGAAAGTATAACTTATACAGACTGAGTATGAATGGTTCAGGAGTTAAGTTGCCTCCTGCAGTGCAGCTAGCATTTCCTGCAAATCAAAGCTTGACATGGATCTGCACGTGTATGTTTATACTGATGTATGAATTGTCAGTATCATATAACTGACAATACTAACTTAATGTAGTTACTGCTAATTAAGTTAGTGTTTGTTAGTTATACCTTAAAATCAGGGCATTCTTCACATAATGTAGTTTAGTTGGAATAATGCATGGTTGGAGTATGACCTGAAATGATTTCATTCCTTGCTTGCTGTTGACGTGCAAGTTGCAATCCAACGCAGGTCCGTATTTTGGGTATTTTTCTTTTGCACATGCTGACTTCTCTTGTAAAGTGACCATACTCAGGTGGAAACAAGAACAAAAAGGACTCTGCAAAGAGTATCATATTGTATGATATGTTTTCACTTTCATTGTGAATCGTGCATTCATGCCGATAAAAACTTCTAGTGGACGTTGCACACATGACGTTCGCTGATTGAAACCAGTGAATGCTCTGGCCTGGATATGAATCTGCCATCTTTTTTGGGAACCACTGAATGCTCCCTAGACATGAAATTATGAATGGCTACAATATGAAGCACAGTAAGGCAATGAGCACCTAGCTTGTCCTAGTGCATCTTGCATCAGGGTTTGCCATTTTTTTTAATGTCTACACCAATCAAGCAGGAGCTCACTGATCCCATCTTCTGTATTATAGATTTGACATGGTTATTTGCAATGATAAAGGGCAGGCATATACAGTAAACTCAAGACAGAGGAATTGGGAATAATCCAAAGTAATAAAAGAATATCAATTGCTAGAATTACAAAAATTTAATAGGAATATTCAAAGAATGAATTTTGAAGAGATTTCTAAAATAAACAATGAGCTTTGATTATCCGTCACCAGGCAATTCCAAGGGCTAATCACAATCCTAATTTCCTATACTATCCTAATTCCCTATACTAATCCCGCCATAATCCTAATTCCCTATACTAATATACTATCCTGCCATAAGCTTGATAATCCACTGATTTTTAAGCATATTTTAATAAATAAATTGGATTAATGGTGTGCTCTTATTGCCATCTATCAGCTTATTTAAGTATACCAGGTTTTCAAATTTCAAGAATATATATCTCAAATTTCAAAATTGTGTAATTTTGATAATCAAGCAGGTTTGGTTATTGAACACTTCAAGGGCTCCTGATGCAGGCCCAACAATGGATTTACTCAAGTTAGAGCAGCTACAGTCCAACTGGGAACCACCATTTCAACAGCGTAATGACAGGGCAGCAAAAAAAAAAGGCCCAATGCAACTCCATTGGTCTCTCTTTATCCCCACCCACCATTTTCAATCCTTAGCCAAGCAATTTGGCAAAATATGAAAAGCCTACATGCTGTCTCACAATACAAAAAGTCATAATTGTCATACCTTTTCAAGCTTTGTTGTGTGTGTCAATAAGTTGGAATTTTTTTCTTACATGAATAATCTCTTGTAATGAAGAATTTTTTTCTATCCTTCTTTATATAATACAAAAAAGTCTGTTTGAGATTTGGATTGCCAAGCTTTGCATTGGGTCAATTTAAAAAGAAGAAGTTGTTGGAATAGAATGAGGTCAGCCTCCCTCTGCTTCAGAATCTGGGCACTGACCCTGTTTCCATCCCTGCAATGGAGCTGCCCTTAACTTAGTAGTTTGATCCCTGGATCTTTAGCTCTCCCTCAAACAAAGGACCTCACATTGAATCCCCAGTGTGCAAAATGTTCACAAAGCTTAGATGGTCCTACAATTGTTGTTGTGGGACCATCTACAGTGGGTGAACATTTTGCACACTGAGAATTCAATATGATTGAGGTCCCTTATTACTGACAGCGCTCATCCTGTCACAAAATAATGATGCGGATATGTTTGATTGATTGATATATTTGAGATTCAAGTCCTGGTGACTGATCTGTTCACAATGGGTAAACACCCCCTCCTCTGATATATACTGTCCTGACCAGCATGGATGCATGATGGGGCTTCCTCATGATAGTAAACTGCAGCATTAAGCTTAAGTTATCTTAGCTGATAGCTGCAAACAAACATCCAGTCAAAGCCCAGCAGTCTGCCTAGATCAGCAGTTTGGTAGGGATCCATGCATTTTTCATGCCAGTGCGCTCACTGTTACAATCTTCTGAATGATGTCCAGGCTTTACTACTGGGTCCTTTACAAGGGATGGCTCATCCATGAAGATTTTTCCCCCATCCCCAAATTGACCAGAAGGTTTGTCACATAGCAATTGGAGTGCAGGCACTCACAATTTTTGTAATGATAATATTCACATGCTCAAGTGCACAAGCACTTTAACTTACCCATATTAAGGAAGAGTAAAAAATTTCCATGGCTGTGTACACGCAACATGGCAGACATGGAGAGAGTCATTTCTTAGTGTCTCATCTCTGACCAATGATACTGTGGAACTAGCAGGTAGAAATCCATTGAGTAGTGTCAGTTAAAACTTACATGAGACTATAGCTATTTTAACTTTCCCATGCTTATCACGCTCAGAAATTTCATACGGAATGGCAGCAGCAGCACAGGCATGTGTACAGTACATACAGCCAGTAGGGACTAGGGAGCCCAGCAAATCCATACAGTAATCAATTGATAATATATTTGAGAAGATATGAATTTTAAATATGTACTCCCTCTCAGGGTCCTAACTCCTAAGATAAGCTAGCACGTCAAACAGTGTCAACACCCGTGTCAACAGGGAAGCTGAAGTATACTGATTTCCAGTGAATTGAATATGTATAATCATAAATAGTTTGCCTAAACCATAAATTAATTAACTCCTGGCTTGCGTCCGATGCTCGTGATCAGTTCATTAACGAAGAATGGAGGACTGTGCGTCAGATCGTCTAGCTTTTCATCGGATGGGCAGGTTGACCGGCTTGAGAACTCCGATCAGTGACTGCTTTGAGTGACACAGATCAATAAGCAGGCATGCGAGTCTCGTGAGCCATGGCGTTCGCTTGCCGGCCATGGCCAGGTAAGAGAGAATAATGGAAAAAGCTAAATTTTTCGTTCAGTAAGTTGGCTTTCGACGTGACACAGTAACTGAATTGACGCGGGCCTTCCACGTCTAGCCTTTGTTCGTCATGAAAAAAAATCTATCGGGGCAGGTGCATTTTTCTCGTGCGCATTTCTGCTACTTTGGCAGGTGGAGGGAGTTCATTGACCTAATCTTCTCGAGGTGAATGCATGGACAGTCTACGGTTATAAGATAGCAACTTGCGAGTTTTAGAGTTATTCGGCGTACTGACAAATTCGACCTGACTGCATTACATTTTCGAAGAAGCTTGTTTTGGGTGAGTGGCTGCCCAATTTGTGTGCGATGTCATTGAGCTGCATAAATGTGTAAGGTTTACTGTTACTCATACGAACTGCGGTTTCATTGCCATGCACATATGCATGTCGATAGATCTTTGACTGTTCAATTAGTCTGAAAGCGATGTCATTGTGCTTGCATATATACATGAATGCATTTTTTTTTGGGTGCGAAGTTGAATGTTTCTCTTATCATCGTTCGGGTGTCGATGGTAATGCGCTGAGAATATATACACGTACGATTTTAAGATTCTAGGGCAGTGCGACGTTGGTCATGGCGTTCATCAGGGGAGAGCAAACAGTTCACGTACTTCGGGAACTACGCCTGTGTCTTGGCAGCGGCACTTTCCTTCAATTGGTCTCCATGTCTTGCTGATTGGAAACTGTATCGTCGTCCATGAAGAATACTGTGTAGGACACACTTTTGGCCCTCTCGCTGTTGATTGATAAACAAGTGACTGCCTTTCAATTGGAATTAATGGCTAAGTACTGCTACATTGCTGTTTTCTTGCAGGTGTGAATCAAGGAACATGGTCCGAACTACTGTTGGCGAACTTTGCAAGTAAGTAGCAATCGCCATTGAAAATCGAACACGCACAAATGACAATTCGTGTGCATAGTGGCTTAAGTTTCGATTGACTGTAGAGACTTCGTTAAAATAGATTGTTGCAAGCTATGGCGCAGGGTTCAGTTTGAAGTTGATTTATCATTATATCTTCTATATGTTACTTATTAGAGAAATGTATGCATTACTACATTTATCACAGCTAGTTTCGATAGAGACTAATGTTCAAACGTCATTTTCCTTGTCTGCAGTTACTTGGGAAGGGGTCATCACGGTCACTCAAACCAACCAGCAAGATCGAAGTCTTCCAACGAAGTCGTCACTTTGCTGTTTGAGCATTGTTGGTTCTGCATTTGTTGATTGGCGTTCTCATCTTGTTCTTGTCAATACTGTTATATAGTTGTGCATATCGGTGTTTAGAGAGCGTGTCCGTAAGATCTGTCTTTATCTAATATCTAACCTGTGTTTGAAGCGTGTGTTAATTACTGTACCGAGGCTTGACTGTGCAGACGCAACTTTCTTTTAGGTTAATTTTGCAGATAAGCTTACTAGTGTAAAAACAAAAAAAGAAGCTCCAACGTGTATGGGAGTATACGACGAGTGGACAGACCCCGATTTCTGCGAGAAAAGCTACCGGCGATCCCCGAGCTCCAGCAAGTTTGCGCAATTGCTCTCTGCGGTACCGTTCTGGGCGGCGCTTGCAGGCGGCTTGGTTATTGGAAAGATGTTGGGTCGATCCTCAGGCTCCTCGAGTACCGTGAAGGCATCAGACCGTGACGTACCGGTACTTACTTACACTATTCTCGATGCCCTTACAATTTCATTGCCATGCACTTCCTGTCGTACGTCTAATTTGTGGATGCAACACAGGTTACTGTAGATTATACTCGTATTATTAATGTGGGACCAGAATAGTGGGCCACTTTTCCTCGAGAGAGTCCGGAATCTTTTTGGCAAACCACGTGCGCATATGGCCAAAAATATTCCTCTAAGTTAATAGAAAGGGAGTCCTTCCTTATGATAGTCTTCCTGTGCGCATCATCCATAAGTAAATCTTCTTTGGGACCACCATGAATGAATAGTTGATTGGATAAGGATAAGGAACAAGTGGACAACAAAAGATGCAATTGCAACGCTCAAAAAGTGGTGTCGTACAGCTCAAATCAGAGCTCACAGTGTCGCTCGCAAGCACCCTCGTCGAGCATCTGTTACACAGGAGAATTTCGACAAACGCTGGCTTCATTCGCCTATCCTTGCTTCTAGACTAGGAAGCCAGATTAGGGGGACTGGGGGATTAGAGAGGGCCCTCCCCTTGTCAGTTTAGCGAACTCCTCCTTGTTTGTTGCCTATGTGCTCTCCTTTTTCGCTCATTAACTCTTCATTATCATTAGGGGAGATTTCGGGCGTCCAAAGAGCCTGTTTCACTGTTGTTCCCGTTGCTAGGAACAGCAGTGACAACAGCAGTGACACAGTCAAAATATTTAATAATAAAAATTAAAAATTAAAAATTAAAAACTCTTTAAAAATTAAAAACTTTAAAAAATAAAATATTAATAAAATATTAATATCTGACGTAACAAGGTCTTGGCCACGTCAATAGACAGGTTTACAGGTTTCGTCAATTTCTTTTATTCTAATGTAGTGGGTCCCCCATTTGTTTTTAAATATGAAAAAATGAAAAAAAAATGAAGCGGTGTTCACCTGTAGGGAGTCAGGGACATGTTCACGATAACATTAGAAGATTTTTGGGGCCTCTGGATGCCTGCAAGTTATCATAGCTTGCAAATGCAGGAAATAGGTTCGGCCTAGCAATTTGACGTGGCTGAGACCCTACCACGTCATTGAACAAAAAATTAATTAATTAATTAAGTTTTTGCATTTGAAGACTGATTTTTTTTTTTAATTTTAAAAAAAAAATTTATGAAAAAAAAAATTCTGACAGCGGGCCGTTTTCCTCGCTGAGGGGAACAGCTGCGGGGGAACAGGCCCAAAACAGGCTTCTGGACCCCCCAAAACTCTTCTAATGTACTTTCTAACATTTAAATTGCTTTATATGTCTTTCAAAGACTGTTTTACAACAAATAATCACTTAATCAGATCTTGAAGTACTGAGAGATCTGTAGGAATCTATTTCGTATTTTAAAATATGAACAAATCAATTCACTATTAGAATATATATTTTTTATTACTAATTTAATATTAAAGTACTCATATTTTAATGTTCTTGAAGAGCACTTTTTTTGGTTTGTTTGTTCTTTGGAGAGCACTTTTTGATTGTTTTCAAATAGAACTTCCGTCATGCATTCTTCCCTTTGTTTCCTAGTAAATTGCGGTGATTGTTGCCTGGCCTGATCAAGTGTGAATGACTGTCTCCGAAGGTGGAGGAGGTCCAAACCATGGAAGGCATCGCGCCCTGCGGGCCATGGGGAGGATCAGGAGGAACCCCATTCTACGATGGGACAGGCGACATTGTGGAGATTCATGTCACTCACAACGCAGAGCATGTGCTGGGCATTGAGACCAGCTACAAGCACGGGGGCTCTGCTGCTTTCAAATCTGGCCCTCGCGGCACTTGCGGCGTTGGCGGACAGATCTCCAAGGTAATAATTTAAAATTCAAAAAAACAAGATCCTAGTAAACATCATTCAACATAAATGTCATGACAGTCTTAATTTGATTCTGATCCGTCCTCAATTGAACTGAGATGAGTACCAGCACCCAGTTTCATTTAATTGTTTCATAAAAAGATGAGTACCAGCACAGTAGATGACCTACTTGGATTCGACTGATGGAGGGATTGATGGAGTGAAGAAGAAGTTATTGATACTGTGAGTCGTAACAACTGGCACTTGCAATGAGTCGCAACCATGCATCATTAGTGTACCAACGTTAACTAACTTAGTATTCAGTAGTGCCGTCCTGTCCAACTTCATGTTTCACCTCCACTGTTTCAAACTTCAAAGGAAATCGACATTTTTTTAGTTTCACAAAGTTGTCTTAACTTAGGACTGAGAAGAAATTTGTGTCTGTCTCTTTGGAGAGGAAAGTGAGGGAATGATGTCACCCATTCACATAACAAGTGAATTAATAACCTCCATATCTGTATTTTCATTATCCCACATGCTAACCACATGCTAACCACATGCTAGATTGCAATCAATGATAGGATTAACAATAGCATTCTAAATTCTGTATTTCAAACATGTATATGTATGTCGTATTGTATAAGTATTCCATTTACCACATCCGTATTTTATATATATATATATATATATATATATATATATATATATATATATATATCAAAGTTGGGTTTCTTTTTCTTTTCTTTTTTTTTTTTGGGGGGGGGGAACAAATTAGGTGCTTTATTTTTATTTTATCTTATTTTATTTGGTCACTTGGAGGAAGATGTTTCTTTCTAGGAGATAGTATAAAGAATATTTAGAGTCATAATTTCATTTTAATTAGTGAAAATGGGTATGTTACATATGGTCAAATTAACTTTGATTTTTAGCTCAATATAGTATTTTTGTTACATGAGATTATGTGTATTATAAAAGCTAAGTGTGCCCCTGTTAGTTTTTTAATTTTATTATTAAAAATATATATAATATTATTTTAAGGTCACTCATTTTAAAGATTTTTATTTATTTTTTAAGGTTTTTATTTTTCATAAAGGTCATTTTTTTAGATAACTTAGTATTCAAATTTTGGGTGGGGCGGATCAATTCAGCATATAAAACAAAATTGGTTAGTTTATAGAGATAATAATCATTTATTTAACAAATTAAATTCAAGTACTAGTTTGAGATGAATTTTATGTATCAAATTTTTCTCTAAATATTTTTAAATAATTTTTTAAGTATAAAATATTGAATAAAAAGAATGATATGTTTCATTATTTTTTTGTAATATAGTTTTCTACTTAGACTAAAATCAATACATTTTTTAATTTTTAAAACAAATTTATTTTTTTCATTTAATAATTAAAATTATTATTAATTTAATTAATTTAATTAATTTTTACTTATTTGAAAAATTATTGCTTTAATTTTTTATGAATTTTTATGAATTTTGTTTGAAGTACAAAATAGAAAAAAAGAATTATATATATAACTCTAACTCCCTTGTTAGCTACTTTTAAAGAGAGATTTTGATATCATCTCAGAATAAAAAACAATACTGGTTAGTTTTTAGAGATAATGATAATTAATTTAATAAATTCAATTCAAAAAAATATTTTGAAATGAATTTATATATCAAATCAGTCTCTAAATATTGCTTAATACTTTTTATATATCAAATCAGTCTCTAAATATTGCTTAATACTTTTTATATATCAAATACTAAGGGAAAAGAATGTTTTGTTTTATTTTATATTTGTAAAAAAGTCTCATTTATTTTTCTATTTAGATTAACATCAATAAAAAAAATTCATTTTTTTATAAATGTATATTCATTTTTCACTTAATAAATTATCTAAGGAAACTAGATAATTGAATTGTATTTATTTATTGCTACTTATCTCAAAAAATTATTCCTATAATTTTTTAATAAGATCTTAAAATAGAAAAATAATTATATATGAAAAATTCCAACTCCAATAATAAATACCTTTAAAGTTTTTTTTGGATTGCATCTCCTTTTCTAAATTCTAGGTCAAACTAATCCATTAATAGAAAATAATTCATAAACAAATATTAAACTTTTTAAATCAGGAGGATTTATTAATATGACAAACAACTAGCTTTCAAATGTGAGATATTTATTTTAGTTATTACGGATATATTTTTCCTTTTGAAACATCTAAAAGTATGAATGTTGGGCTTATTGCATCAATAGCAATTAATGCAAAAGCCAATAATTTGGAATCTCTAGAAAGTGCTTCTTATTAATTATCTAAAATCTCCAAAGAAAGAAAATTGATTTATTTTTCAAAGAAGACAAATATTGTTGAATAGCTCCCAAAAATTGCTTGGCTTTACACAAAAATATAAATTACTTTAGCTTGGTATCAACAAGAATTTTTAGCTATTGCATAGGAACAAATGCTAGTATATCTTTTGAACCATTTAATCCTTATAATATTTTTGTATTGGTTACTTCTTTAATTCCCTTTTTTGAACACAATAATAACAATCATGCTTTAATGGGATCTAATATGGAACTTCAAGTGGTTCCACTTGTAAAACTAAAAAAATGTAGTACAAAAACAAATATAGAAAGTCAAACAACTCTTAAGTTGAAAAATGTTCTTATTGCAAAACAAATTGGATTTAGTGCTTTTATCACAAAGTGATCATGCTAGAATTTTAATACCCCATGAACTTGGTTAGAAGAGATCAATTTCTATTTCTCCAATAGTATTCTAGTAGTCAATTGATTGATTTTTTTGAGCTGATTCAATCGTTTGACTTATTTTTTGAACTTTACATGTTGTTTTCCTTTAATTCCCTTGTTGAATTGTTTTTTTAACCAAGTTTAAATTTTTCTCTATTTTTTACTCTAAATAGGAATTTTATAGATGTCTTCATTGGTTTATTTTTTATGTATTCTAATTGCAACTAGTTTGTTTTTTCCAATTCCACTAGCTAACAATGAACTAACCAATGGTTTTCCCCCCAAATTGGTTGGTTTCATTTGTGCAGATCATGTTACAGTATCCGGATGAGTATGTTATGCAAGTGACAGGAACCACTGACAAGTTGGCTACAATTGAAGCCCTAGTGGTCTCATCATTGACCGTGATCACCAACAAACAATCATATGGGCCATATGGAAAGGCCACTGGGACACCATTTGCAAGCTTCCCTGATAGTTGTGTGGTCGGATTCTTTGGTAGGGCTGGCACCTTGCTAGACCAACTAGGGGTATTGGTTCATTCCTCTGACACATACTCAACCATGACAACAACAATGACAACAATGTCTTCTTTTGATGTGGTTGAAGAGGAGGAAAAGGAGCCACTTGTGATAGAAGGACCTTGGGGAGGGGACACTGGAACTACATTTTATGATGGCTATGGTCAGGTGGTAGAGATTGTGGTGACCTATCATAAGCACCATATTAATTCCTTACAAGTGTCATATGAATATGGCACACTTCCATTCCCAGGGCCAACACATGGCATTCCCAAGGGGCATCAAACAAAGGTATGTGTGTATTGAAGTATTCATGACCTTTTAGGCACTTTGACCCCCTTATAATTGTTGTTCATGTTGCTTCCATTACAGTGGTCAAATTGAAGAGGTGTCAAATTGTGGAATTAGCATGCAATTATCACATGAAGGAGGAAATTGAAATGAAGTTTAGAAAATGCAATGTCAATGTATTTCAAAGTGTAAATGTGTAAATGATTACATTAAAATCCCAACACTTGCATGATTAGAAAATAAGTACAAGAAAACAAGTATTGCTCGGAAACACACAATATTAGTACATATTATATAATAATAGTGCACAATACACAATATTATATCCAATGCTAATATTAGTACACAATATTGATGCACAATATTAATAATAGAATTTTAGAATACAATTCACAATACTAGTATACAATACACAACACTACATAATGTTAGTACATAATATGTAATACAATATTGATATACAAATATAATACATAAATATAGTACACAAATGCAATACAATATACAATACAACACTAGTGATATACAACTTTTTTGCTTCTCTCTATTATTACATTTGTTTAAATGTTGAGGTCACATCAATGTGTAATAGTCACATTATAGAATTCAATTGTGGATTGAGGACACCCGTTCCTAAGAATCTTGTTACAATATAGAATTTGTTATATTAAAGGATGTCATATAAAAGAGGTTAGAGTATATTTGGCTATTAAGATTAACACTTTGAACATGTTCAATACTTAATTGAAGTTGAGAAAACAAAGATGGCAAATGTTTGAAAAAAAAATATTCCTTCAAAATTTGTAATTTTTCCATGTGATTTAAAAAAATTCCTAACATTCCATCATCTCTATTTAGAATTATATTTTGTTGGTCTCAAAATTTGGGTTCAATACTTGAGTTAAAGAAAGAATTTCAATTGCATTTCTTATAGTACAATAGTTTTGATTTTAAGTTTAATGGTCAATGCATATAAGAAGCTTTAAAATGATGTAGAATCATGGCTAAAGTAAGAGTATTTGTAACTCTGGATTGAGATCTTGAACAATAATTTTTTAACTATCATTTATTGTTCACCAAATTTCTTTTCAAATGTTTAATTTCTTTTTGTACTCCTAGAGTATATTGGTGAGTCTTATCTTGCAATAGCAATGTTTTAAAACAAAAAAGCAACAACAACCCAAGGTCTTGCAATTTCCACTTGGGCAAATATGTGGATTCATTCCCTTCAATCCTTATAAATTAGAGAACCATGTCAATTCAAAGGGTATTCAAAAGAGAGCTATATAAAATTAGAATATTCATAGAATATTGTATTGAAGATTTGAAAACGAATTTATAAACCCTCATTTTTCTTTAAATTTACTAAACTTTATCTGTGGTAAATTAATCCTTGAAGCATTGAACATGCTTTTTTTCCGACATCTTTTCAAACCATTGTGAAACAAGATCCTATGGTTAAATGTGTTCAAATTATTTTTCTTCTAAAATTTGATACTTGACTTAGAAATGGTAGTTTTAGATCATTTTTGGTGAAAACATAGTAAAAAACCATTAGGGGTTAACAACACCCTATTTTTGAAATCTCCTGGTTTTTTAATTGAATGTGAGTGAATTCCCTTAGATTCATTATAACAAATTGGATTATAATATTTCTATCATGAGTGCAAGCATAGTTGCTTGGTTAAAAAAATAGATGGATTACAATATCTTGAATATGAGTGGTTTAATGTTATTTATTTTTACAAGTAACAATTAGTATGTTTTAGAAGTGGATTTTTTTTTTTTTATGAATTGGATCCTAAATACTCACTTGTATGTTGGTGTGTGTCTATATGTGTGTAGATTTCGCTTCGTTGTCCAGAGGAATATTTGATTGAAGTGAAAGGAACTGTAGGAAAAGTCAAAGGGCATGACACTATCACTTCACTTACGTTTATCACCAACCAGCGCCATTTTGGACCCTTTGGTAGTCACGCAGGGAAAGCCTTTGAAAGCTCTCCGAGCAGGGAGGTGCTTGGATTTTTTGGCAAGTGTAGTTCTGGGCTTGATCAAATTGGGGTCATCACTAGGTCTCCTGGGCATCTCGATTCCACAGAAGTCCAAGGCCCTTGGGGTGGTGATCATGGCTCTCAATTTTCTAGTGGAAGAGGGGATCTCTCAGAAATCTATGTCACGTTCACAAAGTCTCACATTGTAGCGTTGCAAGCTTCCTACCATCTCAGCACAGAAATGACCAACATTAAGAGTGACTCCTGGGGTGGCAAGAGTCTAGGCCAAACGGAGAAGGTGATGTTATTTGAATCCTAGTTTAAAAAAAGTTAATGTGCAAGCTCATTAGAAATCAAGATTTGATTTATTTGCATATAAAAAATGATGTCATTTTCATGTCTAAAAAAAGCCAATGTTCATCTACATTTTGGAAACTAAGTTATCATGAAGGTCTTGAAAGTAACACATTTGAAGTCTTCAGTAACTTTCCAATTGAAAATTAGTATATAATGGCTCAAGAATATTGATTCTAAATTTTTATGGATGCTTGTAACAGGTGACCATAAATTTCCCTGATGAGTATCTTATCCAACTCAAGGGAACGGTTGATACTGTGAATGGGATTGAGGCGGTGACATCATTGACCTTCATCACAAACCAGAGAGTTTGTGGTCCCTATGGTTCGACATCTGGAAGAACCTTCGAGAGTACACCCAGTAAAGTAATGGGCTTGTACGGACGCTTTGAATCCATTTTGCACCAGATTGGAATCATCACTGAGATTTCTTCTGGAATTCAATTCCAAAAGTTGTTTGGAAAGACACCTGGCGTCACCAGTTCTAGCAGGAATGAAATTTACATGGAGAGTGCTAAACAGAGCGCACAAGACAATGTTGATTTAATCATTACACAAGGGCCTTGGGGAGGACAAGGAGGCGCTCCCTTTTATGATGGTAGAGGTGACATTTTTGAAATTGCCATCACTCACACAGAAAGCCAAATTCTGTCATTCCAGGCTAGTTACGGGCAAGGAGGTGTTGATTTTCAGGCTGATAGTCATGGAGGAAAAATCGGCACTACAACAACGGTAATTCTCGTGTTCTTGAATCTTTCTTTCAATTTTTGTGCAATTGTGTGCGTTATTAGTCCAATTACATGCAATGATAAGCTTAACCTAAACATTGAAATGTTTCTTTCATTTTGTGATAGGTTACATTGGATTTTCCAGAGGAGTGCTTGGTCCAAGTCCAAGGGACAGTGCAAACTATTCATGAAGAAAATGTCATCAGTTCATTGACTATCATTACCAATAAGAAGACTTATGGACCCTATGGGTCTGATTCTGGAAAAAGGTTTCAAACTTCTTCTGAAGGAATTATAGTAGGATTCTATGGGCAAGCATCTCCAACTTCACTGGATCAAATTGGCTGCATAATAAAGATGCCTAATTCACCTAACAATAAGCTTAGCTATGATACCAAATATCTAGTCAACTCGGATGTTTTGGTTATTCCACAAGGGCCTTGGGGAGGTTCGAGTGGTCAAGAATTCTATGATGGAAGGGGTGACATTGTGGACTTGAACATTAGCTACAACAAAAGTCTAATCACCTCAATTCAAGTTGGCTATGAGCAAGGAGGAACAAACTTTCAAGCACCTCTACATGGTGGAGAAGGTCTTGAGCATGTTAAGGTGTGCAACCTTTCCATCTATGCATTTATTGCATTAGCATTTAGTACATGATTTGATAAATTGTAGCCTTGATTAGGTTTAGGTCTTAAGTTAGACACAACACTCTTCATAAACTATTCATCACTAATCAAAAAATAATTAGAAATTCTTGATTGAAATTCTAGAACGTTGTAATTATGCCTTCAAATCATTTGTTGCATTAAAATTTATAACCACCTATATTAATCATCTTTTGATTGTGCCCCTAAAAAATTTAAAGGAAGTAATTAGTATTAATAGTTCAACAATTTCAAACCTCTTCAAGCATTAGACACTCAAAAAATACAACTCTCCATATTCAAGGTAACTTCAATATATAGAAACTAAACACTATCTCAACAAATGAATGGTGAAGATGGAGAAACAAGAGTTATAATGAAAACTGGAAATCTTTTAATAACTGAAAATTTCTTTGTAAAGACGAAAATATTATTTGTCAACAATATTAAACTCTCAATTAATTGATCTAATATGAATGGTTGATTGTAATTTTGTAGATTAAGTTGGATTCAAAACAAGAGCAAGTCCTTCAGATAAAGGGGACAAGTGGAACAATTGAAGGTGCCTTAGCAATCACATCCTTTACAGTGGTTACCAACAAAAAAACTTATGGGCCGTATGGCGGAGTTCAAGGTAAAAGATTTCAAAGCCCTCCGGTGGGAAAGGTAGTGGGATTCTTTGGACACTCAAGTAAAATTGTCTACCAACTCGGAGTCATCATAGAAACCTATCTTCCACCAGACAATGGGTATTGTAAAAGCTGTATGATACCATACCAATACTATTGCGGCTGTACCAAAAAAGATTCAAGAAACAATGAGCCTTTCACACCAGAATACTCGAATCCAATGCACGAGCATTCCCAAACATCTCACATAAATATCCACGGGTACTTTCCAGAGTACCAAATAATAAACCAATCCGACAACCGTCCAATTTCTGATAGCCCAAAAATGCCCTCGAAGATCCCTGACACTACCAAACCGGGTGGCGTGCCAAGTCCAAGTCAACCGGTAAGTGCTCCTTGCTAGCTGGAAGCCACGTGCTTTGCTCGATGCAATAGTGGGAGGACAACCTCTTGAGCCCTTGCATGTGTGCGTTTTTGTGGCCTTCATATGCTTCTTGCGCAAGACTTTGGAGTCAATGCATTGGCCTACTTGGTTGTCCAGGTAGCCATCATGTATGGCTTGGGCTCGGGGCTAACCATTGATGTGTTGACGTGCGCCACCTACAGGGCCAACCGGGGAAACTCGAGATATTGTCCACCCCTGGTGGTGGGGTTTCATTTCCACCGGCGCACAAGCCCCAACAACCCTCCTCGGACCCCGTGACCCACAAACCCAAAGACCCGAGGCCTCAACCGGACTTGGATTCCCCAAGTGCGCCCTCCAAGATCCCCGACACTACCAAACCGGGTGGCCTGCCAAGTCCAAGTCAACCGGTAAGTGCTCCTTGCTAGCTGGAAGCCACGCGCTTTGCTCCATGCAATAGTGGGAGGACAACCTCTTGAGCCCTTGCATGTGTGCGTTTTTGTGGCCTTCATATGCTTCTTGCGCAAGACTTTGGAGTCAATGCATTGGCCTACTTGGTTGTCCAGGTAGCCATCATGTATGGCTTGGGCTCGGGGCTAACCATTGATGTGTTGACGTGCGCCACCTACAGGGCCAACCGGGGAAACTCGAGATATTGTCCACCCCTGGTGGTGGGGTTTCATTTCCACCGGCGCACAAGCCCCAACAACCCTCCTCGGACCCCGTGACCCACACACCCAAAGACCCGAGGCCTCAACCGGACTTGGATTCCCCAAGTGCGCCCTCCAAGATCCCCGACACTACCAAACCGGGTGGCCTGCGAAGTCCAAGTCAACCGGTAAGTGCTCCTTGCTAGCTGGAAGCCACGCGCTTTGCTCCATGCAATAGTGGGAGGACAACCTCTTGAGCCCTTGCATGTGTGCGTTTTTGTGGCCTTCATATGCTTCTTGCGCAAGACTTTGGAGTCAATGCATTGGCCTACTTGGTTGTCCAGGTAGCCATCATGTATGGCTTGGGCTCGGGGCTAACCATTGATGTGTTGACGTGCGCCACCTACAGGGCCAACCGGGGAAACTCGAGATATTGTC
The DNA here is from genome assembly GCA_963969395.1 of Pseudoscleropodium purum. Taxonomy (NCBI): domain Eukaryota; kingdom Viridiplantae; phylum Streptophyta; class Bryopsida; order Hypnales; family Brachytheciaceae; genus Pseudoscleropodium; species Pseudoscleropodium purum. The sequence continues at coordinate 14,337,728 of OZ017797.1, forward strand.
CACCCCTGGTGGTGGGGTTTCATTTCCACCGGCGCACAAGCCCCAACAACCCTCCTCGGACCCCGTGACCCACACACCCAAAGACCCGAGGCCTCAACCGGACTTGGATTCCCCAAGTGCGCCCTCCAAGATCCCCGACACTACCAAACCGGGTGGCGTGCCAAGTCCAAGTCTACCGGTAAGTGCTCCTTGCTAGCTAGAAGCCACGCGCTTTGCTCCATGCAATAGTGGGAGGACAACCTCTTGAGCCCTTGCATGTGTGCGTTTTTGTGGCCTTCATATGCTTCTTGCGCAAGACTTTGGAGTCAATGCATTGGCCTACTTGGTTGTCGAGGTAGCCATCATGTATGGCTTGGGCTCGGGGCTAACCATTGATGTGTTGACGTGCGCCACCTACAGGGCCAACCGGGGAAACTCGAGATATTGTCCACCCCTGGTGGTGGGGTTTCATTTCCACCGGCGCACAAGCCCCAACAACCCTCCTCGGACCCCGTGACCCACACACCCAAAGACCCGAGGCCTCAACCGGACTTGGATTCCCCAAGTGCGCCCTCCAAGATCCCCGACACTACCAAACCGGGTGGCCTGCCAAGTCCAAGTCTACCGGTAAGTGCTCCTTGCTAGCTGGAAGCCACGCGCTTTGCTCCATGCAATAGTGGGAGGACAACCTCTTGAGCCCTTGCATGTGTGCGTTTTTGTGGCCTTCATATGCTTCTTGCGCAAGACTTTGGAGTCAATGCATTGGCCTACTTGGTTGTCGAGGTAGCCATCATGTATGGCTTGGGCTCGGGGCTAACCATTGATGTGTTGACGTGCGCCACCTACAGGGCCAACCGGGGAAACTCGAGATATTGTCCACCCCTGGTGGTGGGGTTTCATTTCCACCGGCGCACAAGCCCCAACAACCCTCCTCGGACCCCGTGACCCACACACCCAAAGACCCGAGGCCTCAACCGGACTTGGATTCCCCAACTGCGCCCTCGAAGATCCCCGACACTACAAAACCGGGTGGCGTGCCAAGTCCAAATCAACCCGTAAGTGCTCCTCGCTAAATGGAAGCCACACGCGTTGATTTCTAAGGGTGTTAGAGGGTTACGTTCTTTTTCTCCTCATGTGTCAAGCTATGGCATTGACATTGATGGAGTGGTAGTGTGGGACCATGATTTGTATCAAATGTTTTGGGCATATGTTTTGGTAGCGTTGGGGTGGCTTGGGGTGTGGAGCTTGGTGTTGGAGTTTGGACTAATTGGGCTTGGGTGTTATTGGATTGGTTTGTAGGGAGTGGTGTCTTTGCCAAGCCAAGTTATCACCTCCACCGACTCATCTTTGGGAGTCTTTGGTGGTGGTATTATTGGATGGGATGGTGACGAGGGCTCTCTAGTTGAAGGACCTTGGGGATCAAATGAAGAGACCTCCTTCTATGATGGGAATGGCGACATCATTGAAATTGAGGTTGCCTTTAAGAAAGAATACATCGTGCGTATCCAAACCACTTTCATTTTGAATGGGAAGACCTTCAAGCAAGCTCCACGAGGCGGCCCAAGTGGTGACGTGAGCAAGGTTAGTAATTTGTGGGGGACACTTTTTTTGTGGTTTTGATGATCTTGTTGTATGGTTACTAGCGTGGTGGATGTTTTGGGGGGACATATTTTGGTTTTGATTTGTTGCTCAAGCCATCATGCACGTTTCTTGGTTCATATGTATGCAATGGTTGTTGACGGTCGTCCATCATTGTGGTGGAGTTGCACCGTATTGAGAAGATTCTCAAGTTATTGCCAAGGTGTGATTTTAAATGGATTGACATATTGTTCCTTGGAGATGCATTGTTGAAGAAATATGTTTGGTGGATGCTTTGTGTAGATCGTTCTCCAATCCCCCAATGAGTATGTGGTCCAAGTGAAGGGAACCACACGGAAGGTGTCATCTTTGGGTGTGGTGGTGACATCCCTCACGTTTGTTTCCAACAAGAAGACATACGGACCTTACGGATCCGTGATTGGAGGCACACATTTTGAGACGGTTCCGCATGGAAAAGTGGTAGGCTTGTATGGTAGAGCAACATCTTGCATGCATAGCATTGGAGTCGTTAGTGCCAATGAGGTGCCAAAAGATGTTTCAAACACAAAAATTGTCATTGTTCAAGACGCTTGGGGTGGTCAAGGCGGAGAATCCTTCTATGAAGGAAGCGATGATGTGAGTGAAGTGCTTGTGTCCTACAACAGCCTCCATGTTGTTTCTTTCCAAACCACTTATAGACATGGAGGGAAGACCTTCAAAGGAGAGCAACACGGTGGCCAAAATGGCATTGGAACAAACCAAGCCAAGGTATGAGAGAGTACTAGTAGCCCTCCTCCACTTGCATGTACCACTAGAACAAGTTGTAGCCAAGGTCCAATGAGGGTTTTCCATTGTAATGGGGGTTTGAATCTTTGGACGTGGTGGCTAGGCTTGAAGAATGGATGTTTAGATGCATGTGGTGAGTGAAGTGGGTGCAATGTGTTTGGCAGATTTCTTTGAAGTATCCAGAGGAATACTTGGTGCAAGTCAAGGGTAGTAGCCACCTCATCAACGGGCTTACCATCATAGAGAGCCTTGAATTCATCACCAACAAACAAAGCTACGGGCCTTATGGTGCATTGAAGCCCCAAGGCCAACCTAGATCAACCCCCAAGAACGGCAAAATTGTTGGCTTTTTTGGAAAGGCGGGCTATTTTGTGGATCAACTTGGCGTGGTCATTAGCTTCCCGTCACAAAGAGATGACTTATTGATAGTGCAAGGATCTTGGGGAGGTCCGGGAGGGAAGCCGTTTAGCGATGGGAGAGGTGAAATTGTTGAACTCCTTTTGAAGTACAGCAAAAAGCAAATCATCTCCCTTCAAGTCACGTATGAGCAAGGCGACACTCGATTCAAGTCCCAATTGCACGGAGGACTTGACAATGGTGAAACTAAACAGGTCCAACTTCCAAACTCTTAAACTTTCATGATGCGGCTTGGACGGTTGCAACTTGCAAGGGAGGTTTGGCAAAGGAATTGAAGCAACGGTTTGTGGTTGAAATGTGAAGTGCATGGCTCCTACATGAGGTTGAACTTACGTACCCAACTAAGTGGGCATGTGTGTGCAGATTTCTTTTGATGATGGTGAGTACTTGGTCCAAGTGAAGGGAACCACGGGAAACATAGTCCCGGGTGGGACAATGGTGACGTCCCTCACCTTCATCACCAACAAGCAAACGCATGGACCGTTTGGCCCGGCCACCGGTGGTGCATTTGAAACCAAAGCACATGGAAAGATTGTTGGCATTGTTGGAAGATCAAACGCTTTCTTGGATTCAATTGGTTTCATCACCGAGTTGCATCCGGGCAAGGCCTTACCGGCGACAATGAAGTTGGGTCCATGGGGCGGTCAAGGAGGGCGTGAGTTCTATGGTGGCCAAGGTGACATTGTGCGGATTGTGGTGTACTACAACCAAAGCCAAATCAACGGAATTCAAATCACAAATGAGCAAGGTGGAGTCACCTTTGAACCGGCAACGTACGGTAGCACCAATGGCGATACATCCAAGGTACTCATCACAACCATTTATTTGTTCTTCAATAAAATACGCGCTTGAATTGGACAACATGCACAAACACAAACATGGTGTGTTCACAACTTCTTCCAAATGTAATACATAGAGTGTGAGTAGCCACATGCCCCACTTCAATCATTTACGTTCCATGAAGACTATTGTTGATATGATGTGAGTGACAAGTGCATCAAAAAGAGACCATGAAGTAAAAGAAAATGTATTGACTAGGTAGTGACTTGGATCCAGGTAACCTTGGACTTTCCAAATGAATACTTAACTCAAGTCAAGGGCACCACGGCTAAGGTGGGATTCTTGGGATCCAACCGAGTGATTACATCTTTGACATTCATCACCAACAAACACACCTACGGACCTTATGGTGTATTGAATGGATCGGAGTTTGAAAGCATTCCAAACCTTTTGGTGACCGGAATCTTTGGTAGGGGGGGCGATAATCTATACCAATTTGGAGTCATCACCACAATTGATTGGGAGACATCCCAACGCTACTTGATAAGTCACTCGCAGGCGAGGACACCAAGTCCCAGTCAACCGGTAAGTGCTCCTTGCTAGCTGGAAGCCACGCGCTTTGCTCCATGCAATAGTGGGAGGACAACCTCTTGAGCCCTTGCATGTGTGCGTTTTTGTGGCCTTCATATGCTTCTTGCGCAAGACTTTGGAGTCAATGCATTGGCCTACTTGGTTGTCCAGGTAGCCATCATGTATGGCTTGGGCTCGGGGCTAACCATTGATGTGTTGACGTGCGCCACCTACAGGGCCAACCGGGGAAACTCGAGATATTGTCCACCCCTGGTGGTGGGGTTTCATTTCCACCGGCGCACAAGCCCCAACAACCCTCCTCGGACCCCGTGACCCACACACCCAAAGACCCGAGGCCTCAACCGGACTTGGATTCCCCAAGTGCGCCCTCCAAGATCCCCGACACTACCAAACCGGGTGGCCTGCGAAGTCCAAGTCAACCGGTAAGTGCTCCTTGCTAGCTGGAAGCCACGCGCTTTGCTCCATGCAATAGTGGGAGGACAACCTCTTGAGCCCTTGCATGTGTGCGTTTTTGTGGCCTTCATATGCTTCTTGCGCAAGACTTTGGAGTCAATGCATTGGCCTACTTGGTTGTCCAGGTAGCCATCATGTATGGCTTGGGCTCGGGGCTAACCATTGATGTGTTGACGTGCGCCACCTACAGGGCCAACCGGGGAAACTCGAGATATTGTCCACCCCTGGTGGTGGGGTTTCATTTCCACCGGCGCACAAGCCCCAACAACCCTCCTCGGACCCCGTGACCCACAAACCCAAAGACCCGAGGCCTGAACCGGACTTGGATTCCCCAAGTGCGCCCTCCAAGATCCCCGACACTACCAAACCGGGTGGCCTGCCAAGTCCAAGTCAACCGGTAAGTGCTCCTTGCTAGCTGGAAGCCACGCGCTTTGCTCCATGCAATAGTGGGAGGACAACCTCTTGAGCCCTTGCATGTGTGCGTTTTTGTGGCCTTCATATGCTTCTTGCGCAAGACTTTGGAGTCAATGCATTGGCCTACTTGGTTGTCGAGGTAGCCATCATGTATGGCTTGGGCTCGGGGCTAACCATTGATGTGTTGACGTGCGCCACCTACAGGGCCAACCGGGGAAACTCGAGATATTGTCCACCCCTGGAGGTGGGGTTTCATTTCCACCGGCGCACAAGCCCCAACAACCCTCCTCGGACCCCGTGACCCACAAACCCAAAGACCCGAGGCCTCAACCGGACTTGGATTCCCCAAGTGCGCCCTCCAAGATCCCCGACACTACCAAACCGGGTGGAGTGCCAAGTCCAAGTCTACCGGTAAGTGCTCCTTGCTAGCTGGAAGCCACGCGCTTTGCTCCATGCAATAGTGGGAGGACAACCTCTTGAGCCCTTGCATGTGTGCGTTTTTGTGGCCTTCATATGCTTCTTGCGCAAGACTTTGGAGTCAATGCATTGGCCTACTTGGTTGTCGAGGTAGCCATCATGTATGGCTTGGGCTCGGGGCTAACCATTGATGTGTTGACGTGCGCCACCTACAGGGCCAACCGGGGAAACTCGAGATATTGTCCACCCCTGGTGGTGGGGTTTCATTTCCACCGGCGCACAAGCCCCAACAACCCTCCTCGGACCCCGTGACCCACACACCCAAAGACCCGAGGCCTCAACCGGACTTGGATTCCCCAAGTGCGCCCTCCAAGATCCCCGACACTACCAAACCGGGTGGCGTGCCAAGTCCAAGTCAACCGGTAAGTGCTCCTTGCTAGCTGGAAGCCACGCGCTTTGCTCCATGCAATAGTGGGAGGACAACCTCTTGAGCCCTTGCATGTGTGCGTTTTTGTGGCCTTCATATGCTTCTTGCGCAAGACTTTGGAGTCAATGCATTGGCCTACTTGGTTGTCCAGGTAGCCATCATGTATGGCTTGGGCTCGGGGCTAACCATTGATGTGTTGACGTGCGCCACCTACAGGGCCAACCGGGGAAACTCGAGATATTGTCCACCCCTGGTGGTGGGGTTTCATTTCCACCGGCGCACAAGCCCCAACAACCCTCCTCGGACCCCGTGACCCACAAACCCAAAGACCCGAGGCCTCAACCGGACTTGGATTCCCCAAGTGCGCCCTCCAAGATCCCCGACACTACCAAACCGGGTGGCGTGCCAAGTCCAAGTCAACCGGTAAGTGCTCCTTGCTAGCTGGAAGCCACGCGCTTTGCTCCATGCAATAGTGGGAGGACAACCTCTTGAGCCCTTGCATGTGTGCGTTTTTGTGGCCTTCATATGCTTCTTGCGCAAGACTTTGGAGTCAATGCATTGGCCTACTTGGTTGTCGAGGTAGCCATCATGTATGGCTTGGGCTCGGGGCTAACCATTGATGTGTTGACGTGCGCCACCTACAGGGCCAACCGGGGAAACTCGAGATATTGTCCACCCCTGGAGGTGGGGTTTCATTTCCACCGGCGCACAAGCCCCAACAACCCTCCTTGGACCCCGTGACCCACAAACCCAAAGACCCGAGGCCTCAACCGGACTTGGATTCCCCAAGTGCGCCCTCCAAGATCCCCGACACTACCAAACCGGGTGGAGTGCCAAGTCCAAGTCTACCGGTAAGTGCTCCTTGCTAGCTGGAAGCCACGCGCTTTGCTCCATGCAATAGTGGGAGGACAACCTCTTGAGCCCTTGCATGTGTGCGTTTTTGTGGCCTTCATATGCTTCTTGCGCAAGACTTTGGAGTCAATGCATTGGCCTACTTGGTTGTCGAGGTAGCCATCATGTATGGCTTGGGCTCGGGGCTAACCATTGATGTGTTGACGTGCGCCACCTACAGGGCCAACCGGGGAAACTCGAGATATTGTCCACCCCTGGTGGTGGGGTTTCATTTCCACCGGCGCACAAGCCCCAACAACCCTCCTCGGACCCCGTGACCCACACACCCAAAGACCCGAGGCCTCAACCGGACTTGGATTCCCCAAGTGCGCCCTCCAAGATCCCCGACACTACCAAACCGGGTGGCCTGCCAAGTCCAAGTCAACCGGTAAGTGCTCCTTGCTAGCTGGAAGCCACGCGCTTTGCTCCATGCAATAGTGGGAGGACAACCTCTTGAGCCCTTGCATGTGTGCGTTTTTGTGGCCTTCATATGCTTCTTGCGCAAGACTTTGGAGTCAATGCATTGGCCTACTTGGTTGTCCAAGTAGCCATCATGTATGGCTTGGGCTTGGGGCTAACCATTGATGTGTTGACGTGCGCCACCTACAGGGCCAACCGGGGAAACTCGAGATATTGTCCACCCCTGGAGGTGGGGTTTCATTTCCACCGGCGCACAAGCCCCAACAACCCTCCTCGGACCCCGTGACCCACAGACCCAAAGACCCGAGGCCTCAACCGGACTTGGATTCCCCAAGTGCGCCGTCCAAGATCCCCGACACTACCAAACCGGGTGGAGTGCCAAGTCCAAGTCTACCGGTAAGTGCTCCTTGCTAGCTGGAAGCCACGCGCTTTGCTCCATGCAATAGTGGGAGGACAACCTCTTGAGCCCTTGCATGTGTGCGTTTTTGTGGCCTTCATATGCTTCTTGCGCAAGACTTTGGAGTCAATGCATTGGCCTACTTGGTTGTCCAGGTAGCCATCATGTATGGCTTGGGCTCGGGGCTAACCATTGATGTGTTGACGTGCGCCACCTACAGGGCCAACCGGGGAAACTCGAGATATTGTCCACCCCTGGTGGTGGGGTTTCATTTCCACCGGCGCACAAGCCCCAACAACCCTCCTCGGACCCCGTGACCCACACACCCAAAGACCCGAGGCCTCAACCGGACTTGGATTCCCCAAGTGCGCCGTCCAAGATCCCCGACACTACCAAACCGGGTGGCGTGCCAAGTCCAAGTCAACCGGTAAGTGCTCCTTGCTAGCTGGAAGCCACGCGCTTTGCTCCATGCAATAGTGGGAGGACAACCTCTTGAGCCCTTGCATGTGTGCGTTTTTGTGGCCTTCATATGCTTCTTGCGCAAGACTTTGGAGTCAATGCATTGGCCTACTTGGTTGTCCAGGTAGCCATCATGTATGGCTTGGGCTCGGGGCTAACCATTGATGTGTTGACGTGCGCCACCTACAGGGCCAACCGGGGAAACTCGAGATATTGTCCACCCCTGGAGGTGGGGTTTCATTTCCACCGGCGCACAAGCCCCAACAACCCTCCTCGGACCCCGTGACCCACACACCCAAAGACCCGAGGCCTCAACCGGACTTGGATTCCCCAAGTGCGCCCTCCAAGATCCCCGACACTACCAAACCGGGTGGCCTGCGAAGTCCAAGTCAACCGGTAAGTGCTCCTTGCTAGCTGGAAGCCACGCGCTTTGCTCCATGCAATAGTGGGAGGACAACCTCTTGAGCCCTTGCATGTGTGCGTTTTTGTGGCCTTCATATGCTTCTTGCGCAAGACTTTGGAGTCAATGCATTGGCCTACTTGGTTGTCGAGGTAGCCATCATGTATGGCTTGGGCTCGGGGCTAACCATTGATGTGTTGACGTGCGCCACCTACAGGGCCAACCGGGGAAACTCGAGATATTGTCCACCCCTGGTGGTGGGGTTTCATTTCCACCGGCGCACAAGCCCCAACAACCCTCCTCGGACCCCGTGACCCACAAACCCAAAGACCCGAGGCCTCAACCGGACTTGGATTCCCCAAGTGCGCCGTCCAAGATCCCCGACACTACAAAACCGGGTGGAGTTCCAAGGCCAAGTCTACCGGTAAGTGCTCCTTGCTAGCTGGAAGCCACGCGCTTTGCTCCATGCAATAGTGGGAGGACAACCTCTTGAGCCCTTGCATGTGTGCGTTTTTGTGGCCTTCATATGCTTCTTGCGCAAGACTTTGGAGTCAATGCATTGGCCTACTTGGTTGTCCAGGTAGCCATCATGTATGGCTTGGGCTCGGGGCTAACCATTGATGTGTTGACGTGCGCCACCTACAGGGCCAACCGGGGAAACTCGAGATATTGTCCACCCCTGGTGGTGGGGTTTCATTTCCACCGGCGCACAAGCCCCAACAACCCTCCTCGGACCCCGTGACCCACAAACCCAAAGACCCGAGGCCTCAACCGGACTTGGATTCCCCAAGTGCGCCCTCCAAGATCCCCGACACTACCAAACCGGGTGGCCTGCCAAGGCCAAGTCTACCGGTAAGTGCTCCTTGCTAGCTGGAAGCCACGCGCTTTGCTCCATGCAATAGTGGGAGGACAACCTCTTGAGCCCTTGCATGTGTGCGTTTTTGTGGCCTTCATATGCTTCTTGCGCAAGACTTTGGAGTCAATGCATTGGCCTACTTGGTTGTCCAGGTAGCCATCATGTATGGCTTGGGCTCGGGGCTAACCATTGATGTGTTGACGTGCGCCACCTACAGGGCCAACCGGGGAAACTCGAGATATTGTCCACCCCTGGTGGTGGGGTTTCATTTCCACCGGCGCACAAGCCCCAACAACCCTCCTCGGACCCCGTGACCCACACACCCAAAGACCCGAGGCCTCAACCGGACTTGGATTCCCCAACTGCGCCCTCGAAGATCCCCGACACTACAAAACCGGGTGGCGTGCCAAGTCCAAATCAACCCGTAAGTGCTCCTCGCTAAATGGAAGCCACACGCGTTGATTTCTAAGGGTGTTAGAGGGTTACGTTCTTTTTCTCCTCATGTGTCAAGCTATGGCATTGACATTGATGGAGTGGTAGTGTGGGACCATGATTTGTATCAAATGTTTTGGGCATATGTTTTGGTAGCGTTGGGGTGGCTTGGGGTGTGGAGCTTGGTGTTGGAGTTTGGACTAATTGGGCTTGGGTGTTATTGGATTGGTTTGTAGGGAGTGGTGTCTTTGCCAAGCCAAGTTATCACCTCCACCGACTCATCTTTGGGAGTCTTTGGTGGTGGTATTATTGGATGGGATGGTGACGAGGGCTCTCTAGTTGAAGGACCTTGGGGATCAAATGAAGAGACCTCCTTCTATGATGGGAATGGCGACATCATTGAAATTGAGGTTGCCTTTAAGAAAGAATACATCGTGCGTATCCAAACCACTTTCATTTTGAATGGGAAGACCTTCAAGCAAGCTCCACGAGGCGGCCCAAGTGGTGACGTGAGCAAGGTTAGTAATTTGTGGGGGACACTTTTTTTGTGGTTTTGATGATCTTGTTGTATGGTTACTAGCGTGGTGGATGTTTTGGGGGGACATATTTTGGTTTTGATTTGTTGCTCAAGCCATCATGCACGTTTCTTGGTTCATATGTATGCAATGGTTGTTGACGGTCGTCCATCATTGTGGTGGAGTTGCACCGTATTGAGAAGATTCTCAAGTTATTGCCAAGGTGTGATTTTAAATGGATTGACATATTGTTCCTTGGAGATGCATTGTTGAAGAAATATGTTTGGTGGATGCTTTGTGTAGATCGTTCTCCAATCCCCCAATGAGTATGTGGTCCAAGTGAAGGGAACCACACGGAAGGTGTCATCTTTGGGTGTGGTGGTGACATCCCTCACGTTTGTTTCCAACAAGAAGACATACGGACCTTACGGATCCGTGATTGGAGGCACACATTTTGAGACGGTTCCGCATGGAAAAGTGGTAGGCTTGTATGGTAGAGCAACATCTTGCATGCATAGCATTGGAGTCGTTAGTGCCAATGAGGTGCCAAAAGATGTTTCAAACACAAAAATTGTCATTGTTCAAGACGCTTGGGGTGGTCAAGGCGGAGAATCCTTCTATGAAGGAAGCGATGATGTGAGTGAAGTGCTTGTGTCCTACAACAGCCTCCATGTTGTTTCTTTCCAAACCACTTATAGACATGGAGGGAAGACCTTCAAAGGAGAGCAACACGGTGGCCAAAATGGCATTGGAACAAACCAAGCCAAGGTATGAGAGAGTACTAGTAGCCCTCCTCCACTTGCATGTACCACTAGAACAAGTTGTAGCCAAGGTCCAATGAGGGTTTTCCATTGTAATGGGGGTTTGAATCTTTGGACGTGGTGGCTAGGCTTGAAGAATGGATGTTTAGATGCATGTGGTGAGTGAAGTGGGTGCAATGTGTTTGGCAGATTTCTTTGAAGTATCCAGAGGAATACTTGGTGCAAGTCAAGGGTAGTAGCCACCTCATCAACGGGCTTACCATCATAGAGAGCCTTGAATTCATCACCAACAAACAAAGCTACGGGCCTTATGGTGCATTGAAGCCCCAAGGCCAACCTAGATCAACCCCCAAGAACGGCAAAATTGTTGGCTTTTTTGGAAAGGCGGGCTATTTTGTGGATCAACTTGGCGTGGTCATTAGCTTCCCGTCACAAAGAGATGACTTATTGATAGTGCAAGGATCTTGGGGAGGTCCGGGAGGGAAGCCGTTTAGCGATGGGAGAGGTGAAATTGTTGAACTCCTTTTGAAGTACAGCAAAAAGCAAATCATCTCCCTTCAAGTCACGTATGAGCAAGGCGACACTCGATTCAAGTCCCAATTGCACGGAGGACTTGACAATGGTGAAACTAAACAGGTCCAACTTCCAAACTCTTAAACTTTCATGATGCGGCTTGGACGGTTGCAACTTGCAAGGGAGGTTTGGCAAAGGAATTGAAGCAACGGTTTGTGGTTGAAATGTGAAGTGCATGGCTCCTACATGAGGTTGAACTTACGTACCCAACTAAGTGGGCATGTGTGTGCAGATTTCTTTTGATGATGGTGAGTACTTGGTCCAAGTGAAGGGAACCACGGGAAACATAGTCCCGGGTGGGACAATGGTGACGTCCCTCACCTTCATCACCAACAAGCAAACGCATGGACCGTTTGGCCCGGCCACCGGTGGTGCATTTGAAACCAAAGCACATGGAAAGATTGTTGGCATTGTTGGAAGATCAAACGCTTTCTTGGATTCAATTGGTTTCATCACCGAGTTGCATCCGGGCAAGGCCTTACCGGCGACAATGAAGTTGGGTCCATGGGGCGGTCAAGGAGGGCGTGAGTTCTATGGTGGCCAAGGTGACATTGTGCGGATTGTGGTGTACTACAACCAAAGCCAAATCAACGGAATTCAAATCACAAATGAGCAAGGTGGAGTCACCTTTGAACCGGCAACGTACGGTAGCACCAATGGCGATACATCCAAGGTACTCATCACAACCATTTATTTGTTCTTCAATAAAATACGCGCTTGAATTGGACAACATGCACAAACACAAACATGGTGTGTTCACAACTTCTTCCAAATGTAATACATAGAGTGTGAGTAGCCACATGCCCCACTTCAATCATTTACGTTCCATGAAGACTATTGTTGATATGATGTGAGTGACAAGTGCATCAAAAAGAGACCATGAAGTAAAAGAAAATGTATTGACTAGGTAGTGACTTGGATCCAGGTAACCTTGGACTTTCCAAATGAATACTTAACTCAAGTCAAGGGCACCACGGCTAAGGTGGGATTCTTGGGATCCAACCGAGTGATTACATCTTTGACATTCATCACCAACAAACACACCTACGGACCTTATGGTGTATTGAATGGATCGGAGTTTGAAAGCATTCCAAACCTTTTGGTGACCGGAATCTTTGGTAGGGGGGGCGATAATCTATACCAATTTGGAGTCATCACCACAATTGATTGGGAGACATCCCAACGCTACTTGATAAGTCACTCGCAGGCGAGGACACCAAGTCCCAGTCAACCGGTAAGTGCTCCTTGCTAGCTGGAAGCCACGCGCTTTGCTCCATGCAATAGTGGGAGGACAACCTCTTGAGCCCTTGCATGTGTGCGTTTTTGTGGCCTTCATATGCTTCTTGCGCAAGACTTTGGAGTCAATGCATTGGCCTACTTGGTTGTCCAGGTAGCCATCATGTATGGCTTGGGCTCGGGGCTAACCATTGATGTGTTGACGTGCGCCACCTACAGGGCCAACCGGGGAAACTCGAGATATTGTCCACCCCTGGTGGTGGGGTTTCATTTCCACCGGCGCACAAGCCCCAACAACCCTCCTCGGACCCCGTGACCCACAGACCCAAAGACCCGAGGCCTCAACCGGACTTGGATTCCCCAAGTGCGCCCTCCAAGATCCCCGACACTACCAAACCGGGTGGCGTGCCAAGTCCAAGTCAACCGGTAAGTGCTCCTTGCTAGCTGGAAGCCACGCGCTTTGCTCCATGCAATAGTGGGAGGACAACCTCTTGAGCCCTTGCATGTGTGCGTTTTTGTGGCCTTCATATGCTTCTTGCGCAAGACTTTGGAGTCAATGCATTGGCCTACTTGGTTGTCGAGGTAGCCATCATGTATGGCTTGGGCTCGGGGCTAACCATTGATGTGTTGACGTGCGCCACCTACAGGGCCAACCGGGGAAACTCGAGATATTGTCCACCCCTGGAGGTGGGGTTTCATTTCCACCGGCGCACAAGCCCCAACAACCCTCCTCGGACCCCGTGACCCACACACCCAAAGACCCGAGGCCTCAACCGGACTTGGATTCCCCAAGTGCGCCCTCCAAGATCCCCGACACTACCAAACCGGGTGGCGTGCCAAGTCCAAGTCAACCGGTAAGTGCTCCTTGCTAGCTGGAAGCCACGCGCTTTGCTCCATGCAATAGTGGGAGGACAACCTCTTGAGCCCTTGCATGTGTGCGTTTTTGAGGCCTTCATATGCTTCTTGCGCAAGACTTTGGAGTCAATGCATTGGCCTACTTGGTTGTCGAGGTAGCCATCATGTATGGCTTGGGCTCGGGGCTAACCATTGATGTGTTGACGTGCACCACCTACAGGGCCAACCGGGGAAACTCGAGATATTGTCCACCCCTGGAGGTGGGGTTTCATTTCCACCGGCGCACAAGCCCCAACAACCCTCCTCGGACCCCGTGACCCACACACCCAAAGACCCGAGGCCTCAACCGGACTTGGATTCCCCAAGTGCGCCCTCCAAGATCCCCGACACTACCAAACCGGGTGGCGTGCCAAGTCCAAGTCAACCGGTAAGTGCTCCTTGCTAGCTGGAAGCCACGCGCTTTGCTCCATGCAATAGTGGGAGGACAACCTCTTGAGCCCTTGCATGTGGGCGTTTTTGTGGCCTTCATATGCTTCTTGCGCAAGACTTTGGAGTCAATGCATTGGCCTACTTGGTTGTCGAGGTAGCCATCATGTATGGCTTGGGCTCGGGGCTAACCATTGATGTGTTGACGTGCGCCACCTACAGGGCCAACCGGGGAAACTCGAGATATTGTCCACCCCTGGTGGTGGGGTTTCATTTCCACCGGCGCACAAGCCCCAACAACCCTCCTCGGACCCCGTGACCCACAAACCCAAAGACCCGAGGCCTCAACCGGACTTGGATTCCCCAAGTGCGCCCTCCAAGATCCCCGACACTACCAAACCGGGTGGAGTGCCAAGGCCAAGTCTACCGGTAAGTGCTCCTTGCTAGCTGGAAGCCACGCGCTTTGCTCCATGCAATAGTGGGAGGACAACCTCTTGAGCCCTTGCATGTGTGCGTTTTTGTGGCCTTCATATGCTTCTTGCGCAAGACTTTGGAGTCAATGCATTGGCCTACTTGGTTGTCCAGGTAGCCATCATGTATGGCTTGGGCTCGGGGCTAACCATTGATGTGTTGACGTGCGCCACCTACAGGGCCAACCGGGGAAACTCGAGATATTGTCCACCCCTGGTGGTGGGGTTTCATTTCCACCGGCGCACAAGCCCCAACAACCCTCCTCGGACCCCGTGACCCACAGACCCAAAGACCCGAGGCCTCAACCGGACTTGGATTCCCCAAGTGCGCCCTCCAAGATCCCCGACACTACCAAACCGGGTGGCGTGCCAAGTCCAAGTCAACCGGTAAGTGCTCCTTGCTAGCTGGAAGCCACGCGCTTTGCTCCATGCAATAGTGGGAGGACAACCTCTTGAGCCCTTGCATGTGTGCGTTTTTGTGGCCTTCATATGCTTCTTGCGCAAGACTTTGGAGTCAATGCATTGGCCTACTTGGTTGTCGAGGTAGCCATCATGTATGGCTTGGGCTCGGGGCTAACCATTGATGTGTTGACGTGCGCCACCTACAGGGCCAACCGGGGAAACTCGAGATATTGTCCACCCCTGGTGGTGGGGTTTCATTTCCACCGGCGCACAAGCCCCAACAACCCTCCTCGGACCCCGTGACCCACAAACCCAAAGACCCGAGGCCTCAACCGGACTTGGATTCCCCAAGTGCGCCGTCCAAGATCCCCGACACTACAAAACCGGGTGGAGTTCCAAGGCCAAGTCTACCGGTAAGTGCTCCTTGCTAGCTGGAAGCCACGCGCTTTGCTCCATGCAATAGTGGGAGGACAACCTCTTGAGCCCTTGCATGTGTGCGTTTTTGTGGCCTTCATATGCTTCTTGCGCAAGACTTTGGAGTCAATGCATTGGCCTACTTGGTTGTCGAGGTAGCCATCATGTATGGCTTGGGCTCGGGGCTAACCATTGATGTGTTGACGTGCGCCACCTACAGGGCCAACCGGGGAAACTCGAGATATTGTCCACCCCTGGTGGTGGGGTTTCATTTCCACCGGCGCACAAGCCCCAACAACCCTCCTCGGACCCCGTGACCCACAAACCCAAAGACCCGAGGCCTCAACCGGACTTGGATTCCCCAAGTGCGCCCTCCAAGATCCCCGACACTACCAAACCGGGTGGCCTGCCAAGGCCAAGTCTACCGGTAAGTGCTCCTTGCTAGCTGGAAGCCACGCGCTTTGCTCCATGCAATAGTGGGAGGACAACCTCTTGAGCCCTTGCATGTGTGCGTTTTTGTGGCCTTCATATGCTTCTTGCGCAAGACTTTGGAGTCAATGCATTGGCCTACTTGGTTGTCCAGGTAGCCATCATGTATGGCTTGGGCTCGGGGCTAACCATTGATGTGTTGACGTGCGCCACCTACAGGGCCAACCGGGGAAACTCGAGATATTGTCCACCCCTGGTGGTGGGGTTTCATTTCCACCGGCGCACAAGCCCCAACAACCCTCCTCGGACCCCGTGACCCACACACCCAAAGACCCGAGGCCTCAACCGGACTTGGATTCCCCAACTGCGCCCTCGAAGATCCCCGACACTACAAAACCGGGTGGCGTGCCAAGTCCAAATCAACCCGTAAGTGCTCCTCGCTAAATGGAAGCCACACGCGTTGATTTCTAAGGGTGTTAGAGGGTTACGTTCTTTTTCTCCTCATGTGTCAAGCTATGGCATTGACATTGATGGAGTGGTAGTGTGGGACCATGATTTGTATCAAATGTTTTGGGCATATGTTTTGGTAGCGTTGGGGTGGCTTGGGGTGTGGAGCTTGGTGTTGGAGTTTGGACTAATTGGGCTTGGGTGTTATTGGATTGGTTTGTAGGGAGTGGTGTCTTTGCCAAGCCAAGTTATCACCTCCACCGACTCATCTTTGGGAGTCTTTGGTGGTGGTATTATTGGATGGGATGGTGACGAGGGCTCTCTAGTTGAAGGACCTTGGGGATCAAATGAAGAGACCTCCTTCTATGATGGGAATGGCGACATCATTGAAATTGAGGTTGCCTTTAAGAAAGAATACATCGTGCGTATCCAAACCACTTTCATTTTGAATGGGAAGACCTTCAAGCAAGCTCCACGAGGCGGCCCAAGTGGTGACGTGAGCAAGGTTAGTAATTTGTGGGGGACACTTTTTTTGTGGTTTTGATGATCTTGTTGTATGGTTACTAGCGTGGTGGATGTTTTGGGGGGACATATTTTGGTTTTGATTTGTTGCTCAAGCCATCATGCACGTTTCTTGGTTCATATGTATGCAATGGTTGTTGACGGTCGTCCATCATTGTGGTGGAGTTGCACCGTATTGAGAAGATTCTCAAGTTATTGCCAAGGTGTGATTTTAAATGGATTGACATATTGTTCCTTGGAGATGCATTGTTGAAGAAATATGTTTGGTGGATGCTTTGTGTAGATCGTTCTCCAATCCCCCAATGAGTATGTGGTCCAAGTGAAGGGAACCACACGGAAGGTGTCATCTTTGGGTGTGGTGGTGACATCCCTCACGTTTGTTTCCAACAAGAAGACATACGGACCTTACGGATCCGTGATTGGAGGCACACATTTTGAGACGGTTCCGCATGGAAAAGTGGTAGGCTTGTATGGTAGAGCAACATCTTGCATGCATAGCATTGGAGTCGTTAGTGCCAATGAGGTGCCAAAAGATGTTTCAAACACAAAAATTGTCATTGTTCAAGACGCTTGGGGTGGTCAAGGCGGAGAATCCTTCTATGAAGGAAGCGATGATGTGAGTGAAGTGCTTGTGTCCTACAACAGCCTCCATGTTGTTTCTTTCCAAACCACTTATAGACATGGAGGGAAGACCTTCAAAGGAGAGCAACACGGTGGCCAAAATGGCATTGGAACAAACCAAGCCAAGGTATGAGAGAGTACTAGTAGCCCTCCTCCACTTGCATGTACCACTAGAACAAGTTGTAGCCAAGGTCCAATGAGGGTTTTCCATTGTAATGGGGGTTTGAATCTTTGGACGTGGTGGCTAGGCTTGAAGAATGGATGTTTAGATGCATGTGGTGAGTGAAGTGGGTGCAATGTGTTTGGCAGATTTCTTTGAAGTATCCAGAGGAATACTTGGTGCAAGTCAAGGGTAGTAGCCACCTCATCAACGGGCTTACCATCATAGAGAGCCTTGAATTCATCACCAACAAACAAAGCTACGGGCCTTATGGTGCATTGAAGCCCCAAGGCCAACCTAGATCAACCCCCAAGAACGGCAAAATTGTTGGCTTTTTTGGAAAGGCGGGCTATTTTGTGGATCAACTTGGCGTGGTCATTAGCTTCCCGTCACAAAGAGATGACTTATTGATAGTGCAAGGATCTTGGGGAGGTCCGGGAGGGAAGCCGTTTAGCGATGGGAGAGGTGAAATTGTTGAACTCCTTTTGAAGTACAGCAAAAAGCAAATCATCTCCCTTCAAGTCACGTATGAGCAAGGCGACACTCGATTCAAGTCCCAATTGCACGGAGGACTTGACAATGGTGAAACTAAACAGGTCCAACTTCCAAACTCTTAAACTTTCATGATGCGGCTTGGACGGTTGCAACTTGCAAGGGAGGTTTGGCAAAGGAATTGAAGCAACGGTTTGTGGTTGAAATGTGAAGTGCATGGCTCCTACATGAGGTTGAACTTACGTACCCAACTAAGTGGGCATGTGTGTGCAGATTTCTTTTGATGATGGTGAGTACTTGGTCCAAGTGAAGGGAACCACGGGAAACATAGTCCCGGGTGGGACAATGGTGACGTCCCTCACCTTCATCACCAACAAGCAAACGCATGGACCGTTTGGCCCGGCCACCGGTGGTGCATTTGAAACCAAAGCACATGGAAAGATTGTTGGCATTGTTGGAAGATCAAACGCTTTCTTGGATTCAATTGGTTTCATCACCGAGTTGCATCCGGGCAAGGCCTTACCGGCGACAATGAAGTTGGGTCCATGGGGCGGTCAAGGAGGGCGTGAGTTCTATGGTGGCCAAGGTGACATTGTGCGGATTGTGGTGTACTACAACCAAAGCCAAATCAACGGAATTCAAATCACAAATGAGCAAGGTGGAGTCACCTTTGAACCGGCAACGTACGGTAGCACCAATGGCGATACATCCAAGGTACTCATCACAACCATTTATTTGTTCTTCAATAAAATACGCGCTTGAATTGGACAACATGCACAAACACAAACATGGTGTGTTCACAACTTCTTCCAAATGTAATACATAGAGTGTGAGTAGCCACATGCCCCACTTCAATCATTTACGTTCCATGAAGACTATTGTTGATATGATGTGAGTGACAAGTGCATCAAAAAGAGACCATGAAGTAAAAGAAAATGTATTGACTAGGTAGTGACTTGGATCCAGGTAACCTTGGACTTTCCAAATGAATACTTAACTCAAGTCAAGGGCACCACGGCTAAGGTGGGATTCTTGGGATCCAACCGAGTGATTACATCTTTGACATTCATCACCAACAAACACACCTACGGACCTTATGGTGTATTGAATGGATCGGAGTTTGAAAGCATTCCAAACCTTTTGGTGACCGGAATCTTTGGTAGGGGGGGCGATAATCTATACCAATTTGGAGTCATCACCACAATTGATTGGGAGACATCCCAACGCTACTTGATAAGTCACTCGCAGGCGAGGACACCAAGTCCCAGTCAACCGGTAAGTGCTCCTTGCTAGCTGGAAGCCACGCGCTTTGCTCCATGCAATAGTGGGAGGACAACCTCTTGAGCCCTTGCATGTGTGCGTTTTTGTGGCCTTCATATGCTTCTTGCGCAAGACTTTGGAGTCAATGCATTGGCCTACTTGGTTGTCCAGGTAGCCATCATGTATGGCTTGGGCTCGGGGCTAACCATTGATGTGTTGACGTGCGCCACCTACAGGGCCAACCGGGGAAACTCGAGATATTGTCCACCCCTGGTGGTGGGGTTTCATTTCCACCGGCGCACAAGCCCCAACAACCCTCCTCGGACCCCGTGACCCACACACCCAAAGACCCGAGGCCTCAACCGGACTTGGATTCCCCAACTGCGCCCTCGAAGATCCCCGACACTACAAAACCGGGTGGCGTGCCAAGTCCAAATCAACCCGTAAGTGCTCCTCGCTAAATGGAAGCCACACGCGTTGATTTCTAAGGGTGTTAGAGGGTTACGTTCTTTTTCTCCTCATGTGTCAAGCTATGGCATTGACATTGATGGAGTGGTAGTGTGGGACCATGATTTGTATCAAATGTTTTGGGCATATGTTTTGGTAGCGTTGGGGTGGCTTGGGGTGTGGAGCTTGGTGTTGGAGTTTGGACTAATTGGGCTTGGGTGTTATTGGATTGGTTTGTAGGGAGTGGTGTCTTTGCCAAGCCAAGTTATCACCTCCACCGACTCATCTTTGGGAGTCTTTGGTGGTGGTATTATTGGATGGGATGGTGACGAGGGCTCTCTAGTTGAAGGACCTTGGGGATCAAATGAAGAGACCTCCTTCTATGATGGGAATGGCGACATCATTGAAATTGAGGTTGCCTTTAAGAAAGAATACATCGTGCGTATCCAAACCACTTTCATTTTGAATGGGAAGACCTTCAAGCAAGCTCCACGAGGCGGCCCAAGTGGTGACGTGAGCAAGGTTAGTAATTTGTGGGGGACACTTTTTTTGTGGTTTTGATGATCTTGTTGTATGGTTACTAGCGTGGTGGATGTTTTGGGGGGACATATTTTGGTTTTGATTTGTTGCTCAAGCCATCATGCACGTTTCTTGGTTCATATGTATGCAATGGTTGTTGACGGTCGTCCATCATTGTGGTGGAGTTGCACCGTATTGAGAAGATTCTCAAGTTATTGCCAAGGTGTGATTTTAAATGGATTGACATATTGTTCCTTGGAGATGCATTGTTGAAGAAATATGTTTGGTGGATGCTTTGTGTAGATCGTTCTCCAATCCCCCAATGAGTATGTGGTCCAAGTGAAGGGAACCACACGGAAGGTGTCATCTTTGGGTGTGGTGGTGACATCCCTCACGTTTGTTTCCAACAAGAAGACATACGGACCTTACGGATCCGTGATTGGAGGCACACATTTTGAGACGGTTCCGCATGGAAAAGTGGTAGGCTTGTATGGTAGAGCAACATCTTGCATGCATAGCATTGGAGTCGTTAGTGCCAATGAGGTGCCAAAAGATGTTTCAAACACAAAAATTGTCATTGTTCAAGACGCTTGGGGTGGTCAAGGCGGAGAATCCTTCTATGAAGGAAGCGATGATGTGAGTGAAGTGCTTGTGTCCTACAACAGCCTCCATGTTGTTTCTTTCCAAACCACTTATAGACATGGAGGGAAGACCTTCAAAGGAGAGCAACACGGTGGCCAAAATGGCATTGGAACAAACCAAGCCAAGGTATGAGAGAGTACTAGTAGCCCTCCTCCACTTGCATGTACCACTAGAACAAGTTGTAGCCAAGGTCCAATGAGGGTTTTCCATTGTAATGGGGGTTTGAATCTTTGGACATGGTGGCTAGGCTTGAAGAATGGATGTTTAGATGCATGTGGTGAGTGAAGTGGGTGCAATGTGTTTGGCAGATTTCTTTGAAGTATCCAGAGGAATACTTGGTGCAAGTCAAGGGTAGTAGCCACCTCATCAACGGGCTTACCATCATAGAGAGCCTTGAATTCATCACCAACAAACAAAGCTACGGGCCTTATGGTGCATTGAAGCCCCAAGGCCAACCTAGATCAACCCCCAAGAACGGCAAAATTGTTGGCTTTTTTGGAAAGGCGGGCTATTTTGTGGATCAACTTGGCGTGGTCATTAGCTTCCCGTCACAAAGAGATGACTTATTGATAGTGCAAGGATCTTGGGGAGGTCCGGGAGGGAAGCCGTTTAGCGATGGGAGAGGTGAAATTGTTGAACTCCTTTTGAAGTACAGCAAAAAGCAAATCATCTCCCTTCAAGTCACGTATGAGCAAGGCGACACTCGATTCAAGTCCCAATTGCACGGAGGACTTGACAATGGTGAAACTAAACAGGTCCAACTTCCAAACTCTTAAACTTTCATGATGCGGCTTGGACGGTTGCAACTTGCAAGGGAGGTTTGGCAAAGGAATTGAAGCAACGGTTTGTGGTTGAAATGTGAAGTGCATGGCTCCTACATGAGGTTGAACTTACGTACCCAACTAAGTGGGCATGTGTGTGCAGATTTCTTTTGATGATGGTGAGTACTTGGTCCAAGTGAAGGGAACCACGGGAAACATAGTCCCGGGTGGGACAATGGTGACGTCCCTCACCTTCATCACCAACAAGCAAACGCATGGACCGTTTGGCCCGGCCACCGGTGGTGCATTTGAAACCAAAGCACATGGAAAGATTGTTGGCATTGTTGGAAGATCAAACGCTTTCTTGGATTCAATTGGTTTCATCACCGAGTTGCATCCGGGCAAGGCCTTACCGGCGACAATGAAGTTGGGTCCATGGGGCGGTCAAGGAGGGCGTGAGTTCTATGGTGGCCAAGGTGACATTGTGCGGATTGTGGTGTACTACAACCAAAGCCAAATCAACGGAATTCAAATCACAAATGAGCAAGGTGGAGTCACTTTTGAACCGGCAACGTACGGTAGCACCAATGGCGATACATCCAAGGTACTCATCACAACCATTTATTTGTTCTTCAATAAAATACGCGCTTGAATTGGACAACATGCACAAACACAAACATGGTGTGTTCACAACTTCTTCCAAATGTAATACATAGAGTGTGAGTAGCCACATGCCCCACTTCAATCATTTACGTTCCATGAAGACTATTGTTGATATGATGTGAGTGACAAGTGCATCAAAAAGAGACCATGAAGTAAAAGAAAATGTATTGACTAGGTAGTGACTTGGATCCAGGTAACCTTGGACTTTCCAAATGAATACTTAACTCAAGTCAAGGGCACCACGGCTAAGGTGGGATTCTTGGGATCCAACCGAGTGATTACATCTTTGACATTCATCACCAACAAACACACCTACGGACCTTATGGTGTATTGAATGGATCGGAGTTTGAAAGCATTCCAAACCTTTTGGTGACCGGAATCTTTGGTAGGGGGGGCGATAATCTATACCAATTTGGAGTCATCACCACAATTGATTGGGAGACCACATACAAGTACCTACTATCACATTGTTTTGAAGGTTGGAATGACATGATCCTTACAGGTTCTTCAAGCACTAATCCTAGCAAGGATGGTTCTTGGAACATTGAAAAAGGCAAAAAAGTCTACGGATTAGAGGAAGGATTGAAGCTCAATCGTAGAGATCCATCGAAGTCATCTAAATCTAAGGGGTCTTTTTCTTTGAGTTTGCCTAGTTCTCCTGAATCTGACCATTCTTCTTCGTCCGGATCCTCTAGCTCTTCAATGTCTTCTCGTAGATCTACATCTTCTAGATCACAGAGTTTTTCTAAGTCTTCTAGATCAGTAGATGGATCTAGTTCAACTTCCGCTCAGATGGAGAAGATGTCTACATTGATTCCAGTTTTTAGAATCTTAGATGAATCTTCCATTGGCTTAAGTGATAATTTTTCTGTGACTTGTCTTACAAAAGTTGAAGGACCATGGGGTGGTAATAGTGGTGATTTATTCTATGATGGAACTGGTGTTCTCAATGAACTTCGAGTTTCATACACTAAGAAGCAAGTTGTTTCTTTGCAATTTGTTTACATTTCTAATGGTGTGGTGGTGGAGGGGACAAAAATTGGTGGAAGTTCAGGAGATAAATTTACCAAAGTAAGTCATCTCTTACTCTCAATTTACATTGAAATTTGAAGGACAACATATTTTGATCTTGTATTTTTGAAAAATCACTTTGAAAATAGTGGGAGTAGTAAATTTTTCATGGAGATTTTTTCTGTTTGCAACTTATTGCAGGTGGTTTTGAAGGCTCCAAAGGAGCACATCATTTGCATCAAAGGGACTCTTGGTTCTTTTGGGGGGCAGAAAATCATCACCTCACTGACGTTTGTTTCCAACAAAGCAATCTATGGTCCTTACGGTATAGTTGAAGGAGAAGAATTTGAAAGTTCTGGATTTGGCAAGGTGGTGGGTATTTTTGGCAGAGCAGGGTCATATATTGATCAACTTGGAGTGTTTTCTACCTCAATTGAAGTTATTCCTTCAAATATTGAAGGATCTTGGGGTGGAGACGGAGGCTATGTATTTTCTGATGGACAAGGTGATATTGTGGAAATTCAAATCAACTACAATAGTGACCAAATTGTCTCTTTCCAAGTCACCTACAATCAAAATGGGACTCGCTTCCCTAGTCGTATTCATGGTGGAAATGGTGGAAAGAACCATAGCCAAACGGTAAAATTGTCTCAACTACTCAATTATAAAAATGAACTCATGTTTAGATAATAATTCATTACTTAATTGATTGATTGATTGATTGATTGTTATGGTCAACCTTCGAAAGCATATTGTTTATTGTGCTTGTTTTGATAGATTTTATTCTTGTTGTTTGAATTCCCAATTCTAAATGTACTTTGTACTCATATATTTTTTTTTGCAGATTTACCTAAATTTTCCTGATGAACATCTTTTACAAATCAAAGGTACTTTTGGAAGTGTCCATGCCCTTCCAAAAGTTATTACTTCTTTAAGTTTTATCACTAACAAGAAGACTTATGGCCCTTTTGGCACTCCAAAAGGTGAAGAATTTAAGAGTAGTGAAGGATCGCAAGTTGTGGGTTTTCATGGGCAATCTTGTGATTTCCTTGATCGCATTGGAGTATTTACAACTAGAATATCACAACAAGGCTTGTTACATAGTAGCAAAGGGCAAGGCATAAAAGTTCTTACTCAAGGACCATGGGGAGGAGTAGGAGGTTCAGCTTTCTATGATGGAAGAGGTGACATTGTTGAAATTTTGCTTGAATATACGGAGGATTGCATTGTTTCTTTACAAGCAACATATGAGCAAGGTGGTGGTATCTTTAAGACAACTGCTCGTTTTGGTCCAGGGGGAGAGACAACAAAGGTAATATATTGTACTACTTCACAATATAGTCCTTTATAGTTAGTAATAAGAACTTTCAAGTATAGTCTCAAACATTTATTATTTAAATTTACATATCAAAATGTTTTCTTGTCTTAATATACCAATGCAAAGATTGTCAAATATTTTTCATTTTGAGTCTTGAAGCTTATCATTGTCAATTTTTTGTATATGACATGAGTCAAATATTTAGACAATATTCTAATTGTTCAAAGTTTCATTTTCTTTTATGGCTTGTAGATTAAGTTTGATCCTGAACACGAGCAACTTCTTCAAATCCAAGGTTCAATAGGAGACTCTTCTGACACTGAGATGGTTACATCATTGACCTTCATCACAAACAAGAAAACCTATGGACCATTTGGAGTTGTCACTGACAAAAAGTTTGAGAGTAAGATGCATGGAAAGGTTGTTGGATTCTTTGGAAGAAGTGATGAATTTCTCGACCAAATAGGTCTTATTACAGAAGTATCACCAGAGGACTATGAAGTTGTCCTCTCACAAGGTCCATGGGGAGGGAAAAATGGTACAATTTTCTATGATGGAAAAGGTACCATAGTAGGAATCATTATAACCTACGACAAGAAGCATGTCATCTCTTTACAAGCAATATATAGTCAAGGCAGTGCTATTTTCAAGGCAAATTTTCATGGAGGACCTGGTGGACAAATTGCTAAGGTATGCATCATAACTACATTCTTTTATATATGTGATTTTTTTAATTAAAAAATTACAAAATTAAATGTTCATGATTCTTTAATTCTTAATGATATTGAAATTTTATCAATTTGATGCACTATATTTTTATTTGAAGATTTGTTTTTTTATACACATAATAAATTAATGATTTTTATTTATGGAAATAGATATTTTTCAATGCAACAAATGAAGAACTTCTCCAAATCAAGGGAACAACAGGCATGGTTGATGGAGACCTTGTAGTTACTTCACTCACATTTTACAGTAACAAAAGGATCTTTGGACCTTTTGGAAGTATACAAGACAACGAGTTTGAAAGTTCTCCAAGTGGCAAAGTGAATGGCTTATATGGAAAAGCAGGAGTATGCCTTGATCAGATTGGTTTTATTACCCAATTTTCTTCTAGAAACTTGGCTGACGAGGTTGTTGCTCAAGGACCTTGGGGAGGATCCAAAGGCAATGCTTTTTATGGAGGAAGAGGAGAAATTCTTGAAATAGTTGTTTACTATAATGAGGTTCAAATCTTATCATTGCAAATGGCATACAACCACAATGGAACATCTTACAATGGAGAGAGACAAGGAAAGGATGGTGGAGAGATGACAAAGGTAATACTTATTCCTTTGTATTGATTGTTCTTTACTCAATTTTTTTGCTTGTTATAGAATTATGAAAGACAATGTTGTGCTAGTCAACTTCAAGACATACCATCTAAGCTCATAGAAACACTTTGATGTGCAGATCTCTTTAAGAGACACTGATTCATATTTGATACAAGTCAAAGGTACCTTTGGAAAGGTGGCTAGTACAACAAGCATTACTTCTTTAACATTTGTTACAAGTAAGCAAACATATGGTCCTTTTGGATCTACTCGAGGAACACATTTCCAATCCTACCAACATGGAAGAATTGTTGGATTCTTTGGAAGGTCGTCTGCATCAATAGACCAGCTTGGTGTGATTACACAAATTTGCGCTGAAAGCAATGTTCCCAAAATTCAAATGAATTATATGGGCCCTTGGGGTGGACAAGGAGGTATGGAATTTCATGATGGCCATGGTCACATCTATGAGATAAATGTACATTACACCAAGTATCAAGTTGTTGCATTGCAAGTTGTCTACAAGCAAGGTGGCATGGTTTTGCATGCTACAAATCATGGTGGAACATCAAGAGAAGATCATCATACCCATCATGCCAAGGTGACCACTATTTCAAACTAGATTCATGCTCGAAAAGCTTTGAATATTTGTTTGATATACATTGAAATAATTTATAATTTTCATCATTATAACTGTTTATTATTAACAATAGACATTATGCTCTAAAGGAATTTATAAACCATACAATTTAAGTATAAAGAACAACCTTCTTAATGGAATAAGTATTTGTTTTACAAACACACAACTTCTATTTCAAAGAAGGGTATATTTGTTCTTACACATTGACTTGTGCTTTGACTAGATTTCATTTAAAGACTCAAACGAGTGCTTGATACAAATTGCTGGTACATATGGTCACATCTCAAGTGGTGAAATGATAACATCATTGACATTCATCTCCAACAAGCAAAAGTATGGCCCATATGGTCAAGAAACAGGAGAATCTTTCAATACTCCTAGTGGAAAGAAGATAATGGGATTTTTCGGAAGATCCACAGCATATCTTGACCAAATTGGCGTTGTGGTTGCTGACCAACCACTAGGCAACCCAACTTCTTTCAAGTCCATTGAAAATGAAGAATGGGTCCTTGTGGAAGGACCATGGGGTGTGAAAAAAGAGACCAATTTCTACAGTGGAAGGGGCAACATTGTTGAAATAGAAGTGGCCTACAACAAAGATTATGTCATTCGCATTCAAACAACTTATCAAGAAAATGGAACAAACTTCAAACAAGGAGCAATTGGTGGTCAAAGTGGCGAAGTAGCCAAGGTTAGATGGCCATATTTCTAATTATATTCATTTTTATTAATTCTTTTGTTTGATCTCTTTGATTATTATTCCGAAATGATAAATTTTGCTCTATTCTTTATTTTTTTATGTAGACTCTAGAAGAAGAAATTTGTAATGTATACAAACAAAATTTTGAATCATAGTCTGGGTCTTTAATATCATTTAATCAAACATATTTGACTTATACATTGGTATCACACATCCATTCTCAAATTCCTTAGTATCTAAAACAGTATTCATTTTAATTATGCTTCACACTTAATCAATACTAAATGAAAAAATCAAATACATTTTGAAACCAAATCTAGTATAGAAAACAATTGATGTCATTAGCAAAGTATTATATTAATAAAAAAAATTGTATTTATTGTGTAGATTATACTCCAATTTCCTGATGAGTATCTAGTCCAAGTGAAGGGAACCACTCAAGAGGTGTCATCTTTGGGTGTTGTAGTAACATCCCTCACATTTGTTACCAATAAGAAGGCTTATGGACCATATGGATCCGTAATTGGAGGTTTGAGTTTTGAAACCACTCGGCATGGAAAAGTAATGGGCTTCTATGGAAGAGCAACAACTTGTTTGCATAGCATTGGAGTCCTTGCTGAAGTTGAAGACCTACCAGAGATAGAAACTGTCATCGTCCAGGATTCATGGGGTGGCCAAGGTGGAGAATCCTTCTATGATGGTCGAGGTGATGTGACAGAAGTAATCATCACCTACAACGATCTCTATATTGTTTCTTTCCAAACCACTTATAGACATGGGTGGAAAACCTTTAAGGCAAACCAACATGGTGGCCAAAACAGTATTGGAGAAAAACAAACCAAGGTGAGAGTAGACACTCTTATAATTAGTATCCCTCCCTTTCAAAAACAAGAAATGTATGTGCTACTAGATACTATAAATTTGTATTTACAAAATCTCTAAATGCACTCTAAATGAATAATTCATGAAATAAATGCATTGACAAAAATGTTCTCAATGTGTTTGGCAGATTTCTTTGAAGTATCCAGAGGAATACTTGGTGCAAGTCAAGGGTAGTAGCCACCTCATCAACGGGCTTACCATCATAGAGAGCCTTGAATTCATCACCAACAAACAAAGCTACGGGCCTTATGGTGCATTGAAGCCCCAAGGCCAACCTAGATCAACCCCCAAGAACGGCAAAATTGTTGGCTTTTTTGGAAAGGCGGGCTATTTTGTGGATCAACTTGGCGTGGTCATTAGCTTCCCGTCACAAAGAGATGACTTATTGATAGTGCAAGGATCTTGGGGAGGTCCGGGAGGGAAGCCGTTTAGCGATGGGAGAGGTGAAATTGTTGAACTCCTTTTGAAGTACAGCAAAAAGCAAATCATCTCCCTTCAAGTCACGTATGAGCAAGGCGACACTCGATTCAAGTCCCAATTGCACGGAGGACTTGACAATGGTGAAACTAAACAGGTCCAACTTCCAAACTCTTAAACTTTCATGATGCGGCTTGGACGGTTGCAACTTGCAAGGGAGGTTTGGCAAAGGAATTGAAGCAACGGTTTGTGGTTGAAATGTGAAGTGCATGGCTCCTACATGAGGTTGAACTTACGTACCCAACTAAGTGGGCATGTGTGTGCAGATTTCTTTTGATGATGGTGAGTACTTGGTCCAAGTGAAGGGAACCACGGGAAACATAGTCCCGGGTGGGACAATGGTGACGTCCCTCACCTTCATCACCAACAAGCAAACGCATGGACCGTTTGGCCCGGCCACCGGTGGTGCATTTGAAACCAAAGCACATGGAAAGATTGTTGGCATTGTTGGAAGATCAAACGCTTTCTTGGATTCAATTGGTTTCATCACCGAGTTGCATCCGGGCAAGGCCTTACCGGCGACAATGAAATTGGGTCCATGGGGCGGTCAAGGAGGGCGTGAGTTCTATGGTGGCCAAGGTGACATTGTGCGGATTGTGGTGTACTACAACCAAAGCCAAATCAACGGAATTCAAATCACAAATGAGCAAGGTGGAGTCACTTTTGAACCGGCAACGTACGGTAGCACCAATGGTGACGCATCTGAGGTACTCTAGAGCCACAACCATTATTTTTTCTTCAATGGAATATGCATTAGAAATGTTGAATGTGAATATATATATATATATGTCTAGTTTGCCAAAGAATGAAATGTCCACAAATATTTAATAATCATACTAGTAAAATAGTTTAGAGTCAAGGTCTTAGATACCTACTTTGATTATGTAGAATAATGTTCTATTTTCCAATGTATTGTTGACACTATTGTATGAAAATTATAAATCCAACTCACACTTCTAACTTGGAGCTAATTTTGGATGTAGATAACCTTGGATTTTCCAAATGAATATTTGGCTCAAATAAAGGGAACCACAAAAAAACAGAGTGGATTCTTAGATTCACACCAATTGATCACTTCCTTGACATTCATCACCAACAAGTATACATATGGTCCTTTTGGACACCATAAGGGATCAAACTTTGGAAGCCCGACACATCGATTAGTGACCGGATTCTTTGGTAGTGCAAGTGATTCCTTATACCAATTTGGAATTTTCGCCACCGCTAATTCAGAAGCGACAAACAACTATTTGCATGTTCATCGCCACAATTGGAGGAATCCTTGGGGAGCATTTATTAGGAGAGAAGTCTCTGCCGCTGGGAAATTCTTCAAAGAGGAATTTAGCAAATTGCCCTCGCTTGTCCATAGTCAACATGGGGAGTCCAGCAAGCATGATTTGAAGTTGTCACTTTCTAGGAGTTTGAAGCCATGGAAACCTTAGATCAAATTTGAGTATCAACAAAGCTTGGATTTTCATATTTTCATTATATAGGGGCAATAGTCATTTTGAAGACTTTGCAAGTAATTCTACATTGTGACCCTAAATATTTTTTGCCATTGTGGTGTGCAATATAGAAGAATTCACTTCAAGTAGTGTTCATAGTTATAGTTTTAATCTAGGTTTCTACAGTTGCTCTAGAGTTTTGCACCTTAAATTGTCTTTATTCAAAAGAGAAACCATGTTTTATGCTAGATCTTGGATTGGTCTCATCATTTGTGGTTGTTTTTGAATCATCCAATTGAGAAGCCATAAATTGTATAACTATAATATAATACTTGCTGTCAACTTTGGAGTATTCAATTATTTTTTGATAATTTCAATTTCAATTCCACCAAGTCAATTTAATAGGACATTTGAAAACATATAACAAACATATGCCACTCATTACAATTGAAGTATTATTTTACAGTAGTAAAATATAAATATTGTCTACTAAAAACAAACAATGGATGGAAAAATCAACATCAAAATGATGTCTACTAGCTAGCATGGAACTCAAACGTTGGAAGTTTCTATTCTAAGATTTACTTTTGAAAGAAGTTGTTTCAATTATTTAATCATGGAGAAGGAGATGAAGCACCTCATATCTTGTTGTTCCATTACAAAAGTTTCTCAATGTGCAAGGAAAATGAAGATACAGTACAACCTTCAAATTTTGGCATGAAGGCATTAAAGGATGTAAGTCATACAATATACAAATGCACATGGATGTAAAGAGTTAGAGAAGATTTAGCATCATCATCCTCAATCCAACTCTCAAAAGATAAATTAGAATTTTGTACATAGCATGATTGAGCTAAAATTATGAATTTCTATCAATAGATATAATTTTTTATTATATACAATTGTTTGCAAATTCATTCTAAATTTAGTACACAATAACTATGAAAACAAAGATGGAACTCTACCATTGCATAGTTCATTGAGATGCTCTTTGTAGTTACCATTAGTAATAGGAACTTGCATACTTGAAGAATCAACATCTAGACACTTCTATTGAATCCTTGAAAGATTGTAACATTGCCAAAAATGGCTTGGAAAAATATATGGAGCATGAGAGAATCAATTGTTGTTTGAACATTGTATCTGACTTGAAAAAATGCAAGCATACTTGGATCACTTCAAACACCTCCAATGGATCAAAATCATGAACATAATTTAGATTGTCATTCCAATCAAATGTAATTTAGGTTGTAATTGACAATTAAAACTTAAAAGCAAATGTCTTCATGTAATTCAAAGCAAGGAAGCCTATAAAAAAAGCAATGCCCATTATGGTAGGAAATTAATAAGAGTACCACCCAGCATCTAGATTTCAACAACAAGCTATCAATTGAGGAGCATCTAAATGAGTAGGATATCAAAATTATGGGCAAAATTATAACTCCATAGATCATTGAAATGATGTACATATCACAAAGATTTGAAAAATTATAACAAAAGCATTGGATTATTTGATCTCCAACCTCAAAAATCCCATTTAATAGGAGATAAAAAATAAATGGAATTTTTGTGATTTTTCATTGAGAGAGCAAAAATAATGGAATTTTGTATAATAAAAATGACCAAAAACTACTATAAAAGTGTATAGAAATTTGGATGCAAAATAGTGGATTGACAAAGAATTTTTGTAAAATTTAGGGATTTTTACAAGTATTTTTTTAATTTAATATGTAAAATTTTAATTTTAGTTGTATCCTATGAGTTTTATCTTACTTGATTTTTGAAGTATCACTTTTTGAATAGAAAATTTTAGTTTTTGAGATAAAATACATGTCATATGGTCTTTGGAACTCTAGAATATTTTTTGGAGAAAATTTTAAAAACCTATACCATAGTAATGTAAAAAATAACAAAAGGATCTTCAAACATAAAAAAAAAAACATGTTTCTATATGATGGGTGTATTTGCAATCATTTATTGTTCAAAGTTTGAACATGTAGTCAATAAAAAAGAAGAAAATTGTATGAATGGCATAGAACATGAATTGAAAATGCTTTGAATTTTTTGTTGTATAAATCAATTTAACAATTGTTATAATAGCATAATTTAAAGATAGTCAATGACAAATATTGGTGTAGTTGTATAAGAAATATGCCACCACTAAATATGGGGCGTATAATACATAGAATTAGCTCACAAATGTAAAAACCTTATTACAAATTAATACTATGATGAAATGATTCACAATCCGTACAAGTCTTCATCTCCACATGCCCAATTGTTTTCAAAAACCTTCCAAGCATTACAAAAAATTTGAAGCCTTAGATGGATTGTTTCACTGTATGATTTTGTGTAAATACAAAAAATATCAAGTGAAATTGTCTCATAGAAAAATTGTCAACAAAAGTTAGATTCCATGCCCTATTGGATTTTTTATTTATGTATGTATGTATGTATTAATGTATAAGCTAGGACACATTATAGATGCAACCAAATTTTCATCCCAAGTCCTAGACCCAATTTTGCTCTCTTACACTCCAATGAGAAAGGGAAATCCAATTTCTCTTTCAAACATATATCAATGGAGAATCTTGGAATAGACATCAAGTACAATGACATCTTCATGAACTTCACCACTAATCATGACATGGTGATGAATGGAGAAAAAACAATGCAAGATCCATAAAAAAGACCCCGGGTTTTTCCAACTCCTCATCAAAGCAACAAATGCTAAAAAAATCCAGTTTGGGATTGCAGACATCTATGGTTGAGTTTTCAATTTAATTACTATGTATACAATTTTCACTTACAAAATGAGTCATTCAACTAATGAATTTGATTTGATTTATTCTAGGTGTGTCAATTACTCAATGTCGCGGTAGGGGCGGCCACATTGTAGTTTAGGAGGAGGACATTTTCAACACCCTCCACAAATTCATGAATAAGTTCACTTTAGCCATAGTAACAACACAACCACCATTAGCAATTGTAGCATGTAAGCACTTATTTACCCACCTTTGGTAAATCAACAAGCACAACCAAATACTATATTTAGGATTGATTTCTATCCTACTAAGTGCCTAGTGTCAGTACATTGTGCCTTCCAAGCAATGGATTTTTTCTAAGTTCCTAAGGTCTGCAAGTATGCTAAGAAATCCCCTAAAGTGCTTTGATTGCGAGTTCTATGTTTAACAAACCTAGATTCCTTAGGCTACTGTGGTTTCCTACTAAGAGTAATTCTATCCTTATCCAACTACTCCTAAATTGCAAATTAGGTTATACCATTTCCAAAAACATAAAGTTTTACAAAAATTGAGCGTTCCTACAAGGAGCTATAGCCGGATGAAGTTTGGCCTCCATGGAGCTAACCAAACTTCATCCACCTTTTTAAACTTCTTTCCTAATTCAAATTACCTTGGAATTTAGACAAGAACTCTAGGTAGATAACTTCTATCTAAGTTCTAAGTTGAGACTTGAATAGATGATTTCTAGCGAATTTCATCCATTCCCTAACCTAAACGTCATCCTTGATTATCTTTTGGAAATTTGGGTGTTTCCCAAAGTTTGAATTAGTTTTGGATTCCTCTACGCTTCTTCTATTCAATCCTAAATTTGAGTTTCCACTTAGTGTTGTGTAACCTAATTCATGTTGCTAATCCTTAATTACTTTTAGGAGCCAGACTACCTCCAGTTAATTACTATTTGTCAAATTTGGATATTTTTTTCTTGAAGAGATCTACTTGGTCTTTACAAATTTATAGCCTAATTTTAAGCTATCCCTTCTTGTCAAAAGTTATTGATGGATGAATGTTGACCACTAATTAGTTATTAAAATTTCATCCACTAATTACTCCCAACCTACAATCTTGAATTAAATTTTACTTTTATTTTTGGCTTCTAGATTCTTACCCCTATTTAGGTTTCCTTTCTTGTTACTTTTGGATGAAATTGGCTAACTTTCATCTAATCTAGCCCCTAAATTTCATCTATTCATATCTTGCTTGTTATGAGTCGGTTTTCTATATATTTTATCTTTTTGGATACCTTTAAACCTATATTCTGTAGTTCTATAATTAAACTTGATCTTACTTGTCGCAGCTTAGAATTTTGATTTTCTTAGTATACACCCAAATAGGAACGGAAACTAGTCATTAGCTAACCGGATCCGATTAGGTGGGGAAGGAAAACTCAGAATTAGCACGGAACGTGAAGTAGTGGGCTTCCTGGATCTAATCCGGTCAGGAGTAACTAACGACGGAAACGGAATGCAACACGGATTAGGTCTAGGACCGGATGATGATGATGAACCGGATTATGATGACAAACCGGAAAGGGTCCAGGGACTATATAAGGAGGAGCTTTCACTGTTGCACCCCCTTTTAGAAACTCGACCTTGAGAGCGCGCGGTTGAGTTTTTGGAGTTTGTGCGTCTGGACGTTTGTGTTTTGTCTGTTTTGCTTCCGGTTGAGATCGGAGAGAGGAAGTGAGGAACGGGACGTGCGGCTAGGAGAGAGTGAGGTAGATGTGAGTGGGAATGCCTCAGCTACGTAGGTCGAGACAAGCGAGTCCCTCTGGAGGCGAGGTGAAGCTCCGGAAAGTCATTCCGGTTATTCCCTCCACAGAGCCGGAAAAGTCTCAACTCATGGATGATCTCAAATCCATGGGTTGCGTAGGGTTTGCCGAGAAACCTTGGGGTTTTAGGGAGGAGAGAATGGTCAAGGAGCTCCTCGGAAAGTTGTCCAACCAGTTTGACAACACCGTGAGGGGAGCTCCCGTCAGCTAGAACGAGGGGATGTGGAGAGCG
Organism: Pseudoscleropodium purum; assembly: GCA_963969395.1. NCBI lineage: Eukaryota > Viridiplantae > Streptophyta > Bryopsida > Hypnales > Brachytheciaceae > Pseudoscleropodium > Pseudoscleropodium purum. Next base: position 14,372,631 of record OZ017797.1, read on the forward strand.
GTTTACGGTTTCCGGGCAGGAGGTTTGGGAATGGCGAGCCGGAAGGATGAGTTTGTCCGAGGGAAGTTCAAGGGAGCCGTCAACCCGAAGGACGGATACGCGGTCGAGGATTGCTTGGATGACCAACACCGTCGGCTCCTGCAATTCCTGGTTCCGGTTCTTCACCCGGAAAAGCCGACCAGGGTGACGATCACCCTCGGCAACACCATTTTCGGTGCCCTCAGTGGTACCCGGAAAGTGGACTGGGCACGGATCATTTCCGATCTCGTGGCCCAGCTTGTTAGTAGGGTTGGGAAGAAAAGGGCCACTCCAGTGTGCCCTTACCTCTTCCACCTCTATCGGGAGAACCAAGTCCTCACCGATACGGAGGAGAGGGCGTGGAAGACGCAGGAAGTGCTCCTGAAGTATGGGGAGTCGGAGACGGATGACGAGGCGGAATCCGATTCCGGGTCAGACCGGGAGTCCAGTGAGGAAGAGGAGGAGCCGATGCCGCCGATCAAGCGACAGAAGCTGACGCCTCCACACAAGCGCGGGACGCCTCCCGGTCAAGACAAATCGGCCCCGAAGGAGAAACCGGAAGCCGAGAAGACCAATTCCGGGGGAGATCCGGATATGCAAGATCCGTTCAACGGTCTGATCAACGTCCTCTGCAACATCAGGGCGGATTGGGAGGTCAAGCACAGGACGCTTGCAGCAATCGGCAAGTTGGTGGGTGCGGCACCGGACAGCAAATTGGCGGAACAAGTTGCGGAGTGCATCACGAATCCGGAAGAGACCCGGAAGCAGGAAGCAGATATCCGCCGGTTGCAGGAGGAGGTGGTGTCGCAGCACAGGGCAGGTCAATTCCCCATTATACTCACAAAAATCGCTCTAGAGTATAACTAAGTGACTCTAAAGATCGAACCCACGAGATCCTGTGAAGTATCTAGCTCTATTAAGTAGTTAAGCTCAGTCAGTATGCCAATCTTACTTTCCGGTCCTAGATCTAGAACCAGAAATACTACCACACCGGATAACTACAGACCAGATTACTCCTTCTTCCGGTCCTACTAACTATCCGGTCCGTACAAATACCCAAATCCCAGGATCTCACAACTTCCGATCCTGGAAATCCGTCCTGACCAATCCGGTCGGAATGGTCATCCTGTACCCGTAATCCTATCCGGTTTGGTTTTGCCTCTGTTTCACCATCAGAGGGGTCGCCGCTTAATTTTGAGAGTGGTAGGCCCACCACTCCTTCCGTGACTTATAGTGGCTGAAGACCCACTGTCCTACCTTCTAGACTCCTAAGCTAATCCGGATCCGGTTTGGTCCTTCACAACAACCCAGATAGCAATCCGGGTCGTAGGTCACACAAAGACCCCACACTCGACCCTCTCGTACTACAACGACCTTGATGCTACTTCCGATCCGTGCGAAGACAGGTGGTTACAAGTGCACCCGTCCGTTCCAACATCAACTAAAGTTCTTCTGTTACCCATACGGGTGGTGAGACCTCACAGGAGATCGGACACTCGACCGGATTTCCCACCCGGGAGTTCTAGCGCAGCTAAGGAATCCCTCCCTACCCGCCTAGCCTAACAACGGCTTTCTCACCCGGAATCTCAAACTCTAGACGTGCTGAGGAACTAAGTTCACTCCCAACTCTTCGATACCTACTCACATGCACCTAGGATCGGAAAATAAACACCAAGGGGAGAAATCACTTACAAACTAACTCGTACTATCCTAACTCCACATCATACAATCCTGTCGCGCTGGAGAGAGATACACAATGAAGAGGATAGAAAGGTACAAGAAGTTTGCAAAATGAAAAACTCCCAATTCCCTTCGCAGGAACCGATTTATATACAAAGGGTCAAAACCCTAAAAGCACAAAAAGGAGCGGAAAACCCGTGGGGGTCCGCCGCCACCTAAATCTAACTTCCGGTCTAACCTAATACTGTTGAGCCGGATCCGGATCCGGATCCGCTCCCACTCCTAACTGAAATTAAAATCCTATCTACCCTACAACTCTAGATCCTATCGTCGGGCTTCCGGTCTTCGGGACTAGCTCCTCGAAAACTTCACTCAAATTCCGGACCCGTTCCCCCTCCGCAGGATTCGGTCCGGGTGGAGACTCCAGGTCGATGGTGATATCCGGTCTCGTACCCGGAGTCCCAGTCCGTGCAGACTTCTTGGACTCAGGAGTCCAATCCTTCCTGTCCTTCGCCATAGTTGCATCCGGAAAGAGGTCCGGTAGTGAGATGTCCGAAAGGTGAATACCTTTGTCGCACGTCGCTCCCGTCAGCTTCCGGCTGCTCTCCTCGATCCGGTCCGCTGCCTTCCGCCCCTCCACCATTGCCGTCTCCACCTGCTCGGCGAAGTCCGCGAGAATCCGGACCATCCGGGAACCGGATAGTTTCTTCTCTTCGTGGATCTTCTCGTCGAAGAGCTTCGCCTTGGCCGCTGCCGTTCCGGTCTCTCCCAGGACCGCCTTGATCTGCTCGGCCACCTTCCGAGTCTCCTCCGCCATCTCCCGAGCGGCCGTCACGTCTTCCTGATAGGCAAAAAGTGTTGCCTTCAGTTTATCTACCTCCTCCTGCAACCGGCGGATCTCGGCTTCCTGCTTCCGGGTCTCTTCCGGATTCGTGATGCATTGCGCCACTTGTTCCGCCAAGTTGCTGTCCGGTGCAGCACCCACCAACTTGCCGATTGCTGCAAGCGTCCTGTGCTTGACCTCCCAATCCGCCCTGATGTTGCAGAGGACGTTGATCAGACCGTTGAACGGATCTTGCATATCCGGATCTCCCCCGGAATTGGTCTTCTCGGCTTCCGGTTTCTCCTCCGGGGCCGATTTGTCTTGACCGGGAGGCGTCCCGCGCTTGTGTGGAGGCGTCAGCTTCTGTCGCTTGATCGGCGGCATCGGCTCCTCCTCTTCCTCGCTGGACTCCCGGTCTGACCCGGAATCGGATTCCGCCTCGTCATCCGTCTCCGACTCCCCATACTTCAGGAGCACTTCCTGCGTCTTCCACGCCCTCTCCTCCGTATCGGTGAGGACTTGGTTCTCCCGATAGAGGTGGAAGAGGTAAGGGCACACTGGAGTGGCCCTTTTCTTCCCAACCCTACTAACAAGCTGGGCCACGAGATCGGAAATGATCCGTGCCCAGTCCACTTTCCGGGTACCACTGAGGGCACCGAAAATGGTGTTGCCGAGGGTGATCGTCACCCTGGTCGGCTTTTCTGGGTGAAGAACCGGAACCAGGAATTGCAGGAGCCGACGGTGTTGGTCATCCAAGCAATCCTCGACCGCGTATCCGTCCTTCGGGTTGACGGCTCCCTTGAACTTCCCTCGGACAAACTCATCCTTCCGGCTCGCCATTCCCAAACCTCCTGCCCGGAAACCGTAAACCGCTCTCCACATCCCCTCGTTCCAGCTGACGGGAGCTCCCCTCACGGTGTTGTCAAACTGGTTGGACAACTTTCCGAGGAGCTCCTTGACCATTCTCTCCTCCCTAAAACCCCAAGGTTTCTCGGCAAACCCTACGCAACCCATGGATTTGAGATCATCCATGAGTTGAGACTTTTCCGGCTCTGTGGAGGGAATAACCGGAATGACTTTCCGGAGCTTCACCTCGCCTCCAGAGGGACTCGCTTGTCTCGACCTACGTAGCTGAGGCATTCCCACTCACATCTACCTCACTCTCTCCTAGCCGCACGTCCCGTTCCTCACTTCCTCTCTCCGATCTCAACCGGAATTAAAACGAACAGAACACAAATGCACAAACGCACAAACGACAAAAACTCAATCGTGCGCTCAAGGTCGAGTTTCTAAAAGGGGTTGCAACAGTGAAAGCTCCTCCTTTTATAGTCCCTGGACCCTTTCCGGTTTGTCATCATGAATCCGGTTCATCATCATCATCCGGTCCTAGACCTAATCCGTGTTACATTCCGTTTCCGTCGTTAGTTATCCCTGACCGGATTAGATCCAAGAGGCCCACTACTTCACGTTCCGTGCTAATTCTAAGTTTTCCTTCCCCACCTAATCGGATCCGGTTAGCTAATGACTAGTTTCCGTTCCTATTTGGGTGTATACTAAGAAAATCAAAATTCTAAGCTGCGACAGAACCGGAAAGGGTGTTTTGGTAGAGAAATGAGATCCCTTAAATACTTTCCCAAGGGCCTCATCCCCCTCCCATTTCCTACTAGGTAACCTTATCATTCAAGATTTTCAATCTAATCTTTTTAATTTTGACTTCTATACTAGATTTAATTTTTAACTTTTGGAGAAATTCTTCAAATCACAAAAAGATTGAGCCAATGGCTTCAAAATGACATTTTTAGCCAAAGGTAACCTCTACCTCCTTTTCCAACCTCAAAAACCCAAATAATCCTAGTAATGAGTAAAAACCCAAAACGAGTAAAAACCTAAATTTGGAAGTTTTTATTGTTTGTCAAAAATAACTAGCCTTGGCTTCTAGGTAGATTCAAGGGAGTAAAAAAAGCCCCTAATTTTGTTTTATTCCAATGTTGTGTGCTTCCAATACATTGGTTAACTCTGCATTTGATCTTCAAATTCGTCGGTTTCGGAGGATCTTACTAATTTTGACACCTCCCACTATCAAAATGTCAAAAAAATTATTAGAGTGCTTTATAAACATAAAAGAAACTACACTAATTTTTTGAAATTTTACCTTACTCATGATAATTTCCACAATTTTATCATGCCAGATTTTGGTGGTTGACTGCTCAAAAAAAGATTTGGGATGATCAGAAAAAACCGAGACTTTTGGGGGAACCTCTCATGGAGTTCCTCAATAGATGTGCAAGTTTACATTCTTACCTTGCACATGTAGAAAAAGAGTACAAATTCCGCTACCTCCTTTAACTTCCGGTGAATTGGGAATCTTTTATAAAAAAAGAATCTTGGCAAAACAATTGTGTCGTTGGATTCTTGGCATGACTCCTGCTCCAAATCATCGTGTTTATGTTGTAGATGCCCTTCAACGTTCCAATTTGAGTTTCTCCACCTGTAGGCTAACAATTGAGGTTTCTACTATTTCTTCAATGGAATAGGGAAATTGAAACCTATTATGGAAAATCTATCTTAGGGTTCTCATAACATTCCCTCGGACCAATTCTAGCCAATTTGTGTCTCATTGCACAAATAAGTGTAGATAATTGGATAGTTTCTACTTAACACACTTACTATGTATTAAAGGTGGCTTTCTACCCTATTTACATGCGGGTTTAGGTTGTATTTGTATAAAACTAGGTGTAAAGTGACTAGAAGGCATATTGATATGTGCAATACAGGTTTTGGTCCAACACATGTTTTTGGTCTTTTAGCATCTAAAACCATATTCAAAACGTATAGGAAATCAAAAAGATAAAGACTAAGTTCCAGGTGACCAAATTGGGATTCACAACTAGTTGACGAGAATTGGAGGTCAATACAAAGAAGCCAAGGAAGATCAAAGTGGCTAAAAAATAAAGCCCGCATAGTATTCTGAAGGTGACCAATTTGGTTCGCTAACAATCATCTTGGCGAAGATGCTCAATTTGCATCGCTGCTTGGTGAAGGTATTGATAAGCCTACATTTAGCTTCCATTGAGAAAATGGAGGAAGAGCTAGTAGTTGACCAATCAAGCCATGGCCACTTAGTTTGCACTACTCCTACAACCCACTTACTTACAAGGACCAAAGGGGGTTTCGATGCCCACTTATGCTTGGGCTACCTCTTTATAGTCCTAATCTATTTTTCCACTCTTCTATTAGTACACATTGTCTCTTTCTCTCTTCTCACTTCCACTTGTAATATTCTAGCATGCCAATAGAGAGTGAGTTTTTGGTTTGAACTTCTTGCTATTCTATCCTAATTTCTACCTTCCACCTTCTATTCCTTCTTGTGTTTATGTGTCAAGTGATAGTGTTGGTTCCGTCCTAGTGAGAGTTCGTAATGCCTTGGCCCTTGTTTTTTTAGTGTGGATGAGGCTTGAAATTATGAGTTTTTCCCAAATTTTCCCTCCCCAACTCCCAACTTTTGTTCTAGACTTCTGACTCTTTACTTGGATTCCTTGACTCTCTACTTAAACTCCCTAAAGCCCCTTCCCCCCAATACCTTCTCCATAATGTCCGCCATAGTATTCACCTAACGTCCCCCCCCCAAAAAAAAACTTGCTCAATGGCCTCCCCGATACCCACCTAGCGCCACTCTTGGATCACTGAGTCTATTAGATTCTGAGATTGGGCTATTGGATCATCAAGACTATTGGTTGTTAGGTGATTGTGTGGGATTTAAAGGACCTTGGCAAAATTTGGACAAGCCAAGACGAAGACTTCATAAAACTTAAGACAAGAGAGAGTTAGGACTTAGGCCGACTTAGGACAAAGACTTAGTAAATTTAAGGCAAGGGCTTAGTAAGACTTAAGATAAGGGGAAGGCTAAGCCTTGGATAAAACTTAAGACCTAATATGACTTTTGGATACTAAACTTTGGTTCGTCTCCAACATGTTTTGGAAACAACACTTTAAAGTTAACTAGTAGGGAAGTTCAAGGCTTTGCCGTTGTTTGGGGTTTAACACCAAATCTAAGGCTTTCCTTGATCCTAAGGTTCAAAACTCCACTGTCTAGTGAGTTTTTAACACACAATCTAAGACTTAGACCTAAAGGGGGTTCAAAGCTTTGTTGCCCCTATAGGGACTACAATAATGCGTATAAGATCATACCAAAGTTAGTTTGCTAGGACACATCCAAGGCATACGTAATAAATTGTGTTAGTAAAAAGGACAATTAGTGCTAGACTCACCACTCAAAACTCAAGGCTAGAGGCCCTAAAACAGCATTACCAAGGTACAATGGAGGGGGGTAACTCTAAGATTAGTACAAAGACGATAGAACCACAAGTATATGACAACAACACTTATTCTAAATTTAGTAAGACTAGACACCTCAAAACTCTAATAACTTAGAACCAAATAACTTAAAACAAATAACTTAGAACCAATAGAAAGATCCAAGATGCAAAAGGACCTCATGTGACCTTCACAAGCTTGCAAAACACCAACAATGGCTCAAAAAGAGCCCAAAAAACACCGTTCAAGGTTTTTTGGCTAAAAATGCCAAAATATCCAACATAAATTGGATCCAACAGACCCAAATACAAGAATGGGGGTATTTTGGAAGGAAAAGGGGTCTCCTATTTATAAAAAAATGGGGAACCTATTCCCTCCCTAAGTTACCTAATGGAAACTATTTCTAATCTTAGGAACCTCATCATTTTTAGATATATTCTCTTGATTTGCACTTATCTCATAAGGAAAGATTTGAGGGCACAAAGAGGTTGTTTTGGGCTTGATCTTGTCATTGTTTTCCCGCAACAAAGAAGATAATAATAATAATTTAATAATAATAATAATAAATTCTTGAAATGCAAAAAAAAATTGAAATTTTTTTTAATGTTTTTTGGAGAAATGATGTGGCATTCTTTTGGTCACATCAAAGTGCGTTGCTGGCTGCATTCATAGCATTTGGAGGGCTGGGAAACTTGTAGCCTATTATTGCCCTCAAAAATCCTCTAATGAATGAGAACTCTATTTCCACCATATAAACCTTAGACCTTCTAAGGTTTCTAACAAGGTTCCTTACCATCTAGTGAAAACTTTTTTTTCCCAGTGAGAATCCTAGGAGGCTAGATCTTCTCCCAATTTTTCCCCTATTCCTAGATTTTTGAATTCTAGTTCCTATGCTAGTCCAAATCCTAACTTTTAAAGATTAACTTCAAATTGCAAATAGATTGAGCCATTGGCTTTAGAAATTCATTTTCATTCTACTAGGATCCTTCTCCCTATTTCCTTTGCCAAAATACATCAAAAACCATCACCAAGTAAAGTTAATAAAAGGCTAAAAGTCCAACTTTTGGAATTTACCTTTTCCGACAAATGTGATGGGCTAGGATTGTCAAGAGGATCTAAGAGGGTAAGAAACAACTATTCTTTGACTTTGTTCCAATTCCATTTGCTTCCGAGATGTCAATCAACTCCATAAAATCTTATCGTGGCATAAAATTGGGAGGATCTTCCATGTTTGGCCATCTTCCACTATTGGAATGTCTTAAAACTTGTTGCAGCACATTATTAACATAAAAGAACCTATCCTAATTTTTATTGAGATTTTACTACCAGTTGAAAAATTTCTAGGAATTTTCCGTCACGAATTTTGGTAGTTGAGCATTTGGAAAGGACATTTCTATAAGTCAAAAAATTCCAAAAGTTTTGTAGGACCTTTCATAGAATCCTACAATAGATGTGCAAGATCATATTCTTACTTTGCACTTGTAAGGAAGGGATTATAAAATCCTACTTCTTGCTAATTACCAACAAATAGAGAATCTTTTGAATACAAAGGAATCTTGGCAAATGGATTTTACATCCAATCTTATGATGTGCTCTTGACCTTAGATCACTAATTTTTGGCTATAGATTCCTTCACTAGTTCTTTTTGATGTAATAACCCTTGCAATGCTAACAAATGGAGCTTCTATGGTTTTATCAATGTAATAAGGATTGAGGAAACTAAGACTTATTTGATGGGGATGTACCTAAGAATCTTGCTAGACTAACCTTGGACCAAGTTAGCAAGATTTGTTACTAGTTTAGTAGGTTTAGGCTACTCTTCAACAATAACTCCCAAATCCCCTAACTTCCACTATTTTGGGGTTTTAACCTCTATACAAGTGGACATTTGAGGTATTCTAGTCATAAAACCTATAGACTTGTGAAATATTTGATTTTTGACAATTTCTTATGAATAGTGTAAATAAAGACAATTTGATGAATAGTTCACACAATAGAGTAATAATATAAACAAATTGCCAGATTAAAAAGGATATGTAAAGTTGTCAAAGGCTACGAGCCCCGTGAATGTCACCTAGGTCTTGGGATCTTCTTCTTTTGCTTCTTGCTCATTTTTATGGATAATTATGGCCTAAAGGACCCGAAAATGGATTTAAAAGATAATTGGAGGAAATCCCTACCCGTAGGGATTAATCTTCCAAAAGCCCTAGGAATTTCATAAGTGATTCCTTTTGTCATTTTAAAGAGTCTAAATAAGTACTTGAATGCCAAATAAGGGATTGTGAGTAGTTTCTAATTTGAAGCAAAATATAGGAAAAACACTTAGTTTGGATTATGCGGAAGATTGTTACCAAACAAAGTGTATGCAACAATATTGGCTAAAATTAGTAAGCTAAGATTAATTCAACTTTCTTAGTATCATAGAAGTTCACCACTGAATATTGGATGAAATTGCATTCCAAATGCCAAAGTTGGAAATTAGCTCTTACAAGTGAGTTTTTAGATAAAATCCATAGTTATTTTATGAAGGCAATCATTACAAGAAGAAAGGCGTTTTTAATGTAAAAACATGCTAGGAGTGTAATGATGAAGCCAAACTACCAAGATTCCCTAGTACATGAATGATTCTTCCTCGAAGGAATTAAAATTCGAAGAAGTAAATTTGTTTCTCTTTGGGAAAGTGCAAGTTTGACTTGAAACTTTGCATAAGGGATTTGGGGACTTCCTAAAAGTTATCCAAGAAATTTTGTAATTTTTCAAATTATAGAACATGACTCTATGAGAAGTCAACTGAAATTGCTAGGGATGGAAAATTTGTAGTAATTCATCTAGTGATGGTAAAATCCCACTAAAACTTAGAATAGTGTGTTTAAGTCTAAATAAAATCTTAATGAAGTTTCAAGACATTCCAACAACAACAACTACTCGAACCAATGGTGCCAACAAATTTTAACGAAATTCCAAAACATTCCATGAGTTGACCATCAGACCACAAGCATACAAAGTCCGAATTTAGTCATCTCAGACTCTTTTCTTACATTTTTGGACCTTCCAAACAATCTTGACTAGTCAAAATTAGCAAAAATCACAAACTTCAAGAGTTGAATTTTCACCTTTTTCACCAAGATGGAAAACATTGACTTTTGTGAATAGTTTTGACTAGAAAGATGGAGGTTAAGAGGTTACTAAATGAATTTGGGTTTTTTGAAGCCAACAGCGTAGTCCGTTTTTCATTTGGAGGTTTCCCTCAAAAGTTATGGAAGATTAGTAGTAGGGTAGAATTAGGCATAGTAATTAGTGATTTTAGTGATTTCTAGTTTACTTAGGTAGTTTTAGAATAAAAAGAGGTAAGTGGGAGGCCTTGGAAACATATAAAAGGGCTCCCATTGACTCCCTTTGCACCCCATTCTCTCATTTGCATTTTTGTTAGGCCACTATAAGGCCAAGTGTTGTTTCTTTGGCAATTTGCCAAACTTGTTTGAATTTCGTTGGGAACTTTGTCCTCTTTGTTCTTCTACTTCTTTTGTATTTGAGTGCCATTCAAAGAACGTTAGGGTCCTTTTAAACCGCTTTCTATCTTTGTGCTGGAATTATTTTACTTAAGATTTTTAAACATTCACCCCAAGGATTATTCAAGCCGGATTCTACCAATGCCATTAGCTTAAACCCTTGGATTTGCTTTTTGAGTCTTTTCTAAGTGTGTTTGTGTACTAACTTGGTTCCTACTAAGCTTTTGTATGGACTTTCCAATATTTGAAAACATCTTTTGAAGATTTGGTAGAGAAATTGTGATCAAAGTGTGTGAAATTCCTATTAAGCTTTTGTGTGGGAATTCCAATACTTGAGAACATCCCCCAAAGATTTGGTAGAGAATTTGTGGTCCAAGTGTGTGAGAAGTTTATTGTGGAGAAATTTTTGGTTGGAACCAAATTTTCATAAGGCCGCTATAACGAAACTCTTGAAAAATTGTTCTAGAATTTGAGGTTAATCCCTCTTATATAGTGAAGCTTCACTTTTAAACGAAACTTCCAAAATACTATAGAATCCTCTTGTCTTGTTTTGATAAGAATCTAAGGTTAATCCCTCTTAGATAGCGAAACTCCATCCCTTTAGACAACTTTCCAAAATTCTTCAAAAAGGTCTTGTGAGCTTTAGTTTTTCTTATAGTGGGAAGACAACCCTCAAATCCTCTAAAATTCCAATTTAGCTTTGGTTAAGGGTCCCCCAAAAGGAACCCAAGGTGTAGTAAACAACGGCCATAGGATTAAATATCCCAAATTTTGGATGAATTAACTAGTATCAGGCCAAAGTACCCCGGCTAAGCCAATAGTCACAACCCATTTGGATGCTCAAGCCAGCAATCATAGCCATTCAGGTGATCAAGTTAGCAGTTACCACCCAATTAGGTATCAAGCTAAGCAGTTACTACCGAAAGATATCAAACCAGCAATCAATCATTTAGGTATCAAGCCAACAGTTAGTCATTTGGGTATCAAACCAAGCAGTCAGCCCATTTGGGTGATTAAGCCAATGGTCACTGCCCAAGGGTATCAAGCCAAGCAGTCACAACCATTAGAGTGATCAAGCCATCATACACTACCGATAGCTACCAACCAATTTTCTGACCCCATATTCAAGTCAATTGCTAGACAAGGGGGTTGGACATATTTTTTACATACATGTATAGGAGAATGACTAATTTGATTCTTTAATTAAGATTGAATGAAAGGGGGAGTCCTGTCTCACAAAAAAAGAATTTTTCTCCTTTGATTTATGTTTATAAACTAATGGATGAGCCAAAGAAGTCCAAAAGGAGTTAACAAACTCCAAAATTGAGTGAGAATTAGATTCTTTGACCACAATTTGAACTACAGAAAGAGAGGACCAGAGTCTAAAAGCTTGAAAAATCAAAATGTAGTGAATCCAAGCCTTGCATTCAAATTGAGCTATACAAGCAGATCTAGCATTCAGAAGGTCTAAGATCAACAATGTGTGAACCATACTTGTGAGCCTCAAGGATGTCACTAGGGACTTAAGATCTACTTTTTTTTGTTTTTTACTTATTTTTATGAGTAAATTATGGTTAAAGGACTATTTAAGTGACTTTACAAGAGATTGGAATAAAACCATATGTAATAGGATTAACACCCCAAGGGCATTGAAAATGCCTCAAATATGCTCTTTGTGAATTTTAAGTATTTAGAAAAGGTGTTTAAGTGTCAAATTGTAAATTGGGAGCAATCCCAATCCTAGTCAAAATATAAGGACAAGACATTTAGTTAGATACTACCTGGAGTTTTGATAGTGAAGGTGCATGCGACAAAGATTGGCTAAAATTAGTAGAATTAGAGTCTTCTAGCTCCCCTAATAACTTAAGAAGCCTACAATAAGAGGTTAGATGAAAATCATGAATGAAAGGTGAAATGTGGGAAAAAACCATTATGTATGATTTTATAGGTCAAAATCCACAAGAGCTACAACTAGGTGATTGGTATAAGAAAAAAAGTGTTTCTAGCTTAGAAACATGCTAGGAGCATAATGGTGAAGCTGAATCATCAAGATTCCCTAGTACGGGAATGATTCCTTCCTAGAGGAATTAAAGTTGGGAAGGGATAAATTCTTTCTCTTGGACAAAGTGTAAGCTAGACCTAAAAATTTGCACGAAGTATTTGGGGACTTTGTAGAAGTTACTTAAAAAGTTTCATAAATTTTTGAATTGCGGAACATGACTCCATGGGAATTCAACCAAAGTCACTGAAATCGGGAAAATTCATAGAAATTCATCTAGTAATGGTAAAATTCCACTAAAAATTAGGACAATGTATTTTAGTCTAAATAAGAGCCTAATCAAGTTTCACAACATTCCAACACCGGTAACTACCCAAACCGGCAGAGCTAACGAAATTGAACAGAATTCCAAAAACATTCCATAGTTGATCAACAAACCACGAACATACGGGAACCAAATCAAGTCATCTAGGACTCTTTTCTTACATTCATGGACCTTTTGGACAACCTTGTCTAGTCAAAATTAGCAAAAATCACAAACTCCAAAACTTAGTTTTTTCACCCTTTCCACTAGGTTGGGAAATGTTGTCTTTTGTGAGAATTTTGACTTGGGAGTTGGGGGCTAAGGGATCCCTTGGCTAAAAAGGGGCTCTTGAAGCCAATAGTGAGGTCCATTTCTCATTTGGAGTTTTTCTCCAAAAGTTATAGGATATTCAGCAATAGGGTAGAATTAGGCATAGTAATTGTAGTTTTTAGTAAATTTTAGTTTATTTAGGTGGTTTTTTCTATAAAAGGAAGTAAGTGTGAGCCCCAGAAACGTATAAAAGGGTGCCCACCAACTCCTTTTGCACTCCTTTTCTTTCATTTTGTGTTTTGTCAGTCAGAGCCCCAAAATCTCTCAAGTGGTTTGAGACCCACCAACTTGTCCTTGGCTCCTTGTTTTTGTGATCATCTAAAGTCAAAACTCTTGCAGTTTCGTTCCTTGCCAATATTGTTGGCATTTGTTTGATTTTTGGTCCTTGGATCAAAACACTTGTTGTTAAAAAAATCCATTTGGAACATTTAGCTCTCTTTTTGTTCACATTTTCGTAGCCCATTCAAAAGACTTGAGGTTCCTTTTGAAGGGTTTGGGCACTATTTTGTTCTTGAGAGTAGACATAATTGTCTCCTTGCGTTTTTTTTTTTTTTTTTTTAAATTATTTTGATATGGCGAAGCTTTGCTCCTAAGAGTACGTTCCTAACTCTTATTTTTCACAACCTTTTGGGCCTTTAGTGTCTAAATAGTTTGAACAAAAAAGCCCAAGGGGGTGGAACTTTGCTCCCTTAATATCCAGTTTGTTTTTAATTTTAAAAAGGGTCCATTAGGGACTCCGTATTGATGTGGCTAAGCAACTGCCTAAAACTTGTTTTGATCAACCAGAGCCCAGCCAAGCTGGCAGTCCGGAAGGCCAGTGAGTTGGCAGTCAGAGCTTGCGACAGCACCGGTCAGCCGGACCGGTTGGCAAGGCAGGCCGGGGAGCCTTAACGAACCAACAGTCACTCATCAATTTCAAAAACCGACCCCATTATATCCTGCCAATTGTTGGACACAAGGGGAGTCGGGTTTTTTCTTGGTTTTTTTTCCTCACATAACATCATCATGTCAAGACTAATTTGGGTCTCTTGATTCAAAAGTTGAAAGTCAGAAAGGATCCTGTTCTCTTAGATCAAACAGTTTTCTCTAAATTTGAAGCTTACTATTAGAGCAAGGGGTAGTGAAAAAGACTACATCAGATCCCTTTGTGATTTCAGAGAGAAAAGCTAGAGTTAAACAATTAAATGAAATATTTTCTGTCAGCTTGTTGAGTTAGAGAAGGGGGAGGTTCCTAGCAGAGAGGATTGGAGATCTGAGTATGCAGGTAGTCCTAGCAGCTCCTTTTTAATTACAACTGAGTCGGATCAAAAAGTTAGAGAAAATTCCGAATCCAAAAGGGCCAGAGAGAAAATTTAGAAATACGTGAGTTCTCCAATTGAGTTTAGAAAAAGGGGGGGGAGGGGGGGATAAAATCAGCCCTCCACATCAGAGTTGAAGTCAACTTGTGTTGACCAAGCCTCCTCACTCACCAACCACCTCTCAACCTCAATCCACGCCCTATCTGGTTTCCATCGATCTCCAGTTGCTGGGAGTTAACACTCAGTCTGTGCACAGGCCCTTCAAGCCTCAAACAAAAAATGCAAAATAGTTTGCATACACACAATTGAGGTTTGGTTTTATAGGAGAGGAGTAGTGGATAGAGAGTTGGTTGAAATATTTCTACTAAAAGTATTTCATTGGCCGTAGTTTAGAAGTACATTTTGACTTTGATAGCCATAGTTTAGAATTTCTAGAAGTCAAACAATAAAAAAACAAAAGAAAGAATCTATTGACTTTATAGAGTTTCTAGAGATTAGCTAAATTAGAGAAAGGTTAGAAGGGCTCAGTTGGAGCAAATTTGACTTTGAATGCGTTACAAATTACTTCTAAAAGGTCGGAATTTTTCAAAGATTTGCCTTTGAATAAAAAAAAAGGGTCTTAAAAAAAAATTTTTAAAGATAGAAAAAGAGGGAAAACATAGTCTTAGATGGGACAAGAAAATTAGCATAGAATTTGAAGGTTAATTGGAACAAGGGAGGAAAGTGTAGAATATCCATCATTCTACCAATCCTCAAATACCAAGAACCGTAAATAAGATATGGAATGGTAGGAGCACACACCCAAGGGATGGATTTCGCAATTCAATTTGAGCATGAAACAATCAATGGCATCAAGGCAAGTGCTTAATCTTCGCCTCTTAACTATGTTTTGATTTTTTCTATTAGTTTTAATTTTAATTAGCAATTAGAGCCATGGGTAGGCATCAAAATTAGACCATTAGAGTATTTGATTAGTAAAATTAAAGTCAAAATTAAAGTAGAAAAATTCTTTAGCTTTCCAAAGACATATTAAACATTAAAAAATGATGAAAATTGAAGAAGTTACAAGGGAATGAACCTTAGCCTTTAATTGGATGAAAATATAAAAATTCATCCAAAAGAATATTCTGTAGGAATCTCAAAATTTAGAGTAGAATCCATTCTCGAACCAAAGGTACAAGTCAAAGAAGATCAAAGTAGAAGCAAATTCCAAACTTCAAAAGTAAACAAGAGTTACTTAGGAATTTTGGTTAATCAATGGTCAAAATTATTTCAAAAATAACATTTACTAGAAAGTAAAAGGAATTTATACTTCCATCCTTATACTAATACGTTATCAAGATAGATTCACATCAACCAATTAGCTAAAAATAGGAATTGAGCGATAGAACCAATAACAAATTAATTTCCACCAATTAACAAAAAAATTAACATAGATTAAAAATATTAATATTAATATTTAAAAAATGAAATGAAATAAAAATGAAATAAAAAATAAAAATAAAAACATCAAGCTTAGAGGTAGGAGTAATTATACGCAAGGTAATTAGAAAATTAAAGAAAAAGTCATTAGAGGTTGGAAAAATATACAACCAATAGGGACTGACCAAGAATTATTAGCATATGAAGCATTAGGAAAATACTAAAATTGCATTACCTTTAGCATTACATTCATAAGATAAAATTAGAAAATACATAAAGGATAGAATCTTTAGAAAATATCGTCCAATCTTTAGGTTGGACCTAAAAAGCTTTTAGTTTTCAAGAGAAGTTGAAGGATAGTAATTAAGTTTGACCCAAACCCTTAAAGCCAACCTTGATACGAAAATTACATTCCCAAGTATACTCAAAGCCTAATCATTTTAAAAGTCAGTCTTTGCTTGAATTTCACAACTTTCATTAGGGATAAAAGTAGGATTAGTAAAAAGACTCCATTGCTTGGAAGGTATCTTGTTTACTACAGCCAATTACCCATAGAATTTTACTTAATTAACTTAGAACTTGGTTGTGCTTGTTTGATCTCTTGGGTAGAGACCAAAACACTCACATTACCTTACAAATCAAGATGAATTCTCAAGTGAGGCCACATGCTCAAATCAGGTTCAAAGTCAACTACAGATGACTGAGCAACCATGTCCAGCTATTGCCTGGCTTTCCAACTCAGGTCATTTCTTTTCCCTCCAGCAACTGAAATTGAAGCCAAACATCAGATTCATAGCCCGGATCTGGGAGCTTTGTGCAATTTCTTCAATTAGAAAAGAATCAGAGTCACGGGAGAAGGTGTAGATTTATCAAGGTGTGGCATAAAGGAAAGGACAGCACAAAGGTCAAAGAAATTTTATAATCCAAGTGTTTTGACTTTGTAGCCATAGTTTAGAATTGATGAAAGTCAATCAATATAAAACAAACTAGAGAATCAATTGACTTGGAGTTGTTCTAAAGATTTGCTAATTTAGAGAAGGGTTAGAACAAGCTTAGCTTGACTTTGAAAATGCTTTGAAAAATTAGATTAGATTAGATTCCCATAGGATTTAGCCTAAGGGCCATTGAAAAAAACTAAGAAAGATTAAAAGATAACAAAAACTCTAAAAAGGAGTAAAAAGAAGGTGAATTCAAGAGAAATTCAACGAGGAGGAGAAGGAGAAAGCTCAACAATTACCAACTACCAAGAATCGAAATCAACATGGAAGGAATGTACAAGCAACCCATGGAAGTTGAGGTGCGTAACGATGAAGGAAAGGCCAATGTTGTTGAGGTCAGTGTTTAATCCTCTTCTCTCAAATAAACTTGAATTCCCAGTTCTATATTAAATTTAATTCATTTTTAATTCCCAATTACACTTAGCAATTAGGACCGTAGGTAGAATTGGGATCAGACTCTTAGTATTAATTTGAAAGTATAATTAGAGCTAAGAACCTCGTAGGAAAATCCCTTAGCTTTCCAAAAAGATATTAAAAACACAAATCCGATAGAAATTGAAGGAATAGTGAGTGAATGAGATTAGCTTAAAAACGGATGAAAAGATACACATTCATCCCAAGGAATATTTTGAAAAGCATTTTAGAATCTGCCCTAGAGTGAATTCCGGAAGTAGATGGAAATTAGATGCATAAGTAGATTTTTGAAGTTTCAACAATAAACAAGAATTATGTAAAGTTTTGGTATACCGGTCAACAATCAAAACTTTCTCATAAATAACCTTTATCTCAGCTTCAAAAGTTAATTTATACTCTAGCTTTTCCTAGTAGAAAATTGATTACCGCAACAAAACCAATTTATCTTTATAAGATAAAAAGTAACAAGAATTTAGTAACTAAATTTTGGATACTTACTTGAGGTCAAAATTTGGTTAACAAATTTATTAATGTAGAAGTTAAAAAGTAGAAAATTACTACAGATAAAATAAAAACTAAATTAGAAGTGAAATCATTTCAACGTGGAGAAGTAAGAAGGATTAAAGTAAATTTTGAATAACCAAACAACGATCAAATTTTGCTAAGAAATCCTCATTTCTTCAACTCTTTAAGGAGTGAACTTATTTATTCTAGAAAAAGAATTAGATCCTAAAAGGGAGGAATAACCAACATCAAGAGTAAGAGTAGAATCAAACAAATCATTTAAAAGTCCCATCGAAGGATAGAAAAAAGGGTAGCTTCTAATCAAAGAATCTTTAAAGAATATTCTAGATCAAAGTTATGGTAGAATCTTTTAGGACACAATTTCAGGATTCCAAAACCAACTTCACCTCCAAATTTGAATAATTATTGAATAATTTGAAGTAGGATGAAATATTGAAGTAGAGGAAGTTAAAATTAAGTGAACTATAGTCAAAGTTATCAAAAGCATTCCAAATCCAAACTTAGCTAGGAGAATAAAAATAAGAAATTATCCAAAAATCCCAATGCAATTCTAATAGCTAGAATATTAGAAAGTGACGGATGAAGTTTTGCTAAAAAAAAGTAGCCAATTTTCATCCTTGAATATCTTTTAGGAATCACGGTAGAATTTCAAGTTTTTTAGCACTTCGGAAAGAGCGTGAAAAATTCTTTAACTTAGCTTAGATACATTTATTTTGCCCAAAAAAACCTTACCTTCAAATTGCATAGTAATTAGCTTATACTTTCAAAAAACTTCCTTTTCATTCAATTATTCAAAGTTAGGATTATCCGTAGGATTGAATAAAAAGCTCCATTACTTGAAAGGCAGCTCACTACTACAAACCAACTCACCCGTAGAAATTAGTTTAACACAGAATTTGGTTGTGCATATTTGATTTCGAGGGTGAAGATTAGAGCACTTACAAAGGCTTAAAATTATGAAAGGCAATTTGACTTGGCATCTAGAGTTTGAACAATTGTCTTCAGCTTTAGAATATAGCTAGACAATTTGTCATTTCCGCCCGCGCCCCCCCCCCCCCCCCCCCTTCTCTTGGTTGATTTTGTTTTTGTCAAGTTGTCTTGTTAACTTTGTGTATTCAACTCATATTAATATACTTATTGTTTTCAGCAATTTGCCTTGAACGATTGTTTGTGTGTTTGAATTTGGATCCAGTGATTGGACCAGTTTGTGGTTGTATGATAATTTGATTTGTATGATTTCATTTCAGTGATGGGAATTTCTTGTGGGATTTTGAGTAATTTGTCTAAATTGTGATTGTATTCTTGAAAGCTATGTTAAGCAATTGGTCTTTATAATCAATGATAATAATTGAATGTACTTGACTGATTGTTATAATTAAATTTGGAACTTTGAAGCTCTTTGTGTGACTCTTCCAATGTGAGAAGTTGGTTGTAGACAAATTAAATTGTGTTGGAATTGTAGAAGAATGAGAAGTGGCTTTAATAAGCGAAGTTGATTATCATTGAATGAAAATTTGTCTAGTTGCATGACTAAGCCTATAAATTGGTTAGATGAAATGAAGATTATAATTTGAATTGGTTGAATTAAATGTTGTGATGTTTATGTATGATTTATGGTGTTTGACAATTTGATTAATTGATGATGTTATGTGAGTTGGAGATTGTGAGTATAAATTTACTGTGTATGTGAATGCTTAAATCTAGACAAGTTATCAAATTATATGCATAAAAAATTTGAGAAATTAATTTCTGAATTTAACTGGAGTACTAGTTCATGAGACAATTGAAAGAGTACAAACAAATTGTTTGATTAACTTGATGCTGGATCCAATAGAGACCAAGAACTTCAGCTGGCAAGACAATTCGACAGTAGATCCCACGAGCTAGAACTGGTAGCTATGGAGCCAAACAATTTGAGATCCAGTTGGTTGACTCTAAGGCAAGTTGTCTATGATTGCTCAAGTTACACTTGGTAAGTGAAACAAAAAGTACCTTACCTTATTAAGGAATTTGCTTAATTATTATTGGGAGACCTGTTGTATTATGGATTGAATTAGTGTTTTAAGAATATTATAAACAATGAGTTGTTATGAGAAAATGAGAAATTGACAAATTGACAAATTGACAAATTATAAAACATTGTATAAGTGAATTTAAAGACTTTAAACTAAAATTACTAGCTTGACAAGTTGTCCAGTTAATGAGATTACGGTTTCCAATGTGAGAATAGAAATGTTAATTCAATATTGCAAATTGTCTTAGATTGTGTCTATGGTTGGTGAGACTGCAAACATGACTTGACAACTTGTCGGTAAATTAGGTCACAAGGAAATTTTATATGTTGTATCATTTTGATATATACAAATTGTTAAAATACTGACAATGAGTGAAATCATCATAGAAAATTATTTTATTAAATTCACTTATTTTGATAAATAAGAATGAGAAAATTGACCGGTTAGATAGAAGTGAGAAATATTGATCCTAGAATGAAGAACAAATTGTCTTAATACCCTAGTCTTATTAAATTTATACTATTAAAGTGTAACTTTAATTCAAGGGTCCAATAATTCTTAAATTGATATGATAAAATTTATTTAAGACAAATTGTTTTGAGTTGGTAATTTTTAAATGATTACTATTGAGTAGGAAATGATGAAAGTAATTGATATTGTGCGGTTGTGTTTTGTATGTTTATGAAAAAAATTGATAAGTTGCATGTAGATGGAAGAATAAATAATGAAGCGAATGGAGATGCATTACACACTCATTTCCATTGCTTTTAGTTTGGGACAAATTGCCTTTAGGATTGGGACTCGTTTGATACTCATTTAACTTGTGATTAGATGAGTTAAATAGTAATTGCCCAACAAATAGTTCCAAATATAAAAATTACTATAATTAAAGAATGTATGTACACTTATATAAATAAATATATTATGCATTTGATTAGTGGCTAGATCATGCATGACAAATTGTTGCCAAACTTGACAAATTGTGCAAAATTCCTTTAAAATACTATATAGGATCAAGATGGCATTTCATGCGTCCATAGCATTATTTAATGGACTAGCCAACAAATCCAACCTTGGGAAATAAGAGTGTTGTAAATTATTTTATATAGTAAAATTGTTGAGTAGATCCCATATCAGTTTAACTTATAAGTGACTTCTAGCTGCAAAACATTCGACTATTTGACCATTCCCTTTAGATTTTGAAACCCCAATACTACATTCCTAGGTTTGGGGAAGTAGGCAAACCTTAAACTACAAAATCCTATTTTAGACCAAATACCTATTTGGATAATGTTACATCATATTTTTTTATTTCATTCTTTGGAAAGTTTTTTGCATGAAATTACGAATTAAATTGTGAAATTTGAAAAAAAGAAAAATTATGAGTTCCAAATGACAAATTTGAAGCTCACATAACATCACAAGATTTGGACACCAAGACTGTAATGCCTCAAAAGTTCACTTACAAGGCTAAATTCATTAAGTAAATTTACACATTTTTGAATTCTTTGTATACATACTCTTTTTTATATTTTGTGAGGCTAAAATTATGTCATATACATTTATACTAGTAGAAAAATACAATGATCTAATTAACAAAACTCAACACAAAATTAAAATGTTGATTTTTTTGTTGATTTGGGTACTTTTGAACACAAAAGTATTGATTTTTTTACCAAAAAACTATTAATTTTTTGGTTAATTTGGTCACATTTTTTTTATTAAAATAATTTTGAATTTTTTTTCACATATAAGTAACCATTCCCAAATTGCCACATGGCAGGTGTCACATGGACAACCTAGGCGGCAAATCACTTTTAAGAGGTGCAAAAACTTATTTATCTATTTAAAATTTTTTTTTTCCTACTATCACTTCCAGTTAGCAAACTTCAAGGGTAATTTTCACCTTGTAAATAAACTTCTTTTTAAAATTAGCATTAACAAAAGTTAGACAATTGAGCTATCTTTCATTTCTAGCAATCCGTTTGAGATTTCAATCTTTCAATCAAAAGTTATGAACAACAGTCAGAGAATGTGTTTTAAAATGTAAAGAAGAATGTCCATTTCCACCCCTTTATTTTTTGTCCATAACTTTTGATTGGAAGATCTAAATCTCAAATGGTTTGTTGGAGGTGAAAGATAGTTCAATTTTCCAACTTTTGTAAGTTCAAAGTTTTCAAAAAAAGTTCATTTACAAGGTGAAAATTACCCCCGAAGTTTGCTGACTTTAATAGACACCAAATTGCGAAATTTTATTCTTAAATTCTTAAAGATTCTAATTTTTTTTAAGAGATTCTAAAAGATTTAAAAAAACTACCAAATTTTTATTGATGTGGTAATTGCATTATTCAAAAAAACAAAGAAAAGACTATTTTGTTAATTTGGGAACAGTAAACAAAAACTTGTGAAAATCAATGTTACAGTATCCAAATTAATAAGAAATTGTTGATGTTTTGTTAATTTGGGCATTGTTTTCTAGTAATGTTATAGATATTTTAGATTGATATCTCCAAATACAACAATGAAAAAACAAAGTCTTTATTTTAATCTAGAAAAGTTTTTGATCTTTTAGTGTATGCCAAATAGATGGCATCAACATTTGTGGGTTTAGGTTTCTCTAAACCAACTTCCTATGGTGATACTTATACTCTAACTATTTTAGAGTTTATAGATAGGTCAACATTCGAAGGTAGAGAGTCTTTAGATTCATCTACAACTAAAGATGTCATAATTGAATCCACTGCAACTTTGATTCATGAGATTGACATGTCTCATAAGTCGAACTATTATGTGTTTAGGATGATTATAATTAAATTGTGTATTTTATGGCTATATTTTTGGTGTGTGCTCTTTCTCTTTAAATTCTACTTTGTGTGGTGTCTATTGAAATTGAATACGTTTGGTTGTTGCAAGGAAGATTTGAAAAAAATATTTGTTGATGCCTCAATTTTTTTTCAAATGACCTCACATTTCTCAAACTTTAAGATTCCTTTCATCAAAAATCATAGATCCCTCATCTTTTTTTTTCAAGAAAAATTCTAGCTCACACTCGCTTACCAGCAACCTTGCTACAAGATAAAGAGACTCTATTCTTAAGAAATCAATTGGTCAATTGATTGAATCCTTATAAATGACCTCAGATCCCAATTTTTTAACTTCAAATTTGTTTTTTGAGGTCAAAATTAGTACTACAATCTCCCTTTCCAAATGGAAAACGTGACATCCAATAGGGGGCTATTTAAAAATAAATATCTATTTTTGATATGTATGAAAAAATCAATCAAGGTATAAAATATTGTAATGTACCCTGGTTACAAATATTATTAAGAGAATATTCTTCATATTTTTCTTTCTACATTCTTTTTTTTCTTTTTTTATATTTTCTTTCAAATTAAAAAAATTTAGCTATAATTGGCAATTAGAAATAGTAGTTTTCATTTTATTTTATCAATTTCTGCTAATTTCAATTGAACATCCCGTTGGATAACTTTGATATACCATGGATCACATTCATTCCCCTATAAATCTCTAGCTATAAGTAAAGATCAATGGAGTGAATGATGGCTCAAGTTTATAGTATTTTGTTTTGTATCTAAAGTATGTATTTTTTAAGAGGAACTTCATCTTATGAGTAATTATCAATTGTAAAAATGAGTGCAACTATTTGTTTTTGATATTTTGATTGCTGTTGACTAGATTATAGTTTGATTGGTAGGCAATCTAGAAGTAATGAGGGGGGAAATTTAGCTAATAGACAAAAGCATAAACTTTACAAAGGTTTCTTTTTCAATTAATTTTGCAATTTCTAGTGGTCTTTGGGCTTAGAAAATTAGAGTCTCTTTCTAGTAGGCATTCATATACATGGTTAGTGAGCTACTAATTACATTCAAATTGCCTAAATCTATATGGCTACTCCCAAATGAGCAATTAATAAATATTGGATCTTTTGGAGGTATAATACAATATCTATGACTCTAAAATATATTTCCTTGCAATGTGAAACAAAAAATTATACAATTACTTTTATCTTTTATTTTATCTTATATGAGTTTCTGTTTAACAAAAAAATTGGGAATACTAATTATGTTCTTTTGTTTTTGTTTTTTAAATTTATTTAATAGGCTTTTGAACAAATTCTTTTTCCAACATTTCAAAAAAAATTAGGTTAAAAGGAATCATAATATGATGACCAAAGAATGACAAGTTGCAAAAAAAGACCATTTTTTCCACTTCAAACACTAAGGTTTCACAATCTATATAAGGTAAACCTGCCTACAACAAGCAAAATGGTTCATTTGCTCTATTGCCATTAAAAAAAAATCAGATTTTTTTCCATACAAAGACAAATGTGAGAAATGAAGTAAGCAATTAGAATTTTATTTTTTCGACAAAATATGAAATTTTATGAATTTTTGAAGTTTGTTGTCCAATTAGCCCAAAAAAGTCTGTAGACTACCCCAAATCACCAAAGAAGTGTTTCCATGATGATCATTTTACCACCCAAAGCAATCATAACATTCTCTAACATGGTTACAAGATTTTCTAACATGGACATCACATTAAAGAAATAAAAAAATAACTTTTTAACCACAATTTACACTAGAAAGGTGTTAGTGTTCTATGACAATTACTAATAACTTCATAACCATATTCCAAGGCTTTGATGACAACTGCAAATCAACCTAATGCAATCTTAATTCCATTTTTAAGAAAAAATTTCCCATGGGTTGATAGAAGATTATAATGGGGAAGTATCCTAGGTGCCTATCATGGGTGATTTGTCTGTCATAGGCAGGTTTACCTTAGTCAAAGTTTTTGAAATTTCCACACATCTTCATACTACTATAGCTTCTTAGCAACTAGGTTAAAAAATAAACAACTAAAAGTATACCTAAATTTTTGAAAAAACATTGATCTAATTTGTCCAAAAAAAATAAGAATGCATTAAAAGATTGCCTAATTTCATAGAAATTCTACTCGCATTCAATTCAAAATTCAACTTATTCTAAACAATCTTGTATCATTCCTTTGTCAATAATTGTAAATGTACATTGCAAAGTTTTTGCATTGCCATTTTGACCATTTTAAAGCACAATTCTCTTAAAAACAAAACATCTTTTTCACATGCAATAATCGTTGATACTTAACAAAACCATGACACATAAGGTAAAGAGTTTAGGGTTTTGGAGGTCAAGACAAGGATTTAAGTAAATGCAACCACCACAGATGAAAGTAGCAGCAAAGATCTAAAAAATTGAAGAACAGCTTGGATGAATGCCTAACTTATTTTAATTATATTTTTAAATTCTTCAAATTAAATATATTATATTTTGAATTACCTAACTATTTTTTATACTTTACTTAATTATTAGGCAAAAAGGTGTCCAAGCTACTAGGAAACTACAATAGTTTGGTACAAGATCATGTGCATTTTTTTTACTTTCTTTTTTCAATTTTTCATCTTTACATGAGTAAAAATAGTTTTGGATGTTTAAGGGTTAAAGACTTGGTTGTCCTACTTGGGCTACAATAACCAAGACAAAAACTACTAAAGTTTGAGCTTTGGTATGTTAGGCATCACTTCCACGAGCTGACTTGTACACCTGATTTTGAGCTGATTACTAAAACTAACCCAGCTATATATTGCATAAAATGTACTGTACCCCCTTTGAAAATGGGAGCATAGGGTTGCTTTGGGGTGATCAACAGTTTGAAATTTCATAGTTTTTTCACATGTTGTCTCAAGAATAGAAGGTAAGAGAGTCTCAAATCCTCTCTCAGTTGCCAATAAGGCTTTTGGGGGGACATTATAGTGCCAAATTACAACCTAAAACAAGTTAATTACAAGAACCATGCTTAGATGCTTTTTAGGACGATTCCAGATGAAGTTAAATTCAATCTACAGACTGCCCATAGACTGTACATTCCGCAGTACTGGTAGATCTTACAGCATTGCATTGTCACGTACTGCCAAGCTTGAGTTTCTTGATTAAGTTAAGTTATGTTCCAAGCCCCTCGGTCCAAACTCCAAAGGCTACAATTATACCGTTATCTTGCTTGACGTGCTGTGCTGGGGATTGCAGATTATCAGGGAGGCCATAGCACCACGGAACTTGGATTGTTTCTTGAGCTAAGCTATGGTAAGTTAGAATTGAAGTAACAGCCATTTGCGGTCACGTAAGCATTTCAGCCTGTTCAGGAAATGGGAAATTCGTTGAGAAATTGAGCTCAATGTGTGCAAACATAAGGATGAGGATTAATGCCAAAAAGAAAACAATTTTTTTTTTCCAAAGAATGAATATTTTATTCAATACAAATGTGGATTTTTCATTTGGACCCATTCCGGTCTTATAGACTCACCTATTACGGTTAGCTTTGGCACTAAAACCCTAAACAAAGAAGGAAGAGAGATGAGTGGACAAAAAAGTACAAACAAAGAATATTTTTCAATGAACAATGCTCTCAATTGTTCTCCACAATAGGTTACCTAAACAACTATCATGCATAGAGGGATTGTCCAAAATAGGTACTTCTACCTTAGTAGCGTATGTGATCATGTAAGGTGGGCACCCCCAAAAAATTTCACTATGCTACTGTGTCTAGTTACCATTATTAAACTAATCAAATTTTCATACTTTCTTTTTGACAAGTGGAAGGAGGTTTCAACACACTAAAGAATGTGACATTTGGATACAATATGGAAAAGTTATAAAGGGTCAAAGTTTTTTGGGAATTGGTTCTATAATCGTTTCTTCTACATATATACATATAAATTTTGAAGATGCACTTAGAGTGGTGATGGTGGTATTCGAGTAGTGACACATTTGAAGTACCTACCTTAAGCTTAAGCTTATTTGGAGTGAGAGTCAAGTACCTCTCTTCCCAAATTATATTTGTACATCTTGGCCTCCAATAGGCCTCAATTCCTAGTGCAAAATGACCTGACTCAAAGACTAGTTTCCCAAAAGAATGGAATGGAAGGTATCAAAACCTATGCATAACCTATTTTGAAATTCTAGTAAGTTGATCATCCAAAATTGTTATAATCTAAAAATCAAATTGTCAATATTTTCCACAATTAATTCCATGCATACTAGACAAAGTAGTATTTTACTTTTGTATAGATAAAATTAAAAAATTCAAGCACTTTCATGTCCAAAAAGAAATATCAAAGTGGGACAATTTACTAAAAATCTCCATTGTCAAGAAGTTGTTAGGCCTTGAAGGGTTGAAGGTTAAATGACCAAGAAAATTTGATAAGTGATATTATTCATGAACTTAGGAAAAATGAAATATAAGTGGTTTAGTAATAGTTTTCCAAAATTCTAGTAATATTTTTCAAATTTTCAAGTTGAAAACATAGGAGATTCAATACATAACACTCCATATTAGATTCACCTTGTCACCTTTGGAGCATGGAATGTCTCAACTTTCATTCATTGCTTCAATAAACTCCTCCCTTCTCATTGGTTGTCTTTCAAAAATTGTAGTAGTTTTGGATTGTGGAAGTATTCATTTAATGCCATTTTTATAGATTTCAAAGAACAAAAGGTGCTTCAATGAGGTGCTTCTACCTTGGGCCTTATTTGGTACTATTTAATTAGATTCACTATTTATTATTATTATTTTTTAAATATGTTGAAGTGAAGGTAAATTGTAAAAGGTCTTATGACAATTGAAATCAATAAAATAGTAGAAAAAACTTTTATTCTAAAGAAATTGCAACTAATTAGTGTATAATATTTGCAAAGAGGAATTTTGGAAATCTATGAAAAGAAAATAAAGGAAAAAATTTTAAAAAGGAAAAAATTGAATTTAGTCATTTTCTGTTGCTAGAGTGGATAAGAGTTTTTTATAAAGTGGATCAACTTATTATCATCATGATATGCAATTTGAATATCTTAGGACCACCTCTAAGAAGGACATATTTTTTTTAGAGGTGTGTATTTGTTTTACAAATCAAACTCAAGTGGAAGAAGAATTTTTTGATGGAAATTATAATTTCTATAAATTTTTGAAGTGGTTACAAAACTACCCATAGAATGAAGTCATAAACGCCCTATTAATAGTCCATAACAGCCTTGGAGTATATCTATTAGCACTTAAGTATCCACCAATCAAGGACTAACATATTATCCAAGTTCGAATTACTGCATTGATTTTGCCAAAAAAGTAAATGACTGTTAGTGACTTTTGTGGTGGTAATGGGACCAAAAGTAAGATGGTAGTAATAGGCACATAGTAGAGATGGGCTAGTTTACCTTATAGATGTTATATATATATATATATACTATTTCCATCAAATTGACTGCGAAGAAAAATTATTTTATAAAAATTCCAATGGTATTTGGGATGAATGCAATGTTATTTGGATGAAAGATTGGTTAAAGACACTCTATTCGTCATCTAAAATATAGACATTAGAGTGCTTATGACCCCTAGAGGATTGAATTGAATGACCATTGAATGTATGCAAGTAAAGTCGGGTAGGTGTGTATGAAGTCTATTTTTAATGGATTTTCTTCAAATTTTAATACAAGGTGTGAAAATGTCCCCCCTAAGTAGGAGTATATATTTTTTTTCTTATTAGGTGCTTGGATCAAAAGTTATGCTACTTTGAACTTTTTAGGGTAACTTTGGGCAATATGTACAAAATTCCTCTTATAATTTTCAAATTTGGTAGGTATGTAATTTCCATGATACAAAATGCAAATGTCCCTCCAAAATGATGAGATGTAGTATAAAAATCTCACCTTAGGAGGAGTTAAAATTTTGATAGCCCCCTCAAGCAAGGTTGGGAAAAAAAAAATTCTTCTAACTTCAAACGTTATAATCTTTCAATCCATGTAGTCAAAGTTTTTGAAATTATTTCTACACAATCCAATAGTAGTCTAGTACAAATTTGTATAGTTGAATTTTGAAAAAAGCACAGATTTGTATAGTTAAAAGTAATAGTTCTTCACAATTTGTGCCCAAAATGTGCCTTTGTCCTTTATGGGGTTTCAAGAAGATGGCACTGCTCATTGTTTAGGACTTTTGCACACACACACACCCCAGTTGACAACTAAGGAGGATTGACCCCTCTATTGCCCCACCAAAAATTGGCCCCTATTTTGTACCACTTAAATTTTGTATTTCATCATGTACCCAAGTGAATTTGGAGTCTTTGACTGTAAACATGAATTCAGAATTTGCAAATTTTATCATATTAGGCAAATAAAAACTTGAGTGTTTTCTACAAGGGTAAAACACGGGACAGTGGAGGGGTCAATCCTCCTTCGTGGCTGCCGACTGATCGTCCTCCTACCGTCCGTCCGTCCGTCCTTCCTTCCCCCCAGTTTGTTCCTTTCCTTTTTTTTTGTTTTCTTGTTCATCAATGGAAAGCGAGAACTCATTGCGGCCGACGGAGGCCCGATGATGCCCTGATGAGTCTCTCCCCAATGATGACTGGCGTGCCCACTCCGTCCATTGTGGGTAGTGCAAATGATGACTGAGTGTCCCTGTTCCTTCAAGATGCAACTAGAATTAATAATAATAATAATAAGTTCGGCAAAAGGCCGGGCAGGCAGGCAGGTCTGTCAGTCATCCCAAGATGAACTCAAGGGGACGAATGGCCTCACTATCCTGCCATAGCTGAAAGCGGCAGACACTGCAGTGCACTGCACTGCACTCAAGTCCAGTTCTTAACTTCAGCTTAAGCTATAGTAACTTAACTTTCCCTTCACTTCCCTTCACTTCCCTTAACTGCAGTTAAGTTAAGTTCATGTCCAGCGGTCAGGTTACTCATCAGGTCAGGAAACTGAAGGCAGCGTCCATTACGAGGTGAATGATGCTGTCAGAGGAATGATACAACGGATGATGCATGATCATGTCAGGGGAGAAGTTACGGCCTCGCAGATTCGGTTGGTCTGCCAGGGATGCCCTGTCAGGCGCAGGCAACCTGCGGAGCTCCATGCCTCGCCCGCAAGGGCACTAACGTAAGTTAAAATGGAGTCAAACGAAAAGGTAGGACCGAAACGGAACTTTGTCATTGCTACCGTACAGGACAATGTGCACTCACTTGACATGACAGTGTCAAAAAAATAAAATAAAATTTGAAGCTGGAGCACAGTTGGTACTGTACTAGTGGGTTTTAGGCTTTTAGCCACTTGTCGATGAGCCAT
The DNA here is from genome assembly GCA_963969395.1 of Pseudoscleropodium purum. Taxonomy (NCBI): domain Eukaryota; kingdom Viridiplantae; phylum Streptophyta; class Bryopsida; order Hypnales; family Brachytheciaceae; genus Pseudoscleropodium; species Pseudoscleropodium purum. The sequence continues at coordinate 14,402,443 of OZ017797.1, forward strand.
TGATGACAATCACATTTGGGGTCGATGGCTCCAACCCACTCGGGCAAGGCATTTCATTTGCTTCCCCCCCCACCCCCCCCCCAAAACAAAAACAAAAAACCCAGCAATGACAAAGTCAGCAAGTCGTGCAATGCGATGCAGAAATTGCTGCATGGGCAGGAGCTCAAGCTTAGTCAGATCATTCTTGGGCTCTGGTAGTCTACTCCCTCTGTCTCAAAGGAAATTTGTGGTCTCTACTCCCTCTGTCTGTCTCAAGAGAAAACCATGGTCTGTACTTCCTGTGTCTCAAAATGAATCTGTGGTCTCTAAGGTGAAGGCACCAATTACCAACCACACCCAGTACCCAACAAATAGGGTGAGCTATTTCCAACCTTAGCCAGTTCTCAAGCTTGAAATTTGATTTTTCTGTCCTTTTCAAGGTTGGAACTAGTAAGGCCATGCCACATTGGTTGAAGTAATGAGCAAGAGAGTATTATCTTGTATGATCAAAATTGGAAGACTCTAGACATTGCTTATGGGTCAAAAGTTCTTTTGGCTCCCCAATGCACTGTAATTTCAATTTTCTAAATAAAATCTGAAAATTAGCAATCTTCATATTTCCTATCGTCCTACATGGGAAAAATATACACCAACTCATACTACATAGAATCTGCTCCCAAATTGCTTATTTGATCAGTTATTAGTGCTTCCATCTCAGAGGGAGATTGGTCAAAGTACTATAGATTTATCTTGAAATAGTGGGAGTATTTGATAATGCCAAATTGCTTAGGATGGGATGGGAAAGGTAAAGAGGAAAATTCCAAACCCAAGTCATGTTTCAATGATTTATTGTTGGAGAATAATGGTCCAAAATTGTAATGTCACAAAGGAGGAGAAATTTAAAGGACATGTTGAATAGTAGTGTGCATCATGTTAGATTTTTACTTGAAATAATTAAATAGAGCATTGCACCTCATTGTCATTTTGATTCAACCTTGCTTGCAAAACTGACCCATCTTTTTTTTTTTGTCTAAAATGAACACCCTCTATACATAAGGGTATAGGGTCGATTTTGATAACACCTATTTTTCAACACTTTAAAAATTAGTCATAGTTTATTCATACAAAGTCCAAAAAATGCATTGTAAGAGGACTCTAAATCCTCCTCAATATGACTATCAACAAGATTCAACAAAAGCTCTTTAAATTCAATAATAGAAACCATGCTCAAATCCTTACTTGAAGAGTAGAAGATGCTCTTAACTTAGTGATGTTTCATTATATTTGGGCCACGAACATACATAACAAAAATTCCATGCCAAATTCTTGGAGCCGCTGAAGCAGTCAAAGCAAAATGAAAACGGAAACGGAGGAGCAGCCTTAGGAGGTGGATGACTTCCCACCGGAGAACCTTGAACCCAAAGCAAACATCATCACCTGCAGCAGCTAAGCTTGAGCTTAAGTTAAGGTTAGCTGCAGCAGTCACTCCTCTGGAATTGCAGTCAGTGATCCTGCAAGCTTGCATTGTCGCCATCTCCCCAAACAAATGGAATTGTTTGGCCCGCCATTCATCCCTCCTTCCCATCAACGTAACGCCGCTTTCCCTCTCCCGTGACCCCATCTCTGTTGCTTCACCAGAGCCTCACATGCAGCTGTGGCCGCATTCCTACCAGCTTTCAATAATCCTCTTTGCACTTGAGTTGGTTTCTTGGCTGGATATATCATCATTTGCTGCTGCGTATTTGGTGATGGTGGAGGCTTTTTCCATGATGTTTGGCTCTTCCTGACGCACCCTGGGATGCCGTTATTGAAACTGGTAACAAACGTAGGATAGAATTCTGGGATTTTTACTGTACCATGCATTGCATACATGTGGGTTGTAGTCTTTCTTGGAGGCTACTGAATGCGTAGGCGATTTCGATTGGCATCTTTCTGTGCTCTTTGAGAATGAGATGGAGAGGACCGAGAAGGTAATTGAATAGATGGATGGATTATACAGAAGTGCGGTATCTTGTCTTTTCTCTCTTGGATAGGTTGCTGGTGCATACTGAGAAGGGATAATGTTTGCTAAAAATCGCCCACCTCAAGAGAGTGTAGTTTTCTCTTCTGCTTTCATTTTCTAGTATTTTATGAGAGACGCATTTGCAGATTCTTGAGACGGAGTTGTCCAAGCTCAGTTGCAATCCCTCTTTCCATGCCAGTTTTTTCATGTGAGCTGCATTGGTGTGAGTGACAAGTTTCCAGATTTCTTAGAGCTTTTACTGTTAGTGACATCTCGGTGACTTGAGGTCTAGCTGCGCTCTTCACACCAATGCTCGTTCCAGACTGAGGCAATAACCAAACACTGAGAGCTGCTTTGAGTAATCGGGCAGGGCCCTTTCTGTTGAAAGAGAGTTTCAGCTCCGAATAACATTTGTTTGGTGATTTCTTAGTGAGTGTATTATATTCTTTAAAGAAAATTTCCAAGGCTGTGATTGATTTGTCATTTGTTACGTACTGGGGTCTCTCTCTGTATCCTCTCTGTTGCTTCTTTCCAGAATTTCCCTAACATGAGGGACGTGAAGTATCTCGTGCTGCTGGCATGTCTTCTCACAGGTATGGAATATTTATCTTCGCTCAATCATTCCTAAAAATTCAGCACATGCAATGCTTTCTGCATTTCTGAGACGAAGAAGCAGTAGAAGCCCAATAAGATTTTTTTGTTTACCATTAAGAATGTCTACACCGAAAGATTGCAGCCATTACGAGCTACGTCATCAGTGATTGTTGCCCTACCTGTGGTGTGTGTAGGCGAGGCTGCTTTTGCTCTTGGACTTTGCCAACCCCAGGTTAGTATTTGCATCCGTATATTTCAAATGACTCGCAATAGGACATATGAGAAAGTAATATGAGGCCTGACACTTGGTGACAATTTTCAGAATACTGAGACAGGTGAAGTAATTAACTGTATAAATCACTTTTTAGGGTTTTCAAACATAAAAAACCAACCGGAGTTTCAAAACATACGCAGGGAAATAGTCGGTTGCAATGAAGCAAGATCAACTTGCACCCAAAGTGAGCTTTACTCTAGTCTTGACAATCTATCTCATGCTTGGTCTCGAAACTCACTTAGTAACGAGCGTTGTGCTGTGGTAGCTTAGGTTTTGAGATGCCCTCAACCCTCTCTAACTGCAGTGCCTCGAGGGAAAAGTGGACTCTTATCCAACGCGTTCACAACTTGGCATGTGAACGTTGTCCAATGATAATTATCAGGATACACTGACATAGGATGTGCAATCACAGATTGGGTTGAGTGGTCACCGCAGGCAAACAATCTCAGAAGAAACCATGATCGCTTTCAGGACAAAAGTTTCAATATAATTCTTCAGTTACATCTGTGTCGATGGTGAGGCAACATGGGAAGTCAGATTCTTTGTAAGGAGAGAAAAGGAGAGTCATTTCATGCAAGGTGAGCCAGATTCTTCGTGAAATGCACCTGGAGTAATTTAACACATTCTTGTTTGACTGGCATGTCATACACGCAGGCCTCGGACAAGAAGCAGGGATGCCACATTACCCCTGAAATTGATGCATCCACACTGACCAATGCCACATTCAGCCTTACAAATGGCACCCTCCTCCAGATTTCCCCGAGTTTTCAAGAGCCAATTTTCAAGCACCACAGGGACATGATCATTCCTCGGAGGAAGCTGGGTGGATTCAGGGAGTGCTCCCCGTGCACCTGCTGTGACTCCACTCGGCGCTGGTGCTTGCCCACCGTCTGCTGCTACCAGATCGATTGCGGGGTCCGGGACCTTCCCTTTGGAATCTGCTCTTTTACTCCCATTTCATGTTCATGTCTAGGGTGCAGAGACAAGTAGGTAGTTTGATGTTAACTTAAGGCACTTACTTGGTCAAGACTAGGTGTTGGGTATTGGATTAGGACATCAATAAGCAGCCATCTCAAAGTGGGAGCAGTTGCACAAGTGCATTTCTCATTTCTCCTTTGCCATTAGCATCCCTGTCAAATCTGGTTATCAAATTCATTGCCAAATCCAATTTGCATTATAATGACCGTGTTGGCCACTGCATCACTTTCTTTTCGAAGTGTTACCAACGTGACCTTAAACCATCGCTATGGAATGACTTTCAACTTTATAAGGTAAACCTGCCTATGACAGGCAAATCACCCATGACAGGCACCTAGGGAACCCCCCATTACAGTCTTCCATCAACCCATGAGAAACTTTTTCTTAAAAATGGAATTAAGACTACATTAGGTTGATTTGTAGTTGTCATCAAAGCCTTGGAATATGGTTATGGAGTTATTAATAACTGTGATAGAACATTGACACCTTTCTAGTGTAAACTGTTAGTAAAAATTATTTTTTAATTTCTTTATGTCATATCCATGTTAGGAAATCTTGTAACCCTGTTAAAGAATGTTATGACTGCTTAGGGTGGTAAGATGACCATCATGGAAACACTTTTCTGCTGATTTGGGGTAGTCTACAGACTTTTTTGGGCAAACTGGACACCAAACTTCGAAAATTCACAAAAAATTCATATTTTGTCGAAAAAATAAAATTCTAGTTGCTTCCTTCATTTCTCACATTTGTCTTTGTACAAAAAAAAATCAGATTTTTTTTGTCAATGGCAATAGGACAGATCAGCCATTCTGCCTGTCATAGGCAGGTTTACCTTACATGGCGCAACATGCCTTTACTGAATGGTTTTGAGTCCTTCTCACAAAGATGTAAGTCATGTAGTTATATGACACTTCATAATTTCATCAAGTCTCGACTTTTAACATTCATAGAAACTTCAAGAATTCTCAAAAAACGAAATTAAAATTGCATGCAAAAAGAATTTGATTTCCATCTGTCCTAGAGGAGAATAAACCTATATACAATTGTGATTTTGACTCTTTCTAACTTATGCACAAATGAATGACAATTAACTTACAAATTCTACCTTAAGGTAAAATAGTCCATCATGATCAAATGACCCATGGCGGACACTTGAGAAGTGACCCCATGATGGTTATTATCAATTTTTGAAAGTTTGGGCTGCCCTCAATGTCTCACTTGACACTATAGGAGTGATTAGTGACCCCGTTAGGAACACATAACTTTTTCAAGGCCCACCAAGTTAGAAAATATTTTAACTATTTTGGGTGAAGAAGGTGAACATTATGGATACATGTTTTGTTGGTTGTGGAGTAGTCTACAAATTGTTTTGGGCAGATCACTTCAAAAAATCATAGAAAATTCATACTTTGTTGGAAAAAATATAATTTCAATTGTTGTTGTTATTTCTTACACTTGTTTGTATGTGGGGAATTTTTTTTTTCTAAATTCAGCCATGGCATGAGTGCAAACTCAAAATTCTGACCATGATGGGCTATTTTACCAGTGATATCCAGTGAGCCCCCAGGTGATTTACCACCTTCCATCAGTAGACTGCACACTTTGACAGCTACAGTACACTATCTTAGTGCAGTTGCAGCCGCAGCCTCACCCTGCAAAAGAAGTGGTGTCAGACGGAGCAGGGGAGTGAAACTTTTGTTTTAACGCAACAAATATGAAGGCACGCAACCCCAAGGTACCGTTTCTTCCACTAACAGACAGAGAAGGTATGGAGGTATCCATCCGTCAGGTTAATTATGATAACAACCCAACCCGACGGAAGGTGGGAACGCCGGTCGTTTTGCATCCTTGAAAGGGAACCTGTAAGCAGTTCGACATGCAAGTGTGGGCGCCGCTCGCAGCCTCTCTCTGCGCTGCATCCTGCGTGGCCCTCCTTGTCCTGTGCAGGGCTTTTTTTTGGAACAGTGTCCCCCTTGCTGGCTTCACTACATAGGCCAGTTTTGGGAGGGATGAAGCTAGAGAGGTCAGATTTCTGACAGTCTGGCGAAATTTCGCCAAAAATAAAAGCCCTGGTCCTGTGTCTGTCTGGTCTGTATTTGTGTCTTGTTTCTGTTGAGTCATGTCTGTTCCCGCCAGGCTTCTTGTGGCTGATGGGCTTGTATTTTTTCCCCTGACTGTTTCATTTGTTTAAATGAAAGGGAAATTAAGTAGAAAGGGAATCTGCACAGTACTAAATTTGACTTTTTTTTGGTTTTCAAACAAACAGTTAAGTGGCCTTTCTTTCAAGAAGCATTAGAGGATTTCTAGGGGGTCAGGAGGGCCATTTCAAGCGAGTGCTCCTCGCAGTTTTCTCCATGCAATTTCAGTGAACAGATGTTTCTAAAAAAATTAATTTTAAATCATTCTTGAAATGAAGAAAAAAGTTGAAAAAAAAAATCATTTTTTTTTAGACATGGCAATCGTTGTGCCACATTAGCGAACTCTTGCAGGGTAGTTCTCGTAGTTTGGGAATTGCCGGCAACTCACAATCCTCCAGAGGATTGAAAATCTCTCTAATGGTTATGAGTTTGGTGGCTTTTTCATTTTTGGGACTAGAGTTGAAGGTGGTCAAATCTAAGTATGTAATTTTGGAATAAATTTTTTGTATTTGCTAGCTTTGCACAACTAATGAAATGAGGTTTTGGAAACATTGTAGCAATGGTGTATAGAGCCATGATTATAGTTTGGCATTTTTAAACAAATTTACGTACATTTTTCCATAGGCTTGAAGCTACCTATTTTTCTTTTGCGATTAGACATTAAATTGCTTCAAAAAAATAATTGTTCCCCAGTGAACAAAATTGTCTTATATAGCTCCTCAATCCTTGATATAAATGATAAATGCCTCCAAAACATCTAGAGGACTATTGTTTGGTTATACAATGTTATGGGGTGTGCTAAATTGTCCTTAGCTTGGAAGGATGTTGATGACACTAAATGTGCAATGGATGATAAAGAATCTTTCTATGTAAGACAAAAGTGGAAACATTCATCCTTGGAATTTTGCATGAAAAGAGAAGGTCTTGCACAATAGTTTGACCTCCAATGAATGTTCTTGGATTTTTTTAAAGCACATGATTCATACATTACTAAAAAGGATGATTCCCCATTACAAGAATTTTGAGGCCAATGGAAGGCTTTGAAGTTCATACTCTTAGAGTGTAATTATTGAAAAGAAAATAGAATCTGACGTGGCATTATTGGTACCACGTTAGCTCTATATCAAATTGACTATTCTTAAATTTGATTAAATTTGTAAAAAGAATTCCAAATTTTTTTGAATTTTTTGTTTTTTCACTACGGGGGGTCAAAAATCAAAACTTGCATCCTTTCCTTGGCTTTAGAATTTTTGTAATGATAGGGACCAATACATCCGTCTAGGGTTAATACTTAAAAACAAGACCAATCACCAATTAAAGGTACTTTGGCAAAAATGAATTGATTTATGAACCAATAGGTGCATTCGTCATTTTAGCAATAATCTTGAAAATCATCCAGTGGTCTTTTTCTACCTAGGCATCATTTCAAGGTTAATCCATTTTGGACAAAGAAAAGGATTTTTGTTGTATTTGATGTTAATTTTGTAAATAATTAATCAAAATTTGAAGTATGTCTAAAATTTTATAAATTTGTAGACCAATAATCTAAAAAATAAAGAAATCTTTCTTTGAAGGTTTTTAGTTCATTTTGAAATCTAAAATGCTATAATTAGAAAGTTTTAAAATAATTAAAAATAAACAAATGAAATTTTGTATAATCTAAATTCTAAATTAAACTATTTTGTTTTCTAAATTAAACCAAATTAAACAAGTGTTGAAATTGACTTAGGGTATGTATTGTCATTGGTTGATTCTCTAACCTTAGGGCATTGTTTGATGTAAGGGACATATAACAGTTTTTAACTTGTAAATGCCAAGGCCTTTTTTTAATTTCTTTGATTCTACTCTGAGTAAAACAATAAGCCAAAGTTTTGATAAGGTTTACTAAATTCTTTGAATTGTAATTTTATAATTTTAAAATAAATGTGCTATGGATCCTTTAGAAAAAAGAAAACATAACAATATTAATTATATATTAGTTGAAAGATTGTAATGCTTGATCAGAAGGAGGTTAAAAATTTGAAAATAAAATCAAGTCTTTCTATTTTGTTTTTATATCCTAAATTGAGGTCATAAAAAAATAGAAGGTAAATAGACATTTCAAGTTAAAATAAATAATCAATTTATAATTTTGTTAAATGAATTTTCAATGCAATTTCCTTCAAAGATTGAGTTTATTTGAGGCTCATCTCTAAGAACCTTTAACACTAGAAAATCAAGATTTACATGGATATCTTGTACAAAATCTATAATAGAAAAATCATAAATTATTTTATTTTATTTTATATTATAAGAATAAATTGGAAAGGATATTCACATTAAAAAATGATATGATAAAATAATAATTTGATAAATTTTTATTAAACTTCATAATTTTATCAACACAAAAACGTAGTACTTGGGGGCATTTAGGAGATAAATTACCAACTATGAATACTTTAAGTTAAGGTATGCTTGTAAATACACCATTTCAACTTCAACTTCTAATTTTTAATCCTAAAAAAGTATGAAAAATATAAATTTACCCTTATGAAACTGGTGGGATACATTCTCACTAGACATTGATTTAAAGGATTATTTTTTAAGGCAATGAAAAAAAAAATGGAAAAAAAATTATTTTGAAGTTCAACCTTGTAAAGTATTACTAGACTATTATATAAATGTATAGAAAAAATTCAACTTTGTAGATTGCAAAATTATAGCACTTGAAGTTAAAAGAAAAAAACAAACTCATTATACCATAGAATAAGATTCTTTTATTATGAAAATAGTATTTTTGTGACAATTTCATTTTTTATCGCATTAGTTAAATGCTTGCCAAATTTCATAAGCAAAAGTGAATTTCTATATGTGCTTCCTAGAATTGTGAACCCGCATCTCCCCCCCCCCCCCAAACTCCAAGCAATAGACCTTTTGATCCAAGCATCTAATTAGGGAAAAAAATATTCTTTGTGAAAGAGGTGCATGTACACACTTTTTGTCAAAATTTTAGAAAGATTCGTTTAAAATTTGACTTTGTAGAAACCTATCCAAATTCCAGTTGGTCATACAACCAAAATTAGGTCCTTAGGATTTAAAGTGAACTCAAATTAATTTTATTAATTTTCATTTAAAGAAAGTTGATTGAAAAATGTTGAGATGTATAATCCTTAACTTTTAGAAAGATACTTTAGGGCCACTCCACCTTGTTCATGCTTGGCATTTGGGCCACAATTTTTACACCAATTTTTTTTTACTATTAATGGTTCCTTCAACTATATGTTTGCATTTCCAAGTCAAAAGTTGCACTTGGTAAGGAAGAAAAAAGAAAATTTTGAGTTGAATTTTATGAAATATGCATGGATGGCTATTGTAAGTACAAGTGATATGAAGTTCAAGTCATTTGGATAATTTTTAGAATTTTAATGTATGGATGACTTCTATTATAAGAAATTAACCCTTGAAGTTCTTTCATGTTTAAAGGTCCAAAAGTGCTTCAAAATATTAGTCTACTAAGTAAGGCTAAAATCTTCATTTATATATATGTTTCAATAAATCCAATCATAGGATCCTTTAGTTACCTTTTTAGAGTACATCGTCCTAAAATTTAAAATAAAAAATCCTACCAATTGCAAGATCATCATGGTGCTTGGATTTCAAAAAGAAGTATCCTCAACTCTTTCCAAATGATTAGATTTCATCTTTCAAATTTTTCATTAAAAAATGTGTAGTAATGTGCAGTAATCCTACAACTTGCAAATCTTCATAATATGTTGAAGAAATGAGTTAGGATTACCTATAAAAATTTTCAACAAAAAATATTTCATATTCATGCTTGAAAAAAATAGTAAGTAAAAAAAAGTAGAGAATGATTTAAAATACTAAAGTAGTGAGAATTTAGTTATAAAATAGAAAAGTGTTGATTCCAATGGTTGTGATGCTGTAATAAACAATATACATCCTATGAGGGTTTTTTTCCCCCAAAATATTGAAAATTGAATTAAATAAAGGACTTAAAAGTTTATTTTAGATTAGGGATTCCATAATGGTCTGCAAATTAGAACCCATCTTAACTTTCATCTTATTATTCAAAATAGAATGATTAAAAGCTTGTTACGTACATAAAAAATTTAAGAAACTAGTTTCAAATTTTTATTTCTTGAAAAAGTGATTTTTCTAAGTTGCCCATGCTTCTCGGGTTCCAAAAGGAAATATTAAAAATAAAAAAAAATTGTTTTTTCGAAACTTCTTTGATAGATTCAAAGTAGATTCTAATATCACTTACAAGTTCAAACTCCATTTTCAGTCTCAAAATCAAAGTTATATTGAAATTCAGTCTAAATTCATCACCTGACAAGGAAAAAACAAATTAGAACGACAAGTTTGTCGTCCTGATTTCAGGACATATTAGTTGAGCCCGCAGCAAAGTGCAAGTACCAGTGTGTTACATAACCAGTTACGTAATTTCTCAATAAGCTTAATTAAGCTAAGGCCAAAAGATGGAGGTCTGTAAGTTTATCCTAAGCTGTGAAATCAGAACAGCTAAACTTTAAACAACATAAGAACCCGGCCATCAATCCAACCAAATATAACTGATCCAAGTTGAGATCAGGACATCGGCATGTATCTTCATCCCTCGCATTGTACAATCAGTCATTTCAATGGAGTATATTCCTTAATGAAAATACAGCATGGGGGGACTTTTTATGCAGAGTTTGTAGTCCTGAGTATAACCCAGGGACGGAGCTCTAAGGAGGCAAATCGGCCAGTAGTATCGGCAAAGTTACAACATGTCCAGAAGCTGAATCGATTGTCCAACTCGGGCACACTACAGACAACCGAATATAAAAACAAAGGCAGAGAGAATATGTGTGCAATTCATAATGTGATTAATCAAAAAAAGTTGCAGATAAACTGAGTCTTCAAGCGCATATAGTGTCGTATGTGGACAACTTTGAAAGGAAAAATCTCGAGAGGTGGTATTCCTCACTTGTACCCATGCCAACTAGCACACAATTAGTTTGCCATTTGACGTGCACGAGGTGTTTGCAGAATACCACTACTTGTTATCGTAATTTCACAAGAGAAAGAACTTTCAGTCAAAACATACATAACTAAAGCAAGACTTGTAAAAGCAAAAACCACCCAACGTGTTTTCGTTTTGGAAAGCACAAGGTATAGCACCTGTTGGCCGTTGTTTTGGGACCCAAGCACCATTGTCAATTACCACTCAATTAGATTAGCACTTGGGAGTTACGAACACGAGTCACAATCAGTGAGGAGGAGCTGAAGCACCACAAGCCAGTGTACCGACAGAAGCCACGGCAAACTTGGACTTCTTTCATGGTGCCATAAGGAGGCATGCTGTTTACTCTTAATCACGCTGCCATTGATCACTCAACTAATATTGCTTTGCTGTCGCAGTTAAGGCATGACACCCCCAACAAACCGTCAATATAATAATATTAATGCTTTGAGTTTACCAGCCTCTGTCGTCCGTGGAATTCAAGCCTGCCATGTCTGCAGTACTTCACGGGAACTAGATATTAATTTACATTCTTGAATTTAAGTATCCAAATCTAGCAGGTAAGTGTTTTGTAAATGGAGCTTTGTAAATCAAATTCCTTTTAAGGAAAGCCATATCATATAAGGTATGTGCCACATTGTTGGAATATGCATAACCAAAGTTCGTATGAGCTTCTAAACGCCAATGATGCCAGATCCTTGTTATCTATTATACCTTAAATCAGCAGTAGACTTTTGACAAGCACTAGGAGAGTAACCTAGAGTCTTAGTCTAAAAATAAATAAATAAATAATATATATAATACAATGACTTTTTAACCATGTAGTCAAAAATCATGAAACTTTTTTCACCTTAAAGACTCCTCAACCACATGTTGTGTGAAAATTTCAAAGAAAAAAAAAAATTTTGTTTGTAAATGGAAGACCAGAAATACTATATCACCAAAATATGCTATCTAGGCCTACCTAAGATGTTCATGATTCCATCCTATGAGGAGTGGTTTTGTAATTTTAGGTAGCAAACCACTTTAGAAATTCACAAAATTTACAATTTTAATCAAAAATTTGTAATTCCATTTGGATTTGATTTGTGAAACTACTTCAATTTGTAGAAAGTTTGCCACTACATGGTACAATGTGAATGTTGACCAAATTTTTCTTAAGCTTGTTTATGAATCAACTTTAGTCACCACATATTAAAACCCTAGTAGGATGTGGCCCCTTTGTCACTAATATCACCAAAATGCTTTGATTAAACTAGTTGGTGCATTCTTTATTTCTATAGTTAATAGTGAAGTCATCCATTGCACCTTTTAGGTCTACAATGTCTTTTTAAGGTTAACCCTAAATCTCTATTGTAGCTAGAAAGTGGTTGATGAATGGTCAAATAAATCTTTATCTAACTAGAAATGGATGAGTTTTATACAAATTTTTTTGGGAGAGTTCTTTGTATGTGCATCACATGGTGGTGGAAAGCTCTTCATTGAGGAATTGTAAAATTTTCTAGAGAAGATGCTAAATCTACAAATCACAAAAGAAAGGCCATATTCATTATATTGAGACTTTTTGTAGATTTTGAGACAAATTGCTAGTTATTGTAAATTCATTTAAAAATAATAATAATTGAAACCCAAAATAAACAATGCTCAAATAGTGATTCCAAAATGAAATTCTAAAAGTTGGTGTTGTTACCTATTTATAAAAAAATACTAATAAAGAGATAAAGCGGTTTATCTTCAAGTCAAAGATAAAAATGAGACTGCTAAAAGTCCCAATATAATGAATAAGGCTTTAAGATACCTTTTTAGTGTATTTGGCTGTGCTTATCTTCCATACTCTTGATATGAAGTTTAGCCTCTAAAATGATCTTTTTTAGATTTGAGTTCAAATTATGAAATAAATTTGATTAAGTCTAATTTCTCATCAATTTGAAATTTTGTAAAATTTCTAAAATTGCATCTTTTATAGCCATTTGAACTTTAGGCCAATTACCACGTTCTATTAATTTTCTAAGAATATCATGGAAATTTGGCTTACACTATGATGTTCTACACCACAATATACACCAAAAGAGAAATTTTCAAATTTTTTGAGCTTATTCTGTACTACCTCTATCCCCAAATGATCTTCCTATTGTACAAAATGTTCCAAATTAAGGTTGAAAATAACATTTAAAAAACCCATTTCATGTTGTAAGTAGAGTTTGGCACACTCCTAGCACCCTAAAAACTTTGAGATATGGAACCTTTTTCAAAATGTAGTTTGGGAGTATTAATAAGTGGAAATTTTGGGAGACATTTCAAAGAGCATTGGTGGGCACTTAGTTTGGGCCGAAGACCCTGTGATGACCTATGTTTCACCTCCTAGAATTTCATCTCCTTGAATTAGGCAACACTAAAAAAGATGCAAAAAATAAGAACGAACAATGTTGATTAACCCTTTTAGTAATTTCATTTGTTTTTAGATTGATAATTGCATAGATAGAGGGAATATTTGAATTGGATTTCTTCATTTATTCTTCAAAAATTCATAATAATTTCAAATTTTTACGGCATGTAGATGACATCTGAGCCGAGATAATCTCTGAAAAATAAAAAATAAAAAATTCCGTTAATTTTCAATGACAAAATGAAGCATCCAGGATAGAGGAGAATGATGTTTGGCCACACGGTCATAGGCTCCAGCGTTTCAGGGTTCATCTCTGTTCGACTGCTCTTCCTGTTCTGCACCAAAACTATGTGGCTACCTGCAGTAACTTCCTATCTTGTGCTCAGCACCATCTGTACTTCGCCAAAACTATTTGGCCAGGCTCAAGATAGTACCATTTGCTACGTTGCTTCAAGTTTCCAGCCAGCAGGATGAGCACCACAAGAGAATTGAGGGAGTGGAGCTGGGTTTTAGGGTTGGTGTTCAAGGTAGCTGAAATGGAATATGAGTGATGTCGATGTCGATTCATGACTTGATGGCAACGAGTACTGACCTTCCTGCAGGGGCGGGGGATGAGCTGGGCTTCCTCGCATGGCGAAGGAGGCTGTTGCCCTGGGTGGAAGGCCGGAATGGAAGGTGCACTGGGAAAGGCACCGGCAGCTCAAAGGGCCCTCCCCTGTAGGCGTTGGGTCTCTTTTCTGCTCTCGACGTCATGTTTGGTGTCGTCCTGCACAAGACAATGCAGCCATTGTGCCCTCAGTACTGATGCAGGTGATCTTGTAAGGAAACTTCCAATTCATTTGGCAGTCTCTGGTTAAGATAGCAGAGTTTTGCACAATTGTATTAAACTTGAAACTATTCCGACACTCGTTATCAAAGGAAAACTGGTAGAGTATCTCATCTTTGGCTATCAGGAACTTTCCAATTTGACTGGATAATTGAATAACCTTGCCAAACTTGCCTTATGTCATTGACAACTCATTGAATAATATAATTTTCTTAGTAAATTTAGTTTGTTTCAAAGACTTTCAGATGAGGCTGTAAGGAGAGAATCTCCTTCGTAATACATGGGGAGGTCTGCAGAATGATCCTATAGAGGCTTGTCTATGTATAACGCGAAGCCTTTGCATGATCGCTCTGGCCGTACTGAATGAAGAAGATTCTCTTTTTTTAGCTTTGTTTTCAAGTTCTTGAAAAACAGTTTAATATTATTGATTAATGTGAAGCTTGACTAGATGAGAACATGCTCTATGTTAATGCTTCAGAACGTTGCAAAGTGATTACGTACTTTGGCCTTAAAGTATGCGTGCAATGTTGAGCTTCTTGGTACTTTTGCTCCTCTAGCTGTTGAGCTTGCTGTTTCGCTTCAATTTTGCGGGCAACCTCGGCTTCCCTTTCCATGTATGCCAACTCCCGCGCCGCTTCTTCCGTTGGAGGCTGTGTTCCGAGAGTGACAGGGTATTAGAACATTTTTCTTTCCATCATTTGCTCTTTCTTACCATTGCTGGTATCTGTAGCTCGTTACAATCAAGACCGCTAAGCCAGATGATTTTTTCATGGTAATACCCAATGTTCATCAAAATGGCAGAGTTTCATGAAATTGGCTGAAATAGTAAATTCTGAGCTTCGAGGAACCGGAACAATCTTCAGTCGCCGGACTGAAGCTGTTTTGAATTGCCCAGCTGAAAACTCGAGCCCAGCTGAACCTCCATAGCCAGATCATATTGAATCCCCTGCGTGCAAAATGTGCACAGCGGATACATCGTCCTACAACACTAATGAGATCATGTATGTAATGTGAACAGATTTCACAATGGGAATGCAATATGAGCTGCTTGTAAGCTCATGATTACATCTATTCCAGAATTTTGAGCTCAAGGTTTCTGACTGAGCACTTGGACGTCCTGGTTTTCAAAGTTCTGAGCACCTGATACTCTTAAGCACTTGAATGTGCTTCGTCCTTGAACTCTGAGCACCTAAAACTCTAAGCACCTGAGTTTTCAAGGCCCTAAGCACTGGAAAGCCCTGGTTTTCATGCTTTCATGCAATTGAATGTCTGTAGTTGGTGCTCTGAAATCCGCCATTATAACGAGTATGACCATGTACCCAGAATGCACAAGACATGGGAGGTTGGTCCTAAAGTAAGCTCACCTCTCCAGCGGCAAGTCGTAATTGAGCTTCATGGAGCTGGTCAGATGCTTCTTCCTTTTCTCGCTTCAAACTCATAGCTCTAGCCTACAGATTATAAAGACAGAAATGTGATCGATAACAAAAACGCTGCATTACATTTTTTCATGAATGTAGGGACGGCTTGAATCAATAGATTAGAACATGAAATAAAACCTGCACAAGGGCGAGTTCAGAAATAGATGCTACGAGAGCTCGACCAGTCGTCATCAGCTGGCGCACAATCTCGTTCATTTTCCGACTCAGGTCTGTGCCTTTGACCATTTTCAGGGCACCGTGCCTCATAGCTGACTTTAGCAACGCTGCCAGCTGCAGTTACAAAATTTACACTCCTGTGCATTGGTCAAAATGCTTGAAATGGTGCAAATAGAATCTTCTATCTTAAACTGATATGCACTCATGCAATTGAATGTAGAACTTGGATTATATGCATTAACCTCTTCAAGAATGATGTTTTTCTCAGTGATTTGATTTTCTTTTTCATTAATGAACACTTCAACGGCCCAAGCCTTTCGTTCCAGGTCGACACCTTTGAGGTCAAACCCTTTTAGCTGTCGACATCGTTTGGTTTCTTTGAAAGGATTCTCACACAACTCTGAAAGTTGTTCCAACGTGGATTTGTCTGCGCTAGCCTAGTACCCAACTCAAGCCAACTTTTGTGTTAGTAAGATTCGTCCACTTTGCACCTCGTTTTCTTTAGGACAATAATTCCTTATGTGCAGACTATTGACAAAACATTATTAAACATCGTTGGGAAAAGTTCACATTACAATCCAAAGAGGCAAATCTCCTAATGTTGTCGGATGGTGAAAATTCAACAAATAAGTCAATAATGAAGAGGAAACCAACAAGTCTCATAGGGAGTTGGACATGTTTAAGTTTGTGTAGAAATATGGATCAACTTAAATTGTCTTTGGACTCAAACGACAACCTAGCTCCATTGCTGAGTAAAGTTATGGAGAGGAGTCTGTACCTGGTTTTGGAGTGATTTGAATTCCTCGAAAAGAGGGGTTGGATCCTGAGCATTTCGTTTCTTTGTAGCAATGTCCCGGTAAGTCCTGTTGCAAGCACGACGGAGAAGTGCAATTTCGTCCATCCGTTTGTTACGTTCCACTTCAGAAAACTTCAGCAAATCAACCTGAATGGATAATAATTATTCAAGCAAATGGAAAATTATCACTTCAGATTAGCAGAAAAAATTGGCAACTCCAAGCGCAAGTGATCACCGACCGAGAGCGAGATTATGATAGAAATTTCAGTCAAACAAGACAAATTTCGAGGAGTTTTTAAATAGCATCATGAAGAGAAGCTTCTCCAGAATTCCTGAGGTAGTAAGGTAGGTACTCCCCAAACCGCCATTTTTGGCTACTGAGCCTCTTTGCTATTATTAGACTGATCAGATTTCATATGTTCCTGTTGGCAAGTGAGAGGAGGTTCCAACACACCAGAGAAGATGGCATTTGGATACTATATGCAAACGTTATTAAGGAACAAAGTTTGGTTCTAAAAGTGTTTCTTCCACATAGGTACAGAACTGACTTTGGAGATGTACACATAGTATAGATGGCGGTTTAAGGTCAGTGGCACATTTGGGTGTTCCTACCTTAGTCATAAGGAGGCCTACCCATGATCACTGTTGACCATAGGGAGACATTCCCATGAATGATGTTGTCAGTCTTTTTCTTAAAATAACAGAATTTAATAAAATTAAATGATGTTGTTTTATTGGTGTCAGGAAAATTTGCTAACCTGCACATTAATCTTCTCATACAAAATGCTAAGCTCGTCATTACGGTCTATGAGGCTAAGGCCACAATTATTGCGTATTTGAATGTGGATGGTATAGTCCGTGCGCATCTTTTTCTGTGTCTTCGCTATTTGCTGAATGAATTCCTCCACACGCCTCTTTTCAACCTTGAGCTCTTGAATGGTAAACTGACAACAAAGAGCAGTCAGCCCATTTCAGTATGAGGGAGATCAATATAAGGTGAAACTCGGTAATGGCAAAGCAGTCTGGTTATGAAGAATAACTGCAGGTAAGGCTTGTACCGAGCTGCGTGAGTGGCGATGGCAAGGGAGGTTTTGAACTATAGTTGTTATTCATGACCTGGCTTGCTTTACCATTACTTGACATGATCTCAATTCAAGCAAATTCGAGCCATTTGATTGCCTTGAGCTAGATCTCAAAATACTCACACAAGAAACAACGAACTACGGCTTTATTGTTACAATTATCTACAACATTTTGGGTGCATATTTAATACTACACTGCATATAGATAAGGCCTGTTGTCAAAACTCTAGCATTATCACTCTGAACTTGCCTCTTCTTTTGCCATTGAAAACGTGCCACCATTGAGATAATGGTTGCTGCATTGGAATTGCAAGTTCTAGAGGATGTAAAGGCAGGAATTGTAAGCAAGGGCATAAAGGTATCAGTATCACTTGTGCTGACCTTCTTTTGAGCTACTTCAGTAGTGCACTTGCTGATGTCCGCTTTCAAAACTTCACAAGCTTGCAAACTGTCCAGAACTCGTTGGTGAATTTTGTCAAAGACTTTGAGCTTATACGTCACATCATTTCGCAGATTCTCCACTTGTGAACCCAGAGGAGCCAACTTGTCATTCATCTCCGCTATTGTAATGCCACTTTCCTGCTCGAATGATGCACAGGAAGTTGCTGGTGCATGGAGTTTGATGTACGTTTCATGACCATTAGGGTAGGTTACGTCCTAGACAACTAGACGAGAGCTGATAATCGGAAATAACTCTCTTCTCCAAACTAGATAAGGCCATTAATCTTTGAGATCTAGGATTCTTTGAAAGAGTGGGAAGGATGTGGTTATGACTATAAAACACACATGTTTTCCAACCACATTGTGTCGTGTGGCAATGAAAGTGATAGGAAAGGGCTAAGAATTTACGAAGAGTTCAGTAAACTTTTAGTCTCGTTCAAGAACTTTAAATAACATCACAAAGAGAATCTTCTCATGGGGAGATCCAACGGTCACAATGATCATACAAAAGCTTTGCAGTGGAGAGGCCTCTAGACAATTGCTGTGAACATTCGGAGATCTCTGACTCCATGATTCGTGGAGACTAGACTCCTGATAACGTTGTTTGAGAGTTTCTGAACAACCTACTTTTACTGAAAACTCTATTTCATTGTCTCAAAACCAAAGGAGAGGAGGTCTTTGTAACGACAGAAAAGCAACAACTACAGTGAATAAGAGGAGGTTTGAGGAGGTAAACACTACACAATCAA
Source organism: Pseudoscleropodium purum (assembly GCA_963969395.1). Classification (NCBI taxonomy): domain Eukaryota; kingdom Viridiplantae; phylum Streptophyta; class Bryopsida; order Hypnales; family Brachytheciaceae; genus Pseudoscleropodium; species Pseudoscleropodium purum. The sequence continues at coordinate 14,421,288 of OZ017797.1, forward strand.
TGAGAAACATTGCGAAGTTGCAAGGGAAGAGCCTCTTGTCAGTAGAGTAGTGGCGTGTTACTTTAAGTTAGGCATACCCAACATTATTCCTTTCCTAATTGTGTCCCCAATCTCGAGATACACAATATGTCATCCAAATTTATGGACAAGTCTTAGATACAGGACGCACTTGGGAAAGGGGCGATTTGGGGTATGAGTACCTTACCTTAAAACTATGTCACGATGCTTACCTCGACAGCGTGGAGAATTCGGTTGCGTTGGCTACGAATGTCGTTGTATAGAAGGATGTTGTCTTCATATTCCTTCTTGAGTTGCTCCACCCGTTTCACAAAACCCTTGTGATAGCCCTTCTCTGTTTCCACTTTCTTCACCATTTGCTTCCACTGAGTATACTGCATGGCACAATCAGAATTCAAGTGAAGGTCGACTCTGTTAAGGGCAGATCATTGCATGCAAGTGACTTAAGTGACTTAAACCCCGAGCGCTCAACCATCCGCCGAGTGAATGATGAATGTTATGAAAAGTGCACGTCACCCAAGTAATATTCATTAAGGAAGCTTCAAGAAAAATCATGTAATATGTCGATGGAAAGAACGAATGGTCTACATGGATCAATGGATCAATGAAAGGAGTTTCAGTTATTTATTATAAATTTTCAATAGCATTCTTACTATCTTTATGTCGAGCACTTAGCTTTCGTGGTTGTGAGAGAATAAGCGAGAGCATTTCAAATTCATACTGGAGAGGGTCGGTCATAACCTTTAAGGATGCAAGACGTTGAAGACGTTCCGTCTGCCGTTTGAGGTTAGCTTTCACACTTGCAATTCGACGGTCTTCTTGAATGCACTTGATCAGCTCTTTATCCAGCTCTAGCACCTTTACATTCATTCCAGAAAACGCATTACGAGAAATTGAAACTTCTTTCTTTGATTTTACAATGAACCTCCGATAGGACCGGTGAACTCATGAATAAACATAAAAGTACGTACAATACACCCAGGAAGGGTTTAGTGTGTGATTGACATCTGTTGTAGAAAGGTCCTTACCTCTGCATTACATTGCTTCACTCGCAGTAGAACATCTTCCCCCAGCTTCTCTGCAGCTCTCAAGCTTTGCAACGTGAGGTCGACTTCTTTGCGAGTTTCGTTCACGACCTCTTCCCATTTTGCCCTCTCTTCCTCCGCAGCGACTAACTGGGGCAGACAAAACCATGATTTTATTAAGGCTTGCCTCCTATGAAGAAAACGATTTGCCCATTTTCTAACGAAACATCAAAATTTATGGTCGCAATTGCATTCTGTAAAACACTTATTGTCAAGATCATAACAGTAGCTGCAGCTCTTCATATTACCGACATCAATTCACAATGGGGCAATGGGCAATAGGTCTACTCTTTTTCAACAAATGCCACCAGATTATGGGCTCCATCGTCACACGATGGCAAACCTTCTTATGAGCTTTCTGTTTCTCATGTTTGTAGATCTGAACATTGTTTTGAATCGCCTCCAATTCTTGCTGCACTTTCTGGTGTTTGATGAGAACCCTCTCTCGCTCTCGGATGGATTTTGTGTGCAACTCTTGCACGTGCTTCAAGTCCAATAATTTGCCCATCAGCTGTAAGTCCAGGTACACCTGCAAACATCACCAGCATATTAGATTCACGGAGAGGACTCAGTGGAGAGATGATAACTTTTAAGTGCCTAGCAACTGAATTGTCAGTAATACCAAGATTAGTATTCTTCTGGAAGAAACGAAGAATGTGATGCAAAAGTCAATGCAATAAACTTGAGGAGACAAACTAAAAATTTGAATCAACGTCATGAGCAACTAGGTGAGATAACACGCTTCAAGTAACAAATTGCATTCGCAATACTCGATCATGCATTTTGTGGTAAAAAGTGTCCAATCCACCTCAAAAAAATAGCTTGAAACCTTGCTAATTCAAATAGTTATTAGCATGCGGTATAGGACCCAAGTGCGTGCCACCATTTCATACTCATTCTTGTTGCTTGGACTAGCATCAACTCGAAATCGAACAGAACAAGACAGAATGAATAAAAATTGATATCTGCATCGAGGAGTAGGAATTCTTGTAATCTCAAGCTTAATTGGACCCTGAGTGTGGACCCAAGGTTGCCCTAAGTTTCCACATACGTCATGCAGGTACCTGATCATTAAAGTGAACCTCCATTTCAGATTTCGCCGTCTCCAGCTTTCTTAATAAGTCCTTAACCACAAATCCCTGCACCCCAACCTCAGCCCAAACCCTCGTGTCTTGTCCACCATCTCTAATATTTGAAAGGAGGAACGAACGGCACAATCAAGGAGAACAGATAGTGCAATTCTGCCAATCCTTACTTGCTCTTGCTCTTGCAATTGAAACTTATGGAAGTTGGCAACAGCATGGGCAAGTTCCTCTTTCTTCTGTTTGATTGTCGTTTTAACACTATGAAGCTGCTTTTCACATTCTTCTGCCTGGGGAAAGTTGACAGGTGACATTAGATTCTTGCCAAAGAAAATTCTAAATATCCAAATTGGTAGAACGCTGCGTCTTTTCTCTTGTATGCCTGATTAGTGCATTGAGTGCTTGGATATTGGAATGCCGAACCTCTCTTCCCAGTTGTGGAGACTTCCTATCTGCTCTTCTTGCGCATTGACATGTCTAGGTGTGTGCGGGATTATGACATACAGAATTGACATGAGTTTCCGTTCGGTACTTGAGATACAAGAACACAAGTTTTCAATATAAATAAGACTCTGTCAGGACAGGAACTATTAGACAACATCGTAAAAAGAAACTTCCCCAAAATTCATAGTGTGGTCTTTCTATGGTCACAGTGATCATACGGAGGCATCCCTTCTTAAATAGATATCATGGGGAGGTATCACTCAATACTCCTGTATGTGAAAACGATATGAGGAATCTACTTAGAGTTGGATTCAAAACCTTGACATTCCGTTTCTCAACCATCACACGCATAGCCTTGACAGCATTAAGCATTATATCAACCTACAGCAGTAGTGCATTTCACGTCAATTTCACGAAAATTGAAACGTTTGAATTATACCATAAAATTTAAAATTACATCAAAACACTGTCGATGAAGTTGAAATCGGCTATCACGTATACACATACATTTTACTGATAGCTATGATTATGGCAAGAAAAGTGACACTTCAGATCCGATCTCGGACCTGTTTTCTCAGCTTCTCAGGTTTACCAGCAAGCTCCTCCAACTTGTCTTTGCTTTCCATTTTCTCCTCTTCTAGTATTTGAATTCCCTCCAGAAGCCTTGCATGGATTGCTTTGGTATCTTCAATCTGCATATCCGCAAAACAATTTTTTCATAGCTTATTGAAAGTGGGATACTCAGCAGAAGTCATCACACAAGGTCAACATTGCTCAGTTATCATTACAATATGCAAACGTGCGGAACTTGTCGCATACTTTATTATCACAAAGGTTCATTGGGACCCTAAAATTAGTGATGGAACACATTCCCAAAATAGCCCAAGCACCAACGACATCAAATCTAAACTTGTGACCTCCAAGAATGAGCTCAGGAGAGAAAGATGATATAACATAATATAAAATAGAATAATAGTGGTAATTCTGGTCAGGTGGTTTGTTCGTTTTCACTATTATCTTTTTTAATTTTTGGAAAAAACACTATATCGGGTATTCTCCCTGTCCAAACTGCTTGGAAAGAGTTCCCAGAGACACTCGATAGAATACAAAAAAGGATTTGGGTGCCCAAGATATACATGCGTGGCCACACCTCCTTGACACTCTGATCCAGCTTCTTAACCCTCTCCTTACATTCTTCTTCTTCTGTTTGAATTTCTTGCTGCACCCACCCCCAACCAGACTCAGAAGATGACCTGATAAGCAATATGCAAACTGGGGTATTTCCTCGAACTTAGACTCAATATTTGAAGAAGGTCAAATAAGTTATATCGTGGTGAGAAAGGCCGAGAGAAGGCTTTTCACCAACTTTTAAGCGTGCAATGACAGGCTCCAGGGCAATGACATGCTCCCGTTTGATCTCTTCAATTCTATACAAATAACTCTGTTTCAAATTCTTGAGCTCTTCCGCTTCTAACAACGCTTTCTCGCACCGTTCCCTGCATGAGAATGGGTCCAAGTATAAGGCAAAGGTCCACTACGTGCAACCTATTCTCACCATTGCTTGAACCCATAGAAAACTACCGTAGGTGTATGTGCCACGATCGACAGGACAAGTATGGACAGAGAGAGATTTACATGGTCATTTGGGCTTCTGCATCGGCTTGCTCTGCATCCTCGCCAATTATTGCTATTGTTTCTTTGTTTCTCACTGCTTCTTTCTTCAACTTTTCCAGCTTCTTCTCTTGTTGCTGCAACTAGGATGAAAAAGTTTATCAGAGGCATTCTATTGAAATAACGACAGAACTCTGGGTCACTGAGCACCTTGAGCAGTGATATGATTGAACGTCCACTAGTAGAAAATAGTGTCCAAGTCAACACAATTCTATTATAATGACCGACGCAAGCCATCCGAAGCAACAAAACGTGCTCATTTGGACATTGTTATTTACTAGGGACCAAGTGCAAGAGCCTCCAAGTTGAAAATGTTGGGCACCACTTGTAGACAAAAGTGGAGGTACAATTAGTCCATTCTCACTAGGCATCACAACGGGTGCGTTGCTTACAAGACATAGGCATTTAAGAAGAGGATACTAGAACTGTAGGGACCTAATCCCGTCTGTATTACAGACAGCAATTCATCTATTCAAACACTTGGTTGACCTTCAATTGGTGGAAGCATGACTTAGAAAAATGTCTATGGCCACTCATCTTCGAATGGAAATGGGGTTATCTACTATTTCTTAAATAGGTCAACAACATCTCACTTTAAATTTTCATAAGAAATTCATACATCGTGATAACCGACCGATCAATACAGATTTGCTCTTGCACCCAAAGATCTCTCCATAGTACTTTGTTGATCTCCCCCTAAACACACTCCTACATATGTTAAAATGCTTCAAGTAACGAAAATAGCATCCTCTACCTTAATAAGTTCTCAAAGAGTGACAGAGGATGTCAGTATGGACATAACCTGTCTTTCAAGCACAAGCTCTGAGCTCTCAGCAACCAACTTTCTCTGTGTCGCGAATTTTTTACGTAGAGCTTCTCGAAGATCTTCAAACCTGAATCAGTATACAAACGTAACAAATTCAGTCACAACTCATGACATGATCGAGTGCATGATAGTGCATTTCCTAATGCGCATTTTCAAGGCTCTGATTCTTATTGAAAATGATTGAAAAATGATTGAACAAACGTTTTGCCACTTACTTTTTTTCCAATTCTTCCGCCCTTTCAGCTTTGACATGTCCCCACAAGATACCTTGCCGCAGACTGTTATGAACAGCGTCGATCTTCTCGATCTTCAGCATGCAGTAGCCTTCAGGGTCTGCAATCTCCTCTTGCACCATGCTTCCCGAATGGGATCCCAAATGCGCCATTTCAGTAAGAAATTATGGTGAGAGAAAAAATTCCTTGTGTCAGCTCCACCAACAAGAATATGTGGATGAAGGAAACCCTGACTTGGTTGCGTTTTCCTCCTGCCATTCAAAGATCAGCTGCAACTCCTTCAATAAGGGTTTCTAAAATGTGCTACATTTCATTCTTTCATATTAAGACAACGCCGCAAAGTGGAATGCATCAAGGAAGGTACAATAAAGAACTGTCAGTCATACGTCTATCAAGCAATCCTCAATTTATGATCCAAACAAAAGCAAGATGAGTAAAAGCCCGAGTAAGCAGAACTTCTAACCTTTGAGATGTTATTTTAGCCTTCTAGTTTCTCCTTGTGACCATAGCAAATTCGCCCTCGTGCAATATTCAAGCCTCCTATAATTAAAACAAGTTCTTCAGTAAAATTAGACTGTTTCAAGAACTTTAAGATGGCATAATAAAGCAAAATTCTCCTTATGAATTACGGGAAAGATTTTTCTTCATGATCTTGAAACAATCCAATTTTACTAAAACCCCTGTTATACAGTAGGTTAAGAGTAACCTCACTCTCTTTTATCAGTCGCAATCTTCTAAAGCTTTCCCTAAACGAATTGCACCACGCTGCCAATTACTATCAATGTTGAAGTACACATGAGAATCTTGAGGAGGTCATACTCTCACCACTCAGTCAGTCACACAGATGAATTCCAATGTTGACCACTTCGAAAGTTGATGAAGATTTCCAACGCTGTAGACGCGAAGAACGAGGCTGAGGAGATGCCTTCGCAAAGAGAATCATCAAGCTACCTCTTCTTTTTCCAACCCTAATCTTCTCACTACAGGGCAGTAGAAGGACCGATTTGGGGGAATATATTGGCGGCAGACAGAGAGCAACGTGTAAGAAAGGGTTTGGCTACATGGTGAGGACCTTTGACGTCTATACGGCCCGGCAGTTGAGGAATAACTTGGTGCCGTAACAAACTGAAAGGCTCGTTCCCCATATTCACACGATTACCGTGACATCCAAAGTCAGTGAACACCTCAAACATTCACGTGTGCCAAAAGACAAGTAGCAATGGGGTGTTACCACACAACAGTAGTCACTTCTGCTGGGCCAGTCCACATGCATAATGAATAACAGCTCTTCCCTTCATTTCATAGATTTTCAAGCAGTAGAGCTAGGAGGAAGAACACTTGTTTCTCCATTGCCATGTCCTCTTTCATGTGCCACATAGGATGCCCCAAAGCATGCCTGAATAATAGAAAGAAAACTTCTCAATCCTTCTTGTCATTTCTCTAGTGGGGTAGCCACTTGCTCTAATATACCAAGGACATGCTTCAACTTCATTGCCTTTCCTCAAGTTTTCCTCAGGTTTTCCTCGAGTGCGGCAGGGGTAAGTTTCCGAAGCATCTTGGGGTTCGGAACCAACAGCAGGAAGTGTCTCACAAGATAAAAGACTGATAGTACCTTGAATGAAGTCACTGAATTTTCTTTGATGGTTGGAATTTGAACCACGGAATCCATACAGAGGTAGTCTGTTGATATCTACGATAAGCGCTAGCCCTACTGGACTTCTCCATCATCTTTCTCTCCACTAAAACAGTCACATAGGCAAGACAAGCCGAGTTCACTAGAGTTCCTGCCACCATCCAACCCTGCTGCAGATTCCAAGCAAACAAGGCTAAACCCCACCACCAGAGCTGCTCGCCGACGTAGTTTGGGTGCCGTGAGTATTTCCATACACCCGTTTGAAGAACAGGGATCGGAGGAGCTCCAAGGTCTCTCAGAGTTTGATTTTTCGACGTGAACACATGAAGCTGCGTGTCAGCGAGATAGGCTAATAGAATGCCTGCTCCACACAGTGAAGACGCCACGCTGTCCCAGATGTTCCAGGGCGTCAGGTTGAAGGAAATGGCATAGAGAGGAAGACATATGCCAACAAGAAAAATCTGCAAAGCAAGACAACAATCGATAAGGACCTTATCTCGTCTCCTATACTGGCGTACCCCTGTTCCCATCAAAAATTCATCTATTCATTCACTTGGTTGGCCTTCAATTCAGAATTTGCGTAAGCATGGCTAGTCTAAATGTCTTGGCCGGTGATCTTTAATGAAAATGGCGTTGTCTATTGCCACTTGTGTTAGTCTACAACGTTGGAATTGCAAAAGAAATTCTTACATGTTAATAAAATTTGATCTCAACAGATTTAACTCTGGTACCATAAAAGGCAAAAAGCTGAGAAAATGGCCTACCTGCTGTGAAATGTAGACTGCAAAGAAAGACATCCACCACCAATGTCTAGGATGCTGCTTTCGTAGTTGTGCATATCGCCAATCCTCCCTTTCACCCCATTGCCAATTCTCTCTGCGAAAGTAGGAGTGTGTCAACCGGATGCTCCACAACCAGAGCAGACTCATGACTGCTCTCCATCGCCATAGATCACTCTTGGCTCGCGGGTGTGTACCATAAAAATACCCCATCATAACCGGTATTATAGTCCAGTATAGATCGATTAACTGCACATAGATTCATGAGAAAATTTGTTGAGAAAAAATTCTTCAGGAAAACACGCCTTTGTTCTTAGAAATAGAGGACCATACCAGAGTACAATTGTTCACCGCAAGGTTGTATAGGGATGTTGGAAGGAATGCACAATCAAATTCATTAATGCAGAAAACTACTTCAATAGCCATAATCCGGTAATCACGAATAGCAGTTGAAACTTGAACAGATATTGGCTCTTAAATCTAAAACAGTCTTGCAGCAAACTTAAACTGGTCTAAAGAAAATCTTCGCTATGTTCCATGTAGAGGTCTACTTATGATCACAGTGATCATTCGGATGCCTAACTAGGAAGGTCTTTGAAAAAAGTGATCATGCGGCCATAGGGAGACACTCCAATGATTTCAAGGGGAAATTCTCTTTATGATGTTGTCTAAAAGATCATTGAAAACACTCTGATTTTACCCAAAACCCTATTTTAAAACTCCTAAAAAACGGGTTTACTCATTAGTGCGTTTCACACCTGTCAATCCAACAAGTTCAACCAAGTCTGTCGAACTCATTGAAAACTCTACTCTTGGATAGAGTTTTCAATTCCACAAACTTTGTTGAAATCATAGAAATGACAGGTGAGAACCCTACTATTGAAACCATAAAAACAGCCCATCCCAGAATGGTACAATCAACCAAAGTGGTATGTATCCTTGATGATCCAAACCACTGCGACATGGGCTCATGCATCAAAAACTCCTAGAAAACATTGATCCATGGAAACAATAAAAAGAACCTCCAAATACGAGCATTCCACAAATCGTTACCACGTACCCAAGTGCTGCCTTGGACCAGGCTGATGCTCCAAAACAAGACATTGACGTTGAGGAAGAAGACGACGTTGACAAGGCCCAAAGGATGCTCTCTGCCCCATTCACATACTCGGCTCCAAAGCCCAGTCTCCGATTCGCCAGAGCAGTGGTACAGGAATGCCCAGTGGAAGAGGAGCGCAGGGATGGCCACAACAACTGACAGAGCCGCGTTGGCAAAATTGCGAGAGCGAATTGAGCTTGCCATACTATTCTCAAATTGGAGGTGCCACAGGGGAGAGGGAAATTCGACAGGGCTGTGACGATGCAAAGGGAGTTTGGTGGAAGTCGGCAGAAAAATAATGCTTCGGGAGATCGCTGTGCAAAGGCAAGGGAGCTCCGGCACAAGCTTCGTACTACTGAGAGAACGAAGAGAGCTGAGGATTCTAGGGTCCATAGGTTTCATGTGAAGCTTCTGCCACGTAGGGGCTTTACAGTTGCTCTCAACTCCACTCCTCCCTGTTAACCCTGTAACGCCGCCACGACGGACACTAAGTGTCTGATGGATGACATAGAATTCTCCTGTATAGGACAGAAGTGCAACTATTCATCCTCCTTGTTGTGAAAAGGGAACATCTTTTATAGTAGTTTGACTTCCAATGAACACTTTTCCATTTTTTGAAGCGATTGATTCCCACAGTACTAGAAAATGATGGTTTCTTCGGAGACTAGCCTGTCCTTACCAAGGCCTTTTTTTTTTCATTTTCTAAGAAGTGTCAAAGTGGTGATATAAAATGTTGTAGTGGTGCTCCAAATTTCAACATTCATCCACATATTGGACAAAAAATATTAGTTAGTACATATCACATGTCTATAATTTGATTTTCATTCACAATCTAGTGATTTCATCCATTTTTTGGCCATTTTTCTACCATTTTTTAGCCAGATTATTTTTTGCAGGTGCAATCTAGCACAAAAAAGCCAAAAAAAAAAGCCTTAGTCCTTACATGAATAAGTTACTCTGGTTTTTTCAAGTCTAACTATCAGGATGATCACCCATTTTTTATCACTTAAAAGGCCATATTCGTTAATTTGAGACAAAATGGTCATTTTGAGACTTTCAAAACACAAGTGCAACGTTTTTTTGACAATATAGTTGTTCAGTTCAATGATAAATAAAGTTTAGTATTGAATGACTAAGCAACCTTGAGATTGCGATTTCAAACAAATGCAACCAATGAAGGAAAATTACATTAGTACATCGTATAATTAGAAATTTTTGTTTACATCGAAGGAAAAATATTGAAAGAGTTTGTACTCAACAAGTTCAATTTACTTGGAATATTAGACTATATTATTCTATTCTGAATGGCTTGTAGCATTTCTTCATAAATGAACTTCTAATTTCTTAGAGTTTGTGTGTATATACAAAGTGGTTGCTTGCTTTGTTTTTCAAAATACTAGATTTTTACATTATATCTACCTTGTTATTAACCTATAAAGTCCCAAGGTAATTTTGAAGACAAAGACCATTCAAAACTGCTATTTCTATTGCAAAGAGGAAGAGAGTATTCAAAGTCTTGCAAAAAATACTTGAAAATGTTTTCATTTCTATTGCAAAAGAGCAAAAAATTGGCTTTCTTTTAGATTTGACTACAGGATCTTGTACTACACTAGTATAAAAATGTGGAGTATGATGTTTCAAAAACTTTCACCACGTGGATATAAAGATATTTACATTTAAAGGACAAGAAAACATGTATTTCCTAACCTTGCTTGGCAAGCTTTTTTGGCTTAGTTTGAATCTTCTTAACTTAAATAAATTTGTAGGACGCATTTTGATTTTATATTTTGGGATGTTGAACAACTGTGTTGAAAATGTAGACCATAGAAATTCAACAACAAAGTACTAAATTTTCACTCATTCAATTAATACTAAGCAGATGTAGATTCAAGGTTGAAATAAAAACTAAATTCTTAATAGTTCTAAGATGAAATTAAAACACAATAATTCCAATGGTCAAATTGTTGTAGCAAATATACCCAACCTATTTAACAATGTTTTTGGAAGAGGGTGTCAAAATTGCATTTGAATGTGAGTTCTATTAGTTGTTTTTTCCTAAAAATGCACAAATTGTCACAAAAACAAGATTGTCCATAACTTTCTCATTACTTCTCCAAATGGATGAACCAAAGCTTCAAATATAAAGTTAACACAAATGTGACATACAAGAAAAAAATATCAAAGAATTTATTTCAATTTTATTGGGAATTTTTTGGACTGCCCGGTCTCCTCTAAGATTCAGCTAGCATAATGAATGCTTTCAGACACCGATTGAAATAAAAATGAAATTTCCCTAAAGCTAATGGATTTCTCTATGTTATAGGAGTTTTTGAAAGTTTCACTAAATTTCTTGAGCTCATAGATATAGTACTAAACCACCCTTTTCTTGGAGGAACTATTGATGACCCCGTCCTCCATGTTTCCCTTCGAGTAGTCTATAGCTACAGACGCTGCATTAGAGGCGGAGCACAACAAGTACAGTTTGGAAAAAGGAGCAGTGTCACAACTGCCATCCATGGACTCGCTACAAGTTGAAAAAGACTTTTTTGATCTGGAAAGGAGGCTCCGCGTGAGCCTCCCATTTGTAGGAAGGCTTGCATCAAACGGGAGTCCAACCTAAAGCAAGTACAGAATATTTAAATGCTTGAGACATGATCCTCCAACAAGCAACAACAATCGCTAATAGCATTGACCTAATTGGGCACATAAGAAGAAATCCAAGAAATAGAAAAAAAAATCTAAACTTTGAAATTTTTTTTCAATATTTACGAAACATTATTTACAAAAGATTATTTCATACACGAATATAACATACCACTGCCATTTTAAATGTGGGTACATGGGATGTTCACTTCCTACGGCGCCCACGCCCTATGACTAAACCTATCCCAGGAAGTTCATATCGTACACCGAAGGCTTTGCTGGACTCTCTCATTGCTGCCACAATTTGTTTCATAGAGAGATCACGAGCAGTGAAAGGGTTCACGCCAAGCCGGTTCTCTTGGACATAATCCCGCAATTCTCCATTTTGGCAATTCAAATGTAGACACCATAGCCATGGTAGGAGCTCCCCTATAAGAACATCATCCCTCCGTTTTACGTGATTCCAGGTGTCTAGAAAGATGGCATTTCCATTCTCATTGCAGACGCTCTTACTTGGAGAGTCGTCAATACAAATAGTATTATTGTGAGTGAATGGATCGTCTCCACTAGAATTTGTGAACAAGACTTCTGACAGAACTTTCATGCAATGTACTTTGCCACCTTGATGAAAGAAATTTCCCTCGGAAACCTCTACTTTGGTACAATGCTCCTGACTTAAGATGTCATAAGGATGTCCGCAACCGTGAAAGAGGTGAGCAACGATGGGTTCTGCATTGTGCTTCATCATTGTGGTCCACACTACCACCTTCTTTGCCATCATAGCAACCTGTTGGAGAAATTCGCCCACATTCTGTCGAGCAAATACGGCTTTAGGACCAATTATAGTGGGGTTTCGATGGCAGAGAACATGGTCTTTGACGTTGAATGGCTTGTACTTTGCCGCATAGGACTTCAAAGCAGTGTGGCCGTTTAAGTCCAAGATAATGTTCAACCATTTTCTTTTGGGTTCTGGCACTACCGGTGGAACGTTCTTTGGTACCTCTCTTCCGCACTTCAATTCTACCTGACCAAAAGAAAACAACAGAGAAATGAAGTAACCTGTTGAAATGCAGTAGGAATTCTAGAGAGTGGAAACACGAATTGAATTCCACTAAGCAACTCTTGTCTCCTGTTAGAAAAAGCTCTCATCGGTAGCACAGGGAGTACACATACAAGTTTTGAAAGCTGAGCAACAAGACATTGAAGTGCAATTAGACGCAGTTGGCGCATTGTGACTTTCTTTACAAATAACTAAAATTCCATAAATTCGAGACAACAAGTCAACTAATGTTGTACACTTGATGCTATCACTATGCTACACGCATCCTCTCCTTAGATGCGTTTGCCGTTAGCGTCGAGCACTCGAGCCATCAAGGATTGGCGCTACCATCCTGTTACGCAGCAAAAATTTATATAAGATTTAAAACTTCAATTACTTTGTTATTAGCCATGCATTTTTAGCTGAAACTAAGCAATCAATTCAATCAACAATCAAAAGAGTATCAATTACCTGAGAAGAACCTGCTATTGTTTGATTATGTGCCTTTGCATCTCCTTGTTTCTCCTCAGCAATATTCATATGTTCATAGATGACTTTTTGGCCTTCTCCATAGTCAACTGGTTCTTTTTCATAAGGCAAGGGAAAAGTCGCGCCCATCTTTGAAGTAGGTAATGCAAAAGCAGTTGCTACAGCCGCAGAAGCCAAATTGGCTTGGGAGTTATCATTGAGTCCATGATAACTCTCGTTGTTGTTTGTCTGAATCACATTGAATTGTACTTTTGGTTCTCCAGAGACCTGGTGCGCTTCACGGGATGCACTTGGCAACTCGGTCAGTGTAGTTGAAATGCCTGTGACAACGGCCTCCAAAGGAACAAAGTCAATTTTATCGTTCACTCCACGATATGGCCACTATGGAACCAACTGTTGCACCTCTTGAGAGAGAAGAGGGGACAATGTGGGTGCAGGGCATTGTTTTGGGATGGAGGCAGGTGATATTTGAAGGCTGGTAGATCCCCCTTGCGATTGGGATTTCAAGGCCTCAGCAAGCATTGCAAGTTGGGACCTCATTTCACTAAACTGTTTGTCTGACTTTGCTTGTTCATCTATGTATCTCTGGTTGGCAGCCTTACTTTTTGCCAGCGCAGCAAATAGAGCTTTTTCTGTTACTTCCCTCTCAGCTTTACGTGCCAATCTCCGCTCCTTTCGTTCCATATCCGATCTCCACCAGTCCTTTTCAACCTTGATGACTTTTCCATCACTAGCAACCACTGGTTTGCACTCCGAGTTCATAGTCACCTCGTCGGCAGAGTCGTCGTCTTCTGGCTGCATCACCTCGCTGTCGCTGCTCACCTCAATAATATCGTTCATATTCTCTTGAATCACGACATCGACTGCCCTACTAGCATCGACCAAGAACACGTCTTGTTGTCGCTTCAATTGCAACTCTTGTATTTGTTGCTCTGAGTCAGAATCCTCGTTAGCTTTGTCATCCCCACTCTCATCTATTTCTTGCGGGTCACTCTCACTCTCGTCTTCAGAATCTCTCTCTCTGTCGTGCCTCTGTTGTCGCTGCGCTTCAAATTCAGGATCTGCTTCGATGTCTCCATCATCCTCACGAGACTCAACATGAGCATTGATGAGAGATGTTTGTGTTGCATTTGCCTCCGCCACGTCCCTTTCGAGTTTACGAAACGCCTGCTTGTCTAGATTAGACCCTTCTTCACCAACCTTTTCTTCTTCTTCGGATTCATCTTTTGTCTCAGAGGGAACGGATTCGAGTACTCTTGAAATAAGATGGGGTGGATTTGTATTCGATGCTGAGTAGGGAGAGTTTGAAAATAAGAAATCATTAAGATCCATCTGATCAGCAACACTTGATATATTCCTGAACAAGTCGACGTCTTCTTTCTCGATCATCCCGTAAAAATACGCTCCAAACATCTAACCCACAAGCAGAAGGATGTAGCTCAATGAGAATGACAACAAACGCTTTGGACAATGGACCATTGTCAAATCGATGATAACAATATACAACAATAGCAATGTACAAAACAAAGAAGTTATCATTGAGTCAAGGATAACTATTAGTAGAATGTACATACCTTTGAGGCCATCATGAGCTTCATGCTTGAAAAAATTCCAAGAACATTTTTTTGGGGGTCGGCAAAGCTTTGCAAGATCTCCAAATAAAACTCTATTCGGAGTTCGCTAATATGTACTCTGTACTTTGTCTCCGTGTTTTTGGCAGGTTCCTTGTAGTACACAGAATCAGAGGGCGTATCATACTTGATTCGCATCAATGGACGTACGGAGGCAACAAAATCGTTGTCTTTCTTGAAAAGGAAGAGAAGTGGTACATCTAGAGCAGTCGTTTTACTACCTATGTTGTTCAGTTGCTCGCCCTTTGAAGGGACATAAGTAGAGTGGACAACATCGTAGTCTTTTAGATGTGTAGCTGCAAACTTTGTTGCGGCTTCAATGTCATCTGAGTCATTTAAGATGAAGAGCCACACGTTTGGCTCTGTAATGGCAGGCTCCAATTTCTCTTTCAAAAAGATCAAAAACGGGTCAATAGCAGCTTTAGTCTCTATGGCTGTGATCTTGACGATAGCCCTAGCATCAAAGACTGCCAAGTTGAGCTGCTTAGGGGAATACAAGTAGTTGCTGTGTGTTACTAGCGTCTTTCCAACACTGTCAAATCCCCGCATTTGCACTCCTCCGATATTCACTGGAAGCTCAGACTTTAGTTGCACAAACCTCTTGAACATGTGGAGCACTTCTGGGAATTCTGTCTTCAAATCCATCACTCGCTTCAGGCGTGCTTCGTTCCTCAACCGCTTCCTAAAATACTCTGATTTTGGATGCGAGAGTAAGAAATCCCATGTTGCCGATGAGAACCTGCTTTTCACCTTCCACGTTGCCCACATCTTATTTTTCACATCACCTACGCTATCCAAAAATTTGAAACTTGGCTTCAACTCCATCAAATCTTGTATGATTACCTTCTTACGTTTTCTGCGCTCCACCCAATTGGATGCAACGTGATTGTTGGCTACTGGGATCCTTGTCTTGGAAACAGACACCTTCGGATACACTACACCGCGATTTGTTCTGCCAGTGAGGTGCTTTGCGAATTCATCGAAGTCAGTATCAGTGAAGTGCCCAAAATGTCTGAAGAACTCTCGCTTCAAATTTTGATTGTTCACCTTGAATCCTTTCTCTACTCTGAACGGTTCGTCAGTGAGGGGATTAATCAATTTGCCTTCAGCGTGCATGGTTAGGAATCGTTCCCAATGCACCCATTTCTTCTCCGGCAATGTTATGATTTGGAGTTCATTCTTTAGGTCCGAAGTGGAGTTAATCTTGGAGCCATCTTTGTCAGGATTTATGTTTTGGAACCTTTGAATAACAGCTAACGAGAAACTCTGCAGTTCAAAATTAAATGTCTTTAGAGTAGAGCACATAGTTCATTTCTTGTACATCAACTTATTGTTGACTCAAGGATAAGTCCTGAATGCTAAGGAGAATGAAAAAATGTATGACTTCTAGACTATTGTAGTGCTCAAAAGAATGTATAGGTCAAAGCTAAATGTCTTGAGAGTAGAGCATGTCATTCATAGCATATACCACAACTTATCATTGACTCAAGGATAAGTCTCAAATGGAAAGAAATTGTAGCCATGACAAACTTCAACACATTCATTATGGCTCAGATTTTTAGCAAAGGAATCTGTTCTTCACTACATAAGTTTGAAGGAATTGAACCTTACCTTGTAGTTATTCTCGTTGTAGACCGAGCCGTTGCCTCTGACCTTTGGCTCCAAACTATCGATCGTTGGGCATTTCAAAATGCTCCAAATGTTCCGACACGCAATTAACTGGTTGCCCCAAGTTGGTTGGGCATGATGTAGGTGGTTGATGAGATTGTAGAACTTTGAAATGTTTCGAAGTTTATTTGGGTCTTGAGTCCAAACAATTAAGGCATCCCAACTTTGGAGGTCGGCTTTCCGGTCTTCATTGCATGCTTCATTCTGAAGTTGCTTTGAAGCCGTAATGCTATGCTGACCGTTGATAATCATAAATAGCATATTTTTAATGTCCTCCCATTTCTTTTGCTTTTCCTTCAAAAGCATTTTCCGATCATCAACTGGAGTGAGACACACTTTTTGGCGTTGACCTATTTCCACCATTTGAATAAGAACTCGCTTCATGTCATTCACCATATTCTGTTGCAGTGTGCGAATGACGTATTCGTTGCTCGCTATAATACACTGTTCGATGTCGACTGTCACTGTAACCATGTCAAAGAGGAAGCAATCCCTATGCTCCTTCCAAAAGTCTTTCTGGATTTTGCCAATTTCCTCAAAGTTTGGAATTGGACCTTTGAAGGCTGCTAACCCAACAGAGTTTGTAGTCAAACTTGAGCCTGAACTAGCTGCACCTTCTGTACCAACCATGAAACTCTTCCTTTTCTTTCGACTAGTTTTTGCTCCTACTGGTGCACCCTTCTTCTTTGGCTCAGATCTTGTGTTCCCTGGCTTTGCTCTACTTCTGGATGTTGTGGGAGCAGACGGCCGTGGTGTTGCAAATCCAGTTTTTTGCCTCCGTCCTTGTGTTGTTCTTCGACCTACTACGGGCTCTGATTGGACTATTTTATAAGCCCAGTGTCGAAGGGTATGGAGGAACATACGAAGTCTTCTGGCCATTGACTCTGAATTCGAGTTTTTCCAGGGAAGATACTTTTCTCTAAACTCGTCGTTTAGAGACTCGAGCTTAGTTCCTTCGAGTGACATCATGAGATTCTCCAAATCAAATTTCACGTGGAGCGTGGTGATGTCTATTACTATCGAGTGATAGTGACCCATTTCCTCCATGAAGTCGTTCATCTCCCTAACAACAACTACCACATAATTTTGATGATGTTGCTTAATTGTAGTCACCTTTTCTTTCATGTTCAGAACTTGATAGGAAAGTTGGTTTTTGATTCTAAATCGAAGGAACACATAGTTCTTGTAACGGCTTACTCCAAAACTCCAACTGTCTATATGGTTTTGAAACTCCCAAAGAATTCCATAGGACTCCTTGTCATCGGTGATGAAGGAGGTATCGAAGGGATTGTTGAAAGGTTGAATGTAGCGGTTTGTGAGGGAGTAGTCATAGTTGTCAATTTCCTCCATATCATCTATCAAGAAGTATAGATTATTATTAGTTATCATTGATTCAAGGATATGGTCACCACGATACAAAATATCCAGTCTAGGAATGTCAAGAGATATAGATTATTGTTAATTATCATTGAATCAAGGATATGATCAACACAAAGTATGAAAATTTCTTTCTAGGGATCTTTACTTGTCTAACTACTTCTCTTACTCTCGTGTCTCACTCGTTCAAGGATAAATGTAATCTTATCATTGAGTCAAGGATATTTTTTGTATTCGTGTGTTTGTTTGTCTTATGGCTTCAAGTTTTTGGTATAATTATTTTTTGAAAGTTTTTGAGCCCTCTAAAACTATTGACTCTTTACAATTAGTTATCATTGAGTCAAGGATACTCTTTGTATTTGTGTGTTTGTTTGTCTTATGGCTTCAAGTTTTTGGTATAATTATTTTTTGAAAGTTTTTGAGCCCTCTAAAACTATTGACTCTTTACAGCTAGTTATCATTGAGTCAAGGATACTTTTGGTATTCGTGTATTTGTTTGTCTTATGGCACCAAGTTTTTGGTATGATTATTTTTTGAAATTTTTTGAGCCTTCTAAAATTATTGACTCTTTACTGCTAGTTATCATTGAGTCAAGGATACTTTTGGTATTCGTGTGTTTGTTTGTCTTATGGCACCAAGTTTTTGGTATGATTATTTTTTGAAATTTTTTGAGCCCTCTAAAACTATTGATTCTTTAATTTTTTTTGTCATATTTTGAAACGCATGATAGCTTCTTTCTCTCGTGGAGATACCCTAGATTCTTGACCAAACAAAGTTTGCTTGGACCTATTCCCTCTACATATAAAATAAAATATAATTTGAAGTAAAAAAAGTAAGCTACATATACTAGAGATTGCGGCCATTTTGTGCAAAATGAGATGCTCCTCTGATTCCGACATCCCTTTGCTAGAATGATCTACCAAGGGTGCTCCAAGCTCGTACTGATCTACTCTAATTTCTTCAAAACAAAGTTAGAGAGCCTAATCAGGGCAAAGCGACTGAGAACCACCACAGAAAGAAGGGCAGAAAAAGGAAACCCTACTCATAACCAAGTCGCTCACCCTGGACGCAACTTTACAAACACACAAAGCACCTTCCAATAAAACAACCAAAAGCTCCAAAACCTCGGCTCATCCCTCACAAAACTAAACATTGCAAGATTCAAGGCACACTTGAGACGCACTACTAGAACAGGCCCTATCCGCTCCATGCCCACGAATGCATCACCGACCAACAATTTAGGCAACCCTACACAACGACGAGAACCAATCCAGCGACCACAACTGATTCCACACCTAAAAGCATCCAAACGAAAATGCCCCTCCTACGAGTGGGATCGACAAACACCCTACAGCAAGGGGGACAAAACGATCAGACAAAAACACTCATCACCTTAGTCCGCTCCAACTGAAAATACACACGACACAAACGGAGCAACTTCGGAACCAACAGCCGGACTATAGCCGAACTGCCACAAACACAGATCCACGCTCAGTGTCCTGATGGAAATTCTTCCATCATGTAAATATATCTATTGAGCTTTGTGTATTTGAGTTTCAATAAACAAAGAGTTGAGATAAAAGGGGTTGGTTGTGGTGAGAACCACGGTTTGATGCAACGGAGCGCCTATTGGCATTCGGATGTTGCACCGTCTTGTCACAGGCACAACTTAGGGGGGTAGATGGCGGGTTGGCTGGTCCAATTTCCTGCCTCACTTGCTTGCCAAGCCATAGGCCACCTAAGCCGCTCGACGAGTCCAATTGGATTCGAACCCGGACCGGCGGGCGGCCAAAGACCACCGCTTCTCTAGCCAACCAAGTCCGCGACTTGGCGATTGGAGGATGATTTTCAACGCTTTTATACCTATAAAGGCACGTGGCTACTCTTAGGTGATTTTTTTTATTAGGTTTGTTCATTTAATTTTACTTATCTAGTTGATTGGAAGGCTCATATGTTTTTGCCTTTCCATTAAATAAAATTGTTAAAGGATTAGATGGATTTGAAAAATAAAAATAAAATAAGGGAAAAGAAAGGAGCATCTTTGGTGGGGCTTGAAAGGAGAGGAGTATGGGCTGATGTGCCCCACCTCCTTGCTTGGAATGGGGGTGTAGGAGAGTGTGGAGAAATTCCTTTTGGCGTGTGTGTGTATAGGAGTGTATAGAGAAACTTGAGTGTGAAAGAAATTCCGAGAACTTCGAGGAGTGATATCTCCCATTGTATGAGGCCTTTGGTAATGAAATTTGATGAGATTGTTCCTTATGAAATTGCCTTTCCAAAATGAGTTTGCAAGTTTGATTTGGAGTTAGGATGAAATAGTTATGAGCGTTTGAATTTGAGGAGTTTTAGTGCCTTTCATAAAGAAAAGGCTGAGACTTTGTCAAGCCATAGCTAACGTTCAGTCCATCAAGTTGCAAGGACTTTGGAAGCGTGTTCATCTTAATCTTAGCTTTCCAAAGAGTCATTAAACTTAAGATTTGGAGTTTGGAGGAAGAAGTTATGAAGGTGTAATGACTTGGAGGTTGGCTATCACACGAGCTATTTGGAGTTTTGATGAAGAAATTATAGAGTATAGAAGTTTAGAGGTTGAGTGGATTCTCAAAATAGGAGACCGAGACTTTGTTGGGCTGTAACTTATGGACAAAGTCTTAATTCTTAGTGAAATTTTCACATGTTGTAGCCGGATGTGTTAGCTTTCCAAATTGCTATCACACTTGTGTTCAGGGTTTGTAAATCAAAAGTTATAAGAAGTTTGAAGAGGTAGTGGTTGGTTGGCAAAGAGGAGAAGAGCCGCCACTTTGTTTGCCTATAACTTTTGGACAGTAGTTTAGAATAAAGTGAAATTTGGAGAGGTGTTAGGTTACTGGGTTAGCTTTCCAAAATGCTATTGCACTTAGCATTTGGAGTTGTGAGCCATCTGTGGCATTAAATAAACGGCCGCAGCTACTTTAGGGTACGACTTTGAAGATTTCTCATTGTTTTTATCAAAACATGAAGACTTGAAGATTGAAGACTTGAAGAGGAATGTTTTGGGTTTTTTTTATATGTATGTGTGGGATGTGGCTTTGTTATTCTTAGCCTGATTTGGAGGCTCGTTGTCTTTTATTTCCTTTTACTTTATAACCCTGGTTGCGAGCGATCTAGATAAAACCAAGACCCAACCCCATTTATTGTCGTGGTGACGAAGTGGGGTTAATGGCCCACATGGTCGAGACTTGCTTGTTCTCACGGTCTGGAGTTTTGGCCAGCAAACCGTGAATTTGAAGTTTAGGATTCCATCATTCGAACGGTAGCTCGTGTCTACTATCCCGTTTTACCCGTCCCGTATCTCATGGTTTCTTATCCCTTCCTTAACCCTTATACCTATCTAGAGCCTACACAGGATAAGTCAACGGGCATCGTTTGAAGACTGAAGATTGAAGAAGACACCGAATATACAACAAACAGTTGCAGTCAAACACCCCGTGTGTTTCTAAAGCGTGCTCCTCTCTATCCGACATCGGCCTCACAAACAAAACACCCTTCCACGCCACGCCCAAAGCCTACCCACCACCCAATCAATCACTCGAAAAAACTAAATGGCCCCGAGAATGTCCTGCAACCTCCCCACGGGGCCCCTCATGCATCCCCACCTGCCCCACAACGCCCAAACCCAATAAACCCCACATACCTAACTCCAGTAGCGCAGGACCAATGTCGCGCCCGCCCGCACCAGCAGCGCCCACTCCCGCAACGCTCGCAGCTCCAGCAGCGCCCGCACGCTCCACCTTGCCCCAGCGCGCTCCGCCACTCGACGCGCACCCCTGCGTGCTCCGCCTCACCCCGGCAACGCCTGCAGCCGCCGCACTCCTCTTCGCAAGCACGAATAGCCGCCACACTCCTCTCCGCAAGTGCACCGCAGCACGAACCCTAAAGTTCCACTTGGAACTTGGCACTACATTCATCCAATCCAGCCCCGTAAACCCTCCATAAACCCTAATATCGAGCTCTACAGTGCGAGAAGGCTTGCATCCACGCCCTTCTGAGCACTAATTCGTACAGCGCAATGGCGATTTTGATGTCAATGTTGCAGTAGGTCAAGTTTTTGCACTCCACTGCGAAAACGGGAAGAGCGTAAGCCGAATCGAGGTCTCCCCCGACGGGGCGCTTCTGTCAAGCGTGGACGAGGACGGGTGGAGCATCCTCGTGAAGTTGCACACGCAGCAGGTACTCCACTTCTCCTTACCGCCGTCGTCTGGTATATTTTGCAGATTTTTTTGTAGTTGCGCTGAATACTTACTGGTTAGTTTGTGCTCTTGATGTTGTCATATTGATTATAATGGCAAAATTTCAAGAAATTGTCACTCTTTTAGACGCCTGTCTTGAATTTCATTTCTGTACCAGTTCTATTTTTTAGATCTCTATGCACTGAAATTATAGTTGTCTCGGCGCTATTGAACATGCCAGATTTAACGAGTATGATCATTTGATTTGCATTTATTCAATGTACAGAATGTTTGAGAGGTGCATTTGATGCGGCTTTTCCAATGTTGGAAGAACCTTCGATGCCAGGTATTTACTATCTCCATCTGGTGATTGAGTTTGCAGAAAATTGATGAAATTCCAGTAAGCATCGGTCCCAGACACTTCATTATCGCACATGACGAAAAATCTCCTTCTGAGGTCTTTAAAAACGTCCAAAAGGGTGATAGAGTGCGCTAGCACTTCCCTTCAAGTACCCTCGAGGACTCTGTAAAATTGGAATTGGTAAGCTCCAATTTTCTGTTTTATAAGCTGCTGATCCAATGCTGGGTAGTTCAATTGAGGTAGAGGAGACTATGTGTTTCGCTTATAAGCATTCTGAGATATGTAAGAAGATGTTTTTCGGATTGTGGAGAGATCATTGGGTGCTCGAGCTAAATTTTTTGAGGTCACTATAAATTTTATCACTACGTACTAATGACCAGGAAAAACTTCAAGAAAGAGGAGTTTCGGTTGACGTAGTCTTCCCGATTGTTGCGTTTAAGCAACGGATCAAGGAAGCTGAGAATCTTATAAGTCATTGCCTAGCTTTTACAAATCTTTCTATCTTACTGAAGTTTTCTTCGAGACAGTGAGGGTCAACAGAGACGGTTGCAGTGGTTGTTTCACTGAGTTTTATGATTCATTTGTTTTATCTCAAGGTTGAAGGATATTGAGTTTGAGAATGAAGCTGTAGCATTGCTGCATCTCATAATTTGCTTTCTCAAACTCTGTTGTGCTCTACGTTCATTGTCAGGATGTATTTGGTCTATTTGAGTTGTACGCTCAAAGCGTGGAAATGAATGACAATGTCGTAAGAATGGCGACGGACATGCTTCGCAGCCTGAACCTGCTTGCCAACCTCATTCAGAGGCCTCAAGGTGACTGTTTCAACCCACTCCTGCTGCCTTTAAATGCTTCTTTTTAATCTTTCTCCATGCGCTGCTTTAGTTTGATAATATTACAGAGGGGATATTGTGCATCGAGACTCCTCTTGCAGGATCGACACTCCTCGATTGATTGCGATTAGTTATTTCAGCATATAATAGTTTTTTAGTGAAAGGAACCACTTTCAAAAACTTTTTAACAATATCATAAACATAATTTTCTCCATAATTCATGGGGAGGCCTCCCTATATCTTCAGAATCCTGATCCAAATGGTGGATACCTGCAGTGCACTGTGAGTTAGAGTCTGTTGAACTGGAGGGCTTTGGGGCGTTTTTGACTCCTGCAAAGTACCCGCTCTCACAGAGAGGCATAAGGATTGTTTCTGGAAAGAACTTGGACACTGGGGGCGCTGACAGCAATGGTGCTGGGAAAACCACGCTTGTTATGGCTCCCCTTTGGGCCCTTACAGGTGCTGGTCTTGGACATTGTATTTCTCGTCCAGAAAAAACTTGATGTATTTCCTTGGACATTCTTCCCCCCATATCTTACTAAATTCTAACATTTGATGTCTTGGTGCACAAAAGCGTCACTTTATTTTATGAATTTTGCATACATGACCTCTCAGGCACAATTGATCCACGTCCACACTCAGCCCGTGGACTTCCTTCAGCTGAAGTAGTGTACAGTGCTGCTAAACGTGCTCGTGTTCGAGTTGATGGGACAATCAATGGGAAATCATTTACAGTGGAAAGAACGACTGGCAGGTGAGATCCACACTGGTACCAGTCCTCGACATCTACCTATTTTTGCATGTTTAGAATGCAGTTGGACCTCTACAATGGATACCGCATTCTAAATTAAATCATCTATGTTAGTTTTGCAAACGAAACCACCAGATACTCAGCTATCGGCTTCTTTCTCACCTTCCAACCTAGTCTAAAATTTTAGAATCTCAAAAAGCTAGTTTTGATTAATCTTGGAAAGATGTTTGTTGAATTTCAGCCACTGACAAAGGTAGAATATGCTACCTCTTTCCTTTTGCTTTTGGGAACAATCAGCCTAGCTTAGATGGAAATGACGATGTGAATGGAAAAAGCTAAAGGATATTTGATTAGTGGTGACAATTTTATTAATGATAAAAACTATTGGTCAGCATGTATAAGTTAACTTTTTCTTACTCTCAACTGCTAACTAATAGGGATGTCCGACTGTCTAATGTTGAATTCTTATCGAACCTGTAAGAGGAAGTTGTCTGCTCATTCTGTTTGTTGTACTATTTTTGAATGCTTCATTTTGTTTCCATTAGTTACTTCTGGTATAGCAGTTCCAAGAGTTTTTCTACACCCGTATTCTGTTGAACTTTGTTTTCCGTAATCTTAGTGCCCAGGGTTGGGACTCTATCTCTCATCGTCTTTATCAGCTCACAATTTGACTTGAAGTTATACTACAATAAATGGCATTCTGTACTTCTGATTTGCAGGAGAGCCAGTCTGAAGTTTTTATACGATGGAGAGGATTTGACTTGTCAGGAAATTCGAATGACACAGTTTCGTATTGATGAGCTTATGTAAGCTCCGTTTTCAATTAGTAGTTCCTCGTGAATGTTGTTGGAAAATTTATCTGGTCATGCTGCTGGTTCTAGACAATCTAGTGAAAACAACTGACTTGTTTAAATTTTGTAGTGACACAACTGTGCTTTATCGGACAGTATTTCAAGGACAGCATAGAGGTGGAGGGTTGTTGGAGGCCTCGGACAAAGAGTTCAAGGTATGTTCCTATGCACCTCAAAGTTTGAAAGGACGAAGAGTTCATGGTTTGAAATCGACCAATCTGATTGATCATTTTGTGAAAATGTAAATTAGATGGGGCAAATTTTACAACACCAGAGTTATGTGGCGAACATTGCACGTGTTCGTCAGAAACAAAATATAAAAATTGGACAAAAGAAAGTCCTCTATGACCCACTCAATTATTGCTAAAAATGCATGAGGTCCAATTTGGCTTTTGGTCCTTTTTTAGGGTTAAATATTGAGGTGACGGGCTTTATTTTGCTTTGTTGCAACTCTAGACTCCTCTCTCTCCACTGCAACCACTGCTGGTCAACATGCGAGAGTTGAGTACTAAGTCCTAAATCAGTGGGTTTTTTTCTGGCGTTTAAACGCCAGATTCCAAGTCTTGTCAGAGCATTTTAGCCACTGTGCCTGAGTCCCTCCAAATTTTCACCTTTGCTCTGAGGGCACGCAGGGGCTCTACTGTAGCAATACGTGCCAAAAAAAACCCCATTGGTAATGCTTTTGATACATTGGGCAGGAAGAATTAAGCAAATTCATGGCCGTGGAAGTCTGGATGGTTGCGAAGGAGCAAAGTGCTAAGGAACTTCGCACTAAAAAGACCGAAGTTGAGCAATTGGAGGGTGCCCTTGAATAGCTTGGCAAACAGTACGAACAGTTGCAGAGGAAGGTGTGTGTTTTCTCTCGATTTGGAAGTTTTCATTCATCCAGCCAAAGTTACTGTGAGATTCTAGATCTTAGGCATAAAAGTAAAGAATCTAGCCAACGATTAAGCTGCTATTGATTATTTAATCTATTTTACAACGTCGAGGGCCTTTTCGTGGCAGCGCATGCGGATGGCAATCTCTTTGTGTATGATAAAGTGAGTTCCTCAGCATTTGATTCCTCTTTTGCGGTGATTCTGGAGAGCCGAATTTGAGCCATTACAGCTTACGCGTCCTCAGTTTTGGAGGCAGATGTCGTGGACAATATTGTTAAACATCGTGTTTTTGTGAAAAGTGAACTGTTGAGAGCATCTCGTTAAGACTTATTTCTATTTCTAACCACTCTTTTTTTTTGACTGGGTTTCCCTACCCCGAAAAGTGAGTAGTTATTGGATGTGTGTATGTAGAGCTGAAGTTCAGAAGAAGATTTTTTTGGCTTCTGTTTTTTATTGTTCTTTTAAAGGCTTTGGGTATCTGAATAACCGCTTGGATTCTGAATCGCTTATGAAATGTTAGCTTGCAAGGTGTTGTCCTTGCTTCTTTAAAACAAGCAACCTTTGCAAGTTGTCAAGCTGTGACTGGGCTTGCACCTCCTCCCTTGTCCTTTTCACTTAATTCCTTCTCCAGTTCAGTTTTTGTAGTATGATTTGATCTAAGAATGACTTCGGCATTTGTGTGGCAGACAAAAGATGGTAGTGGAGATGCCCCATTTCCTCCTGTCAAAGATGTGGCTCAGTTTCATGTTGCACATGCCAGGTCTAGTAAGGTACTTGCAGTGGACTCTTTCGTCTTGTTTATTGGCATCATCGGAATAGTAATTTTGAATCCTATCGTTGCTATTGTAGAAACAGATTTTTTAGAATTGAGACCCTTACTCCAATTTATTGGCATGCTGTATCTTCATGATTGTCAGTTAAATTTGGGTGAGGATGTAGCAATGTTTGCTTTATGGCTTACAATTGAAAGGAACCGGTTTTGATTATTCAATCTGCAGAGCAACCCAATTGCTAGATGGCATGTATGCCAAGGCTCTATTAATGGACTTGCTTTTTCTCGTCAGATCAGAATGTCTTAGAGACCACATCAGTAAGGTATTTGGTGAAACCCCCACTACTACCACCACCACCACCATTGAACTCTATGCTTGCCGCGGTAGACCATGGGTTAAATTTCTAACCTTCCATTTTTCACTCTCATTAGCAGGTTGGACCCAGAAATAGCTGTTCTGTCAGGATTGCTCTTGGATGCTACAGATGCAGACCTCTGGTTCATATTTGGCGTCTTGGCACGACATAAACCTCTAAAACAACATGCTTTCATTCAGGCCCTACGGTTGGATGCTTATCATTCCAATATTTGGGCTCACCTAGGGCAGGTTCGCACTTTCGTCTTTATGTAAATTCCATTTTCAAATTTGATCTAGAAGCCCATGAGGTGAACCAGAAGGTTGCTTGGTCTTTCTGTGGACTGATCGATATGGTAATTTTTGTGTATGGAAACAGCTTTACCTGTTGGAGAGGGAACTTGAGCTAGCAAGACGAGCCTTTGACAGATCTCGAAGTGCTGATCCGACGTTGAGCCTTCCTTGGGCAGGAATGGCCTTTCTTCACAGCCTTGGTGACGGGTAATTCTTTGCTTCTAAATTTAGGAAGAGTTTTTAGGCCATAAGTACCAAACTGATACTCCCTCCATCCTGTAATGATTGTCCACTTTGAATATCATGTTTTCTAAGGTTGTTTTGAGTAGGTAAAAAAAACACTTCCTTGTGGCTAATTTTTTCTTAGGTTGCAATGAGCGCATGCAATGTTTTTCATTGATTTTAGTGACATCAAATTTTTGACATGTTGAATTCAAAGAGAATGCCAAGTGACGGACCGCTGGACGTGATAGATGATCACGATAGTGATGATGATATGAGTCTTAAGCAGTCATATAAATAGTTGGGACCTAATCTTCCAGGAGCAAAGTCGAACTTTGGAAGGCCCATCGCTCGTTCAAAAGCACTACAGCTTGCCCTGACAGGGAGAACTTTTGCGGCTGCAACATCTGAAGGCTTACTTATATATTCTATTGATGACAATCTCATCTATGATCCGATTGATATTGCTATTGATGTTACACCTGAGGTAGGCTCTTCTTGATTTCGTTTACTACTTATGCCTGGTGTGCAATTGGTTTTAACAAGCTGGTTGGAGCATGACAATTTTGTGTCATACCTGTTGGTAGCAGTAAGTCGAACAGGTTGAGCATTTAACTTCTGCATGTACTAAAGCTTACGTAATTGATTCCTTGATTAGTGATCTGCTGATTGCCATTATGACAGTTCCAGGTTTTAGAACGAAAACTGCAAGTTTGATCAGTTTTTGCAGGTGCTATAGCCGATGTGCCTTACCAACTGTCTTATTGTTGCAGGCAATATACTGTGCTCTAGAAGAGAAGCTCAGTGCTCGCGCTTTGGTGCTTGCTCTTCGTCTCAATGAACATAAATTGATCAGAAAATGTATAGAGTCTGTGCCTCCAGAAGAGATGACGACAGTTGTTTCTTCGATTCCAGTCAACTATCTGGTGACCCTCTGCACAGCTTTGGGCGAATACATAGTAAATTCCGTGCACTTGGAGTTCTTGCTCCTATGGTGTCAGGTTGGTTATTTTATTTCTCATCCTCCTGTTTTGAAGAATAATTTGCAGGAATCATGAAATTCCAATGTGGAGCCTTATTCTATGCACCTATCTTTATTAGCTTTTTCAAGATTTTCCTCAGGGCCAGTAGTTTTTTGAACTACATAACTGAGATTGAATAACTGGGATTGTGGTTGCAGGAGGTTGTTGTAATACATGGAAAGACTTTAGAAGCACGTCAAGCACAGATGCTTCCCGCAATGAGGGGTCTTCAGAAAAGCCTCATATCAGTGCATGAGGGGTAGATCTGACCTCTGCTCATCCAATTTGTACATGTTACAATACTTGTCTTCTGCTCCCTCGCCGTTACCCTTGGCCCCTGCAACACCTTAGTTTTGAAGAGTATTATCTGAGCAGGTATTCACGGCTTATTATAAAAGTTGGAAATTGCCACCGAGTTTTTTTTTCTTGAGGTCTTTGAGCAGGCCAGATACTTCAATGCAAATTGTCGCATTTCAAGCTGGACAAGTGAAACGATGTACTCGCAGATTGCCCGACGTGCGAGGAGGAAATGGAGTCGTCATCAACTGTCGTCCTTCATAGATGGGCCGCAAGAGGTTCTCAAACACAGATAGGGCAGGCATGACCACAGAAGTTCACCTGAACTGCTAGAATTTTATTTACAGGAGAATGGGTTTAGTCTGGCACTTGGTCTCAAAGTGGCGGACCACTGCTCAATTTGTTGTTACCACAATCATAGTATGCATCTTTCTGCACTGAAAGAGGTAGGCTTCGAAACATGGTGCCCTCCCCCGAAGGTAAACCAGCCCATCGCAGGCAAAAGAAATTCCATCTCACACAGCTAGGAAAGGACCCATTAAAAATCTCAAATAAACCCATGATACAATTTTTTCAGTAAATGAGATTGGGGTTACATTTGCTTGAGATTGGGGCTACAATCCATGTCTTGGATGGTGATGTAGTGATTATTGATTTTAATAGGAACTTTCACCTTTTGAATGTAAATTTATCACAAGAAGTGACTTCTGTAGGCCTTCATGTTGTAGCCATGATACGAAATATTGTGATTGCTTTAGATGAAAAGATGACCATTATAGTTATACTTTTAGGGCCTTTTGCCATGTAAGACCATTGTCCAAAGCTATAGGTTTAGGTGAGAAATTGTAGAGGCTTGTGGACATGGTAAGTGGGGAGAGATCAAGAAAAATTGTAGATGAAGGGATTCCCTTTAAGTTGATCAATCTCCACCAATAGGCTTGTTGATTGATTTTTAAAACCTTGAAATTCTTCTTTTCCATTCATTAAGGTTAGCAAAATAAGTGGTGGGATCTTTTTGTCTTCTAGTGCTTTTTTTGCCTACCAATTTCATATGGCAAGAGCCCCTTAGTTGCTTTCTAGAGATTCTATTTTTGCAATTAGACATGACACTTCAAAAATTCATTCTTAAAAAATGTGTTGCATTTTTTCTAAGGTTTTTGCCTTCTCTTTTCAATTACCATCTTCCAAATAAAGTTGATAGGACTAAGGTAGAGAATTCCAATTCTGTCACTATCTTGGAAGGAATAAAGAAGAGTGGCAAAAATGTCACTATATTCTTCAAAACCACTATACAAACTCTTTAAAACAATCAATGAATGTTGAAGCATCTTTTGTTTTGAGGATTTTCATGTAAGGGGATTTAGAGGCATAAGAACATCCTCATGAGTGAATTCCCTATCCATGTCTCTATCTAGATGAAATGGAGCAAAGATGGGGATAGGAATACGGAATCCGTGTACATTAAACTACATGTTCAATACATGTAGTTTGTAGTCAATGTGTCACTAAAGAAATAGTAAGGAAGGCAATGGTACAATATTAACATAAATCAAGGAAGCATACATCTAATTAGATAAGCACATCATGTAACTTTAGTAAGGATCAATTATATAGAATTTGTTGTATATGAGTTCCTTGTCCAACTTCTTGTTTAAAGAATTGGAACCCCTCTTTTCTAAAAATTTGAAGATACAATCTACTAGTGAAGGGTGACTCTTCTCTATATGGATGAAAATCATCCAAGTACAAATAGAAAAGTTCATTGGTGGGAATGTTGTAAGTAGGTATTATATGCTTCAATTTTGAAAATTTATTGAATAAGAGTGGTTTGTGCTTGCTTTGCTACGCATAAAATATATTACTTTAATTAATTTCTCATGTGATAGAATGTTAATAAAATAAATTATGTATAATCTTTAAATGAAAATATTGACATCTACTTTATTAATTTTTTTTTAATTGTAATTCTAAAAATTCAAAGTAGACATGTTTGAGGTCACATAGGAAAAGAAAAAAATCCGTTATAACAAATAAGCAACAAATGTACCCTAAATGTACAGTGTTTTCTTTGAATATTTATTGCAATAGAAAGTAATTAAAGAAAATCTTTATATCAAAATTTTCACAAAAAAAAATTTGCAAAGATGAAAACATTGCAATAAAAAGACATTAATCAAATAAACAATGTAAGTAGAATCTTCACACTTGAATATGTAGAGCAATAGTTTCAATTTCAAGAAAAATTTCAATTAAACACCAGTACTAATGATTTCTTCCTTCACAACCAATGGTGACCTAAAATTTAAGAATTCAAATTTAAATTTCTCAAATTGCAAAAAGCTGGTTGTGGAATCCAAAATTGCTTCAATCTAACAAAAGTTTCAAATTGTTGGCGCTTACTATGCTTTGCATTTATCATTAGAATTTTACAAGAATTTTTATGTATTAGATAGAATGCAGACCAAAAAATTCAATAAATCTTTGTATAATTTTTTTAATAAATAAGCATATATTGAAATGTACAATATAAATTTATTGAATGATGAATGAAATGTATGCAATGGTGAACACTGTCAAAGATACACATATATTAGAATGCTTTAGAAATTTGACTCAATTTTTACAAACAATAGCACCTCAAATTGAAGAATTGAAAACAAAAACTTGTAAATTTCAAAAACTTTGTAAACAACTTAATTGTTGTAAAATCCAAATCGCTTGAATTAAATAAATTTCTGAAAATCATTTGGTAGTAGCAATAGAAAATTGAAATCATGAAAGCTCAAAGCTCACAAAAGCACAAAATCATAGAAGTGTAAGCCTATAGAAGCAATGGAATTACTACCTATATAATATCACCCTACGGATCCTCTTTAATATCACCTTAATTGCAAGAACTACATTATTTCTATGATAGCATCTTTTGTAAGAAGTGATATTACAGAGGTGATGCAAATTGCTACTCTATTTTTGTAATATCACATTGTGTGAAAATACAATTTTTATGTATGCATAATTAAAAATATTTTTACAAAATATTTAAAATAGTTATTTTAAAGACTTATTGAAATCATTATCATGCACTCTGTTCAAATATATCAAAATTTTACCAATATGTGATAGAATGAATGCGTAGCATAGCAAGTACCAACCCTTCGTATTAACGGTAGCATTTGTGATATTAGAGAGGGAGTTATGATTTTATGATTGTATAAATTAGTCTAAAAAATACAAAATGATTTGAGTTGGATATCTTCATGGGGGCAGAAAAGTCGTAATTATAGGTGTGCATACCTTACCATTTTGGGAGTCCGCCTCAATGAATGGGGAGTATTGGCATTAAATTACAAGTTAGCTGGTTGAAATCATGAATTATCTAATTGATTCAAAATCTTTCAGCAAAAAACCAATCATTTAAGAAGAAAATCAAAGAATATTCTTTATTTTTTAAAGGCCTAGCCGAGAGAATGCTTCAAACAACCAATTGGTCCAAGAAAATGTAGGATTTTAGCCGGTTAAGCTAAAAATCTTACCGGACTGTGGTCCGCCTTCCCTGCTCAAGGAATCCAGTTTCTACAGTTTACCTCCAAGACATCCTCAAGGAATCCTAGATATTGAATGTGTTAGACACGCCCGATTCCCCGAGCCATTCCCAGAGACCGGGCCTTTCTTCTCTTCGCATTTTTGTTTTGATCTTGGTATTGATACCTGGGGATACCCGTTATCTTTTTACCTATTTCGGTTATTCGTGCGTTGGGCTTGATGGTCCAATACGCTTGCGGAATTTTGGATTTCACGTTATTTTTTTGAGATTCCTAGGTTTGTGAGTTTGGTCTTGCCTAGGAAATCGTGATTGTTGGGTCTTTAAAACCCATCAGTGCAGCGTTTTCAT
Source organism: Pseudoscleropodium purum (assembly GCA_963969395.1). Lineage (NCBI taxonomy): Eukaryota > Viridiplantae > Streptophyta > Bryopsida > Hypnales > Brachytheciaceae > Pseudoscleropodium > Pseudoscleropodium purum. Next base: position 14,453,735 of record OZ017797.1, read on the forward strand.
TACGAGCTAAATTTAACCATAAATTAGCCTAGGCCTTTTTGAGCCTGTAGAAATTTGCATTAAATTGAACAAAAAAGACCATCTTGATGAGTTTTAAAAAAAAGAATTAATTGCTATTGAATTGATTTGAACTTGGGATGTTAGAGATCATAAGGTGGGTACACCTATTTGCCCCATTTTTTGGTATTGTGTATAGTAATTGTTATTAGGCTATTCAAATTTTCATTTAGTCTTTTTGACAAGTGAAAGAATGTTTCAATGCACCCCAAAAAGTAGCATTTGGATACAATATGCAAAAATTATCAAGGGTCAAAGTTTGTTTCCAAAAGCGCCTTCTATAGCCTATGTGACTGATTTTGGAAATGTACATAAGCTGTAGATGGCGCTTTTAGGTCAGGTGCACTTTCAAATGTACCCACCTTATAGGAAAAGATTACATAGCATTATCACTTATGGATTGAAATATGATAATTTTTTATTGTGGGGGTTTGAAAATTGTGAAAGTGGCTTGAAGTCTTCAAGCTGATTTTCACACATTAAATTTATAAAACTGAATACTAAAAAGATATGAAGTTATATAGGTGAAGTTGTTTGGCTAACTTCAATTTGTAAAATTGTCCAATAGTCTTCTCACACTATAACCTATCAATATAAAATTCTTCTGGCATCATTTAATTGCCTTTTCATCTTCTCCAACATTCCATTGATTGCTTCAAATAACCATATCTTGGCCAAAACTTCTTGCCCAATTGGTGCACTTCTCCATCATATGGTAGTGTGACATGGCTTTTGTCTTTATATAAATAAAAATATTATTTTTTCCATCGGGACTGGTTGTTTTACATATATATGAATAAAAGATGATTTTGGTTTTGTAGTCTTGTAATCATTTGTCTATTCCTCATTTCTTCATTTGAAAAAAATATCATGTTTTTATTTTAAGAAAATATTAATTTTATAAACAATGTAATTATTATAATTTTGTTTACCAATGATATGCATGTATGGAAAAAGTGGTCATTGAAATAGTTGAAGGTTTGAGTAGTCATTCAAACTTTTGTTAATGATATTTTGATATTTGTAAATATAAATGCCAAATAATGTGATTTATGTCTTATGCTAACTCTCACTAATTGAAGCAAGGATCAAACAATTGCACACTTTTATATACCCTACTATCATATTGGCCACCAATTCTAAACCCATCTAATAGTAGAGCCCCTTACTTATTTTCTAAACCCATTTAGTAGAGCCCCTTACTTATTTTCTACAAATTTTACTATTTGTTTCTAAAAAATTTTAATATTTCATTTTAATATTAGTAAATTACTAAATTTCAAATGTCATTTTATACTACAATAGTGTAAAGCAACCTTATCCTAGTACTTTTGTATCAAGTTAGTTTACTAATAGAAGATGACTCTTCTAATCATGTGGACAAACCCAAAATGTTCACTTTGGACAATGGACCATTTTGCAATTGAATGTGCATGGAATTTTTTTAAATATAAAATTCTAAGCTTTCTTATGAGAATTAAAATTTACAGATTTTGTAATAGAAATTTGAACTATTTATTCATTTTGCCCAAAAAAATATCAAATTTAATAATAAATACAAGATAAATTGAACAATTTAGAACATTCATCTTCGTTATATATTATAGTTTAGAACAAATGGATTCCCATATCATTCAACTAATAGTAGCTCAATACAGTGTAAATATTCATCTAAAGTTCAAATGTCCATAAAATATTTAATCTTTAGAATTTTTTTTAATTGGAGTAGAAGCTTGACTTAATAAATTTCATTTCATTAGTCAAGCTCAAATTAGATAAGGTCTTTTTAATGGCTAAAATTTATATCAATAGAAAAAAAGGTTGGAATTGCCAAATACATTAAAAAGGCATTATTTGTAATATTTATAGATTTAGCAATTTCTTCTTAGTTTGAGAAATCGAAATATCTTCATTTATTAGATGAGATTGGATTCCAAACAAGATTGTGAGTTTCCACATAGTAGGGAACTTTGGGAATTATACCTCAACAAATTTGATGTCGTTGGGCAATAGCCACATCGTGTGTGTGTATGTGTGTATATATATATGTTTTTGTTTTTGTTTTTGTTTTTGTTTTTTGTTTTTTGTTTTTTGTTTTTTTTGTTTTTAAGAAAATCTTTGTAATTTTAGGAACAATATTTTATTTTATTTTATAGTATTTATGACTTCAACAACAATTAGCTTCTCCCTCACAATTTGGGAACAACAAGGGAAATAGGCCTACAACAGACCTCTATTTTTCCAAATCTCCTCAAATGGATGGGGCCTTCTACTATCAAGTGTAAGATATGTATTCAACAAAGTCTTCAAAAAGCATTGAATGAAAGTCATTGATTTTCATACAAAACAAGTTACATTTACTCATTTATCAACCACTCTTTAGCTATTTGAACATTTCAAGATTAAGTGCACCTAATTGTAACATATTTTGAATACCATTGAGATTTTTGCCTTACATATAAGTCAACAATTAAATAAGAAATTTAAATTGGGGCCTTGTTCTAAGGCCTATCCTTCAAGTACATACATGGGGACCAAAAATTGTTAAGAATTTAGTTATGGAATTGTATGCTTCTATGTGTTTTTCCTAATAAATCTAGCAATATATGCTTAAAGATCCTAATCCCCATTGATTGCAAAATCCATTGGAAAAAAATGTAGGATACACATTTTGCAATTTTTTAAATAAAATTGAATTTTAAATATAAATGTGCAAACATTTCATTCATGCCATGGTCAAAGTTCATGTAAAAATTTGAAAGCAATATATTTTGGAAGCAATAACATGGAATTCAAGAGGTAGCCATATTTTATTCAAAAAGGGCAACAAATTGATAAACCATTTGATATTGTAAGTGTAAAACTCTCTAATACATTTTATGAAGTACTATATAGCATTTTATCTATTTCAATGTATTTTTTTCTTCTTCTGGTCTACAATTTCTTTTAATCCACGTATTAGTGGATTCACATCTTTGCCAGCTCTTTGACTTTTGATCAATACTTTTACTTTCTATACTAGAGTTTTAGGTATCTAGTATATTAAATGCCCTTGTATTCCAAAATTCCATGTAGTGAATTTGCACTTGTTATTGAATATCTACTAGTGAAATTGCCTTTGTTTTCAAGGGATGGAAAAAATGCCTTGGTGTTCAAAATTGCCTTTGTATTCAAAATTTCCTTGTAGGGAAAATGCCCTTGTAATAAAACTTTCAAGGAGTGAAATTTCCCTTGTAGTATAAATGTTGGTGTGGTGAAATTGCCCTTGTTGGAAAAATGCTCTTGTTGTTAAATTTTTTGTATAGTAAAATTGTTCTTGTGACAAAAATACCCTTATAGTTAAAGTGGCCTCTAAAGAGAATGCCTTTGTATGAAAAATACTTTAGTAAAGAAAATGCCCACATATTGAAAATCCGTTGGAATAAAATGGCCTTTGATTAACGACATTTTAGGATTGGAATTGCCGTTGGAATAAAATTCAAAACTTTCCGTATAGTCAAATTGCTCTTATGGTGAAAATGCCCTTATAATGAAAATGTTGTTTAATTCAAAATACCCCTGTACTACACAATCAATTTATCATAAAGGCATTTTTCTACGAGGGCATTTCACTACAAGGAGATTTTCACAATGACAACAATTTGACTATAAGGGCAACTTCACTACAAGGGAATTTTGAATACGAGAGCATTTTTACTACAAAGACATTTTCACCATAAGAGCAAGCTTACTACAATCACAACTTCACTCCTCAAATGTCCTATTACAAGGGCAATTTCATTGCAAGGGCTTTCCCAATAAGTGGACATTTTCAACACGGGGCCATTTTTTAAACAAAGGCATTTTCATTTCAAAGGTATTTTCACTACAAGGACATTTTTACCAAGCAAGAAGTTTTATAACACAAGCAATACATCAAGAAGGGCACTTTCTCTACAAAGGCATTTTCACTAGGAGAGCATTTTCACCACCAAAGTAATTTGACTACAAGAGCAATTTCACTCCTAGAATTATATATCGCACAGGCAATTTCACTACAAGGAAATTTTAAATACAAGGGCATTTTCACTACAAAGCCAATTTCAATACCAAGTCATTTTCAAAAAAACGACATTCTCATCACGAGAGCCATTTGACTACAAGAGCAATCTTAGTCCTAGAAAGTTTTATTACAAGGGCAATTTCTCTACAAGGGAATTTTAAATACAAGGGCATTTCTAATACACAGGCATTTTAATACAAGGGCCTTGTTGGAAATGCCCTTGTAGTGAAAATGTTATGATAATGAAGTTGTCTGTTTATCAAAAATGCCCTTGTATTGAAAATACCCACATATTGAAAAAATCTTTTTTAGTGAAATAGCCCTTGTAATAAGTCATTATAGGAGTGAAATTGCACTCCTGGTGAAAATGCCTTTCTAAGGAAAATGCCTTTGTTTCAAAAATGCCCTTGTAATGAGAATGCCCACATATTGAACATACAAGGACATTTTCACCATGAGAGCAGTTTTACTACAAAGGCGATTTAATTGCAAGAAATTTTCATTATGAGTGCATTATCACTACAAGGGCAGTTTTAATATGAGGGCATTTCCAATACAAAGGAAGTTTCACCACGTGAAAGATTTTACTACAAAGGCAATTTCACCCCTACAAATGTTTATTACAAGAGCAATTTTACTGCAAGAGCAATTTTACTACGACAACAACTTTACTCCCATAAATGTTTACTACAAAGGCAATTACACTACAAGTACATTTCAATTTGAGAGCATTTATAATGCAAGGGGATTCTCACTACAAGAGCAAGTTTAGTATGAGGGCCATTTCACTCCTCAAAATTTTAACTACAAGGGCAATTTCACTACAAGAGCATTTTCAATCCATGGGTACTTTCACTGCAAGGGCAATTTTACTACAAGGGCATTTTTACTATAAGGTAATTTTCACCTCAAGAAAAATTCTATTACAAGGATGATATCACTACAAGAAATTTTGATTCCAAGGGCATTATCACTACAAGGACATCTTCAATACAAAGGCATTTTCACCACATGAACAATTTTACTTCGAGGGCAATTTCACTTCTAGAAGTTCTTTTTACAAAGACATTATCACTATAAAGGCATTTCCAATACAAGGGCATTTTTCCACGAGAACAATTTCACTACAAGGGCACTTTCAATACGAGGGAATTTTCAATACAAAATTTGGAAAATTGAATTCATAGGAACTTACATAAAATCCATTTTGTCCCCTAGAGGGATAATGAAACTTTAGAGGTTACAAGAAAATTAAATTTGTAAAAATGTATTTTTTGCCAATTTTATTATTAATGAAAAAAATTATTTTTGGACCATTTTCAAACAAGTTTTACATGGTGAAAGTTTTAGGGTATAGAAATGAGAAAAAATGGACAACATTTTGGTACTAATAAAAGACTTAGTATTCAAGAATATAAAAACGGTTTAGATATTATTCATCACCAACTTCTGTTTTCATGGATGGTTCCTATTATTTTAATCAATTCAAATAGGTTTAAAATAGTTTAAAAGAAACTATAATTTTCATAAATGATCAAAGGCAAATGACTTCAAATTCTTTTGATAAAGATTAAATACTCTTTCTAAGGTTTTGGATGTATACACTATTTTTGAATACTATGCCTTATATTTTCTTGCTTAGAATATATTCTATAGGTGTTGGGTAAGTCGCATATAATTATAATACACCTAAATTTGGCTAAACCTATCTAGTTCATTATGGAGGTTAGTGTAATTATTATATGTCATTGTTCTTATGAACAAAAGGGTTTAGGGTTGAAATGTTTAAAGTCACTAACTATTATTAGCAAGAATAATATACAACACTAAACCTCATTCAATCAATATTCTTTTATAAAACTTAAAGATACAAAAATGACATATAAATCCAACTTATAAACTTTCAACATATCTATCATGATTGTATTGATTCTTGATACCATATATTCTAAGGTCTTAATCAAAATGTTAGACAATACAAATGCAATTTCCAATAGAAGTCCTATTTATGGCCAAAAGCTTCTAAGTTCTAGGATAAATCTTACTCTTTCAACAACCAATAAGTTGTAAGCGTATTTTGTGCTCTAATGTGTCTTCAATAAACATGTACTAGAGTTCTTCCTTGATCATTTTATAGTTACTTTAACCCCCTAAGACCAAGGAATCCAATTTGTGCTTTTGGAAAACTTGAGCAAGTTCTATTGACTTTATAATTTGGATGTCTACATGATTTTTTAAGAATAAATTCCATCGATCATTATCCTAGTGTAAAGCTTTGTTTCATATCATTGTGACAAATGTTGCAAAAGATAGATGCTTCTTTTTCAATTTCAATGTCAAACCAAGTTGTAAAAAAATATAAATTATTTTTGGAAAATTATATAGATTGATACCTACTTAAAAAAAAGTTAAGCCCTTTACTTCCAAACAATGGAGAAAGAGTTTTTACAAGCTTTAACTTGTAGAGAATAAAGGATGAGAAAACTCATAAAGTCATCTTTTTCTTTCAATCTCAAAAAGTTTCTATTAAAGGTCAAAACTCATAATAGGGTTTGTATACCATAATATTTTCAATCACCATTTCAATAAATAATTCTCAAATTCTTTCAAAATTTGTTAGCATATTAGTTTAGTTTAGTTTTTGAAACAAATGAAATAGGATTTCATTTACAAAGGAAAACATTACAACCGGCTAGCTACAAGTGACCTGGTGGGGATAGCATTTTAGTTTCAAAGGTAAATCCCTAAAGGTCAAATCTTTGTTTCCTAACAATATAGCAATTTGGGGCAACTTACTTTGAATGGACTTTTTATTTTTCACCCTAAAATTTTCACACAACATGTGTCCAAGGGGTATCTTTAAGGCCCAACAATTTTCATAACTTTCCACTACATGATTCAATAGTTATTGTAGGATGTGTAATTTTCAATGCTTGGTAGGTAGTCCTAAAATTTCTTAAAAAATCATTTTTTTCAAGAATAAAAATTGAAAATTGATTTTCTTGATTTATATATATGTGGAAAGCTTTGAATCGTTCCACTTTGATTTATGAGATGAAAGTTATGAGTTTGTGGGCAGTTATGGATTCCCTATTCAAAAATAAACTTTGGAGTCCTTTATTTAACTTTTCTTTCTTTTATAAATTGAAAAAAATGAAAAGATATGATGAAGATTTTTTTTTTATAAATAACCATTGTTAGAATTGGAATTTTTCAATTCCATAATTAAATTCGTAACAATTTTTGTGTTCTCAATCACTTTGTACTTTTTTCTACTTACTACTTCTTCCCTATATGTGGTAAAATTCCAAATGATCTAAAAATTTTCAAATCTATATCCAACTTGCCTCGAAAATTGAATCTAAAGAATAACCATCATTTTGAACATTTTTTCATACAAATGTAACCTTGTGAAGTACAACTATCCATCTTTTCACAAGGGTAAAAAAATCATTTTGGGTACTTCAAATGTTAATATCTTGCAATCTACATGGTGGAAATTTGGAAAAAAATTTCACATCTTCTCAAACTAGTTCACTACAAGATCCTATAGTTACATGTGCCTAAAAACAGTATTCATCTAGAATTTGATGCTTGTATCAAAAATGGCCATTTTAGAGTCCTTTTGGTGAAAACATAGTCTCCAACCTCTAGGGGTTAATTAATATAACAACACCTTCTACTTGATAGTTTTTTTTAACCCTAAATATAAACTTTTAGGGGTTGAAATTATTTACACATGTTTTGTATCTGTTGTTTGATACATTGAATTAAAGGAACAAGTTCTAGTATTTCTCTATTTTTGCCTAGGAATGTTGGAAGACAAAACCTAGTCTCCTTTTGGAAGAGCTAGAAAAGCCTATATTTTGAAGATTAGGCACATGGAACTTGCAATTGGTGGAGACATTCATTTTCAAAAATACATACAATGTACTTGAGAAAAAGAACCAAAAGATCCTATACTTTAAATTGTTAAATATAAACCCGGATGAAAATTTTGACTTTACTTTATAGACGAGTATTATAAAGTCGTTTTGGATCTCTACATTTGTTGATCCTTTAGGGGTTTAGATTGCCGTACCATGCACTTGATTGAATTTTGAAATTACAATTTGTTGCTCCAATAGAAGATAGACCAAAGAATGGCATATAAATCCAAATGCTCATACTCATTGCAAGTAATATTGCTATAAAGGCTCTCATGAGTTTGTAAAGATTCTAAAGGGCATTCAATTTCAAAACTTTGTCCAATGTACTCCATTGTAAGCTTATTAAGCTTACTATATTCTTCCAAGGGGTCTAGTATAATAAGTTAGTGGATTTGGAAACAAGTCCAAATATTCATTAATGAATTAGAGCTTTCTCAAATTAAATCCAAAAAGGCTTGTCATCAATGACTAGTCATAAAGATTCACTCATGCAAAATGTCATCAAGTAGATCATCTTCACTAATGAAATACAAATTTTCTAAATGAAAGATTATGTCTTTTTTATATCAAACGGAACAAAAAATTGCATAAAAAACAGCAAAAAGACAAATATCCAAGTCCATAAAGATGAGGATGTGGAAACAATATTGGAACACAAAATAACAAGAACTAATTAAAGCTACTAAGTAAAAGACCTTTCTTAGTTCAAATAATCATTGAATCCTACCTAACTAAGTAGTTCTATGGATGAGTGCCTCAAAAGCAACATCCATGACATCACAACAAGTCACTAAAATTGAAGGAAATTCACTTTGATGGCTACTACATTAGACCTAAACCCTAAAAAAATTCAAAGTAAAATACAATAGGTGAAATTTTTTTAATGATTATAATAAATACTTATTAAAAAACATCCTGAAATTTTACTTTTATTTAAATCCCTAAAGGATTCATCCAATATATAGTGGTCAAACTTTCTATCTTAGTTTAAATTTAGCCATTCAAATTGTGTTCAAATAGAAAGCTCATATTTTCATCACTTAGAACTATGAATTGTACATAACTATGAGAAACTTCATTTTGTTCTAAGAAAAATTATAATTATTATCATTTTTGTTGCAGAAATTGGAAATAAATGAGTATAAATAGCAAAAACAATCCAAACAATTTGAAAATTTTTCAAGAGAGTAAAAGTAGTGAAATGTAGTAGTGTGTAAAGTTTTCAGTTCACTATTTTATTTTTTACATCCAAAACAACCACAACAAAGACCTTTAAGTCAAATTTGACTATTAAAACAATCTATTATTTTTATTTGATAGATTAGTACAATTTTAATGTTTTCTTATAGTAGAATAATTTATTTTCCAGTTAGGGAAATGTTTTGGAACAATTTTGGTAGAAAAATAAAATTAGGGTGATCTTTAAAATCTAAATGTACAAACTAAACTAAATTATAAGATGTATTAGAAAGATCTAAACTTTTTACCATAAACAAAAGATAGAATGAAAACCATGATTTTTTAGTTCAAATTCATAATCAATTTTTTTTTTTTTTAATTTGAATGAAAAAGACTCCATTTTGTGTTTTTAGGATTATAATATATAGGGCTTTTACATGGAATAATTCCTTCCACTTTTGACATTTTTCAAAATTTTGAAATGGAATAGAAGCAAAACTTATCAAACTTCATTTTTTTAGTTTAAATCGAGTTAAAAAAATAGGGTTTTCAAAAGTTATAAACAAGGTTCATTAAAGTACATCTATTTTTTCAATGTATAGACATTTAAGGGTTCACAACTTAAAAATACTTTATTCTACATTAAAAGAAATTCTTATAATACTAGAAGCATTTCACTCAAGCAAAAATTAAAAGCACTTATAACAAAGTCACCACAAAACGTTTAAATACATCTATATTCTCAAAAAAGTTCATATGTAATGTTTTACTCAATCATAATAAGTCCCTACATTACAATTCAAAAGTCCCTTATTCCTATTAAAAGTTAGAGTTCTTAAATCAACTACACAAATATTTCCCAAATCTACTTCATAATCTAACTATTAAGTATCACTTGTCAAAAAATTGGTAAAAAAATGGTAGAAATTGTGGCCTATAGCCTTTGTAATACTAACATTTTTTTAAAACATCTTTGTCATGGCTTAATTGAAACACTCATCTATACATCTATCCAACTACTAAAATATAAGATTTAAGCCAAGATTGCTCAAATTCCACCCATATGGTTGTAGTCTCTTGAGGATGATCCTAGAGTGCAATTTTTGGGGTGAAACAAATGGACAAATTCCATTGTTAGGGTAAAAATATGTAGGGCCAAAGGTACTAGCTTGCAATTTTTTCCTTCATTTATGCTACTTGATTTGTGTCACATAGAACCTCCTAGATCGATCACCGTATCAAATCAATTGACCAATATTGTTGATTGAAGACTTTAGCATTATTTGATATCCAAATAATCTAGATTATATCTTTGCTAACTCCTAAGACAAGGAGTACATAATGATTGTTTCTAGAAGGCCTAAGGCATAGGAATCTAGTATTTGCAAAACTTTGAATTTAAATAAAGACCAACCAAAGTCATATTTTTGAGAATTTTTTCTTGAAGTCTAGTTCTAGTACCAAAAATCCAATTTAGAAAACCATTGATAATGATTTTTTCTTCAAGATCTTGGACAAGGATGTCCATTATAATCTTGACTCTCGATAATGTTAAAGACTCTTGAAACCAAGCCTTGAATACACTACATCTTGAAGAGGAAATCAAATTTCAAAAGTCTTTAAAAAAAATTGTAGAGTACATTTTGAAAAGCCATGAATTGATTGGAATTATGTATGTTAGGCCTTTAAACTTTATATTTTGAGGAAGACCAATTTTTTTACATCTAATATGTAAAAAGGGGATTCAAAGATTTCAATTCACTTTTGTAGTTTTAACACCTTTAGAATCAAATATTATAATCTTTTTTGGGTGATATTGTTGTATTCTCTTATATTGAGTGATTTGTAACATGTTTAGTTTGAAATTTTATTGCTACAATGTCCAAAAATTAATACGACTTACAAAAATGTTGGATTTTTATTCAAATTAGAACAAATTTTTAGAAGCTCAAGAAAAGCCTTGGTCATTCCAAGATAAAAAAAATATTATTATAAGCCTAAGGTGACTATCCTATTAATCTATTGGAGTAAGCAATGTGCTATAGCTTTGCCATCCAATTGCATATCTAGAATGCTTGTAATAGATTGATATTTGTAGAGTTTAGGGTCAATAAGCTTACCACTACCATTTATACTATTTTGTACACATGCATGGCAAGATAACATTCAAGTAGTTGTGACCTATAGAAATCACATCATTACTTTTTACAATTAATACAATGAAGATAGACCTACAACTCTCGGTGAGGACTTTAAAGATATGTGATGCAAAAACAATATTATTTGCTTGGATACCCTCTAGAAGCCCAAGGGGCATCTATCTATATAAGACACTAAATCCTCCATTCAAATTGGTTCTTTAGGGATAAAAGTAAAAAAAATCCCATATATTGTATTGCATCTAGGATTTGTACTAGAACTCTATTAGTGAATTTGAGGTCCTTGATTACAAATAAGAATTTAGAATTTCCAAAAAAATTATTTGTAAATAATATAAAACTCTTGCATTTTTTGTCAAGGTAAATCTTCTCTATTAGACCTACTTTGGATGAAGGATTTAGTCTCTTCCTCTATCCATTAATCTTTATATGTCTAGACATTAAAAAAGTGAATGCATCTTGGTCAATTTTAAATGATTGTAACCTTTTCTTTTCATCATAAGTAAAATAAACTTTAATAGGAAAAAAATAATTCTAACCTTCAATATCCTATACTCAAATTTGGTATTCGATTTAATTAAAGAAGTTTTAGGGTCTTGACAAGTTCTCTTCCTACTTCAACTTGGATTTTTTTGTAAAACCAAAGTTCTTTCTAAGACTTCTTAAGACCCTAAACCAACTCAACTTGAAATTTTGAAAATATCCAAAAACGGATCCATGGTAGAGATGGAAGGATGGTACTTAAGTAGAATTTGTACCCCTACCTTAATTCAATCCACCTACTTTAAGGTTCTCTTTGAAAATGAAATTTTATAATTATATTGTAGCATCTAAACCCTATATAGCAAAGTGAGTAGGATTTTGGCCTAGATTAGAGCTTTATTAGGCATATAGCTTCAGTAATAAAGCATGTGGTGCCATTTACAATAGGATAAATCTAAAGGGGGCATGTTTATTTCTAGCTAAGATCTTTTGGATTTATAAAAAAAATTTTAAAAATTTACAAATACAATAGTCTTTTAAGTGGAGGTCAAATAATTCAACAATAGTGTGTCCAAAATTGAATTTCCATGTCATTTTTTGAATGATTCATGTCACCTTCAATCAACCTTGAACAACAAATGTCCCTTTTTGTAAAATTTCATTGAATCCATGCCAAATCTAACCAAATCTAAACTTCCCTTTAGGAACGGGGTCCTACTTCTAAAGAAGACAATGTCTAAGACTCTAAGGTAGGAGGTTCTAAAAGTATAAACCTCCTTAAATGTTCATTGCATGTACATATCTCTTTTTTGTAGATTTTAGGTAAGGACCATATATAGACAATGTACATTTCAAGGGGTAGACACTATTAGAGCCTTATACCACTTTGGCTTCAAAATTTAATAGCGAATTTCACAAAGCTCCTCCAAAAACAAAGCAACTTGGGTTACATGCCAATTCTACTTGTATTCCAAGGAAAAATTTATGAAAATTATTTGAAGAAGTTTCAACTTCCTATAAAGCAATTTCAACTCTTAAATAGTTAGTTTGTGGACCTCCTACCTTAAATCGAATGAAAAACAACACTTGAGACCCTTCAGTTGGAGCTAGTAAGTAATACGGAGTAAGAGCATCCCCACCAGCTCTCACGGTATCCCTATCTGGATACCTGCTTACTCATCCAAACATGCTGGAGTAGGGAAGTAGAAACCCACTAGTCCTTCCCCAAATGCAGAAACTTTCTCTAAATCAGCCTAAAATTGACCAGCAAGTTCCCAACTGGTTTTCTATCTTACTTCCAAGTGCTGAATGATAATAACGAAGGAGTGTTTTTATCTAAAAGGAGTTATAAACATTATAATCATTCATAAGGAATGGTGAACATTATAATTGTTCACAATTTTAAATAAAATTAGAAATTAAATATATTCATACATTCTAATTATTTACACATCATTATTATTATTAAAAGAATTTACCAATGTTTTATTTCATTAGTTTAAAAAGAATACAAGTTACCATTTAAATTAAAAATGGTTTATTACTTTTACAAGTACTAAATTATTCCCCCATCATTATATTTTTAATTTATTATCATTAGATTTAATGAATACCATTACCTTATTAATTAGACCCTTGATTAATTACCTTAATTAACAATCAATTACCTAAATTACCTTAAAATCTTTAATTATTTCAAATTTCCTATATTTTTTAATCAAGTAATTCAATTACATGAATTAATCAATCAATTACCTTAATTAATAACCAACAATTACCTAATCAGTGAATAATAATAACAGTGCAACAAGTTAACAACAAGAACCGAATTGAGAGCTTACTCAACAATCTTTTGAATTGAATTACAAGACAAAAATTAGTAAGTTTAACTTAAGGGTGAAAGGATTAGGGTGAATGACAGGCACTTTATGCCAAATATTGAATATGGATTACCAAGCACCAGTTTGGTATCCACCATCCTCTTCACGGGATTGGGACCCCCCTTCCTCCAAAACTTACAGATACAACATGTTGGTGGGGGGAGGTTTTTTCCTATCTGGATGAAAACCATCCAAATAAGGATAGGGAACCCAACTGGTGGGGATGCTCTAATGGCCATTTTTGGAGTCTGGGCCCTGAATGTGTATTCCTAGTTTTAGGGTATAGGGTGGCTCCCCTCTAAGGGCATCACAAGCAATTTTGTAGGGTTTCACACACTAACAAAGTCCTGTGACTTAAAATCTACATGGTTAACTTTGTAATATGTTGTGCATTTATATGCAAATTCACAAGAATTGGAAATCTTCTTTTAGAAGTTTGAAAGAGAAAACTCCACCTTTCGAAAAGGCTACATCATAAGAAAGAAAAGAGACCATAACTTTTGTTTTGAAATGCACCTAGAAATGTATGATGCAATACAAATAGTGCTTTTTGCAACTTCTTTATAAAATGACAAGAAATAAGAGTTTTTACAAGTTGAAAAGAAGACGTATGTACACTAATATTTCAAGGTTTAGTATTTGAAAATGGAATGTTTTCCAAGTGTTGTCCAATACACAAGTCTCTACACAAGTCTTTGTCCATGAATTAAAAACAAATTTAATGTATCTTTTTTAAATTGATAAGTTCAAATTCAAAATTCAAATCTCAATGCTAAGATAATATTAAAAATAAAAAAATTGGTTTTAAATATACTAAATGATTTTATTCTATAATAATCTAAAGAGCTTAGTTTCTAGCATTTTTATGTACTTACTTTTGAATGTGCTTCCAATGGTAGAGATTTCAAGTTTCTGTTATAAAATACTCAAGTGTTAAAGCCATTGAAGATGGCTTTAGAATATACAACTTATTTTCAACAATAATCCCATTTGTTTATAAGGGTGATCAATTTGTGTGTACATGTAGAAGGTGCTAGAACATGTTGGAAACAAGGTTTTTAACAAAATCTAGATGATGTTTTTTGTTGAAGCCAACATAGTTTTTTTTTAGTGATATGATATGGTTAGCAACTTCATTATTGTGTGACAAATAATACATTAACACCTAATGAAGTTGCAAAAATCTATTTATGGTTTTGCATTTTTGAAAAATAGATTTTTCTATTTATCAAAAACAATTCAAACTATATTCCTTAATTTTACTAATTCCAAACTTGATGAGAAATTAGCAAAAAATAGTGCAATCTTCATTATTTCTATTCCCTCACTAGATAAAATTATTCCCAGCCACCAATCCCACCATTTCTCAACCAGCATGTGCTAAAACAATTAAGGTCATGAAAATTCAAACTTAGGCACTCCATTTGGCAATAAAAAAATGGTTTTGCTCTAGTCACATTTTCAAATTTTAATTTGATAGTGTTCAACAAAACCATCCATAAAGAAATAAATGGCTTGTTGACCACAACATCTAGGACTTCACTTGTTATAGTAGAAATGTAGAGTGTTTTTGGGTTGTGACATTCAATAGTTGGAATCAATTCAAATTTCCATTTTTATGAGGAACAATGAATGTAGAAAAAAGCTAGGAAGCTTGCTTATTTGATTCTATAAGCTACTCCGACAAAACTTTTGTAAATCTTTGTTTGTTACATGAGTATAGTTAAGATTCATTTGTTAGAACTTTGTGGAGGTTTGTCTTTTGGGTGGATAGTGAGAAATCATGTTTTCAAACAATTAATTTAATTTAGTGAATTTTTTATTACCCCTCTACTCCCTACTAGAACATAATTTAAAAAAATTTCCAACTCAAACCTAAACCCAAACTTACATTCAACCAAAACCTATTGTGAGTGTTCGGAACTCCACCTTTAAGTTCCAATGTATACAATTAGGTTTTATTATTATTGGTTTAATTCTATAGGTGAGTGGTTTGTAGTAAATAAGCTACCTTCCAAGCAATGGAGCTTTTTTACTAAATCCTATTGTGATTTTAAGTTGGTAGATTTGGATGAAGACGGAAAACTATAGTTTCTACTTCTATTCTATAATTGATTTTGACTATGGATATTTGATCTAATTTCTATCTTTAAAGCCTTCAAGTGTATTCTTAAGCTCCTACTTCTTCCTCATTTCTAGATTTTCATAAGGCCTTATTAGTAAAAAATTTTAATTCCTTGTCTTTTTTTCTACCATACTTTTTCAAAGTAAGTTCTTTTGATTTTACGTTTAACCTAACTATTAATCAACTTATTCTTGAGGTTTTCAATTTATTTAAATGAAAGTCAATTCTCTCATTCAAAGTTCATAGTAAAAATCAATGGTAATTTTTTGACCGTTAATTGGCTTGTCTAATGTACCAATTATTTTTTCACTCGTTCCCTTGAAATTATTTTATTGCATTTGCTTTTGACTTTTATTAAATAAAGAAAATTCTATGGTTCTTCAATGCTTAATTTGATCTTGTTAATAAATTTTGATCACCATGAGGAGTTAAAACTTATAAACTAAATTCTATTCTATCCTTTGTAATTCAGATTTTTCATCCAAAATTAATTAAATTTCATCCAAGCATAACTTTTGCAATTTTTGTTAGGCTTGGAAGTATAATATAGTTTTGGAATGCTAGGGAAGTTTTCTATATTGTTCTAAATCCTAAAATTACCTTTTTAATGATATTAAGGTTTGACTCTACTTTATTCCTATGGTCCTAATTGTTAATTGAAATTAAGAATTAAAGGGAAAATTGAAACACTGTTAGTAGTTGGAGATTAAGCACTCATTTTGACATCATCAATTGATTCATGCTCCAATTGTACTATGAAATCCATCCCTTGGTTGTGTGGGTTTATCATTCCCTCCTTATTTTTTATTCTTGCTATTTGTACTTGAGATGGTCAAGTTTTCTCCTCCAAACTTCCTTACTTGTTCCAAGTAGAATTTTTTCCATGATTTTTTCCGTTTTATTTTTATTTTTTTCCTTTTCTTTTGAAAGACTCTAATTTTCTACATCAAATCTTTGAAAATTCTAACCTTTTAAAAGTATTTGCTAACATATTCAAAGTCAAATTTGCTCCAACTAAGCCCTCCTAACCTTTCTCTAATTTAGCTAATCTCTAGAAACTCCATCAAGTCAATAGATTCTCCCTTTCATTTTTTATTGTTTGACTTCTAACAATTCTAAACTATGGCTATCAAAGTCAAAATCAACTTTTAAACTGTGGTCAATGAAATACTTTTAGCTTTAATATTTCAACCAAATTCCTATCCACTACTCCAACATCTATAAGACCAAACCTCAAATGTGTGTATGTAAATTATTTTGCATTTGTGTTTGAGGCTTGAAGAACTTGTGCACAAACTGAGTGTTAACTCCCAGCAACTGGAGATCCATGGGGAGCAGGGTCTTTTTTTTCTGGCACCATGGTGGCCAAACTCTAGTGTTGTGGCACAGTCACAGTGGTTTAAATTTGGAGGGACCATCCTCCATTTTCTTCATCCTCCATTTCCTACATGGTGCATTGCTACAGAACAAAAAAACACTCATGGCGCACCAGATATGGCCTGAAGTGAAGCTAAGAGGTAGGTTGTGGGTGAGGAAGCTTGGTCAACTTAGGTTGACTTCAGATCTGATGTGGAAGGCTAATCTGGCCATGTGATCCAATATGTTAATCTAGTACCCTTCCCAGCTGAATTCTCAATTCAAATTTTTGATCAATATATGCTTGTGTTTCAAGCTAATGGTACTCTGGCTCAACCAATTGATGTTTTGGATGTTCATACACTAAATGAAGAATACAAAAGCAAGAACCCGTCACTAGCAAGCTCCTTCAGTTGTGAAAATTCAAAATTCCTTACTCTATCTATTTTTTCCAAAAAAATCAAATGCCGGGGCCTTAAGCATCATCCCAGTTTAATTGATGTATGGTTTAAGACCAACACCTGAGCATTAAGTTAGTTCCAAATTGAAGTACCGAGGCCGGCGATTCCGGGTATATAGGGGCGGATTCGTGATTCCTGGACGTTTGTCAACTCCACCGAGTGCTTGCTCCAATTCCCAGAATCCACACTATTTGTACACGACAGCCACACTTTTCCAATGTCAAAACAGTCCGAAACATACATTCAAATGGGCACTTTTGAGTTTTCTTTTGATGATGAGTTTTCTTTTGCTGATTTTCAAACCCTAGAGAATCAAGAATCCAAGACATGCAATGAGAAGCATTTTTTTGTTCTTCTAATTTATTAATTAAAATTTTGGACCAAGATATGCAATGTATTCATTGATTATGGTAAAAGATATGATCTTATTTGGTGTTAACAGTGGTGCTGATAAGAGTCTCAAACT
The DNA here is from genome assembly GCA_963969395.1 of Pseudoscleropodium purum. Classification (NCBI taxonomy): domain Eukaryota; kingdom Viridiplantae; phylum Streptophyta; class Bryopsida; order Hypnales; family Brachytheciaceae; genus Pseudoscleropodium; species Pseudoscleropodium purum. The sequence continues at coordinate 14,471,872 of OZ017797.1, forward strand.
GGACATTTTCAAACTGCAAATCCTCCTGCATTTTCAAGAAGAAATAATATGAGTTCACCTAACATATTCCTGTGCCAGTAGAGCTCTTCCTGCAAAGGCGAATGCCATTGAAAGGTTGAAAGAATCCACCGACCGCAACCAGAGCTCAACTCGGTACTTGGAACCCTCCAAAATATTCTGCAACGCCTCGAGCAAATTCTACAAAAATTAACTCAAAATGCAGAACGTCCAGAGTCCAGAGTCCACGAGTCTAGAGTCCTCCCCATTAGTCCAGAGTCCACGAATTCCGAAATTTTCAACATTTTGAGAGATAATAAAATCTGAAACTGTAATTAGAAAAGGTTAGGAACCCTAACCATGCCCCAGAAACCAGGGTTAGCAGCACCGCTGCCGCCCTTGGGGCACTGGTTGTGGTTGTCCTCCTTGTTACAGAAAACTTCCACTTTCAGAGCCACTGGGTTGCCTGGGTTGCGGTCCACAGGCGAGCAGCGTTCGGTGCCCTGCTTCGTCAGTCATTACTGCGTCCTGCGTTTTCCTGCCGCACCCTACTGTTGGCATCAGGGTGGTGAGAGTTCAGGGTGGTCAGAGTCTCATCGACTGAAGGAAGTCTCCAACAGGCGATGGAGGAGGAGTTTCTTCGGGATTGCAGCTTCTTCAGGACTGGAGCTCAGGAACAAGGTGGAAAGACTTGGAGCCGAGGTTTGGACTTAGGGTTTAGGCAGAGGTTGCGATGCGCAAGTATGGAAATTTCATAGACTGAGCAAGAAAAACGAGTTGTTTCACGAACTAGCGTTTACAATTTAGGGGTTAGGAAATAGATTCAACCTGAAGTTGGAAACTCGTGATACATTTGGGCCGTGGCAATTAGCATATCTTTGAGTTGTAGGTTGCTGATGACTGCGTGATTCCCTGTCTTCAAACCTTGGAAGAAAATCACATTCATTCATGACTTTCTTGGCTTAGTACTTATTCCCGACAAAGCTAGAAAGAACTGCTCAAAGTGTGTAGTGTAGATGTGGGGTGAGCTGCAACAAAGGTTAGTGGCAGTAGTGGAATGGTTTTGTAGAGCCGGTTTTGTTTTGTAGTTCACATTTGTTTGTTGAAAGTGACTTTGCTATCAACATGCCAACTGTTGTCCGAGAAACGGTGTGTGTTTTAGATGTGTTCTGAGCTGTAGTCTGGATTTAGTTGCAGCAGTTTAGATTTGGGTCTGGTAGTGGAGCTATCCATGCCTTGCCAATAGGCTGTGAATCTGCATGCATGGTTTGGACGGATGATAATTTGGGCTGGTGACAAAATTTTGGGTACAACTACATTATATTGATCAGGTCTAGCTGAGAGTTGATCCTTGAGGCCAACTGAATGACGAATTTTTGGTTTGCGGAAGCAAGTACACCAACTCAAACAGGTATGATTTATCTATGTCCACAATATTTTAAGCGTTGAAAATAGAAGAAAAGAGTTTGATTTTTTTGAAGAGAATTGTCCGATTACCAATTATAAGAAGGAGGATCAAGACTCTTGAGACTTCTTGAGAACCTCTCTGTTCCTAAAGTTGAATAGAAAGTAATTCCTAAAAGCTTGATTTACTTCTGAATTTGAAGTCATGACTTAATTAATTATCAATATGAACTAAACACCTATATTTCAACTTCACTCAAGTTTAAGACTGGGAATTTAAGCTCAAGAACAATGTTATGTTCTAAATGCTTCTTGTGTGCATTTTGGTGTTTGCATCAGGTAGTGCAACATATAGATACCGAGACAAGAACCTATATTTAACTAATTATGGACAATTGCACAAATTATGGACAAATTCATAGTCCATAGCCACATTAAAAAAGGTAGAGAACATGCTTCAAATGATTAAAAAGTGTCGGCAGCCCACCCACACCTTGTTCAGAAGAACCGAGGGTACAAAAAAAAAGTGGATTGTTGTATTTTGGACCGGTTTTTATGCAATAGCAGAACCGGTGCCTATGACCGTGCACCCATCCCGTGCCCATTGACATATAGGCTGGCAGCCGATAAGACAGCACAGTAAAGTGCGCAAAACCAAAAAGTAGGACAACGAACATGAAAGATAGAGAAATGAGCAAATCGCCTGTGCACTGAAGATAAAACAGTTGTAACATGGTCCCCATAGGAGATTCAAATAAATGTGATTTGTCAGCAGCCAACGGATACATATGAAAAATGTCAAAACTGACTAGTCATAAGACTTATAGTCACAACCTATAAGATATGAAGGCACACCCTAAAAGATATGAAGGCACATCCACAAATGAGTAAATATTGTGGATATGCATGTAATCATCCTGAAGTGAAAACATCCTGTTCAAGAACCATGCGATTGACATGCAGCGAAGCCCTTAGTATTGGCTGGCAGCCGACACCTGCAGCGAGGACTCGGATCCGTCTAGCAATGTGATGGTGACACAACTCCAGAGCTAAACTATTGTATCGGTTGGCAGCCGATAGGTCCGAGGCGATATGTCAGTAATCCTCTCCGCCCTCGTCTGCATCTCTGTCTAAAGCTGCCCCCATGGCCTCCAGATTCGCAATAGCAGCAGCAATGGATGCCTCCGGGATGACATGAGATGTAGGAGGTCCTTTCTTTGCATGCGAGGGCATTCTGTGCGAGTACAAGACAATGTTAACATGGACCATCTGCGGAAGACAGAGTTCCTTGTGCCATCTTCGGGTCCAGCACTCCCTCGCAATGAGCGCTTTTGACTCCCTCTTGGCTTTCATCAGAGTCCACCACTCAATTTTAAAATTACCATACGTGGGCCCCGGAGACATGTCCACACATTGGAGTACCCATCCCAACTAGATAGGCAGATGATTGTTGTGACATGGTCGACAAAGAACAAAGTCTCTGAGCAGAACATCCCTGAATGGATTGAATCTCAAGCGCGGCCTGTCCTTCGCAGGTCCGCAGTATGGAGTGGGATCCCCTTCGTCCTCCGGAGTGGTGTCTATTGAATAATTCTCCTCTGCCCCCTTGTCTACAAAAGTCGACGTGTGATCTCTTGTCCAGTCAGAGAGCGGCCATAATCCTTCTTGAAGCAATGCAGGAGTTTGAGGCAGTGCCAAATTGATCTCTGATTGAATTCTTTCCCAGTAAGCCACACAGCCTACCATTTCCTATGCGTACCGTCTATCTCTGGCCATTCCCGATTTCCAGAACTCAATGAACTTTGCTATTCCGATTTTGATGAATGTCTGTTTCTCATTGCACTCTGTAGCCCTTGCGACTTCCTTTTCTGCATTTCGCCTTCTGGTATTAATGTCCACATTCCCCCCCTTGAAGTATGATTTGAAGTCCGCCACTTCTTGCACGAACTCCGGAATGAAGGCTACAGTCTTCTGTGAATCCATGAACGCCTTCATGAGATCCGCAAGTACGTATGTGTTCTTCCTTTTGATCAGTTTAGAGAGATAACTGAAGTGCGCATCAATGTCCTCGTGCGTATGCCCGACAATAAGGAACCCCACTGAAACTTCCTTGAATATGCGCCTGGTAGTGAGCAGTGAGCAGAAAGCCATGAGGAATCGATTTTTGTTGTCCTTTGCTGAATTGTCGAGTTGCAAGAACAGTTTCCTTGGAAGTGGGACCTGAGGTCGTCCTGGTCTCGTTGCGTCGATCACCATGTCCGAGGCCTGTGGGATTGACGAGTTGCATCTCGATTTCCCATGAAGCAGAGCCTCGAAGAAGGTGTTTAGCGGTGGAGTCGAGAAGAGGATCTTGGACTCCCGAACAGGTGGTAGTTCTAGGGCCCTGAGGACCCTGCAGATGGACGAAATTGTGAAATTTGAATCCCCAGGCCAAAGTGATGTGGAGTAATGTGCATACGCGCCATCTCCATGTCCATGTGTGAGCATTCCAGTACACGAGATTGGTATTTGCCCTAGCCCTGCGGTGGCCTTGGTGATGCGCTGCATCCTCGGAATGGCAGTCTTTGTGGTGTCCATTTTGTCATGAATAATGTAGAGGAACTCTGATGGATTTTGCACCGACTGCGCGGTCCATCCACTGTATACATTTCTACAAGCGCGCTGGTAATTGAGATGTCTCTCTCTGTCGTCGACCAGGGCCTACCACTCATCACAACCTCTTGGATACTTTGCAATGAACTCTACTAGGAAGTCACATTCTGTGCATTTTGAGAAATTGCTCCCTACGGCCTTGACTTCTACGTTTTTGAAATGAGCATTCCGAAGGCGGCTGATAGCAGACTCCGAGACCGGCTTCATATTGCATATTCCATTGACCTGAAGAACATGACTTCATGGATGAGTTTCCATGGAAGACTATAGAGTTGTATTGGCTGGCAGCCGACAAAAATGCAAATGACGGCCTATAGAAAGGAAAGATCAATGGCTTCTACATTCAAAGTCCAGACATGATTGTATCGGCTGGCAGCCGATAAAAGGACTTTTCTACTGTAGACGAAGAGGCAGATGATGGACTTACATAATTGACTTGTTCGCGCATGTGATCCCAATTCATTGCAGAGGGGAGGACCTTGAGATTGTCGACGCGTTTATTTCCAACCATTCTGAACTCGTTTGGCATTTTGTCGGCATTGTCGTTGATGATCGTTTTGAGGGTTGCTTGAGCTTGGATTGTTTGTGGCCGTGGCCGTCGGGCCCCCGCATTTCCATGCGAGCCGTTAACGGATCCTCCCACGGCCGCAGCCTTGTATACATGATAAGCCGACCTCGATACCCCGTAAAATGATATACCATGCGTTCTCGCAGACGTCTGTATTTGCAAGAGTAATGAATTTTTTTCCTGGAATAACCCCTACATGAAGCTGACTCTGCACCGCATACGCTAAATCCCTCCTACTCTTGAATGTGCAAGCGAAGAACTTTCGTCGTATAGACCTTGTGTCCTCCCAGGGAAACGTCTGGCAGCATCTGAGCTTACAGCACTTCTGTGAGCTGACCTTATGTACCTCCGTCTCCGAGGTCTTCATTTGCAGCCTGGATTGGCTTTCGTGATCCTTGGGAATCACCCTTCTGCGCACAAAGCGGTATGGATTCCTCGATACCCCCTGCATTCCGTTATCGTCCGACTCATTCAATAGAGCAGCCTCTGAGCAGAGCGTGACAATTTCAGATAGTAGCCTTCCACCCTCCAACCTTGTGTGTGTGAGCCTCCAGCGCATGGTTGTCATTTGCAGTTCGTCATTGTCCGATACGAACATGACCCCGACATCCGTGTCGCCCAGGACGCCATCATCGCAGGCCTCATCTGGTAGGCAGACTTGGATCATGGCTCTTCCGAGAACCGAGAAGTTGTCATTGAGAAGTTCACAGTATTGATTTCTCCAGAGCGGTCTATCTGGGATTGGAAGCCCAGCTTGCATTCCATCCGGATGGCCATTATCTCCACTTTGAGTATCAACTCTAAACACGTCTGAATGCTCCATGCTGTCAGCAACACTTGTGTCGGACACGACAATGCCAGAGGTACTGTAACCATGAACATCGCGGTGATCCTCTACAGACCCGCGGCTGTCATCGTCGGACGAATAGAGCCTATCATCTCGCTCGTCTTCATCTGATGCAGTAGGAAGTACTCGCTGTGTTCCCGGATCACATAATTCTACCTATACATCGTTTGAACTCCCACCACTCTTGTAGTTACCATCGACTTGAGCCTACATGAAATGGGTTGCAGGTTCTCCTGTCGGCTGGCAACCGACAACCTTGGTTATTGGGACGGAGGTCTCGATTGGTCTGACCTTATAACCACTCCAGAGTATTTTGAATCCAACACAGCGTTTGAGTGTCATGAATTCAAGAATCTCGCAATAAGCACTCTGATCCTGGAAATCATCGACGACGTGCGGTAGTTTCACAACGAGGAAGAAGCTGTGTGGAACGCGAAAGCCTTCCCAGTAACCCTTCGGAGAGCATTGTACAATTGTACCTACACCATCATACAACAGATCCGTGCCCACAGTCTGCAGTAGTGAGACATCCATATTGACAGTGAGTGATAGGAATTGTTGTATGGTTTTTTCATTTGTGACCACTTGTATCGGCTGTCGGCTGACACCAGCAGAAGAAGACCCTTCAGACTCTGCATGGGGATAGATGTTCTCTGCCTCCCACACGAATGACCTTCCCAGGCAGTGTCGTAGGAACAACATGTCTCCCTCAGGAAACGGAAGAGGCATATCGAGGTTATTTGGAACATCTAGGACATGAACGCGTACGAGGTAGGGATCGCGGCTCACCACCCTTTCTACGACCGCCCTTCCGAAGTAGTATAATCCTTCCAGTGTAAGAGCCACAACAACTCCCTTCTGCATTTTCAGTCTTCCCGAGCCTCCATTTTTCGTGAATGCCTCAATAGGACTCGCACCCGATGTCCAGTCATTAGATCCACTCATGATTTGAAATCGGAGTCAAAACCCACAATGTCGGAATCTTTGTCAGACCCGTGATGACCTTATCGGCTGGCAACCGATACGTCTGTGTACCTGGTGCTTCACGACCTTCTTGGTACAGAAATTGGTATCGGCTGGCAGCCGATACCACTGTCCGTACGGTCAAGCACAGAGGCAGGACCATACAACTAGAACTTTGAGGATCATGCACGAAGCTAGATTTTGCGCTTCCTATGATCTAGGCACTGTCCACAGATGCTCTGACCAGTAAAAATAATGAAATGGAAACACATGTGCAACCGAATAGGAAATCCTGAACCTCTGTCAGGCAACTAATTTTCGAGAATGCTCCTAACTACTACTGCAATTAGAATCCTACTGCAATTCAAATGTAGCTTGGAGCAATTCAAATCCTACTGCAAATCCTACGTAAGCCTAAACGCCAAATAACAACTGTCGAAGAGCGCTTCCTGAACCCGAAGACTACTCAATGCTGCACTGAACTGAGGTCTATTGAATTCCCTGTCACGTTGCATCCCTCATAAACATTCCACAACAAGCCACTGCAATTCCCTGACGCTTCTTGGACGCTCTGAGTGCGTGTGTGGGGCAAATGAAAATGGAAGTCCTCCAAGATCTGATCCTAGGTGAGTAAGCCTGAAATTGAATTTGGCGCCTGAAATTTGAATCTGGAAGAGGATGAAGTTGTGGTGATTGCAAGAGAGACAAGTCCGTGCATCGGGAGATCGTGTTGGGAAACGTACGCATCTTTGCAATGAGTGTTCGTAACTTCCATGTACTTTGCTGGATGTGGAGTACATGCTAACGGATGAAAACCTGCGATGGATGAAATTTATGGAAGAACGAACTCGGTTTGTCATGATTGCGCCTACCGGTTGGCAGCCGAGGGTTTAGGGGGTATACACCCTTGGCCACTTTCATTTTCTCTCATTTGCCATTTGCGTCTCCTGCTCTCTCACTCTCACTCACTCTCACTCACTCTCAACCTCACTCACTCTCACTCTGCCATTCTCCCTCCTTCAGTCCGGCTTGCAGCTGACATCCCCTCGCAAAGCAAAGCAGCAGCCAATACGCATTTCTGGCCAGCCGATAGTGAAGGAGAGTGAGGCAAGCGTGCTTTTTCAGCAGCCGACAAGTCATCTTTAGCAGCCGATAAGCGACAAAGTCCATTGGTGATGGCGTCCTCCGATTTGGCGACTGAGAGGTACTTTTCACTACATGTATTGGCTGCCAGCTGATACACTGTCATTTGCTATATCATATAGGATAGCCATTGAGATTCTGAGGCACCTATTACTTGCTATATCGGCTGGCAGCCGACATACATTGCAGCACTCACTAGGAGCCTAAGCTTAAGCTATGTCGGCTGGCAGCCGATATGATCTCGGGACGGTTGACTTAGGAATTTCTAGAAATGTCTTCCGATGGTAGGGTTTAGGGACTGAGAGGTTGTATCGGCTGGCAGCCGATACAATGGATGCACAAAGTGAAGGTGCATAGTGTGAGTGTACTGAGAATTCAATTGTATTGTTCTATAGGAAACCGACTCTCTTGGCTCGCCTTCTGGGTGAGCAAATCCCAAACTCTCGGATATTGGGAGACGGGTATCCACCGAGGGCAACATGGCGAGCGATCGAGGCCATCCAAGAATGGGGTCTGTGTTGGAGGCAGTTACCCGACACGACAATGGAGATCATATGTTCCTTCAAGTTGAAAGGGAACATGACCCCTGGCAAAGGAAGTGTATTGTCCATCATGGCTGTTGGCGATTCTGTGCACGTCATGATATGCTTGATGCCACTAGGAAGCACGGATGGAGTTGCCGATTATTTCGCGGTGGAGTTGCCGGTGAACAAGTGCACGAAGGAGGTCTGTGGACAGAAGTCAATGTCGATGGGCATGACGTTCGCGGGAAATACGCCGTCCAGTGCAGAGGACCTCATCCAAGGCTGGGAGTGCTTGAAGATAGAGCGCGATGAACACAATGCGTTCATCGCTCGTGAGTTGGAAAAGGGGAAGAAAAAGGTATCCTCGGCGAGGAAGCAAGTGGCGGTGCCAGTCATTGAAGACGCTGCAACTGATCGGCAGGAGACCGGGTCGCCCAGCAAACCGAAGAGAAAAGTGAAGGCCAGGGACGACCCCAACAAGCCGTTGAAGCTGACACTCGACGAGGCACTCCGGCGTGGAAATCATCTCACAACCAAGACGAAGGAGAACGAGGTGAACGCTATTTACCAGGCACTGGAAACGGGGCTCCTGCACGCGTTTCCTTACAAAAAGCAACGTCTTCTGGGGGTCATTCACTCGGACAAATTCCACATTGCACCGGACGAGTTGAAGTACCGGAAGATTGCAAAGGACCGACTTGGCTAGGTAATTCGACGATCACTTCCATCCTTTACTGGTTTTTATCTTCCCATCTAATGTATCGGCTGGCAGCCGACATCTGTAGCTGGTCTTTAATATTTTGGCCTTCTCTCAATTCAGGTGAAGACCATATACAAGGGATACGGGTCCATCAGGAAGAAGCCGGAAATCCATGGGATTCCTCTAAAGCGGGCTCCACTACCAACGGACAAAGGGCTAGACGCCGTGATGGACGAGTGTCCCGGGAAGGAACAAACTGTTGTTGTCGACGGCATCTCAATGCCGTGGTGGAAGGCGCCAAATGTCCACTAGTATATCATTGGTGGGCAACACACAGTGACGGCTTGTCGAAAATTGGCCGAGCAATATCCGGACAGCTCTGAAGCCAAAACCGACCTCCTGGAGTTCGAGGTCATTCCGGTATTCAGTAGAAACTCGGACACACTCGTCAGAGTCTCCAATGCCCTCAATCTCAACATCGCGGAGAAAGTGGCAAAGGAGACCTTCAGATCCTACGTAGAGATGGGAAGAGCGGCGTGGGTGAAGGCGGGGTGCCCAGAGCCGCATCGTAGAGGTGGAAAGCCGTCAGCAGCATTTGAGGTAATTCCCACGCACCTTTATTTTTTTCTCCCTTTTGATTAATATATTATGTATCGGCTGGCAACCGATACCATTCTCACATGCTCTAAACATTGCGATGGAACTCCTCCAGGATGCGAAGCTGAAGGTGATGGCGCACTTCGTGGATGAGAAGGTGTCCTCCAAGTTGCCCCTCATCTTCATCAAGGAGACCACCTGGGTGCTATGGACGGAGGTCTTCGATGCGTGGGAGAACGGGGAGCTTATTGGAGATGATGGGACTGTGCCGAATCTCCTCGTCAATCGGAAGCCGCTCACTCACATCACCAAAACGAATCTCACACTAACGCTGGGGCTTCGGGATTCGGATCTGTGCGAGCTAGGGCGGGAGATCATTGCACTTGGCGTGAGCATCAAGAACACCGCAAAGGCCAAGTCCTCGGGGAAGATCACTCTCTTCGACTGGTGCAAGGACAAAAAGCTAGACAAGATCGTCATGAACGAGATCATGCGGACCAGGAAGAAGCATCCCCTTCCCTACAAGGACCAGGGCTGGACCCCATATACTGACGAGGATTGGATGGAGCTTGCTGAAAAGGAGGGGTACTCAGCGGCCGTAGTCCGAAACGTCTGGAAGGACATGATGAAGTTCACGGACGCCAACAACTGGTTGAAGGGGCGAGTGAACCCTATGAATCCAACAATGGATAAGTCGACGGATGGCAAGGCGCCGGGAGTCTTCTTCACGACGTTGGCGAACTACGCCAAAGTCGAAATGCCTCCGACGCTTGGGAAGTCTGCCGAACTGAAATACGAATGCTATGTCGGAGAGAGTATTCCTGAGGTGGTCGACTTCGTCCGTTAATCAAAGGGGAATATGGTGCTAGAACCCGAGGACAAAAAATTCATTGTCCTCTTTGGGTATACAGATATGGGGGAACTGGTTCCAGTGAACAAGAACAATCTGCTCGATCTAGCACTGGCCGCTGAAATCCCTGAGGTGGACGGTCCGAATATCGAAGAGACCGAAGCGTACATCCCCCTGCCAATGCTCCTCATCGGGAACTCGGGTTTCCGAGATTCTGTCGCGACGTCCTCGTCCTCGTCCTCGTCCTCCTGGTACTACCTTTCGGTGTACTATTAGCCATCTCCCCGTGGAGGCTTTCAGAAGGCGGAGATTGAATCCATGCCTTTGGTCACTCTGTCCTTGACCTTCCCGAAGCCCGAGGACAGGTCCAGTATTTTCCCGATCTTCAAGCGCTTCACTGGGATCAACAAGGCGCCCGATTGGTTCAATGTCGACGTTGAGGGCGAGGTCGACTGGAATGGCGGGATGTGCGGGGTTGGTCATGGACTTCTAGAGAAACTGATGATGCCGACCCTAAAATCCAAGGATGCCACCGTCATCAACATCTGGGGGGGTGGGAACATCACGGAGATCGTTCTGGTAAGTTTTCTTATCCCTTCCTCACATTTGCATTGTTCAGAGGAAGTGAAATCCTGTCGACTGGTAGCCGATACAACATGTTACTCACTTGTACTCCATAGGTTCGCAGAGGAATGGGCGGGCCGTCATGGAGTTCGTTCGGGAGGAGGACGGATTGCAGAAGGCCACGGAACGTGTGAGGGGAATGAACCTCGTCTCCTCGGCTTCCTTGGGACCTTCTTTGGGGACGCCTGCACTGACAGATCGGGGGGGTGCAAGCGGATCGGGGCAAGTGTCGCCTGCGGCATCACATCAGCAACCGCGGCCGATCTCGACCCTCAATCTGACGGAGACTCCGGGTGGCGCTGCTCAATCTCAATGGCCGTAGGGTCAGTCTCAGGAGCGACCAGCACTTCAGACGTTTCAGATTGACTCAGACAGTGATGGCCCCCTGGAAGAGACACTCATTTGAAGGCAGCGGCAATGATGTCCTTCATCTCCGCGGCGTTCTCTCAATCTCCCCCCGGCTCCAAATTCGAAGCCGCACGGGATGCTCCGACCAGAAAATTCATCGGTCGCAATAGTCGTGGACTTGCACGTTCAGCCACCGTCAGAGGAGATTCGCAGGATTCTACAAGCTCCAGTGGTCAGTCCTGCGATAGAGCCTCAAGTGGGAGTCACTGCTATTGGCCGCCCGGCTACTGTAGCTGACATTAGTATCGGCTGCCAGCCGACACCCATGGTGGTTTCCCTGCCTGAACCACGACGGGAAAGAAGCAAGGGAGCCACGCTCGAAAAGGAGTCGGAGTCGGCGGACTCGCGGAGGTCAACTCGGGTTCAGCAAAAGCGGAAACGACTGAGTGATGAGGAAGACGGTGGCGCAACGGCGCGAGAACAAGACTTCCCAAATGAAGCGATGTCTCCTGCTCGATCTTAGAGGCGGGCTCAGACTGGAGGTTCGTAGGCGATAGACATGCTCCGCGATGTTTGTGGAGTATCTAAAATAGCTCATGTATACGTAGCACTGCTTGGCTCAGACTTGTGCGTAGACTTGGCAGTAGGAGCCTTCATCTCGGCAGACTAGAGTACTTATGGACTGTGTCGGCTGCCAGCCGATACAGTGCACAAATGTTTTGTCATGTACCTAAGTTCATTGCATCTCATGCTCTATGTATTTCGTTTTGCAATGCAGATGATGACTCCAAAACTTCTGAGAAATTCCCCGCCACCGCGTCTGAAGGTGGGCAGGAATGTGACAAACCAGCTTTAGAAGAAAGGGCAGGGAACACGTCTAGTGCTGGCCCGTCTCAGGTAGCGACTCCGAAGTTGTTTCTTTTCCTTGAGGTTTAGGGAACTCTGCTCTTCTATGAGCCCCTCATTTTAAAAGGGAAAAGTATGCATCAGAGGTCGCAAGTAAGAGCTCGACCAGGTCTTCAGGAGTTCATCAGGTTCTGTAAGGGTCAGGACATTCAGATCGTTTATTGGTCGCATTTACCCAAGCAGACTCTTGAGCAGCGTCTTCATAACCTGAAATGGAAGGCGCCGGATATCGGAGACGATTACCTGGCTTTTGGACAGGAGTACTGTGACGAGAGTGCTTATCGAGACCCTCAGAATCCCACACGACCAATTTTTCTGAAGCATCTCGTAAGCATTCTCAGGTCATCCTCCTTGTACGATAATGGGGCCATGATCAACAACTCATTGATCGTGGATCACAAGCCCTGTCGGAACGTTTTGAATCTGCCATATAGTGCGATTCATCCACCCCCGGTTACTATGTATTCGGAGAGTTCGTTGAAGGGTGGAAAACTGCCTTATCTCCAGGCGACGCTCATCCTGTTCATTGAACGGTTTTTGTCTTCGGGACTCACGGTCCCAGAGTTCTGTCAAAAGAACTCTTCAGTTGGGATTGCACGCTGTATGCCCGGCTCTCCTCTTCATAATCAGTTCGTGAATGTGACACCGTCATATCAAAAGGGATTCGAGGTGCCATATTCACTGGAGGAGCTGCAGGCCATGGGAATTCCTAGCCCACGGGACCTAATGGAGGAGGCGTAGTGTATCGGCTGCCAGCCGACACATATTTTTGTAGATTGTATATATTCTCTGTAGATAAAGGAGGACGTCTAGAGACTACATCTTTTGTGTACATTATTTTCTTTTGTATTGATTAAACAATTTTTTTGTAATGAAGGCATTTCAGTCTGATTTTTCCTAAAGCTTGCTCATGGGACACTCACTCTCAAAGCATTCAAATGTTTCCTTTGAGAGTTTTAGCATTAGGTCTTGGTCATTCTAATCAAGTGATCGCAATAATGTAGGTGCAGGCATTCACTCATCTGTGCACAATCTATCTGGCACCTTTTGTTTGTTTCTCAATATGAATTATTGGCTGCTGTCGTGTGTCAGGCCGCAGTATCGGCTGCCAGCCGATATCAACTGGCTTGTCTTCTTTCAGTGGATGTTGATGTTGTATAATCTTGTAGCTACTAACTCATGTTCTGTTTAGGAGTCCAACGTAGGCCATCCACAGTTGTTCAAGAAATGTGTGGTTCTATGCGTCACGGGACTACTTTGTTATCTCGATTCGAATATCAAGGTGGACAAGTCGGACCCGCACAGAAATGTCATTAAAAGGCCAGGGCTAGTTGCAATGTTCATGACACTGTTTGAAAAGTTCCACGTAGGAATTTGGTTCAGGATGCCAATAGTTGATCTTAGGCCTCTGTTTGCGCACTTGCTTCCAAAACATGTCAGAGACAACCTAGCATTCGTTTATGGCAGAGAGTACTGTGTAGATAGCCAGAATTTCCCGTGGTGCTACAAAATGCTCTCAATACTTCACACTAAGAGACCATCCAAGATGACATGCTTCACGGACCAAGTGCTCATGGTCGATGTGTGCCTGCTTTCGCTCAGGAGGACGCCGGATCCGGCGTACTATATTCCGCTACCATTTACGGGGGATCTCAATTTCCCGAATATTAGTAGAGTTATTCCGAACATTTCAACAGATATTATTCCATTCATTTATCCCATGCACGAGCATGAGTCAGTCTCGGAATACATGAAAGGCGCAATCAGACCGGGACAATTACACTATGAGGTTGCACAGTCAATCAAGTACGGGAAGCCAAACTGGAATGGGATATTCTGGTGATTTGCCCTACATGGTGTCGGCCGCCAGCCGATACCCTTGCAGAGTGGAATCGGGGGGGGGCTTGAATACCTTCCAATCTCGTCCCCTTTACCTTATTCACAAATTTGAACTGCTTTATTGTCAACGCCAGTCTTATCGAATCGACTGCCTCTTCACTTCAAGACCTGTTCTCTGGAGTTTTCTGGGGGGGATATCGGCTGCCAGTTGATACGAGCAATTCAGTTCATTGGATCGGATGGACTCAGGGTTTAGGGTTTAAGGAGGAGCATTTGTTGCTCTTCATCTTACAGATGGCTGCCATAGTCGATTTTCATAGTTTACGTAGTGCAAACACTTTCATAGATCTAGGTGCTTTAGAGAATGATGTTAGGAATCGGTTGGCAGTATCAGGCGCCAGCCGATACTTTGTTCCAAATTTGGACACAACATAGGAGCTTATGAAATTATTGATTTAACTACTAATTGTAGGCTCTGAACTCTATCATTGGCCGTGTGTTGTGGTACTTTGGTTTGTTTAGTGGTTGCGTCCATTTTTGTTCATTGCTTATGACACAAATCTATGCATTCGACTATATCGGCTGACGGCCGATTTATTTCTAGACTATGGATTTGTCCATAATTAGTTAAATATCAGTTCAAGGTACTAGAATGAGCTTCTTAATCAACTAGTAAGTGTTTGCTTTGAAAGATTTGACAATCAAGTACCCTTATTGTAAAATCATCTTTTGGGTGTGAGTTGAAGGATATTATTTGCATAACTTGAAAACATTTTAGCATAATTACGTGAAAGATAATTAGGCGGAAGCCGCAGCTTAATAAAAAGACATTATACAGGTAATTGTTTGGAATTTATGTGGTTTAAATCTTATTTGCCAACTGCTCCCAAACCCTTGTAGCGTTTTGTTATTGGGTGACGATAGGGATTTGACTCTCATTGGTTATAATGTCTTTGTGATCAGGTTTCCAGAGGACACCTTAGATGATTAATCCTCTGTAAATTCATTGTGCAGGGGTTTTGGAGTTTGCCAATCGGATTGCCACCAAATGCATCTGCAAAGTAGGCGGTGAGCTTCCTGGTCAAACTAGTACATTCCTAGTTGGATTATTTGCATGTTGTATTTATGGTGCATATCTAGGATGAAGGGTGCCATTGTCACCCTCCTCTTGGAGTTGGTTGGTGGTTTTTGAACTTTGGACTTCTTGTACTCATGATGCATGTCTAGGATGGAGGGTGCCATTGTCACCCTCCTCTTGGAATTGGTTGGTGGTTTTAGAATTTAGGGCTTATTGTATTTATGGTACATGCCTAGGATGGAGAGTGCCATTGTCACCTTCTTCTTGGAGTTGGTTGGTGGTTTTTGAGTTTTGGATTTTAGGATATTCATGATGCATGCCTAGGATGGAGGGTGCCATTGTCACCCTCCTCTTGGAGTTGGTTTGGTGGTTTTTGAGTTTTGGATTTCTTGTACTCATAATGCATGCATGTGATACGGTTTGTGATTCGTATGTAATTTAGTTTGAACTTCAATTTTTTATGTCCCTCTTTGAAGCAATGCTAAATTTGAATAGGGAATTCAATTGATTAGGTTTGTATGCTAATCAATGGGTGTGGGTTGGATTCTTGGGATTGGGCAGCTTAAACCAAAGAAATGAAGTCAAAGTTGTGTTAGATTGGTGAAGGAGACAAGTGCAAAACACATTCTAGGACTAGATTGAGCGATTTGGCTACCTTAAGTTTTAAGATTTTGACTTGTATTGCGAATCATCGATGCATTATGACAAATTCCAATAAGTTTTTGTCCACATTTTGGTGTAAGTGATTCACATGATCTAAATTGAATTACTCTTGTGATTTGTATGTAATTTAGTTTGAACCTCAGTTTTTGATGTCCCTCTTTGAAGCAATGCTAAATTTGAATAGGGAATTCAATTGATTAGGTTTGTATGCTAATCAATGGGTGTGGGTTGGATTCTTGGGATTGGGCAGCTTGAACCAAAGAAATGAAGTCAAAGTTGTGTTAGATTGGTGAAGAAGGATACAAGTGCAAAACACATTCTAGGGCTAGATTGAGCGATTTGGCTACTTTAAGTTTCAAGATTTTGACTTGTATTGTGAATCATCGATGCATTATGACAAATTCCAATAAGTTTTTGTCCACATTTTGGTGTAAGTGATTCACATGATCTAAATTGAATTACTCTTGTGATTTGTATGTAGTTTAGTTTGAATCTCAGTTTTTGATGTCCCTCTTTGAAGCAATGCTAAATTTAAATAAGGAAGTCAATTGATTAGGTTTGTATGCTAATCAATGGGTGTGGGTTGGATTCTTGGGATTGGGCAGCTTGAACCAAAGAAATGAAGTCAAAGTTGTGTTAGATTGGTGAAGAAGGATACAAGTGCAAAACACATTCTAGGACTAGATTGAGCGATTTGGCTACTTTAAGTTTCAAGATTTT
Source organism: Pseudoscleropodium purum (assembly GCA_963969395.1). Lineage (NCBI taxonomy): Eukaryota > Viridiplantae > Streptophyta > Bryopsida > Hypnales > Brachytheciaceae > Pseudoscleropodium > Pseudoscleropodium purum. The sequence continues at coordinate 14,488,295 of OZ017797.1, forward strand.
GACTTGTATTGTGAATCATCGATGCATTATGACAAATTCCAATAAGTTTTTGTCCACATTTTGGTGTAAGTGATTCACATGATCTAAATTGAATTACTCTTGTGATTTGTATGTAGTTTAGTTTGAATCTCAGTTTTTGATGTCCCTCTTTGAAGCAATGCTAAATTTAAATAGGGAAGTCAATTGATTAGGTTTGTATGCTAATCAATGGGTGTGTGTTGGATTCTTGCATCAGCAATTGATTGATCTCGCACATGTAGCTACCCCTATTGAAGTTGTACCTTGTCCTTGTTGAGCAGGTATGTTATCAAGTTTTGACTTCATGATTAGTGGCATTGTTAGTGTTTATTTATTTTTTTCATTGGTTTTTAAGTTTCATTGGTTATAGTTAGAGGACATTCATAGTTTGTATGAACTTGTCAATTAATCTAAGATTCGAAGTTTTTTTGAAGCTCTTTTTTAGGGGTTTTGGGTAGAATTTAGATAATTGTCCAATCCAAATGCTTAGATAGGTTAGACAATCTTTTGGGTTTAACCTTCTTCTAATATGTATGGGATGGGTTTGCAGGATAGGAAGAAATCAAGGAGTAACTTCATTATAGAAGTCTTTGTAGTTGAAGGACATTAGAGTTGTTGACAGTTTAATGTTAACATCCTTTGGTGGTGGAGCAACAACTATCTTTCAAGGATTGGGTTAGTTTCTTTTCATTAATTAGATGGAGCAATTCGCTTTATGGAAGTGAAAATCATGTATCTCTTTTTGAAATGTTAATAAATTTACAATTTATGTGCATTTGTTTTGAGAAGGCATCTTTCTACCCTAAACCTGAATACATGTTTTGAATTAAATAATATTTATTACATATGATTTCTTAACATGGTTTTGTATTATAACCTAAGTCTTAAAAAATATTGAATTAGGATTAAAAGTAGTAGGTGTAAAAATTATGCAAATTTAAGATTATATAAATAAATAAAATTTATATAAATGGAAATGGAAACATTATTTAAAAATTATCAAAAAAAATTATGAACGAAAAGATAAAATTTATAATTCATTTCTGCTAAATGCATTTTTGAAGATAAATGTTATTGGATTCATGTTAGTTTGTTATCTTTTGAGGTTTACGGTTTTAACTTTAAAGTTTTCTTAATATTAATAAGACTTGTATATTTTGGTGCAGGTGAATTGTCTTGGTCTATGAACCATATTGTTGTATAAATTCCACTTATACGGCATTACAATTTGGTAAGTCATTCAAATTTGGGATTTTGCATTTTAATTTTTTATCAAAGTATATTCTTGTAATCTATTAACAATAGTGTATATTTACACTTATTTCTACTTGGCAAAAGTAGAGTTTATACTTTTATGGTTTAACAGATAGAAAGCTTTTAGAAAATGATTTATTGTATTTTTTTTATATAAAATTTGGGTAGTAAATTTTAATACAACCTTTATACTTTTCAATTATTAATGAACTTAAATACTTTGTTCTTTTAAATTTTGAATCTAAAACATTTGTTGTTGTATAGAGTATTTTAGTTTAATTAGCAATTTTCATTTAGGCTAATTGTTTTATTCAAAACCTATGCAAAAAATTTTAAACTTTAATTCTACATTTGAATTGTAAAATTCTTTGAGTGACTTCTTTTTTTAATAACAATTATTGGAAAACACCTCGCAATGGCTCTAAATAAAGGCCCTTGGTTAATTTATTAAACCAGGGTTGGATGTTAGGGCCCTTGACTTTTGGATAAAGGTGGGATGTTTAAACATCTATTGGAAGCCATTGGTTTGCGGGTTACGGTTTCAGCTTTTCCAACTGTTGTTAAAAAAGGGAGTCACTTAAAGAATTTTACAAATTCAGAGAAGCATTACAGGAGCCTCATTAAGAAGATATATATTATGAACTCAAATTGCTTTTAAATGTATGTTTTTTTTTCCTATGGTACAACTTTTAAAAAGAAAATGCCAAAAATTGAAAGTTTTTATGGAAGAAGTCTCACTTTATTTTAATTAGCAAGCTAGTTTTCTAAATAAATAAAAAAAATCATGTTCTATTTAACAAAGATTTTTGTTCATACGTTACAATATTAGATTCTTCGAATTTAACAACTAAAAGCTAGAATTCACAAAGTGGGTTTCAACATTATAAACGCACTAAGAGTTGCAATTTCTAGAGCATTCACCTGTGAAACCAATTTTTTTGGGGGGGTAGAATACAACTAAAGGATTTTAGAAGATACTAGACTATAATTATGTCTTTAGAATTCTATAAAGTTTGACTAAAAGAATTTAAAAACATTAGCAATTGGAGTTGAATAGACAAGTTTTCTCAATTATCAACTTGTAACTTTAGATGACTTTGATTGTTGTTTGTGTGAATTTTTGTTGTCTAGATCATAAAGTTAAAATATTTATATTAAATACTTTAGTTGAAAATCTTATACAAAAATTTTAGGAAAAAACCTACTTGATTTTCATTTACAAAAAAATTGTGAAGCACAAGCATGTCCGAAATTGAATAAAACACCGAATTGTTAACAATCCAAAGATCCAATTAAAAATCACAATCCTAATTGTGTTGAGATTATTTTCTTCAAAAAAATAAACCTTTCCAAAACAAAAAATTTGAAAAATCTCGATATCTTAATATTTAAACGTTTTAATTTGCAGGGTTTAGCTTCTCAAGTATGGATGACTACATCATTTGTCTTCCAAAGCAACACAAAAAGCAAAGAGTACAGAAGTACTATTGCAAATTGTGCGATTGCACCATTACCAATACAATTGAACATTGCAATGGGGGGCTTCATGAGCGCTTGGAAACCATCCAAGACATGTTGCAAGAGTTGCGCCGCTCCAACGTGGGTGAGTACATTTTTTGAAAACAATTGTTTTAATTTGTTTTGTTTTTAATTTAGTTTAATAATTTTTATTGTTATTAGAAAGACAAAACACCTTACTGTTATGTGATTTTTTTTGGAAATGCATTGAACCCTTAAAGGACAAAAGTTTGCTACATCCACAATTCATTTAGAACTGCCATTTCTAGAACAAAATGTAAGAAAATTAAATTGTTTTTCCATCTAACCATAGAATCTTACACCTACCTAGTATAAAAATGTGTTGGAAAAATTTTAGAATTTTTGACCTTATAGAGTGCATGATATTTGCATTTAAAGTTAAAAAACAAATTTTTCATCACATCGCAAGATTCGATTTCTTGACTTTGAACATTTTTAACTTTATTTTTTTGCACTAAAAAGTTTTGAATTTTAAGTCTTCAGTGAATAGAACTAAATTGAGAGCCTAGGAAAAATTCAAAACATTTAAAAAAAATTAAATTTTTATTCTTAAAAATGTTGTTAAGTAGAAATACGTACAAGAAAAAGGAAAATCTAAATTATTTATCTTTCTAAAATAGAATTACAATGTATTAATCCCAATGATGAGATTTTGCTAGCAAGAAAGATAGACTTTGTCGGAAAAAAATTTAGAAAAAAATATAAAACTTCCTTTCACAAAAGAATAGTACATGTTGAGTTACTTTTTTAAGATGTTTGAATTGCCTAAAAATTAATATTTTCCATAACTTTGTTAGAAAAGAATCCACGTGGAATGAATTAAAGATTTCTATATATACAAAAATATAATCTATGATGACAAAAAATTTTAAAATTATAAAAATTAAAATTTCAAAACTATTTTTTTGCTATTGTCCATCATTTGTTTTCAGCTCATTTGGGCATGGCTTTTGATCTAAGGGGACAATTGAAAAAACAACAATATTCTCATAAAGGGTTTAGGATTTTTTTATCTTCCAAAAAATTTTTTTAAAATGAAGAACAAAATTTTAGCCAATAGGTATTAGCCGGAAATCTCATTTGTCCACAGGAGGGACACTAGTTCTTTAGGGCAATTGAAGGTCAACTTGCTAAAATATGATTATGTTTGTTTAAATTTGTTACACATAAGAATGTATTTTTGATAAATGTAAAATATTAGTCTGATTATTTTTTATTTAATAGTTTTATTTTCCTTGCAACAGATTGGAAGGACAAAACAAAGAAACAACTCCATTGTTTCACATGCAACCATGATTTGCCTATTTGTCCAACAAAATTGCAAAATCACATTGCAAAGCATACTATTACCCTTGAGGACCATGCCCTTTTGGAACCTCAGGCATATGTAGGTACTGTACACCCCACGGTATATGAGGTGACGAGGATTGTACGGAGTGCTATTTTTTGGAAGGCTTTTGTTCCAGAAAATGAAGATTATCGGCAAGTTTGTTCTCCAGCGTCTTTCCGTGATTCTTGTGGTACCAAACTTGTTCATTTGGTGAATGGCATTTTCACCCCAGGGGAGTTATCATTTCTTACAGAGGAGGCAATATGGCTTGAGAAGACAGCAAAACTCACAAAAAGAGGGGAACTCAAATAAGGCAGTAAAATGGTAACTTTTGGTGTTCGCTACACATATGGAAACCTAGCTTGGTGAGTTTTGTATTTTTTGGGTAAGATATCTTCTATATAAATGTTTGAAATTTATAAATTATTTTATTTTATTTTATTTAAATGTATTTTTAATGAATTGCACTTTGTACAGGTATAAACATTCAACGCCAGAATGTTACATCCGCTCTAAGGCTTTCGCAAAGACCATGGCAAAAGGTCTTAAAAAATATTTTCCCTCCATCTTTCAGCATTTGGAAAATGCTAGGGCCGTGGAGGGTATGCAGTCTATGGATAGCCGTATAGGGGATTCCCCTTTTTCTAGTCTTGCTATGACGAAGGATTACCAAGTGAATGTCCATTGCGATAAAAATGACTTCTCTTATGGGTTTTTTCTATGGCTTGGTGGGAGTGGTAAGTTTTTAATTTCTACGTTTATTTCATTTAGTTGTCTGTAAATTGAATGCATTTATGTAATATATAAAATTTTAAAAATGTTTATTTAAAAATTGTGCAGGTACTTTGCAGAATGGCAATGGTGTTCGGTTTTACCTTCCAGATTTGGGCTATTTTTTTGAGCCTTAGGCAGGAGATGTCATGCTTATCAAATCTAGCGAGATTCAACATTGTACAAGAACTACAAGGACCCCGGGCCAATATGGTGTGGCCCTTTTTCTACATGCTAATGTACTTTAGTGGTGGAAATCTATTATGAGTGATGTAGAAAAAATGCAGAGAGGCGTCTGCCTAAGTAAAGTATGCACGAACACAGCTAAGGCATGGGTGGATAACAACCTCATGTACCAATCATATATTTGTATATGATTTACTTCCATTTGCAACATCTTTGAGTACATTTTTGATTTGCAACATCTTTGAATGAAATTTTTTTTCTTAAATTTACGTCTCTTGTTATATGTGTCAAGAAACCACATCTAGTTAACCTGTCATGTACGGTTTCAAGGGAGCAAGTAGATGACTTGATTCCGAAGAGATGGAGGTCTATTGACCATGTAAAACTTTTTTTTTTATAAATTGTAAAAATTGCATTTAGAAATTAATCCTACAAGTTGGTCTCCTATTCAAAATTCCCTTGTAGTGAAGCTGCCCTCATAGTCAAATTGTTGTCATTGTGAAAATGCCCTTGTAGAAAAAATGCCTTTATGATGAATTGACTATGTAGTACAATTGCTTTTGTGGTGATATGCCGCTATGCTAAAATTGCCCTTACATTGAAAATGCCTTTGTATCAAAATTGCCCTCGTATTGGATATACCCACATATTGAAAGAGCCCTTGTAGTGAAATTGCCCTTGCAATAAAGATTTCTAGGAGTGAAATTGCCCTTGTATTGAAAGTACACTTGTAATAAAAACGCCTTTGTATAAAAAATGCCCTTGTATTGCACATGCCCACGTATTCCAAAAAACCCTTGTAGTGAAATCACCCATGTAATAAAACTTTCTAGAAGTAAAATTGCCCTTGTAGTCAAATTTCTCTCTTGGTGAAAATGCCGTTGTATTGAAAATGCCCTCGCATTAAATATGCCCTTGTAGTAAAAATACCTTGGTTTCCAAAATTCCCTTGTAGTGAAATTGCCCTTGCAATAAAGATTTCTAGAAGTGAAATTGCCTACATAGTCAAATTGTTGTCATGGTAAAAATGCACTCCCAGTAAAAATGCCCTTTTTGATACATTGCCTATGCAGTAAAATTGCCCTCATGGTTAAAATGCCCTTGTATTGAAATTGCCCTTATAGACCAAATGCTGTGGTAGTGAAAATACCCTTGTTGATAAATTGCCTTTGTAGTAAAATTGCTCTCGTGGCCAAAATCTCTTTGCAGTGAAAATGCCCTTGTAGGTAAAATGCCTTTAAATAAAAATGCTCTTGGAGTGAAAATGCCCACATATAGAAAAAGCCCTTGTATTGAAATTGCCCTCATAATAAGTTATTTTAGGAGCAAAATTGCCCTTGTAGTGAAATTGCTCTTGCACTAAACATACCCTTGTAGTGAAAAATTTTATAATGGCAATTTCACTACAATAGCATTTTCACCATGACAACAATTTGACTACAAGGGCCATTTCAATCCTAGAAACTTTTATTACAAGGCAATTTCAATACCAAACAATTTGGATTACGAGGGCATTTTCACTACTAGGGAGTTTTCACCACCACAACAATTTGTCTACAAGGGCAATTTCAATCTATAATATCTTATTACAAGGGCAATTTCACTACAAGGGCTTTTTCAATATGTGCACAATTTCAATTCTAGAGCATTTGTGGATCAAAGGCCTTTCCATTATAAGGGCATTTCTACCACAAGGACATTTTCACCATGAGAGCAATTTCATTACATAGGCAATTTATCAACAAGGGCATTCTATGTAGATGGGCATTTTTTCTACAAGCACATATTTTACACAAGAGCAATTTGACTACAAAGGCAATTTCATTCCTAAAATTTTTTATTCCAAAGGCAATTTGACTACAAGGAAATTTTGAATACAAGGGCATTTTTACTAGAAGGGCACTTTCAATACAAGGGCATTGTCAATACAAGGGCCATTTCACTTACAAGATCCCTACTAGGGCATTTTTACCGCAAGGGCATTTTTACTACGAGGGCATTTTCACCATGAGAGAAATTTGTTGATGAGGGCAATTTCACTCCTAGAAATGCTTATTACAAGGGCAATTTCACTACAAGGGAATATGCACACTTTAATACAACAAAGGCATTTTTACTACAAGGCCATTTTCAATACAAGGCCATTTTCACCACAAGGGCAATTTCAATACAAGTGTATTTTCACCAAAATTGCAATTTAACTACAAGGGCGTTTTTACTACAAGGACTTTTTTAATACAAGGGTAGTTCCACTACAAGGGCATTTTCATCAAGAAAGCATTTGACTACAAGGGCAATTTCACTCCTAAAATGTATGATTACAAGGGTAATTTCACTTTAAGGGATTTTTTAGGATGTGGACATTCTCAATAAGAGGGCTTCTTTGATACAAAGGCATTTTCATTAGCAGGGCATTTTCACTACAAATGCATTTTCACCACAAGAGCAATACTACTAAACAAGCAATTTATCATGAAGGTCAATTTCACCATGAGGGCATTGACACTGTGAGAGCAATTTGAGTACGGTGGCAATTTGACTCCTAGAAATTTGTATTACAAGGGCAATTTCACTAATCGGAAATGTTGAATATAAAGGCATTTTCACTACAAGGGAATTTTCACCACAAGAAAAAGTTTACTACGAATGCAATTTCACTATTCAAATGTTTGATTACAAGGGAAATTTCACTAGAAGGGCTTTTTCAATAAGTGGGTATGCTCAATACAAGGGCTTTTTGATACAGAGGGGTTTTCTCTACAAGGGTATTTTCACTACAAGGGCAATTTTATTGCACATGCAAATTATCAACAAGGGCATTTTCACCACGAGAACAATTTACCTACAAGGGCAATTCCACTCCTATAAGTTTTATTACAAGGGCAATTTCACTACATGGATCTCTTAAACACAAGTGTATTTCTATTACACGGGCTTTTCTAATATGAAGGTATTTTCAATACAAAGGCATTTTCACTACAAGGGAATTTTCACCATGTGAGCAATTTTGCCACATTGGCAATTTATCTACAAGGGCATTTTAGCTACTAAGGCATTTTCACTATGATGGCACCTTCACCATGAGAGCAATTAAATGACAAAGGCATTTACATTGCTTCAAATTTTTAGTACAAGGGCAATTTAACTCCAAGGACATTTTGATTATGAGGACTTTTTCACCGTTCCTCAACTACAAAAACAATGTCACTCCTAGACATTTTTGATTACAAGTACAAATTCACTACAAGGAAATTTTGAATACAACGGCTTTTTCTTTTACAAAGGCATTTTGAATACAGCGGCATTCTCTTCATAAGGGAATTTTACCTACAAAGGCATTTTGAATTAAACAACATTTTCATTATAAGGGCATTTTCACTACAAGGGCATTTTCACCATAAGAGCAATTTGACTACAAGGAAAGTATTGAATTTTACTACAAGGAAAATTTCAATCCTAAAATATCTTTAATCAAAGGCCATTTTACTACATAATAACAAGGACATTTCCCTACAAGGAAATTTTGAATACAAAGGCAGTTTCACTACAAAGACATTTTGAATACCAGGGCATTTTCACCACTCCTTGAATACCAAGGCAATTTCACTCCTAGATATTTTATAACAAGTGCAAATTCACTACAAGGGATTTTCCAATACAAGGGCATTTTCAATACAAGGGCATATATTCCACAAGAACAAGTTTACTACAAGGACAAGTTCACTCCTAAAATGTCTTATTACAAGGGCATTGTCACTACAAGGGCATTTTCAATATGTGGGCATTCTCAATATGTGGCCATTTTTAATACAAGGCATTTTCATTATAAATTATAAAGTCCCAACACGAGTAAATTAATCCATGTACTGTTGTTGAAGGAAAAGTTGCGTGGAAATCAGATTTTGCTCGCCAAATTACTTGGACTACTCCATCACATTGTCCGAAGTCAATGTACAATTTGTAATTTGGAACAATGAAATGTCCTCCATTACAAAGAAATCCATCACTTGCTTTTGCTAATGCTCCAGTATGTGCAAAAATAGGAGCCCAGATTCCATAAGCATAGGACCCTTCATCTCGATCCCTATGGAAGGTATTACTAAAATCATTGATTGTGTAGGTGAGATTACTAGCAAATCCAACTTTCCTTTGTATCAGATTTGAGAATTCAGTTTGGCCTAATAAAGGAACTCCTGCCTCCAATGCTTCATCAACAGTTTTCATGTAAAGATATGGTACAAATTCCATAAACTTTGATTCATAAAAATTTGCAATCCATTTGACTAGGTGCACTTGGTCTTCTTTCCATTGTTGTATGGCAACTTCATCATTTTTAATGCCACGCCCCATGACATAGTGACCCAAGGTGTATCCTGGATCCCTACCAGCTCTCCACTCTACGGCAAACATCTTCCCACTAACTTGTGGCCCATTTTTGTCTATATAACCAGATTTTCCTTTTCTCAATTTAGCCAAAGCCATTGTCAACTTCTCAAAGTCTTTATACTCTTTTGAAGCTGCAATGTCTTCAAATTTTTGGAATGAAACAACGAACACTATCTCCTTAGTGCTCTTATCTTGAATGACTACTTTATTCTTGTGTAGCACTATATAGTCATTTGGAATGTCACTCATTACTTTTCCTTTTAGAGCTTTGTCCACTATATTGTGATGTTGTGAAATGAGAAAGCAATCTTTCTCATCACATGGACCTATCATTTTTTTTACTTCTTTCAGAAGTCTCTCTTTTTGGGCCATTTTATGAGCTTTTTGTTTCTTGTCAACACTCTTTTGTCCTCTTTTTTTTGTCATTGTGGAGTTCTTATAGTTTTATGAAAGTAAGGAATGAAATGAAACCTTATTGAAAATAGGTTATTATAAACAAATTGAAGGTGTATTCCACACAAAATATTCTTACAAAATATGCAAACAAACCATTCTCACAATATATGCTACAAATGGCTCTATCTTTGTCTTTTATATTGAGGTGAAAAGCCAAGAGCAACCTTTTACTTTAGAATGGTAATGACTTTTTCATCCCTAAAGAATCCTCTAATAATAAAAGGTCTTTTACTTTTTTGAAAAGTGAAAGAACCCTTTTGCATTAGTGTAACAATAAAGTGAAAGTAACTTCAATATAATTCTTTTACTTTTTAGAATAAGGTTTTTACAATTGATTGTGCAATCAATGGGCCTTAAGATCTTGAATTTCATATGTTTAGATTTCTTTGGAAAGACAAAAAATTGATTATGAGAATGTACTTTTTCTAAAAATTAATTGCAAATCTAAGATTTCACATGACTAAAGAGTTTCAAAAAACGCTTTATCTTGTACATGACATATGCCTATGACACATGCATGTGCTTATAATTATTTATAGAATCTTAAAAATTTATTTTATTTTGTAATCTTCCATAAACTTTTAGCATTTCAATTGCAACTATAACATATACAAGGGCTTATTATTATTTATAGGATCTATAAAAAAAATTCTTATGAATTCTTATATAAATTTGTAGTTTTTCAATTGTAACTATGACATACACTTTTACATATTTATATTTATAGGAAGGTAAAATTTTTATTTTTTCTGAACTCCTATATAATCTCATATTTATATGTATATAACCTTTAATTTTGTCTTATGAGTGTTGGATTCTTCCTTTCCTTGAGGAGTGCATGGGGTGCATTGTAAACAATTGGTTCCTAAGCGTCCCTATGTACATACTTGAGGGGTAGGCATTGGATTCCCCCCATGGAGACTTAAAGTCCTTGTTGTCATCTTCTTTTGTCTTATAAGTGTTGGTAAAACCTTGATTTGATGCAAGACTAAATAGAGAATGTTTGGAGAGATTATTACATTATTTTCAATTTACTGCATAGGTCAATTGGCTTTATCATTTGCATTTTTGTATGTTAGATGTATGTTTAGGATTTTATGTATGTTTTGTGAATGTCTTGGACAAGTTTTTAAATAAAAAAAGGGTGTTGTTGTAGAAGTTTTTCTCCTTTGAAAGTAATGCAACTAATGTTTTTGTTGGCATTAGTCACAGAAGACAAAGTCTTCTATAACTTTTGAATAATTTCAACATTGAATTTTTGAAAAAATGTATAGATTATTTTTAAAGGATGTTGAATGCTTGTTTGTTGACTTTTCCAATTTTTTCCAATTTTTTTATTGTTCTAAGTAATAATTAGAATATATTTCAAAACTGGCTTTATCATTTGTATTTTGGTATGTGAGGTGTATTTTTAGGATTTATTATATATTTTTTGAATGTCTTGGACAAGTTTATAAGCCAAAAATGGGTGTTATTATGGAAGTTTTTCTCTTTAGTTTGAGAGTAATGCAACTAATGCCCTTGTTGGCATTAGTCACATTAGTCATAGAAGACAAAATTTTCTATAGCTTTTGACTAATCCCAATATTGAATTTTTCTAAAAATTTGTAGACTTACATTTTTTGATTAGCATAGGATTTTGGTCCATTTTTCAAATGTGTCATCCCTCCTTTATCTTGCCAGGCTTCATGTAGGTCAGAAATGAAGGGCCAACTCATGGACCCAACCTTTTTTATACTTGGAACCTTGTTTTTAGTTTGCATAAGGAAGCAATAGATTGTGTTTTTCAATCTCCTTCACGAATAGATGAGATTTCAATATTTTAGGTTAGAAAAAATTTCTTTAGATGGTGGCCATGACATTGAAGGTGGTGACCATTTGTTGCAGCACAGGGCAGGTCAATTCCCCATTATACTCACAAAAATCGCTCTAGAGTATAACTAAGTGACTCTAAAGATCGAACCCACGAGATCCTGTGAAGTATCTAGCTCTATTAAGTAGTTAAGCTCAGTCAGTATGCCAATCTTACTTTCCGGTCCTAGATCTAGAACCAGAAATACCACCACACCGGATAACTATAGACCGGATTACTCCTTCTTCCGGTCCTACTAACTATCCGGTCCATACAAATACCCAAATCCCAGGATCTTACAATTTCCGATCCTAGAAATCCGTTCTGACCAATCCGGTCCAGATGGTCATCCTGTACCCGTAATCCTATCCGGTTTGGTTTTGCCTCTATTTCACCATCAGAGGGGTCGCCGCTTAATTTTGAGAGTGGTAGGCCCACCACTCCTTCCGTGACTTATAGTGGCTGAAGACCCACTGTCCTACCTTCTAAACTCCTAAGCTAATCCGGATCCGATTTGGTCCTTCACAACAACCCAGATAGCAATCCGGGTCGTAGGTCACACAAAGACCCCACACTCGACCCTCTCGTACTACAACGACCTTGATGCTACTTCCGATCCGTGCGAAGACAGGTGGTTACAAGTGCACCCGTCCGTTCCAACATCAACTAAAGTTCTTCCGTTACCCATACGAGTGGTGAGACCTCACAGGAGATCGGACACTCAACCGGATTTCCCACCCGGGAGTTCTACCGCAGCTAAGGAATCCCTCCCTACCCGCCTAGCCTAACAACGGCTTTCTCACCCGGAATCTCAAACTCTAGAGGTGCTGAGGAACTAAGTTCACTCCCAACTCTTCGGTATCTACTCACATGCACCTAGGATCGGAAAATAAACACTAAGGGGAGAAATCACTTGCAAACCAACTCGTACTATCCTAACTCCACATCATACAATCCTGTTGCGCTGGAGAGAGATACACAACGAAGAGAATAGAAAAGTACAAGAAGTTTGCAAAATGAACAACTCCCAGTTCCCATCTCAGGAACCGATTTATATACAAAGGGTGAAAACCCTAAAAGCACAAAAAGGAGCGGAAAACCCGTAGGGGTCCACCGCCACCCTAATCTAATTTCCGGTCTAACCTAATACTGTTGAGCTGGATCCGGATCCGGATCCGCTCCTACTCCTAACTGAAATTAAAATCCTATCTACCCTACAACTCTAGATCCTATCGTCGGGCTTCCGACCTCCGGGACTAGCTCCTCGAAGACTTCACTCAAATTCCGGACCCGTTCCCCCTCAGCAGGATTCGGTCCGGGTGGAGACTCCAGGTCGATGGTGATATCCGGTCTCGTGCCCGGAGTCCCAGTCCGTGCAGACTTCTTGGACTCAGGAGTCCAATCCTTCCTATCCTTCGCCATAGTCGCGTCCGGAAAGAGGTCCAGTAGTGAGATATCTAAAAGGTGAATACCTTTGTCGCACGTCGCTCCGGTCAGCTTCCGGCTGCTCTCCTCGATCCGGTCCGCTGCCTTCCGCCCCTCCACCATTGCCGTCTCCACCGGAATGACTTTCCGGAGCTTCACCTCGCCTCCAGAGGGACTCGCTTGTCTCGACCTACGTAGCTGAGGCATTCCCACTCACATCTACCTCACTCTCTCCTAGCCGCACGTCCCGTTCCTCACTTCCTCTCTCCGATCTCAACCGGAATCAAAACGAACAGAACACAAACGCACAGACGCACAAACGACAAAAACTCAACCGTGCGCTCAAGGTCGAGTTTCTAAAAGGGGGTGCAACAGTGAAAGCTCCTCCTTATATAGTCCCTGGACCCTTTCCGGTTTGTCATCATAATCCGGTTCATCATCATCATCCGGTCCCAGACCTAATCCGTGTTACATTCCGTTTCCGTCGTTAGTTACTCCTGACCGGATTAGATCTAAGAAGCCCACTACTTCACGTTCCGTGCTAATTCTGAGTTTTCCTTCCCCACCTAATCGGATCCGGTTAGCTAATGACTAGTTTCCGTTCCTATTTTGGTGTATACTAAGAAAATCAAAATTTTAAGCTGCGACATTACCCCTTCCTCATCTGTGAGCGTCCCCGCGAACATCATTGACCTTCAGTCGAAGAAATAGCCACCGAATACTTTTTCACCCTTGATCCGTTCACAGGAGTGTCAAGCCACTGGCCCTGCAAATTCGCAAGTTGTAAGGACCCATTTTGAAAAATTTGAATGACTCGGAAAGGTCCCATCCATCGGGTATGCAATTTTCCTGGAAACTCTTTGTGACGGTTGTCATAAACTAGCACAAGACCGCCTTCCTGGATTCCATGATCAACTGGAAGTTTCCGGTCATAATCTTTCTTGCATTTGAATTGCACTTCCATGGTTCTCTCAAGAGCTGCAATCCGGGTTTCTTCCAGTTCTTCAATCGCGAGGAGGCGCGGAAGTATATCCATTCTGGTCTCCGCATTCCGGGCTGCCATGACTCGGAAAGTCTCCACTTCTAACTCCACCCCATGAACTGTGTTTTGGCCAAAGACCAAAAAGTAGGACGTTTTTCCGGTTGTGCTCTTCTCTGCCGTATTGTACGCATGCACGGCCGAAGGTAGTTTCCGGTCCCAATCCGTCTTGTGAGCGGAAACCATCTTGTTCAAGATCTTCCCAATAATTCCGTTCGCCCGCTCGGTTAATCCATTCGCCTTTGGATTATAAGGAGTCGTCTTCCGGTGCTTGATAAGATACTTGGTAGTTAGGTCGGAGATGACGTCATTGAGGAAATGGGTTCCTCTATCACTGACCAACTCCAGTGGGTGGCCAAATCGCATGAGGATTTCTTCAAACAAAAAGGACGCGGAAGTCTCAGCATCGTTTTTCCGGGTTGCTCTGGCCTCCACCCACTTGGTCGCGTAATCCGTGGCTAGGATTATGTACCTCTTCTTCCTAGCACTGACCGGAAAAATGGGTCCAATAAAGTCGATCCCCCATTTCTCAAATGGTGCTAAGGGAATTATGGGAGTGAGCAGCCAATGGCTCCGGAAAGATGGTGCTCCTGTCCGTTGACACTGATCGCAACTCCGAACAAAATTCCTCACATCCCTGTGTACATACGGCCACCAGTATCCGGCGGATCGGATCCGGTTCACCGTAGTAACAAAGGCAAAATGTCCTCCGGAACTCCCGCAATGGAGTGCCCGGATGACTTTCTTCCGGTCCGAAGGTTCCAAGCATCGCCTAAGGACGTCATCCGCCCCTAACTTGAAAAGGACTCCCCTAATCATGGTATAAGGAGCCGCTTTTCTCTGAAAGATTTCTTTCTCCTCTAGACTCATCTGTTCCGGATATTTGGAATTCACTAAATAGCTAATGATATCCTGGAACTCCGAAACAGACTCGTTGCTTAGGTGAAAAACTTCTATCAAGGGAAAATCCGGTTTCTCCATTTCAACCAGAATCTCCAGAGAATCCGGAAACTCATCCGGAAACTCAGCGGAAATATCCGCCACGGATTCCTGTCCTCTTTGTCTCGAGAGGTAATCCGCGTTCGAGTTTGCTTTCCCGGGTTTCACTACAACCTCGTAATTAAACTCTTGTAAAAGCAAAATCCATCTAGCAATCCGACCTGACAAATCCGGTTTGTTCACGAGGTATTTCAAGGAATCATGATCTGTGTGAAAAATTACCTTGTACCCTAGCAAATAATGTCGGAACTTCTTACAAGAATACACGACCGCCAGTGCTTCTCGTTCTGTGGTGGTGTAATTCCGTTCCGCCAAGCTCATTTGCCTGCTCGCATAGTAAATCGGATTCTCACGCTTCTCCGTGTCGAACTGCCAAAGAATGGATCCCAGACACCAACCGGATGCGTCGATGGTGACATGGAACTCTTTCGTCCAATCCGGAACGGAAAGGATCGGAGCTCTAGCAAGCTGAGTCTTCAGATCTTCGAAGGCCTGCTGTCACTTTCCGGTCCACACAAATTCCGTATCCTGTTTGAGTAGTTCCGTGAGAGGGATGGCCCTCTTGGCATATCCGTCAATGAATCGACGGTAGTAGCCCACACACCCTAGAAACCCACGGATCTCCCTTACGCTCGTCGGAGGCAGCAAGGATAGAACCGCCCTCACCTTTTCCAAGTCCGCTTGTAATCCGGCTTGGCTCACCACGTGCCCCAGTAAAATTCCGGAACTCATTCCGAAAAAACACTTTCCGGGGTGTAATTTCAGATTGGTTTCTCGGCACCTTTGAAACGTCTTCCGCAAACATTCGAGATGAAGTTTCCGGTTGCTAAAAACTGCAAAGTCATCAATGAAGACCTCAATGAAATGGCGGAGAAAATCCTTAAAAATGTCCATCATCAGCCGCTGGAAAGTTCCGGGTGCGTTGCACAGGCCAAACGGCATCCGGGTAAATGCGAAAGTTCCCCATTCTGTCGTGAACGTGGTCTTCAGCTGATCCCTCCGCCGGATGAACACTTGGTTGTAACCAGAAAATCCGTCCAAAAAGCTGTAACATTCGTGTCCGGCCACGTGGTCCAAAATGATGTCAGTAAATGGAAGGGGGAAGTAATCCTTCTTTGTGGCTGTGTTCAATTTCCGGAAATCTTGACACACCCGGATCTTAACTTTCCCATCCGTTCCCAACTTCTTGGGAACCACCACAATAGGGGAAACCCACTCGGAATTGTTGACCGGATAGATGAATCCGGTTTCCAATAACCTGTCGATTTCTTCCTTCACCATTAACGAGTACCTCGGGTTGAGTCGGTACTGTCGCTGACGGACCGGAATAGATCCTTCCATCAAGTCAATGTGATGCTCTCCTAAGTGAGGGGGGATTCCCTTCAGATCAGACGGCTTCCATGCAAAAATATCGAGATACTCCTGGAGAAGTTGAACGTAACCGGATTTCTCCGTGCTTTGCATGAGCTTGCTCAAGTAAAAGCACTTGCCTGGTTCAACCTCCTCCTACTCATAATCGATGGGCGAGACGATCAGTTTGATCTTCTCTTCGTGAACCTCTTCCGGAACGGAAACTAAATTTCCCCATTCCGGTCTCATCGTTTCCTCACTTACACCCGTGGGAAGGTTTCCATCCTGGATCTGTCGAGTGATCCACTCGGCTGTGAGCGGAACGCTTGACTCTCCTAAGGATCGATCTTCCACCATGGTACTGCTAGGCTTTTCCGGATCATGCTCCAACACAGCATTAGAGAACCCAAAACTTTTCTCAGTTTTGTGTTCGAATGGATCCACATAATAGCTTGGAATCGACTCTTCCGAATCCGTCCAATCCGATGTGTAACCATCCGAGTCGCTGGTTTCTCCTAAATGCTTTTCCGTGGACCAAGGTATCCGGATGGAAGGTTTCCTTATCACCAGTTCCTTGTTTCCCCAATCCACCAGTACTTGGGCAGAGTATAACCAAGGTCTACCCAGTAACATAGGAAAAGGTCTTCCTTTGTGCACACGGATGATGACATAGTTCAGCAGATAATTCGTTCCTCCAATCCGGGTTGGAACTTGCGAAAGTTTGCCAACCGGATGTACTCGAGATTGATCCGCCATTCGAAGGACTTGATCCGTCGCTTCGATCGTGGTGAATCCTAACTCAAATGCCGTGTCTTCCAACATCAAGTTGACTCCAGATCCGCCATCGATGGGAACCTTTGGAATCAGGCATCCTTCTATCTCCACACCGATCTCTGGAGCCCCGGAATCTTCCGGTTGGGAGAAGTTAACTGCCACCGCTGGGAGTTTCACCCTCTTCTTCCGTTTCCGTGTCCAGCTATCCCGGATCAGCTTCTGGTACATCACGTTGTCGTGCAGGAGCTGTCCAATCGTAACATTCGCCCGTTGATCTCGGATGTCCTGGATGATGTCATACTCATGCGTACGGATATCCGGATTGATAACCACTGGGGTGTTACTGAAACAAACCTGCTTCTTACTCGTCACCACATCCGGTCCAGAGATTTCCGTCCGAATCTCTGAACTGATGTCGATCGGAATCCGGTTCCGGTCCACCCCTTCCTCAAAGTGAACTTCCTCCGGTTCTGGACTCCGTCTCTGAAAAACAGGATCAGAATCACTACTCGATTTCTGCCTCCTCCTTTGCTTTTTCTTCTTTCCCCTTACAGCTCGTTCGGGTTGATTCCTGGTGGAACTGCGGGTCGATACCCGGTTTACCAAGCTCTCCGTCTCCGCTGGCAGTTCCACCTCGCATCGTCACTTGTCCGGATTCTCCGTTTCGGCTGAGTGGCCATAGTTGAGCGCGGTCTGCTCCCTTGGAAGAATTTGAACTTGTTTGTAAACCGGTCTTGGCTGTATGGGCTTCGAACACTGCTCCTCCTGATGCCCATACTCTTGGCAATTCTGGCACGGAAGAGTTCGCGGAGCACCCTGCCCTGGTCCCCTGTTTGGACACGAGTTGGCATAATGTCCCGGTTCTCCACAGCCATAACAAATCACCACTTGTCTATCCGGGTAACCAAGGGCTCGCACGGGCTGCTGCATTACCAACCCCTGACTCGGTCCCGGTAAAAAGTTCCGGTTCAACATGTTGGACCGGGAAGGAATCGTGATCCCTTTTCCTCTACCATAGGTCGGCTGCACTTGGTAGATCTCCTCCTCTTCCTCGTTTGCTACGGTGTAGTAGATCTCTTCTTCTGGATACACATAGTGAACTTGCTTCTGGGCAGCTCGCTGGCATTCACTTGGATAGTGACCCGGTTCTCCACATCTTCCGCACCAGACATTGGATCGAGAAGTCGGAACGATCCGTCTCGGTTTTCGGTTCTCTGCCATGTTGACCTTGATAGCCTCCAAAGACTCTTGGATGCTCTTCATCATCTTCTTGGAATCCGTATCCTCCATCTTCACTTTCACAACCCGTTTCTCTCTCTGACCCTTCGACTTGTGCGAACGTCGGGGAGGTGAAACACTTTGTTCATCATCCGAGCTCGATGAATCCGGATCGGAAACTTCCGTTCCAGAACTCTCGGAACTGCTGTCCGAATCGGAAACTTTCTTACGATGCTTCAACTTCCGGTTGCTCTTTTTGTTCTTCCCCTTTTCTTGCTTCTCGCTTCTTCTCAAGGACTTCCGGAGTGACTGAGCGGAATTCTCGTAATTAGCCGCAGCATCCATGGCATCTCTAAGTGTCCTAGGTCGCGTCTGACGAATCAGAAATCCCATCGACTCGGGTAATCCGGCAACGTACCACTCCACCTGCAGACTAGGAGCAATCTCCGTGGTCAGCTTCTGGATCAGCGCCTTCACCCTCTGGCCATACTTCCGCACGGATTCGGATGATTTCATCGTTAGTGTACTCAGCCGTCCCAAGGCTCTGGCTTCTCCTCCTACCTCCCGGAAAGCTTGCAGGAAATCCGTTCTCAACTGATCCCAGTTATTCCGGATCGGATCGGAAATATCCTGATACCATTTAAGAGCTTCTCCCTTGAGCAATCCTTGGAAGATTCTTCGTTGGGCCGCCTCATTCTCCTGGTTGGCGAGTGCAGTAGACTCAAACTCGCACAGCCAGTCATCCGCATCTTGGCTTCCGTCACCCTTAAAACGCTTGTATCTCAATCGAGTCATGACATCTTCGTCCTCTCGGAATGGATCTTCTCCTTCCGGTTCCGGATCTAGATCGGAAACTGTAGGCGTATGACCAGATCTCGGATTCTCGCTTTCTCTTGCGGATGCAGACACGAAAATCGGACGGTTAACCGAATCTTGCAAATCCGGTTCACTATGATCCGGTTCAGGCGATTCTTACGATCGTTCTCTTCTTCTCAATCGCTCGGACGTTCTCGTATTCCTTGTTCCGCTTCTCATGAGTTAGTTTCCAGATTCAGCCGGAAAACAAAACCCAATCCGAGAAATGAAAACACGGAAAAGACGAACTACTGACTCAGCTTCTTCTGTACCGCAATAAAGCCGATAGCTTTAGGATCCCCGACAGCGGCGCCAGATTTTTGTCATGTCGCAGCACAGGGCAGGTCAATTCCCCATTATACTCACAAAAATCGCTCTAGAGTATAACTAAGTGACTCTAAAGATCGAACCCACGAGATCCTGTGAAGTATCTAGCTCTATTAAGCAGTTAAGCTCAGTCAGTATCCCAATCTTACTTTCCGGTCCTAGATCTAGAACCAGAAATACCACCACACCGGATAACTATAGACCGGATTACTCCTTCTTCCGGTCCTACTAACTATCCAGTCCGTACAAATACCCAAATCCCAGGATCTCACAATTTCCGATCCTAGAAATCCGTTCTGACCAATCCGGTCCAGATGGTCATCCTGTACCCGTAATCCTATCCGGTTTGGTTTTGCCTCTATTTCACCATCAGAGGGGTCGCCGCTTAATTTTGAGAGTGGTAGGCCCACCACTCCTTCCGTGACTTATAGTGGCTGAAGACCCACTGTCCTACCTTCTAAACTCCTAAGCTAATCCGGATCCGGTTTGGTCCTTCACAACAACCCAGATAGCAATCCGGGTCGTAGGTCACACAAAGACCCCACACTCGACCCTCTCATACTACAACGACCTTGATGCTACTTCCGATCCGTGCGAAGACAGGTGGTTACAAGTGCACCCGTCCGTTCCAACATCAACTAAAGTTCTTCCGTTACCCATACGAGTGGTGAGACCTCACAGGAGATCGGACACTCAACCGGATTTCCCACCCGGGAGTTCTACCGCAGCTAAGGAATCCCTCCCTACCCGCCTAGCCTAACAACGGCTTTCTCACCCGGAATCTCAAACTCTAGAGGTGCTGAGGAACTAAGTTCACTCCCAACTCTTCGGTATCTACTCACATGCACCTAGGATCGGAAAATAAACACTAAGGGGAGAAATCACTTGCAAACCAACTCGTACTATCCTAACTCCACATCATACAATCCTGTTGCGCTGGAGAGAGATACACAACGAAGAGAATAGAAAAGTACAAGAAGTTTGCAAAATGAACAACTCCCAGTTCCCATCTCAGGAACCGATTTATATACAAAGGGTGAAAACCCTAAAAGCACAAAAAGGAGCGGAAAACCCGTAGGGGTCCACCGCCACCCTAATCTAATTTCCGGTCTAACCTAATACTGTTGAGCTGGATCCGGATCCGGATCCGCTCCTACTCCTAACTGAAATTAAAATCCTATCTACCCTACAACTCTAGATCCTATCGTCGGGCTTCCGACCTCCGGGACTAGCTCCTCGAAGACTTCACTCAAATTCCGGACCCGTTCCCCCTCAGCAGGATTCGGTCCGGGTGGAGACTCCAGGTCGATGGTGATATCCGGTCTCGTGCCCGGAGTCCCAGTCCGTGCAGACTTCTTGGACTCAGGAGTCCAATCCTTCCTATCCTTCGCCATAGTCGCGTCCGGAAAGAGGTCCAGTAGTGAGATATCTAAAAGGTGAATACCTTTGTCGCACGTCGCTCCGGTCAGCTTCCGGCTGCTCTCCTCGATCCGGTCCGCTGCCTTCCGCCCCTCCACCATTGCCGTCTCCACCGGAATGACTTTCCGGAGCTTCACCTCGCCTCCAGAGGGACTCGCTTGTCTCGACCTACGTAGCTGAGGCATTCCCACTCACATCTACCTCACTCTCTCCTAGCCGCACGTCCCGTTCCTCACTTCCTCTCTCCGATCTCAACCGGAATCAAAACGAACAGAACACAAACGCACAGACGCACAAACGACAAAAACTCAACCGTGCGCTCAAGGTCGAGTTTCTAAAAGGGGGTGCAACAGTGAAAGCTCCTCCTTATATAGTCCCTGGACCCTTTCCGGTTTGTCATCATAATCCGGTTCATCATCATCATCCGGTCCCAGACCTAATCCGTGTTACATTCCGTTTCCGTCGTTAGTTACTCCTGACCGGATTAGATCTAAGAAGCCCACTACTTCACGTTCCGTGCTAATTCTGAGTTTTCCTTCCCCACCTAATCGGATCCGGTTAGCTAATGACTAGTTTCCGTTCCTATTTTGGTGTATACTAAGAAAATCAAAATTTTAAGCTGCGACACCATTCACTTTTTCAAGAAACTTTTTTATGAAAGAGAAATGAAATTCTAAAGATTTCCAAGTGTATGGATTTGTGGGCAAACATGTTTGCACACTTGCATTTTTTGGTATATGTTGTACAATCTTGATCAACTTGAAATTTTTGGAGCAAGTTCCTTTCTTACCAAGTAATTGCAAGTATAATAAAATATTCTCAATAAAAAAATTCAATCTTAAAAATTAATGTATGAAGTTATTGTGAATTCATATTATTGACTTATGAACAATAATTATTGTGGACATTGGATGGCATAACAATTCCTTTAAAATACCAATTAGAATAAAAATCATATTTCCCATAAGCCTATGTGTTTTCAAAAGTTTCAACATATCACATAAACTATGGAGATTACAAGAACCCCCAACCTTTGCAATGTTCTACAGAAAGATACTTTGATTTGATGAGGATTTTATACTTAAAATCCCCTTAAAGGAATTATTTTTTAGTCAAAGCTGTAGTGGGAAATGGTGCTTCTCTTAAACTTCCAAACCATTGCATTACACTTTAAAAGAAGTTACACCAACTCTAAAAAATATTGAAATTTCTAAAAACATGTAGAAGGTGACTGTTCTATTTTTAGTGTATATAAGTTATCACCATATGGACTAAGTTAGATACAAGATTTTGAAACAATCTTTGTTCTCTAGAAATCACTACAAAATATATAGTATGTGGTTATATATATATAGGCAATTGCTACAAACACTTGCCAATTTACCTCAAAATGGCTCCAGTAGTTGTGTACAAGGACTTATGGAAAAAAATTTAAATATAAAATAGAATGTAGATCACTAGTAAAGGATTCAATAAATTATATGTGAGAATATTTAGACTTATTAAAATTTATCTTTAAAAGTTATACACATTCAAAGAGTGATGATAAATGCAAGAAAAAAGACACTTGGGTATTTTTTTTTAAATCCCCCTACAAACCATTTTTTCTAACTCAACAATATGTTTCTCAGAAAAAAAATTATTCTTTGCATGTGCACAAAGATAGTACACTTTTAGCATTTGTAGAGGATGGAAACTTTTTTGGTTTTTAATAAATCTTTAAAGGACTTTGGTCACTTGATTATAACTCCTAATATCTCCATTTTCACCTTCAAAGTTGCATTTGTGGGTTGGAAGTTCTACGGAACCGACTCGAAATGGCTAGAATTCCCAACCAAATGGGGGCAGTTAAAATTGTTTAAAGTAATTTTAATAAAAAATTTAAGAAGAAACCCAATGTCAAAAAGTAAAATATGTACCTTCATTTCTAATTTCATAAAGAATGGATATAAAACGCAAAAAATATTATCAACAAACTACTTATTTAAGGCCACAGGGACCAAAAAAAAGAACAAATGTTTTTTTTTACAAGTGATATGGATGATTTCAAATGAGTATTAGCAGTTGGCGCTTGCTTTGCTACGCATTAAATATATTAAGTTCATCGATTCTCCATGTATTAGAAAGTGGATCAATAAAGTATGTATAATCTTTATATGAAAATTTTGACATCCTCATATAATATTTTATATATATTATATATACAATGCAATAGAAAATTATTTAAAAAAATTATTTATATTATAATTTTCACAATAAACCATTTGCAAAGATGAAAACATTGCAATAAAATGAAATAAATCAAGCACATAATGTAAACGAGAATGTAAGTAGAATCTTGAAATTTTAATATGTAGAGTAATAGTTTCAATTTCAACAAAATCTTCAATTAAACACCAATAAATTTCTTCCTTCACAATCAATGGTGACTTAAAATTGATGAATTAAAATGCAAATTTCTCAAATTGCAAAGATTTTGTTATGGAATGCAAAATTGCTTCAATTTAATCAAATTGTTGGCCCTTGCTATACTTTGCATTTATCAATAGAATTTTATAAGAATTTTTATGTATTAAATAGAATGTAGACTAAAAAATTCAATAAATCTTTAATTAAAATTTACAAAAATCTTTGTATAATTTCCTGTACAAGTAAGCATATATTGAAATGTACAATAGGAATTTATGGAATGATGAATGAAATATATGCAATAGTGAATACTATGAGGGATACACGTATATTAGAATGCATTAGAAATTTGACTCAATTTTTTACAAAGAATGGCACCTCAAATTGAAGAATTGAAAAGAAAAACTTATAAATATCAAAAACTTTGTAAATAGCTTAATTGTTGTGAAATTCAAAATTGCTTGAATTGAATAAATTTCTCAAAATCATTTGATAATAGCAATTGAAAATGGAAATCATGAAAGCTCAAAACTCACAAAAGCACAAAATCATAGAAATGTAAGCCAAGAGAAGCAATGGAATTTCTACCTCTATAATATCACCCTACAAATCTTCTTTAATATCACCTTAATTGCAACAACTATATTATTTCTATAATATCACTCTTTGTAATAAGTGATATTACAAAGGTGATGCAAATTGCTCCTGTATTTCTGAAATATCACATTGTGAAAAAATATGATATCTACGTATGCATAATTGAAAGTACTTTTACCAAAAATTTAAAATAATTATTTTAAAGACTTATTGAAATCATTATCATGCATTCTATTGAAATATATCATAATTTTACCAATGTGATACAATGAATGCGTAGCATAACAAGCAGTAGTCCTTAGTATTAATGGTAGCATTTGCAATATTACAATGGGAGTTATGATTTTAGTAGTATGATTGTTATATTGTTATATTGTTATTTTTTTACATTGTTATTTTATTATATTGTTAATTAAAAATTAAAAATTAAAAAATTAAAAATTAAAAATTAAAAATTAAAAATTTAAAGTTTAAAATTAAAAATTTAAAGTTTAAAGTTTAAAGTTTAAAATTTAAAATTTAAAGTTTAAAGTTTAAAGTTTAAAATTTAAAATTTAAAGTTTAAAATTAAATTTTATTTTTATTTTTAGTATTTATTTGAGTAATACTTGTTTTTTTAATTTTTTAATTTTGTCATATTGTTATTTTGTTATTTATGTTATTTTGTTATTTTGTTATATTGTAACGAAATATCAAAAATAACGAAAATAATAAAAATGCATCTTTTTCTTTAGATGAATGATTTTTGAGCCCCCTACTTTAAGTGTGTAGCTGTTGGGAAGTATTGTTTCATGGTATGTCAGCCCTTCATAAATTCATCAAATATCATCCAAAGAATGTGAATAAATGTATACACTATTAATAAACATTATAATGTTGGCAAATCTGTTGTTGATTCCATACTAAAGGCGCCGCACTCCAATGGTGTAAACCTGACAAGGAATGTGCTGACATTGCTCAAAGCGTTAAGTGATGTTAGAGAAGTTATACGCCGATGTGGAATGATGTTGAGGAATTTGAGGGAAATACAAAAATCCAGAACATTTTGCTCAAGTATTTCCGCACCTACTCTCTAGAAGCTCTGTCTACCTTCTCCGGAACCTCCATCTTCTGTGCCAATTTCACATCAAAATTAATCAGTCTTTCTGTAGCTGACTTGTTCATTTTCCTTTATTGAGCTTTCTTGTACTCTTGCGGACTGCGGCGTATTGTATTCCAACATCTTCTGGCCCAAGTTTGATAGTTTCAGTGGCGAGCGTGGACGTTGCTATGAGTTTCGAGTAAGTGCCATTATCCTCAAATAGGTTGTAGCATTACCAATGTGTTGCCGTTGTTGTTTGTTTTGAAACATAGAAGCATCTGCATACATGTAGCCATTGCTCTTAAGAAATTGGTGTGGAAGTAGTTCATATTGGGTTTGTGAAGAGATGCATTTAGGTTTTCAATGTTGTAATCACAAGTGTCACAACTGCTTTTCTCATTTCTGCCGAGAGAAATGCAATCTTCGGTCATGCAACCCTATATACATGTCGCTATTTTGAAGTTGGTATGTCTTGAATTCATGTTGGGTGTATGAGGAAAGGTAGTGTCTTTGTATTGTTGTAATCGCGAAGTATGCTTCCAATTATTGTTTGGAGAAAATTGTAGTCTTCGGTCATGCAACTCCATGTAGATGTTGCTCTTAAGAAATTGGTATGAACGGAATTTATGATGAGTCCATGAGAGCGCAGTGTATTTTGCATTGTTGTAATTGGAGTACGCTTCATATTTTCTACGGAGGAAATTTTAGTCCTTCGTCATGCAACTCCATGTAGATGCCGCTCTTATGAAATTGATATAGGAAGAATTCATTTTTAGTGTATGAAGAACGTAGTGTCTTTTGCGTTGTTGCAATTGCAAAATTCCCTTTTCAATTATTGTGCGGAGAATATTGTAGTTTTTGGTCATGCAACCCCCTGTAGATATTCCTTTTAAGAAATGAGTATTCAGATTTTATGTTGGGTCCATGAGGAAGCGTGGTGTATTTTGCATTGTTGTAAGCGCGAAGTACACTTCGTATTTTTTGTAGATCACATTGTAGTCTTCGATCATGCAACCCCATGTGGATGTCGCTCCAACAAAATCAGTATGAAAGGAATTCATGTTAGGAAGTGCGGTGTCCATTGTATTGTTCCAATTGCAAAATACGCTTCCTCATATTTTCTCAACCGGAAAAGAGTCTTTGGTCATGTAGCCCCATGTAGATG
Organism: Pseudoscleropodium purum; assembly: GCA_963969395.1. NCBI lineage: Eukaryota > Viridiplantae > Streptophyta > Bryopsida > Hypnales > Brachytheciaceae > Pseudoscleropodium > Pseudoscleropodium purum. Next base: position 14,514,745 of record OZ017797.1, read on the forward strand.
TTGTTGAAGCAAAATTTGTGTGAAAAGAACCCATGTTAGGTCCATCTGGAAGTGCATTGTGTTTTTGAATGTTATAATCGCAAGGTATACTGCTTTGTATTAGTTATAATCAACTGTCGTGAAAAATATGCAAAGTTATCATTGAGTCAACGATAACTCTTAGTAGAATTCAAAGGTGCGTTCATTTCACAATAATCAACTGTTGTGAACTATATCCAAAGTTATCATTGAGTCAACAATAACTTTGGGTAGAATCCAAAGGTGCGTTCATTTCACAATAATCCATTGTCAAGAAATATATGCAAAGTTATCGTTGAGTCAACGATAACTTTTAGTAGAATTCAAAGGTGCCAGGGTTGACACGACGTCCGGACGCGGACGCTGTGTCCGCAGCGTCCGCTGGGACAGCCCCGTCCGCCCCGCCCGTCTGCCCCGTCCGCTTTGACGGCCCTATTTCCCCCGACCGCCCTATCCAAACTGCCCCGCGGTCACTCCCTTAATCTTTAAACAATTAAATGTTAAATGAAGTGCAATAGGTCGCGATTTGTTATTAAAACAATGTCTCTCATAAGTTGAAAGATTATAAAGTTTGACCACGAGTCCATGATAGTCTTGAAACTATGAAAAAATTCCAATTCATTTTCAAAAGGCAAACTAAAAAAATTTGTGACTTCAAATATATATATATACTATTTAAAAAATCAAGATCAACACAAATATAAACATAATCAATATGGGCAAAATGTATTCAATTTAATGTAGAATACCATACATTGTGCACATTTGGCTAATTGCACATATAATTTTTTTCATTCCAACTCTATATTTCTAAACTAATTTTTAATGCCTATATAACCTATTCAAGTATTCAACTACTACTTCTGCAGTACCAATCTAATATAAATGGCGGAAATGTTCATCTGGCATCGGCCAACGATATGTATTAGAAAATCGCGTAATCACATGGGCTAAACTAGTATTTTCATCGTCAGTCTTCGAAGAAATGCGCTTCAAGTAAGCATAAAACACTTTTGCGAAGTCATGAAAGGCAAATTGTGTCGCACTAGGTGTTTTAAGTAGCACGTTGAAATACGCCTCTGACATATTGTTTCCATTCATCCGCCAAGCAATTTTTCGAACGGCATATTCTTCCAATTTACGTGAATACATCGGAATGACTTCCACATCTGCACCTGCTTTATGCAAATATGCAATACGTGGATCCACCCACCATCTCCTCTGCAAAGTTTGTTTCATCTCATTTGTTGATGTGAATGTGTACAAAGACTTCATTGACTAAGAAGCTAAGGTGGTCATGCTCCAATCGCAAACCCCAATATACATACGTGACTCATCCTCTAGAAAATGCAATAAGATGTTGTCCGGAGAAAGATCATTGTGCAAATGTCCAGCAAGATGCACTACATACATTATATGCATAAACGCCCATGTCAACTCCGTGCGCTTCTTCCGATATCGCCCTAAACGGTGAGCTTTTACAACCTCCTCTTCGGTTGGATTTGTATACATCAAACGGATTTGAATGTTGTCTGGATAGTCCTTATCCATATTCAACATTTGTCGAAGAGTTCCACCATTCCACCAATACGCATAACCTTCACACGTCGTTCCGTGCACTGCAGCAAATCGTATCACACCCGCGTGTGGAATTCGAACAGCCATTGATTCGTTTTGATGTTCTAACTTTGCAAGATCGGGTCGAGTTTGGTGGTGAATGGATTTCTTTGCCGCAAACTCCCAATAAGGAAGTATTCCTGGACATCCTTCAATACGAACCTTTCGAATCGTTGCATATCCACCTCTCATCGTTCTATCATCAACAACAATCACGCGTGCTGTATTTGGAAGTGCTATGAGGTGCCGTTTGGTCCTTTCCGCTTCAGCAATTCCATCATTGCTTTTCCACCAACCAATTGAACCAACTCGATTGTGCTTTTTGGCGAATGGAGCACATCGCCCCCTAAACAAGTCCGCTTTCAGAATCACTTCTTCAAACTGGGCGTCATTGGGTCGATATTCTTTGCCATATTTAACCAAAATGACTTTAGAATTCCACAAAGCGTCATGAACCTTGTTCTCCAAACATTTGGTGAAGTACGTTTTATGCATTTCGTCATGCCACTTCGCCACATTCAATGCATCCAACAACATCTGTGTCATGTTTACCTTGAATTTAGACATGTACTCCTCTTGATATTTGCTGTACTTATTGTCTAAAGACAATGTTGTTTCCGATTCATAAAATTGAACGATGCGCTCAATCATGAATTTCTTGCATTCTTCTGAAGGACTTTGGCGAGCTACTTTCAAGTTCAATAGTCCCTCTTGTCGCAGCTTAAAATTTTGATTTTCTTAGTATGTGTCGCAGCACAGGGCAGGTCAATTCCCCATTATACTCACAAAAATCGCCCTAGAGTATAACTAAGTGACTCTAAAGATCGAACCCACGAGATCCTGTGAAGTATCTAGCTCTATTAAGCAGTTAAGCTCAGTCAGTATCCCAATCTTACTTTCCGGTCCTAGATCTAGACCAGAAATACCACCACACCGGATAACTATAGACCGGATTTCTCCGTGCTTCCGGTCCTACTAACGATCCGGTCCGTCCAAATACCTAAATCCCAGGATCTCACAACTTCCGATCCTAGAAATCCGTCTTGACCAATCCGGTCCGGATGGTCATCTTGTACCCGTAATCCTATCCGGTTTAGTTTTGCCTCTATTTCACCATCAGAGGGGTCGCCGCTTAATTTTGAGAGTGGTAGGCCCACCACTCCTTCCGTGACTTATAGTGGCTGAAGACCCACTGTCCTACTTCCTAAACTCCTAACTACTCCGGATCTGGTTTGGTCCTTCACAACAACCCAGATAGCAATCCGGATTGTAGGTCACACAAAGACCCCACACTCGACCCTCTCATACTACAACGACCTTGATGCTACTTCCGATCCGTGCGAAGACAGGTGGTTACAAGTGCACCCGTCCGTTCCAACATCAACTAAAGTTCTTCCGTTACCCATACGGGTGGTGAGACCTCACAGGAGATCGGACACTCAACCGGATTTCCCACCCGGGAGTTCTAGCGCAGCTAGGGAATCCCTCCCTACCCGCCTAGCCTAACAACGGCTTTCTCACCCGGAATCTCAAACTCTAGATGTGCTGAGGAACTAAGTTCACTCCCAACTCTTCGGTACCTACTCACATGCACCTAGGATCGGAAAATAAACACCAAGGGGAGAAATCACTTGCAAACCGGCTCGTACTATCCTAACTCCACATCATACAATCCTGTCGCGCTGGAGAGAGACACACAATGAGGAGAAAAGAAAGGTACAACAAAATTTGCAAAATGGACAACTCCCAATTCCCATCACGGGAACCGATTTATATACAAAGGGTAAAAACCCTAAAAGCACAAAAAGGAGCGGAAAACCCGTAGGGGTCCGTCGCCACCCTAATCTAACTTCTGGTCTAACCTAATACTGTTGAGCCGGATCCGGATCCGGATCCGCTCCTACTCCTAACTGAAATTAAAATCCTATCTACCCTACAACTCTAGATCCTATTGTCGGGCTTCCGACCTCCGGGACTAGCTCCTCAAAGACTTCGCTCAAATTCCGGACCCGTTCCCCCTCCGCAGGATTCGATTCGGGTGGAGACTCCAGGTCGATGGTGATATCCGGTCTCGTGCCCGGAGTCCCAGTCCATGCAGACTTCTTGGACTCAGGAGTCCAATCCTTCCTATCCTTCTGAATGGTCGCGTCCGGAAAGAGATCCGGTAGCGAGATGTCCGAAAGGTGAATACCTTTGTCGCACGTCACTCCCGTCAGCTTCCGGTTGCTCTCCTCGATCCGGTCCGCAACCTTCCGCCCCTCCACCATTGCCGTCTCCACCTGCTCAGCGAAGTCCGCGAGAATCCGGACTATCCGGGAACCGGATAGTTTCTTCTCTTCGTGGATCTTCTCGTCGAAGAGCTTCGCCTTGGCAGCGGCCGTTCCGGTCTCTCCCAAGACCGCCTTGATCTGCTCGGCTACCTTCCGAGTCTCCTCCGCCATCTCCCGAGCGGCCGTCACGTCTTCCTGATAGGCAAAAAGTGTTGCCTTCAGTTTATCCACCTCCTCCTGCAACCGGCGGATCTCGGCTTCCTGCTTCCGGGTCTCTTCCGGATTCGTGATGCACTCCGCCACTTGTTCCACCAATTTGCTGTCCGGTGCAGCACCCACCAACTTGCCGATCGCCGCAAGCGTCTTGTGCTTGACCTCCCAATCCGCCCTGATGTTGTAGAGGACGTTGATCAGACCGTTGAACGGATCTTGCATATCCGGATCTCCCCCGGAATTGGTCTTCTCGGCTTCCGGTTTCTCCTCCAGGGCCGGTTTGTCTTGACCGGGAGGCGTCCCGCGCTTGTGTGGAGGCGTCAGCTTTTGTCGCTTGATTGGCGGCATCGGCTCCTCCTCTTCCTCGCTGGACTCCCGTTCTGACCCGGAATCGGATTCGGCCTCGTCATCCGTCTCCGACTCCCCATACTTCAGGAGCACTTCCTGCGTCTTCCACACCCTCTCCTCCATGTCGGTGAGGACTTGGTTCTCCCGATAGAGGTGGAAGAAATAAGGGCACACTGGAGTGGCCCTTTTCTTCCCAACCCTACTAACCAGCTGGGCCACGAGATCGGAAATGATCCGTGCCCAGTCCACTTTCTGGGTACCACTGAGGGCACCGAAAATGGTGTTGCCGAGGGTGATCGTCACCCTGGTCGGCTTTTCCGGGTGAAGAACCGGAACCAGGAATTGCAGGAGCCGACGGTGTCGGTCATCCAAGCAATCCTCGACCGCGTATCCGTCCTTCGGGTTGACGGCTCCCTTGAACTTCCCTCGGACAAACTCATCCTTCCGGCTCGCCATCCCCAAACCTCCTGCCCGGAAACCGGAAACCGTTCTCCACATCCCTTCGTTTCAGCTGACGGGAGTTCCTCTCACGGTGTTGTCAAACTGGTTGGACAACTTTCCGAGGAGCTCCTAGACCATTCTCTCCTCCCTAAATCCCCAGGGTTTCTCGGCAAACCCTACGCAACCCATGGATTTGAGATCATCCATGAGTTGAGACTTTTTCGGCTCTGTGGAGGGAATAACCGGAATAACTTTCCGAAGCTTCACCTCACCTCCAGAGGGACTCGCTGGTCTAGACCTACGTAGCGGAGGCATTCCCACTCGAAACTACCTCACTCTCTCCTAGCCGCACGTCCCGTTCCTCACTTCCTCTCTCCGATCTCAACCGGAAGCAAAACAGACAAAATACAAACGTACAGACGCACAAACGCACAAACGACAAAAACTCAACCGCGCGCGCTCAAGGTCGAGTTTCTAAAAGGGGGTGCAACAGTGAAAGCTCCTCCTTATATAGTCCCTGGACCCTTTCCGGTTTGTCATCATGAATCCGGTTTACCATCATGAATCCGGTGCATCATCATAATCCGGTCCTAGACCTAATCCGTGTTGCATTCCGTTTCCGTCGATAGTTACTCCTGACCGGATTAGATCCAAGAGGCCCACTACTTCACGTTCCGTGCTAATTCTGAGTTTTCCTTCCCCACCTAATCGGATCCGGTTCCTTAATGACTAGTTTCCGTTCCTATTTTGGTGTATACTAAGAAAATCAAAATTCTAAGCTGCGACAGTATGCACCAAAATAGGAACGGAAACTAGCCATTAGGGAACCGGATCCGATTAGGTGGAGAAGGAAAACTCAAAATTAGCTCAAAACATGAAGTAGTGGGCCTCTTGGATCTAATCCGGTCAGGAGTAACTATCGACGGAAACGGAATGCCACACGGATTAGGTCTAGGACTGGATTATGGGTGAACCAGATTCAAGACGACCAAACCGGAAATGGTCCAGAGACTATATAAGGAGGAGCCTTCACTGTTGCACCCCCTTTTAGAAACTCGAGCTTGAGCGCGCGTGGTCGAGTTTTCGCGTTTGTGTGCTGTAGGCTTTGATTCCGGTTGAGATCGGAGAGAGAACGTGAGGAACGGGACGTGCGGCTAGGAGAGAGTGAGGTAGATTGGAGTGGGAATGCCTCAGCTACGTAGGTCGAGACCAGCGAGTCCCTCTGGAGGCGAGGTGAAGCTCCGGAAAGTCATTCCGGTTATTCCCTCCACAGAGCCGGAAAAGTCTCAACTCATGGAGGACCTCACCTCTATGGGTTGCCTAGGGTTTGCCGAGAAACCCTGGGGTTTTAGGGAGGAGAGAATGGTCAAGGAACTCCTCGGCAAACTGTCCAACCAGTTTGACAACACCGTGAGGGGATCCTCCATCCGCTGGAACGAGGGAATGTGGAGAGGTGTTTACGGTTTCCGGGCAGGAGGGTTAGGAATGGCAAACCGAAAGGATGAGTTCGTCCGGGGCAGATTCCAGGGGGCCGTCAATCCGAAGGACGGGTACGCGGTCGAGGATTGCGTGGATGACTGACACCGTCGGCTTTTGCAGTTCTTGGTTCCGGTCCTTCACCCGGAAAAGCCAACCAGGGTGACGATCACCCTTGGCAACACGATTTTCGGTGCCCTAAGTGGTACCCGGAAAGTGGACTGGGCACGGATCATTTCCGATCTCGTGACCCAGCTCGTTAGTAGAGTTGGGAAGAAGAGGGCCAGTCTAGTGTGCCCTTACCTCTTCCACCTCTATCGGGAACACCAAGTCCTCATCGACGCGGAGGAGAAGGTGTGGAGGACTCAAGAAGTCCTCCTGAAGTATGGGGAGTCGGAAACGGATGACGAGGCCGAGTCCGATTCCGGGTCAGATCGGGAGTCAAGCGAGGAAGAGGAGGAGCCGATGCCGCCCATCAAGCGACATAAGTTGACGCCTCCCGGTCACGACAAACCGGCCCCGGAAGAGAGACCGGAAGTCGAGAAGACCGTTTCCGGGGAAGACCCGGAAATGCAAGATCTGTTCAACGGCCTCATCAACCTCCTCTGCAACATCAGGGCGGATTGGGAGGTCAAGCACAGGACGCTTTCGGCGATCGGAAAGTTGGTAGATGCGCCACCGGACAGTAAGTTGGCGGAACAGGTGGCGGAGTGCATCACCAATCCGGAAGAAACCCGGAAACAGGAAGTGGAGATCCGCCGGCTACAGGAGGAAGTGGACACCCTGAAGGCAACCCTCTTTGCCTATCAGGAAGATGTGACGGCCACCCGGGAGATGGCGGAGGAGACTCGGAAGATAGCCGAGCAAATCAAGGCCACCCTGGGAGCGACCGGAACGGCCGCCACCAAAGCGAAGCTCTTCGACGAGAAGATGCACGAGGAGAAGAAACTATCCGGTTCCCGGATGGTCCGGATTCTCACCGACTTTGCTGAGCAGGTAGAGACGGCGATGATGGAGGGACGGAAGGTTGCGGACCGGATTGAGGAAAGCAACCGGAAGCTGACTGGAGCAACGTGCTCCAAGGGGATACACCTCTCGGACTTCTCGCTACCGGATTCCTTTCCGGATGCGACCGTTCCGAAGGGTGGGAAGGATTGGACTCCCGAGTCCAAGAAGTCAGCACGGACTGAGAATCCGGGCACGAGACCGGATATTACAATCGACCTGGAGTCTTCACCCGGATCTAACCCTGCGGAGGGGGAGCGGAACCGGAACTTGAGTGAAGTCTTCGAGCAGCTGGTTTCGGAGAGCGGAAGCCCGACAATAAGATCTAGGGTTGTAGAGTAGATAGGATTTTTGATTTCAGTTAGGAGTAGGAGCGGATCCGGATCCGAATCCGGCTCAACAGTATTAGGTCAAACCGGAAGTTAGATTAGGGTGGCGGCGGACCCCCACGGGTTTTCCGCTCATTTTTGTGCTTTTAGGGTTTTTACCCTTTGTATATAAATCGGTTCCTGCGATGGGAACTGGGAGTCTTCATTTTGCAAATTTCTTGTACTTTTCTCTTCTCCTCATTGTGTGTCTCTCTCCAGCGCGACAGAATTGTATGATGTGGAGTTAGGATAGTGTGAGCCGGTTTGCGAGTGATTTCTCCCCTTGGTGTTTCTTTTCCGATCCTAGGTGCATGTGAGTAGGTATCTAAGAGTTGGGAGTGAACTTAGTTCCTCAGCACGTCTAGAGTTTGAGATTCCGGGTGAGAAAGCCGTTGTTAGGCTAGGCGGGTAGGGAGGGATTCCTTAGCTGCGCTAGAACTCCTGGGTGGGAAATCCGGTCGAGTGTTCGATCTCCTGTGAGGTCTTACCGCCTTAATTGGCAAACGGAAGAATTTTAGTCGATGTTGGAACGGATGGGTACACTTGTTACCACCTATCTTCGCACGGATCGGAAGTAGCATCAAGGTCGTTGTAGTGTGAGAGGGTCGAGTGTGGGGTCTTTGTGTGACCTACAACCCGGATTGCTATCTGGGTTGTTGTGAAGGACCAAACCGGATCCGAATTAGCTTAGGAGTTTAGGAAGTAGGACAGTGGGTCTTCAGCCACTATAAGTCACGGAAGGAGTGGTGGGCCTACCACTCTCAAAATTAAGCGGCGACCCCTCTAATGGTGAAACAGAGGCAAAACCAAACCGGATAGGATTACAGATACATGATGACCATCCGGACCGGATTGGTCAGGACGGATTTCTAGGACCGGAAGTTGTAAGATCCTGGGATTTGGATATTTGTACAGACCGGATAGTTAGTAGGATCGGAAGAAGGAGTAATCCGGTCTATAGTTATCCGGTGTGGTGGTATTTCTGGTTCTAGATCTAGGACCGGAAAGTAAGATTGGGATACTGACTGAGCTTAACTGCTTAATAGAGCTAGATACTTCACAGGATCTTGTGGGTTCGATCTTTAGAGTCACTTAGTTATACTCTAGAGCAATTTTTGTGAGTATAATGGGGAATTGACCTGCCCTGTGCTGCGACACCTCTCCATGTTTAAGCTTCGCAACCTTCTTCTTCCCCTTCGGCATTGCGACAAATGAAATTGATATAGATCAAATTTTTTAATTTGAAATTGAATTCACATGCAAGTGTCCAAAAAATTGGCAACAAGGGGGCCCTAATAATCCACTCTTGCCTTGCCTCGGAAAGGAGCCAATGGAAGATGAACCACCAAGCTCTCCGCTCCACCTTGCATTCACAAGGGGCAAAGCAAAAGTGACAATGCGGACGGCCCGTCCGCCCATCTTATTGGGGCGAGGACGGCCCCAAACCGTCCGCCCGATCGCACAGGCCGGGGGTGGCGGACGCATCGGCCGTCCGCCTCCCCGAAACCCTCGAGCCCCGTCCGCCCGATCCAATGGGCAGCGGCGGACGGCCCGTCCACCCCATCGGATGGCCCCAAACCGTCCGCTTGATCGGACGGGCCGCGGCTGGCGGACGCATCAGCCGTCCGCCTCCCCGAAACCCTACAACTGCGTCCGCCCGAGCGGACGGCCACGGGCGGACAAATCTGGTGTCCGCCCGATCCGACGGGTCGCGGCGGATGGCCCGTCTGCCCCATCGGACGGCCCCAAACCGTTCGCCCGATCGGACGGGCACGGGCGGACAAATCAAGCGTCCGCCTGATCCGATTTATTTTTCATATTTGAAAATAGAATCTAAAGAAGAACCACTAATTGTCTAATTTGGGCATTTCTTCATACGAATAAGAAATCATTTTAGTTTTTAGCAATCGTTGAATGAAAAATAAAAAAATTTCAAATATTCAAATAATTTAATCTTTCATAAATTAATTAGAAATACATTTATACCATTTACGAGTTTCTAAATGTAATAAACACACACCAATAATTTCAAAATACACACCATGCTAGTACATATTTAACCTCGAATGCTAAATTCAAAAATAGACATAATATGGCTCTTACAAAATTACATTTCTTCTTCATATTTTTATTATTTATCAAAGTCACTTATAGCCGTATACATCAATACTATTATAAAATAATACAATAATGTCTTCAACAATATGCTTGCCTACATACATACTTGGTGTACACTATTACACAACACTTTTTGAAAAAGTGAACAAAATTGTTGTTCAAAATTGTTCTATTCATTTAAAATTTTGTACTACTTCTACCAATCTAGTGCTCTATACTTGTCGTGAGAGTAAAAATGAGAAAATCGAGCAAATACATGCTCACTATATACTTGCATGTTTTTTTATTCAAAATCTGAATCGGACTCAAATTGTTGACCGCTGCCTCTTCTTTGTACTCCATTGAACGGACTACCTCTGTAGTTTCCGTGATATCCACTTGGTGCACCTCCTTGTCCATAATTTGAACCTCCAAAAGTGGAAGGAGGAACCGGAGTAGTAGGCTCTGATCCTCTTTCATTTGAAGCCCCATAATAAGAGGCCCCATGATGCCCGTATGAATCACTTCTAATTGATCCCGGATAGTATTGGACGCTTCCGTGAAGAGAGCAACTATACTGCAGGGTTACATGGCTTCCTCCACTACCTTCAGAGCCCACTTCAGTGGGCATCGTATAATATGAACCAGATTCAATAGACCTACCATAGTGCGTGTTGCCATAGCTACCTGTCCCACCTAGAGAGCCAATTTCAGGGGGAGTGCCATAACGAGAACCAACTACACTTGAACCACCATAATGCGTGGATCCATAGCTCCCTCTTCCACCTTCATATCTATTTTGAGGATCGTAACCAGAGTATGAACCACCTCTTCCATGTTCAGATTCTCGCATTCCATGTTCATGTCCGTAGGACCTACCATGCCTATCTTGCCGTCCACGATCTTGAAGGCTTCTGCGTGTTGCCTCTTGCATTTGTTGTTCGAATTCAATTCGTTCTCGTTCTTCTACCCACTCGTGTCTAACTCCAAATGTGACAGGCGCTTGCATATCATCGTCATCATCGTCATCTGTCCACGCATCTTCAGCATCTCATAGAACAACTGAAGGTTGTTGTAGATAACCTCGATTCGACCACTCTGGCAGGCAATCGCTTGCGCCCCTCCACTGTATATCTATAACGGCATCCGTGCGCGTATAGTTCTCCACATTGCGACCTGTAGCGGTACGCCAGTCCACGTCCTTGTGGAGTACAATCTCTGCCCAAACCATTGCCATAACATTATAATTCATTATATTTGGTATGGCGCTTTTAATGCCAAGAACTCGATGCACTTGTGTGTATCGTTGTTTGAAGTGCTCACTTTGGCACGTAGACATTTGCCCTTCCCAACATGGCGCTTGGTGCTCTACACGTTCACGTGGCCAAAGTTTTTGAATGTGAGTCATTTTTACATACTTCTTGCACATTGAGCAATCCCACACTCTTGTTGGTTCTTCTTCCCATCCCGGTTCACCCACGCACAATGGATCGGCCCAAGCATCCCAATCGAACAATTGGGGTCTTTCCTTTCGACTACTTTTTTTGGGTGTTTTATCTTTCGGCATGATGAAGCCGAAGCAAAGAGAATGAAACAATTAGAAAGGTTAAGAACCAAAATTTTGATTTAATTAATTAATTAAAATTTTACAAGCGTGAACTTTGTGAAAATTTGTAACAATGCCACAACAATCGTTCACTCAAAGCGGAAGGGGCGCGCAGAGCTTCCACTGCACTGGTCCGCCCACTCCAAAAGAGAATGATTGTTCGGAATGAGCCGTCTGCCTCCCCATATATATATATATGCGGACACCCCGAGGCAAACGTTCAGATCATGCGGACCACATTAGTCTGCATGTCAATCGGCCGGCCGTAACCGGGCGGACGGGTATCGGGGCGGACGGGGCGGTCGGGCCGAACAGGGCGGACTCCGGATCGAGCGAACAGGGCGGACGGATATCGCGGCGGATGGGGCGGATAGGGCGGACGGGTATCGGGGCGGATGAGGCGGACAAGACAGACGCCGGATCGGGTGGACAGGGCGGATGGTTCATCTTAAACCTTAAACCTAATGAAGCAAATTGTTCTTTTTTCAAAATCTCACGGTATAGATATTTAACTCGTAAAGTTCTTTTCACTAAAAACACTTCAAAATTGCCAATAGTAGTGCAAATATCAAGTCTTAAAAGAAAAATACTTTGGGGCATATGTAACCGTAGGATCTTGTAGTAAATTAGTTGGAAAAAATGTGGAAAGAATTTTAGACAAATCCACCATTTGGATTGTAAGATATTAGATATTGAATGTTTCATTTAAGGGGGCTACTCAATTATGTCTATTAATGAACAATTGGTAGGCTAACAAACCTAACTTAGCATGTATTTTAGTATTTGTTGCAATTGTTTTAGGAATATTATAACATAACACTATTATAATATTCTTATAAATGATATAGTACTAAATCATTTCAAAATCAAAAACATTCGAACACAATCTGTCAATCTTGTCTTTAATAGTCCTTTAATGATATATATATATATATATACATACATAAAATATATTAAATAAATCAACATGAACAAATCAATTATTATATATTTCATAGATCTATTCTTCATCAATCAAATAAGAGTGCATGTATAAATATAGACAAAGATGGTTTCTCCATTTGTTGCCAAAAAATAGATAAACAAATAGAGAAAGATATGAAGTGAATGTTACTTAGAGAATTGAAAAGAAAGAAATTGAAGTACTCAATTGCATTTTATTAAATTGGAAAATTGCATGTGGATGACATGAATTAATCTTCATAGATGCTAAACTTATACGAGTTGCATTTCAACATTTATGATTTATGCAATTGATTGAATTGAAAGCTCTTGTAATTACATTTTCAAATTTTCGATTCAATCATTCAAATTTGCAAGAGTGATTTATGATAGATTTATAACTTTAAATGTAAAAGCATTCAATGCCTTTATGCGTTTGTTCATCAATATATTAATTTTAGATAAATAATATATATTTTTTATAACATATGCATAAACCATTACATTAAAAAAAAAAAAAAACTAAGAGCCAAGCCAAATAGGCTGGTCAAATGAAGAGAACAAGATAATAAGAGCCCTACAAGACAGAAAACAAAGGAAAATAAAGAAAATATCAAAAGGATTCAAAGGAAGAAACAAGATGCATTCTTGCAAGACTGTAGAATACATAATGATTTCAAAATCCAAACACAAATATATTTTCTATTTCAATGAGAGCCAAAAATGAACTACCTTGCTCTCAAAGATTGTACAATGTACACGTTATACAAAACGAACATATAACAGAAAGAGTAGAAGACATCGTTTATCATGATTGAAAACTGAAATGATTTTTTTTTTCTATATAGAATATTTTATGAAATGTAACAATGTATTTAATTATCATAATAATTGGTAGAAATCTTTGTGCAATACATAGAAACATTTCATTCATGTGGAATTTTTTCATTTATTTAGGATTAAAATGGAAGTATTATACTCTACAAAGTACAAACCAAAAACAGTACCATATACCTAAGTTCAAAAGTTTGCAATGGTTTCGTGAATTCATTTTGAAAACTCAAACAAAGAAATATTTTATAATCAATATCTTGTTTATTTGAATCATTTCAAAAATCGAATTCTGAATTCAATTCCTATTTATAATAGAAATTATATTTGTCAAGTTTTTAAATCTTTAAACAATGAACCCTCTTTTTTAAAATTAATATTTAAAAACATCTGAAATAAGAATATTGGAATTACCCTTCAAAATAAATATAGCACATGTACAATGTATTCTACTCCACCAACTCAAGTAACGAATTTTTCTATGTTTTTAAGAAAAAATATAGCCATACATGATTTGAAAGTTAAAACATTGATTCTTTTTCTTTGTTTTCAAATCTAATCAAAATTTCATTAAAAAATATGAAAGACTCGATGTTCATTTGAAGATCGTGATGCACTTTTAATGAGAAATCACAACCTTTCATTAAATATCATGAGGTTGAAATCCATTTAACTGTTATTCTAATTATATATTGGGGCCTTTTTAAAAAATTTCATTTGCTTACAATGAAAATGGAATTGATTATTTTTGCAAAACATTTGATTTCCTCATGAACTTTAAAAAAATCCCCGCCATCTTCAGATCTTCTCAAAACCTATTTAGAGGAATAATATCAGTAAATAATTCAAACATATTCAACTTAACCACATTCCCCTCATTCGTAAAACAATTTTGGAGAGAAAAGAAAAGGTTTAGGGTAATTAGGGTATAAGGTTTAGGGTTTACATTTAAAAAAAAAAAAAATGATAAACCAATTACATTGATCCTCATTTAGCAGTGATTATTAGGCTGTTTTATTTTTGAAATGTTACCGCTCTTTTTGAATAATAATGGCCTCATAGGATGCACCAATTGACAACTAGGCGGACGCCGTCGGCGGTCAGTGTTTAAGTGGGGCGGTCCGCGTGTCCAAAGCGTGGACGGCGTCGGAAGGCGGACAGTGCGGACAGTCCAGGCGGACGCACCGGTCGGACGGGGCGGGCGGATAGGGCGACGGGCAAACGGCGCGTCCGCTGCCGAAGCGGACGTCGTCGATCCGCGTGGCAGACGCGAGGTTCGGGGCCGCTTCCCGCGGTCCGAGGCAGGTCCGGCATCGGACGGCCTCTAGGTCCGGCGGCGAACGGCTATAAGGGTGGAGTGACTTTCATTTCTTCTCACTTCAATTCTCCTTTGGTGCCAAGTTGGATGTGCTACTATTGCTTTATGCGCTAGTTGCTCCTACGGGGTAGAGAGTTGGGGTCCTCTATCTTGTGTTACTGTGTTGCGGTTGATGCCATCATTTTTGACTATCACGTGAGATTTTTTTATTCACTTCAATTGCTTATTGAATCCAATTGACAATCATGAACGGCGAAGGTGATCGAAATATGGATGGGGTGACTCCGGGAAGCGAAGCCAAGAAAAAGAGCAAAGTGAAGGGGGCTACACATGACCTTCGGCTTGACATTTTAAATGACCCTACAATTAAAGCAGAGAGCGGGTGGGAAGATGAAGATGCGGAGTATTGGACATAAAAAATGTGCAGGACCTATGTTAAAATGTACCACATTGACAAGTTGTGGCCTCAGGAGTCGCACAAGAGTCATACACGGGATTTTTGTTGTAAACCATGGACTTGCAACAACAAACATTTTGTCCATCGATCTGAGGAGGTGTGGCGTGTTCTATTCGGAAACAAGCGCAGAAGTAAAGGCTATATTAATCATAGCGTGGCGTGTATGGTTTATGCGGAACTTATATTAGAGCGCAAGATCGATTGGAGCACGTTTCCGACGACAACAGCTTGCCCACTTCTACTTGAAGCCAATCAAAAGGACATTCCCGACTTGTACAATTCAGAGGGAGAAATAGAAAAAGTATTAAAAAGTACTATTGAGGTGAAAACGGATGGTGTGGAAAAAGACTCAAATGTTGAAGAATTACGGTCTATACAATCTCCAACAAAAGCAATCAATGAAAGCTCTTCGAAAAATGTGGGGAAATATGTGGAGAAAGATGTAGAGGCGCAGGAGGGTGAAGTCTTTTCCACAACTCCAACGCGTTTGACCTTTACACCAAATGTTGCGGCACAAACGCAAACGAAGTTTGTAAACAAAGGCAAGGTTTGCACGGAACGCGGGGAAACTTCAAAAAGTAAAGTAGACAAAGTCTTGGCGGAGAAAGTGGCAAAGGCTAATGCTACAATTGATAGTCTGATAACCAACAATTGTTTTGATAGTTTGGTCTACAAATCTCCGCATGTGCATCAAGGCGTTGAATCTAATCCAGCGTTAAGTTTAGAAGACAAAGTACATATGCCTCGTGGACAAGGCGTGACGATTGATAATATATCCTCATTATGGAGTTCCGAGCGTAAAAGGCGGGCGGAGGAGTTTCCGTTTACAGCGGCATTGCCAAGTCCTCTACATCGAACCTTGCAAGACATGTCCAATCCAAAACAATTGGAAAATCTTTTGAAGCTTTCGGTTCAGTTTACTAACCTTCATGAAGAAATAGGCGGATCGTCTAACCCCGATGATGGTGCTACTACTGTTCCAATGAGTCCACTTGCAGATCCAAAGAATGTTGGACATATACTTGATACAGCTTTCAAGATAACGATGTCAACTGAATTTTTAGCGCAAGCTGCTCCGACTTTTATGAATTTGGCCAAGGAGTTTTTTTTCATGGCACCAGAGATGTTGAAAGGTGCTATAGCATTTCAAAATCTCACGAAGACTTTCAGACCATTTTTCGAAGAAAGAGATGCTCACATACTACAATTGGTGGAATATGAGAAGAAAATTGTTGACCCTGAAGGAGTGGAAGCAAAGTGTAAAGTGTTGGAGTTGAAATTAAAGACTTCGGAAAGTGAGGTTGAACATTTAAATCAACAATCATCGAGGCAAATGGAGGAGTTGATGAAGATGCGTAAACGGATTGCAGAATTGCAAGGGACCTCCAAAAATCCAAGTGAGGTTGCAATCTCACCAGTGATTGTACTCGGAGACAGTTAAGAGACTCAAGAGAGTGAAGATAAATTCTCTCTTCCTTTTGATAAGGCCGAAGCAAGAGACAACCCTGCCATTGTGAATGTACAAGAAAGTCACAATATGAGCATGTTAAAAGCGACACAACAACCATCAATGGAAAAACTTTCATCCGTTTACGTGAATGCGGAGATGCAAACGGAGAGTTGTGACTTTGAAGAGTTGAAGCATAAATTGGAGGAGGCAATTGAAGCAAAAGGAATTGTTGAATCTGAGTTGAATCGATTGCAATTGTCCTTGGATTTGAAGAAGTTTATGCCATCTAGCGGCTTGGAGTCTCGATGGTTAGCACGGGTACAAAGACTCCAAGATAGACCCTCTGTAGTATCTCGAGCAATGGCAGGTCTTCAAACATTGGCAATGGAATCGAATGAAAATTGCGATGCCATTCAAAGCTCTTTGAGTTGGTTCAAGACTATGTTTGACCAACATCCTTCTAAGGGATATACGGAGATCACATATTGGGGAGACATGGATGCCATGTTTGAGCGGTTAAACCACACATAGAAAGACCAAGCTCCACCCATCAATTGGGCCTTGGAAGTAGAGGAAGGATGGGTCCCTTACAACACACTTTCAGCACACATCAATGTGAAAGACAAGCAAGTGGTGCATGCTTGTGATCCAGCCTCTCCAATCTTGGATGGTTGTTGTAGCCTTTGCCAAGGCCTCTTCGGACCGGAAGGTGCGGTAACCATGGGCCAATGTCGCCACACTTTCCATATCACTTGCATTGTGAAAGCATCACTCATTCGTTCGGTGTGTGCCGAGTGTCGTAGTCCATTGAGTGCTAGGTTCTACGAAATGTTTGGTATCTTGGAAGCTATGCCTCCAGGCCACGAGTACAATCGTTGGAATCTTCCTCTTGATCAAGTGCCGTACAAATTCCAAAATTATCAACATTGGGAGAAGCCAATTCGGTGGAATGCAAATGAACAGGGGCATGATTTGTACGAGGAATCTCAGCAACCATTGGATTTGGATGTGTGGATGACTCACAATAGAGAGGTGGAATTGCGGGCTCAAGGAATCGTAGATGACGCGGCCCGTGAAATGTTTTGTCGCAACATGGGAGGACATTGGAGCTTGCAACACGAAAAGTTCTTTCGTTTTCCAAATAAAAAAGTGGAGAGAGAACCAGAAGACAGTTGGGTGGAGGTAAACCATGGAAAAGAGTTCGATGAGCAGTATAAGGCATACGACCACACCCTCGTAGGTAGGGTCCTTCTATTGTCGAAGTTGGAAGAGGCTGCAAAAGTTCGTGCTGTCTACGATACAAATGGACTAACAAGCACAGGACATTCATCTGTAGTTGTGGCAGTAGCATTTGATAGGCGCATTGGCGATATTATAGGGCATTGGAAGGCTTTCCTATTGGATGGAGACTGCCTCACAGTATGACAAGGGAAAGGAGATGATGAAGTTGTTCAAGCGATGGTAGATCGTGTGGAAAGCAACTTGAGAATCTTGAAGGCAGACGAAGTCAATTTATCACCGAAAAGAAAACAAAAAAGGAAGCGTGAAGAGGACGATGACTTCTCTCCGGAAACCAAGAAACAATTTCATAAGGTAGACATCGAAGTTCAATCTAGAGGGCGAATAGTCCGTCCAAGTCAACATCGGTCAACTCGTCAATCATCTACTAAACTCCTCGGTACAGCAGATTTTCCTTTTGTTTTGGGAGAAGGTAGTGGTCCATCCGGTGGAAAGTAGGATTTGAGGAGAATTTTGTTTTTTAAAAACAATGGTCCTTTCATTGTTTAAAAACAAAAAAGAATGTAAAAGATTTAGATCTTAAAAAGATCATATAGGATTCAATAGTGATATTGGAACTATGTTTTAATGTATTTTGTTTATACATATATATTTATATATAAAGATGCTATATTTTCATTTGCGTATAAAAATATTTTTATATGTACATCTTATTTTACGTGGATGCATTCATTTTTTATTATGTAACATTCAAATTACATAACAATATAAAATTTTCTAATGACTAATGGCAATGCGAAGTCCACCCCGTCCGCCCTGTTCGTCCGCCCTGTCTGGTCTGTACACCTGACCGCCCCGGCCGTCCGCTCAGCCCTGCGCGTCCGCCTTCCGACGGCGGGAGGGACGCTGCGTCCGCTAGCGTCCGTGTGTCCGGACGTCCGGACATCCGGAAAACGGACGCTATTTTGGGGCGGACGTTGAGATTCGTCAACCCTGAAAGGTGCGTTCATTTTACAATAGTCAACTGTTGTGAACTATATCCAAAGTTATCATTGAGTCAACGATAACTTTTGGTAGATTCGAGAGGTGCGTTCATTTCACAATAATCCATTGTCAAGAAATATATGCAAAGTTATCGTTGAGTCAACGATAACTTTTATTTAAATCCGAAGATGCATTCATTTCACAATAATCAATTTTTGTGAAATATATGCCAAGTTATCGTTGTGTCAATGATAACTTTTATTCAAATCCGAGGGTGCGTTCGTTTCACAATAATCAACTATCGACAAATATATGCAAAGTTATCGTTGAGTCAATGATAACTTTTGGTAGAATCCAAAGGTGCGTTCATTTCACAATAATCAACTTTTGTGAAATATATACAAAGTTATCGTTGAGTCAATGATAACTTTTACTCAAATCTGAGGGTGTGTTCATTTCACAATAATCAATTGTAATTGCTAGCCTGAAATATATAAATGATCACTTTGTATGTTATTTTCTATCATCAAAGTTATCGTCAACTCACCAATAACTAAACAATTCTAGAAATTTAGAATATGAACCTCAGTATATTGATGTGATATAGAGTTGATCATATTAGAAGACTGTTTATGAAGCATTTAAAAAGTGCCAATGGCTTTTTTTACCCTAGACCTACTGCAAGCTTATAGTATTTATCATTGACTCAACGATAAACTATTCAAAATCAGATTACATTACTTCTGACATTAGATGAAAGTTGACACGATACATTTTTAAATTCTTTAGAGTCAGTCCATCTATATTTTATCTATTCTTACTTTTCATCAAGTTGATGATACATTTCTAATACTCTAGCATCATCAGTTGTTTAAGGGATGTGTATTTAAATTAATATTTTGGGTACTTTTTCTTGTAGAACATTTCATACACCTGAAGAGTTTACAACTTCTGTACCTACACTACCTGAAGGAGTTTTTCAGTGTGATGGAATTCCTCGAGCAAAATGGAATATGATGCCAGTTACTATCAGAAACGATGTTGGGGATGATGTCGCAAATGCAATTTGTTATAATGTGGATCCCGAACTCGTCATCGATACAAATGGAGAACCTTTGGGTGATGATCGAGTGGCCATTCAAATTGCAGAGTCTTTATGTGAAGAGGAAGTTCCGTCCTCTTGGATGTGGTCAATGCAATCTTGGCACATTAAACAAGTATTTCTGAATGGTGCCAGTTTGTATGACTATGACCAAACGTACATTTACAATACAGCTGTGTCTACCGCGAACAGAAGAGTTCATAAAGGACTTCGACAATATGAAAGCATGCGTGAAAGGCTTGAGCCTAATCTTCCTCCAAAAAAGGAATCCCTCCTCACAATGCAGTCTATTGTTGAAGTATCAACTATAACATGTTGTGTGAAAAATTGCTTACAACCTTTTCCATGTGGACAAATTCAAGCCATCCGGTGCCAACTTCATGTGAATGATGGAGTGTATGCCCGCAAGAAGTGTCTTCTTGAGGTACATCGGCAAATCCACAAAGACAATGACGGCAAGGATTGTATCACCTTGAAAGGAAGGGAAGTGTGTCCTCTAGCTTGGTACACTATCCACGGTATATCAAAAGCAACTTTCTATAGGTACAAGGAAATGGCTAGAGCTGGGAAACAAGCAGAGGGGCACGGGAATTCGGGGTCCAAGAAACCCCGTACACATACCTTGCAAGCAACTGCCACGCTTCGGACATTGCTTGTGTCGAATGCAAACAAAATGCCACATAAAACTAAGACAATGGAGTCTGGAGAGAAAGTGACCGCAATGGTTTTGCCATCACCATTTCGTTGGCGTGACCAATTGCCAATCCTCAATGAGCCCAATGCAATGTTGAATTTACAGCCAATATCATCTAGTGGCTTGAGCAACATTTGGTGTGCTTCTTTTCCAGAGTATGCACCAAAGGCTCGAGGAGATACTTTTGCGCGTTGTGGCTTGTGTGATCGATACAAGCAACTCAGATGTGCATGCACTCCATTTTCGGTTGCACAAGAAAAGTGGTCTACACTTTTAAATATTCACCTTGTAGGCCAAAGGGCACATAGAGAATTGTACTATGCAAATCGTTATATATCTGAAAAATACCCTGACAAAATGTTCACTATCATTCATGACAAAATGGATCACTCCAAGACGGCTTTGCCACACTTCTCTCACAAGACCAAGTCGAGAGATCCTTTTATGAAGATGCCCATTGCTGTGACGGGTATGATAGCACATGGTCATGGTGATGTCCGATATGTACACTATGGCCTCAACATATTTCCAACAGACTCAAACCATACTGTTGGATCCATTGCAAAATTATTGCGTGATTTAGAAACACCTCCAAAGAATTCTTCTCGCAATTTATTTTCAGTAGAAGAAGGGCAATCTTTGTTAACAAAGGCGCTTTTGAGTGGTTCAGAAGCTTGCTTGGATTCACTACTTCCCCCTTTTGATGAATCACTTTTGGCTCATCCTCTTCCACCAATATTAACTTTGCAGCTTGACAATTGCTCTGGAGACAACAAAAACCGATGGGTTTTTGCCTATTGCTCTTTGCTAGTGTACAAAGGCATTTTCAAGGAGGTATACATAAATTTCCTTATTGTTGGGCATACTCACGAAGACATCGATGCTCTTTTTGGTCGATGGAGCACGAAATTGAAAATGAATGACTACCCAACACTTCCGAAGTTGATGAAATCATTTATGGATTGTGAATCACACCCCGTAATTCCTCATCTTATAGAGGAGGTTCCGGACTTCAAGACATTTATGCATGGATATTTGGGCACAGGTGGAAATTTTTTAGAAGGTCATTCTTTTTCCCAACAGTTCAAGTTTTCTGTGAATTCTGATGGATGGCCCATAATGGAGTATAAGGACCTTTGCACTGACAAGGACTGGTTGCCGGAAAATGGCAAAGGAATTCGGTTGTGGAATGAGACTGAAGATGGGCGTCCTAAAGTACCCAATGGTAGTCCACTACCTCTAAAACCAGAGCAGATTAAAGCCTTTGTTGAGGTAAAGAAAGGATTAAATGGTTTCATTGCTTATTGGAACCAAATGGCCAACGACGATGCCTCTGGAGAATTTAGACGAAAAAACGATCCCATCAAGAAGTATTGGGTGAGTATTAGAGCTGTATTTGATGCACCTCTACAAGTGCGAGAGAGGCTATTAGATGCTTTTTGGCCTACTTCTAGAGTCACTCATGACGATGTTGACCGAAGGCAAAGAGATGGCACAATGAATGAAGAAGAAGCAGAGGATCGCCCCTTTGTTGGACGTAGGCGTGATCGTCCTCCACCTTCATTTCGTATTGTACGTGATACGCATGCAGGTTCATTTGTTGTAGTGCGCCCTGCAGATGGTGACCCAAAGCCATTTTGGCTTGCAAGGGCGATTACAAAGCCGAATCCAGATCCATCGCACATAAAACAAATCCAAATTCAGTATTGGACACCAGCTTCGGATCGAAACATTGACATGGAGACTTATGGTGGGTGGGACACAAATGGAGGGATTCAATGGCGTGAAGACACAATAATATCTCCAACATGGTCGAATACAGATTGTATTATGACAGCATGGAAGCCTAGTTTTAGAAACGGAACAGCAAACCCGCGAGCATCAATTTCGAAAAAGCAAATTGAGATCATCAAAGCATCATTGGCAGCTTTTATGGTTGAAGAAGAGACTAGTTAGAATCTTCAATCCACGAATGAAGAATTCGTACTTAAATAAGTGAAGTGTTGTTTATATAGTTGAAAATATTATTTTTAGTTTTTGCATATTTTGAGCTCTATACATGGATATATGAATGTATTAAGTTTGTTATGATACAAAAGCAATCTAGCGCCGGATGATTACTGATTTCTATCAATGAAGTCATTTTTCTTATTATGATGTTTTTGAATTCTCTGCAAATGTATTGCACAATCATAAGGGATAGAAATAATTATGTTTCTTTTTATTACAATATGGAATAAAGAGTCTTGAGACCCTAAATCTAAACACATGCAAGTCTCAATTTAATGGATTGTCTCACTTTACTGTCTTATTAATTGCAGTATTTCTATATTCATAATAAAATTTTACAAAATTTAAATGTTCAATAAGCACTTGCCACTTTCCAAAACAATAAGTAAATGATTACACATGGAAATTGACATTTGAAAGTCTCAATATTCCCCTAATGTCTCAATTTAAGTAGAGCTTTTTCTACTACATTTTCAAGTTGTATAAAAATGAGACCTCACTTTGTCTCAAATTAACGAATATGGCCTTTTAAGCAATTCAGCCTATCTATGGCATGGGGAGGTTGAGGAGAAAATTTCTCCGTATAGAGAAATAGATTTAAGAAGGATTTCATATTTTTAGACATTTTTTCATTCAGAAACAAAATTATCATAAATTTTTTTTGTGAAGATTCTATTTGTTCCATTCTTGATCAATAGGCAAACCATTTCCAACTATAGATTGGTTACAAAATTGATGTAGGTGATCATTGTGGCTTTCAATGTACATATTGTAATCATTTTATGGTTTCAATGTATACGTCCCAAACATTTCCACTACTCTTGTTGTACATGAGCTATCACCGACATACACTTGATTAGAAATTCAATAGTCTATGTTGTGAAATTGGAATACTGATCAAAAATGGGTTGGCTCCTTCAAATGGGGTGCCAAGAAAAAATTTAACCCCTAAAATTCCGAGAATTCTCTTGAGGGAACTCTTGAAGGTTCAAGCAAGTTTATATGATGTCAATTTATGGCATGATTTTCTGCAATTTCTTTCTAGAAATTGAATGTGTAAAAGCTTCTTGAAAATGTACTTAATTTGCAAACCCAACTTGTAGTTGACAAGTTATGGCAATTTTTTTGGAAGCTCGAGGAAAAGGGACAATAAAGGGTATGGTAAATGTTATTGACTTTCATGAGGACTACTCAGAAAGAATAAAGACCATGGGTTGAATAGGGTAGTAGTGTGTTTAGACCTAAAGTGTTGTCAATGATTGGTTGGCGACTGGAAGATGTAGTGTCTTGATTGCTAGTTGCTATTTAGAGCCAACCATTGGGTGGGATAAGAATTAGGCAGGTAGACTAGCTTCCCCGCAAAGAGGATCTGCTTTGCAATCTCTATAGAGTAGCACGGAGCTAAAGTTGTTTTTTGAAGTAATGAAGGTTATTTGAAATTGGTCATGCTTTTACCTATAATTCAATCTATTGCATTTGATTATATTGACATAAATTTGTGACATTATAGTTTGCTAAGAGAAAAAAAAATTAGGAGAAGAAGAAGATTTTTGTAGTTTTTTAAGGCAAACTAAATTCAAGTTGAACCCCAAAATTTCCACAAATAAAAAATTTGATAAGCACATTCAATACAAGAATCCAATTTACACAAGCTAATTGTGGTGGCAAGAAAAAAAGTCATGAGTGATAATTTTGCACTATACTCATCAATTTTTATCTTAACAATACCCCACCATCTTCATTCATGGTATCCCAACTTGGATTTTTAATGCAATTTCGACACAATTTTAGCTACTCCTCATCAATCTATCTTCTACTATGTTAATCAAGCAAGATTGTACAATGAATTTTAACTCCAAGTGTCTCATACATGAGTTCCAAGTATCTTATTGAAGATAGACTAAGAATGCAGAACTATTATTTGACAAGAATGTCAAGTTGGTTCCTTTGCATCTTCGTCTACATCAACAAGCATTATAGCTGATCTTTGTCTTCATCAACAAAGCAAATGCTAGGAAGAAAGTAATACACACAAAAAATGAACAGAATCACTCTTCTTTAAAAAAAAAATTTCACTCGAGACTACTACTTTCATTCTAACATAGAATTGAATTGTTTTCTTGTAGCTTGTATGGGATGAGTTTTTAGTGCAACATAGTTACATACTACTTGTTCAATCTACAACAACATCTAGCCTTCCATTGCCTCAAGTCTAAAACTTTCAATTGTTCTAAATGTACTTTTTAACTATCCAATACTTATTCCTATACTTCCATTCCTATAATTGATAATTCTCACTATACTAACATACAACAAATTGGCAATTTTGACAACAACTTTGATAACTAAGAACTAGAAGAAGAAAAAAGGGCTTCAATCTGTAAAGACTTTGAAGAGAAGGATATCAATGAAGGTCTTTATTCCAATTCCAAATTCAAGTCCCTAGAGGATTTATTATGGCGATTAAAGCTCTTGCATGCTCTTTAGAAACATTGTCAAGTAAAGAGAGCAAGATGGAATGGTTCCTTTTGTAAGAAAAAATGTGAGTATTGTAACCTCCATAGCCAACCTATAAGCATCTACTGTCATAGACATAGTAGATAGTACTAGCATCTTCTAGAAGTTTTCATAGTTTTGTAGAAACATTCATAGTTTTCTGGAAACTTCTAGAGTATTCCAGAAACTTCTAGAATATTCCAGAAACTTCTAAAGTCTTCCAAAAATTTCCATAGTCTTTCAAAAACTTTCATAGTCTTCCAAAGACTTTCATAGTCTTTTGGAAGCTTCTATAGTATTCCAAAGGCTTCTATAAGCCTCCATAAGCTTCCAAAATTTTTATAGAAGTCTGAGAGCTTTTATAGGGTTCTAGAAGAACCTCTTAGATAATAGTATATAAGAAGTTGAGGTTGAGGTAGTCCTCAATCTTGACAAGACATCTCTTGAGTGTTAATTCACCCTTTTAGTTCTAGTCTTGTACTTTTATTGACTCTAACATCAATCTTGTCTCTAGAAAACCATCTTATCTCTTTTGCTGGTCGTAACATGTTTTTACAAAGTCTTTAAAGCAAGTGAAGTTTCAACAACACTAGAAAAACTAAGAGCTACACAACTTCCAAATTCTGCTATAGAATTCTCCAAAAAATTTCAATTCGACCCTAGAATATCATAGCTTGAAAGTAATACTCCTCTACCTTGGTAAGGGACCTAAAACTCTTAAATTCCGATCCTTTAAATCCAATGACCTCTCTAGCACAGTCTATCCACAAAAAATACAAGCATGGTGTCCTACCTTGCCTTACAATATAGAACTTAGCGTTTCTCGATACACTCCTTTGCAACTTGGACTCCGACCTTGACTTCCGCTATTCATCCTATAGTCATGGGATCCGGACCCAACATATTCACTCCATCAAAGTCGTCCTCAAATTCTACAATCTACTTCTAGATGTAAGC
This sequence comes from Pseudoscleropodium purum, assembly GCA_963969395.1. Taxonomy (NCBI): domain Eukaryota; kingdom Viridiplantae; phylum Streptophyta; class Bryopsida; order Hypnales; family Brachytheciaceae; genus Pseudoscleropodium; species Pseudoscleropodium purum. The sequence continues at coordinate 14,540,684 of OZ017797.1, forward strand.
ATCCACTAAGTTAAAGCAAAACACTAATAACCACGCTACAAATGCAAACTAGATCCACACAAGCAACCTCGCTAGAGTTTCCAATGATGCACCAAACACACATTTATGAATCACCTCCATCTTGGTTCTCTCCCCTCATGCCATCACAACTCGCACCTTCTCTAGAATGATTCCACTTGCTAATCTTGTTGCAAAATATGATTATCCAATTTTCAAATTGAAGAGGCTATCGACTTATGCGTTGTGTATAGATAGGGCTCCTCACTTGGATGACATTCATCTACTAGTTTACAGTTAGCTTAGGATTTAGGTTACTACAATTTGTACTTAATCTAGGGACATTCCTTGCTTAATTTCCTCTTGAACTTTAGCTAGTTCACAAGTTGCCATTTTCCAACTATACAACATTAATGAGTTGAATTTTGAAGATGTTGGAGAAGAGGAGAATCTTGAGTATTAGAAGAAGCATTTGTTAGAGGATGCGTGCAAATATTGTAGGATTCATAATCTTGTTTGTATTAAGAAGAAGCATTTGTTAGAGGATGCGGGCAAATATTGTAGGATTTGTAATCATGTTTGTATTATGCGGTGTATTGTACTCAATTGCAAGAAATGGTTCTGTAACTCGCAAGGGAATACGTTGAGGTCACATATTGTCCATCATTTGCTGGCTTTATAAACCTTTTGGAGGGGAGAGATTGGAATTAAGGTTTAAGTGGTAGATGTTAGTCGTATAGAAGAAATGTGTGACTATGGTTTATTTTTTTAATCTTTAGACGTTAATTTGGATGCTGTGGGCTATTTAATGAGCACTCTCTTGTTAAAAGTGGTTTTATAACTTATGGGGGAATACCTTTGGATTGTATACCATCTATCTTTTAGTGATTTTATGAACCTTTTAGGAGGTGGGTGGAATTAGAGTTTAGGTGTAAGATGTTGGTTAGGGCATTTTACTGTACAAGATTTAAAACAACCTATTGACAAGGAGTGCCATAGAGCTTCATTTCTACTATTTATTAATTCTTGATAATTGAGATATAAGATTTGAGGGTTTGTGATTGTAGAGGTAGTTGAAAGTTCTTTTATTTATTACTAGTGAGCATAATAAAAGTTGCAGTCATGTGGAAGAGTTACTATTATTGGGATTTAACATTTTGAGCTTGGATATTTATCTTGTATTTGAATTGAGATAGGAGATCAATGATGCACATGATTGCAAGTTTTAATTGAGATTACTTAAGGGAGATTTTATTGGCACTCAATTGTTGATATGGCTTCTTTACACACAAATATGGATCTATTCTAGAGAAGATGCACAAGGAGAACATCTTGTAGAGAGAAATAAAAGGTGTGCTATGGACTATGTGCTAGTACTTGATCCAAATCCTCAAGTATTGTGTCTTTTGACATTACAACATGTCGGAAGTTGCTCTTATTATCTTCATCTTGCAAGAGTGGTAGCAATAGCTATTGTTACAACTTATAATCTAAATTTACTAGCTACACTTTTACTTTCCCCAATTTGCTATCCTTGATAATATTGTTAGCATCATTATGCCTTGTTGCTTGAATATGTGAATCATCAAGTATAGGCATCAATTTTTTTGGCAACTCTCTTGAAGAAACAAAGCAGTGCTACAAAATTTGCCAAGTCGAAGTATAATCACAATATGTCTACTTAGCCAATTTGCTTATAGTTTGATTGCACAAGGAGTTTGTTTCTTGCAATTGGCACGTATGGTGACTTTGTTATATTATCAGGTTGCGGTAGTAATTCATTATAGGCTTGGTAACAAGCACCAAGTTTGGATACCAAAACCTTCACGTGAAATCTCTATGTAACACTGTTGTTTGAATGTTCATCTCCTCAACTACATACTGCCGCAATATTGTAGCGGTTTTTTGAGTCAAACTTTTGTTAAGAGCCCAATACATACAACTCTGGAGTTCTGTCGTTGTATTATGAAAAGGGTAGGCTATTTGGGAAATCAGAGCTAAGCAAAATGTTTGGCCAAAAAATTTGTTACTATCATTTGGAATATGTGTACTATAGTCCCATCAACAATGCAGTGATCACCCACACCAAATGAGTGATAAACAAAGACAAAGATGATGGCTATGAAATCATTCAATAGTTCGTTCCTGAAAATGAAGACCACAATGAGCAGTTGAGACGAAAAGAAGGACCAGAGCGGGATAGTAGAAATATGGATCAAAATATGGACTATCTTTAACTTTTATTTTAAGTTTATTTTTATCATTTACTTCATTATTGATTAAACCCCTTAAGTTCCATGAGTACGTTATTACCAAAAATGTTTGAAACTACCATTTTAAGTATAAGCATCAAATTTTTGAAAAAAAACTTTTTTTGACACATGTGACCATAGGATCCTGTAGTATGTTGACTTGAAAATATGTAGTAAAAATTTCAGAAATTTCCACCGCATGGATTGCAAGATATAAGCATTCAAATTCATTGAAATCATTTTTTGGCCCTGTGAAAAAACAAGGCAGATATACTTCACAAGCTCATGTTTCTCATGAAAAAATGTTCAAAATGGTGGCGCTTCTTTGAATTCATTTTCATAGACAAGTTGGCTAAATGCTTGAAATTTTTAATATAATTTGAAATTGTACAACATATAGGAAAAAATAATAAGCAAAAAAAAATAGAGAACTATTCAAAATACAAAATTGTTAAGAATTTAGTTATAAAATTAAAAAAATGCCAATCCTAATGGTTACAATGTTGTAATAAATAGTCTACACCTTATGATTCAATTTTTTTCAAAAAATATTGAAAATTGAGTTAAATGAAAGACTTCAAAGTTTATTTTACAATAACAAATCAAAACTCCTCATAATTTTCATCTCAATGATCAAAATTGAATGACTCAAAGCTTTCCATGTATATAGAAATCTAGAAAACCAATTTCAAATTTTTGTTTTTGAAAAAAGTGATTTTTTCAAAAACATTGATAATTATCTATAGCATTGATTGTAGTACAAAAAAAAACATGTTAATTGAGACACAAGCACAAAAGATATTAAGGCCAATACTTTTGGCAAACTATGATAATTTCAAGCTTACCAATTCAAAGTAACATTCAACTTATACAATGATGCTTGGAAGGACCTATCCTTCAAATACACACAAATTATAATTCAAGAAATAAAGAATTTTATAGCAAACCTATGTTAGAGACAACCAATATTACAACCTCTATCTACCTATATGAAGATGTTGTAGAGATTCTACCTTAACAACATTAATAAGCAAGTGGTAAAACAAATTATGTTCCAAGGTCATTACTCAAGGATCCAACTATCAAAAGTTTTTTTATAGTTCTTAGTACAAAACTTCATTGGAATTTTACAAAAAAGCCAAAATTCTTACCATTCATGCTAAAAATAGCAATCTTGGTCCACACATTCAACCCTAGGTGATGCCAATAATGCATACTTAATCATTTGTTTACAAATTCATCCCATGCTCAAAAAAATTTGAGCTACAAACACAAAAGACTCTTGTTGAAAAAAATCCTCTAATGTAGTACTAAATCACAAGAAATTCTCCTCCAAATAACTAATTTGCACTAGTGTATCCAAAAAGGAGTTTTGTCGTCTCTTTACAATAATTCTCATATATAGAAAATTTAGTTGAAAATCTAATTCCAAATATATATTACACTCTTAGAATTAGATTCCTTCCAAAAGGATATCCAATCTATAATAGAGTTTCTAAAGGAGGAGATGTGAGACAATACTATAAAGTTTAAATTTATAATATTGTTTTTGTAGGTGTTTGATCCTTTAAGGCCCACACATCTTGTTATTTACGTGGAATTAGAACTTGGGAATATCTTCATTGAAAGTGTACTAAAATATTACTAAAATAAATACAAGATCTACATTTAGACATTGAATAACGGACACACCACCCAAAAACTTGTCAATTGCAAGATATAGAAAAATGATGGTAATTTAAAACAAATGAAAGTTGTTGACGCAACAAATTTGCATGATATTTTGATCATCCAAAATTAGAATCACTTGTACATATGATCTATTTTTTATGTGTTATATTTCAAATTCTAATTTTCTCAAATTTTGATTCCTTATACAACTAAAAAGTATCCAGTTTTGAGGAAGTGGAGATGCTCCTTCTTCTTCTTCTTCATCTTCTGTTCCTGAGTTTTAGGGTTTCAAGGCGTTGGTCGATACCATGTCTACACAGCAGAGACTTGCTGCCGTGTTGCGCATCTCCAGTTTGCAGTAGTCTCTGCGATCTCTAGAATTTCCTCTAAGATAACAGATATGGAGTAAGCAAAGGAGAACGCTACTCGTCGTGTTTGCAACAGAGGGAGTATCAGTATATAAACCCTCCCTTTGTTCTTTTTTCTCTTACGGTGATGGCGAACCGATCTTCGATGGGCCAATGGAAGCGCACCCTGCCGCTGCTGTTGCTGATTTGTTTCATGCTGGGAAGCTACACATTTGTGCAAGGGAAGGAGGAGCTTGAGGGTTTCTTCGAGGATGGGCTTGACAACGAGGAGCTGGAGATGCCCTACGTAGCACCCGTAAGGACGCGAACTTCGAGTGCTTCGAGTGCCGAAGTGGACGTGGATGCAGGCATCAGTAAGCCCGTGGTGGAGTCACGGAGTCGGAAGGTGGATCCTCTGGAGTATTGGGACGAGGATGAATTCGAGGGTTTGCCTGTCGAAGAGGAGATTGAGAGAGATGTTATTGCGGCGCCTGTTGGCTTCGAAGAAACCATTGTTGGCGCTTCAAACCTTGCCAAGAATCGAAGTCCGTATTCCCCGTACTTGGAAGTGGCAGGTGTGATCTTTTTCTTGATTTACGGGGTTGTGTTTTGGTTTGGGCGCAAAGAGAATGAGAATATCGCCATCGCATGGGCGACCGAGTTCGCTGCCACGGACACCATTATGGAGAAGAACTTCAGCTTGTTAGGGTTTGGTGATGATCCGGATGCGCCTTCTTTGGTGAAAGAAGGGCAGAATACTTTCAAGTTCTACGCTAGTGGACGACGCTATTGCGAATCTCTCTTAGCTACTATCGTCCTCAAAAACAGGCAAGATCTGCTATCGCAGTTGCTGTATCTCGTGGTTCCTGCTAAAGACGAAATCACCTTTCGAGTCCACATGAATGAAGACGCCATGGAGCCTGTGGTGTTTGCGTTGGCGAAGAAGAAAGTGGCTAAGGACATGCAGCGGGAAGTGAAGGATCTTCAGCAGTTCGCGACAGTATTGACCCCGCCTTCCAGCCGGAAATGGGTGGCTGAGGAGCTTTCCGTCATCAGCGAGTCACGTGAGCTTGCTGTGGATCTTTTGCCTGAAGTGTTTTTGGATCAGGTGTTTGGAGAGAAAGCATTCAAGGCCTTCGCACCCTACTTCGTCTCTTTACACTTCTCAGACCAGTTTCCGGATTCGAACCACAAGAAGGTGTTGCAGTTCACGTTCTACATTCCGCCATTGGAGAAGCTGAGTGAGATGAAGCGGCTTATTGCTCTTGTTCCCTACTTCATCGACGTGATGGGACGGTACAAAATGGGCTCCAGTCTAAAGACGAAAGCTTCGACTGTTCGGGAGAAGATTCGAGCCGAGGAGTACAAGGAAGCTTCGAGAATGCGGCAGGAGGCCCTGCAGAAGAAGAAGTCTGAGCAACAAACGCCGTTGTCTAGTAAAAAGGAGGAGAAGGAACGATTACGACAATTGAAGAAATCCATGCCCAAGGTGAAGATGTCGAGAGGCCATTGAGGAGCTTTTTCATTGTGTGAGTTCTGCACTTTGCTAGTCTTGACTCCCAATTGTGAAGAAGGCTTAGGCTTACAAGGTTTCAACGTATCATAGGTGCTCTTGTTTTAGGAGGCTTCACTTTGAAACTAGGAACATTTCCTTTACAGGGATTTAATCTATCAATACCCCGTGGCTGTGGAGGTTGTGTTCCTTGGAGCGCTACCTCTGAGGGTGTTGTGGAGCTGGCGTAGGACTTTGAGTAATTTGAGTTTTTTTTTGTTATCAGGTAGAATGAGATGGTAGAGAAGCTCTTTCTTATTCTTAGCTTGTGTTATCCCCTGGATTTGTATCTGGGCCTGCCTTAGTTTTGGTCTGCGAATCAGATTATTGGGATTGCAAGTTCCACTGTTGAATATTAGGTGAAGGTAGTGACACGAAGTGCCAAGCCTTGCTGGTTGTGGGTGATGGATGGGAGTACGATAGCCTGGAACTTGATGCACTTGAGAGGTTGTAATATGTCCTTACTGTATCTAGTTGTTTCTCCACTGAGCTTGTGGAGAGTGCAAGTGCTTACTGAAATCTATTTTGTGGCCAGTTGCAAGCAGTGACATCCTATACAAGTACATAACAGACAGTGGTTTTGTCAGTGTCGACAATTGCCAGCATGCACCGTATATGATTTGAAATATAAAATATTGCGACCTGTGAAAAGAATCTTCGTTTCCCTTTTCTTTTTGGGTAAATTTTTTACTTCCGCAAAAAAATTATTTTTACTGAGAGATTTGATTAATACTCCGTATCTCAAGGACCAGTGTGTTCAAATTTCCAACACTAGATGAATGCAATTATGTTCATAACGCTCCTAATCTTGTTTTTCCATCCATCATTATAATTTTGTTGATTCTTGTGTTAGTTTTCTAACATTACCAGAAAGTTACAGAGCAAATAATGCTTATAAATCAATCATTCATATCCTATCCAAATAATGCTTATAAAGGTATATTGGAATCTTCTTTCATTTGCCAATAAGATTAAAAATGCTCACTTGCCAATTGTGTCAATTATAGGTACATTTTCTTACTAAGTTTCAAAATATAGGTGGTTCATCCCTTTGTAAAACAAAATTATGACACTTCTTTCCACTTTTTTTCCAAATGTAAAATTGCTAGAATAAATTTAAGATGAAAACACCCAAATCCATCCACTCACCTTTTTTTGACAAGTAGACTTCTTTGGAAAGCATACCCCAAAGTGGAATTCAACCATTTCTACACTTAATATTGATTACCTAAGTATTGATTTTCTAAATTTTAGTTTTGTAACAAATCTATGAGTTTCTTTCATTAGAAGAGTTTTGGGGGGTCCAAAAGCCTATTTCGGGCCTATTCCCTTGTAGCTGTTCCCCGCAGTGAGGAGAACGACTCGTTGTCAGAATTTTCTTTTTCATTAAAAAAAAAAATTTTGGTCAATGATATGATAGTGTCTTAGCCATGTTAGACCGTTGTGCTGAACCTGTTCCTTGTGTTCGCAGGCTGTGATAACTTGCAGGCATCCAAAGGCCCCAGAAATCCTCTAATGTAGTCCTCAAGGAGCTCCCACTTTGAAAACATAATTGCATGTACTATAAGAGAAAGGGATGTTTTAAATGAGATTTTAAATATAGTCACAGACATAAGATTATGAGTATTGACAATTAAGGAGATTTTTAGTAAAAATGACTAAAAATACATGTATTTTTAGTCTAATTTTGTTGAAAATCTCCTTAAAGTTCATTACTTATAATCTTATGTCTAGGACTGTACTTAAAAACTCATTAAAAATACCCCTTTCTCTTATAGTGATGTCTTATTCAAAAAAAAATTTCTTTTTGAAAATTCATAGAATTGCTAAAATCCTACGCTTAGGTCAAACTTGCTGAAAAATAATTCAAAAAATAATTCAATATAGCATGTAATGAAATTTTCAAAAATTATAATATGGCATAATTGAATAGTGAAGAAAATATTTATGAAAATAATGTGAATTCTCAAAAGAAATTATGAAAAATAAAAAATGAAAAATAATATATATGTAAAGGTGGACCCTAAATAAATGTAAAAATTCATAAAATACAGAAGCTTACTAAGTTGACCCCTCTTCAATGCCATTTGCGTAACTGAAGCACTGTAATTTTTGAAGATTAAATATTAGTGCATCTATTCAGAGTCCATTCTCCATCACTGAAAACAAAAGAACTCAATGAAACCTCAACATATGCACGTAGAACATACTACTCCTTCACTAACAATAATTTTCGATTCATACTTTCAAAATTACGGACAATCGCATGCAAATGACACTATCTACTACAAGTCATCTGTTCAAAGTCCATTCACCATCACCAAAAATAGGGGAACTCAATGAAACCTCAGTAAGCAGAACATACTACTCCTTTGCAGCCAATAGTTATCGCTCCATTCTAATTGTGTAACATCTTTGATTTCTAAAACAGCCTCAAGAAATTCACACTGTCTACTACAAGTTGTTCCTACAAATTACAACCCCGTTTTGCAATTCACCAACCTCAAACACAAGACCCTCCCCAAAACCCTACATTCTTTCCAAAAAGTATCCTAAACTAAGAGATTACAAGGAGCCAACCTCATTAGGTCCATTGAATGTGAGGTCAATGTGATTCACATCATTCAAGTCCACAGTCTTCACTCCAAATTGATGAGCTAGCACTTTGGACTGGTAGCTCGTAGCCACGGCTGTAATATCCTTCAATTTATTGCCTTGAATCAACAACCCCAACTCTTCAATGGCCATGGAAGACATGCTACTCCTGCGCAAGTCCACTACCATGCCCAATTTCACGAGCTCCACCGCCTTCTTCGCCATACGTGCTTCAACTTGTTTTGTGCTACGGGATCCACAAGCGCAATCACCACTCTCTTCCGAGTGGACACAATAGCCCCATTACCACTTTCAATACCCACAAAGCCTTCGTGGTCGACTAATTTTGTGCATTCCACTACGAGTTGTAGATGCCAACGACTCCTACCATACCACAATGGCTATCCCAAATTTGGTTTTCACAAATGTAGGCGACAAGAACTCCAGAAATGGAAGGAGTTTAAAATTCACTGTAGTAACATTGTAATCAAATTGCACCAGATTGTACGTTCAATGTTGGAGTGAAAAAAAAATTCCAAAGCGACTCCTAGCTTTTAGGGGAATACCAAAGCATTTGTCCAGACCCACATACTAAAATCCAAGTGAAAGCCCATGACATGTCATTTAAATGCTTACAACAACGAAAAGAGTATCCTCTATCTGCCACAGTCCTTGAAAAGAGAATAGGGTCAAACAATCATATACAAGACTTGCGATACAAGGGACTCACCAAAGTGAAATGTGGTTGCAAAACTTGATGGACCACAAAGAGTGATAGAGCCAAGAGCCACAAGTCATTTTTTATTTTTTAAGTTTTGAAAACAATGTGGCATGGAGCCAGAGAGAAGCTCCACCTATTGGGCAAGCAAGAGAGAGAAAAGCAACTAAAAGCCAATTCACTATTTTGGCTTCATTTTATTCCAAAAAAATATCTGTGACAATAACAATTTTTGTCCTATAAGCGATTACAAAATGCATACATAGTAGCAAATAATGTGCTTGCCTTCGTGTCAAAAGTGCACACTTTATCATCCATATCCCCCTGCACACAATTCAAAAGTTTTAGGTCAATTGAAGATTTTCATTTCAAAATCATGCACCTAAAAGTATGATGCATGACATCACACAATGTAGTTGATAATCCATCTAATTAGCCTTCCCATGATAAAAAATAGTTCATTCCAGAGACAAGTAATTAAACAAGAAGATAAAATTCAAATACTGCTTGAATAAGCCAAAACAACTAAGAAGCTATAGCATTACTTTGCATCCTCAAAATCTGCCAATCAACAGCTTCACGATGAATACATCACATCGTACTGCACCTCCAGTCCATGACCTACTTGGGCCAAGCTCTCCAAAGTTGGTGTTTCAAACACACAAAGAAGTAAAGAAGCCACATCATAGTAGCCTTCTCCTTCCAAAAGGTCAATCTGCTCGTTGCGCATCTCTTCCCAACGCAAAGCTTCATCCAACATAAACGAGAACAACTCCTCTACAAAAAGGCCTCTAGGTGCATGGGAAGGGCCTTCAACCAAATCACCGTTGACATTGTATCTTACCCCGGTCCAATAAAGTCTATGCAGAAACTTAAGAGTGTCTAGGTCACCCTCTCCAAGGAGGACCCGCAATACCTCAAGATCTACAACCACTTCAAGGCGATATTAGATGTGATGAACGGTTGCCAATTTAAGTTTGGTCCTCCAGACAATCTTGTGTTTTTGGATTACCTAAACTCTTAGTGCATAGGTAAAATTTAGGTATCCACCTCTATTTAGTAAACCTCCATACACATGCAACACTTGTTGTATCTGATAAGGTAACCTAGGGACTCCTTTCCAAGGGACCCTTTCCCAAGCGACATACTATTGTGGGTACCATAGTTGTATACTCCCAAGGAAGATGATTGCTACATGCATAACTAAGTTGTAGTGTAAAACCAAGGCCACATGTATGTGAATGCTGTGCATGTTTTTTGTAGTTGTCTCTGCATCTTTGGTATGTTAGTCCCCTACAAGTGGTACTGGTTTGACAGGGGAGGGGTCATTCAAACACTTTGGATATATCACACCGACTAGATAGACACAATTTGCATCTAACTTAGTCATCTACCAAAACAATAATATATAATTAGTTATAATCATTTTAGCCCCCACTCCAATTCTAGCAAGCTAACAACAAACCTGGAAAATACATCAACATCCTCTTTAAATCTTTCATTTTTGCCTATGCCCCTTCGACACATTCCTTGTCATATCTTTCAACCTAGCATTTGAGTCCCTCAGGTTTCCAAATTTCTCAATGCCTCTTTAGGTCCAAAATTATCTACATATATGGGACAATATTTTTGGGCTCCTTGGCATTCGTAGTATAAATTGGCCTTGGCCTCAGCCTCGACCCTACAACTCAATGAAAATTTCATTGCAAAAATGCTCCATAGACTAACAAAACATTGAAAAATAGGACAACACCTTGCTTCCCAAATGATTGGGTAAGACTTTGACACTGGCATTGATGAACAAATGGGAATACTAATAATTCCATCAAAGCGGCTCTTCAAATTAGGTTCTTTGCTTGGCAATAGCCACAACCATGAGTAATGGATAGGCCTAGGCTTGCAATAGATGAAGGAAAATAAAGATTAGAAGATGAGAGGGCAAGGTAAGGGCATGCAGGTTGCCTGCTAAAATCGATTCGACTTTGATGAAAATTACAGAGCTGCTTAAAAAGTGAAGGTGACTTTCAAAATTAAAAATCTCGGTTGCCATGAAACTTTGCAATGCCACTGAACATAAGACCTCAACAAGAGAAGAAGTCTAATTCCAGCATGCCTTGTAGAGGATTTCGAGGGTTATCTCAAATTTTAAGGAGCAGTGGTTGGAAGAGATATGCTATGCTCTGTATGAAGTAAAACTAGGTGAGGACGTTTGCAACATCCTCAAAAAACAGTTGCACACCAAATTATAGCTATTTTACATTGCGATAATCCACGAGTACAAAGGAAACTAGTTCTTTGATGAAAGTTGTGTTGCTAGCAACTATAAGCCTTGCTTTCACTCTCATGCTTTCATTAGAGCAAACACTCCAACAATCACTCAAATCTCCTTGTATCAATAGCTGCACCTCTTTCAATTCTTGCATGCTCAATTGCTACAAAACTCCAAACCTTTAGTAAGCCCCAAGTCTTTTCAATTTTAGAAAAATGAGCAAGAATTCCAATGCTTTCTGATGAAGGAACGAAAGAAAAAGGCCCTACAGAGGATGACACCAACAACAATAGCAAAAGGTCCAACACAAATCCACTTGTTAGAGGAATGACACTAGCAACAAGAGCAAAGCAGCCAATACAAATCCACTTGTGTTAAAAGATCTACCTATTCAATTGTGTGTGCTCGATCGCTACAAAACTCTGAATCCTAATCCCCAAGTCTTCTATAGTAGAATTTAGAAAATGAGTACGAATTCCAATGGTTTTCAATGAAGAGACTAAAACAAGAGATTCTATAGAAAAATGACAACGGAATCAAGAGTAGTGCAGCGTGGCGAGGAGCACCAGAGAGAAGGGTGTGAAAAAATGCGAAATGGATTCTTAGGATGCAGAAAAATTGAAATGTGATAGCATCAATTCAATTACAAGGTGATGCACTACTTTCTGCACTACTCTCTAACACAAATCGAAGGTGAAAACGGCAGGTAGGGTGAACATTGACAACTACAAATTGCACCAATGAAAAAGTTACGCAAGAGCAGTTCTAACGTGTACATGAATAATTCAAACTTATGGCAGATTTTCCTAGAAAAAATTAATTCCGCATCGCCAAAGGAATTTTAATCCTAATTGAGGATTAATGAGAGAGTTTGACAACTGAACAGTGAAGGACAAGCTTGTCGGAGCTAAAGCGCCCTCAAGACTCCATCGTGCATTGGCTCAAACACACCATGATGACGGAATTAGGACCGTGGAAATTGCATTTTCATCTAACAATGGAGATCATGGATTGTATCAACCTAGAGGCCCCTATAATTCTTGGAAATTGAATAAGGGCCCCCTAAAAAAATTTGGCCAATTGTACAAACCCAAGGGAAAAAAAGTTTTTATATTTTTGAAAAACAATTTTTATTCCATAGTTTTAACCCCTAAATGTCTAAGGCACCTAAGGGATTGAAACTTAACCAATTCTTCTACTACCTTACTAAGTTGTGAGAACTTGGTTGCTAAAGGTCACCAATGATTCAGTAAAGTCTTGAGAACTATTGTAAATGCCCAAAGTCATGAAATACTCTACATTTCAAAAATACTAAATCTAGGTAATGAAAGATCATACAATCAATAAAGAAATAATTTCTTATGGGGTCTGATAAACCTGACCCCAACGTAAGATACTACATAAACGTTTCTATATTCTAGAGAAGGGTCCCTCCACATATGCTGTACTGCTTATTTTGATGGTTTCAGGTGTTTTCACCTTGCAACTTGTGGCATGTGTTGGGACTCTCCTACACTGCCAAATCACACAGCTGCTACACATTGTATAGGTCGACTACATATGATAACCCATGACCCATGATACTCTTGCAACACTGACGACTGTTGCTGCAAAATTATGCTGTAAAAATGATGATACGTAGGAAACCTGTTTATTAGTGATGATGAATCTCAACATAAGAAAAAATCAAATTCCAAGCACATCGACTAACTAGATCAATGATAAAATTCCTTCTTGACTTTGAAGGTATTCAAATCATCTATAACCGTAAGATCTTTCAAGGTGTCCGCATCCGTTTGTCCCTCCTCTCCTTTCGCATTACCGCCCCAAATATGGATGCTCAACTTTCGGCGACTAGGTGAGGTGCCAAAATACTTTGTAAAGAAATCAACGACGTCTTTCTTCTTAAAGGTCATAATTTCAGCTGCCTCCTGCTTTCTTGCCTCGAACAAATACCTATCATCACGCACCAACTTGTCAGGACTACTTAATTCTGGTTGTCAACAAAGAAAACCCACATTCCCCAACGACTAGATTCCTATATGCAGTACGCAGTGATAAGAACCTGACACACAAGGATTTATTTGGATACCATTAAACAATTCAAATCATCACATTGCATGAAGTGACACATATGGAACACTACAGGCACAAATTCCTAAAAACTACAATGTACCTTTGATCCCAAATCTGTTCCCAGTGGCGCTCTGTTTCATCTACCAAAGAGTGGTCTCTTTCCAGCTTTTCTTCAATCAATGCTTCCTTGTAGTTGTTAAATTCATCGTCTTGAACGTCATCCTGTATAAGCATATAGGTTATTATTATACCATTTCACATTATTAAGACAGTGCACAGACAACCAATAACTTTGCCTGCGCAGGAACCAAAGAAATGAAAAAAAGATCTTGATGGGCTTTGAGTCGTACCAGAATCTTTGACAGAGAGGTAACGAATGCATTGATGCGCTGTTCAAGGTGTACTGGATTATATTTTGCTGACTGCACCCGGAAACAGAAACCGAGAATCTTGAATGTGACTCTTACACCACAGTCTACTCGGTATCCCAACTGTTCCTTTGTTCTCAGTTGATTGAAGCATGGCTCTTGAATCATTCGTTCAAAAAGGTCCAGAAGGCTCCGGATTCGTAAGGAATTCTTCCCTAAATCTTTCTCCAGTTGAAAATACATCTGTCCATCAAACAGAATCAACTGGTCACATCCAAGTATCGACGGCTTACATCTAATGGGTCCTGTAGCTACTACATGACTTCAGAGCTGAAGACATCCTGAAAGTCTCCTAATCCATAAAATTTTATTTGTTGAAAGGAATGCCAAAGAAGCAAGAGCGTTTTACCTCAACAACCGAGTTCTCCTCAGCCTCATTCTTCACATCAGCAGTGTACAGAAGTGCACTGCTGGGGTCAAGTTTGACTATCCGCTCAATTGGCCTTGAATCAGCAGGCAATGCATTTTTGACTAAAGATTGTTTGAATATATTTGCAATGCCAAGAGCCTCTTCCTCATACAGATTTCCATGACAAAGTGCTTCAATGTAAGTCTGCACAAATCAGAAACAGATGTGTCAATTTTTCAATAGAAGGCCTAAAGCTCCAGTATATCACATTAAGAACTCTGTGCAGTAATATCATAACGCATAGATATCAGAAGAAAGTACCTCGCTGAAGAGATGAGGGATATGCTCTGCAACGTCGGAGACAGATAAAGTCAACAAACAAGCAAGTTTGTCGTCTACATGCCAAAATCGTTCCTTCAAAGCTTGCAGTCTAAGGTATGCGGAATGCTTCAGTGGTTTCATATTGGTATTCCTGTATCCACGCTCCAATTCCTCCTTTATTACCTGCATTGTAAACATCCAATACATGTCAAATACATACTATTTGCAAAGCACCAATGTACTTCTGTGCTGATGCCGAGCAACAAGTGGGGCAAACTTATGCCAAAGTATCTTTAACTTCAGTCGGGACAAACGATCTGCTCGACTGTGACTTCAGAGATACTTGAGACTAGAGTTCTCGACATGAATAAGATCATTTTTCAGGTTCAGATGAACGGTGAAGTTAAAAGACAATGAACCCCAGAAACTGTGCAAAAAAAAAAGAAATTACTTGGAACGATAACCACCTGGAACCGATCTTCCCTAGCAACCAGGGAGGTCAGAAGGTCAGCACATTTGCTCGCAAGAACCGGTAGCTTCTCATTGAAGCCATAAATCTTTAGATCCAGTTTGTCACCACTGAAAGTCATGGCCGACTCCAGCTTGGCCACATTTGCCTGCAATCAAATAAGACCCAGTGAGAACATATACTAGTACATCAAACCTACACTTTCTAAGGATCAATATTGTAGCAACAGAAAGGAGTATGAACAAGCTACGATATAACACTCACCAGATAAATAGTTTCATTCAACTCATGCTCAAGCAGCTTTACATAGATCTCTGTCAACACAATATTGCGAATGTTCTCGCTCGCAGCCTTGCATGTGACTGAGAAGTACGTGTTGGCACGAGGAGTACTGAAGGTACGATCTAGTTTGTACCAAACTTTCAGACCCGGCTCATCCAAGAGTACCCTTGGAACATCAGGACCCTCTAGAACATCAGGTTTCCCTGTTTTAATGGTGAAATCATGTGGAATGAAAGCATTCACAACCGGCATCTGTAGTGCAAGATCTACATGCTTGGGATCTGCCCACTGTTGAAGAATCTCATCGGAGATCATCTCGACAGTGTATGGCACCTCAAACCAGGGCTCAAACTGAACACCTGCCGTCACCACAAGATCCATTGAAGTCAAATCCAAGTAACAGACACATGCCAGAAAAAAATTCAAAATGAATTGCTTTTCATTTCCAATCTAGATGATGTTCTATGAAAGATACTATTTCTTGGAGAATCAAAGAAAACCAGAGGGCTTTACCGGTGCTGTTTCTGTCAAAGTTCTTTGTGACAAGATCGAGGCGCATATTATATGGATTGACCCGATCAATAAGATCAGCCACTAGCACCGGGTCCCACTCCTCAAACGCATAGTCTCCATAAATTGCATGCTCCTCAGAATACAGGTGCATATTTGCTGAAGACACGGAACGGGGACATTAATAGACACTCAAAGGGATTGCAGAAAATTAAAGCCATTAGATTCATAAAAGCTACACCTAATCTGCTGCAATTATATAGTTAAGTAGTCTGACAACAATAAGAAACAAATACTGAGACAGAATATTTGAAATTGAGGAAAATAATATCCAAGACAGCTTAGTCAAGGATCCATACATGCAAGGCGCACAACATATTGATCTGCAGATTCCTCCTCAGCAAATCGAAACTCCATCATGGCCATCGCTTGGAGCTCCTCAAATACCCACTTCTGAGGCCCAGTCGTTCGGAGCATTTTCACGTACTGATAGAGCATTTCGACAGCGTCCAAGACCTTCACATTCATGAGCAGTTGAGTATACGACTTTTCAAGGAGCTCATGAGGTACTGATGGGAAATTACTGTAAGGTGCCTAGGAAGCTTAACACTGGGACAGGGATCTGAATTGAAGCGCTGTGAAGAAGTATATTCATAGACCAAAATGAATTTTATGTTCTTACAACGAAAAACGGTTCTTTCTAATAAAGTTAGTTGCAACTAGAAAATGCCGATGACTTTGCATACAAAAACACACATACAACACAAAGGATGAAGTTGCCCAAGGACTTTACATGTTCAAGGCCAGAATCAGTAAGCCAGATGTTAACAGAGAATATGTAACCAGCTGAGCTGTGACCATAGCCCCCATCTTCAACTCCAGCTGAGAGTACTGTTGCCCAGCCTCTCTGCTTTAAAAGAGATAACAAACTTCCAGCGCCCTCTGAAACATAGCAGCAACGAGTCAATTTACATATTGGTTATCGCACAACAGACAACAGTTATGAAGACCATTAATCATAGAGAGTTCTTCAATCATGTTATGCTAACTCCATTCGTCTACCGATACCACAATTCCACTACCTCAAGAGATGTAAAACGATATAAAAAGATGAAAATTGATCTTCATTGTCGTTTATCTATTCATAAAAGGGGTCTTCATAAATAATTTTTAACTACTCATCAAATAAAGAGCTGGGATTTCGCAGTACCATGCCCAACGAGGTGGGAAATGTAGTCCTGGGGCCTTTTCAAATACGCCGCTTCAAGACAAGGGAAGGGCCAAGTCAAGGAAAGTAAGTGCTGATCCTTCACAGATTCTACCCGATAGAAGGATCCTGGCTCCCAAACAGGGCCATCCCAAGGGAATTTCAAAGGTTTGAGGCCGCCTTCTTTCACCTTACCAAAAGACTCCAACACCCATGTCTTCAATGTCTCCAAAGGCTCTGTTACACCCACACAAGAACAGCCTCAATAGCCAGCACTCAAATGCCGAGGCTCGCATACATAAACCTTGGCAACTTCGTAGCAGCTCAGCATAACAAAACTCCTTTAAAGAGGAGTGCCTGACGCACTGCGCTTGAACAGTTCGCGACCATGTCAGACAAATGCTATGGTGTTCGCCTAATATTTGACAAGCTACCAAAATCTAACCAACATGCAATGTGCCAAGAAAACTGGGTGAGATCTTACCACCCACCTCCACCAAGGACAGTCAGTTTCATGCGACTAGCCAAATAATGATCTTTGTAGAGCTGGAGAAGTTTGCCTCTCATATCCACACCCCTTTCCATTGGCTCGCTTAAACTCTTTTTATTCCCTGACATAATCATATCAAATGAGCCCAAGGTTTCATTTTGTCATGTTTGGGAACATAATACCTACAACTCACAAAATCTGGTCAACAGAAATTCATGAGGAAGCATTTGCATTGAAGCATTCCAATAGACAAACGCGCGAAATAAAATAAAACTCACCCCAAGAAAATGACCGGATTGGATGGTTTAGTTTAGCGGTGTGGCATTGCAGCTGTAAAAGACGGCAGGCATCACTTTGCAGTACCTGCTCAAATTCTGACAGTACCAATAGTAGACATTAAAAGCAAACATTAATTAAGGGACCTGAACATAATTACAATGTGCATTATTAGTGTTAAGCAAGTGCCGAGTGATCTCAACCAAAGTAGACAAGACATGTGCAGCTCACTTGTATCTACTCTTGATAAGCAGCCACTAAGCGTCACCGTTATAACCCACTTGTCAATTCTGGAAAAGAAAGAGAGCCCTGAAATTTTCGAAGGAGAATGTGATTGGTTGGTACCTGAGTCGATTGCTTGGACTTCACGATCCATAGTTTCCGGTTTAGCCAGAGGTGCGATGAAAAATTGTGAAAACCTGCAATTCGGGACCGAATTACTACGAGGATAAAGCGTCTGGATGACATGCATTCCAAACTGTGAGATAGAACAATTCAACCAGGATGATATGTGCTCACCGATCAAGAGCTGCTTGTAAATGGTTCGGGCTCACTTCAAAGTGATAACATGTAAATTCTTTATCCGTAAATGCATTTGAACCACCTCCATGCTTCGATAGGAAATTGTCGTACTGCAATGTGTATGACAACCAAAACCCACCAACCCCTAAGTATCATGATCCCACTTCAATAGTAGCCCTCACACTAATTTCCACAATTTCTGGTCTTTTCTTGTGACACTAATATCGCGCCCTACAAAAGGGATAAATCAGTGTAGCTAATCACTAATTGAATGTGTATTTCTTTTCGAAAGTAAGCGGTACCTCGTTTTCATCTGGGAATTTTTCACTCCCCATGAATAACATATGCTCTGCAAATATGGATAGTTAACATTTGATCATCAGTATAACAATTGATCGTCAGTTTACAATGTCAAACCCTAGTCATTTACAAATTTCCTGTGCACCTAATGACCATTGAAATCTGGTGATAACTGGACCTCCTAATATACTAGAGGCTTGTACATAAAGACCGAAGTCCTTGTGTGACCAACATGAAAGGAAAACTGATGCTCCTAGAAACTAGAACGTTTAAATATATGATAGCCACTAATGCAAAACTGAGAAAATGTGCCACGCACCTAGGAAATGTGCCAGGCCCTGTGCATCGGCAGGGTCTGAAAAGCTTCCGACACCAACACACATAGCTGCAGCGGCCTGGAAGCACGGTAAAACCAATTAATTACTGTAACAAGAAGCAGAAACATATCCTCCCAACTTCATTTCTACCTTCAATAGTGATGTAGAAGAGCTAATGGTACTCAGGAACAATATATGGCAACAAATATGATAATTTTAACATAAGAACAGAAACATTCTCAGCAACAAAATACAAAAACCGCACCTTCTTAGTGGGCGCCTGCATTGCACCACCATGAGAGGGGCCACCTTCATCGTCATCGTCTTCCGATTCCCCCTCACAATCCGGTTCAGAGTCTTCACATTCTTCTCCACAATCTCCTGCATAACATTTCCTCCATCCAAATTAGCCGAAGATCAATGTCAATAATCACTTCCAATCATCACCTTACACTTCATACGATTACCCTTACTTATGGAATATAAGTATTAACAGTCTTAGACGATCTTAATATTATTTAAGAGCGATTAAATCGATTAATGTACCCAGTTTCGGACTTCGGGCTGGTCTCCTAGACACGTCAAATCCAGGTTTGGTCTTGCCCTCAGTTCCACTACCTGCACTAGCTATGACAAGAAAGCATGTGACCTCTCACAATGTGTCTGTAGAGTATGCTGGGGCGCTTCAAAGAAGAGAATATAACAGGGGTGAACATTCTATGGGCTGGTGTCACCTGAACAGAACTAGTCCTCTGTCATGAAACGCTAATCCTTTATCATTGTTATTAGCTTAATTGCACAAGGAACATCTTTGAAAATAAGTGATTACCCTTTACTAAGTGATTAGATAGAGCATCACAATTCATCCATTCTCTGTGTTGCAGCATCCCAACAAATGCACTGCTAGTGTAATTGTGGTCATCCTCCACAAAGCAGAAAGTCATGAGTAAATGAAAATTAACGCCATGCACAAACGGTGCATCTTTGAAAATACGTGATTTAAATGCACCGAGACCTAAAGCGTCACTGATTTTGCCTTGCCTTTGATTGCAAAACAGCACCGTAAAAACATTTGCACTGCAGAGAGTGGAATCGGACTTCAATGAGGTCATCCTTCACAAAGCAGAAAGCGAGGACACCTACCATTACTGCAGCATGCCTTGTGCATATGTCCATGGCCGCGTTTGACGCCCCTGCTGCCATCTACGTCCATGCCATCGTCGTCTTCATCATCCTCATCGTCGTCATCGTCGTCATCCTCACCTTCCACATAATCCTCATCGTCTTCCTCATCCTCGTCGTGGTCATGGCCACAAGCACCATGCCCACAGGCACCACCGCCGTCCTCTTCCGGCTGGAGCCCCGACATCGCCGGGTCGTGAATCAGCAAAGCCGACAATCCATTCGGAAGCTTCAAAACCTCGTACAGGCGCTTGTCAGAAGCGGCCTTCACCACCGGAGGACCGCCTCCCATCACTACCGTAGTGTCCATCCCCATCGCAGCTGCAACCACAGAGCCGCGACTCGCTCGCCTTCGAGTGAATCGCAGCGCAGACTGGATAGGAGCACACCCTAAGTTCCCGCGCCGGACGTACACCAACTGACACGAAAAGGCCCCTGCGAATGGTGAAAGGGCGAAGAGGGAGGGCATGCTTGTGGGCGTTAAATGGTCAAATATCTCTGCGCCCGCCAACAGCTCCCATGTCCTACTACCCGGAAGGTGAGAGCCAATGCTGACGTCAGCCCTATTCTAAGGCTTACTTACAGGGTGAGCCGATGGAATATCCGAGTTGGCAAAAGTTGAGGATCTACGTGGCGCGAACCCCTCTTCACTGGGTTTGTTGTGAGTTTTAGGGCTTTGTGTCTAAGAGGACGGGTTGGAACGAGCTAGGGTTTGGCAGTTGCAAGGTTGAAGTCGAGCGATGGTGGTGTAGAATTGCGTCGCTTTGTCGGAATTGGTGGTGCGGAGTTCTTCGCAATGAGTGCGAGTTGGCATTCGCTGCTGGTGCGGATTGGCGAGCGATGTCCCGAGTATGGAGGTCTCGCAGACGCGGAGGATCACGTGGAGACTTGCTTCGGCTACCTCGCACGCGACCTGGCGCACAGCAGTAGTGAGATTCTGGCGCTCCTCATGCAATGCGTGGAGGAGCTTCCGCACAAGGACCCGCTCTACGGTGCGCTCGTGGGGCTGATGAACACGGAGGACAAGGAGTTCGTAGGGAAGGTCGTGGATCGAACGCACGCAGGGATCCAGGAAGCTCTCGACACCGACAATTGCAACAAGCTTCGTATTCTCACTCGGTTCTTGACCGTGCTCATGTGCAACAGCGTGGTTTCCCCTGCGTCGCTCATCGAACTCTACGAGTCGCTCGTGTCCTCCGCAGCCACCACGGTGGACGAGGACGGCGGCAACCCCGCCTGGCAAGCGCGCGCGGATTTCTACGTCTTCTGCATTCTCGCGTCCCTCCCATGGGGCGGCATCGAGCTCTCGGAGCGCGTCCCCGAGGAGCTCGAGCGCGTCCTTAACGGGGTGGAAGCTTATTTGAATTTGCGCAAGCCCGTAGTGTACAGCGCGCTGCAAGTGTTTGAGAGGATCGATAACGAAGACGTGGAGATGAAGACGGAATCCGACGACTATCTCGAGAATCTCTGGTCCAGCATCCAGGCCCTCATGGAAAATTCTTGGAAGGTAGACAGTGTTCCCCGGCCGCACCTTTCGTTCGAATCCCGTCTTGTGAACACACAAAGTCATGATTTTGACGCTGTGACAGTCCCGGAGACACCGAAAGCGCCGGAGAATGCCACTGAGATAAGCATCGGACGGCAACGGCAGGCAGCGGAGCGGACGTACCCGCGACGCAACATGCGCTTGCGCATCTTCCCACCTTCCAAAACTGATGAGAAAATCACTGCTATTGACAGGTTTGTTGTCGAAGAGTATCTTCTGGATGTGCTCTTTCATCTCAATGGATGCCGCAAGGAGTGTGCAGCGTACATGGTTGGCCTTCCAGTGCCGTTTCGGTATGAGTACATTATGGCGGAGACCGTGTTTTCGCAGCTGCTCTTGCTTCCCAAGCCGCCCTTCCGGCTGATTTATTACACAGTGGTGATGGTGGACCTGTGCAAGGCGCTTCCCGGGGCATTTCCTGCAGTGGTGGCCGGCGCAGTGCGCGCTCTTTTCAAGCGAGTCTCCGAGATGGACGTGGAGTGTCGGACGCGTCTCGTGCAATGGCTGTCGCACCATCTCTCGAATTTTCAGTTTGTATGGCCGTGGGAAGAGTGGGCACATATTCTGGACTTGCCAAAATGGGCTCCTGAGCGCGTATTTGCGAAGGAGGTACTGGAGAAGGAGGTTCGATTAGCGTATTGGGAGAAAGTGAAAGACAGCGTTGCATCCACGCCGAAGCTCATTGAACTTCTTCCTCCAAAAAACACACCAGTGTATGTTTATGCGCCGGAGAGCAAGGGCTTGGTACCTGAACCTGAATTTACGCTTGCCACGGAGCTCACGACCCTTGTGAGAGGTAAGAAGACGGTGCGTGAGATTCAGGTCTGGATTGACGAGCGGATCTTGCCGACCCAAGGGCAACAAGCCTCAATTCAAATCGTGGCCCAAACGCTGCTCTACATTGGATCCAAGAGCTTCACCCACACGGTGACAGTGCTCGAGAAGTATGGGCAAATCTTCAGGAAGATAGCGCCTGATCATCCTTCGCAGATTGCGATGATCGAGACCGTCTCGCAGCTGTGGCGAAACTCAACTCAGATGACTGCCATTGTTATCGACCGCATGATGGGATACCGCATGGTGTCAAATTTAGCCATTGTAGCCTGGGTTTTTGGAGCTCAAAATGTACAGCAGTTTCATACCTCAGATCAGGTTTGGGAGATTCTTCGGAACGCCATCAACAAGACCAACAACCGCACTGTTGATTTGCGGAGGGAGATCGCAGCGGCCGAGAAGTCTCTTAAGCTGGCAATTGCTGGAACGGCGAAAGCGCATTCCAAGTGGGAGGCGGCTGTGGCAGCTTCAAAGAGCATTGACATGAAGAGTGACGAGACGCGGAATTCTCTGAGTGCGAAGGTGGATTGGGCCAAGACGGTCGCTGATAAAGCGCAAGACGAGGAGACTTCTGCGCAGGATTCCTTGGAGTCGAAAGAGGCGCTCCTTGCGAGGGCGTTGCGAGAGCATGAGGCTTTGTTTTTGGCTGTTTATCAAAACTTTGCTGATTTGCTGACTGTCCGCCTTTCAGAGCCATTGCCAGAGGCGGCGAAACCTAAGGACGTCGATGGTGCAGAAGGCGACGCACCTGCTGCCATGGAAGCTGACGAAGAACCCACCCCAGAAGAAGATGGTACTACGAAGAAGGAAGAGTCAACTAATGGCACCAGCTTGTGTCCTGGTGCACAGGAGGAAGAGCAATGGCGCAATTGCACACTAGGCTATCTCCGTGCCATTTCGAGACAGTACTGTGACGAGGTGTGGTTGTTGATGGAGAAGCTCGATTCCACTGTCTTTACGGATAAGGCTCACTCCCTGGTAGTGTCGACGACGTACGCTGGACTTCAACGTGTGTCGTAGCGATTTATTTGCAGCATCCACGTTTTTATATTGACGAGATGGCAGTATGGGAAAACTTTTGAACTGGAGGTCCCAGACCGATTCCAAATCGGGCCTGCGCAAGTGGAGTTCTGCTCCTAAATGTCATACTGTATGCGGAGCTGCAACGAGCCGGCCATGCGCTTTTTGTTACACGAAGATGGAAATCTGCAGTAAAATGATTTCAGGGTAATCTTGTGGAAAAGCGCGGCTCCCATCTTGTCACTAGAGCAGAGGTGCAATTTGACGAGTCTGGTTGCGTTGAGGAATTCAATTGAAGAATGTAATCGAGAACCTGGTGCAGCAGTGCAGCAGCGATCACTACTTGATAACCACTGAAGCGACATGACTTTTCAGCCTTCGCTCATTTTTCACCCTGCCTGCGCATGTTATGGTACTGCTGCTGAGAGATCAAAAAATAGTAGAAAACAAACAATTTTGTTTAATTTTTTTGCATGTCAGGTGAATTTGTACCTTGTGCCCAGTAGGTGGTTACTCATCTGAAACTGTAGAGCTTGGAGAACTTTGTTGTATCATTCACGAGGCATCTTCAGGTTGATGCTGTGGTTTGCAGGACTCCACGAAACATTGTGTTGAACGTGCTTTTAAACGTTCACTCATTAAGGGACATCCTTCAAACGTTCACATGGACAGTTCTGAAACTTAAGTTTTGTGACAACTCAAATGACTCATGCTACTTGGTTACCTTGGTGCAAGTTTGTAATTGTCAGTATTGCTTTTTGAACTGTTGGGAGTCCACTGGACACCCAGTCTTTGCAATCCTATAATTAACGCATCATAACTCCTGAACAGATGCTGTAACGTAAATCTACTATGAACCATAGATGTGAGACAATACTGGTTTGATGAAATTCTTGAGTCACTCAGCTATCAGACAGAATTTTTTTTGTGCTAGTAACATAACATTGTTATGTGACTAGTGTAAGCCATTCTGCTTTTGAGTTTGGGATAATCCCTCCTTGGATCCTTGGGAGTGAATTCAATTTAATTTTTAGAGAGATAGGTTGATAAGGAAGTTGCAATGTGAGAGAGTCATTGGCTAGTTGGGAAGTTGCAATATTGGAGGCTCTTGCTTTGGAAGGGAGTAATAAGGACCCCCTAGCATTGGTTAATAATGTTGCACATGCAATCTCATTATAATAGTTGTTTGACATGGTAAGTTTATGAAAATGCATTTATTGTCTTTACTTTGAAGTGCTAGATTTTTTTAATCATGAAATAATAGGCAATTGCAAATGTTTGATGTTTAATTTATATTTGCAATAAGATTAGGAGCTAGTACTTATGAGCAATCATATGCAAATTGTAGTTTTAGACAATTATATATGAGCTCTAATTTCATGTAAAACACTTTAACCTTGGAATATTGTAGTTTAAAAATATCCAATGGACGATAGAGAATCCTTCTATATAAGACAAAAATCAAAACATTTATCCTTGAGACTGTGAATAGAAAGGAGAGGTCTTGCAAACTTAACCTTCTATGAGCACTCTTGGGATTTTTTTAGCGAATGATTCACATGCTACCAAAAAGGACAATTTCAATGATGACTAGTCCAATGTTACAAGTGTAACATTATATACCAATGTGATTTTGGGGATATGCATAGAGTTGTGGAGAGACCTATTGTACAAGTGTCATAATCATAATGTATGAAATTCAAATACCATTTCAAATTGAGGTTGTAGACCATTGAAACAATAGAAACCTGTTCAAATAAAGATACATGGCCATAGACATTTAGCCAACTCACACTTCCACCACTAGCTAATAAATTCAACTGAACACAAGCAACCAGTGGGAGATCTAATCCGCCTAAAATATGCTGTGAAATATGCTGTGGTACACACCTGACTTCAAACCACGACCGAGACTAGAAGCAAAAATTGTCGTCAAATTTCATCACACCTAAGTGATGGTGGTTTCAACAGAGATTGCTGTACACATTTGAATGTTGTCTTTTGATTTAACTATTGTTTAGTATCTCCTCCCTCTTTTCTCTATTCCAGAGAGAAGGTAATGGGAGTTCTTCATCTTTCACCAAACAAGAATTTGTACAGACAGCTATACCATCCTTTAATACAGCCGCACCTGAGGATGGAGAACACACATAAGGTAAGTATCACCCTCGTGGACCATCACATCCAAGTCTAGGAACCCTGAACTTTGAAGGACTCATACACAAACAAGAAGATGGCCAAGGCATTACCAACACTGGATATCTAAGTCAATATTGTCAATCAGTTAATACAAACTTACCCCAACTGTTGCTATGAGAACAATGTTGCCAAGAATTGCCATTGCAACTAGTCCAAACATCCAGTCTGTGAGTTTTGCGTATGGATTGACCTGCAAACATAATGAACATCCAGTTGATTTTAAGTTCTGATATTCTAAAAGAACAGGAATTTCAGTAAAATTAGGCTATTTCAGGAGCTTTCAGATAGCATCATAAAAGGAATCTTATCTTGGCCTAACCTACTTGCCATTACCTAGTCCTATTATGCTGTTGGCAAAAAGTTTTAAACATTCTAATTTTACTGAAAACCCTATTAAACTAAATTTTCACCAACCATATGATGCATTATTTCTATCATGAAAGAGCTCCTACGAGGAAATGTCACGTACGTTATTACGATAGAGAGTGAAGAGAAGATATGAGGCCACTGGGAAGGCCAGAACCGAAGGCGCAATCCAGTTTGGTGCCTCCGTCACAGCTGACGTCAAAGACTCATCGGCAGCAATGGCGTCCAAAGAACTAGCTCCAAACAACCCTGCCGTTGCTAGTATCCCTAGAGTCCACCATGTCCCGGAAATCTCAAGTGCCTTTCCTACACTCTTCTCCTCTTCCACGGGCTCTTTTTCTCTGCTCTCGTCTGGATACAGCGTCAGATACGAACCATCCTGTGGTTTCCAGACAATCGCATATCAGAAGAAACATTTAAAAAAAATTTAAACAGCTCATTTTTTGTACCCAGACTTCAATTTCATAGCTACTGATGTCGGAGAGTTTCACAACTGGAGAAGGTTAACTAATTATACATGTTCGTACTTTTTTATAACATTTTTGAATGACCAGCCATCCTCTACAAGAATCGTTTGGTTTGCAAAGACAATTATTTCTATAGAGATCCTTTTTTTTTGGCTCTTACCACTTCGTCATTCTCTCCGACTACCTCAAAATTTGCAATTTTCTAAAAGATTTTACAAGTTCTTACAAGTCCTTAACAAACTCTACTAGACATCTGAATGCTCCATAATCCACTTAACTACTCTCCTCGTCATTCATATGACTCCACGAAATCTAAACATGATCTCCCCAAAAGGGTGGTCTTCCAACTAACTCAGGAATGTCAAGTAGCGATAATCAAAAAAACATTCTGGACAGCCATAATAATCACTCTGTTATGCAGAATGAGGCAGCTAATAATCATTCAGGACAGCAACACCTAAAACCAAGTTGCAACCTTACCTATGAATTCAGTGCTTTCCCATCTTGAATGGATCGCTGGCAAACAAAGCTTGAAGCAAAGAGTCTGTTAGAAAAACTAACCGCGTGCAAGCTCTTGAGGGCTTCGTCATGCAAGCTTTCGACGTCCTTGTCCATTTCTTGCCGAGAAGATTCCCAAGAGCTCCAGAGCTTCTGTTCACGCTCAAATCCTTCCTGGTTCACAAGGCATTGACGCAGCTCCGCAACCTCGGATTCCCAGTCAAAGCTGCTGTCCACACCACTTGCAAGCTCCTCTGTTGCCTGTACCAAAATTCCAGATGTAAATTTACAAACCTCTGGCGTGAACATTACAAAAGAAAGTAGCAATACCTACAAAAGGAGGACACGTAACATGGTTTTCAGTAAATGTAAAATTAGAGTGTTTCAGAAACTTATAGACATGTATCATAAAAGAATCTTCCATATGATTCATAGGGAGGATTTCCACACCATCGTAGGACACCTCACTATTTAAGGCATGTACACCCATAAGCAACACTGACCAAAATGCAACACCTACATCAGGACCAAAAAGCGTCTCAAGGAATGAGAGATTTGATTAAACAAATGTACACAGTCAAAACATAAGAGTCTATGAGAGCCTAGTGTTGGTTTTCAGTGCACCTACAGAATTTGTACAATGTCAGTACTTTTAAAATTTGCATCGAGTGTCCAAATCACGCATGCTAAAAGTGCGTTGGAATCCTCGTTCAATTCCTGGTTGCCAATTAGATCCAATACACATGACTTTGGTTTAATAGTAGTAACTATGCTCAGTTGTAATTAGTGACAATTATAGGTGCACAGAGCCACAGACCTTAATTTCACATGAATCTCTGACGTGACCATCACAAAAAGGAGAAATCTATAGAGTACATATATAGCCCATCCATAGTTTTCAGGAAAGTTTCAAAACGGTTTCCTACGACTCATGAAAAACTCTGCCCAATTTGTTACCTGTAAGACCGCTTGCCACCGCAACTCCTCCACCCTAATGCGCACCCCCAGCTCCTCCTGCGGGTTTTGTCGCCCCTGAAGCAGCAGCGATGGCTGCAACACACTCGCCAACAAACGATCGTGGAGCCAGCCATCGATGAATGCGCTCAGGCGTACAAACGCCATCTCCCCCTTGTCCTGTGCACTCAACCCCCCGAGCGCCTCTTCTCGCAGCTCACTCACGGATTGCTGCCAGTTCAAGTCGGAGGAGAGCGCCAGCAACCTTGGCGCCTCCGCCACGATGCCATCCACGTCGATGCTCGGGGCGGTTTCTAACAATGCATGGCCAGCTCTGGCTGCTGTGTCACTTCTTCGGCTATGGCGACTAGATGATGGTAATCTCTTGAACGGCACCAGACCTGTCCTTGGGAAGATCGCCCGCTTTGAATTGGAGCTCGTGCTCGGACTTTCGTGAAGCAAAGCCCCGTAACTGGGACAGGAAAAGGCGGGGTTGGAAACACTCCCCATCGTGGAACACTACATGGACGACAACAATCATCAGGCCAGTGCCAAAGACTCTGAACCGGTAACTTACAGAAGAAAGCATGTTCGCAAACAGGGGATCAAGAAACCAACTGTGCCCAATTATTCAACTGCCTAAACCTCTCGATCAACTTGAAAACGCCAATTCACAACACACAATACACCACGAAGATCCCACAAAATCCCATAAAATCCCACAAAATCCCATAAACTTCAAACAGACCATTCTTGAACAAGATATCCGACACTCGCGGTTACAAGCTCCCAAGTGTGGCAATTGCAACAATTGTAGGAATTTCAGGTCTTACAAAAGATCGCGCGTAAGAGAGAATCGGACATACCTTGTGTCAATGACAAAGAGTAATCTCAGGGTGTGCGCTTGCTTGTATCTAATTCAATCTGGCAAGTACACCGTCAAGACTGCATTTTCAAACGCGAGCTCCCCGCATTTTTCACTCGGCACGCACTCGTGATTGTGGACATGGACTGTACCAAACTATGAGTGCGCGTTGTGGAGAAACTCAATTGAATTTAGAGGATTTTGCACACTTGGATTGTCGGAGACTGTATCTTTCCAAAGAATCAGAGAGATGATGCCATCGTCGGCTTTAGTTAGTAAGAAAGCGAGAGCCTTATCGTCTTCCACGGTCATGGGCGCTCGGCTTCTGCGGCCCATATCCGATGCCGTTCCACGCAAGGGATGAGGAGGATACAATCGAAGGGCCCCGCCCAGACGAGGACCCTGCAATAATAGGATCTGTAATTCAAGTTGTAAGGTATGTAGACCCATAAGCAACACTACCCAAAAAATGCAGCACCCACATTTAGAACTAAAAGCATCACAAAAAATTAGATCTTAATTACAAAAGATGTACACAATCCAAACATGAAAATCTATGAGAGTCTAGAGTTGGTTTTGAATACATCTAGTGGTTATTTTTAAAATCATAACATTATTTACCAAAGGGTTCCCATTTAGATTCTTGAAAAGGGGTTCCCTACACATTAGATGAAATTTGAGGCCTCCAAGAGACTGCGAGTTATCCAACCCTAAGAATGCAAGGAATATAGCCACCAGAGTAGTTTGACGTGGCCAAGAAAGTGCCATGTCATTGCCCAAAAAAAAAAAAAATTTAATTAAATTTTTTTTTGCATTCTAAGAATTTTTTTTTTTTTTTTTTTGGGAAGAGCCAATTGTACCATTCACTACATGGGGACAACAACAAGAACATGCCCAAAATGGGTTGTTAAAGGCCTCAAATACCATTTAATGCAATGAAGAAAAGTGTCTGATATGGCTGCTTAGCTAATTGCAATCCTTGAATTACATCCTTTTGAGGTATTCAACAAAACATTATACCTTCATAGCCTAGGGAGGACCAATATTGGTAATACAATGTTGTGATTCATAACTTATTCATACAATGTCCAAATAATTTAGGTTGAAGTGTATTAGAATTCTCTTTCTTTTGCCAATAAGATCCTATAAACATTAATAATTAGTAGTATTTAAACCTAGTTGTAATTAGTGACAATTACAAGTACACATACCTTATTAGTTCTTATATTTATGGGGGAGTTTTTAATTTTAAGCTTCCCTTACAATTATCCATCAATTTTTTATTATCCAAGAATAGACTTCCATGCTCCTAAAATCATCCCAACCCTACATAAAAAATAAAAGAAATTTCAATATTCTATATGGAAGTGTTAAGTGTATAATAGTTTTACTAAATGAATTGGAATTCTTGTATGAGAAAATCTTTGGATGAGGCTTGTAAAAAGTAGGGGAGGCAAGTTTTCAAGTTCTAGATAACTATTATTAGTATTAGATTTAACCTTTTGGATTGCTTTTAGTTTGA
The DNA here is from genome assembly GCA_963969395.1 of Pseudoscleropodium purum. NCBI lineage: Eukaryota > Viridiplantae > Streptophyta > Bryopsida > Hypnales > Brachytheciaceae > Pseudoscleropodium > Pseudoscleropodium purum. The sequence goes on from OZ017797.1 coordinate 14,571,085, forward strand.
CACCAAGGCAAAGTTATTTCTAAAATGTAGATTTTCCTTATTCACAGAGAAGTGAAAGCATCATGAAACTCGGCAAAAGCAATTAGTCAACAAATGTTTTCAATTCCAAATGAAGTATGGTATTTTGCTTTAGTAGTTCTTAATATATAATTGACAAATTGAATTTTTTTAAAGATAGAATTGAGATTTTTTTTTAAATTAAAATTAAAACCTATACTATTGTTTATTTGATTGTTTATTTTTGTATAATATCAAAATCTAATTGTTCTTTCTAATTTAAAGTTGGCTTGATAGTTGGTTTACAATAAAATATAATAGATTTTGATATCATATTTGAATTTTGTATAGAAAGTTTGTTAATTGTTTCAATTCATTAGTAAAAAATTTGAGACAATGACTATGCCACATTTGTTTGCATTAGGCAAAAACTCTTAATTTAATTTTCTAAAACTTAAACTTCAATAAGAAGGTGAAAGTTAAGACCTTAGAGTGAATATTGCACAAGAAAGGCTTTACAATTAATGTTCTTTTAACTAAAACCTATGTTACATTGCATTTTGACACCATATCTTAACCCCTAAATACACAACCAACCATATATAATTGATTTGAAATTTCATGCTCATTTTGGTATAGGTAGTTAAATTGTTTTTACTGATTAAAAAAAATTTGAGCAATTTTGAAGGTTGACTATTAAAAACTTTCATTTTTCACTAAAAAGGTACATATTTGAATGTTGAGAGGTCTCCAAAACCATATGTGCCCATTAGTGGAAGGGTAAAGCTTGTTAATTTTATTTTTTTTCCTAATTTTGAGCAAAGTTTGCCAATTTCATGTGATTTGAGATCTAAAAACTTCTACTTCTCTATTTGCTTTGAAAATGGTCCCAATAGAAAGAGTAAAGTGTTTTCATGATTTTCACCATTGAAAATTTAAATATGAAAATGTTGGATTGGAGTTATTTGTGATTTATACTTATAAAAAAATTGCACTTTAACAATTGCAAGGTGGATTGTGTAATGAACCATCATAGTCATCATCCATGTACTTGTCCATTGATGAGTATATATATTAGTCATTAGAACTAATTTCTATAGAACCATTGAATTCAATTCAATTTTCTACTGGCCTACTAGGCCCAAGCAAACTCACTTTAGGACTCATGACTCACTAGTGCAAGCTCAACATCATAGCCTAGTGTGGAGTAAAACACCATCAAATCAATATTGAGTGCCCAAGAGTACCCTACAATGTCATGAAATGAGTAGTAAGAGTCCATCATATACTAACTTCACTACTCATGGCCACTCAGGCTCACCATTTGGAAGTAAAGAGGGAGATCACCCCTCTTCATATTATTTTCTACAAGATTTCGCAACTCCCTCTTCTACAAGTCACTGTGACAACCAAGATATACATCCCTTTTGAAGGACCACTTGATTCCCATGCCTTCAATTAGTGTCAAAATGAAGCTCAAATGGCCTCTAGATTTCCCTATTGGAATCACTTTTAGCTCAAGACTCTAAATTTAAAGTACAAGGCCATGTTTATAATCTAATTTTTCTATAAATTATTTGTGAAATACTTACTTTTTGATACAACAAGTATTGAGCAAGTTATGACCCTCCATAAATTTTAATGCAATATATATTTTCAATAAAATTTTACTAAAAATATGCCTTAAAGGTCATTACTTAAAAGACTATACTACTAGGACTATACTTAAAACACCCTTTTTTCTTGTAGTGTTGTATTTACATTTTTACATGAATATGTAATTGATACTACAAATTACCCCAACTTTTGAGCAACTTGAAACCATTATTCAATGCATAAAATAGAAGTACCTAATTCCGTTCACACGTACACCATTTCTATCAAATAGGTGTCTATTGAAGTATCAACAATATGACCTTAATCCCTAAAGGAGATCATTTTGGATTTTTTGAGAACTTGGGTAGACATTATTGACTTTATAATTTGGAATTTTGGCATGAAATTTTTAGAATGGATTCTAATCATTTCAATCTATGTGAGAAGCTTTTGCTTCATGTCATTTTGATGAATACTGCAAAGTTTAATTTGAAGTTTCTTTTTTAACTTCATTGTCAAACTTGCCAAACAAAGACTAAAATTTATAAACATTAGTTACTTTTGGGAGATTTTACTGATCAATACCTATTTAAAAATATTTGAACCATTTGAAACTAAATAATGAGATAAAATTTATAAAGAGTTTATTTTGTGGGTAGAGAAGTTAGGAAAAATATTTAAAACTATCTTTTGCACTTCATTTTGAAAAATTTCAAATTCAAAATCTTCAAAAGGATATTAATTGATTCTAGAATATTTTTATCATTAGGATTAACAAATCTCAATTTGCTGTAAAAGTTATTATCAATTTAGTTTTTTCTTTTATCATATACCAATATACTACCTTCCACTTTATAATTTTCTTATAGATGAATATGCAATTTTTTTGGTTATATATTTTTTAATAAATTTCAAATCCATTATTCAATAGTCCAACATATTGATTAAAATGCACAAGTTAGAAGATATATGTGTTTTTTTTCTAAAAATGTTGAAAGACAAAACTTCACCTTTTCGAAAGGCTTCAAAAGTTTAAATATTGAAATTTAGGCACATTGAACTTGCCATAAGTGGAGATAATTATTCTAGAATATTAGGAGGATGTACATCAACAATTAAACCCCTAATAGAACAAATGGCATGTTTCGGTAACATAACAATTTTGGATAGCTTACTACAAATAGAATTTTTATTTTCTTTGTTTAAAATTTTCACACAATATGTACCTGAGGAGTAGCTTTAAGGCACAACAATTTCAAAATTTTTGACTATATGATTAAAAAGTTATTGCATGAATGATATGTAATTTTACTATATAAAAAAACGCCATTTTATGTGACAAGTTCTAATTTTTTTAATGCATTTTAGCAAATGTCCATTGCAACAAATCCATATTTTTATGTCAACAAAAATGTCCAAAGTAACATCAATGATGATATAAAAACTTGATTTGTTTGCATTGAACATCACTTTAAATGCATTAAAAAAATTAGGGCTTGTCACCTAAAACACGGGGTTATTATAGTGTTTTTAATGCTCAATGGATAGCTTGGGTAGCTTAAAAAATCACTTTTATAGGAAATAAAAATTTGAAATTTTTTTCCTAGATTTATATATATATATATATGAAAAGCTTTGAATCATTCCATTTTCATTAACAAGATGAAGTTATGAGGACTTTTAATTTGCAGGCTTTAAAGAATCTCTACTTTTAAATAAGCTTTGAAATCTTTCAATTAAATCACTTTTCAATGTTTTGAAAAAATAAAATAAATGGTTGTAGATTGAGTTTATTATAATATTATTACTATTGATATTAGAAAATTTCAAAAAATTCTTAGCAATTTAGTAGAGATTCTATCATATTCTACTAAATTTATATATCTCTATATATCTCTATATCTCTATATATCTCTATATATCTCTATATCTCTCTATATCTCTATATATATATCTATATGTATGTATGTATGTATATGTATATCCAATTTATGTCTTCAACATATTATTGAGAGTAACAAATTATAGGACCTACATAGTTTTGTGAAAAAAATTTGAAAGAAAATTTCTAACCATTTGAGAAGAGTTGAAAATACATATTTTTAAAATTCAAGTGACTTGATCTTGCAATTGGTAAAGTTTCTTATTTTGAAACTTTAGAAGGACGTACTCTATCAAGTTAACTAAAGGATCCTACAATTGGATTTGTTTATTAATATATATAGATGAAAATTTTAGCCTTGCTTTAAATTTGATTATTTTCACTAGTAGTCTAAGCCCTTGTTTTCTTGGTTGTTAATAGTGAACAAGAATGTTTTCTAAAACAAAAGCAAGAATATGGACTTGTAGCCATGGGAGGTAGAATTGAATTGGGTGTTTGAAAAAACATTTGGATGTTTCTAGTAGAAGAAGTTGATGTCCTATGCAACAGTGACATTCCAAGAGACATAAAAAAACATAGTCACATTTTGTACATCTAAGAAAATATGGAACTGCCACATTATTAAAGGTTTTTGATTCAAATCCAAGTAAGTTGTTGAAAGGTATTTAGGACTAAAATAAAATGTTGACCAAATGTAAAAAACAAAGGAGAAAGGCAACAACGCAACATATTTTGTAAAATAAAGGAAATGAATGGATGTACACTATAGATGAAAACAAAAGCTCTTCATGCAAGTGAGGGGAAGGAAGTAGGGTGGTTGCAAGAAAAGTCGTTTGTTTTTTGTAGCGATTTGCCAAAACTATAGTTTCTATACTCAACACTACAAGTACTATGAGTACTATGAAACAGAACAATCTTAGCCATTGATTAAAAAAGCTGATGGCTAAGAGTAATATTTTGAGTACTATGAGTACTTATAGGTATTGAAATAGTAATGTTTGAAAAAAACACCAAATTGTCACAAAAAATAGATACAATGAGGTATAAATTAATAATAAATAAAAAATCATGAACCAAAAAAAACTAAAAATTGGAAATTTGTGAAGACTTGATGGATAATCAGATTTCATAAAAAAAAAAAGTGAAGCCAAAACCATCTTTTCTATTCAAAAGTGCATGTAAAAAGGCCTTCTGTTTGCATGCACGTGGACAACATAAAATAATGTTTTTTTAAGTTCTTTTGGTGGGCTTATGCTTCTTTAGTGTGGAAATATCCCACTAAAATTTAAGCTCTACATCATTAATTATGGATACTCCACAACACTAAAAATCCCTAAATTGCAAAGTGTGACAAATTAGCTAAATTGAAAGTTAACTATAATTTATTTTTAAAAAAATTTGAAAAATAAAAATTCTTTTTATAAACAAGTTGGTCATCTTCAATAAAAAATTCAAGTACATTGGCTTCATTCTTCAAATGTCATAGCCAAACTAAACTCTGCAACTCAAAGTGTAATGAAAAATAGTATTGCCCTTTCTTGCAACTACCTAGTATAACATACCAGATAGATAGATAAAAACTCAGGTCTTCAAAGAAGGCCGATGTGAATAAAGTGTCTGTTCATAATGACAATGAACCTATGTCCAACAGATCAAAGGCTATTGATGCAAAACTACTCTTCCCTTTTGAGAATAGGCATTCTAGTTCTAAGTTTACTAGTTTTAAAGTAACCAAGTTTAGAAAGGAAGTTGGGTATGCATTGTATGTGCAATGGTAAGTAATGGTAAGACAAATATTATTCTATTGGGAGTGGTTAATTGTTTTCTATTTTTCTTTTATGTAGGATGATAGATCTAGCATACTGTATAGCAATTGTATTGATTGTTTTCAAAGTGTATTTCAAATTAATTTTGGGTAGTTTGAGTTTAGTTTCAAGGATTTTCATTGATGTAGCATGAGTTGTTCCTCTAGCACCTGCTACAATGACAATGAATGGGTCAACATTCCATCCTTGAGCCAAGACATTATTTATTAGTGGTTGATATTTTTGGATTTTGTTATCTATTGTTATTTGCAAGAATCTATCATTAGTGTATGGTAATTCTATGAACTGTATAGTGAGATTGTTATCTGAATTAGTTGGTGGATTATTTTGGTAGGGGAGTCCTTTGACATACAGGATCTCCAGTTTTAATCTAGCGTTACATTGACATCTTTGTCTTAAGCAAGAGTAGAATAAGAGCCATGAGGGTACAATATTTTCTTGTGGATTGTTGTTGAATGTACCTGCATTCATTAGAATATAATATCTTGCATTTTTGTTGGATAGAATAAGTTTTCGTAATTCCCATACTACCTTGTTATGTCTTTTGACTCTAAGAGCATGGATATGCTATTGATTTCATTTTAGAAGTACATAGAGCCATGTATCTATATCTTGTTATCTGCATATAGAACATGTGATTGATGGAAATCTTTCTATGCAAAAAAAAGTTGTTTTCTAGCATTTCCCATGTATTGGCTAGTGTGGAATTTTAACAAGCTTGCTTTTTTGTGAATTTGTTATTTTAGAGTTAGACCAAAATTCATTAGAGAGGATGTTATCTATATCAGGATTGAGAGGCCATTTGCTAATATTAGGAAATCTTTGTGCCAATATTTTTGGATTTTTATCGTGATCGTATTTGTTGAGGTATATTTGAAGGCATCTAATTGGGCCTCTATTAGGTCAATGGGCTTGGCCTGACCATTCATCTTTTTGATAATAGAATGGTGTAGTGTGTATGGATTCATAGGATTTTGAGGCAAATTTGTAATCTTTTGTTGTACCGTTTTTAGCAAGTTTATCTACGTGTTCATTCCTTGTAAAATTAATATGGGCTTTGATTTTAGAAATTGTTATGATTTACGTTCTACTCTGAAGCATTACTACCAGAGATTCTAATATAGTTTTATTTGTATGGTTGCGGTGTGATGTAGGGTGTTTTAGTTGTGTATTAATTAGATATATAAAATTTAGGCAAGCAGTGAATATGTGTGTTGGTTCATGTGGATATTTTGTAGTGATTATTTGTAGTGGTTTATGTATGGCCATTAATTCAACTCTAAAACAAGTTTGTAGCCCAGGTAGTCTTTTAGAGATTTGGGTTTCTTCTTTTGAAGGATTATATATACCATATCCCGCTTTTTCGCATACCCAATGTCCATCTATAAGTTGTTTAGGTGGTATAAACGATCCATTAATGTAATAGCTATATTGTGCTAAGAATTTTAGTTGAGAGTTAGTTGTATATGGTAGTAAAAGTGGTGTATATATATTGGTTGGTTTGTGGTTGGTTTTATATGTAAGTTTATTCCAATTCTTGTTTTTGTTCACAGTTACATTATTAGGTGTGGGAGGAGCAATATGTATGTGGTATGGTGAGATTTGCATATTTTGAAGGATTGATGTGAGAGTGGTTATTTGGTTGGGAAGGCCAATATTTTGGTTTTGATGGTGTGTACAAAGAATGTGTATTATTGCAAGGGGTTCAGTAAGTGGTCTTTTGTTTACCTCCGAGGGGATTGTTGGATCTTCATAAGTAATTGTGTTTGCAGCAAAATGGACAATAACGTGTATATCTTCAAATGGTCCAATGTATGGGGAAAATTTTTGGTACCAATTTACATCTGGTATGACTAATATGGTTGATGTGTCTTGATCATGTTTTGTTGCTAATCTTGCCCAGTGTAATGCTTATTGGGCTGCCTCTTCATTGTGTGGGTGCACAAAACCTATACTTTTCCATATGTAATCGAAGGCTTTGCCAAGTGAGCCAAATATTTTGTCTCTTTCAAATTGTGAGTAAAATTGTGTGATTTGTGTGGAACAAGTGATTGGTGAAGAGAAATATGAATGTGATATGTTGAATGTTGTTATTATAGAATTTAGGATATTTTAAAGGAGGGTATGTTGTGATGTCCTAAATGGATTTTTGTTGGATTTTTTATATTTGTATCTTTAATAGAGGCATATGATTTTTGTTTCAAATGGTTGTGTAGGTGGTATTAAGCTATGTGTGTTAGTTATGACAATGAGATATTGTTTCCATAGCCATTTTAATCTAATAGTTAGAATAGTTATGAAGTATTTACCAGTGTCTAGGTATAGATGTGTTTGTTCATTTTGTGTCATTATGGTGTGTGTATTTGTTAGTATGTCTTTTTATGGTTTGCATTCGATAGTGGAAATAGTTGTAAGTGGAATTATTGTTGGAGGTGGAATGAATTGTGTATCTTTTGATTGCTCATGGTTAAAGTTCAATGTGATGATGTCATTGTAGTGTTTGTATTATTGTTGTATATAATATTGTGTTAATAAATTAATGTTGTGTGCAATTATTGTTGGTTGTTTGAAAGGAAAAAGCTCTCTTTATGGCATCCATTTAGTAAAAGTTGTGTTATCTTGTAGTGTCCAATGACATAGATATGTATTGTAAATTTTTGAAATTTTGTATGTATCTTTTGTTTATTTTGTTTTATGGTTTGTTATTATATGCATGGAAAGTGTAGTTAAGTTGTTTTGGATGTTTGAAGGTGGATTTTCTTGACGTATTATTTGTGGTGGTTCGAAGTGTGGAGGATATACTAAAGTTCTTGGGTTTAGATCTTGGTTGTCTGATATATATTGTGTTTTGAGAGTACGTGGTGCTGCTTGTCTTTAGCAAGGATTTGAACATTCAAAGGTACATTGTGGGTAGCAGAAAAGTTGTTCTGCTATGTATAAAGCGCTTTTTTCTATTTTGGTTGTGATTTTATAATATATTTTGAAGTCTTCTTTTAACATGAGATTTGTGCCATTAGGAAGTGTAATGTGTTTTATTTTATATAAATTATAAAATAAGAGTTTATATATCAATTTAATAGAGAGATTTTGATGTAAATGGAGTAAAATGATTGTAGCTTGCGACATCCATTCTTTTTTAAGTTTTGTCATATGTAGTTGGAAGTTTTCTTTTATGGTTTTGAGGTGGAATCCTGCTTTATATTTTAGAAGAAATAAAGTTCTTATTATAGGCGATCAAATATAGTCTTGTATTTTAATTTTGGGGATGTTTTCGAAGCCTCTATATTTGAATAAAATGTGGTGGATGAGTCCTTTATATATTATTCCTGGTCTTCTTGGATCATTCAGGGCATTTCGAAGTTGTTCGCTGATGTAACATAAATATGCATTTTTGAGTAAAAAGGCTTCTAGGCTAAAAAATTCATGTGGGAGTTGTGCTATTTCAATTGTAGAGCATTTTGGTAATACACATATTTTTTTTTTGATTCCAATGATCTTTTTATCTAGTTTTTTAATTGTTGGTAGAGAATATGGGACTGCATAGTAGCTATAGGGTATGCCAGCTCTTATTATGGTGTTGACCATGTTGATTTTTTATTTTATTGTGGCTAGACAATTTGTGAGTTGTGTGCATTGATCTATTACTATTTTAGTAGTAATATGGGTTTGTATTTTCCATTTTAGTGATGGTACTAGTTGTACACCTAAATATGTGTAGGGTTCCTTTTGGTGTAAAATTGCTATTAGTTGATTTCGATAGCTAATATTCATGATTTGTATTTGGGTCTTAAAAGTATTAGGTTTTGTTTTTGATTTATTTGGACATCTCGTGATTGCGCATTTGGGTTCACCTAAGTCCATTCGGACAATTCACAAAATTTATTAAGTTTGTTAAGTTGATTTCGAAGTGATATGAGTTTGTTTGATGTAGCTGCTAGGTCATCTACGTATGCTATAGAGCTGATAGTTATTTTGGATGTACCAAATGTATAACTATTACTATCTTGTTGGAGCCATCTAAGTAGTGGTTCTAAAAAAATAAGAAAAAGGTAGGGGCTTAGGGTGTCTCCTTGAATGGTACCTCTTTGTATTGGTATTGGTTTAGTGTTTCCAAAGTGTTCACCTATAAATACTGTGTTGGAATTTGAGTAGATATTTCCTATTAATGCTATGGCATCTTTTGGATATCCAAGATCTATCATGATGGCAAGGAGTCTTGTATGGTCTTTGGATCCAAATGTGTTTTTGAAGTCTATGTATAGTATATAATTGTCTTGGTTTATAAATCATGCGTCTTCCAGAGCTGCTATAAAAAGTTGGAGCTGTTGTGATGTACTTCTTTCTACTCTAAATCCCTCTTGGCTATCATGAAGAATTTGGTGTTTTTTGCCATATTCTAAGAGGATTAGTGTTATAGTACTAGTAAAGAATTTATATATAGTATTTGCAAGTGCTATAGGTCTATGATTTGATAATTGGGAAGGATTTCCTTTTTTATAGAGTGATATAGTTGTACTAATTTTCCATGATGCTGGGATTTTTTTTTGTTTGTAACATTGTTTAAAAAATAGGAAAAGTAAATTATGAAAGCATTGAGGCATATTTTTTAGGATTATATTGGGGATTATGTTTGGGCCTAGTGTTTTGTTATTGGCTAGGTTTTTTAAACAAATGTCATATGTTTCTTTGTTGAAGTAGCTATGTAAAAGGGTTTTGGGGGTTTCTCTTTTATCTATGACAAACCCATTTAAGTCATGCCATGGATATTGCCTTACTCCGCATGTACATTGTGGTGGATGTTTTGATAAATGATATGTTGGGACTGTGAGTCTGTTATTAATTGATTGTTGGATGTGTATTTTGTTGGCTATGTCATCTAGGTTTGTTAGTAAGTCATTGTGTCTATCCATAATGCAATCTAGTGGAGGTATATTCAGATGTTTGAATACTTATTTATTTTTTATTTTTTGGGGGGCTTTTTTCATATAATTGTCTCTATTTCAAGATTGCTTTTTAGATACAACTTTGTGTATATTGTATAGTAATCTTGCGGGCATGTATATTTGTGTTTTTGGCTAAGTTGGCTAGTATTTTAATCCATTCTTGTTGGTTGGGTTCTTGTAATGGAGGTGGTGGGATGTATACATAGGTGTGATTTTTAAGTTCTTCTATTATTGGATGCGTTGTCCAATTTGTGTTATTTTTTGTTATATACATATATATATATATATATATTTTTTGATTAAATGGTATGTAGAGAGGTGAATTTTCCATTTTTTTGTAGTTTTCTTGGTAAAAAACCTCCTTGTTGTGATGTAAGGTTTGTTAGTTGAGGAAGTGGAGGTGCACTGCAATTTTCGAGTATTTTATTAGATTTACTCTAAGTAAGGTGATCTAAAGTGGTGCATGCTCTGTGCCATTGATAATATGTTATGTGTTCATTATTGAGAATATTGGTGAGTTCGTTTATTTGTAATATATGTTCTTTGAAAAATTGTGTTTTAAATTTTTCTATATTTTCTTGTGGGATGGGGTTTATAATTCTTAGGGATTTATTTTGTATTTGTATTATTAGGCGTGCTAGTAGTGAGTTTGATGGTATATGTAATGTTATAGATGGATGGTCTAAGTTGAGATTGTGATTATGATTTGTGGTTGATGTATATATAGTCGAATTAGGTACTTTTATATAGAAACCATCTATTAGATTGGTTTGGGTATAGTTATTATCTTCTTGTCTAGAGTATGGACTATTAGTGGGTATGTAAGTAAGTTGAAGGATGTTTGTAAATGTATGCCATTCTATATCTTTTGCTTATGGTGGGGTTATATTTGATTCATTTTGTCTTGCTATAAGGGTGATGTCTCTATTAAAGTCCCTGCACATAATGTAAGTGTGTTGTAGGTATAGGGATCTATTTGATGAGTGATGTGATGTTGAATTTTTGGAATTAATTGTAGATCATCTATGTGCAAAGGCATATACATGTGGAGAACGAGCTATGGTTGTAGTGGGTAATTGTTTATTTTTATTATTTGTAAGTGTAGAGAGAATTCAACGAGAGTTGGGATTTTGGTGATATTTCCTAGGTATGTATATTTTTTATTTATAAGGGTAAAGAGCCCCCCTCTTCTTGATGCATATGGTCTTCTTTTTTGTATACATCTTATTAGAGCATGTATATTGTTAAATATTAGTTTGTATTGGGGGAATAGATTTTGAATGTATTTTGTAGATTTTGTTGTAACAATTTTGGTTTCATGGATTGTTATTATAGGAGTATTTGGTGTGAGTGATATTAATTGGTGTAGGCTTGGTAGAGCTATGTTAATTGATGAGGCATTCCATGTGGTGATATGTGTATTATGGCTTATTGCTTGTGTCGTTGTAGTATGTATTTTGGATGAATCTGATATTGGCAAAGGGTGGGAGTATTCTTCCAAGGGGTCATTGCATTTTAGTGCTTCTATGAGTAAATTTTCAAGTAAAAATAGAAATTTGTTAAGCATAATTTGTAAGTTTATTGGTTCATTTGTATGTTTGATAAATTTATAAATCTCTTTATGAATTGAATTGGTGGGTTCAATGAATTTTTTGTTTTTATCTTTAAATTGTGTATATGGATGTGGTGTTGTGATGTGGCTTTTTGGTGGGTTTTGTAGTGAAGCCATTTTCTTTAATAGAGACATGGTCCAATTTGGAGATGGTGTTTGTATTAAGTGTTGATCACAAATTTCTAAATGCAGGCTAATTGTAACAATAAGTGCAAATAAAAGTCTTGGTGGTGGATGTTGTTGGTTTTGATAAATGTATTGTGATAAGTGTGGGTAGTCTATAATTGTGTTGTTGTGTTGAGGGTGTATAGTGTTTATTACGGGTGCAAACGTTTTTGCTAGATGTTGGTATTTGAGTTGTCGTTTTATTGTATATGGTATAAAATACATTTTACATTTTTGTTTATGTGGATATGGATGTAATATAAGTATATTAGGCATGGGTCTTGGGTTGGTTTCTATATCTCCACAAAGAAGAATTAGTAGAAATAATGGAAGTTTTTGATATTTTGAAGTTAGATTAATAGTTTGTAATTTTATTTGGTTATAGTAGTGAGTTTGTGTAGGTTTATTAATGTGATTGTTAATATGTAAAGTATATTTATATGTATAATGTTTTAACTTATGGGCAATTAGTTTGTATATTTGGTATTGTGTAAGGAAAGAAGGGTGAAAAATTGAAGAAGATATGAGACAAAGAAGAATATGTACATAATATTGCCAACAATTGGCGATGTACAAAAGTATAATGTAAATAAGGGGTATTTTAGTACTAAGGTATATAACTAAGGCACTTCGTTTTTGGGTGATGGCATTGTCTAACTGAACTAGTTTGGTGGCGAAGAGGGTCCCAGTGCATTGATAGCTAGGCGAGCTAAATTCTTAATAATTGCCATACCTAAAGTAGAATGTCTTCCAGGTTTGTGAGAGCACCTTTGAGGTCTTGGTCTACTTTGTTTGCATAGCTTTGTACCTTTGTTTGCAATTCTTCTATCATCTGGCTTATGTCAGAGTTGAATTCAATCCGCAGTTTTGAATTTTCTTTAGAGATTGCTTCTCCTATTAAAGTTGATAGTTCTTCTCTGTTGAGTGATTACTTTGGTGCAGCGGTTGATGCCATGTTTTGCATTGCTTCAATTGTATTGGCTAGAGCAGTGTTGATGTCCAAAAAACCCCACTTTTGAAGTGTTTCATTAGTGATGCCATATTTAACTACTTTTGGACTTTGAGGTGAAATTTGGACTTTATAATAGTAGAATTCATCATAAGATTCATGGTTGTTAGGATTTCTATTGTCGTGAGATCGTTGAAAGTAGGAAGGCAAACCTTTGAAGGAAGATTTGTAACTTTTTGATGGTAGAATTTGTCGTGAGATCCTTGGATGCATCCCAAAATTTTAAACAACACCATGTCGTTGAAAGTAGAAAGGCAAACCTTTGAAAGAGAATTTTCAACTTCTTGGTGGTAGAGTTCATCATGAAATCCTTGGATGCATGCTAGAATTTTGAACACCACCATGTCTTTGAAAGAAAGAAAGAAAGCCTTTGAAGAAAAATGGCAAGGCAAATGCAATGAACTTACTTGCATTTCGTACAAAATTCAGAATTAAAATTACCATCTTAGTTGGTTTTCATTAGATTTTATTGATATTCTTATCAAATATAACAAAAAAGAGTCTTTCAAATAAAATATAGGCACTGACTATAGTATCTAAACTAATCTACTTTTTTGAAGGGGTCCCCTCTAACATCTACCACCATTCGTACATAAAAGGGATATTGCATTTCAAGAGAATGTGCATTATCCTTCACACATATTGAGGGTTCTAATACTTGCGCATATGGCCACTTCAAAGGATCTAACTCAAGTACCACAATAGTCTGATTCTACAAAACTTTGCATTATTGAGGACTACTTAAGATATGCTTCAACATGTCACTATGATTTGGATAGAGCTTATTCTTGCTAGGTTTGTCAACACCGGCAATAAAAAGAAACCCTTGTACAATCTTTTGTAGAAAAAGATGTCAAAGAAGCTTTGCCAAAGTTGAAGTGTGCATCAATGATTACAAGTCACAATGAATGTATTTGACAAATTGTTGAAAAAGCCCATGGAAGCCAACTGGTATGTTTATATTTTTAGAGAGATCCTCAACACCACCTTCCACGCATAGAACACCAGTTAGTACAACGAGCAACGCCTTCTACATGAACCAAGATCAGTACACAAATTAATTATTGTAAGAGAATATAACCCCCAATCATCTAGAGTTCCCACGATGATCATGAACTCACACCACATACAGTACCACCAAAGAGTACCTCAGCAATTCCATTACAGGTGGAGCAAATGAAAATAACTTATGGCTATTATCTCCAAGTACAAAAATGGATTGTAAGGCACTTGAATGATGACTAGTACTATTCCAAATATGCAATTAAATGCCAAGATCAAAATATAATTAACTCATGAAATACAATGCCATAAGATCCTTAGATGGAAACTAAACAAGAATACCAAGAAGTAGAGTAGAATTCACATCCAATTCTTGAGTAGGTCTCAATTCAAGGTTCAAAGTTTCAACTACATAATATATACAAAATGTGCATTTACAATCATTCATGTGAATGTACAACAATTCTAAAGCTAAGTATTCAATACTAGTTCAAAATCTCAAAAAGTATCATTTGAAAAAAAATTGCTGATATATTTCCAAGTACATTTCATTTGCATTTCCAACTACATTTACAACGATATTCACAATCTGTTGTTATGTACATGTATATGGTTCTTCTAGAAATTCCGTAAACATGCCAAGACCAATATTGTGAGATTTCACAATGAAGGCTCAGGTCTTTTACAATTGTGGACTTATGGTCCCCTTCAAGATATTAAAGACCTCACTGGACAGAGCATCCATCATTCCATCGGACTTTGACTACTAAACAATGGATTATTCTTCACAAACACCGGCACAACTTCATTTGATTTAAAAAGCCTTTGAAGCCAAGGACAAAGATGCATGTCTAAGAAAGTGTTATGTGTATCACTACATTAGGACCTTGGGAAGATAGTGTTGTATGGATCATTATTCAGGTTTTTAATTGGGTTGTCATCAATTAGAAGAATATCTTCTATAGATCATACATTAGCGATGCGTGTGAATGTACCGAGATCCTTCAAAAATATTGGTTTATTTAGTGCACTCGGGGCTTTGTAACTAGACTTCGTGCTCATTGCTTGAGAAAGACATGTAACATCTCGAGGACCAAACGAAGTATTTGCAAATAGAATGTTTAACAACTTGTCCATATTGTTTTCCGTAACATTGCTGTAGAATACAACGTCTACCTTAAGGCGCAGTCAATTCAAGAAGGTTGTGATACCCGGATGACTGTATACATGAAGATTACTATAGGTATAAATTCAGTGAAGAAGAAGTCCATTTAAGTCAAGAATGACGGTATACATTCGACAAGATACCTCTTTTGGCATCATTGGTTTTGATGCAAGAATCCACTCACCATCTGTAATTTATGAGATGATGACCTTGTTAGAGCCTAATCAATTGAAACCAATAGGCAATTCATCCCATCCCTTAAGACGTGCAAAATGTCACCTCAAGCACTTATAACATTGTCTTCTTGGATCCCTTTTCCTTCACCCTCCTTGTCCTCATTGACCCCTTTGCCGTGGAACTCGTGATCTTGGGCCCTTGATCCTGTAATCTCCTCAACTAGTTCTACTTGCACATCCTGTTCAATGACAATTTCAATAATGCTCTTATATAGAAAGTTTTGCGCAACTACTATAGATTGAAGGTATTTGAAAGATTCACAAGTTAGGTCACATTCGATTCTTACAATTTAGGTTAGTAACTGAGCAAGAGCCTTAAACCTAATTGTAATGCAAATCCTATCTACATCAACGATACTAGAGTACAATCTCACTTTCTGAGTAATCACCTTCTTGTAGTTTGCTTCCAGACTCATCCGATTGAAATCCGTCAAAGTATCCTCTACAATGTTCTCCATCATGGCATCAATAGGAACACGACGAGGAATACCCGACATCATGAGATCACACAATGCAAGGACAGCCGCTTCTACTAAATCCATTCCTTGACTAGAGGAAATAGTCTCATCTCGTATCTTCCCTTCAACATGTGCAGCATACTCTTGTTGAAAGAGAACTCGCTTATCCTGGGATTTAAAAATAAACATGTTCCTTGCACCCGGAGTGGCACAAGAGACTAAGATAGTGGCCGCTTGTCTTGCTTCAGGGTTCTAAGATGCACTTCCAACAATGACCAAAGGATTTGGACAACTTATGTACTGGCCTTGTTCATCCATATGCACTGCCATAGAATCAAGAGGACTATTGGAATCATCAGGAAAATCTTTTGAGATATCTATCGTTGGCTCTTTCCTAACTTCATGT
Organism: Pseudoscleropodium purum; assembly: GCA_963969395.1. Classification (NCBI taxonomy): domain Eukaryota; kingdom Viridiplantae; phylum Streptophyta; class Bryopsida; order Hypnales; family Brachytheciaceae; genus Pseudoscleropodium; species Pseudoscleropodium purum. The sequence goes on from OZ017797.1 coordinate 14,587,382, forward strand.
TCTTCATTTGAATTTCTACAATTCTCTATTGATTTGGAACCCCTTTTCTTCGAGGTATTAGCTGTCTTTTCTTTTGTAACTTGGTTCACTAATATAGGAATATCTAGATGGTGTTGCACGGTAGGAGTCTTTAGCTTCGTAGGCCACTTTATTAACTTGGGTGACTTCTCCTACAGTACATCATGAACTTAATAGAAGTACAGAACCTCAACCACTAGAAATACAATTGAACACAATGAAAAGTGTTTGGCAAAAGGAAATTCTCCCATGCAACAAGATCAGACATACTACAATAGCCATAATCTATATCCCATTCAAAAACTAGCTTCCAACATTCTATAATTCTGTAATGTTTAGAGTTCTAGAAAACATTTATTCTAGTCTTCATGCTTCCAACCTTCAAAAATAGAACTAGACACATTACAAATTTATAGTTCTATTGTTCAAGTAATGCCACCTACATGTTGGACATTGATCACTACTTAGTGAAGGGCGGTTGCAACTTATCATTTACAAAAGAAACAAATATAAGCTTGCATCATGAGATCTTATGATGACCATCCAAATTAACCAACCTTTTTAACCACAAAAGGGATTACAACTTCCTCGGAATGTGACGAGCACTGTTCAGTGGACTCCTTCGGTATTGACCTAGACAAAGTGCTATGGTTTTGAAGTCCGCATTCTTATTGTCTGCTTCCATAGTTGCGTCATCTTTATCTACATCAGTATTGGCTTGCGGTGGTGGATGAAACTAATCCCAAATCTGTCTGGCAGCTGCCGAATTGGCTGATTTAGCTTCTACGGAATCTACAATGTCCAGCACCTTCGCATTGCCCCAGTGATAAAAAACAACATAAACAAGTTAGAGAGAGGCAATTTCACTACATTGAATTTTCCTTGAGATTGATGACACGAACTCTAAATCAAGGACTTAGCAGACCAAGGTTTGTGAATTTTGGACCTCCATTCACATTCACAATGACCATATCATCGATCATGTGACCAACCAAAATCATCAATGTAGTAGAAATCTTTAGCCAAGGCATTCCTAGACACCTGAAGTAAGTATCAATTTCTTCCATTTCCTCCATTGGTTTTTCTTTCCTAGTAAAAAAGTTCCTAAAGGAGCTTTATGCATCTTAGCCATCATTGTATCCAAATAAGAAGATGAGGAAGACTAAGCATGGAACTCTAATAGCAGAGATGGAAAAACCGTCTTCTGGACCTGGATTGTAGGTTATAAATTGTCAACTCCAAACCTGGACTTTTGCCTCATGTAATCAAGACAATTTTATTTTATAGTAAAATTTTATTTTTTTGAGTATAAAAGGGTTTTATGTTCAAAATTTTGAGCAATAAAGTGTGAATGTGATGATAGTTGATGTTTAAATGTAAAAAGTCTCTTTAGTTTGAACGGTTGTGAATTGTGACAGTTTTTTATCAAGAGATTTGAAGGGGTGTTTTTGAAAATGGAGGGTGATAAATAGCGGTTTTTCTCTCATTCTTCTCTCTTCTTTCTTTTTAATTTTCTTTTGCAATTTTGTATGGTGAAGTTATGTTTTTTCATTGTCATCTTGAGTTGTGATTTTTTTATTCATTTAAGTGTTAGTTTTATTGCTTTAAGCATTACATTTCATTTTAGTGTTACATTGCCGTGAGCAATTTTTTATGAAGGAGAATCTCTTTAAGAGAATTTTTATTATCTTTTGAGTAGAATTTTGTTTATCAATTGTGTTTCATCTCTTAAGAGAATTCTTTGTGTCAATGTTTAAAGTGAGAGGGGAAGAAAAGTGGAGCAAAATATTGAATTAGTAATTAATTTGTTAATTCCAGTGATTGGAAATTATTTTTATTTAAAAGATTGGAATATCTTTGTATCACAAGTGGATATATATGTTGAAAATAAAATTATGAATTGAGATTTATTTGGAGTTGGGAAATGAGTTTAGAATTCTAATGAATAAAAATTATTGAACAATTGTAAATAATTGATGTACATTTTAATTATGGAATGATTATCCATATGATTAATAAATGGTATTCCAATTGAAGTTATGTGTATATGGTTTAATGTTTGAATGTGTATTTAAATTCTTATGCGATATTGGTGTGTGAAATTGTTTATCTAAAGTGCAAGTTGAGAGAATTTTTATGTTGTAGTAATATTTTATTGAGAAAAATCAATTGCTTGACTATAGAGTTAATATGATGGGAACACAAATGATGTAAAATGGATAGAGAACCTATTAAATTAAAATTGAAGCAATGTAAATTTTGTAACCAATTGAATTACACAAAAGTAGAATGTGAGACTAAAAAGGAAAACATTAAGATAGAGTATAAGAACAAAGATACAATAGAAGACAAGTTGGAAAAGATTTGCAGCAAAGAAAGATCAATTGGAGATACTGAATGATAAAAGAATATTTTCAAATAAAGACCGGAGCCTTGATAAGGGAAGAATTCAAAATACTTTAAAATAATTTAACAAAGCATATTATAGATTCCTTAAGGAAAATTTTAGAATTGCTTAAGCAATGTCCTTGGTTGTTTTCAATTCCTAGAAAGGATATATGGTACATTTAATTTAAGTAATCAAGACATTAGTGCTTAAAGCGATTTCGAAGCGAAATGATATTTGTGCAAAACGATTCATGAGTTCTCGGTTAAACCGAATTTTCAAAGTTCAAATATGTATTGTGTGTGTAGGTTGCAAATGAATATATTTGTAATATATTTTAATGAATTCAAAGTATGAGATTTGTAGATGCAGGTGCCCTTAACTCAGACTTTTAAATTTATATTTTATCTTAAGATAAGACCGAGACGGATTTAGTGGTTAGAAATTTGTATTTATAATTGGACAGAAACTAAAGAGAGAATTCCTTCTCATTTCTAAATAGAATATGAAAGATACAAAATACCCTAATATATTAAGAATAAAGATATAATTTACCTACAAAGTGACATTAGCTAATTAAAACACTAAGCTAACTTGAGTTTTCCCTGAACGAACCTAATTGGAATTGCCTTGGTTTTGTCTTATACAAAATTGTACTACACCTCATCCCTACTGTCGCAGCTTAAAATTTTGATTTTCTTAGTATACACCAAAATAGGAACGGAAACTAGCCATTAGGGAACCGGATCCGATAAAGTGGAGAAGGAAAACTCAAAATTAGCACGGAATGTGAAGTAGTGGGCCTCTTGGATCTAATCCGGTCAGGAGTAACTAACGACGGAAATGGAATGCAACACGGATTAGGTCTAGGACCGGATTATGATGATGAACCGGATTCATGATGACAAACCGGAAAGGGTCCAGGGAATATAAAAGGAGGAGCTTTCACTGTTGCACCCCCTTTTAGAAACTCGACCTTGAGCATGCGCGGTTGAGTTTTTGGCGTTTGTGCGTTTGTGTTCTGTTCGTTTTGATTCCGGTTGAGATCGGAGAGAGAACGTGAGGAACGGGACATGCGGCTAGGAGAGAGTGAGATAGATTGGAGAGGGAATGCCGCCGCTACGTAGGTCGAGACAAGCAAGTCCCTCTGGAGGCGAGGTGAAGCTCCGGAAAGTCATTCCGGTTATTCCCTCCACAGAGCCGGAAAAGGCTGAACTCATGGAGGATCTCAAATCCATGGGTTGCCTCGGGTTTGCCGAGAAACCCTGGGGTTTTAGGGAGGAGAGAATGGTCAAGGAGCTCCTCGGAAAGCTGTCCAACCAGTTTGACAACACCGTGAGAGGAACTCCCGTCAGCTGGAACGAGGGAATGTGGAGAGGGGTTTACGGTTTTCGGGCAAGAGGTTTAGGGATGGCGAACCGGTAGGATGAGTTTGTTCGAGAGAAGTTCCAGGGAGCTGTCAACCCGAAGGACGGATACGCGGTCGAGGATTGCGTGGATGACCGAGACCGTCGGCTCCTGCAATTCCTGGTTCCGGTTCTTCACCCGGAAAAGCCGACCAGGGTGACGATCACCCTCGGCAACACCATTTTCGGTGCCCTCAGTGGTACCCGGAAAGTGGACTGGGCACGGATCATTTCCGATCTCGTGGCCCAGCTGGTTAGTAGGGTTGGGAAGAAAAGGGCCACTCCAGTGTGCCCTTATCTCTTCCACCTCTATCGGGAGAACGAAGTCCTCACCGACAAGGAGGAGAGGGTGTGGAAGATGCAGGAAGTGCTCCTGAAGTATGGGGAGTCGGAAACGGATGATGAGGCCGAATCTGATTCCGGGTCAGAACGGGAGTCGAGCGAGGAAGAGGAGGAGCCGATGCCGCTGATCAAGCGACAGAAGTTGACGCCTCCACACAAGCGCGGGACGCCTCCCGGTCAAGACAGACCGGCCCCGGAAGAGAAACCGGAAGCCGAGAAGACCGTTTCCGGGGGAGACCCGGAAATGCAAGATCCGTTCAACGGTCTGATCAACGTCCTCTGCAACATCAGGGCGGATTGGAAGGTCAAGCACAGGACGCTTGCGGCGATCGGAAAGTTGGTAGGTGCGCCACCGGACAGCAAGTTGGCGGAACAGGTGGCGGAGTGCATCACCAATCCGGAAGAGACCCGAAAGCAGGAAGCAGAGATCCGCCGGTTGCAGGAGGAGGTGGATAACCTGAAGGCAACTCCTTTTGCCTATCGGAAAGACGTGACGGCCGCCCGGGAGATGGCGGAGGAGACTCGGAAGATAGCCGAGTAGATCAAGGCGGTCCTGGGAGAGACCGAAACGGCCGCCGCCAAAGCGAAGCTCTTCGACGAGAAGATCCACGAAGAGAAGAAACTATCCGGTTCCCGGATGGTCCGGATTCTCGCCGACTTCGCTGAGCAGGTGGAGACGGCAATGGTGGAAGGGCGGAAGGCTGCGGACCGGATCGAGGAAAGCAGCCGGAAGCTGACTGGAGCGACGTGCGACAAAGGGATTCATCTTTCGGATATCTCGCTACCGGATCTCTTTCCGGACGCGACTATTGTGAAGGATAGGAAGGATTGGACTCCTGAGTCCAAGAAGTCTGCACGAACTGGGACTCCGGGCACGAGACCGGATATCACCATCGATCTGGAGTCTCCACCCGGATCTAATCCTGCGGAGGGGGAACGGGTCCGGAACTTGAGTGAAGTCTTCGAGGAGCTAGTCCCGGAGGTCGGAAGCCCGACAATAGGATCTAGGGTTGTAGAGTAGATAGGATTTTTGATTTCAGTTAGGAGTAGGAGCGGATCCGGATCCGGATCCGGCTCAACAGTATTAGGTTAGCCGGAAGTTAGATTAGGATGGCGGCGGACCCCCACGGGTTTTCCGCTCCTTTTTGTGCTTTTAGGGTTTTTACCCTTTGTATATAAATCGGTTCCTGAGATGGGAACTGGGAGTTGTTCATTTTGCAAACTTCTTGTACTTTTCTATTCTCTTCATTGTGTGTCTCTCTCCAGCGCGACAGGATTGTATGATGTGGAGTTAGGATAGTACGAGCCGGTTTGCGAGTGATTTCTCCCCTTGGTGTTTCTTTTCCGATCCAAGGTGCATGTGAGTAGGTATTGAAGAGTTGGGAGTGAACTTAGTTCCTCAGCACGTCTAGAGTTTGAGATTCCGGGTGAGAAAGCCGTTGTTAGGCTAGGCGGGTAGGGAGGGATTCCTTAGCTGCGCTAGAACTCCCGGGTGGGAAATCCGGTCGAGTGTCCGATCTCCTGTGAGGTCTCACCACCCGTATGGGTAACGGAAGAACTTTAGTTGATGTTGGAATGGACGGGTGCACTTGTAACCACCTGTCTTCGCACGGATCGGAAGTAGCATCAAGGTCGTTGTAGTACGAGAGGGTCGAGTGTGGGGTCTTTGTGTGACCTGCAACCCGGATTGCTATCTGGGTTGTTGTGAAGGACCAAACCGGATCCGGATTAGCTTAGGAGTTTAGGAAGTAGGACAGTGGGTCTTCAGCCACTATAAGTCACGGAAGGAGTGGTGGGCCTACCACTCTCAAATGTAAGCGGCGACCCCTCTGATGGTGAAACAGAGGCAAAACTAAACCGGATAGGATTACGGATACAGGATGACCATCCGGACCGGATTGGTCAGGACGGATTTCTAGGATCGGAAGTTGTGAGATCCTGGGATTTGGGTATTTGTATGGACCGGATAGTTAGTAGGACCGGAAGAAGGGAAATCCGGTCTATAGTTATCCGGTGTGGTGGTATTTCTGGTTCTAGATCTAGGACCGGAAAGTAAGATTGGGATACTGACTTAGCTTAACTGCTTAATAGAGCTAGATACTTCACAGGATCTCGTGGGTTCGATCTTTAGAGTCACTTAGTTATACTCTAGAGCGATTTTTGTGAGTATAATGGGGAATTGACCTGCCCTGTGCTGCGACACCTACGCTTTTCTAGGTGACAAAGAATGTCATGGAATCCTGTATCATTGGTAATGAGAACTACTAGTGAACAAGCACTTAGAAAATTTCTACTTGGATCCCTACATTCCAGGGCATCAAAGAGTCTCCTAAGCTTGTGATTTTCCAGCAATTTGGCACGAGGCCTGGAAGTGGTAACCTCAAATACAAATATGATGTATATATGTGACTTCTCTCTATCCCTCCATGATTTGATAGCAAAGTCTACCAGAATGCCGTTGATATTCCAAGTTTTTTCGTCCATAATCTTATAGAAGTAATTTTTTCCAAATTGATTGGCTAAGGACTCTTTGACAATTGGTTCTTCATGTACGCTCATACAAGTTTTCCACATTGCCCTCATTGACGGTAGACAATCGTCTGGGTCAGAGGTCTATTCAGGGGTTTGATCCACACTAGTATCCACTCTTTCCCCATAACAATCGTCAAGCTCTTGTCTACCCAAAACTCCAGTTGCTCACAAGTTATTTTCTTTCCAATGCAAATGCATTCCATTTGGCCGTAGTGTAAGGAATGTACTCTAGCAATTGGCTTGGAAGTAGATGTTGACGGTAATGGCACATGAGCTCGGATTTCATGGCTCGCACCAACCTCTCTCTCGCCTTTGCGACGGGGAGGGTTGGCAACTGTGTTACCACATATGGATTTGATTTCATCCACTTTGAACTCTTCCTCCAAATCTTCTTTGTGTCAACAAGGTCAGCCAAATAGTAGATGTCCTCTGTGCAAAGGCCATAGAGGGTCTTGAAATTGTGTTGCAAAAAGGATTTCTGTTTTTCTTTTGAGTCAGACGATGCCCCATCAGGAAGTAGGTATTTCAAGTACTTGTCCTTGATCTCAATCCATTGGTCCACATTCGCATCATTTTCCAAAAAGACTAGCGGAATCCTTAGCTCGAGAGAATCATTGCCCTTAACGCTAGTGAAGATTGTCAACATTATTGGATAAAAAGCTTGCTAAAAAAATAGTCGACAAATTTTTCCAGTGTGAGAGTTGGGAAAAGTTTGCCTGGTCATTTGAGCATTGTGAGATCTCATGATGTCCTTTGAAAGTGCATAAGCGAAAGAGAATTTGAAACATGAAAAAAAATATGTGGATTTGTACATACCAAGTATTCCTTTGAGTGTGCTCTTCCCATAGAAGATGGCTGAGGGTTACCCATATTCCTCCACTTTAGCCGAGCATGTATAAGCTGCGTAAGAAAGGTCTATTCCTTCTGCTCACCGGCAATGTTTTGGTTTAGCGCCTTTGATAGGTGCATAATCTCCAGTGACTCATGATGTGCCCAAATTGGTATAATATTAAAGGTACTAGCATTGTCTCTATCACATTCTAAAATTTTGCCTGTCTCTACAAGGATCTTGTGGGCTTCCATTGTATGTTGTCCTCTGATGATGTAGTAGTTCGTAGTGCTTGCAAGTTTCTCTCTAATTGGGCAAGTGTTGAAGTACTTAACTATTTTGTCTAAACTATATGGACCACGCTTCAATGGAAGAACAATAATTAATTTGTATTCTGAGTGATAGTCTGCATTCATGTGCACTCTGTTCAAAATCCTTTGCAGTCGACCTTTGTGAATTGATCTGTAAACCATTCTTCCAGGTGGCGCTTGATGCAAGTATTTGTAGTGCATACGAATTCCTTCTCCCAATTCATTAGTGAGTGGCTTCTTCCCCCATGGGTAAATTGGAAAGAAGACCTACTTGTATAAAGCGTTCATAGCTGTCATCTCAGTTGGCTTCAGCTTGTTAATTTCTACATCCGTCATATTCACACATCTATGAATACTAAGTGCGGCTACTCTCATCTTCTTTGCTTTTTTTTTGGACTCCTTGTCCAATTCGTCCCTAGGTGCGACGGCAATTGATTTTCGTTTCTATCCCTTGTTCCTTGGGGATGGCAATACGGCTATGGGATTGGTAGGAATGGATTCCAGATGTTCCTTGTCAATAATGTCCCATTCTCTCTTTAGCTCTTTGGAAATAAAGAAAAGGGATTTGCCTTTGGAATTCAACATTTTCTTGTTAGTAATCATCTCACACATAGGTACATTGAGTGTGCCGTAATTGAGGATCAATTCGTAAGTTACAAACTCATGAGACTTGGGAATTTTCTTCTAAACTATGAGAAGCGTTGTAGAATTATCCAGGCCCTACATCTCCAACACGTTCAATTCTACCATTGGGCTGACCTTGTCCATTTACTTTAGTTTTGGAATAATTTGGACAATTCTATCATGTCCCTCTTTCCATTTAATCCCCCAAGTTGAAACTTTGTAGTCACACTGGGATATAGCCGCTGGGTGTTGGTCTACAAAATATCTAAATGCATGCACCCAGCTATCGATGAAGGAGAAAATTTTTTTGGGTAAGTAATTGGCCGGCCATTTAGTTAACAAGTTGTCATTGCACCATATAACACATACTAGTTATATTGAGAGTAGAAGACTTTCAATCAAGTATCATATTCTGCTAGAGACATGAGAGATGGATTCTTTCTTTTGGTTAAGATGGCATACAAGGTTTTGAATTCATCTAAATGGCAGATTGTCAAATCTCTCATTCATTTTTCTAGCAGAAGTTAGTATGCCTAAATCCTATGATTATATTCCAATTTATCCATCATGAGATCTTACGATGGCCACCTATGTATGAAACAACAATGAACCAAGGTGGATAATGCACCAATTTCATCATTATGAGATCTCACGATGACAATAGAAAATGACATGCACAAATGCATTCACAATGTTATACAGTTGAGCCAAAGTGAGAGGTTGCACTAAGAACATGTCATTGTGAGATCTCACGATGACTTCTTAGATGGGATCTAAATATAGGTTTGCTACGACAATGCATCATTTGAAGGCATTGCGAGATTTCACAATGGTTTTTATGTAGGGGATCTTCACAATTTCTAGGAAGTTCAAAAGAAAAGGTCATTGTGAGATCTCACAATGATTGCTATACGCTAATGCCATTTAGCCACAAGGCTCACAATGCATAAAAGGACTTTTGCCATCATGAGATCTCACAATGCGTATCTCTTCATTAAGCTATGAAGTGTCATAAGGGATAATACAACAATTCCATCATCATGAGATCTTAGATGATGGCAATTGTTGGCATTGTGGGATGTCACGATGACAAGGGACAACTACTGTATACCAGGGTGGATGGTGATGTTTTTGAGTTCAAGCGTAAAGGAAATCGATTTATCAGAAATCCCCTATTGTGTGCACTAATAAGTCATCTAAGAATTTCTACGATGGTCACATGTCATGTTTTGGAATTTTAACGGGAATCCCCGGATGCACGCGGTCATAGGCCACTAAGACATTGCCATGGTGGATGCAGTAGAACTAGGCATCTGGTCATGTGAACGACAAGTTCCACCGCCCTAGATCAAATTAAAATCCCCAGATGTGCTCGCGAGTACACCATCTTGGTATCTAAACAACAGACTACGCTTCTTACATTCTACAAAAAATACCCAAATGTATTTGTAAGCCATCCAAAGAGTTCCAGGTACATACATCATCAAACGGACAAAACAAACATATTGCTTGTATGGAATTCACTTCCTAGGGGTCCATCTACTATTGCTCATAAATCAAAGAATTAAATTGCCATCTCAATATCAATTTACAAGCATAATACAATACAAAAAATTGGAAATGACAAATACAAATAATATAACTGAAACTTACAGTGTCGCATTGTAAATGCTTTTACTGTGTAAAAATGTATAATTATATGTCAAATCGGAGGGTTTTTTTAAAGTATTAAGAGGCAATTGGATTGATATTCCTCTTGATATTCTATTTTTTTACCTCTGTTAAACATTCATTTGATCATAATTCTTTTATTTTCATTTAGAAAAATATTTTGAAACTTACTTGATGTGTTAAAAATGATTACAATGAAAGGTGAAGTTTGTTTTACCTTTCTTTTAATTGATTTTAATTCCACATAGAAATATGGATAGAGTTATGGAGTAGAAAAGAGTTAGCCAAATAGCCAATGGATGAAATGTGGTCCATGTGGCTTGTTTGAAGAAATCCATTTGCTTAGGTGGAGGAGATGGAGGATGTGGTGGAAGATGAGATGGAGTCTTCTTCTTCTTCTTCTTCTTTCTCATAGTTTGTTTAGGAGAGCCATGAGTTTTAGAGAGACATAACATGTGGAGTTTTGTAAATTCTGTAATGAAGTTTTGAGACCATGTTCTTCTTTTTCTTATGATTTCAAATCCCTATCACTTTCTTGATTTGGAGTTTCTATGTGAAAGTTATGCTTGAGGGAGTGAGAGGGGTTTATTTGCCATGGAGTTTAAGGGCAAAATCTTTGAGAGCTCACAAGTTATGGACAGTAATTTTATTTTAGTTTAGTTTTAAAATTATTATAGATACTTATGTTAGCTTTTCAAAAAGATATTATACACTTGAATTAGAATTGTAGAGTAAAAGTTATGCACTTGGAAGCAAAGTAGTGATGAGTTGCCTTTGAATTGAAGAGAGAGAACTTTGACCGCCTATAACTTATGGATACTATTTTTGTTTTAGTTTAGTGTTAAAGGAGCTATATATTCTTATGTTATCTTTCTAAAAAGCTATCACACGCTTCATTTGGAGTTGTATAGTAAAAGTTATAGTGCTAAAAGTATGAGGATTTAAAGTTGCCGCTGAAATTGAGAATATCAACTTCAGCACACTATAAAATATGGAAATTATCTTATTTTGAAATGAATTTTGGAAAGATTGTAGATACTTTTGTTAAATTTTCAAAAAGCTATTACATGCTCAATTTAAAGTTATATAGTGAGAGATATAGATTTGAAAGTGAGTAGTGTCAAGCTGCCTTTGATTTGAGAAGAAGAAACTTTGAACGGTCATAAAAGATGGACCCCTAGGAAGTGAATTTGGAGAGGTTGTAAATATCTGTGTTAGCTTTTCAAAAAGCTATCACATTCTTCATTTGAAGTTTTAAAGTGATCATGGCACTCACTTGAGTACTGAATACTTCTTTGAAGCATTTCATAAGGTTTATTTTCAAGACATTCAACTTCTTTACAACTTTTGGTAGTATACTTGGATTATACTTGGATTATACTATCTTCTATGAAGTATATATGATATCTCTACGACTTGGAGTATTATACAAATATTAATACGAGTACTTATACAAGTACTTATACATGTATTTATGCAATTTGGAGAATTCTACGGGTATTTATATGACTTCAAATACTATACAAGTATGTATATCAATACACATATTGTTCATATGTATTTTATTTGTATAGAGACGACGTATTTGACGTATATTGTTTGAATTTCACTTCTATTTAGTTATGGGTTCCTTCTTTTTTTGGACCAATTCTAGTTGCAGCTAGAAACTGCACGTTTTCCCAAGCCAAATTTTCTCTCCACAACAATGGGTTATTCCACGATCATCAGATTCTAGCCTTTGAAGATGTGGCCATTGTTCTTGTGGAAATACGAAAATTCAAACCGGATAGAATTAGACTAGAATAAGATTAGGATAGACTAAAATTTCTATTTTTTTTATAACCCATAGGGATTTATATTCCATTAGGGATATTCTTAGAATAGTCAATTTTTGGATTGCTAGAAGAGTTTCGGATGTCATGAAACCAAATTCGAGACGGATCTGGAGTTCAGATAAGTTCCGGATTTAGGATACCTATAGCCTAGGGTTCCAGTCTAGGAAACTGAGGCACCATTATAGGAATGATCTCCTATCCGTGTTCTACCGGGAACTATCGGCCGCCCGTCGTATAGTTAAACCCATTGTTATTTCATTTTTCTTCCTCTCCGTTTACTGAATTGTATGTGCGTATAGTTGAGTGAAAGAGTGGTGAATTAATAATCGTGCAAAGAGAGAAAGGAAAGGTCAGTGCCATTTGCATTGGACTAGGTTTTCAAGTGTTGATGTCTCATGGCAGAGGATAGTGATCCACAACCCTGTAAAATTGTAATTACAACCTAGATGGTTTGTCCTGTCATCCCTTCTAATCTAGCCATCTAATAGCAACTAAAGGTAGACCTGATGTGTATGAGGTGTGTTAGGCTTTTACAAAAGCTGTCGAACATCAAGAATGAAAAGATGATTCAAGAACTCATCTATAGGGTTTCAAACCAATACAAGTTGATAGTGAGGGGTAGACCCGTGGCTTGGACAGAAGATGTTTGGGCAGATGTATATTTGTTCAAGAAGAACGAATCTGGATTAGCTTCCTGAGCGGATAAGTACATGAGCGGAAAGTTTCAGAGTCTGGCCTACCCTAGCAAGGGATACACCATTAGTGAGTGTAAGAACAAGAGGCTTAGATGGATGCTGGAGTTTCTAATTTTGATCTTATATCTAGAAAAGCCTACTTGGATTACGGTCACAATGGTTAACACCATCTTTGAGGTGATGGAAGATTGAATTGTGCATTGAAGAAGAATGATTGCAGGTATAGTGTCGAAGTTGGCTGAGCATGTATTAAGGAGGAAACACAATCCAAATAGCCCATATTTGTTCCACCTTTACCAACACAAGGAGGTCCTTAGTGGTCAAGAAACAATATAGTATGACACCAAATTCCAGATTTTGAAGTATGGCCTTATGAAGGAGGTGGAGAGGGAGTAGTCGAAATTTGAGTAGGAAGGATGTCTCAAAGAAGACATTGCCGAGCAAAAGTGGAAGAAGTCTACGGATCCTGTTGCACGCGGAAAGTTGCCAACTCCAGAAAGGAGAGAGCCCAACCAGGTTCCAGATCCGGATGAAGACCCGGATTTCTTTGAAACTGGACTCTAGTAGATGCGGTAGGCTTGGCAGATGCATAGTGATATGGTAGATCTCCTTATTAGATTTCTAGCAAGTTGAAGGTAGAACCGGATAAAATTTTGGACGAGATTAGACGTCATCTAGATCTAGAAGTGTTGTGCAGAAAGGATGAACAGATCCGGAAATTGGAGAAAGAATGGGATGACTTCCAATCCCAGTTACAATGGACAAAAGGAGAGCTAGCTACGACAAGGTAGAAGAAGACGGATGCCTTCCAACTCGTCTACAGTCTAAAGGAACTAATAGAGGTACCGGAGCATATTGTGATCCGATTCAACCTTTACAACTCTTAGTTAAACAAAGAAGGCTATATAACCGGATTGAAGGTGGTGATGATTTTGGTTGACTTTGAAGTATGGATGGGTGTTATCTTGAAGGAAATGTGCAAATTGTTGGGACACTTGGATCTAGATAGGGCCATAGATTTTTCAGGGTTTCCGGAAGTTCCCAAAAACCTATTTGAAAGGACTGAAGTCTCTTTTGATTCCACCTGCAAGACCTTCAATGACTCAAGCTTGGCCACCACTAACACAGAAGATGGTACTCGAGCCTAAGAAGGAGCAATGAGAGAGATCTGTTCCGATGCTGCAAGGAATTCCCATCCAGCCAAGTCTTCTGCTAGCTGACCGGGTTATGGCCAGAAAATTCAAGATGCCCAGATTGAACGTCCTCTGCAACCTCAACGACCAGCTTGGTGCTATGATGAATCCAACCCAGTTCCATCCGGAAGATTTCTCATATATAAAGCATCTGTCACCCAAACGAGACCACGCGGAGATTGAGTTGAGTGACTCTTCGCAAGTAAAGAAACCAGAGATTGAGGAAATTGTGGATTCCAATGAGGAGCTGAAGATCGGATCTGAGTCGGAAACGAAAGAAGAAGATTCACCTCTGAAAGTCTAATGCAAGATTCAAACCCGGGTACCAACCAAAACTACTTTGGTGAAGGCTTCTGCAAAGACACTAGGAAGTCAAAGCGGAAGCAATTCAAAGAAGGCACATAGAAGCAAGTAGCTTGTAGGCTATCTTTAAATAGTTAAGATTTTTATTTTTAAATTCTGGAACGTATTTTTTGTGCGTGGACTTGGGTTTTGGATTTCTAGAAACAATTGGCCTTTGCCTTTTCGATTTTTCGGGGGCGGGTAGTTGTGTGGTTGCCTTAGATTTTGGGGTGCCTTCTGGGGCTTTTTGGTGTTGACTTTGATTTTGGTTTTGGTTTTAAGGGCGAGCAAGTCTATTGTCTTCTCATTCCATCCTAGTATGTATTCAATTGTACTTCATTCTTTTCTTTAATTTGAGCCACCATGTAGACATTCTAGCTTTGACCTTATGTATGGATTGTTGTTTGTTTGTTTATTGGAGTACTGAGACGTAAAAAGGACAAGTGAGGAGGAATCCAGATCTTAGAAAACTGGACCAAATTGAGAAAATATGTTTGTAATAGAGTTGGACTCGTGAGTGAGAATTTGCGCATGGTACCTTTGAACTACCGGAATAGTAATCTGATTAATCTAAAGAGTGGTGTGAGAGTAGGTCCGGAATCAAGTACGATTTCGTGCAGAGATTATTCTCTATCAGTTTTGGGTGTCTATGATCTATTGTTGTAGTGGAGGAGATTAGAAGAAGTCCCGAGGGACTTGCTTGTTGGATAGGTCATCCAGAAAGTTGTAAGGGTGCCAACTATTCTTCTCTACCACAACCCAATGAGTTTCTTGGGTGTTTGTTTGTTTCAGTAAGATTAGAGAGAGAGAGGAGAGTGTGTGAAGATTACGAGTGGTGAAGTCCCTACCCCTCTAAAGGTCAAGAGTGGACCCTCTAATGGTAAAACAAAAGAATAGAAAACAAATAAATTAAAGAAGCAAAACCAGAATCCAAGTGAGGACGGATTCGGATTGGATTCCAGAAAGTAACCAAAACCGAAAAAGAGAGAGAGAAGTTGGGATGGATTGCCCTCGCTCTTGACAAAGAAGAGATCCAAATACCGTAGTTTGCAATAACATCACTAGAATCCCCAAGGACAATAGTTTGTATCATCTTACCACATTTTCGTGTATGAAGATACTTACGCTTAAACCGCGCGTACGACAATCCTCAATCTAATTCAAAGCTACACACTTCAAACCTCAAATTGATACCTACATTTCATTGTACAATAAGTATCTCACTCAATACAATACACTTCAACATTGGTGCTACTGAAAAGAATCAAAATAATTTGGTTCACGATGCACATTGAACACCATTGAATAATACCCATAGAAAAGTAAGTAGTCCAGACATAGCAGGTCCACCCTTCAACAACACAAGATAGAGGTATTTTCTAATATTGTGTGACTACAAAATAATGTTGGACTCTCTCTTAATGGTTGTATCAAGAAGAGGCGACAAATGTAAGCATATTTCTATAGTCTAATTTTAACCACCATTAAAAATAACATGGTAAGCTGAACTCATCGTTTGGCTACCTTTGTACATTTGATCAAAGCATAGAATCAAAATAATGCATGGCTAATACAAACTCTGCTACAATTCTGCCTGATCATTTACACTACTAAGAATGCATGGTCTAGCTTGTAACAATAATGTAGTATTGTCTAGTATGTGGAACTAATGAAGTTGAACTTAATTGTTTGACATCCTAAACCTTCAACGATGATCTCGAGATCCTAAACCCTAACTCTATTGCAAAAATGAAATCAAACAAACAAAAACTTACGATAATCACAAATTGAAAACAAAAAACAATAAATTCGTATAGTCTAACTTACCGCAACAAAGAAGAAACATAGGTAGACTTGGGGCTATCCAGCTCCAATGTTGTACTTTTGCCTCCAACATCCAAATCTCTTTTTGATATGCATTTGGTCCTTCCTGTGAAAACATCGCCCTTCCAATCAAATACTACAGCAAAAACAATCACGCATGTACAAACAAGACGCAATTACCTCCTCTGCCTTCACTTGGTAAAATGATTGCACCTTTTGGAGTAAGTTGAAGACAAAGCATGCTCTTGCTCTTCCACTCTTGCTTAAAAATGTGATGCTCTTCCACACTCATTGGCATACTCCAAACGTGATACTACTACCTCTGCCTCCAACATTGAAAACACTTGCAAGATCAGTAACTAAAGAAAGCGTTGCACTCCTATTCTTCAATTCTCATGCACAACTCCCATGATACAACTCTTTCATCTACTCATCACCAAACGCGCTTGACACTCAAACCTCCAATACGCAAATTAAAACTCACTTTGTTGAAGTGCTAGCAAACCACCTTCTCTCTTGGCAATAAACTTCATGCTCTTGTAGCCTCCCTGGATTGCCCTATGTCAAAAACTACTACAAAGCAAGAGCCACAATCAGAATTTTGAAATTAGTGCAGCTACAATTGAAAGTATATGGCAGTCTCTTAAGAAGAACCCAACTCACACTCCATCAGTCACAACTAGGGAAGAGCACAAGTGAAGACGGCTGAAAGCATAGGAAGAAGACCCGCAAGCTTGGAGATGCTAAGTGGAAGAGGTTGGCACTCTATGTGTGCTGCTCCACACTATCATCATTGTGCCTGTAAGTGGGTTTACTTGATGAGAAGTCTAGGGGTATTGGGTGATGATTACCTAAATCCTCACTTCTAGATTTAATTTTGTAGGTTCTTTTAAGAAATACTATCTATAGTACCAGCTTGGTTGTGAAAAATTCTCTTAATTTAATTTTGGTAATCACATTGGTCATTTTTTTTTGGCATGAGCTTAAAAAAAATGAAAATTAATTTAAAAAATAAGAAAACATAAATAAGACAAAATAAATGTAAAGCCTACGTAATAGTGAAGAATGTTAATTTGAATGAAAAATTAATATGAAAAGAAAAAAAAGTGGGAGAAAAAAATAATTTAGTGATCGTAATAATATTATTTTATTGTGGTACTTAACATTTACCTCCAATGTGACTTCCCAAATCTTTATATTAACTTACTAATTAAAAGCTAAATGAATGTGAAATTGCTTCTTTATTGCAAAGTAGTAGCAATGGAAAAAGTATGTAAAATGAAGTGAACATTCATGGGGAAAATAACTTTGAATGCCTCAACTAAGCAAAATTATTATTTCTAAAAAGTATCATTTTATATATAAGTCCTTCACACTTGAAGGCTTGAAAATACACTAAGAAGGATATACTTAGCTTGCATTTAGGGTTTTTTTAATTCAAATTTGGACATACTAATTAGGTAGTTCTAATTGAAGATGATTTGGAAGGTCCATTTTCCAAATCAAATCATTGTATGATTGTAATTGATTCTACATCATTCATATACTATCATGATTTTGGCCCACTCATGAAGATGCAATATATCAAATATATATATTATTTATGATGTATATTAATTCATAATAGTATTTTACATTCACTTCACAATATTTATTCAAATCTTTTTTGTAAAACTCATACAAGTCCAGGAAATAAAACTATTTTTTATTTTTTATTCTTTTTAATGAAAGCATTTAAAATAGCACTACAGGTGCTATATAAGCACCAAATCAGGGTTTATTGTTTATTTATTTTAATATTATATATATATATATATATTTCTTAAAATTTCTATACTTGCACCGCAGGGTGCCAAAAAATGAATCCTTAACAACCTTCTGTAGGGTTCAACTTTTTCCTAATGACATCTAGAAATCAAAACAGAACATCCACAGATCTACATAAACATCACAATATGAGGAAATCCCACAATCTTCTATCCAAAATTCATTAAGTAGTCTAGAAGTAGTTAAATATTGTATACTTGTTGATGGATTTCCAAGTGTCTTCTACAATAGGCACATATTCATGTTCCTAGATCTTTTATAAATTGTTTCTTTTCAACTTCTAAAGAAAGATAGGATAACCAAAGAGAGAAACTAGCTCAAATTTACAATTGATAAAGTTTTTCTTCCTTCCTTCAATGACTATGGAAGGTCAATTTAAAAACCACCTCATGTCCATTGTACCTTGAGTTATAGATGTGTTTTTCATTGCCAAGCTGTCTTAAATTCTAAACTCTAAATTGTTTCCAACTGAACAAATAGTCCTTAATATTAGATCAATATAGGATAACTTTGTGGTTTACTACATTTTGGATGCATATAATTTAGCAAAAATCTCTAAACGTAAAAGTATTCATTCAATACTTCTCCATCAAATCTATAAATCCCAACCCTATCTATGTGATCACAAACCTTTGTACATTGAACAATAAACCTTAAAACCTAAACATACTAATACCATGTACTTGACTATATTATTTAAAAATATAAATGTCGTAAGGTCCCTTAACATTTTTCTAAGAAAAATATAAAAAATTTAATGAATACATTAAATTAGCCCATTTTGTTCCTTAAATTACAAAAAATATTATCCAAAAATTATTAGACCCCTCGTCACTAGTTTCATAGATAAATACCATTATTTGAGGACAAAAGGTTGCTTTGTTGAAAAATTTTGGTTTAAAAACTACAAAACTTATGTAAGACACTAAATACAAATAAATGACCCTGTAAGTGTACTCTGTACAAGATAACCTCTACCATGAAATGCATTTCTTTTTATACTCTAGTCAATGTTGTAAATACATTTGAACATATTCATGATTGAATGGTATAGTAATCAATTTAGATACTAGTTTTAATAATTAGACTATTATTTGCGATGCTAAACCTTCAACTCAAATGCTAAAGGCTTTGAATCCCCTAAACCTAAACCCTATAAATCCTAAACGTTGTAAATCCTAAACCTTGCAAACCCTAAATCTTAAAGGAAAGGAAATGGATGTGAAGAAAAAGAAGGAGAATGTCTAAAAAAAATTTGGAATGTAAAAAAATTCATACTTGTCCAATTCGACTCCCTTTTCTATTTTTTTCATTATAAATTTTTTTGTTTATTTAATTATACATTTTTTGGTCTCTTAAAGACAATGGTGTCAATGTATGAGCCTTCATGTTTTATATAGAAATGGTAAATACTTTTTATTCTTTTACATTGTGGATGCATCCAAGTATTGATTTATTAAGGGGTATAATATATATGATTTCCTTTATGATGTACGCTGTTGATATTTTAGTATTCTAGGTTTGTATATTTTATTTTATAAATACAAATTTTTATTAGTAACCCTAAACCCTGTAAATCAATGTGCTTATATGTTCATTTTTAATTTTTTAAATTTTGGTTCCTTCCTTCAACTTGGAGTCAATACCCTAATAACTATGAATGCCAAACCTAAAAAAATCATATACCCTAAATCCTAAACCCTAAACTGTCAAAATGCAAAACTTAGAAAGAACGTATATCCTAAATGGGTAAATCCTAGAAACTCTAAAAACTCTGAATGCCGAACCTAGAAAAATCTTATACCCTAAACCTTGAATAGTAGTTTCTTGAATCATAAATCCTAAAATCCTAAATCCTAAATCCTAATATCATGAACTCAGTAGACAAAATACTTGGGAGATTGCACCCTACTACCATCATTTGTAGGCCAAAATACTTTGAATTGAAGACCCTATTATTGTAAAGTCCACACACTAATTTTCTAAAATTAATACTGTAGTATTACCAAGAATTTTACATCCTAATATGCTTTGTATGTGAACCATGAAATTGATGAAAATGATTGTCCAAGTTTCGTGATTTGTAAAACAGGTCAACAAAAAACCATTTTATATTTTGGAACTACTAATGACAATTCCATAAGTTGTAAATCTTGATCCTTAAGATTTAAGTACCGTAAGTATGAAATTACTAGAATTGTGTGAGCATTCGCTTTCGTGAATTCATGCATCAAGGAGTGTATAGATCATCACTAACAATCAGATGTAAAGCATTTTGTATTACTACTACTAGCAATTCTGTTATTTGGACACAAATGAAATGGACTAATGGCTATTTCTAGTGCATACAACAAATCTTTGGCAATAAAATTTTGTTTCATTTGTTCCAGAAAACAAAACAAAATTGTATTTCAAGAAGTCCTCTAAAACATCGAAAATGGATTGTCAATGGAAGCATTACTGTTCAAAAAGGGAATTTTAGGATTATTCCAATATCCATAGTCAATGAATTTGGTAACATCAATGAATGCAACGAGATTAGTCAAAGCAATGAGATCGTTAAATCTAGAGAAGATTCAAAATTAAAGTACACTCATCCCTCCATATTGTTAGTGCTGCACAAATTTCTAGAATATTGTCAACTATATGAATAAAAGATTACAAGCACAATTAACCTGTGGTTAGTGTTGCATGATCCTTAATACTATATTCAATGTAGCAATTGAAGGACCACATCTTTTGATCCATTCTCTGAACAAAGAAGCGGAGCTTCCAAGGATACTTTGAAAATTTGAAAACCAAGACTACACGTTCCTTCCAAATTCTGGGCGGGAAATCAGAGCTTGTGGATCTCAACAAACTTTGGCCATAATCCCCAATCTAAGAAGATCTTGCTCTTTTGCACAATTGAAAATGATATCAAGCTTGAGAGTTTTGAGCTTGCACTTGCTTGCAATGCCAACACTTTGAAGTTCAATGTTACAAAGCTTTGTGTCAATCAGTTGGTGCAAGGTATGCTATCATCACTTTCCAATGCTTGTCAATTGAATATTTTGAGGTTCAATTTGTTGTTTTGGCTACATTGCATGTCACCCCTAAAATTCGTATAATTAGTTTTAGTGTAGCCCAGTCACTCTTTGTCTAATAGGGTCTGTCATGATGATGTATGCCTAATATTTGCAAACCCTCATAAGTTCCTAGACACCCTCCTTGTTTACTATGATTGTATTGTCGCACATGTGATACATCTTGAAAAGTAGGAAGCGTAGTCTACAATCCTTGATGATACTCTCATACTTATATATTGTGAAGCGCATGCACTCACTCTTATTGAATTCATATCAATGGATTCTATACTTTTGAACAAAGTGCCATTGAAGCCAACAAATTTTGTAAGAAATTTGTAGGGACTATTGGAGAACATGACGTATAGTATAAAAACATAGTATAATAGTCCAGTCTACGTATAGGTATATCATACATAGTGAAGATAGTGGCTCTATAGCCCCATGTGTGAATTGTATACAATCATTGTAAGATCTCACGATGATTGTCTTTATCAATTGGTTGTTGGAAATATCTGAAGGTGTCCTCATGTGATAATCGTCAAATATCACAATAGTTGTTTGACTTTTTCAATTGGTGGGTTGTCAATTTGTGAAGTCTCTTGAACTAATCATCATGAGATTTCACGATGGCTATGATTTTGAATTGGTCGATAGTTAAATAACAATCTTTGTTCCTTTGGTCATCGTGAGATCTCACGATGATGAGTTTTGTCAACAGTTTGAATATATATAAGATTGAAAGATTGAAAGATTGTTAGATCTCTCGGAAAACTTCTTTTTGGAGATCTTTTCAAAGAAGGATAGTGAAATCTCATGATGCTGGTATTTTCATGTAGGTGGACATCTTTGAGTGGATGTTATAAAATTAGATTATGGTAGCACAACTTTCTTAGTATGGGTGCGCTTGAATTGATGGTGCATGTGCATTGTCTTTTTATTTTACAAGTTAGTGGAGATTCTATTGGAAGGTATGAGTTGGAAGTAATTCAATTGCAAGTTTGGATTCATTGCTTGGGGTTGCTTATTCAAATTCTACCTATGGGAGCACGGAAACTCAAATTGGATGAATTTAGTCTAGAATAGGGTTAGATAGATTTGCAATTTTTATTTTTTTTGTAACTCATAGAGATTTTCACTACACTAAGACTATGATAGAAATAGTCAGTTTCCGGATTGCTAGAATCATTAGTAACGTTACGGAAACGGATCCGATACTGATCCGGGATCCAGGAATGTACTAGATTCCTAAAACCTACATTCTAGACTTCTGGTTTAGGAAACTAGGAGACTGTTAGGGAATGGTCTTCTACCCATTCTCCACCAGGAACTATTGGCCATACGTCAGGTACTTAAACCCATTGCCACTTCTTTTTCTCTCCCTTTTTGTTTATTGAACTTTGTGAACGTGTAGTTGAGAGAAAGAATGGTGAGTTAGCGATTGGAATAGAGAGAGGATGGAAAGATCAATACCGTGTACACCGGATTAGGTTATCGGTTGTCGATGATTCATGGCGGTGGCTCATGATTCGGCTGCACGAAAGTCTAGGGTTGTAGCCTAAATGGTTTGTTTAGTTATTCCTTCCGATCCGATTCACCGAGCGTAGTTAGAGGAGGACCTCATGTGTATTGGCTGTATCGGATTGTTAGATAGGCCATAGAGTATGAAGAATGAGAACATGATCCAAGAATTCATTTCCAGAGTTCCAAACTAGTATGAGTTGACAATGAGAGGTCAACTCGTAGCTTGGACGGAAGACATCTGGGAAGATGTCTCTTCGTTTAAAAAAAATGGACTCGGACTAGCCGAAAAAATCCGGAGTCAAGCCCACTCAAAGGAAGGTTTTGCTATTAGTGATTGCAAAAATGAGATGCATAGACGTGTACTGGACTTCCTGATTCCAATCTTGTATTTGGAAAAGCCTATTGGGGTTATGGTCACGACGTCTAACACCATTTTTGGAGCTTTAGAGGACCTGATTGTCCATTGGAGGAGAGTAATTCAAGGAGTAGTGGGCAAACTGGTAGATCATGTGGGTTGGGCAAAACACAACCTTATCACCTCGTATCTGTTCCACCTCTATCACCACAAGGAGGTCTTAAGTACCACGGAGATGATTCAATACAACACTAGAATCAAAATCTTAAAGTACAACCTCACGAATGAATTGGAGAAAGAGGAGAAGGAAATCTGAAGAAGAAAGGTAATAATAATAAGAAGAAGGAACGGTGGATTGGAAACAAAAGAAGTCCATAGATTCGGTTGCATGAGGGAAGGTGCCAACATTGGAAAAGGATGAGCCGATTCCGAGTCCAGAACATCCTCAAAACCTAGAGTTTTTTGAAGCAGAAATCTAATGGATGTAGTAGGCTAAACAAATGTATGGTGACCTCGAAGATCACTTACTCTTTATCGCAGGTGAACTCAAAGTGGAGTCGGACCAGATTTTGGAGGAGATTTAGAAACACCCGGATCTGGAAGAATTCTGACAAAAGGAGGAACAAATTTGAAAGTTGGAGGAGGAAAGGAATAGCCTCAAGTTCCAACTGGAGTGGAGGAAGGGGAGCTGAACGAGGCGAGACGGAAGGAGACAGAGGCTCTTTGACTTGTTCATGACCTCAAGGAACTCGTTATGGTTCTAGAGTATACAGTAATCCGAGCTAACCTCTACACCTCCTGGTTGAAAAAAGAAGGGCACATGACCGGATCAAGGATAGTAAAGATCATGGTCAACTTCAAAGCCCGGATGGGGATTGTTTTCAAGGACATGTGTAAGTTGCTGGGATACTTGGACCTAGAACGGGCCATCAACTTAAAAGGGTTTCCGGAAGTCCTCAGGAGCATATTCTAAGATATTCTAGTTCGACAGACTCTAATCTAGTAGGCTTCTAGTGGTTCGATTTAACTACAACCGGAAGGGCTAAAGTCTATCCTCACTCTAGTTGTGAGACCATCAGGCAGTCAAGTACGGACTCCAACCGGACCAACGGTACCTGAGCCAGAGAAAGAAGTAAGTGAGAAGTCTGTTCTAGCAGAGCAAGGAGTTTTTGTCCCAATTCTTCCACCACTTGGAAAAATCAAGGCTAGAAAGTTCATAGTACCCGGATTGGCTGTTCACGGCAACCTTGATGCATGGATTGGAGCAATGACAAATCCGGCCTGATTTCATCTGCAAGATTTCTCGCATATGTAGCAGTCGACACTAAAGCGGGATTATGCTGAGATTGAACTAAGTGAGTTGCTCCAAGCTAAAGATCCGAAAATTCAGGAGATAGAGAAATCGAAAGAGGAGGTGTTGAAGTTTGGACCCAAAGAAGAAATGGAATCTAAAGATTCACCTCCAAAAATTCCACATAAGCCTCAGACTCAGTCGTTAGTAAAGAATACACCGATGAAGGCTTCGGTGAAGACTCCAAGCCGTCAGAGCATGAGCAGCACGAAGAAAGCATGGTGGGGTAGATAGATAGTAGGTAGTTAGTTAAAATTTCTATTTTTAGATTTCAAAACGGGTTTTCCTAAGCATGGGCTCGAGTTTCAGATTTCTAGGGACAATTGGATTGTGAACTTTTCGAATATCCTGGGATGTTCATTGGTTGATTACCTTGATTTTCAAGGTGCCTTTTTGGCTTTTTAGGCATTGACTTTAGTTTTGGTTTTGGTTTTTAAGGGCAGGCAAGTTTGTTGCCCTCTCATTCCATCCTAGAGATTATTTTATTATATTTCATTCCCTTCTTTTATTTGAGCTACCTGGTGAACATTTTGGCTCCGACCTTGTATTTGGATTGTGTTGGTTTGTTGCTTGGAGTATTGAGATGTGAGAAAGACGGGTGAGGAGGAATCCGGATTTTGGATAATTGGATCAGATTGAGGGAGTACTATTGTAATGATGTTAAATTCGTGACAAAGGAGCTATGCGTAGTGCCTTTGAACTACTGGAATGATAATCCGATTGATAGTGAAGAGTGGTATGAGTATAGATTCGGAATTGAAAACGATTTCGTGCAAAGATTAGCAACCGTTGGCAGAAACTCCCACTCACCGAAAGGTCTACCGACCTTGGGATCCATCTTACATCTAGAAAAATTACCCCCTTGTCAATTCTATATGCCTAAGATCTGTCATTGTAGTAAGGAGAAGTGAACACAATCCAGAGTAACTTGCATTTTGGATCAACCATCTGGAATATTGTGAGGATTCGGAACTTCTATTTGTGCTGCAACACATTGATTACTTGGGTGTTTGTTTGTTTTTGATTGCGTAGAAAGTAGATTAGAGTGGTGAAGTCCCTATCCCTCGAAAGATCAATAGCGGACCTTCTGATGGTAAAATAGAGGTATTGAAAACTAATGTATAAAAAGACGAAACGGAAAACCGAGTGATATCGGATCTAGATTAGAATCCGGATAGTAGTAGGTTCCAGAAAAAAGAGCAGAAGAGAGTAGTCAGAAGAAGAGAAAATGATCATCTGGATACTAAAGTTTGAGAGAACATCTGGAATTTCCTAGGACAATAATTCATGTCATCTTATCATGTTTTTGTGTGTAAAGATACTTACGTCTAGACTGCGTGTATGACACTACCATAGTCAGAGAACATGTCTGTGTATAGGTTGCCATATTTGTTATTCCTTTGAAGTAGTTACTCTTTGTACCTTCATTTTAGATTGGAATTTCTTTATTAAATACTAATGTATTGTTGGTCCTCTTTTTAATTGTGTCGCACGCATAGTCTAGGTGCAAGTATCTTTACACACGAAAACATAGTAAGATTACACGAATTATCGTTCCAGGGAATTCCAGATGTTCTCCCAAACTTCAGTATTCAAATGATCATTTTCTCTTCTTCCGACTACTCTCTTCTGCTCACTTTTCTAGAATCACTATTATCTGGATTCCTATCCAGATCTAGTATCACCTGGTTTTCCGGTTTTGTCCTGTAACAAACAAGTTTTCAATTCCTTTGTTTTACCACTAGAAGGTCTGCTATTGATCTTTCGAGGGGTAGGGACTTCACCACTCTAGTCTATTCACTATACATATAAAAACAAACAAACAACAAATACCCAAGTACTCAAGGTGTTGTAGCGTAGAAGGTAGATCTGGATCCTTACAACATCCTGGATGGTCGATCCGGAATGTAGGTCACTCAGGACTGCATTCACTCCTTACTACAACGACAAATCTCAGACGCCCGAAACTAACAAGGAGGTAATCTTTTTAAGTATATGACGGATTCCAAGGTTGGTAGACCCTCCGGTGAGTAGGAGTTTCCTTTGACAGTCGCTAATCTCCGTATAGAGTTATTTCCAATTCCAGATCTGTACTCACACCACTCTTCACTAAAAACCGGATTACCGTTCTAGTAGTTCAAAGGCACCATGCGCAACTTCCTTGTCTTGTATCTAACATCATTACAATAGTACTCCCTCAGTTCGATCAAGTTATCCGAAATCTAGATTCCTCCCCACTCGTCCTTCTCATATCTCAACACTCAAACAATAAACTAACACAATCCGGATACATGGTTGGAGCCATAATGTTCACCAAGTGACTCAAATTAAAGAAGGGATTGGAATACAATAAAATAATTACTAAAATAGAATGAGAAGGCAACAAACCTGCCCACCCTTAAAAATCAAAATCAAAACCAAAGTCAATGCCTAAAAAGCCAAAAAGGCATTTCAGGAATTAAGGCAACCAACTAGTGAACAACCCAGGATATCCAGAACATCTACAGTCCAACTATCCTAACAAATCCAAAACCCCTAAAACGAACCGGAACCCAGATCTACGCTTGGAAATCCCATTCCGGATAAAAATCCTACCTAACTACCTGCGTTCTATCTACCCCGTTGTACCTTCTTAGAGCTTCTCCCACTTTGACTGCTCGAAGTCTTCACAGAAGTCTTTATTGGAGTTATCTGGGTTGCTACTCAGGTTTGAATCTTTTGTTCCGGATCATTTTCTAAATTCCAAATCCATCCTGGATCCATTCCAGATCTAATTTGGATTCAAAACATTTCCAGATTCCATTCCGGATCCAATCCGGATTCAAAACATTTCCGGATTCCGGATTTCGGATCCCACTCATTTCCGGAAATATTCCGGATCCAGTTGTGATATTGCCGAAAGTCTTTGAAAATACTTATTGGACAACTATCCAGGTTCCGGATTCCGATTAGGACGGAAAGTGTGAATGTCTTCTTTAACCACTTTATCTCAATTAAGAGATCCTATGATTTGCTAATCCATACTTCTAGTAATTTTTTTGTTTCTAACCGGTAGAATCAAAAAAATATATTGAGAATGGATTTCTTATTTCAAATTCTATTTGAAATAACTAAAATCTGTTTCTGTAGGTTCCGACAAGTTGTACGTACTAATATTTTTTGAATGTACCAATGATTTTTTGAGAATTGGATTTCAAGACAAGGCTAATATTCTACAAATTGCTTAACATTTGGTCTATTCATTGTTATTTGCAGTTTTTTCTATCATCGTGAAATTTCGCGATAGTGATTTCGGAGATACTCAGTTAGACATTATGGATTCAAACATTGAATCCTTCAACGTTGGAATTATCCCATATGGAGAGGCACCAATAGAGAATGATTCACAAGAGTCTTCTACTCAATCTTTACCATTCAACAACGGTGATCTCATGAAGTTGTTTGTTCCAAGACTAGGTGAAGTTGGAGTAGGTTCTATTGTAGAGGTCCGTCCTCGAGGGCAATGGTTGGGCGTGTCCATCCCATTGGAGCCTTGGGTATTTGTTTTGCTACGGCCTTATTTTTTAAGTGTGACATCTTATGATTTCCAGTTGAATCCCTGCTAGAGGGATTTCAGAACATTGGTTGATGTGCTAGATCAAACAATACTGTGGAGAGTTGCCAATGTTGTTAGGTCCCTTGGAGATGATGTTTTGATGGATACATGTTCTTACATTTGGTCAAACATATGGCTTAGGCTTGAAGTGCATTAGAAGGATTTTCTTTGTGTACTTTCATCGGGCTGAATAAACTGTTGGAAGGCAGATGATTATTTCCAAGACGGCACACTCGGTGACGGGAACATCGGTGTCATAGTCCTAAACGTATTTATAAATAATAAAGATGAAATAATGACTCATGCTCAGTGGCCTGTTTTTGAGTGTTGGTTCCAAAGTGGGCATTCGTTGAAAGAGATGTTGGACTATTTTGCAACCCTTCCTAATGTGGAGGATCCCCTTGCTTATCTCGATGGGAGATTGAAGGTACCTTATCACTTTCTTGTTTGTAAGCCTAGTCTTCATAAGAAGGATTCCCAATACATCCGCAAAACAAAGGAAGAAGAAATTCAGAGGTTAGTTCCGGAAATTGTTGCAGAAAGCATTGTTGCCAATTTTTTCCCTAAAATAAAACACTTTTGGTGAAGCAAAAGTTCTACTTGAAGTCCTTCGAAGACCACCGTGGATATGGTATAGCTATTGGTGGACAATTGCATATTATAGATGGGATTTGTAAGTACAAATATATTACACTGGAAGGGGCTGAAGTTTGTAGCATGGCTTGGTACATTATTCATAGAATTCCGAAGTCCACATATCACAATTACATTGAAAAATATCATGAAGGCATGGTATTTGGTGCACACAAAAACAAGAGGATTAAGCGACCTAGGATTGGAACCGTTCAGGCCATTGGAACTATGGCAGCAATCATTGACAACAATGATGACCAAATGCCCCAACAAATGCGAGGAATAGGAAATGGTCAAATGGATACTCTTAAAATTCTGTTGCCTAGAAATAATTGGAAACATGTTTGACTTGACACTAATGAGGTACTTTAATAACCCTACTTTTCAAATTCGTTTCTTGGTTGATATCTTATAGGTCTACGTCATTGTGAGATCTCACAATGAATCCCTCTTATGTGATTCTTGTACAGTAGAAGTGTCCTCACTAGTTACATTGCCTCATGAATTGCTATATTGTTGTTGTCTTTTTTTCTCAAGTGTTTTCCGATTTTCTTTGTAGTTGAATATGGACTATAGTCTTCCAACCATTAGCTAGTCAACTATTAGTAGAATTAAAAAGGAGCACTTCAACAATGTTTCTATTAAGCCTATTAGGAGTTCCTTTGCAAAATGTAGCTTGCGCGACCAACTCTAGTAGTTTCTCTTGAAGTCACCAAAAGGAAGCCCTTAGTATGTTGAATTCATGAATCAACAAACTCAACATCTTAATCATTAGGCATCATGCATTGTTTGTATGCCTCCTAGTGTGAAGAATCCAAGAAGAACCTATAGAGATATTGTGCATTATTCATGACAAGATGGATACATCTAAAATAGCTCTTCCAAAAATGTGGGTGACAACAAGGGCTACGGCAAGCTTGGGACAATTCTCCATGAGCATCATTGGAATGGTAGCTCATGGTCATTGTGACAGTGCGTATGCCCATTTTACTCCGTTGTGCTAGCTAGGAGACTCCAACTTTACCATTTCATCATTGGCAAGATTATTTTGCCAATTTGAGGGTCCACTAATTCGGGAGACTAGCGACCTCTTTCCCTATCTACCAGCTAATCCAATATTTGAGGCTCTACTTCGAGGAAAGTCTAGATGTATAGACATCTTGAAGCTGATAGAATTAGAAGCTTGGATTGGATTAGGGTTGTCATAACGGGCGAATTAGGGTCATCGGACGGGACGGACGGACAAGCAAACTGGACCAGATAGACAGTCTGGACAGCTTTAATTTTGTAACTTGTGCAATTTTGCGGAATGACACGTCACCTTGTCCGCGCCCTGACGATCTCATCCGCGCCCAACATGTTCCTTAATCCACATGGCATCCACTTGGCCTATTTTTCCGTTATCAGAAAGTCAACTATGTGTTGACTGTATCGGATAGGCGGGACCTCTAACAGACGGGCGAATCGGACGAACGGGCAAACCAGACATCCGTCCATTATGACAACCATGGATTGGATTTGTTCCACCTCCAAAGAAATTGTATCTTCAGTTGGACAACTCAGCAAAAGATAACAAGAATAAATACCCTATAGCGTTCTTGTCCTTGCTCACTGCAAGAGGTGTATTCAAAGAAATTCAAGTGGGGTTTCTATTAATTGGACACACTCATAAGGACATTGATGCATATTTTAGCCACTTGTCTAAGACCTTGAAGACCAAAAATACTTTTGTTGTCGCTAACCTCATGAAAGCTTTTATGGAGTCCCAAGAACTATCATTTATACCAAAGTTCATACAAGAGGTGGGAGATTTCAAGTCATTTGTGAAGGGTTATTAGTGCAGTGGTTCAACAAGATTAATTGGATTGGGAGAGATGCACCTTTTCAAGTTCTACGTGGATAGTGATGGGATCCTTGTTATGAACTTCAAAAAGTCAACAATTGATTCATAGTGGTTGCCTTCTAATAAACCTTCTCTAAGTCTTTGGAAGAGAGACCAAAATGGGAGAACAATGCTCCCTCCTAGCTATCTGAAACCTGTTCCATTCAAGCCTATGTGGAGTAGCGAAGTCTCTAAAGCCACTGGAAATCAAGAAAAGGCTCTTGAATTGGCCCAGAAAGCTATCCTAAACAAGGATTTCATGATGTTAGGACTAGAGAAGTACATTCAATATTGGCAGAATGGAATGTCTAAGTGCGAGGGATTTGCAACTACCTTTGCTCCATACGTAGATTATTGGATACGTGTATTGTCGGAGTTGAAAGAACCACTTTCTAATTGTGGTGTGGAATTATTGGAAGGCTTCTAGCCACAACATGATTGGACCTCAATGTTGCGTGATGAATTATCTGGCCTACACTCAAGGGTGAATATAGTAGACTTCATTCCAGAGGAATTGGACCAGAAACCTTATTGTGGCCCCGCAAATGAAGCTCCATAAGAAAGCTTTAATCCTTGGCTTGACATTTGCCATGGCTCGTGGGTTCTTCTTCAACCTGAAGACCCTAAAATTTGTATGGTTTGGCAAAGAAGAGTATTATCCACTGTATGCCAATTGGTGAGGGATGTGAACAATGGGAAATTCTTGCTTCAGTGTTGACGACCAAATAACTGTAAAAGTACAATGGAATTGAGGTATCAGAATTGATGGTATGAAAAATGGGTTGTTGAAAGCACTCCACCCACTTAGGTGGACGCAGCTTGCATAGTGTATGCAAATTGGTCCAAGATAGTAGATCCAAAATCATAGACTATTCCAAAAAAAAGTAGAGAGGTTGCCTTGGCAAATTTGAATAGGTCTAATGAAGCAGACCTCTAATTAAGTAGCGCATTGATGTATATATATAGTAAATGTATCTTTGGATACATTTATTTCATTGTGAGATTTCTCATTACATTTATGTCATTGTAAGATTTCTTGTTACGTTTAGATCATCATAAGATTTATAGATATAGTGTAGGTCATTGTAAATTATACATTGACATCATCATGAAATCTCTTGATACATTGAGTTCGCGAAGCATGATATCTTTTGATGTATGCATTTTTTAATTTAAATATTATAGGTGGTTGTCAAAGCTATTGTATATGAAATGTCAAACTTGATTGAATGAGAATTATGGATGGATTCATTTGAGAGACTTCTTTGAACACTAAATTAAAACGATCCACCTATAGTTTTGATGTTGAGATAAAGGTTTCATGTACACCATGGGATACCTTGATACTTTTAATAGCTAGGCAATTTTCTAAGCTTTGAAATTGAACTCCATGTACTACTTACAAAAGCATGAACTCTACACTATATTGTGAGATCTCCCGATCCATTGCCTAACTACAAGCATCGTGGGATGTTTGGGTTCAAATATTACTTTTGGACTTTCAATAGTCCAAAAATAGTTAAATATGGCATAGTGTGTTTTGAAGATCCGTCGAGAGAATTGGAATGGGGCTGAAACTCCTCCCATTTGTGATGAAGGCATGCTGATTTCTTCACATGTTGTTTATACATCATTGCATTGAGACATTCAATGTAAGCACTATCGCTATGAGTGTCTCCTTTGTATCTTGGATAGAAGATAGATTTGATGTTCTTGAAACTAATGTGGTTATATAATCCTTGAGAAACTTGGATTTGATAAGGTTTATATTTTTGACAATCAAAACTAAGCAATTTCTCTTGTTTACCTTCTCATAGGTGAATTGGTTTAGGTCAAGGTTGATTAGTTGTAGGAGCCCTCCTTGTACTGCAATCTGTTGTTTCTTGATCTTCACGAGTTACTCTGGTGATGTTGTTGTTAGTTAGCCATAGGGTTCGGTAGTGGATTTTTGAACCTAGGTTAGTTCAAATTCAAAGCCTCTACAAAAACTCTCTTCTAGTGTCTATTTAAAGAGATGGTACAGTTCCACATTCATGATAGTTTCATTATTGATCTTAATGGAGAGTAAGGTGTTGGAAGCTATTGGATCAAATGATTTAGCCACTTTGGCAATTGTAAGAGTTTCATTGTCAAGGTGTAATGCAAACACTTTGGTACCATAGAGTAAGGCTTTACCATCAATTTTGGGAATTTGTAAGTGGACCCTAACCATTCTTCACCATACTTTGGATGTTTTTGCATTGTGATAAAGGATTACTACAGGGTTAGCAATGCTATCTCCTATATGTATGTTCATCTCCTGAAAGTAAAGCAAGACTTTTGCCATGGCTTCTTTCTGGGACAATGGGACCATAGGTTTCTTAAAGTACAATAAGATGTGATAATCAAGAGTAAGTTGGATGTTCATGTTTACCTTGACATCGAAGGGGATTTGTGTTAGGTTGAAGTGTTGGCCTACAAGGTCGAATCATAGTCAAATGGACCATAGAAAGGGTTAGACACATTGAAATCTGTAATGTATCTTCTTTGTAGCTATTGTTTTTTTAGGGCTAATCTATTAAATTTAGTCATTATAGTCATTTTCTACTAGTAGTCCAAGTCATGTTAAGACTAATATTTTTTTATTCACAAAAAAATCTAAACTTCTCTACTAAAGTTTGAATTGAAGTTCAAATATTAGCTTGCCAAATTTTTCAATGGTAGAAAAAGGGTCTAATTTCTAATGAATAATACTGTGATTAAATTTAAAAAAATCAAGTGTATATATATTCATATGATAGAGTAGAAAAGGACTCATTTGCTACAATTTGAATATTTTTTCATTTTCTATAATATTTAGAAGTAAAAACATATGAACGTCCTTTGCAATATAAAAATTAATCTAAATAATGGTTGTGTTTAAACAAAAACTGTTTATATTATTCACATCAAAGTCCCTAGGAAATCTATTTTTGGAATTGAATGTTTAATTTTTTTAAGAAGATTAAATCAATAGTTTGTCAAAAATCAATAAATCGATTGAAAAATTATACTATTTTTTGTACAAAATTCAATCACTAAAAATTCTTTTTCATATTTGTATGTTTTAGGAGATTAAAA
Source organism: Pseudoscleropodium purum (assembly GCA_963969395.1). Lineage (NCBI taxonomy): Eukaryota > Viridiplantae > Streptophyta > Bryopsida > Hypnales > Brachytheciaceae > Pseudoscleropodium > Pseudoscleropodium purum. Next base: position 14,620,721 of record OZ017797.1, read on the forward strand.
TATTTGGATAAAAAAATCTATTTAAAGTACTATATTATAATAAAGATACTAAATTTAGCCTTAAAACTAGTGATTTACATCTTCTGAAAGATTTTTTTTTATGAAATTTCTTCTTCATCCCTTTAAAGGAATGCATTTCTATACTATTCATCTATAAATTTTTTTAAATAATAACAACATCAAAGTAATTGAGAGCTTCAATAGTTTAAAAAAGCACTTAAGTCTTGTCCTACAAAAGTAATTCCAATAGTCCTTTTGAGTGTGGTTTAGCGCTACAATGTTGTCAAGTCTAGATGTTGGCCATAGCTTCTGTTGTACTCGAGGAAATGACATTTGAGCTTTGGTGAATCCAGTTGCTTCTTTTGCATTATATCCATAGGCAATGAGCTTTGCTATCGATGCTTTGTTGATAAGTGGTAGCATGCCCGCTTCATAGGCAAAGGTTTCTATAGTAGGAAAACCATACCAAAATTTGTATGATACTAGGTCTTTGAGCAGGGGCATTGTGGTTGTGGTGCCTTTTGATTTCTTTTGCTTGGACTTATTAGCTTTTGGAGTAGTGTGTTTGTGTGACTCCAAAGCATCTTCCATCTCAATTTTGTTTGGGTAAGGTATATACCTTTGCACCTTGTTGTTGTGTGACGGGCCCAACATTATGCATGCATTGTGTTTTCTTTGATTAGATAACCATAAGTAGAAGAGTAGAATATTTTTTAAGACAAAAAAGTTTATTGTTTTTGAGAGGGACTAAAGATTTGAGAGGGACTAAAGATTTGAGAGGTTGCTTGTTTTTTGAGTAGTTGGTTGTTGTCTTGAATATGATACTTTGGCATTTCTTATGTGTTGTAATGGGATTGTTATGGATTTTAGTCCATTTAAGATATAGTGTAAGATCCCTCCTAGGAGAAATAGTCTCTTGGGCATGAATGGGATTACAATATACACATATAGGACAAGTGTTTTGATAAGTATACACATAAAGCAAAATAAGGAAAAGAAAGTATGGGTAAGAAAACATACCTCTAGTAGCAAGTTTTACCACGTGTGAATATAGAATTGGAAGTGAAAGCACAGTTGAACATTTTTGAATCCTAAATTCTATGTTGACTAATGCAGTTGGTTTAGTGGTGGTTTGTGCATTCCCTAAAGAGCCTTTGGTCTTTGTTCTTGGAGTTTAGGAGTCTTGGAGTCTATTGCCTTTGTGCATTCACTTGAGACTTGAGTGTTGAGCATGGTCTGAGCTCCTTCTCACTTCGTCTAGGATTCACTAGCTTGTCTTGAGGTTTGGTCTTCATATAGCTGCGATTGTTGTGAAAGAGCTTGTAAGTATTCCGAAAGTTCTGTGTCTATGCATCAATTAGAGTTGACTGTTGAAATAAGGCCATCTGTTGAAATGACAAACATGTGAGTTGGTAAAGGTATGGGTATAGAAGCTGGGGGACCTGCGGATAGAGGAATAGCATGTATAGATTGAATTGAATAATTGGAGATTTTAATATTTGTATGAAGAAATGAACATTTGCAATTACATTGGGAAAGGTTAAGAATGAGAGCTGAAGGGCTTGTGAACAGATGAGCAAGATGTATAATATGCGTTGAATAACTGCAAAGGTAAATAATTGCATAAAGAATTTGAAAGACGGGTCGAAGGGTGAGAATGCAAACAGTATGTGGATATCGTGAGCTGCGATGTCATTTACTAACCACAGTGGAGTCAAAACCGTAGTCAGAGCTGTGATCAGAGCAGTGTCTGAGCTTGCACGAGTAGTGTATGAGCTTGCGGTAGGGTACAGCTTGGTTTGGCTGTCTCGGCTTGTCTGAGGCGGCGTCACAGCTTGCGGTGTCTGGATTTGAGCAACGTCTGAGCTTCCAGTGAGGTACAGCCTGGTCGAGCTGTCTTGACTTGTTTGGGTCGGCGTCTGAGCTTGCGGTGTCTATGCTTGCGACGTCTAAGCTTGCGGTAGGGTACAGCCTGGTCGAACTATCTTGGCTTGTTTGTGGCAGTGTCTGGACTTGAGCAACGTCTGAGCTTGGACGGTGTCTGAACTTGTATGAGCTTGTCCGAGAGAAACTGGTGCGTTGATCGAGCTTGTGGTGGCGCAGAGCTATGTGTCCGATGGTTTGTTGGAGCGTGGGCTTGTGACGGCGCGGAGTGGCTGTGGACCAGGCTGCGGCTGCACGTTGATCGAGCTTGTGGTGGCGCAGAGCTGTGTGTCTGATGGTGCGCTGGAGCGTGGGCTTGTGACGGCGTAGAATGGTTGTGGACCAGGCTGCGGGTGCGATGTTATGGCGTAGTGTTACAGATTTTGGGAGGATCACCGGGTGTATTTGATAGACATCTGGTGCTAGTTGTAGATAAGGTGTGGGCAACAGCCAGTGTTTTCTTTCAGAAAGATTGGTTGCGATAATTGTGTGGCAGACAAGTGTGAGTTTTAGCTCACGAAATTGTAGTTTCAGTTTGGTGTTTTGTTGTGTGTTTAAACCCACTATGGCTTCACTTGAGTGAGTCATGATAAACAAGCAGAAAAAAGAGCAAAAAAGACTTGGCACAGAGACTTTGAAAATAACTTGATAACTTATCTGAAACTTCATGTAGCTTTGTTTCTTCATGTGGAAGGGACCGGGTGATGGCGGGTCACGAGCTCCAGTTCTCTGTATCGTTTCCTCTTCCGGAATCCAGATCTACAGTTACCCATTCTCCATGCGGCTACCTATCTCCTTAGCCGCTCAGTTTGAGATCAGGAAGCAACTTTCCGCATGCCAGTTCCGTAACTGCTCAGATCCTACAAAACTAGATCTGGAAATTTGTGTTGGAAAACTTGCTCCGCATGCTTGTACACATGCTCACTAATTGCTAAGTCTGTGGTACGAGTATGTGCAACAGCAGTTGCGTCAAGCAGGAGCTGATCCGCCATCACCCAATTGCCTCGAGCTCACTCAGCTACGGTCCATCGCTCTACAGAACTCCCCCACCCTCCATACTTGACTATTCGTGTGTGGACAATTTGATTAATGCGATATGAGATATGTATAACAAGAATTGCATTCAAAGTAAATTGTTTGAAAAACATCTATGTCTTAAACAACATCCCTATGTTTGAAACAAGGTCCAATGTTCAAGTTTCCATCTTAAAATGATCCCATATCTTTTGTTTGACCATGGATAGATAATACATTTTAGTATAAATATGAATTCTTTGTCCTTCAATCTCATTAAATGTCTCTAAAGAATCTAAAATGTCTAGATGTCTAAATTGATGTTGCTAAAAATAGTAGTAAAATTCTTAAATGATGTGATGTCAGATGCTACATCATTGCCGCATTGGGTGAAAAAAATCCCTTGTGGCACTACCCACTTGTATAGCACATACATGGAGGTGATATGGTTGCCACATGGCATACTTTTGTCACCTTCTTTGACCATGCCTACTTTGATGTTCCTCTTAACCCCTAAAGGACTGGACTTCATTTTTTGATTGCATAGATTTTTAGGGCAGGTCATTGTGACCAGAAATTTCCATATTTTAGGCTGAAATTTTAGTAGAAGGTATGGACAGGGAAACTCTTTCATATGCAACAAATTTCATGACATTTGGAAATAGGAGTTGAAAGTTATGGCCCAACATGTTGTTTGTTTCTCAACTCAAGCAATCTGGGCAGATTTGAAAAATTCACTTTTTTCAAAAATAAAAATTTGAAATTGATTTTCTATATTTGTATATGTGTGGAAAGCTTTGAATCATTCCATTTCAATCAATAAGTCAAAAATTACGAGGAATTTTAGTTTGTAGGCAGTTATGGATTTTGTACTCTAAAATAAACTTTGAAGTTGTTCATTTCACTCAATTTTCAATATTTTTTGAAAAAATAAAATCATAGGATGTAAATTGTTTATAAGAACATTACAACCATTGAGATTGACATTTTTCAATTCCATAATTAAATTCTTAACAATTTAGTATTTTGAATCATTCTCTATCTCTTTTTATTTACTATTTTTTTCCTATATGTTGTACAATTCAAAATAACTTGAAAATTTTCAAGCATGTAAAAAACTTTTTTAGAAAAACAAACCCAAAGAAGCACCACCATTTTGAACATCTTTTCATAGAAAAGTGAGCTTGTAAAGTGCAGCTGCCCAATTTTTTGTAGAGTTAAAAAAGGATTTTTGTCAATTCAAATGCTAAAATCTTGCAATCCACACAGTAAAAAGTTCTGAAATTTTTTCTACATCTTTTCAAATCAGTGTTCTACAAAATCCTACAGTTATATGTGTCAAAAAAAAGTCTTTTCCAAAAATTTGGTACTTGTATTGAAAATGGTAGTTTTTGAGTGGTTTTGGAGAAAACAGAGTCATGGAACTTTAGGGGTTAAAACATCGCACATTTTTTCAAATTTCCTTGTATTTTTGTCATTTCAATCTTGATAGATTTTTCTAAACATCCATGGTAGACATGCCTAAGGTTCGACTAAATATCCATCCACATTCATTGATTTGTCAAAAGAACACAAGTTTCTTCTTGTGTTTGGAGCAATTTTGAGCCTAAAAACATCAAAAATCTTTAGGGGTTAATTAAGGAATCTTATCGTTGGATTTGTTAAAAAAGAACTATAGATGAAGATTTTAGCCTTGCTTTAGGGATGAGTATTTTGAAGCAAGTTTTAGGCCTTTATTCACTAAATGCCCAAGCCTTTTCAAGTGTGTTTTGACTATGGGGTGACTGCAAGAAACACTTGTCATTTTTTGTGTCCCCTTGGGCTCCATGGAGGTGTTTTTCCTCATAACTTTTGCAATATAAGTCAATTTTAGCTAAAATTTGGAAAAAAAAAGGTGCGTGTTGTTGATCTAGACATTCCATAATTTTTTCAATTTTTTTTAAAATAATTTACTATTTTTAAGGTGGCCCTAATTGGGTGTCTACCTTTGCTATTTGTGGGGGTGGGGGGTTAGTCCTATTTGGGGACTAGAAATGCGATTCTAAAGCCAAGGTTTTGACTTGTTGTAGATGGGGTAACATTCTAAAGACATCCGTTGAAATTTTTGGCAAAAAACCTGATCTAAGGACTTCATATGGGTTGAAAGTAGACATTGTTTGCACAAGCACTATGAAGAGGGGAAAATCTTTTATGATGAATTTTTTGTTCACATGGGACTAAAGAAAAGATTAGAAAAATGGATTTTTTTTTAAAAATTATTGAAATTCTTTTACCATTTTCTAAAAATCAAATTCAAAAGTATCTATTTTCTTGCGTTTTTCTAGGCCTCTTTTATTAGGCATAACTTTTAGAGATAAATTTTTTTGGCTTGAATTCTTCTACATATATTACTTTTAATGCTTTACAAATTATTCAAATTTACTTTATTTAAAAAAAATTATTCCAAAAGTTACAAAACTCTAGTAATAAGGCCATTTTGAGCCCAAACCTGCAAGTGTTTCTTGCAACTACCCTATGAAAAAAGAACTTAGGCTCATAGTTATCTCCAATGAAGCAAATTCTTTTTTTCAAAATCTAACCTATTGATGTTTAAAGAGCTTGCTCATTGATATACATACCCATTTTGATTGCAAAATTGCATAAGAGTTGTAAGATTATAACTAGAGAAATGTAAATTTTCTATTTTTAGTTTATTGCCCCTCTCTACAATGTTTCAAAAATTTGCACACAATTTTTTGGAGGAATTGGAGGTGACATGAGCAACTACAAGTTGTGTCAGCACACTGAAATGCATTTTCAAAAAACTTAATTTCACATGAAAAGCCATTAAATTCATTACACAATCCACCTTGCAATTGTTGAGGTGCAATTCTTTTTGTAAATATAAATCACAAATAACTCCAAGCCAACATTTTCATGTTTAAATTTTCAATGGTGAAAATTATAAAAACACTTTATTCTTTCCATTAGAACCATTTTCAAAGCAAATGGATAAGTAGAAGTTTTTAGATCTCAAATCAAGTGAAATTGACATACTCTGCTCAAAATTAGAAAATGAAGTAAAATTAGCAAGCTTTACTCTTCTACTAATGAATATGTATGGCTTTGAAGACCTCTCAACAATCAAATATCTACCATTTTTAGTGAAAAATGAAAGTTTTCAATAGTTAACTATAAAAACTATCTGAATTTTTTTCTAAATGATTAAAGCAATTTAACTACATGCACCAAAATGAGCCTAAATTTTCAAATCGACCATATGTGGTCATTGAGGGAGTTAGGGGTTAAGCATGAAAGAACTTTAGGAATTAACCATTTGTTCTCAATGGCTCCTAATTACAAATGACACTTTGTAGTTTTGAATCCTCATCCAATACTTCAAACATACACCTATTGAACACTTTGAGGATTTTTCAAGTCTTGACTTTAAAAATACGTAGACAATATAAAAATTCACCATATATATATATATATATATTTTAAATTTTCATTTTTAAAAAATTTAAAATATTAATGATTTTCATTTGTCTTTAGGGCAAAATAACACCTATTTGTGATTTTGATTCCATCTATATACATTAGCTTAAATGAACAATAAGAGATGTTTCTACAATAATTACTTCGCATCTTTTTATGACCTTGAGCCTTGCTTTTTTGATAGTAGATGATGTTTTCCTAGGTTTTTTGTGTATTTTATCAAAATGTGGGTGTTACAAGAATTCAAGAAAAGTATATTTTCAAGTTTGCTTTTGTTACATATAGGATTGAAGACTGCGAATTGAAATTTTTCATAAAATCAATGAATTTGGATATAATATAATTAATCAACTTGGAAGGATTCCTTTTGCTTCAATAGAAAGTGAGTGCTCCCAATATGGCAATTTCCTAATTAGCCAATGACTCTCTTGCAACTTCCGGCTCAACTATGAAACTAGTGTTGCAACTTTTCAACCAACCAATTACTCTTTGTAAATTCAAACTAAATTCTTTTCTAGGTATTTAGTGAGGGATTATCCCAATCTCTAAAAAGTATTGATTTTAGTTGGTTAACTATTTTAACTATGTTATGTTGTCTTCTAATTTTAGAAATTTGCCCTCATAGCATAGGTAACTTCACTTATTGTGATAAATTGCTTGAACTAGTAGGATTAAAACAACAAATATTATATTAGAAATTTTTGCCTCTTGTTAGACATCAAGGTAGGAACACTCATAACCATTAGTGTACCCGTACTTTGAGAGTAGAGTTACATTAAAGTGTTTCCAAGAGTACCGTGAAATTGTGTCCAAAGTACATTCAAATTATCTCGATACTTAATTGTGGTTGGTGGGTTGTGATTTTTTCAAATTTTGGTGCTAAAATTGAGGCAAATTTAGTAGAGTGTATTTTTGAGTGTCATATGGAGTTCTATTTTGAAAATTTGTAGAAATTAGATGCCTTATCCTAAAATTCCATTTTTTTTTTAAATTCATGAATTTCAATTGCCAATACTAAAAAAATCATTATTTTTAAAGAAATGGTTGCCTCCAACTATGCCAAATTGCTTAAATTGATAGTTATGGGTATAAGTTCCTATCTTACATTGATTTTTCCTATTAGTGAAGAGGTGAAATTAATGGCACCTAAAAAATTAATGGCACTACAAAATTTGTCTTTTGAAAATTGATACAACAATAATACTTCAATCTCCCCTGATTCAAAATAAGTTAGTGTGACTTTGGCCAATTAGATTCACTTACACTATTGGGACAAATCAGAGTGTAGATGAAGGAGGTCCTGTCCCATCGTAAAATGTATTGAGACGGGACAAGTGGCGTGTTGGGTGGCGATGCTGAGATGGCAACTCCTCCATCTTCCCAATTTCCCATCACCCAATCATTACAGAAGGCCCTCTGGAGTGCATTCCCCATGGGCTGAGATTTAGGGTTTTAAGACAGACAACCCCCTCCACCTCCCAGTCTCCCACCTTCCACGGATTCTCATGCATGTACGACTTCACCACTGTCTGTATTCACCAGTGAAGTCCTTCGAGAAGCAAACTTTGTGTAGTACTTGCCCATGCTTTCGGAAAGATGTGTACAATACTAGAGGTCACCCTAGGAATTAGTCTTCAATGCAGGAGCGCAGGGTGTTGAGCAGTCGATCCTACTTCGTAAACCCTGTATTGCAATCCTTCCTGTGTCCCTGACAATCCGAAAAGAGGTTTGTGGTCTAGCACAAATTCATTGGAGTTCGAGATGGGCGCAGGAAGGGCAATTATCGTAATGGGTGTCACTGGTGCCGGAAAATCGTAAGCCCGTAGAAATTTCTGCTACCGCCTCATTGAGTGGTTTTCATTTTCTGTCTGCTTTCAATTCCTTACCCCTACAGGACCGAGAAGCCCTAAATTGTGCGCAGTATGTTGTTTTGAGTAGGTCGTATGGAGACTTCCTTTTGTCCAGTTTTAGTTATGGATTGATCAACACATGCAATGCTTTGCACTGATTCTAGCGATAGAAGATTTGGCACTATTTGATTTATATCTGCCACAATACGATCAATAGATTGGCCATATAAAAACCATGAATTTCTTGGTTCTTTAGGGTTTAATGTGGGGAAAGTTGAGGTTAGAAGCTCTTTGAGTTTTGGATTATTGTTCTTGGACAGAACGGTGGGGGAGCTCCTTGCAGCGAATCTGCTTTGCGAGTTTCTTGATGCTGACAACTTTCATTCAGCTGAAAACAAAGGTGCACTAATCTGGCTCATCTAGTTTGCGCCTCCCGATTCTGCCAATGTGAATTCGTCCAATTTGCGTTCTTAAGATTTGGCTACATTAGGTCGATGATTCTCATCAAAGTCTTTGGCCTGTGCTTTTTTGCTTGGAGAATTGGAATCAAAATTGCATCTGACTTGACTTGTCCCAAGATTGGGTGGATTTCTGAACTTGAATGTCATTTAGAATTCTTCTACACCCATATACCTCTTATTTGCTTTTTTCTATGTTGTTTATGCCAAGAATGCAAGCCAGCATACAAACTTTATTTAAATATTTGATCGATAAGAACCAGTATAAAGGACCTGAAATGCAAACTTATTCAGTTCTATGGAGCACTGAAGGCAACCATAACCTATCTAAAGTATAGAGAATCGCATTGTATTTATAGAAACCTTAGGCGATGAGAACAACCCCTTGTAGGGACCCTTTTCCCTGTACATTTTTTACCGTGCAGATGGCTTGCACAGTCTCACAGCTGCTCAGCATTCTTGGGTTTGTGATTCATGAGGGTCTTTGATGAGAAACCCCAATCTGGGATCAAGTGTCTTCTTCCAGGGATCCAGGGGTCTCCATCTAGAGTTTTCAAAGCAAACCCTATAGTATATTCTGTTTCCTCTGTTTCTTCCTCCCAGTCTTCTATCCAAAGCCTCTGTACTCCTTGATAGAATCAGAACGATGAATTCAGATTCGTGGCTGCAGTCTCTAAAGAATAGTATTGATCGATTCCCAATTGCAGAGAAGATGAGACGTGGTGTGGCCCTCACGGATGAAGATCGCATGCCCTGGCTGGAAACGTTACGAGACTTGTTGATCGAGCACATTTTGAGAGGCCAAACGGTGGTGTTAGCATGCTCGGCTCTTCTCCCCAATTACCGAGACCTGCTCCGCACCGCCGACTACGAGTTCCCACTGGAAGCTGCCTGCAAATTGGACGAGGACTCGGCCCCAACTGGCCATGCACGGGAAGGAAGATGTTTCAACTCCCATGTGCTGTTTGTGTATCTGAAATGCACCGCCGATCTCCTGGCCGCAAGAGTAACGGCGAGGGAGATGGCAGGTACGCATTACATGCCTGCCTCCCTGCTGCAGTCGCAAATTGATGCTCTCAAGCTGGACCAGGACGAGGGAGATATCCTTGCAACTGATGCTAGTTTGGCTCCCCAACTCATAGTGGAACACATTAGAAATGAACTTCTTGTGTGACCTGGAGGATCCAAGTCGCTATTCCGATCCTCCATTAATTTCAAATGGATATCATGGCATCTCTATGGTAGGTTGTGGATACACTTTCTGTCAATCTAAGCATTTTAACCATTATAGAGTGTGCTGCCATCAGGAGATCAGTATAGGACCACGGAGAGTGTGATGCTCTGAAGCTTGAAAGGCACGAGGATATCCTTGCAACTGATGTAGCTTGGCTCCCCAACTCATAGTGGAACACATTAGAAATCAACTTCTTGTGTAACCCATGTGGTGGATTCAAGTCGCTATTTTGATTTTCCATTAATTCCAAATGGACATCGTGGCATCTCTATGTTTCGTTATGGATGCCCTTCCTGTCAATTTAAGCACTTTAATCAATATGTAAGAGTGTGCTTTCACTGGGACTAGTTTGCCTTGTGCTGGTGCCACAGTTTAATAAAATAGAAGTAAAAAGTAATTTTCTAATTCTTTAATGCATAAAATTTTTAGATTCAATATTTTTTTTACCATGAATTGGTATGCCATGAAACAAAGCCCGTGCACCCTTCTTCATTGAAGACTTTTTTAGAATACCCCAAACATAAGGGATGCTCAATTCTAAAGATCTCATTGTTACAAACAAAACAAACAAACAACCTAATGTAAGGTATAGACTAATGTGTCTTGTATAGTTATAAAAACTTCAAGATTCAGAAATTTTCACATCATATGTACAAACCCAACAAAATAGAGCATATGTGATATTGCCTCAATATAAAAAAGAAAAAGAAAAGTAATTTTTTAATTCATAAAAACTGCAAAATTCATTAACTTTTATACTTTAGGTCAAAATGCCACGAAATAAAGCTTGTACATCCTTCCTCATTGAGGGCTAATAGTACCAAGAATGTTATTAGGGAATGCATGGTCTTAGAGATCTCACCATAACAAACAAAATAAAACAAACAAATAGCCTAGCTTAAGGTATGGACTAGTGTAGTCCTATATAGTTGGCCTAATGTAAAAACTAATGAACCTCCTAATGTTCCAAAGCAAAAAGATAGTTCAATTCATTTTTTAATTCAAAAATAACTCAAAGAAATCCATAAATTTCACATTGTCGATCCAAACACTACAAAATAAAGTCTATGCACCCCTCCTTGCCGAGAGCTTTTTGATGGTACCATGAAAGCAATTGAGTCATGCATGGTCCGAAAGATCTATAATTTAGGATAATTTAAGATCCAAAAGTAACTCAAAAATCTATAATTTTCACACTATAGGTCCAAATTCAACAAAACAAAGCATGTACACCTCTTCTAGCAAAGAGGTTTCCAACAATACCAAGAATGTGACCATCTGACACACAACCCAAAAAATACATAATTTAGAATCATTTAGTATAATTTAAGATCCAAAAATAACTCAAAAATTTATAGCTTTCACATCATAAATCAAAACACCACAAAACAAAGCGTGTGCATTCCTTCTAGCTAGCGATGAGATTTCCAATAGCACTAAGAATGTGACCAACTAATGCACGATCCAAAAGATACATACTTTAGTATAATTTAGCATAATTTAGGATCCAAAAATAACTCAAAATTCCATAATTTTCACACTACAGTTCAAAACGCAATGAAACTAAGCCTGTGCAACCCTCCTCACTGAGAGCTTCAAGATGGTACCAAGAAATGGCAAGGGCACATAGTCCAGAAAATCTCACCGTAACAAACAAAACAAACAGCCTTACAGCCTAACTTAAGGTGATGAAATGTGAATGTCGGTATAGGGCTACTGAGAGCTAGAGTGGTACTCGGAAGCTTGAAAGGCACCAGGGAAATATACTTGCAACAGATGATAGATAGTGGAACCCATTAGAATGGAACTTGTGTGATATGGTGGATCGATCTTCTTCAATTTATCAGGTACTTTTTCAGAACAGTTTAGGCTGCCGTAGAACTGAATTCCTGCATTCTTTGCCTACCGTCGATTTATCTCGTCTAATCTGCTATTAACTCCGCGAAATGATATCATGTACGGTAGATTTGCGTATCTTCAGTCCAGTAGAGTCTGCTTTCATTGGAAAATCACGCAATAGAACTCACTGGAACGATCACTCAGTTTGGGTTCTACAAAGAGTCTACAAGAGCCAATTACAACGCTCTGTAGATCGATAACAAAATTCTGACTCAAATGTGTGACGATTACTTATGCAATCATACAAACTGGGAGGTTGTCGATCGAACGCTTTTGGAGGGACAACCTCATTATCATTTACACTTGTAACCATACACATTTCTACGTTAAGTCATGCTCACACCACTCACACCACTTGCACAAAAGACCAACCAAGACAATGCATGAGTACGTTGCCGTTGCAAACAGTGGTCAGTGAATGGGAGAAGGGATCAGGTCTCGAACAATTTTAGTATCCTCTACCATAGTTACATTCAAAGAATTCGAATCCACTAACTGAATGAGTGAAGAGCGATTGAAATTAATGTATGAAAATTCAGAGCATTCATGCTAGAGTGTTTTCTAGCCGTGTCCAGTATCAACTGGCACCATGCAGGAGGGTAAACTAGTCCCACCTCGGGCTGACGGGTGATTCTCGGTGATGAGTCCCTTCAACCGGCACTGCGCCAAGCGACTCCAATCCATGGCCTTTTCCAGCGTTTCCATGACGGCCTCGGGGATGTGGGACTGCACCGCAATCCTGGTCAGTGGGTTGCCGTCTGCTGCTGCTGCTGCTGCTACTGCTGGTGTCGGGGTTTTGGCAGGAAACAGGCTCAAGAGCATGTTCCACACGTCTTCCTGGTGCAGGATCGCCGTGCTGATCATCGCCTCCACCTTCTCAATACACTCGGTGGTGCAATCGAAGGTCGGTCTGAGGAAGCCTGTGTGTCCCTTCCGATCCATTTCTCGCCGAGGATGACAGTGAACCTCTTCCTTTAGTTTGAGGTCTGCACTCATAACAGACTATACTTACTTCCTAGAACCTATGTAGTGGATTATGGCGACCCTTAACTTGTTCTGCTGACGTGAAGTCGTCTGCTGAGGATTTAGAAACAAATAGACCTCTGGCATTGATTCATGTCGACCTAACAACGAGACGGGCATTCTTTGTCAAACTCGTGGAGTCGTGGAGATGCAGGCTACAGAGTTACAGTAAAACGTTCACTGTAAGCCAATAACCTCTCGAAAGTGATGCAGTAGAACTTCTATAAAGTATGCTTTTTTTTAAAACCAATAACCTATGTAAGCTGATAAATATTATTCCTTGAGAGTTTGGTCCTCACTCGGATGCATTGAAGATGTACAAAATAAGTAAAAAAGAAAAAGCAACTTTCATTTGAATTTGGAATCTAGATGTTGCTCTTGTGAACGTGACTTTAGTTGAGGAGCGCCATAAAATTGTAGTTGACTAAAAAAAGCCTCAATGTTGTAGCCCCTCTTTAAAGCAATAACCTCTCTAATGTAATATTCTCCTTTTGGTATTAAGGCTATTACTTTATGGAAGTTCTATTGTATTATTTCTTTAATTCCGACTTGAATGCATTGAAGATGTACAAAATAAGTGAGAAAAATAAAAGCAACTTTCATTGAATTTAGAATCTAGTTGTTGCTTTAGTGAACATGACTTCTAGGTGGATTAAGTGAAACTTGTTACAATTCTATTTAAGCATCATAAAATTGCAATCCACTAAAAAAATCTTCAAATGTCATTAATGCCGGAACTCCTCTCAAAAGCTATAACCTCTTAGATAGTCTCTATTGTGCTATTCTCCTCCAATCTAAGGGCTATTGCTTTAGAGCATCACAACTTGTTTGGCAAAATGTATGGTGATTTGACTAGCAAAATGAAATGAAGCACCCTACCTACAATCTGCTAAGTAGCCACCATTTTTTGAACTGAAAATGAATAAATAAATTACCTGCAATGAACATTTGCTTTCTACAATAAAATCCAATCCAACCAACTCTACGTTCCATTGATAAATGTTCCTTGCAAGTCCCTTCCTCTGGAAAGCTTTTGCTACAATAGAAGCCCTTACTTGTCAGGGAAAAGCAAATTAAATTTTTGTCACACTCATTTGCATGCCAAGGAAGGTGGCATACAAAACAACCCCGTTTTGAAAACTGCATAAGGTTTTAGGGCCAGCTTTTTAACAACCTCAAATGCTTTGCAAGATGGGTGAGGCAATTTTGCAAAAGCCAACATGAAGAATTCATCCAAAATGCAAGACGGATGGAGGCACTCTTATGGAAGATTTTACTGCTCAACGAAGACTCTTGACTTGATTCATGCCAATCTTTTGGAGATGACAGTTCTTTTTCAAATATGGTGTCGGTTGGAGAAATAGAAAAAAGAGGCACACTCTTGATTCATGCCGCCGGCTTTTCCTACAAGACTAGAGTAGAGCACTGCTGCTTCAAACGTGCAGTCGCGGGTCACTCGGGATCTTGGCCGGGCTTGGGGTTTCGGAACTACCCGCCTCTTTCTGTCGTTCAAGTCAGTTGACCTCAAAACGAGACTAAGTTACTGTAGAATTCTCTTGGCAACGGGAGTCTAACTTGGAGGCAACTAAAAGACTGGCGGTTTTAGAGGAACCTGCAGAGACTTCAACGGTCAATCAATGGCGTGGCTACAAAGAAATTTCTCGTGAATGACGAATAAGTTGCGTGTCTCACCACCCGGCCGTGGCAGAACACGATTCAATGAAATGATCGCCACCAGACCTGTTTTGCAACGTCCCGGGGGAAGGAGAATCACACAACTTGTGATTGCCAATGAGGAAACTACCTTAACTTATGTTCTGGCAAAACTGCCGGTCGATTGGTTTCTAGAATCACGGTACTGCTCACTGGGAATTTTTTGTAATTTTTTTTCTCAATGGCAGGTCTCCGGAGAGGTCAGCGGAGATGCCGTCTCTGACCGAGACCGTGAGGAGTGAGGACCGTGACTTTCCTGAGTTCCGCGCTGCTGCTCGTCAGCCCTCAGCAAATCCTACCTTCATCTCTGTTTATTAAGCATCTAAGTAAAAGAGACACTTTTTTCTTAATAGCATCTACCAGTGACACTTTTTTGAGGTCCCACTATCTGAAAGGTTGAGCCGTGACCCAAATAATTTCATGGGGTTGTTCCCAAATGCAATGTAAGTGGTTTTGTAATTTTTTGAGGCTCTAGTATTGTTCTGTGCCATTGCCATAGCCAAAATAAAAATAAAAATGATTTTTTAATTTGTAAAAACTTTGAAATTCTATATGTATTACATGTGTACGAAGGAGAGCAAAGGCTTTGTTGTAGTGTGAGAGGTTGTGTTCTTGATATGAAGAAAAAGCTCTTATGCACAAAGGAATGCAAGGGCTTTGTTTCATGGTATTTGGACATGCAATGTGAAAGTTATGTTTTTTACAAAATAAAAGATAATTCAATTTTTTAATTAAAAAAATCCATTGTAGGTCCAAACACTACAAAAATGGCATGAATAGAAAGCCTTGTGTGTGGAGTGCAAGGACTTTGTTTTGTGGTGTTTGGACCTCCAATGTGAAAGTTATGAATTTTTCTAAATAAAAGATAATTTAATTCGATTTTTTCATTCATAAAACTTTGAAATTCAATAACTTTTACACTATAAGTCAAAATGCGATGAAACAAAGCTTGTGCACCCCTCATCCCCTCCTCGCCAAGGACTTTCTGATGGTACCAAAAACATGACTTGGGGACACATGGTCCAAGAAATCTCAATGTAACAAACAAAGAAAACAAAACGAAAGCCTATCTTGAATGTATGGACTTATTAAGCATCTCAACAACATCTAAAAGCAACACTTTTTTCTAATAGCATCTACCAATGATATTTTTTTCTAGTCCTACTATGTCAAAGGTCAAATGATAAAAATAATTTGATAAAGTTCCCAAATGCAAGAGAAATGCAACCCAAGGGTTTTTGTAATTTTCTAAGGCTTTAATAATATTTTATAAGTTTTCTAAATTTGAAAACATTGGGTAGCCTATACTTAATAGTAGACTCACTTTGAATGAACACCCTTGAAGCATGAAATGTTTCAACTTTCATTGGTTGCTTCTCACAAATTGCCTTGGTTTTCAATCATAGAAGTGTTCATTTGAGTTCATTTTTTAGGTGTTGGAGAATAGAACATGTTATAATTAGGTGCTTCTACCTTATTATGATTAGGTAGCACCACAATGCAACATGACTTGGCAAAGGAAAAAATTGAGAACAAAAAGAAAAAGATCGGTAGTCCATAGGGAGCAAAAATCACTTACATTTGAGTGTAGTGAATTTTGGAAGCCCTTGAAATGTTTGAATCAAATCAAATGCATCTAAAATTGAGTTGTATTTGTTAAATAATACCATTAGTGAATTTTAGAAGCCTTAAAATCAAATCAAATGCATCTATTTAAGTTGAGTAGTCCTAGTTAACCCCTAATGACCCCAACAATCATTTTCTCGTTGCTTTCCTTTTTTTTGATTTCTTGTTTTTCATTTTTGAGATTTTTTTTGAGACTACATTATAAATACAATGGTATAGTGTAGTTTACAGCTCATTTTTTTTTTGGGGGGGGGGAGGTAGTTCGTTTGGGTATGGATTGAAAAGTCAACCAATCACTGAAATTGTTGTCTACTTCATAAAGGTCAAATTCACCTCAAAAAAGTCAGATCCAACTATCCAAGGAGCTCAAGGAGAAGACAAGTGTCCCATACTTGTTTTTTTACAAACACTATTCTTAATTTAGCAACCACTTTGAATTGAAAAATGCTAGGATTGTTGTGAAATTTTAAATGAGCATTTTCTACTCTCTTGTCTTTCATTGAGCTCAAAAAGTCATGACTTTGACATATTCTCACTAAGATATGCTCCTTCAAAGTGTGTTGCCTTGTTTTTCGATTTGACCCAAATAAAATTTCAAACTTAAATATCTACTAAACTATGCACTCAAATAATTTGAATTTTTTTGAGATGCTAACTCTCATTGTGAACTTCAAGATCCTATGGTTTCATTCTATTTAATCTAAAGAAAAAATGAGCAAACAAAATTCCTCAAGTTCTTGGTAGTTTTGGCCCATTTTGAAAGTATGCCTTTTTTGGGTCATTAGGGGTTAAATAACGCCATTAAAATTTCGACAATTTTTCTTCATTATTCTTTAACTTGGAAGGATGTGGTCCTATCACCAAGGTAGACAACCAAAAATTATCAAATTCTAAGATAGATAGGTGTTACATGATTCTTGTGATTGGTGTGAGGTGACATGAACAAATGTAACACTTTTTTTTACTTAATTTATGGCTGAATTTGACCTGCACTAAGAGTGGTTTCATAATTTTTTTAGTTTTTTCTCATACATTTTAAACTAACATTTTAATTTTGGCTCACAAAATACTTGGATGCAATATGATCTTGAGGAGAAAAAAAACTACTTTTAAAAAATCCAGTGATTCAATCGGATTGATGATTCAACGAATTGCCGAAGCTTGAGTCCTAGAGGCCAAGTCCGACAATTCCAAGGATTATGGCGAAGTGGCCAAGTAGTTTTTCTTATTGTTCTTTAAAAACATTTTTTCTGTATGAAAATTCGAATTTCTAGTAATTTGAGTTTGACATTTTGAAACCCCTTTGAGGAAAGAATGAAAGCTTCTATTTTTATCCTTAACCCTTAAACGATGAGCTAGTCACCATAGAAATCATTTGTTTTGGCACCATAAGAATTGTTGACTTAAAAAAAAATGCAAAAGCACTTATTGGAAGTCAAACTATTATAAAAGACTTCCCTTTTCACACAAAATTCTAAAGATGAATAGTTGCACTTCTATCCTACATGGAGAGATTCTTAATCATTCATCAACCGAAAAATGACCGCTATGTTGTTTATGAGTTAAGCCTAAAAAGATGCCATAGCTATTTTTCGGCAAATGAATGACAAAAAAATCCTTCTATTTAGGATAGAAATGTAACAATTCATCCTCAAAATTTTGTGTAGGAAAGGAAGGTCTTATACAATAGTTTCACTTCTAATGAATGCTTTTGGATTTGTTTAAACTAATGATTCACCAATATCCAAAAGGATGATTTTTACAATCACTAGCTTGTCTTTTAAGGATTAAACCCTAAGAAAAAAAATTTCTATTGTGTGGATGATGAATGTTTTAAAGACCTTACTTTGAGAGATACAAAATAGATGAAGTACATTCAAATTTGTTAAAGAAGCAATTTTTGTTTATTCTTTAGCAACATGACTACTTTAGTCACTTGGGAGGGGTGTTATGATTTTTGTGCAAAGTCCTCTATGAATTCATGTAGAAATGGGAAGAAAAGAAAAACTTGCATAAATGTTTAATACCTAACTACTAACCACCCTTGGCTTTGAAATATATAACTTGCAAATGTCATAACCCTACCAATAATTGGTAAATACATTTCCAATAAAAAATGACACTTCCTATTAGGAGTCATAATTGAATCCCATACTTAAATGAATCCCCCAAAGATAATTAGTCATGAGAGTGCAAACACTTAGGTGAATTACAAGGTGGGTTTGCTCATGAACTTATGGATGTGGTAATAGAGAAACTACTTAAACGCCCAATGGCACAAATTGATGTCGTTAAATTGACAGTTAAAACGCCCAATGGAATACCTACATGGCTCCACGACTCTGGCTGAAGCAAGTCATGAACACCATATGATTCATAAATTAAGCCTATATGAGAAATTCAGTGGTCCTTGTGACTTGCCCAAACGTGTCACTGGAGGCTCCTGTTGCTATGGAAACTGACATTCACAACAAGATTTCTCATGGGAACTCACCGTACTTTGTGCCTGCAATAACAATCAGAAACGCGAGTCAAGAGATGCATATGTAGCCACAAGACTCCAGAGCATTAAGATTATTGCTTTGGGGAAATTTCTTGGCATAATTCCCCAAGGATAACTTACAATCTTTTCAACGAAAAAAGAGAAACGAAGGAACGAAAAACTTGGAAAGATATAGGAAGAGCGATTCAATTAAAGATGGCTCATAGGACATACTCTGGGTCTCCATGAGCTTGTATCGTTTCTCCTGAACACCCGTTACTCCCATTTGGATCTCAATAATGGTATGAAGTGGCATCTGGGCATATCAATTCATGGAGACATTATTCCCTGACATTGTGTAAAATATTAACTCAACAGTACCCTCTCAAAATAAAAACTCCAGTGCATTCAAACTAGACCCACCAAGAAGACAGGAAATCTTCAACATTGATGAAGAAAGGCAAATATCCGATAGCACATTCCTTCACATACAGAAATTTTCATGTGCCTATTCCAACGTGTACTTGCAGTGAGAGTAAATACAAGTAGGGAAAAGAGGTACCTCGATATGAGGAACCTCCTTCAGGGGTTTATCTGTGAAGTACGCATACAAAGAGCGCAATATTGCCTGTATTAACGACATACAAACCATTTGTTAATAGACTCCCACCAAGTCCCTTACCAGCATATATTGAAAACCTGTGACATGAAGGATTAAGACCAACATGATCCAAGTTTGTTCATCATGATCCAGACATTAGAATTGATTTACACATTGCGTCATGAAGGTGCCCAATAACATGACCCTAAATTTACATGTAGCGCACATTGGAACTGCAGTCCCACTACTTCTCACACTACGCACTATTTGACTTGTAGTAGATATAGTGTCAATGTTTTTTTTTCTACAGGGTTCATTTTATAATATTTTATAATGCTATCATAATTTTCTTAGCAATTCATTATTACTCAAATTAATTTTAAATTTAAATTTTAAGAATTCTGAGGTGTACACGCTATCTCTCCATATCTTTCAGCGAAAGAAGTATAAATTACACGTATTTTGTATTGCGCACCCAAAATAAATAAGGACTACGGTGTGGTTGACGTTTTCAATGCAGTTAGATGGCTTACTTGATGTGCGATGACCACCACAGACGAGCGCTGCCTCTCTAGCTCAATAATCACTGGCTCTAATCTGTTTTGGACACAAATAAAGTTCGTTACTAATTAGAAACGCCGAGGAGGAAAGAGCATCATTAAATCTCACAATTCAGCAAAAGACAATCAAACTTCTACACGCAATATCAGATATACTTTCTGTGGTAACTAATTTAAATAAATAATAAGTGGCATAAACAGTACACCGTGTCAGTCACAGGTTTCTCCTTTACCTCTGAATGACATCCAAATAGGACTCTCCTCGTGGGTATCTATACCGTAGTTTATCTTGCTTCCGAGCCCTGTGGAAATACAAAATCAGGTTATCTCTTTATCGTACTAAGCTGCTTTCAACAGTTGCAGATCGTGACAGTTGAGATGGTCGACAGCTCATTGCATCATAATGTTAGATTTGGAATTCTTAGCAAAATTCACTATCTCACTAGTATATGAATACTGAAGAGAATGACTTACAGGTAGTCTTCAGGCATAGTTTCTTTGATCTCTAAGTACGTCATACCATCACAAACACCAGAATTGATCTCATCCAATGCCCGCCATTGCACCTGCTCATGAGCAAAATTTGATTCGTCAACATATGGAATCACTCGCCAAACATTTGAACACATTAGGTGTCAAACTTTGATAACAAGAGGATATGCCAATTCGACAAATTGTTTATTCTTCAATTACATCAAGAAATATTTGAATAAATGAGATCCAAATCCAAGGCAAGTTCCAAAAGGCCTGAGGACTATTTTCTCCAAGGTATTGAAATCTCACCTTTGGGAAACCAACGATGTGGCGTGATGTGAGTAAAGTCCTTTGCAAGGTACTTGTCCATATCTGCAAGCAGGAAATATGTTCTAGTAAGAGCCAACCCCAAAATGTACAAAGGTATAAAGGGCTGTCAATCACATGACCATTACGTGTAGAATTACACAACATTGAAGAAGAATAGTACACTACCAGTATCGAAGGCATGATTACATACAAATGCCATAAGGCGATTAATAGAGGCATTACACATGTCGTAAATACACATCGAAAAGCACATCAAGCTTACAGATGCCGTGTGCTCATTTTTCAGTCGCTTGTGTACAAAATCTGCTAACCTAAGAGCATATTTCTCTCCTGCCTCGCTGGAGAATCCAAGAGGAGAAATTAGTATCCTTTGGAAACATCCCAAGCTCCTCAAGACTGTCGAAATGAATGAAAGCAAGGAGTTTCCTATCGAGTGAGAATACCAGGAAGTAAAAGGAGTACCTGAGAGGAGGGTCGCCACCAATACGACCCCTAACGTTGTCTTGGCTTTCACCATGTCGAGTCAACAAGATTGGCCTCGGTGTAATATGCGTGTTTACCTAAATAAGATCTGTAACATTAATACGCTACGATACAAAAGCTGGAAATCACAAGAATACCGCAAAGCGTACTTTTGGCCAACAGCAAGGTCATTGGCTTGACAATAAAGCCAGCAGGACTGTACTCTGTGGTTGCAGGAACGTACCAGGAAGAATACAATGCGACCAGGGAGGTAACCGCTGATGCTATTCACCTACAAGTGTAAGCGCATATACTACAGTCAGGCTCACTTTCAAACCACCAACAAGATCCTTAGCATGAAATGAAAACAGAAGATGGGCAGTGCCTCAATTGGAAGCTAATATAAATTGCTTTGGCAGTTCCTTGGCAGAGGAAACTCCTTTGCAGGATGAAATGATCACCTCCATTTTGCCTCTCCCACTAACCATGTCGATCATCTTTATGTAGGAACCCTCCGTAACTGGCTCATACATCTGCATCACATTGGAAGGACTCGAAATGAACAACGCTATACCTCTAAAAATGTGGAATTAACAAGTCCAAGAAAGGCCACAAGAGATGGAATAACTTCCAGAGGAAATTCGTCTTGATATAATGTAGGCGAGAAAAAAAACTGAAACTGGGTGAAATCTTGATATGCATCGAACGGAAAAGACAATATATGAAAATGTCTGGATGACTACACCGACTTCGAGGCCTATCTTAGTAATTCTTCTCCTTATGCTCAGAAAGAAACTATCCAACTCACCCTCTCGTAATTTCTGAGTCGATCCTTGAAATCTTGTAGAGCAACTTCATGATCAGGCCTGCATTAACACATCAAGTTTCCTACCCAGTGAATATATTAAGGATAATAGTGACTAATATCTAGGTATTAATGTCACTGAGGCTTAGAGAGCTGGGAGATTTTTACAAAGGAGACACCAATACGACTACCACAAGAAATGATAACTCCCCTAGCAGAAAGACGAATTTCTTCTACCTAATCCTACTAAATGACTAAAGGTAAAGCTTACACATCAGAATAGTCAGGACTCTGTTGAATCTTCAACTCGATGTTTCTATCAATCATTGCCCGATCGTTGCATATTGTCTCCAAGAAAATTATCTGCGCAATACGAAAAGGATCCATTTTCAGTATTATTCTTCAATAAGACTGAAGACGAATGAAGTTATACGAACACACCAGTCACATGCAACATAGGGTAATCGAAATCGTTCATAGATTCTCGGCATTCATACTTTGCAAGATCTCTTGGGTCATACGTGAAAGAATATTGCAACAAGGTCCTAGTGCACATCCTCTAATGGTTAATCTGAACCAAACAATCAGTGAATTTACCTTGCATTTTCCTTCTGCCAACTTCATGAGCATGTTTCGACGTGCGTTTGTGCTATTGGTGGCGTCGAACACACCCACCTGCGTATGGAAAGTAAACATCAAAACTAACTCAAACGTGTTACCACTCATTATCCAGTTTTCTGACCTCGCAAAAAGTAGCACAATATGCCACAAGGTCGGAACGAATATGAAAAAATGAAAATGACTTGTTTCAAGGTCGAATTGAATCGAGACCGAATTACGAAAGGTTATACCTGACCACCTTCGTCCATCCAGGCGAGCATATCTTCCATTGCCAGGATAGCCACCTGCAAGCCCATCACAAACAGGAAAAGGTTGGAATCGTTATTATAACAGTTTCGAATAAAAAGTCAGAGGTATCTCTTCAAATAAGCATGGTAACCTCCAAAATCAATCATTAGAGTGTACCTCATTCCGGGCGTCGATGCCCTCTTGATTATCCCCTCGGAAGAAGTCTGCGCTCTGACATGACGCAGCACAACTAAAATCAGTCACCACACAGGCTTATCACAATTTTTTTTGGTTTCACCAATGCTGTAGAATTTGAAGGCGCGAGCCATCGGTCTGAAGTAGAACCGTTACCTGATTACAACCAAGTTGCAGCCGCCGATACTGTAAAATTCAAAAGAAACAATTGATGTCAAAACACCATTTTACATAGGCGAGAGTACAAGTTACACCCAAAAATGGATTATCCAAAACATCATGCTATTATAACAAGAAGCAGAAAATAGACATCAACTGAGTACCAAGATCTGTAGAATCATACCTTGCCAACATTAAAGTGCTTGGTGTCATGACCTAGCCATCGCAAGTATCTGGTAAGTTTCGCTGCAGTGAAGGTCTTTCCACGTGCAGGTAACCCAACCTGGAATCATAAGAAACAATTTCAGTTCTGGACGGCTTTAAAACGCAATTTCGCTATACGCCTATGCTCCAATTGGTACGGAGTATCTGCTAAGAAGTCCCGTTCGATGAGAAGGGGATCTAATCTGCGCACACTATAATGATACAGCGCATTAGCCACAACTGCCACAGAGTTTGGACATTTCGCCTAGTGGAACTCTAACATCTCTATCCAAATGAGTACAGCTCACCAAAACAATTGCAAGCTGGCGCCGCTCTTTTGCTCCCAAAAGTCTGTCTGCAACTGCAGCAGCAGCAACAGCCCCAGCGGCTTCTGGCATGCTCTGAACAAACCACCTCACGAGATTCATTTCAAGACAAATTTGCGCACGGCATTGAATGGAGATCAAATTTGGAGCCAGATTAAATGACACTAAACGAAAGTCGAGATCTTCCAAAATTTGAACAAGTTTACCAGACCTGCACCTGGACTAAGTAGCAAGATCACAAAGACTAAAGCACCATGACACGTAGAGATTTAAAATCCTTACCTTTGGTTCTTGTGGTATCTCCGTGTCATAATCCAGACCAATCTGTGCTTCAATCTGGCCCAAATCGCTACCAATCTCGATAACTTTCGGTGATACGGAGTTGTAAGCAGATTCTAAATCTTCTGGACCTATACCATGCTCTGGAATTGTTGCTTGCACAGGTGCAGACTCACGTGCCACAAGGTCCTGCAAAAACAAAGTGATTACAGAGAACATTAAAACAACAAAATCGGTTCGTGAAAAATTCATTAACCTAAACCGACAGAGGACGAGGATACAGAAAAAAATAAGGACGGCAGATACCCCATCATCTTCATTCGTCCTACAAGCATACAGGATCAGAACATACAACAGAAGATGGATTCAAACAGGCGACCGTCCAAGGAGAGATCCGTAAAATGATCCGTGAACATGTCTTTCACATGGAAACATGTCTTGTAAGCAATTGCAACATTACCTTTACAGAGAAACTTCGATCTTTGGGCTCCTCGTTCGAGTCTGTAGTTGACGCAGGGGGTATGTTACCCTGCCGCAGCTTGTACTTACGACTCTCCCCATAGAATGGAGCTGTAATTGGAACAGAAACTGAGCGTTGTAAGTTCCCTCGAGGAAGCTCTGTTGCATCAGCAGCATACACACCATGCTTGAAGACACTCCCAGGAGGAGGTACTTCGTAGTGTTCTAAATCCAACTCCAGTGCATGCTGCTCACTTTGATCAGACACAGTCGGTGAAGCGTTACCCTGAAACGAATAATGAAAATTGAAAAGATTTGTAGTGGGAAAAACTGACCAAATGCGGGTAAATAGCATAATCTATATCAGCCATGCCTCCCGCAAAGACTTATCATGGAAGTCGGTTAGAAAGTGAGCTCGTTTCCGTCATTTCAAGTACGAAACTAAAAGACTAGGACCACAGAACTTGGCACAGCCACGAAATTGACAAGAACAATAACCACCAAACTACTAGAAAAAATTCTTGAGCAGGTACATGCGGATTCTCATTGCTTATTGGATTGGAACATCTGAGACGAGATCCATCATCATATGACCTCGCAACTCATCCTCCCATAGGCTAATTCTTCGAGATTTCTCGAAAGAGATGAAATTTACAAAAGCAAAATAGCAACTGACGACCTTGAAGATGATCAGAAACATCACAACCTTTCTCAATTAATGCACAACGATTCTCTTACCCCTCGTTAAGTATAGAATATGAGATAAAAAAAAAAACCTGATCAAGTGATACATCAGGGATGCCCAAAACCCTGACTCCATGTGGTTTAATAGTTTTTTTCAAAGCCCGCCAGCTGGCTGCAAGTGCAAATGGGGAAACCTGATCTGTTACGACACTGACGGGTAATTCCAGTGTCTGCAAACCGTATTCCTTTGGAAGACTGAATTTGGCAACTGGTCCTGGGCCCCCGGACATAACCCCTGCTTTCAGAATCCGATTGGAACCCTCCTCAAATACACCTCCATATTCTCTATCCACTGGCTTCAGAACAAACTTGAACTCCATAATATCTGCAAAAATCCAACACCAAATCAACAATAACTCACTTGTCACATCAATCGGTAAATACATAACAAAAATGATCGAAACATTAAAATTCCTTGGATCCTGTAAATATAGAAATAAGCTTTGCAGCTCTATCCGACACAGGGCAATGAGCAAAAAATCCCGATTCAGTGGTCATTGACCACATTATCATGTCCCCTAACATAATTGCAAAAGAAAAGTCAAAACTTACCGTGATTAGAGGGCACCACAAAACTAAGTTCCCAAGTTGTTGACGATTCACCCTCCATAGCTATCTGCGTGAATGATACCCAAACATGGAATATTTTATCAGTATATCTGTCTACATGCTCAAAGTCAAAGTTAAACTTAAGATGACAGCTAAATCACAAATCATTCAGTCAGACATGAAATGAGAACAGAAGCTGACAATATGAGAATAGATCCCAGCACGGTAATACTTCTCAGTACTGCAATATATTCCTACAAACTCGTCAGTAGGATATGACCGTGTACATGAAAACTCTCTCAAAACGGCTTTCGAGAATACACTAAGCATAAATTGAAGTACTACACTAAGCAGAAAACGTTCTTGATGACAATGAAGGTTCATAACAGACCAACAATCTCGTTCACAAGAACACTTTAACACAAGCCCTACAAAAATTTCCCGAATACACAGTAATAGAAGATATGAAAGTGGTTAGCAAAACACTTACGGCCTTGGTAGGGTCCCATAAACCCACAATGGGCATTGAACCAGTGACATGAGGAACAGCATCAAGAGGCATGAGTTGGCCCTCAGCCTTGTGCAATTTGAGGGCCACGAAGAGCTGACCTCCGCTTTTTTCAGTCTCATTTCTACTCACACTGGCCGCCTGAGAATTTCCCATAATGACTCTTTATCCTGGATTATAGAAACCTGTTAACTTTCCATAAGTCCTCCTGATCCCAGTAGCACCTGTCTATATAAACCACGTCAAATTTGTGTACTTGCAAGTTGCAAAAGTCAATTTCCGCAGAGCAAACTGCGCTTATTGACCAACAAGAAATCTGTCCATGCCATTCAAGACTTACTAAATCAGAAACAAGAACTAAACCAGGTGGAAATCTCAGCTGCTCTGTCTGTGCAAATCACATCTCCTCAGTCCTGTCAGTGTGTCAAGAAATTCAAGATGAGAGGATAGAACAACTCGTTACTTGGTGACCATCACATGCTACACAAACGACTTCCTCGACCTCTGATTAATATGCAATACTAATGCATCAGCTAGACAATACATCAGGCATAATTACGAAGTGCAATTTCAATACTGAGCAAAGTAGAGCCGCCAAAACACTCGTCAGTCCCTCATAAGTTCGGTAAAAAAATACATGCCAGACGCATCCAACATAACACACATGACTACCAAACCAATACGATATTTGCAAAATTAAACATAAAAAACACAATTCGACAATGAAAACTCACAAATAACTTACAAAATGTCACAAAATTATCTAAAATAAAGATAACAGTGGCGCAACTAGCAATAAAGAACTAGAAATCTGGTGACTGTTCACGAAAAATCCACACATTCATTAAAAAAAACAAGATAACAATGCTGCAACGAGCGATTCGACATCCACACACCCCGAGGAGCAACAAACGACGATTTCCAGTAATTCCGGCCGCAATTCTGCACCTAAACAAGCGGAGAACGTATCAAAATGCGCCTCTTGACATGAACGAGCTCCACGCATACGAGAAAGTCCAGAATGCCTGCTTCGCGGAGGCGAGGGCGATAACACACTCGTAGCACGAGGAGAAGGGCTAAGACAGAAAGAACAGGGAATGGCAGGGAAACAGACCTCGTTTGGGACCCAAAAGGGGATCTGGGTGAACCATTCGTACCATTTTCGGGATCTCCCTTGGACCCTCGTCATGAAGCTTATCGTTGTTCACTTAACAACTAGAACGAATCCCATTCCAATGATATGGTACTAAAAAGGTTTCATCCC
This sequence comes from Pseudoscleropodium purum, assembly GCA_963969395.1. Taxonomy (NCBI): domain Eukaryota; kingdom Viridiplantae; phylum Streptophyta; class Bryopsida; order Hypnales; family Brachytheciaceae; genus Pseudoscleropodium; species Pseudoscleropodium purum. The sequence goes on from OZ017797.1 coordinate 14,648,188, forward strand.
CATGCAAGGAATCATTGAGAAGTTGTCATGAAGTCATTATGATCAAATGGATGAAAAAGAATGGAGATGAAAATGTAGCACTTTATTTGACAAATGAAATTGCAAGACTTTGTACTTAATAGACTAAATAGCCTAAGAGAGTCTAATAGGAGTGAGAATGTAGAGTTGAAGATTTGAACTTTGAAGCTTGAAAAGAATTCAAAACTACATGCATTTTTTGAAAACCTTGAACTAATATCATGAAGCATCCAGTGACCAAAAAAAAGTCACAAAATTGATAAATAAATAATCCATTTTACTTGAATGTTATTCATCCATTTTATATAGCTCCTATAATAAGTAAAAGACTTGAAGAAGATCAACATCCATTTAATGAAAGTCGAATTATTTTTAGGGTCATGCTATTAAAGACATTCCAAATAATATCATATGCATCAATTAGTTTCGCATATATATATGTTGAAATGTTTTACTTTTGAAATTCAGACAATATAAGATTTCATTTTTTAATTTGTGATTTTTCAAAAATTATCATGAATTCTAGCATTTCAAGTGATCTCAAAGAACTAAGAGTATTCAAATTAAATCTTTTTTTTAATATTGGTTTACTAATTTATCAAACTATGGATATGCTTCAAGTTTTGTTTAATTCTTTACAAAATTAAGTAATTTTAGGGTAGATTCGTACAAACAAAATATAGATGCTAGCAAAATCTTAACTCTTAGCAAGTAGAAATGATCAAGCTTCATCTCTTTACATTATAATAGATTAACACCTTAACCCCTAAAGTTCCTTGACTATGTTTTCACCAAAAATACTTTTAAGTTGCCATTTTTAGAATAGGTACCAAAGAGATTTAAAAACGTTTTGGGACACATTCAACCATAGGATCTTGTAGTATGATCATTTGAAAAGATGTAGAAAAAATTTCAGAAATTTCCACCATGTATATTGCAAGATATTAGCATTTGAATTGACAAAAAACCTTTTTTGGGCACTGTGAAAACTTGGGCAGGTGCACTTCACAAGGTCACATTTGTATGAAAAAATGTTCAAAATGGTTTCAACTCTTTGGATTCATTCTTCAAGGCAAGTTGGTTACATGCTTCAAAAATTTCAGATCATTTGGAATTGTACAACACATAGGAAAGAAATAGTAAATAGAAAGAAGTAGAGAAAGAATCAAAATACTAAATTGTTAATAATTTAATCATGGAACTGAAAAATGCCAATTCCAATGGTTGAAATGTTGTGATAAACCATCTTCACCTAATTTTTTTAATTATTTTCCAAAAATATTGAAAATTGAGTTTAATAAAGAACTTCAAAGTTTATTTTGGAGTAGAGAATTCTAAATCACCCACAAACTAAAACACCTCATAACTTTTGACTCATTGATCAAAATGGAATGATTCAAAGCTTTCTAAGTATGAGGTAACTCTGCCTATGACAATCCAAATGGGAGCCAGCCCATCAGAGGCAAAATTGTACTAATGGTGTACATTCTAGTTCTTGAAATGTGCATCACTAGAAATTTTATGCCTGTGATGGGTTGGCTCCCATTTGGACTGTCATAGGCAGAGTTACCTTATACAAATCTAGAAAATTAATTTCAAAATTTTTTTTTTGAAAAAGTGATTTTTTCAGATTTGTTTACTACCTGAGTTGAAAAACAAACTACATTTTAGGCCATAACTTTTGACTTATATTTCCAAATGTCCTAAAATTTAGTGCATTTGAAAGATATTCCTCGTCTACACCTTTTTTTTAAACTAGGGCCAAAAATATAAAAATCTCCACTCACACACACCTGCCCCCAAAAGTTATATTGCCAAAAAATACAACTTGGTCCTTTAGGAGTTAAAGACAAAAGAAAAGTTTCAAAGTTGTGTGTGTGTTTTTTTTGCAATTTTTGGTTTTATTTTGAACAATTTTGATTTTTTCTTTGATTTCACATTACATTTAAACAACTATAAAAGTATGGCCATAGTAATACAACTATGAATACATGAAATTATATACACTCTTAAATATATAATTTCTTAAACAACCGTGAATTATGTAAAATACACAACCTTCAAAACCTCTTTAATGTTACAACAATTAAGGTTACATTAGAAGAGTTTTGGGGGGTCCAGAAGCTTGTTTCGGGCTTGTTCCACCGTAGCTGTTCCCCATAGCGAGGGGAATGGCTTGCTGTCAAAATTTTCTTTTTCATAAAATAAATAAATAAAAATAAAATAAAATAAAAATTTTAGTCTCCAAATGCAAAAATAAAAAATTTGGTCAATGACATAGCAAGGGCTCGGCCACGTCAGACCACTGCACCAAACTTGTTCCTTGTGTTCGCACGCTGTGATAACTCGCAAGCATCCGGAGGCCCCAAAAATCTTCTAATGAAAGAAAAATTTGAACTTAGAGCATACGTTTCCTAGGCTTTAGTTAAAGAACACAACATGTGATATTAGAGAACATGAAATGAAAATGAGAGAGATCTAATTGAATAATTACTTTAAACAAAGAAATATGGATTTGTCCTGCTAGTGAGGAGGAGAAATTAGCAGCACCTAGAAAATTAATGTCACAAATTTTATTTTTTCTGGAGGAATTGATACAAAATAGCGTGGCTTTGGTAAATCAGAGCGCACACATTGGGACGGACACATCAGTGTCGTTCCATCCAGGATTATTCATCCGGGTATAAAACCGTGTATCAATACGAAGTTCGTCTTCTGCTCAACAAGCTTGAAAACAACGCGAGACCGCCAGAGGTCTTGCGTTGAAATTTTGCAGCATATTTTTTGAGAAAGTTTCGGAGCTTGAGGGAAGATCCTCAACTTCACGGCGATCGAAGAGGAAACATTAGAAAGTAGGGATTCTTTGGGAGCAAAACTTTGCGAAATAAATTTAGGGTTGGAGCTCTGGGAGTTCGTGTGTTTGAGAAGTGTTTTGGTTGGTGTCTGAGCTGAGAAGCGATTGAAGGTTGTGGAATTTCGGTAGAGATGGACGGGTGGGACACGACGACGAAGTCGACGGTGCAGAAAATTCCGCTGCTGGCGACGCGGGCCGGGCCGCGCGATGGGGAGAAGTGGATGCAGCGACGGAAGGAGGAGTTTATGGCGTTAATCAAGTACATGGAGATGAACAAGGAGAAGGACAACGACTGGTTTCGAATTTCGCCGAACGAGGACGGGACCAAATGGAAGGGGAAGTGCTGGTATGTGCATAATTTGCTCAAGTACGAGTTCGATCTGCAGTTCGAGATTCCTGTCACGTACCCTGCAACGGCCCCGGAGCTTGAGCTTCCTGAGCTGGATGGGAAGACGGCGAAGATGTATCGTGGCGGGAAAATCTGTCTCACAATCCACTTTAAGCCGCTCTGGGCGAAGAACTCTCCCAGGTTTGGGATCGCGCATGCATTGTGTTTAGGGTTAGGGCCGTGGTTAGCCGCAGAGATTCCACATCTCGTGGACACAGGAGTGATACAGCACAAGGAGAAGCAAGTGACTCCAGATGCTTCGTAATTGGTGTTTTTCAAGTGTTTAGGGGTTGGGAAATTGCTGGAGAGATTTGTTTTACATGCATTCAGATTCACTGTCGTACTGCCGTGGTGAGGCGTTTTGAACTGAAAGTTGCATTCCTTTCAATAATTCGTATAATTTAACATTTTCTTTGCTAACCATGGCTCTTCTTTTCTTTGAGAACCATGTACTCTCGGTTGTGTAGATTCTTTTTCCGTATCGAGATTACGTAGACTCGTAGTTGCGTTACAACGGAGATAAATCTCTGAAGTTTTTAAAATGTCGTATTATTAGCATGACTAAAGAATTTGAATATTGTACAAGTCCGGGAACTGAAAAATACAGTCTACCGTTTGACATATTGCCTACCTAGTATAACTATCACTGAAAGGAAAAGTCGGTTCCCAGTAATCTCAAAACTACCCTGCTACATGTCGGGCAACTCCAATCTCTGTACAAAGGCAGAGCGACAAGGATGCTCAGAAATCCTCATCTAATCTGAAGACATGGTTGTTTGAGTCACCGCCATTAAGGTTAGACATAACTGAGGCCTTCTGATACTCTCCAACCCTTTTCTCGAAAAAGTTCGTCTTCCCTCTGCACATATTCCAAACATCCACATTAAATACAAATGACTTGGAAGACTGAAGTGAAACAAAACGAGAAGCAGAGTTTAAGGTGACGTACTGCAGAGAAATAAGCTCCATCCAGTCGAACGGATTTTGGGCATTGTACCGTTTCTTGTACCCAAGAGAAACCTGCAATTTACACCACGTAATGAGTCGTAGAAACTTGTAAATGACGCTCTAAACTCAGTTGAGAATGATTTCGTGTATTTCATCTGAAATGTCACAGAAAATGAAAGTACAATATCGTGGTGATGTTTACCAGCAAGCGGTCAGCCACGAAATCAATGTATTCGCTCATCATGACCTTATTCATACCGACAAGGTCACAAGATAGAGCCTCACATACGAACTCGCGTTCAATTTCCACAGCCTCACAGACTATCTCGTAAACTCTCTCTTCCGAGAGTTTACTGTTCAGCAACCTGGCATATACAGCAAAACAAAGTTCAGATCACGCGAGCAGATTCATCCATCAAGGTCAACAAAAACGAACGACTACACCCAATGGAACCGTACTCAGACGTACTAAAATCCCAAACCCCACGCGAAATCTTAGAAAACTCAGAGGGTTATTGTCACTTACGTGTATAATAGACATGCGAAATCACAGTGTAAACCCTCATCTCGGGAAATGAGCTCGTTGGAAAAAGTGAGCCCTGGCATTAGACCTCTTTTCTTGAGCCAGAAAATGGAGCAGAAGCTGGGAAGCAAACAAAGAAATGTTAGCACTATCCATAACTGTGCAAGACGTGGAAAGATACAATTATGCTGGAAAACTGGGAAATGGATACGATCACTCAAAAGATGTAACGATTAGTCGACGAGACCAATTTCATAAGCGTTCAGTAAAATAACATTTGAAGCAATAGCAGCTTGTGAAACTCTACCTCCCAGAGAAGAAAATTCCCTCCACACAGGCGAAAGCTAAAATCCTTTCTGCGAAGCTCCCCGAACTGCACAATAATCACATAGTCAGCAAGATAAATGTAGACCTGCTTCTGCGAATTCACTAATCACTCATATTGGCCCCATCAACCTCAGGAAAGAGCTTTTGAAAGTCGATGCAACAGGCAATACCTGTCAATCCACTTAAGAGCCCACTCTGCTTTCCTGGTGACACACGGAATGGTTTCAATGGCATTGAAGAGGTGATTTTTCTCGTCATGGTCCTTAATATATGCCTCCAATAACAAGCTGTACATCTCTGAATGAATGTTCTCAATTGCGATCTGAAAGCCGTAGAAAGCTCGGGCCTGCACTCAAAAAACGGAGGCCCCAGTGTAAATATGGAAATACGAGGTCAAAGTCTAGAGACCTATCGAATCAAAAGTCAACATGCTCACCTCAGGTATTTGAATTTCCTTCATGAAGCGAACAGCCAAATTTTCAAGAACAATTCCATCAGATGCTGCGAAAAAAGCCAGCACATGGCTGATGAAGTGACGCTCGTTGTCCGTCAAGGCTTCCCAGTGTTTGGAGTCTGCTGACAAGTCGACTTCCTCCGCTGCATCAGGGTATGGTTTACTTTTAGAATAGCCAAACCGTGCAACGGACCTCAGTCACAAGATGAAAGCGTTGGATTCATATAAAATTGGCCTAGCTTCTCCTAACCTGTCCAGAAAGATGCTTCCGCCTTCTTATACATTTCCCATACTTCCGGATACTTAATGGGGAACATACAGAAGCGGTTCGGGTTCTCAGCCAAGATTGGTTCCTTCTCATCTGAGTGATCCGATGTGTAAATGGAAGGCATTTTTCCTCTGCGAGAGAGACAAGGTCAGATTCCGAATTCCATGAAATCCTCACTGCCAGAATACATCAACTCAGTGAAACAGAATCAAACCAAATATGACTAATAGCCAACTACATTTTTTGTTTTGCACCTCGAATATCTTCCACTCGCTTATCGTCGACAAACACTAGAGAAGAGCGTCTAACCACCCCACAACCAAACAGTGTAGAAGTTGACGTTACAGTACAGACGACCCCTTAACCCTAACAACGATGAGCGGCGCATCCCTCAGGCTAGACAACAATAACCCTGGAGAGCACTAAAATTTAGACTCAAACAACAACACTCCTTACCAGTTCTTGAGAATAGCCGCGCTGCAGCTTGAAATGGTCAGACGCAAGAAACTGGGAATTGAGGCTCTAAACCCTCACGAATCTGCTTGTTCTCGATGCCGTCTTCACCACAATCGCACAAACGCCTTACGCAATCACAATGTTGAGTCAGGGCAGGCTAGGGAACCACTCGAAGTTCGAGAACTCGGGATTGACGATCCAAACATGCACTAACCAGAGTGGAATGCAAGTCGGGGTTTTAGAGAGGAATGGCGCTGGCTTCAGCGATAAGCCTCCGGGAGCGACCGTGAGTCGGCGCCCAGCATGAACAGAGATCGAAGAGCTAGTATCGGGCGTCCGCTGGTTACGCCAGTGGGTGTGGCGGGAGATTTGAACGTTTGAAGTTGGCGCCACGGCATGGAGGGAAACTGGACGATAGCGTGGCCTCCCGTTGGAGCTTCCCGCCCTACTTCCTGAGAGACGGTGCAACGATCTCCAGCTTTCTAATTATACGTGGCATATCCATTTTCTCTGCTGGCTGGATGTGTGCTTGTAGATTTAATTCTTGCCCTAATACAACCCTCCATGGCTTCCCGCCATTCCACCTGGACTGAAGTATGAGAGCTATGATACATGTGTAAGATGAAATCTTCAGACTGTAAGAAAGGGTAAAGATGACTCCACGCCTCAGTTGGAGATCGACCAACAAATCCTTCTTTCTTAAGATCAATTTTATTCCTCTTCTTCTAACGCAGAGTTACGGTATTCGCCCTTCAACAAGTTCAAAATGCATAAACTACCATCACTTGCTCATTTGCTTAACAACTGCTAAACTGAAAGTTTAGGTAGTTAGGTTATCAAGTTCGATGGATGCCCTAAACCGGGTTGAAGGAGTCCACTGTGAACCCCACTACGAGCATCAGCGTTCACAAATATTGCTAAACTTTGGCAAAAAATATTCTACAAAAAATCTGATTACCACAATTCAAGATTTGAATTTGTTGCACATAAAACGGTAGTGTTTTATCGAGCTGATTATGAAAATCACAATTGGGATCACTGTAATGGAACCAAGATGAAGTTTTGACGATTGCCTTACCATGTTCAAGAATGTGGGTCCTGTGGCGAACAGGCGGCGTAAAGACGTCCGCCCCTCCGCTAAGTGTGTTCTTGGTTGCGAGGCACAAGCCTTGGAGTCCTCGTCAATCAACAACTGCTGAGGTGTACTGAACGTTTTTACAAGTGGCATTAAACTTAAATAATCCTATGAGTTGGCATTCACGGTCTATTGGTGGATCTTGTGGTACATACATCCCCAGCTAATTCTCTAAGTTTTTGATGCAGTTCAACTCTCAGTTCGTTCAATTCTTTCAGTTTTTCAATCCTCTCAAAACTGAGGAAATGATGAATTGATGTTATGAGTATGCTGTTTGGTAGTCCTATGCTTCCTGAAAGCGTGATATTCTAGATCTTCGGCTTTCTGTAATTCTAGAGGGCTTGCTTTCCTGCTAGATCTTGACGAGTTTATTTTTGCTCTTTGAATCCAAACAATTGCAACCACGTCGGCCAGGAAGCAGCTTCTGCAACAGCAGAGATCGTGTTTGTGCCAGGTGATGGATCGCTTGGACCAGATTGTTCAGGGATCTCGATGGCTGATGGAGGACTCATACATTCACTACTGCAATCGTGGTCCACCTTCTCCCACGCGACCAGCTTCCCATCTATGATACGCGAAACTTTCCCCCCACCTCCCGCAACTTCCTCCAACAGTTTGAAAGTCTCTGTTTCGGAGTAAAGTATTTTACCTCTACGTTTTTTCGTCCTCGACATATCATCTGCCTTTCTGTTCGCTCGTGATTTAAGGTTGCTCTCCTTCTTTCTGATGCTACCTGGCAGTCGGGATCGCTTTGCTTTACGTTTAGGGCTTGATGTTGGTGACGAGGGCTCCGATTCGGACGGACTTGAATCATCGTCGGAGAATCGCAGAGTGTGACTTGGAAACTTCTGGCGATGGCGAATGGCATTGGTGCTTCGTCGTTGGACGAGCTTCCCCGCTTGTGAGAATATGTACACGATGAATTTGGATTCAGCAACCACTGAGAAGAGGAGGAGATCTCCCCTTTTGAGTTGATGGGCATGAGAGAAGTCCCGCCATCCTGCCGCGAAGCTCACTCGCGCTTGGATCTTGGAAATCTGGATTTTCAGTCGCACTTTCCACACTTCACCGGTAGGTCCTTCAAGAGTCACGCATCTCTTGAACTTGTCACCATGCTCTTTTACGAACGGCGCTGGCAGCTCCTAATCAATGCAACATGGTAGAGCATGAGTAAACGCATGTGTCGTCTCTGGATTTGGAACCTCTGGGTCTTGTCAACCAATTTCTGGCTCGAAAGAAAACCGAAAGTACCAGAGTATCGCTCACTGGAAGAGAATCTATGAAGGATCGATAAAATAGACCTCCTGAAGAATTGCAAAGATAGCTCGAGTCGTCTCTGTCCTTACCATGTGGTAACCTCCACGGCGATGTCCATTAAACACCATGGCATTGTACATCGTTCGCACAAAGTAAGGAGTGGTGAATTCCTCGATCTTCGCCATCACTTCTGGACTGTACTTCACCGCACGCCCGCTGCTGGCGTCCACGTTGTCCACATTCACTCGCACCATGACGACGAGCTCCGGTTGCATGAACTTTTAAAGACTTTTCACGAACGCACACTCGAATTTTGCTGCCTTAGCGAGGGAAGGCTGTGTCAACAGGGACGAGGACGACCAAGTCCCGATTGACAGATCAGCCATCGTCGAACGTAGGTACGTTCCCTTGTTGCTTTTCTTAACACCAAACTGCGAGAATCGCGTTCTGAATGTCCTTCACTCTAATAGGAAGCAATGTTCAAGAAGTACCAAGCACCAAATTTCCGATGCTTCACTCCGGAATAAACGAATCAAAATAAATGAATAGCAATCAATTTCAACATTCTGTCCTAGAGCTGTAGGGGAAATTTAGGAGATCTTCAAAACATAGAATTAACGGTTGCAACATAGCCCTCTCACAGTTGCAATTACATGCAACCCTCAAACAAGACGAAGTCTAATCCACTAGAATTATCTATAAAGCAGAGCTATTAGATATTGCAAGCAACAACGACACGTTTTGTTCAGCACTTGTGAAACAGGCGCTTACTACTGCCCTTCCCAAGAGAGTTCCCAAAACTCCTTCACTGATTCAAACTCACAGAGAATGTCGATAACAATGTTACTGCTGATGAAGAGTGGGCATTTCTTCAAAACTTAGAACAAAGAAGTCATATGCTCAGCGCAGAATGAAGCAACAACAAGATGACAGTGAGAGCTTCCTCCAAATGTACTTGCAATTTTCCTTGCAATTTGCTGGAAGAATAATGCTGTGGACTGGTGGCTAGGTGGCTCACCGGCAATTGATTTTTCAATCTCTTTGCAGATCAATTGCTCTTTGGCCTTGTGAGGCAAAAGCTCCTCACTGTCAAGTTAACAGAATTCAAAATCTCTATCGACTCGTATGGAACAAAAACTTCAAATCGCATTACACCGTGAAGGACGGTGATCATTTCATGAAGGCACGTACCCACCAATTGAATTCGCTGCTTAGCCTAGTCTTTCACTTCACCGCCATCGGGAGGCTCATCATTGAAGCATTCATTGATTTCACAAGGTTGGTTTTAGGGGTAACATTCTTACGTGGGTTGCAGGATCATTTTAATTTCTTTCAATTGTTTTTAGTAGAATGCTAACATAAACCACCATGAAGAAATTTTTCCAGGCAGGTTATTAGCTTATTTAGGGTTTCAAATCAGCTTACCAATGTTTCCCTAAGTAGTCGGGGATTATGAGTTTTTCATTCATTGATGAACTCTATGTATCCTTATTTATCTTTAAATGTTTCATTCATTTTGAGTTTCTTTATCATTACTAACCAATAGTCAATATATCATTTAAGAAATATTATATCCATCCATTACCTTAAGTTAGGTTGTTTGTTTTGTTTGTTCCATTGAGGTCTCTCGGATTGTATCCCTAGTTGCATTCTTAATACTGTTAAAAAGCTCTCAGCAAAGAGGGGTACACGAGCTTTGTTTTGTGGTGTTTCAACTTGTTGTAGAAAAGATATTGAATTTTGAATTATAAATTAAAAAATTACTTTTATTTTCATTTTATTCTATTGTGGCAATGGCACACGGCACACGGCACACTAGTGAATTATTAAAGCAATTCATTCATCAAATCTAGCACAACTAATTTACATAACACAAACATACAAGAGCAACAATTATAATACACATTATCTTATAAAAGCCATCTCTTCTAGTGCAATTTATTCTTGTATTTTTAAAAACCTCACCATGAAAGAAATCAACTAAAAACGATATGATCCTACTTATAGGAGATGTTTTCCTTTCAAATACAAAAAAATGATATAGTACTAACAAAAAAACTAAACACTAATACTTACGAAAAGCAAAATCACTTCATGGAATCATCCAATCTTTGAAACCAGAGGTTCCTTGGCGAGGTCACGGCATTGCCCTTCAACCCTTCTGCTTAGAACTGCTCATCAAAATACCCTCTTCTCAATCTTGGCTACTTGTTTTGGTCTCTGAAACTCTTGATTGCTCTAGTATTGCAAGCTGCTTCACGAGTCCTGGTTGCTAAGGTAGGATGCTCAAACTGCGAACGGGCATTTTGAACCGAACATGACACACAGGTACATTTTATTTTTTCAATGTACCAAAATGTATAAATGGTGTACATTCTAGGAGGTGGTTTCTTTTACAGCCCTATGAGTTTTAATTTCAAAATTTCATAACTAATTCTACAAAGTTCCAAAAAATATGAAACAACTTAGATGAGATGCTATTTCCTCTTGTCCTTCAAGGAAAATTTACTGAGAAATATTTCAAGATGTTTTACCTCCCCAAAATTTAGTTTTAGTGGTTAGATGATCGCTTTATAGATCTCCTACCTTAAGACCAACTCTGAAAAAGAAAACAAATTGAAAAAATTAGTCAGAGCTAATTGCATTAGAGTTGAAGTAAGGTAGGCTAGACGTCTACAAAGTGTTTAGGTTGTACAAGTGTCTACCTCTTGAAGTATATACTTTTGTACATTTTGCTTTCCAATTACATCAACAATACACAAATAGTATATATTCCAAGAGGTGGATACTTTTCAAGATTAATGCGTCTCAATTTTTAAAATTCATAATTTATTCCAAGAAGTTCCAAGAAAATATGAAACAACTTGGGTTAAATGCCAATTCCATTTGCCTTTTAAGAAAAATTTACTAAAAAATGTTTTAAGAAGTCTAACCTCCCAAATTCATTTTCATCTCTTAAATGGGTGCTTTATGGACCTTCTACCTTATATTCAAATAGAAAATGTTTACACAAACTACAATTTGAGGTATTAAAATAAGTGATAAAACATGAAAAAAATAATAATCATACTTACTGTTTCATTTGTTTCTTTTGCTCAACAACATCGACATTGTGATGAAAACAAAGTAAGCTTGTCACATGCAAATCCACCAACTATATTAAAATGGCTTACAATTGAAAGGAATTGTAGGATCATGAAGGCAAGTGAACTTGTCCCTCACAAATTCACCCTAATAACAACCTATAATGATATAAAGATGATAAAGACAAGTGAGCTTGTCACCTACAAATTCATCAACCAAACAAAAATAGCTTGAGAACCAAAGTAGTATTCGTATCGAATTTTCAAACTTAATCATCAATTCTTCTACATTGCCATAAAATTGCTCTCCATTGACTTATTATGTATGATTTTAGGTTGATTCATGGACTAAGGTAGGGTTAAAAACCACAAGCTTCAAACGAGTTAACTCCTAAAGTTCCATAACTTTGTTTTCTCTGAAACTGCTCAAAAACTGCCATTTTCAGTACAAGTACCAAATATTTGGAAAAAAAACTTTATTTGACACAAATAACTGTAGGATCTTATAGAATACTGATTTGAAAAGATGTAGAAAAAATTTCAGAACTTTCCACCATGTGGGTTGCAAGATTTTAGCATTGGAATTGACAAAATTCCATTTTTTAACCTTGTGAAAAATTGGGTAGTTGCACTTTAGAAGCTCACTTTTCTATGAAAAAATGTTCAAAATGGTGGTGCTTCTTTGGATTCATTTTCCTAAACAAGTTGTTTACATGCTTGAAAATTTTCAAGTCATTTGGAATTGTACAACATATAGGAAAAAATAGTAAATAGAAAGAGATAGAGAATGATTCAAAATACTAAATTGTTAAAAATTTAATTATAAAATTGAAAAATGTCAATCCCAATGGTTGTAATGTTCTTATAAAAAACATATATCCTATGATTTATTTTTTTCAAAAAATATTGAAAATTGAGTGAAATAATCAACTTCAAAGTTTATTTCAAAGTACAAATTCCATAATTGCCTACAAACTAAAATTCCTCATAATTTTTGACTCATTGATTGAAATGGAATGATTCAAAGCTTTCTACATATATATAAATATAGAAAATCAATTTCATATTTTTATTTTTGAAACAAGTGAATTTTGCAGATCTACTCGGACTGCTTGAGTTGAGAAACAAACAACATATTGGGCTATAACTTTTAACTCCTATTTCCAAATGTCATGAAATTTGTTGCATATGAAAGATATTCCTCATCCACACCTATAATAAAAAATTTAGCCTTAAATATAGAAATTTTTGGTCACAATGACCTGCCCAAAAATTCTATACAGCCAAGAAACGAAATTCGATTTTTTAGGGGTTAAACATGATAGCCAGATTACGAGTTGAACTGTTTGAAGGATTGGCTTCTAAACTTTAAATCCACAATGATTAGCAATTGTGCCTCACCAATGGAAACAACAAAAAAGTGTGACTATATAGGCAAAGAACCCCATTTTGTCGTATCCTTAATAGAAAAAGAAGTAAAGCAATAGTTTTATCCACACCCCTTGCAACAACAAAGCTTATAAGGAAAGACAAGCCACAATATACAAGTGTTCAAAACCTTCCTTCAACTCCCAAACTCCATTGTTGAATTTTGATTTGGTATTGTTGTTTCATTCAGAGTTCAAATGAGATGAATGATGACTTTTTTAAAAGCCAATATAATTTTCTACTTCTTCTTTAAATTTCAACTCATTCTAAAATCTTGGCCAACTTCTATGGCCATCCAAAGTTTTGATCTTAAGAAAAAAAAGCAATAAATCCCTCTTCACTTCATCATGCATAACTCACTCATACAAACTTCAAATAAAATGAGTGATAGCTCTATAGAAAGTTGACACAATTTTTCACACTTTTTTAAAATTTCATTGCAAAAAATGATTTGTTCATTTTTTATGAGTGATCAAAGTCTTTACCCTTTTACATAGAAGACAATAGACTTCCCTCCATTCAAATTAACACAACTTTTGATTGTCAATTTCAAATCAAGCAAATAAGATAAATTTGAAATTACAATATTATAACAAACAACTTCTATAAATTTAATTTCAAAATTCTCCAAATACAACATATTATGGCTATTCAAACTTTCAAGCCTTAAAAGCAACAACGAGAGAGACAATGAATAGTATCCTTTTTTTTCCTTCACCTTATCTTTTATCTAAGCTACATAAGTCAAATGAATTTCAAACCACATTTTGACTAAGTTGCTCTCATATGAACCATAGGTCATCTATTTTGACCATAAGAATAATTTCAAATCCTTAGCTAGAAGATAAATCATACTAAAATTACTAAAAAATAAAAACTATTTTAATATTCCTCTTATATAACTTATATACTCATAATTAATTTAGAAAAAAATTTCAAGTATGGAATGAAGAACCAAAAACTAACATATGTTTGATAGAAATTAAAAAATAAAAATTCAAGAAAATTATCATTCTATTTGCAAAAACTTAAAGATGCGTTTGGCAATTGTTACAACGTATTCTATACAATTCGTATTACTAAAAAGATTCATGGAACCCTCCAACCAACATTGGTGGCCATTACTTCCCTCTATAGGCTTAATGATATAATAATATTGATTGTCGTTTAGACCTTCAAAACACCTTTTAAATGTCACCTCTCAACTACTAGGCTCAACACATCCAACCTGCAACAAAATTACCAATGTTCAAGCATCTCAGTAAAGGTTCTCGTGCCATTATTGCTTTACATGAAGTTGTTTGGCAAATGAGAAGGTCCAACTTCATCTTGAAGATGCACATGTGGCAATACAAGACCTAATAGTAGAAAAGGTTGATCTAGTAGTTATAACAATGAAAATTCAAATCCTGATCCTAGTTGAAACTCATTGTATTGAGACTCAGAAAAAATCTTTCAATTTAACATATTAAAATCTAAAATTAAAATTAAAAAAAAACTACATCAAAATGATGAAGCTCTCAAACAATTACTTCTTCTTAAATAGATGAACCATGCCATAATAAGAAGGCGTACATTTGAAGCTATTTAAAATGATGTCATCCTTCTTTTATCTTATTATAATTAAATCTATCAAAATAACATATTAATATATAATTTTACACTCTATATGCATTTACAATGCAACAACGTCTTCATATCTTTGTTTTAGTATAAGAATGAACTCTTTTAAATATTCAAGACAAATCAAAAGTCATAGTCTACAAGTACAAATGAATTTTTTTGGGATATAGAAGTGAAAAAGTAAATTTCTAAGTGGAGACCTAAAATTGATTAAAATAAAACAATTTCAAAAATAAATTAATAAATAGTTCAATTTCAATCTTAAAAGCTTTAAGATAATCATATAAAACAATAGTGAAAGAGATTCACCAATGACTTTGGAGAAAACCATTTTATAATTAAACTCCCAATCTCATGTTTGGATACACATTAATGAACTTTGAATATAACCAATATATAGCTATAGTAGAAATTATTGTATTAACAATATTATTTGGGGGCATTTGTCATACCTTCTCTGAAGTTTGAAAAGTTCATAATTCATATCAATGTACTTCCTTTGGCCCACTAAAAACCTCCAAATCAACAATAGTTCATGTCCCACTAAAAACTTCCATTTATTGATTTTGATGATTTAGGAAACATTGCCTGCAAAGAAAGACCTCAAGTTAAACGATTAAGAAGCATTCTTCTCCTTTCAAGTTTGGATTTGGCCATATGAGGCACCTTGTATTTGTTGCCTCCATCATTCTTGATGGCTCAATCATGCATTGCTATAAGGTTAGAAAAGTATTGTTCAATTTTTCAACCTCAAGGTCTTGGAACGCCTTCACTGTGGCAATAATGAGATCATCTATTGTCTTCTATTCAATTTGATGTTGGAGAGATTGGATACTATTGGAAAAATCCAAGTCAAGGACATTCATGTCCGAGATGTTTGCAAGTTGGAACTTTAGTGAAATGTCAAAGCCATCTTTTTGCAAATCATTGATCAAGTCATTTGCTCCTGGGTGCGACCTTGTGTTGTCAAACTACATATGTATAGAGTTGTTGGTCTTGCATGCCTAGTTTATTGGCCATTTTTTCTAAATAACCAGCAACACTTTTTCCTGCAACATTTTCAAAATTTATTGCTTGTCAATCCATGCATTTTATCTCTAGTGTGCCTTTTAGTCGATTTCTACTATTCCGTTGTGCTGCTTCTTGGAAGACAAATGGCTTCATGCCAATCTTACCATCAAAAAGACGATTGAGACAAGTATCGTGACGTGGCCGAGTAAGAGTAGCAAAAAACATCACCATTGTTATAAACTTCTTACTCTTGGCAGTGCAATGAGGTTCCTTTTCACCATTTGCTAGATAAAACTACTGCACATTCTTATTAAAAATAAACCACGTTTCATCTAAGTGGATATTATTCATCATGAATTCAAATTGCCCCACTTGATCCATGTGCAATATGCAATGCTGGAAGTGGCTAAATTTGTTGTCATCTGTCAAATAGAATTTGATGGCATTGGAGTGTGGTTTGATGAACTTGCCTTCTTTGATGAAGCAATGAAGTGTGGTCTTGCTCATGTGTAGATATGCAACCAATGACCAAATATTTTGTCACTACATAAGCGGGATGGATTTGATAGCTTCTAAATCAAATAACTACATTTTCCTCCCGACATGACCACGTTTACACATTGATACATCTGCCACCAAATTTCCAATTGGCAGTTGCTATAAATTCTTGCCCTAGCTTGAAAATGTCGCGGATGGTGGTTAGAGCAACATTGAATTGTAAGTCCACTTTACATGCTGCATTACAGAGAAGTTTTTGTAGATTATTGAAGTGCCGCTTTGTAAGTAGGATCTTACAAATAGCTTGGCGTTGATCATTTGTCAAATTAGACTTGTATAGGGGTGGGATCCCACTACCTGCAATATCTAAGATTCAACTAGTGACATGGATCCATGAGGATTGCATTGGCCAAGGAATGACCAAACAATGCAAGAGATATAAGCCCCTCTCCAAAAAAACAAACCAAACTAGACCAAAGCACAAACCAAACCAAACTAACCATGCCACTATAGCCTAGCAATTGAGAAGAATAGTATGTAGCTAGAGACAAAGAGAAAAGGCTAGGTAAGGAAACAAGCTCCATTTAAAGAATTGCAAACTCCAAATCAATCTCATTGACATGGATGCCCACCTAAGCCAACAACGTCAATAACACTAGAATAAACCCGTGTCTAAGTTGACGGATTTTTCTAGACATTTAATGTCATAAGCCATGTTTTTATGTTGACCATTATGTTCACTGTAACATGAAGATGTTACAGTGAACATAATGGTTGATATAAAAACACAGCTTATGACATTAAATGTCTAGAAAAATCTATCAACTTAGACACGCAAAAATCCAAAAAAACACAGACTTTTTCTAACGTAAATATGGACAATGGTTGCGATGTACACATTTTTGGCACTAGACACAATAATGATGTAAACTTGGGTCCCAGTCCTAAACGATGTTCTCCACATTCTTGATTTGTCAAAAACCAAGGTCAATCCCAAAATCAAAAAGTATTGATCCACTTTGATACACAATGGCAATTCATGAGTTTCAATGATGGACTTGTTCTCTTTCTATAGATCGAGTTTCGTCTATTGAAATTAGCAATTCTAAATGCAAAAGTTGGATTTGCAATCTGGTAGATATGCATACCTATATAACATACACCTATTGAACATCAAAGCATAGGGTTAGTTTCAAAATCACCTACAAATTGTGCACAATACTTTAGAAATATTTAATTTGATCATACAATGACTACATGACATATAATTGTACTGAGATAATCTAAAATCTTTACGAAGAAGATCTAAATGAACCTAAGAAAATCTAGTAGAGTATTGAAAATTGTGTTGAATGTAAATGTGGTTGCTTTAAGATGTATGCACATTAAGTTGTTACTTACTGTTTGACAAGACATTTTGGTTTTCTTGGTAGTCATACAATGTGCACCCTAAACTACAAGCTAGTCTAAAAATCTTAATGTTTTTTATCCATCCATCATTTACGTATTTTGATGCATAAATATTCTAAAAGTAACAAATTTCATTAAATTTCTACATTGTATGTAAGATTTTCATGAGATCACTTAATTCCTGAGGATATTATAGATGAAAAATAAGAGAGAAAATTTAGATACAATTTTGGCAAAAGAATTGACCTTAAAAAATTTCATTATTCCTAGTGTTATTCTCAAAGAAGTTTTTCTTCTTCTTCTTATATGTGAAGAATTTGTTTAAACCTTGAAGGACAATGAACAGGGTTGACACGACGTCCGGACGTCTGGGACGTCCGGACGCGGACGCTGTGTCCGCAGCGTCCGCTGACATTCACGGTCCCGGCAGACACAGCGTCCGCCGGGACCGCCCCGCCCGTCCGCCCCGTCCACCTAGACGGCCCTATTTCCCCCGACCGCCCTACCCAAACTGCCCCACAGTCACTCCCTCAATCTTTAAACAATTAAATGTTAAATGAAGTGCAATGGTTCGCGATTTGTTATTAAAACAATGTCTCTCATAAGTTGAAAGATTATAAAGTTTATCCACGAGTCCATGATAGTCTTGAAACTATGAAAAAATTCCAATTCATTTTCAAAAGGCAAACTAAAAAAATTTGTGACTTCAAATATATATATATACTATTTAAAAAATCAAGATCAACACAAATACAAACATAATCAATATGGGCAAAATGTATTCAATTTAATGTAGAATACCATACATTGTGCACATTTGGCTAATTGCACATATAATTTTTTTCATTCCAACTCTATATTTCTAAACTAATTTTTAATGCCTATATAACCTATTCAAGTATTCAACTACTACTTCTGCACTACCAATCTAATATAAATGGCGGAAATGTTCATCTGGCATCGGCCAACGATATGTATTAAAAAATCGCGTAATCACATGGGCCAAACTAGTATTTTCATCGTCAGTTTTCGAAGAAATGCGCTTCAAGTAAGCATAAAACACTTTTGCAAAGTCATGAAAGGCAAATTGTGTCGCACTAGGTGTTTTAAGTAGCACGTTGAAATACGCCTCTGACATGTTGTTTCCATTCATCCGTCGAGCAATTTTTCGAACGGCATACTCTTCCGACTTACGTGAATACATCGGAATGACTTCCACATCTGCACCTGCTTTATGCAAATATGCAATACGTGGATCCACCCACCATCTCCTCTGCAAAGTTTGTTTCATCTCATTTGTTGATGTGAATGTGTACAAAGACTTCATTGGCTGAGAAGCTAAGGTGGTCATGTCCCAATCGCAAACTCCAATGTACACACGTAACTCATCCTCTGGAAAATGCAACAAGATGTTGTCCGGAGAAAGATCATTGTGCAAATTTCTAGCAAGATGCACTGCATACATTATATGCATAAACGCCCATTTCAACTCCGTGCGCTTCTTCCGATATCGTCCTAAACGGTGAGCTTTTACAACCTCCTCTTCGGTTGGATTTGTATACATCAAACGGATTTGAATGTTGTCTGGATAGTCCTTATCCATATAATTCAACATTTGTCGAAGAGTTCCACCATTCCACCAATACGCATAACCTTCACACGTCGTTCCGTGCACCGCAGCAAACCATATCACACCCGCGTGTGGAATTCGAACAGCCATTGATTCGTTTTGATGTTCTAACTTTGCAAGATCGGGTCGAGTTTGGTGGTGAATGAATTTCTTCGCCGCAAACTCCCAATAAGGAAGTATTCTTGGACATCCTTCAATACGAACCTTTCGAATCGTTGCATATCCACCTCTCATCGTTCTATCATCAACAGCAATCACGCATGTTGTATCTGGAAGTACTATGAGGTGCCGTTTGTTCCTTTCTGCTTCAGCAACTCCATCATTGCTTTTCCACCAACCAATTGAACCAACTCGATTGTGCGTTTTGACGAATGGAGCACATCGCCCCCTAAATAAGTCCGCTTTCAGAATCACTTCTTCAAACTGGACGTCATTGGGTCGATATTCCTTGCCATATTTAACCAAAATGACTTTGGAATTCCACAAAGCATCATGAACCTTGTTCTCCAAACATTTGGTGAAGTAGGTTTTATGCATTTCGTCATGCCACTTCGCCACATTCAATGCATCCAACAACATCTGTGTCATGTCTACCTTGAATTTAGACACGCACTCCTCTTGATATCTGATGTACTTATTGTCTAAAGACAATGTTGTTTTCGATTCATAAAATTGAACGATGCGCTCGATCATGAATTTCTTGCATTCTTCCGAAGGACTGTGGCAAGCTACTTCCAAGTTCGATGGTCCCTCTCTATGTTTAAGCTTTGCAACCTTCTTCTTCCCCTTCATCATTGTGACAAATGAAACTCATATAGATGAAATTTTTTAATTTAAATGTGAATTCACGCGTAAGTGTTAAAAAAATTGGCAACAAGGAGGCCCCAATAAACCACTCTTGCCTTGCCTCGGAAAGGAGCCAATGGAGGATGAACCACCAAGCTCTTTGCTCCACCTTGCATTCACAAGGGGCAAAGCAAAAGTGACAATGCGGACGGCCCGTCCGCCCATCTTATTGGGGCACGGACGGCCCCAAACCGTCCGCCCGATCGGACGGGCCGGGGGTGGCGGACGCATCGGCCGTTCGCCTCTCCGAAACCCTCGAGCCCCGTCCGCCTGATCGGACGGCCACGGGCGGACAAATCTGCCGTCTGCCCAATCCGACGGGCACTGGCGGACGGCCCGTCCGCCCCATCAGATGGCCCCAAACCATCCGCTTGATCGGACGGGCCGCGGCTGGCGGACGCATCAGCCGTTCGCCTCCCCGAAACCCTACAGCCGCATGCGCCCGATCGGATGGCCACGGGCGGATAAATCTGGCGTCCGCCCCATCGGACGGCCCCAAACCATCCGCTCGATCGGACGGGCCATGGGTGGCGGACACATCAGCCGTCTGCCTCCCCGAAACCCTTGAGCCCCGTCCACCCGATCGGACGGGCACGGGCGGACAAATCAAGCGTCCGCCCGATCCGATTTATTTTTCATATTTGAAAATAGAATCTAAAGAAGAACCACTAATTGTCTAATTTGGGCATTTCTTCATACGAATAAGAAATCGTTTTAGTTTTTAGCAATCGTTGAATGAAAAATAAAAAAATTTCAAATATTCAAATAATTTAATCTTTCATAAATTAATTAGAAATACATTTATATCATTTACGAGTTTCTAAATGTAATAAACACACAACAATAATTTCAAAATACACACCATGCTAGTACATATTTAACCTCGAATGCTAAATTCAAAAATAGACATAATATGGCTCTTACAAAATTACATTTCTTCTTCATATTTTTATTATTTATCAAAGTCGTTTATAGCCGTATACATCAACGCTATTATAAAATAATACAATGATGTCTTCAACAATATGCTTGCCTACATACATACTTGATGTACACTATTACACAACACTTTTTGAAAAAGTGAACAAAATTGTTGTTCAAAATTGTTCTATTCATTTAAAATTTTGTACTACTTCTACCAATCTAGTGCTCTATACTTGTCGTGAGAGTAAAAATGAGAAAATCGAGCAAATACATGCTCACTATATACTTGCATGTTTTTTTATTCGGAATTTGAATCGGACTCAAATTGTTGACCGCTGCCTCTTCTTTGTACTCCAATGAACGGACCACCTCCATAGTTTCCGTGATATCTACTTGGTGCACTTCCTTGTCCATAATTTGAACCTCCAAAAGTGGGAGGAGGAACCGGAGTAGTAGGCTCTGATCCTCTTTCATTTGAAGCCCCGTAATAAGAGGCCCCATGATGTCCGTATGAATCACTTCTAATTGATCCCGGATAGTATTGGGCGCTTCCGTGAAGAGAGCAACTATACTGCGGGGTTACATGGCTTTCTCCACTACCTTCGGAGCCCACTTAAGTGGGCGTTGTATAATATGAACCAGATTCAATAGACCTACCATAGTGCGTGTTGCCATAGCTACCTGTCCCACCTAGAGAGCCAATTTCAGGGGGAGTGCCATAACGAGAACCAACTGCACTTGAACCACCATAATGCGTGGATCCATAGCTCCCTCTTCCACTTTCATATCTATTTTGAGGATCGTAACCAGAGTATGAACCACCTCTTCCATGTTCAGATTCTCGCGTTCCATGTTCATGTCCGTAGGACCCACCATGCCTATCTTGCCGTCCACGATCTTGAAGGCTTCTGCGTGTTGCCTCTTGCATTTGTTGTTCGAATTCAATTCGTTCTCGTTCTTCTACCCGCTCGTGTCTAACTCCAAATGTGACAGGCGCTTGCATATCATCGTCATCATCGTCATCTGTCCACGCATCTTCAGCATCTCGTAGAACAACTGAAGGTTGTTGTAGGTAACCTCAATTAGACCACTCTGGCATGCAATCGCTTGCGCCCCTCCACTGTGTATCTATAACGGCATCCGTGCGTGTATAGTTCTCCACATTGCGACCTGTAGCGGTACGCCAGTCCACGTCCTTGTGGAGTACAATCTCTGCCCAAACTATTGCCATAACATTATAATTCATTATATTTGGTTTGGCGCTTTTAATGCCAAGAACTCGATGCACTTGTATGTATCGTTGTTTGAAGTGCTCACTTTGGCACGTAGACATTTGTCCTTCCCAACGTGGCGCTTGGTGCTCTACACGTTCACGTCGCCAAAGTTTTTGAATGTGAGTCATTTTTACATACTTCTTGCACATTGAGCAATCCCACACTCTTGTTGGTTCTTCTTCCCATCCCGGTTCACCCACGCACAATGGATCGGCCCAAGCATCCCAATCGAACAATTGGGGTCTTCCCTTTCGACTACTTTTTTTGGGTGTTCTATCTTTCGGCATGATGAAGCTGAAGCAAAGAGAATGAAACAATTAGAAAGCTTAAGAACCAAAATTTTGATTTAATTAATTAATTAAAATTTTACAAGCTTGAACTTTGTGAAAATTTGTAACAATGCCACAACAATCGTTCATTCAAAGCGGAAGGGGCGTGCAGAGCTTCCAATGCACTGGTCCGCCCACTCCAAAAGAGAACGATTGTTCGAAATGAGCCGTCCGCCTCCCCATATATATATATATATGCGGACGCCCCGAGGCGGACGTCCAGATCATGCGGACCACATCAGTCCGCATGTCAATCGGACGGCCGTACCAGGGCGGACGGGTATCGGAGCAGATGGGTATCGGGGCGGACGGGGCGGTCGGGGCAGACGCCGGATCAGGCGGATTGGGCGGATGGAGGACGGGGCGGTCGGGCCGAACTTCGGATCGGGCGAACAGGGCGGACGGATATCGCGGCGGACGGGGCGGACAGGACGGACGGGTATCAGGGCGGACAAGGCGAACAAGGCGGACGCCGGATCGGGTGGACAGGGCGGACGGCTCATCTTAAACCCTAAACCTAATGAAGGAAATTGTTCTTTTTTCAAAATCTCACGGTATAGATGTTTAACCCGTAAAGTTCTTTTCACTAAAAACACTTCAAAACTGCCAATAGTAGTGCAAATATCAAGTCTTAGAAGAAAAATACTTTGGGGCATATGTAACCGTAGGATCTTGTAGTAAATTAGTTGGAAAAAATGTGGAAAAATTTTTAGACAAATCCACCATTTGGATTGTAAGATATTAGATATTGAATGTTTCATTTAAGGGGGCTACTCAATTATGTCTATTAATGAACAATTGGTAGGCTAACAAACCTAACTTAGCATGTATTTTAATATTTGTTGCAATTGTTTTAGGAATATTATAACATAACACTATTATAATATTCTTATAAATGATATAGTACTAAATCATTTCAAAATCAACAACATTCGAACACAATCTGTCAATCTTGTCTTCCATACTCCTTTAATGATATATATATATATATATATATTAGATAAATCAACATGAACAAATCAATGATTATATATTTCATAAATATATTCTTCATCAATCAAATAAGAGTGCATGTTCAAATATAGACAAAGATGGTTTCTCCATTTGTTCCCAAAAATTAAATAAACAAATAGAGAAAGATATGAAGTGAATGTTACTTAGAGAATTGAAGGGAAAGAAATTGAAGTACTCAATTGCATTTTATTAAATTGGAAAATTGCATGTGGATGGCATGAATTAATCTTCATAGATGCTAAACTCATACGAGTTGCATTTCAACATTTATGATTTATGCAATTGATTGAATTGAAAGCTCTTGTAATTACATTTTCAAATTTTCGATTCAATCATTCAAATTTGCAAGAGTAATTTATGATAGATTTATAACTTTAAATGTAAAAGCATTCAATGCCTTTATGCGTTTGTTCATCAATATATTAATTTTAGATAAATAATATATATTTTTTATAACATATGCATAAACCATTACATTAAAAAAAACAAAAAACTAAGAGCCAAGCCAAATAGGCTGGTCAAATGAAGAGAACAAGATAATAAAAGCCCTACGAGACAGAAAACAAAGGAAAATAAAGAAAATATCAAAAGGATTCAAAGGAAGAAATAAGATGCATTCTTGTAAGACCGTAGAATACATAATGATTTCAAAATCCAAATACAAATATATTTTCTATTTCAATGAGAGCCAAAAATGAACTACCTTGCTCTCAAAGATTGTACAATGTACACGTTATACAAAATGAACATATAACAGAAAGAGTAGAAGACATCGTTTATCATGATTGAAAAGTGAAATGATTTTTTCTTTCTATGTAGAATATTTTATGAAATGTAACAATGTATTAAATTATCATAATAATTGGTAGAAATCTTTGTGCAATACATAGAAACATTTCATTCATGTGGAATTTTTTCATTTATTTAGGATTAAAATGGAAGTATTATACTCTACAAAGTACAAACCAAAAACAGTACCATATACCTAAGTTCAAAAGTTTGCAATTGTTTCGTGAATTCATTTTGAAAACTCAAACAAAGAAATATTTTATAATCAATATCTTGTTTATTTGAATCATTTCAAAAATCGAATTCCGAATTCAATTCCTATTTATAATAGAAATTATATTTGTCAATTTTTTAGATCTTTAATCAATGAACCCTCTTTTTTAAAATTAATATTTAAAAACATCTAAAATAAGAATATTGGAATTATCCTTCAAAATAAATATAGCACATGTATAATGTATTCTTCTCCACCAACTCAAGTAACGAATTTTTCTATGTTTTTAAGAAAAAATATAGCCATACATGATTTGAAAGTTAAAACATTGATTCTTTTTCTTTGTTTTCAAATCTAATCAAAATTTCGTTAAAAAATATGAAAGACTCGATGTTCATTTGAAGATCGTGATGCACTTTTAATGAGAAATCACAACCTTTCATTAAATATCATGAGGTTGAAATCCATTTAACTGTTATTCTAATTATGTATTGGGGCCTTTTTTTAAAATTTCATTTGCTTACAATGAAAATGGAATTGATTATTTTTGCAAAACATTTGATTTCCTAATGAACTTTAAAAAAATCCCCACCATCTTCAGATCTTCTCAAAACCTATTTAGAAGGATAATATCAGTAAATAATTCAAACATATTCAACTTAACCACATTCCCCTCATTCGTAAAACAATTTAGGGGAGAAAAGAAAAGGTTTAGGGTAATTAGGGTATAAGGTTTAGGGTTTACATTTTTAAAAAAAAAATGACAAACCAATTACATTGATCCTCATTTAGCAGTGATTATTAGGCTGTTTTATTTTTGAAATGTTACCGCTCTTTTTGAATAATAATGGCCTCATAGGATGCACCAATTGACAGCTGGGCGGACGCCGTCGGCGGTCAGTGTTTAAGTGGGGCGGTCGGCGTGTCCAAAGCGCGGACGGCGTCGGAACGCGGACAGTGCGGACACGCCGGTCGGATGGGCGGTCGGACGGGGCGATCGGTCAGGGCGGTTGGACGAGGCGGTCAGACGGGGCGACGGGCGGACGGCGCGTCCGCTGCCGAAGCGGAAGTCGTCAGTCCACGCGGCGGACGCGAGGTTTGGGGTCGCTTCGCGCGGTCCGGGGCAGGTCCGGCGGCGGACGGCTATAAGGGTGGAGTGACTTTCATTTCTTCTCACTTCAATTCTCCTTCGGTGCCAAGTTGGATGTGCTACTGTTGCTTTATGCGCTAGTTGCTCCTACGGGGTGGAGAGTTGGGGTCCTCTATCTTGTGTTACTGTGTTGCGGTTGATGCCATCATTTTTGACTATCATGTGAAATTTTTTTATTCACTTCAATTGGTTATTGAATCCAATTGACAATCATGAACGGTGAAGGTGATCGAAATATGGATGGGGTGACTCTGGGAAGTGAAGCCAAGAAAAAAAACAAAGTGAAGGGGGCTACGCATGACCTTCGGCTTGACATTTTAAATGACCCTACAATTAAAGCAGAGAGCGGGTGGGAAGATGAAGATGCGGAGTATTGGACATAAAAAATGTACAGGACCTATGTTAAAATGTACCACATTGACAAGTTGTGGCCTCAGGAGTCGCACAGAAGTCATATACGGGATTCTTGTTGTAAACCCTGGACTTGCAACAACAAACATTTTGTCCATTGATCTGAGGAGGTGTGGCGTGTTCTATTCGGAAACAAGCGCAGAAGTAAAGGCTATATTAATTATAGCGTGGCGTGTATGGTTTATGCAGAACTTATATTAGAGCACAAGATCGATTGGAGCACGTTTCCGAAGACAACAACTTGTCCACTTCTACTTGAAGCCAATCAAAAGGACATTCCCGACTTGTACAATTCAGAGGGAGAAACAGAAAAAGTATTAAAAAATACTATTGAGGTGAAAACGGATGGTGTGGAGAAAGCCTCAAATGTTGAAGAATTACGGTCTGTACAATCTCCAACAAAAGCAATCAATGAAAGCTCTTCGAAAAATGTGGAGAAAGATGTGGAAAAAGATGTAGAGGCGCAGGAGGGTGAAGTCTTTTCCACAACTCCAACGCGTTTGACCTTTACACCAAATGTTGCAGCACAAACGCAAACGGAGTTTGTAAACAAAGGCAAGGTTTGCACGGAACGCGGGGAAACTTCAAAAAGTAAAGTAGACGAAGTCTTGGCGGAGAAAGTGGCAAAGGCTAATGCTACAATTGATAGTCTTCTACATCGAACCTTGCAAGACATGTCCAATCCAAAACAATTGGAAAATCTTTTGAAGCTCTCGGTTCAGTTTGCTAACCTTCATGAAGAAATAGGCGGATCGTATAATCCTGATGATGGTGCTACTACTGTTCCAATGAGTCCACTTGCAGATCCAAAGAATGTTGGACATATACTTGATACAGCTTTCAAGATGATGTTGTCAGTTGAATTTTTAGCGCAAGCTGCTCCGACTTTTATGAATTTGGCCAAGGAGTTTTCTTTAATAGCACCAGAGATGTTGAAAGGTGCTATAGCATTTCAGAATCTCACGAAGACTTTCGAACCACTTTTTGAAGAAAGAGATGTTCACATACTACAATTGGTGGAATATGAGAAGAAAATTGCTGACCTTGAAGGAGTGGAAGCAAAGTGCAAAGTGTTGGAGTTGAAATTAAAGACTTCGGAGAGTGAAGTTGAACATTTAAATCAACAATCATCGAGGCAAATGGAGGAGTTGATGAAGATGTGTAAACGGATTGCAGAATTACAAGGGACCTCTAAGAATCCAAGTGAGGTTGCAATCTCACCAGTGATTGTACTCGGAGACAGTCAAGAGACTCAAGAGAGTGAAGATAAGCTCTCTCTTTCTTTTGATAAGGCCGAAGCAAGCGACAACCCTGCCATTGTGAATGTACAAGAAAGTCACGATATGAGCATGTTAAAAGCGACACAACAACCATCAATGGAAAAGCTTTCATCCGTTTACGTGAATGCGGAGACGCAAATGGAGAGTTGTGACTTTGAAGAGTTGAAGCATAAATTGGAGGAGGCAATTGAAGCAAAAGGAATCATTGAATCCAAGTTGAATCGATTGCAATTGTACTTGGATTTGAAGAAGTTTATGCCATCTAGCGGTTTGGAGTCTCGATGGTTAGCATGGGTACAAAGACTCCAAGACAGACCCTCTGTAGTATCTCGAGCAATGGCAGGTCTTCAAACATTGGCAATGGAATCGAATGAAAATTGCGATGCCATTCAAAGCTCTTTGAGTTGGTTCAAGACTATGTTTGACCAACATCCTTCAAAGGGATATATGGAGATCACATGTTCGGGAGACATGGATGCCATGTTTGAGCGGTTAAACCACACAAAGAAGGACCAAGCTCCATCCATCAATTGGGCCTTGGAAGTAGAGGAAGGATGGGTCCCTTACAACACACTTTCAGCACACATCAATGTGAAAGACAAGCGAGTGGTGCATGCTTGTGATCCAGCCTCTCCAATCTTGGATGGTTGTTGTAGCCTTTGCCAAGGCCTCTTTGGACCGGAAGGTGCGGTAACCATGGGCCAATGTCGCCACACTTTCCATGTCACTTGCATTGTGAAAGCATCACTCATTTGTTCGGTGTGTGCTGAGTGTCGTAGTCCATTGAGTGCTAGGTTCTACGAAATGTTTGGTATCTTGGAAGCTATGCCTCCAAGCCACGAGTACAATCGTTGGAATCTTCGTCTTGATCAAGCGCCGTACAAATTCCAAAATTATCAACATTGGGGGAAGCCAATCCGGTGGAATGCAAATGAACAGGGGCATGATTTGTACGAGGAATCTCAGCAACCATTGGATTTGGATGTGTGGATGACTCACAATAGAGAGGTGGAATTGCGGGCTCGAGGAATCGTAGATAATGCGGCCCGTGAAATGTTTTGTCGCAACATGGGGGAACATTGGAGCTTGCAACACGAAAAGTTCTTTCGTTTTCTAGATAAAAAAATGGAGAGAGGACCAGAAGACAGTTGGGTGGAGGTGAACCATGGAAAAGAGTTTGATGAGCAGTATAAGGCATACGACCACACCCTCGTAGGTAGGGCCCTTCTATTGTCGAAGTTGGAAGAGGTTGCAAAAGTTCGTGCTGTTTACGATACAAATGGACTAACAAGCACAGGACATTCATCTGTAGATGTGGCAGCAGCATTTGATAGGCGCATTGGCGATATTATAGGGCATTGGAAGGCTTTCCTATTGGATGGAGACTGCCTCACAGTATGGCAAGGGAAAGGAGATGATGAAGTTGTTCAAGCGATGGTAGATTGTGTGGAGAGCAACTTGAGAACCTTGAAGGCAGATGAAGTCGATTTATTTCCGAAAAGAAAACAAAAAAGGAAGCGTGAAGAGGACGATGACTTCTCTCCGGAAACCAAGAAACAATTTCATAAGGTGGACATCAAAGTTCAATCTGGAGGGCGAATAGTCCGTCCAAGTCAACATCGGTCAACTCGTCAATCATCTGCTAAACTCCTCGGTACAGCAGATTTTCCTTTTGTTTTGGGAGAAGGTAGTGGTCCATCCGGTGGAAAGTAGGATTTGAGGAGAATTTTATTTTTTAAAAACAATGGTCCTTTCATTGTTTAAAAACAAAAAAGAATGTAAAAGATTTAGATCTTAAAAAGATCGTATAGGATTCAATAGTGATATTGGAACTATGTTTTAATGTATTTTGTTTATACATATATATTTATATATAAAGATGCTATATTTTCATTTGCGTATAAAAATATTTTTATATGTACATCTTATTTTACGTGGATGCATTCATTTTTGATTATGTAACATTCAAATTACATAACAATATAAAATTTTCTAATAACTAATGGCAATGCGAAGTCCGCCTTATCCGTCCGCCCCGTCTGGTCTGTATGCCCGACCGCCCCGGCCGTCCACCCCTGCCGTCCGCCTCGCCCCGCACATTCGCCTTCCGACGGCGGGAGGGACGCTGCGTCCGCTGGCGTCCGTGCGTCCGGACGTCCGGAAAACGGATGCTATTTTGGGGCGGACGTTGAGATTTGTCAACCCTGACAATGAAGACCCAAAGTGTCCAATAGATGATTTTATTGCTTAATGTAGAAACAAAGAATGCACCTATTGGTTCAATAATTGGAGCATTTTTGTGATTAACTTGATTATGGGGAGCTATGTCTTTCAAGGGTTAACAAAAGAATATCAGTGTGCAATGGAATTAAAGTGTTTGATTGATGACTTTGAAGTTTTTTGGTAGCTAATTGAACTCCAAATTTTCATCCAGCACTTTTGTGGCCTTAGATTTAGGGCCATCCACATTGATAAAGAAGCTTTCTTCTGCCTATTGAATGGGTTGGGGTGAGCTGATCCCCTTGCTCATTTATCTCAAATCATTTGAGGGGTGCATGAAAGAAAAAGACCCCCTATTTTGTGCTTGATGAATTTATCTTGTACAACTCTCCTAGCTAATTTGGACCCTTTGCTCATTCCCCCTAAGTTATTCCAAAAGTGTATGTAAAAAGAAAGCCCTCCATTTTGTAATTCATTAAGTTATCTTGTACACCTTCTCTAGCTAGTTTGGGCCCTCATATTACAAATATCACTACAAGAAGAATTATATTCATGATAGTGATATAAATTTGATATAATCTTGTCAAAAGCTTTATCAATTTGGACGTGTTGACTGGAACATGCAATTGATAGATTTATGTCATTTATTTGTCAATTTTGGTAAAAATTGGTCAAATTCCTTTCATAGAAGAGGAAATTTGAGGCATCTAGAAGACCTTTTCTCAAGGTTGACGAATCTCTATGTCTGCCCCAAAATAGCGTCCGTTTTACGGACGTCCGGACGCACGGACACTAGCGGATGCAGCGTCCTTCCCGCCGTCGGAAGGCGAACGGGCGGGGCGGCTTAGAAAACCCGATTTGGGTTTTTTGTTTTGATTGTTTTCACCAATGAGAGATTGAGAGTGAAGTCATTTTGATTTTGATTTTTCTTATATTGCAATTGCGATTCAATAGAGTTGTATATCACTATTTATGTAAAAGCTAAAATATGAAATATATTTTTAATTTTTTTTGTTGAATTTCATTTTGATTTAGAAACAAAATCACTTTAAAATCCAGCGAGATGTATATCATCAATAAACAAACAATTTTATAATAAAATGATTGAAGAAACCATTGTCATTTGTCAACATGAGCTCCATATATCATGAGCAACTAAACAATCAAACATCTAAATTCACATCTCCACAATTCCTATGGACGCCAATCTACATCTCCTTTAACCTCAGCCCCACTACTCTCTCTTGCAGCTCTCCGTTCAAAATCTTCATTATTGGAGTCATCTTCATTGTCGGAGTCATCTTCATTGTTGGAATCAAGTCTTTTCTCGAAGTAGATTTACTCCCTTTTTTCGAATTTAATTTTTCTTTTTTTACTTTGACAGAACGATTAAAGGCTTTTTGAATAGGAACCTTTCTTTTCTTTCTATTTGACAAAGTAGCAACATTTTCATCAAGAGGGGTCCTATTCTTCACTGGAGAGATAGCAAAAGGTTGCATTTCTCTTTTCACTTTCACGTTATTCGATTCTTGAA
The DNA here is from genome assembly GCA_963969395.1 of Pseudoscleropodium purum. NCBI lineage: Eukaryota > Viridiplantae > Streptophyta > Bryopsida > Hypnales > Brachytheciaceae > Pseudoscleropodium > Pseudoscleropodium purum. The sequence goes on from OZ017797.1 coordinate 14,679,484, forward strand.
CCATCAATCTCGATGTAGGGTCGACATATCTATGTACGGTTATCTCCATTTTGGCTTTCTTTTGAAGTAATAGAGTGTTGTTTGTTGATTTGATGGATTCTTGCGCCATTCCTTTTCCTAAAATGCGAGCACGCAAAGATGCCAATGGCATCCGATCACTATCCGTATCACTTAGGCTTGTAGGTGATGACGCTACTTTCCGTAGATTACCGCCTGTAGAAATTTCTTTGGAAATGTTCATTAGGCGTTTTCCATATCCAAAGCTCTGAGAATCATTCAATCGTGTGCTAACAGACTTCAACGGTATTGGTGGAAGAGCACTAGATCTCGGTACTTCAAAAATTGACTTCATTGGCTCTTTTCCTTTATCACTCTTCACAATTGCCGAATTTGTGACTGCCATCCCAAGTGAATCACTATTTTTCTATACCCCAATATTTGGTTCCCCCTCATTACCACTATTATTGTCCACATCTTTTGGAACGTCCACCTCCATGACCGCATCTTCTCTTTTGTCGTTTCCTTGCACTACATTTAATGCCACAGATGGAGATTGAGAAATTAGAACTTTTTCATTTCTCCCCTCATCACCAATAGCATTCTCATTGATTTTCACCTCTTTGACAATAGCATTTGCCTTTTTCGATAGAATGTTTTCGCTATTCAAGAATCCCATTCCATTGCAATATGTAGTTAAAGAAGGTAGATTCTCTTGTACCTCTACATTGTTCTCGTCTTCAGAAAAGGTATATGCATCGTTTGCATTGTCGGGAACGACATCCTTGCGGTTTAGATGATAATCATGCGTATCATTCACCAAATCGGGAAAGCCTTCTATAACGTCTTCATCTCCCCATGTAGTTGCATGATTGAAGTCATCCCCTCCATCTACAACTGAAAGGGCCCTTTCCAAATCCTCGTCATCATCGTCTTCTAACGTCGGTCTATCTGAATCCTCTGATTCCATCGGATCCACATTATCATTATACCATTTTTTTTCATCTTTTTCCTTCGATGCGTTTAATACTTTGGAATTAGTATACACGTATACAAAATTCGCTACTCTCTCCGGCTTCAATTTATTTTGAGATTTGTTGTGAACAAAAGAATAGTTGCTCCAATTCCGTTCACATGAAGATGATGACACCGGTTGAGCCAATATCCTCTTCGCTAATGGAGCTATAAACTTGCCACATGCACCTTCAAAATCCCACCAAGCATGTGCGGACAACATTTGATCTCCCGGATTCAACATATTGTGGAATGGAGGTTCCTTGTGTCGAAAAGCTACAAATTCCTTCACCACTGCTGCATATTCATCCGGTTTACATATTCTCTCCAAAACTTTCTTACATCTTGACATTGCATCTACGTCATCCGCTAGCTCTTTGTCATGAAGAAGGTATGGATTCAAAAGAGTTGTGGCTGATTGGAGATCGTTGTCCACCATTCTTCTTCGGGCATAAAAAGATTGTACCAATGGAATTGCAAGTTCTTCTAGCAAACAAAATGGTGGACTTTGTAATTCGTTCACGTGCTTCTATAACTTCCTCATGATATGCAACACCTTCCCCATGCATGGTGATTTTGAATCCAAATCGCGGAGTGCACATATGATTGGTTCAACCATCCTCACATGATTGATGGACCAATTCCAAAAATGGTCATCAAGAACAATTTCCTTCACCGTTGTCGCAGCACAGGGTTGGTCAATTCCCCATTATACTCACAAAAATCTCTCTAGAGTATAACTAAGTGACTCTAAAGATCGAACCCACGAGATCCTATGAAGTATCTAGCTCTATTAAGCAGTTAAGCTCAATCAGTATCCCAAGCTTACTTTCCGGTCCTAGATCTAGAACCAGAAATACCACCACACCGGATAACTATAGACTGGATTACTCCTTCTTCTGATCCCACTAACTATCCGGTTTGTGCAAATATCCAAATCCCAGAATCTTACCACTTCCGGTCCTGGAAATCCGTCCTGACCAATCCGGTCGGGATGGTCATCCTGTATCCGTAGTCCTATCCGGTTTAGTTTTGCCTCTGTTTCACCATCAGAGGAGTCACCGCTTATATTTGAGAGTGGTAGGCCCACCACTCCTTCCGTGACTTATAGTGGTTGAAGACCCACTGTCCTACTTCCTAAACTCCTAAGCTAATCCAAATCCGGTTTGGTCCTTCACAACAACCCAGATAGCAATCCGGGTCGTAGGTCACACAAAGACCCCACACTCGACCCTCTCGTACTACAACGACCTTGATGCTACTTCCGATCCGTGCGAAGACAGGTGGTTACAAGTGCACCCGTCCGTTCCAACATCAACTAAAGTTCTTCCGTTACCCATACGGGTGGTGAGACCTCACAGGAGATCGGACACTCAACCGGATTTCCCACCCGGGAGTTCTAGCGCAGCTAAGGAATCCCTTCCTACCCGCCTAGCCTAACAACGGCTTTCTCACCCGGAATCTCAAACTCTAGACGTGCTGAGGAACTAAGTTCACTCCCAACTCTTCGGTACCTACTCACATGCACCTTGGATCGGAAAAGAAACACCAAGGGGAGAAATCACTCGCAAACCGGCTCGTACTATCCTAACTCCACATCATACAATCTTGTTGCGCTGGAGAGAGACACACAATGAGGAGAAGAGAAAGGTACAAGAAGTTTGCAAAATGAAAAACTCCCAGTTCCCATCTCAAGAACCGATTTATATACAAAGGGTAAAAACTCTAAAAGCACAAAAAGGAGCGGAAAACCCGTGGGGGTCCGCCGCCATCCTAATCTAACTTCCGGCTAACCTAATACTGTTGAGCCGGATCCGGATCCGGATCCGCTCCTACTCCTAACTGAAATTAAAATCCTATCTACTCTACAACCCTAGATCCTATTGTCGGGCTTCCTCTCTTCGGAACCAGCTCCTCGAAGACTTCACTCAAGTTCCGGATCCGTTCCCCCTCCGTAGGGTTAGATCCGGGTGAAGACTCCAGGTCGATTGTAACATCCGGTCTCGTGCCCGGAGTCTCAGCCCGTGTAGACTTCTTGGACTCGGGAGTCCAATCCTTCCTATCCTTCTGAATGGTCGTGTCCGGAAAGATATCCAGTAGCGAGATGTCCGAAAGATGTATGCCCTTGGAGCACGTCGCTCCAGTCAGCTTCCGGCTACTTTCCTCAATCCGGTCCGCAGCCTTCCGCCCCTCCACCATCACTGTCTCCACCTGCTCAGCAAAATCGGTGAGAATCCGGACCATTCGGGAACCGGATAGTTTCTTCTCTTTGTGGATCTTCTCGTCGAAGAGCTTCGCTTTGGTGGCGGCCGTTCCGGTCTCTCCCAAGGTCGCCTTGATTCGCTCGGCTATCTTCCGAGTCTCCTCCGCCATCTCCCGGGTGGCCGTCACGTCTTCCCGATAGGCAAAGAGAGTTGCCTTCAGGGTGTCCACCTCCTCCTGCAATCGGTGGATCTCTGCTTCTTGTTTCCGGGTCTCTTCCGGATTGGTGATGCACTCCGCCACCTTTTCCGCCAACTTGTTGTCCGGTGGCGCACCTACCAACTTTCCGATCGCCGCAAGCGTCCTGTGCTTGACCTCCCAATCCGCCCTGACATTGCAGAGGAGGTTGATAAGACCGTTGAACGGATCTTGCATTTCTGGGTCTTCCCCGGAAACGGTCTTCTCGGCTTCCGGTCTCTCTTCCGGGGCTGGTCTGTCGTGACCGGGAGGCGTCTCGCGCTTGTGTGGAGGCGTCAACTTCTGTCGCTTGATGGGCGGCATCGGCTCCTCCTCTTCCTCGCTCGACTCCCGTTTTGACCCGGAATCGGATTCGGCCTCGTCATCCGTTTCCGACTCCCCATACTTCAGGAGGACTTCTTGAGTCCTCCACACCTTCTCCTCCGCGTCAATGAGGACTTGGTGTTCACGATAGAGGTGGAAGAGGTAAGGGCACACTGGACTGGCCCTCTTCTTCCCAACTCTACTAACGAGCTGGGTCACGAGATCGGAAATGATCCGTGCCCAGTCTACTTTCTGGGTACCACTTAGGGCACCGAAAATGGTGTTGCCAAGGGTGATCGTCACCCTGGTTGGCTTTTCCGGGTGAAGGACCGGAACCAAGAACTGCAGGAGCCGACGGTGTCGGTCATCCACGCAATCCTCGACCGCGTATCCGTCCTTCGGGTTGACAGCCCCCTGGAACTTCCCTCGGACAAACTCATCCTTCCGGTTTGCCATTCCTAACCCTCCTGCCCGGAAACCGTAAACACCTCTCCACATTCCCTCGTTCCAACGGATGGGAGTTCCTCTCACGGTGTTGTCAAACTGGTTGGACAGCTTTCCGAGGAGCTCCTTGACCATTCTCTCCTCCCTAAAACCCCAGGGTTTCTCTGCAAACCCTAGGCAACCCATGCAGGTGAGATCCTCCATGAGTTGAGACTTTTCCGGTTCTGTGGAGGGAATAACCGGAATGACTTTCCCGAGTTTCACCTCGCCTCTAGAGGGACTTGCTGGTCTCGACCTACGTAGCGGCGGCATTCCCACTCCAATCTATCTCACTCTCTCCTAGCCGCATGTCCCGTTCCTCACGTTCTCTCTCCGATCTCAACCGGAATTGAAACAAGCAGAATACAAACGCAAAAACTCAACCGCGCGCTCTCAAGGTCGAGTTTCTAAAAAGGGGGTGCAACAGTGAAAGCTCCTCCTTATATAGTCTCTGGACCCTTTCCAGTTTGGTCATCATGAATCCGGTTCACCATCATAATCCGGTCCTAGACCTAATCCGTGTTGCATTCTATTTCCGTCGTTAGTTACTCCTGACCGGATTAGATCCAGGAGGCCCACTACTTCACGTTCTGTGCTAATTTTGAGTTTTCCTTCTCCACCTTATCGGATCCGGTTCCCTAATGGCTAGTTTCCGTTCCTATTTTGGTGCATACTAAGAAAATCAAAATTTTAAGCTGCGACAACCGCTAAGGCCAAGTCTTTTGGTTGGACTTTGGCTCCACGTTTCTTCTTGAGAGTATGTACATACTCAACCCATTGCGGATCTACCACCGTTTGTTCCAATGCTCCTCTCAATTTTGTCAAACGCTCCATCATGATAAATTTAGAGGCGAACCTTGTATTCCCAGGCATCAAAAGACCAAGATTTGGCGAATACTTTTGCAATAGAGCTAGCGGCATATGTCTCTTCCTGATAAATTTAGCTATAAGAACTCCTTTATCCAATTTGGAAGCAATCCATTTCTGTGCATCCCAATCTTTCAACAATAAATTCAATGCATGTACCACGCACCTTTGGTAAAAAATATGAGGATATTTTGCAAATATTACATCCCATGTGGACGGATTCACGGGAGCATTATCCGTAGTTATTAACACGACGTTCTTGGACCTCACTTGTTCAATGAACTTTTCCAACACAGCTGCCAAGTACTCCGCATTTTTTTCACAACCACTTGTATCCACAGATTCAAGAAATTCTTCACCTGCAGATGATACAAGCATGGCATTAATGAGAGGTCGATTAGTCACTGAGCTCCATCCATCAATGGATAATGTTCCTCCAAATTTTCGAATGTTATCTTCGGTCCGTGCATTCAACTGTATCTGAATGTTGGTCTTCGCCTCATTCAACAATTTGTACCGAAGGTCGTGGTTTGAGGGAGGAATATATGGCCTACCGAACGCAACCATTTTCTTTACTGCTTCTTTAAAAGCTGGATTTCGAGCTACGGAAAATGGTATGTTTGCCGAATAAAAAAAATTTGCCCACACTGAATGTAATTTGTGTCTATGACCTTCTTCAAACCCATTCACTAAGCTGCCTTGCCTCTGAGGCCTAGAACTTGATGCCCTCGGGGTTTCACGTTCACGAGAAGCTTCCGTACTCAAAGTCATTTCAGTTGTGGCACATACTATTGATACCAATTCGTTGGACGCTGCACAAAAGTCTTCATGGTCAGAATGCGACACAGCCTTTCCAGCCGAAAACTCTTGGACATCTGAAGGGCCAGGGTTGCCATCCACATTGTCCATTACAACGCATTTTGGAAAAACTCCTTTGCAATGCCGAAATAAATCTCGAACTGCCATTGATAATCGTGGACAAAGGCTCACCCCTTTATCACGTACACCTCCATGCCCAGAATAGCCTAAGTGGCTGAACATACGGCTGAGCTTCCTTGACATGCTCACTTTGCAAAGCCTACATTTTACTTTACCACCCTCTTGCACACTAAACCAAGGAGAAAAATCCCCCGTCGGTTTGGCCATCATACTGACAAGTGTATGTTTTACCTCAATTTCAAAAGAAACCAATAAAATGTTTTAAATTTGAAACCCACAACGTGACAATGTATACAATATCAATGAAATTAGTCACACAAAGCTTTGAAAACCAAAGCCCCCCCGTCCACTGAACTATGCATTACCAAGCAAGAGACTCAATAAATTGAAGCTCATAGCCCTTGGAAATCTTAGCGTTTGATTTTTCGAGAGTAAATACCAAAGCTTCTCTTCTAACATTTATAAGGCCATATTCGTTAATTTGAGACAAAGTGAGGTCTCATTTTCATACAACTTGAAAATGTAGAAAAAGCTCTACTTAAATTGAGACATTAGGGGAATATTGAGACTTTCAAATGTCAATTTCCATGTATAATCATTTTCTTATTGTTTTGGAAAGTGGCAAGTGCTTATTGAACATTTAAATTTTGCAAAATTTTATTATGAATATAGAAATACTGCAATTAATAAGACAGTAAAGTGAGACAATCCATTAAATTGAGACTTGCATGTGTTTAGATTTAGGGTCTAAAGACTCTTTATTCCATATTGTAATAAAAAGAAACATAATTATTTCTATCCCTTATGATTGTACAATACATTTGCAGAGAATTCAAAAACATCATAATAAGAAAAATGACTTCATTGATAGAAATCAGTAGTCATCCGGCGCTAGATTGCTTTTGTATCATAACAAACTTAATACATTCATATATCCATGTGTAGAGCTCAAAATATGCAAAAACTAAAAATAATATTTTCAACTATATAAACAACACTTCACTTATTTAAGTACGAATTCTTCATCCGTGGATTGAAGATTCTAACTAGTCTCTTCTTCAACCATAAAAGCTGCCAATGATGCTTTGATGATCTCAATTTGCTTTTTCGAAATTGATGCTCGCGGGTTTGCTGTTCCGTTTCTAAAACTAGGCTTCCATGCTGTCATAATACAATCTGTATTCGACCATGTTGGAGATATTATTGTGTCTTCACGCCATTGAATCCCTCCATTTGTGTCCCACCCACCATAAGTCTCCATGTCAATGTTTCGATCCGAAGCTGGTGTCCAATACTGAATTTGGATTTGTTTTATGTGCGATGGATCTGGATTCAGCTTTGTAATCGCCCTTGCAAGCCAAAATGGCTTTGGGTCACCATCTGCAGGGCGCACTACAACAAATGAACCTGCATGCGTATCACGTACAATACGAAATGAAGGTGGAGGACGATCACGCCTACGTCCAACAAAGGGGCGATCCTCTGCTTCTTCTTCATTCATTGTGCCATCTCTTTGCCTTCGGTCAACATCGTCATGAATGACTCTAGAAGTAGGCCAAAAAGCATCTAATAGCCTCTCTCGCACTTGTAGAGGTGCATCAAATGCAGCTCTAACACCCACCCAATACTTCTTGATGGGATCGTTTTTTCGTCTAAATTCTCTAGAGGCATCGTCGTTGGCCATTTGGTTCCAATAAGCAATGAAACCATTTAATCCTTTCTTTACCTCAACAAAGGCTTTAATCTGCTCCGATTTTAGAGGTAGTGGACTACCATTGGGTACTTTAGGATGCCCATCTTCAATCTCATTCCACAACCGAATTCCTTTGCCATTTTCCGGCAACCAGTCCTTGTCAGTGCAAAGGTCCTTATACTCCATTATGGGCCATCCATCAGAATTCATAGAAAACTTGAACTGTTGGAAAAAAGAATGACCTTCTAAAAAATTTCCACCTGTGCCCAAATATCCATGCACAAATGTCTTGAAGTCCGGAACCTCTTCTATAAGATGAGGAATTACGGGGTGTGATTCACAATCCATAAATGATTTCATCAACTTCGGAAGTGTTGGGTAGTCATTCATTTTCAACTTCGTGCTCCATCGACCAAAAAGAGCATCAATGTCTTCGTGAGTATGCCCAACAATAAGGAAATTTATGTATACCTCCTTGAAAATGCCTTTGTACACTAGCAAAGAGCAATAGGCAAAAACCCATCGGTTCTTGTTGTCTCCAGAGCAATTATCAAGCTGCAAAGTTAATATTGGTGGAAGAGGATGAGCCAAAAGTGATTCATCAAAAGGGGGAAGTAGTGAATCCAAGCAAGCTTCTGAACCACTCAAAAGCGCCTTTGTTAACAAGGATTGCCCTTCTTCTACTGAAAATAAATTGCGGGAAGAATTCTTTAGAGGTGTTTCTAAATCACGCAATAATTTTGCAATGGATCCAACAGTATGGTTTGAGTCTATTGGAAATATGTTGAGGCCATAGTGTGCATATCGGACATCACCATGACCATGTGCTATCATACCCGTCACAGCAATGGGCATCTTCATAAAAGGATCTATCGACTTGGTCTTGTGAGAGAAGTGTGGCGAAGCCGTCTTGGAGTGATCCATTTTGTCATGAATGATAGTGAGCATTTTGTCAGGGTATTTTTCAGATATATAACGATTTGCATAGTACAATTCTCTATGTGCCCTTTGGCCTACAAGGTGAATATTTAAAAGTGTAGATCACTTTTCTTGTGCAACCGAAAATGGAGTGCATGCACATCTGAGTTGCTTGTATCGATTACACAAACCACAACGCGCAAAAGTATCTCCTCAAGCCTTTGGTGCATACTCTGAAAAAGAAGCACACCGAATGTTGCTCAAGCCACTAGATGATATTAGCTGTAAATTCAACATTGCTGTCGCAGCACAGGGCAGGTCAATTCCCCATTATACTCACAAAAATCTCTCTAGAGTATAACTAAGTGACTCTAAAGATCGAACCCACGAGATCCTATGAAGTATCTAGCTCTATTAAGCAGTTAAGCTCAATCAGTATCCCAAGCTTACTTTCCGGTCCTAGATCTAGAACCAGAAATACCACCACACCGGATAACTACAGACCGGATTACTCCTTCTTCCGGTCCTACTAACTATCCGGTCCGTACAAATACCCAAATCTCAGGATCTCACAACTTCCGATCCTGGAAATCCGTCCTGACCAATCCGGTCGGAATGGTCATCCTATACCCGTAATCCTATCCGGTTTGGTTTTGCCTCTGTTTCACCATCAGAGGGGTCGCCGCTTAATTTTGAGAGTGGTAGGCCCACCACTCCTTCCGTGACTTATAGTGGCTGAAGACCCACTGTCCTACCTTCTAGACTCCTAAGCTAATCCGGATCCGGTTTGGTCCTTCACAACAACCCAGATAGCAATCCGGGTCGTAGGTCACACAAAGACCCCACACTCGACCCTCTCGTACTACAACGACCTTGATGCTACTTCCGATCCGTGCGAAGACAGGTGGTTACAAGTGCACCCGTCCGTTCCAACATCAACTAAAGTTCTTCCGTTACCCATACGGGTGGTGAGACCTCACAGGAGATCGGACACTCAACCGGATTTCCCACCCGGGAGTTCTAGCGCAGCTAAGGAATCCCTCCCTACCCGCCTAGCCTAACAACGGCTTTCTCACCCGGAATCTCAAACTCTAGACGTGCTAAGGAACTAAGTTCACTCCCAACTCTTCGGTACCTAATCACATGCACCTAGGATCGGAAAATAAACACCAAGGGGAGAAATCACTTGCCAACCAACTCGTACTATCCTAACTCCACATCATACAATCCTGTCGCGCTGGAGAGAGATACACAACAAAGAGAATAGAAAGGTACAAGAAGTTTGCAAAATGAACAACTCCCAATTCCCATCGCGGGAACCGATTTATATACAAAGGGTAAAAACCCTAAAAGCACAAAAAGGAGCGGAAAACCCGTGGGGGTCCGCCGCCACCTTAATCTAACTTCCGGTCTAACCTAATACTATTGAGCCGGATCCGGATCCGGATCCGCTCCTACTCCTAACTGAAATTAAAATCCTATCTACCCTACAACTCTAGATCCTATCGTCGGGCTTCCGGTCTCCGGGACTAGCTCCTCGAAAACTTCACTCAAATTCCGGACCCGTTCCCCCTCCGCAGGATTCGGTCCGGGTGGAGACTCCAGGTCGATGGTGATATCCGGTCTCGTGCCCGGAGTCCCAGTCCGTGTAGACTTCTTGGACTCAGGAGTCCAATCCTTCCTGTCCTTCGCCATAGTTGCATCCGGAAAGAGGTCCGGTAGTGAGATGTCCGAAAGGTGAATACCTTTGTCGCACGTCGCTCCCGTCAGCTTCCAGCTGCTCTCCTCGATCCGGTCCGCTGCCTTCCTCCCCTCCACCATTGCCGTCTCCACCTGCTCGGCGAAGTCCGCGAGAATCCGGACCATCCGGGAACCGGATAGTTTCTTCTCTTCGTGGATCTTCTCGTCGAAGAGCTTCGCCTTGGCCGCTGCCGTTCCGGTCTCTCCCAGGACCGCCTTGATCTGCTCGGCCACCTTCCGAGTCTCCTCCGCCATCTCCCGAGCGGCCGTCACGTCTTCCTGATAGGCAAAAAGTGTTGCCTTCAGTTTATCTACCTCCTCTTGCAACCGGCGGATCTCGGCTTCCTGCTTCCGGGTCTCTTTCGGATTCGTGATGCATTGCGCCACTTGTTCCGCCAAGTTGCTGTCCGGTGCAGCACCCACCAACTTGCCGATTGCCGCCAGCGTCCTGTGCTTCACCTCCCAATCCGCCCTGATGTTGCAGAGGACGTTGATCAGACCGTTGAACGGATCTTGCATATCCGGATCTCCCCCGGAATTGGTCTTCTCGGCTTCCGGTTTCTCCTCCGGGGCCGGTTTGTCTTGACCGGGAGGCGTCCCGCGCTTGTGTGGAGGCGTCAGCTTCTGTCGCTTGATCGGCGGCATCGGCTCCTCCTCTTCCTCGCTGGACTCCCGGTCTGACCCGGAATCGGATTCCGCCTCGTCATCCGTCTCCGACTCCCCATACTTCAGGAGCACTTCCTGCGTCTTCCACGCCCTCTCCTCTATGTCGGTGAGGACTTGGTTCTCCAGATAGAGGTAGAAGAGATAAGGGCACACTGGAGTGGCCCTTTTCTTCCCAACCCTACTAACAAGCTGGGCCACGAGATCGGAAATGATCCGTGCCCAGTCCACTTTCTGGGTACCACTGAGGGCACCGAAAATGGTGTTGCCGAGGGTGATCGTCACCCTGGTCGGCTTTTCCGGGTGAAGAACCGGAACCAGGAATTGCAGGAGCCGACGGTGTCGGTCATCCAAGCAATCCTCGACCGCGTATCCGTCCTTCGGGTTGACAGCTCCCTTGAACTTCCCTCGGACAAACTCATCCTTCCGGCTCGCCATTCCCAAACCTCCTACCCGGAAACCGTAAACCGCTCTCCACATCCCCTCGTTCCAGCTGACGGGAGCTCCCCTCACGGTGTTGTCAAACTGGTTGGACAACTTTCCGAGGAGCTCCTTGACCATTCTCTCCTCCCTAAAACCCCAAGGTTTCTCGGCAAACCCTACGCAACCCATGGATCTGAGATCATCCATGAGTTCAGCCTTTTCCGGCTCTGTGGAGGGAATAACCGGAATGACTTTCCGGAGCTTCACCTCGCCTCCAGAGGGACTCGCTTGTCTCGACCTACGTAGTTGAAGCATTCCCACTCACATCTACCTCACTCTCTCCTAGCCGCACGTCCCGTTCCTCACTTCCTTTCTCCGATCTCAACCGGAATTAAAACGAACAGAACATAAATGCACAGACGCACAAACGACAAAAACTCAATCGTGCGCTCAAGGTCGAGTTTCTAAAAGGGGGTGCAACAGTGAAAGCTCCTCCTTTTATAGTCCCTGGACCCTTTCCGGTTTGTCATCATGAATCCGGTTTACCATCATAATCCGGTTCATCATCATCATCCGGTCCTAGACCTAATCCGTGTTACATTCCGTTTCCGTCGTTAGTTACTCCTGACCGGATTAGATCCAAGAAGCCCACTACTTCACGTTCCGTGCTAATTCTGAGTTTTCCTTCCCCACCTAATCGGATCCGGTTAGCTAATGACTAGTTTCCGTTCCTATTTGGGTGTATACTAAGAAAATCAAAATTCTAAGCTGCGACAATTGCATTGGCCTCATTGAGGATTGGCAATTGGTCACACCAACGAAATGGTGATGGCAAAACCATTGCGGTCACTTTCTCTCCAGACTCCATTGTCCTAGTTTTATGTGGCATTTTGTCTGCATTCGACACAAGCAATGTCCGAAGCGTGGCAGTTGCTTGCAAGGTATGTGTACGGGGTTTCTTGGACCCCGAATTCCCGTGCCCCTCTGCTTGCTTCCCAGCTCTAGCCATTTCTTTGTACCTATAGAAAGTTGCTTTTGATATACCGTGGATGGTGTACCAAGCTAGAGGACACACTTCCCTTCCTTTCAAGGTGATACAATCCTTGCCGTCATTGTCTTTGTGGATTTGCCGATGTACCTCAAGAAGACACTTCTTGCGGGCATACACTCCGTCATTCACATGAAGTTGGCACCGGATGGCTTGAATTTGTCCACGTGGGAAAGGTTGTAAGCAATTTTTCACACAACATGTTATAGTTGATACTTCAACAATAGACTACATTGTGAGGAGGGATTCCTTTTTTGGAGGAAGATTAGGCTCAAGCCTTTCACGCATGCTTTCATACCGTCGAAGTCCTTTACGAACTCTTCTGTTCGTGGTAGACATAGCTGTATTGTAAATGTACGTTTGGTCATGGTCATACAAACTAGCACCATTCAGAAATACTTGTTTAATGTGCCAAGATCGCATTGACCACATCCAAGAGGACGGAACTTCCTCTTCACATAAAGACTCTGCAATTTGAATGGCCACTCGATCATCACCCAAAGGCTCTCCATTTGTATTGATGACGAGCTCGAGATCCACATTATAACAAATTGCATTTGCAACATCATCCCCAGCATCGTTTCTGATAGTGACTGGCATCGTATTCCATTTTGCTCGAGGAATTCCATCACACTGAAAAACTCCTTCAGGTAGTGTAGGTACAGAAGTTGTAAACTCTTCAAGTGTATGAAATGTTCTGCAAGAAAAAGTACCCAAAATATTAATTTAAATACACATCCCTTAAACAACTGATGATGCTAGAGTATTAGAAATGTATCATCAACTTGATGAAAAGTAAAAATAGATAAGATATAGATGGACTGACTCTAAAGAATTTAAAAATGTATCGTGTCGACTTTCATCTAATATCAAAAGTAATGTAATCTGATTTTGAATAGTTTATCGTTGAGTCAATGATAAATACTATAAGCTTGCAGTAGGTCTAAGGTAAAAAAAGCCATTGGCACTTTCTAAATGCTTCATAAACAGTCTTCTAATATGATCAACTCTATATCACATCAATATACTGAGGTTCATATTTTAAATTTCTAGAATTGTTTAGTTATCGGTGAGTTGACGATAACTTTGATGATAGAAAATAACATACAAAGTGATCATTTATATATTTCAGGCTAGCAATTACAATTGATTATTGTGAAATGAACACACCCTCAGATTTGAGTAAAAGTTATCATTGACTCAACGATAACTTAGTATATATTTCACAAAAGTTGATTATTGTGAAATGAACGCACCTTTGGATTCTACCAAAAGTTATCATTGACTCAACGATAACTTTGCATATATTTCTTGACAATGGATTATTGTGAAATGAACGCACCTCTGGAATCTACCAAAAGTTATCGTTGACTCAATGATAACTTTGGATATAGTTCACAACAGTTGACTATTGTAAAATGAACGCACCTTTGAATTCTACTAAAAGTTATCGTTGACTCAACGATAACTTTGCATATATTTCTTGACAATGGATTATTGTGAAATGAACGCACCTTTGGATTCTACCAAAAGTTATCGTTGACTCAATGATAACTTTGGATATAGTTCACAACAGTTGACTATTGTAAAATGAACGCACCTTTGAATTCTACTAAAAGTTATCGTTGACTCAACGATAACTTTGGATATAGTTGACAACAGTTGATTATTGTGAAATGAACGCACCTTTGAATTCTACTAAAAGTTATCGTTGACTCAATGATAACTTTGCATATTTTTCACGACAGTTGATTATAACTAATACAAAGCAGTATACCTCGCGATTATAACATTCAAAAACACAATGCACTTCCAGATGGACCTAACACGGGTTCTTTTCACACAAATTTTGCTTCAACAACATCTACATGGGGCTACATGACCAAAGACTCTTTTCCGGTTGAGAAAATATGAGGAAGCATATTTTGCAATTGGAACAATACAATGGATACCGCACTTCCTAACATGAATTCCTTTCATACTGATTTTGTTGGAGCGACATCCACATGGGGTTGCATGATCGAAGACTACAATGTGATCTACAAAAAATACGAAGTGTACTTCGCGCTTATTACAATGCAAAATACACCACGCTTCCTCATGGACCCAACATAAAATCTGAATACTAATTTCTTAAGAGGAATATCTACAGGGGGTTGCATGACCAAAAACTACAATATTCTCCGCACAATAATTGAAAAGGGAATTTTGCAATTGCAACAACGCAAAAGACACTACGTTCTTCATACACTAAAAATGAATTCTTCCTATATCAATTTCATAAGAGCGGCATCTACATGGAGTTGCATGACGAAGGACTAAAATTTCCTCCGTAGAAAATATGAAGCGTACTCCAATTACAACAATGCAAAATACACTGCGCTCTCATGGACTCATCATAAATTCCGTTCATACCAATTTCTTAAGAGCAACATCTACATGGAGTTGCATGACCGAAGACTACAATTTTCTCCAAACAATAATTGGAAGCATATTTCGCGATTACAACAATACAAAGACACCACCTTTCCTCATACACCCAACATGAATTCAAGACATACCAACTTCAAAATAGCAACATGTATATAGGGTTGCATGACCGAAGATTGCATTTCTCTCGGCGGAAATGAGAAAAGCAGTTGTGACACTTGTGATTACAACATTGAAAACCTAAATGCGTCTCTTCACAAACCCAATATGAACTACTTCCACACCAATTTCTTAAGAGCAATGGCTACATGTATGCAGATGCTTCTATGTTTCAAAACAAACAACAACGGCAACACATTGGTAATGCTACAACCTATTTGAGGATAATGGCACTTACTCAAAACTCATAGCAACGTCCACGCTCGCCACTGAAACTATCAAACTTGGGCCAGAAGATGTTGGAATACAATACGCCGCAGTCCGCAAGAGTACAAGAAAGCTCAACAAAGGAAAATGAACAAGTCAGCTACAGAAAGACTGATTAATTTTGATGTGAAATTGGCACAGAAGATGGAGGTTCCGGAAAAGGTAGACAAAGCTTCTAGAGAGTAGGCGCGGAAATACTTGAGCAAAATGTTCTAGATTTTTGTATTTCCCTCAAATTCCTCAACATCATTCCACATCGACGTACAACTTCTCTGACATCACTTAACGCTTTGAGCAATGTCAGCACATTCCTTGTCAGGTTTACACCATTGGAGTGCGGCGCCTTTAGTATGGAATCAACAACAGATTTGCCAACATTATAATGTTTATTAATAGTGTATATATTTATTCACATTCTTTGGATGATATTTGATGAATTTATGAAGGGCTGACATACCATGAAACAATACTTCCCAACAGCTACACACTTAAAGTAGGGGGCTCAAAAATCATTCATCTAAAGAAAAAGATGCATTTTTATTATTTTCATTATTTTTGATATTTCGTTACAATATAACAAAATAACATAAATAACAAAATAACAATATGACAAAATCAAAAAATTAAAAAAACAAGTATTACTCAAATAAATACTATAAATTTTAAATTTGAATTTTAAATTTTAAATTATGAATTTTAAAATTTAAAATTTGAATTCAAATTCAAAATTTTAAAATTTATAATTAACAATATAATAAAATAACAATGTAAAAAAACAACAATATAACAATATAACAACCATACTACTAAAATCATAACTCCCATTGTAATATTGCAAATGCTACCGTTAATACTAAGGACTATTGCTTGTTATGCTATGCATTCATTGTATCACATTGGTAAAATTATGATACATTTCAATAGAATGCATGATAATGATTTCAATAAGTCTTTAAAATAATTATTTTAAATTTTTGGTAAAAGTACTTTCAATTATGCATACATAGATATCATATTTTTTCACAATGTGATATTTCAGAAATACAGTAGCAATTTGCATCACCTTTGTAATATCACTTATTACAAAGAGTGATATTATAGAAATAATATAGTTGTTGCAATTAAGGTGATATTAAAGAAGATTTGTAGGGTGATATTATAGAGGTAGCAATTCCATTGCTTCTCTTGGCTTACATTTCTATGATTTTGTGCTTTTGTGAGTTTTGAGCTTTCATGATTTCCATTTTCAATTGCTATTATCAAATGATTTTGAGAAATTTATTCAATTCAAGCAATTTTGAATTTCACAACAATTAAGCTATTTACAAAGTTTTTGATATTTATAAGTTTTTCTTTTCAATTCTTCAATTTGAGGTGCCATTCTTTGTAAAAAATTGAGTCAAATTTCTAATGCATTCTAATATACGTGTATCCCTCATAGTATTCACTATTGCATATATTTCATTCATCATTCCATAAATTCCTATTGTACATTTCAATATATGCTTACTTGTACAGGAAATTATACAAAGATTTTTGTAAATTTTAATTAAAGATTTATTGAATTTTTTTCGCATTTCAGGTGGAAAGTGAATACGCTCAGCGAGACGTAGTCGGAATTGAAACGGAGTGTTTTTTTCTTTGGAAAATGACGGTGCTTTCATGAAAACACAAAGAGAACAAACAATTAGGTTGGCTCACTCAGCAAACTAATTAAATGAACCGGTAACTAAATAAATAAAATGAAATATGGTGTTAAGGCAAGTACCCCAAAAATCGCCACTTTTGTGAATTGTGTCTAGTTATTATTGTTAGACTAGTCAAATTTTCATATTTTCCTATTGGCAAGTGAAAGGAAGTTCTAGTGTACTAAAAAACATGACACTTGGATACCATATGCATAAGTTATGGGGGGTCAAAGTTCTTTTTGGTAGATGTTCTCAAATCATTTATTCAACATATGTACATATTGATTTGGGATATGTACACAAAGAGATGGTGATGGTTTTAAGTAGCCAGGGTGCAATTTTGGGTGTACTCACCTTAGTTCTTTATATTGATGAAGTGTCCGGAATTTCCCAATCCTTAGAAGAAATCCTCTCTACAACCCACAATCACCAACATGGGTAAGTAACTCCACAATAGTTTGTCAAGGACTTGGGATTATAAATTCATTTTCAAGCTAATTATGTAATTATAAAGAGTGAATTATTATTGTTAGTAATTTTTTGAAAAGAAATAGGCTGATATAATATAAAAATAATATATAAGAGTGATTCCTTTGATACAAACATTAGAGGTTGAATTTTTCAAGGATACACACAGACAAGCTCACTTTTCCATTGTACAATTTGATGCAAGGTAAATGAAACGGTGACAAGCAAAACGTCCAATGTAGAAACCCAAAAAATGACACAACATAGTGGCTTATATCAACTCTTGACAAAAAATGTGCAATAATAGAGATTTGAGCTAATTAGTTAGGATTAGTGGCTACAATCAATGTCTTGATTGATGGTGAAGGAATTATTAGTAACTATAGAAGGAACTTCCATTTTTTTAGTATAAATTTGTGACAAGAAAGGAACTTTTTTATTCCTTCATATCATGGTCATGTTAGAAAATATTGTGACTATTGGAGGTGGTGAGATGACCATTATACATACACTTTAGGGGGGGTTTGGGGATCATCTAAGGATTGTTTTGGGCTAATTGGGCAACAAACTTCAAAAAAATTATAACAAATTCATACTTTGTAAAAGAAAAATATTTTTTTTTCTCCATTTTCCACATATGTCTTTATATAGAATTTTTTAAAAAAAATTCAATAATGTCAACAAAGGAAACCAATCATTCTGCATGTTATAGGTTGATGTATCTATTCATGAACCCTTAGATGTTGAGGGAATAATTAACATATTTGCATTGCTTCTAAGAGTCATTTGACAATAAGAAAATCTCATGTTAAGCTTACTTTAGGGTTAAGTTGTAGGAGGCAACCCATCCCTAACTAACACCTCATTCTAGCAATGTAAGCTATTTTCTTTTTGTGTAGAACACAAAAGTGATGACTAATTATGGCACATTTCCCAATGCAATTGTGGCTCATTATAATTGGCTAACAAGACTATCAATATTGCAAACACCCTTGGTGAATTTTGCAACCAGCCCTTAGTTGGAAAGAGGAAGGTCTATATCACCGGCATGCAAGAAAGCCTATCTTCCACTAAAAAATTCTTAGTGATTTTGTGTTGTGGAAAAAAAATCCAGAAAATTATGCATACCTTCTGTTGCCTATTTTTACACATGTGAAAATTTAGCCTATGAAGAAACCCACCCTACAAGTAGCCTTTCGAGGTTGACAACAAAGTAGGTCCTAGCGATGAAGCGATCCGTATCGTCCAGTGAGGAACTCACGACGCAGATTAATCCTCCTCAATAAATTCCAGGGATGGAAAGTTATAACTTAATCTATAACTTAGAAGCACTTGCAAGTACAGTCATTCAACTGACAACGCAACAAGGTATCGACAACAACAGATGCTACAATCAGAATGCGGAAAGCACAAACCCAGAAACAGGGACAAATTTCTTAAGTTATAACAAGGAATGGTGAACTTCATTAATTAAATTGGCACGATTCGAGCTCCAAAAATTGTGACAAATATGCACATAACGGTCAAAAATCTAGGACTGGTAGGCATTAACGATTCAGAACTAAAGTGTTGGAATATCAAAATTGATGTTCAGGATCTCCCATTGTGCCCAAATTTTTTTCTCTCTTAAAATTCGCAATTGTAATCCCCCAATGAGACTCTAGATCGAACCCTCCCGTCCTTCGCAAACAACTTAAAGAAGATTGCCATTGGGCTCAGCATTATAGATCAAACATGGAGGAGCTAGAAATTCACTGCCGCAATTAAACATGTGCGTTATCGTCCTCAGAATATGGTTGAAATCGGCTGGTTTGAACACCTGAATCGATCTTTGAGGGTACAAAATAGTTACCTTTGAAGCTAGGTACAGCCGCCCTAGAAAATAATAAGCTTGACGTAACTGCATTGTCATTCGCTTTTTACATTGACTAAATGTCTGGAACTCCGCAATCCTTGGTGGAAAACTTTATCTCCACTCCCAATGGAAACAGAGTTTAGAGACCGTTGCAAGTGAATTCAAAGGCTTCCTTCACAATCCTGATGACTTAAAGCATCTACAAATTGCATAATGAGTGAACTGTCATCACATCAGAACCCACCCCCAACCGTAACAATAGGATACGAGTGTAGCAAGGGAACCGCAGGCAACCAAGTGTTCGAATCTCCCTCAAACATCAACACCTTTTTGTTACTCATTGAATTTAGGGTTGACTAGTCTAATGTCGCAGCTTAGAATTTTGATTTTCTTAGTATACACCCAAATAGGAACGGAAACTAGTCATTAGCTAACCGGATCCGATTAGGTGGGGAAGGAAAACTCAGAATTAGCACGGAACGTGAAGTAGTGGGCTTCTTGGATCTAATCCGGTCAGGAGTAACTAACGACGGAAACGGAATGTAACACGGATTAGGTCTAGGACCGGATGATGATGATGAACCGGATTATGATGGTAAACCGGATTCATGATGACAAACCGGAAAGGGTCCTGTCGCAGCACAGGGCAGGTCAATTCCCCATTATACTCACAAAAATCGCTCTAGAGTATAACTAAGTGACTCTAAAGATCGAACCCACGAGATCCTATGAAGTATCTAGCTCTATTAAGCAGTTAAGCTCAGTCAGTATGCCAATCTTACTTTCCGGTCCTAGATCTAGAACCAGAAATACTACCACACCGGGTAACTACAGACCGGATTACTCCTTCTTCCGGTCCTACTAACTATCCGGTCCGTACAAACACCCAAATCCCAGGATCTCACAACTTCCGATCCTGGAAATCCGTCCTGACCAATCCGGTCGGAATGGTCATCCTATACTCGTAATCCTATCCGGTTTGGTTTTGCCTCTGTTTCACCATCAGAGGGGTCGCCGCTTAATTTTGAGAGTGGTAGGCCCACCACTCCTTCCGTGACTTATAGTGGCTGAAGACCCACTGTCCTACCTTCTAGACTCCTAAGCTAATCCGGATCCGGTTTGGTCCTTCACAACAACCCAGATAGCAATCCGGGTCGTAGGTCACACAAAGACCCCACACTCGACCCTCTCGTACTACAACGACCTTGATGCTACTTCCGATCCGTGCGAAGACAGGTGGTTACAAGTGCACCCGTCCGTTCCAACATCAACTAAAGTTCTTCCGTTACCCATACAGGTGGTGAGACCTCACAGGAGATCGGACACTCGACCGGATTTCCCACCCGGGAGTTCTAGCGCAGCTAAGGAATCCCTCCCTACCCGCCTAGCCTAACAACGGCTTTCTCACCCGGAATCTCAAACTCTAGATGTGCTGAGGAACTAAGTTCACTCCCAACTCTTCGGTACCTACTCACATGCACCTTGGATCGGAAAATAAACACCAAGGGGAGAAATCACTTACAAACTAACTCGTACTATCCTAACTCCACATCATACAATCCTGTCGCGCTGGAGAGAGATACACAACGAAGAGAATGGAAAGGTACAAGAAGTTTGCAAAATGAACAACTCCCAATTCCCTTCGCAGGAACCGATTTATATACAAAGGGTCAAAACCCTAAAAGCACAAAAAGGAGCGGAAAACCCGTGGGGGTCCGCCGCCACCTAAATCTAACTTCCGGTCTAACCTAATACTATTGAGCCGGATCCGGATCCGGATCCGCTCCTACTCCTAACTGAAATTAAAATCCTATCTACCCTACAACTCTAGATCCTATCGTCGGGCTTCCGACCTCCGGGGTTAGCTCCTCGAAGACTTCGCTCAAGTTCCGGACCCGTTCCCCCTCCTCAGGATTCGGTCCGGGTGGAGACTCCAAGTCGATGGTAATATCCGGTCTCGAGCCCGGAGTCCCAGTCCGTGCAGACTTCTTGGACTCAGGAGTCCAATCCTTCCTGTCCTTTGCCATAGTTGCATCCGGAAAGAGGTCCGGTAGAGAGATGTCCGAAAGGTGAATACCTTTGTCGCACGTCGCTCCCGTCAGCTTCCGGCTGCTCTCCTCGATCCGGTCCGCAGCCTTCCGCCCCTCCACCATTGCCGTCTCCACCTGCTCGGCGAAGTCCGCGAGAATCCGGACCATCCGGGAACCGGATAGTTTCTTCTCTTCGTGGATCTTCTCGTCGAAGAGCTTCGCCTTGGCCGCTGCCGTTCCGGTCTCTCCCAGGACCGCCTTGATCTGCTCGGCCACCTTCCGAGTCTCCTCCGCCATCTCCCGAGCGGCCGTCACGTCTTCCTGATAGGCGAAAAGTGTTGCCTTCAGTCTATCTACCTCCTCCTGCAACCGGCGGATCTCGGCTTCCTGCTTCCGGGTCTCTTTCGGATTCGTGATGCATTGCGCCACTTGTTCCGCCAAGTTGCTGTCCGGTGCAGCACCCACCAACTTGCCGATTGCCGCAAGCGTCCTGTGCTTCACCTCCCAATCCGCCCTGATGTTGCAGAGGACGTTGATCAGACCGTTGAACGGATCTTGCATATCCGGATCTCCCCCGGAATTGGTCTTCTCGGCTTCCGGTTTCTCCTCCGGGGCCGGTTTGTCTTGACCGGGAGGCGTCCCGCGCTTGTGTGGAGGCGTCAGCTTCTGTCGCTTGATCGGCGGCATCAACTCCTCCTCTTCCTCGCTGGACTCCCGGTCTGACTCGGAATCGGATTCCGCTTCGTCATCCGTCTCCGACTCCCCATACTTCAGCAGCACTTCCTGCGTCTTCCACGCCTTCTCCTCTATGTTGGTGAGGACTTGGTTCTCCCGATAGAGGTGGAAGAGGTAAGGGCACACTGGAGTGGCCCTTTTCTTCCCAACCCTACTAACAAGCTGGGCCACGAGATCGGAAATGATCCGTGCCCAGTCCACTTTCCGGGTACCACTGAGGGCACCGAAAATGGTGTTGCCGAGGGTGATCGTCACCCTGGTCGGCTTCTCCGGGTGAAGAACCGGAACCAGGAATTGCAGGAGCCGACGGTGTCGGTCGTCCAAGCAATCCTCGACCGCGTATCCGTCCTTCGGGTTGACGGCTCCCTTGAACTTCCCTCGGACAAACTCATCCTTCCGGCTCGCCATTCCCAAACCTCCTGCCCGGAAACCGTAAACCGCTCTCCACATCCCCTCGTTCCAGCTGACGGGAGCTCCCCTCACGGTGTTGTCAAACTGGTTGGACAGCTTTCCGAGGAGCTCCTTGACCATTCTCTCCTCCCTAAAACCCCAAGGTTTCTCGGCAAACCCTACGCAACCCATGGATCTGAGATCATCCATGAGTTCAGCCTTTTCCGGCTCTGTGGAGGGAATAACCGGAATGACTTTCCGGAGCTTCACCTCGCCTCCAGAGGGACTCGCTTGCCTCGACCTACGTAGCTGAGGCATTCCCACTCACATCTACCTCACTCTCTCCTAGCCGCACGTCCCGTTCCTCACTTCCTCTCTCCGATCTCAACCGGAAGCAGAACAGACAAAACACAAACTCTCAGACGCACAAACGACAAAAACTCAACCGCGCACGCTCAAGGTCGAGTTTCTAAAAGGGGGTGCAACAGTGAAAGCTCCTCCTTTTATAGTCCCTGGACCCTTTCCGGTTTGTCATCATGAATCCGGGTTACCATCATAATCCGGTTCATCATCATCATCCGGTCCTAGACCTAATCCGTGTTCCATTTCGTTTCCGTCGTTAGTTACTCCTGACCGGATTGGATCTAAGAAGCCCACTACTTCACGTTCCGTGCTAATTCTGAGTTTTCCTTTCCTACCTAATCGGATCCGGTTAGCTAATGACTAGTTGCCGTTCCTATTTGGGTGTATACTAAGAAAATCAAAATTCTAAGCTGCGACATTACCCCTTCCTCATCTGTGAGCGTCCCCGCGAACATCATTGACCTTCAGTCGAAGAAGTAGCCACCGAATACTTTTTCACCCTTGATCCGTTCACACGAGTGTCAAGCCACTGGCCCTGCAAATTCGCAAGTTGCAAAGACCCATTTTGAAAAATTTGAATGACTCGGAAAGGTCCCATCCATCGGGTATGCAATTTTCCTGGAAACTCTTTGTGACGGTTGTCATAAACTAGCACCAGACCGCCTTCCTGGATTCCATGATCAACTGGAAGTTTCCGGTCATAATCTTTCTTGCGTTTGAATTGCACTTCCATGGTTCTCTCAAGAGCTGCAATCCGGGTTTCTTCCAGTTCTTCAATCGCGAGGAGTCGCGGAAGTATATCCATTCTGGTCTCCGCATTCCGGGCTGCCATGACACGGAAAGTCTCCACTTCTAACTCCACCCCATGAACTGTGTTTTGGCCAAAGACCAAAAAGTAGGGCGTTTTTCCGGTTGTGCTCTTCTCCGCCGTATTGTACGCATGCACGGCCGAAGGTAGTTTCCGGTCCCAATCCGTCTTGTGAGCGGAAACCATCTTGTTCAAGATCTTCCCAATAATTCCGTTCGCCCGCTCGGTTAATCCATTCGCCTTTGGATTATAAGGAGTCGTCTTCCGGTGCTTGATAAGATATTTGGTAGTTAGGTCGGAGATGACGTCATTGAGGAAATGGGTTCCTCTATCACTGACCAACTCCAGTGGGTGGCCAAATCGCATGAGGATTTCTTCAAACAAAAAGGACGCGGAAGTCTCGGCATCGTTTTTCCGGGTTGCTCTGGCCTCCACCCACTTGGTCGCGTAATCCGTGGCTAGGATTATGTACCTCTTCTTCCTAGTACTGACCGGAAAAATGGGTCCAATAAAGTCGATCCCCCATTTCTCAAACGGTGCTAAGGGAATTATGGGAGTGAGCGGCCAATGGTTCCGAAAAGATGGTGCTCCTGTCCGCTGACACTGATCGCAACTCCGAACAAAATTCCTCACATCCCTGTGTATATACGGCCACCAGTATCCGGCGGATCGGATCCGGTTCACCGTAGTAACAAAGGCAAAATGTCCTCCGGAACTCCCGCAATGGAGTGCCCGGATGACTTTCTTCCGGTCCGAAGGTTCCAAACAACGCCTAAGGACGTCGTCCGCCCCTAACTTGAAAAGGACTCCCCTAATCATGGTATAAGGAGCCGCTTTTCTCTGAAAGATTTCTTTCTCCTCTAGACTCATCTGTTCCGGATATTTGGAATTCACTAAATAGCTAATGATATCCCGGAACTCCGAAACAGACTCGTTGCTTAGGTGAAAAACTTCTATCAAGGGAAAATCCGGTTTCTCCATTTCAACCGGAATCTCCAGAGAATCCGGAAACTCATCCGGAAACTCAGCGGAAATATCCGCCACGGATTCCTGTCCTCTTTGTCTCGAGAGGTAATCCGCGTTCGAGTTTGCTTTTCCGGGTTTCACTACGACCTCGTAATTAAACTCTTGTAAAAGCAAAATCCATCTAGCAATCCGACCTGACAAATCCGGTTTGTTCATGAGGTATTTCAAGGAATCATGATCTGTGTGAAAAATTACCTTGTACCCTAGCAAATAATGTCGGAACTTCTTACAAGAATACACGACCGCCAGAGCTTCTCGTTCTGTGGTGGTGTAATTTCGTTCCGCCAAACTCATTTGCCTGCTCGCATAGTAAATCGGATTCTCACGCTTCTCCGTGTCGAACTGCCAAAGAATGGATCCTAGACACCAACCGGATGCGTCGATGGTGACATGGAACTCTTTTGTCCAATCCGGAACGGAAAGGATCGGAGCTCTAGCAAGCTGAGTCTTCAGATCATCGAAGGCCTGCTGTCGCTTTCCGGTCCACACAAATTCCGTATCCTGTTTGAGTAGTTCCGTGAGAGGGATGGCCCTCTTGGCGTATCCGTCAATGAATCGACGGTAGTAGCCCACACACCCTAGAAACCCACGGATCTCCCTTACGCTCGTCGGAGGCAGCAAGGATAGAACCGCCCTCACCTTCTCCAAGTCCGCTTGTAATCCGGCTTGGCTCACCACGTGCCCCAGTAAAATTCCGGAACTCATTCCGAAAAAACACTTTCCGGGGTGTAATCTCAAATTGGTTTCTCGGCACCTTTGAAACGTCTTCCGCAAACATTCGAGATGAAGTTTCCGGTCGCTAAAAACTGCAAAGTCATCAATGAAGACCTCAATGAAATGGCGGAGAAAATCCTTGAAAATGTCCATCATCAGCCGTTGGAAAGTTCCGGGTGCGTTGCACAGGCCAAACGGCATCCGGGTAAATGCGAAAGTTCCCCATTCTGTCGTGAACGTGGTCTTCAGCTGATCCCTCCGTCGGATGAACACTTGGTTGTAACCTGAAAATCCGTCCAAAAAGCTGTAACATTCGTGTCCGGCCACGTGGTCCAAAATGATGTCAGTAAATGGAAGGGGAAAGTAATCCTTCTTTGTGGCTGTGTTCAATTTCCGGAAATCTTGACACACCCGGATCTTAACTTTCCCATCCGTTCCCAACTTCTTGGGAACCACCACAATAGGGGAAACCCACTCGGAATTGTTCACCGGATAGATGAATCCAGTTTCCAATAACCGGTCGATTTCTTCCTTGACCATTAACGAGTACTTCGGGTTGAGTCGGTACTGTCGCTGACGGACCGGAATAGATCCTTCCGTCAAGTCAATGTGATGCTCTCCTAAGTGAGGGGGGATTCCCTTCAGATCAGACGGCTCCCATGCAAAAATATCGAGGTACTCCTGGAGAAGTTGAACGTAACCGGATTTCTCCGTGCTTTGCATGAGCTTGCTCAAGTAAAAGCACTTGCCTGGTTCAACCTCCTCCTGTTCATAATCGATGGGCGAGACGATCGGTTTGATCTTCTCTTCGTGAACCTCTTCCGGAACGGAAACTAAATTTCCCCATTCTGGTCTCATCGTTTCCTCACTTACACCCGCGAGAAGGTTTCCATCCTGGATCTGTCGAGTGATCCACTCGGCTGTGAGCGGAACGCTTGACTCTCCTAAGGATCGATCTTCCAGCATGGTACTGCTAGGCTTTTCCGGATCATGCTCCAACACAGCATTAGAGAACCCAAAACTTTTCTCAGTTTTGTGTTCGAATGGATCCACATAATAGCTTGGAATCGACTCTTCCGAATCCGTCCAATCCGATGTGTAACCATCCGAGTCGCTGGTTTCTCCTAAATGCTTTTCCGTGGACCAAGGTATCCGGATGGAAGGTTTCCCGACCACCAGTTCCTTGTTTCCCCAATCCACCAGTACTTGGGCAGAGTATAACCAAGGTCTACCCAGTAACATAGGAAAAGGTCTTCCTTTGTGCACACGGATGATGACATAGTTCAGCAGATAATCCGTTCCTCCAATCCGGGTTGGAACTTGCGAAAGTTTGCCAACCGGATGTACTCGGGATTGATCCGCCATACGAAGGACTTGATCCGTCGCTTCGATCGTGGTGAATCCTAACTCAAATGCCGTGTCTTCCAACATCAAGTTGACTCCAGATCCGCCATCGATGGGAACCTTTGGAATCAGGCATCCTTCTATCTCCACACCGATCTCTGGAGCCCCGGAATCTTCCGGTTGGGAGAAGTTAACTGCCACCGCTGGGAGTTTCACCCTCTTCTTCCGTTTCCGTGTCCAGCTATCCCGGATCAGCTTCTGGTACATCACGTTGTCGTGCAGGAGCTGTCCAATCGTAACATTCGCCCGTTGATCTCGGATGTCCTGGATGATGTCATACTCATGAGTACGGATATCCGGATTGATAACCACTGGGGTGTTACTGAAACGAACCTGCTTCTTACTCGTCACCACATCCGGTCCAGAGATTTCCGTCCGAATCTCTGAACTGATGTCGATCGGAATCCGGTTCCAGTCCACCCCTTCCTCAAAGTGAACTTCTTCCGGTTCTGGACTCCGTCTCTGAAAAACAGGATCAGAATCACTACTCGATTTCTGCCTCCTCCTCTGCTTTTTCTTCTTTCCCCTTACAGCTCGTTCGGGTTGATTCCTGGTGGAACTGCGGGTCGATACCCGGTTTACCAAGCTCTCCGTCTCCGCCGGCAGTTCCACCTCGCATCGTCACTTGTCCGGATTCTCCGTTCCGGCTGAGTGGCCATAGTTGAGCGCGGTCTGCTCCCTTGGAAGAATTTGAACTTGTTTGTAAACCGGTCTTGGCTGTATGGGCTTCGAACACTGCTCCTCCTGATGCCCATACTCTTGGCAATTCTGGCACGGAAGAGTACGAGGAGCACCCTGCCCTGGTCCCCTGTTAGGACACGAGTTGGCATAATGTCCCGGTTCTCCACAGCCATAACAAATCACCACTTGTCTATCCGGGTAACCAAGGGCTCGCACGGGCTGCTGCATTACCAACCCCTGACTCGGTCCCGGTAAAAAGTTCCGGTTCAACATGTTGGACCGGGAAGGAATCGTGATCCCTTTTCCTCTACCATAGGTCGGCTGCACTTGGTAGATCTCCTCCTCTTCCTCGTTTGCTACGGTGTAGTAGATCTCTTCTTCCGGATACACATAGTGAACTTGCTTCTGGGCAGCTCGCTGGCATTCACTTGGATAGTGACCCGGTTCTCCACATCTTCCGCACCAGACATTGGATCGAGAAGTCGGAACGATCCGTCTCGGTTTCCGGTTCTCAGCCATGTTGACCTTGATAGCCTCCAAGGACTCTTGGATGCTCTTCATCATCTTCTTGGAATCCGTATCTTCCATCTTCACTTTCACAACCCGTTTCTCTCTCTGACCTTTCGACTTGTGCGAACGTCGGGGAGGTGAAACACTCTGTTCCTCATCCGAGCTCGATGAATCCGGATCGGAAACTTCCGTTCCAGAACTCTCGGAACTGCTGTCCGAATCGGAAACCTTCTTACGATGCTTCAACTTCCGGTCGCCTTTCTTGTTCTTCCCCTTTTCTTGCTTCTCGCTCCTTCTCAAGGACTTCCGGAGTGACTGAGCGGAATTCTCGTAATTAGCCGCAGCATCCATGGCATCTCTAAGTGTCCTAGGCCGCGTCTGACGAATCAGAAATCCCATAGACTCGGGTAATCCGGCAACATACCACTCCACCTGCAGACTAGGAGCGATCTCCGTGGTCAGCTTCTGGATCAGCGCCTTCACCCTCTGGCCATACTTCCGCACGGATTCGGATGATTTCATCGTTAGTGTACTGAGCCGTCCCAAGGCTCTGGCTTCTCCTCCTACCTCCCGGAAAGCTTGCAGGAAATCCGTTCTCAACTGATCCCAGTTATTCCGGATCGGATCGGAAATATCCTGGTACCATTTAAGAGCTTCTCCCTTGAGCAATCCTTGGAAAATTCTTCGCTGGGCCGCCTCATTTTCCTGGTTGGCGAGTGCAGTGGATTCAAACTCGCACAGCCAGTCATCCGCATCTTGGCTTCCATCACCCTTAAAACGCTTGTATCTCAATCGAGTCATGACGTCTTCGTCCTCGAGGAACGGATCTTCTCTGTCCGGTTCCGGATCTAGATCGGAAACTGAAGGCGTATGACCAGATCTCGGATTCTCGCTTTCTCCTGCGGATGCAGACACGAAAATAGGACGGTTAACCGGATCTTGCAGATCCGGTTCACTCTGATCCGGTTCAGGCGATTCTTCCGATCGTTCTCTTCTTCTCAATCGCTCGGACGTTCTCGTATTCCTTATTCCGCTTCTCATGAGTTAGTTTCCAGATTCAGCCGGAAAACAAAACCCAATCCGAGAAATGAAAACACGGAAAAGACGAACTACTGACTCAGCTTCTTCTGTACCGCAATAAAGCCGATAGCTTTAGAATCCCCGGCAGCGGCGCCAGATTTTTGTCATGTCGCAGCACAGGGCAGGTCAATTCCCCATTATACTCACAAAAATCGCTCTAGAGTATAACTAAGTGACTCTAAAGATCGAACCCACGAGATCCTGTGAAGTATCTAGCTCTATTAAGCAGTTAAGCTCAGTCAGTATGCCAATCTTACTTTCCGGTCCTAGATATAGAACCAGAAATATTACCACACCGGATAACTACAGACCGGATTACTCCTTCTTCCGGTCCTACTAACTATCCGGTCCATACAAATACCCAAATCCCAGGATCTCACAACTTCCGATCCTGGAAATCCGTCCTGACCAATCCGGTCGGAATGGTCATCCTATACTCGTAATCCTATCCGGTTTGGTTTTGCCTCTGTTTCACCATCAGAGGGGTCGCCGCTTAATTTTGAGAGTGGTAGGCCCACCACTCCTTCCGTGACTTATAGTGGCTGAAGACCCACTGTCCTACCTTCTAGACTCCTAAGCTAATCCGGATCCGGTTTGGTCCTTCACAACAACCCAGATAGCAATCCGGGTCGTAGGTCACACAAAGACCCCACACTCGACCCTCTCGTACTACAACGACCTTGATGCTACTTCCGATCCGTGCGAAGACAGGTGGTTACAAGTGCACCCGTCCGTTCCAACATCAACTAAAGTTCTTCCGTTACCCATACAGGTGGTGAGACCTCACAGGAGATCGGACACTCGACCGGATTTCCCACCCGGGAGTTCTAGCGCAGCTAAGGAATCCCTCCCTACCCGCCTAGCCTAACAACGGCTTTCTCACCCGGAATCTCAAACTCTAGATGTGCTGAGGAACTAAGTTCACTCCCAACTCTTCGGTACCTACTCACATGCACCTTGGATCGGAAAATAAACACCAAGGGGAGAAATCACTTACAAACTAACTCGTACTATCCTAACTCCACATCATACAATCCTGTCGCGCTGGAGAGAGATACACAACGAAGAGAATGGAAAGGTACAAGAAGTTTGCAAAATGAACAACTCCCAATTCCCTTCGCAGGAACCGATTTATATACAAAGGGTCAAAACCCTAAAAGCACAAAAAGGAGCGGAAAACCCGTGGGGGTCCGCCGCCACCTAAATCTAACTTCCGGTCTAACCTAATACTATTGAGCCGGATCCGGATCCGGATCCGCTCCTACTCCTAACTGAAATTAAAATCCTATCTACCCTACAACTCTAGATCCTATCGTCGGGCTTCCGACCTCCGGGGTTAGCTCCTCGAAGACTTCGCTCAAGTTCCGGACCCGTTCCCCCTCCTCAGGATTCGGTCCGGGTGGAGACTCCAAGTCGATGGTAATATCCGGTCTCGAGCCCGGAGTCCCAGTCCGTGCAGACTTCTTGGACTCAGGAGTCCAATCCTTCCTGTCCTTTGCCATAGTTGCATCCGGAAAGAGGTCCGGTAGAGAGATGTCCGAAAGGTGAATACCTTTGTCGCACGTCGCTCCCGTCAGCTTCCGGCTGCTCTCCTCGATCCGGTCCGCAGCCTTCCGCCCCTCCACCATTGCCGTCTCCACCTGCTCGGCGAAGTCCGCGAGAATCCGGACCATCCGGGAACCGGATAGTTTCTTCTCTTCGTGGATCTTCTCGTCGAAGAGCTTCGCCTTGGCCGCTGCCGTTCCGGTCTCTCCCAGGACCGCCTTGATCTGCTCGGCCACCTTCCGAGTCTCCTCCGCCATCTCCCGAGCGGCCGTCACGTCTTCCTGATAGGCGAAAAGTGTTGCCTTCAGTTTATCTACCTCCTCCTGCAACCGGCGGATCTCGGCTTCCTGCTTCCGGGTCTCTTCCGGATTCGTGATGCAGTGCGCCACTTGTTCCGCCAAGTTGCTGTCCGGTGCAGCACCCACCAACTTGCCGATTGCCGCAAGCGTCCTGTGCTTCACCTCCCAATCCGCCCTGATGTTGCAGAGGACGTTGATCAGACCGTTGAACGGATCTTGCATATCCGGATCTCCCCCGGAATTGGTCTTCTCGGCTTCCGGTTTCTCCTCCGGGGCCGGTTTGTCTTGACCGGGAGGCGTCCCGCGCTTGTGTGGAGGCGTCAGCTTCTGTCGCTTGATCGGCGGCATCAACTCCTCCTCTTCCTCGCTGGACTCCCGGTCTGACTCGGAATCGGATTCCGCTTCGTCATCCGTCTCCGACTCCCCATACTTCAGCAGCACTTCCTGCGTCTTCCACGCCTTCTCCTCTATGTTGGTGAGGACTTGGTTCTCCCGATAGAGGTGGAAGAGGTAAGGGCACACTAGAGTGGCCCTTTTCTTCCCAACCCTACTAACAAGCTGGGCCACGAAATCGGAAATGATCCGCGCCCAGTCCACTTTCCGGGTACCACTGAGGGCACCGAAAATGGTGTTGCCGAGGGTGATCGTCACCCTGGTCGGCTTCTCCGGGTGAAGAACCGGAACCAGGAATTGCAGGAGCCGACGGTGTCGGTCGTCCAAGCAATCCTCGACCGCGTATCCGTCCTTCGGGTTGACGGCTCCCTTGAACTTCCCTCGGACAAACTCATCCTTCCGGCTCGCCATTCCCAAACCTCCTGCCCGGAAACCGTAAACCGCTCTCCACATCCCCTCGTTCCAGCTGACGGGAGCTCCCCTCACGGTGTTGTCAAACTGGTTGGACAGCTTTCCGAGGAGCTCCTTGACCATTCTCTCCTCCCTAAAACCCCAAGGTTTCT
The DNA here is from genome assembly GCA_963969395.1 of Pseudoscleropodium purum. NCBI lineage: Eukaryota > Viridiplantae > Streptophyta > Bryopsida > Hypnales > Brachytheciaceae > Pseudoscleropodium > Pseudoscleropodium purum. The sequence goes on from OZ017797.1 coordinate 14,711,440, forward strand.
CGGCAAACCCTACGCAACCCATGGATCTGAGATCATCCATGAGTTCAGCCTTTTCCGGCTCTGTGGAGGGAATAACCGGAATGACTTTCCGGAGCTTCACCTCGCCTCCAGAGGGACTCGCTTGCCTCGACCTACGTAGCTGAGGCATTCCCACTCACATCTACCTCACTCTCTCCTAGCCGCACGTCCCGTTCCTCACTTCCTCTCTCCGATCTCAACCGGAAGCAGAACAGACAAAACACAAACTCTCAGACGCACAAACGACAAAAACTCAACCGCGCACGCTCAAGGTCGAGTTTCTAAAAGGGGGTGCAACAGTGAAAGCTCCTCCTTTTATAGTCCCTGGACCCTTTCCGGTTTGTCATCATGAATCCGGGTTACCATCATAATCCGGTTCATCATCATCATCCGGTCCTAGACCTAATCCGTGTTCCATTTCGTTTCCGTCGTTAGTTACTCCTGACCGGATTGGATCTAAGAAGCCCACTACTTCACGTTCCGTGCTAATTCTGAGTTTTCCTTTCCTACCTAATCGGATCCGGTTAGCTAATGACTAGTTGCCGTTCCTATTTGGGTGTATACTAAGAAAATCAAAATTCTAAGCTGCGACACCGGAAGAAGGAGTAATCCGGTCTGTAGTTATCCGGTGTGGTGGTATTTCTGGTTCTAGATCTAGGACCGGAAAGTAAGATTGGCATACTGACTGAGTTTAACTGCTTAATAGAGCTAGATACTTCACAGGATCTCGTGGGTTCGATCTTTAGAGTCACTTAGTTATACTCTAGAGCGATTTTTGTGAGTATAATGGGGAATTGACCTGCCCTGTGCTGCGACATCTAACAATAATAACTAGACACAATTCACAAAAGTGGCGATTTTTGGGGTACTTGCCTTAACACCATATTTCATTTTATTTATTTAGTTACCGGTTCATTTAATTAGTTTGCTGAGTGAGCCAACCTAATTGTTTGTTCTCTTTGTGTTTTCATGAAAGCACCGTCATTTTCCAAAGAAAAAAACACTCCGTTTCAATTCCGACTACGTCTCGCTGAGTGTCGCAGCACAGGGCAGGTCAATTCCCCATTATACTCACAAAAATCGCTCTAGAGTATAACTAAGTGACTCTAAAGATCGAACCCACGAGATCCTATGAAGTATCTAGCTCTATTAAGCAGTTAAGCTCAATCAGTATCCCAAGCTTACTTTCCGGTCCTAGATCTAGAACCAGAAATACCACCACACCGGATAACTACAGACCGGATTACTCCTTCTTCCGGTCCTACTAACTATCCGGTCCGTACAAATACCCAAATCTCAGGATCTCACAACTTCCGATCCTGGAAATCCGTGCTGACCAATCCGGTCGGGATGGTCATCCTGTACTCGTAATCCTATCCGGTTTGGTTTTGCCTCTGTTTCACCATCAGAGGGGTCGCCGCTTAATTTTGAGAGTGGTAGGCCCACCACTCCTTCCGTGACTTATAGTGGCTGAAGACCCACTGTCCTACCTTCTAGACTCCTAAGCTAATCCGGATCCGGTTTGGTCCTTCACAACAACCCAGATAGCAATCCGGGTCGTAGGTCACACAAAGACCCCACACTCGACCCTCTCGTACTACAACGACCTTGATGCTACTTCCGATCCGTGCGAAGACAGGTGGTTACAAGTGCACCTGTCCATTCCAACATCAACTAAAGTTCTTCCGTTACCCATACGGGTGGTGAGACCTCACAGGAGATCGGACACTCGACCGGATTTCCCACCCGGGAGTTCTAGCGCAGCTAAGGAATCCCTCCCTACCCGCCTAGCCTAACAACGGCTTTCTCACCCGGAATCTCAAACTCTAGACGTGCTGAGGAACTAAGTTCACTCCCAACTCTTCGGTACCTACTCACATACACCTTGGATCGGAAAATAAACACCAAGGGGAGAAATCACTTACAAACTCACTCGTACTATCCTAACTCCACATCATACAATCCTGTCGCGCTGGAGAGAGATACACAACGAAGAGAATAGAAAGGTACAAGAAGTTTGCAAAATGAAAAACTCTCAATTCCCATCTCAGGAACCGATTTATATACAAAGGGTCAAAACCCTAAAAGCACAAAAAGGAGCGGAAAACCCGTGGGGGTCCGCCGCCACCTAAATCTAACTTCCGGTCTAACCTAATACTGTTGAGCCGGATCCGGATCCGGATCCGCTCCTACTCCTAACTGAAATTAAAATCCTATCTACCCTACAACTCTAGATCCTATCGTCGGGCTTCCGACCTCCGGGGTTAGCTCCTCGAAGACTTCGCTCAAGTTCCGGACCCGTTCCCCCTCCGCAGGATTCGGTCCGGGTGGAGACTCCAAGTCGATGGTAATATCCGGTCTCGAGCCCGGAGTCCCAGTCCGTGCAGACTTCTTGGACTCAGGAGTCCAATCCTTCCTGTCCTTTGCCATAGTTGCATCCGGAAAGAGGTCCGGTAGAGAGATGTCCGAAAGGTGAATACCTTTGTCGCACGTCGCTCCCGTCAGCTTCCGGCTGCTCTCCTCGATCCGGTCCACTGCCTTTCGCCCCTCCACCATTGCCGTCTCCACCTGCTCGGCGAAGTCCGCGAGAATCCGGACCATCCGGGAACCGGATAGTTTCTTCTCTTCGTGGATTTTCTCGTCGAAGAGCTTCGCCTTGGCCGCTGCCGTTCCGGTCTCTCCCAGGACCGCCTTGATCTGCTCGGCCACCTTCCGAGTCTCCTCCGCCATCTCCCGAGCGGCCGTCACGTCTTCCTGATAGGCGAAAAGTGTTGCCTTCAGTTTATCTACCTCCTCCTGCAACCGGCGGATCTCGGCTTCCTGCTTCCGGGTCTCTTCCGGATTCGTGATGCATTGCGCCACTTGTTCCGCCAAGTTGCTGTCCGGTGCAGCACCCACCAACTTGCCGATTGCCGCAAGCGTCCTGTGCTTCACCTCCCAATCCGCCCTGATGTTGCAGAGGACGTTGATCAGACCGTTGAACGGATCTTGCATATCCGGATCTCCCCCGGAATTGGTCTTCTCGGCTTCCGGTTTCTCCTCCGGGGCCGGTTTGTCTTGACCGGGAGGCGTCCCGCGCTTGTGTGGAGGCGTCAGCTTCTGTCGCTTGATCGGCGGCATCAACTCCTCCTCTTCCTCGCTGGACTCCCGGTCTGACTCGGAATCGGATTCCGCTTCGTCATCCGTCTCCGACTCCCCATACTTCAGCAGCACTTCCTGCGTCTTCCACGCCTTCTCCTCTATGTTGGTGAGGACTTGGTTCTCCCGATAGAGGTGGAAGAGGTAAGGGCACACTAGAGTGGCCCTTTTCTTCCCAACCCTACTAACAAGCTGGGCCACGAAATCGGAAATGATCCGCGCCCAGTCCACTTTCCGGGTACCACTGAGGGCACCGAAAATGGTGTTGCCGAGGGTGATCGTCACCCTGGTCGGCTTCTCCGGGTGAAGAACCGGAACCAGGAATTGCAGGAGCCGACGGTGTCGGTCGTCCAAGCAATCCTCGACCGCGTATCCGTCCTTCGGGTTGACGGCTCCCTTGAACTTCCCTCGGACAAACTCATCCTTCCGGCTCGCCATTCCCAAACCTCCTGCCCGGAAACCGTAAACCGCTCTCCACATCCCCTCGTTCCAGCTGACGGGAGCTCCCCTCACGGTGTTGTCAAACTGGTTGGACAGCTTTCCGAGGAGCTCCTTGACCATTCTCTCCTCCCTAAAACCCCAAGGTTTCTCGGCAAACCCTACGCAACCCATGGATCTGAGATCATCCATGAGTTCAGCCTTTTCCGGCTCTGTGGAGGGAATAACCGGAATGACTTTCCGGAGCTTCACCTCGCCTCCAGAGGGACTCGCTTGCCTCGACCTACGTAGCTGAGGCATTCCCACTCACATCTACCTCACTCTCTCCTAGCCGCACGTCCCGTTCCTCACTTCCTCTCTCCGATCTCAACCGGAAGCAGAACAGACAAAACACAAACGCTCAGACGCACAAACGACAAAAACTCAACCGCGCACGCTCAAGGTCGAGTTTCTAAAAGGGGGTGCAACAGTGAAAGCTCCTCCTTTTATAGTCCCTGGACCCTTTCCGGTTTGTCATCATGAATCCGGTTTACCATCATAATCCGGTTCATCATCATCATCCGGTCCTAGACCTAATCCGTGTTGCATTCCGTTTCCGTCGTTACTTACTCCTGACCGGATGAGATCCAAGAAGCCCACTACTTCACGTTCCGTGCTAATTCTGAGTTTTCCTTCCCCACCTAATCGGATCCGGTTAGCTAATGACTAGTTTCCGTTCCTATTTGGGTGTATACTAAGAAAATCAAAATTCTAAGCTGCGACACTGAGCGTATTCACTTTCCACCTGAAATGCGAAAAAAATTCAATAAATCTTTAATTAAAATTTACAAAAATCTTTGTATAATTTCCTGTACAAGTAAGCATATATTGAAATGTACAATAGGAATTTATGGAATGATGAATGAAATATATGCAATAGTGAATACTATGAGGGATACACGTATATTAGAATGCATTAGAAATTTGACTCAATTTTTTACAAAGAATGGCACCTCAAATTGAAGAATTGAAAAGAAAAACTTATAAATATCAAAAACTTTGTAAATAGCTTAATTGTTGTGAAATTCAAAATTGCTTGAATTGAATAAATTTCTCAAAATCATTTGATAATAGCAATTGAAAATGGAAATCATGAAAGCTCAAAACTCACAAAAGCACAAAATCATAGAAATGTAAGCCAAGAGAAGCAATGGAATTGCTACCTCTATAATATCACCCTACAAATCTTCTTTAATATCACCTTAATTGCAACAACTATATTATTTCTATAATATCACTCTTTGTAATAAGTGATATTACAAAGGTGATGCAAATTGCTACTGTATTTCTGAAATATCACATTGTGAAAAAATATGATATCTATGTATGCATAATTGAAAGTACTTTTACCAAAAATTTAAAATAATTATTTTAAAGACTTATTGAAATCATTATCATGCATTCTATTGAAATGTATCATAATTTTACCAATGTGATACAATGAATGCATAGCATAACAAGCAATAGTCCTTAGTATTAACGGTAGCATTTGCAATATTACAATGGGAGTTATGATTTTAGTAGTATGGTTGTTATATTGTTATATTGTTGTTTTTTTACATTGTTATTTTATTATATTGTTAATTATAAATTTTAAAATTTTGAATTTGAATTCAAATTTTAAATTTTAAAATTCATAATTTAAAATTTAAAATTCAAATTTAAAATTTATAGTATTTATTTGAGTAATACTTGTTTTTTTAATTTTTTGATTTTGTCATATTGTTATTTTGTTATTTATGTTATTTTGTTATATTGTAACGAAATATCAAAAATAATGAAAATAATAAAAATGCATCTTTTTCTTTAGATGAATGATTTTTGAGCCCCCTACTTTAAGTGTGTAGCTGTTGGGAAGTATTGTTTCATGGTATGTCAGCCCTTCATAAATTCATCAAATATCATCCAAAGAATGTGAATAAATATATACACTATTAATAAACATTATAATGTTGGCAAATCTGTTGTTGATTCCATACTAAAGGCGCCGCACTCCAATGGTGTAAACCTGACAAGGAATGTGCTGACATTGCTCAAAGCGTTAAGTGATGTCAGAGAAGTTGTACGTCGATGTGGAATGATGTTGAGGAATTTGAGGGAAATACAAAAATCTAGAACATTTTGCTCAAGTATTTCCGCGCCTACTCTCTAGAAGCTTTGTCTACCTTTTCCGGAACCTCCATCTTCTGTGCCAATTTCACATCAAAATTAATCAGTCTTTCTGTAGCTGACTTGTTCATTTTCCTTTGTTGAGCTTTCTTGTACTCTTGCGGACTGCGGCGTATTGTATTCCAACATCTTCTGGCCCAAGTTTGATAGTTTCAGTGGCGAGCGTGGACGTTGCTATGAGTTTTGAGTAAGTGCCATTATCCTCAAATAGGTTGTAGCATTACCAATGTGTTGCCGTTGTTGTTTGTTTTGAAACATAGAAGCATCTGCATACATGTAGCCATTGCTCTTAAGAAATTGGTGTGGAAGTAGTTCATATTGGGTTTGTGAAGAGACGCATTTAGGTTTTCAATGTTGTAATCACAAGTGTCACAACTGCTTTTCTCATTTCCGCCGAGAGAAATGCAATCTTCGGTCATGCAACCCTATATACATGTTGCTATTTTGAAGTTGGTATGTCTTGAATTCATGTTGGGTGTATGAGGAAAGGTGGTGTCTTTGTATTGTTGTAATCGCGAAATATGCTTCCAATTATTGTTTGGAGAAAATTGTAGTCTTCGGTCATGCAACTCCATGTAGATGTTGCTCTTAAGAAATTGGTATGAACGGAATTTATGATGAGTCCATGAGAGCGCAGTGTATTTTGCATTGTTGTAATTGGAGTACGCTTCATATTTTCTACGGAGGAAATTTTAGTCCTTCGTCATGCAACTCCATGTAGATGCCGCTCTTATGAAATTGATATAGGAAGAATTCATTTTTAGTGTATGAAGAACGTAGTGTCTTTTGCGTTGTTGCAATTGCAAAATTCCCTTTTCAATTATTGTGCGGAGAATATTGTAGTTTTTGGTCATGCAACCCCCTGTAGATATTCCTCTTAAGAAATTAGTATTCAGATTTTATGTTGGGTCCATGAGGAAGCGTGGTGTATTTTGCATTGTAATAAGCGCGAAGTACACTTCGTATTTTTTGTAGATCACATTGTAGTCTTCGATCATGCAACCCCATGTGGATGTCGCTCCAACAAAATCAGTATGAAAGGAATTCATGTTAGGAAGTGCGGTATCCATTGTATTGTTCCAATTGCAAAATATGCTTCCTCATATTTTCTCAACCGGAAAAGAGTCTTTGGTCATGTAGCCCCATGTAGATGTTGTTGAAGCAAAATTTGTGTGAAAAGAACCCGTGTTAGGTCCATCTGGAAGTGCATTGTGTTTTTGAATGTTATAATCGCGAGGTATACTGCTTTGTATTAGTTATAATCAACTGTCGTGAAAAATATGCAAAGTTATCATTGAGTCAACGATAACTTTTAGTAGAATTCAAAGGTGCGTTCATTTCACAATAATCAACTGTTGTCAACTATATCCAAAGTTATCGTTGAGTCAACGATAACTTTTAGTAGAATTCAAAGGTGCGTTCATTTTACAATAGTCAACTGTTGTGAACTATATCCAAAGTTATCATTGAGTCAACGATAACTTTTGGTAGAATCCAAAGGTGCGTTCATTTCACAATAATCCATTGTCAAGAAATATATGCAAAGTTATCGTTGAGTCAACGATAACTTTTAGTAGAATTCAAAGGTGCGTTCATTTTACAATAGTCAACTGTTGTGAACTATATCCAAAGTTATCATTGAGTCAACGATAACTTTTGGTAGATTCCAGAGGTGCGTTCATTTCACAATAATCCATTGTCAAGAAATATATGCAAAGTTATCGTTGAGTCAATGATAACTTTTGGTAGAATCCAAAGGTGCGTTCATTTCACAATAATCAACTTTTGTGAAATATATACTAAGTTATCGTTGAGTCAATGATAACTTTTACTCAAATCTGAGGGTGTGTTCATTTCACAATAATCAATTGTAATTGCTAGCCTGAAATATATAAATGATCACTTTGTATGTTATTTTCTATCATCAAAGTTATCGTCAACTCACCGATAACTAAACAATTCTAGAAATTTAAAATATGAACCTCAGTATATTGATGTGATATAGAGTTGATCATATTAGAAGACTGTTTATGAAGCATTTAGTGGGTCGAAGAACAACACAAGGATAGAGGCAGAAAACTGGATTTGCAACACCACGGCCGTTTGCTCCCACAACATCCGGAAGTAGAGCAAAGCCAGGGAACACAAGATCTGAGCCAAAGAAGAGGGGTGCACCAGTAGGAGCAGAAACTAGTCGAAAGAGAAGGAAGAGTTTCATGGTTGGTACAGAAGGTGCAGCTAGTTCAGGCTCAAGTTTGACTACAAACTCTGTTGGGTTAGCAGCCTTCAAAGGTCCAATTCCAGACTTTGAGGAAATTGGCAAAATCCAAAAAGACTTTTGGAAGGAGCATAGGGACTGCTTCCTCTTTGACATGGTTACAGTGACAGTCGACATCGAACAGTGTATTATAGCGAGCGACGAATACGTCATTTGCACACTGCAACAGAATATGGTGAATGACATGAAGCGAGTTCTTATTCAAATGGTGGAAATAGGTCAACGCCAAAAAGTGTGTCTCACTCCAGTTGATGATCGGAAAATGATTTTGAAGGAAAAGCCAAAGAAATGGGAGGACATTAAAAATATGCTATTTATGATTATTAACGGTCAGCATAGCATTACGGCTTCGAAACAACTTCAGAATGAAGCATGCGATGAAGACCGGAAAGCGAACCTCCAAAATTGGGATGCCTTAATTGTTTGGACTCAAGACCCAAATAAACTTCGAAACATCTCAAAGTTCTACAATCTCATCAACCACCTACATCATGCCCAACCAACTTGGGCAACCAGTTAATTGCATGTCGGAACATTTGGAGCATTTTGAAATGCCCAGCGATCGATAGTTTGGAGCCAAAGGTCAGAGGCAACGGCTCGGTCTACAACGAGAATAACTACAAGGTAAGGTTCAATTCCTTCAAACTTATGTAGTGAAGAACAGATTCCTTTGCTAAAAATCTAAGCCATAATGAATGTTTTGAAGTTTGTCATGGCTACAATTTCTTTCCATTTGAGACTTATCCTTGAGTCAATGATAAGTTGTGGTATATGCTATGAATGACATGCTCTACTCTCAAGACATTTAGCTTTGACCTATACATTCTTTTGAGCACTACAATAGTCTAGAAGTCATACATTTTTTCATTCTCCTTAGCATTCAAGACTTATCCTTGAGTCAACGATAAGTTGATGTACAAGAAATGAACTATGTGCTCTACTCTAAAGACATTTAATTTTGAACTGCAGAGTTTCTCGTTAGCTGTTATTCAAAGGTTCCAAAACATAAATCCTGACAAAGATGGCTCCAAGATTAACTCCACTTTGGACCTAAAGAATGAACTCCAAATCATAACATTGCCGGAGAAGAAATGGGTGCATTGGGAACGATTCCTAACCATGCACGCTGAAGGCAAATTGATTAATCCCCTCACCGACGAACCGTTCAGAGTAGAGAAAGGATTCAAGGTGAACAATCAAAATTTGAAGCGAGAGTTCTTCAGACATTTTGGGCACTTCACTGATACTGACTTCGAGGAATTCGCAAAGCACCTCATTGGCAGAACAAATCGCGGTGTGGTGTATCCGAAGGTGTCTGTTTCCAAGACAAGGATCCCAATAGCCGACAATCACGTTGCATCTGATTGAATGGAGCATAGAAAACGTAAGAAGGTAATCATACAGGATTTGATGGAGTTGAAGCCAAGTTTCAAATTTTTGGATAGCGTAGGTGATGTGAAAAATAAGATGTGGGCAACGTGGAAGGTGAAAAGCAGGTTCTCATCGGCAACATGGGATTTCTTACTCTCGCATCCAAAATCAAAGTATTTTAGGAAGCGGTTGAGGAATGAAGCACGCCTGAAGCGAGTGACAGATTTGAAGACAGAATTCCCAGAAGTGCTCCACATGTTCAAGAGGTTTGTGCAACTAAAGTCTGAGCTTCCGGTGAATATCGGAGGAGTGCAAATGCGGGGAGTTGACAGTGTTGGAAAGACGCTAGTAACGCACAGCAACTACTTGTATTCCCCTAAGTAGCTCAACTTGGCAGTCTTTGATGCTAGGGCTGTCGTTAAGATCACACCCACAAAGACTGAAGCTGCTATTGACCCGTTTTTGATCTTTTTGAAAGAGAAATTGGAGCCTGCCATTACAGAGCCAAACGTGTGGCTCTTCATCTTAAATGACTCGGATGACATTGAAGCCGCAACAAAGTTTGCAGCTCAAGTCTAAAAGACTACAATGTTGTCCACTCTACTTATGTCCCTTCAAAGGGCGAGCAACTGAACAACGTAGGTAGTAAAACGATTGCTCCAGATGTACCACTTCTCTTCCTTTTCAAGAAAGACAACGATTTTGTTGCCTCTGTACGTCCATTGATGCGAATCAAGTATGATACGCCCTCTGATTGTATGTACTACAAGGAACCTGCCAAAAACACGGAGGCAAAGTACAGAGTACATATTGGCGAACTCCGAATGGAGTTTTATTTGGAGATCTTGCAGAGCTTTGTCGACCCCCAAAAAAATGTTCTTGGAATTTTTTCAGGCATGAAGCTCATGATGGCCTCAAAGGTATGTACATTCTACTAATAGTTATCCTTGACTCAATGATAACTTCTTTGTTTTGTACATTGCTATTGTTGTATATTGTTATCATCGATTTGACAATGGTCCATTGTCGAAAGCGTTTGTTGTCATTCTCATTGAGCTACATCCTTCTGCTTGTGGGTTAGATGTTTGGAGCGTATTTTTATGGGATGGTTGAGAAAGAAGACGTCGACTTGTTCAGGAATATATCAAGTGTTGCTGATCAGATGGATCTTAATGATTTCTTATTTTCAAACTCTCCCTACTCGGCGTCGTATACAAATCCACCCCGTCTTATTTCAAGAGTACTCGAATCCGTTCCCTCTGAGACAGAAGATGAATCCGAAGAAGAAGAAAAGGTTGGTGAAGAAGGGTCTGATCCAGACGAGCAGGCGTTTGGTAAATGTCGCAGCACAGGGCAGGTCAATTCCCCATTATACTCACAAAAATCGCTCTAGAGTATAACTAAGTGACTCTAAAGATCGAACCCACGAGATCCTGTGAAGTATCTAGCTCTATTAAGCAGTTAAGCTCAATCAGTATCCCAATCTTACTTTCCGGTCCTAGATCTAGAACCAGAAATACCACCACACCGGATAACTATAGACCGGATTACTCCTTCTTCTGATCCCACTAACTATCCGGTCTGTGCAAATATCCAAATCCCAGAATCTTACCACTTCCGGTCCTGGAAATCCGTCCTGACCAATCCGGTCGGGATGGTCATCCTGTATCCGTAATCCTATCCGGTTTAGTTTTGCCTCTGTTTCACCATCAGAGGGGTCGCCGCTTACATTTGAGAGTGATAGGCCCACCACTCCTTCCGTGACTTATAGTGGTTGAAGACCCACTGTCCTACTTCCTAAACTCCTAAGCTAATCCGGATCCGGTTTGGTCCTTCACAACAACCCAGATAGCAATCCGGGTTGTAGGTCACACAAAGACCCCACACTCGACCCTCTCGTACTACAACGACCTTGATGCTACTTCCGATCCGTGCGAAGACAGGTGGTTACAAGTGCACCCGTCCGTTCCAACATCAACTAAAGTTCTTTCGTTACCCATACGGGTGGTGAGACCTCACAGGAGATCGGACACTCAACCGGATTTTCCACCCGGGAGTTCTAGCGCAGCTAAGGAATCCCTTCCTACCCGCCTAGCCTAACAACGGCTTTCTCACCCGGAATCTCAAACTCTAGACGTGCTGAGGAACTAAGTTCACTCCCAACTCTTCGATACCTACTCACATGCACCTTGAATCGGAAAAGAAACACCAAGGGGAGAAATCACTCGCAAACCGGCTCGTACTATCCTAACTCCACATCATACAATCTTGTTGCGCTGGAGAGAGACACACAATGAGGAGAAGAGAAAGGTACAAGAAGTTTGCAAAATGAAAAACTCCCAGTTCCCATCTCAAGAACCGATTTATATACAAAGGGTAAAAACTCTAAAAGCACAAAAAGGAGCGGAAAACCCGTGGGGGTCCGCCGCCATCCTAATCTAACTTCCGGCTAACCTAATACTGTTGAGCCGGATCCGGATCCGGATCCGCTCCTACTCCTAACTGAAATTAAAATCCTATCTACTCTACAACCCTAGATCCTATCGTCGGGCTTCCTCTCTCCGGAACCAGCTCCTCGAAGACTTCACTCAAGTTCCGGATCCGTTCCCCCTCCGCAGGGTTAGATTCGGGTGAAGACTCCAGGTCGATTGTAACATCCGGTCTCGTGCCCGGAGTCTCAGCCCGAGTAGACTTTTTGGACTCGGGAGTCCAATCCTTCCTATCCTTCTGAATGGTCGCGTCCGGAAAGATATCCGGTAGCGAGATGTCCGAAAGATGTATGCCCTTGGAGCACGTTGCTCCAGTCAGCTTCCGGCTGCTTTCCTCAATCCGGTCCGCAGCCTTCCGCCCCTCCACCATTGCCGTCTCCACCTGCTCAGCGAAGTCGGCGAGAATCCGGACCATCCGGGAACCGGATAGTTTCTTCTCTTCGTGGATCTTCTCGTCGAAGAGCTTCGCTTTGGTGGCGGCCGTTCCGGTCTCTCCCATGACCGCCTTGATTTGCTCGGCTATCTTCCGAGTCTCCTCCGCCATCTCCCGGGCGGCCGTCACGTCTTCCCAATAGGCAAAGAGAGTTGCCTTCAGGTTATCCACCTCCTCCTGCAACCGGCGGATCTCTGCTTCCTGCTTCCGGGTCTCTTCCGGATTGGTGATGCACTCCGCCACCTGTTCCGCCAACTTGCTGTCCGGTGGCGCACCTACCAACTTTCCGATTGCCGCAAGCGTCCTGTGCTTGACCTCCCAATCCGCCCTGATGTTGTAGAGGACGTTGATCAGACCGTTGAACGGATCTTGCATTTCCGGGTCTCCCCCGGAAACGGTCTTCTCAGCTTCCGGTTTCTCTTCTGGGGCCGGTCTGTCTTGACCGGGAGGCGTCCCGCGCTTGTGTGGAGGCGTCAACTTCTGTCGCTTGATGGGCGGCATCGGCTCCTCCTCTTCCTCGCTCGACTCCCGTTCTGACCCGGAATCGGATTCGGCCTCGTCATCCGTTTCCGACTCCCCATACTTCAGGAGGACTTCCTGAGTCTTCCACACCTTCTCCTCCGTGTCGGTGAGGACTTGGTGTTCCCGATAGAGGTGGAAGAGGTAAGGGCACACTAGAGTGGCCCTTTTCTTTCCAATCCTACTAACGAGCTGGGCCACGAGATCGGAAATGATCCGTGCCCAGTCCACTTTCCGGGTACCACTGAGGGCACCGAAAATGGTGTTGCCGAGGGTGATCGTCACCTTGGTCGGCTTTTCCGAGTGAAGAACCAGAACCAGGAATTGCAGGAGCCAACGGTGTCGGTCATCCACGCAATCCTCGACCTCGTATCCGTCCTTCAGGTTGATGGCGCCCTAGAACTTCCCTCGGACAAACTCATCCTTCCGGTTCGCCATCCCTAACCCTCCTGCCCGGAAACCGTAAACCGCTCTCCACATTCCCTCGTTCCAGTGGACGGGAGTTCCTCTCACGGTGTTGTCAAACTGGTTGGACAGCTTTCCGAGGAGCTCCTTGACCATTCTCTCCTCCCTAAAACCCCAGGGTTTCTCTGCAAACCCTAGGCAATCCATGCAGGTGAGATCCTCCATGAGTTGAGACTTTTCCGGCTCTATGGAGGGAATAACCGGAATGACTTTCCGGAGTTTCACCTCGCCTCCAGAGGAACTCGCTGGTCTCGACCTACGTAGCGGCGGCATTCCCACTCCAATCTATCTCACTCTCTCCTAGCCGCATGTCCCGTTCCTCACGTTCTCTCTCCGATCTCAACCGGAATCAAAACAAACAGAACACAAACGCACAAACGCCAAAAACTCAACCGCGCACGCTCAAGGTCAAGTTTCTAAAAGGGGGTGCAATAGTGAAAGCTCCTCCTTTTATAGTCCCTGGACCCTTTCCAGTTTGTCATCATGAATCCGGTTTACAATCATAATCCGGTTCATCATCATAATCCGGTCCTAGACCTAATCCGTGTTGCATTCCATTTCCGTCGTTAGTTACTCCTGACCGGATTAGATCCAAGAGGCCCACTACTTCACATTCCGTGCTAATTTTGAGTTTTCCTTCTCCACCTTATCGGATCCGGTTCCCTAATGACTAGTTTCCGTTCCTATTTTGGTGTATACTAAGAAAATCAAAATTTTAAGCTGCGACAGTAAACTCGAAAGGGACATGGCGGAGGCAAATGCAACACAAACGTCTCTCATCAATGCTCCTGTTGAGTCTCGTGAGGATGATGGAGACATCGAAGCAGATCCTGAATTTGAAGTGCAGCGACAACAGAGGCACGATAGAGAGAGAGATTCTGAAGACGAGAGTGAGAGTGACCCGCAAGAAATAGATGAGAGTAGGGATGACAAAGCTAACGAGGATTCTAACTCAGAGCAACAAATACAAGAGTTGCAATTGAAGCGACAACAAGACGTGTTCTTGGTCGTCTTCTTATGTGTCCAATTAGGTCAATGCTATTAGCGATTGTTGTTGCTTGTTGGAGGATCATGTCTCAAGCATTTAAATATTCTGTACTTGCTTCAGGTTGGACTCCCATTTGATGCAAGCCTTCCTACAAATGGGAGGCTCCCGCGGAGCCTCCTTTCCAGATCAAAAAAGTCTTTTTCAACTTGTAGCGAGTCCATGGATGGCAGTTGTGACACTGCTCCTTTTTCCAAACCGTACTTGTTGTGCTCCGCCTCTGATGCAGCGTCTGTAGCTATAGACTACTCGAAGGGAAACATGGAGGACGGGGTCGTCAATAGTTCCCCCAAGAAAAGGGTGGTTTAGTACTATATCTATGAGCTCAAGAAATTTAGTGAAACTTTCAAAAACTCCTATAACATAGAGAAATCCATTAGCTTTAGGGAAATTTCATTTTTATTTCAATCGGTGTTTGAAAGCATTCATTATGCTAGCTGAATCTTAGAGGAGACCGGGCAGTCCAAAAAATTCCCAATAAAATTGAAATAAATTCTTTGATATTTTTTTCTTGTATGTCACATTTGTGTTAACTTTATATTTGAAGCTTTGGTTCATCCATTTGGAGAAGTAATGAGAAAGTTATGGACAATCTTGTTTTTGTGACAATTTTTGCATTTTCAAGAAAAAACAACTAATAGAACTCACATTCGAATGCAATTTTGACACCCTCTTCCAAAAACATTGTTAAATAGGTTGGGTATATTTGCTACAACAATTTGACCATTGGAATTATTGTGTTTTAATTTCATCTTAGAACTATTAAGAATTTAGTTTTTATTTCAACCTTGAATCTACATCTGCTTAGTATTAATTGAATGAGTGAAAATTTAGTACTTTGTTGTTGAATTTCTATGGTCTACATTTTCAACACAGTTGTTCAACATCCCAAAATATAAAATCAAAATGCGTCCTACAAATTTATTTAAGTTAAGAAGATTCAAACTAAGCCAAAAAAGCTTGCCAAGCAAGGTTAGGAAATACATGTTTTCTTGTCCTTTAAATGTAAATATCTTTATATCCACGTGGTGAAAGTTTTTGAAACATCATACTCCACATTTTTATACTAGTGTAGTACAAGATCCTGTAGTCAAATCTAAAAGAAAGCCAATTTTTTGCTCTTTTGCAATAGAAATAAAAACATTTTCAAGTATTTTTTGCAAGACTTTGAATACTCTCTTCCTCTTTGCAATAGAAATAGCAGTTTTGAATGGTCTTTGTCTTCAAAATTACCTTGGGACTTTATAGGTTAATAACAAGGTAGATATAATGTAAAAATCTAGTATTTTGAAAAACAAAGCAAGCAACCACTTTGTATATACACACAAACTCTAAGAAATTAGAAGTTCATTTATGAAGAAATGCTACAAGCCATTCAGAATAGAATAATATAGTCTAATATTCCAAGTAAATTGAACTTGTTGAGTGCAAACTCTTTCAATATTTTTCCTTCGATGTGAACAAAAATTTCTAATTATACGGTGTACTAATGTAATTTTCCTTCATTGGCTGCATTTGTTTGAAATCGCAGTCTCAAGGTTGCTTAGTCATTCAATACTAAACTTTATTTATCATTGAATTGAACAACTATATTGTCAAAAAAACGTTGCACTTGTGTTTTGAAAGTCTCAAAATGACCAGTTTGTCTCAAATTAACGAATCTGGCCTTTTATAGTCCCCTCCAGAAAATTAAAGGTTCATTTTTAGGATTTCCATTCAAAAACAAGCAACGGCCCGGACGGGCGGACGGGCGGACAGGCCAGACGGGTCGGACAGGGCGGTCGGACGGAACTGTCCGCACTGTCCGCCTTCCGACGCCATCCGCGCTTTGGACATGCCGACCGCCCCACTTAAACACTGACCGCCGACGGCGTCCGCCCAGTTGTCCATTGGAGCATCCTATGAGGCCGATATTACTCAAAATGAGCGGTAACATTTCCAAAAAAAAACAGCCTAATAATCACTACTAAATGAGGATCAATGTAATTGATTTATCATTTTTTTTTTTTTTAAATGTAAACCCTAAACCCTATACCCTAATTACCCTAAACCTTTTCTTTTCTCCCCTAAATTGTTTTATGAATGAGGGGAATGTGGTTAAGTTGAATATGTTTGGATTATTTACTGATATTATCCTTCTAAATAGGTTTTGAGAAGATCTGAAGATGGTGGGGATTTTTTTAAAGTTCATTAGGAAATCAAATGTTTTGCAGAAATAGTCAATTCCTTTTTCATCGTAAGCAAATGAAATTTTTTAAAAAGGCCCCAATACATAATTAGAATAACAGTTTAATGGATTTCAACCTCATGATATTTAATGAAAGGTTGTGATTTCTCATTAAAAGTGCATCATGATCTTCAAATGAATATCGAGTCTTTCATATTTTTTAATGAAATTTTGATTAGATTTGAAAACAAAGAAAAAGAATCAATGTTTTAACTTTCCAATCATATATGGCTATATTTTTCTTCAAAAACATAGAAAAATTCGTTACTTGAGTTGGTTGAGTAGAATACATTATACACTTATACATGTGCTATATTTATTTTGAAGGGTAATTCCAATATTCTTATTTCAGATGTTTTTAAATATTAATTTTAAAAAAGAGGGTTCATTGTTTAAAGATCTAAAAAATTGACAAACATAATTTCTATTATAAATAGGAATTGAATTCGGAATTCGAATTTTGAAATGATTCAAATGAACAAGATATTGATTATAAAATATTTCTTCGTTTGAGTTTTCAAAATGAATTCACGAAACAATTGCAAACTTTTGAACTTAGGTATATGATATTGTTTTCAGTTTGTACTTTGTAGAGTATAATACTTCAATTTTAATCCTAAATAAATGAAAAACTCCACATAAATGAAATGTTTCTATGTATTGCACAAAGATTTCTACCAATTACTATGATAATTAAATACATTGTTACATTTCATAAAATATTCTACATAGAAAGAAAAAATCATTTTAGTTTTCAATCATGATAAACAATGTCTTCTACTCTTTCTGTTATATGTTCATTTTGTATAACGTGTACATTGTACAATCTTTGAGAGCAGGATAGTTCATTTTTGATTCTCATTGAAATAGAAAAGATATTTGTGTTTGGATTTTGAAATCATTATGTATTCTACGGTCTTGCAAGAATGCATCTTGCTCCTTCCTTTGAATCCTTTTGATATTTTTTTTTTCCTTTGCTTTCTCGTAGGGCTCTTGTTCTCTTGTTCTCTTGTTCTCTTCATTTGACCAGCCTATTTGGCTTGGCTCTTAGTTTTTGTTTTTTTTAATGCAATGGTTTATGCATATATTATAAAAAATACATATTATTTATCTAAAATTAATATATTGATGAACAAACGCATAAAGGCATTGAATGCTTTCACATTTAAAGTTATAAATCTATCATAAATCACTCTTGCAAATTTGAATGATTGAATCGAAAATTTGAAAATGTAATTACAAGAGCTTTCAATTCAATCAATTGCATAAATCATAAATGTTGAAATGCAACTCGTATGAGTTTAGCATCTATGAAGATTAATTCATGCCATCCACATGCAATTTTCCAATTTAATAAAATGCAATTGAGTACTTCAATTTCTTTCCCTTCAATTCTCTAAGTAACATTCACTTCATATCTTTCTCTATTTGTTTATTTAATTTTTGGGAACAAATGGAGAAACCATCTTTGTCTATATTTGAACATGCACTCTTATTTGATTGATGAAGAATATATTTATGAAATATATAATCATTGATTTGTTCATGTTGATTTATCTAATATATATATATATATATATATATATATATATATATATATATATATCATTAAAGGAGTATGGAAGACAAGATTGACAGATTGTGTTCGAATGTTGTTGATTTTGAAATGATTTAGTACTATATCATTTATAAGAATATTATAATAGTATTATGTTATAATATTCCTAAACCAATTGCAACAAATATTAAAATACATGCTAAGTTAGGTTTGTTAGCCTACCAATTGTTCATTAATAGACATAATTGAGTAGCCCCCTTAAATGAAACATTCAATATCTAATATCTTACAATCCAAATGGTGGATTTGTCTAAAATTTTTTCCACATCTTTTTCAACTAATTTATTACAAGATCCTACAGTTACATATGTCCAAAAATATTTTTCTTCTAAGACTTGGTATTTGCACTACTAATGGCAGTTTTGAAGTGTTTTTAGTGAAAAGAACTTTAGGGGCTAAACATCTATACCGTTAGATTTTGGAAAAAGAACAATTTGCTTCATTGGGGATAACTATATGTTCATGCTCTTTTTCGATAGCCAAAACACACTTGCAAGGACTTGGACATTTAGCGGTTTACTAAGTGATTAGACGTCAACTAATTCAATTTAATAGTAGAATTTTTATTCAACTACCTTCTTATAATTGCTTTATACACAATGCAACGTGAATATTTGGATACTTATATTAAACGTCGCAATCCTTTTGTGAATTTTTGCACATTTTAGCTCATATCTTTGTACAAAAATATCATTTACCAAGAATTCATAAATTTGGTCATAAAAGAAGGCTACCTTTTTTAATTTCAAATTTTACATTGAATGAATGAAAAGTTAGTTGGACTATACAGTGCCATGAAGACCTTTGTTTATCGTGCAAAATATGGACGTCAAAGCGCTTGAGGGTGAAACCGCCCTGTCCACCCTCGTACCTGTCCGCCCTCATACCCATCCGCCCCATCCGCCCAGACCCCCGTCCGCCCAGACCCCGTCCGACCTGATACCTGTCCGCCGTCCGCCCTGTCCGCCCCATTACGACCAATGCGTCCGCCCCCCCGGACCGTCCGATCGGGGCGGACGCCAGATTTGTCCGCCCGTGGCCGTCCGATCGAGCGGACGGGGCTCTAGGGTTTCGCGGAGGCGGACGGCCGATCCGTCCGCCACCCCTGGCCCGTCCGATGGGGCGGACGGGCCATTCGCATTGTCACTTTTGCTTTGCCCCTTGTGAATGCAAGGTGGAGCAGAGAGCTTGGTGGTTCATCTTCCATTGGCTCTTTTCCGAGGCAAGGCAAGAGTGGTTTATTGGGGCCTCCTTGTTGCCAATTTTTTTAACACTTACGCGTGAATTCACATTTAAATTAAAAAATTTCATCTATATGAGTTTCATTTGTCACAATGATGAAGGGGAAGAAGAAGGTTGCAAAGCTTAAACATAGAGAGGGACCATCGAACTTGGAAGTAGCTTGCCACAGTCCTTCGGAAGAATGCAAGAAATTCATGATCGAGCGCATCGTTCAATTTTATGAATCGAAAACAACATTGTCTTTAGACAATAAGTACATCAGATATCAAGAGGAGTGCGTGTCTAAATTCAAGGTAGACATGACACAGATGTTGTTGGATGCATTGAATGTGGCGAAGTGGCATGACGAAATGCATAAAACCTACTTCACCAAATGTTTGGAGAACAAGGTTCATGATGCTTTGTGGAATTCCAAAGTCATTTTGGTTAAATATGGCAAGGAATATCGACCCAATGACGTCCAGTTTGAAGAAGTGATTCTGAAAGCGGACTTATTTAGGGGGCGATGTGCTCCATTCGTCAAAACGCACAATCGAGTTGGTTCAATTGGTTGGTGGAAAAGCAATGATGGAGTTGCTGAAGCAGAAAGGAACAAACGGCACCTCATAGTACTTCCAGATACAGCATGCGTGATTGCTGTTGATGATAGAACGATGAGAGGTGGATATGCAACGATTCGAAAGGTTCGTATTGAAGGATGTCCAAGAATACTTCCTTATTGGGAGTTTGCGGCGAAGAAATTCATTCACCACCAAACTCGACCCGATCTTGCAAAGTTAGAACATCAAAACGAATCAATGGCTGTTCGAATTCCACACGCGGGTGTGATATGGTTTGCTGCGGTGCACGGAACGACGTGTGAAGGTTATGCGTATTGGTGGAATGGTGGAACTCTTCGACAAATGTTGAATTATATGGATAAGGACTATCCAGACAACATTCAAATCCGTTTGATGTATACAAATCCAACCGAAGAGGAGGTTGTAAAAGCTCACCGTTTAGGACGATATCGGAAGAAGCGCACGGAGTTGAAATAGGCGTTTATGCATATAATGTATGCAGTGCATCTTGCTAGAAATTTGCACAATGATCTTTCTCCGGACAACATCTTGTTGCATTTTCCAGAGGATGAGTTACGTGTGTACATTGGAGTTTGCGATTGGGACATGACCACCTTAGCTTCTCAGCCAATGAAGTCTTTGTACACATTCACATCAACAAATGAGATGAAACAAACTTTGCAGAGGAGATGGTGGGTGGATCCACGTATTGCATATTTGCATAAAGCAGGTGCAGATGTGGAAGTCATTCCGATGTATTCACGTAAGTCGGAAGAGTATGCCGTTCGAAAAATTGCTCGACGGATGAATGGAAACAACATGTCAGAGGCGTATTTCAACGTGCTACTTAAAACACCTAGTGCGACACAATTTGCCTTTCATGACTTTGCAAAAGTGTTTTATGCTTACTTGAAGCGCATTTCTTCGAAAACTGACGATGAAAATACTAGGTTGGCCCATGTGATTACGCGATTTTTTAATACATATCGTTGGCCGATGCCAGATGAACATTTCCGCCATTTATATTAGATTGGTACTGCAGAAGTAGTAGTTGAATACTTGAATAGGTTATATAGGCATTAAAAATTAGTTTAGAAATATAGAGTTGGAATGAAAAAAATTATATGTGCAATTAGCCAAATGTGCACAATGTATGGTATTCTACATTAAATTGAATACATTTTGCCCATATTGATTATGTTTGTATTTGTGTTGATCTTGATTTTTTAAATAGTATATATATATATTTGAAGTCACAAATTTTTTTAGTTTGCCTTCTGAAAATGAATTGGAATTTTTTCATAGTTTCAAGACTATCATGGACTCGTGGATAAACTTTATAATCTTTCAACTTATAAGAGACATTGTTTTAATGACAAATCGCAAACCATTGCACTTCATTTAATATTTAATTGTTTAAAGATTAAGGGAGTGACCGTGGGGCAGTTTGGATAGGGCGGTTGGGGGAAATAGGGCCGTCAAAGCGGACGGGGTAACAGGTGGACGGGGCGGTCCCGGCGGACGCTGCGGACACAGCGTCCGCGTCCGGACGTCCTGTCAACCCTGCATTGAAGTGACTTTACTAACCTTGAGGTGGCTATAGTAACTTTCAATTAACAATCTAAAACTACAAAACATGACTTTTCAACATACCTATTAAAAATGTCAAATATAGCATTGCTATCGTGACCTTCATTCAGAGAATTAAAATGTAAGATCAATTGTTCTAAAAGGCCCTTTTGTCCAATCTGGATGATAACAAGACTCCAATGCAACCTACAAAGAGACATGATAAGAGAACAAGTTGATCTAAAAATAATTGTTAAAAATGGACTCAATGAAATATAAAACATTTGCTACTTACTTGTCATGAATTGGAACAAATAGATAGTCCTTTGAAAATAGTTGTACTCCTCTTGTCCACTTTCTCAAGTCTTCAAAATCCAAAAAGTCTTTGGCTTTTGTGTAAGAAAAGCAATTGAAGAAATGAAATTTTTTTTCTATTCCAAGTCATGCAATTGCTTATTATGAATATGCCTAATCACATACAAACACAAATGAATGTAATGAAAGATACAAAAAAAGCTAAATAATTTAGGTCATAGTCTTGAGGTACCTAATGTAAAAATCAATGATTGTATCATTAAGGAAGTGGCTGGGGTCTAAAGCTTGAATATCATCCCATAATATGTTAAGAGGTCCTAAAAATTCTTTATTTCACCCAACCAATGTTTTTTTGGTTAGTTACAATGAATCATTAATTAGACAATAAATAATCATCAAAATTGCTACAAAAACTATATTACTTACTTGTTTGTCTCAAAAGAAAAATCTTTCACATCTTTTGCATTGCAAAAATCTTCACTTATCATGGTCTTCAAATTGACAAAGACTGAACTTGGTCCAATTTCTCCATCCATAGCTTGCACATTCAAAGCATAGATCCTTAATTTTATAAAACCAGCTTGAATGTTAGAAGCCGAGAGAGCTTCTTTGAGAGCCTTGCTAGCTCTCTAACTTGTCAAAATTGCCATTGTTCCATGCCAAATTTTTTTCTTTGAAAGTCTTCTTCAAAGTATAGAAGTAGATCTTGAACAATGTAAAAATCAATACATCAAGAGGTTGAAGCTTATGAGATGTATGGGGGTGGTAGAAGAATGATATCAATGCCATAACTAGTTGTTTTGGTCACAACATTCAAAGTAATGTGGTTGTTATGCCCATCAACCAAAAGAGATGTTTTTTCTCTAGAGAAACCCCCCCAAGCATTGAATCCTTAAAATGATCCAACTACTTACAAAGAATTGCTTTGTCGATCCATCCATTCTTTTGCATTGCCATTTGAGCACTTGGTTTGCACTTGTCAACATAGTTTTGGCGCTTCGTAATTGCCAAAGAGATATAGAGATTAGGAATGGTATGTCCCATCGTATTTATACAAACTAAGATGGTCATCCATTGACGGTTGGTAGTATTAAGTGTTGAAACATTTCTAGACCCTTTGATACCAATCACCTTAATATTACTATTTGTTTGGGTTGCACTTAATCCAATTTCATCTGCATTCCAAATCCTATTTGGAAGATATCTTCCTTCTTCTACTCTTCATAAATGTTAGTGTGAAGCCTGTAAAATTGATCACATATCTCCTTCGACAATCCTTTGGCTCTTGCAGTATCCAAATCTTCTAGCCTTTGCAACATCAAGTGCAGGTGCTACTGTTAAAACCAATACTTAGTTTCACAAGAGACTAGTGAAAAGGTTCAATGAATTCCCTTCTTCCAGGAATCCCTTCATGAAAAGGAATGACCCTATTGTCACAAATCAACTTCACCTGTCCTTTCAAAAGGTTCAATGAAATGCAATGTGCCACTCGATGCCTAGTTTTGCACCACTCAACCAACAATTTCTCTTCTTCTTTAGTAAGTATAGTCTCTGGGCTATTCTTTTTGGATTTAACCTTTTTGTATAGCTAAGCCTTAATGCTTGATTTTAATATGAAGTAGTATTGTGCTGCTTCTCTAATTTACCGCATTCAATGTCTACACAAGCAAATCTCATCGCTTCTTCACTCCATAGACCATGCTTCTCTTTTGAATTTTTTTGGGCTTTGTTTGATTTTTTCAAGCCTTGTGGGTCGAGGGGGCTTTGGTCTTTTGTATGTCCATTTCTCACACATGAACCACTTTGCCCTCTAGTGCAACCCCATTAAGGAAACTCCAAACCCTAATGTATAACACATTGACATCATAATTAGTTTAAATAATGTATAGTGGAAAACTTTTAGATGTTTTCATTTGAGATTAGAAATCAAAACTCATCATTTCTAAATCATCAAGATGGTTAGTAATAAATATCATCTCCAAGCAATTAAAGTATGTCATAATATACCTTATCAATGTTCTTACCTTCCCCAAATCCAAAAGAAACACCAGTAAGTCAACTAAGTCTTGGATTGGGCATTTGGCAAGTAAGTTAGAGCTTGTCTGTCTACTAGTTGGTGGTGATCATAGTAGAAAACATCTTGAAGGTTAGAAACATCAATGGCAGTAGTAGCTTCATTGAGATAGCCCTTGTTGTGATGCCCGCTTAGTGCAAGCCTTTGATCTTTGATCCAAGGTTGATGGTCTAAGCCTGCATTGCCTGGAAGAAATAGTCTCTCGGAATCATTTGGTTTCAAAGGTTTTGAAAGAGCTTGCGGAAAATAGCGGCTTGTTTCGCTTCAAAGAAAGGGATCATAGTCACTTAAGACCACAAGCTCTAGTAATGTTCGTGTTGGAAGAAAATTTAAACGATACAGGAATTAAAATTATAGGAATCTATGTAATCAAATCTAGAAAATTAGCCTTTGGTTAACAAAGAAGGAAGACACCATTATCAACACCCTAATTCAGCTGCAATAGTAATCCACTAATTCTTGTTAGTGTTATACACATTACATTAACTTCAACTAAGCAATGTTATAAAAGTTCCCTTGATACTCAACTTCCAACAAATAAGTACTAGTATACAAAGGCAAATCAACGATCTTTGCTCCATGGTAGCCTGTGTGGATTTCCGTCAAGCTCTGTTCTTTGCATGACGCATTGGCAAGTCCTATAGCAAGATAATCCACAAAACATGAACATTGAAGGAAATGAGAACATAATCCACTACTATTATTTGCTCACCTGAAGGTGATTGAGTAGAGTTGATGACATTTACTCTCTAGTGCTAAATTCTCACCATGTTCTAGACACTACAAGCATGGATCTAGTTTTGTAACATAACTTCACATAGATCAATTGCTATTTGTAATTTTCTTTCTTCTACTAAATGATAGCACCAGTTGCTACCTATACTACAACCTTTTATTCAATCCAGCATGCATCTCAAAGCGATTGATCAAGCTCTCTCTAGAAAGAACATGCAATCCATACCCAGTAGGCAGTGCAAGGAATCTGCCAAAGAATTGGAAGTACTCCAAGTTGAGCTTGAAACTATTAAGCATATCGTGGAAGCACCTCCTCTCAATGCTACAAAAAATGGCGCCTATAGCCATGGCACATTCTTCAAACAAAATACAAACTTTTACAAGCTTCTAGTAGGCAACTTTCTCCAATTTCTAGAGAATACAATGAGAAAATCTTCGCCATTGAAACTAGCCCCTATGGCTATGGTGAAGCTTACAAACTAAGCACGACAATAAGAAAGACAATGCTCAGACATAGACACTAACAAGGAAGGGTGTAAATGAAGCAGATAGGGCATAGGCATTGAGAAATGATAGGAAACGGCGAGGCATCCAAGGGTTGAAATTAAATCAAGCGCAATCATAGGTACTCATTGCGCAACTATGGGGTTCAATGCAACAATAAGCACACTTACCCTAGATATTGTGATTTTTGGCAAAAAAATATTTGTCTATGGCATAATCAAAACTTGTAGAAGTTGTTACTAATCCATAAGTCTTGCCTAAATTACTTTGAAGCCAACCTACAATTTTTTCTTTTGGAAGCTAAACTTGGTAATACCAAAATGACATTTTAGAATTTATACTTGGTAAAATGGCAAAACCAATAGATTGAAAGAACCTATAATACCCTATAGAACCAAAGTTTTGCCGTATTTGTGAGCATAGTTTCAAATTCCTACTACAACTTCAGCAAGTCAATTGATAAACTTACTTATCAACACATAAATATGTTAGAACTTGGAAGTTAATACAATATTGATAATACACAACGATTACAAAAGAAGGAGAAGAAACATGTATTAGAGTAACCAAAGGAAATACACTGTCGCAGCACAGGGCAGGTCAATTCCCCATTATACTCACAAAAATCGCTCTAGAGTATAACTAAGTGACTCTAAAGATCGAACCCACGAGATCCTGTGAAGTATCTAGCTCTATTAAGCAGTTAAACTCAGTCAGTATGCCAATCTTACTTTCCGGTCCTAGATCTAGAAACAGAAATACCACCACACCGGATAACTACAGACCGGATTACTCCTTCTTCCGGTCCTACTAACTATCCGGTCCGTACAAATACCCAAATCCCAGGATCTCACAACTTCCGATCCTGGAAATCCGTCCTGACCAATCCGGTCGGAATGGTCATCCTGTACCCGTAATCCTATCCGGTTTGGTTTTGCCTCTGTTTCACCATCAGAGGGGTCGCCGCTTAATTTTGAGAGTGGTAGGCCCACTACTCCTTCCGTGACTTATAGTGGCTGAAGACCCACTGTCCTACCTTCTAGACTCCTAAGCTAATCCGGATCCGGTTTGGTCCTTCACAACAACCTAGATAGCAATCCGGGTCGTAGGTCACACAAAGACCCCACACTCGACCCTCTCGTACTACAACGACCTTGATGCTACTTCCGATCCGTGCGAAGACAGGTGGTTACAAGTGCACCCGTCCGTTCCAACATCAACTAAAGTTCTTCCGTTACCCATACGGGTGGTGAGACCTCACAGGAGATCGGACACTCAACCGGATTTCCCACCCGGGAGTTCTAGCGCAGCTAAGGAATCCCTCCCTACCCGCCTAGCCTAACAACGGCTTTCTCACCCGGAATCTCAAACTCTAGACGTGCTAAGGAACTAAGTTCACTCCCAACTCTTCGGTACCTAATCACATGCACCTAGGATCGGAAAATAAACACCAAGGGGAGAAATCACTTGCCAACCAACTCGTACTATCCTAACTCCACATCATACAATCCTGTCGCGCTGGAGAGAGATACACAACAAAGAGAATAGAAAGGTACAAGAAGTTTGCAAAATGAAAAACTCCCAATTCCCATCGCGGGAACCGATTTATATACAAAGGGTAAAAACCCTAAAAGCACAAAAAGGAGCGGAAAACCCGTGGGGGTCCGCCGCCACCTTAATCTAACTTCCGGTCTAACCTAATACTATTGAGCCGGATCCGGATCCGGATCCGCTCCTACTCCTAACTGAAATTAAAATCCTATCTACCCTACAACTCTAGATCCTATCGTCGGGCTTCCGGTCTCCGGGACTAGCTCCTCGAAAACTTCACTCAAATTCCGGACCCGTTCCCCCTCCGCAGGATTCGGTCCGGGTGGAGACTCCAGGTCGATGGTGATATCCGGTCTCGTGCCCGGAGTCCCAGTCCGTGTAGACTTCTTGGACTCAGGAGTCCAATCCTTCCTGTCCTTCGCCATAGTTGCATCCGGAAAGAGGTCCGGTAGTGAGATGTCCGAAAGGTGAATACCTTTGTCGCACGTCGCTCCCGTCAGCTTCCGGCTGCTCTCCTCGATCCGGTCCGCTGCCTTCCTCCCCTCCACCATTGCCGTCTCCACCTGCTCGGCGAAGTCCGCGAGAATCCGGACCATCCGGGAACCGGATAGTTTCTTCTCTTCGTGGATCTTCTCGTCGAAGAGCTTCGCCTTGGCCGCTGCCGTTCCGGTCTCTCCCAGGACCGCCTTGATCTACTCGGCCACCTTCCGAGTCTCCTCCGCCATCTCCCGAGCGGCCGTCACGTCTTCCTGATAGGCAAAAAGTGTTGCCTTCAGTTTATCTACCTCCTCTTGCAACCGGCGGATCTCGGCTTCCTGCTTCCGGGTCTCTTTCGGATTCGTGATGCATTGCGCCACTTGTTCCGCCAAGTTGCTGTCCGGTGCAGCACCCACCAACTTGCCGATTGCCGCCAGCGTCCTGTGCTTCACCTCCCAATCCGCCCTGATGTTGCAGAGGACGTTGATCAGACCGTTGAACGGATCTTGCATATCCGGATCTCCCCCGGAATTGGTCTTCTCGGCTTCCGGTTTCTCCTCCGGGGCCGGTTTGTCTTGACCGGGAGGCGTCCCGCGCTTGTGTGGAGGCGTCAGCTTCTGTCGCTTGATCGGCGGCATCGGCTCCTCCTCTTCCTCGCTGGACTCCCGGTCTGACCCGGAATCGGATTCCGCCTCGTCATCCGTCTCCGACTCCCCATACTTCAGGAGCACTTCCTGCGTCTTCCACGCCCTCTCCTCTATGTCGGTGAGGACTTGGTTCTCCAGATAGAGGTAGAAGAGATAAGGGCACACTGGAATGGCCCTTTTCTTCCCAACCCTACTAACAAGCTGGGCCACGAGATCGGAAATGATCCGTGCCCAGTCCACTTTCTGGGTACCACTGAGGGCACCGAAAATGGTGTTGCCGAGGGTGATCGTCACCCTGGTCGGCTTTTCCGGGTGAAGAACCGGAACCAGGAATTGCAGGAGCCGACGGTGTCGGTCATCCAAGCAATCCTCGACCGCGTATCCGTCCTTCGGGTTGACGGCTCCCTTGAACTTCCCTCGGACAAACTCATCCTTCCGGCTCGCCATTCCCAAACCTCCTGCCCGGAAACCGTAAACCGCTCTCCACATCCCCTCGTTCCAGCTGACGGGAGCTCCCCTCACGGTGTTGTCAAACTGGTTGGACAACTTTCCGAGGAGCTCCTTGACCATTCTCTCCTCCCTAAAACCCCAAGGTTTCTCGGCAAACCCTACGCAACCCATGGATCTGAGATCATCCATGAGTTCAGCCTTTTCCGGCTCTGTGGAGGGAATAACCGGAATGACTTTCCGGAGCTTCACCTCGCCTCCAGAGGGACTCGCTTGTCTCGACCTACGTAGCTGAGGCATTCCCACTCACATCTACCTCACTCTCTCCTAGCCGCACGTCCCGTTCCTCACTTCCTCTCTCCGATCTCAACCGGAATTAAAACGAACAGAACATAAATGCACAGACGCACAAACGACAAAAACTCAATCGTGCGCTCAAGGTCGAGTTTCTAAAAGGGGGTGCAACAGTGAAAGCTCCTCCTTTTATAGTCCCTGGACCCTTTCCGGTTTGTCATCATGAATCCGGTTTACCATCATAATCCGGTTCATCATCATCATCCGGTCCTAGACCTAATCCGTGTTACATTCCGTTTCCGTCGTTAGTTACTCCTGACCGGATTAGATCCAAGAAGCCCACTACTTCACGTTCCGTGCTAATTCTGAGTTTTCCTTCCCCACCTAATCGGATCCGGTTAGCTAATGACTAGTTTCCGTTCCTATTTGGGTGTATACTAAGAAAATCAAAATTCTAAGCTGCGACATACACCAATTAGTTTAAATACCTCAACATCCCATATTAAAGGCCCTCCTAAGTGGCATTGCCAAAGTACAGAGGGGGGTGGTTTCAGATTTAGTACAAAACATCAACAAATCCCAAACTTTCACAAAAACTCAAGACACTTATCTCAAACATCAATAAGTTATTGATTTATTCAAACATAGCCCAAATACAAGTTGGTAAGGTTTGAAGGGACTCCAACATCCTTCAAATCTTGTAGAAATGAAACAAAATGGAGCTTGAAATGCTCCAAAAAAATACATTTACAACTTTGGCCTTGAAATGGCCAAAAAATCCAATTAAATCAACCAACATGTTACAAAGCCAAAAAAATGGCTAGAAAGGGGTGAAATGAGAATAGAAAGAATGCATTTTTATGTGATGTTCTCAAAGGCACTCACCCCTCATCTCTCTTTTTCTACAAGGTAATCTTATCATTTAAGATTTTCATCCTAATCTTTAATTTTTGACTTTCTACGTTGGTCTTAAACTTTAACTTTTGGAGAAAGACTCCAAATCACAAACAAATTGTGCCATTGGCTTCAAGAGGCCATTTATAGTGGGATGAGAACCCTCACTCCTTTTTCTTATGCTAAAAACTCATTAAAAGCTAGCACCATTTTTAAATTAAAAAAGGTTGAAAACTTAACTTTTGGAGGTTGACATTTTTGTAGAAAATAACTAGCCTAGGTTCTTATGTAGGTATGAGGGAATATAGAAAGACCTAATTTGGTTTCCATTTTGACTTCAT
Source organism: Pseudoscleropodium purum (assembly GCA_963969395.1). Classification (NCBI taxonomy): domain Eukaryota; kingdom Viridiplantae; phylum Streptophyta; class Bryopsida; order Hypnales; family Brachytheciaceae; genus Pseudoscleropodium; species Pseudoscleropodium purum. Next base: position 14,741,337 of record OZ017797.1, read on the forward strand.
ACGCTCCAAGAATGCCAATCAACTCCACTCTATTCAATTTTGTCAGTCTTTAAAAGATCTTGCTAGTTTTGAAAGTTCTTGATATCAAAATGTCTTGAAACTATTGGAGTGTGTTATTAGCATCAAAGAAGCTAGTCTAATTTTTAATGAGATTTTAACACACACAAGGTAATTCACATGAATTTTCCATTGTGAATTTCGGCGATTGGTCGTCAAAAAGAATATCTTCTAACTACCAAAAAATCTTGGAACTCTTTGTAGAACCTCTCATGGAATTACACAAAAGATTCGCAAGCTCATACCCTTATTTTTTACATTTGAAGAAAGAGGATCAAATCCTGCTATTTCCTTTAATTTTTGGTGAACAAGGAATCTTTCATATGGAGGGAAGTCTTGGCAAACTAATTTTGCCGTTGGAATCCTAGCATGATTTCTCCTTGGAACCAATGTATTTAAATTGTAGACGCCCTCTTCTAGTCCATTTTGAGTTTTCTTCACTATAGGCTAATATTGGTAGTTTCTACTATTTTGTCGATACAATGAGGAAACTAAAAATTCTCTCCAAGAATTGACTTAGGGTTTTCACTTAGGTTTTTTTGGACCAATTTAGCCATGTTTTATCACATGCAAGGCAAGTTTAGACAATTTGGACAATTCTACTTAATAGCGACAATGTGTACAATTTCCAGGTTTCTACCCTATTTACATGTGGGATTTGGTTTTAATTTAGGGAAAACACTCTATTTAGGACGAAATACTATAATCACATGTGACGTAACTATTTTGATTTTACACTCTTTTGGGGGGCTTTTTAGATAATAAACTACACTCAAAATAGGTTTTTTTTAAATGAGTCTTAGGTGATGAAATGGAAACTCAAAATGAATGAATCTTCAAGATGCATAGGAGTTGTAATGCAGTTGCAAATAAGTTGCATAGGCCCATAAAGTAATCACAAAAATTACAAAGAAGTATGATACTAGTCACAAAGTAGTTAGTAAAAAGTGGCAAAATATGTTCTAAATAATTTGCAAACTATTTATGGCTACGTTACCTCCAAAGTCACTCACATACCTAAAGCAATTGTGAAGTAGTTGAAGGCAAATTGAAATGAAGTTCCAAACCAATCACATTTGAATCACAATAAAGTCACAAACAAGTTGTAATTTAATCACTAACCTCAAGTGGTAGTGAATATTGTCAAAAGAATTGAATGCCACATAAGCAACTACATCATAAAGCACATTGGTGAAGTTCCAAGTAACACTATAAGAAACCCATATTTTGTTATGATGGATTTTTCTAGACATCTACCTATTTTCATGTTAACAACAATGTCAAATGTAACATCTTGTTGTTATATTTGACATTATTGTTAATGAAAAAACAAGTGGATGTCTAGAAAAATTCATCATAAAAAACATGGATTTTTTAGTGTGTAAAATGCTAAATGAGACATAATTTATTTTGCCTTGCAACTACAATAAAACTAGAAAACTTGTCCACAACAATGGGGGCCTCCAAAATATCATCAGTCGCAACCCCCCAATGCAATCCAAAAACTAGTTGCTCTTTGTAGTCCCAAAATCCCTCATTTTTTTCTAGTGATACAATGTTTTTGATAACCTTTTGTATTTGAGGCCACTAAAAATCTCAAGATATAAATTCTAACATCTAGTTGAATGAAAAATGTCCCACTAGTAGAATCTTGTGTTTATTTAGACATAGGTTGTCTAACTTGACGCCATTTACTTGTGCATTCAATGTAGCAACCCCATGTTTTTCTGTGGGGGATGCTAGTATGTGAGCTTGTGAGCCTCCATTTTTTTGTTCTATTTAGAGTTTGTAAATTCATCAAGAACCTATGACCGTGGATTTAGATATAAGGATTCTTAGTCCAAATGAACAACAAATGAATATGCCACTATGTAATTTTGTACAAAAAATTGAACAAATGTGTTTCTAAAAATTAAGATACAATGAAAATAGATAGTATTTGTAAGCACGTACATGATAAAAATAGGTGTAATTATTTAGGATGTCTCACTACAAAGTACTTTAATAGAAAATTGGAATATATTATAACAACATCATCGGAATGACATTCATAAAATCTAAAATAAAAGGAGCAACAAACATGGGTCATAAAGGTTGAATATAATATGGTGATAAACAAAGGCTCTAAACATCATAGGCACTAAATCATGAACAATGGTTTTGAATGATTAAGTGATAAATGTAGTCTTCATCATAGATCTTTATATAAATGTAAAGAATAAAAATGATTCACCTATTTTCTTTTATTTTTATAAATATTCTTGAAAATAAAAACAAAAATATCTTGGACATTGAATATTTAAAATAAATATAGTAGTCATATATTATACACCAAATAAATATACTAACCCTAAATAACCTAAACAATAATTTTTTTTAATCAATGTCCTTTTTAAAATTGTCTTTTTATAAAATTTTATTTTTTCTAAAAAAACATTAATAATTTCTAAAAGTTGGTATACATAATTAATTTAAATGGTAGTAGTTTGATTTAATTCTAAGTTAAACTCCACTTTGTGGAATTTTATAAAGTTTAATAGTAGAATGTAATTTAGGGCTCATGGTTGATAAAAGAATGTAGTATTCTATAACAATATACATTGTAAATCTATAATAAAAAATAGTAGGCAAAGGATCCATACCATTGGGAAGATAGTTAATAGATATATTTAGATCAACCACTATAGCATCAAAAAGGCTTTTTTGTCTCAATAGCCAATTACTATATACAAAATTAAAATTAGAATAATGTAATGGTTGAGTAATAAGGTTCAAAAATTATTTCTATTTAAATAATAAAAATAGACAAATACTCACCTAAGCCCACCAATCACTTAGCTTTATGAAGTCACTTAGAAAAGTTCATATCATTGAATTTTGCTTTAAAAAATTTGAAAGCTTCACAAAAAGTAAAAGATTTGTTTGTATCTCTAGCCACTTGATCTTCAAAGAAGTATTCATTGGTGAAGTTGCCAATATCCATAGCTTCTCTAGTTTTCTTAAATCATCTCTAAACTTTCATTATGAGTTTCATAGCGACACTTCATTTTCTCCATAAAAATTGTGATGTACTTAGGATATGCAATGGTAAGTTGCTTCTTCAATTATGAATGAGAACCTTCACCTTATCAACAACTTTGGAGAGACACTCATCAATTGTACTTAGAGTCTAATTTGATAGATTGTGATACTTTTCATAAAAAAATTCTTAAACTATAGTAGAAGCATTCTTCAATTCTTATTGCACAAAGTAAATGATGTATAAGAATAAGAAAAATTAATATATAATAGAGCAATATAATATTTACTCAAATTAACAACTAGAACAAAGGGAAGACCTAAAAATTGAAAACAATATGAAATGGAAAATAAAACTTTAGATATGAACCTTAAATATGACATAATTTAGAAATTCAAAAATTGGAGTGAACTAAATTTTTTATTTTGACTTTTGCTTAGCTTCAATTATAATAAGATATTTTTTGGAGACAAATTTTCCAAAATATGAAATTAGTTGCCTAGCAATACTTCAAATGCAATGAGGCTTGTGAACAAAATTTATGGAAACATGGAAGTTTTGGTTTCTCGTGGCAAAACAAGATTTTTGTATTAAAACATGTAAAGTGAACATCAAACAAAACAAGGTAGGATAAAGAGAATTGTAATGGTCCAAACCAAACAAGCTTTAAAGACTAAGAAATGAAAAGAAATAGAAAATGATAATGAAATACAAAGAATTACCATTGACATTATGTAATGCTACCAATATAGTTGCAATGTACCTCTTAACCTTCAAATTAATACTTTCAAGAATATAATGCTATATAAAGCCATCTACATAATTACAATTGATGATAGACAACCATATTTGCAAATGGTAGTTTCTATCCCACACTAAAAAACATCTTGCTAGAGAAAACTTTGAGATCTTAATCATTTTTCAATTCTTTCTCAAATGCAACATTTACTTGCACCCAATTGGCGCTTTACAATTCATTAATTAATATCATTTGTAACATCTACTATCTTCCCTTCATTATTCTCCAAAGCCACATAAAAAAATTCCATTTCCTTCCATATAACCATAAGTAATAGAATGTGCAACTAAATTTATAACATCATTCTTCAGAAAAGGCCTAACAACCAACAAATAAATCATATAACATAAAGAAATATTTATTTTTGATTTTGTTCTTAGTTGATACCTCAACCCTCAAGACAAGAAGAAGTGTTCATAGTCTCTTTTCAAGAGCCATGCAATTATAGCTCTTGTTGATCTTTAGAAAGAAGTTGAAGTATAACATCTAATCTCTGTGCTTGTGGATTTTTTGTGTCAAAATCTTTGAAATCACATTTAAATCCAAATTAAAAAAATTTCAAATTGTGTATATATATTGTACAACATGTAATTCAACTTAATAGTTCTTGATGGTTGTGCACTAGAAGAGCCCATAATTTTGAGTATTTAACCAAATTCTAGCATATGTTGTAAGCAAATTAGAATCTTTAAAATTGTAGCCGTTAACAGTTGTGCACTAGAAAGACCAAAATAATTTCAAAATTTGATCAAACTCTTACATATGCTACAAGCAAATTTGAATCCCCAAAATCATGGCCGTAAATGGTTGTGTACTAAAAAGGCCAATTTTTTTAGCATTTTATCACATTCTCACATATACTACAAGCAAATTTGAATCCTCCAAACCGTTGGCATAAACACTTGTGCATTTGGAAGACATAAAAATTTCAACATTTGAACCAAATTTTTGCATATGTTGCAAGCAACTTTGAATCTTCAAAATAATGGTCATTAACGGTTGAGGTCTAGGAAGGTCCAAAAATATTTCAACATTTGATAAACTCTTGCATATATTGGAAATAAATTTGAATCTCCAAAATTGTAGCCGTTAATGGCTTCGAGCTCTAAGAAGGCCCAAATTTTTTTGGCATTTGACTAATTCTCACATATACAACAAATAAATTTGAATCCCCAAACAGTAGCTGTTAATGGTTGGAGGTCTAGGAAGGTCCAAAAAATTTCAATATTTGATTAATTTTTGCATATGCTTGAAACAAATTTGAATCCCATAAATTGTAGCTTTAACAATTGAGGGTCTAGATAGACCCAAAAAATTTCAAAATTTGAGTAATTTTTGTATATGTTGGAAACAAATTTGAATCCCCAATATCATAGCCATTAATAGCTAGGGGTTTAGAAAGGCCCAAAAAAATTCAACATTTGACTAATTTTTTCATATGCTTGAAACAAATTTGAACCTTCAAAATCATAGCGGTTAATAGCTAGGGGTCTAAAAGACCCTAAATTTTTTTAGCATTTGACTAATTTTTGCATATCCTAAAAATAAATTTGAATTTCCAAAACTGTAGCCATTAACGGCTGGGGGTTTAGGAAGGTTCAAAAAATTTCAACATTTGACTAATTTTTGCATATGCTAAAAACAAATTTGACTCCCCCAAACCGTAGCCGTTAACGGTTGGGGGTTTAAGAAGATCTAAAAGATTTCAGCATTTGACTAATTTTTGCATATGCTGGAAATAAATTTGACTCCCAAAATCGTAGCCATTAACAACTAAGGGTCTAGGAAGGTCTAAAAAGATTTTGCATTTGACTAATTTTTGCATGTGGTAGAAACAAATTTGAATCCTCAAAACCATAGCCATTAACAACGAGAGTTTCAGAAGGCCCCAAAAGACTTCAAGTTCTAACTGCAAATAATTAGAAGCCATTGATTTTGAGTTATCTTAGAAGAGAAGACAAGTTGTTTATACAAGTGAGATAGTAAGAAGTAAAACAACCCATGTGGGATATGTAAATTAGGATTACTAGGAGCTCAACCACTCATACCTAGTTAAGTTAAAAGTAGGAATTGTATTCAATATAGAACTTTGAACCTCATTTTTTCATAAGAGAGTAGCTTTTTTGTAAAAACTTTGAACAAAGAAAAGTTTGAAAATCATATAAAATTTCATTACTAAATTTTTTTTTGAGATTTTAAGTCCTTAAGAGAAAGTTATGGACAAAATTCAAAGAGGGGTTGGAAGGAACAATTTCTTTGACATTTTTAAACATTCTCTTTGAATTTTTTCCATAAATTTGTTTTGGAGACTCAAAATTACAAATAGATTTTTTGGGATGAAATTGAGCTTGATTTCCCAACTTTTCTCAGTTCAAATATTTTTGAAAAAAATCATTTCATTGTGCCAAAATGAGGTCTGAAGTTTTACATTGAACATAATTTGAGCGTTTTGGCAATGAATGGTCAAGCTCTCATTTTCAAATTGTCCCATAACCTTTAAAGATTTATGAAAAGTGATGAGTTTCATTATAAAAAGAATCTCACAATCTTTCAATCTCATTAATGTTAATGAAGTAATTCTTCATTCAACCATCAAAATTCTTGGTAGTAGATGGTCAAATGATATTTAATATATAGTTAGATGAATTTTTATTGAATTCTTTTGACTTTTGATAAACCATCTTTACATTTTTTTGTAAATTCATATGTTTGGTCCTAGATTGAACAAAAACAATTGGCACTTGTTTTTTTATATAATTAATCCGAATTAGCTATCTAAATATGATATTTGTTTAAAATGATTGTTGATGGACTTGGGAGTGAAATCAACCTCGTGCAATGGATGCAACCAAGTGGTAACCTTGAGAATTGCTTTGTCATATTTGATCATGTGAATAGGGTGAAATTATGGACAACTATCACTTGTCACGTCTATAACTCTATTTATCACCAAGTCATGACTATTGTCATTTGTGATATACAGTTTGCTTAGGGTAGTGAAAGCTAGCTCATTTTTGGTGTTATCATAGGTCATTGTAAAAAATAGGGTGTTGGATTCAACCTTCAAAGGATTCGTATGTGATAATGCTCAAGCCAACTTTAATACAATTCACATTATGTATAGGTTGTTGGATCCACTGTGAAAGGACTTGCTTGTTCTATTGGGCAACAAACATGCACAAGCACATAAAGAAGCTAATCGACAAAGAATCCTTAAACTAGCATATCTGACTCTACATGTAGTATAAGTATGCACTATAAATGTCTAAAGCAAAGAAGATGTATTTAGAAATCAAAGCTTGGTGGTGCTCCTCTAATGTTGCATTGAAACTGTCGATTCACAAACTTATTGGGGGATTGAATCACATTCTAGTACTTTCAATATGTTAATGGAGTAGATTCATAGAAACAATATTACCTTGAACATCTTTTCTATTTCTTATTTCCTATTTTCTATCCTAAACTCTAAATTACAAACTATTTAAATAATGACTTCATTCATCATCATTCTTTGCAAAAATTGAGAATAGAAGAACTAGTAGATGTCCCAATGTGCAACCTCAAAGAAACAATGCACTACAAATGGATGCAAACTTTTGGAAAATGTAGATTTAATATATTAGTTGCCACATGTGATGATTGGGTTTGAGCCTTCATGCACATGACCAATTATATGGCTTACCTTTGTGAGGGCCCTTTTAGAAAAAGTCCTCTTAAAAAGGGTTTGAAATTGAAGAGAGTTATGGTATATAGAAATGGAAAGAGAATCGCAAACGTCCTTAGTAAGATGCCTTGAATAGAAAACATCTACACTCAAATTCTATACTTAGAGATGGAAGAGGTATTTAGGTCTAGCAAAAAGAACTTGGATCTTCTAATCAATTTTGAAGGTGATTCTCATCACCCCAAGAAGGTTAACTCCTAAAGAACCAAGGATGCAAAAAACAATATTGTAGAAGCCATGTGGTCCCCTTATGGTCCTTTAGGGGTTAACTTTTCTCATCCTTGGATTCAAACTAAATTAATCATTGCTAGAGTGCAACTCCATATTGTACATTTGAGGAGTTTAACACGGTCATGCCCCATACTTGATTTGTAGTGGGAACAAATTGCAATATATTGGATTGACACATAGTGAGAATTTTATACAAATCAAGGAACTAATATCAAACCATTCAAAGTGCATACATGTCAAATACAAGATATTGATTGTTAAGTATAAAAAATTAATGGTTTCCTCTACTTACAAAGGATAGAAGCATGAGAATAAAGACACTACAATTCTAACTAAGCCAATTTTTGGTTTTGTACAAATTAAATTGCACAATATGTCATAGAACCTAAATAAGCTTTTCCATATTCTTACCCAACTCAAGATCTTCAAGGTCTAGCATGTTCTTACTCATACCAATCTTGTACTAAAATCATTAAGCTTCAAGAAGTTGGATTTTGTAATCCACTGATTTAATGTCGCTTTGAACTTTAATCACTTTGTTTAAGGTATTTGAACTTGTGTTATAGACTCATTCTTGACTAGCACATACTTAGCAAATGAATCTTTTCCATTTAGAATGGTAAGCAAATTTGCTAGAGTAATAAGGCACCCATTGAAAATCACCACAATCAATGGAAAAATGTAAGGAATGTTACTGCAAGTATGACTACTTAAGGTGAACTTCCTTTTTGCCTTAGACTTAGTGCTATTATTACGTTGTTGTCTAGGATTGACCTTAACAAAAAATCCATAACATCACACTTTGCAACTTTTCATTTCATATTTATCTTCATTATAGAAGCATGAATGGGATTTCCATTGGAAAGTGTGGCATTTACAAAACTACAAATACCTTTATTACATCTTTCATTACTTTTGCAAATTAGATTATGAGACAGACATATTCATCCACACTTTTATTCTTAGTTTGGATGAAGTTAAGCAAGTGCTTGTTGCTATTAGAATCATCAAGATGTGCAAATGAGCAAGTTAATTGACAAGTATTAGCATGATATAAAGTAGATACGTAGTACCAATATATTATCTTAAAAATTGCCAAATTCAGGTAGCAAAATCTTATATTCATATTCCAATACATATTCCTTGCTATAATATGAGAATATTTTATTATGTACACAATATTCTATATTCTATGATATTTTCATTGAATTTGTCTTCCTCTCATCTTTAGAATTGCTTCTAAATTATTTGTACTCTCACTTGATTAATCCACCCTAGGATGGCTTCTTAGAACGTGATATAAATTTCAAAACATGCAATAGTACTAACTTTCTAGGCTTCTATATCTAAAATCCACAGTCATGGGTCCATAGTAATAGGTCATATTTTCTAAATATAATAAAATTTTAATGAAAAAACATGAGTTTTTTTTAACTATTTAAACAAAAAATTGGAAATTAAATTATGTTCTAAATTTCTAAGCTCTAGGCTCACACAATCCCTGCTCACCGCTCATAGGCTCATACTTGCACACTGACATGCTAGCGTAATTGGTTTTTCTGTCAACATTGACATCCATTGACGTTCACTATAATATCTTCAATGACAGAAAAACATAGTGTTGCTATATTGAACGCACAAGTAAATGGCATCAAGTTAGACAATCCATCTCTAAATAAATGCAGAATTCTTTTACTATCCGTTGCTTAGAAAATCATAATGAGTTTGAAGAACTCAAAGGTGTAAAGAACCTTGTAGAATATATAGGCATTCTTCAAAATACAAGTGGTCATTTAAAAACTTGAGTTTATTACAATTGGTTAGCCGCTACAAGATCAATGCTTGATATTAAGAATTAGAGGGCCTAAAGTCAATGTTACATGGATTTGATCAAGAAATGATGAATTAACAACCATTATCATAGTGTTGCACAAATTCAAAATTGCTCATATTTAAGTAGAATGATTTGTTATTGTCTTATTGGTTGTATGTTTCTTTTGTTTTTTGGGTGTCAAATATAGTCTTTGAGACAAGGCAATTCATAATCTTTGTTGTTTCTTAGAGTAATATGAAATGATAAAGTTGAAATGAGATAGTGACATGTTCGGACAAGCTTTACAAACAATCCAAAACTCAAGCACATAAGAAATATTCAAGATTTTTGTCATTCTTGTATTTACAATTACCTAATGATAAGCACCTTCAAGTACATAATATTGGTCTTGAAACAAATACACAATAGCTAGAAGTTCTTTATGATGAATCTCATACTTGATCTTGGTAGTTGAAATTTTTTGAAGTAGAATACAACTAGATGGGATCTTTTTTCTTCTTCTATTTGTGATAAGACTACTCTTAATGTATATATTGGTTTGAAAAAGTTTGAATGGATCAAAATTGGAATTGCAGTAGAAGTGAACTTTAAATGTTGAAAATTTTTCTTTGCCTCAGCTCCTAATTTCAAATTGTGTTTGCATGTCAATCGAGTTAGCAAAGCTCCTAATTGAGAATAGTTTTTAATGAAGATTAAATAGACATTAGGAACTCAAATTTAAAAAACTACACATCATACACCATTTGAAGAACTGATTAATTTGTCATAGCTTGAATCTTCTTTAAATCCATCAATAAGCCATTGTTGAAAATGATATACTCCAAAAACTTCAATTGCAGTTGGCAAAATACACAATTTTCTAGTTTGACATACAATCTAATATATTGTAGCTTTTATAACACAAGTTTACATATTCTTCAATATTCTTGGAATAGATAAAGATGTCATCTAGATAATACATGACAAACTTATTTTAAAACTCATAGAAAAGAATGCTTAGGAAATATGCCACCTTTAACTACTTTAAGACTCTCAAAAGTCCAAAATTAATAATAGAAAAAATGGTCATCAAGAGATAACAAAAAACATGGAGAGATCTACATAAACATTAAGAAATAATTATCTAAAGATCTTGACATTTTAGCCAAAATTGAATGAATAGTCTAGAATTAGTTAAATATGGTATAAATGCTGAAAAATAGTTGATGCATTTGTAAGTCTAAATGGCATAATATTGTATTCAAAATTCCCATATCTTGTTTGAACTTTAAAATGAAATCTTTCATTCATATATTTCTTAGACACATATTAAATTATATACTCCACAAAGATCAACCTTTTTGTAGATCTTGGCTTATCCGAGTTGATCAAAAAATCTAGATATCAATGGCAATGGTATCAGGGTAGAGAGAGTTCACCTTGAAAAAACACCAAGTTTATAGATGTAACTAGATTTGGCTTAAGACATGAAGAATCTAATAATCAAATGAAAAATAATGTATAATGAACTCTTTCACATATGACCATTACTTTGTATAAAGCATTTACCAATAGAGATGTATCAATACTCATTTGTTTCATATAAAATATAATATAATAATACAAGTATAATATATGTGAATTGTATTCATATTTATATATGCCTTATATAATACATCAAGTCATATACATGCTCATAAATATCTCATATGAGGTCATATAAATAGAATAAAATATTATAAATTAGTATAGAAGTCGTATGAATTGTGTATAAACTACATACAATCCCTTGAAGGTGTATCCAATACTCAAATGAGTGATGCTATTGCTCCAAAACTTCAAACCAAGAGTGTAATAGCTTTTTTGGTAGTTAACATAAATATCTATGAATCTTTCAAATTTCAAGTCAAAATATCCTAAAATAGAACTTTATATCCAATTGAAAGTTTCTTCTTCTCAATTTAATGGCAGCTCATCAATATTTTACTTCCAATTCCATATCTCTCATTTGCTAATTTCAAAATAAAAGTGTGATAGCTTTATAAAATTAATATAAATTTCAACAAATCTTGCAAATTTCAAATCTATAAAAAATTTACTTTAATGACATGTTTAAGTTTTCTCTCTTCAATTCAATGGAAGCTTGACACTACTTTACTTCCAAACCTACATCTTTCATTCACTAACTTCAAACAAACAATGTAATAGATTTTTTAAAAGTTTAAAATTTCTTACACAATCATATCAAATTTCAAAATTAGATACTTTTTGAATAATAATTATAAGTGTTAAAAAGTTTTGCCATCAAACTCCATACCAATTGACCCTCTCTCACTCCATAAAGTATAACTTTTGTATACAAATTCCAAATAGAGCAAACCATTACTTTTTGAAATCACAACAAGAAGGAAAACATATTTTTTTTTAAATCATTCAAAAGTTCATAGTACGTAGGTCATTATAACTTTCTATAATTACAACAAATAGAAAATTACAAAAAAGATAGAAAATAATCCCTTCCATATCCTCCTAAGCAAGTGGATTTATGCCTATATATTAACCAAATAGTCAACTTAATATCCATTGGCCACCATTTTTCTTCCCTCAATAAACTTCTTATCCTTATTTTGAAAGCATATTACTTCGGTGTTCAACTAGAAGGTAAACTATTTTCACCTTTCCCTCCTACAACTTCATATTGTCTTTTAAAAATAAAAAACATAGTTTCAAGAGGATTATCATTCCATTTACATCTTGAGACTCCAAAAAATTCCTCCAATTTGACATATTAAAATTTAGAAACAATGAGATTTTATAACTTAAAAAGACTACTTCAAACTAATGAGACTCTTTAGCTGTTTTCTTCTCTTAATAGTTTGCTTGTATACGCTAGTGAAAAAGAGTTATTTCAAAGCCACTTCAAATGATGTCATCTTTCTTTTTATATTATTACAATCAAAATTTATTGAAATAATATACAAATATATAATTTTACATAATGTATGCATTTACAATGTGACAATGGGTAGTGATTTTTCACCATAAGTTTTTCAATTCACAATAATTAACACATAATGGTAATCATCCATCTTTTTTCTTGCCAAAGAAAATTGGTGCTCCTACTTGAAATTAATTTGGAATGCCAATTAAAGTTCTTGTTAAGGTTTTCTTCAATATAATCTTTCAATGCCAAAAGTTTGTTTTGTAACAAATTGTAGATTGGACCAAATGGTAGGTTGGGCGTTATCTTGAAGATCAATGGCAAAATCATAAGGTCAATGTGCTCGTAAGATACTGGCATTATTTTTTTCATAAATCTTGAAATTCTTCATATTGATATGAAATGTTCATTGAGGTACTGCCATGCTTGCACATCAAGGCTACATAAATAACAAAAGAACTTAAGAAAGTACCATTTCTAATAGCTCTTATCAGAACTTTTGTTCCATTGAAGTAAATATTTGATGGTTGGAGATTTTCTAGTAGGTCTAGTCAAAAGAAGTTCTATTAGAAAATCATTTTCATGATCTTCAATCTATTGAGCAATTGTACTTTAAAGCAAAAAAAGTCTAATAATATTGAACATAATTATACTATTGTAGCCATTAAATAAAACCTCCAATGATGTAGTTTTGAGTGTAACATCTTTAAAATACAAAGGTCAACTATGTATGACTTTTAAATATATAGGATTTGATTTTTGACTAAAAGAATCTTATAAAGTCATATAAATTTTTTATCTAAAAAAATAGATTGAAGCCTGAGCAACAATTCAAAGGTTTGGAGCTTTTTAGGACTGAAAACTAAGAATATAGTAAAGCAACAACAAGATTGAACAAAGTGGTAAGGATCTAGATTTTTTGACATAGTTACATTTTTTTCTTTTGAAAGAATCTTGCTTTTATTTTTTATAGCAATTGATCACCTTATAATCAAATTCTTTATAATATAGACATAAATCTTCATCAAGGTGACATTTCTTCTTTTACGCAATTAGAGGCTTGAATTATACCACATCAATTTTTATGTCTTTTGATCCTAATTATAAACTTTAGATGTTTATTGAAATGACTACATAAGAAAAATTTGAAATGATTTTGGTGAAGAGCATTAATCTTGATGTTGAAATAGTTGATTGTCATACTTGACAATTTGACTTATGACGTTATCGAGTGTTTGTGGATTAGGCAATGATAACAATTAATTTTTTATGTCATTTCATGACCCTCAATGAAATTGATTTATAATTGGTTTTTATCCCAATTGATGCCACAAGTGACTTGTCTAGACTCTAATGCATATGTGATGGCATTTAATGGGATCCTTATTATAAAGAGTAGATCTTGATTGTTGTTCAACAAATCTTATCATGTTCTCCAAAAGCTTTTGCAAAAGATGGTAAAAACATATCAAAGTTCTTTAAGATTAAAAATTTCTTCTCAAATAAAAGAACAAAACCAAATAAATCTTGTCTAGTAAGGAAGGTGCCAATAAGGCCTACTTACAATTCATTTATTGAATACTAATAAGGTTGAAGAAAAAAGATGTGTTGAATCTAGTTCATAAATCCTCAAAACTTTTATGATAAATCATTGAACTTCTTAAGAGGGTTGTTTTTTATTTTTTTTAAAGTTAGAGTGCTCAAATTGAGATTTTAAATAAACAAATTTTTAAATAAGTTGGAATGTAGCAATGTATTGTATATGTTAGATCATCCTAACTAATCTTTAATAAGTATTGATCTTTGTAAAAAGATCTTCAATACAATTTTTCTTCACTAACAAGGCTTCAATGGTTTTAAAACAATGTTTAAGTGTTTTTTTTATAACAAATGGTGAACCATTGCATTAAAAGAGAACCCAAGAAAAAAAAATAGCCAAGCTGCAAGGCTAATCAAGTGAAGAGAAAAGAGCACAAGAAAGAACCAAGTAAACTCAAAAGAATGAGCAAGAAGGAGGGTTAGTGATGGTCTATGTCGCAGCACAGGGCAGGTCAATTCCCCATTATACTCACAAAAATCGCTCTAGAGTATAACTAAGTGACTCTAAAGATCGAACCCACGAGATCCTGTGAAGTATCTAGCTCTATTAAGCAGTTAAGCTCAGTCAGTATGCCAATCTTACTTTCCGGTCCTAGATATAGAACCAGAAATATTACCACACCGGATAACTACAGACCGGATTACTCCTTCTTCCGGTCCTACTAACTATCCGGTCCATACAAATACCCAAATCCCAGGATCTCACAACTTCCGATCCTGGAAATCCGTCCTGACCAATCCGGTCGGAATGGTCATCCTATACTCGTAATCCTATCCGGTTTGGTTTTGCCTCTGTTTCACCATCAGAGGGGTCGCCGCTTAATTTTGAGAGTGGTAGGCCCACCACTCCTTCCGTGACTTATAGTGGCTGAAGACCCACTGTCCTACCTTCTAGACTCCTAAGCTAATCCGGATCCGGTTTGGTCCTTCACAACAACCCAGATAGCAATCCGGGTCGTAGGTCACACAAAGACCCCACACTCGACCCTCTCGTACTACAACGACCTTGATGCTACTTCCGATCCGTGCGAAGACAGGTGGTTACAAGTGCACCCGTCCGTTCCAACATCAACTAAAGTTCTTCCGTTACCCATACAGGTGGTGAGACCTCACAGGAGATCGGACACTCGACCGGATTTCCCACCCGGGAGTTCTAGCGCAGCTAAGGAATCCCTCCCTACCCGCCTAGCCTAACAACGGCTTTCTCACCCGGAATCTCAAACTCTAGATGTGCTGAGGAACTAAGTTCACTCCCAACTCTTCGGTACCTACTCACATGCACCTTGGATCGGAAAATAAACACCAAGGGGAGAAATCACTTACAAACTAACTCGTACTATCCTAACTCCACATCATACAATCCTGTCGCGCTGGAGAGAGATACACAACGAAGAGAATAGAAAGGTACAAGAAGTTTGCAAAATGAACAACTCCCAATTCCCTTCGCAGGAACCGATTTATATACAAAGGGTCAAAACCCTAAAAGCACAAAAAGGAGCGGAAAACCCGTGGGGGTCCGCCGCCACCTAAATCTAACTTCCGGTCTAACCTAATACTATTGAGCCGGATCCGGATCCGGATCCGCTCCTACTCCTAACTGAAATTAAAATCCTATCTACCCTACAACTCTAGATCCT
This sequence comes from Pseudoscleropodium purum, assembly GCA_963969395.1. NCBI lineage: Eukaryota > Viridiplantae > Streptophyta > Bryopsida > Hypnales > Brachytheciaceae > Pseudoscleropodium > Pseudoscleropodium purum. The sequence continues at coordinate 14,757,157 of OZ017797.1, forward strand.
ATCGTCGGGCTTCCGACCTCCGGGGTTAGCTCCTCGAAGACTTCGCTCAAGTTCCGGACCCGTTCCCCCTCCTCAGGATTCGGTCCGGGTGGAGACTCCAAGTCGATGGTAATATCCGGTCTCGAGCCCGGAGTCCCAGTCCGTGCAGACTTCTTGGACTCAGGAGTCCAATCCTTCCTGTCCTTTGCCATAGTTGCATCCGGAAAGAGGTCCGGTAGAGAGATGTCCGAAAGGTGAATACCTTTGTCGCACGTCGCTCCCGTCAGCTTCCGGCTGCTCTCCTCGATCCGGTCCGCAGCCTTCCGCCCCTCCACCATTGCCGTCTCCACCTGCTCGGCGAAGTCCGCGAGAATCCGGACCATCCGGGAACCGGATAGTTTCTTCTCTTCGTGGATCTTCTCGTCGAAGAGCTTCGCCTTGGCCGCTGCCGTTCCGGTCTCTCCCAGGACCGCCTTGATCTGCTCGGCCACCTTCCGAGTCTCCTCCGCCATCTCCCGAGCGGCCGTCACGTCTTCCTGATAGGCGAAAAGTGTTGCCTTCAGTCTATCTACCTCCTCCTGCAACCGGCGGATCTCGGCTTCCTGCTTCCGGGTCTCTTCCGGATTCGTGATGCAGTGCGCCACTTGTTCCGCCAAGTTGCTGTCCGGTGCAGCACCCACCAACTTGCCGATTGCCGCAAGCGTCCTGTGCTTCACCTCCCAATCCGCCCTGATGTTGCAGAGGACGTTGATCAGACCGTTGAACGGATCTTGCATATCCGGATCTCCCCCGGAATTGGTCTTCTCGGCTTCCGGTTTCTCCTCCGGGGCCGGTTTGTCTTGACCGGGAGGCGTCCCGCGCTTGTGTGGAGGCGTCAGCTTCTGTCGCTTGATCGGCGGCATCAACTCCTCCTCTTCCTCGCTGGACTCCCGGTCTGACTCGGAATCGGATTCCGCTTCGTCATCCGTCTCCGACTCCCCATACTTCAGCAGCACTTCCTGCGTCTTCCACGCCTTCTCCTCTATGTTGGTGAGGACTTGGTTCTCCCGATAGAGGTGGAAGAGGTAAGGGCACACTGGAGTGGCCCTTTTCTTCCCAACCCTACTAACAAGCTGGGCCACGAGATCGGAAATGATCCGTGCCCAGTCCACTTTCCGGGTACCACTGAGGGCACCGAAAATGGTGTTGCCGAGGGTGATCGTCACCCTGGTCGGCTTCTCCGGGTGAAGAACCGGAACCAGGAATTGCAGGAGCCGACGGTGTCGGTCATCCAAGCAATCCTCGACCGCGTATCCGTCCTTCGGGTTGACGGCTCCCTTGAACTTCCCTCGGACAAACTCATCCTTCCGGCTCGCCATTCCCAAACCTCCTGCCCGGAAACCGTAAACCGCTCTCCACATCCCCTCGTTCCAGCTGACGGGAGCTCCCCTCACGGTGTTGTCAAACTGGTTGGACAACTTTCCGAGGAGCTCCTTGACCATTCTCTCCTCCCTAAAACCCCAAGGTTTCTCGGCAAACCCTACGCAACCCATGGATCTGAGATCATCCATGAGTTCAGCCTTTTCCGGCTCTGTGGAGGGAATAACCGGAATGACTTTCCGGAGCTTCACCTCGCCTCCAGAGGGACTCGCTTGCCTCGACCTACGTAGCTGAGGCATTCCCACTCACATCTACCTCACTCTCTCCTAGCCGCACGTCCCGTTCCTCACTTCCTCTCTCCGATCTCAACCGGAAGCAGAACAGACAAAACACAAACTCTCAGACGCACAAACGACAAAAACTCAACCGCGCACGCTCAAGGTCGAGTTTCTAAAAGGGGGTGCAACAGTGAAAGCTCCTCCTTTTATAGTCCCTGGACCCTTTCCGGTTTGTCATCATGAATCCGGGTTACCATCATAATCCGGTTCATCATCATCATCCGGTCCTAGACCTAATCCGTGTTACATTTCGTTTCCGTCGTTAGTTACTCCTGACCGGATTGGATCTAAGAAGCCCACTACTTCACGTTCCGTGCTAATTCTGAGTTTTCCTTTCCTACCTAATCGGATCCGGTTAGCTAATGACTAGTTGCCGTTCCTATTTGGGTGTATACTAAGAAAATCAAAATTCTAAGCTGCGACAGTCTACCTAATCGATTGCCCTTTCTTGCAAGCAAAGAGACTAGCAAGAAGCCAAGTATTGTCGAACTGTCTCCAAACCCTATCAAAGCTAAATAGTCACATCCTTACAACCTGTTGTGTCTTCAGAAAAGATGCCTACTTGGAGTCAATGAGAGCCTCCCAGAGTGAATTCTAAATAAAGTGGATAGGCCATCTAACTTGGGTAAAGAAAACCTGATTATGAGCAATCCAGTAGAGCCAAAGAGCAGCTCTACAAATAAGAGACCAAAGTGTCTTAATCTGTCTAAATTTACGAGGAAGTGCTAAGCTGAAAATACAGTGAATTGTAGTCAACCTTTCGTGAGGACCTAGTATTGGAGAAGAGCCAAGTAAATGATGTCCAATAGACTGAGCATAGTTCCAAATGTCTTGTGATCTTGAGCAAGAAAAACCCCGATGTAGAGGAGGTTCAATCTCCCTAGAGGAACAATATATGCATGAAGCATCTAGTCGAGGGATGATTTGAGCCCGCTACGAGTTAACCGCTACAACCCTATGCTAAATTGACCAGATAAAAGCGGCTTCTTTAGTTGGTCGGTCTTGGATCCAAATCTCTCTTCATGCAAGCTTGAAGGACTCTTGGAGAAGACCTAGCCATTTTGACGCAATAGATTGCTTAAGGGTTGTTTGGTTGGAAAGAAGTTTCTTCCCATTGGTAGTTGAATAATTGATCAAATTTTTTCTTGAAGTCCATTTCCACCTTCCCGGATCGAAGTCTATGAGTGTTTCGATCTTCACCCTTAAGACCAAACATGCACAATTGGATTTTGGTAACTAATGCTATAGGTAATTGTGGTCTGTAACAACAAGCTTTCTTCCAAGCAATGGAGCTTTGTATTTTCCTACTTAGTTTTGTTTTCTATTTGATAGTCTTTTAAATGGTTTTTAAAGAATTCGGACCATTGGAAACTAAGGGATCCAATAAGTAAAGAAAATTGTGTCTAAGTCAATTTGTAGAGTTTTTGGCACTCTTTCCAAAATAGTGAAGGTTTGGAAAATCTACCGGAGTTCCTAAAAGATTTTGATGGATGAAGTTTGGATGTTTTTTCGCTTCAAAACTTCATCCACTAATTATGGATAATCTAACTATTGAAATTGGACTTTATTTGATGGGTAATTTTTAGTTTTTCATATTCTAGGTAAATTATAAGTTTGATAAAAATTTGGTCAACCTTGATTGATTTACTAATTTTATCCCAATTGAGTTTAATGTTAAAGTAGGTTATTCCACTATGGTTCAAAATGATGGTAGAAAAATCTTAGAGATGCTAAAGGAATATTCTTTAAAAGGCTCTAATTATTCTACTTAAAGATTTTCTAAAGATTCTATATTATATTGTCTATCTATTGTAAGTTTGAAGTTTTTTATTCTAAGGGTTTCTTTTTCTTAGAAGATTGATTTGACGATTATGGAATTTTCTCCTAGTTGGCTTTATCTTGTAGTATGTTGTTTTTTTGGTTCATTAAATTACCTTCATCTAATTTCTATGAAAATTCTCATATTAAGAGGTGGTAATTATTCCTACCTCATTATCCTCCTTGTGGTTGATTTGGATGTTCATCTCGGTGGATTTCATGTTTGTTACATCCATCCCTTGTTTGTCTTTATTGTTTCTTTTGTTCTTCGATTTTTCTTGATTTTTATGGAATTTTTCCCAAGTCACTCAAATATATTTTTATCCTAGTTCTACGTTTATCCAACTCCTATGCTAATTTTTATGATTTTTTCTCAAGTACAAAGTATCCTTTATTTGGTGATCCTTTTTAGATCCCAATCTCAAGAGAATCTAACTTTTTCCAACTATGGTGGTTAATTTTATGAGCCTAATTATTTATTCCGCTAACTTTTCAAGCTAATTGCTAAGAAGACTAGTGTTAGGGTATCCATTGAGTCACTTGATTCCACCTCTTTGTCTTTATTCTAGTTGACTTGCAAGTGGTGGGGGCTCTAAGATTCTCTTGGAAATTGAACCAATTTTAACATAGATTCTAGAAGAGTCTTCTTCTTCACAACTTGTCGTGATTTGGGACATGTTCCTCATCTTGAGAATTTGAGTAGAATGTCCTCAATTTTGCAACAAGGTTGAGCTGCAAACAATCCCTGTTTGGTTGGGTACGCTCCTTTCTTTCAGTTGTTCTCTGTCAAACCAGTGTCAAAAGCATGAGTCTGTGTGTCTGAGGCTCCTAACCACACTGTTTACTAGTTTGTGATGAGCAATTGAGCTCTGGATTGCCAATGCTCTGGGAGCTTGGATCAGCCCAGCATGTATGCGAAGTCACTAAGGGACACAACTCACTACACTCAGTACTCTGGTTGCCTGTACTGGCTCCTCTTCACTCAGTATAGCCTTCAATTGATATTTGATTAGCTTACTTCAATAGCAATTTAATTTGTTACAGATCATAAACTAAATAAAAGAAGTTAGTTTGGTGAGGGGTCTGAATGATGTCTCTGGTTCTCTCAGTTTGTATATGGGTTGGTTTTTTTATTTGTTGGTTTCTCACACTACCCAGTCTGTTTGAATTCAATTATCAAAAAAAAAATCAGTAGGTGGATGTATGGTATGGTGGCTTCTAATCAGTATGTAGTTCAGCTTAGGCTTTATGTGTTTTCATTCAAAGATGGCTGGTTTCACATGAATCCAGCTCCTACTGGGACTCCCTATAGAACTGATTTGGTCCTTTGAGAGGGTCCAATCCTCATGGGATCTCAATGCAAAGCTAATGGTCTAATTAGGGAATCAGCCCTTTTGGAGAATCCAACCAGGACTAATTTTGGTTGTTTCCAAGGGAGTCAACCCCTGTTGGATCTTGACTCAAGCTAACTGGTTTGGTGGGATGAAATCAGCTCTCACTGGCTTTAATTTAGAACTAAATGGACTGATTAGAGGCAGCCTTATTGGATTTTGGTGGAACTCAATGGGCTGATTAGAGGGCACCCCTATTGGGTCTTGGCAGAATTAAATTGGGTTGTTAAAGGGAACTCGGCCCTTCTCTGGCTCTAACAAAGGTCTGATGTGGAGTCAGCCTCTAATGGACCTCTGCTTAAAAATAATTGAGTTGTTTAGTAAGGTTCTACCTCTCGTTAAGTGTGTGACAAGCTAACTGGCCTTATTAGAAGGAAATCAACCCCTGATGGGCCTTCACACAAGGCTGAATTGATTTGATAGGGAGTCAATCTCAGTTGAGACTTTGGGCAGGGCTAATTGTCAGTTTAAATGATTTAAGCTAGTATTTGGGCTTTGATACAGGACTAGTTTAGTTAATTGAGGGGGTCCTTTCCTTGTTATGCCCAGATGCGGTGTCAAAATGATCATTATGAGGTCAGCCTATACTTGACTTTAACACAACGCTAATTGGGTTGTTAAGGAAAGTTCCGTAATTACGGGGCCTCAATTCAGGGCTAAATGGTTTAATGGAAGTCAGCCCTTACTAGCCTCCAATTAAAACTAGATTGAGTTATTCAAGAGGGTTTTATTTTTTGTTGATTGGGAAACCAGCTAATGGTCTAAGTGGGCAAAAATCAGCCCCTAATAGGACCTTATCCAAGCTAAATGGTTTGACGAAGAATTTGATCTCTATTGGTTTTACACAGAGCTAATTTAGGTTCTTTGATGGGAGATCAGCCCTTACTAGGACTTGATACAGAGCTCATTGACTTGACTAGAGGGCAGTCCGACTAGGTCCCAATTTGAACTAGAATGGGGTCATTTAAATGGGTCCAGCCCTTTGTTGGTTCTTTAAACAAAACAACCAAACTGATTGAAGCAAAGACAGCCTATCGACTGGGTAGCAGAGTTAATTGTTTTGATTCAGAAGGCAGTCTAATTAAGATCCAACCCAAACTGAGGTAGTTTGGAGAGAGGTCAGACCCCTGTTGCGCCTTCATGCAGCCTCTGGCTGTAATTGTAGAAAGAAAAATAAATTTAAAAAAAAGAAAAAAAAAAAAGGTTCTGGTATTGGGACATCCCTACTAGAGGGCATTATTCTAGTAATTACCATTCTTGTGGTTATCATGTACTGTCATAACAAGTGTTTTTGTCCAAACTCTTCAATTGTTAAGTGTTTGTCCTATTTTATTACTCTCAACTAGGCATAAATATTTCCTAGAGGTGCCATAGAACTATCACACACCCATTTTGGGTGATAAAACCAATTCAATATATATTTTTTTCTTTGAGCCAGTAAAATGGTTTAAGGTTTCTATTTGTTTATTTGCAATAAGTCTCAAGCTTTTGCCATATGAAAAACTAGAGCAAAAGCAATGCACTCTAATTTTTTCCAATGTAAGAAACACTATTTAATATACAACTTATTTTATCCTTATGAGGATTAACAAGGTAATCCTATAATTACAAACAACCATAAGATGTATCAAGCCATCCAAAGAACTAAGTTCTAACACTTCTTGACATGTGGAGGTGGAGTTTTGCCCAAACATTTAATTGCTCCAAGAGGATGTGGTCCTCACCTATGCCCATCCCAAGAACAAAAACAAGCCAATGTAGTATTAGTGAGGTGCAATGGGTGTCAACAGACCACAATGCGTGTTATTGCTTTTGTAAGGGACAAATTAAACATAAGTAAAAAAAACTCCACAATTTATGTCCTCCAAAATACAATTAAGACAAAACTTTTGAATGTGGTTGTTGCTATGCTGTAATGCAGCCATGACTAATCCAAAAAGCTCAAAATATCGCCTCAGTTTGGTCCCTAGTTGTGATGACAAATCCAAACAAAGTTAGAAAAAACTTTAGGCTCGAATTCACTAGTAGGCTCAAGCCAAATTGTAGTCTGATTTTGTGTTTCCTTTACTGCCGATTGGTTGTTTGGTTGTTAATTTATGGTTTTTACCAATCGGGAGTGTAGTTGTGCTGGTTAGTAGTGTTAGTTACCAATCGGGAGTGAAGTCAAGTGAACTGAGATCTTAAAGGTTAGGCCTATTGGATAGTTACGGTGGTTGGCTAGGTATTTAGGCGGGTGAGAATCAATCGGAGTTCAGTTGACCTCGAGCGTAGCAGGCACTCCTTCCGATCGTGGAAGTAAAACAACTGTTGTTTTTGTATTTCGTTTTTGATTAATGTGATGGAAATATTATCGATTGTGTGTGTAACTGTGTATGTTTATGTTGTGTGTGTGCTTGACAATTGGATGTGTGTTTGAGTAGATCAAATGGGAACTATGGAATTATTTCCAATTGAAATCTGTAAGCAATTGGGAGAGTTATTGTGTGTTGTGTATGTGTGTGGGAAATTACCGATAGGAGAGATTGAGTGAAATTAGAGTGTTTTGGGAATCAATCGTTGGATGGTTTAAAGATAAAATCAATTGGGGAGAATTGAGAGCATTATTACCGATTGGGGAATCTGTGCAAAGTGTCCTGTGAGAGAAGACTGGAAAATGTTGAGAGATTAATACCGATTGATAAGAGAGAATATAAAAATTGCGAGTGAATTGAGAGGAATAGCCCAATTGGGACGAACATAAAGTGAACTAAATAATAATGAATAACAATTGGGAAAACAATAAGAAATATGAAACAAAATAAATCCAATGCATTGAGAGACAAGTGTAAATACTGTCATAAGACTGATTGGAGTGAGATCAAATGCCCAAGCCGAGTTGGTGCAGAACAATTGGGGCGGCAGTCGAAGCACAGTGAAGAAGAAAAGAAGCAATTGGTGAAGGAGAAAGATTTGTTGGAGAACAAATCAAGCTTCCCGGATTGAAGAATTAAGCCGCCAACGATTGGAAGTTGATAAGTGGTTCTTAAAACTGGGAACTATTGATATGATAAAAATAAAGGTTAATCAAACTTTAAATCATGCAATTGGGTTTCCTTGGGTTTTATAGGAATTTCGGTTAAAAATAATTTGCCTCCTAGAGTTCAAACTCTAAAAACCTTCTACACAAATCCTAGCAATTAGTACAAGCTAAGAAAACTTTAGTGCATCCAGTTTGAGGAGGCCAACAACTTCGTCAGTGAATAAATAGGATTGTTATTCTACGGAGATAGGAGATCATTGCAATGAAATCGGGTTTAAAACCACATTTTGTGTAATTTTGTTGATAGCTTGTTCTTGTATTGACAATGGAAGTAGTACTAATAGCCAATACCAAATTTTCAGAATCCTTTTGAGGATCTTTCATTCAAACCAATTGTGCATCCTTCTAAAGATCAACGGTGTTGAATAATTAATTGGTTTCATCACAAGTCATTAATCTACTTGGAATTAATCTTGATTGTGGCACTAAATGTGTTCTAGCAGCACATGTGAGTTGGAGCATATTCTATACCATGTGTCGCAGCACAGGGCAGGTCAATTCCCCATTATACTCACAAAAATCACTCTAGAGTATAATTAAGTGACTCTAAAGATCGAACCCACGAGATCCTATGAAGTATCTAGCTCTATTAAGCAGTTAAGCTCAGTCAGTATCCCAATCTTACTTTCCGGTCCTAGATCTAGAACCAGAAATACCACCACACCGGATAACTATAGACCGGATTTCCCCTTCTTCCGGTCCTACTAACTATCCGGTCCATACAAATACCCAAATCCCAGGATCTCACAACTTCCGATCCTGGAAATCCGTCCTGACCAATCCGGTCGGGATGGTCATCCTGTATCCGTAGTCCTATCCGGTTTAGTTTTGCCTCTGTTTCACCATCAGAGGGGTCGCCGCTTACATTTGAGAGTGATAGGCCCACCACTCCTTCCGTGACTTATAGTGGTTGAAGACCCACTGTTCTACTTCCTAAACTCCTAAGCTAATCCGGATCCGGTTTGGTCCTTCACAACAACCCAGATAGCAATCCGGGTTGTAGGTCACACAAAGACCCCACATTCGACCCTCTCGTACTACAACGACCTTGATGCTACTTCCGATCCGTGCGAAGACAGATGGTTACAAGTGCACCCGTCCATTCCAACATCAACTAAAGTTCTTCCGTTACCCATACGGGTGGTGAGACCTCACAGGAGATCGGACACTCAACCGGATTTCCCACCCGGGAGTTCTAGCGCAGCTAAGGAATCCCTTCCTACCCGCCTAGCCTAACAACGGCTTTCTCACCCGGAATCTCAAACTCTAGACGTGCTGAGGAACTAAGTTCACTCCCAACTCTTCGATACCTACTCACATGCACCTTGAATCGGAAAAGAAACACCAAGGGGAGAAATCACTCGCAAACCGGCTCGTACTATCCTAACTCCACATCATACAATCTTGTTGCGCTGGAGAGAGACACACAATGAGGAGAAGAGAAAGGTACAAGAAGTTTGCAAAATGAAAAACTCCCAGTTCCCATCTCAAGAACCGATTTATATACAAAGGGTAAAAACTCTAAAAGCACAAAAAGGAGCGGAAAACCCATGGGGGTCCGCCGCCATCCTAATCTAACTTCCGGCTAACCTAATACTGTTGAGCCGGATCCGGATCCGGATCCGCTCCTACTCCTAACTGAAATCAAAATCCTATCTACTCTACAACCCTAGATCCTATTGTCGGGCTTCCTCTCTCCGGAACCAGCTCCTCGAAGACTTCACTCAAGTTCCGGATCCGTTCCCCCTCCGCAGGGTTAGATCCGAGTGAAGACTCCAGGTCAATTGTAACATCTGGTCTCCTGCCCAGAGTCTCAGCCCGAGTAGACTTCTTGGACTCGGGAGTCCAATCCTTCCTATCCTTCTCAATGGTCGTGTCCGGAAAGATATCCGGTAGCGAGATGTCCGAAAGATGTATGCCCTTGGAGCACGTCGCTCCAGTCAGCTTCCGGCTGCTTTCCTCGATCCGGTCCGCAGCCTTCCGCCCCTCTACCATCACCGTCTCCACCTGTTCAGCAAAATCGGTGAGAATCCGGACCATCCGGGAACCGGATAGTTTCTTCTCTTTGTGGATCTTCTCGTCGAAGAGCTTCGCTTTGGTGGCGGCCGTTCCGGTTTCTCCCAGGGTCGCCTTGATTCGCTCGGCTATCTTCCGAGTTTCCTCCGCCATCTCCTGGGTGGCCGTCACGTCTTCCCGATAGGCAAAAAGAGTTGCCTTCAGGTTATCCACCTCCTCCTGCAACCGGCGGATCTCTGCTTCCTGTTTCCGGGTCTCTTCCGGATTGGTGATGCACTCTGCCATCTTTTCCGCCAACTTGTTGTCCGGTGGCGCACCTACCAACTTTCCGATCGCCGCAAGCGTCCTGTGCTTGACCTCCCAATCCGCCCTGACATTGTAGAGGAGGTTGATAAGACCGTTGAACGGATCTTGCATTTCCGGGTCTTCCCCGGAAACGGTCTTCTCGGCTTCTGGTCTCTCTTCCGGGGCCGGTCTGTCGTGACCGGGAGGCGTCCCGCGCTTGTGTGGAGGCGTCAACTTCTGTCGCTTGATGGGCGGCATCGGCTCCTCCTCTTCCTCGCTCGACTCCCGTTCTGACCCGGAATTGGATTCGGCCTCATCATCCGTTTCCGACTCCCCATACTTCAGGAGGACTTCCTGAGTCTTCCACAGCTTCTCCTCCGTGTCGGTTAGGACTTGGTGTTCCCGATAGAAGTGGAAGAGGTAAGGGCACACTGGACTGGCCCTCTTCTTCCCAACCCTACTAACGAGTTGGGCCACGAGATCGGAAATGATCCGTGCCCAGTCCACTTTCCGGGTACCACTTAGGGCACCGAAAATGGTGTTGCCGAGGGTGATCGTCACCCTGGTCGGCTTTTCCGGGTGAAGGACCGGAACCAAGAACTGCAGGAGCCGACGGTGTCGGTCATCCACGCAATCCTCGACCGCGTATCCGTCCTTCGGGTTGACAGCCCCCTGGAACTTCCCTCGGACAAACTCATCCTTCCGGTTTGCCATTCCTAACCCTCCTGCCCGGAAACCGTAAACCGCTCTCCACATTCCCTCGTTCCAGTGGACGGGAGTTCCTCTCACGGTGTTGTCAAACTGGTTGGACAGCTTTCCGAGGAGCTCCTTGACCATTCTCTCCTCCCTAAAACCCCAGGGTTTCTCTGCAAACCCTAGGCAACCCATGCAGGTGAGATCCTCCATGAGTTGAGACTTTTCCGGTTCTGTGGAGGGAATAACCGGAATGACTTTCCGGAGTTTCACCTCGCCTCCAGAGGGACTCGCTGGTCTCGACCTACGTAGCGGCGGCATTCCCACTCCAATCTATCTCACTCTCTCCTAGCCGCATGTCCCGTTCCTCACGTTCTCTCTCCGATCTCAACCGGAATTGAAACAAGCAGAATACAAACGCAAAAACTCAACCGCGCGCTCTCAAGGTCGAGTTTCTAAAAAGGGGGTGCAACAGTGAAAGCTCCTCCTTATATAGTCTCTGGACCCTTTCCAGTTTGGTCATCATGAATCCGGTTCACCATCATAATCCGGTCCTAGACCTAATCCGTGTTGCATTCCATTTCCGTCGTTAGTTACTCCTGACCGGATTAGATCCAAGAGGCCCACTACTTCACGTTCCGTGCTAATTTTGAGTTTTCCTTCTCCACCTTATCGGATCCGGTTCCCTAATGGCTAGTTTCCGTTCCTATTTTGGTGCATACTAAGAAAATCAAAATTTTAAGCTGCGACACCATGGACCATAAAACAGGTCATATCAAGCCATAAGGCCAAGAAATTCAATAATTGTTGTAATATTGGATCGTAAATGGGATGACACCATCCAAATTTGTGGTATGAGAGCTTGTGTAATTGGACATAGAACAAATCTTAGAGTATCAAATAATTCAGAGAATCATTGTCTAAGTGAATTCATAGGAAGTTCAAAGTCATCAGGAATAAATAAACTTATAGTCAAGTTTTGACACAACTAAACTCAAATGTGACCATTTATGGTATAGATTAGTTCATAGTCCCAAATTTTTTTTTATCATGGGATGCTATAAGATGTATATAAGATATAGAAAAATGAAATTAAATACTAGAAGATGGAATCTTGAAAAATTAGCACAATAAGACAAGCAATGGTGTCGCAGCTTAGAATTTTGATTTTCTTAGTATACACCAAAATAGGAACGGAAACTAGTCATTAGCTAACCGGATCCGATTAGGTGGGGGAGGAAAACTCAGAATTAGCACCGAACGTGAAGTAGTGGGCTTCTTAGATCTAATCCGGTCAGGAGTAACTAACGACGGAAACGAAATGTAACACGGATTAGGTCTAGGAACGGATGATGATGATGAACCGGATTATGATGGTAAACCGGATTCATGATGACAAACCGGAAAGGGTCCAGGGACTATAAAAGGAGGAGCTTTCACTGTTGCACCCCCTTTTAGAAACTCGACCTTGAGCGTGCGCGGTTGAGTTTTTGTCGTTTGTGCGTCTGAGAGTTTGTGTTTTGTCTGTTCTGCTTCCGGTTGAGATCGGAGAGAGGAAGTGAGGAACGGGACGTGCGGCTAGGAGAGAGTGAGGTAGATGTGAGTGGGAATGCCTCAGCTACGTAGGTCGAGGCAAGCGAGTCCCTCTGGAGGCGAGGTGAAGCTCCGGAAAGTCATTCCGGTTATTCCCTCCACAGAGCCGGAAAAGGCTGAACTCATGGATGATCTCAGATCCATGGGTTGCGTAGGGTTTGCCGAGAAACCTTGGGGTTTTAGGGAGGAGAGAATGGTCAAGGAGCTCCTCGGAAAGCTGTCCAACCAGTTTGACAACACCGTGAGGGGAGCTCCCGTCAGCTGGAACGAGGGGATGTGGAGAGCGGTTTACGGTTTCCGGGCAGGAGGTTTGGGAATGGCGAGCCGGAAGGATGAGTTTGTCCGAGGGAAGTTCAAGGGAGCCGTCAACCCGAAGGACGGATACGCGGTCGAGGATTGCTTGGATGACCGACACCGTCGGCTCCTGCAATTCCTGGTTCCGGTTCTTCACCCGGAGAAGCCGACCAGGGTGACGATCACCCTCGGCAACACCATTTTCGGTGCCCTCAGTGGTACCCGGAAAGTGGACTGGGCACGGATCATTTCCGATCTCGTGGCCCAGCTTGTTAGTAGGGTTGGGAAGAAAAGGGCCACTCTAGTGTGCCCTTACCTCTTCCACCTCTATCGGGAGAACCAAGTCCTCACCAACATAGAGGAGAAGGCGTGGAAGACGCAGGAAGTGCTCCTGAAGTATGGGGAGTCGGAGACGGATGACGAAGCGGAATCCGATTCCGAGTCAGACCGGGAGTCCAGCGAGGAAGAGGAGGAGTTGATGCCGCCGATCAAGCGACAGAAGCTGACGCCTCCACACAAGCGCGGGACGCCTCCCGGTCAAGACAAACCGGCCCCGGAGGAGAAACCGGAAGCCGAGAAGACCAATTCCGGGGGAGATCCGGATATGCAAGATCCGTTCAACGGTCTGATCAACGTCCTCTGCAACATCAGGGCGGATTGGGAGGTGAAGCACAGGACGCTTGCGGCAATCGGCAAGTTGGTGGGTGCTGCACCGGACAGCAACTTGGCGGAACAAGTGGCGCAATGCATCACGAATCCGGAAGAGACCCGGAAGCAGGAAGCCGAGATCCGCCGGTTGCAGGAGGAGGTAGATAGACTGAAGGCAACACTTTTCGCCTATCAGGAAGACGTGACAGCCGCTCGGGAGATGGCGGAGGAGACTCGGAAGGTGGCCGAGCAGATCAAGGCGGTCCTGGGAGAGACCGGAACGGCAGCGGCCAAGGCGAAGCTCTTCGACGAGAAGATCCACGAAGAGAAGAAACTATCCGGTTCCCGGATGGTCCGGATTCTCGCGGACTTCGCCGAGCAGGTGGAGACGGCAATGGTGGAGGGGCGGAAGGCAGCGGACCGGATCGAGGAGAGCAGCCGGAAGCTGACGGGAGCGATGTGCGACAAAGGTATTCACCTTTCGGACATCTCTCTACCGGACCTCTTTCCGGATGCAACTATGGCAAAGGACAGGAAGGACTGGACTCCTGAGTCCAAGAAGTCTGCACGGACTGGGACTCCGAGATCGAGACCGGATATTACCATCGACTTGGAGTCTCCACCCGGACCGAATCCTGAGGAGGGGGAACGGGTCCGGAACTTGAGCGAAGTCTTCGAGGAGCTAACCCCGGAGGTCGGAAGCCCGACGATAGGATCTAGAGTTGTAGGGTAGATAGGATTTTAATTTCAGTTAGGAGTAGGAGCGGATCCGGATCCGGATCCGGCTCAATAGTATTAGGTTAGACCGGAAGTTAGATTTAGGTGGCGGCGGACCCCCACGGGTTTTCCGCTCCTTTTTGTGCTTTTAGGGTTTTGACCCTTTGTATATAAATCGGTTCCTGAGATGGGAATTGGGAGTTGTTCATTTTGCAAACTTCTTGTACCTTTCTATTCTCTTCGTTGTGTATCTCTCTCCAGCGCGACAGGATTGTATGATGTGGAGTTAGGATAGTACGAGTGAGTTTGTAAGTGATTTCTCCCCTTGGTGTTTATTTTCCGATCCTAGGTGCATGTGAGTAGGTACCGAAGAGTTGGGAGTGAACTTAGTTCCTCAGCACGTCTAGAGTTTGAGATTCCGGGTGAGAAAGCCGTTGTTAGGCTAGGCGGGTAGGGAGGGATTCCTTAGCTGCGCTAGAACTCCCGGGTGGGAAATCCGGTCGAGTGTCCGATCTCCTGTGAGGTCTCACCACCTGTATGGGTAACGGAAGAACTTTAGTTGACGTTGGAACGGACGGGTGCACTTGTAACCACCTGTCTTCGCACGGATCAGAAGTAGCATCAAGGTCGTTGTAGTATGAGAGGGTCGAGTGTGGGGTCTTTGTGTGACCTACAACTCGGATTGCTATCTGGGTTGTTGTGAAAAACCAAACCGGATCCGGATTAGCTTAGGAGTCTAGAAGGTAGGACAGTGGGTCTTCAGCCACTATAAGTCACGGAAGGAGTGGTGGGCCTACCACTCTCAAAATTAAGCGGCGACCCCTCTGATGGTGAAACAGAGGCAAAACCAAACCGGATAGGATTACGAGTACAGGATGACCATCCCGACCGGATTGGTCAGGACGGATTTCCAGGATCGGAAGTTGTGAGATCCTGGGATTTGGGTGTTTGTACGGACCGGATAGTTAGTAGGACCGGAAGAAGGAGTAATCCGGTCTGTAGTTATCCGGTGTGGTAGTATTTCTGGTTCTAGATCTAGGACCGGAAAGTAAGATTGGCATACTGACTGAGCTTAACTGCTTAATAGAGCTAGATACTTCACAGGATCTCGTGGGTTCGATCTTTAGAGTCACTTAGTTATACTCTAGAGCGATTTTTGTGAGTATAATGGGGAATTGACCTACCCTGTGCTGCGACAAATGGTATTTATAGTTTAGCAGCGGCCCAATGGATGTTTCCAATTGGAGCGGTTTGGTGGTTTGACCACATATGAATCAAAGACCCCTAAATATCAATCCAGCAATGCGGATTCAAAACTTGGACCATCGCTGGAGCGCCTATTTGAGCTAGTGGAAAAAAGGCAAGAAAAAACCACCAACCTATTCTATTGGAGACACCTTTTTCCATAAATAAACTTATAGCCCAAACTTTTTACATTAAGGGAAGCTATAAGGTGTACATTATCTAATCAAAATTCTAATTCTTAAACATAGAATCTTGAAAAAGAAAAAAGAAAAAGAAAAAGAAATTTTAAATTTAAAAAAAAAAAAGACACCTTCAGGTGGCTTTAGGCCTCTGTCAACTAGTTGCTAGAAAGTGGGTATCTAGTTAGTGGTAGTCCCCAATCGAGATGGACTGGTTGAATGCCTTTGATGGAGCCTTCACTGGTTTCTTACACACACACAAGTAATTTGTTATTAAGGTTGTTGCTTGCCTTTTAGGTCTCCCGTGGGGACCCCTAAACAATCTATTAAATTGGAAATAAAATGTTGCAAAAATTCAAAAGAGGAGCGAAGCTTCGCTATATAGGGCAGTCGGCTCCAAATTCTGAGCAAAAGGTTCCTCGCGAGCATACAATGGTTGGACTTGGTTCCCATCCAAGTCCTTCAAATGAACCAAAATTTCAAACAATACTTAGAATATGTGATCCCAAAATGGGTGTCCGGGGGATTTGCTACAACTCTGGGTTGTGAAATCCCACACAAATCACCACACTTCAAATTTGGTTAGTATGACACCAACAACGCAAACTCAATCAGAATCTAAGAATTCTCAACTAATGGCATTGCTAGAATTCGGCCAAAAACTCTTAGTGTTAGTACAACAATAGCAAAAGTGAGCTCAAACAGACTCGCACGTCCTTTACAACAACTCAAAACATCAAAACTCAAGATGTACAAACAAAGCTTGAACACAAGGAAATACAAGAGCTTTGGCAAAGTACCAAAGAAACTTGACACGTGTTGCGTGTGTGTAGAAGGATGTTGGAACCTAATTCAGATTTACCCAACTAATATAGTTCGTTTCGGAGGAGGCTAATTAAATAGGATTTGACTCTAATTCTATGCCTAATAGGTCATTGCAACCAAGATTTGTAAAAGAAATTCCTTAACCACATGCAATATTGTTATCCTCACGGTAAGTCTAATTGCCAAATTTGTCACCCCATTCTTAAAGGCCACAAGGGTTAAGTAAATCTCCCAAGCTATTTATTACTCTTTAATCTTCTTTCCTTTGATTCCCTTTCTTTTTGTTCTTCTTTTATATATCTAATCCGAATTCTTTACTCTTTAATGTCTTTAATTCTTTTACTTCGAAATCAGCCTTTAGCCTTCTAATTAGGTACAGCCAACAAGATCAACAACTCCCAATTGGTAGTTGGTACTCTTCCCGATTAGACTGCCTTCACCAACTCGGACCAAACACCACAAGTACAATGCAAACCGAATCACTTCTTGCCAAATTGATCTTGTCAACCAATTTGGGAAGCAACAAAGTTGACAAGACAACATTCAGACTTTATTCAACGCTCCAAATTGGTTTTGACCATACATTCCCAATTATTCAACAACATGCATATCAATACACATCATAATTCACTCAGTAAATTCACAATTTGGCTGCCTCAATTTACTACAATGACATCCATAACAAGGAGACAACTTGAAAAACAATTCCGTTATATTCATCATGCCAAATTGGTGAACAAAATTGCCATTACAAATTGTTATTTTAATTGTTCATGCTCATAAAAACTAACTCATAGTCATTCAAAATATATCTCTAATTTCTCTCCTGCTAGCAATCAGACAAATGATTCTGATTAGGCTCATAACATCTCAACAAAATATTGCAATTAAGTTCTCATCTAATCTTCACATTTTGCACTAATCTGCCTGATAAATCATTACAACCACTATTCTCCCGAATACGATCTCATCTTTTCTGCACACTACTATTCCAAGTTCAAATCTAATCCAGATCTTTGCACCAACTTGGAATCTCTTACATTCACTGCATCTCACTTCCTTAAAGCATACACTTTCATAAATTCCACACTATACACTCCCTTCTCAATCAACCCTCGACTAGGAAAATTCTTCAACTTCATATCTGCACATCACATGCACTGCCATACACTGGCACCAACTTATCCCCAACTAGGACGCAGACACACCCAAACTGATCCGACCTTGGATCAACACCAACTAACACAGATACAATTCCCAACTGGGAATCACACACTCAAACACAAGAACACACAAGGAAACAAATACACAACCTCGACTCACTGGGACACGCACTGGAATTCACTCAACAATGGGTAAAAGAAAATGAAAACCAAAAACAACCCAAATAGAAGCCAAGGAAGACGAAGCTCAACAACTCCAACCAACTTGGCCGCTTCAACTAAATTAACTACCATTCCTACTTGGCAACTCATACACCTCAATCTGCCAACTCGGACTCATTAAACTAGCATCCTAATTGGTAAGCAGACCATCAACCATAATATTTTACAACTTACCAACTAAACTACTCACCCAATTAGAATTTACATTGACTCTCACTACTCGACTTCCAACTTGGTAAAACAGAAACAGCTCAACCACATCCAATTTGAATTCACACATACAACCAACCATTGACAAGACATACTCAAAACATTGACAACTTGGACATTAACAAACACACAAAACACCCAAATTGGCCCATAGACTAACAATCAACCTCACAAAATCCTCACTTTACCAAAAATAACACCAAAAATTGGCGGCTTTAACATCCAACTTGTTTATCTACAGTGTGGCATCAACAAAATTCAAAATACAATAAAAGAGATGCAAATGAAGTTGGTGGGAGACCTTTTATACGTTCCTAGGGCTCCCACTTACCTCTATTTACGAACAAACTACCTAAGTAAACCCAAAATTACTATGATAAAAAACTACTACGCATAATTCTACCCTATTGCTCATCCTTCTCTAACTTTTGGAGAAAAACTCCAATTGAGAAATGAAATGCTTTATTGGCTTCAAAAGACCCAAATTAGCCTATGGATCCTCTGACCCTCTAATCCCCAACTTTTACATTAAAATTCGTCACAAAAGACAATGGTTTTCAATATAGCACAAAGGGGGAAAAACCTAAGTTTTGGGAATTGTATATTTTGCTAATTTTCTCTAGCTAGGGTTTTCAAGAAGGTCAAAAAATGTATACAAAGATTCTAAGATGACTCAATTTGGCCTTTGTATGGCTGTAATTTAAAAGTCAACGTACAGAATGTTTTAGAATTTTGTTAACATCTGTCAGCGCCGCTGGTTCAGATAGTTGCCATTGTTGGAATGTCGTGAAACTTCATTAGGCGCTTATTTAGACCTAAACACATTGTCCTAATTTTTAGTGGAATTTTACCATCACTAGATGAATTTATATAAATTTATTCCTTTCCAATAATTTGAATTGACTTCCCGTGGAGTCATGTTTTGCAATTCAAAAATTTATGAAACTTTTTGAGTAAATTCTAGGAAATCTTCAAAGCTTCTAAGCAAATATTCAAGCTCATCTTATAATTTCCCAAGGAGAAATAAATTTACTTGGATTTTAATTCGTCTGAGGAAGAATCATTTTCAATGGCAGTTTAATTCCTCCTGGGAGGAATCATTCCCATGTGAGGGAATCTTAATTCCTCTAAAGAGGAATCATTCTTGTGCAAAAGAATCTAGACAATCAGGCTTCGTCGATACGCTCTTGGCATGCTTCTTGGTCATGAAATATTTTTCTTTTTGCATTGACCGCCTCCTATAATGTCCATGGATTCTTTGTCTTCTTAGCCCATGTGGTCGCTTGCACTATTGTGAGCCAAATTTTCCAAATTCTTAGTGTTTACATGATCTTTTACATTAGACTAGGACTAATCCCAATCTTCTATATTAGTACTTAAACACTCAATTGTACTTCTAAAATCAGTAATATGTCACTTTTATGGAATTCAAGATGTTTTGGAAACACCATCTTGTAAATATAAAGTTTCTCCCAATTACTTTTTAATTCTACTTTTCTAGCCTTTTTTACCATAATTACCTATAAAAATGAGCAAAAGCGGAAAAAAGAAAATTCCGAGACTTAAGTGACAATTATAAGGCTCACAAAGTCCAGTGTAGCTATAGCCCCTACATAGAGGAAGTACTTAGGTCTACCTCTACCTCGTTTCACTTGAATACTAAGTACTCTCCGTAAGATCCTAGTAGCTTGACAATAACATATATATGCTGGAAGTATTGAAAACTCTTAGGAGTTGGTGCCCACTATAGTACATGTATTTGATCTTGGAATTTGTATTAATTGAGCATAGGGTTTAATCAAAAGAGGTATGGTCTTTGAGGTGAGCCAAATAATGGATGGGGTCGTACCTGTAGTAGTATGAAAAAATCCAATCCATTTGTTTACTAACGTTAAGTTCCATCTTGTCAGTGAGAAAGGAGAGCTAGTCATGAGGAACCTGGGATTTAAGAAAAAAACAATAGTGTTATTCCAACTCTATGAGAGGGAATTCTTGAACTAATTGTACCGATGGTTTAAAAGTTCGGGAATTGGAGTCCCTTGAATCTCCTATAGTTTTAAGACCACTATCACAGCTTAAAATTTTGATTTTCTTAGTATACACCAAAATAGGAATGGAAACTAGTCATTAGGGAACCGGATCCGATAAGGTGGAGAAGGAAAACTCAAAATTAGCACGGAATGTGAAGTAGTGGGCCTCTTGGATCTAATCCGGTCAGGAGTAACTAACGACGGAAATGGAATGCAACACGGATTAGGTCTAGGACCGGATTATGATGATAAACCGGATTATGATGACAAACCGGAAAGGGTCCAGGGACTATAAAAGGAGGAGCTTTCACTATTGCACCCCCTTTTAGAAACTCGACCTTGAGCGTGCGCGGTTGAGTTTTTGGCGTTTGTGCGTTTGTGTTCTGTTTGTTTTGATTCCGGTTGAGATCGGAGAGAGAACGTGAGGAACGAGACATGCGGCTAGGAGAGAGTGAGGTAGATTTGAGTGGGAATGCCTCCGCTACGTAGGTCTAGACCAGCGAGTCCCTCTGGTGGCGAGGTGAAGCTCCGGAAAGTCATTCCGGTTATTCCCTCCATAGAGCCGGAAAAGTCTCAACTCATGGAGGATCTCACCTGCATGGGTTGCCTAAGGTTTGCAGAGAAACCCTGGGGTTTTAGGGAGGAGAGAATGGTCAAGGAGCTCCTCGGAAAGCTGTCCAACCAGTTTGACAACACCGTGAGAGGAACTCCCGTCCACTGGAACGAGGGAATGTGGAGAGCGGTTTACGGTTTCCGGGCAGGAGGGTTAGGGATGGCGAACCGGAAGGATGAGTTTGTCCGAGGGAAGTTCCAGGGAGCCGTCAACCCGAAGGACGGATACGCGGTCGAGGATTGCATGGATGACCGACACCGTTGGCTCCTGCAATTCCTGGTTCCGGTCCTTCACCCGGAAAAGCCGACCAGGGTGACGATCACCCTCGGCAACACCATTTTCGGTGCCCTAAGTGGTACCCGGAAAGTGGACTGGGCACGGATCATTTCCGATCTCGTGGCCCAACTCGTTAGTAGGGTTGGGAAGAAGAGGGCCAGTCCAGTGTGCCCTTACCTCTTCCACTTCTATCGGGAACACCAAGTCCTAACCGACACGGAGGAGAAGCTGTGGAAGACTCAGGAAGTCCTCCTGAAGTATGGGGAGTCGGAAACGGATGATGAGGCCGAATCCAATTCCGGGTCAGAACGGGAGTCGAGCGAGGAAGAGGAGGAGCCGATGCCGCCCATCAAGCGACAGAAGTTGACGCCTCCACACAAGCGCGGGACGCCTCCCGGTCAAGACAGACCGGCCCTGGAAGAGAAACCGGAAGCCGAGAAGACCGTTTCCGGGGGAGACCCGGAAATGCAAGATCCGTTCAACGGTCTTATCAACGTCCTCTGCAACGTCAGGGCGGATTGGGAGGTCAAGCACAGGACGCTTGCGGCGATCGGAAAGTTGGTAGGTGCGCCACCGGACAACAAGTTGGCGGAAAAGATGGCAGAGTGCATCACCAATCCGGAAGAGACCCGGAAACAGGAAGCAGAGATCCGCCGGTTGCAGGAGGAGGTGGATAACCTGAAGGCAACTCTTTTTGCCTATCGGGAAGACGTGACGGCCACCCAGGAGATGGCGGAGGAAACTCGGAAGATAGCCGAGCGAATCAAGGCGACCCTGGGAGAAACCGGAACGGCCGCCACCAAAGCGAAGCTCTTCGACGAGAAGATCCACGAAGAGAAGAAACTATCCGGTTCCCGGATGGTCCGGATTCTCGCCGACTTCGCTGAACAGGTGGAGACGGTGATGGTGGAGGGGCGGAAGGCTGCGGACCGGATCGAGGAAAGCAGCCGGAAGCTGACTGGAGCGACGTGCTCCAAGGGCATACATCTTTCGGACATCTCGCTACCGGATATCTTTCCGGACGCGACTATTGCGAAGGATAGGAAGGATTGGACTCCGGAGTCCAAGAAGTCTACACGGGCTGAGACTCCGGGCACGAGACCGGATGTTACAATCGACCTGGAGTCTTCACTCGGATCTAACCCTGCGGAGGGGGAACGGATCCGGAACTTGAGTGAAGTCTTCGAGGAGCTGGTTCCGGAGAGAGGAAGCCCGACAATAGGATCTAGGGTTGTAGAGTAGATAGGATTTTGATTTCAGTTAGGAGTAGGAGCGGATCCGGATCCGGATCCGGCTCAACAGTATTAGGTTAGCCGGAAGTTAGATTAGGATGGCGGCGGACCCCCACGGGTTTTCCGCTCCTTTTTGTGCTTTTAGGGTTTTTACCCTTTGTATATAAATCGGTTCCTGAGATGGGAACTGGGAGTTTTTCATTTTGCAAACTTCTTGTACCTTTCTCTTCTCCTCATTGTGTGTCTTTCTCCAGCGCAACAGGATTGTATGATGTGGAGTTAGGATAGTACGAGCCGGTTTGCGAGTGATTTCTCCCCTTGGTGTTTCTTTTCCGATCCAAGGTGCATGTGAGTAGGTATCGAAGAGTTGGGAGTGAACTTAGTTCCTCAGCACGTCTAGAGTTTGAGATTCCGGGTGAGAAAGCCGTTGTTAGGCTAGGCGGGTAGGAAGGGATTCCTTAGCTGCGCTAGAACTCCCGGGTGGGAAATCCGGTTGAGTGTCCGATCTCCTGTGAGGTCTCACCACCCGTATGGGTAACGGAAGAACTTTAGTTGATGTTGGAATGGACGGGTGCACTTGTAACCATCTGTCTTCGCACGGATCGGAAGTAGCATCAAGGTCGTTGTAGTACGAGAGGGTCGAATGTGGGGTCTTTGTGTGACCTACAACCCGGATTGCTATCTGGGTTGTTGTGAAGGACCAAACCGGATCCGGATTAGCTTAGGAGTTTAGGAAGTAGGACAGTGGGTCTTCAACCACTATAAGTCACGGAAGGAGTGGTGGGCCTATCACTCTCAAATGTAAGCGGCGACCCCTCTGATGGTGAAACAGAGGCAAAACTAAACCGGATAGGACTACGGATACAGGATGACCATCCCGACCGGATTGGTCAGGACGGATTTCCAGGATCGGAAGTTGTGAGATCCTGGGATTTGGGTATTTGTATGGACCGGATAGTTAGTAGGACCGGAAGAAGGGGAAATCCGGTCTATAGTTATCCGGTGTGGTGGTATTTCTGGTTCTAGATCTAGGACCGGAAAGTAAGATTGGGATACTGACTTAGCTTAACTGCTTAATAGAGCTAGATACTTCACAGGATCTCGTGGGTTCGATCTTTAGAGTCACTTAATTATACTCTAGAGTGATTTTTGTGAGTATAATGGGGAATTGACCTGCCCTGTGCTGCGACAACCACCTTCTGCAAGTATCCTCACTTTGTTGGGTGAAAAGTTGAAGTTCAATCCAATATAACTTGTGAACCACCATAAGTTGGTTCCCTGAACCTCATTTGTGTTGGTAGGAGGGAGAGTTCCATGTGTTTAACCATGTTCCTCCATGTGGCGATAATACAATTCCACACCCTTGATCCTCTTGTGGTTGAAAGTTTCTAAATCATAAGCCAAGTTATAGAAGGGTTCTAGAACCCTAGCTTGGGGGGTGGTTTCATCTTATTAATACAATGTCTAAGTAACGTCTTCAAGCCTGATAACCCCAGCTCAATTGCAAAGAGAACCCACTTGGTACGTAATGTAGACAGTGAGACTTTTGGATTGAGAATTTGAAGTCCACCAAGAGATTTGGGAAGACAACAATCTCTTTAGTTCACATTGGTACGCATTGGATGCTTTGTATTGCTCCAAAGGTAATTTTGTACACTACTTCTTATAGATCTGATAGCTTTTAGAGACCCTTCCTAAATAGCTATGAAGTAATGTATGGTTGAGAGTGGGATTGTATTTACTACGATTACCCTTCCAACAAGTGAGAAACACTGAGTAGCTCAATATGATAATATTTTTGTAATTTTTTGCTTAAGGAAGTTGTCCACATTGTTAGTATCGAGAGAAATTCCGAAGGGAGCCTCCAAAAGCTTCAATATAGAGCCTAGTGGAGCTCATGAGATGTCGTAATTCTGTAGCCAATCTAGAGGAGGAAGTGTCGAGAACCAGAAGTCCATCCTCTTCGACCAATTGATAATAAGCCCTGAAGCAAAACCAAATTGATGTACTTGATTAACAATGTTACTCATAATAAATTCTTGACCTGTGATTGAGAACCCTGTATCGTCTGCAAATTGAGACATCAATTGTTGTGTTTGATTATTAGGCACAATATTTCTCTATCGCTGTTCTTCCTTGGCGGTCATGTTGAACGCCTCTCCTACTAACAAAAAAAGATACGGAGCAAGGGGACATCCCTATCTAATCCCTCGCTTAATGGAGAATGATTCCATAATTTCCCCATTGATCATAACCGATGCAGATGCATCATGTAGTAGCCTCTATACTATGCGAGTATAGTGATCTAGGATACCCATTTTATCCATGACTTGGAATAAGAAGTCCCAAGATACAGTATCATACGCTTTGGCAAAGTTTAATTTAAAAAAGATGAGGTCTTAAAGCAATTCTTTGGCCCATTCAACTATTTCGTATTGAAGAAGTATATTATCAAGAATATACCTCAATGGGAGAAAGGTCAATTGATTAGGGCTAATGACATCTTTTAGTAAAGATTGTAGTCAAAGTTGAAGAGTTTTGGCTAATATTTTGTAAGAGACGTTGAGTAACATAATCGGATGCCAATTCAATAGGCTGGCCCTGTCAGCTGTTTGAATATCAACGTAATAAGCCCTGATGTCATGCCATTGGATAAAGATCCTTCTGCTATAGATAAGAGAAGCATCTCAATGTATTCTCTACCTATCAGGTTCTAGAATTTGATGAAGAAGTCAACTGTACCTCTGTCTGGGCTAGGGCTCCGTCCTCGTGCCATCAAGAGTAGTGACTTGTGTAACTCCTCTTCTGAGATAGGTTGCATAAGTTGTTCAGCCATCTCTGCATTGAACTTAGTGAAAACACAATTGATAATATATTGCCAATTAACCTCAATAGCAGGAGAGGAAGTTGATTGAGAGTAGAGTGTTCCATAATATTTAGAACAAATATGTTCCAAATCGACACTATCATGTTTCAGGGATCCTTAGTTGTCTAGCAGTTTAATGATCATGGAGGTTTGGGGAGCTTCTCAGACTGCCTGAAAAAATTTAGGTGTCATATAGTTGCCTAGTAAACGCCATCTTGCTCTTGACCGTATTTATCTCCCCTCCGATTTCCTTTCTTCGAACTAGAGCAATTGAGCTTTAAGAGCTCAAACCTCTTCTTGGAGCCTAGAGGAATGTAGATCGACATGCAAGAGTCCGGACTATTGATCTAGATTACAACACAAGGTAGTTTGTGTCTCTTGAAGAAGCTTGGACTATTCAATACAAAAACAATGATACCTACGAACTACTCGCTTGAATTATGAAAAGAATGAAGCATTATGTAGGGTCAACGACCAAGTCTCTCGGATTACTAGCTCAGCCACATCAAGATAAGAAGTTGACATTATCCATCAATTGGGCTGAGTTATGGATTTAGCTAGTTCGATGACCATACTAATAGGGTTATGATTGGACCTGGTGTGATCTCTCCAAATTCAATACTCCATAATCTTCCTTCCTCCTACATTTGATTCGGGGAAGACATAAATTCTGTCAAGTCTGGAGAGCACTCTAGCTCCGTCACTGTAGGAGTTATCCCATGAGAAAGATAAGGATGGAGTGGTTAGAGGAATCTCCATAATGTGCAACCATTCTTTTAGAAAATTGAATAGAATCCTTTCTTGACTTGGGAGCATTCTCCCACATATGTTGGACAGTTGGACTTGTTTGATCTTCTTTCCACCATGTTAAAGTCTCCTAGTAAGATCCATTGACACGTCATGGGTAGATCCTTGCAAACTGTTTCCCATAGAATTTGACGTGATTGAGGATCACATGGGGCATACATGTTAATGAAGCCTATATCTCCCCTTGGTAGTTTTGAAAGAATGAACCATTGCACTCTACCTTTGAATAAAGAGCTTGATTGTGATACTAATTTGGACCATTTGGGAGCTATGAGTGCTGCTACTCCACCCTTTCCCACATCAAATCCATCTACATTGTATCTTGGTTTGGCGTTAGTGTATAAAGTAAGAGCTCGCTTCCATAATTTTCTCCCAAGATTGGTCGCACTTTGACCTCATAGCTTGTGTTCTTGTACAAAAATGATGTCTACAGGATGTCTCTATTTGTAATTACGAAAATTATCTACGATAGTGGAATTGTTCAATTCCCAAATAATTTATGATAGTATTTTCAAGATCATTCTGGTTGTGGGTTAAGAGATTCCAAAGTGCTCCCTACGCAATTAGAAGTTGCTAAATCTACTTGCTTCTTCAAGCCCAACATGTCTAGAAGTGAGTTAGTTTCAATAAGTTCAATTCTAACTTGGGAAGTGTTGGTGTCCTTTTGTCAACGTCTTGTTGATGCTCTGAATTGACGGACTAATTGTGGCAAGGTTGTCGGCATCTCAAGTGGAATAAAATCTTTCGCAGCCCATTGAAGAAGTGATCTTGTAATGTGATTGAAGACTTGAAGTACAAGGGAGGTTCCATTATCTATCAGAGAAGAATTGAGAGGGATTAATGTTGTCCGCGGAAGATGTAAGCTTGGTTGTAAGGTGCTTGTTTGAGCGTCAGAATTCAGATTGGAAGGAAGGTTGTGTCCCGATGCTGCTATAGAATTAGGGTTTGGGTAGGGGTGGATTCTAAATTAGAGTGGGAACTATGTGGATCAGAGGCATCAATAATTTGAATCATAGGGATAGAGGGCTGCTATAACTAGGAAGTGAGTGAATGGAGGGAGACAACTTAGGAGAGCTCAAATCTGGGTTTAGGATTGGGAATGTGTGAGGGACCTGAGTAGAAGAGGAGGATGAAGGAGGATTTGAAATTGTGTTTATAGCAGGTGAGGTCAAGATTGGGATGTTGGATCTTATATTGTGAGAGGAAGAGGTAATGGGTAAATCAAAGGTTTGTAGATTACTTTGTGTACTAAGTTCAAAGAAATCTGAAATATGATGTGGTGGGAGAAATGAAAGAATTAAGGATTGGAGGGGAGGAGAGGAGGAGGGAGGATTGTTTGGTTTGAGTGAGCTTATGGTTCATTTGGCTAGGTAATCAAGATTTGGGCAATTTTAGGGTTGGAAATTTCTCCTTGTTGGGGTAGACCAAAGTTCTCTGATTGAAGTTGAATCAGTAGGTGATCTAATGTTTGAAGAAAGTTTTCAGCTTCATCATGGCGCCTCTCTTAAAAGATTCGTCTCTCCCAATATTGGCTAGAATTGGCTGAGGTATGGTTGCATTCCCTATGGCAAGAGGGGATTTTTGTGAAGCCACTAGTGTCTATGGTTGGAATCACTTGCGAAGTAGACTATTGAATGGAAGAATGTTGATTGTAACGTTAGCGTCTCGTACTTTTCGACTTCGTGCTCCTATGCAATGCTTGGATACTTGAGCTACAACACTTGGAATTTGAATCCCTAGGCCTTGAGGTTGGTTAATTGGATGCTCCCCATCATGTGATTTGACACTAGTCTTGAGGTGACAAGTGCTAGTGGCGTGGGAGAATGCCTGGCATAACTAGCAAGTGAATTTTGGGTCTTCGTAAACCACTAGGATCTCTACAATGCCTCCTACTTGGTCATGGATGTGTATTCTAGATGTCTATCCCTATTAAATGTCTAGAGCAACACAGAATCTATATGTATTGAGAGCGGGATTAGGAATGTCTCTAGCAATGATCATATTTAAGGATTGGATGATGGGATCTGAGGATGTGATGTATTCTAATAGAAGTTTTGGAACGGATAACCAACATGGGGTTGAAGTTCATGTTGGAGAATCGGGATTGAAAGAGAAGTACCATCTAAAATAGTAGGCCTCGCCCTCAGGAAATGTATGCAACGATAAACTAAGAGCTTTCTCTATCGTTGTGCTGCAGATTAGTTTAATGTAATGAAACCTTTCTCCCACAAATTTATGGATAATGATGTAATGTGGAAAAAAGGCTTTGTCTACATCTTGGAGCCACAAGATCTGACAAAATTCATCAAGTTGCCCTCCAACAAAGCTGGCAATAATAACATGCTCCTGTAGATGAGAGGATTCTTTATGCAGAGCATCGGCATCAATAAAGGACCAAGGTAGGATCTTACATGATTGCACAAGGTGACCCATCCAATTTCGTTTGCATGATGGTGGAAGAGATTTGCCCTCTAAGGTGCAAAACGGGTTGAGTGACACTACTACAATTGGTTGATTCTCCCCTTGTGGTCGTAAATCAAGATTTGCATGCATCAAGATATACCTAGTTGTATCTTGTTTTGCATGCGTCTTGTTGCTTGGATTAAAGTTAGAGGGGTATTGACTGTCAACTCCATAACTTTGTTGGAGATATGTCCTGCTCAAATCTTTGGCACAATGCTACTCCTCGAGACTAATCTGTTTGTGGCTCTCTTTCTCCCCCTAGCAAAATTCTAAATAGTTCAAACTACCAATCTCTTTATTGAAAATCGATGTACTTAGTATCCAGAGGTGTGAAAACAAGAAAGCTACTTGATTTCAATAATATTGTGTTGAGAAATCTCCATCAATGTCACTAGAATCTAAAAAACAAATATATAATCAAGGAAAATCCTAGATCTGGAAAAAACAAATCTCCATCTTGCTTTGCACTACACCTTTGAATGAAGCTAGCTGGCCCTCGTACTCCGTAGTTTTCATGGCTCCTTCACTACCATAGTTTTCCTCCATTCCACTCTTTCAAATTCTAGCAATGCTTATCGACATGATTCTTTGTGGAAGGAGGGCCCAATGTTTAAGTTTGATTCAATCAAATCATATTACTTGACATCTCAATTCACTTTGCAAAATTATAAAAAAGACTTCTACAAGAGATAATATCAATTTAGAGATGAGTAATCTACAATCTCTAAATAATTGAATTTCTTTTTACAAAGAAAAGTATTTCACATTCAATCAAGAAAAATAACTCAATGAAAAAAAAAATACCAGTTTAATAAAGGATAATTTGCACTTTCTAAGCAGTCAAATACTTTTGTGAAGAAGGATAATCTATATTCAATCAAGAAAGACCAAGTTCTAATATCATTATAGTGACAAATTTAAATACTAATTATTTTCAAGCTTGGTTGTGTTGAAGTACAAAGATAATATTGTGATCACAATTAGTATGTTCTTAATTGTGAGTAGTCAAGGTCGTCAAACTTCCTATACTCATGAGGATTAATGAAAAATAACAAACTTTTCTATCAAAAAGACCTTTCCACTTGTATTTTTGACAACGTATCAATGTAGTACCTCCTCTATTTCACTATACAAAATTATTTTCATATTTGATAGAGGATGTGATACTTAATTCAAAATTATTTAATTTTCACCATTATGTGACTTTAATTTCATTTGATTTTGAGTTTAAATTCATCGTTGAAGCCATCTATTTCTATAAAAACTGATTTCAATATTTTTGGATTATTTTATGTCAAACCTACTCCTTCACTACTATATATAGAATTTGAATGCTTGGTCTTTAAGGGATTGAACAATCAACCATTACTAAAAATATAAGACCCATATAGATCACCAAAATAATAGTAACACCTATGATAAATTCGTAGGTGTCGATACAATACAAAAAAAATCTTATGGAAAAAAAAATCATATGAAATTTACCATACACAAATATTTTGAACTCAATAGCTTATAGAAATAATACCAGTTGTAAACCACAACCCTCGAAGAGGATACTAAATTGGTAATCATATGATTACTTACATTTGTAGCTATATTTTAGTGAAGGGGGATGAAT
This sequence comes from Pseudoscleropodium purum, assembly GCA_963969395.1. Classification (NCBI taxonomy): domain Eukaryota; kingdom Viridiplantae; phylum Streptophyta; class Bryopsida; order Hypnales; family Brachytheciaceae; genus Pseudoscleropodium; species Pseudoscleropodium purum. Next base: position 14,787,119 of record OZ017797.1, read on the forward strand.
ACCTCTTTCTATTATAATATTTTCAAATATATAACATTTTCAATTTTTTGTAAAGAAAACCTTGCACTTAGTGAACCTTCACTACCACAACTATAGTAGATCTTCAAACAATCAAATAGTTAAAAACTATTAGAATGTTGTTTTATGTGCTAAATTGTAGCACTGGCAGCATATAATAAATATGTTTCCAAATTCAAAGTGCTAGTATATTTCTCATTGCATTTAGTGAAAATCATCTTTTGGTTTGGATAATTGGTAACTAGATAGTTGCCTTATTTCATATAAATTACCAAAAAATTCTTCAATTTCACACATGTAAAATTGTAACATACTAAAACTTATTTCACAAGAAAGGTAGCAAGGTGCTAAAATTTTCCAACAACAACCATTAAGGAACTAGTTTAAACCCATTGGCTTGCTAATAAGTGCCTTAAACAATGATTTAGACAGTCCAAACAAATTTGGGTAGCCTTGACAAGAAGTCAAACAAGTTGGGTAGTACCAAAAAATATAAGTTTTTAGTTTTGGGTAGCTAATATTGTTTTTAAAAAATCTTGAAACAACATGCAAAAGTTACTTGGGTATTGATACAATGGAGATTATCTTTTAAGAATATTAGAAAGATATACAAAAACTGCCCAAATTAATGTAATGAAGGACTTCATTTAAAATATCTTAGGTGTGAGCAAAGTGTGATTTTTTCCTTAAAATATTTCACCATCTAAAATGCAATTTTTTATTGAATGTTGTAAAGACTATTGTATTTACAAAGTACGGATTACATCAAATATATTAGTCTTCTAGGTAATATACATATAATAAAAAAATATACAATTACTAATCTGACAATGTGTACAAAAATGATCAAGTGTTGACCATTCTATTTACAACAACCTCAGGAGATGCACTTCTTATTAAATTTCGAAAGCACTTGTATACACATGGATGTTGATATGGGGGATATTACTATTAAAAATTGCAATTAAAAGTCTCCTATTATTAGATAATAGCCTAAAATTATCTAATTTGTAGTACTTTATAATTAAGCAGTTTCAATTTGGGGGGAGAATTATGCATGTGGAAAATATTTTGTTATAATTTTTCCAAGTGCAAAAAGTATACAATCAAATCATAACGATTGAAAATTAACACCTAAAGTCTTAAGGCCATTTTTATGTCAAAAAACACTCAAAACTGCCATTTTTGCTATGTTCACCCAAGAAAACAAAAAAAAATCATTTTTTAGAATCTAACCGTAGGATCTTGTACTTCACTTGTCTTATCTAAGGTGGTAAGACTTTCATGAAGTTTGACTATATAGATTGGAAGATATAGCATTCAAAGTTGAAAAGGAAAGTTTTTTTGAACACTAGCCTACAATTTTAGATGACTTTGACTGCCAATTGTGGAATTTTTTTGCACTACAAACTTTGAATTAAAAAAAATTTATATTGAAGAATTGAGTTGAAAGTCTAGGAATTTAAAAAAAACAAAAAAAACACTTGATTTTCATTCTTTAAAAAAATGTTGAGTAGAAGTAGGTCCAAGATTGGAAAAAAACAAAATTGTTAATAACTCTAAGATGGGATTGAAAGACAATAATCCCAATGGTGAGATTGTTTTAGCAAGCAAGCACAACATTCTCAAAAAGAAATTTGTGGAAAATTGTGAAAATTGCATTCAAAAATGAATCCTACAAGTTATTTTTTCAAGAAGATGTTGAAATTGCCCAAAAAACAAGATTGTCCTTAACTTTCTCATTATTAGTCCAAATAGAACGAATCAAAGCTTCATATGTAAACAAAAATAAAACATTTCAGGGAAAAAGAAATAAAAATATGTTTTGTTTTTTATTGATTTTTTTGTGTTGACTGCCAAGTTCAGTTTCAAACTTTTTGTGGTATAACTTTTGCTTTCGGGTACCAATCAAAATAAAATTAATATTCCCACATAGATAATCAATTTTTCTATCTTATAAAAAAGTTTCAAAACAATCCACCAAAAATTGAGGTCACATGAACCTATCCAAAATTTGATTTGTCCCCTAAGGGGACAATGGGACTTTAGGGGTTAAACTAGAATTCTTTAGTTGATTACAACCAAGAATATACTATGGTAACATTACAATCCAAGATGAAGATGGGTCACTTTAGATGAAGAAATTGGAGACCAAATCATCCTTGGAAAAGAAAATGTCAAAAATTATTCATCCATCTATGTCTCACGTACTCAAAATCAACCAATAATTGACCAATTTTAAAAAATTGACATACTATAGTTCTTTCTATTTATAAAATATATGGGAGGAGGGTAGAATCCTAAGTCATCTATTGATTTTGTATATTAGACATAATAATTTTATAATATGTCCCATTAATCATCACCTTTTGTTAATTATAATACCCTCAATCCTATATTTTGACCCTTTATCATAATTAACCAAGTTTATATTGTTATTTGAATTTATTGAATAAGATTCAAGATTATTGTCTTAGGAATTTGATCTTCTCTTTTAGTAAGGGCCAAAATTCAACCTTGATGTAGGAAGAAGATGAATTAATGTGGTTAAATTGCATGTAGTCATGCCTTGTTTTCATTATCCCAAAATACAAAATCATTCAAAATTAAAATACAATCTAGAATTAGGAGCAAACTAAGCACGAAAGAGAGGATGACTTTCAAGACTTTTATATAAACTATAATTAGAATAAAGTCTACCTTTTGCACAAAGGGAAACTAAGTAGTCTTGTCCTCTCTTACAATGTCTTGTGAACTTTGGTGTAGGGTCTTGAACAAACAAATCCGTAATCCTTAAAGGACAAACCAAACTTGAGAGGCATGATAAAAAGTCAAATTTGAATTTTGCATAGTTCTTGATTTCAAATGTCTTTAAGCTTGACTACAAAAATGTAGCTCCAACAATCTATTTTTTTAATTCCATTTCACCTTTTTTCAAAAATTGTTCAAATTGTAATTTTTGTGACACTTTTGAAGGTAGCATCATGAAAGCTTACAATACACCACTTTTGAATTTTTCTTTTTGTCAAATTTCTCTCAATGTGAGCTCAAAGATTACATCCATTACACCTTGGTGTTTATCACTATCATGTCCACTTTTGTTAGACAATACATGCTATTCTGAGCATTTTTTTCAATTCCCATAATGTTTACAAAGAAAATTACTTTTCAAAAAACATATGAAATTCATTTTAATGTTTTTAATTATGAAAAACTAAAGTTCAATTTTTGGATATATATATATATACATATACATGAGAAAAATATCAAAATTTTGAAAAGTGCGTTTTAAAATAGAAAACCAATGAAGCTTTACAGAACGGGAACATGGAATGTGCTTTCAGGGTTAAGATTTGCTAGCCCCAGGCAGCAAGGGAATGGGGGTCTTCTTCTTTTCGTAAGAATTTCAAAGAGTTTGAAAAATCCATGACCTGAGAAACCATGTGGGTATTGTTGAGGCTCCCTTCAAATGCAAGGCAAGTGTACTTGAAAAGCAACCCTTACAAAGCACTTATTAACTTAATCATGGGGCCTTGCACTTTGGGATGCCACAAGCCACAAACTCTGCACACTTTCTGGTTCCCTGAAGAACTGATATTTTCCCAACTATAACTTAGTTGTCCTTCCAGTGTGTCCACTGATTATCAGAAACCTTGATTGATTACGCTAATTATTCCTCATCAAGCGCACAAACAAGGCAACACATTCATGGGCCGAGTACAGTAAGTCCTGGAGACAACGAACAGTGTCCTTGAATGAGCCCCCCCTGTGAACCAGTTGGTGTGCGTTCAGTGGCTCCATCAATTGCCTCCCAGTCTCTTGTACTTAAAATGGGCTTCCCATAACTTAAGTTAGTGACAAAAAGGGTTTGGATTCATTGAACCCCTTCGTTCCTTCCTTGTCCACAGTGCATGATGAGGAGCCCTGAAGTCGTTGGTCGCACTCACAAGCCCAGTGCCGTTGGTCACAAGCCTTGCATTGTTTTTTCTCAATAAAAAGCTCTCCCCATCCCCCTTTTAGCTTTCACTCTGCACCCTGCTTTTACGTGAAGCCATGTGATGTCTTGTTAGCATGGTTTGGTGTGGTGTGGGCGTGGCATGTCGTGTCGCCGGCACAAGGAGATAAAACTCCCCTGCAATGTCAAAAGTACCCAAGGAAAAATAACCCCCTTGTGAGTGCATATCCATCCAACCATCCAAACATTTTTCTACACAAGCAACCATCCCTATCTGGATGACCCCCAAAGTCGTGGAGTTCACAATCAAAGTGGAGCACAGTCTCCAAGTCCAACAGACCAAAGCAGAGCAGACCACCCACTAGTCTCATGCCACTCCATGGCCACTCCATTGTGTGCGCCTGGAACTTCCGCCAGACACACTCAACTTCTGAAAGTGATTTTAGAATGATAAAAATTCAGATGGATTCTATCATTGCTGTAAAACGCATTCAAGCCAGCTAAGGGAAAGAGAAAAAAAAAGCCTAGCTAGTGCACTGAAACCACCAGCTAGGGACATTATCATGTCTCCTGTTTTGATCCTTGTTAACACCTAAAAGTCACCTAAAAGTCAGAGACTACGTTTTCACCAAAAACACTCCAAAACTGCCATTTTTCATACAAGTGTCAAATTTTAGAAGAAAAATATTTTTGAACATGCAATCATAGGATATTGTAGTAAGCCAGGGTGAGAAGATGTGAAAAAAAATTCAGAAATTTTCACCTTGTAGATTGCAAGATATTAGTGTTTGAATTGAGATCATAATTTTTATGACAAAATGTTTAAAATGGTGGTAACTCTTTGGATTCATTCTTCAAGTCAAGTTGTCTACATACTTGAAAATTTTTAGATCATTTGGATTTGCACAACATGTAGGAAAAAAATAGTGAGTAGAAAGAAGTAGAGAATGATTCAAAATACTAAATTGTTAAGAATTTAATTATGGATTTGAAAAATGCCAATCCAAACGGTTGTAATGTAGTAATAAACAATCTACATTGTATGTTTTTATTTTTTCAAAAAATATGAAAAATTGAGTTAAATAAAGGTCTCCAAAGTTTATTTTAGAGTAGGGAATCCATAAGTGCTCGCAAACTAGAACACCTCATAACTTTCATTTCATAAATTAAAATGGAATGATTCAAAGCTTTCCATGTATATGTAGATCTGGAAAATCAACTTCAAATTTTTACTTTTGAAAAAAGTGATTTCTTAAAAAAAAATTTGGGTTGCTTGCCAAGCAATGAAAATTACATATCATGCAATAACTTTTGAATCATGTAGTCAAAAGTTATGAAAATTGTTGGGCCTTAAAGATACTCCTTGAGCACATGTTGTGTGAAAATTTCAAAGAAATAAAATAAAAATTCCATTTATAATGAGGTGCCCAAAATCATTATGTTGTCAAAAATCATAGTTTGGTCCTTTAGGGGTTAATTATCAACATTTAGGTTTAATCATCTATTCATAAACTTGTGTTTATAAGAGAAAAAAAAGGCCCAAGGAGACAAGGGAAATGACTATGAAAAGAGCCTAAACTGATGCATGTCATTTGCTTCTGCAGGACACACTCTACTTCAATTGATTTTAGAGTGATAAAACTCAGATGGATTCCATCATTGCTGTAAAATGCATTCAAGCCAGTGAAGAGAAAGCTAGGGCACTGAAACCACTATGGACATGATAGTGTCACCTGTTTTGATCCTTGTTAATTATGAACATCTAACTCACCTATTCATGCATTTGGGTTTGTAGGGGAAAAAAAAGCCTGAGGAGACTAGGTACAGTTATGTCATTTGAAAAACATCAGACACATTCAACTTCAAGTGATTTTAGAATGATAAATTCAGATGGATTCTATCATTGCTGTGAAATGCATTCAAGCCAGCTAGGGATATGGTTGAGTCTCCTGTTTTGATCCTTGTTAATTATGAACCCATCTATTCATGCACTTGCATTTGTAGAAAAAAAGGTCTGAGGAGACAAGAGAAAGGACCATGAAAAGAGCTTAATCTGGTACACTCATGTCATTTGAAAAGCAGTTCTCCTAATGCTGATGATGTGCAACCTGGCATGCACTTCTTAGCATCAGACTCTGGAGTCTGGACTGCTGGAGAGTGGAGACAGGAGGTGCAATGTCATGATCTAATTGAAGCTAGTACCACGGCATCAGTAACACCAACTGATGTTGGCATACAGTAAGTACTGAATGAGTTTGAAACTAACTTAATTCAAATGCAGCTCAGTGAGCTCACAGCTTGCAAAGTGCAAACCATGCCATCATTGATCCTCCATTGTACTGAAGAGTACTTCCAAACAAAGGAGCATGTAACCGCTGGATGAAATGATGCAGTGATTTTTCTTCCTCACTTGTACCTGGCAGTCCAGGCTGCATAGGGTATCAGGATTCATCAGGAACAGCATCTCCAGACACCAGAGTCCAGATACATTCAGCAAGGAGCCAGCAAACAGGCCCTGGACTGAAAGCCCTTGGAGTGGTTCCACTTCACCTGCATATATAACTTATATGGAGTCTTTGATTTCTAGAATATTGCTAACAACATTAGCAACAAGCTAAACCATACTGCCTCAAGTCAGGGCTGGGGAAACCCATTTACAGGGAAGAACAAAGGCTGTAGATGCAAGGATTATTTCCACAATTGCATGACCCATGTGACCACGGCCAAGTCACTGTAACCATGGCCAAGTCACGAGAATGGTGTAAGCATTAAGGACTTGATCATCTCTTGTATTTTGACCTCAACTCAAACTCATCTCATCTATCCATGTACTTGAAGTTATTTAAGTCACTGTAACCACAGACAAGTCACAAGAATGGTGTAACCATTAGGGACTTGACCATCTCTTGTATGTTGACCTCATCTCAAACTCATCTCATCTATCCATGTACTTGAAGTTATTTGCATATTAAGCGTTTCAGCATGATAAGGCTAAATGTCTATGACTGACCTTGTTTCTTCAATAATGGCAACTTGCAAGTTTGTTACCAATTGACAAATGTTATGTGAGTGGCAACAGAGATGTGGATAACCCATGGAGCAGAAGAAACAGAAAGGGCAGCGACATAGAAATATGAAGTCCCTGAACTTGGTGAAATACTTGTCTGAAGAGATTGTGTAAGCTTAGTTGTCATCAAAACAAGGAACTCTTATTCTCTGATGCCCAAGTATTTATGGCAAAGGACCAACCAATGTGATTACAAGCAGTATACCACACCAGTTCACCACATTTATTTGCATAATAGGGTCTGGTAGAAAATTGGTGAATCAATCCAACTTCACATAGACACACTCACTTTGGGTGTCTTAGGTTCATAAAACACCTCCAGATGGTCTTGTTCAGATGCCAGGAGACCCAATGCCAGATCACATCTGCATTAGCTTGGTTGACAATCCAAAGCCAACTGCCATTCTCAAAAAATCCAGACCAGCTGCATACTCCACAAGACTTCAACCAGGTATTTACACGTGATCTACGTTCGATGGATAAAACTCAGTGATATAGTACATAAAATGTAAAGTAGAAAACCAACACCTAACTCGTACAACGATGCAGCTAAGCATCTACTGCGGAAACCAAGAACAGACTAAGCTGGACATCAACCCAAGAAATTACTCCGAAAGTGTACATAGCAGAAGCGAAGGCATTCAAAAATCGATGACATTGCAAGTAGCTTGAAATTTGGCACCTGTTTTGATAAAAAAAAAGTGAATGTGAGGGGACAAATATACAACTTCGCAATTTGACAAATTGCAGCGGTCTTGGGAGTAAAAAATGAATGTTTGTAAAAAGTGGGCGTGGTCAAAACAATAGTGTTGCCAGACACTGCCAGCGATCACAGTGCCTGTGCCCATGCCTGAATCTGTATAACTAAGACAGCGAATAACGTAACACTCTGCAAAAAAAGACATAGCCAGTGCCTTAAGGGAACAACAGCCTCTTGTCGAGAAAGAAGTCACTGCGCTCCGTTGCGGGAGTTGCAAGGTAAGTGTAGCTTCCGAAGCTGGACAACAAAGTCTCCTCCGTCACCTCCTTCTCGAACGTCCCGTCGTGCAAATAATCATCCACACGCTCCTTGAGGTTATCAAACATCGCCTGTGGCTCGTGATGCATAGCAGACAGCACACTCGCCAAGTTCTGGCCTGGCAGAAACTTTGAAATACGGAAGCCCCCAGCAGTCTTAGAAGGCACCACATGAATCACATGAGGATTCCCAAACAGGTTATGCATGGAACCGAGCACCTCCTGATACGCGCCTCCGAGGAACATCCCCATGTAGTAGGGCTTATCATCTTCAAGCTCATGCACCGGCAGATGCTTCGCAGTCTCGGCACCAGGCTTGTCATTTCCAATGAACGTCGCTACCTTACCGTCGCTATCGCAAGTCAGGTCGGACAGAATGACGCGTTCAGTGGGCTCCGACTGCAAGCGATGAAGCGGTACAATGGGGAAGAGCTGCCCAATAGCCCAACTATCCGGAATAGACTTGAAGATGGACAAGTTGATATGATAAGTGGCCGAGTAGTCGCTGTTCACCGGGGTGCTCGTTCGGTCACCACAACCGTGATGCATAGCCACTTCGTTCTCCTTGTGGTCTGCAAAAACAGAAACAACTTCAAAGAGCTCGTCGACATCTGCACGAACCTCCAGACCAAGCAAGCCTTGTTTAAATAGCCGGGTACTCTCGAACTTCAGCTTCTTCGCGTTCATGAGAGCACGGCCGTGGTCACCCTCGTCAATGCTCCTGTTGAGATCATCCTTGAGATGTGTAAGAGCTTCAGGGAGGCCTTCAACATCGATGGAAACACCGCGGTCACAGACACTGCCACCGTTCTTGTGAGCGGAGAGCACGTCAAACACGAGGACGGAATGGTGAGAGACCAGCGCACGTCCACTCTCGCAGCAGAGGGTCGGTTGCTTCACATTCTTTAGAATGGTGGCCTCCTTGATTGCTTCCACGACTGTTTCCGCATACTCCTCGATGTTGTACCCGATGGACATGTCAGAGGATGAAGAGTGGGTACCGTCGTAGTCTACCCCGAGACCGCCTCCAATATCGATGACATTCATGTTCGCCCCCATGAGGGCTAGCTCGCAGAAGATGTGCGCGGCTTCAGAGACCCCCTCGCGGACAATGGCCAGAGATGGGATCTGAGAGCCGATATGGAAGTGGAGAAGCTGCAGGCAATCTAACATGTCCGCACGCCGCAATTTCTTCACCACCTGCACAATCTCGGAGATGGAGAGTCCGAATTTACCCTTCTCGCCTGAGGTCTCCCCCCAGTGCCCGGCATGCTTGGTACTCAGCTTCGCGCGTACGCCAATGACGGGACGAATTTTGAGTTGCTTGGATAATTGGATGACAATGTTAAGCTCCTCCACCTGCTCCAGGACGATGACCGTGTTGAGGCCGATACGACGGGCTAAGAGAGCCATTTTGACATACTCCGTATCCTTGTACCCATTGCAGATCAAGAATGCCTCGGTGCTGGCGTTGCACATGGCATCGATGACCATGAGAAGTTCAGGTTTGGAGCCCGCCTCCAGGCCGAAATTCATATGGCGGCCGTGGTTGACGATCTCCTCAATTAAGTAGCGATCCGGGTTGCACTTGACCGGAAAGACGCCCTGGAAGCGGCTGTGATAGCGCTGGCGCTGGATGCCGAGGTCGAAAGCCGCCTGCAGAGTGTCCATTCGGTTCTTGACAATGTCCGGGAACCTTATAATCATCGGCATGGAGATATTGTCCATGGAGGACACCACCTTGTGAATAGCCTCCATGAGGTCGATCTCATCGTTGGGGCCCGTCTTGGCACCGTGCGGGCGCACGGCCATGTTCCCACGCGCGTTGATCTTGAAGAACGGTGCGCCCCATCCCTCCACTCGGTAGAGCTGCGAAGAGTTCTGGACCGACCATGGCTTGGAATGCGGAGGTTGCTTCACGCAGTTGAGGGAACTGGCGAGTTCGAAGGAAGGGTCAATCAGCATAGGGTCTGCTAGCGGGGGCATTTTTTTCGTCTGGAAGAAGGGTGCAAGATGCGACGCAGCACGCTCCGGGCAAGCAGCCGAGGCCGCAGCCTCGGCTCGACCGCTACTGAATCAATTTTCTAAAGGCTGAATGAAACCGAAGAGGAAAGAGCAACGGCAGTCACAAACACGGGAATGCTTGAGTTCGCCAGCAGGGCTGCCTGGTAATACAGGGTGTATGAAGAGAGCACCGACCCCCAGGTCCCGAGTCCCTTACTCTCCACGCAACGCTGGCAACCCAGAAAACTCGAAAACCTCAGACTCCTCGGACCAATGTGACCCGCCAAAAGCAAACTTCCGCTTCAACCCGACCTCAGACTAATCTGGGTTTTCGAGTTTTTTTCGGAAACGGTACAAAAAAACGCCTGCGTTATTGTAGCAGCATTGACCTCCACATCAACGACCAAATGATACTATCCCCTAAGAACAGAGGATTTGCCCCAAACTCTTCACTCAAATACAAAAAAAAATAGGTTCCGCCGCCGAGGAAAGGCCGGGAAATACTCTCTAACCAAAACTCCCAATGAATAAAACGCAACCAGATTGCGCTCGAAGGCAGTCGACCCCCGATCGCGAGACCTCTCACGAAACCGACCACAAAACCGACCAAGAGTCAATAAATCTCAACACAACCCCTTCCTCTCTGTCTCTCTCCCTGCGTCTCCCTCTCTCTGTATCTCTGTATCTCCCCACCCAACTGTCTCCTTCTCTCAAGTCTCAAAAACCAATCACAACTACAAAGTTAGAGTCCCAAAGAGTTCCTCCCACTCGCGCACACCAGCCCGTTATATAGCAGAGGGACCGAGGGGAAGAAGAAGCGCCAAGCGATTGGAACGTAAAAGCAGGCTTGGCAAGGCAAAGAGCGCCCGGGAGTTCTCCGGCGACCGACGTTGACGAGAAGGGTCTGGAGGAAGCAGTTGGGCAACAAAGGGGAGGGGCTCTTCAAGTGAACAGCCAGTTCAGTCGTTCCGGGGGCTGGGAAGAGGAGGGGGAGGTGCAGGCAGCGAGTGATGAGGATTGAGGAAGTCCAGCGGCGTGGGAGGATGTATATAACTAAGCAAGAGCCCATCAGGTCTGACAGAAGGTCAGGCCAGGACCCGGCCATCCAACGGCGGGGGGGGTCCGACGGCCCGTCTGAAGGAGCAGCACCCGAGACGCAGTCTGCCTGCGACGGCTCCGGCCTCCGACCCACGTTTGGACCCACCCCCAGCATGCAGGGGGGCTTCCGCTCGCCTTCCTGCCCTCGTCCCCTTTCCGAACCTTGGGTAGGGTTTGGAGTAGGGTAGGGTAGGATTGGGTAGGCATGGCTTGGCCTGGCCTTAGCCTCGGCCCTTGGCTTTCCTTTCCTGTCCTGCCACCACCACCAGAGCACCACTCACTCCACCACCACCTCCACCTTGCACCGATTCTGCAAGAAAAACGCTGCACATAAAGACAGCGCCATCCACCCGCCTCACTCCGGGGCAAAAAAGGAAGTGTAAAATTAGAAACTTACGACCGCAGAAGAAGAGTGAGGAAGTAGTAATTAAAACCCTCCCCATGTTTCGACCCACCCACTCACCGGCCGGACTGCACTCTGCAGGGAGGGAGGGAGGTGTGAGGGCGTGCGGTGGCCCTTCCCTCTGTAATTGCGCCTTCTTTAAAAGCACACCGCTGGTTGGTGTTCGGGCAAAAGCGGGGAAAGGAAGAGGGCGGAATGCAGGGTATGTGAAATCTTGACCTTTTCAACAATTTGGAGATTCTATGAATGTTATGGAAAGAATTGGGTTTCAAATCTTACGAAATTTTCACAATTGTAGAAAGGGAGGTCTTGAGGCATTGCACTACAGAGGTACCAAAGGTCTCAATTTGGAACACAAAGGTATTGTCTTTAGTGGACTTTGGAACCATGTTCTTGCGTAAATATGTGAAATTCACTAGTAGAACAAAGGTACCAAATTCAAATTTAATAAGTGTAAAATAAAGTTTTAAATACTCATGTACACTCACTCATTATTATAAGAAGAAAAAAAAAATTCTTGTACGTAGTGATCAACTTTGGGACACTCAAGTGATAAAATCAATTATTTTCCAAGGTGTTGCATACTAGTCCAAAATCTAAGCATTACCGGTTAAAATGAAGCATGTATGAAGTTGACAAAGCACATAGGCCATTGTTACAAACTTACAATGCTGCCAATCTTCCATATTATCACGTCCATGTCGGCCCCCCTGCATGATGGTGCAATTAAAGAGGTCCGAGTGAACAGTGTTCGTAAACCGAACTTACCCGCCCGTTTGTCGTTGTGGCATCGCCAGAGAGCGGGCGGAGGCGCGGGGGCGATCGGTGATGACGTCACCCGGTGTCTGTGTCACTTTCATGCAGGGTCCAGGGTTCCCGCGTCTTCATGGAAGGTTCCGAACCCTATACCTGTCCTCAAAGGTTGGAGACTTGGAGGGGGAGGCAATGAAAAGGGGCTAGGTAAGTAACTCCTGCTCCATGATGGGAACGCGTTGGAGAACGTGTGAGAGCGTGATGGAGAACTCCGGGGGGTGGGAACGCGTTACGCGCAGTCAAAGAGGCAGTTGCTGGACTTTCCGTGAATTCGAGAGTCACACCGCACTGGCTGCTGGCAGAGTCTTGTGGACTTGCCTGCCTGCCTGCAGTCAGCTGAGCTGCTACTGCCCCTTTCCAAATTCCCTTGGTGGCCAAGGCCCTGTGCAATATTTTTTTAATTAGGCTGAGGGTTGGGTTTCGTTTTTTATTTGTTTAAGGCATTGGTTTGCCGAAAGTGATCTTCAGTAGAGTAAGCGAAGGTAAGGTAAGTACACTTAAAACCGACAGAATATGGTTCCATTGTTATATTGTAGGGTTTTGTTGGTAGTCAAAAGGAGATTCTAGATTCTTTTAAAAAGCATTTTTGAACACTTCATGAATAAACTATAAATTTTTATAGTGATAAAAATAGGTGTTTCTAAACCCAACACTAGAATCTCATGAATAATGAGCATACATTTTAGGAAAACAAGCATCTATAGATGTCGGTTTTAAGAAAGTGTTTGTTTTACGTGTGGTTTATCTTATTCACATCTATGCACATGGAATAAGCGTGCAGGATGTGGACGATGACTAATTTATTTAGTTAGTTAGAAATGTGTACACTCATTCAAAAAGAGTAACATCATTCTAAGATTTTGTAGCAATTTAATGATTTCATTCATTCAATAAGTGATAATATTTTACCATATATTGGCCTGAAATTTTTGTTCTATTTATTTGCTCAAATAAAAATATGTGGATGCAAGTTTCGACAAGTTTACAATGGAAAAAAAGTTTCTTGTGGTGTATATATTGAAACCACACACCAATACAATTACTTCACAAGAAGAAATTTATCTCCAATGGGAACAAAAGACTTTGGATTTTTGAGTTTTTCAATCTTGAAATCACAAGTCTTCTATAAGAGAATCATAAAATTTAACAAAAATCATATGAAATACAAGACATGTCTTTAAAAATCTCAAAAAGTTTACCAAAGGGATATTGTGTAGGAGAAGTGCCCATAGCATTCATAGCATGTAAGCGTAAAATCTATGAGTCCATAAGCATAGGAGGTATAAACACAAATTCAATGAGTATAGATGTCTATGCTTGTGTTTATATTATAGGTACATATGTTATAAACTCCTTCAAATAGTTGTAGATACATAATTATCTACAATTAGGTTCAAGGCTCATAGGCTTTGGTCTCTATGCTCATAAGCTAGCATTGTTGTATTGTGTAGTACATAACATGATAGTGTGTACAATCTAATTTTTTTTATAATCCTAGGTATTTAAAAGTGTTTGTAGACTTCAAATTGCAATTAAATTTTGATTTTCAAGAAAAAATTAGGGTTATAAAATGGAGTATAAACTATACTTGCAAAGCCTTTATCTACTAGTTTTGTTTTCAAATAATTGCAACTTGAATGTCAAAATATATGTAGTACATTGGTGATTAGTTTATATTCTAAATATGATGTGTTTAATCAAATAATAAATAATATGCCTCAACTTTACTCAATTATGTGAAAATACCATTACAAAGTTGGACAACATGAATTGGTAGAAAAAGGCAATCTTTTTTATTTAAAGTTTTCCAAATCCAGTCAATGAATAACTAAAATGTTGTATCCTAACTTGATTGTGCAAAGATTCCATCATAAAGTTGTATACTATGAATTGGATGAAAATAATCCATTTTCACTAGCTTCTCTAACTTTTTGAGCATAATTCCTAGATATTCAACCATCATTTGGGTGAAGATAAGTTTTAATTGATTAATACAATTAATATTGATTTATGAAGATTCAATCCATTATAGATTAGTGATGTAAAAGTTATAGAGCTTTTCATTTTGCTAGCAATTAGTGCACCTTCTTCAGAAAATAACAAATTGGATTCATTTTTGGAGTCAATTTTCACAATTTAAAAAAAAAAGGTTCAAAAACTTTGGTATGCTTACTAGAACAATCCTCCATGGTGATAAGTATGTTGCAATTCTATCTTAGAGCTACTGATAATATAGTTTTTCTTTGTATCTTGCACTTGCTTCTACTTTAAAATATTTTTTCCATACTCTCAACTCAATTCTTTAGTATAAGAATTTAGAAATCCAAAATTTATAATGCAAAAATTTAAGTAGGAAGATTGACAGTCAAATAATCTAATCATGTAAGGTACAAAAAAACTTTGTTTTCTTCATTGTGAACACAAATGCCTTTCTATCTATACAATCATTTGAAGTTTATAAAATGATTTCTTCTACACATTCTTATATTTTCCTAGTACAAGATCCTATGATTACATATGCAGGAAAAAAAATTCTAAATTTTTTTTGCTCTTTGGAATAGAAATGACAATTTTGAGTGTTTTTTGATGAAAAAAAGGCCATAAGACTTCATAGATTGTCTTTACAAAACATATTCAAATGCTTATGGGTTGATTTTTATACGTGGTTACCTTGGCAGTTGAACATTTAGTTACTATGAAATCTATAACAATTGTTATTTGAAACTTCAATAATCCAACTTGGAAGAGCTAGTATTTGAAAACTGATTTCATAAAATTAATTATTTGGAAAATTGTAGAATTTGGAAAATCTTTGCTTAGATATTGTTTTGCACCCTCGCCAAAATTCAATGCAGGAGGGAAAAATCTTGTGCCGTATTTTGCTCAACGTTTTATTCATTTTCTCAGCTTCAATCAAATTGTGCATAACATACATTGAAGGTCATGACAGAAAGCCTACATGCAGTGAAGGACAGCAACTGTCTGATAAATGGCACCTTCGCACCCCCTCGAGCTCATCTTCTACTGAAAAGTTTGAGCATTCAAATCGGTGCACGAGAATATCACTTGACAGTGTTGAAATATTGCATATAAGTTCACCGAAAGAAAAAAAAGAGGCGGAACATGTATACCACTGATAAGTTACGGAGACTTTCTGGTGAAGTTTCATACACAATTACTCCGTTACTTCTGAAATGATTATAGCATATATAAAGTCGGTCGCCTTCCATTGACATTCACACTCTCAAAACCAAAGTTTGTAACATGAGTAACAGCAAATGGAGTTGGGTGTCATTTGATTTCATGGAATAAAATTATAATTTAAATTGGCTCTATTATATTTCAAAGGAGAATAAAATTTGGGTCCAAACCTTGTTGGTCCTCTCTTTAGTTCTTCTTAGTTTTATCAACTTTTCAACATTGGTTTCTTTTGCATTTTTTGACCTCTTTGTTGAATTTGAGGCACTTGGTGGCAATAAAATGTTCTACACTTTTGGATATTTTGTGGGGGAATTTTCTAGTCTATTCAATTATGCTGTGAAATTTGTTTTTATGAATTTTTACCATCAATATAAGAGAAAAACACATACAAGTATCATGTAATCAAAGAATCATTTAAATCTTGGAAGTAAAATATATGATTATATGATTTTGAAAGAAATTTTTTTTGAAAATTGTCAATACTTCTAAATTTCTTTGTGAGCAACTCTTCTTTTATAAATTTTATTTTATTTTGATATAATTACACAACATTATCCTAGAATTTGGCATGTTGTTACACATCATTTAGGACCCAATTTTGTTATCATGTAAAAATATGACTTCTACATGCTTTATAAAAATTAAAAATGAGACTAAATGCATATGAGACAAATATATGGAAATGGTGTTTGAAGATTCTTTATGAAGTGAATGGCACTGGGTGTTAAATGTTTACCATCCTATGTGATTCATGCATGGCAGTCTAAGTCATATTTGCATTAAAATTCATGGAAATAAATTTCATATTCAATAATCACTAGTAAACAGTAGGGAATTGTGGGAGGGGCCAAGGGTCATTGTATAAATTGAAGGCTTATTGAAGCTCTTGGAAACATGCTCTAGAAAAAGCATTATCTTAAACATCATTGTTACTTGTGAGTATGTGATTATAAGATCTAATATTTAGGCATTTTCAAAACCAAATCTTAAAAGGTCAAGTTGATCATACCAATAAATTAGAAGATTGTAATTGTTTGCAATTGCTACATTTTGGACAATATAATTTTTTGTACAAGCAGTTTGTACATATTAATTTATAACTTTAAAATCCTTAAATGAATGTGTAAGGGAAGAAATCGTTAGAATAGAGAGTGCATATAAGGCAAACGCAAAGTATTTTTAACACTTTAAAGACAAATAATCCTATAATTAGCCTCATTTTAAAAATAGTTTTGAAGTGTTTACATTGGAATTCGTGTTTTCATCAAATAACTATTTTTTGAACTAATGTCCTTCACTCAATCAAAGCACATAAAAGAAAAATCCTCGTCACGTTATACTTTCTATAGTATGGTCAGTTGAAATAATCATTTTAAAATCTTTCTTTTCAAATTGTTCATCATGTGTGGTTGAAATGCTAATTCATAAATAAAAAACTTCTACTAGTTAATACAATACTTCTTTTGGTACAATCACTACAAGAGAAAGGGGTGTTTTAAGTATAGTCCTAGTAGTATAGTCTTTTAAGTAATGACTTTTAAGGTGTCTTTATAGTAAAATTTTACTTAAAATACATGTATTTTTAGTAAAATTTTACTATACTTGTAGTGAATTGTGTATTGGTTTTTCTAACTTATACTCAAAAATCCAACTACTCAAGGCTTTAAGATTGCATGATCTTGTTGCACACCATTGCTTCATTGGTTAGATTAGGGATGACTTTGTTTTGAAATTGACCATCCCATTGTTTTCAATATATATAGGAAATTACAAAGCCTTAAATTCTAAGAACCCTTTCTTTATTTTTGAATTTATTTGAATTTGTAATTAGAAAATTTGTTGTTGTTGGAAAAAAGATGAAATTTCCAATGTAGGGTATATAAACCATCCAAAAATTGTAGTTGAAAAAAATACAACAAAAACTTTTTAACTAATTTGTCCACTATAAGTAAATGATTTGCCATTAGGTGGTAATTGACTTGTCCATTTGGAGTTGAACTCTAAAAAGTCAAAGTTTTGAAAGTACACTAAAGAAGTTGACCCTACAAACTAGTTGAAATGATTGATTTCTAAACACTTTGAAGTTCATATTTGGGATGTTGAACAAAATTACAAAATGCTTTTGAGTTGTACTTTGTTCAAACAACTTCACATTCATCCCAAGTAATATTTGAATCTTTGAAAGAGAATATTTGTCAACAACCAATATGACAAATTTGAGATTAATCATGTATTTCTTTAACAATATAAGTAACACATGAATAAAAATTTTAAGATATCAATTTAGACAATAAAAGGCTCTTCCAACCCAGTACTTTGAAGCTCATATTTTGGATGTGAACATAGTACTTCCTAGCAATGTTTTGACCCCCAAAACATCTCATTCATCTCCAAGTATTACTTGAATCTTCCGAGACTCCCTTCTTCTATGTCCAATTAGGTGAAATCAAAGTAAAGAACATAATTGTACAAAGATAGAAGCAAAAATGTGAAAATTTATGAAGATGGTCAGATTCGGCTAGGGTGAAGTGCCCTCCTCTCTTGTCTCCTCGAAATCAATCTAACGGTGCATGGGGACCCCCTATTTTATGCTTCATTCATTTATCTTCTGCACCTCTCCTACTGAATCCTAGCTAATTTCAGGGCCTCTCATTGATTGTAAATATGAATTCAAAATTTGCAAAATTTATCATGCGTGGCAAATTTTAAAAAATCATCATTTTCTCTCAGGGACGAGCGAGGGGGTTGGTTCACCCCAGCCCCGGATTTGGGCTTTTACAAAATTCAGGGAAAATACCATTCACACCAACATCAAAGTTAGTTTGTTGCCCTTGTGTGTGAATGTGTGATTGGTCAATCATGTTCCCCTTCACTCCTCATGTACCAGTTTGTTGTTCTTCTTTTAGTAGCATCATTCTACCACAATAGCAAAATGCAGACAATGTGGGAGATGGACGGTAATGTTCAGACCTAACTTAGATATTCAAGCATGGAGGCTTGCCCAACTCGTGCCATTTTGAAGCTCCTCCAGAGTGTGTCTGGAAATTCCGTTGGAACCAAGGTGGACTCAGGACCCGAACAGAGAAACTACAATTGTTTGCATCCATCCCCGATAAGTTAGAAGTTCGTACGATCGTCCTTGGCTGGTCCAACCCCGTGTAACTTAACTTATGTTATGGAACCTTAGGTCAACGTTTGAAGTCTCCTTTGCTCGGTTCCAGTCTCTGTTCTTCCCCAACTACTTCTTTTTTAAAATCTTGGCAACTCGATGAGGTGGCACTTATGTGGCACTTGTGGTTGACACAGAATTGAATTGAATGGGAAAACCAATCACCCGTTTTCTTCGGAAGCTAGGAAGGTCAAAAGCTTCTTCTTCAGAAACCGGAATGAGGGTTGGTTGGCCTCTTGCCTGGTGAGCTTCGGGGGCTTGCTGCCAGTGATCCAGTGCTTTCAATCAATCCGCCCCCCTTACACTTGTAGGATCCGGCCTTTGACTGAGTCTTGGCATTTGCTTTCCGGCCTCTCTTGGTCTCCGTGGACTCCTTGCATGAGGTAAACTTATTTGTCTGTGAAAATGGCACATGTGGGCTAAATTTTCAGCCACATTTGATGAGCATGGTGTTCTCTTCCTGTTGTTATTCATGTTCCCATAATTAACAATTAAACTTATCCGCCCACCCCCACCGCCCAAATAGTTGGGCTTTTCTCTCTCGCGACGAAACCCAAAGAGTTGGGCTTTTCTCTCTCATGACAAAACTCAAAGAGGTGGGTTTCTCTCTCATGATGTAGTCCAAAGAGTTGGGTTTTTATCTCTCATGACAAAAGTCAAAGAGGTGGGTTTCTCTCTCTCATGATGTAGCCCAAAGAGTTGAGTTTTTCTCTCTCATGGCATGACTACACATAATTGTAATCCCTTACTAAAATCGCCTCCAATAGATTCTTGCCTAAATTATACTCCTACTATTTCATAAAAAAATTTGGTTTTAAAAAAAACTATTTATAGTACTTTGAATTTTCATTGTTTGTTTATACAATGTCCAAAAATGCATTTTAAGAGAATCTAAATTCCCTTTTTTACTACCAACAAGATCCCACAAAAAAAATTTCAATTTCATAAATTTGAACCATGTGAATTGTTTATTTGGTTGATTTTAGGCATAGTTACCTTGCATAGTCATTGTGTAAACTATCTCAACAAAATTCTATCACTTTAATCCTTTAATGATGGGATCTATTGCCAACTAGTCAAACATCATGTCTGAGCTAAATATAGCATATTTAGATTATGTTCAAATGTCAATCTTGTATTTTTACTATTTTATTATTTGAAACTATGAATTGTATATCATTGTGAGAAGTTTCAGTTTGGTCCATGAAAATTGTAATTGTTATCATGCTTGTAAAAAAATTAAAAATAAATAAGTAAAAACAGTAAAAAATAATCTAAATTATTTGAAATTTTCTCAAGAGGTACAATGTAGATTAGTGTGAAAAATTTTCAATTGGATATTTTATTTTTTACACCCAAGATAGCCACAACAAAGACCTTGAAGTCAAATTTGGCTATCAAACTACAATTATCCTTGTATTTAATTGATACATAAAGTTTTCATATTTTATACGTGTATATTTTTTTCAAAATATTTGATGAACAAATCAAATTATTGAAAATTTTCAAAGTTAAAGGTGGAAACAAAATTATATCAATTAGAATATATATTAGAATAATATGAAACTTTCACTATAAATAAAGGTTAGAATGAAAAACCTGATTTTGTAATTAAAATTGAAAATACATTTTAAAAGGAAAAAATATGAATGAAAAACATAGCAGACTATAGTATTTAGATTTTAATACATGGAGCTTGCACTTGCAATAGTTCTTTCAATTTTTGGATTTTCTCAAAATTTGAAAATGAAGTAGAAGGAGATCTTGTCAAGCTTCATTCTCTTATTTTAACCCCTTACGCCTTGGACATGTTTTTTTTTGAAAACATAGCATTTTAGGACAATTCACTATCAACAATTTTTTTATTATATTTTCACACAACATGTGACTAAGGAGTAGCTTTAAGGCACAACAATTTTCTTAACTTTTGACTTCATGGTTAAAAAGTTATTGTATGATATGTCATTTTCAGCAAATTGTAGGCAACTCAAAAAAATTCTTAAAAATCAAATTTTAAAGAAAAAAAAATTGGAAATTGGTTTTCAAGATTCATATCTTAGTAAAAAGGTTTGAATTATTCCATTTTGATTAATGAGATGAATTGTTAGAAGGAGTTCTAGTTTGTAGTAGTTATGGAATCTCTACTCTCAAATAAACTTTAAAGTCCTTTATTTAACTCAATTTTCAATATTTTTGAAAAGATAATAATAAAACATTAATTTTACATTATTACAAGCATTGGTATTGGAATTTTTCAATTCCATAATTAAATTCTTAACAATTTAGTGTTTTGAATCATCTTCTACTTCCTTCTACTTCCTATTTTTTTCCTATATGTTGTACAATTCCAAATGGTCTGAAAATTTTCAAGTATGTAGCCAACTTGCCTTGAAGAATGATTCCAAAGAGTAACCACAATTTGGGACATTTTTTCATATAATTATGACCTTATGAATGGCAACTGCCTAATTTCTTAGAGGTCCCAAAAAATGAATTTTGTCCACTGAAACGCTAATATCTTGCAATGTACAATACACACAATTTCAAGATACGAGAGAGGGCCAGATTGGTGACTTTTTGGGCCATGGACAAGGTGAGGTGAGGTCTAATTTGGAGATAGGTAGAGTGCAACAATTTGGTGCTCAATTTACACAAGGAAAAAACAACATTGAGATGTATTTGAAAGAAGAAAAAGGGAGTTAGTTCAGTTTGGATTGAACTATACGAGAGGCTTCCAATGGTAGTTTAGGATTTTGAAGGCACATAGTAGGAGATAGGGAGTACTCTCTAGGATTGAGAGTAATTTTAGGGTCATGTAAATCTCAAACAAGACCCTTCTAGAATGATTGTCAACCAATTCAAGAGCCTTCCAATGCCATTTGCCATTCAAAGGAAGCCCAAATATTGTTGAGCATGCAACATTTGTTCTAAGAAGGGGCCATGTGTAGCAATGATTTTTTGAACGGGTAAAGATGGATTACCTTTGGAACTACTTTGTGAGTGTAATCCAAATTTTGCCTACTTTGCAAAACACCCAGAGCTATAGTATAGAGGTTCAATATCCAAGGAATGATCAAATAGTTTAATGTATTGCGACTAGAGTCACTTTTATTAATAGAACTAATTGTACAATGTCAATCCTAAATGGAAACAACATTAAAATATTCCATTTATTATCCAATATCTAATTTTTGTCCAACACACATGGATGCACAATACAAATATGATGTCCTAGTCTTATCCTAGTATGTTGGTTCAAACAAGAAGCATGCTTATGCAAGGGAAAATATAACATATAGCTTTAAGCAAATAAGTCTTCATTTCTTGTTGCATTCGCTTAAAGCATAGGCTCACAATATTTGTTTAAAGTGTCACTCATCATTCATTAGACCACATGTTAATATTAACAATTTCATCACACTTCAATGTCTCAATATTTGCTTATAGCATTCTATAATAAATTTGCTTGAAGCCATTCTATCAAAACAATTTAACTGCATACTCACTCAGTTCACTGTAAAGCTATCTAGTTACTTCAATCATTCACAAACACAAGGCTATGATCTTTACTACTTCTCAATTATACTTTTTTAATCACATTAAATTCAATCTTACAAATTCTAACACAATGACAAGCTATAACTTAAAACACAATTATCCAATCACTAGATATACACACAATTTACACATTTGTCCAATCATTGGAACTTCTATACAACAATTATACAATTTGAGTATATTTTGATACACTCACACAACCTCCGGCTTGAAGTTATACATCTAATTCAGTCCATACACTTAAAGCTAACATTCAATTAAGAGACTTAATATAAATCACTTAAGCATTCAACACTTGCACAAACAATAACACTTACATGCTTAAGTGGACACAAATTGGTTCAACCA
Source organism: Pseudoscleropodium purum (assembly GCA_963969395.1). Lineage (NCBI taxonomy): Eukaryota > Viridiplantae > Streptophyta > Bryopsida > Hypnales > Brachytheciaceae > Pseudoscleropodium > Pseudoscleropodium purum. The sequence goes on from OZ017797.1 coordinate 14,809,770, forward strand.
TCTAAGCAATAGACATCACAACTAATTGCTTCAAGCTACAAACTTCCACTCAACAATTGCTTTAAACTTCAATGAAAACACATACACTGCTAAAGCATATACAACAATTACAATGATGAAATCAAAATTAGATTATAGCAATAGCTTTAAGCACACAAATATATGAATTCCTTTCATAGGAAATTACACAACCCCAATTTATACCCAATCACTGGGACTTTGAAACTAAATCAACCACAAACAATTGCCCAATCACTAGGACTTACACACAAATACAAATATATGCTTGAAGCTTTATTACAAAAGATTGTTCACTTGAACATCAATAAAACTAGGAAACTTTGACACACATATAGAGACAACCACACACTAGAAGTGGAGAATGCCTCTTGAAGAAGAAGCTCCAAACCTTACAATACCAACCTAAGCACCCTTTTAAATCCAACTCAGTTAAATCGTTAGTAACTCAATTCTTGCACTCCCTTGAAATCCCACGGTAATACTCTAAATAAATATCATTTAAGCTCCTATCACCATGTATTCTTAAAACCAAGTCTAATTTGAACCCCATTCACATAACAAAACAAATGTTTATTCAACGAATTTACACACTTACAATGAGCATCATTGGTTATAAGCAAAGGGTGATTTTTCTTGTCATGTGTTGGTAGAAATAGTAGTGGTCTAAGAATAAATTGACTCCAAGTGAGATGGTGGGTGTTTGCAATTTGAATTCATGGTTTAGGTTTTTATTTATTTTAGTATATAAATACGTGCAAATATTCAAGGTAATGAGATTCTTGGTATCAAAGGCATGGGATGGTTAAATTCTAGTAGGAGTCACTTGGGTATGCAAGGTATTTATTTTTTAAGGCAAAGGTAGCGAATGGAAAATCTTGAGCATATAGAACATACACAATGTCTAGTGCTTGGTGCATTGTAGGAAAAACTTGTCAATTCCAAGATAATTTAAATGCACACATAGTAGGTTTTATTAATCATCTTAGTTGTAGAGATAATGTATACATGTGGAATATATGATGTCAAAATCAGCTTGAAATTGAATGGTAGAAACATGTACTACTAATTGTAAAGTGTTTTTTACATAAAAGTTTATGTCATGTTGACATCCTTGATTGCTTACAAGTATTCTATCAAATCACCTTTGAGACAATAGTGGGTGTTGGAATTTTCTATCTTTCTAGTACTTGCCATGACATGCTCAAAAGTCAAACCTATGTCAAAGGGCAAAGCATGTATCTACAACAATGCCTTCTAAACCCACATCATCTTGTTCGTCTTCCACAATCATGTTGTGGAGGATGCAATAAGTGACATCTCATTGCTCACCTTGATGCTCTAGTCTATAGCAATATCCATTTTGATGATGATGAATCGAGCTTAGAGCACTTTGAAGTAATGATGCTAGTATGTGAGCCCAAGAATGTGAGTTTGTGAGCATTGAGTCTACAACAAAAGTACCTATAATATAAATATCACACATTATAGAAGGTGTATGTATCATAAACACCTATAATATGTGTACTTGTAACATATAAATCCTATAATTATAGACAGTTTCTATAGTATATACATCTATAAGATAGGTGTATAGTATTTTAGGCTTATGGACTCACACTCCTATGCTTGCATAGAAGCAACCCTCCCATTGACTATAACCTCTATGTCTCTTGCCTTTGTTGTAAATATATTGTAAACCAACTATGACCAGTTTAGAAAATTTAGATCACTATTAGACTCTAGCAAGTGATTGATTTCAAGAATGATTGATTTCTTGTGTGAACTATCTTCAAAGTCTTTTTGCCAAGCAAAGATAAATTTTCCATCCATAATGCATATAGTCAAAGGATGCAAATATACTTGGAAATCCATAAGCAAAATTGATGGCTAATTGTTATTCAAAAATTGCCCATGTAAGTTGATACACTATTAGTAACCTTTAAAGTATATCCTAACTACTATACAAAATTACTTGAGGGACTCTACCATCATACTCTCATTAGCCCTACAATACTCATATGTTGCATCAACCTACAAGTCATAAAAAAGCATCCTCAAGGTGAAAGGGATTTTTTTATGAGAAAATAAAAAACTATAAGCATCCAACTACAAGCATAATAGTTAAGAATAATGTACTTCACATTTAGTACATGTAGTCAAATAAACTAGGACCATAGACAAGAGACTTTAAAAAATAGTCTTTCATCATTCTTTCATGCATCTCCAACTAGTTTCTACCAAAATTTTGAGTTTTTTCATGGTGGGATCCTTCCCTTTCCCTAGGCATGTGTTGCGGACGGCAACTCTTGGACAGAACCAAGATCAGATTTGAGAGGATACCTCAAACAGAGACAAGAACAAGCTAGAAGTGAGGGGATTCCTTACACATGACTCAAAACGTGCTTCAAGATGAGAAAACTAGAAGATGTATTGATAACATGAAGTCAAAGAATGACTGGGTACAACTGGTGTTGAAGAGAGTGAGGGACAATGGCCCTTGACTCTCTATTTATACTAGACTAAGGAACCTTCCGGAATAAGGCCTTGGAAACCTTTGGAAATATCCATAGGTCTTTCCGAAAGCTTGTGGAAGCTTCCGGAAACTAGGAGGATCTAGTGGAACCTTCCGGAAGCTTGTAGAAGCTTCCGGAAAGTAGTGGAACCAAATGGAACCTTCCGGAAGCTTGTGGAAGCTTCCGAAAACTAGTAGAACTAAGTAGAATCTTCCGGAAGCTTATGGAAGCTTCCGAAAACAAATAGAAACTAATAAAGACTATTGGAATCTACTAGAATCATTGGAAACAACTTGTATACTAGGCCACCGCTTTTGAGAAGGTTCTTAAGAGGCATCCTTGTTGCAAAGGCGGTGGAGACTCTATTAGGGACGAAACTACTGGATAAGGCCCGGTATGGCACGTCCGTGACATCACCCCCCCTTCAAGGAACGAGTTCCACGAGTTCACCTGTGGGCTAATAGTATGAATAGAAAAGAGAATGTTCACGTGGGACTTCACGTGACTGCGACAAAAGAAAAGAATGTTCGGTGTACAGAATACCGTTAGACGAAATGTTGGCGGCAAAAAGGCGGCGAATGGCGGCGAGTCCGACGATGGTAAGAAATAGTAGCGCTGCTAAACTAAAGTATAAGGCCGTGTGAATAACAACATGAGACATTGGTGAGGTGGTGATTACGATGTTATCGACTTTTTCGGCCGACGTGAGTTTGAAGGCCTGTCCTCTCAAAACTGAGCTAGTATATTTTTACCTCGTCGATACCACCACCGTTTTAGTTCAAAGTCTCTGCATCTGCACCAGCACCAAGAAAAATCTTGCAGAACTTGGTGTTGGTGTTGGTCCGGACACATTAAACTCAAACGCTCCTTGATTTTTGCGGATACTACCGATGAAAGTCTTGAATCATTTCAGGGGCGTTGTCGAGATTAGAGGCAGGCTCCCATGTTCTTTCGCTGACTTCGTAGCCTTGCCAATGCACAAGATATTTAAGTCCTCGTCGATGGATGCGGGAGTCAAGAATTTCTGAAACTTCAAATTCCTCTTCACCTTCGATTTCAATTGGAGGCGGAGATTCTTGAATCCTTCCTGGCAGTGTTGATTCTTTGTAGTGCTCGAGGAGAGAGACGTGAAATACGGGATGAATCTTCATAGAAGGAGGTAGCTCCAATCGATAAGCCACCTTGTTGATTTGTTTGGCGACTGAAAACGGCCCTAAACGGCGGTAGTCAAGTTTGTTAGATGGTCGTCGAGTCTTTAAATTTCGACGGAGCAGCCAAACCTTGTCTCCAATAGAAATCAAAGGATGTTGCTTGCGAGACTTATTTGCATTGGTTTTCTGATGCTCCTGGGCTTCAAAAAGTTTTTCTTTCATCTGCTTCTGGATATCAGATAGTCGGGTAGCAAGATCTGTAGCAGCTGGATTCTCTGAGATGTTGAGATTGAATTGATCAAACTTTAGATGATGGCCGTAATTTGCAAAGAAAGGCGTCTGTTGGGTAGACCCTTGCAATGTATTGTTGTATGCAAACTCTGCTAGTGGCAATAAGTCCGCCCAATTATCTTGATGGTAATTGATGGTGCAGCGCAAGTATTGCTCCAACACTTGGTTAACGCGCTCGGTTTGTCCGTCAGTTTGAGGATGGTATGCTGAAGACAATTTGATCTCCACCCCTAGGATTTTGAACAAGGATTGCCAAAATTTAGATGTGAATTGCGTCCCACGATCGGAGATAATATTGGCGGGTAAGCCATGGATTCTGTAGACATTGTTTACAAAGAATTTTGCCGTTTCTTCGCCGGTAACTGTCTTGTGACACGGAATAAAGTGCGCCATCTTGGTGAGCCGGTCGACAACAACAAAAATAGCATCAAAGGTCTTGGACGGCGGAAGATCCACTATGAAGTCCATGGATATGGATGTCCATGGCTTCTCAGGAATTGGCAATGGTTGAAGTAGTCCGTATGGCTGATGATGAGGAATCTTGGACCTTGAACAAGTGTCACATGTCGTGACGTATTCTTTAACGGCCTTTCACATTTGGGGCCACCAGAAATCCCGAGATACGAGCTCCATGGTCTTGTTATAACCAAAATGTCCCGCCGATGGAAAATCGTGTCGGGATTGGAGCACTCGGAGTCGACATGGGCCTTCAGGGACATAAAGCAATCCTTGATAATATAGCAGCCCATCTTGGAATTGGAATCTTAGATCATAATCATCTCGGAGTGTCTTATCTCCATATGATCTACGGATCTGCGGACTAGACGTAGGTTGGTTCGGAGATTCCAAATCTACAACCTCTGAATCAGGAATTTGAGAGTCCATTCTTGGGATTTCTCCAAGGCTAGAATTACTAGCATTGTTCTTGAGTTTCAAGGCCAAAGGATCAGATTGCAAACTCACTCGGATTTCTTTAAGAAACGATGTATCTATCGAAGTTGTGGCGCGCATAGCCTTGAGCTGGAGTTGTTCGGGCTTGATTAGAGTAGACCGTTGCTGATCATAAGCTGCATCTCCCTCTTTGGGTGCAAGATACGCTCGTCGAGAAAGAACGTCAGACCGAATTTGTTGGAAACCGGGGCGGTAGGTGATGACAAAGTTGAAGCGCGAAAGCGATATACTCCAACAGGCTTGTCGTCGATTCAACACCTTAGCAGACATGAAATACTCGAGGTTCTTGTAGTCGGTATAGACTGTAACCGGATGTTGAGCTCCTTCGAGGAAATGTCGCCACTCTTAGAATGAATCAACAATAGCTAAGAGTTCCTTGTCGTGGATTTCGTAATTGATCTCCGCGATAGTGAACTTTCGTAAATGGAATGCGACAGGATGGAAGCGTCCGTCTTTGCTAGATTGCGAGAGGACCGCTCCAAGGGCAAAATCAGAAGCATCTGTTTCTAGGAAGAACGACTTTTGAAAGTCAAGATGTGTCAAGATAGGCGCTGTTGTAAATGCCTTTTTCAGAGTTTCAAATGCTTGGCCTGCTTCCGTACTCCACTCAAGCTTGTCTTTGCAAGTCAATCGAGTCAACGGAGCAACAATCTTGGAATAGTTCTGGATGAAAATTTGATAGAAGTTTGCTAATCCCAAGAAACATTGAACGTCTCGAATGGTTGCCGGTCTCTTCCACTCGGTCACCGCCTGGATCTTCTTTGGGTCCATGGACAGACCCTCTCCAGAAACAATGTAGCCCAAAAGCTCGACTTGGGGTTGGTGGAAAACGCACTTCTCGAGCTTGGCGTATAGTCCAGCGTTGCGCAGCTTTTCCAACACTAATTGAACGTGTTTTTTGTGGTCCTCTTCGTTCTTCGAGTAGATGAGAATATCATCAAGGTAGCAAACCACAAAATCGTCCAAGAATTCACGGAAGATATCGTTCATCAAATGTTGAAAAATAGCAGGTGCATTGGTAAGACCGAATGGCATGACATTGTATTCAAAATGTCCATACTTTGTTCAGAACGTAGTCTTCCATTCGTCACCTTCCTCGGGGTTGACGAATGTCAACGTTCGCCCCAAAAGAGCGTCCGTTTTCCGGACGTCCGGACGCATGGATGCTAGCGGACGCAGCGTCCCGACCGCCATTGGAAAGCGGACGGGCGGGGCGAACGGTCCGAGGTGGACGCCCAGATCGTGCGGACCAGATCAGTCCACGCGTCGATCGGACGGCCGTAATCAGGCAGACGGGCGGACGCTACGTCCGCCGGGACGTGAATGTCAGCGGACGCTGCGGACAAAGCGTCTGTATTTGGACGTCCCAGACGTCCGGACGTCGTGTCAACCCTGACCTTCTTTGATGCGTATTAAGTTGTACGCTCCGCGAAGATCAATCTTGGTATAGATTTTTGCTTGACCAAGCTGATCGAGAAGTCCGGAGATGAGCGGTAATGGATACCGATTCTTGATCGTGACTTTGTACAGTCCACGATAATCCACGTACATTCGAAGGGACCCATCTTTTTTCTTCACAAATAAGATAGGAGCTCCTACCGGTGATTTGGAGTGCTGAATAAAATTCTTTGCAAGATTTTCGTCTAGGTAATCTTGCAACGCAGTAAGTTCATTTTGGGAGAGACCGTAGATTGGGCCAAATGGCGGTTGCGCACCTTCTTGTAGTTCGATGCCGCAATCATACGGTCGATGTTGAGGAAGCGTATCGGCGTTCTTCTTCTCAAATACGTCCCGATATTACTCATATTGTGCTAGTAACTCGGTTGATCCTTGAAAGGGTTGAGGTGTCAGAATTGTATACACTACAAACGTATTCCCCTTCTTTGCAGCTCTCATAAAAGCTCGGACTCCGACCATCAATGGTGTTTTAGCCTTGGTCCCTTGTACTTGATGTGAATGAAGTTTTGGGGCAATTACAGGATATCTAGGTGTAGTTTGGAACGTTAGCTTTCGCTTATTCCAATCTATATCAGGATTATTTCTATCTAGCCAAAAAAGGCCTAAAATGAGAGGATTAGAAGGGGAACTGATGACGTTGAAAACAACGGTGCTTTGATGTCCTTCTAGGCCGATGTCTAAGGGTTTAGTCTCGTGTGTGACATCTCCCGAGATCAAGGGTCTACCATCGATAACTTCTACTGCAACAGGATATTTTTTAGGAATTACGGGAAGGTTATGTTGTTCTATAAAGTCTTTATCAATAAAACAAGCAGAGGCTCCGGAATCTAGCAGGGCTTTGACCTTTATGATATGCGGATAAAAATCTATTTTAAGTGGAATATCAAAACATGGAGAGGCTTCAGAGGATAGGATAGGACCTAATAACTTGACAATATCTGCTAACCGCACGGTCTCTACTGTGGCTGGCTGATGTCGTTTCCCGAGTCCATTTCTTCGCATCTTGGCTCGGAAGTGCTTGAGGTGTATCGAAATTTGTGCGGCTTTGGAACTGCAACCTTCGTAGGACAGTTGTGTGCGCGGTGGTTCTTTCCTCCACAATACATGCACAAGTCTTCCTTTCGACGTCGATCTTTTTCTTCTTGAATCAATCTCTTGATTCTTGAGGCGTCGATTTGCTTGGGCTCTGGCATTGACATACTTGAAGATGTTTGGTGAGTTGGAGCTGCATACTCTGCTCGATAGAATCCAGGTGTTGATCATCGCTCTTGTCGGCGCTCAAACAGTCGATTATTGCAATTAACTGCTTGAGTCACGGCCTCAGATAGAGTGGTCGGTCTGGGCAAGTTCAATAGCAAGTCTTTTACATCGTCACGTAGTCCCCATCAAAACGCGATGATGAGAGCGCTGTCGTCCCACTCTACGTCGCAAGCGAGTTGTCGAAATTCTGCAGCGTATGTTGAGGCTGTACGCGATCGTTGTTGCAGAGTTCGAAGTTTTGTTGTTGCTATGAGGGCTCGATCATTTTTTCCAAAAGTATTATTGAATTCTTCTAAGAATTGATCAAGGTTTGCCAAAAGTGGAGAATTTTTTTTCAACAATGGCAAGAACCACGATAACGCAGTTCTGGTAAGCAAGGTTCCAATGAGCCCAACTTGTATTTTTGCGGTTGGATATCTTTGGGGTTGAAGGTGGAAAACAAGCTGAATTTGATTCACAAAGTCTCGAAATTTTGCTCGGTTCCCATCGAACTTGTCTGGCAAACTTACTTGAGGCTCCTTTGGCGCCGGCGGAATTGGATTTGTCGCTGGTGCCGAAATATGGACTGGAGCGTGGGCAACTTGAAGTTGTTCCAAAGTATTTCGCAGATTGGCGTTTTTTTGCTGCAACTGCTGCAGCATGGCCAAGACGTCGTTCATCTGGATAGCAGGAACGTCACCTATTTTGGATAAAGTACTTTTTGAAGGCTTACAAGTAGATGAAGTAACAAATCTTTGCGTCATGTACTCTTGGGATGACTATAGAAAGTGAAGATCTCAAAAAATTCAAATAGAATTCTTTGCCTCGCTCTCGAATGATGATATCTCTTAGTTCGGCCTTTGACCTGAATAGAAAACGTACTTCTAAAGTAATTGGAGTTGTAGAAATAGGAAGACGATTCAAGTCCATGTACTAACTCTCATGAAGACTGGCTAAAAGGAAAATATCAGCTTAGAAGTGGGTAATCTACAACCTCTAAGGCGTCACAACTCCTTGAAGAAGAGGGGTAATCCACGCTTTATCTTGCAAGAGTAGACTCTGATATCAAAAAGAACTAGAGAAAGATGGACTCTCTTCAAACTGTTGCGGACGGCAACTCTTGGACAGAACCAAGATCAGATTTGAGAGGATACCTCAAACAGAGACAAGAACAAGCTAGAAGTGAGGAGATTCCTTACACATGACTCAAAACGTGCTTCAAGATGAGAAAACTAGAAGATGTATTGATAACATGAAGTCAAAGAATGACTGGGTACAACTGGTGTTGAAGAGAGTGAGGGACAATGGCCCTTGACTCTCTATTTATACTAGACTAAGGAACCTTCCGGAATAAGGCCTTGGAAACCTTTGGAAATATCCATAGGTCTTTCCGAAAGCTTGTGGAAGCTTCCGGAAACTAGGAGGATCTAGTGGAACCTTCCGGAAGCTTGTAGAAGCTTCCGGAAAGTAGTGGAACCAAATGGAACCTTCCGGAAGCTTGTGGAAGCTTCCGAAAACAAATAGAAACTAATGAAGACTATTGGAATCTACTAGAATCATTGGAAACAACTTGTATACTAGGCCACCGCTTTTGAGAAGGTTCTTAAGAGGCATCCTTGTTGCAAAGGCGGTGGAGACTCTATTAGGGACGAAACTACTGGATAAGGCCCGGTATGGCACGTCCGTGACAGCATGTCTAAACCTTCAATATCCACTTCTAATCCCATAATCTATGCAAAATTAATCTTATCTTCTTTATCATCTTCTAAGGCTAATTTTTTAGTAGCAAAAAGACACCCTCTTTAAGCTTGCATCTTGAGAGCTCAACAAAAATCCAAAACATAGGAGATGCAAACTAGCGCTCAAAGAGTTAAAAAAAAAAAATTTAAATCTTTATCTTCGAGCAGTGAACTTCATCAAAGCAAACTTGAATTTCTTCAATCAATATGATTTGGCTGTGATAGAGTGACTTTGAATTTCCTTCATGAATAATAACTACCAAGCACCTAAAATACAAATAGGAACTTGATTGAGTGTCTATGGCATGGATGAGTAGAGGACTAGATATTTATAATACACCAACCCCAAAAAATTTCATTGTACAATTCTTTGGCTAGGCCATATTTATGCAAAATGTTTGTGATTCTTTCAATGACTTATATATAGGATGTCAAGTTTAAGTTTTAAAATTCATTAAAATGAAATGTTTTTAACTTGTTCCAAAATTCATTTCACATTACAATTCTATAACAATTTAGTCAAATTGGGCGCACATTAGTAACATGACAAACATTGAAATTTTAATTTTTAATTTTTAATTTTATTAGTGGCCAACTAAAAAAAATGCAAAAAAAACAAATAGTCTTCATGTCCTTTAAGGGTTAATACCTAAGTTGTTGCCATATTTTGGATTATATATTTGTATAGATAGAATATATTATTAAACTCAATTTCATCAATTGATCATGAATGCAGTGTTTTAATTTTTGAATGAAATGCCTTCTTGAAATGGACTTCGGATGCATGCTAAGGGATTAATTTACTCCAATTAGCATAGAAACATGGTCTATAAAGTCAAATGGGAATAACCTAGATTAAATCCTTATGATGAATAAAACTAGTTGATAATCTTCTTATCATCATTTTCCTACTCTATGTTGATAATGTTTCAACTATAAAGATCTCAAAACAAATCAAAATTTTTTCTACTTTCTCCTCCAATTATATTCTCACTTTCACCAAAGATTAGGGCCTACCTCTTACTTTGTTAAAATAGATGTATTAAGTAATCAAATGGAATAAATTCCTCATGCTTAGACTGGTTGCACACATGTGAATTCAATATTCAATCAAATCAACCATTGGAAAAGGACATCAAGCGATATAAGGTATGCATCCCCCAAAATGTAGGAAAGATCTAGATAGGAATTTGTGGAGAAGGTGTTAGATTTTGGTTAGAGAAGGTGGCACTTGAAGATGAAGGTTTTTTAGTATTGATTAGGAAAAAGATTTAGAGTGCAAGAAGAGCTATATATACTATAAAATCCTTGTGTACTTTTAAACACATTTTTATGGTCATCCACCTATTTTCATGTTAATAATAATGTCAAATATAACATCAAGATTTTACATTTGACATTATTATTAACATGAAAACAAGTGAATGTCTATTAAATGAGCCAAATATATATATAGGGTTCTTATAGTGGTAGTAATAGAGTGAAGTACATATAAACTATATGGAAACATTTAGTAAGGGGTTTGCCTAAGTTGAGAAGGTAGGAGCTATTTACTAATGGATGGATCTCCCTCTCACATGATGAATTGGCTAGCTATTAAGGGGCACTTCACACTATAGCCAAAGGTCAAGAGGCCGTAGATTTCTACCAATGAAATTTCAAGAAACCAAGAATTTGGCCTCTCGACCCTTCATACTAGAGATAGAGCCCAAAGGCTATTGCCTCCAAATGCCTACATGGCAAGAAACTACCTATATGGTGAGGGTCTTCAAAAGCATTTGGGTTGGTTAAAAAAAGGAGATCCAAATTATGGCCGAGAGGTCATTGAATCTTTTTCATAAAAAAGTAGAAAATGAAAAGATCTCAACAATTGGATTAATTTGGGTTGGATTTTGAAGGCTTCACACTATCGCCGGCCAAAAGTTCCAATTCATATATTTTATTACTTATTTATTGTTCATTTCTTTGAACTCTCAACAAAATTTGGCCACTCAATCCCATAACCTCTCAACTTGGACAACTATAATTGAAGGACTACTATGTCTAAACAATAGGATGCACAATGTGCAAACCAATTGAATGATGATTGCTCACCATAAAGCTAAATTACATCTTGTGGAGTACTTGGCAATGTGGATGGAAGTCTTAAATGATGAATATTTCCATAATGACTTAGATATGTATTAAAGGAGTATTATATTATTAAGTGCATTTGAGACATTCCTGTTGTAGGCATTCAAATGTACTTGATTATAAAGCACAATATAACATGCCTTCAAAGTAATGTGGAGTGAGAAATGTACACATTTTTTTTTCATTAATTGAAAGTATGAAACATCACAACAAATATTCACTAAACAAGTTTTTATACCAAATAGATGATATGCCTTTATACACACACAATAATTTTGAAAGTGTCATTTTTTGGTAGTGTATAGGTCAGGTGCAATGTTGCAACCCTCAAGTGCAAGGATGTCTAATTTGAAAGTTATCCTCTACATCAACATCTACATTTGGTCTCAAATACGTTTGTCCTATTTTCTACATCTATTACGCACTTTCAATGCTTGATTTGATTATAAATTTGAGTTTGTACTTAAATTGGGTGCAGTAGGTTTAAAGTGGTACAATTTAGTCAATTACAACACCAAAACCATTTATTTTAAATGAAATGAATGTGAAAAATAAAGGAACATCTTTGATGAGACTTATAGGATGACTCTAATGCCTTTAAACCATCATATCAATTGTATCTAATTTTTAAATATATTCTAAATGAGTTGATAGTTAGTATTTGTTCTAATAAATAAATATTAATTTTGTTTTGAAGACCAATATAAAAAGAGGGCTTGTTGGGAATGGTTCAATTATTTAAGCCTTATGAACCTAGATGGATAATTCCATCCTTGATGCCTTCATTAGGAAGTAGACTCTATAAAAAAACCGACATGTTCCTTCCTACAAGAAATTCTAAGGTTTCCATATAGTGACCAGGTCATTTGCCCCTACTGTAGTTGGGAAGACTGTAGTGGTAAGCACCCCTACCAATACCCAAGTTTGGACTCATGACCACCTCATTGGTGTGCCAAAGCCAAAGCCACTAAGGCTACATATGTATTTTGCTCAAATACTATATTGTATCATGTGTCATTCCATGAACTCAATGTTTTTTAGTCAAATTTTTCTTCAATTTACTATTTGATGAAAAAACCCACAACATGGATTCAAACATAGCAATTGTATACATTTTTTGCTCTTAAAGATTGTAAATTCTTTCACTCCTCCCAAAGAAACATTAATCACAATAATCATGCATGGCATATGCAACCAAACACAACTTTGTGCTTTCTTGAGAATTGTGGGAAGCTTGCTTTGCCAACCTTAATAAACTCATGAAGGTAGGGGCATCCCAAAGCACCATATGCTTAATAGTGTCACTTGATCATCATATGCTCTTATTATGTACATCTCCTAAAATCAACATGTACCTATTCTTAAAAAAACAATTTTAAAACATTCCCCCCAAAACTTTTGATCTTGTGTAACTTTCATACACAATACCCAAATGATGCATTCTTTGATACATAAAAATCTCTTTCTATTTGTCAATCAAAACATATATATAAATATTCCATCAATCCACTGACAAAAAATTGGTTAATTTCTAAGGTTCAAAATTGTATTTTTTTGGCAACATAGCAATTTTGAGCAACTCACTACAAATTGAGTTTTTATTTATTTTTTGCTGAAATTTTCACACACCATGTGCTTGAGGAGTAGCTTTAAGGCTCAATAATTTTTATAACTTATGATTGCATGGTTAAAAAGTTATTGAATGATATATCATTTTTTTGGTTCAGAGGATAGCTCGGGCAACTCAAAAAGCTTCTTTAAAAAAAAATAAAAATTTAAATAAAAATTTGAAATTGGTTTTGTACATTTATATATGCATGGGAAGCTTTGAATCAAATCCATTTTGATCAATGAGATGAAAGTTATGAGGAGTTTCAGTTTATGGGTAGGTCAAAGACTCTATACCTACCCACAAACTAAAACTCTTCATAACTTTCATCTTATTAATCAAAATGGATTGATTCAAGGATGTTTTTTGAGTTGCGTGGGTGGTTGAGCATTGAAATTACATATCATGCAATAACTTTTAACCATGTAGTTAAAAGTTATGAAATTGTTGGGCCTTAATGCTACTCCTCAAGCACGTGGTGTGTGAAAATTTCAGCAAAAAAAAAGTAAAAACTCCATTCATAATGAACTACCCAAAATTGCTATGTTACCAAAAAAAAATGCAGTTTTGACTTTTAGGGGTGAAGTAAGAAAAGTGACGGTTATAGGTGTCCCTACTGCAGAGCTAGGACCGACAACAGGACTCTATGATCATGCAACCAGTCTCTGGTTTACAGTACCAAGCATAAAATCCCCCCAAATTGAATGGGCACTGGAGTGTTGTTCCAGTTCCAACTCCATAACCACAAGGCTGCAGCATGTGACAAAAGGTGAGTTCCATGTCGGCAGTACCGTTAGGAAGCAGGAGCCTTATTGTTTGGGGGGCCAAGGAGGTGTAGTTCTGAGATCATGGCTCAGGTCATGTGTGGGGGAAAAGGAAGTATTTGATATGGTGAGGTCATTGGTGGCTGTCCCCTGGCACTCCTTTCCTGCCCAACCCTTTTGTGGGCAATGAATCTGGGAAAAAGCAACCCAACTGCGGAACCCGCAGCCAAGGCTACAGTATAGCAGGCAGTTAAAAAGAAACTAAATGAAAGAGAGAAAGAGGAAAAGAAAAAAAGAAAAAAGAAAAAAGAAAAAAAGAAAAAATGCATCCAGAGTTTGTATCCATTGGAGTTTTTAAAGATTGGTTAAGAGGAAAAGTTCAATTCTATAACTGAAGTTTAAGTGTCTGGGTTACGGAAAGTATTATGGGTGACTTCACTTCATCTATTATCACTTTTTCCTTGGGGGCTGCATAACATTCTTGAGGCTTGACACTTGGAACTAGAAAATTTTATAAACAAAGGAAGATATGGTGGGCTTTGTAAAGTGCAACTATTGTAAGCACAAGGTTGTGTCCAAAATGGAATCTAGGTACGGGTTGGAACTAGAACACAACAAGGATTATCCGTAGAAGTCAGTCTTATAAGTTGTTCAAGAATGTTATACAGTACACATGAGTCTTAAAGAATAAAACACTTTCGGACCTTTTTGTGGTTTATAATATTTTTGTAATAGATTTAGTTAGTCTTGATTGATAATGATAAGGTCGCATTGGACCTTAAGTTCCTTGTGAAATACTTCAAGAATTTTCAACACATTGACAATTTGCTTGTGATGACAATTGATGACAATTCAATGACATCTCACTAGCCATTGGAATGTTTTTCTTATACTAAATTAATCTTGCTTACCTATGATTGATGCACTATAGTTGAACCTTCTTAAGAGGCTTGTACTTGTGATTTCTATTTGTAATGAAAAGTCATTTCATTTTTGTAAACAATCATCTTTCTATGATCTACAATTAAATTGAAATATATAGGCTTCTATTTTAAATATGAGTAAAGGTCCCCCTAAAATTAAAATCATTCTTCATCCATTTAAAAGATATCAAAAGAGATTTCACACTTTAGCAAATCCAATGTGAAATACATGACAATGTTCAATTTTCTTTATAGAAAATCAATGTCTCTTACATTTGTGTTTGCACAATATGACACTACTACTATGGTTATGGCCTACCAAAGAGTCATTCTCAAGATTTTTTGAGACTTGCCACGATAACCATAAGGAGAAATTAGAACTTCAATTCAATTGGGATATTAATCCATAAAAGATCTTAGTAGAAAGAAGATTGTAGATTTAGAGCTTTTAGACAAATTAAATTATACCTTCAATATAATAAAGTCATGACTTCTTTATTTGAACAAGTTTCTATTTTCTCCCCATTTTAATATAATATAATTCAAAACCTTGCATGAAAATCATGAAGCCCCAAATGACCAAGCTTGTCCCATCATTGGAGAGTTTTTTCAACATATTTGAATGTATTTCATCCATTTTGTATAGCTCCCACAATAATCATTCATAATCATGATATCATTCATAATCCACCCAACAAGTGTAGGCTTATTTAGGCATTGATGAAATTTTGCAATGAAAGTTTATCCTCTCTAAGTTGATCTCTTCAACCTTCGACATGAATCCTACAATTTGGGATACAATGAAAATGAATGTGCTTTGTGTCCTAGGCTTCATTCATGCAACCTGTAAAACAAACAAACTTGACCAAGCTCTTGACTTGTGTAGACCACTCATTGTCAACTTGCTAGATCATCATTTGTTGCATTCAAATGATCAATTGGTCCCAAATGACAGTGAGGCACTGACAAATATAGGATGCACTAGGTGTAAAGAGACAAATAGACACAACTTAACTTTGGAATTTTTAGGCCAAACAACTAAAGTCTTACTAAAATGAAGTCATGACATGGACATGAAATTGATAGAATCATGATATCATACAATTCACGCCATAAAATGAAGGCACAAAAGTATAGTTATAACTATTGTTTCAAAAGAGTGTGTGTTTTTTCACCTACAATGGCATTATTTTTATAAATATATATTAATAAAAATAAGTTAACCTTTTAAAATTGAAGAGTTATTTTTAGACAAATTTTTTTTTTAATTTTTTTTGTATATTCTAATGATTTTTATGTCCCCTTGTCAACAATTATATTATATTAATAAATAAAAATTTATCCACCATTATATTATTTCATTAAAACAAAAATTTGACCTTCAAAAGTTGAAGATTTATTTGTTGTACAAATTTATTTATAAACTTGTTTTGTATATTGTATTTTAATGCCAATAGAGAGAATGTTTTAGTAAGGCTAATTAACCATGGAAAATACATGTTGCATTTGAATACATCTATTTTCAACACAACATTTCATCACATTTATAGATATATTATGTGTATTGAAATGGTGTAGTATATACATGCAAATATTGCCTCTAAAGTATATGGATTCTGAAGTTTGATTATTATTGCAATCTATAAATAGTTGTAATTGGAATTGATTTAGCCAATATAAATGCAAATATTTTGAAATTTACCTACTCAAAGTTTTCAACTTTTCTTCTATATATTTGCCTGCAAGTCTTTTGGAGGATCTTAGAGTTGGATATGCAAAAAATCAAATGTAAACATTTATTGCTCTTTGTATTGGAAATAAGTGTTTTTGAGTGTTTTTGATGAAAAAACGGACTTTGGACTTCAAGAATTAAAGATGAGATATTTTTTCCAAAACTAATTATAGGTTGAATATTTGTAATTTTCACACCAAAAAATTGTTGAATGAATATATTCTTAAAAAATGTCTAATATCTATAATATTATTTGGTATTTTTTAAACCATAA
Organism: Pseudoscleropodium purum; assembly: GCA_963969395.1. Classification (NCBI taxonomy): domain Eukaryota; kingdom Viridiplantae; phylum Streptophyta; class Bryopsida; order Hypnales; family Brachytheciaceae; genus Pseudoscleropodium; species Pseudoscleropodium purum. The sequence continues at coordinate 14,826,568 of OZ017797.1, forward strand.
CATTTTCAATTGTAAATTAAAACATTTAGTTGGGAATTATTAGTAGCTTAGAGCTCTATAACCCTAGTATTATTGACCTCATTTTTTGGGTAATTTAAAATAAATAAATTATTGCGTACAAACTCATCTCAAAAGCACAATGGATATGAAAGTCAATCCTCTTTTTAAGTGTATAATGTTATGATCTATATAGGAGAACATCAAAATCTTAAAATATTCATTTGTAGAATTTTCTTAAACAACTTTTCAAAGCTATAATCGATCATAGTAATACTCAATCTTTATACTAATAGAAAACAAACTCCAAACTTTTATACATTTTTATTGACTCAAATATCACACAACAAAAATCAATGACTTAAAAATGAAGTAAATATGTGATCAAGCTTTAGTTGTGCAAACACTATAAAGGGCCATTCAATTTTTGGTGGATGTGCAATAACAATGAATTTTTTAAATATTTTAATATATATTAAACTCATTATTTTTAAAATAATAAATAATAAATGATTTTTTATTTAAAAAATCCAACATGGCACAAAATTTGAATTTCATTGGTAGTTCTAGGAGGCAATTTTTCATTGACAGTTTTGATATTTTCTATTTACACAATTTCATCTAGTCACATAGATTTTTTTAATAATGGAGGCATAAAAGGTAATCTTGGATCTCAAACACTTACAAAATAACAAATTTTAATGACTATTTTTAGGTCAAAAGTATATGTCTATACCTATACCTTTATCTATATAAATATATACATACACTTAGAGTCTACTTTGCAACCATGAGGGGTCTTTGAGGCACTACGACTAAAATTGTAGTCATGACTAGAATGATGGAATTAAGCTCATACGAAAATAACAAAATGAAACCAATACAAAAATGGTAGAATGAAGCAAAAACAAAAATAATGGAATTTCAAAGTTACATGCCTAAAAGATTTTCACCTCTTGTAAAATTTGTGAAAGAATCTAGCAATTGATATAGAATGGATATGGAAAATTTTTAATTTATATTTCAAATGTTGATACAAATGTTTAGGGTCATGTGAAATTGAATATTAATAGCTTTGAATTAAAAATGCTAAGAGATGTGGATAGAGAATGAGTTGGGGAAGGTTTTTGCTTTATGTTGGTGAAATGGATTTTAAGTTTAATGAGGATAATGTTTTGGAATTTGTGTGAGTAGCTATCAAAACTTGAGAGATTTTTATTATGTTTTTGAGTTACTCAACAAAATAATAGATTTATAATGGAAATGTTATTGTTTGCGTCTTGTTAAAAGCAACCAGAAAATGTATGTGCCGATGATAGTAAATCCTTGCACATGGCCAAATATTCTTTGGTAATTGCTCTATGTAATTGTTCTTAACTTCTTATAGATCATATTCGGAAATAAATTGTGGATTTTTGTTTTTCTCATTTAATGAGTTTAACAAAGTTTGGGTTGAACTACAAAGACTGAAACCACCAATATTTTTTTCCTTATGCAATATAAATGTAGATCATGTTTAGTGATTTATTGAATTTATTCAAAATCATTTATTATCAAATATTTGTGTTTTTAGAATTTGATGAGAAAAATGTCTATAATAATTGCAGTACATGCTCATCCCAATTGAGATCTATTTGGTGGTAAAATAATTTTTGCTACAACATTTTGCTACACATGAAATGTATAGTACAAATTCTTTAATTAGTATCATTTGTCCCATTTACAAATCACTAATTCTTGTTTTCAATGTTGCAATTGATTTTGCTAGGACAACATGTTGCTTTGCATAATTTTCCTCCTATTGCTAGTTATATTGACCTTATTTCTACAAGAATGGTTCCTATAGTAGTTGATCAAATTGGTATTCATGATGTGTGTTCTACATGTATGGATACATATGGAAGTACCCTTGATGTGCACATCTATAGATATCCAAATTTTACATATGCACAAGCTTGTTTTCTAAAGGAACCTTTCATTTTTTTTTAATAAAAGAGGAGATTTAATTTCTAATCTATAGGACATATTCAAATTTTATTTTTGATAGATTTATAGTCTTTTTTCTATTATATATGGAGACATCCTATGACTTAAATCTACCTTATTCATTTTGTTCTATTTATCTAACTTGTTATATTATTTCTCCTTAGCAAAAATGACAATTGTCATTGATTAGTATTTGCAAACTAAGAAGTTACCTCATATATGTTCACAATGAATAGCAAGCTTCTTGTGCATCTAGAATTATCAATGGGATTATTCATCATCACCTCTACAAACCTATCTAAAGTTTTTATTCTTATTATGCAACTACAAGCCTACACATTTGCACCACATGTTTGAATTGGTAAAAAAATATTTACATGTAGTTCAAAAACATTTTCAAGATGCCAATTATGAGAGAAATTGTATTTGTGTTGTCATAGTTGATGGTGTAGTATTAATATAGTACATAAAAAATTCTTGTGATTCTTAGCATGCATGATTAAGAGATGTGTAATGTCATGGATGGATATGGATATGGTTTACATATAACTTAGCTCTATGCATGCTATTTTGGAGGTGATCTACAAGTGATTTCAAACAAATGGAAGCATAAAGTAAGTGTACTTGTATCTCTTCAATACTTTTATGTCATTTTTTGTTATAGGTTCTTATTTGTACCTTTTCGAAAAACTAGTAAAACATATGTCTTAAGTCATTTTCTACTCATAATTATAAACAATATAATCAAATCAAACATCTAGCACTTTTTGCACTTTTATGATTAGATTTGATGTGTTGTATGTCTTGTTGAGATAATCACTAGAGTTTAATAAATTTAAGTAGGAATATTTGTGAATCTTTTAGTAAGTAGTGATGCATATTTGCATCTAGATAGACTTGAAAAATGTATAAGAGCCTAATGCTTTAGGTGATGCATATAATTAGTATTTGATAGTGACTTATATTTTTCCATTCTTAAGCGGATCCACATTTTGTGTTCTTACGCTAGATACTTCTTAAGTATAGGAACTAATATATTGATATAATGACATTTAAACAAGATTTTGTTTTCTGAAATCCTATCAATTTTTATACATTGTTGATAAAAAAAGTTCCCATTGCCAAGGTCTTTGAAGTCAAAAATGGGGTCTGAAATCCTTTAGTCAAGACATCACTAGTAGCTTCAAAAGCAATGGAGCCTTAGAAGTTTCTAAATATTTTACATTTAATAGAAGAATTAGTATTATTTCAACAATAAGACTTCATTAATCTTCTTCATACTATTGTCAATGATGTATATTATATATATAAATAAATCTTGAAAACTATGAATGTGGATTAAAAAAATTGTGAGTTATAAAATTAACTTTTTATGAAATTTTAACTTCTTAATTCTAATGACGACCTTTGAGCCAACACTATGTAAATGTTAGTTATTAGGCAGTCAAGGTGTATAGTGACACTTTTGTATCACTATACACTCCCCCCTTCAATTTTTATTTTACCACCCCCACTCACCCCCACCTATCATTTAGAATTTGATTAAATTTTTTTTTTATCTCACCCCACCTCACCCCACCTCCTCTTGTAATCTTCAGAATCAAAGTTCTTGACAAACAATATAGGACAATTGATCCCGTATTCAAATTGTATCCGTATTCAGTACCCGTATTCAATACCTATATTCAATATCCATATTCAATACAAGTATTCAGTATGCATATCCAATACCTGTATTCAGTACCCGTATTCAATATCCATATTCAATACATGTATTTAGTACTCATATCCAATATCCATACCCGTATTTGTATTTGTATTCAGTATTTGTATTTTATATTTGAATGGCTCAGATTAAATTTCACAAGATCAACATCTTGTGATTTTTTGAGAAATCAACGTCAATTTTGAGGGTAAGCATTTTTTTTTCAAAAAAAATCAACGGCTCACAAATTTTTTGAGAGAGGAGGGGGGAACTAATGGGAAACTAGAGTGGTAGGCGAGTTTTAGTGTATAGTAACCTTAGGATCTTTGGGATTTCTATTTTGACATATATAGGATTGACATTGTGACCATAGGATACCTTTGAAGTCACAACTAAAATTGAAGTCATAACTAGAATGTTTGAATACTACCAAGGCAAAAAAAATGGAAATTTGAATTCAAAAAATTTTAACATTGAAGCCCATAGTGTCTAAGAAATATGAGAAGAATCTAGAATTAAAAAAAAATATGAAAAATTGAAAGGTTTTTGAGGCAACTCAAATCTTTGGAGGTTTTATATTGAAAAATTTAGGGTTCAATAATGGCTATTGATCAACAATTCAACATACACCTCCAAAGTTTACCATATCAAGTTCACAATGAGGTTCACAATTGCCAAGACCTCCATGTCAACATAAATATAGAGACTTTTAACCCTCAAAAGATGACCCTATGATTGTTCTTTCAAAATTCATTTTGTAAGTATGTATGAATATGATTTTTGTATTTTATTTTTAAAAGATGTGATAACCTATCTTCTATTAGTTGTAAAGATCTTATATTACTTGGAATATATTTGAAATTATTGTGAATTTTTGAATAAAAAGTGAAACAATCTATATCAAATGCAATGGATGTTTGAAGAAGATTTCTTTGTAGGTTTATAATATAGTGTTAAACATTGTGTGCAAATTTTTTACCATGTTTTTAAATTAGAAAATGAGCATTCTATGTTTATAGACCCAAAGTTCAAATTGCTATAAAATTTTAATGATGACTTTTAGACGTTTTTATATTGACAAATGGAAGATCTACTTTGTGACTACATAAAGTTTCATTAAAGTTACAACACAAAATGGTGGAATGAGAAAACAATATAATTTTGAAGCCATGATGAAAATAATGGAATTTTAAAGTTACAAGACTAAAAGTAAAGTCTGCAAAGAAGTTGTCTTTTCAAATGATGGAGTTAAAAAACTTTTTTGAAGAAACCAATAGAAATATTCAAGGTACAATTAATTGTTGAAACAAAGGCCAAAAAATTGGGGGTAGAATTTGAAAGGTGATGGGGTTTCTTGTTTTAACAAATATTGGAATCAACAATGACTATTTGTCAACATAGACCTCTGAAGTCTACCATAACAAATTCAAAGTTACAAAGACTTCCATACCAATTAAAGTCTAGAGACTCTTAATTTTGAAAGGATTAAGCTATAATTGTTTTTTTAAACTTCATTTTATAATTATTTATGAATGTGATATTTTGTATTTTGTAATTTCATGTCCTCTATTAGCTATAAAAATTTCACTTTGGGGAGGAAAAAATTTGAAATTATTGTGAATTTTTTAATAAATGGTGAAACAAATCATATCAAATGATACATATGCTAAAAAAATACAAGAATCTTTCTTCTAGTTTAAATTAAAGTATAAAACATCATAGTGCATTCTTAAATTTGTATCATTCAAAAATTAAAAAATCAACACTCTATAGTTGCAAATTCATTCATCCAAAATGTTGATCAATATATTTTTTTAAATTCTATATTTTAAGAAAAATTATAAATGAATAACCAAATAAGATCAATGAAAATTTGATTAACAATAGAAATCTAATGCTTTATGGTTTCCACTATCCATATGAAAATTCCCATTATTAAGGTCTCTCAATCCAAAAGCAGGGCCTCAAAACCTTCAATTAAGCCTCACTAATAATGTGGATTGTAATAGAGCCTGTTTGAAATTTTGAAATTTTATTAACCCCTAAATTCCCAAGGCCAATTTTCTGTCAAAAACCATTCAAAACTGCCGGTTTTGTTGTGTTCATCCAAGAATACAAAAAAATCATTTTTTAAGAATCTAACCATAGAATCTTGTACTTTACTTGTCTTAGCTCACATGGTAAAATTTCATGAAGTTTGACCGTATAGATTGGAAGATATTAGCATTCAAAGTTGAAAAAGAAAGTTTTTTCACACTGGCCTATAATTTCAAATGACTTTGACTACCAATTGTGAATTTTTTTTGCACTATGGACTTTAAATTAAAAATATTTATGTTGAAGAATTGAGTTGAAAGTCTAGGAAAAAATATTAAAAAAAACACATACTTGATTTTCATTCTTTAAAAAAATACTAAGTAGAAGTAGGTCCAAGATTGGAAAAAAAAACTAAATTGTTAATGACTCCAAGATGGGATTGAAAGACAATAATCCCAATGGTAAGATTGTTTTAGCAATCAAACACAACATTCTCAAAAAGAAAATTGTGAGAAATTGTGAAAATTGCATTAAGAAATGAATCCTACAAGTTATTTTTTCAAGAAGATGCTAAAATTGCCCGAAAAACAAAATTGTCTCTAATTTTCTCATTATTAGTCCAAATAGAACAAATCAAAGCTTCACATGTAGACAAAAAGAAAAAATTTCAGGGAAAAAAAATTAAAATTTATTTTGATTTTTAGCCATTTTTTTATGCTGCCCATCGAGTTCAGTTTCAAGCTTTTTGTGGTATAACTTTTGCTCCCGAGCCCCAATTGAAGTAAAAATTATATTCCAAGTAGATAATCAATTTTTCTATTGTACAGATAAGTTTCAAAAAAATTCACCAAAAATTGAGATCATGGGAGCTTGCCTAAAATCTGATTTGTCCCCCATGGGGACAATGGGAATTTAGGGGTTAAATTCTAGAAACTACTTTTAGAGCAAAATAAGTTTAGCTGATTTAGTAATATAATTAAATTCTATACTAACAAAATATAAGATTTACTAGGTGTAAAGAATCACTTGGATACAATTTGGCTATAGAGCTAGTCATGAGACCAAACAACTTAAATAATAAAATGAAGCCACAACTTAACTATGGAATCATGAGGTTAAATTACTAAAACGATGAAATGAAGCCCTGAAATGACGATGCATAGAGTTATGATGCCATAAGACAATAGGTATAAAAAAAATTAAACAAAGTACAACTATGACTATTGCTTCATATAATATGTATATCCTTTCAAGCCACATCTTCAACAATAGCAATATTTCAATACAAATATAATAAAAATTGAATTTTCACCTTTGAGAGTTGAAAAGTTATTTCATATCTAAATTTGTTTTTCAACATCATGTGCCAATACATGAGGCACTACAATTTAAAAAAGGATTGCATTAAATACATGACGATCCTTACTTCCATTTGATGGTCCATGCCACCTTCCAACTGGTCCAACAAAGTTCAAGAGTTGCTAAAGGAAAAGATGACTTGTGATCAAACAGAAGAGATGTGGAACTATGTTATATAACACACCTTTTCCAAGTCCTTCGTCCTCCACATGTCTCTCTAAAGCCAAACAAGGATCATGCCCACAATATTATCTTTGACAATACGTTGGACTCAATGTCAAATGAAGAATGCAATTGACCACTACCCTTCAACTACTATGCTCTAATACTTTGCGCAATAGTGACATCATGTATTGCAATGTCGAATGAAGAATGCAATCGACCACTACCCTTCAACCACTATGCTCTAATACTTTGCGCAATAGTGACATCATATATTGGCAAGTAGACTGCTTGTTGCTCTCTATGGAAGACTAGAGAGATTTGATGTAGAATGGAAGGTGGCTACTTTCCAAATCTAAGACATTACATTTAATGTCCTATATGATATCAAATTGCAAAGTTAATTAGGTTTATGAGTAGCATCAATATTCAATACATTCTACCATACATCATGTGTTCTTGAGCCCTTGCTTGCATTTCATCAAAGCATGTAGAGCCCCTAGGAGCCTTGTCCAAATTTACGTAGATGACATAATTTGTTTGAGTAATTTTTAACATTTATTACCAATAGTATCACATCAATATTACAAATATTCAACCTATAATCAATTTTGGAAAGAAATACATCCACTTTTTAACCCATTAAGTCCCAAGGTCATTTTTTTGGTCAAAAAAACACTCAATATTGCCATTTGCAATAGAAAGAGTAAAATCTTCTAAATGTTTAATGTTTTACATATTTAAATATAGTATTTTATACTAGACTTGTATGAAAACATGTGGAAGAAATTTTAGAGACTTTGAAAAAGTAGATTACAAGATATTTGCATTTAAAGTAAAGAAATTGAGTCTATTTGCACCTTGCTATACTAGATTATAAAACTTTGACTCTTCTTAACAAAAAATTTGTGCAATATAAAATTTTAATTAAAGAAAATTATTTTGAATAATTAAATTGAAAATTTAAGATAAAAATTCCAAGAACAAAATTTGATTTCATTCTTTAAAAATTGTTAATCCCTAATGGTAAAAACAATGTTTTTTTAGCAATATAGTGATTTTTGGCACCTCACAACAAATGGAATTTTTTTTTTCTTTGAAATTTTCACACAACAAGTGTTCAAAGAGTAGCTTTAAGGCCTTATAATTATCATAACTTTTGACTACATAGTTAAAATGTTATTGAATGATATGTAATTCTTTTTTCTCTAAATTGGGCAATTAGGGCAGATTAGAAAAATCACTTTTTTCATAAACAAAATTTGAAGTTGGTTTTTTAGATTTATATATTTGTAGAAAGCTTCTAATTATTCTATTTTGATCAATGAGATGAAGGACTTTATGAGGAATTTTAGTTTGCAGGCTATAATGGATTCTCTATTCTAAAATAAACTTTGAAGTCCTTTATTTAACTTAATTTTCAATATTCTTTGAAAAAAAATCATAGGATGTAGATTTTTTATCACAACATTAAAACCGTTTGAATTGGCATATTTCAATTCCATTATTAAATTCTTAACAATCTAGTATTTTAATCATTCTCTACAATATTTCCTTTTAATTATTATTTTTTACCCATATGTTGTAAACTCCAAATGGGTTTGAACTATTTCAAGCATGTAGACAACTTGCCTCAAAAAATGGATTCAAAGAAGCACCACCATTTTGGACATTTTTTTAATACAAATGTGACCTTGTAAAGTGTAACTGCCTATTTTCTTGCAAGGTCAACAAAAGGATTCTTGCCAATTCAAATGCTAATGTCTTGTAGTCCACATAGTAAGAATTTTTGAATTTTTTTTCCACATCTTTTCAAATTGGCATACTACAAGATCCCGTGGTTACATGTGTACAAAAATGAGTTTTTTTCTAAAATTTGGTATTTGTACTAGAAATGACAATTTTGGTGTGTTTTGATGAAAACAAACTCAACAAACTTTATTAATTACATAGAAATAGGTTTGGATTGAAGGAAAAAAAAATCATTAATAGTTTAAGATGAACTTGAAACAAATTAAATCCAATGGTACAATAATTTAAAAAAGCAAACCAAACTTTGTCCAATTTTTTTTCTACAAATTGCAAAAATTGACTTTGAAAATGGATCTAATAAATAATTTTTTTGAAAAGATACTATGACCCTCAACAAAATAAGATGTTCTTTAAATTTTCCAATATTAATTCAAATAGAATTAACCCTTAAATGACCATTTTCCCTTTAAGGGACAAATGGGATTTGGGGCAAGTACTTAGGGCTGAAATTTTTTCCTAATTTTCTTAAAATTCTTTTTGAAGATAGGAAAATTGATTAGCTATGTAAGAATATAATTTTTTCTTTTCAATTGGTGCTGAGGAACAAAAGTTATGCCTCAAAGAAGCTCAAAACATGGGATAGGGGGCAACAAAAAAAATTTAATTAAAACTTTTAATTTTAATTTTTTTTCTCATAGATTATATTTTTTCTATATGAAAAACTTTGATTCATTTCATTTGGATTTGTTATGAGAAAATTATAGACAACCTTTTTTTTCGGGCAATAAGAGCATATTCTTGAAAAAATAATTTGTAGAATTCATTTTTGAATGCAAATTTTATAATTTTTCAATAAATAAAAGCTCCACATGGTTTAGTTTTCTTTCTAGAACAATCTCACTATTGAAATTAGTGCATTTCAATTCCATTTTAGACATATTAATAATTTAGATTTTCCTTCTATCTTGTACCTACTTCTACTTAACAAATTTTTAAAGGATAAAAATTAATTTTTTTGAATATTTTTTTTCTAGACTCTCAATTCAATTCTCCACTACAAAGATGTAAAGCTCAAGACTCTTTAGTGCAAAAATTCAAAGTTAAAAATGTTCAAAGTCAAAAAATCTAGTCCCATAGTGTATTGAAAAACTTGTTTTTTCACTTTAAACGCAAGTATCTTGTAGTTTGTTTGGTCAAAAACTCTGAAATTTTTTCCACATATTTTCATACTAGTTAAGTGAAATATCCTATGGTATGATATGGATTTTTCTTTTTTCTTTTCATTTTTCATTTTTACTATAGAAATGGCAATTTTGACTGTTTTTTGCCCAAAAAAAATAAGGCCTTGGTTCTTTAGGGATTAATCAATCTTTATATATTGTAAAAATATATTATGTGTAAGAAATAATTTTATAAAAAAAATTATTTCATGACTTTGTGATTTATTTTTTGATGATTGTGCTTGACTATTTTGAACTTTTTTTGTCATAAGTTTTAATCTCGAGCATTGATCAAAATAAAAATAGCATTCCAAGAAAGTTCATTTTATTTTTGACCTCAAAATTTTTTTTTAAATTATGCCAAAAATTGGAATCATAGGAACATGATCAAACCTTTAAGTATCCTCCAAAAAGTCACTTGGGACTTTAGGGGTTGAAAGGTTAATTAAAGATTTGAACAAACATTCACTCATCAAATAAAATAGAAAAACTTCATGAATTTTTAAAATAAATATTCTAAGATGCTTGTATTGAAATTGAAATTGAAAGGATATCATAGCTTTTGCAATAATTATTAGAATAGTATGAAATAAAGTCATATATGTTGAACTTAGTGATTTGAAATCAATTCAAAAATCATATGTAGAAATTTAAAAGTATAAAGTCACTTGAGTGTAGTCAAATTTGCAAAGTGCCTAAAGTTGGCTCTACAAAACTCTAGCATTAACAAATAGACTCTATATAAGCCAAGTTCTAAACCAACTCCAACCCAAAGGCCATCTCAACAATGTTACATTGTTACCTTTGCAATTTCTAATTAAATTGAATTTTGACAATAATCTTGGGAATTATTACTCTTTCATAGAAGTCACTAGCCTAGGCCTAAGAAATGCAAGTGAGTCCAAATATAAGCTACCATTTATGTTTAAGGTGGAAGGGCTATAAACATGGTTGTCATAACGGGCGAGTTAGGGTCATCAGACTAGATGGACGGATGGTCCGGGCGGCTTTAATTTTGTAACTTGTGCAATTTTGCGGAATGACACGTCACCTCGGAATGCGAAATCCAGGGCGCGGACGAGATCGTCTACGCCTTGACGATCTCGTCCGCGCCCAGCATGTTCCTTAATCCACATGGCATCCACGTGGCCTATTTTTCCGTTATCAGAAAGTCAACTATGTGTTGACTGTATCGGACGGGCGGGACCTCTAACGAACGGGCGAACCGGATGTCCGTCCACTATGACAACCATGGCTATAAATTAGTTGTTTAAGAAGTGATTTTGGTGAAACTTCACAAAATATTTTTTCATTAAATTTTCCTTGAAAGAGAAGTAAAATTTGCATTTAACCCAAATACTTTTATAATTTTGGGAGTTTTGTGGAATTAGTTATGAAATTTTGAAGTTGAAATGGTATATGGCTCTAAAAGTGTCCACTCCTTTAATGTACAATGTTTTTACATTGATGAAGGCTACAAACATGTACATATAGTATACATTTGAAAAGGTGAGCACTTTTGAAGCTTGTGTACTCCTAGAACCTCCTACATTAGTCACTAAAATCAATAAACTTTCATTTCTCTATTACAGAGCTCCAAAATTGATCAATCAAACTCTTGTTTTCATGAATTGGTAGAAATCAGAAATCAATATGGACGGAGAATATGCACATCTAAATGTACTTCTTCATCTTTAGCACTTGTGTAATCCCCCCTCAATTTGATGCCAAAGTCTCTAGGTTCAAAAACAAGGCCCCTCATCAATTTGAAATTTATATCTAAAAATATTTTGGCTTTAGTCCTTGATATTTTCCAATTTTATTGTGCTCATTAATTCTCACAATTTTCTATTCCATAATAGGTGAACTTTACCAAGATTACTAAATTAGACTTTTTAAAAGTATAGCAACAAAAGGTAGACCTCTTAACCCCTAAAGGACAGGACTGCATTTTTTGGCTATATAGAAATTTTGGGCAGGCCATTGTGACCAGAAATTTTCATATTTAATGCTGAAATTGTAGTAGAAGGTGTAAACAAGGAACATCTTTCATATGCAACAAATTTCATGACATTTGGAAATAGGAGTCAAAAGTTATAGTCTAATATGTAGTTTGTTTCTCAACTTGGGCAGTCTAGGCAGATTTGAAAAAATCATTTTTTTCAACAATCAAAATTTGAAATTTGTTTCTTAAACTTATATATACAAGGAAAGTTTTGAATCATTCCGTTTTGATCAATGAGCCAAAAGTTATGACGATTTTGTGTTTGTGGGTAGTTATGGATTCCCTACTCAAAAATAAACTTTGAAATCCTTTATCTTACCCAATTTTCAATATTTTTGAAAAAAAAAAAAAAATTCTAGGATGTAAATTGTTTATTACAACATTTCAACCATTGGGATTGAAATTTTTCAATTCCATATTTAAATTCTTAATAATTTAGTATTTTGAATTATTCTCCACTACTACTTGCTTACTATTTTTTTCCTATATAATGCACAATTCCAAATGATCTGAAATTTTTCAAGCATGTATCCAACATGCCTTGAATGAATCCAAAGAGTAGAAATCATTTAGAAAATTTTTTCATACAAATTTGACCTTGTGAAGTTCAACTGCACGGTTTTTTGCAGGGACAAAAGAATGATTTTTGTCACTTCAAATGCTTATATCTTGCAATCTACATGGTGCAAATTTCTGAAATTTTTTCCACATCTTTTCAAACTAGTTTACTACAAGATCCTATGATTACATGTGTCCAAAAATTTTTTTTCTCTAAAATTTGAAACTTGTCCAAAAAATGGCAGTTTTGGAGCATTTTTGGTGAAAACATAGTCAAAGAACTTTAGGGGTCAAAAGTTCAAAGGTTCAAATTCATACATTAAGTTTGCTAGTAGCACTTTCTCAAAGAGAAGGAAAGTTGGGCTCTTTTTTAACTTTGCCAAATCCTCCACTAAATTTCTAATTGAAAGATGTGAGCACTTATAAGGTTTTAATAAGATAAAATGAATGTTTGTCAATAAATAAATTATTTTGATATTTTGATATAAGTTTTATTATTGATTTTTTTATCCTTAACCATCATGAATAGAAATTTTTATTTATTTTGAGAAAGAAATTCACTTATTTTTAAAGTCCCAATGCTTTTTAGTTTAAATTTTATACTAAATGAATTTGATGGCTTGACATAAGATTATTGATTTTTTCATTATTTCAAAGTAAATCATAAATTTTTTTAAAAATTATTTGTATTTTTCTTTTTTTATAATAATGAAATATTTTCATTTTAAATAAACTAACTAAACTTATGAATTTGCAAATGATCAAAGTTCTATAAAACTTAAAGTTTAAAACTTTTGGATTCCCCTTGATATTGACTTATTATATATAATTGTGACAAAAAATTGGTCAATTTTTTACTAACATGATTTATTATTTTTGACTGATTATGGCCACATCAAATATAGCCTCATCCATTAGAAGGAAATTGAGCTTGGCATCAGGTTGCTTCCAATCTCATAATATACATGTAGAGCACCAATGATAATGTGCATAGATGACACACATTGAGATGATTCATTTTGATTTTTAAAATTGACAAGTTTGGGTTTTAAATTAACACTGTATAAGGTAACTCTGCCTATGACAGTCCAAATGGGAGCCAGCCCATAAGAGGCAAAATTGTACTAATGGTGTACATTCTAATTCTTGAAATGTGCATCACTTGAAATTTTATGCCTGTGATGGGCTGGCTCCCATTTGGACTGTCATAGGCAGAGTTACCTTATAGAATATGGTGTAGGATTTAATGTGGGTGACTTTTGAATTTACAACCCTTAGGAGATTTAATTTTCCTTTTAATGTTTGAATTGTATTTTTTACAATATGATCAATCAAATCCTTTGTCTATTAGGGGTTAATCCCTAATGTTCTTGTCGTATGTGTGTTATGGTGCTAGAGGAAAATCTTTTGAATATACATTGAAATCCATGCACCTTATTTATGAAATGCTAACCCCTAAAGGATCATTGTTTCTCCGGGGGACAAAATGGATTTCAAACAGATTCCTATGACTTCACTATTGAGATCTTCTACATTCCATAATTCATTGGACAAAACCAACCCAAATAGAATGTATTGGGCCTTGATTACATCAATAGTATATGAATAGTGCTTTGATGCATTGGGAATAAAGAGCAAGAATAGGAAATGGACAAATAGAATTGTAGAAGAGACAAAACGAATGGTTTCATCCCAATGAGGAACAATTTGCACATCACGTTTGGAGAACAAGGGTGATGTTGATGTTATTATATGGTGGGGGATTCAAAGACAGTGTCTAGTAAACTACCATTTTCAAAGGTCATGTAGAACAAAAAATGCCACCATTTATCCTATTAAAAGACAAGTTCTCTCTATGACAAGGATTGTAGCATTGGATTAGGTAATGCTCAACACCTTGCCAATTGTCAAGCATCATGGGACACAATCCTAGGTCCTAATCATTCACCGCAAATGTCGATGTCTACTCTTTATTTATAAATCAAAGTTCTTCTAGAAGACAGACACCGTTATCCTTCTTTTCAAGGATTGTCGAATGGAACAATGACAAATCCACTTTCTTGAGAATCAAATTCACCAATTCTTTATAGTCCCATTGTTGTCATCGTCTTTTATCAGGTTCTCCTCTTTTTATTTTTATTTTTTAAAATTTGTTTCTAAACGAGTATCCTTTCAATTCTTCTTCTTCTAGTTGATGAGTCACAGTTGACTACAATAGCATGAGATCCACTAATACCCACTAGTAGGAGTCCGTGTTTTTTTTGTGTCATTGTGATGAGCATGCTCTAAAGAACATGAAGGCCATGATTTTGTTTTGGTAGCTGAAATTGAGGAGGACATAGCTAAAAACATGTTGAAGTAGTAGTGATAATGTGTTGATGTTGCCTGCAGCAGAGATGTTGAATGCAACATGACAAAGGACATTTCTACGTTATTTAAGACATCCTCTGTAACGTAGTGCTAACACATTGGTAGTCAAGGCCGTTTTCACTGTGGATAACTCTAGTAAAAAGGAACTGAGGTTAGATAAAATGATGCCCCCAACTAGAAAACATAAAGGAAGGGCATGTGCTGCCTATAATATTCCAAAACACATGAATGGAGGGATGCAATAGTAGGGCTTCTATAACATTTTTAGAATGAGTGTATATATGTAATTTTGAAATAGTTTAGACAAGAGAAGAAGACTTTGGTAAAGGTGAGGAATGTCTTGTTATTTTTGTTTTAAACATAAATTAGTTTCCATAGAGAGCATGTGCAAGGAAAAGTAGTTTGTGTTTGTATGAGGCAATAACAATTGAGGTCTACAAGAGAACATTATTTGCAAACTAGGACCAAAGTTTAAAATCATCGGAATTCAAATCACTTTACTAATTGATAGTGCTATTAAGTCATATTAGGTAGAGACAATGTTCGCAGGTGGTATTGTTCCAATAGTAATGTCTAATACGAGTACTACATATGAAGTGGCAATTTTTTTTAACATGAATGAGTCTAGGAGTTTTTTTTAATAGTAAGAGAAGGTATGGGTGAAATTGCCCACTTACGTACTTAAAAAACTGCAAGATGCTGATTTCAAAATATATAGGGAAAATTTTTATATCTTTTAGAATTGCACAACATATAGGAAAATACAAGTACTTAGAAAGAAATTGAGAATCATTTTGAATACTAAATTTTTAAGAATTTAATTATAAAATTGAAAAAAATAAAATCCCAATGGTGGTTATGTAGTCATAAGTAAGGTAAACCTGCCTATGACAGGCAAATCACCCATGACAGGCACCTAGGGAACCCCCCCATTACAGTCTTCCATCAACCCATGAGAAACTTTTTCTTAAAAATAGAATTAAGACTACATTAGGTTGATTTTTAGTTGTCATCAAAGCCTTGGAATATGGTTATGAAGTTATTAATAACTGTGATAGAACATTGACAACTTTCTAGTGTAAACTGTTAGTAAAAAGTTATTTTTTAATTTCTTTATGTCATATCCATGTTAGGAAATCTTGTAACCATGTTAAAGAATGTTATGACTGCTTTGGGTGGTAAGATGACCATCATGGAAACACTTTTCTGCTGATTTGGGGTAGTCTACAGACTTTTTTGGGCAAACTGGACAGCAAACTTCGAAAATTCACAAAAAATTCATATTTTGTTGAAAAAATAAAATTCTAGTTGCTTCCTTCATTTCTCACATTTGTCTTTGTACAAAAAAAAATCAGATTTTTTTTGTCAATGGCAATAGGACAGATCAGCCATTCTGCCTGTCATAGGCAGGTTTACCTTAATCAACGTCAGATGTCTTCATTTTTCCCAAATAATATTAAAAATTGAATTAACCACTAAAGACCAAGGCCATTTTTTTGCCAAAAAACACTCAAAACTACTAATTTTATAGCAAAAGGTAAAAAAATTTAAAATTTGTTTTATTTTTAGATCTAATCTTAGGATCTTACACCAAACTAGTATAAGAATGTATGGAAGAAATTTCAGGGTTTTTGATAGCACAGATTGCAAGATATCTGAGTTTAAAGTGTGAAAAACAAGTTTTTCATCACGTTGCAGGACTAGATTTTTTGACTTTGAACATTTTTAACTTCAATTTTTTGCACTACACAATTTTGCGCTTTAAATCTTTATGGTATAAAATAGAGTTGAGAGTTTATGAAAAATCTAGAATATTAAAAGAAACTCAATTTTTATTCTTTAAAAAATTGTTAAATAGAAGTAAATAAGAGATAGAAGGAAAATCTCAATTATTAATAGCTCAAGAATGGAATTAAAATGCACTAGTTCCAATGGTGAGAATGTTCTAGCAAGCAAAATAAACCATGTGGACCTTTTTTTTTAAATTGTAAAAATTGCATTTAGAAATGAATCCTACAAGTTATTTTTTGAAGAAAATGCTCTAATTGCTCAAAAAACAAGATTGTCCGTAACTTTCACATAAAAAAATCCAAACTAAATGAACCAAAATTGTATAAATACACAAAAAATTTAAAATTAGTGTGATGTAAAATACGTCTTGTAGGAAAAATCACAATAAGTATTTGATTTTTAATGTATTACAAGATAGATATTACAAGATGTTACAAGACATATAATACATTTAAAGAAATTGAGAAAATTCTTAGAGCTTACAATTTTAGTTGGTACCAACATTTTGGATTTGACTTGGGACAGATGAATGATAGAAAAACTACAAATGACTTGCACACATTAACAAGGGTCAAGGATTTAAGATTTGATTGCAAGTGAATTTCTAGAAATTCTTGAGGGCTAAGGTAAAACGGTGACCACATGTAAAAAAATAAGGTGAAAGCAAACAGCATAGTATTTTATTTTTCTAAAAAAGGCACTTGCATTGGCATTTGAGTAATATGGTACCCAAAGAGGATGAAGTGGCATGCCACGTTAGCATGCTTTAATACCATTTTAGAACTTTAACATTGTCATAGTAGACGTCAGTTGTGTCACATGTAGATGTTTTTTGCGATGTCAATAGAGACATCCTTTGTGATGTCGAGATGTTTTTCATGATGTCAACTAAGACATCCTATGTAACGTCCAAATGGTTTTTGCAAGACAACATCATGTTCAACATAATACGTAGATCTGAAATTTTGTTTTTAATAATAAAAAATTACATTTTGGATGTCCCAGATAGTTTGTCTTCCCTCCTACCGCCCCTCTTGGATAAATAACTTGTTATCTCATGTCAATATACTTATAATAAGACTTCTCAAGTCATTCTATATTAATGCCAATACTATATACAATGTATGGTGTATTTTGCATAATGTATGGCATATTGTGTATAGTGTATAATATATTGTATATGGTGTATAATATATGGTATATAATGTATTGTATATGGCACACATCTAAGTTAACATCATAATTCATGTCTCAAGAAACATCTCAAAAAATGTCTAGTGGTCAAAATTGATGTTGCTAAAGACAATATTCAAATTCTTGTGAACATCTAAATTGATGTCACTAAAAATAGTATAAATTTTTTTTTAAACATGACATCAACTGCCACTTCATTTTTAGGTCAAATGAAAAAAAATCCTATGTGGCATTGCTTGCTTGCGTGGCACTTATGTGGCTCCCACATGGTATACTTTGAGTACTTTTTTTAACCATGTTTATTGAGACGTTTTTCTAAAAACATGGTATGTTTTTTCAGATTTTCTTGTGTTTTCTCCACATCGATCTTGATGGATTTTTTTGCGTATCCACAGTCCACATGCCTAATGTTTCACTAGACATTTGCACACGTTACTATAGATGTCTAAAAAACAACACTTTTCTTCTAGTGACCTTGAATTCAATCCTCTCCAAGCATGAAGGGAAGGGATATCTCTCATTTTTGACTATATGCTAACTTAGCTTAGCTTATAGGCCCTATCTTGGCCAACGTTCCCTATCTGACCTTTGACCATACTATGCAGGTAGTCTTTGAAAAGTATTCTCATAACAAAAATTGAATTTTAACTTTTGAGAGCTGAAAAATTATTTCATGTCCAAATTTGTTTCTCTCAACATTCATTCATCATATAAGACATCATGTGCCAATACATGAGGCACTACAACTTCAAAATGGGTTGCATTGAATACATGGTGATCCATAATCCCATTTGATAGTCTATGCCACCTTCCAACTAGTCTAACAAAATTCAAGAATTGTTGAAGGAAAAGATGACTTGTGATCTAACATAGAAGAAATGTGGAGCCATGCCATGGAACGCTATTCTTTTAAGTCCTGAGTCCTTCAAATGTCCTTCTAAAACCAAACAAGGATTACAATTGGCCAACTGCTATACTGCCTCAATGTCAAATGAAGAATTCAATTGACCACTACCCTTTACTACTTTGTGCAATAGTGACACTGATGATGCTCTTCATAGAAGACATGAGAGATTTGATGTAGAGTGGAAAATGATGACTTTCTAAAACTTAAACATGGCATTTTATATACTAAATGGCATAGAACTCCAAAGTTAGGTGTACCAGCAGCATAAATACTCAATAGACTCTACCATATGCCATGTGTTCTTGAGCCCTTATTTGCAGTTTCATCTATGCCTATAAAGTCCATTGGATCCTCATCCAAATTGACCTAGATGATGTAATTTTTTGGAATAATTTTTAACATTTGTTACCACTAATATTACATTGAGATTACAAATATTCAACCTATAATAAATTTTGGAAAGAAATACCTCCAATTTCTGACCCATTAAGTTCTATTAAGTCCTATTAACCCATTTGTCATAAAACCTCTCAAAATGCCTTTTCCAGTATGAAGAGCAGAATTTCTAAATGTTTAATGTTTTACATCTTTAAATATACACTCTTATACTAGAATTGTATAAAAACATGTAGAAGAAATTTTGGAAACTTTGAACAAGTAGATTGCAAAATATTTGCATTTAAAGTGAAGAAATTGAGTCTATTTGCACCTTGCTACACTAGGTTATAAGACTTTGAATCTTCTTAACATAAAATTTTTACAATACAAAAAATTTATATTGAATAATTGATTTGGAAATTCAAGATTAAAATTCCAAAAACAAAACTTGATTTTCATTTTTTAAGAAATTGTTAACCTTTGAAACTAAAAACGACATTGTTTTTGGCAACACAACAATGTTGGGCAGCTCACTGTGAATGGAGTTTTTGTTTTTATTCTTTGAAATTTTCACACAACATATTTTCAAGGAGTAGCTTTAAGGACTTATAATTTTCTTAATTTTTGATTACATGGTTAAAATGTTTCTTTATGATCTGTAATTTTTTTTCTAAATTGGGAAGTCCAAGCAAATAAAAAAAATCACTTTTTTTATAAACAAAATTTGAAGTTGGTTTTTTAGATTCATATATTTGTAGAAAACTTTGAATCATTACATTTTGATTAATGAAATAAAAATTATGAAGAGTTTTAGTTTGCAAGCAATTATGGATTTTCTATTCTAAAATAAACTTTGAAGTCCTTTATTTAACTCAATTTTCAATATTTTTTGAAAAAAAAATCATCGGAAGTAGATAGTTTACTAGAAAATTATAATCATTGGGATTGGCATATTTCAATTCCATAACTAAATTCTTAACAATTTAGTATTTTGAATCATTTTCTATAATACTTTCTTCTACTTAACTATTTTTTACCTATATATTGTAAATTTCAATGATTTGAATTTTTTCGAGCATGTAGACAACTTGCCTCAAAGAATGGATCCAAAGAAGCACCACCATTTGGGACATTTTTTAATACAAATGAGATCTTATGAAGTATAGTTGCCTATTTTTTTGCAAGGTCAACGAAAAGATTCTTATCAATTGAAAGGCTAATATCTTATAGTCTACACAATAAGAATTTTTGAATTTTTTTCCACATCTTTTCAAATTGGCATATTACAAGATCCTATGGTTACATGTGTACAAAAATTATTTTTTTCTAAAATTTGGTACTTGTACTAGAAATGACAATTTTGGAGTATTTTGGTGAAAGTAAGTAAAAAACATTTAAGGATTAAGTGGAAGTAGGTTTGGACTAAAGGAAAAATTGAATCATTAGAAATTTAAACCAGACTTGAAACACATTAAATCCAATGGTACAATAGTTTAATAAAGCAAACTAAACCTTGTTCAATATTTTTTTCTTCTAATTAGATTTTTGAGATGCTATGACCCTCAATAGAATAAGATGATTTAAATTTTGAAATACTAATCCAAATAGAATTAATCAATCTTCTTATATTTAAAAAAGTATGTATAAGAAATCATATTATAAAAAAAATATTTTATGCTTTTGTAATTTATTTTGGATGCTTGTGCTTGACTATTTTGAACATTTTCTAGCATAAGTTTTGCTTTCAAGCATTGATTAAAATAAAAATAGTATTCCTAGGAAGTTCATTTGTTTTTTTACTTTAAAAAAAATTCCAAACAATCATGCCAAAAATTGAAATCATAGAAATATAATTGAACCTTTAAGCATCTTCCAAGAGGTCACTTGGGACTTTACAAGTTAAAAGGTCAATCAAAGGTTTTGAACAAACATCCATCCATCAAATAAAAAATAGAAAAAATTCATGAATTTTTGAAGTAAATATCCTAAGGTGCTTGAATTGAGATGGAAATTGAAAGAATCTTATGACTTTTGCAATAATGATTGGAATGGCATGAAATAAAGTCATACTTGTTGAACTTGGTGATTAGAAATTATTTCAAAAATCATATGTAGAAGTTTAAAGTTTAAAGTCACTTGAGTGTGGTAAAATTTGCAAAGTGCCTAAAGTTGACTCTATAAAACTCTAGCACTAACAAATAGACTCCATATAAGTCAAGTTCTAAACCAACTCCTACCCAAAGGCCTTCTCAACAATGTTACATTGCTACCTTTGCATTTTATAATTACAATGAATTTCCGCAATAGTCTTGGAAATTATCACTCATAGAGGTCACTAGCCTATGCCTAGACATAAGGCTGCCATTTATGCTTAAGGTAGTAGGTCTATAAATTGTCAATTGTTTGAGTTGGAATTGATTTAGGTGAAACTTTGTGAAATATTTTTCAATAAATTTTTCTTAAAAGACAAGTGGAATTAGCATCTAATACAGACATTTTTATACTTTGTAGAGCTTTGTGGAATTAGTTATGAAACTCTGAAATGGAAATGGAATAAGGCTCTAAAAGTGTTCACTTCCTAAAATGTACATTGCTTGTACATTGTTGAAGGCTACAAAAAAGAAACATGTACACATAAAGCACATTTGAGGAGGTAGGTGCTTTTAGAGCTTGTGCACTTTCAAAATCTCCTACTTTAATCACTAAAATCAATAGACTTTCATTCTTCTACCACAAAGCTCCAAAATTGATCAATGAAATTCTCGTTTTCATAAATTTGTAGAAATAAAAAATTGACATAGATGGAGAATATGAACATATGAGTGTACCTCTTCATCTTTGGCAATTGTGTAGCTCCCCCTTACTTTGATGCCAAAGTCTCTAGGTTCAAAAACAATGCTCCCTAAAATTTTGAAATTCATATTTAAAAACATTTTGGCTTTAGTCCTTGATATTTTCCAATCTAATTGTACTTGTTAATTTTTACACTTTTTTACTCCATACACTAAAAAAAAATTGTGTTGGTTTCAACGAAACCAATTTGATGTTTTTTTTGCAATTTTCTATTTTCAGCTCAAAATTATGGGTTTGTCAACACATAATTTTGTGTTGGAAACATAAAATCGCAAAAAAACATTAGATTGGTTTTGTTGAAACCAACAAAGTATTCTTCTAGTGATAATAGGTGCACCTTATCAAGATTACTAAATAAGACTTCTTTTTTTAAGTGTAGCTCAACAAAAGGTAGATCTCCTAATAGTTGCAAAGTTTCAAACTCATACATTAGTTTGCTAGTAGCACTTTTTCAAAGAGAAAAAAATTTAGGTTCTTATTGAACTTTGCCAAATCCTCCTCTAAATCTCTAATTGAAATATGTTGAGCACTTGTAGATTTTTAGTAAGTTAAAACAAGTGTTTTTCAATAAATAAATCATTTGAATGTTTTCATATAAATTTAATTATTGATTTCTTTTATCCTTAACCATAGTGATTAGAAATTTTTATTTATTCTTTTGAAAAAGTTTCACCTATTTCTTAAGTCTCAATGCTTTTTAGGTTAAATTTTATACTAAATGAATTTGATGGCTTGACATGTTTTTTGATTGACTAGATTATTGATTATTTTATTATTGTAAAGTAAATCATAAAATAATTTTTAGAATTATTTGTATTAAAATGATGAAATATTTTCATTTTAAATAAATTAACTAAACTCATGAATTTACAAATGATCAAAGTTCTATAAAACTTAAAATTTAAGACTTTTATATTCTCTTTGATATTGACTTATTGCATATAATTGTCATGGTCGTCATAGTGGACGGACGTCTGGTTCGCCCGTCCGTTAGAGGTCCCGCCCGTCCAATACAGTCAACACATAGTTGACTTTTTGATAATGGAAAAATAGGCCACGTGGATGCCATGTGGATTAAGGAACATGCTGGGTGCGGACGAGATCGTCAGGTTACAAAATTAAAGCCGTCCGGACCGTCCGATGACCCTAGCTCGCCCGTTATGACAACCATGATAATTGTGACAAAAATTTGGTTTAGATTTTACTAACATGATTATTATTTTTGAGTGATTATGGTCACATAAAATGATCATTAGAAGGAAATTGAGCTTGGCATCAAGTTGCTTCCCAATCTCAAGATGTACATGTAATATAAAGCACCAATGATGACATATAAAGATGACACATACTGAGATGATTCATTTGACATTTAGATGATTTATTGACTTTTAAATTGACAAGTTTGACTTTTGAGTTGACACCATTCATATAAAATGGTGTGGGAACTAATTTAGTTGACTCTTTATTTTATAACCCTTGGAGGACTCAATTTTGTTTGTAATCTCTAAATTATATTTTTTACAATATGATCAATCAAATACTAATTTGACTTTTTTCAAAATTAAAATCCTTTATTTGTTAGAGATTAATATCTAATGTTTTTGTCAGATGTTTGTCATGGTGCTATAGAACAATCTTTTGAGTATACATAGAAATTCATGTACCTTATGATTTATGAAATGCTAATCCCTAAAGGACCATTGTCTCCTCTAGGGACAAAATGAATTTGGGGCATATTTCCATGACCTTAATTTATACTGAAACTTTTTGAAACTTTTTCATAAGATAGAAAAATGTATTAGCTTTGTTGGAATATAATTTTTTATTTTAATCAATTCATGGAAAAAAAAATTATACCACAAAAAGCCCAAATTTTCATTTGGTAAGGAAAAAAAGAAATCCAGAATAACTTGAAATTCAATTTTAATTTTTTTTGCTTATAGATCATTTTTTCTATATGTGAAGCTTTGATTCATTCCATTTGGATTAGTGATGTGAAAGTCATGAACAATCTTATTTTTTGGGCAATTTGAGCATTTTCTTGAAGAAATAACCTACAAGATTCATTTTTGAATGCAATTCTCACTATATTTCAAAAAAACTATTTCAAAACAATAAATTTTTTGTCTTAAACAATCTCACTGTTGGAATTGTTGTGTTTCAATCCCATTTTAGAGCAATTATCAATTTAGTTATTCTTTCAATCTTAAAACCTTCTTCTACTTAACAATTTTTTAAAGAATGAAAATCAAATGTGTTTGTTTTTGTTTATTTTTAATTTCTAAACTTTCAACTCAATTATTCAATACAATTTTTTTTTAATTCAAAGCCCGTAGTGCAAATTTTTCCGACAAATGGCAATCAGAGTCATTTGAAGTTGTAGGCTAGTGTTCAAATTTTTTTTCCAACTTTGAATGCTAATATCTATCAATTTGTACATTCAAACTTCACAAAAATTTTACATGATCATAAAAAATTAAAGTACAAGATCCTATGATTAGATTCCAAAAAAAATTGGGGGTGAACACATCAAAAATGGTAGTTTTGAGTGATTTTTGATAGAAAAATGGCCTTGGTCTTTTAGCAATTATATTGGGATGAGAATTTTTTCAATTACAAGAAACTACAATGGTTCCCCCATTTCTTTTTGTATCAATTTTATGAAGGCTCTCTATTATTTGTATTCCTAGTTTTATTCCTCATAACATAGATGTCAAGATCCACTACAATACAACATGTTGTCATTTACACAATTACACATACAATTCTAAAAGAATCTCAACCTTCAATGTATATAAATGATTATACTAGGAAAGTTGGTTATTACTACAATACCTCTTTTGGTGGATGCTAAGGGTTTCATTAAAATCAAGATACATCAGGGACCCTCTAGATCTTCTTATAGCTCCATTGTAGGGTATTGAAATACAAAAATGGCCTTCCCTACTTCAAATTGTATGACAACAATGATTTGGCCTATTGTATTGTTGGTTTGATATATTCATTTAGCTTCATTCTCAATTAAATTCTTGTTGCAAAGTTTATGCAATATATTGCTTGTATGAATACATTCCTTTTTAACCCCTAAAGGACTTGATTGCATTTTTTGGTTGTATAGAATTTTTGGACAAGTCATTCTGACCAGAAATTTCCATATTTTAGGCTGAAATTTTAATAGAAGGTGTGGACAAGGAACATCTTTCATATGCAACAAATTTCATGACATTTGAAAATAGGAGTCAAAAGTTATGGCCCAATATGTTGTTTCTTTCTCAACTCAAGCAGTCCAGGCAGAGAAAAATTCACTTTTTTCAAAAATAAAAATTTGAAATTGATTTTCTATGTTTATATTTGTGTGGAAAGCTTTGAATCATTCCATTTCAATCAATGAGTCAAAAATTATGAGGAATTTTAGTTTGCGGGCAAATATGGATTTTGTACTCTAAAATAAACTTTGAAGTTGTTTATTTCACTCAATTTTCAATATTTAAAAAATAAAATCATAGGATTTACATTTTTTATAAGAACATTACAACCATTGGAATTGACATTTTTCAATTCCATAATTAAATTCTTAACAATTTAGTATTTTGAATCATTCTCTATCTCTTTCTACTTACTATTTTTTTCGTATATGTTGTACAATTTCAAATGACTTGAAAATTTTCAAGCATGTAAACAACTTGTTCAGAAAAACAAATCCAAAGAAGCACCACCATTTTGAACATTTTTTCATACAAAAGTGAGCTTGTAAAGTGCAGCTGCATGGTTTTTCGCACAGTTAAAATTTTTTTTTTGTCAATTCAAATGCTAAAATCTTGCAACCCACATGGTGGAAAGTTCTGAAATTTTTTCTACATCTTTTCAAATCAGTGTTCTATAAGATCCTATGATTATATATGCCAAAAAAAAAATTCCAAAAATTTGGTACTTGTACTGAAAATGGCAGTTTTTGAGTGGTTTCAGGGAAAACAGAGTCATGAAACTTTAGGGGTTAAATCATAACAAACATATTTACTACTAGACGACTAACATTTTGTGTAGGGATCCATGTAATGAATGTGTTTGTATTTATATTGTATGTACAACAATATGAGATCATGGACATTGATGGTACCATAGAATACTTACTATAATCTCAAATAGATTTCAAAAAATGATTAAACTAGTACAATTCTAGTTCCTTTACTGTAGTTATATTTGTATACAATGACCAATACAATATGCATCTGTCATTATGCTACTTTTCAAGGTTATAATATGACTACAAGGTCATTTGTGGATTAATTGAAAGTTTCTTCTTTATGCAACCATTTACATCTGACTTTGAGTTATTTTGTTAGTTCATCCTTGACATTTGAAGATACATAAAACGTGATGTTTTAGGAATGTATTTTTCCTTGAAGATGTGATGATATTAGTATATTATGTCTAAGTATTGAATTTTGTTTTAAAAACAAATTTTAGTGACAATTTTCATTGTATTTGAATCTTCTAATTTTATAAAATTTCAATTAAAAAATAAAGACCTTTATAATACATGGTGTAGTCGAGCAATATTTCAAAATCATGTTTTGGCCGTCCCAAGGATTTAGGTCCTAGGGATCAATTCCTCTACAAGACAAACTAAATGAATTTCTAAATGACATTTTCAAATGGACTTTGGATCAATCTATAAAGCATTGGACATTTGAGTTGTCTAGATAAATGTGCATATTTTATATAAATATGAAGAAACTATAGTTATGTGAATAGATGTATTGTTATAGTGCAAGGTCATATAATACAAAAATAATGACAATTTGTAGAAGTATTGTATGAAGTTTAGGTCATCTAAATGTTTTTCAAAGATGTGCATCACAAGTTTGGTGTACTGCTCCTACATCTTCGAAGCAAATACACCACATGCTTGTGTATCCGTGTTTGCAACTCTTGTACATTATATAGCCCTAATTGTCATCACTTATAATGCATTTTAGCACAAATTTAAGGAAAATGATTTGTTTTGATGTATCACCAATTAATTAAAAAAAAATAGAAATATGTAGTTTCAATTTGCAAATGGCAACAAACTCTAAAAGGCAATATTGAGATATTGATTTGTTTGCATTGCCTTCAATTATTCCTATAAAGATACAACCTAGCTTCATTAAACGATGAATTAACATCCAATTACTAAATTTAAAAATTAAACTTTAAACACATAGACAATAGAATTTATATTCGTCAAGAAGTTGTTCCTAACATCCTTGATGAGATTTTTTTTGTATTTCAAAAAGATAGAGAGAGAAGAATTCCTCCCCTTAAAAAGTACACCCGTAATACAACATATTATTAAACAAACCATTACAATTTGTTGCTACTATATATGGTTGATATCATCCTTCATTTGATTCTACTTGTAACTACTAGTGACATCAAATTATCCAATAATTCATTGAGAATGCAAACTAATGAGATAGAATCTAAAATTTAGTAATGTATGAATGAACAACATTCTCTCACATGCTTAGTGCTTTGACTATGGTTTAAGTTTTAAACTTCTTCTAAATCAACATTTTCAATGAATTTTAGATTACATAAAACAAAAGGTTACAATTGATTGCAGGTTGTTACCAATCCTTTTGGCATATATATATCTCTTGACGCAGCCAACACTTTTTCTTTAGTTTACATGCTTCTTTTTAGTTCCATTATCTTGAATTTAGAATTGTAGCATAATTTTGCAAAAAGTTTAAATTATTTTTTGACAAGCATTGGAGGTCACCTATACTATAAACTTTACAATGACAATGACTAGATTTTTTATGCACTAAAAATGATAAATTAGACCAACTATGGTATGGGTCTTCACACTTAATCTGTATGGGCATGTTTTCTACTAGCAAATTGAATTGACTCCTCATTTGAAAAGGCACTCACTACACATGGAAAATATTATACCTCTTATAGAGGAAAAAATTGCTTGATGATCAAGAGTTATT
The DNA here is from genome assembly GCA_963969395.1 of Pseudoscleropodium purum. Taxonomy (NCBI): domain Eukaryota; kingdom Viridiplantae; phylum Streptophyta; class Bryopsida; order Hypnales; family Brachytheciaceae; genus Pseudoscleropodium; species Pseudoscleropodium purum. The sequence goes on from OZ017797.1 coordinate 14,854,826, forward strand.
CGTACAACAAATCAGGAATTATTTTGTAATGCAAAGCTTGTTGATTAATCTTCACCAAGAGTCTAAAATCAACTCTAGACTTGACATGTTTTTTTTTTTTTTTTTTTCTCCATCACGCTTTGGAGAATCACAAAATGGTTATGTTAATTACCATAAGCTTATGTTTAAGATATCAATGTTTCCAATACATACGTGATGTGTTTGAAATGGTGCAACATTGCAGCTGATTGCTCAGGATTTGCATGAGTTCACAACTGAAGGTTTGCCTTTACACAATGGACTACTCCTCAATGGTGAGCTATGGCAGCACACTAGTGTAAAAAGAATCTCACTTCTTGAACTTTATTATTCCTGAAAGATCTACAATGATTTATATGAATTTTCAAACTCCTCAGTTACTTACTTTACATGCTCTCATTTTGCAACTCTATATAAATGGGATTTCTTATATTTTTTTTACCAAAAGATGAAATCTCATGTCTTCTATGAGTTATAATATTATCAAAAATATTGTGAAAAATTGATTATAGTGGTGGGTTTTAAAGAAAAAATGAAGGAGAAAAATAATATCAAATACAAAAATGTTCCAAGTATTTGAAATTCCAACTATATGTGTATATTATAGTATAAAACATCACGGTATTAAACTAAAAACTTTTGTATCATTAGATAGTGATTGCAGACCCAAAGTTTTGATTGCAATAAAATTCACAATTTTAAGAAATTTTCAAATAGGAGTTGAAACCAAGACTTTACAAGATTCAATTTCTTAGTTGGGCTAAAGTAAAAGATAATTTTTATGGTTCACTTGAAATCTATTTCAAGAATAAGGAGCTAGAAATTACCAAAATAATTTACAAATGGCTATCTTGCTTCATCAAACAAATGGACATGTAAATCATGCAACATTATTGAAAATTATTAATCCTTTTAGAGCATTGCCATCTTTAGACACTAAAGCCACCCATGCTAGCTTCCAAATAGTGTGCCTAAGTTGAACAAGGTTCCCTATTCTTGAACACAAAGCCAAAAGAAATTGGCCATCTACTAAAAACAACAAATTTGGCATGAAACTTTGGAGTATGTTCGCTATCTCAGTTGTGCCTTCAAATTCCGCATTCACTATTGAGATCTTCTACATTCTATAATTCATTGATCAAACCCAACACAAATAAGATGTAGTGGGCCTTGATTACATTAATAGTATATAATTAGTGCTTTGATGCATTGGGAATGAAGGGCAAGAATAGAACACGGACATGTAAAACTATAGAAGAGACAAAACAAATAGTTTTATCCTAGCAAGGGACGCTTTGCTTGTCATATTTGGAGAATAAGGGTGATGTTGATGTTATTATGCTCTAGAGGATTCAAAGACAGTGTCCAATGAATGACCGCTTTCAAAGGTCACATAGAACAAAGAATGCCACCATTCATCCTATCAAAAGACAATTACTTTTTGTGACAAGGATTGTAGCGATGGATTAAATTTCCATGTCTACCTTTTTTTGCAAACCAAAATTCTTCAAAAAGACACCATCATCTTTCTTCTCTACAATAGTCAAATCGATTGGCAACAAATCCATTCCCTTGAAAACTAGACTTGCCAATTCTTTATGGTCCCATTGTCGTTGTTGTCATTGTTTCCAAGTTTTCCTTTTCCTAAAACTTGTTCCTAAAACTTGTTCTAAAACTTGTATCCTTTCATTTATTCTTCTTCTAATTGTTGAGCCACAATCAACTACGATAGCATGACATTTACTTATACCTTGAATTCAATCCTCTCCAAGCATCAAGGGAAGGGATCTCTCATCTTTGATTGAATGCTAACTTAGCTTAGCTTCTGTGGCCCTCTCTTGGCTAGCACTCCCTATTTGACTTCAACCATGATATGCAAGTAGTCTTTGAAAAATACCTTCATAATAGAAATTGAATTTTAACTTTTGGGAATTGAAAAGTTATTTCATGCCCAAATTTGTTTCTTTCAACATTCATTCATTGTACAGGGCATCATGTGCCAATACGTGAGGTACTACAACTTTAAAATGGGTTGCATTGAATAGATGGTGATCTATAATCCCATTCGACAATCTATGCCACCTTTCAATTAGTCCAACAAAGTTCAAGAATTGTTGAAGGAAAAGATTACTTGTGATCTATTGTAGAAGAAATGTAGAGGCATGCCACAAATTGCACTTCTTCTAAGCCCTTCGGCTTTTGAATGTCCCTCTAAAACCAAACAAGGAATACAATTGGGCAACCGCAATATTGTATGTGACAATATGTCAAATGAAGAATTCAATCAACGACCACCATTTACTACTTCAGGAGTAAGGAGCTAGAAATTGCCAAAATAATTTATAAGTGGCTATCTTGTTTTATCAAATAAATGGACTCGTAAATTATGTAACATTATTGAAAATTATTAACCCTTTCAAAGCACTGCAATCCTTGAACACCAAATCTACCTATGTTAGCTTCCAAATGGTGTGCCCAAGTTGAACAAGGTTCCCTATTCATGAATATGAAACCAAAAGAAATTGGCCATCCACTCTAAAAATAACAAATGTGGCATGGAACTTTAGAGTTTGTTCACTATCTCAGTTGTGCCTTCAAATTCCACATTCACTATTGAGATCTTCTACATTATATAATTTATTAGACAAAACTAGCACGAATAGGATGTAGTGGGCTTTAATTACATTAATAGTATATGAATAGTGTTTTGACGCATTGGGAATGAAGGGCAAGAGTAGGACATGGACAAGTAGAACTATAGAAAAGACAAACCAAATGGTTTCATCCCAACAAGGAACAATTTGCACGTCATGTTTGGAGAATAAGGGCAATGTTAATATTATTATATGGCAGGGGATTCAAAGACAATGTCCAAATGAATGCCTGCTTTCAAAGGTCTCATAGAATAAAGAATGGTACCATTCATTCTATCAAAAGACAATTACTTTTTGTGACAAGGATTGTAGCAATGGATTTTGTAATGTTGAAGAGCTTCCCACTTGTCCAACATCGTGGGACATAATCCTAGGTCCTAATCATTCACCGCAAACGTCCAAGTCTACATTTTTTTGCAAATCAAAATTCTTCAAAAGGACTAGACAAACACCATTATTCCTCTTTTCTATGATTGTCGATTGAAATGCCTCTTTTCTACTATTGTCAAATGCAACGGTCACAAATCCACTCCCTTGAAAATGAGACTCACCAATTCTTTATGGTCCCGCCACTATCATTGTTTGCCACTGTTGTTGTTGTTGTTGTCATTTTTTTCAAATTCTCCCCTTCCTATTTTTAGTTCCCAACATTTAGTCCCAAGCAAGTATCCTTTCAATTCTTCTTCTTCTTCTAATTGATGAGTCACAATCGACTATGATAGCATGACATTCACTACTACCTTGATTTCAATCCTCTCTAGGCATAAGGGAAGGGATAACTCTCATCTTTGACTGTACGCTAGCTTAGTTTCCAGGGGCCTCCCTCGGCTGGCGCTCCCTATCTGACCTTTGACCATGCTATGCAGGCAGTCTTTGGAAAGTACCTCTGATTTTTTCAAACCCTTAAAAAGAAATTCTTGTGTATGTGTCAGCAAGTTGCTCAGTAGTCAACCCTACAACTGACACTCACTGTCTTCGGTGGCCCCGGTGGGCAGGAACCCATGGAGGTGGGACTTCCAGTCTCCTGCCCTCTACTGAGCAGAATCAGGACACGTAGTCAAACATGAGGTCATTCTCTTTGCTGTAACTTACAGTCAAACATGAGCTCATTCACTCCACTGTAACCCACGTTATGTGAAGGCAAAGCAGAGTGAGCCAGCACGTCCGTCACTTGGATGAGAATGAATATTAGGAAGGGAAGGGAAGGGAAGGGAAGGGAAGGGAAGGGACGGTGAGGTGAGGTGAAGCCCCAATTCTCAGGAAGTAGCCCAGTGGGAGCACCCTACATAGCCAACTTAGCTAAGCTTAGCTGCCCTTTCCTCTGAAGTCCGTCCTGCCTCCAAGACTCTAACCCGGCAAGCCTCACATGCCTCTCCCATGTGAGCCCTCATAACGGCTCATGATTCCCTACAGTAAGCTTATTAGTACAGTAGTCGTCGTGACCAACCGATGCCAAGAATTGGGATGCAAAGGGATCACAAAACTGTTCAGGGCTGTGGGTGGAACTGCCCATTTCTTGTAAATTTCCAGCTGGGAGGTGCTTGCAATCAATATACTGTGCTACTTCTTCAGTTTTGACTCTGGAAAAAATATCATCTTAAGTCTTGACTGTAACCTATGTGGTGCCCAGTTGCATGTCATTTTCTCTTCTTCCTTTTTTCACATGGCGTGCCAGCCACACATGGACGGCAACAATCCCTAATATATACATATATACTTCCCAATGGGCCAGCGACACTCAATGCAGAATCTCTCAACGTCGCCTTCTTTTCTTCTTTCCACGGCAGAGGTAAGGTATGGTAAGGTATGACTAAGGTTGGATTCAATTCAACGAATGATTTTGACATTACAAAGACAGGAGTGGGTGCTACCCATGTGCCAGAGATTCCAAAGCTGGCTACAGCAGTTGCTAGTGAGGGATCTTATCTTGCACAATTTGAATCAAACAAACCTGGAAGGGGCAGGCAGGCAGGCAGGAGGAAGGCTGTCCGGAGGATGGAGTGGGTGGGAAACAATGGATGTAAAAATGAGGTGTAGCCATGTCCGCTGTGGACCACTATGGAAGGGTTCGTTTTTAAGTTTTTCCATGAAAGGAATGTGCAACTGTAGTCTACTGGGTCAAGCGTCTTATTATAATCCCGCTGTACCACCTTCACTTGGCCCCTGCAATATGGGAGGGGATGGGTTGACCGCGTTGCCTTTAAGTTACTTGAACATCGGACTGTAGCAGGGGAAGATAAGAACTGTTGCTTTTTCCAATTTCCTACGGAGTATATTTTTGTTTGGATCCAATTTGCAGCTAAGTTAAGTAATTAAGCACTACACTAATTATGATAAATAGTGTTACCCATACTAACTGTTTTAGAAATGCTATAAGTTTTTACTCTTCATAAATATTTTTACAAAGTGCATAAATCCTCATATCAATCAAAGTGGGAAAATTCTACACCCATAGTTGGTAAAAATATTCATCAAGAGTAAAAACTTATGGTTTTTAAAAATATTAGTGCAGGTAACACTATTTATCATCATTAGTGTAGTGTTGGTCTTTTTACTCCCCTACTTATACAAATGGGTAATTGACATATTTTTCTCTTTGTGAAATTCACTGTAAAACACTTATTTTGCCAACAAACTTTGATTGATTGAAAATGTTTCTTATCAACACCTTCACTCAACCAAATTGAAGTTTTCCCTTGTTTTATTTAGTTATGTTGCTACACTTGCAAGTGCCCCTAGGAATCAAGCAAAACTATATTTCCACTCTTTGTATTTTAACCCCTAAAGCCCTGAACCCCATTTTTTGGCAACATAGCAATTTTGGGCAACTCACTACGGATGGAATTTTTTTTTCTTTTCACACAACATTTTCCCAAGGAATAGCTTTAAGGCCCAACAATTTTCATAACTTTTGACTACATGGCTAAAAAATTATTGTATGAAATGTAATATTCAACGTTCAGTGGACAATCTAGGCAACAAAAAAAATTCTTCAAAAGTCATTTTTTTCAAAAATTAAAATTTGAAATTGATTCTTTAGATTTATATCTACATGGAAAGCTTTGAATCATTCCATTTGGATGGATGAATCAAAAGTTATAAGGAGTTTTAGTTTGGAGTAGTTTGTGGATAGTTATGGAATCTCTACTTTGAAATAAACTTTGAAGCCCTTTATTTTACTCAATTTTAAATGTTTTTGAAAAAAATAAATTTAAGTGTAAATTTTTATTACAACATTTCAACCATTGGGATTGACTTTTTTCAATTCCATAAAGAAATTATTAACAACTTAGTATTTTGAATCATTCTCTACTTTATTCTACTTACTATTTTTTTCTTACATGTTGTACAATTCCAAATGATCTAAACATTTTCAAGCATGTATCCAACTTGCTTTGAAGAGTGAATCTAATGATTAACAAAAATTTTGGACATTTTTTCATGCAAATGTGACCTTGTGAAGTGTAGCTGCCTGGATTTTTGTAGGGAAAAAAAAGGATTTTCGTGAATTCAAACATTGATATCTTGCAATTGACAAGGTGAAAATTTCTGAAATTTTTACCACATTGTCTCAAAATAGTTTACTACAAGATCCTATGGATACTTGTGTTCAAAAATTTGGTACTTGTACTAGAAACAATAGTTTTAGAGTGTTTTTGGTGAAAACATAGTCAAAAACCTTTAGAGGTGAATCTATAAGTTTCCTTTGTATTGTGATTAGTGAAAACCCTTTAAAAAAATTGGTCACTTTTTCATCGACACTTTCCAGTGGGAAAAAAAATGTAAACAATGACAATTGTGATAAATGCTAACCGAAAGATCATAACCCTTTCAATTCCAAAAAAGTTGCTTGAAAAATGTAGTTTTGAGTTTCTAATTGCAAAATATTAATCTTCAAGGAAACACATAATTATATATAAAGAGATCAATTAGAGAAAGTGGAAGTGATGTTGTTGGTGTTAATAGTATAATAAATTTGGCACATATCCAACAATGTTTTTAATTTGCTACAATTTTGTATATTACAAGACATACAATTAGATAATTAGAACATTACTTAGTGGCATTGCTTTGTTTACAATTCTACTAAGATTTAGAAAGAAAAACTCTAATGAAGCAAACTTGGATGCAAAATTAAATATTCTAACCTTCATAATGATACATTGCAATCAAGAAAACAAAATTTTATTGAATTTATCTTGAATTTCTAATTTAGAAAATGTAATTCATACATGGATTAGGATGTAGGCTTATACATGCTTCTAGCACTAATACTTGTACTTATCACAAGATTGGAAGGCCAATCCTAATAGCTTATACAACCCTAGACCTCTTTTAAATACAAAATGTTTCATTGTTACGTGAGGTAGCAAAAGCTTTTTTTTGTATGCATTGGTTTCACTTATACGATGCCTTGAAGTTCTAAATTCTTTATATATCATCATAGCACAAGTCAAGAATGAGATCTTATGGTTAAAAGTTCTTAAAAAATGTGTAAGAATATATTTACAACTCTTTTTGTCCAAAGTGTTGTTTTTGTGCAATTTCGAGAGTATTTTCTTATTTTTAAGCTAAGGAACTTCAAGGATTAACAACTCTATGATCTTCAAAAAACAAATGAGAACAAATTGCATCGACATGCATTGTATTTTATTACTGTATTATTAGGATTATATTGGAATATATAATGGTATTTGAAGATCTTCTACAATTTAGGTTGCAACAATTCTTGGAGCATTTGATGTAATGCAACATTTCTAATATTTGTCCAACATCCAACATCCTACATTGGATTAAATTTCAAGAAATTCAAAATTGCATACTTTGAGTGATCTTTGACTCTTTTTGGATGTAAAGATTTATTCTCACCTTTTATATAGAGGACAATGAAAACATTTCAAACTCAAATTCTTTACTATTTGTAAAATCTACAAGCTAAAAGTAGAATGTAATATTTGCTAGTGTGTGCATGTAAGTGTATCTCAATTTTAAAATTCAACGAAATTAAGGGGTGTGAAATCTCATTTGTTTCTTTTAATATGATGGATTTGGATTGGAAACTAGCATATCCATGATCAAAACATGAATCCACTTTGAGAAAAACAAATACATCGTGCATTACTATAATCTTCTTGAAATGACTAAAACATCCAAAAGCATCAAGAAAATTCATCAAAATTTTAGATTTTTTTCTACAATTGAAATCAAGCTAAGAGAATCCATATCTTAGAATTGCCAACTAATTATGCTCTAACAAAAAACAAGACAATTTAAAGCAATAGAGGAACCACGTTGGAATGCTACTTTAGATGATTAGGTGGGTACCTCCCACACTACATCTTTTTGCTATTGTACCTCCATACTATTATTAGAATTTGGGTCAAACTTTCATTGATTTTCTTGTTGATAATTGATGGGAGGTTCCAACAAAGCATTGAAGAACATGGCATTTGGATACCATAAGCCACTGCTATGATTGAAGGTCAAAGTTCATTTGGGGGTAGAAGTTCTAAATTTGTTTCTTCCACATTAATATACATTGTTTTTTTGGAGATGCATACCAAGTGATGATGATGGTGGTTTTTAGTAAGGTGCAATTTGGAGTGTATCCTCACCCTCACCCTACCTGTAGTAGGTAGGTGTCATTTCTTTCTTTTGAATTTTGCACCCTATTGTGATGGCTAGGTTGTAGTGTTGTTGATGTTGAAATTTCAACCAAGCCCGTCCATCCATTCGTTAGGTCTATCGTCGGTCATGACTGTGACCTCCTCTAAAGTTCTTCCCTATTAAGTTATCATTGTCATGCTTTTGATTTTGTGGAGCTCCATGTTTTCATTGCATATCATAGGTGGTCAAAGACACTCAAACAAGTGCATCATGTGCTTTGTTTGCTTGTATAAAAAAAATTTAATTCCAAAAGCATCCAGAAAATTCTTCATAATTTTATATTTTTTTCTACAATTGAAATCAAGCGGGATAATTTGGTGTATTATATCAATGTGAAGTGTGAGGAGAAAAAACTAAAAAAGAATTCTCAACCGCAATTTTTAAGGCCTCAAAGATAGTTTTGCCATTGCCATTGTCCTCATGGATCAATAGCCTCAAGTGTTAAAAGAAACTACCAAGTAGTAATTCTTCATAGACCCTTTAATAATTACACATATTGAATACTTGGATCCAAACCTATGAACTGAAATCTTCCATGCAAGAAAATTATATTGCCATATTGTCTTGAAATTGTGCATCTAAAAAATAAAATTTGCACACAAATAAGTCAATAGTCTAACTATAGTAGGTGACCAAAACTTCAAAAAACACAATTTGATTGCAAAGAATTTGAGGAATAATGAACCACCACTTCTACAATAAAAAAAATTGTGTAATTTTTCACTTTATTTTCTTTTTGAATTGCACTTTGTATGCTTTTTTTTCTATGTTTATGAATTGCATTAAAAATAATGAAATACATTAGCTATTATTGTCATTACAAATATGTCATCAAAAACCACTTCAACAATGTAATGGCGAAGGAAGAGGAAGAAAGGCAATGAGGATTTGAGTAGATCAAATTTTGTCAAAAAAAATTATGACTAGAAAGAAATTTCAAGACTGACTTGTGTTGCATATTCCATATTGATTTACAATATTCCCAATTATAGAGTGGTTAGCAATTCCTAAAAGAACACAAAGATAGGATGTGGCATAGATAGCAAAACAACACCTAACACTCACTCTCACTTCATTCACATAGGTGTAAAATTAATCAAAAGGAAAAAAATGAGACTTTAGGCCACCAAACTCTTACACTATAGATTGGTGTTCCAACATTTTTTTCTAGTATTTGTGGATCATTCTTCTTTCAAGAGACCAAAATAATTGGTTAGTTGTTTGATTTTAATTATCCCATACAATACACTGTCAATTGTACAAAGTTAATGATAATATTGAGAAATTATATTTTTGGTATTTTACATACACATATTATCCACATCTTTTCTATTTGGACATCTTGGATTTCATTTTTAAACACCTTTCTGTAGTAACTATAACATTCTAGTAGTGACCATGGATTCATTAGTGACCATAACATTGGTGACCATAGATCCTCAAAACACACTAGAAACTCCAAGAATGAAAGATGGTTGTAAAGTTCAGATACACACAATAAAGTCTCTACATGATCTATTTAACATCCTTCAAACATACTCTAAACGAAATTAATTCCATTCACATTAGGTACCCATATCAATACTCTTAACCAAAAGAAGACTAAAAAATGATCAAGCACCTCCAACTATAACAAACTCACCATAAAATATAAAACAATAAACCAAATTCAAAAACTATAAGATACATCATTGCCACAATATACCATTCACGCAAAAAAATGCCTATCATATTACTTATGATCTCTCCAAACAAGCACATGTCACTTAGATACATACTCAATGTATAATAAGTGCCAAATGCTAAAATAATATTCTAGACCTATGAAGGAAAAAGAATCAATGTAGAACAAAAAATCAACACCATTAGACATTAAAACTAAAGCTCTACCACCTACCCTTCTAAATGCCAAATTAAATCTAAGGTGGCTATGTATAGCTAGCACCATGAACACCTACAGTCTCCAGACTAACCTACCCATTTGAAAAAGAACCAATATATACAACCTTTCAAACTTTAGTCTTTATTCCAAAATCACTTCATGAAACTACAAAACAAGATTTTGCACATGCACACAAGCATTACTCCAAACTCCACAAGATTTATGAGATCTCAAGAGCGTTGTGCTTGTAGAATCCAATGACGGAATATTTTAACAATGAAAGCATGAGTGCTACGAATTACTCAAAAAAGGTGGCATCAATAAGCGGTGAGTTATCAAACTTCATCATGTTTCTAAAACCATCTCATCTAAACTCTTGTCTAAATAATAAACCCCATGAACATGAAAATTTAGAATTGATCTTGGGTTGATCTATTATCAACACTTTGAAAATTTAAAGTTTATTCAATTGATACCCCAAAATTACAAGCTAAGAGAATCCATATCTTAGAATTGCCAACTAATTATGCTCTAACAAAAAAACAAGACAATTTAAAGCAATAGAGGAACCATGTTGGAATGCTACTTTAGATGATAAGGTGGGTACCTTCTATACTACCACTTTTTGTTGTTGTACCTCAATGCTATTATTAGACTCAGGGTCAAACTTTCATTGATTTTCTTGATGGCAATTGATGGGAGGTTCCAACAAAGCATTGAAGAACATGGCATTTGGATACTTTAAGCCACTACTATGATTGAAGGTCAAAGTTCTTTTGGGCTTAGAAGTTCTAAATTTTTTCTTTCACATCCATATACATTGTTTTTTTTGGAGATGTACACCAAATAATGATGATGGCGGTTTTCAGTAAGGTACAATTTTGGATGTATCCACAGCCTCACCCCATCCTTAGTAGGTAGGTGTCGTTTCCTTCTTTTGAATTGTTCACCCTATCGTGATGGCTAGGTTGTAGTATTGTTGATGTTGAAATTTCAACCAAGCCTATCCATCTGTTTGGTTAGTCATTGGTCATGACTGCCACCTAGACTAAAGTTCCTCTCTATCAAGTTATCATTGTCAAGCTTTTGATTTTGTGGAACTCCATATTTTCATTGCATATCATAGGTGGTCAAAGACACTCCAACAATTTAAGATACAAGTGCATCGCATGCTCCGTTTGCTTGTGTCCAAAAAAATTTAATTTTTGAAAATTTATAGAAAGAAAAGAAAAAGAAGTGCATCATGTTGGCAATAATAAGTTATGCAAGTCCCGAGTTCCCTCACGCTCCCACTTGAATGAATGTCTGCTGTGCCGAGTCACTGGAATGATCTGCTCCCACAACTTGGGGGCACTTCACTTACGTGGCAAAACATTGCTTTGTCATTTCTTGCTCCACAAGGGAGCCGGACACTCACATCAGGCACAAATTGTGCACACCCTGAAATTAGAAATATAAATAAGTTTGCAGGTGAGGATATGACAGCTTGGGTGGATGGATGGAATAGTATTCTACAATAGAGGAAACCAGAGGGGAACCATGGTGCGGGGAACCATGCTACCCACCAGCCATTTTGGGGGGCACCATGTACCCAAGATTGCACCATTTCAAAATAGATTTCTAGTTTTCGTCAAATATAAGTAATCTTCTTATACCAATTTTTTTTCATTTCTATTAAAAATATGGATGAAGTTGCCAAAATTAGATGGAAAAGTGCATGAATATGATTGAAAAGTTTTTTTGGTCCTATAGATGGATGAATGTAGAAATACAACGCTTCACCAAATTTTAAGTGATCATCATTCCAGCACTTTCTTAGAAAGTAAAAAAAAAAAGGCTAGTATCTAAAGACTAATTATTCTTGAAAATTGAAACATGAACAATGTTTCTTGGAATCTCCCTTTCTTCATGATTTTAGAAATACCAATAATTTGAATCTCTAAACCACAATGTGTGTTCATTCTATGCGAAAAATCTCGGATACATTCCTAGAGTCATTCTTTATCAGATTTTTTTGAAAATTAGACACAATGTGTAAAGATGCACCTCCTTGGTGAAAACTATTTTTTCTTCAATCAACGTGCTTGGATCAAAAGTTATATTCCCTTGAACTTTGGGGAGCAACTCGAACAATTTGAAAATCTCTTGGGAATCTTTAGCAAAAAGGCTCATCAACTTTTGAAATTTGGCATTTATGTAACTAATAAAATATGGCATACACTTATCTAATGAAAGCATATTTTAAGTCCTCATATCACATTAAGTTTTGTTAGCTATGTTGGGGTGGTTTGAAGATAAAACATTTTCTTCTAACTTCAAGTTCTATCATTTTGCAATATGTAAAGTCAAAATTTTTGAATTTTTTTTCACACATTCCAAACGTTTGTCTTTAACTTTTCACCATTTGAATTTCAAATAAAACATTTCTTCATTGCACAAGAAATCATCAAAAAATGACTAGTATATTGCCAATTCATTTAATGCATTGTAGGGTGATTCAAAGTAAGCTAAGCTCCAAATTTGCTTCTAAAAATTTTCATGAATGAACCTTATATCACATACTTATGAATGGTCAAAATCCTCAATTTTGTATAGGGAAAAAATTTACTCCAAAAGGGCTTGAAATTTGTTGACCCTATTTTCTAGAAATGAAAAAAATTTGTTTTTTTCACTTCAAACATTATAATCTTTCAATCCATGGAGTCAAATGGGTTGAAACTTTTTCCAAACTCTTGTGAAATACTTCATTTTAGTTTTATAAAGTTGAAGCTTGAAAAAAGAGTATCAATTTTCCATTTTTGAATAACATACAAAAAAAACGTGGTTTTTGACAACGTCTCCCTAAGCCTATGTGTTCCTTTAGAGGTGTCAAAGTTAGGTCTATTGGTTTAAAATAAGTAAATCACCTCCTATTAATTCTGTAGCATCATAACCCTTGTTACAACTCTTGTCACAAAATCCATCACATTTTAAAGCCTTAGAAATAGTGTTCACCTATTTCATCCAATATTCATGATGAAAACCTGTGATGAGCATTTTTGTGATTCATTATGCACACATTTATCCTATCTTTGCAAACAAAAATATACAATGAGAGTGAAAAAAGTTTCACATACTAAATACTAAATTGTTAAGAATTTAATTATAGAATTGAAATATACCAATCCCAATGGTTATAATGTTGTAGTAAACAATCTACATCTTATAATTTTTTTTTCAAAAAATATTAAAAATTGAGTTAAATAAAGGACTTCAAAGTTTATTTTAGAGTAGAGAATCCATAATTTCTTGCAAAATAAAACTCTTAGTAGCTTTCATATCATTAATCAAAATGGAATGATTCAAAGCTTTCTTCAAATATATAAATCTAAAAAAACAACTTCAAACTTTTGTTTATGGAATTTTTTTTTTCTCTACCCGGACTACCTAATAACATTTTAACCATGTAGTCAAAAGTTACGAAAATTATAAGGCCTTAAAGCTACTCCTTGAATACATGTTGTGTGAAAATTTCAAAGAATAAAATTAAAACTCCATTTGTAGTGAGCTACCCAAAATCATCATTAGAGGATTTATAGGCCCTCAGGAGGGCCATTTCAAGCAAGTGCATCGTGAACTTCCTCCCCTATAGTTTTTTGGAAACGGTTGTTCTCAACAAAATAAATTGAAAAAAAATTAAATCTTGAAATGAAGAAAAAAATTGAAAAAAAAAAAAATTTTTTTTGGACGTGGTAGTCGTTGTGCCACATTAGCAAGCTGCCATAGCCCTCTACAGGGTTGTTCTCGTAGTTTGGGAACTCATAGCCCTCTCAAGGGCCTAGAAATCCTTTAATATATGTTGCCCAAAATAATGTCATTTTTACCTTCAGAGGTTAACAATTTCTTGAAAAATGAAAATGAAGATTTGTTTTTGAAATTTTAATCTTAAATTTCTAAATCAATTATTAAACCTAAATTTTTATATTGCACAAATTTTATGTTAAGAGGATTCACAATCTTATAACCTAGTGTAGCAAGGTGCAAATTGATTCAATTTTTAATTTTAAATGCAAATACCTTGCAATCTACTTGTTCAAAGTTTCCAAAATTTCTCCTATATATTTTCATACACGTCTAGTATAGGATAGTATATTGAAAGATGCAAAACATTAAACATATAGAAATTTTGCTCTTCCCAATGGAAAAGGCATTTTAAGAGGTTTTTGACAAATGAGTTAATGAGACTTAATGGAACTTAATGAGTAAAAAAGTGGAAGTATTTCTTTCTAGAACTAATTATAGGTGGAATATTAGTGGTAATAAATGTTAAAAATTACTCCAAAAAATTACATTATCTAAGTCAATTTGGACAAGGATCCAATGTGCTATATAGGCATAGAAGAACTACATGTAAGGGCTTAAGAACACATGGCATATGGCAGAGTCTATTGAGTATTAATGCCATGTGTAGACCTAATTTGGTAGTTTCATATCATTTAGTACATTAAATGTGGCATTTAAATTTTAGAAAGATACGACTTGCCACTCTACATCAAATCTCTTATGTCTTCCATGAAGAACAACATTCAATGCTGCTATTGCACAAATTAATTAAAAGTAGTGGTCAATTGAATTCTTCATTTGACATTGAGGCTGATATATTTTCACAGACAAAATTGCAAGTTGGCTAGTTGTGATCCTTATTTGGTTTTAGAGGGACATTTAGAAGGACGAAGGACTTAGAAGAAGTGTGTTCCATGGCATACCTCCACATTTCTTCTATGTTAGATCACAAGTCATCTTTTCATTCACCAATTCTTGAACTTTATTGGACTAGTTAAAAGGTGGCATAGATTGTCAAATGGGATAGTGGATCGCCATGTATTCAATGCAATCCATTTTAAGTTGTAGTGCCTCGTGTATTGGTACATGATGTCTTATACAATGAATGAATATTGAGAGAAACAAATTTGGGCATGAAATAACTTTTCAACTCCCAAAAGTTAAAATTCAATTTCTATTGTCAAAGTACTTTTCAAAGATTGTCTTCATAGCATGGGCGAAGGTCAAAGAAGAAGCACTAGCTGATAGAGGACCCCGGAAGTTAAGCTAAATTACCATATAGTCAAAGATGAGAGATATTCCTTCCCTTGATGCCTAAAGAGGATTGAATTCAAGGTATTAGTGAATGTCATGCTATCATAGTCGACCGTGACTCAATAATTAGAAGAAGAAGAATTGAAAGGATACTAGTTTTGGAACAAATGTGGGAACTAAAAATAGAAAGAAGAGAACTCGGAAAAGACGACGACAACAATAAGACTATAAAGAGCTGGCTAGTTTGATTTTCAAGGGAGTGGACCTATCGCCAATCCATTTGATAGTCACAAAAAAGAAGCATTCTACTCGATAGTTGTACAAAAGAGGGATAACAATACTTATCTTGTCTTTTTGAAGAATTTTAATTTGTAAAAAATAGGTAGACATGGACATTTGCAATGAAAGATCAAGACCTAGGATTATGTCCCATGATGCTTGCCAATTGGAAAGTTGTTGAACATCACCTAATCCATTGCTACAACCCTTGTCTCAAAAAGAAATTGTCTTTTGATAGAATGAATGGTGACATTCTTTATTCTACGTGACCTTTGAAAGCGGTAGTTCACTAGACATTGGCTTTGAATCCCCCATGGCATAATAATATCAACATCACCCTTAGTCTCCAAACGTGACATGCAAAGCATCCCTTGCTAGGGTGAAATTATTTGTTTTGTTTCTTCTATAATTCTACATGTCCGTGTTCTATTCTTGCCCTTCATTCCCAATGCATCAAAGCACTAATTATATACTATTAATGTAATCAAGGCCCACTACATCTTATTTGTGTTGGGTTTGATCAATGAATTATAGAATGTAGAAGATCTCAATAGTGAATGCGGAATTTGAAGGCACAACTGAGATAGCGAACATACTCCAAAGTTTCATGCCAAATTTGTTGTTTTTAGTAGATGGCCAATTTCTTTTGGCTTTGTGTTCAAGAATAGGGAACCTTGTTCAACTTAGGCACACTATTTGGAAGCTAGCATGGGTGGCTTTAGTGTCTAAAGATGGCAATGCTCTAAAAGGGTTAATAATTTTCAATAATGTTGCATGATTTACACGTCCATTTGTTTGATGAAGCAAGATAGCCATTTGTAAATTATTTTGGTAATTTCTAGCTCCTTATTCTTGAAATAGATTTCAAGTGAACCATAAAAATTATCTTTTACTTTAGCCCAGCTAAGAAATTGAAATTTGTAAAGTCTTGGTTTCAACTCCTATTTGAAAATTTCTTAAAATTGTGAATTTTATTGCAATCAAAACTTTGGGTCTGCAATCACTATCTAATGACACAAAAGTTTTTAGTTTAATACCGTGATGTTTTATACTATAATATACACATATAGTTGGAATTTCAAATACTTGGAACATTTTTGTATTTGATATTATTTTTCTCCTTCATTTTTTCTTTAAAACCCACCACTATAATCAATTTTTCACAATATTTTTGATAATATTATAACTCATAGAAGACATGAGATTTCATCTTTTGGTAAAAAAAATATAATAAATCCCATTTATATAGAGTTGCAAAATGAGAGCATATAAAGTAACTGAGGAGTTTGAAAATTCATATAAATCATTGTAGATCTTTCAGGAATAATAAAGTTCAAGAAGTGAGATTCTTTTTACACTAGTGTGCTGCCATAGCTCACCATTGAGGAGTAGTCCATTGTGTAAAGGCAAACCTTCAGTTGTGAATTCATGCAAATCCCAAACAATCAGCCGCAATGTTGCACCATTTCCAACACATCATGTTTGTAGTGGAAACATTGATATCTTAAACATATGGTCATTAACTTATCCATTTTGTGATTCTCTAAAGCATGATGGAGACAAACATGCCAACTGAAGTCTTCTTGGAATGAACCCCAGGTTTCATAAAGAAAAGAAAGAAAAGAAAAGAACAAAACATGTCAAGTCTAGAGTTGATTTTAGACTCTTGGTGAAATAATGTGAAAAAATTGCACTTTTTAGGACAAACAAATAAATAAATAATTAAAATTTCCTACAATTCAATCGTACAAATTTGTACTAGATTGCTACAAGAATGTGTGGAAAAAAATTCAAAACTTTGACCACATAGATTGAAATATTATAATGTTTGAAGTTAGAATTTTTTTTTTTATCTCCCCCAACAACTTAAACAAACTTGAACCCTCCTAGAATGAGATTTTTATACTACAAATAGTTATTTTTGTAACATTTGCATCTTGTATCATGTAAGTTACATACTTGTTGAATTTTAGAAGTAGTAGAGGAATTTTGCACATGTTGCCTAAAGCTAATTGAAAAGTTCAAGGTAACTTGCAAAACTTCTCAATAAATACTAGTTTGAGGTGACAAAAATAAAGTTTGAAACTAAGGTCAACATTAATTCAATTTTGTGCATGCCACTAGT
Source organism: Pseudoscleropodium purum (assembly GCA_963969395.1). Classification (NCBI taxonomy): domain Eukaryota; kingdom Viridiplantae; phylum Streptophyta; class Bryopsida; order Hypnales; family Brachytheciaceae; genus Pseudoscleropodium; species Pseudoscleropodium purum. Next base: position 14,872,527 of record OZ017797.1, read on the forward strand.
AGTGACATGCCACCAACCTATGCATCTAATGAATAACCCCAAGCCTCCTTAGCAAGCACATTAACTACAACAAGTAAAGATTATGTTACTTTCACCAAGGATTGTGATGATTCTTTTCTATGTACCTCATTGAATCTTAAATTTTTTTAGTATGTGGGAACTACCTTGCTAGCTAGAGAGATCAAAGATGTAGTTTCAAAGCTTAGTCATGGCTCAAGTACTCATATTGTAGCCAAAGAAATTGGGATCTCTCAATCTTGGTTACCAATTTAGATTCCCCTTATAAGTAAACCAAGAACTTTGTCATTAAAACAAGAAAGAACTTTTGTTCTTGTTGTGATTGTGGGAAGTCATGATAGTACTCTAGAGGCAACGAGGGACTTGAGGTTAAAGAGGGAGTGAATGTAAGTGGTTGGATTGTACATAGAATTTTGAAATGAGTAAGATTGTCATCATGACTAGAGCAAAAAAAAACGTTATTGAAAAGTACACTAGAGATCATTTAGATTTTGTAAAGAGGCATTGATATTGGACTATGTTTGAATATTTTACAATATAGTGTCCAATTTTTGCACATTTTTACGACCACATAGTTCAAAAATCTAGTAATTTGAACCAAGGGATTGAAGAGGGTAATCATATTTGACAATAAAAAAATCAAAACTTTGAAAATATCTAATTTCTATGACCTCCAAGACATGGGGTAGCTAAGGATGGGTTGTTGATTGCTCTTGAGATGTTAACCTTATATTCCCTTCATGTTCCATGTTCCCTATATTTCCTCACCGTTTTTTAAGTTCCCATTGAGTTCCTAGAGTTCTTTCTAGTCCCTTACAAGGACAACTTTGTCCTCTCCCTAATTTAATGCTTGTGGTCACATCTTGCTATGTGATTGACGATGGATGTGACATATACATGTCTTCCTTTTAACCTACGCATGACCACTGCCTAAACTTGTCATTTGGATTTGGATGAGTATGGCCTATAAATGATTGGGAAATGATCATTTCTTGAGACGGAAGCAAAATTACCAATATCCATTTTAATTCATAATTGATTGTGTTGTTGGGTTTATGATGACTAGTCAAATTCTCATGTGGAGAATACAACAAAACATTGTAGTGGATTGATCATGCCGGTATGGACATGTATAACTATTCATATTTATGAGCTCTTCGTGAAGATTGATGGTAAGGTGAATCAATTCTTATATGAGTAAATTTTGGAGTTTGGTCTTTCTTCAACAATTTGTTAGTATGAGTTGGACTCAAGACACTTTATCTTTCAACATGATAATGTATCAATTCACATTATAAGAACATTGAAGTAATGGTTCAAATCATAATCTTTCAATTTGTTGCAGTGACTAGCTCAATTGCCTAATCTTAATATGATAACACATTTGTAGGCTTTGGTCAAAAGGCAATTGAATCAATATGAAAGTGCATCGCTTAGAATATTAAAATTTTTGGACTATATGCAAGAAGTTTGAAGCTCAATTTTTGTTGAGAGTAGATGGTTCTACGCTAGTATGCCTAGACACATTGTAGTTGTTCTAGACTCTAAAGGAAAGTAGACTTAGTATTGAATGTTAGCTGATATTATGTGTGCAAAATTGAGTCAATAGACTATCTATGAATTTGATTTTCTCTTTTTAGTACTTGTTTGGCATGCTTAGAACTTTGCCACAATGGTATTTTTCTTCTATACTCTTCCAATCAACTTTCATTTTCACATTGTAGTTCTCCAATCTTAAGCAATTTGATTTGAACAATTTTCATTTTCTCATTGTAGTTCTTCAATCTTGAGCAATCTATTTTGAAATCAAAAGTTTTAGAACATACATTCAATACTACACATGAGTGTATGAGTGCATATATCAACAAAAAGATGAAGGAATGATTCATTTACCACCATTTATAATGATTTTTACAAAGAACTTATTATTTTCAAATTTGAGCATTTAGGAGATAAAATTTTAATGATTAGAGTTCATTGTACATAAAATGTGTGCAATGAGGAACTAGGAGCCAAAGGCATAACATTAAACCCATTTCACGAAGTGGGCCCAACAAGGTGAAAATGCAATTTTATAAGATAAATGTAAAAAACCTCTTATTTTGTGCCATCTTAGTCCTATTTTCTTCACACACATTCAAACACACAAGAAGCTAATTTGGGACTTTAATAGCAAATATGAGTTCAAATTTTGTAAATTTTGAAATGTGTGAAAAAAAAATCCTGCATTTTTTCAATGATAAAAATCCTATATTTTCACCTTTTTGGTCCTACTTCATGAGATGGGTTTAGCATCTTGCGGAGCCAAAGTTTGAGAAAAAACACAAGACGAAACTCCATGAATTATCCAAATTGAATTTGATGGAGTTTGGTGCAAACTAGAGAGACATTTACAATTAACTCTAACTTAATATCTATTGACATGATTTTTTTTAAATTATAGGTTATTGTACTAAAAAATCACAATTAGATCATTCATTCAAACATTGATAACTTGTAGCATCTTGATAGAATATTACTAAATGAGTTTGGATAGAAATAGGAGATAGACTTTATTTTACATAAGGTAACTACATCTAATTTCAACCACTTTGTAAAACCACTCAGCCTAGATTCTTGTCTAAAATGTACTTCTCTTATTCATAGAGTCTATGTTCGGTTATAGAAACATTTATTTTTCAACACTTTGAAAATCCGTAGTTTATTCATATGGTGTCCAAAAAATGCATTCTAAGAGAATCTAGAATCCCCCCATTTTTTGATGCAAATAAAAGGTGGCCTTTATTGTAAAGAAAGTCTCCTTTTGACTTCCGACAAGACACCACTCAAAAAATTTCAATATAATGATGGGAACCATGCTAAATTGCTTATTTGTGCAATTTTAAATGTAGTTTTTTTAATTTAGTTATGGGGTGCGATTGACTTTTATAAGAGAAACAGTTTGACCAAGATGTAAGTTTTAGTTAATGCCCTAGTGCTTCATGTCCTTGCCCAATTTTGAAGGTCGGAATGAGCTGCCCCTCACTTGTCCCCCCAAAGTCATTTCAAGGATGCATGTAAAAAAAAGACCCCTTACTTTATAGCTGATTCATTTACCCTCTACACCTCACTTGATTAATTTGGGGCCCATGATTGCAAATATAAATTCAGAATTTTCAAATTTTAACATGCGTGACAAATAAAAAATTTCAGGGTTTCCCCTTGGGTACGAGGGAGGGGTTCCTGACATCCCAATATTCATTTCTGACCCTTGAACAGATTCTAAACTTGTCGTTTCCATCACCCACCAACTTCGTTTGACTCCACTTTTCCAAAGTGTGAGGGGCACCTTCCAGATAACTTAACTCAAAGGAAGGGCACACGCCGCAGATATTCACGATTGTCAATATATAGAGACAGATATATAGATATATGCATGTATATATGGTTGCAAATACGGATAGTTATCCCATATTGTTTGTTGAACTTTCTCAATTGAAATCACTAGTTGTTTCCTATCTCTATGTGAACAAAGAAAGACCACGTATAAGTTAGGGAATGTTCTCCTCCACTAGTATTGCTCTACCCTAAACATATAAGAAAGTTGATTTTGAGTTCTCTAAATCTCCATCTATATAGGAAATTGGACATTGGGTTCCCTATGTATTTAAGGATACAAAACCTTGGTGGGGAATTTTCTTCCCTATCTAAATGAAATTGATTAGGATAGGGATAGGGAATGCCTTTAGTGGGGAAGCTTTAAGGTAGGTCAATCCATTTCCACTGGCTACCTAATTCCACTATACTAATTTTTGCCCCAATTTTACCAAAAAATTCATCCAAATTCATTAATTTTTTGGCAAAACTACCGCATTAATGCCAAGAAGCATAACCTGTCAATTCTTTAATGGTGAACACTTAAGTACCATTGGATACATAAAATGACAATTACGGGTTGTTTATTGGATGTCCATGACTTCACACTATAAATGGTTTTATAATTTCAGGGTACACCACTTTAGAAATTCACAAAAATCACAATTTTAATCAAAAAAATTATAATTTCATTTAGGTTTTATTCATGAAACAAGCGCATACTTCTAAAAATTATCTACCACTCTTAGAGTTAACCCCGGGATATTCAAATTGCTAATTGGTGTAATAATAAGCTTGTCTACTTTAACCCTTAAAGGATATTGCAAGCCCTATAGGCATTTTCAAAATTGATGCTTGAATTTTCATAGAGTTCTTGATTTGAAATGTTCTTAAGTTTAAATAAGAAAATATAGCCCAAACATGAGATGTTTTTTAACCCATCAAGGCTCCAAGGCCTTTTGGGGTTTCAAAACATTATCACTTTTGAAGTGGTATAAGTCCCAAATGTCACTAAGGTATATAAATCTCAATGGTATAATCTTGTGGTGCGGGTATTGTAGATGAGGTGAATCATATATAGAGTCATTTGGCCACATAGATCGCAAGATTATAATCTTTTAGTGTAGAAAAAGGATGCTAAAATTTTTCTAGCAACACATTTGGAGGTGAAAATCAATTTTTGAACTTACTCAATTTAAAAAAATTAAAATATAAAGTACTTTAAAACACATTGATAAAAGAAAATATCATTCAATTGATTCATTGTGTTTGAAAAATGACTTTGAAATGTCAAAAAATAACAAGAAAGGTTGCAAAAAACACATCTATAGTTGAACCTCCTACTAAAATGCTTCTCAACCACTCATAACCTTTTAGATTGAATTGATATCTTAACCACACAAACTAGACTAGTATGCACAACTTTCTCAAATATTTTTTTATTAGAAATAGACACTATATGAAGAAGAAACAAGCTATTAAAGTTCACTATAATTTTTAAAAATTATAGATTTTGAACTTTGAATTGCTTCCAAACATTCAAAACACCTTGGATTGGCATGAGAAGTTTATCACAATGAATAGACTTGAAGGGAAACATAATTCAACAAATTTTATTGAAAACAAACATTAGATGAAGGAGATACAAACCTCCAAATCATAGCCATCAAAGTGTACTTTGGTGAACTCAAATTGAACTTGTGCACTTTGAATGTCTTCTAGAAAATTAGTACAACCTAGATTAATTTGATAATTTTACCACCCAAACAAGAAGAAACAACTTAGATTTTCCAACAAGTTCTATTGAATTTGGGCATTGGATGCAGAAGTTACAACACTTCGAATTAGACTTGTAAACTATATGAGGACACTTTTGGTCCCCTTGGGATATGAGGGGTTGATCAATGATTAAATTATACTTTGGAGTCTAACTTTTGAACCTGTTGAATTTGTTGCATATAGCTACCTGGGCCTATAATTTGAGATAAGAAACTAGAGGTGCCTAAATTTGTATACCAGCACAGTGACTATTCTCCACTCAAACCTACCAATCTTATTATATATTAGAAATACCTATTTTAGACATGCCTACGACAATGGCTTTATAGGTTGACCTATTGTAGACAACAATTGAATGCACTATTCATTGAAAGAGATTCATTATACTATAAGAAACCAAAGTTTATTGATGACAAAAAGGAATGGATTCTAGGTGACATTGAAAAAAACAAATCCATGTTTTTATGTCAACAATGATGTCCAATATAGAATCAATGGACATCATTGTTGACATAAAAACATGGGTTTGTTTTTTTCAATGTCACCTTAGATGTCACCTAGAATCTGTTCCTTTTGATGTCAATCCGTCACCTAAAACAAGGTTTTCTTATGATGTTGTTTGTACCTTCTCATCCACTCACCTTTCTTCCTTCTTGGCTTAAAAGAGAAGTACCAAAGCTAACCACAATAGGTGAGTCTAGGAGATTCAAATGGGTCTTGATGAAAAATCCACATTTATATTGTATAAAATATTCATTTTTGGAGAAAATAATAATTCTTTTTCTTTTTGCATTTTTCCTCATCCTTCTTTTTGTACTCATTGAACTCAGTTTCTCCCTAACTTTTCCTGCCACATTATACAAACTAAACCTTTGAGACCCCATTGCCTCAAATATGGTCTCTCCAAATTACAAGATTCCCATGTTTGACTATTATAATCTTTTCAACAATAAAAGGGCATTCAAAGGACATGCCCCTTTCCTTCTCGCTCTAAACCCATTTCTACTACTAACGTACGGTTAGTTTATGTAGATCTCTTTTTAGGAGATAGTTTGATTGAAATGAATTGGGAAGGCCCTAGATTTTAATAAACATGAGGTGGGCGTTTATAGATTAAGGTAGAATTGTCCAATACCACCACTTACCCAATTCCTCTACCTATAAGTTTCTCCATTTTCGTCACTAGCCCCATCTATTACCACGATCTTACTAATGTATTATCATGATGGCAATGCACTAGGGAGTGGACACATCAACCCACGCTTCAACAAAGGTCGGATCATACTTCAACAAGGGTCTATTCACAATTTTACAATTCAGCTTTGAAAAATCACAAAAAATTCAATTCTTATCGAAATGTCTTCATTCTTTTTGCAATTGACTTCTCTCAAACACTTCAATCTTTGAAAAATACGAGAGCTCATAAATAGTTTCTCCAAAGTACTTAGATTGCAAATTTGTAAGGGAGGTGACCCATTTCCGCCCACTTAAGCAATTTAGCATATATGGAGTATGCATATGGTCGTGGAGAAAATTTGCTTGGGTGAAGAAATAGAAATGAGCAACATTCCATATTTTTTTCAAATTTTTTCATGAAAAATGAAATTTTTGTAAAGTATTTTCATGAAGATTTTGTTTCACACATTTTCATTATGTAGGCCTTCCTATTTCCAACCATAGGTTATTTACGAAATAAACAAAGCCTACAATCAATTGTAATGCACCACAATTACATGGAAATTGTGCCCTCATCAATGTCTTGTTGATCAGAAAGAGTGTAGTCCTGACCAGGGAAATGGGTCCCTGGTCAGGAATGGGTTGCCTCCCTGATGATAATGGGTAGTTATACCTTAAATTATCCAAAATACGTACTTCTACTTTAGGTCCCTGCTGCAGACTCCCTGCAGTCACTGTCCTAAAGAAACTATTCACCTGAGCTTTAAGCAAAAGCTAAGCTTAGTTCTATTATTTAGTTCCTTCCAGGTCCATCCCATTGTTCAGTTCTGCTCAGCATTGTCCACAGAAAAATCTCCCGTGCCATGGCAGCTAACTTAGACTGACTGACAGCCCTCCCTCCCTTGCCGGGGGTTCCGTCCCCACTCCCCAGGGGGATTTCTTTTCAGGGTCAGGACTCAGGAGTAAGCTTAAGCTTAGTGAGCCAGTGGATTCTCGAGTAAGTTAAGTTAGTGTTCATCACAAACTCCATTGGACTGCGGATTTCTCTGGGTGCGAGTAAATTGGGCACGGACAAGATAGATGCACCCATTCCTGTCCATATACCCCATTCCCAACTATAAACTCCATCCCATCAAGATGTATTAATGGTGCACATTCTAGGAAGAAAAATATGCACTTATCGTCTATTCCATCATCATGTACCAATGCAATCATCATGCTGGTGCGTGGGTTTGAAAATGTAAGCATGTGAGCTTTGAGCATATGTAGAAGTAGATATCTTACAATCAGTGAAGGTGCTTATAATATATACACCTATAATATAAGTATCTATAACACAATTATACTATAATCATGGGAGTTTTTTATAATATAAACACATATAAAATAGGTGTATTTTAGTCTTTTAATACTTAAAGGACCAAGTTGCGTTTTTTGGCAACATAGAAATTTTGGGCAACTCATTAGAAATGAAGGTTTTTAGTTTTTTGCTTTCAAATTTTTACACAACATGTGGACAAGGAATATCTTGTAAGGCCCAACAATTTTCATGGCTTCTGACTACATGGTTAAAAAATTATTGTATAATACATGATTTGTTTCTCAACTCAAGTAGCTTGGGGAGATTTTAGAAAAAATCACTTTTTTCATAAACGAAAATTTGAAATTGGTTCTCTGTCTTTATGTGCGTGTGTGTGTAAAACTTTAGATCATTCCATTTTTATTAACGAGATAAAAGTTATGAAGAGTTTTAGTTTGTGGGTAGTTATGGAATCTCTACTTTAAAATAAACTTTGTAGTCCTTTATTTAACTCAATTTTCAAGATTTTTGGAAGAAAAAAGAAAACATAGGATGTAAATTGTCTATTACAATATTACAACTACTTTTTTTTACTTACTATTTTTTTCCTATATGTTATATAATTCAAAATGATCTGAAATTGTTAAGCATGTAGCCAACTTGACTTGAAGAATGAAATCAAAGAAGCACCATCATTTCATACATTTTTCCATACAAATGTGACCTCATTGCAATGGAGCTGCCCGTTTTTTCGCAGGGCCTAAAAATAGAATTTTGTCAATTCAAACACTAATATCTTACACTCTACATGATGAAAATTTTTGAAATTTTTTCTACATATTTTCAAACTAGATTACTATAAGATCCCATAGTTACATGTGTCCAAAAATGTTTTAAAATAAAAAATTGATACTTGTATTAGAAATGGCGATTTGGAGCATTTTTTAAGAAAATATAGTCAAGGAACATTAGGGGTTAAGCTCATAGGCTCATACTTCTCTACTCATACTCCTATGGAAACATAATAGTAACTGTCCTAGTGAAGTACATTCTAGAAAGAAAATGTGCACTATTTGTACATGATGATGGAATGGGGAACATAAATGGGAATAGATGCATCTGCCTTCAAAGCTCAAATGAGTGAGGCAAAAATTAGTTTCCTAGAATTTCAATGCTATTTTAACTTCTGCAAGGACTTAGCTCCCCATGACCAAGGTCATCGCAAAAATCGCTTTCATTGTTGGACCAATCAATGCATTTTTTGTTTCTACATTAAGTAATGAAGTCATCCTTCAATCACTTTTCAGCCTCAATGTCCTTCAAGAGTAGGATTAAACCTTCAAAAGGACATGTATGCATGCTCCATGGCCACATTGTTCAAACCCTTGAAATTCAATTTGGTCTTTAGAATTGTCTTTAATTTTTAAATTCACATTTATACTACTCAAGACCAAATGTTTTGTAGGAATTTTTAAAAATGGAATGTTTTTGTGAAAATCGGAATCGTTCAAATTTTAACAATAAAAAAGTATGCAAAGGGATAAATATAACAAGTAAAATTAAAATTAATTCTTGAAGGACTCAAGAGTGTGCTTTGAAATTTTTGAAAATTCAACAAGATTCTATTGGGTTTATATTTTGGAATTTTTTTTATAAATTTGTCAAATAGTTCCTAATCATCATATTCTACATAATTATGCAACTTTTTTTTTTCATTATTATTATGATAAATATTGCAAAAACAATAAGATTCTCTTAGTGTGATAATTATTTAATGACCTTCAAGTGAATTCTTTAGTATTATCAACTACTTAAGTTGAGAAATCCACGCATTTTTTCCTTAAAATCTTGAAAGATAAAATCGCAACTTTGATGAAAATTTATTTTTGAAGTTTGAGCATTATAATTATTTATTATTTATTTTATATATTTTAAATTGAAAGAGGATATAATTTAATAAATTAGCTAAAAGGACTATTGGTTGGATCTTCGAACTAAAGTAATAAATTATTTGAATTATTTTCAAAATAATTTTTTAATGTGAGTTTTGACCTTTTGATGTGAAGTAATTTTAGAGTTGATATGATGTTATAAAGTTTGAAAATTGTCCAATAATTATAATTCAAAGGTTTAATAATAATTATAGAAAAATAAATGATCAAAAATATTAATATTATAGAAAAATCTGTATGTAAGATATTAAAATATTAATAAAATAAAACAGAATATTTGGTATTATTAAATAAAACATTAGATCATGATTTAAGATCTGCAAATCTAAAACTTTATATTGTCACATTCCTTTACTAATCCCACGTTGTCACATACTCATTTTCATACACTACAAAATCCTTCACAATTACAAGCACTTTCATTGCATAGAGTGTGCTAATAAAAAATTAAAGAGTGTGAACTCCGCAACAACGCTAGCATGTGAGTGTGTGAGCATGAGCCTATAAACGGTGAGCAGGGATTGTGTGAGCCTAGAGCCTAGAAATTTAGAATATGATGTAATTTCTAAAATAAATTGGTTGAAATGGTTGAAAGATTGATTTTTTTTCATAACAATTTATAATATTTAGAAAATATGACCTATTACCATGGGACCTATGACCGTGGATTTTAGATCTAGAAGCTCAGGAAGTTGGTGCTATTGTATGTTTTGAAGTTTATATTACATTCTAAAAAGTCATCCTATAGTGAGTTAATTAAGTGAGAGTACAAATAATTTAAAGGCAATTCTAAGGATGAGAGAAAGACAAATTCAATGAAAATATCATAGATTGTAGAATATTGTGTACATAATATAATATTCTCACATTATAGCAAGGAATACATATTGGAATATGAATATAAGATTTTGCTACTTGAATTTGGAGATTTTGAAGATAATATTTTTGTACTATGTATCTACTTTATATCATGCTAATACTTGTCAATTAACTTGCTCATTTGCACATCTTAATGATTCTAACAACAATAAACACTTGCTCAACTTCATCCAAACTAAGAATAAAAGCATAGATGAACATGTCTGTCTTATAATCTACTTTGTAGAAGTTATAAAAGATGTAATAAAGGTATTTGCATTTTTTGTAAATGCCACACTTTCCAATGGAAGTTCCATTCATACTTCTATAATGAAGACAATTATAAAATGGAAAATTGCAAAGTATGATGTTATGGACCTTTTGGTTAAGGTTAGTCCCAAACAAAAGCATAATAATAGCATTAAGTCTAAGGCAAAAAAGGAAGTTCACCTTAATGATATTTGCGGTAACATTCCTTACACTTTTTCATTGATTTTAGTGATTTTCAATGGGTGCCTTATTACTTTGGCAAACTTATTTGCCATTTCAAATGGAGGACATTCTTTAAGTATGGGCTAGACAAGAATGAGTCCACAACACAAGTTCAAATATCTTAAACAAAATGATTAAATGTCAAGGTGACATCAAATTGGTCAATTGTAGGCAAAATCCAACTTTTTGAAGCTTAATGATTTTGGTACAAGATTGGTATGAGTAAGAACATGCCAAACCTTGGGGGATCTCAAGTCCGGTAAAAATATAGAAAATCTTAGGTTTCATAATGTATCATGCAATTTGGTTTGTGCAAAACCAAAAATTGACTTAGTTAGAATTGTCGTGTCTTTATTCTCATGCTTCTACCCTTTGTAAGTAGGGACAACAATGAACTTTTCATGCCTAATAATCAATATCTTGCATTTGACATGTATGCACTTTTGAATGGTATGATATTGTTTCCTTGACTTGTATGAAATTCTCACTATGTATCATTTCAATGTATTGCTAGTTGTTTCCACTACAAATCAGGTATGGAGTATGACTGTATTGAACTCCTCAAATGTATAGTCTAGAGATGCACTCTAATAGTGACCAATTTAGTTTGAATCCAAAGATGAAAGAAGTTAATCTTCTTCGGTTGATGAGAATCACCTTCAAAATCAATTAGAAGATCCAATTTCTTTTTGTTGGACTCAAATACCTCTTCCATCTCTAAATGCAGAATTTGAGTGTAGATGTCTTTTATTCGAAGCATCTCACTATGGGCGTTTGTGATTTTCTTTCCATCTCTACATGACTTGACTCTCTTCAATTACAAAGCCTTTTTAGAGAGGCCTTTTGTAGAAGATCCTTTACAAAGGCCATATAGTTGGTCATCTACATGAAGACTCAAATCTAATCATTACAAGTGGCAACTAACATTTTAAATCTACATTTCTCAAAAGTTTGCATCCATTTGTAGTGCATTGTTTCTTTGAGGTTGCACATTAGGACATCTACTAGTTCTTCTATTCTCAATTTTTTATGAATGAAGTCATTGTTTAAATAGTTTATAATTTAGAGTTTAAGATAGGAAATAGGAAGAAAAAAAGATGTTAAAGGTAAAACCATTTCTATGAATCCACCCTATTAAAGTATCAAAAGTATCAAAATGTGATTCAATCTCCCAATAAGTTTATGAATTGCCGATTTTAATGCAACATTAGGGGAGCACTAACAAGCTTTGATTTCTAAATACATCTTATTTGCTTCAAACAGTTATGTTGCATACTTGTACTGCATGTAGAGTCAGATATGCTAGTTCAAGAATTCTTTGTTGATTAGCTTCTTTGTGAGCTTGTGCATGTTTGTTGCCCAATGGAACAAGCAAGTCCTTTCATGATCTACCATTGGAACAAACAGATCCTTCGACCTATACAGAATGTAAATTATATTAGAGTTGTCTTTAGCACTATCATACATGAATCCTTTGAAGGTTGGATCCAACACCTTATTTTCTACAATGACCTATAATAATGCCAAAAATGAGCTAGCTTTCACTATCCTAAGCAATTTGTATATCACAAACTGCAATAGTCATGATTTTGCAATGAATAGAGTCATAAATGTGACAAGTGATAGTTGTCCTTGATTTCACCCTCTTCACATGATCAAATATGACAAAGCAGTTTTCAATGTCATCACTTGGTTGCATTTGTCTTACAAGATCAATTCCACTTCTAAATCCATCGACAATCATTTAAACAAATACCATATTCAAATAGCAAGTTCAAATTAATTATATTGAAAAATAAGTGCCAATTTTTTTTTCAATCTAGGACCAAATATTTAAATTTACAAAAAAATATAAATATGATTTGTCAAAAATCAAAAGAATCCAGTAACAATTCATCTGACCATATGTTAAATGTCATTTGATCATCTACTACCAAATTTTTTTTGATGGTTGAATGAAAGAATTACTTCATTGACATTTAATGAGATTGAAGGATTGATAGATTGTTTTTATAATGAAACCTATTGTCTTTAAGAATCTTTATTGGGTATGGAAAAATTTGAAGATGAGAGCTTGACCACTCATTGTCAAAATGCATGAATTGTGTTCAATAGAAAACTTCAAACCTCATTTTGGCACAATGGAAAGATTTTTTTCAAAATACTTTGAACTGAGAAAAGTTAGAAAATCAAGTTTAATTTCCTTCCAAATAATCTATTTGTGATTATGAGTCTTCAAAAGAAAGTCATGAACAAAATGTAGAGAGATTGTTTAAACATGTCAAAGAAATTATCATTTCCAACCTTTCTTTGAATTTTGTTCATAATTTTCTTTTAGAGACTTGAAATCTCAAATGGATTTAAAAAAATGAAATTTAACTTGATTTCCAAACTTTTCTTAGTTCAAAGTTTTAAGAAAAAAATTATTCTACTATGAAAAAATGAGGTTCAAAGTTTTATGTTGAACACAATTCCTACTTTTAACTTCACTATGTATGAGCGGTTGAGCTCCTAATAATCCTAATTTGCATATCCCACATGGGTTGTTTTACCTCCTACCATCCCACTTGTATAAGGACCTTATCTTCTCTCCTAGAATTGCTCAAAAATTTTAGCTTTTGAATCTATGTAATCAAAACTTGAAATGTTTTTGGGCCTTCTTAAATTCTAGCTTTCAACGGTTATGGTTTTGGGGATTCAAATTTGTTTTTAGCATATGCAAAAGTTTGGTCAAATGTTGAAATTTTTTGGGCCTTCTAAACCCCTGTCATTAACGACTACGGTTTTAGGGATTCAAATTTGTTTCCAGCATATGCAAGAATTAGTCAAATTTTGAAATTTTGGGGGCCTTTCTAGAACCATAGCCGTTAATGGCTACCGTTTTCAACATTCAAATTTGTTTCCAGCATATGCAAAAATTAGTCAAATGTTGAAATTTTTCGGGCTTTCTTAAACTTCAGCCATTAACAACTATGGTTTTGAAGATTCAAATTTGTTTATAACATATGCAAGAATTAGTTAAATGTTCAAACTTTTAGAGCTTTTCTAGACCCCCAACCGTTAACGGCTATGGTTTTTGAGATTCAAATTTGTTTCTAACATATGCAAAAATTAGTCAAATGTTGGAATTTTTTAGGCTTTCTTAGACCCCCAATCGTTAATGGCTACGATTTTTGAGAATCAAATTTGTTTCCAACATATGCAAGAATTAGTTAAATGTTAAAATTTTTGGAGCCTTTCTAAACCCCCTATCGTTAACGACTACAGTTTTTGAGATTCAAATTTGTTTATAACATATGCAAAAATTAGTCAAATGTTGAAATTTTTAGAGCCTTTCTAAACCCCCTATCGTTAACGGCTACAATTTTTGAGATTCAAATTTGTTTCTAGCATATGCAAAAATTAGTCAAATGTTGAAAAAATTTGGGCCTTCTTAGACCCCTAGCTGTCAATGGCTACGGTTCTAGGGATTCAAATTTGATTGTTGTATATGCAAAAATTAGTCAAATGTTTAAATTTTTTGGGCCTTCCTAGACCTTTAGCCATTAACAACTATGGTTTTGAGGATTCAAATTTGTTTCCAACATATGCAAGAACTAGTCAAATGTTGAAATCTTTTTGGACCTTCCTAAACCCCAACCGTTAATAGCCACTATTTTGAGGATTCAAAGTTGCTTGCAACATATGCAAAAATTTGGTTCAAATGTTAAAAAAAAAATTGCCCTCTAAGTGTATAGCTGTTTATGCCTACAATTTGGAGGATTCAAATTTGCTTATAGCATATGTGAAAATTTGGTCAAATGCTAAAAAAAAATTGACCATCTAAGTGCACAATTGTTAACAGCTACGATTTAGGAGATTCAAATTTGCTTGTAGCATATGCAAGAATTTGATCGAATACTAAAAATTCTGGACTTTTCTAGTGCATTAACAACTACTATGTTGAATTATATGTTGTACAATACATATACACAATGTTGATTTTTTCAATCTTGATTTAAATGTAATTTCAAAGATGTTGACACAAAGAGATCCACAAGCATAGAGATTGATGCTATACTTTAACTTTTTTTTAAAGATCAACTAGAATTGCATGGCTTTTTAAAGGAGACTATGAATACTTTTTCTTATCTTGAGAGGTTGAGGTATCAACTAAGAACAAAATCAAAAATCCGTATTCCTTAATGTTATCTGATTTCTTTACCGGTTGTTAGACCTTTTTTGAAGAATAATCCATGAATCTAGTTGAACATTTTCTTACTTATGGTTATATGGAAAAAATGGAGTTTTCTATGTGGCTTTGGAGAATAATGAAGTGAAGATAGTAGATGTTACAAATGATATTAATTATTGAAATGTGGAGTGCCAATTAGGTGCAAGCAAATGTTGCATTTGAGAAAGAACTAAAAAATGATAAAGAGTTCAAAATTTTTTTACCACGATATTTATATTGTGGGATAGCTACTATCATCTACAAGCATGTTTGCCTATTATCAATCCTAATTATGTAGATGAGTTCATGTGGCATTATATTATTGTAAGTATTGTTTTGGAGGTCAAGAGGTACATTGCAACTACATTGGTAGCATTACATAATGTCAATTGGTAATTCTTTATATTTCATTATCATTGTTTATTTCTTTTCAATTCTTAATCTCTAAAGCTTGTTTGGTTTGGACCATTACAATTGTCTTTATTCTACCTTGTTTTGTTTAATGTTCACTTCACATATTTAAATACAAAAAATCTTATTTTGCCACGAGAAACCAAAATTTCCATGTTTCCATAAATCTCGTTCACAAACTTCATTACATTCAAAGTGTTGCTAAGCAACCATTCTCATATTTTGAAAAATTTGTTTCCAATGAAGATTTTATTGTAGCTAAAGCCAAACAAAAGTCAAATTAAAGAATTTAGTTCATTCCAACTTTTAAAGCTCTAAATGGAGTCATATTTAAGGTTCACGTCTAATGTTTTATTTTCAATTTCATATTTTTTTCAATTTTTAGGGCTTTCCCTTGTTCTTGTTGTTAATTTGAATTGATATTATATTGCTCTATTATATATTATAATATTTAGATTTATGGATTGCTTACCTTATCCCAAAAAACTTTCACCTTTCCTAACTTTTGTATATGGTATCTAGACAAATGTCACATTCCTTTGGTGTGTTGGAACCTCCTTCGAGTCCTTTCCCCTTGCCAACAAGAAAATCAATGAAAATTTGACCAGACTAATATTATTATTAATACAAAAAGTGGCGGTTTGGGGGTTACCCACCTTACAAATTGTCCTACTTCTTGGAATAAGTTGAGCTGTGCAGGAAGAGAATCCTACCGATTAGGTCTTGTCTCCCTTACACACCTGCTCCTAACTTACATTGTCTTCCCAAGTGTGGCGAAATATCTTGAGTTTTGTATCCCATGATACTATCACGCACTTCAGTTTGATTGACTCTGTTGTTGTCTTATGGCTGACATTTGAAGGAATGGGAGCCATGAAACTTGCCCCACCCTTTTTTCTGTCAGAGCACATTCTTCTGCTGGCTCATCTAGTCTGGGGCTTAGTACTAACTGAACTGGAAGCAAATAATATGGGCCTGCTAACAAATTTGATTAGCGCTGCAGCCGAGGTTAACCGAACATGCCCTCCACATGAGAATCTTATGGAAAAACTGGTACCCATATCTGGACCTCACCGCACTTTTTTCCAGTTCTTTCTGGACAGATTTCAGGAGGGGGAAAACCCACTGCCAGCCAGTCTGCCGCTACAATCCAATTCATCCAATAGTTTGGATGTAAACAACACTTTCAACGACATCCAGAAATGGTTTTCATTGAAAACTTGCAATTAGAACAGCAGTTGTTGCTCCAGATTTCAAAAAATGTTCTGATAGTAGATCTTTCCATCAGACCTTTGGGAAGACTTTTTTTTTTCAAAAAAAGAAAAGAAAAGAAAAAGGCAAACCACTGTGCTGCAATCTGCAATCTGCAATCTCAACTTACAAAGTAACGTTAGCAAGCAGCTTTGAATCTTCCATTCTGTAAGGATGAAATCGAGCAACTGAAGCAGATCAGGCGCCAGTGGGACAGAGTGGGAGAGCAAATTCGAAGGAGATTGCCCACCCAGGTGTCGTACATTAAGCTTACATGTGGTTGTCTCTTTCAGGGAACTTTAAATTCAAGTTCCCTGATTGTACTTTTTTAATGTTAAAATCAACGAAAGAGTGACCTGTTTTCTGGTGGGAAGGAAGGTTCACTGGAGAGGCTCTCATGGGCAAAGCATGTGCGGAAATCCAGGTGCAGGTGCACTTTGTAGTAAGTTACAGAGAAATGTGAAGCTGCTGATGGAGCTCAACAACAAGCTAGGATCCAAACAAAACTTAAGCTTACTTTAATTTGATTCAGATTGTTTGTGGCTTGCATCATCACCCAAACTGCCAACAAAATCTGTTCCAACCATTAATAACTGTTTCGACAGTAAGCAGTCCATCTGCTGCTGCCACCGCTGTGAATAATCCCGGGCGTCAGTGTACCTGTGTTGGATTTGCAGAAAGAAAAAAAAGCATTGACACTAAGGCCGGGTTCAGACCGGGACTGACGTGCAGTGGTAGTGGATAAAACCGGGCTACTGTTTGTCCATTCGATCAACCGCTTTGGTGTGGAGGGAAATTGTCATATCGTCATGGATTTCTGAAATCGCAGTTGTTGAAAAAACCTGAAGCTGCACCGCATTGAAGAAGCCAAGAAAACCCCAACGGCCAAAGTCATTTGTCCTTTGATCACCTCCAGACGTGATCCAAAATTTGTCCACTACAACTATGGCTTCATTTTCAATTTTGGTGGGAGTGGTTGATAGGATGTGGACTTTATATTGTGAAGTACCCATCCCCTTTGATGTGAATGCCCCAATGGACAAAATCCCATACTCTTCATCTTGTCCACTACCACCAAATGTGCCAATGTGAATTGGGTCTATGATCGTTGTCCTGAATAAGGTGTAAATGCCTAAAGAGTGTGGAATTGGTCTATGATCGTTGGCCTGAATAAAGTGTAAATGAGATGCCATCATCTCGGACCTTGGCTACAAGTTCATTGGAAACAAGTCATTTTTGACAAGGACATCTTGCAAAATTTTAATGGATATAGCAATTTTTGGTTTCTTCAAAAGGGTGTTCGCATTTGAACCATTTGGATTCAATGTAAGAATATGATTTTTAATGACTAACATTGAATTGAACAAATAGGGATGAAAACTACTTGGGCTTCTATGATTGACTATGGTAGAATTGTATCATTTGTATGGAACAATGTCTTTACCAATTGCAAAAGAAATTGAATCATGAAGTAGAATTGTTGAAAATTCAAGGTAAGCCGTGGCTTAAAACTAAAGTATTCAGTGTTAGGAAAGGAATGCAAGTGTTGTGGAGTTAAAGCCCCCTTAACAAAGGCTTAATTTACAACCTAATGATGAAAACTAATCTTGTTTTCTGTTTTCACTTGCATCAAGTAATGAGTTGTATTTTTTTCTTTAAGCAAAGAGCTAACCCCTTTTGCTTAAAAAAAAGTAAAATTTGTTAGCACAACTAATAAATTACAACATTAGTTACATTCATGTCTTATTCTAATCTAATCAAGTATAAGTCAATGGTTTTATGTCACCTTTTGTTTTGCATCCTAAGGTATATTAAAATGCCTCACTACATGACGAGTTGTATTTTTCTTCTTTATTTTTAATTGACATTTTACCACATTTTCAAAAGAAAAAACCTTATTTGACCTCTCATAACATTATTCACCAGTTCTAAGAGGATGGATATTAAATTGAAGGAAGCTTATGTATATGATAAAAAAATGATCTTCCAAAAGATGAAGTGGCATACCTTCCTTCAATTTTACAAAGTGATATCTTTTGAGGGTGATTGTCTAGCTATAAAAATTTATATATGGCCAATAAATGGAAAATGCTAAGAAATACCTATTTCAAGCCACATGAAAATCCAAACATTAATTACACACTTTGCAATACTAGCAAAATAGACGCATGGCTTGACCTTCACTTAGCATGCCTAGAAAATAATATAAGAAACTTTAAGAGTAAAACGACATAACAACACAATATGAGGATTAGGCATAAATTTTTCATGAGCCACAAAAATACAATATGCTACGACCTAATAAATGTTCATAGAAAAGGTGAACAACTCCAAGACAATGCAAATACCACTATTGTAATTGCATAAATCCATCCATACCATGTAATTGTAGCATTGCATTAAAATTAGATATTTTCTTGGTGATAAACCATTTGTGCAATGGCCCACCACCATCACAACTAAATCCCAACATAATAATACAATTTGTAGAATTCACATACATCTACAATAGATTTATAAGAAAAGTTGTCATATGCAAAGTGAACAATATGATATGCTAATCAATAATATACAAAATCAAGGATGGCATATTGTACTATTTTTAACAATCATATGTGGAATAAAGAAGAGCCATTCACAACAATTGCCTAACCAACTTAATCCCATTGTGGGCATTTCGAGAACCTTGGCAAATTCTATTGACTTCATGTTTTGTATTTTTTCCATAAATTTTTGATGACAGCTTCTTCCTACTCATTATAATCTATACATGAAGCTTCTTGCACATCATTCCAATAAATATTGCAAAAGTTATAAGTATTCTTTTGGTTTTGATGTCAAAGCTAATAACTAAAAATATGTTCTAAAAATAGATTAATTAATTTTATTTGGTTTTATTGAGTAATATTTATGCAAAAACCTTTGAGGCATTCAATTTCAGCTTATGAAATAAAAGTTATGACTTTCATTTTGTATGCAAAGAAGGCATAAAAGAAAATGAAGTTGTTTATTATACACATTTTTAATTTTAGTTTAAAAAAAAAAATAAAAATAAAAATAAAAATAAAAAAAAATAAAAAAAAAATATATATATATATACACAGTACATTTTGTTTACTAGAACATTCTTACCATTAGGATTGATAATTTTTCATTTTTTATCAAAGTTATTAGTAATTTAGTTATTTTCTTTCATCAAGTACTACCTTCTTCTTATAATTTTCTTAAAGATGAATATGAAAGTTTTATTGTTAATTTTTTTATGTATTTTCAACCCATTTTGCAATCCATTGGCTAAATTACACAAGTTAAAGGACATACTTGTTTTTTTAAAATAATATTGAAAGACAAAATTTCACCTTTAGTAAGGACTAAAAAAAATGCTTTTTGAGGTTAAAGTACATTGATCTTGCAATTGGTAGGGAGGTTCACTCCAAAATTTTGGGAGGATTTACTTGAACAAGTTAATTAAAAGTTCCTATTGTTAAAGAATAAATATAGATGAATATCATAGCTTTGCTTTGGATATGAGTATTTTGAAGCAATTTTGGGCTTTAAATCACTACATAACTTTAGGAATTAAAAACTATAGAACACCTAAAACTCAAAAACAAACCAATCAAAAGAAAATTTAAAGAAATTCATCAAAATGCAATAAAATACTTCTAATATATAATACTCACAAAAAAAAAGACTAAAACAACAACCAACCACTATCTAAATTAAACTAAAAACACACAAAAATGAATTCTTGTCAATAGGTCATATTACACACAACCCTAGTTGATGGTTTAAATAGAAACCTTACAAGATTCAAACCTAGACCACCAATTACAAACTCAAGAATTTTTTTCAAATGTACTTCAATTTAAAAGAGTGATATCTTGTTGAAATACAATAATAATTATACCACTGACAAAACACCAAAAAACATTAATATTTGTTTTTGTCTATTGGTGTTGGTTGCTAAGTTATTAGTTGGATTATTAGTCTATATAGAATGTACCTCAAAAAGGAAGCAACAAAGATAGCCTTGTCTATCTACACCTTAGAGACATGGCTAGTAGAACTACCCCCAACAAACTCTTCATTTATGATGTTTTTTAGACCAATGTTAGTATTATTATTATTGTTATTGTTATTATTATTGTTATTATTAGATGGTTGAAAGAAACACATGTATTATTTGTTGTTTTTATCTATTTATGGCATTCAATACTATTAGTATTCTTTGTATTGTAAATACTACCTACTTGATTGGTTAGTGAATCTCTATCATTGATTTTTCCAAAGATCTTTTTTTCTATTGGCATATGCATATTTTCTATTGAAAAACTTAGACATACAAAGGTGGGATTCTGTGTTGTTGTTATCATTATGAATTTCATCCATCAGCACTTTGTGCTAGAGTTTTAAGTAAAGACAAGGAGTTGAATTTTCATTGCAAATAGTGACATTATTGTGTAATCAAAGATTGTAACACACAATAGATCGAGTGCCACAACCAACATCAAATATGCAATCAAAGACTAAGTAAGAATGCATAGTATACACACACACTTGCAAATGCTCCCTCCAATGGATAAGGAATCCCTCCAATTCACTAATAATAAACATACAGTCGAGGATGACCCTTCAGGGATGTAGCTTCAACAATTGTACACATCCTAGTTGATGTCATGGTACATAGACTTGAATGTGTACAATTGTTGAAGCTACATCCCCGAAGGTCATCACCAATTGTATGTGTGCTTATTCCTAGCTAATTGATTGTACATGGATTCTTTATTTGCTAGAGGGGCATTTGTAAGTGTGCTATACATTCTTTCTTATTTTTTTTAATAGTATTGAGTGTATAGAAAATCTAGTCATGCCAAATTTCCTACTCCCCCAATAGTATATAAGTGTGATAGTTACTACCACTTTTCAATGCATTGTATCACAATACACTGAGTTTCAAAATTTTGAATTTTAAAATTTTAATTTCCAACCACCGCCTTCCCCTCTGGTAATTTCATAAACTAACTTGTTTGATAATCAATATGGGACAATTCATCTTATATCCATATCTAATATTGTACATGTATCTGGTATCAATATTTAGTATTTAGTACATATTTGTATGCAATATTGTATCCATATCTAGTATCTGTATTCAACATTCAATACATATTCATATATTGTACTATATCCATATCTAATACCCGTATTCAATATTCATTACATATTTGTATGCGATATTGTATTTGTATCCAATATTTCGTATTTTGACAGCTCAGATTAAATTTCACAAGATCAACGGCTTGTGATTTTTTGAGAAATCAACGGCCATTTCGAGGATAAGCATTTAAAAAAAATCAACAGCCTGTAAATTTTTTGAGAGAGAGGGGGGGGGAAACTAATGCAAATCAAGGTGATATGCCTCTTTTCAGTGCATTGTATAGAGTCTTTCAAGTTTAGTTTCTCTTTGTTCATCCTTGCTTGGAGACAATGGTTCATTTAGTAAAGCCTTTACTCCTTCTTTAAAAACAATCACAAAGCTTGACTTGACAAAAATATCAAGTCAAGGACTTCTATCTACATTAACACTTAAATCCTAAGGTGGATGAACTCTAAAATTTGGATGAAATTCATTCAAAACTAAAATAACTCTCACAAAAGTCCATCTAACACTTTAATTTGATGTGGGGTGGCCCTAATCCCACTTCATGTAATAACATATACTTTAACATTTAGGAAAATTCAAGCAAAAATGTAGCAATGTTTGATAATTCTTTGTAGGAGGTGTAGCATTGGATTATCACTTTGCAAAATTGTTTAGAGAATTGAGTCAAACAAAGCCTTTTCATGATCTTGTATAGAACTATCAATGTACTATTTCAAATAATCCTCTAATCAAAAGGGTTTAGTCAATTGTGGGACTAAGTTGTACAAATCTAGTCTCTGAATGTTTTAGCACATATACTCAAAAATACTCTTGCCTTCTAAAATTGGAATATGGACACATAATTGAAATCCAACATTTTGTACTAAATCAACTAAAGATATGAAAACTTTATGAAAATTTAGCATTAGCCATATCCACCTCTAATATGAATTTCACATTAAAAACCATCCATCCATCAAAAATCATCCATTGGGAGTAGATTTCTAACTCCATTTGAAAGACTAGTTGCTTGAAGCTTTCTCAAAAACTACTAGCTTGAAGTTGTCTACTCCAATGTACTTTAAGAAAATCTTGTAGTTGTTTGATTCTAATTCACAATTCAACTTCTTGAAGATGTTTGAATTCAATGCAATTGTCATCATATTAGAGGTTGTCTAATTCTAACGCTCTTCTCATCATCTCATAGTTTCCAATTCCAATGCCCTTGCCATCATACATTACAATTATCTAACTTCAATATACTTGTTATTTCCACATGTAAAGGTTAATTTCTTTATTTTACAAAATGATCATATAAAAAAGTATATATATTGTTTGAAGTCAACATTGTAGTTGTTGTTTTGTGTCTTTGCCACATACATTGATGACTTCTGAAAATAAATATAAAAACAATCTTTGGAGTTTGACTACAACTTGTAATTTGAATAAAGTTCCTAAATTTGTAAGAAAATCTTGCTTGAAACGCAACAATTCTTTGAATCATTTGATGCATTGCAAAACTTCCAGCATTATTTTTATTTGCAAGACGTTCAAGATATAGAATGACATTAATTTATTCAAAATTATATGCTTAAAATGACTATTTTGGCTCCCATGGGATTAAAAGGATAAGCTATATAGGAATGAAGTATATGACCTCATAGTTAATACTTAAAGGACTTCCTAGCCCCTTGAACATTGTCCTATAAAAATCTTTGTTATTCTTTCTTGCCTTCAAAACAGAACCATTGTTGGTGACGCTTGTTCTCTTCTTCTTTGATTGAAGAATTCATTGCTTATAGTTGCTTGACAAATTATGAATTTATAAGAGTGGTGAGTCTAGTCAAAAGATGCCTTCATTGTTCCTTTAGCAACTCACATAAATAGACCATATGTTAATAACATCCTTTTGCATTGTCTCCAAAGATACTAATAATACATTGGCATGAATAAAGGAAATGTATACTATTTATAGATGTCATCCCTCATTTCCCATTCAAATTTTTGTACTTGACCAATTTTTTTTCTATGACATCCAAAGCCTTGATCCAAAAAAATTGGTATTATTTTTAGCTTGTCCTTTGGGAATTAATTTTTCCTTTAAAATGGTTTTAACATGGGGTGCCCAAACTTGAAAAACATGCCCCCAAAGACCCACAATTAGTCAAGTTGGTCAAAAGGGTCTTCTTATGGGTCTTTTCTTTAGTCTACATGGTCCATGTTGTGCCTAATAGGATTAAACTTCAAAATCCATCACTTTGTATTCTCCATTTTGCCCCATACATATTAATGAATGATTATTTTTTGTTTTAAAAAAATTCTAGAGATAAAATTAAATATCTTCAAAATTTTTAAAAACTCAAATTATTTTGTAATATTTTGAAAGGATTGTGTATTTTTTTAATTGAAAAAATTCACACAAATAAAAATGCTCTTATAAAATATGATAGTTTAACCAAAGTTGTATAATATCATCTAAAACTACATAGTGCAAAACAAATTTTAGTATCATTTTTTTTATATAGACATGGTTATTGATCCTCAACTTTAAATTGCAATAAAACACTTATTTAAAGAATTTATTCAACGATTTTGGATGGAATAGAAATTAAATTTGGAAAATTTTATAATATTAGTTAATCTATTTCTAATGAATTTGATTATAATTATAATTATAATTTTTATTGTATCATTTTATATTTAAATGTCAATTTTGTTAGTATGTTGCACTTTTGGGTTTAGGATTTTTTTAATACTAAATACCAGTTCAAATTAATGATTTTAGGTTGAAATTTTTGTGATATATTTCTATTGTAGGTAGACATGTCCCTACCAAAGGGCTTTAAAAAAAACATTATTTTATGTCCACTACGTTTGTGCAAAGAGGTCTCCTTGTACGAGCACTTGTAAACATTAGAAATGGTTTTGACCTCTTTTTCTTAACAAATCTCATCACTATGAAGTCTTTTTGAATGACCAATTTTAAGTTTTGTTGAAAATTGATTTTCCCATTTTCTACAAATTAAAAAGTCCAAATTATATTTACTGAGACAAATTTTTAGACATAGAATTTTGGTGAAGAAAATACAAAGTTGGAAATTTTAATTTGTAAGAAAATAG
Source organism: Pseudoscleropodium purum (assembly GCA_963969395.1). Taxonomy (NCBI): domain Eukaryota; kingdom Viridiplantae; phylum Streptophyta; class Bryopsida; order Hypnales; family Brachytheciaceae; genus Pseudoscleropodium; species Pseudoscleropodium purum. The sequence goes on from OZ017797.1 coordinate 14,897,597, forward strand.
GAAAATCAATTTTCAACAAAATTTGAAATTTGGAAGGACTTTTTGGTGATGAGATTTGACCAAAACAATGAGGTCAAAACCATTTCTATTGTTTACAAGTGCGTGCGCATTAAAGCCTCTTTACATGAACATGGTGGATATAAAATAGTATTTTTTTAGATTTCTTTTTGTAGGAACATGTCTACCTAATATAGAAATATACCAAAAAAATTTCAACCAAAAATCATTATTTTGAACTAGGTATTTAGTATTAAAAAAACCCTAAATCTAAAAGTATGACTATTTAATAAAATGGATTTTTAAATATAAAATGATTTTTCAAAATTTATGAAAATTAAGAAGTACAATTAGAATCAAGAACTCCAAAAAAAACATATTTTGGTTTGGGCATTGGATTTATAATTTAAAAGTTATAGCAATAGACACAATCTAGTTTTTCAAAGCCTACTAAAATAAATGGTGTTTCTTGCAACAACCTTGAGTAGATATACTACAACCATTGAAGGTATTTATAATATAAACACTTATGTTATAGGTATCTATATTATAGTTACATTATAATTCTAGAAGGTTTCTATAATATAGACACCTATAACATAGATGAATAGACTTCTAAGCTCATGTGCTTGTGCTCCTAAGCTTACATAATAGCAACCCTCAAGGTGAATGCAAAGTAGAGTCATCCAATTTTTGTTTCTTCGTGTAGAGGATAGATTCTTTTGAAATTTTCAAAAAATCATGGACAAAAATTGAAAATCAATTTTGGTGTAAAATTAGTTTGACATGGTTTGAGAATGTCAATACTAATCCCTAAATTTCCATGACTATCGTTTTTCTTGAAAACACTCAAAAATTGTCATTTTTAGTACAAGTACCAAATTTTGAATGTTTTATTTAACATATGTAATCATAGGATCTTAAAGAATGCTAACTTGAGAACATGAAATAAAAATTTCAGACATTTCTACCCAATGGATTGTAAGATATAAGCATTCAAATTTACTAAAATCATTTTTTTTGCCTTGCAAAAAACAAGGTAGCTACACTTCACAAGCTCATTTTTCTATGAAAAAAGGTCCAAAATGGTGGTGCTTCTTTGGATACTTTTTCCTAGACAAGGTGGTCATGTTCTTGAAAAATTTCAGATCATTTGGAATTGTACAACATATAGGGAAAAAATAGTAAGTAAATAGCAGTAGAGAATGATTGAAAATACAAAATTGTTAAGAATTTAATCATAGAATTAAAAAAATGCCAATCTCAATGGTTGCAATGTTGTAATACATCCTATGATTTTATTTTATTTCTAAAAATATTAAAAATTGAGTAAAATAAAGGACTTCAAAATATATTTTAGAATAGAGAATCCATACACTACAAGGAAATGGGCAAAAATGCGATTGTGGAAGAATGAGTGGCTATAAAATACAACTATAGAATGGCTATTGCTCCCTAATTGCACCAACACTAGAGGATGTCAATTGCCACAATTGATTGGCAGTCACATTCATGACTAGGGGATGATGTTAAGACGGCATTGACGCTTCATCCACAATTTTACATCTATAACATCGATGTTCTCCTAACATGGACCTGACTTTTGTCATTTTGGATGGCACAGTTATTTTCTAGTGAATTCTGCAACTTCTTTGTGACTTTTGTTGACTTACATACGACTAATAAATGACTGGTAGCTAGAACACATGGCAAGTCAAGGAAGTAATTCTTTCTGGATGGATAAAAAAATAAATTCGACATAGTCTTAGTCGTTATGATTTCAGAATCTTCTGAACGATTGTAGAATGATTATTGTATCATTCAAAGGTGACTTACTTGTAACTTAACCACAATGTGCCACGTGGAACGGACTTGAATAATTTTTAGAGTACTTTAAGGCATCACCTTCTCTAATTTTTCTTCTAGCTTTTTGAAGGTGGACTGTACGACACAAGTGCATGAAGAAAGGATCAGCTAAACATGACCAACTTGAATAATTCTTTGCAAAAAACATTTGGAAACTTGGCTACATTATTTGGCATTCTAACTTTACAAGGATTCATCGTATATAGTGCATAGAGTATGGGATTTTGCCCTTTCCTCACATTCAGAAAGGACAATGCTGTTAAAGTCCTCGCCCCTTTTGCATCTAAACAATGCTCCATTTTTGGTCCCAAATTCCTAATTTCTTCAAGCTCTTCCAAATATGTCTGCAATCGCTTCCAACAATTTTGACATTCTTCTCAATTACATTACAAGAAAGCACTACACATGACTAAACTTCCAATGTAAAAGGCTTCATAGTGGTTGACAGCCTCCAATAGTCCAATCACACTTTGCTTGGATTTCTATTTATATGAACAACATCTATTGTCGTCAAAAGTGTCAACTCAGTTCCACGTTCACTAAACCCCACTCAATATTGATTCCAATGATTCTGCAAATGAAAAAAAGTGACTATTGAATGACATGGATGCCACTAAAGAATGATTAACATGCATTGTATACAATTGCAAACAAGTCATTTTCTTCGAGACAGTAGAGTCAACTTATTCTACTGACCAATGGACACAATGGATGTTGGAGCTATGTTTCCAAACATCTTTATAGGAATCCGTTCCAATACTAAACACATGAGCAAATTACAATTATCTCTATAACAAACAATACTAACTTCTACAAATTGACAGAGGATTAGGATTCTTTTATATGTTAAGAAAATGTCAAAAAAATATATTTTCCAATCTTTTTCTCAAATTTGTCCACAACTTTTAATTTGAGAGTCAAAATCTGAAGTGAATTTTTGGAAATGAAAGTGAGATTGATTTCCCAAATTTTTTTAGTGCAAAGTTTCTTGAAAAAAATTAATTTACTATGCCTCTGGTAGACCACACTCACCAACTACGTAGAACACTGAAAGAATGGGTGATCCTTGGTTTGATGCTTCGGGCGAAGCCAATTCCCATGGTGTGACGGGCGGTGTGTACAGGGCCTGAGTACATATTCACCGCGGCATGCTGATCCGCGATTACTAGCGATTCCAACTTCATGTTCTCGAGTTGCAGAGAACAATCTGAACTAAGGCTATCTTTCTGGATTCGCTCTGCCTTCAAGCCTCGCTTCCTATTGTAATTGCCATTGTAGCACGTGTGTAGCCCAGCCCAGAAGGGCCATGCCTAAATGAAGTGTGAAATATTATTTATAACTCATTTTCTACATTTTTCATATTCCACATGATTTGTCTTGTCTACTACCTCCACTTGTATAAAAGGCTTATTATTTCTCCTCCTTGTACTCACATTAAGTAGCTTTGGAAGCCATGCAATATTTTGCAAAAAATGGTGTATTGTATATGATGTATGGTGCAAATTGTATATGGTGTAATGTATATAATATATTTTATATAATATATTGTGTATGATGTATAGCTATAATTTGAAAATGAAAAGAAAATGACTACTAACGTGGATGTCCATGTCAGATTTTTCATGGGTCTATCATAATTTCAAAATGACAAGAAAATGACTTAAGAATGATTGTTGACATGGATGTCTACGTCGGATTTTTCATAGGTTTATCATAATTTTAAAATGACAAGAGAATGACTTAAGAATGATTGTTGACATGGATGTCTATGTTTGATTTTTCATGAGTTTATCTTAACTTCAAAATGACAAAGAGAATGACTAAAGAATGACTGCTAACGTGGATGTCCATGTCGGATTTTGATTGGATTTGTTCTAATTTGCAAAATGATTATTGAATGATTGCTCATATGGATGTCCAAGTCACGACAAATTAAAAAATCGCTTGAAAAATTTCCTGATTAGTCTCCAATTTCTTTAACTTCTTTTCCTTATACCCTCATGTAGAATCCTTTTCATCCATACCGTCATCCTACCCAGCAATGGATGGTGATAATAAAACTACAATCATTTATAAAAATGACTAAACAACAATGACTGTAGGGGGCCAAAGTTATTTTGTAGTCAAGTGTCCACAACGATTGCGTAGCAGTCATTTATTCCCTCAGTTCTTTATAATGATAATAGCTTGCTAACAAAATAATTTTCTCATTACTAATCCAAATAAAATAAATAAATCTTTCCATATAGACAAAAATAAAATTTATGTGAAACAAAATTTTCAAATTTTTGCTTTGATTTTTTATAAATTTTTTTATGTTTCTTGACAAATTCTGTTTTAGGCTTATTATGTTATAATTTTTGCTCTCAAGCATTGATTCTAATAAAAATTAGATTCCTAAAAAACTAATAGATTTTTCTAATTTTAAAAATTATCATAAAATCAGAATGAAAATTGAAAATAGAAGAACCTATCCGAAATTAGTTTTGTCCATAGAGAGGACATTGAGACTTTAGAGGTTTATTAAATGGAATTTTTGAAATCCAAAATATTTATGAAAAAAATCATAATAATATAAAATTCTTTTCTATGATTGATATTTAGTTGGTATTTATACATGGTTCAATGAAATTTTCATTGTATTGATGATATTTAATTGTAAAATTGGTTTTAAAACTAGTGTTGTGAACAAAATGGACAATGCGCACAAAGTATATATTGCATTTTTTGTTGAGAATTGTTTGACTATACCTTTTATTTGCTTAAAAATTCAATTAGTACAAGAGTTTGAACAGTATAAGACTCCTCACACTAATTTGGATGAAGAATAGATAATTAGTGGCCTTACTAGTGTAAACATTTGAATGAATATTAATCAAGGTTGGATGAATGTAGTTGGAAATTGGATGACAATCACACTTTTTGAGAGAGTATAAAAATAATTAGACTATATAATATTGATTTTTTCTAAAATAATATAAACTTTCATATTAGTATGATTTGAAAATTCTCATAATTTCCAAATTAAAGAAAGTTATTGTTAATACTATAAAGTGCAATAATTAAATTAATCTATGTACTATGATTTGTCCAATTAGCTAAGAAGAAAAATTAGATTCATGTTGTTAGGTAGAGAGGGTTTGTTTTAGGAAAACATTGGATTTCTAGTTGCAACTAGATTTGGCCCAAAGTATGAAGGATGACATAATCAAGTGAAAAATAAAAGTATAGTGAATGTGCTTCGCATCCATTCATCCACTACTTTGAAAAAAGCTTGTATAGATAGATGTATGCCAATACTCATGTGATACATGTATAACATAGTATAACTATACAAGTATAATACATATGGGTCACATTTATACATACATACATATACATATATCTATATCTATATCTATCTTGTATAATGCATCAAGTTGTACTCATATTTGCATATAACTCGTACAATATATCAAGTCATATCCATACTCATATATATTTGGTATAATAGATCAAATTTTAGACATATATATTTATATATACCTTATATAATGTTGTATAAGTCAAATAAAATATCATATATTTATATAGAGGTAATATGAGTTGTATATAAATTGCATAAATGGTTTGAAGATGTATGAAACATTCACATAAAAGCCACATCTTCTCCCAAACTACAAATCAAAAGTGTGATAGCTTTTCAAAAGCTATCACAAATTTCTACAAACCCACCAAATTTCAAGTTAAAACCTTATACTATTCAACAAGTATAACTGGTCAAAGTTCCCTCTTTCTAAGTCAAAGGCACTTCAACATTACTATACTTCCAAGCCCATATCTTTCAATTCCTAGCTTCAAACTAAAAATGTAATATCTTTTCAAAAAACTAACACAACTTTATACCATTCCTCTACATTTCAAGTCAAAAACTTACACTTTTTGACTTCTATAGCTGATCAAAATTCCCTCTCCTTAGTTCAGAGGCAATTTGTTACTACTTCACTTCCCAACTTCAAACTAAGAGTGTGATATCTATTTGAAAAAATAACAACTCAATACATAGGTATATCAAATCTTAAAACTTATACTTCTTCACCCAACAATAATAGGCACTCAAATTTTTTGCCTTCAAACTCCATGTCAATTCACCATCTTTCACTCCTTCAAGCATAACTTTTACACACAAACTCCAATTAAAACGAGTTATAGATTTTTGGAATTACAAGAAGAAGAAAAACATCCTCCTAAAATTTCATTTTAAAACTTACAATACACAACACGTCAGGGCTCTCCAAACCTATGGCAAACCAAACAAACTTTGAAAAGAAAGAAGAAGAGTCCTTTTCTTAACCTCCACAGCTCCACCTCATCCACCTAAGCAAGTAAATTTTAACCAATAACATACCCTATGGACCACATTTCATCTATTCACCATCTCTTTTTTCCCATAACTCTATCGAAATTCCCTATATAGAGTTATAATTCTTCAAAATCCAAAAGAAAGATAAAACAAGCTTCATCTTTTGTTTCAATCATTTCAAATACACAAAATAAAATTTGAATATATTTCCAAGTATAGAAATTAAGAAACTATTTTCAAACAATTTTCTAACAAAGGTAAAAGAATAGAGTTTTAAAAAAAGCATCACTCTATCTATTTTGAAATTCCCCAAACTCCTTCTAGTTTGACATATTAGTATTCAAGAACAATCAAATTTTATAGCTTAGAAGGATTACTTCAAACTAATGAGGCTCTTTGGTGGTTCACACAAAGGTTGCTACTATGTGAGTTTAGGAATGTGAGCACATAAGTCTAAAAGACTATACACCTATATTATAGGTGTCTATATTATATTAACCTTACATGATTATACTATAACTACAATATAAGTATCTAAATGATAAGTGTTTATATAATAAGCACCTTCAATGGATGTAGTGTATCTATTTATACATACTCTAAGCTCACATACTTGCATTTTTATGCTCACATATTGGTGCCATTGGTTTGTACACACCATTGAAAAGGCATTACCTTGAATCCACTTTGAGTGATGTCATCTTCTCTTTGTATTCTTACAATCAAAATCCAGTGAAATAACGTATAAAATGGGTGTCACTATCCAAGTGCATTGCTATATTAGTACGATATAAAAAAATTTCAATATTTACTAATTCAAAAGAGAGTAATTTTGGTATTATTAATATTACATGCATTAATAGAAAAATTACTATAGTATAACTTGAATTCAATTCAATATTAGGGGGGTCATTGTATCTGGAGTGAGTTAATCCTTAATGACCCAATAGAGGTGTACTTTCAAATGAGTCAAAATTGCATAGAATTTGAGCAATTTTTTTGCTCATTTTTTCTTGAGATTTGATAGAATATAACCATAGCATCTTGTAGTTCTCATTCATTTGAGAATAAGCACTTCAAAAAATTTAAAATATTTGACCACACAATTTAGTAGATATTTAAGTTTGAAGTTTTATTGGGTTAATGGAAAAACAAGACAACGCACTTTGAAGGAGCATATTTTAGAGAGAATATTTTGAAGCAATGACCTTTTGTACTCATTGAAAGATAATAGAGTTTAGATTGCTCATCTACATTTTCACAACAATCTAGTCATTTTGCAACTTTTGGTGGAGCTTACAATTCACAATGGTCATTGAAATGAGAATAGTGTTCATAAGAAAAACAAGAATGGGCATACTTGTTGGTCTTTTCCTCAATATCTTTGAATCTACCCTTCTTGAGGTGGGCAATAATTGCATAAGTTGGTTGGCTTCTCAATCTATAGCCAAATTGAACCCAAAACATGAGTGGTGAACTATTCTATACTACTCAACTTAAAAAAATTCCATGAGACGGAGTTTAACTCGGAATTTGATGAAATTACTACCATTGGATTTGTAACGCAATCTATTTTTTTAGTTTAAAACTCGAAATTTGAAAAAGGATAGCTCAAAAAAGAGGAGTAGCGACCAGAAAATGGTCACTTGGGTCATTAGGGCTTCAAGGATCCTTGACTCTCTCCATCCATGTGCATTTCTTCAAAAGTTCAGGGAATGCAAATGGCCTACTGCGACTCCCCCTACTAACATGGTATTTGATATGTGCACATACCATGAAGAACATGAAGGACTAAAGTTGAACACCCCAAATTGGATGAAATTCATCCTCTCTCTGTTTTCAAATGGGAAAATAACTCGTTGACCAAGGCCCCTTTGGCTCCTCCAACCTCCCAGGGTTAAGTGACCGCAGGCCTGTATCCAGGCAAGTTCCCCACCGTCTCTCTTGGCAGTTCGTTGGGCGTTTGCCAGGTGCTCTCCAAGCACCTGGCTCGGCAGTCAGTGAGTGAGTGCACCTCATCTCCTCAATAAGCTATGACCAGAAAAGAAAATTTCCCCATTTAGAACTATTGGTAGGTTTTTGGATGAGACACATAGCCTAAGATAACTTAAACCCCTCCTTAAGTTAAACCCCCAGCAGGGACTATGAAGCTATTTTGGTCCTATTGGGCAGCTGTCACGTGCACAGCCATTCCCTCACCACCACCTCACCAAGCGTGCACGACAATAATATTAACTAAGTATAACTTAGCCAACAAACAAACAAACAAATCAAAACTTCCACCCGCCGGCTGCCCGGGGACGAATGAAAAAGGAAGCCGCAGGGGCACCCTTCGCCATGGGGAAGAGAGAGGCTTGAGACGCCGGGAGGGGGCAACCCGGCAAAGTGGCAACCTCCCTGAAATGGAAATGAGTCTGTCTTTTCCTGATTGTAAGCCTCCTTAGTTGGGGCACAGGGGACACCTCCATGCCGGCGTTCTGCAACAACTTCGTTTGGGTTGCACTCCGCTGCAAAAAAATAATAAGCAAAAATAGGGAGAAAATGGGGGAAAACAATGGGTATTACTACAGAGGAAATGGGGCTCCTTCTTTACAGCCTCTCTCACTCCAGAATAGCAATGGCGTCACTTTCCTTGCTGTTCCAAGAGAGTTTCAAAAGATGACTTGCATTGAAAACCACCGAAATTAACCAACCTGGTTTGTGAACACCTGCCAACCACTCGGGGGACTGATGAGTGTGCCTGCTGCTATGAATGGCATTTGGGGGGATATTAAGTTGCCATGTGAAGCAGCAGCCGGTGGAGAATAGCACCCCAGTGCGGACATGCTTGCCTATTTGCAGCCATTTCAGTTGGGTTGTGGCGCTTGGACCGTCGGGAATGACGCTGCCCTTCAGTTATGTATCCTGGCTTTCAAGGTAGTGGGGAAAAAGGGGCGTTGCGTTGGAGCATTATTCGGCCTATTTCTGTCCACTGGAAGTACACAGTCCAGTCCACCCACATTTCGGTGCAGTTGGAATTTCAATTCCACACAAAGTTTTCATTGCCATCAACACGACGCCATGACGGTTCCGTCGGTGTTTGGGTAGATTGGAGGATTGGAGCTTCGAAGAGCTGTCTGTTGGTGTGGTGTTTTTAGTAGCAATTTAGTAGCTGTGGGCCGAGTTCGTTCTTTCATTTGGGTTCCGACTTCCGAAATAAGGGAAGCGAAGGGAAGAGAGACTGAGCTGTTGATTCGAGTACAGGCAGGTTCACTGGTGGTGTTGTCAGTTGTGATTCGCTTCGCTTGCGCCGTGCAAGGATGGCATGCTGTTCTGTTAATTAACCAATTCCGCGGGGCTCATTATGAGAGGGGTATTTATATACCGGAGGTGGGGCTTTCTCTCTTCATTGATTGGGTCTTCAAGATGCTTTTTTATGCAGAGGTCAGTAGTCTGTACTGTACTGTACCTGTACAGTTGGGAGTAGTCTTCATTGTGCATGGCGTATTTTGTTGGCTACGTCGCTTCACCACATACAGTACCGGTATATTGGGTTAATATTGTAAACAACCATTCCAGAACCTAAAACACAAGGGAAACCCTAATAAGTTTCTTCAGTTCATCCAGCGCCTGCCAGTTCTGCCCAGTGGTGGGTTTTTTTTGTTTTTGTTTTTGTTTTGTTTTCATTTTGGAGGAGGAGCCAGTTGTTTCTTCAATACTCATGTGATACTTGGGTGGTATTGGTGACATCCATATCAAAACTAGGTAATACTTAGGTAAATTCTGGATATTGGTCTTAAAATACAACAATAATGTGACTATTTTGGCCCCCCCAAATGAAAATTTCCTTTTCAAAAAATAGCCAACAACTTTCGGATGTAGCCAATTGGTAACTAAAAATTGTGCATAAAAAATACATTGGCTCTACTAATCTCTATCATTACAATTGAACCTAGTGGAGAAGGATAGAGTTTATCTTTTATCTTTTTATTGGCTTTGTCTTTTAGACAAAGACTATGGCATCAACTTTGAGGTTCTAAGTCCAAGTATCTAAAACCTATTCACAACCACATTCACACTGCACAACGCGGTTAGAAGTTGGTTGGACTGGGTAGCGTTTCATGAATATACTATTCTCATTTCATTTTATCTTTTACATTGACTAATATGCCCTATACTATTGCCACAATCCAAAGTGACAAATAAGTCTTCAAAAGTAAAAGTAATTCTCTAATTTTTTAATTTATAGAAAATAACTCAAAATCCATAACTTTCACACTGTATGTCCAAATACTAGGAAACAAAGTCTATGCACCATTCATCATAGAAAGCTTTCCAACAATATCTCAAGGACGACTAGAAGATACACAATTTTGGAGATCCCATTTATAGATGAATAGGTGCATTCTTCATTTCTACATTATCTATTAGTCACTTTTGAGCCTTCATGTCCTTCAATAATTATTTCCTAAAGTTCTTTCATGTTTAGATGCCTAAAATTGCTTCAAAATACTAGTCTCTAAAGCAAGGCTAAAATCTTCATCTATATATATTTTTTAGCAAATCCAACCATAGGATCCTTTAGTTAACTTGTTAGAGTATACCCTCCTAAAATTTCAAAATAAAAAACATTATCAATTGCAAGATCTTGATGCTTGGATTTAAAAAAGAAGTATTTTTCAAATGGTTAAATTTCATCTTTTAAACATTTAACCCAAAAATGTGTAAATCCTACAACTTGCAACTTTCCATATTATGTTGAAGAAATAATTTGGGAATATATTAAATAAAATTCAAAAATAAAATTCATATTCATGCTTGAAAAAATAGTATGTAGAATGAAGTAGAAAATTATTTAAAATACTAAATTATTAAGAATTTAGTTATAAAAATTAAAAATGCCAATTCCAATGGATGTAATGTCGTAATGAATAATCTACATCCTATGATTTGATTTGATTTCCAAAAATATTGAAAATTGAATTAAATAAAGGACTTCAAAGTTTGTTTTAGTTATTGATTCCATAATTGCCCACAAACTAAAACTCCTCATAACTTTCATCTCATTAATCAAAATAGAATGATTCAAAGCTTCCCACGCATTTATAAATATAGAAAACCAATTCAAATTTTTTTTTTCTTAAAAGAAATGGTTTTTTCTAAGCACTTGAGCTGCCTAGATTGAAAAAGAAACCACATATCATAGGGTCATTGCAAGAAACACTTATCCTATTTCTTGTCCCCTTGGTCTCAGACAATAGGTTTTTGGCTCATAACTTTTGTGTTGTACATTCATTTTTTATGAAATTTAAAGGAAAGGTACATGTATTAGTTTTAGACATTCAATCATTTTTTTGAATATTTTAGAAATTATTTACTATTTTAAAATTGTCCTTGATTAGATGTCTACCTTGGCCATTGTAGGGATTTTAGTACTATTTTCGACCCATAAATGCAAATTCAAAAGTCAAAATTAGAATACAAGGAGTTATACTAAATTTTCATAAATCTAGGAGAGATTTTCTAAAAATAGGAAATTATTCACCTTCTACATGTGCTCAAAGTGTACTACCTAGGTAAATGAGTAGAAATACAATTTTTATTTGCCAAAGATGCAAAATGGTTGAAAATGAGCATCTTCAAGTTAGGAAAAATATCTTTTTTTAAAATAATTTGAGTTTTCTTACTATTTTCTAAAAATCAAATTCAAAAAATATCTATTATCTTGCATTTTTCTAGGCCTCTTTTGTTGTGCATAAATTTTAGAGATAAATTTTTCTAGGCCTAAATTTTCATACACATACTATTTTGAATTCTTTACTAATTATCCATATTTTCTTTTGTTTTATTCTAAAAGCCACGGTACTCCTATATTGAGCCATTTTGGGCCAAAAGTAGCAAGTGTTTCTTACAACTACCCCATTCAATAACTTTTTAACCATGTAGTCAAAAATTACAAAAATTATTGTGCCATACAGATACTGCTCAATTACATGTTGTATGAAAATTTTAAAGAAAAAAAAATGAAAAATTCTATTCATGGTGAGCTATCCAAATTTTATATATTGCCAAGAAATGCTATTTGGTCCTTTAGGGGTTAAATTGATTGCTCCCTAAAGAACTCAAGATACTTGGAGAGCCTTCAACTGAAAAATATGGTTCAATTGTTAAAGGCTTGGGCTAATGATGTTGAGGGCGTCCATCATTTCGTAGAATACCTAAATGTAAATGCTATAATGCCTGAAAGAGAGGCTAAAGGAGGGGAATACAAAAAGATTTCTCTTTCACATTAAAAAGATTACAAGTTCAAATTATGGAATTGGAGGGGAATAGTATAGTTCCACCTTCCATTTGGTATATATAAAAGATAAGAGACCATTTTAGATGAAAGGCCTTTTCAATGATATCTAAAGCTTTAGGTTCCTTAATAATACTATAGAAGTGTCACCAGATAGGAACACTTGCATGAAGAGTGGAGTTCCAAGTTCCTTAAATGTAAATGCTAATAAAAAAATCTCCAAAAGTTAGTATTTCGAGCTATTTTTGGTCAATGTAGGCTAAAACTTTGGTTCTCAAAAGAAAAACTAATCCAATCAAGATTTCAACTATTCCAAGTTGCAAGGCATCTCATGCCCTTTCCAAAATAGTAAAAAGCTCCAATTGGACACTCCTACTAGAAGTTATCAATGGATGAAGGTTTGTAAACTTCCCTATAAAACTTCATCTATCAATTTTTTTCAAAATATTAGTGCAAATCAACTCTAGATTTTAGGGTTGACTTTCAGATTAATTCTTGTTTCTAAATCCAAAATTTCACTCTAATTAACCAAATAACTATGAATTTCATCCAAATCTAAACAAAACTAATACTAGCCTTCATTGTATATTATCTCTCTCAATATTAATCTACTTTCTAAGTGTGGATTAGTTTTGTAAGCTTTAACCCTTAAAGTTCCATGACAATATTTTACCAAAAACACTCGAAAACTCCCATATTTAGTACAAGTACCAAATTTTTGAAAATAAACTTTTTTTAAGATATGCAACCATAGGATCTTGTATTATGCTGACTTGAAAATGTGTGGTAAAATTTTTAGAAATTTCCAATGCTTTGATTGCAAAATATAAGAATTCAAATTCACTAAAATCATTTTTTCTACCTTGCGAAAAGTAGGGCAGCTGCACTTTACAAGTTTACTTTTCTATAAAAAAAAGCTCCAAAATGGTGGTTCTTCTTTGGATTATTTTTTCTAGACAAGTTGGTCACATCCTTGAAAAATTTCAGATCATTTAGAATTGTACAACATATAGGAAAAAAATAGTAAGTACATAGTAGTAGAAAATGATTCAAAATACAAAATTGTTAAGAATCTAATTATGGAATTAAAAAATGCCAATCCCAATGGTTGCAATGTTGCAATGTTACATCATGATTTTATTTTTTTCCAAAAATATGGAAATTGAATAAAATAAAGGACTTCAAAGTTTATTTTAGAATAGATAATCCATAACTATCCACAAACAAAAAATCCTCATAACTTTTGATTCATTGATGAATACAAAATGATTCAAAGCTTTCTACGTATATATAACTTTAGAAAACCAATTTCAAATTTTTGTTTTCAGAAAAAGTGATTTTTTTCTAATATACTTGGACTGTCCATTTATAAAAAAAAATAACATATTAGGCTTTAATGTTTTACTCATATTTCCAAATGTCTTGAAATTTAGTGCATATGAAAGATATTCCTCATCTACACCTATCATTAGAATTTTAGCTTAAAATGTGCAAATCTTCATTTACAACAGCCTAACCAAAATTTTTATTCAACCAAAAAACACATGTTGGTCTTTTAGGGATTAAGAAATTTCCTAATTGATTATGACTTTAAATTATTCTATATATTATCTTCAAAAGATTATAATTACCTATAAACTTGTTATTCATGATTCAAGACTTCTATTGTAGACTTGCTATTTTAGTTTTTTAGTATTCTTTATTTGTCAAGATTCAAGAGTAAAATTACGTTTCTAGAAAGATAAGACACTTAAAAGATTGAATTTTTCTAGTGAAAATTAAGGATGGATGAAGTTTGACCACTAGCTGTTTCTCAAAAACTTTACCCACTAATTTCTACTAATTTAAACTATCCAATTGATTTTTACTTTAGATTTTGACCTTTGAATTTAATTTAGTATCTAGTTTTTTCTAGATTCATTTGGATGATTTTATTACTTTTTCATCCACTTTTACTACTAAACTTTATCCAAGCATAACTTCTTTATTTATTATCTATTTTTTAAGATTGATATATTTTTTAAAACCTCTAGAAATGACCTAAATCTCTAATCTAAATTTAAAATTGAACTTTAAACACTTCTAAAATTCATACTTAATAGTTTATTGATCTCTAATTCTAGGTTCTACTTCTACATAAAGATTAATTTCAAATAGAAAAATGTAAATTCATACCTTTAAGGTTGAAGACATTACAGTTCCATCCTCGTGAATCATAACCATGATCATTTCCTAGTATGCATCTCCCTCCATATTGTCAATTAAATTGGATTTTGGCCTACAACTTAAATAAAAAGGATTACAAAAGAATTGCAATTGCAATTCCAATCCACTCCTTGTATATTCTATTTCAATTAATATTCTCTCCCTATTTTCCTCACTATTGTATTTGTTTTCTTTTATGATTTTTCAATAAACTATAAGTATTCTAAATCACTACCATTGACTTCTAATAAAAACTAATAATGTCTAAGAATCAAACTAATGGGATGATGCAAGTGCCATTAACTCCAATTAAATAGTAGAATATGTTTGGTTAACTATCCTATTGTTTATCTTTTGTTTGAATTTTTATACATTCTAAATCAAAGTTCACTTATTAAGGTCAAATCCTACAACTACTAACCTTAGTTGCAAGTTAATGCTTCTCATTCCTCTCCTAATTTTCCAATACTAAACCTCCTTTCCTACTAACTTCTTACTCATTTCATCTCCTTTGTAGGCTTGATGTTTCTTGGTCGCTTTTATTTTCTTCTTGTCACCAAGCTGTTGGACTTCTAAGGTTGAATCCACCCCCCAACAACCCAAGGCTAAATACTCCCATAAACAAACTAGACATCACGAAGGGGACAAGCTAACCTTTAGCACTCCTAAATCCTAATCAAATTCAATGCTTTGTTTGTCTACTTGACTAGGCATGTCTTTGCCCCTTGTTCAACCTTAGCTTGCTCACCTTGAAGTTCGTCCTCTAAATGAAAAGAACTATTTTATATTTAGTGAAAGGGAGTATTTTATATTAATATTGTAGCACCTAAATCCTACCTAATGGAGTACTATTATGTGAGTAGCTATAGTGATCAGGCACATGGCGCAAAGTAGAATAAATATGGAGGGATAATCTCTATTCATCTCTAAGATCTTTAGATTATATCAAAAAAATATTCAGTAATTAAAATTGCATTGAATTTGGATACGTAGACAAAAAAGTAGACATTTGAATTTGAATGGAATTTAGTGCTAAGGCTAGCCACCTCAATTGAATGAACTAGCAACCATTGGGCTTCCAACATTGTCTAACTACTAATTGGGATTGGTTGGACACTATATTGAATGTACTAAATTGAATTCTCTTTAACCCTTAAAGGACAGACTAGTAACTGTGAAAATCGTTCCTTTGGATATCATAAGAATTCTTGGCTTAAAATACAAAAGCACTTATTTGAAGCCAAACTATTGTAGAAGACCTCTCTTTTCCATAACAAAATTTTGAGGATGAATAGTTGCACTTTTGTCCTATGCAAAAGGATTCTCTATCATTTGTTGGACACAATATCCGTGACATTGTTTATGGGTTAAGAGAATACATTGAAATTTTATAATGGTGACAAGAATAGAAATTTAAAGGTTGATGGATTAAATCTCCCTATTTGGTGCTTAACAATAAAATGGTATTCCTTAAATATGATGCAACTAACTAAATAATTAAGAAGGTAAGTATCTAATAAACAAATATCTTTAGTTAATCAATTACAAAGTATAAGATGAGCTTGTCTACTAGAGATGACTCAACTTAAAACTTCAAATTCTAATGCATAGGTTCAAAGCTTCAATGTTGGTTTAATACCAATGAAGATAAAAAGAAAAACCATAAAAGAAAAAATTACAACTAATATAAGATTAAAGCTTTGCCATACGGGTGGAAGCCATACAAAGGAAGGAGAAAATGGCTAGAATAATACAAAGGCAAATATCAATCACCAAGACAACAATGAAAAGTATTTATGTAGTAATGAAATGGAACAAGCTAGATTTTGGTTAGTAGTATAATTTAAATAATGACCTAAATGTCAAGAATCCTAACAAGGACACTTTATCATATAGAGAGTTTTGCTTCAAAAAATCACAAGGATCTTGGTCGCGACTAAAAATGGATTAAGAACACAAGTAAATTTAGTCATGTAAAATCTTGAATCTTGTTAGTTGAATCTTCTACATTGTTGTGAACTATTCTTTGTTGGCCTATCATGCTTAGGCTTCAATTTGATTCACAGGTCAAGGTAAATATAAGAAACTACAAGATGTAGGATGGATAGAATTGATGGCATATCAAGAGATACTATCAGTGAAAATGACTCCTAAACTTTCAAACTCATAGTCTATTGGTCATCAATCCAACTTCATTGTGAGAACATAGCAAGTTTCAACCATACAAGCCATCAACTCCACTTTGTAATCATGACACAAAATAAGGTTAAACAATGGTTTGATCCATGCCACTTGCAATAACAAAATTTACAAAAAAAATGAAAGTCACAAGCCACAACACACAAGTCTTCAAAGCCTCTTCCAAACTCCAACTCCTTAGTTGAACTTTAGTTTGATGCCACCAAAGCTTTACAAGTTCAAATGATATGAATGATAGCTTTTTGAAAAGAAAATGCAATTTTTGACTCGCCTTCTTCCAAATTTCAATCATTTTAACACTCTATCTAACTTCTCTAGTCGCCCAAAATTTTAGCCCTTAGAATTGAGAACAATAGACCTTCTTTCACTTTGACACTCACAATTTACTAATATGAATTTCAAATAGAATGAATAATAGCTTCATGGAAAGCTAAAAAAGATTTATATTCTCTCAAATTTCAACTTATAAACAAAAAACTTGTTCATATTCTATGGTTGGTCAAAGTCTGTAGCTTTCTTATAAAAGGTAGTAGGCCAACGACGCTAGCATGTGAGCCTAGAGTTTAGAAATTTAGAATATGATGTAATTTCTAATTTTTTTTTGTTTAAAAATTTAAAAAAACTAATGTTTTTGTAACAAAATTTAGTGAATTTAGGTGAATTTGACCTACTACTACAAAATCCATAACCATGGGTTTTTGATCAAGTCCTTGGGAAGTTGGTACTATACATCTATTGAATGTTTTGAAATTTATATCATCTCTGAGAAGCTGTCCCAAAATGGGTCGATCAAGTGAAAGTACAATTAATATAGAATCAAATCTAAGGATGAGAAGAAGACAAATGTAATAAAAATATCATAGGATGTGAAAAATTGTATATATAATAAAATATCCTTTTATTGCAAAAGGGAATATACATTGGAATATAAATATAAGATTTTGCTACTTGCATTTGGGGGATTTTGAAGATAATATATCAATACTAGGTATCTACTTCATATCATGCTAATATCTGTTGATTTTGCATCCTTGTATTGTTTGCAAAGTCTTTTGTGAGTTTCTTGAAACTCTGGTTGAATAAACTTCTCTATATGTCTCTTTAGCAAAATTGTTTAATGCAATAGACAAGAGTGCTCTTAATCTTGCATTGGCTTTTACTTGTTGCTATTTCCATATACCACACAAACATCATGCCAATTGACCATCCAATTATCAATTATGAATCCCTTGAACTTTGAAGAAGAAATTCCATGGCATGCCATGACAAAGTTAAGGGATCTCTACATTTGTTTTTGTGATTGAGCATCTCACTCATCATGTTGCAAATGCAGAATGATAGTTTGAATTCAAGGTCACATATATAGATAGTCATTGATGTTCATCCCTTGATTTTCTTCACATGATCAAATATTCACCAAGAGTTCTACAAGTCTCTACCATATTGTATTCACCTTACCAAATCCACATTGCTTCCTAGACCTTCCTCAAATATCTTAAAAAGGTAAACCTTATTCTTACCTTGTTTAAGAAACATGTTATCTTCAATAAAGGAATATATATTTTTCATTAACAATAAAATAAAGTTTTCAATGGATCCCCCACTTATATAGTAATGGAAAATAGAGATGGTATTTTGAATACTTGATGAACTAATCTCTTCATAATTTCTCTATGACAACCTCAAGGGTCTTTCTAATGAGGGACTTTTGGTCACTTTGTAGTCCTTCAAACAATTCAAATGCAAGAAATTATTTGCTAGCAACTAGTTATATGGATGAATTTGTTGCGGTTGATGTCTTTGACACCTCTTAACTAATTAGAGATGTTTGATCAACAAAATCACAACATATGCCTTTATTCACATAGCCTAAACCCTAAACCAATGTAGATACAAGTTCTAGGAAGACCTAAAAAGTTCAAGATCCTATATATGCGTCAAAAGCATAGAACTTTGCTCAAAAGGCAAGATCATATAAAAAAAAGAGATCCACCAATCATCCTACACACAAAAAAATCAATTAAGATTTTGTCCCACCAACGTTGAATAGTATATTGTTGATGATAGCATTGAAACTAAGTTTTTGACCATGTTGCACATTATGCTCTATCTCTTTTATCATTCTTCTCCTCAAAAGTAAATTAAATACTTTGACTTTCAATGATTTTCACCACCTACAATGAATAGTGTAGTGAAAATAAATTATGATTAACACTAAAAGGTCATGAAAAACCAAAGCAAATTGAATCAAAATTATGATGCAAGAACGATTGATGCGACATGCATCCAAAGAAAATTGAAAATGTATCTAACTTGAGGAATGGTAGCCACAATCTCAAAATCATCATTAATGACAAGCTCCAACTGCTTCACTTATTTAAAGCCTCCATCAACATTTATGAAGCTCTATTTTTGAAAAATTGAGAATATGTACTAGTTACATCTTCCTTCCAAAAGAGACATAGAAGCCTTTGAATTTGACATTTCGTTAATGAGGTGATGTTCTACAATCAAATGAGGAATAAAAAAAAGTGATTTTTTAAAAGCATGTACCCTCAGCTTGTATTGTTCAATTGAAACACAAAAGAGCCACAAATTGACACCTTATTAATGAGGCCATGTTCTATAGCCCAAACTAACACTTGGAAAAAAAAATTACAACATGCATCCTAAGCTTGTATCATACTTAAATATGAGGTTTGGTACTTTGGTGCCAAATATTTAATTTATTTCTAAAATGAACTTTAACACTTTATAATATCATTATTGAAAATTTTAGCATTAGAATAAAAGAATAAAATAGTTTTCAACAACCACTTGACAATAACTTAAAACACCATTTATTGTAAGCTATTGTAAGAGAAGACAAGCTCTTTATTCAAGTGTGGTGTAGGAGGTAAAACAACCCAAGTGGAATATGTAAATTAGGATTAGTAGGAGCTCAATCGCTTATATCTAGTTAAGTTAAAAATAGAAATTGTATTCAATGTAGAATTTCAGATATCATTTAGGCACAATAGAATAATTTTTTTCTAAAATTTTAAACTTAAAAAAGGTGTTAAATTAAACTAAATTTCATCTCCAAAAATCCGTTTGAGATTTCAATTCTCCAATCAAAAGTTATGGACAAAACTCAAAGAGGGATTGGAAGGATATTTTCTTTGACAATTTTAAACATCTTCTTTGAATTTTGTTCATAAATTTTGATTAGAGGCTTGAAATCTCAAACGGATTTTGTAGATGAAACTTATCTTGATTTAACATCTTTTCTTGGTTTAAGTTTTTTGAAAAAGATTACTATTATATACCTAAATGATGTTTAAAGTTCTACATTGAATACAATTTTTGCATTTTGACAATCACTGGTCAAACCCATTGTCAAATTGTCCCATATCCTTTGATGATTCATGATAGACACTAGATTTTATTATATGTAGGTCCTCTCCACCTTAAAAATTCAAAATCTATTAAGGAACTACTTTCTTCAATATATTGTCTTGAGTGTTCTTGATGATTGATAGTGAAATGATAGATGGTATTTGATTCAACTGATTGCAATTGTTTGTTTTGTAAACTTTCAGCAAACCATCTTTACGGTTATTTGTAGATTTAGTTGTCCAATTGAGACCTCGTTAATGAGATCATGTTTTACAGCCCAAATTAGCAATTGAAAAAAAAGTGAAAACATTCACCCTAAGTTTGTATAGTCCAAGTAACACATCACACTACCAAAATTTGACACCTTGTTAACGAGGCCATGTTATACAGCCTAAGCCATCAGTCAAATTTTCTTTTTGAAAAAATGAATCCTAAGCTTATACTGCCCAAGTGAGATACAAAACAATTGAAAATTGACACCTCGTTAATGAGGCCATATTATACAAACCAAATTAGCAATGAAAAAAACTTGTATTGTCCAAATGAGACATCACACTACTAAAAATTGACACCTCATTAACAAAGTCATGTTATATAGCCCAAACCAACAATAAAAAAAAATTTGAAACCTATACTTTAAACTTTTTACATCAAAATGAGACACAAAACAACAAGAAATTAAGACCTCATCAACAAGGCCATATTTTATAGCCTAAACAAGCAATCAAGGAAAAATATTTGAAACCTACACTTTAAATTTGTTACATCTAAGTGAGACACAGAACAATAAGAAATAAGACCTCGTCAATGAGGCCATATTCTATAGCCTATGTGAGCAATCAATGGAAAAAATTTGAAACCTAAACTTTAAATTTGTTATGTCTCAGTGAGACACAAAATAGTAAGAAATTGAGACCTCATCAACAAGGCCATATTTTACAATCCAAGCTAATAATCAAGAGGAATTTTAAAAAACAACTTAAAGCACACACCGTAAAGTTATACCATTGGAGTGAAAACCTAAACAGCCTAAAATTGACCCGTCATTAACAAAGTCCTATTCTAGAATCCAAGTCAATGTTAAAAAAGATTTGAAAACATGCACCTAATTTTGTAGCATTCTAATGAAATACTAAACAATGCAAGATTGATGCCTTGTTGATGAGGCTATGTTCTACAACTCAAATGAGTAATCTAGCTAATTGAAAATGGCAAATAGTAAGGAGTTTTGGTGGCTTTAATTTCCAATGCATTGACGCCTTCAATGCATTCAAGGACACTCTCCCTACCTTTGCCATACTTTTCTTCATCCTTTTGCAACAAGGTGCTCCTTAAGTTTATAGTAGCAACAACAACAAATAATGCAAAATAGAGAAAACTATGCAAAAACAAACCCTAGCCTAGCCAACAAGTTCTTCTTTGGTCTCAAATTAAAAAATTAAAAAAAACAAGGAAGAAATTGGTAGATGTAGGGCAAAGGAATCTTGTGAATAGATTTTGTGATTTTGAAAATTTGGAGTTCAAATGTTTTCTTACATATGCATTATAAACTTACAACTCACCTCAAATTTTTTCAAAATTTTTAGACTTACAAGAAATTTTACAAAAATTGTCAAAGTTTTTTGAAAATACATGGGCAAGATTTGGCAAAAAATCTTCCAATTCTAAAGACTTCAAAGTGGATTTTCATATGATAAATTTTTTTTTAGGCTAGCAAACAATCAAAAACTCTCTATTTTTTCCATATTGTATACCATTAGAATTGTCTTCTTAGATTGAATGATATAATGTCTAATGTCAAATGCACTTCTAACAAATAATAACATGTATATGTAAATTGAACTCCTCATAATCTAATGACTTTAATTTTGGCAATAAAAAAATAAACTTGCCAAATTTGTGCTTCTTAGAGACATGTTATTTTTTGGTGTACTTGATCAATATACATCTTTTCTAATTTCATTCACACTATTAAGCTTCATAATATTTGTTCTTTTACTACTTTTTGTCAAACTATCCCCATACTAAAAAATGTCCAACTTCAACTCCATGATCTTTGTAGGACAAGGTCCAAATAGTGCTATTAATTTCAATATTACTAGCCTTTATAAGCATTTAACCATTTTCAATTTTTCTAATTGTTTCTTACTAGAAAGAAAATACCCGCCTTACGTTTTTTCCTACGAGAATGCTTCGGCATCCCTTCAGTTTGAAAATACTACAAGAAAACTAATTTTTGTTGCAATCACCCAAGAAGACAAAAAAATCATTTTTTAAGAATCTAATCATATGATCTTGTACTTCACTTGTCTTAACTCATATGGTAAATATTTCATGAAGTTTGACCCTATAAATTGGAAGATATTCGCATTCAAAGTTGAAAAAGAAAGTTCTTTTGCACTACAAACTTTGAATTAAAAAAAATTTATGTTAAAGAATTGAGTTGAAATTCTAGGGAATTTTTTTTTTAAAAACACTTGATTTTCATTCTTTAAAAAAATGCTAAGTAGAAGTAGGTCCAAGATTGGGAAAAAAACTAAATCGTCAATAACTCCAAGATGGGATTGAAAGACAACAATCTCAATGGTGAGATTGTTTTAGCAAGCAAACACAACATATTAAAAAAAAAAATTTATAGAAAATTATAAAAATTACATTCAGGAATGAAGCCTATAAGTTATTTTTTCAAAAAGATGTTGAAATTGCCCAAAAAACAAGATTGTCCTTAACTTTCTCATAATTAGTCCAAATAGAATGAATCAAAGCTTTGTATGTAAACAAAAATAAAACATATCAAAGGGAAAAAAAATATAATTGTTTTTATTGTTTTTAATTTTTTGTGTACTGCCCACCGAGTTCAATTTCAAGCTTTTTGTGGTATAATTTTTGCTCCCAAGCATGAATTGAAATAAAAATGATATTCCCATGTAGATAATCAATTTTCCTATCTTCTGGAAAAGTTTTAAGACAATTCACAAAAAATTGAGGTCACAAGAACTTGCCCAAAATCTGATTTGTCCCCTCGGGGGATAATAGGACTTTAGGGGTTAAGGCCCAACAATTTTCATAACTTTTGACTTCATGGTTAAAAAGTTATTATATGATATGTACTTTTCATTACTCGACGGGCAACCTAGGCAACAAAAAAAACTTCTTTAAAAATCATTTTTTTAAGAAATTAAAATTTGAAATTGGTTCTCTAGATTTATATATATATATATAGAAAGCCTTGAATCATTCCATTTTGATCAATGAGTCAAAAGTTATGAGGAGTTTTAGTTCGTAGGAGTTTGTAGATCGTTATTGAATCTCTACTCTAAGACAAACTTTGAAGTCCTTTATTTTACTCAATTTTCAATATTTTTGAAAAAATATAAAAACATTGGGTGTAGATTGTTTATTACAACATTACAACCATTGGGATTGGCATTTTTCAATTCCATAAATAAATTGTTAACAATTTAGTATTTTGAGTCATTCTGTACTCTTTTGTACTTACTATTTTTTTCTTATATGTTGTATTATTCCAAATAATCTGAAATTTTTCAAGCATGTAGACAACTTGACTTGAAAAATGAATCAAAAGAGTGGCAACCATTTTGGACATTTTGCATACAAATGTGACCTCTAAAGTGTAGCTGCCCGGATTTTCTCAAGGCCAAAAAAAGGAAATTGTCACTTCAAATTCTAATATCTTGCAATCTACATGGTAGAAACTTTTGAATTTTTTTCCACATGTTCTCAAACAAGCTTATTTCAAGATTCTACCGTTTTATATCTCCAAAAATGTTTTTTTTCTAAAATTTCGTACATGTACTAGATATGGCAGTTTGGAAGCGGTTTTGGTGAAAATATAGTCAAAATCATTTAGAGGTTAAAGCCTAATCATGCATTAGTATTGTTCATTGTTTAAATCTTCGAAACCTTCTTCAATTGTCACTTTATGGTTGCCATCCTCAACGCATGTAATCTACAACAAGATTACCAACATTTCAACATCACACTGATGATTCCTATGCCTTCATTTTTACACACGAAATTACTTTAGCAGTTGAAGTTGCCTAGCTTCATCTTGTCGCCAAACATGTAATAATGAAAGACTCAACAATAGTAGAGGTTGATCTCGCAGTTGCAATAAAGAAACTCAAATTCATGCTCTAGTGGAGATTTTGCATCTTGAGACTAAGAAAAAACCTTCCAATTTGACAAAGTATAATTTTAAATAGAAAACAAAAACAGAACATCAAAATCGATGAAGCTCTTGAGTGTACCATTCTCTTTATAGTTTGTATGTCATAAAAGTGAGAAGGCATTACCATGAAGCCATTTGAAATGATGTCATCTCTTTTACTATATTATGATAATAGAAAATCTTTTAAATCGATTATATCTATAATGTTTGCATTTGTAATTTGATATTGTATCAAGCAAGCCAAGACTTTGGGGGAATCTTTCAAAAGAAAATTTCCATTGAAGGAGCTAATGCAAGATCACTATGAAAAGACTATAATCCAATCCAAAATTTACAAACACCTATCTCCAGATTAAGACTCTTAGAGACTTTAGCAATTGAAGTGGCCTAGCTTCATCTTGTTGCCGAACATGCAGTAATAAAAGACTCAACAATAGTAGAGGTTGATCTCGCAATTGTGATAAAGAAACTCAAATTCATGCTATAGTTGAAATTTTACATCTTGAGATTCAGAAATTTAAGTCTCTGAGAGTCTTAACGTAGAGATAGGTGTATGTTGAGATTTTACATCTTGAGACTAGTGAAAATTCTCTATGACAAGATTTTTCACACAAGGAGCTAGTGCAAGTCAAATCACTTATCCAAACTAAAAAGTAAATTCTAAGGGTTTTTACTAACAACCTCACTAGAATTTGACTAGAATAATCCTAGGATTAGTATGTGATTCAATAATAAAAAGAAACTACAACTTTAAAGGACTAAACTATCCCAAATATAAAATTACAAGCCAAAACTTGAAGGGAACCTTGCATCTTTCAAGAAGAAGCTCCAAAATGCAAGAAAGATGTGCAAAATGCTTGAGAATGCAAAGAAAACATAAAAGGGTGAAGTTGGCTAATGCTTAGAACCAACAAAATATTAATGATTTGACAATACAAGAAAAGAGGTAGTCATTTGTGAGGGAAGGAGAGGGGAGGCCTTTTATACTCTTCCTAAGGCTTTCTAAGGGCTCCTTCTTGTTGTTTTAATGTATAGATCTTTCTTAAATTAACGCTAATTATTGTTAATTACTTTTGAAAAATGTCAAACCTATTACTAGATCTTACCTAATTTTTGAAGAAAAGCTCCAAATGACAAATGAATTGCACCTTTGACTCCAAAAGGACCAAATTAGTCCTTGTAACCTTGAATCTTTTACTCCAAGTCATTTATGCTTACAAAATCCAATAAATTATAAATCAAAAGAATATAAAATCCCAAATGTTGGAATTAACATTTTCTAAAGGATTTAACTTGTGTGGAGTGCCCAAAGGAATTGTAGAAGTAAAAAAAGACACTTCATTGGCCTCATTTGGATGCCGTAAGTTCTTGATATGTAGGCCAATGCAGGAGATCAATTAAAATTCTGCTTAAATTCAATGAAGTTGCTGGTCTAGGTACTTATTGGTGTTGGAAAGCCTTGAAACTTGTTAGAGTGCATACTAGCACTAAATTATATCCTAATTTTTAGTGGGGTTTTACCACCACCTGGATAATTTCTAGGAATTTTCCATTGTTTGTAAAATCAGTTAACTTTCTATGGAGTCATCTTATGAATTCCAAAAAATCCAAATCTTTTTGAATAACTTCTAAGAAGTTTCTATTTACTAAGTGCAAGTCCATATTCTTAATCTGCACTACTTATGAAAAGACATAAATTAATTACCTCCTTAAAATCTCGTAAGGACAAAAATCTTTTGACTAATAGGGAATTTTCATGAACAAATTTTACTA
Organism: Pseudoscleropodium purum; assembly: GCA_963969395.1. Lineage (NCBI taxonomy): Eukaryota > Viridiplantae > Streptophyta > Bryopsida > Hypnales > Brachytheciaceae > Pseudoscleropodium > Pseudoscleropodium purum. Next base: position 14,923,826 of record OZ017797.1, read on the forward strand.
TAGAGATCTTGACATGTTTTATGCTTGAAATACCTCTTTTCAATCTTTGTACACACCATCCCTCATATTTATTGAATTACCACCTCATATTATGTAAACATCAATAGTAAAGTATAAATCTAATTTTCTAGAACTCTATCAAATTGGATGGTGACTTCAAAATAGACTAACTACAAGTATATCTAATATTAAAAGACTTTCTACTATAGAATCTGGACTCTTGTTTTAGTAAAGACTTGTTACATGCACTTGGAACTACAATTTTAGTTTCTAAAGGGAATCTCACAATTGTTAGACCTAATTATCTCTTATACCCCTAACATCTCTCAAACACCTAATTGACCTCTCAAGTACAGAATCAAATCCAAAAAGCAAATAATAGGAATGATTTAGGCACTTTGAGCTTCTAAAGGGACAAACTACCATATTGTAGGAACTTCTATCAATTATACTAAAAGTAGTTTTTTTATGAATTTTTTATTATAATCTTTACTAAAACTAAGTAAAAGAAAAAAAACAATCTGAAACTAGAGTACTAACTTGGGGGCTCATAGCAAGCCTCAACCATTTCCAAAAACGAATGGGACTATGTTTGTTTGTTTTTTATATGAAGAGTCTTCAATTCATTGTAAAACCTTTCATTAATCCAAATGGGATTTGGATTTGTCAACAAGCTCTAGTGACCTTTTATTTTTATATTTTTAAACAATTTAAATGTAGATACTAATTGTCTTCCTTTCCATGTCAACTTTATTTTGCGTAATTTCAATTAGTATTACAATTCTATAAAATTCCTTTTGATTTGGAAGCCAAATTGAATATACAAGGCAAGAAAGAAGTTTTAGTTTTTTTTGTTTCTTAATTTTATTTTTACAAATTTTTTTATATTTATAGCTATATGTGCATATAGAAAAAAATTGAATAACTATATTTTTATTGATGAATGAAATTTTCACTTAGAAGACAATCATATTGTTCTTTCAAAACAAATAAATTTGAATTTCTTCTAACTCTAATGTCAATAGTTTAATATTTGTGTGAAGCAAGGGGTACTACATGTTGATGTATGTAGTTTTCCTACTACAACATTCTTAGCATTGGAATAGCCATTTTTCAACCAAGAGTTTTGAGTTATTAGTAATATAGTGCTTTCTATTATCTTGTCAATCCTAAATCCAATAGGAGTGTGTGAATTTGGAATGAGTTTCTTTAGAAGAGTTTGAATCTTATAGGCCCTTAAAATAATATTCTAAGGAAGTTAGAAAATTTTTAAGTAGAAAATACAAGAGATAGAGGTGCTTTAGTAATATTGTCAAAAAGTTTCCCACCATTTTGTCAAAATATGTGGAAGATATTGAATTTTAAAGATTTTTTTCCATCAAATATGAATGAAATTAGAAAAAGGATTAATGGTAAAGATTTAGTACATGTTAAATTATTGGGTGGATGCACATGTAGAAAGGAGGGGTTTCCAATATATAGACTTTGGTGTCCCTTTGCACTAGTGATGGTAGTGTTTATGATTTAGTGTATAATATATATGATGGCAAGTAGTTACTGCCTCTTTGAGGGGATAGTGATAAACATGTTGTTTTTTGTGGAAACCGCGGTTAAAAAATAGAAGGGATATAAGAGTCATTTTTCCATTTGTATCGAAGCTTTTACAAAACATCTCAAAGGTGTATACAAGTCACTTTCCTATTGATTGAAAAACTTTTATATTCAAAGATTTCAAAGAGGTACATGTGTAGTTTAATTTATTTTTTTAAATTCAAATTTCCATTACAAAAATCCACGAGTGTTTCAATGGTAAACATCCTAATCTCTTCTGAGTACATTGCCACAATTGAAATTTTCAAATTCTTGTTCGTATAGCCTTGCTACCTTGGCTACCATGATGTTGGGATGATCTTAGTGCCCTGAATCTCCCTTTTCTAGCATTGATTGATGTAATGGCTACATGCAAGAGCATAAAATCTAAGTTCCCAAACATCACCATCTAAACCCTTAAATTGACGTCAATTACTTTGTTTGCAAAAGCACACAATAGAATGAGACAAATTTTCAAAAGTACCACTCATATGAGAGTGACCTCTTCATACACCATAAACACTAAATAAAAAAATCCTAACTTATTATCTTCAAGAAGAAAGCATCAAAGTAATAATGCCCCTAACACCAATATATGAAAAGTACAAAAACAGAAGAAGAAAATATTCCTCAACAAACCACTCTCTTTATCTCTCAAACCCTAAACCTCTAAATATTTCAATCCTTGCCACTGCAATTTCTAATCCCAAACATATGAAGCAACTAAGCTTATTGGACCATATGTTGTGATAAAACAAACATTGAATGATTGCACAACGATACAAATGCAAAACACATATACATAATACACAAGACAACTAAGGGCACCAAACCCTAAGAATGGTACCGAACTCGAGGTACCAAATATATGGCGGAAATCTTTCCACGGGGTAGCAAAGATCAACAATCACAATTATTTCTCTCTACTTTCAAATTGACAACATTAGGAGAGGCTACTTGACTATCAATGGCAAGGATTTTCTTTCACGATTTTCTTTTGAAATATTAATCAATGGTGTAGAAGGGGGCCCTGAATTATTGGAAAAAAAAATCAACGTTGCTAAATTTTAATGCTCTAGCAAGATCGAGACAAAGACCAGGTAGGCATGAGCTGCTTGTATCTTTTGGGAGATAGTGTTTATAATACCATTTGAAAGGAGTGTATGTACTTGTTATTTTATGTTATTAAAATGTAAAGGGAATAAAAACATTAACTAAAATGAGATTGAACTTGGATTGAACAATCATGTTGTTGCAAGACTATATTTAATAATTTCATAGGATTTCAAAATATTTTTGTATAAATTTACAAAACTAAAATTGATAATCAAAGGGAAATTGTGAAGTAGGTACATATTAGAATCAATAAAAATATTGTTAGTAGTAATAAGTTTTGAAAGAGGAAATATACATTTTGTATTCCATGAACTTTGTACACATTAAATAGAAGTTTTCAATTTGAAAGTAATATTGTCCTTCAAATATATAAGACATCAGAAATTAGCGTAAAATAGGGATTCAACATGACTTGAGTCATCAATGTTGAGGCAACTATCTACTGAAAAGAGGTAGTACATGCCCCCCTCCAGGAGACTCCTACGCCATTGATGTATTCCACAAAAAGGGGGACCCTACCTATCATCGATGGATCCAAAAATCCTGGACCATTGATCACAAGGGCTATTAATCTTGGATTGTTAATCAATTAGGATTCTCTAAGTTAGGGTATGAATACTAAATACTAAATATGGATATGGATATGGGAGTGGATATGGATACAGAATATGGGATTTTGAATTGTCCCATATTGATTGTCAAGTTAATTGGGTTGTCAAAATGACAAGTAAGGGGAAGAAGGAGGAGAAAGAATTAGTTTTAATTAATTAATTTTTATAATTTAAAAAAATTGGGGGTGCATAGTGACATAGTTTGTCACTATGCACTCAGAAGAGGCAATACTATTTGCATACATTAAACATATTCAACATGTTGAGGCAACTATATGTTTCATATTAGTCAATAATTTAAATAAGGAATTTTTGTTTCATTTTTGTACTTGAAAATATATGTTCAATTTTTGTACTTAAACATGTTTCTAGTGGATCATGAAGGGAACATTTTCAAAATTGATTGTAGCACAAAGCTTGGAGAGTCCCAAATACTTGTTATTTATGCAATTCTCTCCCTATTTTATTTGCTTGCATTGTATTTTGATTTTTCATACAACAACAACACTATCTAAAAATACTTTTAAAAAAAGGTGGGAGAACAATGGTCCATGATGCCTAGTACTAAGTAAACAAAAATTCTCATTCCAATCTAACATTTTATGGATTATGTAGACTTTTGTATTTTCTAAATTGCTAAAAAGATCATTCTACAACACTAAGGCAAACATCTAATAATTTGTTTAGGATTTATTAAGAAAAAATACTTCCACTACTTGTGGCTAAAAATTTAGGGTAGTAATTTAGGGTTGGATTGATATATAGAAGGCTTCATACAATTTGAAGATATTTTAGAATACCAAAAATGTTGTAAAATACCAAGATGTAATAAATTTTGATGTATTGTAATAAAATTTAGTCAATAAAATACAAATACATTTATTCCATTTAATCACATTCTAGCACCAATTTTATATCAATTGCAATCAAAAAAATTTTACAATAGTTAAGTGCATTAAAGAATACAAAATTTAACTAAATCACTATTTGAGTATTACAAAATCATTTTGAAATTGCACAAAAGAACTACTTGAGGTTTCTAGTTGCAAACCTAAGGTGAATATCACATATAGTTAATTTTTAAATATATATGTGATTCTAAATCATATCTTCATTCATTTAATCAATCTACTTGTTGAGAGCTAATGTGATTGGAGCTTTGTCTAGTTGTTAATTCTCATTTAATGAGAAAATTTAGGAAACCAAAATTACGACCATTAGTGCTACTATTACTAATTGTAATGGATAAAAATGAACCACAAATGCAAAAATATCACAACCAAAAAATTTGTGCAATAAAATAAAAATGCCAGAATATTTTCAAATGCCCTAAATCACAATATTGTGACTTTAGTAAATTAGCACTGTCAAACGCATTGTATAATATGACAAATGAAAGCATTGTAAAAAAACACCCTTAAAGACTACTAAATCCTTGCCAATTGGGCATGTAGTCAAAGCTTACCAAAGTTATTTTTTTCAACCACCCTAAGAATAGAAGAGCCAATTCCAAACACAAGTTTGAGCTTTTAGACAAAAATCTTCTTATAATGTACCTATATGTGTAGTCTGAAATATACATTGCAAGTAGAAATTTGCCTACAATGGGCTTGTCCAAACTTGTATCTAGAATTATCTCTTCTACTTTAGTTATATTGATCTATCCTATAGTTTCTAGAGAAAAAAGTAGCATCACTACCATTATTATTTTGTGGAAATTAGAATAATTCAATAATATTCTAGCATGCAATAATATAAAATGTTGTGACCTTGATAAATGAGTGACAAAGTCGTAATAGGACAATTAGTGTACTATATAGTGTAGAAAAACAATGCAATGTTGACAAGAAGCTTCATTTATAATTCAAGGTTAGAATATCACCAATCAAATACTAGATCACCTGCTACAATAGATGTGTACAATGTGGGGACACTTTTATATCAAATTGTTGCTCCAACCTAGATGTGCTATTTGCTTTAATACTACAAACTTCATCAAATTCCCTCTTTCCCCAACTTCCTCTTGCAAATATTGAGAGTATTCTACATTCCATTGCAAAAACCAAGGAGCCACAACAAGGCACCTAATTGATTAAGCTTCCATGACTTGCAAGAACATGGTCAACGATGCTAGTGTGTGAATATAAAAATGTGAACATGTGAGCCTTGAGTACATTTATAAGTAGATATCCTACGACCATTGAAGGTATTTATAATATAAACACCTATAATATATATATCTATAACATAGTTACACTACAATCATAGAAAGTTTTTATAATGTAGACACTAGTAATATAGGTGTATAATCTTCTAAGCTCCTAGGCTCATAGATTAGCAACCCTCATTACATGGTGCCAACTCTTCTACAAAGTTCCTTTGAGCACCCCATCCAAATGTGCTAAGGTTGGAATATGTCTCCTCGAAGCTAAACATTGATCGATATTTTGTGCTCAACCACAACAATGCTATATTGTGTAAAGGTCTAGTTCAGTACTCAAGTGCCAAAATTGAATTTCCACTTTAGATTCATGGAGGTTGACATCACCTCACACCATTCACAAGATGACATGTAGCACTTTTTCTTTTTACAAAAATGACTTAATTTATGCCAAAATTTGACCTTCATGTAAGGTATGGCCCATTTTCACAGTCTGTTTACAACGCGTCCTTTGATTGATGATGCCCTTATACCCACGCATAACTTACTTGAGTGGACACTGGCTGCACCCCCACTCTGGGAAGCCACTGAAAAGCATTTCAGAGATGACCATGTTCCAAGCCAACAATTTCATTGGCAGATTTCCAAGGGACAAGGAAAGCCGAAGGAACTGAGAAATTTGTCTGAAAACGTGAAAAAGAAAATGGTAAATAATCAGCAAGTAATGATTTCATCATGTGACCTTGGCCTTGGCCTTGCTCAAAACTTTAGGCCTTGCCTCAAAACTTTTGGGAGGACCTCATAAGCACGATCTAGTATCTAGATACTTGTGAGTCCACCAAAAAAATTCCACGTTGAAAAAAAATCTGATTATGTTTTTCATTGCTTGGTTTTCGTTGCCCCAGCCATTTGCTGTCTCATTATTTCGGTTGCCCACATTCTTAGCTTTGTATCATCATCCGCTTTCTTTTTGGAGATCACAATAAAGAACAGAGGTCATAGAAATACGTGTGGCTTGGGATGTAAGTTAATGGCCTGGGGTGGGGGTCTTACACCCACAGAATCCACAAGATATAACCTCCACAAAGTGATCATCATCAATAATTTTATAGAGCGGTTCTCTTTATCCAGTCTTTGCAACTGAAACAACTGCCAAACTCTTGTCTCATTCCATTTTTTTCTGGAGTTTGGGTGCTAAATGCGAGCTTGACGATGCAGCAAAAGTGGATTGTTTTACTTTTTTTTCTTTTCAAGATTAATATTCCATGCAGATTCCTTATAGAATAGTGCCAGCCTGGATTTGAGAAAAAATAAAAAAGAGGATTCATGCATGCATGCATGGAATCCATCATTCATTGGCTGCTTTCCCGAACGAAATTTCAACAACTTAAATCAGATCTTTCTAATATATCTTGTGCACTCAGTATCAACACTCCAAGACCACATAAACTATTACAGACAGGGTCACAGAAGTCCACACCATCGCAGTGCGTGCAAGAACTTCTTGAAAAGTAGGACGGATGAGCTAGAGCCATGAGCGAGCTCAAAAAAGTGCACTCCAGAAGCCTGTCTAGACAATGAATAGAACCTCAGCATATACAGAATGTACAACGCACTAATACACGAAGCTTAGAAACATGGAAATTGAAATTAGGACACACACATATGAGATGAAAAATCTACGCATTGAACTTTGTGCTTTCAGTTTCAAACTTCTTGCATACAATATTCAAACTAAGGTAGGTACTCCCAAAACCACATTTTTTTTTGCTATTGGGCCTATTTGCTATTATTAGATTGATCAAATTTTCATATGTTCTTCTTGGTAAGTAAAAGGATGTTCCAACACACCAGAGAACATGGCATCTGGATACTATATGCAAAAGTTATTAAGGAACAAAATTTGGTTTTAAAAGCGTTTCTTCCACATAGGTACAACATTGACTTTGGAGATGTACACATAATATAGTCTAGTGTGCCCTGTGCTGTTGCCACAGTCAAAACAAAAGAAAAAATAATTTTCTAATTTTTTTTTAATTCATAAAAACTTCAAAGTTCAATAACATTCATGCCTTAGGTCGGAATGCCACGAAACCAAGCCCGTGCAAACCTCTTTGCCAAGGGCTTTTTGACGATATCAAACACGTGAATGAAAGATGCACGGTCTGGCCGTCTGGGAGATCTCAATGTAACAAACAAACAAACAACCTAACTTAATAGAGGGAATGGTTGTTTAAGGTCAATGACACATTTGGGTGTACCTACCTTGGTACATGCTTGGACTTCCAACTGAAGCTTAGCTGGGATATGCATGTATATGACTGAAATAACATAAGGTAGTTGATCCATTTTCAACTACTTAAGTAATTACACACATTTGGAATACATGTTTTTTGAGTGGGAGAATTTTCCCACCCCTTACAGAATAGAGTTTGAAAGGATTCCATAACTTTTCAAAAATATGTTTTTCAAAAAATTATTTTTCAAAAATATAATTACTATGATTTTTTAGCTAAAGATTTTGCTTGCCTATATTGGTCATGTAGGTCTTCCTATTTCCAACCACAAGTTAGTTGCAAGTTGACCAAGATGTGATTGCAATATTGAGAGTCTTGCAACCAATTGTAATGCACCACAATTGTGCTAAAAATCGCACTATACCTAATCACTACTCAATTCTTTACCTGCAGAGAAAGAAAGAGAACAATCTACATAACCAAAATGAGGGGGAGATCAGAAATGAGTTAGCTACTATACTTCACTTATCTACACACAATTAATGGCAAATGCGCAAAGTAGCTCTTCCTACCCAATAAACAAAGTATAAGGAATAGAGGCTAAAGGAAGAGAAAAGAGAGGCTCGTGACAATCATTGCAATTTTGAATGAATACTTTTGCATGAGGATACAATTTAATAATTGTTTTTTTGAATTTATTATCTAAATTGTTATCATGAAAATCTCCTAATTAACATGGTAAAGTCACTTACACTGATTCACATCTACAGAACTTATTGAGAAAAAACCAAAGGTTCATGTTTTTTTATCATTTCTAATAACACACTTTCAAAATGCATATTTGACTGAACAAGGAACTCAAAACTTGAATTAAATGAATCCATAACTTCAATCAAATGAGGCTATATTGAATTTAATTCTCTATTTTGTTCAATCTTCTTCATTCGGCTATAAAACCAATTAGAATATGCTAGGAGGGCTTTGCAATTGAATGCTCATTTGAATTCATTAAGTTATAACTAATCTAATGGTCTACATTTCACTTTGTTTTTCATGCAACTTCAATAAGTTGGATGAATATAACATTGTTTCTAACCTTTGTATCTCTTATTCTATAACTCTAAGATTTTATTACAAATTTGACTTTGTAACAGTGCAACATGCATGAACCAACAAAATATGATGCATGTGCTATTTTCATTTTTTTTGCTAAGGTTCACTACTAGTAAAATATACATATGTGGTCAACCTAAATCATATTAACATAAGTATTTGGTCAACCTAAACTAAAGTGTACTCAACTTCATCTTATTGAAGTGCAATCCAATAGATAATTTGGATCTATTATAAAAAATAGGTTTATCTTTAAGAAGTGTAGTTCAAATACTACTCCATATGTGGTTTCTACTTTAAGGTGTCTTATGGCTTTCAAAGTGTACTTGAAGAAATACTTTACATATAGTTACTAATTGAGGTAGCTACATCTTTTCAAAGAGTATTTGAAGTGATCATATAGATGTATTGTTTAATTAAGGCCACTTTTACTTTCCAAAGTAAAGTTCCATTGATCATCCACATGTAGTGTATAATGAAGCTAACTTTAACTTTAGAAGTCAAGTTCAATTGATAATTTTGAGGCACCTAAATCCTAAACCCTTCCTAATTCCTATCATTCTTTTAATGTTGTTTTGATAGAGGTTCATGTAATGTTGCTATGAATTGTAGAAGCTTTTGCAGTTATCAAAGTCTTGCAACTTCGATTGTAAACATGGTGTCTACAGGGAGCTCTAATTTTGATGATCATCTTAAGATCATAGGGAGTTGGTTTGTATACAATTGGATGTGGGAGTATTTGTTAATGTATACAAAATTGGTTGTTTTTGTTGGTGGGATTTCAAGGGCCTTTAAAGACGGTTTCCTTGTTTTTGTTGACACATTGAACCAAATGCAATATCTTAGGTAGATAGACAACATCCATGAGAGCAAGGATCATAGTTCAGATGTAGTTTTGAGAAGTCTACGTTGTCAAGAGAGTTTTGAAGACTTGTTGGTCGAGAATGCAAAAGATAACTTTCAACAAGCTCATTAGAGTTTGGGCTTCTTGTAGTTGTCGTTAAAGAAGGAAGCACTACAACGACCTATTGCAATATTGAAGAGCAACCTTCAAAACTTTGAAGGACAAGAGGATAGTGAAGACTTGACACAACATGTTTGAAGGCTATTCATCAAATTCACCACCTTGGTTTGGCCCAAATTTGGACATATGGCATTGAATCTCATTGTTGTAGATGTTGTTGCTCAACGTCAATAAGGATGGTATGCCATGTCAATTGTTTCTCGTGAAGCAGAGTTGCGGATGATGGAGTTAGATAAAACTTTTGAACTACTAGGAGACATCAACAAAGCTTTGAAACAACCAATTGAGGATGACACCAATGCTCTACGAGCAGACAGTGATAAACTCCAAGGTGGAAGGTGGACTTTTGTTGTGGACAAGACGGACATTAAATAGACTTGATCTCAAGTGAAGTTGATCCAAAATTTTCCTTCCAAATCTATATATGTTGGTCTACTCAGTCTCTATAGGTGGCATCAAAACCGTTAAGTCAATCTCAACAAGTACCATCTAAACGGCGAAGTTGGTCTCTATAGGTGGCATCAAAACCATCAAATCAATCTCAACAGGTGGCATCAAAACCATCAAGTCAATCTCAACAAGTGCCATCTAAACCATGAAGTCGGTCTCTGCAGGTGGCATCAAAATCTATAGAGACTAATTTGGAAATTATCAATTGAACCTATAGAGACTGGGTAGACCAACATATATAGATTTGGAAGGAAAATTTTGGATCAACTTCACTTGAGATCAAGTCTATTTAATGTCCGTCTTGTCCACAACAAAAGTCCACCTTCCACCTTGGAGTTTATCACTGTCTGCTCGTAGAGCATTGGTGTCATCCTCAATTGGTTGTTTCAAAGCTTTGTTGATGTCTCCTAGTAGTTCAAAAGTTTTATCTAACTCCATCATCCGCAACTCTGCTTCACGAGAAACAATTGACATGGCATACCATCCTTATTGACGTTGAGCAACAACATCTACAACAATGAGATTCAATGCCATATGTCCAAATTTGGGCCAAACCAAGGTGGTGAATTTGATGAATAGCCTTCAAACATGTTGTGTCAAGTCTTCACTATCCTCTTGTCCTTCAAAGTTTTGAAGGTTGCTCTTCAATATTGCAATAGGTCGTTGTAGTGCTTCCTTCTTTAACGACAACTACAAGAAGCCCAAACTCTAATGAGCTTGTTGAAAGTTATCTTTTGCATTCTCGACCAACAAGTCTTCAAAACTCTCTTGACAACGTAGACTTCTCAAAACTACATCTGAACTATGATCCTTGCTCTCATGGATGTTGTCTATCTACCTAAGATATTGCATTTGGTTCAATGTGTCAACAAAAACAAGGAAACCGTCTTTAAAGGCCCTTGAAATCCCACCAACAAAAACAACCAATTTTGTATACATTAACAAATACTCCCACATCCAATTGTATACAAACCAACTCCCTATGATCTTAAGATGATCATCAAAATTAGAGCTCCCTGTAGACACCATGTTTACAATCGAAGTTGCAAGACTTTGATAACTGCAAAAGCTTCTACAATTCATAGCAACATTACATGAACCTCTATCAAAACAACATTAAAAGAATGATAGGAATTAGGAAGGGTTTAGGATTTAGGTGCCTCAAAATTATCAATTGAACTTGACTTCTAAAGTTAAAGTTAGCTTCATTATACACTACATGTGGATGATCAATGGAACTTTACTTTGGAAAGTAAAAGTGGCCTTAATTAAACAATACATCTATATGATCACTTCAAATACTCTTTGAAAAGATGTAGCTACCTCAATTAGTAACTATATGTAAAGTATTTCTTCAAGTACACTTTGAAAGCCATAAGACACCTTAAAGTAGAAACCACATATGGAGTAGTATTTGAACTACACTTCTTAAAGATAAACCTATTTTTTATAATAGATCCAAATTATCTATTGGATTGCACTTCAATAAGATGAAGTTGAGTACACATTACAAAGGGGGTGCATCTTCTTAGCCTATCTAAGGTTAGCTAAAAATGTCATGTTAACTCCTAAAGTTTATTGACTATGGTTTCTCCAAAAACGCTCCAAAACTGCCATTCTTAAAACAAGTACTGTGGTTGAATTATTTTATAACACATCACATCAGATGATATTTGTAAATTTTGGCATGTAATGGTTTGATTCTACAGTATTCCCAATTGCATGCACTTTGCAACCAAAAATGTTTGCTTGAGACCTATTGGCTTCTGGGTTAAAGAGCTCAATTCACCACTTACACTTCATAAATTCCTTAGCAAAGAGGATCGTAGACTTTTATTGGTACTGCTGACAGAGTGAAACAAACCTAAAGCCTGCCAGATTTTCAAGATGGATCAAACTGATATCAAATAAGCCCAATCTAAAAACTGGAGAGAATACCCTAAACCACGTAGAAAGAGTGAGAATTGCAATCCGTCCAGCAAATCACAATTCAATAACGAGGTTCACAACGTTACAATAGCACAAACTCTGTGCAAGCCAAAATTGAGACACAGCCGAAATACTATCACTTGGCTTGTTCTCCAAACCATTCCTACTCCTCAATCTTAAGTTTAACAGCAGTATAAGTCGCAGAATAAGTGTGAACTGACCAGATCCCACAATGATACTTCATATCAATGAATGGGTTGTGTCTATGGTCTAGGCTCTTCATGGTCTATGGTCCATGCAAGAATCTCTTGTATTCTACTGTATGTACTGCAATGCACTAAGCATATACTGTACGACACACAAACTGACCACCAGAATTTCTTCTACATAGCAGATGAAGAAGCAAACAAAACTAACCTGATTTTGTCCAGATTCAACATAAAACTAGGCTTTGAAGCGCAGTCTCTTGCTACTGTGGGGGAAAATCCATGATACCACTAGGTTTCTGTTTGCTCAGTATTCACCTTCTCGACGGCAGCATTCAACCGGACCTGGGCTGGAGAATTTGGGTCAGCCAAGTCTGCGGGATACTGCATTTCAAGGATATAGATTAGCACAAATTTACATTATTGCTCAGTTCATCTGAAGAACAGTACACTGGTTGTGCTCATAGACTGATATTACAAATGAGGACTCTGATGAGCATATATACCTGTCCTACAAGATTTAAGATCTTTGGATTTGCTCCCGAGTCTAGAAGCATCTGCACAACATCCGAATGATTGCCCCTAGCTGCGTGATGCAAAGGCTGCATAATCAACCAAAACAATAGTTTAGTTTCAAGCAAGTACTGCAGTGAAAGACACCCTGATATTTAGCAATTCAGGACAGGGGGTATTCCAAATTTCCAAATTGTGAAGATGTATTATAAAATGCAGCTTAGAATAATAATATAATGATGACTTCTAAAAAGAAGTTGTAAAATGTGATCCATAGATCATATCCAAAAGCTTAGATCTACAATTAACAATATTATTCAATAAAATTTGAAAATCCTGATTTGCAAATTTTCACAAGATCTTTTTTCCTTTAAAATCAAATTGGTAAGTAAGTTCTACTTGTGTCGTGGTTTTTAAAATTTCTATTTTACTTGTCAATTATTCAAATCATTTATGAAAAGGAAAAAGTAACTTCTTGAATGGGAAAAGTAACATTTTGACATAGTTGTACTCTTTTAACCATGGAACAATCCCAAAGAAAAGTTTTTAGAGCTCTAATGTGCAGTTGTTAGAGAATTAACGCAAGATTCTATAATCATCTAGACGGATGGAAAAAACAAAATTCTGCGTGCTTGCGCCATGTTTTCATCTGCTGTTCAAAATTTGAATGCCTAGTCCTTGAGGGGTTAGATACTGACAAGCGCAAAAATTCAATAGTACATGCTGCGAAGGACCTGACTTGCGGAACGCTGAACAATACTTACACGAAAAAATCATGAAAGAAACAGAGACGAACATCTAGTTCAACTTAGGACTTGTGTAAGCATCATATGGCTGTAATACCCTGAGCAACATGAATGGAGTATTTTCTTTGATTATGCATTCAAAATCGACATTGAAAGTTTACAGAAACACTTCACCCAAGGCTCCAGGTTGTTATGTTATAAAGGTTTCAACAACGAGAGAGAAATGTATACCGTATCACCATCGATGTCAAATGAGTCCAGAACACGTTTAAGCTGTTCCTGGCTTTTGGCAGCACGAAGCAACATGCTCACAATCTCCCTGTAACCTGCAAAATAAAAAGAATGAGCCCAGACAAGTAAAATTAGAAAAAGCTCGCTCTAGAACTGATAGTGACAATTAAACAGAACTAAACCATATCATTCAGGTCAGAAAGACAATGAAAAAACTCTCTAAGTAACCTTAAATAATTAAGAATATTAAGATACATTTTCACTACCTCCTGCACACGCATCGTGCAGAGGTAGTCCTCCATCCTCGTCTCGAACTTCGATACTCGCACCAGCTGCAAGCAAAATCTGGCACCCCACCCCACTCCTTACAACTTCCAAAAGGACATGTCGACTATACAGCTCCAAGGCACATTACAATTCAAGTCGAAATGAACTCTGAAAGAAATTCGAGACCTCTATTCAAATCTCGCTATCAGGTACCATGGGGATACTAGGGGTGAATGTTTGATGTATAAATGTACACTAATCATACAGTGAAATGATTAGTGCAAAGGATGATAAGATTTAGTTAATTTCAACTGGAGGAGATTAAATTGAAACTCATCAGTCTAATATAAATCTCCTGTAGCTGGGATTGGACAACTCTGGTCATCCTCCGCTTAAACACTAGCCATGGCAATAAAAATAGTCATTACAGAGTATAAATAATATTCATTCATTCAAACATCCATACATGGTACCTGACACTCTGATGAGCAATCTGAAGTATCATAAGCATTCAACAGACCACATCAGTTGATATCACTTTCTGAGCATCAAATTTACACGACCCCGCGATTGAGCATAACCTTTACAACCACGATAAAAAAATCCTCGAAAACTCAACACGAATGTGACTTCCACGGTACCTGTACGCAAGCAAGATGACCGTAAAGACTAGCAATGTGAAGTGGTCTATCGCCATCTTCGCCCTCACAATCAACGCCGCTCGTGAGGTTGCCTGCAAATCGTGCACCAACTCTCACCATCAGCTCAAAGAACAATCTAACAATCTATCAATAAAGAATTAGCAACCGAATTCAGAACTTAAAACATAGATGAGATCTGCTCTCAAACACATTACGATTCGCGATGCGACAAGTGTAAATTAAATATCATAATTAGCTCGAATCAAACCAATCAGAACCCCAGACCGCCTGATAAACCAAGATTAGGGTTTCACAAACACTGCACACTGCAACTTCTGATCATGTTTTTCACAAGCCACATCCAAAAAGCCAATCCAAGATGCCAATCCAAGAACTCAATCCAAGAAGCCAATGCTTCTTCGACACATCTTTCCAATCTTTCCAAAATTCTCAAAATCCACGATCCAAAAAAACTCGAAAAATTAGAAAATACGAGAATTCAAATTAGGTCATTTCCAAAAACCACAAGCGCCTTCCAAGACGTAGATCTAATTCAGAGGAACAGAGTGCGCATGAAATTTGTGCGTACGAAAGCTCCCAAATCACGAAGTGGCGCAAAATGAAAATATGGGAGAGAGCTCCGAGAGAGGAACCTAGCGCAGTGGAGAGAGCCTGAGCATCCCCGTCCTCAGTCGCGCTCATCACAGCCTGCACATCCTCGGGCACCACGGCTTCCAGATGCAGATTGTCACCCTCGTGCCCTGTTGCGATACCGTCCTCCTCCTCCATCGTGTGAGGAATAGCCATCTCTAGAATGGGGATTGAAAAGCGTATCAGTAAGACACAGATGGCGATGGATCCCCCGACGCGAGAAAGCTCAAGAGGGGCTGTAGTGATGGCAAATGCCTTCGGGAGAGCTCTTGGAATTCCAGCCTGCGAAGCTGCGAGTGCTCCCTTTGCCATTCTCTTTCTTTGGTGCTTCTCGTCCGTCACAAGACGACGATCGTCCGAATGATGAACGTTCGTCCGTGGATGGGTCATTTTACAACTTCCATTAACTGAGAACACTTACTATTTTTTAAATATGAACTCTTTTATTGAATCATATTGGAAAATGAAAGGAGATTACAACGCACTTAATGTGAATGATTTAGAAATTGTATGAAACACAATGACAATGAGCTGAAAAGAGAGAAACAAAATTGGGCAATTAATTAATAAGCCCCCATTAGTCCCCTAGAATGAGAACTATTCATTTTTTTAAATAAAAATTACAAAACCCCTTCCCCAACCGTTGATCTCCAAAAAATTAAAAAAAATTAAAAAAAATTAAAAAATTAAAAAAAAATAAAAAAATAAAAAATAAAAAATAAAAATAAAAAATAAAAAATAAAAAAATTTATTTATTTATTTATTTATTTATTTATTTATTTATTTTTATTTATTTATTTATTGAGATATGTACTAGGATATGTATTGGAATACGTGCTGGGATATATGTTGAATGTGTTGGGATATGTATTCAGATACTGGGATATATATCCCATATTCATTGGCAAGTTTTCTTGACTTGTCAAATTATAAAGAGGGGGAGGGAAGGAGGGATGAATTGAATAAAATTTAATTTATATTATCTCTAATTGGGGGAGGTAAATTATGAAAACAAAATTTTAAAAAGGAAACCAAATCTTGAGCTTATTGTGATAGTTTGTCTCAATGAGCTCAAAAGAGACACTTGTGTCTCAAATGTAGGATGATACTTATGAAACTATGGTATAAAAATTCAAAGAATTATTTGTGGATGTATAAAAAAAAAAAACTTCATTCTCTTCATTCTAAAAGTATATTTTGTTATTTTCCTAATTGATTTCTAAATGATTTATTAGAGACCTTACAAAAATGAATGCAATTATTACCATCCATTTAGGCACTTTGGGCTTAACCCTACAGCGCTCCAATGTCTCAATTGTAGACAATGAATAGAGAGTTTCTAGGGACTTTTTTTACTACAAAACTTTTCATTCTTCCAAGGGAGGTCTTTTAAATAGGATTGTTTCTAATTTAATCAAAGCTAATGCCAATAGGACATTGCAATATAAACACAAGGACAAAAGAAATAAGACTCCTTTATCCTTTATCACTAGGTTATTCTCACAAGGTAATCTAATTACTCAATTTGACACTCTACTTAAATAGACACAAAGGAATATAGTAGCTCCCAATTAATACTTGATCTTCAAATCTTCAAGCTTTTCCAAATCGGCTCAGCAACACCACAACTTAGCAAAGCACTTATCTTCCAAATTGGTCTTTTCAACTTCCACCAGCTCAACAAGATCTATTCTCACCTACTTGGGATTTACTACTTTTGCTTCATAGTCCTCCATTTCTTCTCACATTCTCTCAAATCATGCAACTAATCAATTTCTTTACCAACTCGGAAATTGATATTAAATATCATTGCCTTCAATCATCAACACCTAATAGGAATAAATTGACACTGCAAAAAGGTTTATCAATTACTCCAATTCAGATTCTAAAATAACACCACAGGTCATGATACCAACTTTTGACTTGGAAATTAATCAGATTTCAGTTTTAATAAAATACTCCAAATTGGACAAGATAAATCACATGTGTTACACAGATTTCATTCCCGATACGTAACACAAAATAATCTCCCACACTGAACACTAATTTGACAAATAATTCTCTTCATATTATGCCAAATTGGTGAAAATATCACTATTATTACAACTTGAGCTTAACAGCTTAATTATTCATTTTTCAACTTCCCAAATTGATTCTAATTTAATAAGTCCATTCTTCTGATTTCCAACTAGGACTTCTCCTTCTTAACCATCATACAATCTTCCTCTAATTTCTAATAATCCCAATTGCTTCAACTTCCACCCAACTACTCTTCATCACCATTAACATCCTAATTTCCAATTAGGACTACTCTGGCTTCCACTACATCACTCCAATTTATCTTCTTCTCTTTCAACCATTAGCTAAAAAGCTAATGCACAACTAACTCCTGCAAGTTTCACTCACTCCAACTAGGAAATATTAAATCTAGTTGAAACTACTGCCACACTCATACATCAATACTCTTTAAAACCTCTCCATTATCACAAATGCAACCCAGATTGATTCTTCAAATTAAATTATTATCCTCATTCAACTGGACACTTTTTGCACACGTCACACTTCCTCTGATTAGGACTGACTCAAAAATACCAAGCATCCATGCTGACAAACTCAATGCTCCAATTAAAATTCACACACGCAATTAACCATTTCCACATAAAAGCAAAAAAAAAAAACATACACAGCTCGACAAGTTGGGATACGACTGGGTTTCATTCAACAAACGGTAAGTAAAAACAAACACAAAATCAGCCCAAATAGGAAATTCCAAACCAGACAGTTACCCATTCAAAGAGGATGATTGAACTGCCTACAATCCATTTGGAACCACACAACTCCAAAATACACATAACTAACCCCACTTATTTAACTGCAGCCTAATTGGACAATTGCGACCATCCTAATTGGAATTTCCACATATCAACTCTCCACTAACTACCAACTTGGAACTATTTCCCGCAAACCAGTCAATAACCACCTACTAGGAAATCTCCTCACCAGCATACTTCACATCCAACTTGGATCTTCTCCATCTTCTCCAATTAGAATTCCAATTCAGCTTTAATGAACTGGACTGAATATTCAAAGTCCAAGTTGGTTTATAGACCAAAAAAAATATACTTAAACTCCCTTCCAATTCAGTTTAAATGTACACAAAAACACCCAAATTGGATGACCAACATACAAAATCATAACAAAAAAAACTCAAAATATTCACCAAAAAATCAAAAATTCATTCCAACTAGGATATCTACACCAATGCTTGACTTTTTTTTTTAAACGTTTTCTATATAATGAATTTGATGAAATTGAAGTATTTAATATATGTTGAGGTAGTATATTTTATAAAGACAAGCATTACAAAAAATTTCAGTCCTCTAAAAGGCTACAAGTTTGGAACCTTCCTAAACCCCTCCGAGTGCAATTAGAGAGGATTTTTAATTGTTTTTATTTTTTATTATTTTTTAATGAAAGCTGCTGATGTAGCACTACTTGTGTCACGTCAGTGCCACATCATTTAAATTATTTTTCAAAATTTAATATTTTTTTAAATATTTGTTTTCAAAAAAAAAATTATTTTTATTTTTTTGTACTTGCATTGCGGGGTGCCAAAAAATACATCCTTAACGACCTTCTCAAGAATTCAGATTTTTCCTAATGGTTCCCTGTTCATGAACATAAAGCCAAAAGAAATTGGCCATCTATTCTAAAACTAACAAATTTGGCATAGAGCTTTGGAGTGTGTTCAATGTCTCAATTGTGTCTCTAAATTCTACATTCATTATTGAAATCTTTTAAATTCCATGATTCATTGGACAAAACCAACACAAATAAGATGTAGTAGGCCTTGATTATGTTAATAGTATATGAATAGTACTTTGATGTGTTGGGAATGAAGAGCAAGAACAGGATATGGACAAATAGAACTAGGAGACAAAACAAACGGTTTCGTCCTAGCAAGGAACAATTTATATGTCATGTTTGGAGAATAAGGCTAATGTTAATGTTATTTTGAGGCAAGGGATTCAAAGACAATGTCTAGTGAACTACCACTTTCAAAAGTCATATAGAACAAAGAATGCTACCATTCATCTTATCAAAAGACAATGTCCAGTGAACTATCACTTTCAAAAGTCACATAGAACAAAGAATGCCACCATTCATCTTATCAAAAGACAATTTTTTTTTGTGACAAGGATTGTAGCGATGGATTAGGTGATGTTGAACAACTTTCCAATTGTCAAGTATCGTAGGACACAATCCTAGGTCCTAATCGTTCACTACAAACGTCTATATCTATCCTTCTTTGCAAATCAAAGTTCTTCAAAAAGACAGACACCCTTATCCCTCTTCTCTATGATTGTCGAATGGATTGGTAGCAAATCCACCCCTTGAAAACCAAACTCAACAATTCTTTAAGGTTTCGTCGCCATTGTTGTCATTTTTAGGGTTTTTTTCTATCCATTAAGGTACCATCATTGTCGTTGTCATTGTTTTTTCTAGTTCTCCTCTTTCCATTCCTAGTTCCTAAAATTTGTTCCTAAACTAGTGTTCCTTTCGATTATTTCTAGTGTGCCCCGTGCCATTGCCACAGTCAAAACAAACGAAAAAATAATTTTCTAATTTTTTTAATTCATAAAAACTTCAAAATTCAATAACTTTCACACCCTAGGTCAAAACGCCACAAAACTAAGCCCGTGAACCCCTCCTCACCAAGGGCTTTCCAACAATACCAAACATGCAAATGGGAGACACATGGTCTAGGAGATCTCAATGTGACAAACAAAATAAACAACCTTACTTAATAGAATGATGTAAGCAAAAATACGCAAAAATTCAAAGAAGGATTCACACAGTGAAAGGGCTTAACACTTACAGAGCATGTTAAGTAGAGCGACATACCGGTACGCACAAAACATTCTTTAGAGAATTGTATGTTGCAGCTTTGAAAATCGAATTTGCAAGCATTGCAATGGTAGGTTGTATTAGATAGTTCATGCAAGTCTGCACAGATACTGTCAACTAGAGATTTAGCCAAGAATGTAAGAAATCACATAACTTACACAACAGAAAGGTTTGAGAGGATCGGAGTGACCTCGAGGAATCGGATGGCACAAAGATGTGCGACAGAGTGGATGAGGGCCACTGTGGTAAAAGTTAAGCGATGGTTGGAGGATGAAAGGGTCTCGATCGATTTGGTGTGGAAATGCCATTACAGTTAAATTTGGCAAGATCTACACTGAAATGCGACACAATATGCAGAAGGAAGACCAGAGAATTGAGGACGACTTCAAACTTCATTTCCATTGAAATTTAGGTGCAAACATCAATTTTGACCATTGGATTGCCCAAAACCGCGACGGGATGAGATTACCGGTGATGAATTTGTTCACCAATTGTTCACCAAATTATTCTGCAATGAGTGAGCTTGCAATTGTTCACTAAATGTCCACAATCAGTACCAAAGAATTGAAATCCTCAGTTCGACATAATTCACTAAAAAAACTTTTGTACTGGACACCCAAAGGTCAAGCTAGGTTGGATGTCTTCTAGGACACACAACCAACAACCTGAGCTTGAAATCTTTGGTAGATCTCGTCAGAATTGTCTGAATTGACGCATTCGCAAATGAAGAAAGACCTCTAACTCTGCCCAAGTTCGCTTCTCGTCGGCTTGAAAAATGGGTTCACTGATACCCATTACGCAAAGTAGCTCGAACTCCTTGAAGCATATTTCAAGTAATGGGTTCACTGATACCCATTACGTCCAATGATTGAAGAAAAGCGACGGGCTGAGATTAATGAAGTTATACTGAGCTTGCAATTGTTCACCAAATCTCTTTTGTACTGATTGTTCACCAATTGCGAGCTCATTGCAGATAGAATCTGCTGTGCGCCTACTTAGGCTCGTTGTCGGAACTGGGAAGGTAATTCATCGATTTCAAGTAAGAATGATGAGTCCTAACATAAAGGTTCATATCTTTTGCAGGACCAATTTCCAAATACCCATCTCCTTCCTGCGATCTTCTACTAACTGTGGGTGGAAATTTAAAAAGAATTTGGTTCCTGTCAACGTTCAAGCAGAAATAACTTAGAATTTGTTCAGACTATGTTTTTGATTCATTTTGTAACTGCATCTTGGAGCCTTGAAGTTCAGGATCCTATGATTACAATAACTTTTTAATTGTTTGAATCCCTCTCAGATTTTTCTCAAAGGTGTGGAAAACACACTCCAAAAAACACCAAAACAAGGCTTGGGCCCTTGGTAGTTAACATAGTTTGTTTTGTATAGGGCAATGCTCAATGAGAAGGGAATTGTGCAAAAAGTGGGTTGACAAGGAGGGTGAAGTCCAACAAGGAGGGCTACTTTTCTTGCAATTCTCAATGAAGAGAGCATTGCCAACGTAATCCGACTGGTAGAAAACAATCTACAAAGTTCAATTTGGATGAATAATCCGTAATCCACCGTCAAAAAAGTACCCCCCCTATTGAAAAAATATTGCTACAAAGGATTTGCAATATAGTATTGAAAGTGTATTGTTGCAATACAAAAGCAATACTGCAAAAATGTAGTTTCAATGGAAATGCATTGTTCCTAGTGAAATTATATTGTTGTAGTACTACTTTTGTACTGCAACATCACTAAGACCCGGGGGTAGTTCCCAGTGATGATTACAAATAAAAACCTATGTAATCACATTTGAAATCCTAATTATGCCAAATAACATGCCCACAAAGTGAATGTGAAATTGGCTAGCAGTGGTTTGCGGAAAGTGAAATATACTTGTTTGTTTTGAAGAAAATAAATTATCAACCCAATTGAAAGTCTGAAACTTGCGACAAAGTGTTGGTGACAAAGAGGACAGAAGTGACCAACGTTGAGTTGTACCGAATCAATGAAAGCTCAATGAAAATTGTCCATATGTTTTAAGATGAAAAAAAATTAAACTATGAAAGCTCATCTTGAACTTTAAACACTACCATAAATATCTGCATTCTAATTAGAAAATTAGAAATATTATAGTTTATGAAATTTATAAATTTAGCTTAAAGCATAGAGATCATGAAATTATGAAATAAATAAAATTTTAATCTATTCAATTGTTAATTTTTTATGGTTTCAATTTATAAATATTTGTAATCTCTAAATTTTAAATTAATTGAAATGAAATAGACTTTGCTATTGAATATTTTAATGTTTGAGCAAACTCCTAATACCTTATGCAAAGGTGAGATTTAGACATAAATTGAATATTTTTGGAATGTTGAATGTTAGGAGTATTACAAGTGAAATGTTTGAAACGTTGTAGAAAATTTTCATCCATGTTACCTCATTTTTTAATATCCCTGACAACCTACATCATACCTTATGCCCTACATGATAGGATTTTAAAAAAACTAAACTAAAAGCAACCAAACATAAAAAAAAACTTCACACCCGAATGCCGAAATTCTAACACGAGTTGTTCCACTTGCCCAAACCCTTCATATGTAAAAGAAAGAAATTTTTCAAGTATCAAATCAAACCTTCACATGCACTAATGCAATTTGTTTTTAGATAGTTGGGTTAAGTCAACTACATTGATTTGTCCTATTAGTGAAGGTGCAAAATTACTACTAATACTAAATTAACTAGGGTTCCACTCCTCTCCTTATTACAAATGACAACTCCAAATTTAACGGGTTGAAAATTTGGAGACAAAACATCTCAACATGTCATCATATAAAAATGGAAGTCTAATAGAAATTATAAATAAATTTTCAAATTTATTGAAGGAAGAATTTTTTTAATGGATAAATTTTTAGATTGTACATAATATCTAATGCTTTAAACTTTTTTTTAAATGAAATTGGATTTGCCCTTTATGAAATTCATTCATGATTTTATGCCATGTACCTCATAACTACACCCCATATTTATCAAAATACAATTTTGACCAAAAGGTACAACATTATTTATGTTTTGAAAGATATGGTTTCTGATTGATGAACCTTGACTAACCAAACTCCGACCTCAACATCATAAGTGGAACAAATAAATTTTTGTTTAAAAAGACCCTCTATTTTCAAAATTTGTGGCATTTTTTGGTAGTGTAGATGACTATGTAAGGTCAAAGTATAAACAAAAGGCTATACAAAATTAGTTTTATCCCTTCAATAACGATTCTTCCATTGTAGGGCTTTAAATCCTTGATTGGAACCTTTACTTGTCGAATTAGGAGAAATTTATTTTTCAATGTACATCAACTAAAGACATTGACTAGTATAGCACTATTAGATTTTATTTTGGTGAAAATTAGTACAATAGAATAATATTTCTACCTATTCAAAATTCTAGGTACAATATTTAGGTATGAATTGAATTTCATTGATGTTTTTGGATATTGAAAAAATATATTTTATATATTATAGTGTATAAAAAAATATAATTTTTTATATTGATGAAAGTTCCAATTGATGTGTATGACAAAAGGATAATAATTTTGAGGGACCACAACTAAAGCATTGTAAATGAAGCCATGATGATTGGGATGTCATTTTGTTTAACTTTTCATCTATGTTTTGAACTTGAATAGTCACCTACACCATAAAGAATTGGTGGTCTACCATGGCTCCTTAAAAGCACAATTTATTCCAATGACAACTTTTGGGGTCAGAAATGTTTTAGGCAGTATTTTGAATCTTCTATATCCATATCTATTTATATTTGGTATTGACAAATATAGGATATTCTAGGTTTGAATAGACACAATCAAAGCCATGAAATCAAAGTCACAACAAAAAATAGTAGGAAGTGAAGCCACAACTATTGCATGAGATAATTTTTGTGACTTTTCATATACTACAAGATTTTTTTTTGTATATTGTTTCATCTACATAGAATTACTTTTATAAATATAAAATAGGAGATTTGATGAAGAATTTTTTGAAGCCTATATTTATTCAAAATTCAAAACTTCTTCTTCTTCTTTTATATATAAATTAGGGATTTTCTACTCTTAGTGTTGCTAGTGACAACCAAATGAAGGTTTTAGTTGATATCTAAAGATTGGTGAGAGAAATTTTCACCCAAATATTGGAGCCTAAAAAGAATAGTTGCCAAAAACAATTTTGGGAACAGTGGAAACCCTTATTGTCAAAAAAATTCTATATGTACATTTGGAGGAAGATGCGGAATGCAATGTTTGTAGCATAAGCTATCTCAAAGGACTCATAAGAAGATCTATTGGGTTATTGTATTATGTTGATATACCCATTTGATAGGCTTTATGGAATTAGACAATAGAACTTTAAGCCTTGTCTCCATTTTAGGAAGCAACCACCTGGTGTGGGATATCAAAGGATCATAGATGGTATAGGGGCCATGTGCTTCAAGAATGTTGACGCTAACAAAAAGATGTTGTGAGCACGATGGATTTATGGTCATTGAAGTTGACAAGGCATTATCAAATTTGCATAATTTTGAGTGTTTGGTATCTATCAAAGTAAAAAGAGAGTTTTCTTATGCTATTTTGGAATTTGGTGATGTAATAATGCTAAAAAATTGTTACTAAGCATAAATGATAATATATGTTTAAATTCTTTGAAATTTTCTTAGACCCATGCTAGTATTTTCTCCTAGAGAGAGAGAGATAAATCCCTTGTTGTAGTAGAAATTCAATTTGATTAGAAAATAGAGGAAGGACACTATGAGTACTAGAACTTCTAGAAAAATATTTAAAAATTAAATTAAAAATTTTAATGAGAAGAATACTATAAAATACCATATTCCCAACATTTGGGACCTAAAAAAACTTACTCTAAAATTTATGCTCCAAAAAAATCAATGACAACTTTTTTTAAATTGCTAGAAAATAATGAAAGCATTTAAGAAAATATAAAAATGAATAAAATTTTTTAATGACTTGATGGAGATTATATAAAAATTATAGAAGTGTATTTGTGGATATCTAGAATGTGTGTACAATAGAGCATTCTTTGCATCTACGAGGAGTACAAATACATTCTAACTTTTGGGTAAAGCTCCTTCAACCAAAATTCATACAACTTTAGTTAAAGAACCTAGTCCCTATTTTTGAAGTGAAAATCATTTAAGACTCATTACAAATTCTAATAAAAACCAATAGTGCAACAAATTAGATATATTGTGTGATAAATAGTAATTTTTAAAATAAACTACACAAATATTTATTGATTCACTCAATATACTATTCATCTTCAATATGAATTTCAAGCACATCGAGCAAAATTCTTAAAAGTTATATTCAATTTTGTGTTGGATCCACAATGTGCGATGCAAAATATTACAAATGTTTTATGCTTTCACCCAGAAGAATATGGTGCAAAAATATTCATCTTAACCTCTAAAGTTCCTTGACTATGTTTTTGCCAAAACCGCTCCAAAACTGCCATTTCTTTTACAAGTTTCAAAATTTAGAAAAAAAAACATTTTTGGACCCATATAACCATAGGATCTTAAAGTATACTATTTTGAAAAGATGTGGAAAAAATTTCAAAAATTTCCACCGTGTAGATTGCAAGATAATAGCATTTCAAGTGACAAAAATCATTTTTTTTGTCTCTGCGAATAATTGGGCAGCTGAACTTCACAAGGTCACATTTGTATGAAAAAATGTTCAAAATGATTGCAACTCTTTGGATTCATTCTTCAAGGCATGTTAGCTAAATGCTTGAAAATGTTTAGATCATTTGAAATTGTACAACATATAGGAAAAAAATAGTAAGTAGAAAGATGTCAAGAATGGTTCAAAATATTAAATTATTAGTAATTTAGTTATGGAATTGAAAAATGCCAATCCCAATGGTTGTAATGTTGTAATAAACAATCTTCACCTAATTTTTTATTTTATTTTTCCAAAATATTGAAAATTGAGTTCAATAAAGGACTTCAAAGTGTATTTTGGGGTAGAGAATCCATAACTGCCCGCAAACTAAAACACCTCATAATTTTTGACTCATTGATCAAAATAGAATGATTCAAAGGTTTTAATGTATATATAAATTTAGAAAACCAATTTCAAATTTAGATTTTTGAAAAAAATGATTTTTTCAGATCTGCCCGGACTACCCAAGTTGAGAAACAAACTACATATTGGGCCATAACTTTTGACTCATATTTCTAAATGTCTTGAAATTTAGTACTCATAAAAGATATTCCTCATCCACACCTTCTATCAAATTTGGGCCAAAAACATGGAAATTTCTAGTTACACTCACCTAACCAAAATTTCTATGTTGCCAAAAAACGGAGTTTGGTCCCTTAGGGATTAAGCACCCACTTAATGTATTAAATCTCACATGAAGTATCTTATTATAAAATTGTTGTCTTGTATTTAATAATTTAAAATGAATGTAATTGGCATTTAAATAGATTGACTCATTAGTATATCAAAATTGAACTAATATATTACTTTTAATTGATGAAAACTTATCTTGGATTTTGGATACAACTATTTTCAATAACTTGAATATTTATAGTTAGTGTATATAGAGCCAAAACATGCATGCCAAAAGTATCTTGAATTCCTTTGTAACTCCCAAAATGACCCCAAACAAAGTCTATACTAAAAATTGAAACAATTAAATAATCTAAGATGTGCTCAAATGCTATTCAAACAATATTACCTTCTTAGTTTTTGAATCCTTTTATGATTTTTTTTCATACTTTTGTTTACATTTTTATGAAAATATATTATTTACCTCAACTTTATCAAATTCATCATATATATAGAAAATGTGGTTTAAAAAAGTAAAGCATTAGTTTGGATGAATGAAAAGTTATGTGATAAGAAAAGCCCTTGCAACTTCTCTATTTATTGTCCATATTTTGGCTATGTTGGAGTGCTAACTAAAGGGGTTAAGTATAGTCCCCTTCTCCACTTTCACAACAACTAAATTTCTCGTATTCTTCTATGTTGCACTACTTCACCAAAATCACACTCCCATTTGTAAGAAAAACTACATTACTATTGGGCATAACATAATTCATTTATTGCAATATTAACTTACCCAATTTGTAACGGGAATAAACAATTTGTTCAGTTGGTGACACTAATTTTGCGCCCTCACTAATACGACAAATGCTGGAGACATTTTTTTCGATGTGTCAGGGGCCTTTAGTCTCTCCAACACGCGGGGATATATCCAAAGAGAGACAGGTGTCACTCCATGATGGGCCATACGCGACAGACGAAGCTCCTCCCTCCTTTCGCCAGCGAGACGGATTTGCCAGAAGCTTATTAACTGGAGCCATTTCGAATGCCCATTCGTAAGTCCCCTCCCAAATTGGTAAGTAACCACCTGTCCTCCAGGCACGTCTTCCGAGACTGCCCTTAAAAAGGAGATCAAATCATCAAAAATACCCTAAACTTTGAAACACATCAGCGATTCGAATTCAATGGAGGGGCCCGGATGAATGAAGCAGTGGCGTCGGATGAATCCGGAGGGGATGATTGCAGTCCGTCATAATGTGATCACCAATGGCCAGGGAGGATTGCCCCCCTCTATTGCCCCACCAGAGGGTAAATGTCAAAATTGTCTCCTATTTTGTGCTGCTTAAAACTTGAAGTTCATCACATCTGCTCGCTAGTTTGGGGTCTCTAATTGCAAATATGAATTCAGAATTTGCAGATTTTATTACATGTGGCAAATAAAAAATTTCAGTGTTTTCTACAAGGGTAAAACATGGGGCAACAGAGGAGTCAATCTTCATTGGCCGATCATCAATGGAATGAGGACAGAAGTAATGGATGAATGGTAAGGGGATGGAACAAACCCGGGATTGCATGCTAGAGAGAATCAACCCCCTCATTTCTCCATCCAAAGGTAATTGTAAACAATTGTCTTATATTTTTTTTTGCTTTAAAAAAAATATTTTTTCACCTCTCCCATCTAAGTTCAAAAATTCAAAATTGCCTCATGTGTTGCAAATAAAAAATTCCAGTGTATTCTCCAAGGATAAAACATAAGGCAATGAGGGTGTCAATTCACCTTGGCTAGAGATTGCAAGAATAATTGAAACCATCTTGAATTTCTTTATTATCACAATGAGTATGCAATTACTTGTGAGATTAGAAAGTAATAGTCATATAGAATCTATACTTGAAGTTAGGTTGTTTGTTTTGTTTGTTAAGGTGAGATCCAAGGCTTTTTTTTTGGACTGGTGTGCCCTTGTTGGCTTTACTCTAAAGACCATTTTTGGGAGGGATGAAACCAGATAGGTCAGATTTCTGACAGTATGGCGAAATTTCGCCAAAAATAAAAGCCCTGGTGAGATCTAGAAACTATGTGTCTCCTAGTCATGTTCTCGGTACAATTTCAAAAGCTCTCTGTGAGGAGGGGTGCACAGGCTTTGTTGCATGCTGTTTTGACTCACAATTGAAATCATATTGAATTTCAAATTTTTTGTGAAATATAAAAATTATAACATTACTTTTACTTTTATTTTATTATACTGCGGCAACAGTACAGGGCTCACCAGTAGGAATGCAAGAGTTCAGTTGGCAGTGGCTTTTGTTGAGTAACTTTGCTTGCTGCTCAGAGGCCAGAGTGGTTGCAGTTTCGTAGACCATACGGTGGGCTTTAGGCTTCTGAGTAGGGACCAATTATTTCCCTCTGACACCTCTGACAATTTCCGAACTATCTACACCTGCTTCTTAAGAGAAGCCTCAGATGTGACATTAGAGAAGGTGCTATCAATGAGGCCTTGGTGAATTGAACGAATGAGGAGGAGATTGGATGAAAGAGTTTGGATGAACAGGAGGTCGCGCAGTGGAAGTTGCAGAGAGGTTCAGTTCCTTAGGGGCAAGCGTGAGCTTCGGCAGTCGCGCCGAGGGACGAGAGCGCTCTCGCTGCCGACTTTCGCTCCGCCTGCTGTGTGGACTCGCACCCCCACGACCGCCTACTGTCGCCCTTCCCCCTCGCGAGCTCCGTCGCTCGCCTCCCTGGCTGGCTGGCTGGCTGGCATTGTGGGCGTTCTGGAGGTTTTGGTGGAAGCAAGCGCAGGCGGAGCGAGCACACAACGCGGCAATCGGAGAGGTCTGAGACGGAGAATCGATGGAGTTCGGGGAGCTCGCGCAGCGCCAGGCAATGTAGTTCATGGAGACGGCGACGGGTATGTTTTTGGAGTTCTTTTGGCCTACATTGTGTTTTGGAGCTGGATCTCGAGCTGCAGCATTAGGGGACAGGGGTCAAGGCGCGGTTGGAAAGCAGTGGGGTGGGGCAATCTCGAGGTGGGAGACAGGATTGATCGGGAGGAGGACGGGAGTGGTGTAGATCTAGGTGGTGGTGGTAGGGAGCTAGGAATGCGAGCAGCTGGACTGGCGTTGTGGTTGGTGGATGGTCGCTGGTAGGTGTAGGTGTAGGCTGGCAGCATTTACAGGGGGTTTATGGGAGGCCGGAACAGGGGATTTGACAGAATGCGAGAGGCGTGACCACGGGGAAGACGAAAATGAGAGTCAGGGCGGCATGGGGGGTGCTGCATTGCTTGTTTGCGGCAGCGCTGCTATGGACAGCGGTGGAGGCGGACCCCGCTATCACATTGGCGAACAACGAGTCGGTGGCAATGCAGGGCTTGCGGAATACGCTGCAAATTCGGGACAGCGCGTGGCAATCGGATTTGGATCCGTGTGGATATTGGCGAGGAGTGCAGTGCGTGAATGGGCACATCGACTCGATTCTCTTGACGGGATTGCCGCGAACGGCGTCGTCCGAGTCGCACCCGTCGCTCGGGGATGCGTGGGGGTTGACGCAGCTGCCATTTCTTCGCAATCTCAATGCCTCGCAGTTCACATTCAACGGCGGAATTCCGGATTGGTTTGGGAATGTCGCCAACTTGGAGTCGCTGGATCTCTCGGATTGCTCCCTCAGTGGGGCACTACCCTTATCTTTTGGGCATCTCTCGCGTCTCAATGTACTCTCCCTCGCCCGGAACTCGCTCGGGGGAATGTTGCCGCCGTCTATTGGTAACTTCACCAACCTAATCGTCTTGAATCTCTCCAGTAACTCGCTCTCGGGTCCGATTCCGGCCATGAGTTCCCCTGTTTTGCAAGTCATCGATCTCTCAGGGAATATGCTCACTGGAGGAGTGGGGCAGCTGACGACCCTCTCGGGGTTGCAGTACTTGAGCCTCGCAAACAACAGGATGGACTTATCTGTGCCATGGGAGCTCGGCAACCTCGCAGCACTTCAGTATTTGGATCTTTCAGGCAACAAAATGCCAGGGATCATGCCTGCGGAGCTCGGACGGCTGACTAACCTAACTCATGTGCGTCTTTCTCACAACAGTTTCTCAGGGTTGCTACCAGCTGAGCTCACAGGGTGGACGAAGTTGCAAGTCCTGGACCTCGATAACAATAACTTCACCGGCGACATTCCATTGACCATAGGCCTGTTGCAAAACCTAGTGGAGTTGGATCTCTCTGTCAACGGCTTCAAAGGACTGTACACTAGCGCGCTTCTCACATTGCCCATGCTGCAAGCGCTCAACCTCTCACACAACCTCTTCTACGGCCCGCTCCCGCAGGAGCTTGCGGCTCAGCAATCACTGGTGACACTAGACATCTCCGAGAATTTTTTCAATGGCACGGTGCCCATGGGGTTCCTCCCCACGGCGGACACCCGGAAGAACTGTCTTGCGAATGTGGAAAGGCAGCGTCCACTTAAGACTTGCACGAAATACTACGCCCCCCTTGGAGTGACATTCAGCTTCAATGCCACACCGCCTGTTGACACTGGTGGTTACGCCCCTCCCCCTCCTTCCTACGCCGCTTCACCCTTAGGGGCGGCTGGCTTGCAGCAAGACTCAGCGCGAAACAAGTTAACGCCCCTGCTCGCGGGAGTGTTTGGCGGCATGGGACTGATTTTGTTCGTGGGCGTGATGGTGTTCTGTCTCCATCGCTGCCAAATGCGGCGTTCCAAGGACCGCGGCATGGATAGCGGGCGAGTGTCAGCCATCGGGGGCCGCGGGCAGACATTCACACATTCGCAGCTGTCAAGCGCCACCAGCAAATTCTCCTTATCAAACCTCATCTGTGCTGGTCACTCAGGGGATCTTTACAGGGGAGAAATGAGTGGAACTGCCATCGTGGTGAAGAAGATCGATCTGCGGAGGGTGAAGCGGGACCTGCACTTGTCGGAGCTCGAAGTCTTCGACAAAGTGTCGCATACCAAGTTAGTGCAACTCCTCGGAACGTGCCTTGATCGTGATGAGGAGAAGTATTTGGTGTACAAGTATTGCCCTAATATTGACCTGGTCACTTCTTTGCATAAGAAAGGTTCTCCCGGTGTTCACTGCGAGGATGTGCTTCAATCTCTGGATTGGATCACACGTCTCAAAATTGCGATCGGCGTTGCTGACGGACTGTCGTATTTGCATTCTGAGTGCACTCCTCCCATCATTCACCGGTATGCTCCCCACCCTAAAATCTTCCCAGTGATGTTATATGCTTTGTTTTCTTGAATATTCTAATGCTGGTGAGGAGTCCATCTGCTCATATTTGCTTATTGGTTTGTAACATCCAGTGATATAAGAGCGAGCAGCATTCTTTTGGACGATAAATACGAAGTCAGGATCGGGAGTTTAGGCGATGCAAGAATCCAAGATTCGGAATCGCACTCTAATATCTTGTCACGAATGTTCGGATTCTCAAGGTAATCACTACCACCACTCGGAATTGAATCCCTTGAGACAACATTGTGCAGCATTAACCTCAAGATTGAACAGGAATAATTGTGTGCACATTATTGATTCGTGTTGATGTCGCTCGGAGTTGGCATTGTTACTGACTGGTGGACTACGTCGTTGTTTCTGCAGTTCCTCATACGATCCTGCTGATCCAAGTGAGTCGTCTCTTTCTCGCTCTTTTATCCACTTTATTTAAAGCTTGCATATCCGTAGAAGTATGTTAGAAGTTCATATAGGGAAGAAGCCGTAGAACCACTACTAACAGATCGTTTTTGCAGGCCACGGAATAGCGTCCAGCGCCTATGACGTCTACTGCTTCGGTAAAGTTCTCCTGGAGCTCGTATCCGGCAAACTCGGCATCAGCGGCACGACGAACAACCAATGGCTCGAGTGGGCTCTCCCATTAATCAACGTCAACGACAAGGAAGGTTTACCGACGCTGGTGGACCCGTCGCTTATCGTGGACGAAGACCTAATGGAGGAGGTCTGGGCCATGGCCATCATCGCCAAGGCCTGCCTCAACTCCAAACCTTCCAAGCGGCCGAGCATGAAGCACGTCCTCAAGGCGCTCGAGAATCCGCACAAAGTCGTCCGCGAGGAGAATTTCGGCGAGTCCTTGGCAGTCCGATCCTCTTCTCACAGCTCTTGGAACGACGTCCTCTTCGGCAGCTTCCGGCACCATTCGTCTGTATCAGGCTACTTCCGCGGCGGCACCAACACCAACAACGGCAACAGCAGCCCTATGGACGACAATTACCCCGCTTCTTTACCTATTGCCAGGCCAGGTGTATTAGCGTCATCCAGTTCTCAAAACTCTCGAGAAATGTATCACATGAGGCGTGGATCGAGCGACATCGTCCCGCAGCCCATTGTGGAGGTGGCTCACGAGTCCGACGACTGCAGGTAGTTGCCAATGTGGATTGCCACAACGACGACGACGACAACGATGATCACGGATTGCGAGCAAGGAGCGCCGAGTGTGATTACCTACGAAAGCAAGAGAGATTACAAAATGGAACTCTGTACATTAGATTTGTCCGGCACAAGTGGCGCGGACGGTAGATCATGGTGGTGTGATTCTTTTGATTGGTAGTGATGGTGGCTATAAAATTCAGGAACTGAGATTCTTTGCACGTTGGGGCACACGACGACGGTTGCCCTCTCACTCCGATTCATATTTGTTTCAAATGCTTTTTCATAAAGAGTCCGGAAAGCTTCATTTCCCTTTTAACACTAACCTTCTCTCGTTCTCTCTTTCTCTCTCGACTTCACGGCAGTTTTGTTTCCACGATGTGATTCAATTCTATCCTGTTCTGTCATTGTTCTACCGATTGAACCTCTCTATTCTTGCCTGGTGATGTATCGGTTTGCTGGCGAGGGCGGATCTCCTGTTACGAAATAAGCAGGATAGTATGCAGGCAGATTTCCGGGAATTGCGTCTGTCACCGTGATTATCTCGGAGCGCTTCTGTTTTATGAAGATGCTGTCAGGTTTAGGGGTGAATGGGGTGACACCAAGGCACAGATCTTCAAGGCACGAATCGCAAATTCGTAGGCAATATCTAAAGTTAATCTAATGCAGTGTTTATAGCTACACTGCTTTAGCCTATTAGTGAGGCGCTAAATCAGTGGCACTTGTAAAATTAGTGTCGCTACAAAAAAAGTTCATTAATTTTACAATACAGTGACATCTCAGCCCTGTGCTAATCTAAAATAGTGTCAATTTGGTAAATCATTGTAGACGACTTCTCAAGGACACTGTGATACTGGGACATTATGATACACTGGCAGTACTACTGTAGCAGTGTTGCAGACTCTGCATTCTGCTTGCTGAAATGACTTTCCACATCAATACAATGGTTGTGGCCAATCGAGTGACACCATGTAGCATTCTTATTGGAAAAGAATGATTGTTTGGTGCCGAATTTGTTCCACCAGTAACGTAAGGCCTCTTATTTGGTAGCAGTAACGCAGCTGATACTATGGTAAAACCACCCATTTATAGTAGAACCACCCATTGTCGACCATTTCAGGGATATGCGCATATTCTGGAGCAGTATAAGGCATGTGAATTTTCTACCATGTAGGGAGATAGAAATAAGGGGGGCTGCAATTTTTTGGTAATATTATGCTTTGAATTGAAATTACTATGAATTTTGGAAGCTTTTGGAAGCTTTTGGAAGCCGGCAACTAGTTCAAACCTATAGGTGACATATAGAGTCTTTCAATGTCAATCATCCAAGAGCTACTTTCTACTCACTGCTTTGGGATGTGCATCATGACTTAATTAGTCTTAACTTTGAAAAGGAGAAAAATCATAGAAAAGTTTTGGTTGAACATTTATTCTAGCCTTGGTTGGAATTAGTGCACCCTACAGGTTGGAGACGGGTCCTTGGTTGACAATGGGTGATTCTACCATAAAACCAATACAAACCTTTTCTCATCAAGACTTGTACACATTTCTTAAGATATTCGTAAAATATTTTGATAATTAATTTATAAAAGGTATACTTGAATTATCTTCTTTTCAGTTTTAAAGTACAAATCTTACTGTGTATCATCATCCCTCCCCCCCTCCCCAATTTCAGAAATACAAAGTATGACTCCTGTATGTATGGGTAATTGTTACAAGAGACGCAGATAGCCCTCTCTACCTACCTTATCTTTTGTGTGGGAGATCTAGTGCAGCCTCTCTTGGAACGGAGGTAAAGAAGGTGAAGCTTTCGAGTCGGAAATCTGTACCGCGCAAACAGTAAATTCGTGAGTGAAGTCGGATGCAATTGCTGTGGGGTTGTTTCAGCAGTTGCCGTGTAAGATCAACCGTGCAAAAAGAGGAATCTAATTTTGTTGGAGATCCAGACTGGTCAACTCTTTTGCAGGAATGATCACAAGTGAGTACGGGCGATGGACGATATAAGTTAATCGATCTTTGCACCTTGATATCAAATTGAAGTGTGTGCCACAACCACTCTGACAAACCAGTGGATGGGTCCTTTGGAACTACACTGATTTGAAATGCAACCAAGTTACAAGAAAATGCTGTGTACAACAAGCTACTACTGGAGCCAGATTTGTCGCTGATACCGATTGAAATAGGGTTAGCTCTTAAAAGTCAAAGTTAGCTTGAAGATAAGCCAGTCCGTGACGAGTAGATACCACACGAGAGGCTCTTCCTCTTGCCTAGTGCAGTCACAAATCTTCAAGAATCTCCATAGCTCATTTTATTGTGTAGTTGTTCTAAAGATACTCACACCTTTTTTTGTTGCTTGGGATTTTGGAATTCAAAATGGATTCTTTTGACTTGAGTTTAGAGTTTCATGCTCTGTTTTGTTCAATCTTCCACATTTGGTCACAAAATGAATTAGGAAAGAATTCAATCACCTGAGAAGTGCTTTGCAATTTAATTTTCATTTGAATTTGCAAGGTTGCAACTAATCTAATGGGATATATTTCACTTAGTTTCTCATGCAACTTTCAAAGTTGGATAAACATGTAGTCAACGTCAAATCTCTTTATTTGCACCTCTAATGTTTGAATTGATTGAAAAAATTGAGTTGCAAGGGGGACAATTACTTTGAAATGGTAGGATGTAATTCATTGACTATTAAATACACCTACTTATTGGAGATCAAAGCAAAAAAATTTGAGTTGAACTTTAAGGAAATCTCTAATGTAAGTGTACTTAATAGTAATGTCCCCTCCTCCTCGGTGTGAGAGTCAAGAAGTAAATGTGAGCAATTTCGTTTGGCAACATAACTTGCATCTAGAGTAGGATATGCACTATGCAGTATTAAAGAATTCAAGTAAGAATTCAAGGGAGGTTGGGGATTATGACTATGATTTCTATGGGGGTCGCCCTCTTGTTCTTTTCCAACTGCAATGTACATTGTGGTGATGAAATTGACAAGATAGGGTTATGAATCTTCTGAGTCAAGGAAAATGTGCTTTTTGTATTTTCAATATTAGTGAGCTAGACTTATTTACAATGTCAATTTCGTTTTATGTTGGCGCAGTTTAAAATTGTGCACAGAGCTCTACAACCTAGACTATTACAGTTCTTTTGTTTCAAGGCGCTTGCATTCAAAAGTGGCCATGTCATGAAGTTTTGCCCTCGTGACGAAAGCAGACCCTCTACAACACTGAGATAAAGCCATAGTCATAGTATCCTTGTTCACGCATTGAATCTGAATTGAAGTAGACTTTCAGGTTTTGTTGGATCAGTACGACATGGCACCCAATCCCAAATCTCGTCCGTCATCAGCAGATGAAGTGCACGCAGTTTCTTCAACCAACACAACGTGCTGAAAACGATGGAAGAAATTAAAGTAAACACTGCTCTGACCGTTCATCACGCCACCCCCATAGAAGTGCTCAGT
The DNA here is from genome assembly GCA_963969395.1 of Pseudoscleropodium purum. NCBI lineage: Eukaryota > Viridiplantae > Streptophyta > Bryopsida > Hypnales > Brachytheciaceae > Pseudoscleropodium > Pseudoscleropodium purum. The sequence goes on from OZ017797.1 coordinate 14,960,394, forward strand.
CGTATCTTTAACCGAGTATTGTTTTTGCATCTCATTTGGTAGCCTGTTGGATATATGTCCCATTTCTCAAACGTCGATCAATATCAACTATAGATTATGCACTTCGAACTTACAGGAGGTCTACTCTCACAGCGCCGGCCATTCTTTATTTCTTTCAGATCAGAAATTGACGAAGCGCTTCGTGTATCTGTTAATTCTTTTCTCTATTTGTACATTCCTTCACCAGATTGGAAGGAGCCAGCTTGCGTTTTTCTGGGTCTTTTTTCTACTAGCTATTGAAAAATTCATGGCAATCATGCGCTCCTGGACTGAAAGAAAGGCAACGGATGCGGTGAAGTATGACACGGTGCACAATATACAGTATGTTGACAGAATTACAGATTCAACTTCAATTTCTGTAACAAATTACTGAACAGGCTAGTGATCGCAATTTCCAAACACGACAATAGTTTGCTGAATCAACTGAAGCAAATCAATATAGCCTGCACGTTGACCAGGATGTGAATGTGATTTTCCAATCAAAAGCAGCCGTCCAAAATTATATTACTCGGCGTAGATGAAGCTCTTCTACAAGTTTGCAGCTTTTCCATTCAGCATCGGCATGAAACATGAATTGCGCCGTTACCAGATACTTCGCTACAGGCCGCACAGATCGAAGAGCCCATCGAAGGGCTTTGCCCACCGCCATCGCAACGTCTGCCATGTCCTCCTCACAGAGCATCACCGTCATTGTCAAAATCCGATTGAATGATTCTAGCTATTCTAGCGGCAATTAATGAATTGAATCGCTCTTGAGACGAATGAAATTCCTCACTTCAACAAGTGAAGATCATAGAATGCCAGGTGTTGAGTATCATTCATTTAGCTTGCGTCTGCTTGCAAGCTTTGATCCCGAATATTAACCGTCGCCCCTAACTACCCATGTGCAACCGTTTATGTAAAACTGAACCACTAATCCGACGATGTTTTATCCCAAAATGAATTGAATTTCACAGAGACTCTGAGCTTGGCGATGGATTGAAGTGTCGCGAACAGGAAAGATTGTGATGCGAAGTGTCGGACGACAATGCAAGGAAAGATCGGGAGGAGAGAGACGAGCTTCGTATCCGAGACCAGCTTCGTATCCATAACTGGGTTTGGCGATCTTGCCGATGCGACGCTCCCTGCACTACGACAAATGAGGGGTGTTTTAACCCCTAAATGCCCAAGGTCTTTTTTGAGTTTCTAAGAATTTTTTAAAAATTGAACAAAATTTTTTATAACATTTTTATAAGTTGTATCAATTTTTTGGAATTGTAACTCTACAAATTCAAACTAGGTATAGTAACCCCTAAAGTCCCAAGGCCATTTTTCTGTCAAAAACCACTCAAAACTGCCACTTTTGTAGTATTCATCCAAGAAAACAAAAAAATCATTTAAAAACAAATCTAACTGTAGGATCTTGTATTTCACTTGTCTTAGCTCACATGGTAAAATTTTCATGAAGTTTGAGCATATAGATTGGAAGATATTAACATTCAAAGTTGAAAAAGAAAGTTCTTGTGAACACTAGCCTACAATTTCAAATGACTTTGACTGCTAATTGTGGAATTTTTTTGAACTATACACTTTGAATTAAAAAAATTTATGTTGAATAATTGAGTTGAAAGTTTAGGAAAAAAAACTTGATTTTCATTCTTTGAAAAAATGCTAAGTAGAAGTAGGTCTAACATTAAAAAAAAAATAAATCATTAATAACTCGAAGATGGGATTGAAAGACAATAATCCCAATGATAAGATTGTCTTAGCAAGCAAATACAACATTCTCAAAAAAAATTGTGGAAAATTGTGAAAATTGCATTCAGAAATGAATCCTATAAGTTATTTCTTTAGAAAGATGCTGAAATTGCCCCCAAAACAAGATTGTCTTTAGCTTTCTCATTATTAATCCAAATAGAACAAATCAAAGCTTGACATGTAGACAAAAAAAAAAAATTCAGGGAAATTAAAATTTTTTTTTTTTTGTACTGCCCACTGAGTTCAATTTTAGGCTTTTTGTGGTATAACTTTTGTTGCTAGGCATTAATTGAAACAAAAACTATATTCCCACGTAGATAATCAATTTTTCTATCTTACGGAAAAGTTTCAAAACAATTCACCACTAACAGAATTCTAAAGTACAGGGTCTAACGGCTGCAGATCTGATTTGGAACAAGGGTGATTAACAACTGGCATGATGAGGTGGATGGTGTGGGGTTTGGGAGCGTTTCTTCAACAAGAACATATTGGAAGTTGGATTGGAGGCCACTAGGGATTGTCAAAAGGTGAGTTTTGAGGGCTTACAAACATAAGGCGCAGTGTAGAATGATTCCCAGTGCTGCCTCGGGGCTGCTGGGACCGTCGTTGCTCCCTTGTCCACCACAACTGCTTTGGCAACCATATCCACAGAATGCTGATGAAGTGCCACACCACGCGTGTTGGCTGCAACACTGGGCTACCGGGCATTTAGCACCCCAGGCTTGCTTGCCACATTGCTCACCTGCGGCCAGTGTCATGAATTGCAACACCAAGAGTATTGTAGGAGCTAATGCCGGAAGCATCCTCTGCCCTTGCCCAGCCATAACCTCAATCTGATCTTCGGATCACCTACACCATGATCATGAGCATATGAAATTTCCAGTTACCCTAATTTCGAAATTTTTATGTGCTGTACATACTAATCATTCTCTTAGTTTCATGTGATTAGAATGCTATTGAAATACTTTCTAGACTGTTTTTCACACTTGGCATTAGTTCCAAGTAACCTTAGGGATTAAATCATCAATTTGTTAAATTGGCGCAATTTGTGACATTCATCTGCTTAAAGCTCTAAAACCAGGATCGATATAGATTTATGTATAGCATTAAAAAGTTCCAGTCAAGGAATTCCACCATTTTAACGAAATTGATGTTCACATAACTTGAACTTCCAAAGCACCCAATCTATATCCTTGGGAGGGCACAATACAGGAATTCTTCAGTTGTGCTGCACGGAATTGTTGCAAATTAACCATACCATGAATTATTATGAAATTTCCAAGAGTTGGCACTCAACTAGGGGATAGTCTGGAACCTCAGATCTATTGCTGAACTACTATTGAGCTCGCTGCACAGTTTGGGCATTCTGAAACATGACAATCAACTAATATGACCTTACAAACGGCAAGCTGGTGATAAATTAATCCAACTCTCGACGGGAAACGTAGACATGCTCAGCATTAGCAGCGCTTACTACTGTACCTTTCGGATGTCTCCAAATGTCAGACAGAGAAGTGGCAGAGAAAACTTCCTCGAATTGTACGTGCAAGAGTTCGTATGATGGAGCTGCTACGGTGAAAGCAGAGTCAAGCTGGTACTTGCATTTGGGAGAGAGCACGATCCATTTATATTTTGACACTATTGGATCGTTGAGCTCCAAGCTCTGAACAGCAAATCAGTCAAAATCTTTGTGTTTCCATGACAGCTGGAAATGCAGGATCCATTCTATCATCAAGAGAGAGAAATTCCCTCTTCTTTAAATTGTTTTCTGATGTGTGGCTGTTGCGAACTTGGGTTAACTGAACCAATCAAAGATGTTAAACACCAAGCACGCACTACAGTTTGTCACTGTTACAATTCATACAGAGTATATAATTTTACTCCCCGGCTGCTCGAAGTATGCAAACCTCTTCAATAAAACATTCTCTATTACCACATCCTTTGTTCAAATTTGGCTTCTTCAAATGTTTTCAAGTAGAATTTCTTTGCAAGAATTAATGGAATTAGCATCTAATTCAAGCTGCAGGTTCATATTTTGGGGACCTTCATGGATTTAGTTATGATTTATGAAGTGGAATCACATAGGGCACTAAAAAAGTGTCACACGCCATCTTGTGAATGCTATGAGCTGACACAAACTACTGAGAATTTAACGTGAAAACTCAATTTTGACATCAAATCAGATCTTCACATACGATACTCCTCAACAATCTTGCATGTAAGTTTATGTGTCTTCTATAGGGACAAAGATACCTAGCTCATCAAAGTCTCAAAGCTTAATTACATTGTAAATTACTGAAAATAATCCATATCGACATCTAAGCTTGATCAACGGGAGGGAAGGGCAGATCCAAAGTTTGAAGTTTGCTTCTCGCCAGTGACGCGCCTAAGCTGCAGCAGCGACGTCGCCAACGTTTCCAACGAATGCCTCAGAAACACTCCACTCAACTCCTCCCCTTTCGTCTTCGCCAACGTCCTCGCCACTTGCACCACATTCCTGAGCTCTCTCGCATTCAGCTCAAAGGAAGCATAGTCCGTCTCCAGAAACGCCTCCAAGTCTTTCACCTTCAACGGCTTCAGCAAATTCTTCCAAATCGCCCTTCGATCTTCTTCCGAATGATTCTCGTAATACAGAAACATGGAGATTCGGGAGCAAAAAGCGTCGTCAAACGCTACAACACGATTCGTAGTGAGAAACAACACGCCCTTGTAGTACTCCAAATTGCGAAGGAAAATCCCAGTCATGGCGTTTCGTTCCAAGTCCATGGTGCCCGTGTCCCGCTTCTCCAGGTACACATCTGCTTCATCAAGCAGCAAAACTGCACCCCAAGAAGCAGCCACGTCGAGAATCCTCACTAACCGTTTCTCCAAAACGGCAGGGGTCGTGCCGAGCTCCGAAACACTTAAAGACCAAAGTGGAGCATGGAGCTTCTCGGAAATGGATTCTGCAGTAAATGTTTTGCCAGTTCCCGGAGGTCCGTAACAAAGCAAAATGCAACCCTCGCCTTTACCAACAATGGGATCCACTCGCTCCCGGGGGGCGTCACGCCTGGAATCGTCACTATGCTTGTACTCGTGCACCAAGCTGTAAATGGTGTCTTTCAATTTGGAGTCCATCACCAGAGACTCGTAAGCCGACTCATTGAACACAATGTCATCAAATCCGTCGATGTTGAACGCCCCCCATTTCTTGAGTTGGAAGGAGAAGCCGTAAACAATTGTAGGGGCGAACATGCGATCCTCTCTTTCGGAAATGTTGATAAGCTCGGGTTGGTTGCTGCCGAGTTGGCCGCCTGCAAAATCAATGGATTCTCTCTTTGTTTGAAGTCTCTCTGTCTTTGAAGTCTCACCAAACCCGCAAAAATTGGAGGGGTCATATTTCGAGCCCCCCATACGAGGACCTTGCCGATGGTCGTTTGGGGGGGTGGCAGTGAGCAGAGGGTAGTCGGGGTTCATCTTCGCGAAGCTGGCTAACCCTATCATGACCCTTCCTGAAACTGCGTCTTTCGTTGCACCTTCTCGTGTTGATATGTACAGGAGCCCCTCGTATTGCATGAAACGATTTTCTGCAAGCATGGAAAGCTCACAAAACCATCTCCCCTTGGTGAGGAATCGATTCTCTGCTTCCCGGGGATTCGTCTTGAATTCAAGCGGATGTGTAGCTAATGAAGCCAAATCACAGCGTCCGGAGTATTCAGCAACATTCCTTCGAACAGTCGAATATGATTTCCAAGTTCGGCAGTTGTAATCCCAGGTTTTGAGCCCGATCACGAAGTTAGGGATACCACCACTTTGAAAGAAACTGTATTCGATAGTTTGAGCAGTAGCACAAAGCTCTTCCCCCGTGATTGCACATCGGTACGCCACTTTGGTGTCGGGAGAGAAGAAGGCCCAGAGCATGTCCCAGGAAACACTCCCTTCTTTCTTCATGGCTTCGTACCTGTCCGAGACTTCGTGGCACGAGGTGTCGAAGAATTGCCAAAAATATTGGAGGTGGGCTTTCATCTGGTCTGCTTGCGCTTGATCGAGATTGACGGATAATTCTGCTGCAATCGAGTCCAAGGATTGTTTCAGCTCATAGCGGAAGGGGAAAAACTCCGCTGCGTAAACAATCACCTTGTTGCTTCCCATGAAATTGAACTTCTCCGGCAAGAACTTGCGGAGGACTTCAACGAGCATAGTGTCGGCGTAGAATTTGAAGTGATCCTTCTGGATCCACACCTTGGTCTTGAGACCGTGGATGAACTTGAAAGGCGGACGTCGCTTGGAGTCTGCGCTTTGGGAAGCACGTTTCCTCACCGATATTCGGCGGTGCTCGTCTTCATACTCTTCGTAGACTAAGCATTGGGGCTCTTCTTCGGTCTCGTCGGAGTCTTTTCCATTGGGCTTGCTAGACTTCAAGGGCTTCTCTCCTCTTAAGCTACGCCTGAACTTCTCTGGCTTTTTCTTCTCATCCATGCTCTCCTCTTGCACTTTGCAATCCACTCTCTTCGCACTTGGAAGAGAGGGGGCCAGGGGGAGGGGAGGGATTCTACGATCCGCAAGTGCTGGATGAGGCTTGAAGATGAGGCTTCGCGCTCCAATGAAAAGTGACACCGCTGCCAGGCCAATGCGGTCAATGCAAACTTCGATGGCATCCTCTGTGCTGTAAAATCCATAGCGTCCAAATTTGTCATGGGTCTGTAAGCTTACATCTTCCAATTTGTTGGAAACTTGAAAACTATCAATCTTTCATCAGCTGCAAGTGACGTTAACCCTAAACCTAAACCCGAAAACAGCACGAAGTCGTATACCAAAAACTTGAGTCAAGTCTCAGAAATAAGAGCTCCAGAGCGTACCTTTGAGGCAAAATTTGCGTCACTGCCATGGCCATGAGAGGCAGTGTCCAAACAATTACTGGATCAGCAAAACGCCATCCTTCCAAGGAGAATAGTTTCACGTACATTATGACCATGTAGATGAGTCCAATTGTTGATGGTATCCCAACTCGCAAAACTGCACAACAAAAGCGTCATGAGTTTAAAGCAATCAGTCTAAAGAGCGGAGAGATTCATTGCTGTAAGTAGGTTTACTCCTTTTAGTCGTCGTGTGGTTCATACAAAATGCATTCTGATGGCGATTATAGTATTAAACTTGTTTGTAGATATTGTATGAGCAGGAGTTTCAAGCTAGTAAAGTAAAAAAAATTTACATCAAAGCCTCTGTTTAACACAGGCGAGTTATCTTACTTTTTGACACGACAGTAAAAACAAAACAATCTAGCAGAGATGATTTTGAAATACCTAAATAAATTGACTCTTACCGATCCTTAGATTGTGATCTTGAACGCCGGTAACAGAACTGCGGACAATCACGTCATGTTCTTCTAGACAAGTAGGCTTTATGGCGCACACAAAAACTTCGCGGAGGTTGTTTGATGGCAATCGTGTAATGCAAGTCCAAATCTGCAATCCTCCTACCTGCACATTCATTGTTGACAAACCCACAGTTGGGAGCATTACTTGTGAAGAGTTCTCATATGCTTTGAAGTTTGAACAATATGTTCAGTTAAGAGATGAAGGTGTCAAAGGAATGGAAAAACAATCATTTTCGAAATGATGTTACAAAGTTAGCATATGCCGCAAACTTGATAGACCCCTGCCGGAGAATGACGAAACCTTATCAATTACACTGAAAATCACCTCTTCTTTTGTGAGATTCTTCAAAGTGATGCACCTATCGAAGGTTGCTGCCTTGATTTCTGCTCCCTCTAAGTTGAAGCCTTCGATTGTCAGTTTCCCTGCAATACAGCGTGTTGTAATGTTTCAGAGTGCTGATATTGTGATATTCGAGTGAAAATAACTCTAAGAACATGGATTGGTATACATCTGAGGCTCTTGACAGTCACCTGGAAAAAGTGCCATCCTCTTGAAACTTTGCCATTTTAACTAACAGAATGTCGAACAGATTATAATAACATGAACGAAAATGCATTTGATCCTCAACACATGAGAATGATCCTCTATCGGTGCTCGCTCTGGGCTTATTATGATGTTTGAAATTGTTAAAAGGTAGACTAGAATGAAACAGTTAGCAAGGACCCATACCTGCTGCATAAGATGCATGTCGAATGGTAGGCACTTTGTGCGCATCATCTAGCTTCAACATTTTCACTCCACCTGTATCGAATTTCAGATTCTAAGGAAACCTTTTCATGGTCAAAATTTAGAATGCTGAACATCTCAAAAAAAGTTATAACATGAGCATTGGAGGCAACTCCATAGTCAATATTGTCGATTTCGTTAATATGGCACGATTTTGGGTGACACTCGTGAGTGCACGAAGTTCAAAAATCGAAGACTGGTAGAGATTTATGATACATGAAATTTCGCCAATTCAACGAAATTGACGTTCATTTGGTTCCCTGTGTTCACAATTGCACACCTCCAAGAGAATTTTAGGGTTGCTTGATGACAGATGAGCTACATAACAAAAAAAACCCGTCTTGTTGAAATGGACAGAAAGTCACAGTATACCAAACCTGCGTAGTGTTCTTTGAATGAAAAGATAGTGTTGGTGCTTCAAAGGAAAAAAAAGAAGAAGTGAATGTTGCAAAAGCCATTACCAGGAGTATGAACATAGAGTCGCCATCTAGAGAGCTGCACAGTGAAATTTTTGTCGGCCTTGGTACAGTCAACGGCTAGATTGTGAAGCATGGACATCCTTCGAGAATTCAGTTCCACCTTCGACTGCAACAGCGAAGATCGCTGTTGCAATTTGACATCAATTGCATCGACCATTTCCGGCGTCTGGAGTACCTTTTGTTTGGCAGTAGAATCACTCACGCTGACACACACAGGGATCGGTGGATGAATGCACTCTCCGTTCATCTCAGCCTCGAGTCCGTTCACAACATGAACCTCCAACCTCTCCATTTGATCCTTCCAAGCCCTATCGGTGTTCATAGCTTCACTCAGGGCTCGTTTCGTGAAGTTCCTCCTCGTTTGGATACGGCTGAATATCTTGACAGACTGTGACCATATCCATGCCAAAGTGAAGAAAAACAACAGGTGGCAACATCCCGTCAGCAGAAGGGTTCCTGCAGCCTGGCTCGTAAGGAAAGAGCAGGCGTTCCTCCAAGTGCTCGTGCTACCCTCAGCACACATTTGCAGACCCTCTGCCAGAACTCCTCGTGGGAAAGGATTACCTGCCATCTGAAGTGATTGAGAAAGCCCCACAACAAAGCTTGTCAGTACGGCCAAAACTGATTGCCTAGGAGCTAAAATAGCTAATTGCCAGTCTTACAAGGAGGAGAATATCCTTGGTAAGGCAAGTGCTAGTGTACTAACATGCCCCAAACGCCAATTCCATTAAATTGGCAAAACATCACGACTTGGGCACTTTTCATGCCACCTGAAACACAAATCTACACCCGTCCTAGTTTGTATTAGAGCTTTTGTGCAATTGGATTTCGAAGCTCTGGGCAAACAGAAACAAGCCAATTTCACGAAACTGACGATCAAATTCTCAGCGACAAGACGGATTCGGAAACCATTACGGACCCCTATTCACCCACAGCATGCGACTCATCTCTTCCCATCACCACTTCGTTGACCTTCAATTAGCAAGCAGGGTAAAAGCATGGCTAGGTTGCATCTCCAGCTATGGCCACCACTCCTGGAACGGAAATCAGGTGGAGTCTACTATGATCCCTTCACTAGGGCTTGATCGATCGACAAGCACGCCACTCCAAGATTTCAATCCCATCAGAAACCATCCAAGACATGGAGTGAGAGAACTGAATCGATCTCGACGGATTTGGTTCATGTGCCCAACGCGATCTCTCCAGTGATCTCTCCCCACCCTGATTTCCCATCTGTAACAAATTAACAGTACTCTTACATGCAATCACACTGACTCGTAAAAATCCGACAGCACCTGAAGAACTAATGCAGAACTATGATAAGGGGGGCAGTAGATAGTTACCTCTCAGTCTCCTCTACCAACTTAAGTTCTCCCTGGCATGGAAGATGATCGAGCTCTAATGCTCTGAACTCCGATCCACCAAACGCACTCAAGAGTTCCCAATCTCTCACGGCTTCGACATACTGGAGCACCAACAACGAAGCTTATATGCGTTCTGATGCTACCAATAAGACTATCAACATTGATAGTAAACCTGGCATTGAGTAGCAGTCAGAAGCATGGCCTTCTTCCGAACGGAACGACGTGGAATATTTTACATCCTGAACACTACAGTACTGTACAGAATGTAATGCATGAGGTTTCCATTCATGGATGAGCTTTGAATCGGATGATTTTCTTTACAGACAGTCTGTGATAGTACCGACTTTTTCCGTGGCTGGCAAGCTAAGTCATTCATTGCGCTGGCCCCAAGTCAGAGATTATGCAGATTCTCGCAGACATGGTGGTGGTGTTGTCACAAGCTCTATGGGTACCAATTGGAGGGTCGGGGGGAATTCAATTGACCCCCATGATGGTCGGGTTGGGGTCAAACCGTTTGTTTTTTTCATTTTTTATGAAGTGCTAAAGTGGTGGTATAAAATTTTATAGTCAGTGGTGCTTCAAATTTCAACATTCATCCACCTATTAGATAGGAAAGATCACATTTTTACATTTTACATGTCCATAATTCTGTTTTCATCCACAATCAACTAATTTCATCTACAATTTTTTATATAAATTCAGAGTTTTCCAATAAATAAACCTATATTTAACTAATTATGGACAATTGCACAAATTATGGACAAATTCATAGTCCATAGCCACATTAAAAAAGGTAGAGAACATGCTTCAAATGATTAAAAAGTGTCGGCAGCCCATCCACACCTTGTTCAGAAGAACCGAGGGTACAAAAAAAAAGTGGATTGTTGTATTTTGGACCGGTTTCTATGCAATAGCAGAACCGGTGCCTATGATCGTGCACCCATCCCGTGCCCATTGACATATAGGCTGGCAACCGATAAGACAGCACAATAAAGTGCGCAAAACCAAAAAGTAGGACAACGAACAAGAAAAATAGAGATATGAGCAAATCGCTTGTGCACTGAAGATAAAACAGTTGTAACATGGTCCCCATAGGAGATTCAAATAAATGTGATTTGTCAACAGCCAACAGATACATATTAAAAATGTCAAAACTGACTAGTCATAAGACTTATAGTCACAACCTATAAGATATGAAGGCACACCCTAAAAGATATGAAGGCACATTCACAAATGAGTAAATATTGTGGATATGCATGTAATCATCTTGAAGTGAAAACATCCTGTTCAAGAACCATGCGATCGACATGTAGCGAAGCCCTTAGTATCGGCTGGCAGCCGACACCTGCAGCGAGGACTCAGATCCATCTAGCAATGTGATGGTGATACAACTCCAGAGCTAAACTATTGTATCGGCTGGCAGCCGATAGGTCCGAGGCGATATGTCAGTAATCCTCTCCGCCCTCGTCTGCATCTCTATCCAAAGCTGCCCCCGCGGCCTCCAGATCCGCAATAGCAGTAGCAACGGATGCCTCCGGGATGACATGAGATGTGGGAGGTCCTTTCTTTGCGTGCGAGGGCATTCTGTGCGAGTACAAGACAATGTTGACATGGACCATCTGCGGAAGACAGAGTTCCTTGTGCCATCTTCGGGTCCAGCACTCCCTCACAATGAGCGCTTTCGACTCCCTCTTGGCTTTCATCGGAGTCCACCACTCAATTTTAAAATTACCATACGTGGGCCCCGGAGACATGTCCACACATTGGAGTACCCGTCCCAGCCAGACAGGCAGATGATTGTTGTGACATGGTCGACAAAGAACAAAGTCTCCGAGCAGAACATCCCTGAATGGATTGAATCTCAAGCGCGGCCTGTCCTTCGCAGGTCCGCAGTATGGAGTAGGATCCCCTTCGTCCTCCGGAGTGGTATCTACTGAATAATTCTCCTCCGCCCCCTTGTCTACAAAAGTCGACATGTGATCTCTTGTCCAGTCAGAGAGCGGCCATAATCCTTCTTGAAGCAATGCAGGAGTTTGAGGCAGTGCCGAATTGATCTCTGATTGAATTCTTTCCCAGTAAGCCACACAGCCTGCCATTTCCTGTGCGTACCGTCTATCTCTGGCCATTCCCGATTTCTAGAACTCAATGAACTTTGCTATTCCGTTTTTGATGAATGTCTGTTTCTCATTGCACTCTGTAGCCCTTGCGACTTCCTTTTTTGCATTTCGCCTTCTAGTATTAATGTCCACATTCCCCCAGAGTGCTTTGAAAGGCACAGGTCGAGGGTCCCCTTGTGGAATATTGGGTTGTCCATTTTCGTCCGCTGTCCACATTTTGACAGGTGCGCCAGGAGACAGCCACGAAGAATCTGTGGCCCTGAGCTTGTACCTCATGATCGGCCATCCACGATCTACACCATCCTCCACGACGTAGAACTTGAAGAGGTGTTTATCTCCGAGCCCGATGATTTTGTTCACCCCATCATGATGGAAGCCCTTGAAGTATGATTTGAAGTCCGCCACTTCTTGCACAAACTCCGGAATGAAGGCTACAGTCTTCTGTGAATCCATGAACGCCTTCATGAGATCCGCAAGTACGTATGTGTTCTTCCTTTTGATCAGTTTAGAGAGATAACTGAAGTGCGCATCAATGTCCTCGTGCGTATGCCCGACAATAAGGAACCCCACTGAAACTTCCTTGAATATGCGCCTGGCAGTGAGCAGTGAGCAAAAAGCCATGAGGAATCGATTTTTGTTGTCCTTTGCTGAATTGTCGAGTTGCAAGAACAATTTCCTCGAAAGTGGGACCTAAGGTCATCCTGGTCTCGCTGCGTCGATCACCATGTCCGAGGCCTGCGGGATTGACGAGTTGCATCTTGATTTTCCATGAAGCAGAGCCTCGAAGAAGGTGTTTAGCAGTGGAGTCGAGAAGAGGATCTTGGACTCCCGAACAGGTGGTAGTTCTAGGGCCCTGAGGACCCTACAGATGGACGAAATTGTGAAATTTGAATCCCCAGGCCAGAGTGATGTGGAGTAATGTGCATACGCGCCATCTCCATATCCATATGTGAGCATTCCAGTACATGAGATTGGTATTTGCCCTAGCCCTGCGGTGGCCTTGGTGATGCACTGCATCCTTGGAATGGCAGTCTTTGTGGTGTCCATTTTGTCATGAATAATGCAGAGGAACTCTGATGGATTTTGCACCGACTGCGCGGTCCATCCACTGTATACATTTCTACAAGCGCGCTGGTAATTGAGATGTCTCTCTCTGTCGTCGACCAGGGCCTGCCACTCATCACAACCTCTTGGATACTTTGCAATGAACTCTACCAGGAAGTCACATTCTGTGCATTTTGAGAAATTGCTCCCTACGGCCTTGACCTCTACGTTTTTGAAATGAGCATTCCAAAGGCGGCTGATAGCAGACTGCGAGACCGGCTTCATATTGCATATTCCATTGACCTGAAGAACATGACTTCATGGATGAGTTTCCATGGAAGACTATAGAGTTGTATCGGCTGGCAGCCGACAGAACTACAAATGACGGCCTATAGAAAGGAAAGATCAATGGCTTCTACATTCAAAGTCCAGACATGATTGTATCGGCTGGCAGCCGATAAAAGGACTTTTCTACTATAGACGAAGAGGTAGATGATGGACTTACATAATTGATTTGTTCGCGCATGTGAACCCAATTCATTGCAGAGGGGAGGACCTTGAGATTGTCGACGCGTTTATTTCCAACCATTCTGAACTCGTTTGGCATTTTGTCGGCATTGTCGTCGATGATCGTTTTGAGGGTTGCTTGAGCTTGGATTGTTTGTGGCTGTGGCCGTCGAGCCCCCGCATTTCCATGTGAGCCGTTAACGGATCCTCCCACGACCGCAGCCTTGTAAACATGATAGGCCGACCTCGATACCCCGTGAATGATATACCATGCGTTCTCGTAGAAGTCTGTATTTGCAAGAGTAATGAATTTTTTTCCTAGAATAACTCCTGCATGAAGCTGACTCTGCACCGCATACGCTACCTCCCTCCTACTCTCGAATGTGCAAGCGAAGAACTTTCGTCGTATAGACCTCGTGTCCTCCCAAGGAAACGTCTGTCAGCATCTGAGCTTACAACACTTTTGTGAGCTGACCTTACGTACCTCCGTCTCCGAGGTCTTCATTTGCAGCCTGGATTGGCTTTCGTGATCCTTGGGAATCACCCTTCTGCGCACAGAGCGGTATGGATTCCTCGGTACCCCCTGCATTCCGTTATCGTCCGACTCATTCAATAGAGCAGCCTCTGAGCAGAGCGTGACAATTTCAGATAGTAGCCTTCCACCCTCCAACCTTGTGTGTGTGAGCCTCCAGCGCATGGTTGTCATTTGCATTTCATCATTGTCCGATACGAACATGACCCCGACATCCGTGTCGCCCAGGACGCCATCATCGCAGGCCTCATCTGGTAGGCAGACTTGGATCATGGCTCTTCCGAGAACCGAGAAGTCGTCATTGAGAAGTTCACAGTATTGATTTCTCTAGAGCGGTCTATCTGGGATTGGAAGCCCAGCTTGCATTCCATCTGGATGGCCATTATCTCCACTTTGAGTATCAGCTCTAAACGCATCCGAATGATCCATGTTGTCAGCAACACTTGTGTCGGACACGGCAGTGCCAGAGGTACTGTAACCATGAACATCGCGGTGATCCTCTACAAACCCGCGGCTGTCATCGTCGGATGAATAGAGCTTATCATCTCGCTCGTCTTCATCTGATGCAATAGGAAGTACTCTCTGTGTTCCTGGATCACATAATTCTACCTGTACATCGTTCGAACTCCCACCACTCTCGTAGTTACCATCGACTTGAGCCTACATGAAATGGGTCGCAGGTTCTCCTGTCAGCTGTCAGCCGACAACCTTGGTTATTGGGACGGAGGTCTTAATTGGTCTGACCTTATAACCACTCCAGAGTATTTTGAATCCAACACAACGTTTGAGTGTCATGAATTCAAGAATCTCGCAATAAGCACTCTAATCCTGGAAATCATCAACGACGTGCAGTAGCTGTACAATGAGGAAGAAGCTGTGTGGAACGCGAAAGCCTTCCCAGTAACCCTTCGGAGAGCATTGTACAATTGTACCTACACCAACATACAGCAGATCCGTGCCCACAGTCTGCAGTAGTGAGACATCCATATTGACAGTGAGTGACAGGAATTGTTGTATGGGTTTTTCATCTATGACCACTTGTATCGGCTACCGGCCGACACCAGCAGAAGAAGACCCTTCAGACTCTGCATGGGAATAGATGTTCTCTGCCTCCCACACAATTGACCTTCCCGGGTAGTGTCATAGGAACATCATGTCTCCCTCAGGAAACGGAAGAGGCATATCAAGGTTATTTGGAACGTCTAGAACATGAACGCGTACGAGGTAGGGATCGCGGCTCACCACCCTTTCTACAACCGCCCTTCCGGAGTAGTATAATCCTTCTAGTGTAAGAGCCACAACAACTCCCTTCTGCATTTTCAGTCTTCCGGAGCCTCCATTTTTCGTGAATGCCTCAATAGGACTCGCACCCGATGTCCAGTCATCAAATCCACTCATGATTTGAAATCGGAGTCAAAACCCACAATTTCGGAATCTCTGTCAAACCCGTGATGACCTTATCGATTGGCAGCCGATACGTCTGTATACCTGGTGCTTCACGACCTTTCTGGTACAGAAATTGGTATCGGCTCGCAACCGATACGTCTGTGTACCTGGTGCTTTACGACCTTCCTGGTACAGAAATTGGTATCGGCTGGCAACCAATATCACTATCCGTACGGCAAAGCACAAAGGCAGGACTGTACAGCTAGAACTTTGGGGATCATGCACGAAGCTAGATTTTGCGCTTCCTATGATCTAGGCACTGTCCACAGATGCTCTGACTAGTAAAAATAATGAAATGGAAACACATGTGCAACCGAATAGGAAATCCTGAACCTCTGTCAAGCAACTAATTTTCGAGAATGCTCCTAACTACTACTGCAATTAGAATCCTACTACAATTCAAATGTAGCTTGGAGCAATTCAAATCCTACTGCAAATCCTACTGCAAATCCTACGTAAGCCTAAACACCAAATAACAACTGTCGAAGAGCGCTTCTTGAACCCGAAGACTACTCAATGCTGCACTGAACTGAGGTCTACTGAATTCCCTGTCACGTTGCATCCCTCATAAACATTCCACAACAAGTCACTGCAATTCCCTGACGGTTCTTGGATGCTCTGAGTGCGTGTGTGGGGCAAATGAAAATGAAAATGGAAGTCCTTCAAGATCTGATCCTAGGTGAGCAAGCCTGAAACTGAATTTGGCGCCTGAAATTTGAATCTGGAAGAGGATGAAGTTGTGGTGATTGCAAGAGAGACAAGTCCGTGCATCGGGAGATCGTGTTGGGAAACGTACGCATCTCTGCAATGAGTGTTCGTAACTTCCATGTACTTTGCTGGATGTGGAGTACATGCTAACGGATGAAAACCTGCGATGGATGAAATTTATGGAAGAACGGACTCGGTTTGTCATGATTGCGCCTACCGGCTGGCAGCCGAGGGTTTAGGAGGTATACACCCCTGGCCACTTTCATTTTCTCTCATTTGCCATTTGCGTCTCCTGCTCTCTCTCTGTCACTCACTCTCTCTCTCACTCACTCTCAGCCTCACTCACTCTCACTCTGCCATTCTCCCTCCTTCAATCCGGTTTGCAGCTGACATCCCGTCGCCAAGCAAAGTAGCAACCGATACATCCTAGCGCAGCCGATACGCATTTCTGGCCAGCCGACAGTGAAGGAGAGCGAGGCAAGCGTGCTTTTTCAACAGCCGACAAGTCATCTTCAGCAGCCGATAAGCGACAGAGTCCATTGGCGATGGCATCCTCCGATTTGGCGACTGAGAGGTACTTTTCACTACATGTATCGGCTGCCAGCCGATACATTGTCATTTGCTATATCATATAGGATAGCCATTGAGATTCTGAGGCACCTATTACTTGCTATATCGGCTGGCAGCCGACATACATTGCAGCACTCACTAGGAGCCTCAGCTTAAGCTATGTCGGCTGGCAGCCGATATGATCCCGGGACGGTTGACTTAGGAATTTCTAGAAATGTCTTCCAACGGTAGGGTTTAGGGACTGAGAGGTTGTATCGGCTGGCAGCCGATACAGTGGATGCACAAAGTGAAGGTGCATAGTGTGAGTGTACTGAGAATTCAATTGTATTGTTCTGTAGGAAACCGACTTAGGAATTTCTAGAAATGTCTTCCGACGATAGGGTTTAGGGATTGAGAGGTTGTATCGGCTGGTAGCCAGGGTTGACGAATTTCAACGTCCACCCCAAAATAGCGTCCGTTTTCCGGACGTACGGACGCACGAACGCTAGCGGACGCAGCGTCCTGACCGCCGTCGGAAAGCGGACGGGCGGGGCGGACGGACTAACCGCCCGAGGCGGACGCCCAGATCGTGCGGACCAGATCAGTCCGCGCGTCGATCGGACGGCCGTAATCGGGTGGACGGACAAGCGGACGAACGGGCGAATGGGCGGATGGGGGACAGGCGGACGCTGCGTCCGCCAGGACGCGAATGTCAGCGAACGCTGCGGACACAGCGTCCGCGTCCGGACGTCCTGTCAACCCTGGCTGGCAGCCGATACAGTGGATGCACAAAGTGAAGGTGCATAGTGTGAGTGTACTGAGAATTCAATTGTATTGTTCTGTAGGAAACCGACTCTCTTGGCCCGCCTTCTGGGAAAGCAAATCCCAAACTCTCGGATATTGGGAGACGAGTTTCCACCGAGGGCAACATGGCGAGCGATCGAGGCCATCCAAGAATGGGGTCTGTGTTGGAGGCAGTTACTCGACACAACAGTGGAGATCGTATGCTCCTTCAAGCTGAAAGGGAACATGACCCCTAGCAAAGGAAGTGTATTGTCCGTCATGGCTGTTGGCGATTCCGTGCACGTCATGATATGCTTGATGCCACTAGGAAGCACGGATGGAGTTGCCGATTATTTTGCAGTGGAGTTGCCGGTGAACTAGTGCATGGAGGAGGTCTGTGGAGAGAAGTCAATGTCGATGGGCATGACGTTCGAGGGAAGCACGCCGTCCAGTACAGTGGAGCTCATCCAGGGCTGGGAGTGCTTGAAGATAGAGCGCGATGAGCACAATGCGTTCATCGCTCGTGAGTTGGAAAAGGGGAAGAAAAAGGTACCCTCGGCGAGGAAGCAAGTGGCGACGAGAGTGACTGAAGACGCTGCAACTGATCTGCAGGAGACCGGGTCGCCCAGCAAACCGAAGAGAAAAGCGAAGGCCAGGGACGACCCCAACAAGCCGCTGAAACTGACACTCGACGAGGCACTCCGGCGTGGAAATCATCTCACAACCAAGACGAAGGAGAACGAGGTGAACGCTATTTACCACGCATTGGAAACGGGGCTCCTGCACGCGTTTCCTTACAAAAAGCAGCGTCTTCCGGGGGTCATTCACTCGGACAAATTCCACATTGCACTGGACGAGTTGAAGTACCGGAAGATTGCAAAGGACCGACTTGGCCAGGTAATTCGACGATCACTTCCATCCTTTACTGGTTTTTATCTTCCCATATAATGTATCGATTGGCAACCGACATTTGTAGCTGGTCCTTAATATTTTGGCCTTCTCTCAATTCAGGTGAAGACCATGTACAAGGGATACGGGTCCATCAAAAAGAAGCCGGAAATCCATGGGATTCCACTGAAGCGGGCTCCACTGCCAACGGACAAAGGGCTAGACGCCGTGATGGATGAGTGTCCCGGGAAGGATCACACTGTTGTTGTCGACGGCATCTCAATGCCGTGGTGGAAGGTGCCAAATGTCCACTGATATATCATTGGTGGGCAACACATAGTGACGGCCTGTCGAGAATTGGCCGAGCAATATCCGGACGGCTCTGAAGCCAAAACCGACTTCCTAGAGTTCGAGGTCATTCCGGTATTCAGTAGAGACCCGGACACACTCGTCAGAGTCTCCAATGCCCTCAATCTCAACATCGCGGAGAAAGTGGCAAAGGAGACCTTCAGATCCTGCGCAGAGATGGGAAGAGCGGCGTGGGTGCAGGCGGGGTGCCCAGAGCCGCATCGTGGAGGTGGAAAGCCGTCAGCAGCATTTGAGGTAATTCCCACGCACCTTTATTTTTTTCTCCCTTTTCATTAATATATTATGTATTGGCTGGCAGCCGATACCATTCTCGCATGTTCTAAACATTGCGGTGGATCTCCTCCAAGCTGCGAAGCTGAAGGTGATGGCGCACTTCGTGGATGAGAAGGTGTCCTCCAAGTTGCCCCTCATCTTCATCAAGGAGACCACCTAGGTGCTATGGACGGAGGTATTCGATGCGTGGGAGAACGGGGAGCTTATTGGAGATGATGGGACTGTGCCGAATCTCCTCGTCAATCGGAAGCTGCTCACTCACATCACCAAAACGGATCTCACGCCAACGCTGGGGCTTCGGGATTTGGATCTGTGCGAGCTAGGGTGGGAGATCGTTGCACTTCGCGTGAGCATCAAGAACACCGCGAAGGCTAAGTCCTCGGGGAAGATCACTCTCTTCGACTGGTGCAAGGACAAAAAGCTGGACAGAATCGTCATGAACGAGATCATGTGGACCAAGAAGAAGCATCCCCTTCCCTGCAAGGACCAGAATTGGACCCCATATACTGACGAGGATTGGATGGAGCTTGCTGAAAAAGAGGGGTACTCAGCGGCCGTAGTCCGAAACATCTGGAAGGACATGATGAAGTTCACGGATGCCAACAACTGGTTGAAGAGGTGAGTGAACCCTATGAATCCAACGACGGACAAGTCGAAGGATGGCAAGGCGCCGGGGGTCTTCTTCACGACATTGGCAAACTACGCCAAAGTCGAATTGCCTCCGACGCGTGGGAAGTCCGCCGACCTGAAATACGAATGCTATGTCGGAGAGAGTATTCCTGAGGTGGTCGACTTCGTCCGTCAATCGAAGGGGAATATAGCGCTAGAACCCGAGGACAAAAAATTCATTGTCCTCTTTGGGTATACAGATATGGGGGAACCGCTTCTAGTGAACAAGAACGATCTGCTCGATCTAGCATTGGCCGCTGAAATCCCTGAGGTGGACGGTGCAAATATCGAAGAGACCGAAGCGTACATCCCCCTGCCAATGCTCCTTATCGGGAACACGCGTTTCCGAGATTCTATCGCGACGGCCTCGTACTCGTACTCGTCCTCCTAGTACTACCATTCGGTGTACTATCAACCATCTCCCCGTGGAGGCTTTCAGAAGGCGGAGATTGAATCCATGCCTTTGGTCACTCTGTCCTTGACCTTCCCGAAGCCCGAGAACAGGTCCAGTATTTTCCCGGTCTTCAAGCGCTTCACTGGGATCAACAAGGCGCCCGACTGGTTCAATGTCGACGTTGAGGGCGAGGTCGACTGGAATGGCGGGATGTGCGGGGTTGGTCATGGACTTCTAGAGAAACTGATGATGCCGACCCTAAAATCCAAGGATGCCATCGTCATCAACATCTGGGGGGGGCGGGAACATCACGGAGATCGCTCTGGTAAGTTTTCTTATCCCTTCCTCACATTTGCATTGTTCAGAGGAAGTGAAATCCTATCAGCTGGCAACCGATACAACATGTTACTCACTTGTACTCCATGGGTTCGCAGAGGAATGGGCGGGCCGTCATGGAGTTTGTTCGGGAGGAGGACGGATTGCAGAAGGCCACGGAACGTGTGAGGGTAATGAACCTCGTCTCCTCGGCTTCCTTGGGACCTTTTTCAGGGACGCCTGCGTTGACAGACCGGGGGGGCGCAAGCGGATCGGGGCAAGTGTCGCCTGCAGCATCACATCAGCAACCGCGGCCAATCTCGACTCTCAATCTAACGGAGACTCCCGGTGGCGCGGCGATGCGGAGACGGCCGCAGGGTCAGTCTCAGGAGCGACCAGAAATTCAGACGTTTCTGATTGACTCAGACAGTGATGACACCCCGGAAGAGACATTCATTCGAAGGCAGCGGCAGCGAAGTCCTTCATCTCCGCGGCGTTCTCTCAATCTTCCCCCGGCTCCAAATTCGGAGACGCTCGGGATGCTCCGACCGGAAAATTCATCGGTCGCAATGGTCGTGGACTTGCACGTTCAGCCACCGTCAAAGGAGATTCGCAGGATTCCACAGGCTCCAGTGGTCAGTCCTGCGACAGAGCCTCAAGTGGGAGGCACTGCAATTGGCCGCCCGGCTACTGCAGCTGACATTAGTATCGGCTGCCAGCCGACACCCATGGTGGTTTCCCCGCTTGAACCACGATGGGGAAGAAGCAAGTCGGCCACGCTCGAAAAGGAGTTGGAGTCGGCGGACTCGCGGAGGTCAACTCGGGTTCAGCAAAAGCGGAAACGACCGAGTGACGAGGAAGATGGTGGCACGGCGGTGCGGGAGCAGGACTTCCCAAATGAAGCGATGTCTCCCGCTCGATCTCAGAGGTGGGCTCAGACTGGAGGTTCGTAGGCGATAGACATGCTCCGCGATGTTTGTAGAGTATCTAAAATAGCTCATGTATACGTAGCACTGCCTGGCTCAGACTTGTGCGTAGACTTGTCAGTAGGAGCCTTCATCTCGGCAGACTAGAGTACTTATGGACTGTGTCGGCTGCCAGCCGATACGGTGCACGAATGTTTTGTTATGTACTTAGGTTCATTGCTTCTCATGCTCTATGTATTTCGTTTTGCAATGCAGATGATGACTCCACAACTTCTGAGAAATTCCCCGCCACCGCGTTTGAAGGTTGGCAGGAGTGTGACAAACCAGTTCTAGAAGAAAGGGCAGGGAAATCGTCTAGTGCTGGCCCGTCTCAGATAGCGACTCCGAAGTTGTTTCTTTTCCTTGAGGTTCAGGGAACTCTGCTCTTCTATGAGCCCCTCATTTTTAAAGGGAAAAGTATGCATCAGAGGTCGCAAGTAAGACCTCGACCAAGTCTTCAGGAGTTCATCAGGTTTTGTAAGGGTCAGGACATTCAGATCATTTATTGGTCGCATTTACCCAAGAAGACTCTTGAACAGCGTCTTCATAACCTGAAATATATGGTGCCGGATATCGGAGACGATTACCTGGCTTTTGGACAGGAGTACTGTGACGAGAGTGCTTATCGAGACCCTCAGAATCCCACACGACCAATTTTTCTGAAGCGTCTCGCAAGGATTCTCGCTTCATCCTCCTTGTACGATAATGGGGCCACGATCAACAACTCATTGATCGTGGATCACGAGCCCTATCGGAACGTTTTGAATCAGCCATATAGTGCGATTCATCCACCCGCGGTTACTATGTATTCGGAGGGTTCGCTGAAGGGTGGAAAACTGCCTTATCTCTAGGCGAAGCTCATCCCGTTCATTGAACGGTTTTTGTCTTCGGGACTCACGGTCCCAGAGTTCTATTTAAAGAACTCTTCAGTTGGGAGTGCACGCTGTATGCCGAGCTCTCTTCTTCATAATCAGTTCGTGAATGTGACACCGCCATATCAAAAGGGATTCTAGGTGCCATATTCACTGGAGGAGCTGCAGGCCATGGGAGTTCCTAGCTCACGGGTCCTAATGGAGGAGGTGTAGTGTATCGGCTACCAGCCGACACATATTTCTGTAGATTGTATATATTCTCTATAGATAAAGGAGGACATCTAGAGACTACATCTTTTGTGTACATTATTTTCTTTTGTATTGATTAATCAATTTTCTTGTAATGAAGGCATTTCAGTCCGATTTTTCCTAAAACTTGCGCATGGGACACTCACTCTCAAAGCATTCAAATGTTTCCTTTGAGAGTTTCAGCATTAGGTCTTGGTCATTCTAATCAAGTGATCGCAATAATGTAAGTGCAGGCATTCACTCATCTATGCACAATCTATCTGGCACCTTTTGTTTGTTTTTCAATATGAATTATTGGTTGCTGTCGTGTGTCAGGCCGCAGTATCGGCTGCCAGCCGATATCAACTGGCTTGTCTTCTTTCAGTGGATGTTGATGTTGTATAATCTTGTAGCTACTAACTCATGTTCTGTTCAGGAGTCCAACGTGGGCCATTCACAGTCGTTCAAGAAATGTGTGGTTCTATGCGTCACGGGACTACTTTGTTATCTCGACCCGAATATCGAGGTGGACAAGTCGGACCCGCACAGAAATGTCATTAAAAGGCCCGGGCTAGTTGCAATGTTCATGACATTGTTTGAAAAGTTCCACGTAGGAATTTGGTCCAAGATGCCAATAGTGGATCTTAGGCCTCTGCTTGCGCACTTGCTTCCAAAACATATCAGAGACAACCTAGCGTTCGTTTATGGCAGAGAGTACTATGTAGATAGCCAGAATTTCCCGTGGTGCTACAAAATGCTCTCAATACTTCACACTAAGAGACCATCCAGGATGACATGCTTCACGGACCAAGTGCTCATGGTCGATGTGTGCCCGCTTTCGCTTAGGAAGACGCCCGATCCGGCGTGCTATATTCCGCTACCATTTACGGGGGATCTCAATTTCCCGAATATTAATAGAGTTATTCCGAACATTTCAACGGATATTATTCCATTCATTTATCCCATGCACGAGCATGAGTCAGTCTCGTAATACATGAAAGGCGCAATCAGACCGGGACAATTACACTATGAGGTTGCATAGTCAATCAAGTACGGGAAGCCAAACTGGAATGGGATATTCTGGTGATTTGCCCTACATGGTGTCGGCCGCCAGCCGATACCCTTGCAGACTGGAATCGGGGGGGGCTTCAATACCTTCCAATCTCGTCCCCTTTACCTTATTCCCAAATTTGAACAGCTTTATTGTCAACGCCAGTATTATCGAATCGACTGCCTCTTCACTTCAAGACCTGTTCTCTGGAGTTTTCTGGAGGGGATATCGGCTGCCAGCTGATACGAGCAATTCAGTTCATTGGATCGGATGGACTCAGGGTTTAGGGTTTAAGGAGGAACATTCGTTGCTCTTCATCTTATAGATGGCTGCCATAGTCGATTTTCATAGTTTACGTAGTGCAAACACTTTCATAGATCTAGGTGCTTTAGAGAATGATGTTAGGAATCGATTGGCAATATCAAGCACCAACCAATACTTTGTTCCAAATTTGGACACAGCATAGGAGCTTATGAAATTATTCATTTAACTACTAATTGGAGGCTTTGAACTCAATAACTTGCCATGTGTTGTGGTACTTTGGTTGGTTTAGTGGTTGCGTCCATTTCTGTTCATTGCTTATGACACACAAATCTATGCATTAGACTATATTGGCTGACGGCCGATATATTTCTGGACTATGGATTTGTCCATAATTAGTTAAATATCAGTTAATAGATATTTTGTTAAAATGGCGACATTCTTTCAGCATTTTTTCATGAATTTTCTAAGATTAGTATAGATTTCAAACTCTAAAACCTTGAAATCTACGACAAGTTTATAGATTAGACCACATGTCCTAAACCAAAAAGTGCCAAGTTTGTGAATACCACCATTTTAATGAAAAATCTATTAATACAAGATTTGTTGTTATTTTTTAGTCAAATCATTTTTATATAGAATAATCTAAGACTACTAAGCTCCCCCCCTGAAAAAAAAGCCCTCTTCGAGGTGAATTGACCCCCTTGTTTGTCCCTTGGAATTCACTCCAAGGGTGCATGTACTAAAAAAGATCCCCTATTTTGTGCCTAATACATTTATCCTCTATTCTTACTTGAGCTACTCTAGGGTCTTTGATCATTGCAAATATGAATTAAAAAATTGAAAATTTTATCATACTTGGCAAATAAAAAATTTCATTGATTTCCCGTTGGGACAAGAAAGGAGTTAGTCCACCCCGGCCAATTGAAGCCTCTTAAGCTACCTACGGAAATTGTAAACAAGAGTATAACTTATTTGGAAACAACAGATGGGGAGGAACATGTTTGACTGAAAATAGTAGATTCTGGAATATGTCTTTAAGGTGTGTGCTCTATGAGCGACTATTTAACCCTTTAGTGTTGGCATTCATTTGGGAGAGTTCAAAGAGAGAAGAAGAATGAGGACGTTCAATATGTTCTGTATGGCAAATGCATTCAACGGTTAAAGAATCCAATGCATGATCTAGAGCAACTACATCAATGTGATGCATTACAGAAAAAAAATTGAAAAAAGCTATAAGCGATTGTTATATTATGATGTTTGACTAAAAAAAGAGTGTTCACTTTAACGGTCAGCAACTTGTGTCTTTAAGTTTCAACAATTTCCGGGGACATGTCTGTTGCCAAAAAAAATTATTAACACCTTCGTTGTAACCTCTTCAAGAAGTATTAACTTTCACATTGATGAAATGTGAATGTCGTTCACAGAGCTAGGGCTTGGAATCCGAAGTGAGCTGCAGAGCACTGAAAATGAGCTTCCCCGGCACCTAATTTAGCTTAGCTGTCACCGTGACCACTTGTGCTTGGAAAATCGTCACTCGATGTGGAATCCTGCCCGACTGCCTCATTTTTGGCTGTCCTATTACAAGAAGACAAATCTTTTGATGTAAACTTGCCAGAGCGGTACATCCTTCTGCTGGATCGGCTCATAGTCTTCATTCTCTTGTGCACTGAGAATGCCAGGGGGCACGACATTCATACAAGAAATGTGCATAGGCCGTTACAAACGGTTGACCTCCCGAAATTCTTTTATCTTCTAGTTCTGCGATGAGCACGTTCGTGGTCCACAAACTCAGAAATACGATAACTTTTTAGAACATGAAACGCCGACGTACATAAACACATTCTTTTATTTCTATATCGAAGCAGCTGGTCCATTGCAAATTGTACAGATATTGGAAATCGATCGACAAAATCTTCGGACGACTTTCTGACTACAGGCCTCAGACCATAAATACTGCTAAAAACATACACCTATAGTGACTCTACAGTACAAATATTGTAGCTGAATATCTACCTCTGCTCAAATTAAACATCATGTACAAACGTCTCAAGAAGACGCTCAAATGTGAAGTTACTAGCTCCCCGACATCGTGACAATTGCTCGGAACTTCAATACGACAAAATTACTGAAACATGAACTACCGACCTTCACCGTCATGTCCATTGTTTCACCTTCATGTTGGACTTTGAAGTCTCAAGCACTCATTTATCTTCTTAAAATGTAGTGACTTCGTTGATAACAATCTCCAGAGTGCAGAAAACCCCCACCACACTGGGCACAAGAGATTGGTCCGCACATGCCCCCTACAGTATCGACACTTCCTTTGTCTACCGCTGCAAACAAGACCATGCACGCCAGGCATCGACAATCGGAACTGCGATACAGCATCCCTCTGCACATTCCATAGACAACTGAGCTTGTTTGCCAACTGAAGTTGAAAGTGAAAGTGCGGCACTGGATCTCTGCCAAACTGCTCCAGAGTTACTTTGTTCAAAATGTAACAATTCACCGTCGACGTATCTAGCAAGTAAAAAAAAAATTTGTACCACCACTTGTGACTTCGTGTCTGAGTGGAGTCGCTACCTCCCAAATGATCCGCAGCGTCGACCCCTTTCATAAAATCACTATATCCTTTGTGAATCGGTGATGTCTCCAAGTTAGTGACAATATCATTGATACGTCGTTGCACCGTAGGCCAAACGACACCAGCACAAGTAACATGTGGATAAAAACTTGACAGCATCAGCACGGCCTTCCTATCAACAAATACAACTGCTGCGATGTCACTCCCTTCGTGCAACCTCCACAGTAAAGAACCCTGCGGCTCCTTCGACAAATTCTTCAAGTCTAACAATGAAGAAGGCAGGCCCAATCTGTTGCAACGAACAGTTCCCACCCTGTCAGTTCCATATGAACACAGCTGCTGAGAAAGCTTCACAGACGAGAAATATTTGTCTGTGCACATCATGAGAGCACGCCCATGAAGCCCTTCCATTAACTGCAGAACTACTTCTTTGGATGTTTCAGCGTCCATTGATGTACCTGCTGTCAGTACCTCCCTGAAGGTCAATCATGTATAGATCTGAAAATCATATAAATATTTAAGCCGTGCATCCGCCAAACACCGGACTTTCACTCCCCATTCCGTTGGTTTCCTAGGAAGATATTGTCTGACAGGACAATATCTCCCCTTGTATGGTATCATTATCATCAACAGTAACTTCTTGGTGCAAGTACCAGTTACTTTTGAATCTCTCTTGAAGCTCACCAATCAACTACCTCATTTTGTGCAAACGATCAAACTCTGCGTCAATCCCTGCTACAATTGGCAAACTGTCATCAGCTACATGAAGACATCGAGTCATGTCCTCATATCTCTTGCTCGACATTATGGTCGAAATGCTAGGACAGTACAGGAATTCATTACTCTTGTTCCAGTAGCTGCAGTGGTTTGGCAGACGTTTGATTCCCATGAGCATGTTTACAGCCATGAAAGCTTTCAATTTAGCGACATCAAGGCGCTACCAATTAGCTCCACCAAGTGGAACGTTCCTCCTTGGATGCATCTCAATGGCATATCTATTAGTATCCACGTAGATCCGATCCAATGTTTAATCGGTCCAGAAGCGTGCGAACAAAGATGCCTTCGTAGGCATCCGAAGCATGCGGAAGCTCGGTCCGCCATTGGGACCTGAGAACGGTGCAGGGGGGTTCACGAACTCGGAGCGTTCCATGGTCCATCGCTGATCTACGAAATACTCCAGGAAGGCCTTCCGTGCAGCGGCCGCGGACACTCTACCGTTTCAACCTCCTCTCGGTGGACGTGGTACGTGGTCGCGGATGTTGACTGCCAGTGTCTGCAATCATCGATGTGGCAACTAGCGATTCAACTGGAGCACTGGCACTAAGACTAGCATGGTCAACATGCATCGGAACTCTCTGGCTCTGGCTCAACGCAAGGGCTCCAACGATCGGAAATTCTGACTTCGATTTAATAGCCTCGACGTGTAGCCTAACATGCGTCGATGCAGGCATAGCATGAAATGAGACATATTGTACACAAGTGGCATGTGTTGTCACAGGCAGGTGACTTAAAGACATGACTGGTTCGACGTCGCCAAACGGCTGCAAACATAAATCTTGTACGTCCAAACGGGTACATGCAGGGATGGCACGCAAACGGCTCTGCACTTGAAGCGACGCCGCCGTTGCTGAAGTCCATGTAATTCGTATGGTCCAATTGATGATGGTGTTGAGTCACGGCGTCTACAAGCCGTGCATCAAATAATGTTGCGTAGCTTCCCGTCCTGGGTGCCGACGTAGATGGCTTTCTATATTGTTCAGGGACAAGGGTAGCCTTCACTGCACGAGAGCATCCAACTTCGTTGGACGGTAGATCCAAGTCGTTGTCGACATTTGTATAGCCAGCATTCGATGACCGCAGCAGATTGGAACAGAAACTGCTACAAGAACTATGACTCTCTTCTTCTCTCTCTTGTGACGAAGGATGACCTCCTGTTGATTCAAAAACTCTATCTTCCGTCTGAGAGAGCGCCATGTCACTGGACTAGCATTGCCTTACCACTAATATGCGGTCTACCTCGCCGCAAGGCAAGTGCAGCTCCCTACCGTCATCGAGGAGGATGACGTACATCAACTCGCACCTATCGCTCTTCATGTAAGAGTGATTCACGAGACGAAGAGTCCATTCACAAGTATGTGCAGTGCCATCACTAATGTTGTGAGGAATTGCACTGGGATGAGAATAGTGATTGGTGCATGACTGTTACTTGCCGAACTAGGTTGAAGAACCCAGTTATCACCTTGCCACGGCATAAGGTAATTCGAATGGGGAACATGCAGACGTGGTAAGGTACCGGAAACGTCAAAGTCAGTGAAGTTCGACCCTCCGATCTGCTACGGCAATGAAAGACGAGGTAAGAGCTCATCAAACAACGCTTGTTTTCCTCGGTCATTTATTTTTGCAGTGCCGAACTCACTGGACTTGTCTTTTTCTTCATGTCGACTGCTAATGCGGAAGTTGTCTAAACAAGTTTGCGTCATGTGGATGCAAGCAGGTGAAAGGAAGTGCCCAGGCCGATAAACAAACAGCGTTTCATTGTGGGCAGCACTAGAAGTGGCAGTTTAAATCGGCATGCCCTGTTCGGAGGTCGTGCTTTCCTCCATAATGGCGGCAACTCCTTCACGTGGAAGTGACTGATGTCGCTATAACTACTGGACGCAACTGCAGATTCAACAAACACACGTTGGTGATGACACATCAAGCCAGAGAAAAACATGCAAGGCATGGTTCACGTCGCCACTGAAGCCGTCCTCGTGTCTTGGTAATCTCTCTTTCCAACCAAGGATGCGCAAACAATGATGTCCGAAAAGAAAACGTAGCCCGCGTGGCGTGTCCCTCTTCTTCACACTTCGCTTCACTGCTCTTGTAAGTAATTGTCTTTTGTCGAGAAGTCCGAGAGTTTGACGAGATTGCTTATCAGCCTCTGACCTTGTCCACACACGCATTGTATCACGGATGTACGGCAATCTTGATGGGTGCGACTCACATGCTAATGCCACATCCATCATAAGTGTTGATCATGGCCTCAGACTTCTGTTGGTCGTACCTACTGTGCCTCACTTGACGCTCTTCCTGTAAAATGAAGTGCACTGGAGAAACAGGGCGGAGATATGAGAGAAGTAGAACTGCTGCAATAATGTTATTCTACAACTGCAGTTTGAAGTTTCACGGCACTGAATGAGGAAGCAATATCCTACTTCTTCATGCCCACCATACGACGGAATAAAAAAACTGCATGGGAAAACAGCAGCTGTGACAATACTGAGAACTATGTTCATGTACTAAGATTATAACATTTGAAAGCACATGCATTTTATAACATCTACACATTTCAACATGAAGAGTATAGAAACTAACATGTTGTAGTGCTTTGATGTTGCTCAGGCAAGTGAAGGCTGATCTTGAATTTGATGACGACCTGTGCCTGATGGGGTTTTGATTGCAGGCTTACTGAAATGGAAACTGAACTAATCAAGATAAAAGTACAATGAATGGATGGAGGTAAACTGTACACGAAATGAGTGATACTACTGATATAGTGAAGCATTGTACTGATGCTGGAGAAAAAAACAGTGAACTACAGGGACTTACACAATACTACATTATGAAAAGTGAATTCTTGTGCTCTCAATTACTAGATGTTAGCTAAGATGATGTAAGGAGGATTGTAAGTGAATTGCTTATATCTTTTTATTTTACAGAGAAGAGTGTTGTCCAAGTATAAATTTCCTGTCCACATGAATGCGAATTTAGGCGATATCAGTGCTCAGCCGTCAAGGCCCAACTCAGTAAGCGATGAGTGAATACCAAGTTCCTGAAGATTTATTGTCCTTTAATTTTTGTGGGCACTGCAAAGTGAATAGTTCGTACAGGTAACTAGCATGCACTCTAGAAAAAAAGAGCATTGAACGTTCAGCGGTGCAAGGAATTGCTTTCTTCAGAGCACTGCAATGTGGGCAGCTACGTTTTCGAATGCTCCTGCACTTCTTAGCTTCACTTCAGTACACTAGAACTATTAGGAATGCACTTGTTCATAAGTATTGCATTCAATGTGTTGGTTTCTTGGTGGCATTGACATGGGAAAAACACTTGTGAGCGCAACTATTTTGCATGGAAATTGGCAAAACCATGTTGCTTGTAGAATACCCCTACATTGTACATGCTTTTTGACTTGCATGGATGAATGTGCGTATGACACGTTCCATTTCTAATAAGATCTCCAAACAAAAATCTGATGTCACCAAGTAGTACAGTTTTCCACTGCCCACTATCTCAAAAGCTTCACAGAAAAGCAAAAAAAAATGTCAATTCTTCATTGGACAACACCAAATTTCATTTTATTCTAAGACTTTCCACCTTCTGCATTTTTCTTGATATGTGAACAACATATTAGGGCATCGACCACTCCCTTTCCCATATAGAATTTGTATTCCTACATCCTCAGAAAAAAAGGGATGAAAAACTGTCTTTCTATGCAAGATATGGAAGTTCCCTTCTGTGCATCGTCCAGAAAATGGACGCTAGCGCGATAAAGGGTCAAGAGCTTCTTTTTAGTAAATTTTCAGTAAACAATTTTCAGTCAAAGTTTTTAGTAAATTTTTGTAGCAAGAAAAAATGAAATTGGAATCTAACCCAAGTTGTTTCATATTTTTGGATTTTCATAAAGTTCGATACAAATTTTTTATTAAGTTGAAAAACAAAAGTTTCTAAAAGTGACCACCTCTTGAAATGCACATTGTTGGTACATTGTAGAAAGCAAAATGTATCTTTGTATCATGATTGTTTTTTTACAACAAGATTGCCTTTTGAGTAGCCTACTCTATTGCAAGGGGACATTCAATTATAGACCTTATTTCTAAGTGTATTTATATCTATATCTATCCTATATTTGAAGGACTTAAATATGGGATAGATGTACGTAGAGATGCTATTGGGAAGAGAATTGATAAAGGGTGCCTATGCATAGCTTAACCCCTAAAGGACCATTTGTCCCTTCAGAGGGCAAATGGGATTTCAAGCAGGTACCTAAAGGCTGAAATTATTTTTTAATTTTTTGAAACTTTTTTTGAAGATAGAAAAATTGATTAGCTTCGTGGGAATATAATTTTTTTCAATTAGTGCCTAGAAACAAAAGTTATGCTGAAATAGGTTCAAAATAGGGGACCGGGGGCAGCAAAAAAAATTTCAAAAATTTTAATTCTAAATTCTAAATTTTTTTTTTTCTCTTAGATTATATTTGTGTGTACATAGGAAGCTTTGATTCATTAAATTTGGATTATTTATGAGAAAGTTATGGACAATTTTGTTTTTTGGGCAATTAGAGCATCTTCTTGAAAAAATAACTTATAGGATTCATTTTTTAATGCAATTTTCACAATTTTTACAAAAAAAAAGTTCCACATGGTTTATCTTTCTTGCTAGAATAATATCACCATTGTGATTAGTGCATTTTAATTCCATTTTAGAGATATTAATAATTTAGATTTTCCTTCTATTTCATACCTACTTCTATTTAACAATTTTTTAAAGAATAAAAATGAAGTTTTTTTAAATTATTATTTTTATCCTAGACTCTCAACTTAATTCTATAACATAAAGACTTAAAGCTCAAAAATCTATAGTGTAAAAAATTAAAGTTAGAAATGTTCAAAGTCAAAAAATTTAGTCCTGCAATGTGTTAAAAAACTTGTTTTTTCTACTTTAAACATAGATATCTTGCAATCTATGTGGTCAAGAATTTTGAAATTTTTTCCACATTCCCATACTTGTTAGGTATAAGATACTATGGTTGTTTGTGAAAAAAACAATTTTTAGTTTTTCTTAATTTTTTGCTATAGAAATGGAAGTTTTGAGTGTTTTTTGGCAAAAAAAAGGCCTTGGTCCTTTAGGGGTTAAGTGTCACCAAACTCTTCCTTTTATATATTTGATTTGAGACTTATTAAAATAGTATAAGTAGTCATAAAGAATAGTGAGAAATTCTCTCAAATAATATTTTATTTCTTTTTTACACCCTGAATGCCCTTAACAAAGGACCCTTCAAGTGAAATTGCTTCTCTCCAGCTAAATTTAGACTTCATATTATCAATTGATAGAATTTTTATACTTCAAATTTGTGAATAAATATTTTTTTCTTGATTTCAAATTTTTCATATGTTTTGTGCAAGAATCAAATTATTGTGATTCATAGAAAGTAACATCTAAAAATTTATAATCAATCCTAATAAATAGTTGAATCACCTGAATTTTTTTTATTACTTAAAGTGCAAGATAGAATAAAAAATCATATTTATTAATTTAAATTGAAGACTTATTTTTGAAGAAGAAAATAAGACAAAGAAAACTAAAAAACATTCTCTAATTCAAATTTCCACACATGAAATTTTCATTTACAAGAATTCACTAAATGTTTGAATTTCTACAAATTTTCAAAGGAGTAAGAACAAAACTCATCATGCTTCATTTTTCTTAGTGTAAATGTAATATCAAATATGAATATTTTCTAAATTACAATCAAACTTGATCAAGAACGGATCCAATTTTTGGATGGAGTGACCTCCATGGGTTTATTGTCTAATCCAAAGGATAGACACTATGATGTTGACTATGGTTTTGAAATCCTATCTAAAGTAGAAGGTCCATAAACCAACCATTTAAGAGTTGGAACTGATTTTCAGGGAGGTGAGACTTCTTCAAATATTTTTCAGTAAATTTTCCTTGAAAGACAAGTAGAATTGGCATTTAATCCAAGTTGTTTCATATTTTTTTGAGCTTTGTGGAATTAGTTGTGAAATTTTGAAGCTGAAGTGAAATAGGACTCTAATAGCGTCCACCTCCTGAAATGTATTTTATTTGTACTTGGCTGAAGGCTACAAAAAAGCAACATGTACATGCAATATACATTTAAGAAGGTGGATGCTTTTAGAACCTGTGCGCTTATAAAACCTCCTACCTTACAACCGCATTCACACTAAACAACACAATTAGGGTTTGATTGGAGCGGAAATGTGGGGTCCAATTGCTCAATAAATGAACCTATGACATAGCCTTGCCGTTACACCGTACTTGTTCTCCTCGGAAGCTCCTATCAGGCTTGGAGGTAATTGAGAGCCCTGAGGCCCTTTGTTGACCACAAGGGATACCTTTTGGGCCTTGCTGATGAAGTCAGGAATGTCTCTGACTCCTGGGAAATATTGCATGATGCCTGTTTTGTTGTGTTGTTGCAGGTTTTGATGGAAGTGAACCCCATTGTTTGTTGGCATCAATGTGCAGGGAGAATCATGGGTTAGTTCATTGTTAGCCAGTGGAAGCATTGGTTGTAGTTTGAAAATATCTAAGGAAGAAGTGGTGAAAAAACCTATAAAATTTCGATTTGGGAAAAAAAATAAGTGGAAAAACAGACTTGGTTATAGAAAAAAAAAAAAAAAGCCCTGGTTCAGTATGGGAATTGAAGGAAAATAGTTGGTACAACTCAAAAAACATCTTGAGCATTGATTTGTGTTTGTGTTGGCACTTTCATTGATGGATTTCATTTACTTTTTTCTTTGACACAAATGAAAGAAAATTCATTACAAAAAAAAATATACAATAAAAATGAACACCAATAGTTCGGTAGTCTAAGAATATAGATGATGGTTTCATCATTGATCAAAACTCATTCTTCAAAAAGAAGATTACTTTATCTCTAAAATCTATTGGGATTAGCATTTCTAATTAACCCCTTAAGTTTCAAAGTCCTATAGTGGGCTTTTAGAATTTCAAACAAGGTTCTTATATTGTCAATTTCTACTAAAATTCTGAAATTTTTTTTTTTGAAGTCAAAAGATGTACTATATGGGAATATAATTATTTTTATTCCTTTTGGTGCTTCAAAGAAAAACTATACCCTCATGAGTGCAAAATGCTCAATTCCAAGCATTAGAAAAAAGAAAAGAAGTTATGAAGTGACTTGTATTGCGGACAATTAGAGGATTTAAAAAAAAAAAATAACATATTGGATTCAATTTTGAATTCAATTTTCACAATAATTATTCAAATTTGAAATGTCTCAAGGATATAGATTGCTTGCTACAATACACTTCGGCCATTAGGATTGACATATTTCAATTCCATTTTTGAAATATTAACAATATAATTTTTCCTTCTATCTTGTATTTACTAGAAGAAAGCCTTTAGTCGCCTTCCACACATGATGTTTTTGTTTTTTGTAATATAGAAACATTAGCTTCAACACAAAATTTTGCATTGAATTTGATGTTTGTACTATATCACAAAAAAAACAAAACATCATGTAGATTGTATTGAAGGTAGCAAGGTTTTCTTCTAGTGACCTACTTCTACTTAATAATTTTCTTAAGAATGAATACTTTAAAAATAAATAAATTGTTTACCAAGATTTTCAACTAAATTCTTCACTATAAAGATTTAAACGTCAAAACTTTGTAGTTCCAAATGATTATATTAAAGGAATTCAATGTATAAAAAACTAGTTGTACACAGTAGAGGAAAAAATTTACTTTTCACTTTGAGCAATAATATCTTACAATCTACATGGTCAAAGTGTATGAAAATTTTTTCCACACATTCTCACACATGTCTTATATAAGATCTTATAGTTCCTTATTAAAAAAATACCACATTTAACTACTTTTGGACTTTTGAAAGTTCAAAATTAATAACGGTCATCAAGAGAAAAAAAATGATTACTAAGAGATAATGCAAAACATTAGGAGATCAATACAACTGAAACATCAAGAAATCTAGACAAATATTGAGAGATTTATTCAAACATCATGGAATCCCCCCATGTTATCATAGGGAGATCCTATAATGTTTTATTTAGAATTCATTGAATAGTGCAAAAGTAGTTAAATGTGACATAAAAGTAGGCTTTTTTTTCTTTTCATTATGGCTCTTTTCACTAGAAATAACAATTTTGAAGTTTTTTCTTAGTAAAACATGGTCATGATTCCTTTAGCGGTTAGGTACATTACTTTGATATAATAAGGTAAGAGGTCCAAAAAGGACCTAAGCTCTTCAAAATGTCTATGTTGATACATGTGGAATACAATTTAGTATTGGGTGGTACAATAACAACATCTAAAACAAACCACTCCTCAAAATTAAAACCTATTTTGGAAGGAAAAATGAATAGGGAGGATACCCAAAATGGTGCACATTACAAGAACAAGTGTAAAGTAGAGTTGATGTCCATTTTGAGTAGTGATCATCTCTATCTATAGTATTATAGAGGTGAAAACCTTTAAAGTCATCAATTATGGGTGCATTTTATTGTTTTAACTTCAATTCTATGACATGTTTTGATATTACTAGTGTCATTTCTTCATGTGCATTAGATACATTTTAACATCATCTACATGACACTTTTAGCACCCTACACCTTGCATTTAAAAAAAAATGTAACCAATTCACAATGCATCCAAAAATTATGGAACCACTTGTATTGTGATTCATAGTCCTTCACCAATGTGCAAAAATTGTTATTCAATTTCTAAAGCATATTGGTTATGCTACATAACTTATTTGTATGATTCTAGGTGTACTTTCCTGATAGAAATTAGTAAAACTCCTTCATTTGGAGAGAAGACATTCCTTTAGAGAGGAGACAAAATGGAGAGTGGTAGTGGACAAAATAAGGTTGACGGATGAATGAAAATCGGATGGAGTGTCTTCCTGACAATTCAGTTTGTCAATACACTGTCTATGCCAAGCAATAAATAAAGTATTGAACTTGACCCAATTGCAGAAAGATATGGATTGATATTGGATTTCAAAAATGGATTCGTCTGAGATGACCCTAAACTATTGGGTGATGGTGGTGAGGTACCCAAACCAAATGGTGTGATTGCCGGTAAACTCCTAAAGGATCATAAAGTCATGAGGTGGCTTTTACAACACTGCTTTTTGCACTCTTGTCCTTTAGGGATTAACCTTGTGTGAAATCAGCCTCTCTTCCTGACAGAAAACCCTTGTAGTGTGTTTCCTGAACACGCTTGTTTAAAAAAAAAGGATTACAGCCAGATTTCATCCCTTTTCTACTGAAAATTCCAAGAAAATTGTTTCAGCTCCTCTTCGACCTCCAGTCCTCCGAAATGGTCAGTGGAAAGACCTTCCACCTGAAGAAGCTTACTTTTAAAAATTCCCAGATCTAAGGTAGACTCTTTCAGCATTGGATGGCCAATGTTTTTCAAAGTTGAAAATACATGTTAATGTGGTGTGAATGAAGAGTCCTCTTTATGTTTTCAACACGCTAATAAGTAGACGTCTTTCTTCTGAGTAATAATTTGCGAGCGAAAAATAATACATTACAGTACTTATCCACCACTTTTGCCCTTGTCTATTATTCCTTCCATTCCAACATTGAAAAGCACTCAACATGGAACATTTTGCCTCCTCATTTTGTTGTTTACAAAGACTGCATGGCATACAGACGCAACCAACTCTTTCCTCCAAGTCTGAGGTGTGAAGCCATAGCTGCAAATTTGACATCCACAACAGCAATTCAAAATCCAAATTAAAGCAATAACATGATGCAGCTCCTGCATAACCAGAATATTTGCTCCGATTTGCACATGGTCCATGGGATGAATTCATGAGCTAAGTCGTGACTTATCAAATGAATTCGCAAAGTGTAATCAGATTTGATAAGTCTTATCAAATTCGCAAAGGGTTTTGGTCTAATCATTTTTGAAAAAGGAAGACATATTATAGGTGGTTAAAGCAAAAATGTATAGCTTTCTTGGTGGAAGACTACTCTTGTTCATTTGGATGCTAATACGGCTTTGCTAATTCACTGTAATGTTGCAACGAGAACCCAA
The DNA here is from genome assembly GCA_963969395.1 of Pseudoscleropodium purum. NCBI lineage: Eukaryota > Viridiplantae > Streptophyta > Bryopsida > Hypnales > Brachytheciaceae > Pseudoscleropodium > Pseudoscleropodium purum. Next base: position 14,997,549 of record OZ017797.1, read on the forward strand.
AAGATTCCCTCAAGATTGAAGGATACCAAATGAACCTTTTGTCTTGTGTAAAAAGCACATAGATGTGTTCATTGAATTCATATGATCTTCACTTTTAACCCAATTCCGATCCCTTCATCCTCATTTCCATCCTCAATTCCATATAATGTTGAATGTTGTAACGTGAACCTGAGTACAATTTTCACTACTAACATTAGAGCAAAACTGGGTATGGGAGTAGGGTTTCCGGATCGCCATTGCGCTATTTGGGGTCTGTCTACCTTGCAAGTCAGAAACACAGATCCAGCAAATCCAGGAAGTGTTCGGACCTACAAAGAAACCAATGAGTGAAGGCCTGAAGAGTGAACCAATGGAGAGAAACGTCTAGCGTCGGCTGACACCGCCATTCGATAACGCCACTCAAGCATTTAAGAGCACATTCGTCTTGCCGCACCAGACTTTGGTGGCCGGCAGGTTTGTCAACATCGACGACTTTATACCGGAATTCAAACATGAATTCAAACTTCCGGAAATACTGCAGTAAGTTACTTCAGAATAGTTTAGGGAGCAAAATGTTTGAGCCACTGGTTCCAGCGTTGAAGTGGTAGGTCCAAATTGCAATAACTTAAGTTATGTTGTGTCAAGGAGGTGGGCTTCCATTCTTCATTCTCTCAATTGATCTAATACGAGGCAAATGAGTCTCCACCATTGGGAACATGGTAATGGGTCTCCAAGAGCATGAAGATCCATTTTCAACATTGAAAACCGTTACCCCTCCCTGGAGGTAGGAGACACATTCCAACAGTGGGAGTCATTTAATGTCAAACGCCAAACTCTATCCAACAGTAAGAGCCTCTACAATGGAAGTGGCTGCTCTGAAACCCACTCACAACACGTGCGTAACAGTCGGATACAATTGTCAAGATCATTCCTTCCACGGAGGAAAGATGATGAAAATGCAGAGGCGGGGAACATGTAACTTTCACACACAATAAGCTCAAGGCAATATCATATTCCAAGGCGTTTCATATGACAAAAAAAATCCAAGGAGACAGAGATCATACATACACATGAGAACCACATAGCAGAGCTTTAAATACCGACGTGCTTTACATGACAGAATGTAAACAAGTCACGCGTTCTCTTTAGTCATTGCAGTCCAAATTGGAGAACAAACCAAGTGAAATCCCACGACAGCTGCTTGATAGGTTCAAAAAAGAGCATCAAATTTTTTAGTGCTTCACATTGGTGATGACCTTTACAGGAACAAGAATCTCTCCCAAATAAGGGCTTCCAAAACGTAGTTCATGCTCTAGAACCAGTTCTCCAACAGCACTAAATACCACAACCAACCTACTAGCAGGGAAACACAAGCCATATTATCCCCACCTATCGCTAACCATTTCGTCATAATCAAAACTAAGCGAGGCTCCAAAAGTAAGGACTCAGATTCCACAACTTCCAGCATAATCTAAACCCTCGTCTTCGGGATTCACAATAGCCGCTTCGAGTCAGATGCCTTTCTCCAGAAAAGTCGCCTTGCTCCCATACCACCAATCCTTGAATACTATCTTACATAAATTTATAACCGTCTTACATCCTGCGTGTCTTATCTTACAACAAAACCTCTCATTGTCAAAAGAGAGCAGTTACAGCACCATCGATGAAATCCTCCTGGTAGGATACTCAAGTCACCACTATTATACATCGAGGAGATCAACACCGACAAAACTTGGCACAATCAAGACATTACTAGACACCGGATTGTGCTCTCGGTATGATTATAAACCGTTTGGGGCTCAAAAAAAGGGGGATGTAGAGGTGATGATGATCGAAAGAATTCAAAAACCGGAACAAAACTCGGTAATGATAGTCTTCCTTCACTTTAATACATGTCATACATGTCATCCGCCATTTGTACAAACGGAGTGCCCCGATCGAACCTTGAACGGTACTCCAAGTCGTCATGAGCAAACCTCCCGAGCCCGCCATATCCAAAACCCCGGGGCTCGACGTAACCTGAACAAAAGAACAAAAGCTCCAGTAAGTTAAACAATTCATTCTCCCAAACTTCCAAATCAAAACCAAACCAATCAAAATTCTGGGACAGATGTAGAAATGAAAACGTCCGCAGCAAGATGTTAGTAGTCGAGACATCTTGAACAGGAGTCATCCAAGAGTACTTGCGTATGCTGCAAGGGGGGAAGGTCCTGATTCTACATTTAACCACGCCCGGGTCACACTAGCTGGGTACACAGCGAAATACACTGCAAACTGAATCACATGCAGTGCATTTGGCTGTGCTTCCGTTCTGTAATTTTGCACCGAAGCACATTGAGAATGCAAACATAGTTACGAGTAGAGAATCCACGCTGCTCACCTGATCTGTAAGCGCTGTCGATGTAAGGCGAGCTGTACGCCCTCGAATAGGACGAATTATATCTCGTCGGACTGATGTACTGATTCAACGGCGCCCGATACGCCGAAGTATGATACCCCGGCGCCCGCAACGCGTTCAAGACCGGCTTCGTCGTCAACACTTGCCCCGTCGCAGGGCTCCCCGAGTACGCAAGCGGCTGAGTCGCCATCCTCCAGAACCTCGACCTCTTTTTCACTCGCCTCACTCTACGAAGCGCCTTCTCCGGATCCACGTCCCCGGAGATAGTCACCCGCTGCTGGTACTGATCCAACACCAGGTCGCGGACGCCTTCCAGATCCTCCAAGGCGCGCCGCACCTTCTCTACGCATTTGTCGCAGCACATAGGTACGTGGAGGACTAAGCCCTTCGGGTGGGACTTCACTTTGCTGACGTTCGGGACGATGTGCGTTTGGGTGCCGTCTGGGGCGACAAGCGCGCGAGTGCGGTAGGCGGGGTCGATGTCGCGACGGGGGAGGATGGGAGCGACGGGAGCGGAGGGAAGCATGTGGGTGTGGCGCTGGTAGCCGTAAGGGTCGGTGTTCAAGATGAACGTGGGTTCAGGGGGGCCGTAAAACACCTGCAAGGAGATTCAGTAGCACGAGATTCATCAGCCCAAACACCCCATGAAGAAACGATTCTCTCACATCGATCTCTCAGAGTTCCCAGCGCTTCCAGGATGCGATGACTCCCGAAAATCAGACCTCCATAGCACTAGAGATCGAGACATACCTCTTGCACGCTCGGCAACTCCACACGCTTCTCGTAGTAAGGATCCATGGCGACGACAGAAAGAAACAGATTCAAGCTCTCGAAAACTAGGTACAATAATTACAGATTGGTCTTTCACTGGCTTGAAGCTCACGAACCAAAGCTAGTACGGCCGCCACAAACAGTCCCAACCGATACACCACAGTAGAGCTTCCACAACACTAAGTCGGTTGCAGTAGAAGATACAGATTCTTCTTCAAGCTCACAAACCAAAGCACAACAACGGTAGGTTAGACACTACTAGATGTGTGAATGTTCCGAACCCCGAGAGAACCAAACGCTAGCCCGAAGTTCCTGACTTAGGAGTGCGGGATTATTGGTGTCCCTTGCTCACAACAGTTGCTTTGGAAGGCGAAGAAAATGAATTCCAGTTGGCGAGGGAGGTGGTCTTGAAGGCATGGGAGGGAGGTCCCGACTTCTCCGTCGTACATTCGGGCGACCTTCCTGAAGCCTGAAGCCCAGTCCTCTAGAAAATGCGCCGAACAGTTGGGCCCCGGTTAGTCCGGGCCCGGGGGTGGAGAGGTCCACGGTGGCCGAGATGGACCCCAGGGGAGAGGTACTGGAAGCGCTTGTCAGGCTACCACGTGGCCACCTTAGTAAAGATCTCACCTGGGAATCCGCCACGTACCCCCTTCCCGATGAAAAATCAGGCCCCAGGGCCAGGGTCCAGGGACGGAGCGGCGGCCCCTCAGTTGCTCAGTCAGTCCGGGCTGACTGCGTATAGTATTTGTGGGGGCGCTCTCAGGGGGGAGCAGGACTGCAGGCTGCAGAGTTCCCTGCTCTGTTATTTTTATTTCTTTTTAAAAATTTTGAAAATTTTGAAAATTTTAATTTCTTTTATTTGTGAGGATGTGCTTGGATTGCGTGTTGATGAAACCATTCATTTTGAAGGACAAGAACTCACTGTTCAGTTCAATTTGAGAGAAATGATAACTTCAGAACGTTTTTTTGGATCTAAGGGTCTGTTCACTTTAGGTAACATAATCAACCAACACTTTCCATTTTTTTGTTTTTTTAAAGAAAAAACAGTAACCATCCATCAACTTGAAGTGCACGAAAAAATTTACACTGACACTCTCAATTTGCTCAACTTTTGAATTTGGTGACTTGATCCATACTTTAACACTTAGAGAATGATGAAGCCAAAAAGTGTCTAATGGATGACTTGACAAAAAATGCACCTATTGGTTCAATAATTTAAGGATTTTGGTGACTACCTTGGTCATGAGGGGCCGCGTTCTTGAACACTTGAAGGACAAGGTGAGGACCTTGGAAATGATCCCTTTTCATTATTATGTGGATCATTGGCTTAAAATATTGCAAAAGTACTCATTGGAAGTCAAGCTATTGTAGAAAACCTTCCCTTTTCCCACAAAATTTGAAGGATAAATAGTTGCACTTTTGTCCTACACAACGAGATTCTTTGTCATTCATCAACCAGAAAATGGCTACCGTGTCATTTATGGGTTAAGGGTTAACCCTCTAATGTCAAAGAAGTGATTGAGAGCATCCAATGAATAACTTTTAAGGTCTTTGAAGAAACAAAAAATGCACCTATTCATTCATTTCTTAGATCATTTTGGGTTGACCACTAAACAAAAGCTTTAGTATTTTTAAAGTCAAATTAGTATAGAAATTATATTGCATCCTATCTAAAACCACCATCATCACTTTGTATCTCTATAATCAAGTAGACTACATATGTTGAAAAAACAATTTTGGAACATCTACCCAAAAAACCTTTGATTCTTTAAAACTTTTGCATACAATATCCAAATGTTTTCATTCTTTTGAGTGTTGGAACCTCCTTTCATTTTCCAACAACAAAATGTGAAAAATTGACCAATTTTTTAATCTAATAATAGTAAATACGCATAGTAAAAAAATGGACATCCCCACCTTACTATACATTTGATGTTTTAAGAGAATCATGGTGCATGCATTTGAAGCAATTCATAAGTTTCCTTGTACTTTTCTTCCAACAATACTTTTTAGACAAGGAAATTAGTCACAACTTTCAACTCACAAAGTTCCTTGACTATATTTTCACCAAAAATGTTCTAAAACTATCATTGCTAGAAAAATTTAGAAAAAAAAAAATTTCTAGACACATATAACTATAGGACCTTATAGTACGCTAGTTTTAGAAGATGTGACAAAAAATTCAGTAATTTCCATTGTGTGAATTGCAAGATATTAGTGTTTGAATTGACAAAAATTCTTTTTTTGGCCTTGCAATAAACAAGGTAGCTACACTTCACAAGGTCACATTTGTTTGAAGTAATGTCTAAAATGGTGGCTCTTCTTTGGATTCATTCTTCAAGGTAAGTTGTCTACGTACTTGAAAAGTTTCAAATCATTTCAAATTGTACAACATGTAGAAAAAAAAATAGTAAGTAGAGAGAAGTAGATAATGATTCAAAATACTAAATTGTTAAAAATTTAGTTATGAAATTTTGAAATGCCAATCTTAATGGTTATAATGTTGTAATGAACAATTTACATCCTATGATTTTATTTTTTTCCAAAAATATTGAAAATTGAGTTGAATAAACAACTTAAGTTGAAAGTTTCTTTTAGAGTGGAGAATCCATAATTGTCAACAAGCTAAAACTCCTCATAACTTTCATTCCATTGATCATAATGGAACGATTCAAAGCTTTCTACATATACATAAATTTTAAAAACTAATTTCATGATAAAAGTGATTTTTCCTAATTTACCTAGATTGCCCGCTTGGGAAAAATAACTATATATCATGCAATAACTTTTTAATCAAGTAGTCAAAAGTTTAGAAATTGTTGGGCCTAAAAGAAAAACATGCCCCCCATACTGTGTGAAAATTTCAAAGAAATAAAAAATAAAAATTCATTTGTAGCAAATTGCCCAATATTGCTATGTTGTCCAAAAGTGAAAAAACGCAACTTAGTCCTTTAAGAGTTAAACCATACCCTAAAATTTTGCACAAGCCAAAAAGTGTTCAATGAATGACTTTCTAGATTACTATAAAAATGAAGAATGCACCTATTGGTTCATAATTCAAATATTAGAAAAAAATTAAGCCCTCGATCAAGTTATTTCCCTTTATCACAATGTAGGTGCAATGTAGAGATGACATGGAGCATCAATGATAGAGTTCATTGACAAAATTGTTGGAATGTAGGATCAACAATATAAAATAACCTTATAGATTCATTCATTGATTCTCAAATTTATGTTTTTGGCTCTCAAACCATGTGGTGCACTTACTTGACGCATGAACTAATGTGTTCTATTTTCAAACTCATGGCCCTTTGAAGGCTCAACTTTGGTCTCCTAATGATCATTTCTGACTAAATACATTAGTGATAGTTCTCATTTTTAAGGGTTAACCCTATAAGGATGTTGTAAACCATTCAAGTCTAATGGATGGTCAAATATATTTTTTTCCTATAGAAGAATGAATGATTTTCATCTATTTTTTGTTTGTAACATTATTAATGTTATATCTACATCATTGAATTAAGTTCAAGTCATATTAATTTTTTTTTAAATTTTATATGATGTAGTTTGTCCAAAGAAATAGTGTACCCATACAATGTATTTCATACTTTGAACTATTTTTTTTTATTTTTTTAATTTGATTTTGACTCTCAAAATGATTTCTTTAGCTTTTGAGCAATACCAACTAAATGAATCTTCGTAATGTAGTTCATACTCTACTTGAAAATTAGGAAAAAATCTTTACAAATAGCATTTTATTAAAGTTCAAAATTGAAGGTCCATGAATTTGTTTCAAAATATAGAATGGCATGGAATCATTATTTATATTATGATTTTCTATATTATAATGTACTTCTATTCCAAAAAATTCAGATTTTTTTAACATGTTTTGTATTTGATATGAATTTCCTTCACTAATTCTTCAAAATTTCATGACCATTTGGAATTTTCCCAAAAGAATTTGAAAATGATATGACATGAATATATTAGATTTGTGAATTCTTCTCAAAAAAATAAAAATAAAATATGTCACTCACAAATGGCAATAAAATGGAGGACACAAAGTAGAGGGTTCTAAGGTATGATTAAATGGGCACATGCTCCTTCCTTACAAGATGAAGAGTTAGAGCATCCCCACCAACTCTTCTTTATCTTTGTCGTCATTCAGATGAAGGGAGATAGGGAACGTTCTTCCCTAAGGTGGAAACATCCATTCTTGTCCTTGTATCTACATGTATTCTAAGTTTCCATTAAACCATCTATAGACTACCATTAAAGTGTCCTTGAAAAATGTCATTAAATCATCTCCATACTTAAATATGATTAGTTGACTACAAGTTTTGTCAAATTTTGGTTTTAGATCCCCTATATCATGATTTTAGTGGTCTAAGGAGCTTCCATTTTGAAAATTTATAGAAATTACCTACCATATCCCAAAAAATCTATGTTTTTTTTTTTGAAAGTCATGATTTTCAATTGCTAATACTACAAAATATTTTTTTTGAAAGGTACCTCCAACTATGTTGAATTGTTTACTTTGATAGTTTTGAGTTCATCCATTGTACCAATGTTGTTCTGAATAAGACATGCATACATAAAGGTGATCATGAGTTCTGAATATTAACTCCCCTAAAGTATACCAAATTGAACCCTGCCTCCCCTAAATTTTAGGATCTTGCCGTTGGTGGTAGGGCTTCTTCTCTATGCAGATGAAATACATCTAGATAGGGATAGGGAGCACCCCCGGTGGGGGATGCTCATCAGTCTTACGCGGTGAAAAATCCCCATGCAGAAAAGATGTCACTGAGACTGAGTGAGAGAGACCGGGATGTCAGTGCCACTGGCTGGTGGTGGTTTTGGGTAAGCATGACTCTGGTGAGAGGCAACAGGAAAGCATTCCTGACTGCTGCGAGGAATATTTAACAGGTGATTAGCCAATTGGCCGGGGTGACAGTGGCGTGATTAGCACGCCGGGTGTGTGAGCGCCTGCCTGGAGCGTGAGAAGCTCCCCCCCCCCCCGCCCTCCACAGAATGGGATTACGTCACGTCTTAACTGAGATTCCACTGTAGCACTTGTCTGTAATCTGTATGACCACTCCCGCCCTGAACCGGTACTGGCAAATTAGTGGAGATGGGCACCTGTCAGTGGCCTGCAAGACAGACGGACGGACGGACGGAAGGGTCTTTTGGCATCGTGCCACTGTTCCTGACACGCTTTGGCAGCGAAGCTTGTAGAATATTAAGCTTGTTGGAAGGTGTGGCATCGCCTTAGGATTCAGGAATCAGGATGCGCACTTACGCGTCGGGAAGGGCAGAAGTTGGCAGGCGGAGCCCTTCTGTGATTCCGGAGATTTTTCATGCCAAACGCTTGGGAACTGAATTGATCCACTCATGTCCAGATCATTGGCAGGGCTTTCTGCCAGCAAAGAAGCAAAAGAAATTGCTCAACAAATGTTTGAGAGGAATATTTAATTTGGAGATGTACTGTACTGTACTGTACAGTATCTCTCCTTCCTCAAAGCTGCTAGACAATCTTCGATTGATATTGCTCCATTTTGGCAGCGGAGCTTCTAGCTTGTTGGGAAGTGGCCCCGCCTTAGGATTCAGGAATCAGGATGCGCACTTACGCGTCGGGAAGGGCAGAAGTTGGCAGGCGGAACCCTTCTGTGATTCCGGAGATTTTTCATGCCAAACGCTTGGAAATTGATTCATCACTCATGTCCAGATCATTGGCAGGGTTTTCTGCCAGCAGAAAAGCAAAAGAAATTGCTCGACAAATGTTTTAGCGGAATATTTGAGGATGTACTGTACTGTACAGTATCTCTCCTTTCTCAAAGTTGCTAGAAAATCTTCGATTGGCATTGCGCCATTTTGGCAGCGGAGCTTGTTGTAAGGTAAAGCTTGTTGGGAGGTGGCCCCGCCTCGGGATTCAGGATGCGCACTTACGCGTCGGGAAGGGCGGAAGTTGGCAGGCGGACCCGTCTGTGATTCCGGAGATTTTTGATGCCAAACAGTTGGGAATTGATTCATCACTCATGTCCAGATCATTGCCTGGCAGGGTTTTCTTCAAGCAATGCATTTGCTCAACAAACTGAATGTTTTAGAGGAATATTTGGGGATGGACTGGACAGTACAGTATCTCTCCTTTCTCAATGTTGCTAGAGAATCTTCAGTTGGAATCGTTCCAGTTCGGAGAAATGTAATGTACGCATTTTTGAATAAATCTAAGGTAAGGTAGCCAACCCATTCCCAACCACTTAAAACAATTGTGTGTATATAGAGCACAAGTTTCTTGAGTGGAGAAATTTTCCCATGTACAACAATAGAGTTTAGAAGGATTCTATATTTTCTTAGAATTTAATTTCTCAAAACATAATTACTATGAATTTTTTAGTTGAAGATTATGTTCAACTTATTCTTATCATACAAGTAAGTCTTCCTATTTTCAACCATGGGCTAATTGCAAAATCAACCAAGACTACAAACAATTGTAATGTGCCACGACTGCATTGGAAATTGTACCATGATTAATCACTATTTTTCTCCTATTCATTAGAAAGAGAGTAGCCTATATAACAAAAATAGGTCCTAGGTTGGAAATGGGTTAGCTATTATATGCATTTTCATCGACCTTATGAATCTTTCATCTATGTTTAATGAATGTAAAAAGTTGATTGACTCCAATGAAGATCACTTTCATCACTACTCAAATACAAGGAGACAAGATTAACCCCTAAAGGTCCAACGAGTCCACTTTGGGCTTTTTGAGAACTTGGGACAACCTTTATTGATATCATATTTTATAATTTTTGCAAGAATTTTTTAAGATAAATGCTATTCATCATAATTTATGTGTGAAGCTTTGTTTCATGTCATTTTGATAAATATTACAAAAGTTAGAAGGTTCCAACCCCTCCAAATATGGCATGTTTCTAATTCCATCATTTTGTACTTGTATTAGACATTTTAGATTTGGAATGTATGTTGTCAATATTTGATGACGCAATTAGAAACATGATTTTTGAGGCTATTCAACCTGAAAAACCTTCATTGTATGTCTTTTGTTCTCTTTTGGACTTTGTTCAAAATAAACAAAATCTTCTCTTTCTTTTGTTATTTTCTATTTATGGAGTGAGGCAATCACCTCCAAGATAACTACATCTTAAATTGTTAGAAGAAACATTTGAGGGTGGTTTATAAGAGAAAAAATCTTATTTTATTGTTTGAATTGAGCATGGTTCTTATTGTTCATCCTTATTTTGTGTTGAAGTTTGGACACAAAATGTTATCATTTTTGTATTTGATATAGAAAATCCATAAATTGAAGTATATACCAACGATAAAAAGTTTATCCTTGTCTATGGTGTCTAATGCAACAAATCCATGTTTTTATGTCAACATTGATGTTATGTTGAATGTTTTTGTTGACATAAAAACATGGATTTGTTGCATTGGACATCACTTAAAATGCATTAAGAAAATTAGGGCTCAATACATAAAATGCAAGTTTCTTATAGTGCACCGCCTAAATGTTTACTAGTTGGGTCTTATGGAGTTTTAACCTCTAATGGATGAGGAATCCAAATTAAAACTCATTCATTAGTATTTTTTAAGATTCTTGTGTTGGTTCTTTAACATTTGTTTGGTATAAATTTTGAAAATTTTGCTTTGCAAGTATCCTATAATTGAAAGAATATTGGTAGGTCAAGCCTCAAAAAACAACTTTATCAATTGAATAATGACCCTTTAAAAATAACTTGAATAAAAAAATAAAATAAAAATCTTCAAATATCCCTATGATCAAAACTTAACATTTTGCCTTTGGAAGGAAAATATTCTTGTAAAAATCACAATCTTCAATCAAATTTAGAAATAATTTTTAATTTTTAGCTTAAAATAGCATTGAAAAGTATTAATTTGTGCACTAATTGATCTAGTTGTATGTATATGATTTAGGGATTATATTTTACAGCTATTGTTTGAAATTCATTAAATTCTTCATCTAAGTTTCATTTTTAATACAACTTCACAATTTAAAAAATATGGAATATATCCTAGTCCTTTAGGGATTGAGAGATTCTTTAATTTCTTAGCATGTATTTTGGGGACAATCTATGAATAAACTATGAAATTTCATAGTGATGAAAATGACTTTCCAAAACAAACAATTATAATAGTATTTATTTACTTCAAGATAAATTTGTAGCACTTGATTGTTGTTAGAATTAGATGCAATTATCTTAGTATTTGTTTTCACGCAAAGTTTTGCCAAAATCTTTACCTAGTTCTAATGTTGTCTTTTTTTACTCTAGCAATATAAAGGGAAACATGATGAAATCACCAAAAGCATTTCCAAGAAATACACGGTTCAATTTTTTAGGGATGAAATATATTAATTTTAATTAATATTATGAATGATAGTATATAAATGATAGATGAACTAAAAAGGATGGTTTTTCTAGACCACCTACACTCTAGGGGATCAAATTTTTTACATTGCCAAAAAAAAAAAATTAAAATCATTGATTATACACAAAAAATAGTGTTGGCTAAAATTACTAGAAATCTAAAAGCAATCTTTAAAACACGGATGCATATTAGAATTTTTAATGCTCCCAAAGTCAACACAAGGTGAGGGGACAATCTAAAGTAACTTCGGTAGAACTTGTATCATTGTATTAACCTATAGGTAATAACATTGAACTTTAAACAAAATTTTTTCAATATAAATTATTTCTATGACAAATCAAGTTGATTCTTTCTCTTTCTACATGACATCCTTAGAATGAAACAAAAGCTTCTTTTCAAAAAAATTCCACCACCTAATTTATAGTAAGTGTAGGGCAAAATTGGCACATGTCTATTGAATATTTTCCCCTTAAAATATAATGTTTGGTGGATTCTAAAAATAAATCTTGTTTACAAAATTCTTTTTTATTCTTCAAAAACATCTCCCAAAATTTTGGCATCCAATTTTAGAATTAATCTTTTGCCAACCTTGCCATACACCAATGGTAATGGCAATGTGTTTCTCCCCCAAATGCTTGTAGGAGAATATTGCTTAGATATTTGTAAAGTGAAAACCAATTAAATTCTCAATCAAGTGCTCTACTCCTACAATTAAAAATGGACCCATAAACACTTTTTTCATAAATGCTACATGTGATCAAGGAGAAGGTGCATGTGTATATCTAAAATCTCACCTTGCCTAAAACCACCATCATCACTCTTTGTACATCTCTAAAATCAACATGTACATCCATTGAAGAAATGATTTTAGAGCATCTACACAAAAAAACTTTGACCCTTCATAACATTTATATTTAGTATCTAAATGTCTTGTTCTTTGGTGCATTGAAACCTCTTATTCACTTGACAACAAGAAAATAAATGAAAAATTTGACCATTTTAATAATAGTAGCAATTCAATGCAATATAGTAGCCAAAAGTGGTAGTTTGTGGGGTACCAACCTTGCAACGGATTTACATTAGGGTCCAAGACCAAGAGTTCATAGGTCTTAAAAAAAACCCATTTTGGACTCAAGAAACTCTTGATTGGACCCAAAAAGCTCATTAACAAAATTTGTTGGAAATTGGACTTAATCCATAAGTAAACAAGTTGGATTCAATTTAGTATTTATAAACAATATAAATAATACAAATAATATAAACAATATAAATAAATAAATAAAAATTATTTAAAAAAAATTAATGTTAAATATTTTCAAAACTTTTAAAATAATATTATTTTATTAAGAATTTAATTAAAACTAAAATTTCAATCTAAGTTCCAATTTAGTGTTTTAAAAAAAAAATTGAAATATATAAAATTTGAAATAATGAGAAAACATTTTTCAATAAAATAATTTTATTTTTAAAAACTATTATCAAAACCATTAAACTATGACTATTTATTAAAATATTATTTTAATTAAAATTTCCAATTTATTGTGGCTAGGAAACTGTCAAAGCAGATCTATATCAAATTTAATATTAATTGTTATTAATAATAAAAATTGAATTTTTATTTATTTATTTTATTTAATATATTTAATGAATATACTAATTTTCAAAAATTGTAACTCACAGCCTTGTTCAGGCTAGAAATTACATCTGATGCTAATTGGACCCAGTATAGGAAATTGGTTCCACAAAATTGGTGCTCTCCTTTGAGTCCCTTGAGACCAAGTTTGGTTCCAAAAATTTCCCTCCAAATCTATGCCACATGGTGTCATGTCATTTCAATGAACTTCAAACCAGACCCTAGAGTGAACACTGCTGATTCAATTTTCAGCTTTTAATCAATAGGATTGCTGAATTTTGGAGTTTCTTGGATTTGGACCCCTAGTGTAAATCGGCCCTTAGTCCTACCAAAGTGTACCAGCCTCAATTATGAGTTGGTTGCCCCTGTCCGGGATTCCCCAAATTGAAGTTCAGGGCTACCCCTGTCCTGGAGGCCCTAAACCAAGGCTCAGAACTTGCATGCCAATAGCTTGTTGTGTGCATGCGCAACTGTACATGTGTTACGTTGCTAATAATAAATGGTCTTTGTACGACAAAAAGGTGGCCGCATTTTGTACAATGTTTGGAGTGCAGTAATGGTCAACGTTTGATCCAGTGTGACAATTTACCGCAAGTATGGATACTGGGACAAGCATCCCGGATGCGTGTTTGAGAATTTTTTTGCAGCTGAAGTCATACCCAAGGTACCTTATCATACTGAAAAGGATGGCCTATCCTACCTTGTGAGGAAAAATGGCTGGGCTATACTACTGAAACATGGCACACTTAGTCAAAGATTAATCTTACACCAAATATCTCCAACTAACATCAATTGGCCATCTGATCCAGCCGCAAGAACTTGAATGTGTGGCTCAAAATGATTTGAACATGCCATGTTATGCCCTTGTGGGGGCATATGTAGCATACCAATGCATTCAGTAGTCAGAAACTTGACCCAACTTCATAGATGCTTGTCAAACTGGCAAAATCTGCATGGAATTGTAGTGAAACATTACAAAAAAATTCGGCCCTCCAAGTGCAATTAGAGAGGAATTAAAAAATTTTAAAAATAAAATAAAAGTAGTTGATGTGGCATTACTTGTGCCATGTCATTGCCACATGAAGTTTTCATATTTTACATATATATATTTTAAAAATAAATTATTAATTTTTTTCCTTCTATACTTGTATTGTAGGAGGCCAAAAAATGAATCCTTAATGGCTCTCCTTAGGAGTCAATTTTTTTTTTAATGTTAGGTTGCCCCTCACTAATTCCTCGACATTTTACACTATATAAATATTTATTGTTATTGTACAAGGATGTAAGAATTTTCATCAATTTAGAATCACGTGTTGGTGTACTTGTTCACATTCTAGTTTGGAGAGTTGTATGTGCCTCCATGTGGACAAGTGGTGAGTTTCTAAGGTAACTTTTGGAAGTAAGGCAACATAATTGTTAAGGCAACCTAATTTCACTATTTTGTGTAAGGTAAACTTGCCTATGACATACAAAATGAGTGGTTTGTCATGTTGTCATTAACAAACAAATTCATATATTTTTTTCCTATACAAAGAAAAATGTGAGAAATGAAGGAAGCAATTGGAATTTTATTTTTTAAACAAAGTATGAATTTGTTATGAAATTTTGAAGTGAACTCTCCTATTGGGCTAAAAAAGTTTGTAGACTACCCCAAATCAACAAAAAAGTGTTTCTATAATGATCATCTTACCACTTAAAGTAGTCACAATATTTTCTAGCATGACTAAAGGATTTCCTAATATGGACTCATGACATGTAGGAATTAAAAAACAAACTTTTTACAACAAGTTTACACTAGAAAGGTGCAAGTGTCTTATGATAGGCACTAATAACTCCAATACCATCTCTCAAGGCCTTGATTATCGCAATAAAGTAGTCTTATTGTAGTCTTAAAGTAATCCTAATGTAGTCTTAATCCCGTTATTAAAAAAAGTTTGTCATGGGTTGATATAGGAGTCTAATGGGCAATTTCCTATGTGCCTATCATAGGTGGTTTGCTTGTCATAGGTAGGTTTATCTACGTGCATCATGGCCATCACCATTCATCCATCATCAAACCTATCAAGTTGATTGTAAGAAAAGCACCTATAGAAATTATTCTTTTGTTTTAAAATTTTTTTTTTTGAATAATGACACTCTCTCTAAAGTTGAAAGGAATTGGTTAAAACAAGATTTCAACAAAATATAAAGGGCCTTCTCCAATTTGAAAAAAATAATCCTAAAACTCTTGAAATCCCAAAGATAAATGTGTCTTGATCAAACTTAATTGTAACTTTCAAATTACTTGTTTTGGATTTTGAATCAATCTTAGAAGATGAAGCCTAATCACTTCCATTTTTATTACTTTGAAAACATTCAAAAATTCAATGATTTATTGCAATCAAAAGTTCCATAAGTTTAAATTCAAATAATACAATGTTGTAAGTATTTCCTTTGTGTTTGATTTTCAATTTTCAATGAAAAAAACTAGTGCTTCTCATTCTATTTGTTGTTGCCATTGTGCTTTCTCATTCTCTTTGTCACAACAAAATTGCTCATTTGTTGGGGTTTGGCAACTCCTCCAAGTACTATTATCTTCTACAAATAACACATATTCATAATAAAACATGGAAGTTTATAATATAAGAAGTCCCATGGGTGGAACAAACAAGCTATCTACTTTCTAACCAAATATCTCTTAACAAGGTCTCGTAGTGTTTGAAATCATGAACTTTTTCTACATTGGTGGTGATGTTCTCACACTTCCAAATCATGAAACCTTTCTCATATCTTCCAAACTTGCAAATATATGATTCATCAAGGAACAAAACTTTTGTAGCAATTGTCAACCTTTAAAGGATAGGCTAGTGATCATGAAAATCATCCCTTTTGCTATAGTGTGAATAATCTACTTAAAAAATCATAAAATACTCATTGGAAGTCAATCTACTATAGAATACCCCACCTTTTTTATACAAATTCCAAGGATGAATAGTTGCACCTCTATCCTACATAGAAGGATTCTCTATCATCCATCAAACAAAAACATCCACTGCCTTGTTTATGGGCTAAGTTAGTCAAATTCCTCAACTCATAGACATGATTTCAAGTACATCAATTTATTGTATAATGGCATATGACAATAATTTTCCAAAACCCTATCGTTTAACCAGGTGCAGACTAATAATTCCTCAAAAATTTAAAAATTTAAACACTATTTTTCCAGTGATTTTGCACTGTCACTCTGGGATATATCAGTCTGCTGAAAGGTCTCCTAAAACTAAAGCATTACAGATGAAATATGCAACACATAGGGTACGACGTTAGTTCGTCGTTTCATTTCCCCTGAAAACGCTGTTTGTCAAAAAGGGTTTCAACTTTGCTGAATTAGCAGTGACAAACCAGGGGATTAACGGGACACAGGACCAAGGGAACCTCCAAGTGGTCTTTATTATTAGAACAGGTAGCCTCTTATTGCAGTGTGCACCAAATGTAGAAATTACTAAAATCAAAAGCGACCTTCTACATGAATAATACCTCAGATGACTAACCATTACTCCTCCGCCATACCAACCTACAAAACACAGGCCTATGAGCTCCTATTCAGGGTTATTTCCCAAGGCCATCACATAAATGATTAATATACAACTTGCTGATGTATCCTACAACTCCTTCACTCCTCTAAAGCTGAGGTAAAACCATGCAACGAAAGGTTATTGGAAGGGATGGAAATGATGCGTCAAGTCCTCGGGACGGCATATCTGCCCAGCAGGCAGAGAAAACTTGAGAACCGCTTCTTTGACCATCTTGTTGGACACTTGAGAGTGCAGGATGTGCCCCAGGAGCTCCACCCCCTCCACAAGCCTTGGCCCTGGAAAGCTGAAGCAGGAGTGATCGCAAATGTAGATTTCCCTCCTCTCCACAGCAGGTATGGACCAAAAGTCTGGAATGCGGCCAAGGATCTCCAGCTGCAGAAGCAACAAGACTGCCTCAGCAATGCAGAGTAAAACCAGCACGCAATAAATGACGCAAGCACACATTCATCAACCTATTATCCGTTCACCTACTTGATGGTCAATTCGTACTCTCGCGAGATGAATTTCGGGATTAAAATATATCCTAATATGAAAGAATCTACCCTAAACCCCAAGGTGCAGACTTTCCTTTAGGCTCCACCCAAACCAAGCAAGTAGCGCCAATTAGCTAATTGGAATTAGTTACTAAATGCCCGCACTGCTCAAGTTGTGTCAGATAGCAAAAAGTCGCCAACCCCTGCTAACTCACTTGCAATGAAGTTACATTCATTTCCAACAATTAACTCCCGCATTTTGGAAAAGGAGACTAGTTGTGCCTATACCAATTGTATAAAGTGCTAACTCCGAATGTACGAAGTAGAAGCAATTAGCTAACTACAAAGCCGAACACCCCATCAGTAACCTTGCAAGCGAGATTACACAAAAGGTTACTTAATTTCCAAACAAGTGAATTAACCTGAACGTCCAGTTAGCTAAGTTCCAACTAGGTAATAATCTTAACATCAGGTAATTTCAACCTAGTTGATTAAACTTAACTTGGCGCGGGCAGGGCCTTATCCACTAGGAGAACTACATTTCACTTTAAAAACCATAACATATGTCTCCCAAGTAGAACTTCCATAAAGTAACAGACCTCCTACGAATTATTGTCAACTCGAAGTGAAGTATTGTTCCAAAATGGAAGCAGCATAAAACACACATTATCTGCATTGAGCAGGTCGTTTTCCCAGAAGTACGGAGAAGTGACAGAGATCAAAGACGATCCCATAAAAGACAGCAAGCAAGAAAAAGGATTACCTCTGCCAAGCTCCGATCCAGGCTGGACCAGCGTGGGGCTAGAATAAGAACTTCTGGAGCATAAGCTATAAGCCGTTGGAAATGCAACATTTCTGGCGGACACCCAGGTTTTTGCAGCCCTTCAGAACCCCCAGCCAGCGTCACCATTTCGAACGCCCAGTGTCCTCCCAGTTGTAGCGGATCCATCCCTTGAAGTAACAAAACCCGAGGTCTATCTTGGCTGGCTACTGCGGCCGCTACACGCCGAAGCCGAGCTCTAAGTGAGTCAACAAGCAAGCATGCTTCAGAGTAGAGGCCAACAGCTTCTCCCAAAGTCATTATTGAAGCTAAAGTGTCGGTTACCTGCATCATCAACAAAAAAATAGTTGCAATCTATGAGCTCAGAGAAAGACGCTGCTTCAAGAGGAGCACAACCAGAAATTGATAAAATTAGCGTGCTTTCCACCAATCTCAAGTCAGCTATCAAGAGTTTTCAGAAAGGAAGGCAAACTTGTAAACCACTGTTTGAAAGTCACACGACATCGTGGTTCCCTACCGTTTTAGGACTGAGAGTGACCAATTTGGTGATGTTCTTGCTAACCACTCCAGCCTTCGCCAACATGGAAGTCAGTGTTGTGTCATGCATGTCGCATTGTTCACAAACATCCTGCAGTACCCAGTATCGTTATTGTTCTATGACACCAAATAAAATTGATGGTGGCAAAAAATTATATGAGACCGTGAGATTGAGAGCTGGCCATTAGAATGTCAAAACATCCACGAGAATCAGGTCCTTCCAACTGCAAGCAAACCCTTACCTGAGATATAATAAGATCAGGTTTCGCTTTACTCAACCATGATACATCCAACCGGCAGTGGCTTTCTTTCTTGGCTGCTAAAGTTTTCATCTGTCAGAAAACAGTGAGCAAAAGCATCAGTAAGACATAACATTTACTCCACCACAGGAACCAAAACAACATATAGAAACTAATGAAACTAGTTCTTTCGGACGAAATTAACCGGGCCTCAAGACTATAAATTCCGTGTATTTCCAGAGATTCAAATTTTAATCGTCGCTGGGACAGTCTGATGTCGATCTAGCAAAATGGGATTTTGTTCCCTTTTAAACAAAAGTGATAAATATCGAATGGTCCAACGGCAACACTGAACTTGGATAAACACAATTCAGATACTTACCGCAAAGTCCACGTTCTTGCTAGACATAGAAGCAGTATCCACTTTACTCGAACATACCTGACGAGGGGAACAAAAGCACAGAATAGAATCAACCTCAATCAGCAATAAACTGATCCAAAGAAGCACCGCACGATGAACCATCATCCAGTAAAGGTCAAAACATGTCTCAATAGCATGAAAAACTTACAATGTGTCGTCTTGTTTTGACCCCAGGCGGTCTATCACACATATCCGTTATTGCTATTAGTCGATCTCCTGCACCTGAATTCACCGATCCACAACCAAAAATGAGACTCAACGGCAGAATAAAACAATAAAGTAAAGTAAAAAAGACGAATGCACAAGCATTCTTTCTCAATAAATGAACAATACAAAAGAAACCTCCAGTTTGTTGCTGTTTCACTTGTTCCAGCCGAGCAAAAAAAAAAACAAAAAAAAACAGAGAAAGACGTGAGCTTACCAATCTCTATTAGAATCTCTGTGGCGGAAGGCAGTAACGAAACTATCCGCTCTGGCAACCGTTTCCCATTCAAAGGTTTTCCGATCCTACTAAGCAGTTGTTTCTGACCAATATCTAATTTATACTTTTGACCATTCCGAGGTCTTTCTAGAGTCAGGCGACTGCCAGAGTCTGTATCGCTTTTCCTAGAGTCATCCTGGACATTACCTTGGCCGCGCAAACTACCACTTATTGTGACCCTCATTGACGGTAAACCAGAGCCATTAGAAGATACAGTGTCAGATTTACCCAAGTGATTAGAGGGCCTCATCCTGGTGGTTTCATGCTGGATAAGATCTGAATATTCACTAAAACTATTACCCCTCTGGTGCCGTCCTATGCTCAAACTATCGCTGCCATTGCACTGACTATCACCAGATTTACTCCATACTTCAGATTCAGACCTCACTAACCTGTTAATACTACCACCCGTATCAAAGGACTCTGACCGCCGGATTTGAGATGCTTGAGGTCCTTCAAACATTGCATCAGAAAATGCTCTCGGAGATAAAGACCTCACTCTCTCAAAGATGCGGGTATGGGAGCTTTCCTCTTGCGCAGCCAGGAGAACTCTCGACAATGGTTGAGCTTTTGTGGTACTTCCTGGCGTATCGATCTCGGTTAGTGTGATACTAGAATGATAAGGCACGAGCTCCAGCGAATCTTCTCCCAGAGCGGCTGCTACAGCAGCAGCAGCCGCTGCCCCAGCGGCAGCCGCCGCCACTGGCCCGGCCCCTGCAACAGCTGATGCAGACGCAGCAGCAACAGCAGCAGCTTTCGTAGTATTTGTTCTGAAGCAAAATAGAATGAGCTTTCAGTGTCCAACAAGGAGGATGTAAGCATAATTACTATCCAATATCTTGTAAGGTCAAAAAAGATATGCATAAAGATGTCATTTGTCTCTCTGAAGAAGATACCTGCAGCACTCCACAAAGGCAGGTGCCACGGTGGGATTGCTGCCAAAATGCAGGTGTACAAAGCTCGCCATTGCATTCCCCAGCATAAAACCTTCTAGTTCCTCTCGTGCTTCATCATAATCAATTTTCATCGTCAACCTGATCATTGTTCAACAACGTCAAGAACGAAGTAGACAGAAATGTGGAGGTTTGCGAGGACTACCCAACAGAATCAAAGCGTGGCTTAAGCCCAAAAAGTCCAAAAACTAATGGTTCTCAGATGACCAATTCGACTGATCATATTGTGAAAGATATATATTCAATGGGGTCAAGATTCTATAACCAGAATCGATGAAAGACATTGCATATCGGTATAAGGTCAATAAATATAAGAAACTAGGACAAATGAAAGTCTCCCTGTGATCCACACAAAACTGCTGAACTAAACAAGAGGCCCAATTTGGGCTCCTTGATGCGTAATGAGTTAAAAATCAAATTCGAAGATTGCATTATCCTGGCGCGACGTGACACATGATAGAGACAAAGTCTGTCAGAGAGAAAGACTCACCCTCTAGGGCAATCAGTGATCTGGTTTCCTTGAGGATAAAATATCTCACTGGAGTGGTATACTTGTCCTCGAATTTCACCGACGATTGCTGGAAAGAGTACACAGTCATTCCGAGGTGTGACCTGCCAGCACCCATCATGTAATATGAATATGATAGCAGGATGTCTACCTCCGAAAGGATGTATCCAGGTTAGAACTCGTTCAGTACCCCTGGTTTAGTAAGTAAAACTCCCCAAGAGACTGTTCATTCATGATAGCCTTAATCTGAATAAGGGGATGGACGTCAAATTCCTCATATAAAAAATGAGATAAGAACAATAAATTGAAACAAATTACGACAGTTCACTCACAGAGAAAACCCAATGAAAAAAACATCAATAATTTACATCACGTTATCTTTGAGAAAAGAATAGAGGAACCAATAATATGATGGACTTAATAAAGACCAAAACCCGGTGGTGTTCTCAACTACCTCATGACTTACAGAAGGTTAGCCTTCAGGTGCAGTATCTAATTAAAAACAACCATGACTTGACAACACAATCCCCAGCTAAATATTGTAAGATTTTTGCAGCATTGCAATATAAACAAGGGCAGAAGAAAACCTCCACAATCTCGAATAGGAAATCAACAGTGAAGCATACATGATAGAACTTGACTCACTTTCACATAGCCTTCATGCTTGACAGGTTGAGTGCGCGTAGCAAATGGAAATACCCCACACATAGGAAACACCTCCTCATCTGAGCCCTGCTTGTCAGCACCAAACTAATAAGAAACTAACGAACTGAAAATGAACGACCTGTCCGGGAGATCAACACCAAAACAGCTATATAGGACAAATAGTTCTCCCAACTAATGGAAATGCCTATTACAGTACTTCCTTGCTGGGAAGCAAGTTGCAAGCAGTTAATAGTCTGAAAAGGAAGATACCTCAATGCCTTGTGACAAATACATAAGGCCTCCACACTCGCCGTAAACAATGCCCCCCGCAAGAGCAAAAGCTCGAACAGCATACAGCATTGGTTTGTTGGCCGATAATTGCTCCACATGAATTTCTGGATGACCTCCACCAAAGATGATTGCATCCAACCTGGGTGGAAGCGAATCCCGCAATGGAGAAAAATACACCAGTTCTGCTCCAGATTCTGCACATAATCAAATTCATAAGATGATAGAATCGTACAAACTTCAGTAGATTTCTATGACATAAGAGCTTTATAGACTGGCAAGTAATATATGATGGGATCACACACATTTGACACACAGGTGGCATCTTGCAACTAGCAGGAGAAATAACTCAGAACATCCAGTGAAGCTGTGATTCACATTGTGTTCATACCTTCCAGAAGATTTAGATTGGCCTGATAGTAAAAGCAGAAAACTTCATCCCGTGCAATTCCAATTCGAACATACTTCCCTGCAGGTGGTGATGTCGGACTTTTACAAGAAGACGTGTCTTCGGCCAACTCAATGCTGTTCAAGGGCTCACACACTGCAGCTGCTTCTAAGACAGCGTCTAAATTGATGTGTTGCTCTACCAAATCAGCAAGTCGCTGAATGTAATTAGACGAGCTGTCGTCGGCCTCTGTTGAAATTATGCCCAAGTGCCGTTGAGGGAGCTGAATATCAGCTGTCTTCGGAACACCTCCTAGGACTAGAATGCCAGGTTCAGTTGTCAAGACTGCCTCTGTAAGCCACGCAGTGTGAGCAGGACTCCCGACCTGCCGAGACAATTGATTTCAGTTAACCCCTAGAGCCTCACCTATCCACACTTCATCCATATGAATATTTTGAAAATCCCACTTCATCCACCCAATTGGTAATCCTCTAAGAAGATCCCCAGGAAGAACGTGCTATATAGGAAAGAAGAGGAAAGAAGACAGAGGATGCTCTATAATATTGAGTGGTTATTTTGGAGTACCTAATATTGTACACAGTCTATTTTAGGAAATCTTATTAGTCTTAGTTTGAGCACCTTTGTATAACAACAGCCCAGAAGCACACTCAGCTTTGAATATGATGGTGGAAAAAAAAAATCCATGAGCACCTTAAATAGGCTCAAGACGAGGATCATCATTACCTTATTAAACACAACACCTGCAAATTTAAGGGCAGGATCGAAAGTAGTGTATCCCCGAATGATGGCTGCCGCACTGCGTGCCAGAGTCCAGCAGTCAAGTACTAACAAAACAGGTGCAGACAGAAGCTTGGCCATTTCGGCAGTGCTTCCCACATCCGATCTCCCATCTTGACCATCATACAGGCCCATGACGCCCTCCACAATTGCAACATCTGTGTCAGCCACCCGTGCCCTAAAACATGCCAGATTCACATCCCTGCGAAAGACCACCCAAATGGACATCCTCAGGTTTCCTCTAAGGATCTAACATTCAGAATTCACTAATCGAGAATAGTTGTTGGAACACAAGATGCCATGCTAGAGAAACTGGTTGTTTCAGATGAATAAATATACTAAAGGGACACAATGTAAACTTCATAGGTTAAACACTCAAGTCACTCAAGTTACCTGTTCAGCATCCAACCATCGAGGTTATACGAGTTGCGACCTGTGGCAGCACTGTGGTGCATTGGATCCAAAAAATCTGGTTTTCCCCAAACCCAATGCAAGAAGAATTCTTAGCAATGGATCATCAATCAGAAGCCATAAGGTAGAAGATAATAAAACGATTCGGGACCTGGTCCTGTCTCTTGCACTGACCCTATTACCAATAGCAACTCATTCATTCATACACGCGGTTGCACTTATTAGCAAGTGATGTAAGCATGACCTGGATAAAAGTCAATAGCCCCTGATATTTAAATGGAAATGAGGCTGTATACTATCCCTTCAATAGTGGTCTATAACCTCCCACTTTGAATGATCGCATGAGAAATTCTTACACAGTGACACAAAATTCATCTCGACAGATTTGGCCCTTGTACTCAATGTAATCTCTCCAACCTCGTAGAAGCGACAAGCAAAATTGATATTAGAAGACCTTGTTGAGGATTCAAAAATCATAAACCCACCTGGTCCAATCTTAAATGGCTGGACCCGCAACCCTCGTCGGGTGTACGCAGCCATGAGTGCCACAGCAATGGAGGTCTTGCCAACCCCACTGCATGTCCCTGCCACCACAATGGTCCTCATGTTGCCTCCTTTTGCAATATATCTCCTTCCACAACCGGTGTGATCACCAAACTACGTCCATTCGGGTCTCGTGACTGCACTTGCCCGATGCATTTGCACCAATTGTCACACTCAAATGCTAAGATTGGGAGTCCTATGTGCGAATCCCTGTGTCCTTCATAACCTAACCTGTGACCAAAGCTTGGGTTCCAGCTCCAACAAGAAGACTTTTGCCAGATTGACTCCACGAAGCTTCTTCATCTGCACCGTTCATGCCGCTACCATGCATCGATGATCTCTACTGCCAAGCTGATGTTAGGGGTCGAGGTTTCCAGAATACTCTCAAAGGAGGAGCTCAATATGCACTCCTCATCCCAAGTGACGAAGGGTCAATCTTGCTCCTTCGAGTAACCCTACGACCTAAATTAAATCAGTCAAGATGACCCCTAACTTAAGATTCTATCACCGTCCTCTTCCCTTCGAGAACCGAAACCACGCGAAAACTGAGATATTAGGGACAACAAAAAAACACAAGCAAGAATTAGCACTAAACAAAAAGAATAATCTGAAAACGTAAGCTCGCAATCAAAGATTGCACAAGCCCACTCAAACAAGAGTATAAGATTCTAGAGCTTCGATTCTTAAGCCCTTCCTCACGTCACCCAATTGCCCTCCTCGTCTTAGACCACACCAACCCAAGGATATTTATTAAAAAAAATTAAAATTAAAAAACTTTCACACACTCTCCGAGAATGTCCCAGACTCCATCTCCAATTTCCCACTAACTTAGGCGCTTACAAGAGTTCCTGCGCCATTCCAACTCTGCCTTGAAACGACTCCCCCACGGCCCCAATCACAGAAACTGAACTCCCCAAACGGACGGTGGAGAAAGCCCTCTGCCCCTCTCCACCCTAAACCCCAAACATTCAAAAAACAACAATAAAATCTCAACTTCCAACGATCACGTACAGCAGTACAGAGTACAGAATGCCAGATTGTGCCCGATTACCCCCAGTCTGTCACGACTGGCGGAGAATACAAGACGGAAGGACACCGACAGCAGTGGTCACGGACGGATTGATTCGTACGCACGAGGAGGAGGTGCACAGGCACCTGTATAGGTACCCCACCCCCCTCTCATCAATCGCAACAGGACAACCACCAGAAAATAAAGAAAAAAGAAAAGCCTATGATACCACAGCAACTGCTGAAACAACCGAAAAGAAAGACAATCCAGAGAATAGTGCTGATGATACCTAAGCTTACCACCAACAAATTGAGCGGTGATGCTTCAATCTGCTGTCTCTAAAAGTACACTACTGCCCTAGCTTAACTCATGTTTGTAACTTCCTATTGTTGTAACAGTCTCTATGTTATTGCTTTTGAAAATCTAAAAGAGAAACACCTTCTTCCAAGAGTGAGGAGGAGCAGCAGCTTGAATGGGATTTCGGATTTCTCCGTTAGATTGCGCCAACCAGGGCTTTCGAAATATCCGCCCTGCAGGCAAGGCAAGGCAAAGCCCGGCAGTTCCAGTGGCAGGACCAGCGCCCGGGAGCTACGACTAAGGCCAGCCAGTGGCCCCCTTCCCCACTGGATCAAGTTAGGTGACTGTGCCAAACTGGTCGAGTTGGAGTTAGACCTAATCAGAATTAAAAAGGGAAGAGTTTAAAAAGTTAAAAGTAAATTTAAATTTTTTTTAAAACACCGAATGCTACCGGTACACAAACTTCATCATTTCATGTACATCCATGGAGGTTTAACGAATGTTCCATCACTAGTAGAATGATGGATCTTGGGCATGAAGGAATATAGTGTAAGAGTTTGTTGCGTAAGGCCAAGTAAACATTGACACCAACTTAGTGTCAAATGAACCTTGGACATCATGTTTTGAAACTAGTTTTTGGTGCCCCAAGAATATTGTTTTTTCTATTAGAATGTAGCTTTGGGGAGCTATGTAGCATGAGTGCTTTGAAATGAAAACAATTTTTAATAGTGTATTAAAAGTTTTGAAAAAGACAAGTTCATAGTTTTGTACTATTTTGTATCTACAAAGGTGGGTATGTGCCAATAAGATATGTTCAATATGAAGCAACAATATTGCAAACATACATATTTCAAAGTTGCAACAATGTCAAGAGTATGAATTGAAATTGATCTTAGATGTTCAAAAATTTATGAAATTAAAAACTATAAAGTGAAATAACAAACTTCATTAGTCTATTTTCAAGTTATTTAATATGAACACATTAGAAAGTATTAATATTTGGAACATTATTGTTGTGCCCCTTAGTAACACTTACTTCTTTAAAATCTCCAATGTGCCACTTTCACTTCTAGTAACACCAAGGGTCACAATCTTCTAACTTAGGACATGCTATACACGAGCAGTATTAAGTTCTACTACAAGTCACAAATTCCCCATTCTCCATGATTCCCATCATTTAATTTCTACAAGACATGTTATTTGATGGCATTGTGTAAGACTTGAATTGATGTCCAAGAGCTTGGTGGTGACATTACTCACTACTAGTGCTAACCACCTTTGAATGATATCCAACTCCCTACTAGGCTTAAAAAAAACTTATTTTAGGGCTCACCTCATGACTCATTAGTTGGGATTCAATGCTTATCGTGGAGCAATTTATCATCCAACTAGGGATAAAGAGTGTCCAAGGGCACTTTACAATGTTATAAAAATGGTAGTGAGGCTCCATCACCAACTGCACTACCCTTGGCTATTTTAGCTCACCATGACACTATTTCAGAGTGAAAAGGGGGACCACCCTTCCTTATAATATTCTTTGCGGAATTCAATAGACCTCCTTCTTATGGATCACTTAGACATTTAAGATACACTTCCTCCATGAGAAGGTATTTGATTCCATACCTTCACCTCAAAACTAAGTTCTAAAGGACTTGTAATCTTCCCATTGGAATAACTTTTAGCTCTGGGCTCCAAATCAAAAGTGCAAGTCTATTTTTGCGATTGAATCTTTTTTCAAATCATTGTGGACTACTCACTTTTTTAAATACAACAAACATTGAGTAAAGTTATAGTCATCCACATGTTTGAATCCCTTGAGAAGTGTGGTTAAGTTCTTCAAAACTATCCCCTTTGTTTGTCTATAACTTCTAGCTCAAAGCTAAATTCTTCCTGAGCCTTAGCATTCTAGGATCTTTGTTTTCTTAATTTTTTAAAGAAACGCAACATGCTCTATTTGAATGAAGAACTTCCTTTGAACCTATATTCCAATGTCCCACACTTTAGGTTTGTAGTATAGACATTCACTAGAGGAAAAATGTATCCGTTACAACCAACTATATTGCAACTATATATCCTATACAACTATCCTACGACTGTAGCCCTTTGTATTTGCACTAGAGTTGATGTGAACAAAGATATACATTATTGTAGTTGCAAGGTGAAGTTTAGGATTATAGGGATGTATCAAAAGAATTGATGTGAGGTAATCTACATCCAATGTTTGTTACAATTGTCGATGTGGACAACTTTCTATTTTGTAGAGTCTAGTGAGTCAAACTATAGTTGTATAGAATCTAAATTCACCTGCAATTCAACTAGAATTCAAGTTGAAAGCAACTACATTGCAACTTGAAAGCAACTAAACTACAATTAGAATTTATTTACAAAACAATTACAATTGTCCCATATCAATTGTTAAGAGTACCATTAGGTTGGACATATAAGAATTGTAAGTTATAGCATTCTTACGTAATGAATTCTAATTATGGAATTCTAATATTTTTACATTTTGTAGACTTCTATAATTTATAGATTTCTATAGTTTATAGAAATCATCAAGTTTTTAAAGTCTAAGAAATTTTAGAACTTGTGAAATTGTAAAGTTTTGTAAATTGGTGAAATCTATTTAATATCAATATTTGGATTTGATAATCTAAAAAAGAAGCTAGATCTGAAATTTTGATATCTAAAAATCATTGAGATTTAAACTTCAAAATCTACAAATCATAGACAAGTCATAAATGAATTGCAAACAAGTTGCACTTAAGCAAGTTCCACACCAACAACCACGTTAGAAGTGTTCATTAATGAATTTCCACATAGAACATGGAATGAGATCAAACTTGCAACTATTTTGCAACTAATGCGACTTGTCTACTGCAATTGTAGTCTCTAAATTATCACCCAATTGCAAACGCCCCTTGCAAATATAAAACCAGTTGCAAATTGCAGTTGCTAAATCTGTCATTTTCTTTTAGTGATTGCCAATTTTGAAGAGTCATATCTTTTGACTCACAATCTATATTCTCATGTTCTCGGCTAGACCTATGGACATATGCTTTTGCCAACTTTTTGTGCATGTGTGGCATGCCACTCACTTCATCCACTCTATCTAATTAGGACTCTACATTTCTATTCACCTTGTCTCTTGCAAAGTTTAAAAAATTACCCTCCATATCCCCCTTGTTCAGTAAGGTGTCACAAGCATACTTTGTAATGAAGGTCATAATAGTTATGACTTCTATTAGATTGATGGCTATTATTTAGAACTACCACCTCATGTATTGATAACAACCTCATTCTATGAAACATTGTGGGAATGAAAAAAATCAAGTATGCCTTTAGAGACTCTTTCCTATGGACATTGAATCAAAGTAAGCCATGTACCCATATTATGTGACCTATTCTAGTTTTGGATGTTGACTTTCCCAATTTTTCATAGATTCTTTGTGGGATTTAAACCTAAAGAAGTTTAATGGTCAATATATCTTTCAAACAAATGCAATGATTCAATGCAATGGCTACCAATTGGTCACAAATTAGAAAAGAATGGTATCCGCTACAACCTACTAAACAATAACTACTTGTCTTATACAACTACTATACAAGTGCAAGCAAGGTTATATGCAACAATTTTGACTTTGGACATTGTTGGAGTTGCAAGATAGGTTATAAGCACCATTTCTTGGAGTTGCAAGATAGCCATAGAGATGAATAGAGGATTTGAAATCGGCGACAAAGTTTTCAAAAACTAATTACATTCATATTTTTTCATCCCCTACACATTGTAAAAATTAATTTGGACTTTGGAGCTTGAAGTGGATTTTATTGTGTCAATCATTAGTTGAAAAAGAAATGATTGCAACTACAAAATGACTATAATTCCACTTCAAAACAACTAGTCAAATAGTATTCAATAACATCCTTGTGTAATATATTGGTATGGTTGTGGAGAAGTTGTATAGTAGTCATGGCAATTGCAAGTTTGATTTAAAGATCAAAGATGAGGATTTCAAGATTCTTTTTCAAAGTCAAGGAAACCTTAAGTTGCCTCTTCATCACATTTGCCTTCTTTTGTTGCCGCCTTACACTCTTCTTTTTACCCTTTACTATTGTTGTTGTTTCTTGTTTTCCTAACATGCATTTGTTATTCTCTTTCCTAGCACGGTGTGATTTCCTTGCCATAGTTGCTATTGCTTCTTATTATCACAAGATTGTATTTGTTCTCTCTATTGTTATAACTTGTATTATGTTTCCTCTTTCATGACACTATCCTTATTCAAAATCCCATGGTTTGTATTGTTGAAAACTTGTGAATTATCTAGTACTAATAATTACAGCATGATTAGATGGACTTTGGTTTTTTATGTATGAATGTGTTGAAAAGTAAAAGATAGTAGTAGGTATTTATTAAAGAAGCTTATAGGAATTTATGCCATTGTGTGTGCAATTTCCAATGTGAGGAATTTAAGTAGAAATCTGTGAATTTGTGTCCAACTCCACGTATGAGCAACATGTGAGTTGGTCATTGTAATTCTTTCTCAGATGTTCACTCATATGGAATATGTTTCCAATAATGTTGCAACTACAATGCCATTCATGCTTTAGAATTGTTTCAATCGTTGTCGAAGGTGAATGCAACTATTACTATGTTGTTTTGTTACTATATTTTAGTCATTCAATGTAAAAAGAATGACTTTGGAATGAATTCATCCTACTTTTTCAATTAGAAAAACAATTATTGCAACTGAAACTCAAAGTGTTGACATACATTGTAACTCAATTATTACTAAGGATTGACTAAAAAAGAACATTAAAATTCCATGTAGCATGCAAAAACAACTAAAAAATGATTGTTGGAATATTTTATTATAAATTATTATAGAAAAAATTAGAGGTAAAAAAAATGCTTAAATTATTGAAAAAAAACAAAAAAAATTCATGGACATCTAATTCAACTTCATCCCATCTCCATGCCTATAGAAAATTTGATGTACACCAATGTAGTCGTTTTCTAGTGCAACTACTTTTCTACCTATACAAGTGCTTGGAGAGCTTGTAAATATCAGTTATGGTGTATCCACATGAAGCAAATCAAACAATTGATTGTCTACACAAAAGGATGCATTAGAAATGTTTATCACATAGTTGTTGGTAATGAACAAAGCAAGTGTATACTAGGGTTGTTGTTTTTCCATTTTTTATGAAGTGCCAAAATAGTAATATAAAATGTTATAGTTGTGCTCCAAATTTCAAACAAAGTGGATAAATAAAAATATCACAATAACACATATCACATATCCATACTTCTATTTTCATCCATAGTTCAACAATTACATCCGAGTCAATTAGTTTGTTTTTAATTTGAAGTCTTTCTGTCGACAATTAGTCCCCATTTCTTAAGCCAAATTCTATTTTTCTTTGGTGCAATTCAACATTGTTTTGGTCCCCCCTCTGAATGTACTTTGAATGGAGAAAATGTAGTACTTCCATTTCTCCGTGTCTAGGACATTGATGATTATGGGTGCACATACCTTAGACAACCAAACAAGCTCCATAGTAGTTCTTGAGTCCAACTAGCTAACTCTCTCCACAATTGTAGAGGCATCTTTTAAGAGGATAGTGAAGAGAGGTATCCACTATCCACCCCAAAGTGACTCCATTTTTGTGCTTTAAAGATTTTGAAATTTTCATTTGCAAACCCTCCCCCTCCTCCCTCTTGTAATATTCAGAAACCAACATAATGACAATCAATATGGGATAATTCCTCCCGTATCCAGGTACTATATTCGTATCCAATATTTGTATTTTTTTATTCATTTTGTATTTGTATCCGGGACTGTATTCGTATCCAATACCTGGACGGCTTATATTAAATCTCACAAGATCAACGGCTTGTGATTTTTTGAGAAATTAGTGACAATTTTGAAGGTAAGCATTTAAAAAAAAACAACCAATGGCCTGGGGAGCAATCTTTTCACAGGATAGTCTCTCTAACTGTTGCATCTGAGCCATGGATCTAGAGCAACGGAAGCCGAACATTTGTCATTTGTCCTCTGGCTTGAGCCACTCAGTGAGTACATTTCTTCGATTAGCGTGCTGGGGTTGAACTGCTGCTATGATACCGGTACCATACTGACGGAGGGTTTGCAATCCCTGGTACCAGAGAATTCTGATCTGCCTGGGGCCACTGGCATGGGGTGGAGTAAGTTACTGCTGGAGTGTGGCCAGATGCTGCATATTTATACTAGACAGAAGCTTACTCGAGTGGAGCGGAAGGGGGGGTGCTAAGGTAACGGTTCGCGGGTCTCTTGCCTCCGGGCTTCTGACCCCATGTTCATCCCCGCCCCTCTGGCTCGGTTTGGTTCTCTTGCCCGTTCCTCCCTGGCTCATACCCGCCCCCCCGGCTTTTCGCAGTTCCATACCCGCCCCTCCGGGCGTCTAGTGGTCAACAGTGCTCTCTCCAGGCTCATACCCGCCTTTCGGCTGTCCCTTTTGTTCCTGGTTCTCACCGCCGCCCTCGGGTGTCTTCCTTTCTTCTTTCCTAGCCTTCGGGGGTGGAACATACTGCCTCGGGCGTTTTCATTTTTAGGAAAGAGTCTAAGCTTACCTTAGAATGGGTTTCTCTCATTCCCACACTCAATCAGACTGCCTTTGGGAAATTGGCCTATTTAGATAACTCTATCTATGACAGTCCAAATGGCAGCTAGCCCATCACAAGCAAAATTATACTAATAGCATACATTCCAGTTCATGAAATGTGCATCGCTAAAACAATTTTGCCTGTAATGTGCTTCTTTGGATTTGGACTGTGTTAGGCAAAGTTAATTTTGCTTGTAATGAGTTACCTTCATTGTACTATACAATGATAAATATGGTAACTACACCTGAATTGAACCAAATAAGCTCTTTAACATAACCAATAAGCTGTAGAAAATGAATAACATTTTTTGCACATTGTTAAAGGACTATGAATCAAGCTACAAGTGGTTCCGTAATTTTTGGATAAATTGTGAATTAGTTACAAATTTTCAAAGATTTAAGGTGTAGGGTGGGTGCTAAAAGTGTCATGTAGGTGATGCCAAAAAAAATTTGATACACATGGAGAAACAATAGTAGAAAGGAGTTAAAACAACACAAAGTACACCCCAAATTGACCACTTGTAGAGTTGTCACCTCTACAATTCTATTAATAGGATTGCACACTACTCAAGATTTATTTAACAATTGTCCTTGTTAGGCACACCATTGTGCAAATCCTCCCTATTTATTTTCCCTTCAAAAACAAGGGCTGATTTTGAAGAGATGTCCATTTTAAGTGTAGTTACCCTATATAAGTGAAAAAAAATTCTAAGATGAAAAAAGCATTTATAATGTATTTTTTCTACTTAAATAAAGAGGAATTTACCAATAAATAAATTTGTATACGCAAATTTGGTACTATACAATAAAACAAATGAAATGCGTTCTTGAAAAGGTTGAGGTAGGAGGTCTTTAAATGGAGTAGTTCTAAATGTGTCTCCTATCTAGGATCGTGTGACATAATTCTTGAGATATCTATTACAATCATTGATGAGTTAGTTAGGCTTGAGCGCCCTAAAGGCCAAAATCTGGCCTCTCTATTTTGAAAAACATTCTTGTTTGACTACTATAATCTTTTGAGTAGTACGGTCAAAGGACATGTCCTTTTCTCCACACCTCCGGATCTCTCTTGACTACCAATTGATACACTTGGATTACATGGATTTCTTCTTAGGAGAAAGCTTGAGCGGATTGAAGTCAAAAAGGTCTCAATTTCACTAAATTTGTTCTAGGTGCTTAGGTGAGCCATTTATGGACCTTCTACCTTACCATAGTTTTGATTAAATATTTTTTAACAAGCATTCCCAATTGTATGTAAGGTCAA
The DNA here is from genome assembly GCA_963969395.1 of Pseudoscleropodium purum. Classification (NCBI taxonomy): domain Eukaryota; kingdom Viridiplantae; phylum Streptophyta; class Bryopsida; order Hypnales; family Brachytheciaceae; genus Pseudoscleropodium; species Pseudoscleropodium purum. The sequence continues at coordinate 15,030,992 of OZ017797.1, forward strand.
TGCATTTGACTATTTGGTGAAGTGTAAGAATGTCTATGTTAATGTTACCTAGGCATACCTAGGCATAGATATTGTCTTATACTATCAATTTGTAAGTTTTAGTAAGTTTTATTGCATGGGCATATCAATTTCTTGCATAGATTCATTTATTGAAATTCTGTTTTCAACATGTCACTTGATAACAAGATAAAAATTCAAGAAATATTAGATAAATTTCAACTGATTTTGAAATGCTAAACTAAATTTTCAAAAAAATATGTGTGTGACAACTTAACTAATCATTAAATTCTAATAAAAAAGCTACAAAATTTACTTGTGTGAAATAATTACTATTGTAGACTTTGGTGCTCAATATCCAAAATGACAATATTTTATAATATTCAAATGCATAGCCGAAAGTCTTATGTCTCATTCAAAAAGAATATTAGATTCTTACAACATAAATTTAGTTGATTTAATTGGAGTGACATACAATAAGGCCATATTCGTTATATTGAGACTTTTTGCAATTTCAATTTATCTTCAAATCAAAGATAAACCACTTTATCTCTTTATTAGTATTTTCTTTTATAAATAAGTAACAACACCAACTTATAGAATTTCATTTTAGAATCACTATTTGAGCATTATTTATTTTTGATTTCAATTACTATTTGGAGTGCCATATAAATAAATAAGAAATTTAACTCCCACAAATTAGGAAATAATAAGAATTTAGGAGGTGCATTAATATAGAAGTGTGTAGTATTTAAGATGAATTAATATAATGTGGTCTACACTAGTTTATATTATCTCAAATAACTTCTAAAGTCTTCTTGCTACTATATTTTTACATTTATTGCTTTACAAAAAAATTAAAAATTAGTGTCCCTTTAAGAAGTTTCCACAAAGTATGTTGTTCCTTATACAAATTGTATATTCACTTATATAACTTTTATTCAACTATGGATGAATTAGTTCAATGTCTTATATAAATATTGATATTTGCACTAAATGCATTATTTAAATTAGTGCATGAAGTTTCAATTGTGAAAGATCTCTTACACTAATTTGGATGAATGTTGGATGAAAATTGGATGAAAGTATATGAAGTGGATGAAGATAGTATGGATGGTCGTTGTACTTTTCAAAGAATATGAAAATATTGTAGATTACATTTTATTGATTTTATTTTAAAATACTTCAAACCTTTATATTAGACTTGGTTTACACCAAATTGAGAGGTGATAGAGGGGGGGAGGAATTTGAAGGTTTTGATTGGTTGAAATCTAGAAGTCCTTGGAAAATGGTTTTGCACTATGAAATGAGAGGTCACAAGTCTATGAGAAGGTTCAATGATCTAGACTACACTTTTTCCTTATGTGGCAACAAAAGTCCTCAAATTTTTGGAGCCCTTGAAATTATAGTTAGATCCACCTAAAGGAAATGGGTTTGATTGAAATTCCAAGGAACTTCATTGGAAAGTGTTACTTTAAATTTTTCTAATTTTTCTAATTTTAAAATAATTTAATAGTTTAATAATTTTCTATATTTTTTGTTGGTTCATGTCTTTTTGGTGGTTTACATCAATCCAAAGGTCATGAATTCCAAAAGAAAATACTTATCAATGACAAACAAAGGGGCTTGGAGAAGGAGACTCCTCCAAGATTTATAGCTTACTTATTTTTTATGTAAGCTAGACCTAAGTGTGACGGGCAAATTCAAATAATTTTTTTACAATAATGAAAAATTAGTATTATCACTGTCATACGTACTAATAGAATATCTTGTATTAGAATAACCGACCCATTATTCTTGATCATACATATCATTTCCTCAATGTAGGTTGCTATATTTCCAATCATCTACGGTTTAGGTGATAGCTCACACAAAGTAGGACCTAACTAGGTGCAACATAAATGTATGGGAAGTGCACATTGAAAACATAGAATGATCACAAGTTCACAATATGTACATTGAAAGCCACAATCATCACCTACATTGATTTTGTAACTAGTCTATGGCTAAAAATAGAATGACATGAATAACAAGAATAGGTTGAATGGAATCTTTATGAAAAAATTTATGGTAATTTCATTTTTGAAAAAAATATATAATTCTTCTAAAATCTATTTTTCTATAGGGAGAAACTTTTTCCTTTACTTCACTTATACGGCAAATGTGCTCAATTGCTTAAGTGGTTGGAAATGGGTCTTTAGCTTATATGTATTAGGAATCTTCCATCCATAAAAAATATTAAAAAAATTAAAAAAACAAGTTGCAACAGTGGTAATAAAAACATCTAAATCAAACATTCCAACAGTGGCTACTTAGGCTACTAAGGCCATTTTTTTTTTGTCAATTTTACATGTACCCTAGTAACAGCTATAATCATTTAGAAATTCTTTCAAAAAAACAAAATCAATCTAAGGATACCTCTATTAGTTTTCCATTTTTGGTTTAGGATTTGTGCAAAACATTAAATATGTACTTCAACACCTACAAATAGACAAAAAATAGACACATAGTGCCTATACTACTACAATCTCTAGACTACCATCACATATACCACTATTTTGTTATTTCTTCCTCTAATTTTTGCAATATTTACACACTTAGATGATTGTATTGAGTTTTTTGCTTCTCTTCCACCAATTGTATATGTGTCTTTATATAAGCTTAATTCACCAATTGGAGACAACAAGAGTAAAGAGGCATACTACTATATCATATCCATTGTGGTGTTTGCAATTGGCATTGACATTCCCATAGATAAAGCCGGAGATATAGTATGTCCTTTGTGAGCATTTTATCTCCACCTTTGAAATAAAAGTGGGCATAACCAAGTTCTCTATGGTTTGGTCTTCAAATACTAAGTGTCATCCAATTGGGCTTTCAAGTAATGAACAAGTCTTTTCTATTAATAAGCTCTAAATGCTTCAAATTTTACCTTAAACAAATATAAATTGCAAAAATTAGAAGTTTCAATGATTTCAATTAGTATGGGTCAAAACTTTGGACCTCCAAATAAAAGTTGATAAATTCAAACTTATAGGTAGCCTAAGTTGCAAAGGAGTGTATGCATGTTCCAAAATAGTAAAGAACTCTATAATTGAACCTTCCTATCAAAAATTACAAGTAGATGAAGTTCACTTCTAAAATTATCCTACCAAACTTCATCTATCATTTTCTACCAACTTGTTAGTTCATATAGGGTTTTGCTTTTGGATTTTAGTCTTAAATTGTTCTTAGATCTTGAGGTTTCCTTTCACTTAAAGTGGATGAAAAATTGTAATTCTCATCCAACTCTAACCTTTTTTTAATACCAAACTTCATTGTATTCTATCTTCCTTGTTTTTTAATTTATTTTCGTAGTATAATATAATTCTAAAGTCCTCTAAGTATGATCTCTATGATTTTGAATTTGAGTTTGTGTTTTAGTTCATTTTTGAAAGTTTGATTTCAACACCCATATGATGACTACTACTTTTGACTTTTAATCCAAAATTTACTCTGATTTGACTTGATTTGGATGGTTTTTGGTACTTTCCATCCAAAATGAGTACTTTTGACAATTAAATTTCATCCTAATCTATCTTTCTTAATTTTGATCTATTTATAAACTATTTAATGTTTTTGAAAACCTCTTAAAATATTTTAATTGATTCTAAATTTAAAATTGGATTTTGATAAATTTTTAAAGGTCTCATGTGACCATCTAATTTCTAGTTATATAAGGCAATGATGCTAGTACGTGAGCATGAAAATGCAAGTATGTGAGCCTTCAGTATAATTATGTATAAGGGTGATTACAAGAAAAACCTATACTATTTTGTTTTGAAGGTAGTGTGTTGATTTGTTTTTTAACCATAACTTTTGTGTCGTGGCTTCAAATAACTCAAAATTTATAGGTAAGGTATCTATGACTACTAGACTTTATAGTTAATTTATTTGCAATTTTCAAAAATGTTTTATTCTCCAAGAAAAGACCCTAATTCTAAGTCTCACTTGCTAATTTGGAGGGTCTTAGAACTATTTAGTACCCCAAAAATTAATTTAGAGTTGAAATTTGGAGTAGATAGTCTTCTAGAAGAATTGTAGCTATTGTTTGAAAGAATTCTAAAAATAATTAATTTTATATTGTATGGAAGTCCAAAAAGTGAGCTTTTTTGGCTTACTTTTGAAACACATAAAATGTTATTTTGGTGTTTCTTTTGCTAAATGACCATCTGGATAGAGTTGCTACAAATTTTTCTTTTATTGGTTTAATTTCTTTTTCCTATTTTTCCTAATTAAAACATCAAAATATCTATTTTTTTAAGATTTGGCACTTCCTAGTTCTCCTACTTAGGGAATTTTTCTATGATTTTCCTTTGGTGGTTATCTTCATCTCAAAGGTGTATACATTGGCTATATTTCTTAAATTTTTTTAAAATTTTTAAAATTTTAAAATATTCCCCAAAACGAAACATGAGTTATATGAAAATGCAACAAAATTAGTAGGTGTTTCTTGCAATCACCTTGGGCCTAATTTTTCCTTCTTAAAGTTGTTCTTTTCTATAAATGTACTAATTTAGAAATAGGATATTAACTTTGAAACTAAACGGTTAAGTAAGACCATTAAGAATTTGCTAAAATCCAACTTTGAATTTAAAATCAAATAGTTAATTTCTAGAAGTTTCCGAAGACATATTAACCTTTAAAAGTAGATAAAAATAAAAAAATTACACTTGGATGAAGTATAGTAGTTAGTTTGGATGAAAAATAATAAAAATCATCTCAAAAAAATTCAAAATGGAATATTAAAATCTATATAAAATTCATAGGTCAAAACCAAAAAGAAAAGTCAAGTTGGTAATTTAAGTTAGTAGAAAATAGTAGATGAAGTTTAAAGTAAGGAATAGTAGGCAAACTTCATTTGTTCGTAACTTTTGATAGAAAAGTCCAAATTGTAAATGTCTTCATGTCTTAAAAATAGAATTCTAGGATTCTAAAAATGTTAAAAGTCTAAAAACAATTAGTTAAAAGTAGAAGTCTAAAGTAGTAAGAGACAAGTGAGTAGTCAATTAAAATCTTTTGAAAACAACCAAGGAACAATTCAAAATCAAAATCATATAAAAAATCTTTAGAGGGTTTTAGAACTAATTTACACTTACATAATAGACTAAAATTAAAGAAGGTATTATAGGATGAAGTTTGGGCTTAGAATTGGATGAAAGTAATAATTATCTATTCAATTCAAGGATAATAGAAACCATAGGAACTAGAATTAACTTCAAAACAAACTCCAAAATCAAAAGTAAAATTGCATCAATAGAATAATAGAAATTAAAAGATGAAGTTTAATTGTACAATTGAGAGCTAAAACTTTGTTTGCTGATAACTTTTGATAAGAAATTCAAATTAAAGGACAAATTTTACCATTTTAGAAAGAGAATGAAATGTTTTAAAACTTATGCTAGTTATATTATAGACTTGGTTGGCTTTTGTTTGGAAGTTCAAAGTTTTGGCCCACATTGGATAAAAATTGACCAAGACCACTAACTTTTGATTGCATTATCATAGAGTTTATACTTAGGTCAATTATGATTCAACAAAAGACAACATCTATCCATTGTTTGGAATATACAATTGAATGGTATTTAGGCAACCATTTTAGGAGTTCCACAACGAAATCATCAAGAATCCAATTGTACTTGTTCTATCTTAAGGGTGGAGATACATTGCTCACATAGAGGTTGTATGGTCAAAAAATTTGAAGCGGAATCACTGCATAGGACAATGGAGGTTGTACTCTACCTCCCAACTGTGACCATTCAATATCCTGCTCAAAATACTCATTAGAAGAAAACTACAACACAATTTTCTTCTAGTGGATTTAGCATGTCAAATTGAGTAGGTCTGAGCGCCCATGCTCTAAACATGAACTTTCAACTTGCCCAAACTTTTTGTCAATTAAAATAAAGTATTTTGACCCCCTATTGCTGAAATGAACCTTCACATACAATAATAATTAAAAATGAATTATAATGCTCTTCTTCTCAACCATAAAAAATAGAACATATATGCATTAACTAATCAACATATATATTTTGGTCAATTGTGGGTAGTATGATCTTATTTTGTAGCACTAACGGTCTTCATCCAATATTACAAAAATTTAAGATAGAAAGTTATTATTTTAAACCTTTAAAAAAAGTTGGCCATGATAATTGATGTAAAAAATATGAATATTTTTTGGCACTATAGAAATTTATTTTTTCAAATTTTTATTCCTAAAAAATTGAAAAATAGTTATACATAACTTTCAAAAAATACATAAACAAAAACTTGAGTTGATACTTATATTGACCAATCTTTTTAGTTGACCTTGTTACGTGCCTAGGCATAAATCAAAAACAAAAACTTGATTGATCAATACATTTGAATTTGGAGTTGAAGAAGCATTGGAAGGATATTGAGGTGCACTTTTTAAGATAACAAGAAACCAATTTATTTGTTTATAACATCATTAAACTAGTAAGGACACCAAGGATCCAAAGTGTCCAATGAATGACAAAGAATGTACCTATTTAGTATAAAATTTGAAAAAATTGGTCAACTACCTTAATAATAGAACAACTTTCTTCTTAGATTGAACAATATGTGTGGCTCCTTCCAAGCATTGGAGAAAATTCCAAAACATTTACTTCTAAAGGACTTTTAAGACTCCATTGGTCTTCTATAAGTTTAGAATCACAAAAATGACAAAATGAATGGGGGTTGTCTATCCTAGTGTGATTTGGAGTATTCATAGTGAGATGTTGGGTCACATCTATCATAATCTATGAAGATTCCATTATGATTTTGTTGGAATCTTGGCAATTCTAATCTATATTCTAAATTGTAAACATTTTTTGAATTATTTTTTACTATTTTAATTAAATCATAAATGGAAAATAAAATAAAATGGTTGTCCAATTGCAATCACTATTTTTTAATGTGTAATTTATATCGTTCTTTCTAAATAAATTTATGATATTCCATCTAAATAAATAGAATATTTAATTATGATGGACTTTGGGTTTGAATCACTTCATCCTAATTTTGTGACTTGACATGACTTGGACAACCTTGATTTAGATTTAACGCACACAACAATAATGTGTCAATGTGGATAAGATCATCGGCAAGAAGAAAATTGTTCAATTTTGAAAAGAAAAAAAAAGGGATGTTTTTCAATTTTCAATAGCTCTTTTTATGTTTGTATATAGATATTCTATAGAAATTTGTATACAAGGGGCTAAAACATATGATTTTCTAGTGTTGTATAATGTAGTAATGAGATGATGGCTAATTTAGCTAGTGGTTTATAATTGAACCCTAGATGGATGTTGACTTTGTGGCTTGTTTTAGGTAGGTTCTAATGTCATGGTTCTTCTTTTTGTAGCTCAATACTAAACTTTTCCTTTGTGATGCTTATTCACTTGAAGCAAAATATATATATTTTTTATTGTTGTTTAGTTATCAACTACCCTGACCTTTACTACAAAGCATACTTGTGACACCTTGATGAGAAAAGCATCAAGGTCACTCTTCAAAAGCTTTCACTATTATTTGATAGTTCAAACACACTATAATGCATCTTTGTATCTAAAAATGAATTTTCTAAATTTAAAGGTCAAATGTTCTTGACATCCTTTAGAAGTTAACTTGAGAAAGGGAATCATTCTCAATGGAAACTAGCGAGGTTTGGTTATGTCACGACATTCTTTCTAGAATACCAGATTCTTTTTTCAAGGTTGGAAGGGAGTGTAGAGTACTAGTAAACAATGTTATATATGAGATCAAGAAACTCTTCTTTGTTAGATACTTACATGGGATATTCAAAGGTATAAGCTACCATAGGACCAATACAATAATTTTGGTAAAATATTGTAAAAACAACAACAATAGAGAGAGTCATAATATTTATAGTGATTTAGCCCCAAAGTGGACCAAACGACATACATTTTTCTTATAAAACTCTATAACTCCAATTTTACTATCTTAATTATTATATTGGTTGATTTATTCAACTATAAAACAAATAACATTCATGATTTACAATTTTGTGAGAGTTTAAAAAAAAATCAACTTTGTAGTAGAATCTATGGTACTCCAAAGAGGGATTTTTGGTATTTTAATGTCAATACAATACATGGGAGCTTTGATCGTGGAGCCATTATATATCATTTTGTAAAGTAATCACCCTTATATATGGGTGAGAGCAACCATTGGAGAGTTCATTAGAAGAGTTTTGGGGGGTCCAGAAGCCTATTTTGGGCTTGTTCTCCCGTAGTTGTTCCCCACGGCGAGGGGAACAGCCTATTGCTAGAATTTTTTTTTCATAAATTAAAAAAAAAAATTAAAAAAAAATTTAGACTCCAAATGAAAAAAAAATTAATTAATCAATTTTTTTTGGCCAATGACATGGCAGGGGCTTGGCCACATTAAACCGCTATGTTGAACCTATTCCCTGCGTTCGTAGGTTGTAATAACCCGCAGGCATCTGGAGGCCCCCAAAATCTTCTAATGGCTATATATAGTGAAGTCTACCTAACATATTGGTTGCATACTATTTTGACCTATCTACTAGGTTTTGTATCCATCAAACATTGATTGGATTTGTTCTCTAGGGAATAAACTTTCCTTCATATGTCTCAATTTCACACATGTCTTGTATTCTTATACTAGGTATGTACTTTGTTCATACTAAACTGCAATGGATATTTTTGGAGTTGGAAGTACATTAAGATTTCAATGAATTTGTAAATTATAAATGTGTAAATAGAGCACAAGCAAATTAGAGACTTGCATACATACACATTAAAAAAAGTTAATGCATTGTAGTGATTTCTTCACATTTTACAATACATCCATTTAAATGCAATGTATACACTTTTTCTTGGTATTTCATGGCCAAACACACATATAGGTAATTTTAAGCCTTAAACAACAATGTCCAAAAATTCCAAAATTTTCACAAAGCCTTTGGAGTTATCCCACCTTGTTACAAGAAAAATCTTGAACATAATATATCCTTTTAATTGTGCATGTATTTCTTTTGTATTCAAAACTACACCCTATACGCCCAAATGTGAAACATGGTGCAATCCATTTAGGATTAAGTGAGTTCGGCAAAACCTTACTCATGTCCAAGGGTATGTACAAGATTCTTCAACAAGTTCATGAGAGGGTTCTTGGTTATCCACTCGTCTCCTCCAACATGCATTTCTTTAATAAGTTGGGGAATGCAAGTTTCTTACTATGAGAATGAATTAAGATCACCCTCAATTTCTTTTGAGAGAATATTTGATGCTAAATTACCCTATTTCCAATGGATAAAATTTCTCAATTTCTACAAAAATCTATGGAAAATATCACTCTATTATGATGAATTTGTACACTTTTGGATGAATGTGTATTTTGTCATCCATGTTATATATATTTCATCCATATCAATGGCTGTAAACAACTTCACCACTCCACTGGAAATCACTTTCTGCGCTGCCCACAAGTAATGCAGGAAAACAGGTTGGTCTCTCCACCGTTGCGGGAACAAGAATCGCCTCTATGACCGTGGCTTTTAAGTCCGTGACGTAAGACCAACCGAGCTATAAAGACCTCCGTGGTATTGCCCCGAAAACAAAGACTGGAAGGAGATCCCTCGTGCAGAGGGCAAGTGACCCTGGCCACACTCCCGAAGTCACCGATCGTTCCGCAACTTTGCACTTGTGCCGCAGTGCACTGATCCAGTCAAATCCACAACGCGCGCTCTTAGTTCCACACACTTCGATCAGGTCGCAAAGGAAAGTTCACAATGAACGACAAGGAGGTTTCCAAGCAGGTCGAGCAGATGGTGCAGTTCATCCGCCAGGAAGCCGAGGAGAAGGCCAACGAGATCTCCGTCTCGGCCGAGGAGGTAAAGATTCTTGGATCCCTTTTCTTGCCAATGCAAACGATCCAATGCTTTTCTTTCTTGAGAATTCAAACTTGAAATCTCGAATCGAACCGAGCACTACTTCCGACGCTACTTTCGGCGAGCTTTGGATCGATGTAAACGGTTGGCGTAACGGTAACGTAGGGTTTTATTTGGGGGTTGGGAATTAGGATTTGCTGTCACAAAGGTCGCATTATGTTGTTATGCTGAATTTCTGGAATCTCAGGTGCTCTAAATCGTATGTGATGATCTATGGGAGCATCACGAATGTTCCAAAGGAGAAATTAGGGTTATGTTGGTGGTATGGGCTTAAGGTGTGCTATTAGAAAGGTTGCATTGGTTATGATCCTGAAATTACGGGTTCACCAATCTTCAATGCTCGAAACTTTGTGTGATCTTGTATTTGGACATTTTTTAAGCTGTGAGAGTTTCACGAAGTTTTTTCTGTGTGACCTCAGTGACCTTAATTAATTCCACCGAGAGTCTCGTTCGTGTGAGTACTAAATTTGGAGTGAGTTGTGTTTGACGATAGTTTGTGGAATGACGATAGTTTCTTATTACAGGAGTTCAACATTGAGAAGCTTCAGATAGTAGAAGCTGAGAAGAAGAAAATCCGACAGGAGTTTGAGCGCAAGGAGAAGCAAGTCGAGGTTCGCCGTAAAATGTAATTTCCCTCCTTATTCATAGCTTTCCATTTCCTGTTCAGGGCTTTAATATTTAGTTGTTTATGAAATGCTCAATAAGGAAGTCCACAGTGTGGACTTTCTTAATCCTGAGAGTGATTTGTCTCTTATTCGTGGTTTTTTTGTTCTTCTCGTAGTGAATACTCGACACAATTGAATGCTTCACGTTTGAAGTTGCTGCAAGCACAGGATGACTTGGTTCGCAAGATGAAGGAGGCAGCTGAGAAGCAGCTGCGGAAGGTTGGCTCTAATGACGATGAGGACTATTCCCAACTCCTGGAAGCTCTCATCATTCAGGTTTGTGGCTTTCACTGGTCGATGGAACTGCCATCGACCATGATGCAATTTTAGGGAATGATATTGAGCAATGTTATTGACACTTCTGAGTGATGTCTACCGGTATTCAATTCTGTGCTGAAACCAGTGCTATGTGGATGCTCAGGGTTTGTTGAGGCTCAAGGAACCATCAACACAACTGCGTTGTCGTGAGCAAGATTTAGAGACAGTGCAGTCAGTGATCGATTCAGCGAAGCAGGCGTATGCTGAGAAACTTGGCGCTGACGTCCCTGACGTGTTCGTGGACGACAAGCATTTTCTTCCTGGTCCTCCAGGATCAACCAATCACGGCTCTTCCTGGTACTGATGCTCTTTCTTACATAATCGGCTGACCTGATTAATGGCTTGCTCGATCAATGTTTCATTGCCCAGCTGAAACACAATTCATGTAATCTTTAGCTGCAGTTGTCAATACATCGTGATGCAAATACCTACAGGCGAGTCAGCTGAACCTGTGGGACATCATGAAATCCTGTCCTTGATAGGAGATGGAAGGAGTTGAAATGGTTGCTATCTGGCAATTGCTGTCTGTCTGTAGGTACTTCCTGCTCATGTTCTGGGAGGATCACTTCATTTTTGAGCTTCTAATATTTTGTTTTTCTTTGTTCTGAGGTTACAGTACAGGAGGAGTGGTGTTGGCTACAAAGGATGGGCGCATTGTATTGGAGAACACTCTGGATGCTCGCTTGGAAGTTGTGTTCAAGCAGCAGCTGCCTGAGGTATGTCAAAACTCTCTTCAATGACTTGGAATTTTTTTTGGATTTGTATACTTCATTGTATGCGTCTTTTTGGTGACAATTCACTGATACTGTTTTTGAAATGTTTTTTTAAGATTTACTGCTCGTATACTGCACGTGTATGAGGAAGAGTGGGTTGAATTGCATATTTTATGATTTAGTGGCAAAGGCTTAAATCTCATCTGTTCTGCTGTTTCGGATGTCGTGATCCGCAGATCCGAAAGCGCCTATTTCCTGCTGGTGGGCAAGCAGGTGCTTAGGCGTCAAATGGGCGTATGTCTCTCTTCTACTGGGAATGTTGCAGTTGCATGTTTCTCGCGATCTATTGGTTTAACTCTTGCCATTATGTCATTGCAGCAAGCATTGTAATCGTACATATATTTAATTTATTTTGGTCTTCTCACTTTTGTGATCCTTCACCTGAACCATCTCTGAGAGGTAATTTGAGCTTATCTCCCTTATCCTTTGAGATCTCCAAACCACTTATTTACAAAATCACGAAAGCAAGACACGAAGGGAGGGAAAATCAGGAAGACACCCTGGATGCTCGCTTGGAAAGCTCTACTAATTCCCTATGCTACTCTGCTCAAGATTGTGGAAGTGATCCCTTCGCCATGTGCATATTCCCCGTGGTTGTGCCTTTCAATTTATGAAGTCATCATTTTTAGGTCAAATATTGACCCCTTTTGCCCCGTACGATTAAAGTTGTCTATTGAAATTGAAACTGACTTCGTTTTTTGTTGCATTCGGATGACAACAAAATTTGGTGCAGTGGTAGGGCTGTCAGTGGGTTTGGAGATAGTTTTGGGGTATGGTCTCTTTTGAGGGTATTGATCTTGTCCAAAAGTTATCAATTTATCATTGCAAAATGGGAAAAGTAAGGAACCCATTTGCTTGGGGTCTTTGCATTGTGAGTCGCTAGGTTGGACAGTGACTGCCACTTCTCACTTGCAATATGAAGTAATTTATATTGCACACAAAATAATTAATTATCCACTCCCACCCCATGTTTATATTTTTTGTAAAGTTGTGAATGTGATTGATATATTGCATGTGTATGTATTTATATGTTGTCAATATTAGTGTTTTGTATCTTGTATATATATCCATGTTCATACATTGTACCATAGTAATATTTTGTATATAATATTTGTATATAATATTCCATAGCGATATTAGGGTATGATAAACATTCTATATCAAAGTTTATTTTAGAAAATACAATATTTTTGGATTCTTCAAAGATGGCTAATTTAGAGATACTTTTATGAGATATTATACTTTGTAACTACATCTATGGTAACTTGAGCAGAATTTTAGTCAAATCAACCAATATATGAAATTCTTTATAATCCTATTACTTCAAATTAAACAATTTACACTCTATTCATATATTTCATACTTTAGTGAGTTAAATTCCCTTGAAAATGAATGTAAAAACTACAAAAATTCTACTCTAGTAGGCATGTAAGTATACTCTAGATAATTTGGTTGTTTGAACCCAAGTTCTTTGATATCTATTAAGCCTAAATGATTACATATGTAATAAGGGATAATAATGTTATTTTAGTTTGTAATTAGTGATTTTTTAGAAAGCTTTATGAAATAATTGATTGACTTTCTGTAATGGAAAATCTTGATAAAACCAAAGATTTTAGAAACTTTCATTCAATGCTACAAAATGGTGGTTAATATCTAACAAAAATAGGTTACAAATCATAATTGTGGTTGTAGCAATTATAATTTGTATTTTATACATGTGCAAAAAGCATCTAAGATAGTAAGATCTAAGAGTTAGGCTTTGGATAATCTCCTACACACCATCCCAAATCCAAAATGTAATAAAAAGTTGAATGATCTACTCAATCTACACTCATTGATCAATCACTAATGTGGTACTTTCTAGACTACGTGGGCTTTTAAGCTTGTCATTATGCTACCCATCTTTTTTTTGTGAACTTGGAAAAATGCATTGACAAGGAATATAAAACTACTTTGTTAGAAGGTTATGAAATAAAGAATCATAATATATAGTGGAATGAAACTCAAAGAAGTAGCAACAATGCCATTCAAAAGGAAGCCAAGTTCAAATCATGTTCAATAATGTAAGTCCACCTACAAAAACTAATTCTCATATACTCTTTTTAACTCTTTTACTCATTTCACCTTTAGAACTTCTTAACCACATGCAAACAATGCATAAGTATTCATGTACTTACTTTTATCAAGTTGAATGGACATTGTCGAAAAATAAACATCTATTTTACAATTGGTGGGAGGTTTTTATATTTTAATATTGTTCATTGCAAATACTACGTGTATTAATTAGAAAATTCAATGCACATTGAAAACTAATCCCCCCTCTTAGTGTTGTTGCAATATTGTTTCAATGGTTTCACTCCTTTTGTAGTATAGTATTGAAAGTGTATTGTTGCAATACAAAAGAAATACTACAACAATATAATTTCAATGGAAACAATGCATTCCCATTAAAACTACATTGTTGCTATACTACTTTTGTACTGTAACAATACACTTTCAATACTATATTGCAAACCCTTTGTAGCAATATTGTTTCAATAGGGGGTTACTTTCTTGATGCAATTCTAAGGCATACAATATTATTGTCTCCTAGAATTCCACTTGGCCTTCCTAAAAAAGGTGGAACACAAAAATGCTCATAAAAATTAGGAAAAGGAAATTATCAATTGTGATCATTCATGATTTGGAGTGGACTTCCCATCTAGAAAGAATGGCAAACCCAACTTCAACCACAACATATTTCTAGGCCAATCCCAACTTAAAAAATTTGAGTGGTCCCTTCCCTCTAGTCATGAGGTAAATCACCCCTTAATATTGATCAAATTGATCTGGAATGAGGATTCACATGAATAATCTGGAATCCCCCATAACCTGAGAGTGGACAAATTCTCAAGGTCTCCGAAAGGGCGACAAGCTCTCCTGCACCACCTGCTCAACCTGCTCTGTGTCATCAGCTTCAATTTCAAGTGCAGAGGGAGAGCCTCCCTGATATAATCACAACCAAACGATTTGCAAACAAGAAGCTAAGCCACAAGAGATCTGCCTCAAGTGCAAATGAGGTTCAATATGTACTAAGTGAGAATGGGGTTCCCTGTGCACAAGATGTCAATCGGAATCATTGTGCACAAGAGACTCTTAAGTGACAGTTTAAAAGTGATAGTCCAGCAAAGACTTAATCTCCAAGGGTGGACATAGCCAACAAAGAACTGAGTTGTCAGTGCTTTACATTACACTGAGTTACTAGTCTTGATTTTCAACAATACAGGGCAGTGAATATCGGCAGCCCGATCAGAAGCGTGACTTTGAGAGGGTGAATCGGAGGAATTCCAAATTTCTGCTTCTCTTGAAATCCACGTTACCTCATTTTGCAAAGCGCCACAAGTCAACTGCAATGTCTTTCTCCTTTTGCTTGTGGAACTTGTACGAAGCTGGTAAATCGTACCTCAACTGCAGGAAACATCAGCATATCTGCAGTTCAGTGGAGTAAAACGCAGCACACAGAAGGCCCGAAACTGGGGCAAGTACTCGTATGGGAAAGTGTGCAAACAGATCTTGTTCAACACATCACTTTAGGTCGGTGGAGGAAGACATTGAAGAGATGATGCTAACACAAATTACTTCAAACGCATTTTGCTCTACAAATGTGCCATCTTATTGTAACAAACCTCGCACAAAACGTCAGCAGATTTGGCTCCAAAATCGCGAACAGCTGCTCGCTTTATATGCTGCAACAATAAAAACCAGTGCAAAATACTTGTGCTCTGTCACAACCATATAAAAGCCCTAACACATACTCATTCGAATTCATGGAATCATACCAAAGATACAATTTCCGCATAATCCTATCAAGTAAAAGCCATCGTTATCGCCACTGCTGAATATAAAAGACGTGTATTCAAAAGTGCCATACCGTTCTGGTGGAAGACTTATGCAAGGAGTAGACAGCTGTTCCAGCAACCTGCACCAATCATAAAACCGATGTCATCATGACTTCCATGGCAAAAACTAATAAAAAAGACTTGGACAGACTCG
Source organism: Pseudoscleropodium purum (assembly GCA_963969395.1). Lineage (NCBI taxonomy): Eukaryota > Viridiplantae > Streptophyta > Bryopsida > Hypnales > Brachytheciaceae > Pseudoscleropodium > Pseudoscleropodium purum. The sequence goes on from OZ017797.1 coordinate 15,046,762, forward strand.
GGAACATGTTGACCCTGACTAGCCATAGATGTACACCTTAAGAGCAGCCGCCAAAAACTCCATGTCAGCTCCTTTGCGCCTTGTTCCAAAGGGGGGGTTCATAACAACGGTGTCCACAAGCAACCCTATACAGAAAAGATCACATACATTAGTACAAAATCATGAAGTCAGACATAGTCTATGACTACAAAGTCATCTCAAAAGATTCCCCATTATCTTGACAAAGTTATTGATCGCAAGTTCATATCACTTTAAAAGTACATTGGATCAAAATAAATAATGCCAAGTTAATCTTGGTTTAATGTTCATTAATAGTTGCCAATGTAATATCAAGCTGTAATGCTTATGACACTAACATCACAATTACATTAACGCCATTTCCGATACACAAACATTAAGGAAGAGGACTATATGAACTAAATGCCTATTAACTTAACCTTGTCAATCTAATGGGAGTTCTTTTGTGATGGAGAGATTACCTTGTAAAGGTAGCTCAGAAAGATTGGCCTTGACAAAATCCATTTCTACCTGTTTCAGTTCTTCTCATGTTAGTCCATTGCAAAATGAACATCTAGCTGGGCAGCAACAATCAATATGAACCTTAAAATTGAAGGCACTGCTAGACAATCAGGAAGACCAAACCCTAAACCGAAGACGCTGCGTAGAGACGATAATAATACGTACCTCCAGACCCTCGCAATTCTCCTGAGCAAGAGCCAAAGCATCTTCATCAATATCAACTCCTACGACTTGTCTGCACAACAAAAAGGACCTCTCCATCACATGCACTGGAGACTCGCTAACGGAGGAAACCTAAAAAGGAATTTCTACACATGGGCTGAAGTAAGAAGGCGGAAACTGACACAAATTAACGTAGAGGTAGCTAATGGAGACACGTACCTAAAGTCGACACAATAAAATCTTGCCTCACGAGTAAATACTGATTTTCAGAATGTACACCACCATAACAGAACACCAAGGATTTCACGTTGGTTTTAGGTCATCTACGAATAAATCTTGAATCCTTATAGCTATTGCATATAGTATCCAAATAAAGCATTTTTTCGTGCCTGAGAGTCCTCTCTGATTTGCTTACCAGAAATATAAAAATTTGACCATTATGGTTGTAGTAACTATGATCAATGCTTAAGATGTCACTTTTAGGTGTAGTTAGCTTACCCTGCATCTAACAAGGCGGCAGCAATACCAAGGGTTCCACATCCACAGCCCAGATCCGCCACTGATTTGCCCGTTATATCACCAAAGCTATTCTCTGCCTGGAAGACAGACAAACGTTACACCATTACAAGGCGTTCCGGGAGGAGTATGCTAGTTCAGGAATTAGGGCAACATGGATACAAACGGCGTGTCACAGAATCTCTTTCTTGACCTCAAACCACTCGAAACAACCACAATTATAAAACATTGCCTCATGCAAGCGTCCATTACAGTGCAAGAGACGATAACTGGATCAGAATTCACCAAAAGCAATAAATTACAGAATCAATGCACCACAACATGAATGCAATTCGACAGTACCATGAAGAGCATCCGAGATGCAATGTGAGGTCCTGTGGGATACTGCTCCAGTTCCACCTGCCCACCTCCCTCCATGACTATCACTCTCTCTCCCTTTGTCCAAAGTCTCATCGAAAATTCACACAGCTAAACCATCGAATATTCCAGATTCCAGATTTTTGCTAACTACTTTTGCGTAAAGTCTAATCTTTATCAACATCCTGCGCTCTCGATCTGTAACCTCTTAAATCTATTTGAAAAAATTTGGAAGGACGTTCGGCTAGAAAGCAAAAACGTCCTTGACCGCTGTTCTTTTTCACCATGACCCCGAAACCAAGAATCCATACCGAGCTTTGCTTTTTTCAGCACCGTCACAAATCAGATTGCTCACCCAAAGTCGAAAGCAAAGCCTGGAAGATTCGCTCACCTTGGGCTCCGAGAATTGAGTGACATCGCCTAAGCAAGATTCCAACTGCTTGAGCTTCATTTCGTCAACAACAACCGCAAAACCTCCAAAACCTCACCGGCAAGCGCCGACTTTGGGACAAGACATACCCGGACGTATACCCGTTACGCCAGGGTATGAGCGACCAGGCCAGTGCAGTCGGAATGAAAAGAAATAGATGAAGAATCAGTTTCACTGTAGACGGAGGCACGGGAAGGCGTGAATCCTCATCCACATCCTAGTCTTTTTGCGGTTTTCCGTCCGCCACAAAAGGCGAGCTTCGTCACTGAAGGATCGCCGCTTGTAAACGAGCTCCCAACGAGCGGGGAGGATGCCACGAGGAATCTAGGCTTTGGACTCGACGGAGAACCCCAGCGACAGTGCTGGGTTTCGTTGGTTGCGTTCCAGCAGAACGAGCGCGAGAGAGACGAGAGAGACGACAGAGACAGACACACAGCCCGCCCTTAGTCACAAAACGAACTCAAGCTTCCCGTAGAAAGAGAGAAGATGACGCACACTCACCAGCTGATGGCGGAGAACCGCAAGCAGGAGCTCCACGCAGCCTCAATACCAGCTCCACAGCGACTTCGCTTCAAGTGTTGTAGTCGCCGCAGCTCTATTGTCACGATTCCGAGCTCCAGGTCAAGGTGCGGTCATTTTTGCTCCCCCTCTCAACCAGGTTTTCGGGTCAGATGATGAGCGTGACGTGTGTGTGTCTGTGTATGTCGGTGTGAGAGAGGGACTTGCAGGTGACGAGATTGAGGGCTGGAGAATGATGGGTGTGCGAAATGATGGCTGTTGTTGCTCACTCGTGAGCAGCCGTGATTTCGTTCGGGATGGTAGCAGGTGTTTATTGTTGTTATTTTTATTTTGTTTCTGAGGAAATCAGTTTTTCTTTTTGACCTGGTTTGGACTTCCTCGCACATTTCCGAGGTGACTGGTTCGCAACGATGGGTGTTGTTTCGACTCTTGCTGGTTCTGTGTTCGGTAGGTGGAGTGCAATGAGCGTAACGAATTTGGGTTTCTGAACTCCGGTTGATACTAGTTATGTCCTTGCTGGCTTCGAAAACTCGAAAGGGATGGTGGAGTAGAAGGGCTTTCGAAACCAGTTGCGGCCATTCGTCATATGTTTGTTGAGCTTCAATCAATCATACTATCACCATAAGCAACCTCTGGAGGGGTTTTGTCATTTTTAGGAATCTGTCTGTCATAGGAGAAGATGATAAATTTCCATGCATGCATTGCTCTTCGGAGAGCTGCAGTCATTGAGGATTTTGGATAATCTTATTTTGAAGTGACATAGTGGTGCCTGTGAGTTACAGTGTGGAGTAGTGAGGTTCTTCATCTGTAGTATTTGTGCATTACACTCTGGAATTAAGAGTTACTTTCTTTGCCTCGTTGTTGCAGTATGCAGTGGCCATAGGGTGTGTAGCAGAAGCTATGCTCAGCATATGTGGTGCGTGTCCAAAGATCCGAACCGAGTGCAAGAAGCAGAGGCAATGGAAAGACAATATTTCGTAGTTGAGCTGGACGCTGCAAAGTTCGACGGATTGAGAGCCAATGGAATGTCGACCTTTGGTGTACAGGTCTGACTCCTTTTTCTCTTCACTAAAGATGGAAGACAATGCACTAGCTTGAGACCGTTATGGAGCCCCCCTGTGAAGAATAGCATCAGTGACGATTCCTAGGAGCTGCAAACAGCTATATCATGGTGCACTGGTGGTTGCGCAGGCATTGCAAGGAGTGGAGAGCGCAACCTAATCGAGCTTAGTCTTTGTCTTGAGCTTGTTCCTTTGAGTAGTGATCACATAGTTTAAACATTTTTCCCAGGGAGTTGTAGATCAACATGCCTTGCGCTTACACAAGGAAAGATTGCTGGGCTCCCAAGAGCGTCGTCTTCTCCGCAACGTGGGCCTCCCCAAATACGGCGTGGACGATGTGTTTCGAATATCATGGATAAGGGGATTAGATTCTCCGGTGTGAAAGTCGTAGAGGTTCAGCTTCTAGCTTGTGCCTGGAGGCCTTCTGACATGTTGTGTGTGCGTCTGCACCCTTCGGTTACTAACGGCTAGGATTCAGGAGGGCTGTGCAGTGCCCTCTCTCTCCCCGTTGTGAAGTTGGGCAGCCAGGTGAGGACGAGGACGTTGCTTAGTCTCCTTAGTGAAGGATCCATGTGCAACAGGAGCTTGAACCCTTTAGTGCTTAAGCTACCAGTCCATTATGCACTAATGTCTCTTTATCATAACCTCTAAACTGGCATTCTAGAATACCCCATACTATCATAGTCTGTAGCACTCTTGTCACTTTCAAACCATGTTGTAGTGAAAAAGTGATAAGATTACAGAGTTTTGAGTGTAGCAACTTTCAAACCGTATTTCTGTAGTTTACAGACATAGGGTCTTTCTATTGGTGCATTTCTTACTTTCCTTGAAACTTCCTTATGACTTACTTCAATTCCTATAGATATGGAAGCTACCAATTGGGCAATTAGGGTTAATGATATCCTACCTCGATAGCTATCTCCGCCGTTACTTCCTGTGGAGTCGGGGTTTATTATTTAGCCGATACCGGATTGCCCAGCTTTGCCAGTCTTGAGAGTTGTTATTCCCGTTTGTCTGTGCAGCTTCTGTAAGTACAACGAATGAGTGAAGATGGTGAAATACACTCGTATGGAGGAGAATAAACGCGTCTATGACGCACAGTATGACACAGATGAGTACGAGTCCTTGACATGCGAATGTCACCACCTTGCACGGGCCAAGGAACTGAATGGCTCTCGGCGAAAGCCGTTCTTCTGCATCCATTGTAAGACAGTTTACAAGGATAAGAACAAGCTGAACCTGCACAGGCTGGAAGGCTGTCTTGCCGTGACTAACGATGGCACGAAGACAGTGCTCAAGATATACCCTGTGTTTGGGAAAGGGCAAAGGGGTGAAATTGAGGACATTCTCATCAAGCACGGTCTGATGAATCCCCGGAAGAAGCCCTCGAGGGCGAAGCGGAAGAAATCGACTGCGGCTTTGAAGGACTTGGATCCTTGTATGGAAGTAGAAATGGCTGTGCAGGAAGAGCAGACCCCCCTTCGGCCTCAGAAGCTGAAGGTGCGGGGGTTGCTCTCGTCTTCTCCGTCTCAGGAGTCGAAGAAGAAGCACAAAGATATTGATGTCATGCAGATCTCGTATGGACACCACGAGCAAGTGGTGGACAACCCCAGCAGCGGTGGCACTTCTGCAGTTGTTGGGCCCGGAGAGATGCAGGTGCAGATGCAGTTGACCAGGGAACAGGTAGAAGCCAAGGCGCGCGAAGTTGCTCATTATATGCAACAAGATGCCTCCATGGTGTCGTGCCCCGAAGTGGTGCCATGTCCCGGTCTTTGGCACTTGATGCAATTCCAGTTGCTACCAAGTGACTTCCCTGATGTGAAGGATGATTCCTTCCTTCAGACTTTTTTTGATTTCGTCGACAAGGGACTAATTGATCCCGGTTTGCGAATCTCGTATGGAACGTGGTACATGGAGAGAGAGGTACATGCACACTGATCAGTCATAGAGACATGCATTTTGATGATCCCATACATGTAGAGTGTCCTGATAGTTTTTCTTTTTAGTTCTGGTTTGATGTCAGTCTTGCTAAGTGTGTCTCCTTTGCAGGAGAATGCTGGTGAAGAGGAACAGAAAGCAGTGAAACTTACGATGAGCCGGTTCAGGTTAGTTGGAGGTCGCCCTGATTTATGTGTTCGTCACATGGAGATAATGGCCTTAAAAGCGTTCCTGCAATATCAGAAAGAATGGTTTCGTTATAAAGAACAGATGGATGCAGCTCAGAAGGAGCTGCATTTACGCAGAGAGAACTACGTGAAGGAGAAGTTGGAGGATTTCGATGCAAGGGAGCATGCTCATAAGGAATTGACTGTGTGGCATTGGTCCCCTCTGCTCCATCTGTTGAAGTCCGATTCCATTGGAGGGGTTCCATCTAAACCTTGGCTGCATTCGGAGGTGGAGCAAAAGAAAATTGCCCATGCTGTACTGGTGAATCGGAAGATGGTTGTCAGTAATCCTCCCCATTGTCCTTTGATAGTCCGTATGTTCAAGATTGTCTACCTGTATTGTTTCTATAAAAACAATACTCTGTCTGATCCGGTAACGGGACTCTTGCGAGAGACCTTGTTAGGCTACTCCAGCAGTGAAAGTGCTGCTCCTGTGCTCAGAATATCGGCCCAATCTGTTCTCAACGAAGGATGTTTTTTGTTCGCGAACTTGCCTCCGTATTCAGAGGGACACGCTGAAGTTTTCCGGGATATAAATTCACTGATCCATGGACCGGTAGATGAGCGAGAAGCTGTTGTGCAGAAAGTGCAAGTGTTTCTGAAGATTGTACGTCAACGAGCAGCTGGCGATATGGCTATGTTACATCCAGAGGAATTTCGTGTGCTTTGGTGTGGTGGTGATGAAACTCAAATTGACGATGCGTTGAAAACATTTATGCATTGCCTAAAGTACCGTGAAGATTTGGATATGGGTTGGGTGCCATTTCCTGCAGGTGCCACTTTCTTCTACCTTACGTATCATTTATCTACTATTCACTTTTATGTCCGCTACATTTATGAACCAAAGTACATTGTGAGCATTTTACTTCAATCTCGGAAAGGAATCTCATTCCTCAATCCCCCACGTTAAACTGATGCAGGGCACCCTGACTGCAATTCTGTTGCAGTTATGCAAGCAAGAGAGGCCGTCCTGAATGCAATACACAAGCTTCATGACCAGCGCGTGCTTTCTGATAAGAGTCGTTTGGGGGCGGCTTCAACTCGCCTTCAGTCAATGGAAGTGAACGCGCATGAGAAGTTTCAAGCGTTAGTGGAGACCTGCGTTGGGAAGTCTTCACAGAGGAACTCAGTCGACAGTGCTAACGGTTCTCTAGGCAAGGAAGATCTGGAAGAAGACGAAAGCAAGTTTGAAAGGCATTCGAGTTATTCAACAACCAGTGGATCCGTGGATGTAGAGCAGGATTCTCGTTCCTCTCATGAGATGAAGGACACAGGCATTGATGTTGAGAGGCCACATCACATACTTGAGCTGGTCAGTGCTCGTAAACCTTCGCCGGATCTTAACCTCAACCTGGATTCCAACGATTCCTATGATCCTGCATCTCCCATCAGGAAATGCGACATGACGCTGACCGCGCATATGGCCGGCTTGCACGTTGTCAAACCTGTCAAAACGGTTTCCGTTCTTGGTGTTGAGGTCCAAGCGTCGGATTCTGATGCTGTTCGAATTTCTAGTATTCCTCCGTATCCTCATCACTTTTATGGTACTAGTAATGATGTCCAAAGCCCTAACGGTCGTGTCTATATGCCAAATACAAGTGTCAGACCGTCTCCTAGTACCCCTGCAGAGGGTGTTCATGTCGTCTCTTCTGTCAACCACCCCACTCGGCGTTCTGAAAGCTCTTTTGGTGCAGAAACCCCAGCCTCAGCTTCAGGCAATCGCGCTTTGGAGAACTACAACTCTCGTCGGGTCCCTCTCTTGTTCAACAGTCAATCTTCATTCTCAACAACATCCACTGCTAACACGTACAATGAGACACTTAGAGACTCCTCAGCAACTCCGGTTTTGATTGTTGCTCGAAAAGGTTCAGATGGGGAGTAGTGAGGGTCATTGTATCTTTTCACGTATCAGGTTTGGTTTGGTTTGGTTTGCGTTGTAAGTTAGTTGCGTCCACAGGTCTTTTTGTTTGTACATGAGAACCTCGGCTTCTATGTGTGGCTTTGCTTTGGGCTTTCTGTATTGGTTTGTGTGGCAAAATATATTTATTTATATATAATTATATATATTGTGTGTAATACAAGGTTTCTATTGGCAACTGCGTGCTTGTGTGGTACTCTGAACCATTTAAAATTTAGAGGCAATTTGTGGGACAAATCTCTTCCAGAATGTTTAATTTCGAAGATGTGGGTCCTTGGTACCAAATAAATCATTATTAAACACAGAGTTTCGATCGCTTATTTCAATTGATACTTTAGATTGAGTATTCCTTTGAAATTCTATTACGTAGCAGTGCCTCAAATTGTCAGAGCTTGGTTCCTGTTATGAAAGTGCAGTAGTTTTTGTTGGTAGTCAGGAGATTCTAGATTCTCTTGAAGTGTCTTTTTTGGACTTTTTGGATTTTCAAATTGCTCAAAGTAGGTGAACCCATACTTTACTGTAAGCTCTCATGAATAGAAGCCATACATTTAGGTAGGAATTTGTAAGAAGATTTTACAAATGTGTCACAATTAGGTCTAGTCCTTGTACTATCTAGTACCAATATAGTACATCTATTTTGAATAGATAATGACTCACAATGCTCATTTTGAATTAAATCAATGATTCATTCAAAATATAATTAATTTTTATTTCAAACCCCCTTCCAACCATATTTATATTTTTCAAACCAATCTCTATAGGCAAACAATATGGGTTGATGGTTCATGTATTTCATATTTGTATTTCTTGTATGTATCCATATCCATATTTGAACCATATTGTATCTGTATCTCTTAATTTTTCAAGATCAATGGTATCAAAGGGAGAGAAGGGAATTTATTTTTTTAGAATCAATGGCTTTCATTTTTTCTAGTAAAAAGGTGTATATGTGTATTAGTTGAAACCAAGTGCATCACATTTTTTCATTAGATAGTCCCTTGGACAATTGAATTCAAAGTTTCATGCTTTCCACTTGTGTTGTATAAATCGATGACTCAAAAATGAAAATCTCATTCTTGATATACAAAAGGATCTAAGATAGTGAGTTGAAGAATGTTATGAATTTTCCAACCTATGATGAACTTGCAATAGCTTTGAATCTATGAAGGATTGTAGTTTGACAACATGACTTGAGTCACAATTGATTCATGTCACTACAATCTCATCATCTTATGATATTTTAAGGGTTTTTTTAGCAATGATAATACTTCTTGCACAATAGAATAGAAAGCATGGTTTTTCTTCCTAGCCTTGGAACAAAACAAATTGTGAATTACTAATATAGTGTGGAAATATCTAAATCCAAAGGCCCACATACCTATTATGGGTTTGACTAATTTGACTAATTTTATTTTTCTCCGATCTATAAGTTCTTATTGTTTTCTACATTTTATTTGACCATAAAATAATTTTATATAAATTCACGTATGATTTTGTCATTGATACAATGAAAAAACCTATAACTTGTGCATTTTAGTCAATAAGTTGGAAAATAAGTTGAAAATATATATGAAAAAATTTAACTACAAAATTATTCATATCCATTCTTTTTTAAATTGTAAAGTAGAAGGTGTTAATGAATAAAAGATAAAACTAATAAACTAATAACTTTTTTTAAATTCTAAAGTAGAAGATGTTACTGAATAAAAGATAAAACTAATATGCTAATAACTTTTTGAAGAATTTGAGAATCATTAATTCCAATGGTAAGAATGTTCTAGTAAAATATTTATATCTTTTGGTTTTAGTTTTAGTTGAAAATTTTCAAAATCGATAGCAAAAGCTATGGCTTCACATGTTTTTTCTACCTTCATTGTCCACAATATAAAACTCTTCATTATTTTTACCTCATTATTTTTAATTCAATTGTCCAAAGTTTTTGAATAGGTCTATATCTATACAATCTTCCAAAAATAATTGATATTTTTTTAGAATATATTTTTTGTCGCCCGTTTTGATATTGAAATAAAAACAAACTTTTTAATGGCTTTGGAAATATTTATCAAAATGAAATGAAATGAAGCTTTATATTTATATTTTATTGAGTAGCATCCATCTTAAAGAATTCATGCAAAAATTCTAAATTATGAAGTCAATAGAGCCTACCCAAGTTCTCAAAAAGACCAAAGTGGGCTCCTTGGTCCTTTACTCCTTTAGGGGTAATAAAAAACGAGCCTTTTTTGGATGAAGAATGAAAAATGATCTAAATGAATAATAACAAGTGTATTAGAATTTCTACATAATTACTCATACACATTTAAAAAACTTATTAGAGGTAGTGGGCATTGTGAATAAGGTAGAACAACCTACAACCATACAATTTGCTATTTGGATATCTTGTACAATGTGTTGATTATTGCCTATATTTTTTAGAGAAAAAATTGGTTGAATGGACTAAAATACAAGTGTAATCATATTAATTTGATAAGAACTTGAATTGATATGAATTTTCAAACCCAAAATATAAAATCTTTAGTAGGTGGGGTCATGAGGGTCATTGCAAGAAACACCAACCCTATTTTGTATTACAAGTAGAGTGATGTTGTTGTCTTCTAGTATAACTTTTGAATCCCAAGTCCTAAGAACTTGAAATTTTTATTAGAGATTTCTAACTTGATCGTAATTAGATCCTATATTAATTAGAAATTAGAAATTATATTTTATATTTAAAACTTTATTTTTAAAATTTGTCACACTTTGAGATTTAGAGGTTTTTACTACATCTGGAGTACTCAAATTGAGTGATTTAGGGTTGAAATTTTGGTAGTCTATTTCTATACTAGGGCATATGACTACCAAGGGACATTTATAAATATATTATTTTATGTCCTTTAGATTCATGCAAATAGGGCTTTCTTGCAAGGACAATTTTAAACATTGAATATAGTGTCAACTTTACATTTTTTTGGAGAAATTTGATCACCATTAAGTCCTTTCAAATGGAAAATTTAGAAGGGTTTTACTCATGGTTTTTTTTATTTATTATTAATTTATACCTCATTGTTTTTATATTTTGTGACAATCTGTCTTTTTTTCCCTATAATACTATTTTAGCCTTGGAAGTAGTCCAACATTACTTTTAGCTCTCTATTTTTCCAATCAATAGCTGAGATGGTCTAGTACGTTGTATTCATAGTACTTTGCAGCAAAATACATTTTTTTGCCAAAATGCTATGGAAAACGCCCAGTGTTTCTTGAAATGACCCATGACTATCTTAACCCCTAAAAGGACCAAGGTCTTTTTATTGCCAAAAACACTCAAAATTGCCAATTCTATGACAAAAGGTAAAAAAGAAATTTAATTGTTTTTTTTCACATCTAACCATAGGATCTTAAACCTAACTATTATGAGAATATGTGGAAAATTTTCAGAATTTTTGACCACATAGATTGCATGATATCTATGTTTAAAGTAGAAAAAACAAGTTTTTCAGCACATGGCAGGATTAGATTTTTTAACTTTGAACATTTTTAACTTTAATTTTTTGTACTATAGCATTTTGAGCTTCAAATCTTTATAGTGCAAAATTGAGTTGAGAGTTTAGAAAAAATTCAAAATATTCAAAAGAACTTAATTTTTATTCTTTAAAAAATTACTAAATAGAAGTAGATACGAGATAGAAGGAAAATCTAAAATATTTATATCTCTAAAATGAAATTAGAATTCACTAATTCCAATAGTGAGATTTTTTTTTCAAAAAAGATTGACCATGTGAGACTTTTTTTTTTAAAATTGTAAAAATTACATTCAGAAATGAATCCTATAAGATATTTTTCAAGAAGATGCTCTAATTGCCCAAAAAACAAGATTGTCCATAACTTTCTTATAAAAAATCCAAATGGAATGAATCAAAGCTTCAAATGTACACAAAAATATAATTTGTAAGGAAAAAAATTTATAAAATTTAAAAAAATTTAATTTTTGAAATTTTTTTTGTTGGCCTCTATCCTCTGTTTTGAACTTATTTGGACATAACTTTTGTTTCTAGGCACCAATTGAAAAAAAATTATATTCCCATAAAGCTAATCAATTTTTCTATTTTTGAAAAAAGTTTTAAAAAATAAGGAAAAAATTTCAGCCGTAGGTACTTGCCCAAAATTCCATTTGTTCCCCGAAGGAACAATGGTCCTTTAGGGGTTAAGAAGGTTTTAAATCAATTACCTAGATATTACATTAATTTTGTTGGATGATTGTTTTAAAAGTACAAGTTCAACATTCTAAAAGTACTTCATTTATTGGTTGAAGCTACAATTTATTCTCCCAAGTATTTACTTACAATTAAGCTCACCTAAATCAACATTCCCTAAACCATGTCTTTATCAATTTTAAACCATCCTTAAATAGATGTGAATTTAGTGTCATTCTCTAATAATAGCACCTAATTACTTGCCCAAACTTCCAAAGTATATGACTTCCACACTTTACGAAAATGGATGGAAATTTGAAGCTATTAAGAGGGTCTTGTTGATGGTGGAATTCGGTGACTCCTGGCATTTGGTTGATTGACTACAATATGTATTTGGTAGAACTATAACAAATAGAGTTTGGTCAAGAATTAATCTTGTGACAATCTTGTACATTTATCTTTTAGATACAAGACTAGTTTTCGAAAAGAGTAGTTTCAATATATTTCATTTACAAAACACTATTGTTACAGAAAAGGGTCCTTTCTGGTACATCCCAACAATTGGGCACATATCTAATTCTATTCCCAAACTAAATTAATACCCTGGTATTTGCTTATCTTTTGCTTTTCTTGGTAAGTCCATACAAATTCCTATTCATAGTAATGTCTCATACATCATATCAAGCAATACACATTTCATTAGGCTCATTTTATCAAAATGAGATGCTCACACAACATTTAATCCAATACAATAGAAACAAAAAGAAATATATAACATAAGCTCTATTTTTGCAAGGCAAATATATATATATAAGTTCAAACATATGTACCATGCAAGTTATTTATATGTCTAATCATGTAGCTCATTTCATAGTCAAAAATGCCTATAATGAGTAGTAGAGTAGTTAGGTGGAGGGAAATAGAATTAGTAAAGTCTCCAAAACTCCCCAAGAAGTCATGGGCCTCACCTGTGCCTATCCCAAGAACAAATTGCATGTTAGTGAGGATGCAACAGGCTTCTACAACCCACAACACTTGTTATCACCTTCACAAGGAGAAATTTAAGATAATAAACCAAAAACTATATCCTAAAACCACATCAAAAGACTTGTGAAAATGTAGCAGAAGCTTGTGTTCATGCCATATCTTCCCAAAATGTGACAGTAAGAGACCAACTCCAAAATGCTACAAGTTACTGTTTGAGTCTCTACAGCAAGTCAAAAATAGAAGCTTCAACTAGAATGACTATGCCCAAAAATTGCCTTAGTTTACTACAATAATCCTGAAAATAGTATACTAGAGAGATGTACCTGCCTTCCCCATAGTCCATTCAAAAATTGGACAGTAGTAGGGGCATTAAGTTAAATGGCGTCGCATATAAACTTCTACAATTTGGCTGTACAATAATACCTCTGTCCCTACTCAGTCCAATCAAGGGTACCTTATAATTCTGAAAATATTGCACTCATAATCAACATTTTACTCAACTTGTTTTTAACAGAGCTTTAATAGCTAAGCTCATAATTAATATATTTGGTCAATAAGTATTTTCTCAAAACCTTCAAATCTTGAGCTCATAGTCACTATATCTAATTCAACTAATCTGTTACAAAACTTAGCTATTGAGTTCAAAATTAGCATATTGGATCATATGATTTAAATAAACCATATATATAAAGCTCATGATCATCATATTACATCATCTGGTTTTTAATAAAGCACATTGACTAGGGCTATTAGACAAATGCAAATTGAATTAGCTACTTGTGTAAAACTTCTTTGGTAATAAGGTATATTCATCCTTTTCACCAAAAACATAGGAAATAATATTAATATATTTCCACCTCCTTTAATACAATTCATGAACCTTGGTATCATTTATTTTTATAATGTGTTTAAAGGATGAGAGGGAGGGAATTTTAATCCTCACTATAAGGCATGTTTTTATAACTTATGATATAAGAATCTTAAATCAATATCGCATATACATGTCTCTTTTCTCTCTTATGCAATACAAGTTAATGTTTTCTAGAGTCAATGTTCTCATTGTTAGTCTTGTGACTAATACTAGAAAACGAAATCTAGAAAAAAGCCTTTTTTTGGAACATCCCAAAGATTAGGCACTTATCTTAATCCTATTCATTTACAAATGAACTACCTTACAAGGGACTATCTATTTTTTAGTTTGTCATTGATAAATTTCTTTTTTTGTCTCATTATCCATCACAACTCATAACCTCAAACATCCACATCAAATTTCAAAGTAGCATTTTTTTTTGAACAAGGCAAAAAAAGGAGAAAAGAATTGCTTATACATAGCAATAGTCCATATTATCAAGTTGGAGCCATAAGACAAGTTTCTCACCATAATTTTAATCACAATGTATGTGAAAGAGCCAAAACTATTATTTACCCACGTAAGTCCAATACCACCACTATATCTTACAAATTAGACCTTCTACTATATGCATCAAATATGAGTCAAGTATGGGTTGAAGAGTTTTTGAAAAATATCCAAAAATCTCCGTGAGGTCGTGGGCCTCACCTGTGCCCATTCCAAAAACAAGACAACAAATTGCATTGTTAGTGAAGATACATAAGGTGTCTGCAACCCATGATGCATCTTATAGCTTTCATACAAAGATATATTTAGATACATGAATTTGCATACAATGATTCAAATAACATCAAAACCTGAGAAGGAGTATTGTTAGACTGTAATGAAGCCATATGTCTCCTGCAGCTGCTCATTACCAAAGTCACAATTTGTAATCACACCTCTCGATCTTGCAAGTAAGCCACAGTCTAATCACCTCCAGTAGTAACTATACAAGTTCAAAATCACTGTAACTACTTGTTTGCACTACAGCTATCTCTCAAAGCTTCAGCTACAATCTGAATTTGGATAATTACTTAGCTTCAATCACTCTTGCTTCAATCACTTCCTTCGAGAATTTTTGCAACCGATTGTTCAAAGAGTACTCACAATGCACATAGCATATGGGAACAAGTTGTTTGCTTTGTCCCAATGGTTACAGGGTGAAGCCAGAACAGCCAAGCCTTCCAACTCAGCATGTTAACTGTTCAGTATATCATTAATTATTTACAGGTAGAAAGGTCCATTAAGGAGTGCCATTTTATGCTTAATCTATAATAATTCTTTTCAGAGTTGTTTAGACTCATAATTACCCTATTTTCCATGTAGATTATCCAAATCATGGATTAGAACCATGTCTGATCATCTATTTAGTATTGCTAAAGTTTGAAATCAAAGTATGAATCCTGAGACAAAACCATGTTTGCTTCCTCTAGTCAAATTTAGATCACGATGTCTTACTGTGGATTCTTTATCAGCTTCCTTGGTTCACTTGAATTAGTTTAACGCCTTGTTGAGGTTTAAACTAACAAATGAAAAAAAAATACATATATATAAATATGTATAAAGGCTATATATTAACTCTTGTTTTGTATGAAATATAAACCATTCAAAGAAAAGAGGGAGGGTAGGAATTTTCCCATTTTGAATGGTACATCATTTGTTTAGAATAACAATATTCCAATTTAGTCTTAAAGATGTAAAAATCCCAAAAGACCATATTTTTAATTTTTACCTTCTTTTTTGATGTATTTTTTTGTTTCATTCCTCGAGTTATATAAGTAACATGTGCTAAGAGATGAAATCTAGAAGAAAAAAAAAAGGGTTTTCTGGAACATTCTTTTGCGAAGCACTATTCTACTTATCACTCGTCAAATAGTTTCAAGATTAGTTTCTTATCTAAAGTCTAGATTCAAACCTTCTTTGAAGTTCTCTTTCTACTGTCATACTTTTTTTTTCAAGCACTCAAAATAGTTTCTTGTAAAAGCTCAAGAGCTAGTGTAACATTGTGTCATAACAAAACCATTCTATTTTTGAGTATCATAAGTAATGTCAAAGTCATAAAATGAATTTGGTGTACCTATATAAAATTTTTATAGCATGATTTTTCAGTAACCATCATTTTTCCTTAAGACATGTAATATTTAGAGTTAGGTCTAAGAACATCACATTATATTTTTTTCTAAGACATAAGGATTACTAAAGCATCAATTTGTACTAATATATATATATATATATATATAAAGTTTATTAAAACACATCCAAAGATCTTTAGTACTAAAATCAACTCCCAATCACTATGGTAGTAGTGGCATGCTAACACATCTAGTTTGCTCCAAGAAGATGTGGCCCTCACTTGTGCCCATCCCAACAACAACTACAATTAAATGTTTATGTTAGTGAGGTGCAATGGGTGTTTTCAAACCACATCATGTGTTATAGTTTTCACAAGCAACAAATTAAAATGATGAAAGCACAAAATTCCACAATAAAACTAATCCACAGTAAAACAATTTTGAACCTAATTGTTCTTTGTACGCTATGAAGAAGACATGTTGTATCACCGATTTTACGCTAAGCTCTACATTTGAACCTCAAAACAGTGACATTAATTTAGACTATGAAGAAATAAGGTACCCGTATTGAACTTTGCTCCAATTAGCTTAATACATCACTCAAAAGAAAAAATCCAATAAGAAAGCTTCAACTCGGATTTTGTTCTGTTGGGGAGAACCTGCTTCTGCAGCAACTAGACAGTACATTTTGTTCATTGCTAAGGTATCTTGCTTATTGAAGTAGTTGGACAAAGCCTGCAATACTAGCTCGGGATTGATATCCATTTGGTACAACACCCAAGTTTCTTATGAGATACTAGGTTGATTTGACTCCTTCATGGTAATCAATATAAGTGCCTTATTAATGAAGGTGACAATTTGATATCCATCCATCAAGTATTGTTGTTTACTTTTTCAAAATAAATTCTCAAGTTTGCTTGACTCTACAGATCCCTTTAGCTTATATATCATGGAAATTTTTGGCATGGTATGGAAATAACTGTAAAAGTCAATCTGGTAAACCATGTGTCTTAATACCTCAAAAAAAATGTGTTTACTTAAGTATGTAAGCAAGGCATAGAATTAAATCTTGACCTTCAAAGTAATGCAAATATCTACATCTATAGATCTCTTCATATTTATATTTATTGTGTGACAATAAATAATGATATGTGGGAGTGATTCTTAGTCATGTGTAAATGACCTAGATTCATCATTCATATCTAGAGCATTAAATAGTTTAAAAACCATTTTTTTAGCATAAAGTGATCGAACATATACATATTTCTTTTGAGAAACAAGTAGTATTAAATGGGCCTTTAGACATATTAATGTCATTTTTTTGGCCTCCATCTCAAAACATAGCGTTTATACATATCTCTATTTATAGTCTTATTTTGAGACATCAAATAGGTGGATTTTTTCTATGGTCAAGATTCTAACACTTAGATATGGAATTTTAAAAAAGAAAAAAGAAGAAAAGAAAAGAAAGGATATATATTCTTACCATAGAAAGTGGTAACTATGCATTTGTTGGTGGTACACTTTGCAACATAATTTGCGTATAACAATTCTTATATCATTTGATGCATTGTAAGATATGTAGCATGCACTTTCTTTGTACAAAATTCTAGATCTATATATACACCACCTCATCACTCTTGAATGTAATACTTCATAAATTGAACAAAGCTAGAGTGTAGACCACAATCAATGGTTATAGGATGCTATGTTATAGGTACATATAACATTATCTATAAGGTGCCTTATGTTATAGGGTACTTTCAATGTTTATAGGGATACCTACTTACACCTTCTATGAGTATCTATGTTTTAAAGAATATCCTCTAAAACAAGCTCTAGGCTCACCACACCTAAATCGGTACCTAAATTGTACGCTCTAAGCTCTACACTCCACACTCATATAGTAGCATTTTCCATTTTGATTAGAATGGGGCAGGGTTGATGAAATTGAATGTCCAAGTGAAATTCAAGTAAAAAAATCAGACATTTGGACGTCCGAATGCAACATCCAAAAAGCTATTGGAAGGTAGATGAATAGACAATAGACAATCACTCAAGTGGATATAGTCCAATTGTCAAACATGGACCATCACATCTAGCAGACGGTGATACATTGGATATTGAAAGTTGCGGCAGATAGAGCAAGCGGACAGGGTGGATGACATCGGGGGACAACATTTTTTTTCCCAAATGTCACTAGACCAGACTGTCTAGACGTTGCAAACCTCATGTCTACAGATACATCCACATGTCCTGGTAACCCTAGAATGGGGGAAAATCATTACAAAAAATTTCAAGCATCAATTGGATTGTTTGATTGCATGTAATTGCGTAAGTAGAAAAAATATCAACCAAAATAGTCTTACATAAATATTGTTAGTAAAAGTTTGTGACTTTACAAAGAGCTTTCTTAGTCAATGGTGTCAAGAATGTGGCTAGGAGACTCATGATTTTTTAGATCTTAGCATATCAAACAAACAAAACAAGCAACATAATTTAAAGAATAGAAGATTGATATTATTATATATTAAATCCAAAAACAAAAATACGAATTTTGAAAATATGTAGTTACAATCATCTTTGAGGATTATGTTGCAAAATTTGAGTAGCTATCTTAATCTTTAAAGGACAAGTTGGTCATTGTAGAAATCATTTTTTTTGGTATCATGTGAATTGTTGGCTTAAAAAAATGCAAAAGCTTTCATTGGAAGTCAAACTACTATAGATGACCTTCCTTTTAGTCAAAATTTGGAGGACGAATAGTTGCACTTTTGTCTTGTATAGGGAGTTTCTTTACCATTCATCGGTTAGAAAAAATCCTAAGTGTAGTTTATAGGTTAATCTACAATCAAGCCAATGCTAAGGGGATAGAGCCTCTTATAGTGAATCTAATTGGTCTTCTAGAGATTTAATTAGTTGAATAGAAGCCCCTTAACCTCTAAAGGTTGGAGACTATTCTATCCCTTAAAATGCTCTAAAACTGCTATTTCTAAAACAAGTACCAAATTTTAGAAGAAATACATTTTTGGACACATACCTAACCGTGGGATTTTGTAGTATGCTTGTTTGGAAAGATGCAGAAAAAAATTCAGAATTTTCTATCCTGTAGATTGCAAGATTTTAGCATTTGAATTGACAAAAATCTTTTTTTTGGCCCTACAAAAAACTGGGTAGCTGCACTTCACAAGGTCACATTACAAGAATTTTTTTTCACACAACACATGCCCAAGGATTTAAGCTTTAAGGCCCAATAATTTTCATAACTTCTAACTATATGGTTCAAAAGTTATTACATGATATGTAATTTTCAATGCTCTACGGGTAGTCTAAAAATTTCTTAAAAAATCACTTTTTTCAAAAATAAAAATTTGAAATTGGTTTTCTAGATTTATGTACATGTAAAAAGCTTTGAATCATTCCATTTTGATTTATATGAGATGAAAGTTGCAAGGTGCTCTAGGTTGTAAGCAGTTATGGATTCCCTATTCTAAAATAAACTTTTAAGTCCTTCATTTAACTCAATTCTTAATATTTTTTGAAAAAAAAAGAAGAATATGATGTGGATTGTTTATTACTACATTACAACCATTGGGATTGGCATGTTTCAATTCCATAATTAAATTCTTAACAATTCATTGTTTTGAATCCATCTCTATTTCTTTCTATATATCACATCTTCTTTGAAAAACGGAATCTTCACCATCCTCCAGTATTCCTCACACAACTCCAAATTCGACAAATCCAGAAAACACAAAGCAATCGACCTGCGCGGACATCCTCAACCACACCTGAAGCAAACGAGAACTTCTGCCCAAGACATAAACTAACCTCCAAATTCACAAATAGACCTACCATTGTCCATCTACCACCTGAATTTTCACCCCTTTTCACCGGTATTCGCTTCCCTAGATACGTACAACTCGTCTTCAGTTGCACTCTTGGATGCCAATCTCCTTGGTAAAGGAAATATCAAGCTCCTGAATCCAACCCCGATCAATCTCTACAGCGATTTGCACAGATAGCATCTAATAATTATAGAAAACTAAGGAACGAAGCTTACTTCGAGTGAACAATTTTATGGAATTCAGCCAAATAATACATCGGAAACAGGACGATATTATTCCTCATGGACACCTCAAAAGTGTCCACTATGATCCTCAACTGCGACACCAATGCAACGAACAAGTTGGGAAATCCCTACCTAAATTATACACGAACCTCCTTATTACACTACAGACCTCCCCAAACTCCGTTTCCAAGAGGGAAACATCGCCTGGTTTCATTTCCCCGGTCGACTCTCCTACCAAAACAAAAATGCGAATGAAGAGATCGAGCTCTCCAGCTATCCCGTGTTCTGGATGCCGGCCGCAATGCCCTTCATGGTGAGGATCATGGTGTCCTCCAAGCCAGGCGCAAACTCCGTCGTGGGGTTGAGGGTGACGAGCTCCGAAGCACGCTTGGTGGGCTTGGTGGGAGATTCCGGCAGAGGTTGAGGGCCCTGCTCACGCATCTTCTTCAGAGTGAAGACTTGTTGCACGTTGAGAGCCGTGATGTACGGGTCTCGCAGACGGATACGCTGCTTCAAGGTCGGGTTTCCTTGCAGGATGTCCGTGTGCCTTGCAATCTGCAACACCAGATCACATTCAACCATTATTAATAATTGATGCAGCGGAAATTGGAACCTACAGGGAATACATTTGCAGAGACTCTCGGACAGGTCCAACAGAAGTATGTAGAGGACCCGCTCTACTATATGGAAGACAGGAAGTCCTACCAGAACCATATCAGAACCGTATCAGAAGCACATCAAAAAGATAGAGGACCCTATGTCAGAAATTTAGAGGACTGTAAAAAATTGTTGGAATCTAAGTGAGATGGTCTACACAACCTCGCAGTCATTCCGGCGTTGTCACAAACCCTAGTTTCTCCGCTTCATAGAAATGTAGGGTTTGTGAATTGTGAGAGTCTTTACAAAGCTACCACGGTCTTAAAGTTGGGATTGCGGTCTTCAAAGCATCGGGCCATGACGAAGAGAACCCACGGTATGCTAGCTTTCCTCCGAGGTTCGGGTCTATTTCAGTACAAACTAGACAAGAAATTCAACGAAATTAAGCAGGGCTTTCAAACTGAATTGCTTACCTTGAGGAGATGTAGTTTAGTCTCATTATACTTCCGCCGCAGCTCCTCCCCAAACGGTCGCAACTCCTCTGTCACCAGCAACCTGTCATACAACTCCGCAATCCTCGGATCCCCTTTCGCAAACACCATCTCCACCAAATCGATCGTCACCCTGAAGAACGGCCACTGATCATACATCCTCGCCAGCGTATTCATATTCTCCGGCTTCGCATCCAACGCCTCCTGCAACGCCGCTCCCAGTCCGAGCCACACCGGTAAATGAAACCTCGTTTGTGTCCACGCAAAGATCCAAGGAATCGCTCTCAACGACTCAATCCCCCCACTCGGTTTCCTCTTGGAAGGTCTCGACCCGATGTTCATGCGCCCGTATTCGAGCTCCGGAGTGGCAGTTCGGAAATACTCCACAAATCTAGGATTTTTAAACACAATAGATCGATACTCTTCTGTCGCAGCCACAGCCATGGTGTCCATGAGGTCGCGCCACTCGGGCTTGGGAGCTATAGGAGGGTGCATGCCGTGCTCGAGAGTGGCGGCGGTGAAGCGCTGGAGGGTGCGGAAACAGAGATGCTCCTCGCCGAAGGATTGCTCAATGACCTCGCCTTGGATGGTGACGCGGAGGGATCCGTTGATGGTGTCGGGGGGTTGGGAGAGGATGGCGAGGTGGGTGGGGCCGCCACCGCGACCAACGGTGCCGCCGCGGCCGTGGAACATGGTGAGACGGACGCCGTATTGCTTGGCCACTTTCACAAGATCCTCCTGCGCCTGTGGATTCCGAATGGTTGCACTTGGGTTAGATTTCACAAGGATAAATCGAAGATGTCCATCTTTCATCGGAATGTTTGAAGAATTCCATACTCACTGTACGTCCACCGATGATAGAATTGGATACACAAAGACACACAAGGAAAGGAATTTGGACACAAAAGATATTTGTCTAGTTTTCGTTCTGGATTCCTCCTGTGTTTTTAATCTGTGGTCAAACATTTATACTGAAGAGTGAAAGCATATCTAGAAGAAGAATAACTTTGGTGCAGTGGCTAGCTTGACACATAGTTACTAAGGACGGCGTCCGCGAATGTTCGAGATCACTTTGGCATATCTAGAAGAACTTTGGTGCAGTGGCCAGCGTGAGTCATAGTTACTAAGAAACGGCGTTCGAGAATGATCGAGATCACTCTCAAGCTCAGCGTCAATTTGAACAATGTTCCAACGTCTGTAGATTACATCGGAGAGGTTACAAATGGAGAGTACAGGATGTTGAAACAAGACACAAAATGCAAAATTGGTTAACAAAAATGTAGTTGCAGAGAAGCGTAGTGCATGGCCATACCTTGAACATCTGCCACGCTGCCGAAAGACGTCCGGCGTCTTTGCCCGAGTCCGAGTACCCGATCATGACCTCCTGCTTCCCATTGATACGCTTGAGGTACCAGTCGATGGAGAACAGTCGCGAGAGCGCCGCGGGTGCGGATTCCAGATCCGCCAGCTTCTCGAACAGCGGCACCACGCGCAGCGGCGTGGGCACCTGGCACTCCCTCTGCAGGAGCTCCACGGCGAGAACGTCCGAGGGCGCCGTGGCCATGGAGATCACGTAGGCGCCGAAGCAGTCGGACGGAAGCTCCGCGACCACGCGGAACGTGTCAAGCACGTCCTTCACTTCGCCCGTAGTGGGCAAGTCGGGGCCGAACAGAGGGCGACGCCCTTGAAGCTCGCTCAGCAACCAGTCCTGGCGCTGCTCCTCGCTCCAGTCCTTGTACGAGCCGATGCCCAGGTAGGTCGTGATGGCGTCGAGGGCGTCCGTGTGACGCTCCGATTCCTGACGGATGTCTAGCTTAACCAGACTCAGACCGAAGCAAGACACCTGACGCATGAAGTCTAAGAGACTGCCGTCCGCGATCGGTTTGTCGCCCGTCTCGCACAAGGAGCGGTGACAGAGCTCCAGCGGCTCCAGAATCTGTCGAAAACAACCACAAATGAATCCATCTCTTCACAATTTACAAACTATCACAACCTACCCCACTTCAACATCTCGAGAAATTCGCTACGATGGGACATTTATGAGCGGTAAAAATGTGACATTCAAGTGTTCAAAACTCTGAAAATTATGATGTTAAAACATTGCTTTAAGCTTTGAGAATAAAGACTTTCAAGTATTCGGATCACAAGGAGATTATCTCTGGTTCCTGGATTGCCATTCCCGGTTTACGGTTTGCCAACATGCAAAATGTGTGCCACTAATTTTCCCTGTTTGCCTCTGTACCTGGTTCCCCAGCTGCTAGTGCAAAATCATCTGAGAAACTGCTCATAATCTCTGAAAATTATTGCTTTCAATTATTACTATAACTATAAGCGTTAAAAACAAGGACTTCAGAGCTTAGGAAACCAGTCCTGACTTAAAAGGACTTGGATGGGATTTGACGATGGATACCTGAGATGCGTCGGTGAAAGTGTCTTCGATGCTGATGTCGCTTTTGCCGTTAGCGAGCAACTGCCGCATGCGTTCGCGCGTGTTGTAGAGCTTGTCACGCATGTAGCCCAGCAAGACGCGGAAGGGCTCACTCTGTGGAATCTGTTTCCAAAACTCAATGTAATGTTTGGCCTCTCTCATGGAGTGGGTTTCCAGGGTCGCCACTCTCTGCTTCAGCTCATCACTGCATCGCCACATGGACAACTGCACCAAAACCAATAAAGATTAATGTACACTTGTGAATCATCATATCTAGGATAGGGGGTTTAGACCTTCAGGAACATTTGGGCATTAAAATTGAATGAGAATGTAGCTGAGCTTGCTACTGATCTCAGTCACAACTTTCAAATTCGAGGACTGCAAGTGGTAACTTCCTTATCTTATTAAGGTAGACTGATTAACGAAGAGAACTATTCTTTCCCGCATAAATACTACAGGACCTTTCGTACACATAAATTTCTCAAAGACAATTTTTTAAGCTATCAAGGACTAAATCATATATGACTTTGTACTGACCTGATTTGCTTGAAAGTTGTTAGAATTGATCTTTTAATTCCACCTAAAAGGCTTTAAAACTACTTATTCAAACTACCTTGGTCCTATATTGGTCATCTAAAAGTGTAGTTTCCCTAATCACCTAATGATCACGTTGGGTAAATTAGACAATTTCATAGCGTCAAGATCAAGATTGTGATAGTCCAGTGTCAGGAGCATTGAAAAATAGAAATCCAAGTGACCAAACCTCTAAAAATCAGGATGGCTAGAGATATGAGGTTTCTCTTAAACTATGCCAATATCGCTAAAATCCGTCACTTTCACAGATATGAGGCCTATGAACATCATGAGAAATGATGCAGAGCTTAAAGTTGAATTCAACACAATGCCATCATCCAAGGGAGGGTGGAAACAAGTTGAAGGTTGCAATGTCTACTCTCAGTTGCCACATGTGACAAATGCAATCACCAATCACCATTGACAATTGGAAACCAAATAAAATTCAGTGAATTCTGAAATGGGGAAAAAGGAAAATTTAGTGATGGATGGGGGCGTCGACCAGCTCACCTCGAACATGAGGTCTTCAATTTGCGAGTAGTAGAGATTGGCGGCCATGAGCCGCGCCAGCAGACATACGTCGCGCGTCACGTCTGGCGTCACGCGCGGGTTGCCGTCGCGGTCGCCGCCCATCCACGAGGAGAATTGGATGAGCGGCACGTTGTGAGGTAGCCGCTCGGTCACGCCTATGGAGTTCAACGCCGTGTCCACCCGGCGGAGGAACTTGGGCAGGCCGTTCCAAATGGTTTCGTGGAAGTAGCTCATGCCGGCTCGCATCTCGTCTTGCGGCGTGGGCTGCGAGCGCCGGATCTCGTCCGTGCGAAACGCAGCTTGAATCTCGCGCTGCAGAGCATCGCCCAGCTCCTCCTTCTCCTCGGGAGTTGTGTTGTCCTTGTACATCTGGGCCAAGCAATCCCGAATCCTGCCATGGCCACCACACCAACCAACACCAAATCAAACCACATTGGTTTACAATTCACCCAGGAGCAATTCACCGAACATAGTCTGTTGCAATTCACCGAGAATAGGCTCTTGCACCGAAGAGAATCAGTTGGGCCTAGTGCTGCTCAGGAGACACCACCCCCCCGGAAATGTTCACGTCTGATACATTCTCTCCATAGAACATACACTGATGTCTCCTAAGCAGCGCGCCAAGCAAGCAATTCACCGAGCATAATCTCTTCTTATTCGCAGAAAAAGATCTACTGCAATTCACTGAGGAGCAATTCACCGAGGCTACTCTCTTGCAAATCACAGAAAGTGATATACTGCGATTCATCGAGGAGAGATTCAGCTTAGAACACACCAGTATTCAGTTGCAAATTCGCAGAAAAGCAAGTCACCGAGCATACTCTGATACAATTCACCGAGAAGCATTGCACCGAGCATAATCTGTTGCAATTCACCGAAAATGAATAGGGTTTCTCACCGCGAGTGCTTCTGGAGAAGGGAGCGGCGAACCGACTGAGTAGGATGCGCCGTGAAGACCAAGTCGACTGTTTGGTCCTTGAGGGCCTCGAAGATTTCTTCCGGAGTTTTGCCGAGCTGCTTCACCAACCGCTTGAACGTCTGCTCCATGTCCGACTCCGTCAATGCACTGTTCTCATCGCCAATATTACCCTTCTTGTTGGCCGGACGACGGCTGGCAATTTGCACCTCCTCGGCCAAGTTCCCAAGGTTCAGCATGTGCGAAAAGGAGCTGCACACTACGATCGTTTCGCCCGCATCGAGGTTGTTGAGCAACTCCGACAACTCCTGCAATTTCTCCTGCGCGGCTTGTCCGTCCGTTTTGCAAAACCCTGACGAAATCTCATAGCATTTTTCTACCTGGGAGAGCAACACGAGAACATCCAAGTATATTCAGATGCCATGGACTGAAAAATACATTTGCAACTGTCACATTTCTATGCTTTCTTTTGCAAAAGCAAACTGATTTATATAATTCCCAAGGGCAAGCATGGATCCTCGAGTTAGAGAAAACTCCGTCGACATAGACGATCCCCATCAGAATCGGGTAACCCACATCGTCTTCCACATTTCTGGCTAGAACCAAGCTCTCGCAAGACTCAAAAGCATTCATTAGAAGCGAAGATTTCACAGCACCCTTCTCCCTGGCGTGTGCATAACGAGGAACAAACGCGAAGTATTTCCAAAGTAATCATTTGAAAAATTAACTTCAAGTGCACATGACTATGGTTCGCTTGCAAAATCAAACTGCTTTCCGTAATACCTAAGTACATGCATGGACCCTCAAAGACAGTTCGCCGATTTCCTAAAGGTTTGAAAAAATCTGTCGATATAGAATCAACCATACATAAAAAAAAATTTAATCGAATCACGACGGCAAGCAGTCCAAAAGCAACAATTTGCAGCGAAGATCGAAGCTCATGTACCGTTTCTTTGAGCTCCTTGCCATGCAAGCTCTCCAGCACGTTGAGGAAGCGATCCAGCAAGAAGGCGCCGTAATCCACCAGCTTGTCATCTTCGGAGACTTTCTTCGGCACCAGCAGGCGCATCTGCGCATCGATAGACCGATTCTTTTGCAAAAACGCCGACATCTTTACACCTAACAGCCTCGATCTTTCTCCCTCTTTTGAATTCCACAACAAAAGTCACACTTCCACTCTCCTCCAAAACTCCTACCCGCTCAATTTCTCGCCTTGCGCAACAAATCTCACAGCGCTACACCACAACGCAACCTCCAGCTATCACAACCGGGCAAGAATTTCAGTACCAAATCAGGAAAGACATACACAGTACAGCTCTATATAGCATCCCCAAATTCCTACCCCCGAGGCTTGAAAATTGCAACTCCTTCCCACCCGTCGAGCTCGCCCCACCACGATCCGATTCTTATTACAGAGTCCAATCAGGCGCGACTAATTGGCAGCATCATAAGCCAGGCACCGAGACTGGACGCCGCACCAGCTTGGCTACCCGGCTCTCGGCAGCAGAAAGCGTTATAATTAGAGAATACTTATAAAGAATCTCGCCTCCGGCATGAAGATCAGTGATCCCGGAGCATTATTATTAGCAACAGGGGGTGGGGTGGGGTGGGGTGAGGTGGGGTCCACTCGCTCCCTCTCTCCTCCAGACTAGGTATGGCAAGCGCAGGAATCTAGTGCCCGTTGTCCTATTCCCCGGCAGTTAGAAAATCACAAAATCCCACCTTTTGCTTTGCCGTTGCAACATCATATCACATCACAGAACTTCAATCTCTGCAACTGAAATTTCTAAACTTCATCAGTCTCTGTAAATGAAAACACGGGCTCGCTACTCGAGTAGTCGAGTTGCAACCTCGACATGCACTGAAGATTTTCGTTCCTTTGA
This sequence comes from Pseudoscleropodium purum, assembly GCA_963969395.1. NCBI lineage: Eukaryota > Viridiplantae > Streptophyta > Bryopsida > Hypnales > Brachytheciaceae > Pseudoscleropodium > Pseudoscleropodium purum. The sequence continues at coordinate 15,074,038 of OZ017797.1, forward strand.
TTTGTGTGAAAAAGTAAACGAAAAGTAATTTGGGGGAACGCTTTGACAGACGGCGATCACGAATTACGAGATCATCGATTTGTGGGGACCAACTGAAAGAAATGGAACGGTAAGCTTATTCTAGATCGAAGACCTTGAGCTCTCCAAGAGTGAAAGACCTTGCAATTGACTCTCCATCTCTGCTTGATGAAAACGGAAAACACGTGGAGGTGGCCCGGAAGCACCGGCAGGAGCTGTGAATCATCGATCCGGAACCATCCATGAGATGCGGGAACGAGGGGTCTAGCGTGAACTGGTTCCAAGAACTTTAGAATTGGTTCCGGGAATCGTGTAATTGAATTTCTGAGGATTCTGGCGATTGTTTCGCGTGCATATTCCTCTGCCATCCACGGAACGCATGGCGGGCGCATGCGCCGACGCACGGAGATTCCTTATGTTGTGGTAGATCTTGAGGAGGATGTAGCCATGTTGTTGATTTGAGCTTCGGGTTCCAGGGTTTTAACCAGTGATAGCGAAGAACCATCCGTTCAAGGTAAGTTAACCCTTATCGCTCCGACGTCCAAAATCAGCCCGGGGGGAACTGACCCCTCGCTTGTCCCCAAGAGAAATTGCTGAATTTATTATTCGCCACCCATAATTAAATTTAGGTAAATAATACGGAATATATATTTATAAAGATATAAGCAAAAATATGCAAAATTCAAGAAAAGACTCAGGTGTTAAGGTGTTAAGGGAACATACAGTAGCTTTAACACTATGGGTAAACATCATCTTGGGGAAATATAGTAAATTAATGATAATGTTTAATTACAAAAAATCTTATTTGTCCTACCAGCACAACTTGCTATTTTGTCTTTCAACCAACCAGAAAATGGCTTCTAGTGGTCCAAAACAAAAAGAATCTCCATCATTGCTATTCCATTGAACTATTTGAATGTGGAAGAAAAATTAGTTTTGGCATAGTTATTGTCTCCAATACAATTGTAGTTTTGACATGCCAAAGAGAATATTTTGGCAAAGTTAAGCATAATCATTCATTACTCACTTATTTCAGTTTTTGTCCCTAAAACATCAAGTTGGGCTTGTTTAGTGTATAGTCGATGATGCTCTTATTTTGACACTCTAAATTCAGGTGTCCTAAATGTGTCCAACATACTAGCCTTCCAAAACATTTTCTAATTTTTGATTGGTGTATAGTTAAAATATAAGCTTTATAATTAGGAGCGTATCACAAATTGCTTAAAATAGACACAAATTTTTTTCCAATTTAGACTTTGAACAAATGGGAGAGACCTATTACATTAGAAAGAACCAATAAAATAAATGTGTGCAAACACTCACTACAAGATCCAAAAAAAACAAGACTTGAGGGCCCTAAATAATCTCCTTGAAAAACAACATTATATGTTTATATCAAAGAATTTGTTCTCACAACATGTAGATGGGGATCATTTTTAAGAATTGAGTAATATTATTTATAGAGAGCTCTTTGGGATCACTAGCATATATGTATTGTATTATTGTAACTAACTAACTAACTAACTAACTAACTATATATATATGTATATATATATATGCCTGTGTGTATGTGTTAAGAAGGTATTTAAATGGGGGCTATCACATATTTGGAATACTTGAGGTATATTTTAGAATATATTAGAATATTTTAAATACATATTTTAATTACATTGTCATATTGTTCTTTTTTTAAATTTAAAGCACCTTATATCATATCCAAAATTTTATGATTAAGTAGAAATGTTACCTTTCATGAATAAAAAGGACCCAATATTTTAACTTCATTGGTTTCTAACTCAACTCTCAATGTATTTATCCTAGGTTGTAAAAATAATAATAACATTAGCATTGAAGTAGGTGAGGTACTTAGAATTGAAACAAGTTCATAGCCAAGCATCAATGTTAATCAAAATTATTAAAGCAACACTAAATTTTTGAGAGATAAATAGTGCACTTTATTGCAATATATGATGTAAGCTATACAAAAGTAAACAATACCTTGTTACAAAGTAATAGGAAACTTCACTAATCTTAATTATGAGACAATCTTTGGTAGTGCATAATAAGAAACTCCCTTGTGAATGACATCCAAAAAGTTGCCTACTTGAAAGTTTGTTATCTTAACTTCTAATACCACCCTAAATGTTTTTAGGAAGTTGGATTTGGATGATTTGATAGAGATAACTTCACCACTTTTCTTTATATTCAATCTATAGGTGTGTTCCCACCTAGACTTAGGGTAGCAATGTTTGATTGATAAATGAACATTAAATTAGAGTTCATTTCCACCTATGTGCTTTAGTATTTGCTGAATTTACATGGCAAGTGATTTGGCAACAATATAAGACTACTACTATAGCCATTTATCATTTCTACTTTTTCAAAGCACCACTTGCTAAGTTGTTGGTGATGATAACTACACAATCTACTAAAAATGAAGATTTTTGAACTTTTACGATGTTCTTATCAACTTGAGGTGTAGGCGGCCTATTATAGAGGAATGCTTTGACATTTGAGGTGTAGCTACCCGAAATTTGAATGTAGCCAACAAAACTTTGGGTATCCTAGCATCTTCTTATATATAAATGAAGCCACATGTCTTCCTCATATATTTGAAGTTTAGACTTTTGCACAAGTGCGTCCTACCCCTATTGCTTGAAGACTGTGCAAGTCAGGGTTGACAAATTAGAACATCTGGGCCAAATTCACATTCGAAATTCGAATGTCCGAATGCTATAAACATAGTGTCCAAACCGTCATAGGAAGGCGGACGGAAAAAAAAAATTGTCGTCCGCCCCGTCCAACAGATAGATCTAGGCCATCAAATCTTGCAGACAACAAAAAAAAATTTCAAATGTCACGGGACGCTATGGACCTAGTGTCTGCGGATGTCTGGACGCCCTGTACAAGTAATGCAAATATCTATGATGATTGTTTTCTTTTCATCTCATATTTGGATTTACTTTAAATTTTTTATTTTGGTGAGGTAAGCGGTTTGAAATTCCTTATCCAATTCATCATAGTTTTTTGAAGTTCAAGTGTCAAAACTGTGTTGGCTTATACAAAGCATGCATTGTTGAGTTTGAGTTCATGTATCCAATAGTGAACATGCTTTTTACTTGCACACTTTGAAAACTAAACTAATATATGTGTTTTTCAAGAAGAATGCAACATTTCTATCCCATATTTGGATTGGGTATTATGGGTATTGTTAACACTTTCAATGCCCGGTTTAAGCCATTCTAGTATCAATATTTGTTAAAATCATTCTGTATGAGTTTGCATTGTGTACCATGGACATTTTATGATGCATACATTTTGTAAATTGCTTTACAAAAAATCTTCTCTAGAAGATGCAAGCTTGCTTAAATTTAGAGCAATATTGGGTACCATTGCAATCCATTGCGATTTTTGTTGATAGTAATTGAAAGTCTTTCCCCTCTCCCTTTTTAATTCTAAAACCCAATTTGCTTGCAATAGTCACTAGACAAAGGACCTGCAAAACCACAAAACACACTCTAAGTCTCCAATGCCTCTATAAGTAATTGCACGATGATATTCAAAACATTTCACTTGTAGTTTGTCGTTTCATAAAAACTTTCAATCCATTAACATTGAATGACACTTCATACAATGTTCTTATTTCCTTTCTACATTCCAAAAGTACTTATATTGTCAATGCAAATTTAAATACTTGTCAATCTAGTTTAGCCATCTTTTTTGGTATCTAGCTATATGTTCCAATATGCTCATTTCATGTAAAACATCGTTGTCAATGAAGGACCTATGCAAATTAACATCATCTCCAATGTGTTAATGTAGTCTGAATACATATGAAAGTATAAAAAACTTTAAGTCATAACTAAAGTAGTTATCCTACTCAACTTTGAGCTTCTGTCTTACTATTTCTACTTTAGAATGCAATTGAGACAAGTGTAATCCTCATCCAACCTCTTCTAAAAAATGCTTTCATATTCTTACTTGACCTTCAATTCTTATTCTCAATGTATTCTCTTGTTCAACATCTTTTTAGTAGTTGGTAGAATTCCTTCGCTGATTGTCAACAACAACTAGGCAAACATGCATAGCAAATGGACACCCACACCAACACAAGATGTATCTAAACAAACTCAAGTAGCAACCAAACGGGCTTGTAAGGACAAAGGCCCCAATTGGTTGTTACCAAAGATTTTTGCTCTAATTAGAGCAAAAAGAAACATGTTCTTGCAAGAACTGGACATAGTCAATGGACAAGATCTCAAGTCATGAATGCAGGCTTTCACCATGCTTGAGAGACGGACCGGCATTCAAAACAAAGTAGAACAAATTGGTTTGAGACTACAAGAAAATTGGAGATTACTTAAGCCACACATGTCAAAACTTACTAAATTATTGGAATCTAACATCAGCTGAACAAAAAGTGGAAGGATTGTCTTGTTACTCTACTCAAGGCTTCTTTCACACCATCAACAAGTAATATGGCAACCAACCTCAAATCCAACCGCTCCATGTTCATGACTTAATGTTTCCATTTGGTGGAAATTTTGAATCCCCTTCTAACATGTAGCAACAACAAGAAGAAGATGGAAAAGGTGAACTTGATACAAAAGATCCTTTGGAGATATCTCAACGTGAAGTTATCTCCACAACAAAAGATAGCCCTCTTCCTTGCTCCCCTTATTGTACTATGTCTACCCCATCTTGTGGAACACCCCTGCAAGAAACTACATCAAGCCCAGCTTCAAAACCATTCATTGAAGTACCTCTAGGTATTACACTACATGTCATTAGTTAATCTGACACTTTGCAATAGAATGTGTAGAGGTGACCCAATAACACAATGGTGAGACGCAAAAAATATCTAGTCCCATGATTATTGCAGAGGCGACAAAGGCAACCAGAACAATAATAGCATCACAGATGCAAGACATTGCTAATGCATCAATGGATATGGAACAGACTAAAATAGAAGTGCAACCCCAACTTTTTATAGAACAAATGGCGTATCTCAAAGAGAAAGACCATTGCTTTTATGAAAATGTTGCAATTGCTAACAAAAATGCAAGGTTGGCCATTATAAAAATAGGGATAAATGGTGAATGGTTTGGCACAACTCTCAAATGTGCTAGGAAAAGGCTTGACTATGTCAAGAAATTCACATTTATAAAATATAGAACAAACTGCCTCGAGGAACTTCATGGCTCCTACAACAACTTTCTATAATATACATGAAGCTAACCTTGTTGACTCCACCCCATCTAGAACTGCTAGCTTCAAAGAATACAACATCGACACTATTGTAGATGGTAGTGCCAAAGTAGAAGAAAAAGGCAGCAACTCATACACTTCCAGTGTAAAGGACGACTAGAGTAGGAAGTGACAACTACAACTAAACTTTTGTGCCTTGCAACATTTCTCTATTTGAATATCATTGGGTAGCACCTCTTGTTTGTAGGACCTACTATTGTATTCCAGCTTCCATCCTATCATTTCCTTGCATCATTGCAATATGGATGAGTGAGCTACAATAAATAAATTGTTTTTTTCATTTGAGTCTAATTTATTTCACATTCCTTGAAGTTTACATTCATTGTGCTATTGCTACAAAGGTGTTTCAAACAACATCTTTGTATCAGTTTTAGTCATTCACATTTTACCTCTCATGTAGTCCGTCTGGCCTCACATTGCCTTCACATTGTTGTTGTAAGAGAAAACTTATTCTATTAAACAAAAAGGTTTAAAATGTTTAAATGAGAATAAACTATTTTATGCAAGAAATTTATCTACTAAGTTCAAGCATACATATTAAAAGTGAACAACCCTCGTGAAAATATTACCAATTACTAGAAATCAATCAGAAGAGTCAATGCATAATTCTTACAAATCATCCTATATATATTGACTAGTGTAACATTTTTTGTTCAAAAAAACATTCATTCTTGAAATGAAGAAAAAAGTTGAAAAAAAAATTTATGTTTTTTTGAAAAAAATTTTAAACATGGCAATTGTTGTGCCACATCAGTGAGCTGTTGCAGGGCAATTATTGCAATTTGGAAACTGTTGAGAACTCACAGCCCTCTAGAAGGCTAAAAACTCCTCTAATGAACCTAATTCACATCTGCAATTTTGTATTGTAGAAAAAATGAAATCAATAGTCACTTTGAAAACAACAAACATTAAAGCCAAACATGACACCACTGTCATTTTCCATCACTGATCACTTTGGTGCTACAAGACAATTTCACAAACATTTAAAAAAAGTTGTTTCTGTTCCTCACCACTAAGTTTACAAGGGATGTCAGCGGCAAGTGTTCAAACAGACACTGAGTTGGTCTATTTCTCCATGCCCTACATTGTCGCCACATCCTCCAATATCACAACACCACGTCAAAAACTATTGGGTCATTGTCAATGATCTCGGGTTGTAAGCCTTCAAACTGCAACACTTGTCACCAATCCTCCACTTCTTCGTGAGATTGGCAAAGTAGCAAATGATGAAAAATCATGTAGTACAATATGACGTTAGGGAAGAAAGTCACTCACAACTCACAAGTTGGACTTGTCCAATAACTCACAAAAAAATTGTATCAAAATGCTAAATGCATTTTCAACAACACAATGCCCTTTTTGCAACTTCTTGTTGAATAGAGTTTTAGAAATAGAGAGCTAAACACGCCCTTTGTGTAGAACTATAATCCATGGGAGTAATGGGTAGCCTAAATTGTCAAGTATGTAAGGACTATAGCCATCAATAGTGCTAACATGTAAGCAATGAATGGGGATTGGTGAGCAGTAATCTTGGATGGGAAATAAAAATATGAATTGAAAGTGGGAAAAAAATGAATGAAATTTCATCTGGAATTGTGTAAAAGTGTTAGAAATTTTTGCGAACATTAATAAAAATTTGGAAAAAATGAAGTGAAAATTGGAATTAGAGTGAACAAAAAATGGTATAGATAGGTCTTAAACATTTGGATGAATGTAGATTAAAAAATAGGGTGAAAGTAGATGAAAAAAAGGATGAAAGTAGATGAAAAAGTAGATGAATATAGAAGTATCATTAGATGAGAGTACATGGAAAAATGGATGAATGTAGAAGTATAATTGGATGACTCTAGTTGAAAAATTAGATGAAAGCATATTAAAGTACATGAAAAAATGAATGATTGTACATGAAAGCTATATGAAAAGAGCCCATAGAGGCAAAAAAATGTTTTAGAACATGTATACATGTATTGGCAATAGGATTTAGGTTTAGGATTTAGGGTTTATCTAGATGCCATTTATGCAAGGAAATGATAGAGTATGTGTATTGGGACCTATGCCCACAAAAGATAGAATGTCCTATGACCATGGTGGATGGTAGGGCCAGATTCAATGGCATACTCTAAACATGTGATTCTAATTGGACCTACTACTATGGAGTATGGTTTGGTTTAGTGTAGTTTAGGCCACTAGGCTTGCACATTGATGTATATTATCTATGTTGTAGTGTGCCCTTCTTTTCAACATGCAAGATTGCCAAAATAAGGTTGAGAGCTAATGCAAAGGAACAAAAGAGACAAGCAAGTGGTTTTCAAGAATTTAGGAAGAAGATAACTGCACTTGGAGTTGCAATGGGACAAATGGGATTTTGGTCCTTGAAGTATGGCTTAATAATACATTTATCAAAATAATATGGGTTAATATAGACTTAGTTCCAAAGCCTAAAACACCCTAAAATTGTAGCTATGGGGCTTATATTTGAAGTTCTTTTGCAAATCTAACACACAAAAAATGCCAAAAAAATGCCAAAAAACCCCCCAAAAAATAGCTTTTGAAGCAAGAACATGTCTTTTTATCACTACATTTACACCTATAGACATACACATAGGTTGATTTTTTTCAAGTAATAAATGGTGAACAAAAATTCCTAAAGAAGCTAAAAAAACTCAGAAGTACCACAAAGTCTGAAAGTCAAGTCTACATCATTTTTAAGGGATGTCTTTATCATTTTTAAAGATTGTATACATGAAGTTCTCAAATGGGGTGCCAAAGTGCTACCAAAAATTAATCCAAAGTCCAAGTCTCTAACCAAGCTCTAAGACACTCTACATCACCTTCCACCACCACCATCATGCTCCACAAAGGTCGATGCCAATGTGAAATCTACACTACACATCTCATATGACATTCTAAAAATCAAACATTAGATTACCTATTTTTTGGTATTTTCCATCACTTTTCTATGCATAACTATTAAAAATACCAAAATTTAGGCTTGAATTTTTATAAATATTCTATTTTAAATGTTTTATAAAAAATTTGTATTTTATTTTATTTTAAAATTATTATTTCCAAAAAGCACTTATAGAAATAGGGTTGTTTGGGCCAAAAAAGACAACTGTTTCTTGCCTAGGGAGATTACTTAGAATGTCCATTAGAAATTATGTGCATTAATATTTTAGACCCCCTATATTATATCCTAAAAATAAAATAAAATAAAATAAAATATTTGAGTTGAAAAACATGCCATTTTAGTTTATTTTTCAACCTACTTTAGACATCATTTCATATCATTACAAAAATTCTAAAGCCAAGGGAGGGCTGCCAAATTTTTATTTTTCGCCCTTGTTGATGCAAAAAAAAATATTTAATAAAAAATATTCAATTTGATGTGACGTTGACATGGCACAAATAGTGCTACGTCAAATTTAAAATTTAAAAAATCTTTAATTGCACCTCAAAAGTGTAGATTTTGTAGCCCTTCCTTAGCCTTAGAAATCTTGTAATGATTATTTGAGTTGGAAATTTTCAATATTAAAAACCTACAGTCATTATTAAACAAAGTTTAAAATTATAGGTTGAAATTTAGTTCATTAAAAAGTATATAGATGGCCAAAAAAACACTTTAATACACGTAGTTTGTTATAGATATACTAAGTGATCTCCATAGGGTTTTTTGCAACAAACCTACTATGATTTAGAGACAAAGCAAACAATAATACATGGAATGGTTGTAGTATAACTATACTATAAGTAGTCCTAGTTAGACATGCCAAGTTTGAATTATTAATATAGAATTTTGGCAATTGCCACATTCAATTAGCGTTAGATATGAGACAATTAATTAGTAATCATTTATTTAGCAGAGCCATTGCTACAAAAATACAATATGATTTCTAGAATATGATTGAGCACAACCCACATCAACAATGCATGAAAAAATGGAGATGAAGAAGTTTTTATTCACAGTCTCATTATCTCCATCCAATGAGTCATTCAAATGATTGATCTTTGACAATAGTGCTTGAAATGTTAATTCATGTGCTATTTTTTTGGCCTACAATCACAATTTGATCATTGATGATCCCAAATCATTATTTGAGCGGCTACAAAACACTCTTTTTTTTTATTAGTGAAAGAAGATGAAGACAAAGGCGGAGCGAGACATATTAATGAAGGAGAAAGCATGACATGGATCAATATGGTATAGTAGCGGATTCTTTGGGACTTGAAGCACAATCAACTAAGCACTAATAAGGAAGTTCACCCATTCGGAAAGGTATATTACTATAGTGGGGCATGGTTGGCTTTATTGTAGGTGCCCACAACTTTATATGGACCTTGAATAATATTTTCTTTTTATTAGGCATTTTTCTTTAACCTCTAAAGGACCATTGTCCCTTCAGGGGACAAATGGGATTTTGAGCAGGTACCTATAGGCTGAATTTTTGTCATGATTTTTTTATACTTTTTTGGAAGATAGAAAAACTGATAAGCTTTATATGAGTATAATTTTTTCACAATCGGTGCACGGGAACAATAGTTATGACCAAATAAGCTCAAACGAGGGGACAAGGGGCAGTTTGGGCAACAAAAAATTTTGCAAAAATTTGAATTTAAAAATTTTTAAAAAAAAATCCTCATAGATCATATGTTTTTCTATCCGAAAAGCTTTGATTCATTTCATTTGGATTTGTTCTGAGAAAGTTATGGACATTCTAGTTTTTCAGGTAGTTAGAGCATCTTCTTGAAAAAAATAACTTGTAAGATTCATTTCTGAATGCAATTTTTCAAATTTTTTTATTTTTCATGGTTTAATTTACTTGCTAGAACAATCTCACCATTGGGATTAGTGCATTTTAATTCCATCTAAAATATATGAATATTTTAGATTTTCCTCCTATCTCGTACCTACTTCTACTTAACAATTTTTTTAAGAATGAAAATTAAGTTTTTTTGAATTTATTTATTTTTCCTAGACTCTCAACTCAATTATCCACTGTAAAGATTTAAAGCTCAAAACTCTCTAGTGCAAAAAATTTCAGTTAAAAATGTTCAAAGTCAAAAAATCAAGTCCTGCAATGTGCTGAAAAACTTGTTTTTTCCACTTTAAACGCAAATATCTTGCAATTTGTGGAGTGAAAAATTCTGAAATTTTTTCACCTTTTTATATTAGTGAGGTGTAAGATCCTTTGGTTAGGTGTGAAAAAAAAACAATCAATTTTTTTTTAATTCTTTGCTATAGAAATGACAGTTTTTAGTGTTTTCTGGTAAAAAAAAAGGCCTCAATCCTTTAGGGGTTAAATTTGGCAATTTCCAAAAAATAGGAATATACTTTGAGTTTTGGTGAAGTCATGAATTTTCTAATGTCTTGGATACAAATATAGGTAAACTAAAGAGTCATTTTTTGAAGTTTCTAGAGCAATCATAGGATTGCTTTTGGATATATATGCATTGCCATTCAAATGCATTTTTGATGGATTTGGCTAGGTCTAGTTGCAACTTTTTCTTTTTATGAATTTGAACTTTGAAAACCACTATTCATATTTGGTGCCCAAACCACTTGATTTCACTTGTCATTCACTTCCATGTTACTTTTCAATCCACACAAAATGTAACAACCATAAACCAACCATTCTAAAGTATCAAACACTTGAGTCTTGATGATTTTAGGGAAGGGTACCTTGGTGGCTAAATAGAGCATACAAAGCAAGGAATATTCCAGTTGTTTACATGGTTATAGGCTCCATCCTTGTCTTTCAAGGGTTAATCCTTGAATGCTGATGTGAATGTTTTGTGTCCGATGGATGACAAGGAATTAAACTATATAGGACAGAAGTGCAACTACTCATCCTCAAAATTTGTTTTGGAAAGGGAAAATCTTCTACAACAGTTTGACTTGCAATGACCACTTTCGCAATTTTGGAGGCTAATAATTCACACGGTAATAGAAAAGGATGATTTTGAGGGTCATCCCTTCGACGTTTAAGGGTTAAATAGACCATCCCTCTGCAAGGCTGAGTGAATGACGGAGGATGGTACTCTTCTACTCAGTACTCTGTCAAAATAATTTGGATGAAATCGAGCCTTTCGAATTCATCCAAGTGCCACAAAGAAGCCTCATCGTCATTTTAGGGTTACTAGAATTGTTGCAAGTGAACGCTCGAATTGCTGGCGATGGTGGTGTGCCAACTGAAACAGAGTAGACCGAGATCGATTCACTGAGGTTGGCCATGGCGTCGCTTTTCATCGCCACCGTGCTATTGCTTGCGGTGGTGGCTCAAGCTGCCACCACGGAGCCGTTTCGCAGGGACCCGGGCCACCCACAATGGCATCACGGCAGTTTCCAAGAGCACCGGACCGAAGTGCGCAGGATGACTCACGAGCTTCTCCACTCTCGTGCGCAGGTGCCGCACCTCTTTTTTTTTTCATATCAGATTTCAATGCTCGGTTGCACTTTGCGTTTCATTTCGGAACATGCCGTTGTCTGTAACCCCCAAGGTGTAGATGGTTTAGCAAATTCCAATTTGATTCGAAGCTTCTCACAAGTATTGGCGATTGCGTCATTAACCCTTCCTCAGGAAAAAATGGTTCAAGAATCATGTATATCTTGTGATTTATGATGTAGTTAGTGATTACTTCAATTTTTTTCATTTAAACCCCACATCCGCTGCACATAGTTGTTTTGCCTTGGTTGAAGAGTTAATAGTTGGTCATAGAATAAGTTGTCTCGCAATCGATGACAATGTAGACAATGTGCAGAAGGCAATCAACTTTGAACAAAAAAATTTGCAACCATTTTGCGTGGTTAGTGTGTGGAGAAGGGGAAGTGTGCAGTCAACGGCATTTCTACCCTAGCTGAATGGCCTTCTATGATCCTTTTCTAATAACTGCAGGGAAATTTGTCGTGTCGTAATGGATTCAGGTTCCATTTCCCATACCCTTTGAGGTCAATGTGGTGCTGATAGGGTTCCTGAATGACGGAGGGTATCGGTTTAATCTCCATCACGAGAAATTGCAGCACCACATGAAGTCACAGTTTCCTTCCCACCGACCGTCTTGTATGGAGACCGGTGAATTGCTGGACATTGAATTCGACATGAGTTACAATGTCATACCGGTGAGATTTGCGTAAGAAAAGACCTGTCTTGGTGGTGTTTGGAAGGAATACTAACACAATTGAAGCACATACGTGTGATTCCTATATTAAGGCCATGGAGATTTTTGACTTTTGCGGTTTGGCCATCTAAGGCAACGTATACTATTTGCGACTCTTTAAGCATTTTAACACCTGTAGGAGTTGATTTTGGGGGGCTGAACACAGTGGTGGAGAGATCTTAGGGTACAAGAGTCAAATCTGTTGAGCTCAAATTTCTATCACTATGAATTTCTTATGCAACTTTAGAAAGGGAGTTTGTCGACCACTATGAGCTGTACTATATGTGGCACTCACAGTAGACAACCTCACTTTCTTTTAATGATCAGCGGCCATAGACATGTAGCCAAGTCATGCTTGTACCATTTACTATGAAGTCCTACCAAGTGTACGAATAGATGAGTTGCTGTTGGTAGCCCGGGTTAGTATAGGAGACGGGATCAGGTCCCTAACGGTTGTCGTATCCTCGTACCGTTCAGGTAGGACCAACGGAGCTTCTTGCGGTGGAATATGAATTGAGACAGAAAATGTTGGAGATTGGTCGAGCTAGAGAGGTACTTTATTCTTTTATGCCTTGAAAAGTTTGATGTTGGGTGACTACACAACTTTTGCATTACTTGCCAATTTATTTTCGTTTTCTGGAAGTAGATAGAGAGATATCTGATTAGTATTTTCAATGTGTCGGTTTACAACAGAGTGAGTTTGGCAAGGAAGTTCCGTGTTTTGAGGTCGAGGCAACAACAGTGGAGCCAATTTTTGATAGGCTTTATAGTTACTTGTTTGGACTTCCGGCAAATGCAAATGCAGAGCAGAACTCGAACAAGGCATTGCCTACTGCCATTTTTATTCTAAACCTTGACAAGGTATGTTCCTCATATTAGGATCATGCTGTGTGTGAAGTTCAAGCGTGGAGTTTGGACATTTTCTTCCAGTATTGTACATCTTTTTCCCAAAAAGGAAGCCTGATTATAGGACCAGGGGGATTTGGTTCAGTTTGGAGCTTGCACTCCACTGCCATGTTTATTTGTGTTTAGGGAATAGCTCAACAGACTTGGGAATGCAACATCTAACTCCCATCTCTCGAGAACTCACCTTAAACTGTTTGCAGGCTAGGATGGATCCCAAAAATTTGACTTCGGAACCCGTTGGTCTTACCAATATTTTTGAACTTACTCCGGAGCAATTTCGGAAACAAGAAGCTGATTATGTTTATCGGTACCGGTACAATGGAGGCGCTGCATCTCAAGTCTGGCTTAGCCATGGAAGGTAAGAACTCTGTCAGGGTACATGTTGTAATATTTCCTCTCCGATTTAAGGGCATCATTGATAATCACTTTAGCTTCTTTACGTTTGTTGTCCGCGTTCTGAGACTCTGGGAACTGTCCTAATAGGAGCTGGGGTGCTTGCTGAGTCATCAACACGATGCCTTGAGCAGTGAGTTCTAAGCATGTTAAACACTTCAATTTATATGGTATCACGGTTATTTTCCTGTATTTTGATGAAGGATTCATCCTTCTTTACCAACACTTGTCTATTTCCGTCAATTTCTAAGTCACTTCTAGGGCGAGGGTTAATTTTGCTGCCATTATCTTCTGCAGGTATGCGGTTATTGACATTTCAGCAGGACCTTGCTCGTATGGAAGACTGGAGTCCGAGGAGGGGAGTGTAGGGCACAGGACTGTACCCAGACTCCAACATCTTTTACTTCCCACACGCAGGACTGGTGTGGTCAACCCTGCTGTGGTAGAGGACGTTTTTTGTGGTCAAATATCTGGAATGATAGTGTCTGCTCTGGAGCACGTAATTGCTCCAGATGTCAGGTAATTATGCGTAGCTCTGCGATTTGTAGCCATATAAAAGGAAATGATTCAGTTACTACATCAGTACCTCGATTCACTCAATGCTTCTTTCTCCTGACATGTCGATCCTTTTCAAAGCATGGTGCAAATATGGAGGGACAACTTCGTTTTTTTCTACTAACGATTTGTTATTGGCAGGTTTGATGCTGTGGATGTATCGTCACGCTTGTTGGTGCCCATTATTGTTCTTCGAAACCATTTGCACTACAACCCTTTGCAACCTGGGAGTAATTACAGCATCGATGTGGATGATATTAGGCATCAGGTGATCTTGACTTTGCATTCCCTTTGTTGAGTCTAACCAAGACTCCCACGTTAGGTCTGGTTTTTCCATAGAATTTTGCACTCAAGAATTTGAAGACGTTCGTATTTGAGCTCTTAAGCTAGTATCGTTTTATAGACAAAGTTTGGAGTATCCTGAAAAGCAAATGTAGGAGTTTTAGGCTCCTGTGGTTATGCTTATTTTTGAGATAAATAGCTACTCTATCTTTGTTTGCGGTTCTGCAGGTGAAAACGATGCTGCAACCTGGGCAGGAAGTTATGGTAGTGGACGGAGTATACAACTTACATGACCATGAACGCTTGGCCATGGCTGTGGCAAAGGCTATGCGGGGAATGTCGACTCATGATACCGGCTCAGATGCTCGTTTTCATGCCAAAACATTAACCTTCCTTGATGGAGCTGTTTTGCGAGATGTGAGTTACTTATGTTCTCATGTCATTTGGGATTTTCTTTATTTTGCGACATGTCTTTGGAGTGCCGCAAAAGACGTGTTCATACCCACTTGTTATTATGCTGATTGTGTTGATCAATTTTGGTCTTCTCTAGTGGAACTAGTTCATTCTTCAGGCTGATTTTCTTCAAGTTTTGATGATCTGGGGTTACAGGAGATGCTACACTCTGCTGATGTTCTCGCTGCCGGCCTTCTAGAAATGGCCGACCCAGAACTTTCCAGGAGGTACTTCAGACAGACAGCACTGCATGTAAATTTCCCACCTTTTCTAAGCACATTATTCAAAGACGTAGCGTCCTGCCTAATTCACTGAGGATGTCTACATTAGGCATGTCTGGCTCAATATATTTCTTCTTAAGATTAAGAGCCTGGAAATTGCTGCATTTTTTTGGCTTAAATGCTCTTCGAAGTCTGATATTTCATGATAGGGTTGTTTAGACTCTGAATCATGAAAGGGGTCCTCTCTGTTGCATCATATTCAATTTGAACAGCAAGACTGGGAGCAATCTGCCAACAATGAGCACGAAGAATCTGTGGTAAAATCTCGCCAACCAAGTTACGCCTATGGAAAAAAGAGTACTCGAGAGAAGGATGCCAAGCGGACTGGTCTAGATCGCAAGCCTACTATTGAAGCACCAGTTGCTAAGTCTCATGGAACTCGAGTAATTCCTGTGTAAGTATGTAAACAATTTCAGCACATATCAAGATGTATTAAGGTGGCTACACCTTATTCCACCCCTGGACCCGATCCAGTACAAATGAAGTCCCCGCATTCATATCAGAACAAGAATCTAGGAGGGCACCTGATACCTTATCACCTAGCCCAAAAGAGATGAAAGATCGTGCACTCTCCTAGATTCTCTGGGTTGAAATGAATGCAGGGACTTCATTTGGACCGGAATGGGTCAAGGGGCGGAATAAGGGGCGGCTATGTTACTTATTCGAGATTTCTCCATGACGAGTTACACCTGCATAATTCACCTTGAAATCCATGTTGTGTTACATAGCAAGTATTGTTTATGGCCTAAAGTTCTCAAGATTGGTCTTGGGGTGTAATGTAGGTTTGTATTGTCTTTGGATGGAGTGGACCGACAGCTTTTAATGGAAGGCGAGAATCTCATGTGGGTGAGTCGTGACGCTGTATTTGTCCTGCAACATCCTGGAGATCCTATAACCCTTAGGTTCGTCCTAAAAACGCCGCAATTTGTTTTTAATTGGTTTCAAAATCTCCCTCTCGTTGACAACCTCTCATCATTTTATGTTTCTAGCCATGATAAAGAAATTGCTTAATGTCGCCACATTTTATAGTTCACTTAGGAAAACTGACTATCCATCAATGTTGTTAGACACTTACCTTTGGATGGTGGAATGTGATAGTGCTGTGTCAGAAACTGAAAAAATGAAGGCCATACCGACCTCCCCGCAGCGTCATATAGTGGCCGGTCTTGCGGCTGTAGTTGGTGGACTGGTGGCACCTTATGAGAGGGCATCACACATAAATAACCGACCTGTTCTTAATTGGCTCTGGGCTTCTGGTCATCATCCTTTTGGTCCCTTTTCAAACACTTCCAGTGTGAGCTACCTTCTCCGTGACACTGCAAAGGTGAGTCCGTGTTTATGCATGCTATCCCCTCTTATTTTTAGTGTGGGTGCCATCATTTTATGGTTTCATTTTCTCTTTGGCAAGGTTAGATGCCTTAGTGTCTTCTTTAGATACACTCCAAACTCTATTCTCTGCTTAAATAATGTGTGCCTTAGAGATTGCACAACTGTGACGGTCTAAGGTAGAAGATCCTCTTCGTCACTTGAAGATTTTAACCATATGTATGAGTGGTTATTGGGTTATTGGGTGCAAAAGTCAAATCTGTTGAGAGCAAATTTTTATCGCTCCAATATGAATTTCTTGTGCAATTTCAAAGTTGAAAGTTGTAGTGGATCCACTATGAGTGTCATTAGACAACCCATTTCCATTCAAAATCCTGTGGCCATATACATTTAGCCAAGTCATGCTTACACCGTTTTTCTAGTAAGCCCAAGCAATTGTATGATTAGATGAGTTATTGTTGGTATGAGGGGTCGGTATAGGAAACGGAATCAGGTTATTGATGGTTTTAGTATCTTATACCTTATAATTGTTATAATTGTATGTGTTTGGTATGGAGCAGCGTAATGCAGTTTATGCCCTTGTGCATATGGCACTCAAAACAATAAAGGAGTCCACCGATGATATTCAGCAATTTGTGAGTGATTACCTTCGCACACCTCTTGGAAACACGGTGAGAGGCGAAAAGGAGAAAAACAAAGTTGAGCTATGGATTGACAAGTTCTATACGAAACGGACAGCTTTGCCAGCTCCTCTGCCACATGAGAAAGTGGAGCGGCTGGAAAATTACTTGAGCACTTTGGAAGACCAGCTAGTGCAACTGTCGGCTCTTCTTTATGATCACCAGATCCAAGACGCTCTTGGGAATGCTTCCACAATTATGCAGTCTGTTCTGTACACCCAGTAGTAAGTAAACATTTCCATTTGTGGTTTGCACTCTCTGATTTTGTCCAGTCCCTTTAGCCCTGCCGTCTGAGTCTTGAATACGTAACATGCCTCAGCACCCTTCGAGAAGGAATCCCGATTCCTGTGTGCACAATATGGAGCTCATATCAAGTGGGAGGTACCAACAGCTACATGAGCGTTGACCACTCGTTGAGCGCCATGCACTTTCTCTGGTGTGCTTACCATGTACCTGAAACCAGCCAAACTAATATCAATCTGATAGTTGGTGTGAGGAGAGGAGAGGGGTCAAACTGATATCAGTCTGGCTGTTGGATCATACCAGTATAGCAGAATTGTGAAACTAGAGAAACTCCTAAAGCGAATTTCGGACTTTTGAGTCTTGCGTTTCTGTGGTGAAGAATGTTATGTACACATAGCTCATGCCTTTTCAATTCCAGTACTGATTGTGTATTTTGATCGTGTATGCAGCTATGTGGAACACATGTTAGCAACAGAGAGGGATACTATGCGGTGCTGCAGAGTTGAGTATGCAAGGCCAGTGCAGTCGACACAAACACTCCTGTATGGTGGAATTTTGGTAGCCGGATTCCTTGTTTACTTTTTAGTAATATGTTTCTCCTCTTCAGAGCGATGATATCAATCTTGTTTTTCGAACAGTCATTGACAAACGCTAAGTCAATTTTCACACCAAGGAAGACTGAAGGGTGGTTGTAAAATTTCGCTTGAAATGCCAGTGTTGCTAGCCAATCGTATTGAAAATGAGGGTTATAATTTCATACTGGGGAAAAGTCATTCTTGACCAGTTGTAGTCTGCTTGGAGATTCTTGAGCTTGGGCAATAGATAGGCATCCTTTCTAAAGCCCAGCCCGTACCAACGTACCAACCCAGTAGTGACAATTAGAGAACGCGTGCCTTCAGGCTTGTTAGATACACGCTTTCTGTCTAGTAATGAACAAGGTGGGCATAGAAATAGGATAGTGTTGTCATCAAGTTGTTACAACTTTGCACAGGTAGCCGCAGGGTGATTGGTGCGTCAAATAAATTGCTCCAAATTTTAGTGACGCACTGACAGTAGATAGTCTGAAAAATGTAACTAGAAATCAACTGACCTCTCGTGTGCCTGCACTCGAGAGGTTAAGGTATTCTATCGGGGAATTAGAGTATGATAACTTAAAGTCTATCCAGTTAGTTGAAGCCGCTCCTTGGTGGTTACGGGTAGGGTCCTTTCACAGCGCATGACACAGGGTGTTGTCCTGGTATCCATGGCCACAGTGACGTTGCAGCTTTTGAATTGTGTAGGCTAGGTACAGGAAGAGAAGCATGAGCTAGGCTACCTTATTATGCTGTTCAGATTTGGAGACTGACAATATGGAATGAAGGCGCATTGTGTCACAGAGAACAAGTATGGTTTTGTGCACTCCAATCAGGCAAATCCAAGCACCTGTTCTCGCCAGAGGTGCACAATGTAATTAAATCCCGCGTGTCTGCAGATCTGGCACACTGCTTCAATCACTTCAATCGTTCACGTGACTACCTCGGATTATGATTGGGTGGGAGGCTTCAGTCGTTTCAAGTTTTTGAGGACTGAGGACGGATGCTTATCTATTGTATGATGAAAATGAAAAAGAGAATAATTACCGGCACACCGATTTGTACACCGATTTGTCCTGTTCAGTTAGTGAGTGTGAAAATCATTTATCCAAGTCTTTAGTGCAACTTGAAACAGTACTGTACTGTATTTTATTAATTTTCAACCCCAGCAAATTGTAGTGACACTATTTTTTCACCCCGCCTGGCTCACATATCAGGAGCTAACACTCCATACTGTAGACCCAATACTAACTTGGTCAACTAAACAACCACACTCTATGAGAGGCACTGTGGTAGAACCACCCATTACCAACTAGAGACCCATAGCCAACATGTATGATTGGAAATAGTTGCAACCAAGGCTGAACATATTTCCAACCAAAGTATAGAATGTGATTTTCTTTCTTTTCAAAGGTGGGACTAGTAAAATCATGGAAATTCACATTGTCTTATATTGCTTTAGCCCATATATGGAATCCCTAAAGTATTTGGTAATGAATGGTTCTACCATATCTTATAAGTTATTGTAAACACTATAGCATCAACATACTTTTTCTAATAGTAAATCCTCTCATGTTCATTATTGCCGTAGCTATAGTTCATACCAAGCCTTATCCCCATCCATTTAGCATCACCAAAACCATATAGAATGGAACTTGTTACTACTACTTGAAGCATTATAATAGTAGTCATTATATAAGACTATTTTCTACCTAAATACATATATAGAATATATATTTGTCACTACAATATAGCAACAAAAAAAATTAGTCATCATCATCATCAAAGCTTTTAAATGAGATACATCAACTCATGTTAACATCCAACATCGCCTCTTCTCACAACTTAATGATAATGATCTTGCTTTTTTCTTCTTCTACATTTTCTAGATCTAAATTGAGTTGTGTATTATATCACAATATCTTAAGTATGTATGAAAAAAATCTTCAAAAATGCATGTAATTAGTCTAAAAGATTAGAATTCAATTAATGTTAGAATTGAATATTTCACTTATGAACTCAAATATTGACATAACTCCTTCATCAAATCAAATCTGACAATCTTTGTCCCAAAGATTTGTCTTTTTGTGAGAAGAAGGCTACATATCTGTAAACTAATTTCTCAGTTCTATTATCTGTAACCCCAATCCCTGATCATTCAGTTTGGGCTCAATATTGCTAGCCATTCAGTGAAAACTTTGGGGGTGCAGTTGCCAGCAGGCCTGCAGGTATGAATTCAAAGTGGAAAAAAAACCCCAATTAAGTAGCCAAATTTCATTGTATTCTTATTTCATAGCTAAGAAAATAACAGATCTATGATTATTTTTTAACATTTCACCAGACAGAATTGGTAGCCTGGCTCACCCAAGGCAACTGAACTGAATTGAATTCTTCGGCTGGGTTTTTTTGTTTTTTGTTTTGTTTTTTGAAACATGAATTCTGAGATTGAACCCACAACCTGAAATGAAATGAAACACTGGAAAAAATGAGAAAAATGGCTGCCCACACCTTTACCAATGATAGCCATGTCCCACTTGAAGACAACTGATGATGGGTCATAAACTCTGCTGCCCCACCTGCACAACCACCTGCTGGTGAGCCAACTCTTGACTTGTTGACCAGCCGCTTGCCCCTGCCTCTCCCACCTCCCCCACCTTGCGTTGGAACCTTCAGTTGGAACTCGGAAGTTTGTAGTAACACCACAAGGCCCGCTCCATTTGGGGAAACTCAAGTTTGTTCTCCAAAAGAATGGTCAACCCCCACCCCCTCCCCCGAAACGCAACCCAACCCCAAAACCGTACGATACCGGTTGGTGAGAGAGGAGTTCCCATCTTGTCGCGACATGTACCTAACATGTTGTATTTCCAAGGCTCCACCTTTGAAAGTCGTGATGGAGCCCCCATCAAAACCAATTTTATTTTTTTATTTTTTCTCTTTGCTTTCCCCTTGGATGTCATCATCTCCATGACACAAGCCTAGCTAGTTTTTTTTGTTTTTTTGTTTTCCCCCTTGCACTGCCTGGGTGGAAGGTGAGGTGTTGATGGGATTGAGCTCCCGGTCAGGTCGGGTTGGATCGGGTTGGGTCTCTAGAATGTCGCTGTCTGTCGATCAGTCTTCATGCCTGAGCTCTTTCTTTTTGTCATGAGATGGAATGCTAGATCTGTTTAATGGCGGGTTCTTAGGGACTCAATGATTTCCATCATCAAATAGCCCCCCCTTCGCTTTGTCCATGCAGATGACGGACGGACGGACGGACGGACTGCGCTGCAGAGGCAGGGGGGCAGTGACGACGGAGGAGTCATTGCTGGAAATGAATTGATTTAATTCAATCTTGCAGCCAGCCGGGCCTGGCGTTGCTGAAAGATTCCCTTGCGCAAAATGCCACAAGTACGCCTGCAGTACTTGTACTTACTCCACTCGGGCTGCAATGCAAGTGTGCAACAATGTGGGCATGTACGAAGCAGTAAGGGAAGTTAACCTCTGCAGGCACTCCAGGCAGCCCAGCCACTGCAGCAACTGCAAACTCTGCAACTGCTGCAGCAATCCGTACGAGTACCCTGGAAACCGGCTTTGAAGATGTCAAGTATGTTGTTGATAAGGCCAGCTGTACTAATCGAAATTCCCTTCCCTTCCCCACATACATAGCGAGAAGGAACCTCTTGCTCGTCATTGTGACAAAAGCAAGATGCCATCATTTAATTGGGCCGGACTGGAACACAGACAGGGATCTTGCCACAAAAAACAACAGCATTATAGCTTAACATAATATTTTTTCTTCACAGACAACAAGAGAGAGAGAGAGAGAAAAAAAAATGGAAGCTAATATATCCAGGTAATTAAGATTCAGAATTTGGCAGTCTGTGTAATACAGTACAGTGGAATCAATCCCCTTTTTTCCTTTGACTCCAGATCACCTTCTCTGCAGAGAAGAGACGGGTAACTTACCTTAAATTACAACAATTATGGAGCTGCAATATTACTGAACGCCAACCACAAAGTACACCAGGTACGTTGCAGACTTGGAAATTTAGTGGAAAAAGTGGTGATGATCATGGGAATCAGCTGATCTCCGCCTCCTTCCGTCGTCATCCGGTTTAAGTTACTTACAGCTTAACAGCCTTGATGCAGCTTCCAAAATCCAAACCATGGGGAGAGATCCATTGGGTGGTCAGTGCCACAGGCTAATAATTTTACTTCATGTAATCTAGAACTACTTCTTCCTGGTCTCCAGAGTCTTGCAACTGTTTTTGCAGGATGCACATATAATTATGTTATGTAAGTGAAACTATCTTGACTTATTTTTTATTTTTCGCACAACTGAACTGATGAAGCATTGAAGCCCTGTATGATATTCAGGGCAACTGGATAGAGTAACCGTGTGAACAACTTCCTCTTGTACATCAAATTATTATATTCTTTGTGGATTGGAAAGTGCTCGATCTCATTGACTGGAGATGCAGACGTTACAACTTCTACCCTTTAGTTCAGGGATTTCACTATGAGTACAGTTCCAGTTCCATAAAAATAAAGACAGATTGCAGGACATTCTTCTATGTTTTCAATAAAAGTGTGGATGCAGAGGTGCCATGTGTATAGTTGAACAGTGGCCAATCCCATCATTCATCCAACTCCGTGATTTATGGATTTGCCCTCCCCCATCATCGTCGAATTTACAACTTTCACCACTACAACGGAGTACAAATATAATGTGGTGCAATAATTTGGCAGTGTAGGGTTCACAAATAGGTAGCAATACATATCAAAGGTGATGCATTTGGGTAGATGTTTAGGGGATTCCATAATCAGCTTACAAAGAAGCTCTTGTGCATTCTCATAAGAGTGCTCCAGGGCATGGTTCTTCTAGTAGACTTGTAGCACCTACTGGGGTAGTCCAAATTTCCCCAATTTTGGAGTGGAGTGTGGTTTGGTGACCATGATTTGCCAACTCCTACAGATTTTTTTGTCTTTTGACTAACTTTGAAGCAGTTCATTTTCATTGCCAAATGTTTAAATTTCAGTTTTCTTCTACTTTTTCAAAGTACTTTAGGATGCAATTCCAATGATAAAAAAAATTGAAGTCCTAATGATGAATTGGTGAAAATTGTTAAAAAGTTTTTTAGAGGAGAAGTTGACAAAGTGGACTAGGATACTCTAAGAGCATTTGCACCTTTTGCACCATAATTTCATCTTTGTATTTGATGAGCACTCCAACTTCTTATTTCCTACTTTTGCACTCCAAAATGTGTCCCATAAGTTATTAGTGAATTGACCAATTGGAAGTCAAATGTAGGAAGGTTGATTGAGTTAGATATGGCTGGCAAAATCTTAATTCTTCTCAAAATATTTGGAGTACTTTTCATCCACTTTGACCATTTGTCATTCTCTCCTAGTGCAAAGTTCCAAATGCTCTAACTTAAAAGGCATCTTTAATCCAAGCTCAACATCTAAGCTCAGTTACATCAAATTCAAATTATAAATTGATTGTTTCCTTCTTTGCAATAGTTGCCTTTGCAATTTGCACCAACAATAAAATAAATAACTACAAATTGTTTTTACCATGTCCCTTGATTTTCAATCCAAACCCCAAATAAGGTTAATATGTGTTTGCAATTGTTGTAGATAGTGGTATTAGCAAAGGGGAGTGCTAGCATGTGAACATAGAATCTATAAACCATAGAGCCTAATAATCTACCTTATAAACACCATCTATGATTATAGGCATCTCTATTATAAATACCTAGCTTATAGACTCTTTTCATGTTGCAGTGTATCAATGATACATGTACAATACATAAGTAATAAACACTTTCAAATGGTTGTAGGTACACACCTTCAACTAGGTTCCAAAGACACGTAGGCTCACATCTCTACACTTACACGCCAACATCATTATATTATTGGCAAAGTGAATCCACTCCAATGAAAGTGAACCTCCATTCTCATCGCAAAGATCCCTACAAGCTTGAACACCGTGATCCTTAACACCAAGTGAAAACAGACCTACAAGTCTAGTCTAGTCTAGTTAAGTCAAGTTTTTAAGTTCTGTAAAAGCAACCGAATTGCGCAGTCCATCAGGCAGGCATGCAGGCAGCTTTTGGGTTGCATTTTTTCTGTGCATCATATCATCAGTTTGTAAAGTAAAGCTCAGCTCAGCTCATGTAAGCTTAAAGCTCCATTTGTCCGAATGTGGTTTGCGCTGTGGATAGGCAGAGAATGTGGTTTCCAAAAGGGAGGTCTACCCGAAGACCAAAGCTCACCAGTTGGGACGGAATCTTGGTTGCTCTTGTCGACGGGATTGGGAGCGGAGCAAACAGTTTGGCATGGAAAATTCTTTGGAGATCAGATAAAGGGAACTTAATTCTCATTCAGGTGGGAAGGAGGACGGACTGAAGCATCCAATGTGTCTCATTTAAGCAGTCAGTCAGGCTTTTAAAGTTTATATTTGGAAGGCAGGAAGGATGGAAGAATGGAATCAACGGAACTGAATTAAGTTCAAGGTAAGTTACTCCTTTGATGAAGATGAAAACGAGATTGGAATTTTTTTACAAAATCCACATTCTAATTGAAAAAAAGAAAAAGAAAACAAACATTATATGTACTCACATTGACCTTCAAGACAGACTTTGACAACAACTGTCTTAACAATCCATACCTTAATCCCTGAGCAATCAAGCAACCATTTTTTGGTCACTGCCTGACTGCCCGACTTCAGGCAGAATTTTCAGGCAGAAAAAAAAATTCATTTTTTTATTTATTTTTGGTAAAATATTGGGTTGTCTTTCAGAATTTGTATTCAAAACCAAGATCGCTACAGTCAATAAAAACTTATAAGAGAAATAGTACAAAGAGTTTAGATTTGCCTAGTGTTAAAAACTTACTATTTTGGAAAAGTGTTGGTGTTGTCATTACTAGATCTTATGCATTTTTTCACAAATCAATAGAAACCACAATTTTGATCAATAAAAAAATATTCAAATGCTAAAGAGAGATTGTATTTTTGTTGAATTTTTGAAGTTATATCTCCAAAATTAATTTGAAGTGAATCTAAAATCTAATTTCAATCCTACAAATACTTTCTAGTTTTTATACTTCACATTATTCTTGTTGATGCGAACTTCAAAAGAGTTATAGAACTTATATTTTATAACACATTGTATTTTGTCCAAACCCCTTGAGCTTTTAAGGGTTAAGATAGTTTATTTGTTACATTGAGATCTCACAAACCGTGTCTCCCTATCACATTTCTTGGTACTATTTGGAAAGCCCTTGGTGAGGAGGGGTGTATGGGTTTTAGTTCATGGTGTTTTGATCTACAATGCAAAAGTTATTGATTTTCAAAGTTTTTATGAATTAAAAAAATTAAAAAATGACTTTGACTTTGACTTGACTTTGACCACAACATGGGGCATACTATTCTTAATTAAATGAACTAATGCCTCACTACATAAATTGCAACACAATTTTAACGCTAGAATACAAAAGATGTAAATAAATACTCTATATTATAAAAGACTTTAACCTTAGAAGGATGCCCCCCCCCCCTCCCCTCTATGATCAAGGTAGTCACCAAAATTCTCCAATTATTGTACCAACAAATGTTTTTTTTCTATAGTTAAGAATGAAGTCCTCCATTGAACCACTCTAGTCCTCAACATCCTTATAAGGTTAAAGCATGACAAATAAGCGCTTAAATTTCAATGTAAAGGAAGCAAACATGATATGTACAATACAGTGTGTATGTACTAAAAGCATTGAACTTTGTATATGAAAATACTAGTTTTTGTATTTATATCTTCTTTAAATTTTTTTGGTTTTTTTAGAAAGTAGAAAAAGAAATCTATTTCAAATTTTTTTTTAAAGCACTTGAATTAGTTAGAATATTTATAAAATTCTCTTAAATCACTATATGCTATTCTAGTATGTACAACTCTAAGAAATAACAAGGGCAACTTTCGCTTATGTTAGCAACAAATACTTTGCTATTTCTTTTATGTATATTTTGTTCAATATGTGAGTCTACACTATGGTTTTCTTTGCTTTAGCTATTGAACATAATGTTTATCTTTAGTTTAAACTTTGTAATTCAAGTCTAACCACTTAGAGCATCACCAATGGTTCACTCCAAGACAAATAGTAATGATACTATTGCCAAAGGGACCACAAGAGTTGCCAAGAGATGAACCCAACAATAACACACTATCATCATTTCAATTAGAGGCCATGGCATATCAACCCTCTAGTACATTACATTTTGTACAATTGTTGCACCATCATCTTCTTCTCTACCTACCTAATCAATACCATGATGGCAATAAGTGGTTCTAATAGTGCTAGTAAGGGCAAGAATTTTAGGGGCATGGAAGTAATATATTTGATTTGTAGTTTTCTACATGTTTCACAAGATCCCATGCTTGGCAATGGTAAGAAAGTTGGTACATTTTGGAATAGAGTTCATGCACACAACAAGTTAGGCAAGTTGAGTGTGAAAGAAGTACGACCGATTCAATCTTTGGTGACAAAGTGGGGGATTATAAAGCATGACATCAATACATTTTTGGAGGTGTATAAGTTGGTTTTGGTTGCTTTGGAAACCGAGTTTTTGCTTGAAGATGTTTTGGAGTATGCTATAGAGATGTTCAAGTTAAAGCACCCAAAGCAAAAGATGTTCATTTTCCTACATCATTGAAGTATTCTTAAGGACATACCAAAGTGGTATGAGGGTCTACAAGAGGTGTAGAAGCAACACCAACATAAAGCTCTCCAACTCCAATTGATGTAAATGAAGTAAGTCTCCTTCCAACATGTCAAAGGAGGTTGGTGGAGAAGTTGATGAAGCCCCCGACTTCCATTAGAACTTGTTTTGTACCTCCAAATGCCCTATTACCCCATATGCCATAGAGACTCTCACACAATAAAGGAAGAATTTCTAGTGGCCAAGTTGAAAGAAGGTACTTTTATATGCAAGAACAAGCTATTTACTAGAAGAACTTGGCTTATGTTTTTTGTAATGTCCACCTATTTTTATGTTAATAAAAACATTAGACATAACATCAAGATGTTAGTTATAACATCAAACACAATATAGAAACAAGTGGATGCCGCATAAAATGCATTGAAAAAAGACAAGGGTCTTTTAGTGATTGAGGACATAGCGACAACAAATTTTCAAAAGGCTCAAGTGCTACAAGACTTACTCACCATTCATGATGAAGGAATACTAGTCAACTAGGGGAGTACTTGGAGCTTTGGCATATGCAAGAGTTGACTAGGTTGACCACCAAATCACAACAGAGAAAGAAGAAGAGGCCTATGAAGAAGCAAACAAGGTGGGGCAACCAAAATTAAACATTTTGGAAGTAGTTGGGGTATTGTAGAACTAGAAATCATTTCTACTTTTGATGTTGATACTAACAGTAATGGATTTTGATGTGCCTCTTAATGGAAAGGACAATACTAAAGGAATCAAAGAGAACCATAACCTTAATTAGTGTTCCTATTTTGCATATTTGAATGGCTTCTTTGTAAGAACTTTATTACAATCAAAGGCCATTCCACAAAAGAATACTGCAAATGGATGGAACATGATCACATAGCTAGAGGAAGTTTGCCATCTTCAATCAACAATTATAAATTTGAACCCTTCCATTCTTCCATTTTTCCAAGTAAAAGATTCCTCAAGTGGCTACAATCAAAATTGGTCCTAGATGATGGTGATATAGTGATTAGTGACTGAAATAGGAACTTCCACCTTTTGAGTGTAATTTCATCTTTTTTAGGCCGTCATGTTGTAGCTTTGTTAGGAAATATTGTCACTACTTCAGGTGAATAAGATGACCATTATGGAAACACCTTTTGTTGGTTTGGAGGTAGTCTAGAGATTCCTTTGTCTAATTGGACAACACACTTCAAAAATTCATAACAAATTTATACTTTGTCCAAAAAAATCAAATTTCAATTACCCTCCCATTTGTCCCATTTGTCTTTAAGTGAATTTTTTTTAATTTCAAAAAATGTCAACACAAGAAATTAAGTCATTTTGCCTGTTATAGGTTGGTTTACCTTAGCTTTGGGGGATATGGAGCCTATAGGAAAAATTCATATGTATGCTCAATAAAGAGCCTATGAATTAGGCCATAATCACATGTATTGAAATGTTTCTTGTTTTATGAAGTTTTCAATTTTTGTTTGGCTACATTGTATATGTAAAATAGTGTCCAATAATCTTACAAATTGTTTATTGTGTTAATCAAAGAATTTTGCATAATATAGAATATGATTATAGTTTTTATCTTGCATAATTAAAATTCAATTCTTAAGCAATCCTTATGAAGCACACCAAATTTCAGCTTCAAAAAATCAAAACTCCATTTTTGGTGAATTTTTTCATTTAATTTTCATAGTTTTACATGATAATTCATTGAAAAGCATTGGTGATGAATTCTTTTAATTCAATTGTGGAAATATGTAGGGAACATCCATATGCACATCTTTCCTTAAACAAGCATCTCCAAAAAAATTCATAATTTCCTCTATGAAAATTTCAATATTTGGATGACAATGCTTCAATGAACCATAACATCAATTTTTTATAATCCACTTCAAAAAACAATGGAAAAATTAAATCAATCAGAGAGAATCTTGCATTTTTGGCTTATTTTGTATGAACTATTATATCCCAAATAAATTTTGTAAAAATTTGATATCAAAGAAGAGAATATGAACCATAATTAGCATTGAGGTAAAATGGCCAACATTCAAAGGTTAAATTTGTAATTAAAATTGAAATCCAACTTCTAATCTAATATAATTAGTCAAATCAATTTATGTAACACAATTAACTAACGTGTACTTGCAAACTAATGACCTCGTCTATAGTAATTACTATAATACTATCATATACAAGACACGATAAAAAAATCTATGAAAGATATATCTATTTGGCCTAGTAGAATGAATGTGATGAGATAGGATTGACTTCATTCTTTATAAAACCTCAAATCAATAATCTTGGAGGTTTGATTAATAATAAAAAATATATATAATTGATAATATTTATAGTCTTTTAATAATTAAATGATATCATAATTTTGCATTTGTATCCCTAAACACCCATATTATCATAATATAGACTAAAATCTTCTTCCCAAACCTTGTTGATTCTTCATTATGCACTAATTCTAAAATTTTGTCATTTGGAGTGGATAGCAATTGAATTTGAGAAAAAAACATTCAATTAAAGATTGAAGTCCATGGGAAAAAACATATGAGTGTTTGACATGTATTTGGGGTATATGCTTGTTACCTATACTAGATGTATGTTCCAAAGACACTCCAATTGTTGGGGTGGCATTTTGATTCAAAAGTCAATAATTGTATTCGAACCTCATTAGAGCATATTAAATCTAACTTTATTAAGAACTAATTGAAAACAAAAATGTGGTAAATTAATTTGTCTTCATATGTAGTTTTCTTGAACATTGAATTTTTTCAATAACATTGATTGAAGGCTTTGAATCACAAAGTTTTTGGAGCTCAAAACTAACTTCATACCCACATTTTTATATTTGTTTAGGTTTTGATGAAAGTTCATTTAGTATATTCAAATGAAGTAAAAACTTTTGCTTCAAACACAATTATTGCATTTTTCGACTGGACTATGAGATCTAATAAATCTTTATACATATTTTGCATAGATTGTTGTACCTACTACTACCCCACTTGTGTGTAGCATTTTTTTTTATCTCCCTTTATTAATTGGCTTGTGAAGATATGTAGTTTCCTAATAGTCTACTACATTTGCCACAAGCTTCTCTTGTCTAATGTTGTGATTGGGTTTCAAGATAAGTCCCTTTTAGTTAGATCTTCATGCATTTTGTTACATTGATAGACAAATTTTTGAAGCAATGTAGGGATTTAGATGAAGGTCATTGCAATCAAAAATCAGTCTCTACTTCTTCATGTTTCTGTGTCCTATATAGAAATTAGGCTTTTTGATAAGCCATATATAATAAGATATTTATGTTTGTCGTTATGTTGACATGGAAATTCTAGACGCAATGTGGGTTTTAGATGAGGGGCAATGCAATCAATACTCATGGTTTACCCTTGTTCTATTGTTGAAAACACTTTGAAAGCATAAGGCATCAACTACCTTAAGATTCAACATCATGTTGCTACCAAAGCTGATTCATAGCTATAATCCAATATTCAAACTTACATAATAAAAAAAATTGTAAGTGTAAATTTGACTAATTTGAATTTTAAAGGAGTCAATTGGAAATGTCAAATGCCTTGAATCCCAAAAAACAAGCAAATGTGTTGGGGGTGGGTAGGGGGGGACAAGGGGCCCATACACCTATGGTAAAGACCATTCATCTTCTTTGGTTTTGGAAGGAGTGCCGCTCCTTCCTAAATCCAAGAATGTAAGTGGTCTCTACCACATGTGTATCTCCCCTGGTTGCAAGAAAAACATGAGCTATGCAACAAAATGCTCCATCCTTGTAGCATTAGCTCACTTCTCAAGTAAGGTCCTACTTGAACCTCCTTACATAGAGTTTGTGTGGATGCAAAGGTTCCACGCCTTCAATCCAAAACCAACCATTCTTTCCACACTAGAATATTGGACATGACCCCACTCCACAAGTACGGTAATAAGCAATTGTTGTTTCTCCCCCTGTTTTTTCTCTTGCCATGAACTTCCTCCCTCCCTTCAGTTATTACTTTCCTCTGTGTCCCCAAAAAAGAATCCAAATATAAATCATTATTAGGTACTCAAGTGCCTATTATGCCCCCACCTTGTCCCACTACGTTGGTTTACCGATAATAGGCGACTCTAGTTTCAAGTAGGACCCGCACTGCAGTCAGTACAGTAGTCAAATAGCACCGACCACAAACTCCGGTGCAGCTCCCTCCAGTTGCAAGAACTGCGATGGAAGGAGCCAATGGAAAGGCGCAGAGATTACTGACCCCCTCGTTTGTCGCACCCAGTGCGGCGTTAAGACTGCATTCCGCAAAGAATAAGGAATTTTGTAGCCTACATCGAGGAATCATTCTTGACAACAAAGAAAAAACCAAAGGATTTAGATTATCTTAACAGCAGCTGCAGCAAATAGGCTGGGACCGCGGAGTCCGTCGTCCACTGGTCCCAGACGCTCAGTGGGAAGCTCGCAAGCCGGAGACGGATGGACGGACCTCACGGAGACGACGGGCGGACGACTTGGGAGTTGGGAAGAAGGAATCTTCGGGAGCCGGCGCTTCATTTTGCAGTTCCTACCTCCCCGAATGTGCCGCCGGCCTCTCCATATGGACATGTATGAAAAGGCAATTTCTGGAGGCAAGCCAAGGTTAGTCGAATGCAGCCTGGGAGCGACTGAGCGTCGGTTGCCACTGGCTTGTTATTATTATTAAGTTATTACACTGGCTTTATTGTCCTGAGGTTGTGTTTACTAGCTAGCCTGCTAGGCTGTGTCATTGCCGGCGCCAATCGAATACCCTTATCCCTTAATTTGCTTCTGTGACTCGGATGGCCATCAGTTCAGTGGGACATGTGTGCCGTTTTTGGGTGCAGCCAATGGTGCAGGAGTGCATTCTCGCACACTATCTTACGAGGAAGCTAATGCAATTGCAACAACACAGCAACGCAACGCAGCAGTAGTTGGGCCGGGCGTACCGTCCGGGTTCGATGACTTCGATCAGATTCTGAACCCCGAAAGCTCCGGGAAATCAGAGATTAACTGCAGTAGAATCATGACATTGTGCAGCGATGCAGCGGTGTGTGTCATATGAGGACATGCTGAGAAAATGATAGTTTAACTCTTAAAAGGACAAGTTGGTCACCCTATGGAAATTATTTGTTTTCGTACTATGTGAATTCTTGGCTTTAAGAAAATGCAAAAGCATTCATTGGAAGTCAAACTACTATAGAAGACTTCCCCTTTTCACAACAAAATTTCAAGATTGAATAGTTGCACTTTTGTCTTGCATGTGTGGAGAGATTATATGTCATTCATCAGTGTGAAAATGTCCATTGCATCATTTATGGGTTAAGTTGGCACATCTAGCAACTAATTAACAATCTTAATTAACCTTGCATACAAACAAAAGAAATCTTGGAAGTTGGTGTGCAACAATTGCAAGAGGAGAATTAGAAATGTTGACCAACAAAAATTTAGAGGAGGCATGAAAAAAAAGCATAGAGGATAAGTTCTTGACTTTTGGAAAATAATTTTCACCATTGAACTTAAACTTCTTGGTTGATTTTAGTTTGCCTCTGTAAGGCAAATCTATTCCTAAATTGATAGTTTCTTCCTACTTGCATAGAAGTAAAAGCTTCATGAAACTTGGCAAAGGCAATTTTTATTTTTTTTTAAACTCATATTTTTTATGATTCCAATACTTAATGGAAGTTTGTTCTAAGACTCTTGGGTTAGGAGGGACATTGTTCTTGTAGATTTGGAGCTTTTCAGGCAAATTACATTATATATTGAATAGAATTTAGACATAAGATCTTTATTTTAGCAATTTTTTTTCTTTACATCTCTAGTATACAAACCGATTCCTAATCTTGCACTATAACAATGAAGTACAAAATTACCGCACTAGTCACATTGGTAAAAAATAAGCAAAACTTAAGGTCTTTGCTAGCTTCAATGTTCATAGGCTCTACACCATATACCCAACCATATATTAGTCTTTGATATTGTGGATGACGTTGCTTCTTGACCTAGAGACTAGGCTAAAAAGACTTATCGCTTGCTCCTACAAGGCCTACTAGATGAGTACATCAATGTCATGAAACAACTTGACAAATCTTTGCACAAGCTCTTCATGATAGTGTATGCCATAACATCCTATTTTACATCCCATTCAAGACATTGATTTAGATCATCTCAATGATAAGAACGCTCATCTGGAAGTGTATTGGAAACAGTGGGTTCACTATACACTGAAACTCGCCTGTCACCCTAGTTTCCCGTTAGTTCCCCTCCTCCTCTCTCAAAAAATTTGTGAGCCGTTGATTTTTTTGAAAAAAAATGCTTACCCTCAAAATTGACGTTGATTTCTCAAAAAATCACAAGATATTGATCTTGTGAAATTTAATATGAGCCATTCAAATATAAAATACAAATACTGAATACAAATACGGGTATGGGTACTAGATATGAGTACTAAATATGTGTACTGAATATGGATACTGAATATGTGTATTGAATACAGATACTAAATACTAATACTAAATACGGGTACTGAATATGGATACAATATTGGATACATGATCAATTGTCCCATATTGTTTGTCAAGAACTTTGATTCTGAAGATTACAAGAAGGGGTGGGGGTGAGGGGAGGGGGGGGGTGAGATAAAAAAATTTAAATCAAATTATAAATGATAGGTGAGGGTGAGTGGGGGTAGTAAAATAAAAATTGAGGGGGGGAGTGCATAGTGATACAAAGTGTCACTATACACCTTGAGTGCCTAATAACTACATTAACTATTATTTGCTAGTTGTTATTGACAATTATTCTTTTTGAACTCCAATATTTATTACCGAATTATTGTTGCCAAAGTGTCTAGATCTTGTAAGTTGTAACCAAGTCGTGAAATCTTCATTCAATCGTTGCTTATAGCATAAAGAACAGCAAAGTCCTTGTGGATATTAGTGATAAAAAATTTGATTATATAATTTTATTTTTAATAATATTTTGGTATTATTATTATATATATTTATAAAATATTATTTACTATGAAATATAATATTTTCTATAGTAGTCGAAGTTTGTAAAATTTGAATAAATATGCATATGTCAAAATTGTCCATCAATTTTCTTATTATATATTTATAATTTAATGCAATTGTAGATTAATGAACTTGGAAAAAATAGCACAAAAGGTTTTATATATAGTATAGTATTTGGACAATAAGTTTTGACACTTTAAAATATTTATTTTTTAATTCATCATTGAATTTAGAAAGATCAAATCATTCAACAACTAAGTAAACTACAATATCTTCATCTTGCTTAAATAGATATTTGGGAATTCATCAAGTAAAGCATGTTAGTATTCACTTGAGTTTCTCTTGTAATATAGCTACTCATTTTAAGCATGAGACTTTCACATAGCATCAAAATTCACTCATTGTGTGTGAATTGGTGAGAAAATAAGTTATTTATACAAGAGAGGTGGTACAAGATAAAACAACCCATATTGGATATGTAGATTGAGATTACTAGGAGATCAACTATTCATAGTTAAGTCAAAAAAAAGAATTGTGTTCAAAGTAGAATTTCAACTTCATATAGGCACAATACATTATGTTTTTTGCTAAACATTTTGAACTAAGATATTAAATAAAAACAAGATAACTTTCATTTTTTAAAATTCGTTTGAGATTTGGAGCCTTCAATCAAAGTTCATTGAGGAGTTGGAAGAGACATTTTTTAGGATGTTTTCAAGCATCCTCTCTAAATTTGGTCCATAACTTTTTTAAGAGGCACAATATTACAAACAAGTTTCTAGACATGAAACTTGACATGATTTTTCAACTTTTCTTAGTTAATTTTTTTTTAAAGTTATTATACTATGCCAAAATGAAGTCTGCAATTCTATTTTGAACACAATACCAATGTTTGACAAATTATTTCATACCCTTTGAAGATTCATGACAAACAATGAATTTCATTATAAAAACGACCTCTCTACCTTTCATTCTCATTGAATGTCAATGATATAATTCCCAAATTCACTATTAAAATTTTTTTGTATGGTAGATGGTCAAATGATAGGTATATTGGTAACTTGATTCAACAAATTGTCAATGGTGTCTCTATTTTCAACAAATTCTATTTTACATTTATTTATAAATTCAACTACCTCATTCCCAATTAGTAGATAATTTAGTACTTTAGAAAAAAATTTAAGCCAAATTTTTCTATCCAAATATGGTTTATAATTAAAGGCCTTATAAACTATTAAATGCAATAGTCATGGCTTCTTTTTTTACTATTTTTTTTTTGTAGTCTTCATTCTAGGGCTTTGGCCATGGATTCAATCGTAGCTTTACATTGGGGGCTTTATTTCATGGCTTTTGTCATGTCTTTTCAAACCTAATGCATCATATATTTGCTAATACAAACATTTATAGATATAGATATATAAGGTTTGAAATATTGCCAAAACCAACTTCAACTTAAAATTCATCATTGGAATTCTTTTTAAATAGCTCTAAAATTCACAATATCAAGGATGTCATTAATTGTAAAAGGAATCTTCAATTTCAAATTTCAAATTTTGTTTATAAATATTGGTAATAGATTTTATAAATCAAACCATACAAATGTAATGCAAAATTCAAAATCTACAACTATTGTTTATAAATAAAAGGTGGGGTGCAAACTATGGTCCTTTAGTTCTTCAACAAACTATGTGAGCATTCTTGCATAGTCTTATCCATATCAACAAAATTTTAGTTTTAAATTCATTTAATTTTTTTTTCTTGGATTATTAGAAAAAATGAAGAAAAAAATTTTGAATTTATTTATACATAGAGAATATTTTGAAATTTCAATTTGTCAAAAATAATTGTATTTAAGATATAGAATTTGAAACTTTTTATATTGAATAATATATTGATCAAAGAATGCCAATTTTTAGGATTAAATAGGCCCAATTTTATTTCTATAGTTGGATTTTTATCATAAATCCCACCTAGATATTATTCAATCAGTTTTTCAATCATCAAAAGAGTTTTTCATATAGGAAAATAATGAATCATCTAAAAAATATATATATAAAAACTCAACTATATACAAATAAAAAATAAATACTAATGACTTCATTTGACATATTTTTCTTTTGAAAAAATTTAAAGTAATAATTCTACTTTTCTTTGAGGTTTTTAAATTTTAGAGTGTGATGAAGTTGTTTGACAATGTATTGGTCTTCTAATGAATGCCTCCTTCAAACTATTAAATTTATTTTTAATTTCTTGACACTTTTCAATAAATGATATTATGGTCTATCTATATCAATAATAACTTTGTAAAATAGTAGTCTACACTTAATAGGTTATGATCTGAAGATTTGAAAATCTTAGAAACATGTGAAAAGTAGTGTATTATACCATGCAAATGCATGCCTTCAATACCAAATTGTTTTTCTAAATTATTTTTACAATGCATCTTTACAAAAATTCAAATTAAATTATAAATCAATGGATTTAGGATTTGACTTTGTTTCCAAGCTCACTCTTAGTCATTTAAAATGTTCTTAGTTATTTTTTTCACAACAATTTAAAAAAATCCTAGCATGCAAATGAATGTTTATTTCACCCTAGCTACAAAAAAAATGCAGTATTGGATATATTAATACGTTGACCAATACTAAATGTAATCATACTCAAAATATAACTTGACCTCTATGTATAGTTATCATAGTTGGAATCCAAAGGGCCTTACTTTAGTACAAGGTGTACAAAGAATATGATCATTCAATAAAAATGAAATGGAAAAATGCATTTACAATGTATTCTACAATGTAGCTAATTCACCATGATATCTAAATTTTGTATAAAGATGAAACATAACCATACCTATTGTTGACAAAAATAAAAGGGTATTGATCAACTTTATTACCATAAGTTTGATGTTTTGATGTTAACAATATAGTTTTTGAATGTTTTGTGGCATTGTAAGCAATGATGTATTGCAAAAGTGCACATATTGTAATAAGCGCTTCAACATCCATATTTTGAGCAATGAACAAAGGGTCTCCAAATATTGTAAGTAGTCCAAGAGACTTCTCATTCATCCAATGTAATACTTGAATCTTGAAAAGACAACCTTGCTAAATGACCAATTTCAAAAAATTGCATTAAATGATATTTCTATAAAAAGATATAAGCAAAAATGTGCAAAAAATCAAAAAGGGATTGAGGCATTAAGGAGTTAATGTAATTATCATTTGCAAATTGAATTTGTATCTTTAAAACATGAACAAATTTACTAAATAATAAAAACTTATTTTTGGATTCAACTTCAATAAATATACCATTATTAAGCAAATCAATAATTTCTCCACCTAAAATGATTAGAATCAAAACAAATTTTAGTTTCAAACTTATAACCTTAACCCTTAAGTGCCTTAATGCTCCAAATCTGGCTTCTTTCCAACTCACGTTTAACCATTGTCATCTCGTAATCCATATAATAAAAATTTCCACAATTTTCTCCAAAGCTACCATCTCTAACTTTCTTGCAATCTCAACTTTTATTTCTTGTGGATCGTATTTTTTAATTAATACAGCCAACTTAAGTGGTAGTTATAGCTTGATTTTCGGATTCACATTGGGTGCTCATGAGTTAAACAAATAGATATCAACAAATTACATGTGTCTAATTCACTATTCACCATATACATAGACTATTAAACTTGTATGAATGTATCATTTGCTTCAAATTCCAACATTTCTTGCTAACTTGTCAAGAAATTTGATATTTCTATTCCATTCTTAATTGTAATTTAAAATTGTGATGATCTTTTATTGTTGTAGGATTGATACAACCATACAAAAGTATTTATATGAATTGAACATTTTTTCTCTTACCTTTATTTTTCTTTAGTAAGATTTGTAATTCAATTTTCAATTAACTATTCATTTCAAATATAATTTGTGTATCACTGATACCAATTTATCTAATTAAACATGTAGATTAAAAATGTTTTCATAAATGTACACTATACAAAATATGAGACTACAACTATCTACAATTTTTATTATTGCAAATGCACTACTAGCTAATTCTACCATCATATTATTGGTGATAAGTTCTACCAAAGAGAATTTCAAATAAAACTTTTGTAAAATAGACCTTTTGCTACTTTAATTTCATAGAAAATAAAATGTAAAATAAAATTTATTCTTAAAAATGTACCAATCTATAAATAAATTTAGTGTATGACTTATAATCTCCAAATAAAGTAAGAAGCCCTTATCTTCTTTTATGTTATCAAAATATAGGAAAAATCTTCATACTTCCACAAATAATGCAAAAGATCCTTAAATAGTTAATGATTCTCTTTTTCCACTCTCTCTAGTGTTAATTGCTAATAGATAAAGGTTAATTTCTAGTTTGGAGTTGGATGTGATATATATAGTGGTGAGGATAGTAACTAATGTAGATGGCCAAATGGGAGGAGATAACACGATTGAAAATGGCTAAATAAGAGAAATAGATAAGCTTCTCCGATAACCATATATATAATTAATATTGATGATTATTGTAGAATTTGAAATTGATTATGACTTCAATATTACTTATAAAGTTGGCCTTAAAGATGATATTTGGAACACTATATTGCCAATGAATTAAAAGGAAGGAAAAAATTGCAAATGGAGTTGAATTGCCAATTGTTTCTCAATGCATACAATTAAATTTTCATCACCTTAACAAATATCAAGTTGTATTTAGAGCAACTACTTAGTGATACTACAGATTGTGTTTTGGTTAATAAACTTGATGTGATAAAAAAAAAAGGATATTTCAAATCTTCATTGTTGGTTTTAGGTATGATCAATGCACTTTGAGTAGTTACTTTCATTTTAGTAGCAATCTTTAGAAATTGGTTTAGCTAATTTGGAGGGTGACCTTGAGATTTTTAATTGACATATTGAGTCTATATTGTATCCATGGGGTGCTTTTAATACACCAAAACTTAATTGAAACAACGTAAAGACACAAATGGTGGAATGAAGCTAGGAAAAAAAGTACTACAAGAAAATTTAGTGTTTGGATCAATATGAAAAACAAAAAATGTATGTTGATTTGGACAATTGAATAGGTAACTTAGGTTTGCACAATAATCAATAATTCTTTGTCGATTTTACTTGTTAATTTGGTGGAATTTGAAAAAAATTATTATTATTTTAAAATTTTGCCACATGGGCAATACTCGCTATGTAGACTACCATGTAGGTAATAAAGGCCATGTAGATTGGGTTACTATGTAGGCAAAATCTGTCACATATGTACACTTGTCATGTGGGCATTACTACCATGTAGGCAAATTTACCATATAAGCAAGGTTGCCACCTAAACAAACTTGTCATGTAGGCATCACTACCATGTAGGCAAATTCACCACATAGGTAAAATTGCCACCTAAGCAAACCCGCTACATAGGAAAGTCCATTAAGTGAGGTTTGAA
The DNA here is from genome assembly GCA_963969395.1 of Pseudoscleropodium purum. Lineage (NCBI taxonomy): Eukaryota > Viridiplantae > Streptophyta > Bryopsida > Hypnales > Brachytheciaceae > Pseudoscleropodium > Pseudoscleropodium purum. The sequence continues at coordinate 15,113,373 of OZ017797.1, forward strand.
CCCACAACTACATATGTGAGAATGCATAGCTCCAACCATTGCACCAAGGTTAGAGCTTTGTGAATATAATAGGTAGTTTGTTTTTATTTATTCTTACTCATTCCATATTCATTGATTTTGTAATAATCAACATAAATGCATTGATTTTGTCATAATCAACATATATGCATTGATCTTTTATTAACTAGGATCTCTTTTTTATTGTAGTGATGGTGGAATGAAACTAGAGTGAATATGGAATTTAAAAAGAAAAAATATGAAGGTTGAAAAGGTCTAGTCTACTTTACATTTGTAGAGTTTATATATTGGGGGTTTCTATATTGACAAGTATATAGTTCAATGCTAGCTATTGGTCAACATACACCTCTAAAATCTATAGAGTTCACAACTACCAAGATTTCTATGTCCACTAAAGTCAAGAGACTTTAATCTTCAAAGGCCAAGCCTATATATTTTTTTCAAATGTCATTTTGCAAGTACCTATGAATGAAATTACATGTCTTATATTATTTTGGATTTTTTAAATTATCAATAATTTTAAAATAAAAAATGAAACAACTCATATCAAATGGAATTGATTCTCCAAATTTTTGAAAATCTTTGGGTTTATATTATAGTGTCAAACATCTTGGTGTATTTTTTTTATTGTATTATTCTAAAATTATAAAACCAACACTTTATATTGCAATTCATTTTTCTAAATTTCTAGTCAATATTTAAGAAATATATATATTTTTTAAATAGAATCACAAATGAATAGCTAAAGAATATTAATGAAGAATTGATTTCCATTGCAATCAAAATCTATTGCTTCTTGCAATTCAATATTTGTGTAAAAATTTCCATTGATAAGGTTTCCAAAAGGCAAGGCCCTAAAATCTTTCAAGTTTCAATCGAGTATCATTGGTAGTGTGAAAAATAATAGAACTCTAGTTAAATTTTTTAGTAGTAGTCAATCATGTAGGATGCCTTTATAATAGTTAGTTTATAATGACCTACTTGAATGATACTTTGCTTCATTTCAAATGATATGAGCATACCCTCAACTTCTATAATAATTATATACTCATTCATGTCTACCAATTACATTTTTTCTACCCTAGAAAAGTAATCTTTAAGCATTGAATGACACTAAGGTTGAAAAGTGGTCCATGAATGACTTCATTGTTCACTATAGAAACAAAGAATGCACCCATTGGTTCAATAATCATAGTAGTTTTGGTGACAACCTTGGTCATGAGGGACTGTACATTACAAAAATATTTAGCCCATAGGAGATTTGTAAGTTTTGAACCCCCTAATGCAATTAAAGTGAAATTATATATATATATATATATATATATATATATTTTATTTTATTTTATTTTATTTTTATTTTTAAATTTAAATTTAAATTTTTAATGAAAGCATTTGATGTGGCACTACTTATACCATGTCAATACCACATCAGGTCTTAATATCTTTTTAATATCTTTTTAAAAAATATATATTTTTTAATTTTCTATACTTGCACTATGGGGGGTTGAAAAACAAAACCTTAATGGCCTTTCCAGATTCACATTTTTCCTAATGTCGTTCAAGGGTTAACCACTTTTGAACAACTTAGATTACAAAGGTAGCATTTTTGAAACTATATATGGACATAAAACATAGGGCAAAGCCAATTCCTTATTATTTTTTTTAAACCTAAAATGCATGGATGTTGACTATGGAAATCATCCCTTTCCGTATTGTATGATATCATTTAGTTTTTAAAAAAAAAATGTTCATTGAAGGTCAAACTACTATACACAAAATCTTCCCTATTTGCACAAAATTTCTAAGGATGAATAGTTGCATTTTGTCCTACATACAAAGATTCTTTGTCATTCATTGATTAAAATATGACAATAGTATTGTTTAATTGTAATTTGCTCCAATGCCCACTTTTTGAATGGCCAACAAATTGAAACTCAAGTTTCATTTTCATTATTGTTTGGATGAAAGTCATTCTAATTTGTAGACATCCTTTATCAAGTTGTCGTGCTATCTAATGATTGGATTTGGTGTTACTAAAGTACATGTATTTTTCTAAAATTACAAATGTGGAAATATGTCAAGTGGTTGACCAAGTCAAAATTGCATTGACTCTAGTTCAAAACTCAATTTCCAAAAATGAGGTCACAAAAATTTCCAAAATCACCATGTAAAGAGAACCTTGTTTCAAAGCCATTCCAACAAATTTTACTCAAAAAAATGATAATATTTTGCTTGTAATTGAATTCACAAGGAGTTTAGAAATCTCCCTTTCAAAATTAAAAAATATATATTGGTGTTAGTATTGGTGAATCTAACCACATGGATGGGATTTAAAATTCAAGAACTATAATTTTTATTTGTATATTAATTACAAAATATTCTTTCAAGTCGTACTTTATAATGATTTTTCCCAAATCTTCAATTCTAGAGAAGACTCTAGATGTTCACAAGTTCACCTTGTAAGGACACTGCAAACTAGAGTGGTTAGATGGATGACTTCATTGTTAACTGCAGAAAAGGGAATGCACTAATTGGTCCAATAAACAAAGAGTTTTGATGACTACCTTGGTCATGGGGGCCGCATCCTTAATTACTCATTCGAAATTATAAAAAATAAATACTGAAGACCTATTTACAAAATCCCCAACCTATGATGACAATCATCCAGTCGGCACCCATAATGGATGAAAGTTTCCTGTCCATATAACTGGCAGGCACAGGAGTTGGACTGCTGTATGTGTGGCTGTAGGCCGCCGTGTCAGTCGCAATGAATGGCTCCCTTTCCAAGGGAATTTTTCTTCTTAAGAAAAAATTGAATGGCCATCGGCGTCTGAGGTGTAGCTAGCTGGCTGTAAGTTATTCGGTTCCCTCCCAGGGCCGCAATGAATGAAGGTCAGTTGATTCTTGTTCATTTTTTCCTCAAAAAAATTGCAAAAAAAGAAAAAACAAATATTTTTCCATTTGTTCAAAAAGAAAAAGAAAAAAACACAATGGCCACACATTTGGGTTTCATTTCCCTTATAAAATGGGGAATGGCAAGGTGCACACTTCATTTACATTGAGGTGTATCGCCTATTTCTAATAATGTTAAACATTTTAGCATATGTTTGATTGAGCAATGGTAAGTTTTTTTAATATTTTTTCTAGTAAAAGATTAAAAATAATGAAGATTGCACCATTTTTTTTTGCTAATCTTTTATCAAATTGGAATTAGTAGAAATTAGGAAAGTGTAGATTCAATACAATACAACTTGTTTTGATGTATAGGGTAAGCTATTTCTAAGAAGTGCAAAATCAAAATGTGTTATTAAAAAGGAGTCAATGTAGTGTTATTTGTCACACAACAATGAAGTTGTTAAACTACATCATATTCCCCTCATTCACAAAAATATGTCACCTTGTATTGTGCAAATGGGGACATTATTGGAAATAGGAAAATTGAATTCCTGCCTCACATGTTTTTTTATACACAACTTTTCACCATTTGGCTACAACCAAAAGATGTTGTCCATTTTTTGTAAACGAAATTTTTATTTTTTTTAGGGGGGGTAGCTAGATTACTATCATATTTTTAAGACGAATAGCTAGATTTTACCTAGGTTTCTTCAACTTTTCATGTAGATATCACCAAGTATTAGACCATTGTCACTATTTCGGTAGAAATCAAACTTGATATGGAATTCTACACTATTGACTTTATCAATTTAGAGCCAATGTAATGTTGGCCCCCCATTCTTTTACGCCATAGTACCATGGTATATTCCTATTTGTAGCTATTGTTCATGCATATGTCATGTTCGCAGGTCATGTTGACAAAAAAGTTGACAATTGTTCCTTGAAGATACACTAGAATCATAGCTTAGTACAAAAAAATGACATACAAAGATGACATGCAAACCACATCTAGGAAGTAGGCTAACATAGACTTCACCATCTATGAGTCTACAATAGTGGGCCACATCACTACTCGAGTTCATTATAATCCCTAAAGGACTGGATTGCGTTTTTTGGTTGTATAGAATTTTTGGGTAGGTCATTGTGACCAGAAATTTCCATATTTTAGGCTGATATTTTAATAGAAGGTGTAGACAAGGAAATCTTTCATATGTAACAAATTTCATGACATTTGGAAATAGGTGTCAAAAGTTATGCCCAATATGTTGTTTGTTTCTCAACTCGGGCAGTCCAGGCAGTTCTGAAAATTTCACTTTTTTCAAAAATAAAAATTTAAAATTGATTTTCTATATTTATATGTGTGTGGAAAGCTTTGAATCATTCCATTTCAATCAATGAGTCAAAAATGATGAGGAATTTTAGTTTATGGGCAATTATGGATTTTGTACTCTAAAATAAACTTTGAAGTTGTTTATTTCACTCAATTTTCAATATTTTTTGAAAAAAATAAAATCATAGGATGTATATTGTTTATAAGAACATTACAACCATTGGAATTGACATTTTTCAATTCCATAATTAAATTCTTAACAATTTAGTATTTTGAATCATTCTCTATCTCTTTCTATTTACTATTTTTTTCCTATATGTTGTACAATTCTAAATGACTTGAAAATTTTCAAGCATGTAAAAAACTTGTTTAGAAAAACAAATCCAAAGAAGCACCACCAATTTGAACATTTTTTCATAGAAAAATGAGCTTGTAAAGTGAAGCTGCCTAGTTTTTTACAGGGTTAAAAAAATGATTTTTGTCAATTCAAATGCTAAAATCTTGCAATCCACATGGTGGAAAGTTCTGAATTTTTTTCTACATCCTTTCAATTCATTTTCCTAGAAGATCCTACAGTTATATGTGTCAAGAAAAGGTTTTTTTTCCAAAATTTTTGTACTTGTATTGAAAATGGTAGTTTTAAAGCGGTTTCAGGGAAAATAGAGTCATGGAACTTTAGGGGATAACCACCATACCGGACCAAAATAGTGACCAACAATAATGATGCTCTCACATTCATACCTTAAGTTAAATTATTTGGATTGATTTTTTAAAAAAAAAATTTTAATGATGAGATCTCCTTGATTATACATCCCCTACTTATATTCTTGATAAGTTCTAAAAGCACTCAACAAGAAGGGGTGCATGAGCTTTGTTTTGTGGTGTTTGGATATATAGTGTGAAAGATATTTAATTTCAAATCTTTTAATGTAAATTAGAAAATGAGAAAATGATTTTTACTTTTATTTTGATTGTGGTAGCGATGTAGGGCACACTAGTCCATACCTTAACCCTAGACTGCCCAAGAGGACAAAAAGTGTCCTCACATAGTTTTAAGTCCAATTGACAGTGCTGTAACTTTTGCATCTAATGTCCGAATTCAATAAAAATTGTGGATAAAGTTTTTCTTTGTCTTCTAGTTTCTGTGGTAAAATTTTCAGATCAATCCAAGATGAATCACGTTTCTGAAAGCCAATTAAAGTTCACAAGTTCAATTTGAGTTCATCAAATTGCATTTGATAGTTGATACTTTGAGGGCTTGTATCTACTTCGTCAAATGTTTGTTTTCAATAAAATTTGTAGAATTATGTTACCCTTTTAGTCTAGTTATTGTGGTAAAATTTTCATGTAAATCCAAGCTTCTTTGAATGTTTGAGAGCAATTCGAAATTCAAAATTCAGACATTTTTGGATCATAGTGACCTTCGGTGGCTTGTTTCTTCTCCATACAATGTCTATTTCCAATGATTTTTTTAGTAAAGTTGCGCATACTAGTCTAGTTCGTGTGGCTAAAATTTCACATCAATACAAGAAGTTATGAGTGACTAAAAAGCATTTTAGTAGGAGGTTTAGGCTCATATGTGTTTTTGGTATTTTTTTTTGCTATTTTTTGACATTTCAAAACCATTTTGCAAACACATTGAGTCAATTGAATGATATTTTTTTCACCGATGTGTTTGTATGTTGGTTTTGAATCACTTCATAGCTTCAAATTTTTTCATTTGAGTAGGTTTAGAAATCAAATTTCACCTCCAAATGTGTTGTGAGGAAAATTTCAGCATCTTTTTTCAACATTAAAACATTATAATCTTGCAATCCATGTTGTCAAATGACTCCAAGCTTGACTTATGTTATCTAGAACATGTTCACTACAATATTGTAAGGTTGAAATTTCTATAATCTTAGTGACATTTAGATTTTTAGCACTTCAAAAGCAATGATGTTTTTGAACCCAAAATGACCTTGGGCCTTCTGGGGTTCAATTAGGTTGTTTGTTTGTTTATTATAGTGAGATCTCTTAGATTGTACATTCTCTAGTCATGTTCTTGGTATTGTCAAAAAGTGCTCTATGAGGAGGGGTACACTGGCTTTTGTGATGGTGGAACCTATGGTGTGAAAAATATTGAATGTAGAAACTTTTATGAATTAAAAATCAAAACAAACCTATAGATGGCCTCGATGAAGAAAAATCATAACTCTTATTAGAAGGGAATAACTCACCTTATTAAGAGAACGTAAATATGGGAGACAACTTATTTCTAACCAACACCTTCTCTTGGCAATGTAGATTGTTTTTTTCTTGTGCAAAAGAAATGAGTAGTGATTAAAAATGGTGCAATTCTCAATACAATCGTCGCACATTGTGATTCGCCACAAAACTCTCAATATTGCAACCACCCCTTGATGGATTTTGCAACTAGACTTTGGTCAAAAAAAAAAAGGTATGCATGATTAGAATGAGAGAAAGTCCATCTTCTATTCAAAAATTCATGCTAAGGGAGCCAACCCATTTCGAGCTACTTAAGCAATTTTGAAGTGCTATTTTTTTTAGTAGAGGAAATTTTTCCATCTACAAAATTAGAGTTTAGAAGAATTCCATATTTTTTTCAAAATTTAATTACTTTAAATTTTTTTGTTGAAGATTCTGTTTTACACATTTTTGTCATGTAGGCCTCCCTATTTCCAACCATAGATTACTTATAAAATAAACAAAGCCTACAACCATTCGTAATGCACCACATTTGCATTGAAAATTGTGCCCTCATTAATGTCCTGTTGATTGAAAAGAATGTAGTCTATAGGCCGGAAATGGATCCCTGGTCGGGAATGGGTTGGCTCCCTTAATTCTATTCCGCGAAAAAAAAATCAAAAAAATCATGGAAACCTCTTTTTGTCTGCTTCCACACATGCGAAAATTTACCCACTTGGTGAAGAAACCCACTTTCTAGATAATTATGTGAAATTGCTTAAGTGGTCAGAAACTGAATTGCCTCCGTCCCTTATTCTCTCTCTCTCTTCCAATTTGATGATTCCCCGGCCCGGGCAAGGACGGGATGTCAGTCGGGTCTCAAGCCCGGAACGTGCCACTTCTGCAGAACCTGAACTCCCTGGCTTCGAGGCTACCAAATAGGTGCTTTCACACTGACTCCCACCCGTCGTCGTCGTGACGTGGAAGATGCAAAAAAGGACCAGAAAAGGACTCGCTTGTCGTTGTCGCAGAATAGCTAGACATGCCCAGCACGCGCATGGGGCAGGATTCGCCTCACTGGTCTATCCACTGCACTTCCATTTTAAAAGAAATAAAAGAAATAAAAAAGAAATTCGCAGTCCCTTCTTTTATCTTTACTGCATGACGTTGGGGAAACTCAGGATCCGTTGGACTTCCCCGTTCACACCGCCAGCACGAGGGATCGGATTTTCTTCCTACAGCTGTCCAATAACCATTCGGGGACTCCGTCCTCCCGCCTCCTCAGTCACCTGGCCGGATTCGGCGGCCAGGGAGAGAAGTGACCCCGGCCCCTTTTTTCACCCCCGAGGGAGACAAATTGGGGAAATTATTATTTACTATCGATGGGATCCGGCATGATAAAATTTCAGATTTGATTCACGTAGGTACCGTCATCTAGAGCCAAAGGGACGGGGAATCGTGAATATATATATATATATGTTTTTTAAATAACCAAGGAAGAAATAAGGGGCACTTTTTTTTATTCATTGGTCTTATCTTTTGGATGGAGACTATAACATATTTTTAAATCAAAGTTTTCAAATCCAATCAACCACCACATTTACACTATACAATGTGGTTTAGAATTTGGTCTTAGATAGAGGAGTAGGATTTTTTTTTTAAATTTCTGTAAATTTTGCTTGCATATCATTGTATCAATGCTTTCTTTGTTTAATTTGCCCACTATCCACTATTGATAAAATTAATATTTCTATTTACCTTGGACAAAACCCCATAGTCACATTTAGTTCTTCTTCAACGAGAGTTGGTTATTCTTAGTCACTGTAGAATCTACATTGAGGACTTCTTTACATTAGAGTCGAGAAGTTGCAAAGAAAAAAATATCCAACCAAAATGTATTTAGTAGCATTACTTTTGCCAAATAGATAGGTCTTCTCTATATTACTACTTACTTATCTTAGTTTGCTACTTTTCTTGGAAGATATCAATTATAAACTTTCATATGTTTTATTTCCATTGGAAAAAATGTGATGTATAATTATAGTATGGAAGAAAAAATAAGGTTATCAATCATGATATTAGACAAGCTTGGTGAGATTGGTAGTCAAGGTAGGAATCAATTTTCACCTAGGCAAGGGAATACTACATGAACAAAAGGAACATTTTGATAACACGAAATCACTCAAGTAAACTCTACAAAAATCATCATAGCACTCATTATCTTTCTTCTTGTAATACTCAAAAAAAAGATTATTGTAAATTTCATATTTCTATATATAACAACCCTAGAAGAATATGGCATACATGAGGCGGATTGAAGACTTAGAGTTAGAAGATCCTACAATTGTAGGTGCACCAAATTAATTTGTCAAAAGATAAAAAGTTTGACTATATCTCATGTAAAGAGAAATTGGTTCCTAAGAGGTGATTGGTAGCTCTTCGGAGATTGTTGGTGCCAAGGTAACCTATATACCAAATCCCTCCACAAGATGTACAAGGGCCACTTGAAGTATAGTGGATACCTTCAAAGCATATCCAAATTCTTCTAATAAAAATTGTATTCACTAACGCATTACTCCATCATTTAAGCAATCTCCAAATTGCACCCAATACATGCCTAAACAAGCACCACAACTTGCCATTGAGAGTCCCTTCGAATTGAAACATTCATCTACACCACAATTTATATGTTCTTGGAAGTATACCTTACCACTTAAAGATAACATATAGAAAGATGTGTTGCATAGTGAGGATTTAAAAAATAAATTTAGGGTCAATTATTTGTTTTACAATGCTTCATTTTAAATGTTTTATGGATTAAGCAATGTCTTCTTTTTTGTCAAAAGTCTATAATAACTACCATTTCTAGTACAAAGAACAAAAGCTTTAAATAAATATTATTTTTGCATATCTAACCATAAAATCTTGCATAAGACTAGTATGAAAGTGAAGAAAATATATAATTTTGGTACTAAGACAAACTAGCTTTTAAGACTTCATTTTTTCCTAACATACATTTTAAGCATTTTTGAATTAATAAAAATTGTTGTAAAGAATTTGGTTGAATTTCTAGGAATTTAAAAAATAAATAAATAAAAAGATTTTCATTCTTTAAAAAAAATTGCTAAAGAAATGTAGGTATGAGATATAGAAAAAAAAACTAAATAATTGGTAGCCCTAACATAGAATTGAGATATACTAATTCCAATGCTAAAATTGTTTTAACAATCTAATTTAAGCTTGTGGAACTTTTTAAATATACACTTGAAAATTGAGCAAAAAACAAAATCTAGTACATTATTTTTTGAAGAAAATGCTTTGATTGCCTACAAAATAAGATGTTCCATAATGTTTCAATCACTTAGGTGAAAGAAATGAACCAGATTTTTCTGTAATGGAATGTATACTCTATAAAAACTATCGTACGCGTGGTCTAGATGTAAGTATTTTTACACACAAAAATGTGGTAGGATGATACAAATTATTGTCCCAAAGAATTCCAGATGTTTTCTCAAACTTCAATATCTGTATGACCTCTCTTTCTTCTTTCGACTAATCTCTTCTTCTTCTTTTTTGGACCCAACTCTTATCTGGATTCCAATCCAGATTTGGCTTTTACCTGGATTTCGGTTATGTCTCTCAATTTATTGGTTTTCAATTCCTCTGTTTTACCATTAGAGGGTCCGCTATTGATCTTTTGAGGGATAGGGACTTCACCACTCTAGTCTATTTACTGTACAGAAAAAAACAAACAAAAAACACCCAAATAATCAAGGTGTTGCAGCACAAAAGAAGATTCAGATCCTCACAACTTTCCGCATGGTCGATTCAGAATGCAGGTCACTTAAGACTGTGTTCACTTCTCCTTATTACAATGACAGATCTTAGGCATTTGGAATTGACAAGGGGGTAATTTTTTTAGATGTAAGATGGATCCCAAAGTTGGCAGATCTTTTGGTGAGTGGGAGTTTCCACTAGCGTTTGCTAATCTCCGTACGGAATCATTTCCAATTCCGGATCTGCACTTACATCACTCTTTTTTATAACCAGATTACCGTTTCAGTAGTTCAAAGGCACCATGCGCAGCTCTTTCATCACGAATCTAACACCATTATAATAATATTCTCTCAATCCAATTCAGTTATCTAAAATCCGAATTCCTCTTCACCTGTCCTTCTCACATCTCAACACTCCAAGCAACAAACCAACACAATCCAAATACAAAGTCGGAGCTACAATATTCACCAAATGGCTCAAATTAAAGAAGGGAATGAAATACAATGGAATAATCACTAGGATCGAATGAGAGTGCAACAAACTTGCCCGCCCTTAAAAACCAAAACCAAAATGAAAATCAACTTTTAAAAAGCCAAAAGGCACTCCGGAAATTAGGGTAACCAACCAATGAACAACCTAGGATATCAGGAAAGTTCTCAGCCCGACTGTCCCTACAAATTTGGGTTTCCGGGCCTATGCTTGGAAGTCCCGTTCCAGAATAAAATCCTACTTAATTGCCTATCATCTATCTATCTATCCTACTGTTTTTTTTTGTATTGCTCCTGCTTTGGCTGCCCGAAGTCTTTACCAAAGCCTTCACTGGTGTATTCTTTGTTGATGACCGAGTCTGAGGCTTACGTAGAACTTCCGGAGGTAAGTCTTCAGATTCCATCTTTTCTTCGGATCTAGACTTCAACACCTCCTCTTCCGACTCCTCAATCTCCCGAATCTCCGGATTTTTGGCTTACGGGACTCACTAAGCTCAATCTCAACACAATCTCGCTTTGGTGTCGACTATTGCATATGCAAAAAATCTTCCGAATGAGATCGGGTCACATTCAACATTGCTCCAATTCGTACGTCAAGGTTGCTGTAAACAACCAATTCGGGTACCATGAACTTTCCGGCCAAGATTCTCCCAAGTGGTGGAAGAATTGGGTTGGAAACTCATTGCTATGTTGGAACGGACTTCTCACTTGCTTCTTTCTCCGATTGAGGTACCACTGGTTCTATAGGAGTTTGCGCTTGATTGTCCAATAGACCCACAACTGGAGTAAGTATAGAATTTAGCCCTTTCGATTGTGGTTGAATCGGACCACTAGAAGCTTACTAGATCGGAGTCTATTGAACTAGAGTATCCCGGAATATGCTCCTGGAGACTTTCAAAAATCTTTCTAAGTTGATGGCTCGTTCTGGATCTAGATATCCTACCAACTAATGCATATTCTTTAAAACAATCTCCACTCAGGCTTCAAAGTCGGCCACAATCTTTACCATCCTTGGTCTAGTCATGTGCCCTTCTTTTTCCAGCCAGGTGATGTAGAGGTCAGCTCGGATCACCGTATGTTCCGAAACCATGACAAGTTCTTTCAAGTCATGGATAAGTTGAAGAGCTTCTGTCTCCTTCTATCTCGCCGCGTTCAACTGTCCTTCCATCCACTCCAATTGGGACTTGAAGCTATTCCTTTCCTCCTCTAACTTCTATCGGAACTCTTCTAGATCTAAACGTTTTCGGATTTCTTCCAAAATCTGGTCCAACTCAACCTTGAGTTTGTCCGCAATGAGGAGCATGTAATCCTCTAGGTTGCCATACATTTGTTTGGCCTGCTACATCTACTAAATTCCGGCTTCAAAGAACTCCAAGTTTGCAAAATGTTCCAGATCCGGAATTGGCTCTCTTCTATCCGGTGTTGATGCCTTCCTTCATGCAACCGGATTTGTGGACTTCCTTCGTTTTTGGTTCATTGTTTTTTCTTTTTCTTCCGGTTGCCCTTCTTTTTCAGATTTTTTCTTCTCTTTCTCCAATTCATCCGTTAAGCCGTACTTCAGGATCTCGACTCTGGTATTGTACTAAATCGTCTTTTCAACACTCAAGACCTCTTTGTGGTGATAGAGGTAGATCAGATACAAGGTGATAGGACTATGTTTTGCCTGGCCCATGTAATCTGCTAGTTTGACCACTACTCCTTGAATAACTCTTCTTCAATGGACAATCCGGTCCTCTAAAGCCCCGAAAATGGTGTTAGTCACTGTGACCGTAATCCGGGTAGACTTTTTTGGATACAAAATCGAAATAAGGAAGTCCAATACCCTTATACCCATCTATGCTTCTCGTTTTTGCAGTCACTAATAGCAAAACCCTCCTTTGAGTGGACTTGACTCTGGAATTTTCCAGCTATGTATTTATTCGCTCTTCTAGCTAGTCCAAATCCGCTCTTTTTAAATGAATAGACATCTACCCAAATGTCTTCCATCCAAGCTATAGGTTGACCTCTCACCGTCAACTCATACTGGTTTGGAACTCCGTAAATGAGTTCCTAGATCATCTCTTTGTTCTTCATACTCCATGGCCTATCTAATAATCCGATACACCCGATACACATGAGGTCCTCCTCTAACCGTACTCGGTGAATCGAATCGGAAGGAATAATTGGACAAACCATCTAGGCTACAATCCCAGACTTTTGCACAACTGGATCGCCAACCGCCGCCATGAATCACTAACAACCAACAACCTAATCCCATGCAAACAGCACCGACCTTTCTGTCCTCTCTTTATTTCGATCGCTAATTCAACATTCTTTTTTTCAATTATACATTCATAAGGTTCAGCAACCAAAAAGGGAGAAAAAGAAAAATAGCAATGGGTTTAGGTACTTGGCGCGCGGCCGACAATTCTTGGTGGAGAACAAATAGAAGACTGTTTCCTTAATGGTACCCTAATTCCCTAGATTAGAAGTCTAGAACATAGGTTTTAGAAATCCGATACTTTTCTAGATCCCGAATCTATGTTGAAACTATTTCCGTAATATTAGTAATGATTCTAGCAATCCGGAAATTTACTATTTCTATCATAGTCTTAGGGTAGCAAAAATCTCTATGAGTTACCAAAAAAATAAAAATTACAAGTCTATCTAACCTTATTCTAAACTAATTCCATCTAGTTTAAATTTCCGTTGTCGTGTTGAGAGTGTTTGCTTTAGGAAATTATAGAGATTTTAGATGCGATCAGAAATGTCTTGGGAATAAAGGAAGTCGTAAGATGATAAAAAAAACCAAAAATGAACTCGTCACTTGTAAATTCACCCTACTTCGAAATTGAACGTTGAATCTTCTAAACCGTTGTCGAACTATTACCTGTTGAACTATTACCTGTTGACCTATTATGTATTGGTTGACTCTAAATGGGTATAAAGTTTAAAGTGTGTGATAAGATCCCATAATTTTGGATGGATAAAACGAGATGGCCAGACCACGAGTTGAACTGTTCAAAAGATTGGTTCCTAAATTTTCAAACTCCTGGTGACCAACTTTAAGAACTAAGTTTCACCGTGAGAAGAAACAAGTTTCGACCATGTGGGCAATTAATTGCACTTCATTACGCACGACATAAAATGAAGCTAGCGTTTGTGTAACCTAAGCTGCCCGCAATAATAAATTTTACAAAGCCACAAGCCACACACACATACACACAAGTATTTAAAACTTCCTCCAATCCCCAACTTCAACCTCCAATTCTCAAGTTGAACTTTGGACTAATGCCGCCATTGTTCTATAGCTTCAAATGAAGTGAATGATAGCTTTCTGGAAAGCTAACATAAACTTTTATTTTTTTTTCAAATTTCAAATAATTTTAAAACTCTATCTAACTTCTATGACCATTCAAAGTTTCGGCCTTGAGAAAAGAAGGGCAACAGACCTTCTTTTACTTCTACACTCACAACTCACTTATATAAATCTCAAATAGAATGAATGATATTTTTTTATGAAAAGCTAACACAATTTCCTATACTCCTTCTAAATATCATTGCAAATCAAGAACGTGTTTGTCTTTATGGCTGGTCGAAGTCCCTGCCTTTTAATTTTGAAAGCAACAAACCTCCCTTCACTGAAACAAGCACAACTTTTGATTCACAACTCCAAATTAAATGAGTGAAATCAATTTAAAAACTACACACCATAATACATAACTTTTGTAAATTTTATATCAAATTTCTTTTAATTCACAATACAATGAGCCTTCAAACATTCAGCTCTTTTTTAAACTCACAATAGGAGAGAAGATGAATAGTGTTTACCTTTTTTTCCACCTTATCTCCACTCTAACCATACAAATAAGTGGGTTCAACCCTTAACTCACTCCCAAAATTACAATATCAATAATTGAGCACTTATTTAGTTTACAACTATCTCTTTATCTTTATCTTTAAAAGAAATTCACTTCAAGTTCACATAGAAGGCAAACTATTTGAATATTTCTTTCATACTACTTCACAATTACAAATTTATTGTAGGAAATTACTCCAATTATGGAATGAAGAACTAAAAAATTCATCATATATCTAATAAAGGTAAAAAAAACTAGAGCTTCAATCGAAATATCATTCTATCTGCAAGAATTTGAGAATGCGTATAACGGTAGTAGCTACATAATTGGCATGATTCGTTTTAGTTAAAGGATTGACTGGCCCTTTTAACCATCATTGATAATTACAATTCTCTTCAATAGACTTCACTATGCAATAATATTGTTCTTCGTTTAAACCTTCAAAATCTTCTACAAATGTGATTTTATGGCTACTGAGCTCAATACACCCAATTTGCAACAAAATCATCAATGCCCAAGCGTCACATTGAAGATGACCATGCCATCGTTTCTCCACACGAGGTTGTTTCGGTGGTCGAGATGGCCCTAGCTTCATTTTCTGATTGCACATGTAGCAATGAAAAACTTAGTGACAATTGTAATTGATCCGATAGTTGCGATAAAGAAAATTCAAACTCATGTTTCAGTTGAGATCCTTCATCTTGAGACTAAAAAAACCCCTTCAATTCGACATAGTATACTTTAAATTTAAAAAATAAAAAAAAATAAAAAAATATCAAATGAAATGAAGCTTTCAAGTTAATTCTTTTCTTTAAAGTTACTTATAATGGCAGAAAAAAGGCATCACCTTGAAATCATCTCCAATGACGTCATCTTCTTTATAATGTTACAAACATTCAAACCTATCTAAAAGATTTGAATATACATATTCTACATAATATCTGCATTTACAGTACGACACCGTACTCCCACAAAAACCAAAATTTTACAAATTTATAATTCAAGTGTTTGTATTTATTTGTATTGCTTACCTTCAAATATTTTGAGCTTTGAGTGGTATAGTTTTTGTTTTCAAGCATTTATTATAATATAAATTATATTTTGGGGATGCTCATTTATTTTTCTATCTTGAAAAAAGATTAAAAAAAACATGGCAAAAATTCAAATCAAAAGAAACTACTTGAACTTTTAAATGTCCCTTGAGGAGGTAGAAAAATAAACAAACACATTGAAAAGCATTATTACCTATAAATTAGGGAAAAAGGGATTATATTAATGAAAACTACATTTCAATGAATGCGAACAAATGTAAAAAAAAACTTTCTTAGAAGAAATTAAATAAAAAGTATAAATTCAATTGTAAGCATTTGAAGATTCAACAAACAAGTTAAGCATGGAAGAGACACCAATACCATACAATCAATAAATATGTGTGGCAATCATCAAGAACCAAAAAAAATTGACAACACTTGCAATTGGTCTCTTTCATCAATCATATATTTTTTCTATTACTAAATTTTGTTTTTGCGCCTAAACCTCAAAGACACCTTGTTACAATTGCATACACATGTTACAAAAAATTGTTCCCTCTGGAGAAGGAATGTAGTCTTCATGTCCCTCTTCATTTCTCTTGAAATTTAAAGTGGGACCCTAGATGAATTATAGACTCTTAACCCCTAAATGTTTAAAAAGCTTGTGAGTTGGAATTGTTAAAAAAGAGGCATATAATGAAATTAAAGCGAAAGCAAATTTCAATATATAGTTTGACAATCTTATTATATAATCTTGGAATGATCTTCTATGTTCTGCCACCCTCACAATTTTAGCAAAAATTTCTTAAGAGTTTGTTAGATAAATATTCATCAAAGATGCAAAATGTTTTATTTTACCCCCCCAAACCCAAGCAGTTTCACTTCAGATTTTTTTGTTACATTTGGAATTGAGTATTTTTGCTTGTGCTTTTTGGAATTCGGTATCCTTCACAATTCCCCTACACACTCTAAAATTTTCTAAGTACTTGGAGTTCTAAAACATATAGGAAAAAACTCTCACCTTCACATTGAAATCTCAATTTTTGGTGAACAAGATTGAGTCACAACCTCAAGTAAACATATAGGCATGGGGTAGCCTTCATATACCATACTCCCTCTTCCCTCTAAAAACCTACAAAAATCTTTCTAGTAAGGCGTTAATTGTATTTTTAGTCTTTGTGCTAGTAATACATGCATTCAAGAACAAGTAATCCATCCCCTAAATCTAAAAAAAATATTTAGTTTAGATGTTGAAATTTAGGCACCCAAAATCCATATGGAAAGTATCATATTTGAGCATTGTTTGGAATGTTGCCAACTTGTCATTTGTGATTTAAAGGTTGGTGGCAACAATGGGATTCTATAAATATCTACTCCCAACTTAAAAACAAGCAACAAAGAAACTTGGCCCCCTTCATGAACAATTTCATAGCATCCAAGTGGTTATTGAATCCATCATCAATACGACTATTAAAAGAAGCAACAAGTATAAGGTGCATCATATAGGCAAGGCCAAGCTTGCTAGGAGAAGACTGCTCCTTGATTGCTTGCCAATTGCCCCCATGAGGTCACAGAACACATCCAACATTCACTCAACAATTGAAATCAATAAACAAAGCTTTTTAGTAAGACATGAATTGTGTACGATCTAGAGTTTTTTTAGAAGGACAGAGAGTAGATCCTAAATTCACATTCTATGTGCCATTCAAAACAAAGTCAAGTATACAACACATTTTTAGTAAGGGCACCATTTGTCCAAGATTGAAAGTGTAACCTATTTTCATAAATGAGGGGAATATGATGTCGACTAGGGCCTCCATTATTGTGTAACAAATCATGCATTGACACCTATTATAATGAAGTTGCTAAGATTGTTTTTTTAGTTTTGTGCTTCTTGGAATTAGGTCTACCAATAAGCTTAGATCCAAAACAAGTCGGATTGTAAATAATCTATACTTTCTTCGTTTCTACTAATTCCAAACTTAATGAATAATTAAGAAAAAATATTGCAATCTTCATTATGTCTATTCTGTAATTGGAGAAAATGATTCCCCCACCATCTCTCAATCGGACATAAGGTAGGAGGCTATAATTGCAACCCTCTCCTTGCAATTGTCCCATAGTTGATTGTAAAATGGATGGGAAGTGATCTTTAACCCCCAAAGGACTTGATCCATTGTGAAATGGTCAAATTTTTTATCTAAGCTAATTTTAGCCTTTTCAATAGTGTTCAAACAACAATTTGTAATTTTTACTACTTGAAACTCTAAATTCTATATCACTGTAAGAAATTGCAATTTGTTTCGTGAAGATCTCTAATTGTTATCATTTTTGTTGCAAAAAATGGACATAAATGAGTAAAAATAGAAAAAACAATTCAAATTATTTATAAAAAAATTCAGGAGGTAAAAGTAGCAATGGAGATTAGCATGAAAATTTTTCAATTGGTTATTTTATTTTTTACACCCAAAATAGCCACATCAAACACCGTGAAGTCAAATTCAGCCTTTTATTTAATTGATGTACAAATTTTTATTTTTTTTCTAGTAGAAAAATATTTTTTCTATTTATTTTTGTATTTTTTCAATAATTTTGAAGGAAAATAAAATTATTGTGATTTTTCAAAGCTAAAGGTGGAAATAAAATTATATCAATTACAATGTATATTAGAATAATCTAAAATTTTTACTATAAATGAAGAGTGGAATGAAAAACATAATTTTATAATTTAAATTCAAAATATATTTACAAAAAAGAAAATATGAATGAAAAGCACACCATATTGTGTTATTTGGATTTTAACACATGGAGCTTTCAATTGCAATAATTCTTTGAATTTTTGACATTTCTCAAAACTTTAAAATGGAATAGAAACAGAACTTGTCAAGCTTTTTTTTCCTAGTTGAAATCAAATTCCAAAAATAGTTATTTTAAAAGTT
This sequence comes from Pseudoscleropodium purum, assembly GCA_963969395.1. NCBI lineage: Eukaryota > Viridiplantae > Streptophyta > Bryopsida > Hypnales > Brachytheciaceae > Pseudoscleropodium > Pseudoscleropodium purum. The sequence goes on from OZ017797.1 coordinate 15,131,877, forward strand.
GTAATCGAGGTTGACCAAGGTGCATCCACTTTTGGGATGCTTGCACGTTTAAGGGTTAAACAGACCACTATTGCTATTGAATGAATCAAGAAAATTTTACTTATTTTATTCCAAGAGCCAATCATTTCCTCCATGGTTCAGAAATCGCTTTAGAAGTTGCAAGGGGACAGATTTTGGGAGACCTATGATTACAAATAGGTACCTACTATGAAAATCTTTGAAAATTCATAACTAATTCAAAAATGCTTCAAAAAATATGAAACCACTTGTGTTACTTCAAGAATTCATTTTTCTTTCTCTGAAAAATGAGCTAAAAAATATTTTTGTTCATGAAAACCTATGAAAAAGGCGGATCAGCCCTTAAAGGGTCGCTTTTAGAGCCTCCTACCTTATGCCAAAACGCTTAACAATGTCGGGATTAGTTGACATTCTGTTAAGCCCCCAGGGCATGGGGTGCATGGACTGGTCAGAGCTGGTCGAACCCACTGCAGTTTTCCAAGCTGAGGCATGCTGCCCTCCTTCACCAAAATTTTGGACGTACTGCCCCCCGATGTCCTTGCCCGGACTGCCCCTGCCCCTACTGAGCCCAACACAACCAATCATGCACCATTATTTTTTAATCCTGAAATTCAAAAGCTCTGCCAATTTCTTTTCCTGAATGTGAACAAATCTCCTTGTCTCCATGATGTGAACAAATCTCTGAGCAAAACAATAGAAACAATGGTATTATTCGTACTTGCCTAGTACCCCAAAACAATTGTATTTGTACTTGCCCAAGGTACCCAAATTGCTAGCTATGGTACTAGCTGGCAATTTCGGGGTTAATTTACTTTACCCTATCCAACCTGGACGAGCCATGGTTGGAGTTCAGTTCACTTCACTTCAGTTCCTTCTCTCTCTCTTCTAAGAATTGCTCCATCCAAACTGAGGCCGGGTTCATATTTTTTTTCATATTTTGAATTTGAGTCTTGTGGACATGATGTGAACAAATCTTAGAGCAATTCCAGGGCAAAAAATACAAACAATGGTATTATTCGTACTTGCCTACCCAAAATTGCTAGCTATGGCACCCCAAAATGGTCCTTAGTCCTTCAAGGGGTTAATTTTACTCCAACCTAGATGAATGGCATTAGAGTTCTTTCTCTCCATCTCTCTTCAAAGAATTGTTCCGAGGGAGTTTTTGTTAAATCCTTTTACATGTATTTAAAATTGCTCCATCCAAACTGAGGGAGTATTCGTTAAATCATTTTACATATATTTAGAATTTTAGCGAATTGCTCCATCCAAAATGAGTTCGTTTTCATTGAATCATTTTATATATTTAGAATTTTAGCGAATTGCTCTGTCCAAACTGAGTTAATTTTCGTTGAAATCATTTTCATAATTTTTAATTAGAAATTTGATCCTTGTGGAGAACGGAACCGACCTCTAGAGTACTGTAGAGAGAGCAAATCCCTCCCCATGAAGAGCTGAATCGGATTTTCCAATGGGGTGGCAACTGAACTACGGAGTAATTAATAAATTGCTGCTTGGTTGGTTTTTTTGGGTTTCTTGCACTACAAAGGGAACCTTTATTTGTGTCAAAAAATAAAAATTTAAAAATAAAAATGCTGCTTGGGATTATTCATGTCAACGCGCATGCCACTCATGCAGCGGAAACTTACCTTAATTTGCAACGGGGAGTCGGGGACTGACTGGTGGGCGGGGGGCGGGAGGTTCCTTCCGTAGGACCATCCCGGCACTTTCCTCCCCACCTTCCTTCGTCCACTCCCCATTTTCAGAAACTCGGCCTTGAGGGAATCAGGACCAGGCATGTTATTATTAATCTGTGCCGGTAGGAGGGAGTATGTTTAAAAAAAAAAACCCAAAAAAAAACAGAAGCCGGTGCCCGTCAGTCCTCAACGAAGGACCCACGGAGACCGGGAACCCAAGTGAAACTACTGCCGGCAGGGTACAGGAAATTGGATTTCAGTTCTCCTCAGCTTGGCATTTCTTTTCTTTAACTTGGATCTTCTGGAAAAATTTTATTTCTAAAAAAAAATTACCCTTAATGGAGTCCTGCCTGGGAAGACGGAAAGCAGATGGATGTATATTTTCATCGTTTTGGACAAAGTAAGTAGAATTATAGCATGAGTAGAATCTAGGCATTGGATATTCATTTTTGCAAGTTTTTAATAAAAATATTTATACCCATTCCTATGTGAAGTCATTCTTATTACTCTTGCACGAGAATCATGAAGCATGGAGTGTCCATGTTGGTCGTATTGTTGAAGAATAGACAAAAAAAAAAAATTTCAACATACTTGGGATGTACTTCTTTTGTTCTTGTAGCTCTAGTATTGTATGTTGGAGTCATATACATTAGGCCCCATACGAAATCATTTCTTTTGGGGTTAAATTTTTATTTGTTAACTTGATTTAGAATTTTTGGAAGTTCATTTTATGAGGTTTAGAATATTTCGTGACATTTTAGTAGAGTTCATAACTTTACTAGGATTCAAGGCTTTAGTGATACATGTGGCTTTACTAGTACCCATGGCTTTGACATCCATGGTTTTTTTTGAGGATTGAGATTATTTTCATCAATTTTTCTACACCATTCAATTATGTCACGTTAAAAATTTCATTGGATGACATATTTAATTGTATTTTGAATTATTTTCTAACAAATCTAATTCTAACATAGGGTAGTAAGCTCTTGAAATTATTCATAATCCAACTAATGGACACCAGCTCTCTCAAGGATTAAAACAAAACAACTCTCTTAGATGGTTTATTTCATAGTGTGAGAAATAATAGTCATACTTCTAATGTTTTATACCAAATAATGGTTGGAACTTAGATCTCAAGTTGGATCTCTACATTTACTAAGTACAACTATGGCTTCAATTCCCACTTCCTTGGCACCAAAACTTCTAAATACATCAAGACTTAGGGATATAGAAAGAAGCTCTAAGTCCCAATGTTCAACTCTCCACCAATCATATTTTGGAAATTTGGTGGGACAAGGAGTGTAATATGAACTAATCTAGGGGGGGGACTTCTACGCACATAAATTGACTCAAGTTTGTAGAAGAAACAAGAACAATTCTATATAGAAGTGTGTAACACTATAAAGATAAAAATTGTTGGTTGGTAAAATTTTAATGAGAGACTTTTCATAAGTCAAGGAGGCAACTTTTTGACTTCTATAAAATTATTTTTCACATTTGGCTTGAACTTTTTGGATGCTTTTATTTTGACAACATGGCAAAGCTACTATTTAACCCCTAAAGGACAAAGTGTCTTCTTGTAGGACAATTGAAGGTTTTGGTAAGTTTCTCTAATCTCAATTTTTGGTGTGATTTATTGAATTTCTTTTAAGATAGAAAAAAAAATTAGATTTCAAGGAATTCAATTTTTATTTCAATTGGTTCAAGAGTAGAAGTTATGCCACTTAAAGCTTAAAATGGAGTTTGCTAGACAATACAAAAAATCACAAAATTTCAAATTTTCAAATTTTATCTCTAATAGAAACTAATTTTTTTTGCATGAATTTTTTTAAATCATCCCAATTGGATAAGTGAAGTGAAAGTTGTGGAACTTTTTATTTTATGTACAATCATTATATCTTCTTAAGAAGATAACCTATTGGATTCATTTCTAAACTTCATTTTCACAACTTTCTAAAAAAAAGTTCTACAAGGTTCAATTCTCTTGCTAGAACAATCTCACCATTGGAATTAGTGTGTTTCAATTTCATCTTAGACTTATCGATGATTTAGTTTTTCATTTGTCTTGTACCTATTTCTACTAAATAATTTTTTAAAGAATGAAATTCAATCTACTTCTACTTCTACTTCTACTTCTACTTTCAATTTTTTTCTTAGATTTTCAATTTAATTCTTCAATATAATATTTTTAATTCAAAAGTCACACAATCTAGTTACACAAGATTGTATCCACTATGTACCAAGAAGATGCAATTGTATCTTCTTAGTGTATTATAATACAACCATAAACCATTGTAAACCTATAGTACATCACTATCCTTCATGTACACGTCTTTCATGAAAAGTGCAATTTGTACCAAATTATCCATTTTTATATCAATAGTTGCAATGGTAATCCAAAAGAAATTTCCATAGCTAATGCATGGCCTTTGTAAACAATTTCAAGACAATCCCACTTTTGTAATTTGTATAAAATGCATGTTATAAAAACAAAAGTGAAATATAATGTAATTAAAACATTTAAAAACTATATGAGGTTTGAACATCAAAGTCGTATATGAAAATAAAAAATAAGTCTTAAAATAATATGAGCATAAAAATATTGCATGGTCTTTGTCATATTATAGACTCATTTATAGAACTATGTTACAAAATTTCAAGTATTATCTTCATTGTTATCATTGAGATTTTTATATGTAGTTGATATAATGGAGTGTGTTAAAACACTCTTTCAAAATCAAGACTTAAAGAAATTACAAGGTGCCATGTATATTAATCTTTGCATGGTTTTAAAAGGTTCAACATGTTTACTAAATGTTCAATTTCGTTACAACTATATTGCACGTTATGTAACTTGAAGATATTTCAAAGTGACTATTCAAGGTTATAATGGTAATATTCCAATAAAAAACTAGATGACAAAATCAAGGGGCAAAAAGTTTAGTATTAACATTACTAAAATTAATTTACTAATGAACTCTTTAGCTACAACATTATGCCTATGCTTCCTATTCTTATAGTGATTCTTCAAAGATTATAGGCTACCTTTGTGATACATTCAGAGTAATTAAGTGAATAGTGACAATAAGGTTCCACCCAAAAGATGTCATAGAGATTATAAATTTAGGATTTTAATATTTTGATTTTCCCTCTCTCCCCTCTTGTAATTTTTAAACACCAACTTTTTTGACAATCAATATAGGACAATTCATCCCGTTTTCATATCCAATACTATATCCGTATTTGCTATCCATATTCGGTATTTGTATAAGGTAATATATTTGTATTTAGTATTGAATCCATATTCAATATCCATATTCAATATTTGTGTAAGGTATTATATCCGTATCTGGTATTGGATCCATACTTAGTATTTGTATAAGATATTGTATTCGTATCCAATATTCATTTTATATTTCATATTTGGACGGCTCAGATGAAATTTCATAAGATCAATAGCTTGTGATTTTTTGAGAAATCAATGGCAATTTTGAAGATAAGCATTTTTTCCTCAAAAAAAAATCAACAGCTTGTAAATTTTTTGAGAGAAAGGGGGGCAACTAATGCAAACCAAGGGGGAGCCATCTTTTGAGAGGATATTGAATAGACACATGAAGAAAAATATGATTGCATATAATACCCCCCCTATATGTTATAAAACATCACATATTCTAAGTGCAAGCTTGTATCATAATCAATAGGTACTTGGAAAGATTTCAAAGCCTATTTAGAAAAATTATAAGTAGATAAACAACACTCAAGCATTTGAAAAAGATGGCTCCTACACTAGCTGCAAGTACTAGTGAAGTATACAAGTTCATCATAGTAATCATAGTCCTATAGCAAATCACTAAAAAAAAATTATTAAGCAAATTAGAGGGATTGATTAAAGCCATATTGGATTCTAAATTGCCTTGCAGACATATTTGGTAAATGAAACTATTGAAAAGAGCTCAAGTTTTGAAGTTATCTAGACATTTCTAAATTGGCAATCAAGTTTTTGAATTGTTAATAATCCAATTCTTGCAAATGTTAGTAAGTGTAACGAATTCAACTTGGAGAATAGGTAAAAAATGAAATGAAATTTTTTAAAGAATGTTACAACAATACATTGTCTCTTCATGCAATTTACAAAAATATGTTAAATTTTTCCTTGATTGCCAATTCAACTCAAATACAAATTAATGCTGCCTTTGTGAAAATTCATTTAGAATCATGTTGAGCTTTGGAAAAATACATTTCATATTTTTCTTCTCAAAATACATTGAAAATGAAATTAGTCATATTCACACCAAATTCTAACTAGCAAAATTATAGGACATGTATTTGTTTCATTAAAATTTTCCATTTCTATATCAAATGTGGACGAAGTAACCAATTCTAGATGAAGCATGCATGATTGCATGAATATACTTGAAAGGTGTCACTTAAAGAAAAGCATGTCGGCTTCAACAAGAAACATCATGTGAAATGTGTTGAAAACCTTGTTTCCAACGCGTGGAACGTACTGGAACACGTTGGAAATAGGGTCTTCAACAAATTTCAGATGACATTTTTTGTTGGAGTCAACATGCTTTTCTTCCAGTGTTTTTTTTTTTTTTTAATTTGTCCAAAAATGATTGAATGTGGAAACATAGTGCTTCGCCAAATTTTAACCCCTAAAGGTTTTTGACTATGTTTTCACCAAAAATGCTCTAAAACTGCCATTTCTAGTGCAAGTACCCAATTTTTGAAAAAAAAAAAATTTAAACACAAGTAACCATAGGATCTTGTAGTAAACTATTTTTAGAAGATGTGGTAAAAATTTCAGGAATTTTCATCATGGCAATTGTAAGATATTAGCATTTGAATTCAGAAAAATCCTTTTCTTTTCCCTACAAAAATCCGGGCAGCTGCACTTCACAAGGTCACATTTGCATGAAAAAATGTCCAAAATGGTGGTTACTCTTTGAATTCATTCTTCAAAGCAAGTTGGCTACATGGTTGAAAATTTTTAGATCATTTGAAATTGTGCAACATGTAGGAAAAAAATAGTAAGTAGAATGAAGTAGAAAATGATTCAAAGTACTAAGTTGTTAACAATTTCTTTATGGAATTGAAAAATGCCAATCCCAATGTTCACAATGTTGTAATAATCAATGTACACCTAAATTTATTTATTTTTTCAAAAATATTTGAAATTGAGAAAAATAAAGGGCTTCAAAGTTTATTTCGGAGTACAGATTCCATAACTATCTACAACTACTCTAAACTAAAATTTCTCATAACTTTTGATTTAGACATCCAAATAGAATGATTCAAAGCTTTCCTTGTAGATATAAATTTAAAGAATCAATTTCAAATTTTATTTTTTGAAAAAAGTGATTTTTGAATAATTCTTTTTTGTTGCCCAGGTTGCCCACCGAGCACTGAAAATCACATTCCATACCATAACTTCTTAGCCATGTAGTCAAAAGTTATAAAAATTGTTGATCCTTAAAGCTACTCCTCAGGCACATGTCATGTTCAAATTTCAAATTTCAAAGGTAAAAAATAAAAACTCCATCCGTAGTGAGCTGCCCCAAATCGCTATGTTGCCAAAAAATGAGGTTTAGGGCTTTAGGGGTTAAGTAATTGCCATCTCTATATTTCTTGAGAAAGTATTAAAAAAATATATTATATGCAATTAGTGGGATGATTGGAGGTACATCAATCCATATTAGATACATACTAGAATATTTTGGACCTTATTATCAAGTTGAAAACATATTGATTGTATTTGGGACAAAAGTTGAGACCTCATTTGAATACATTAAATTAAAAAATCAATAAATTGAATATACAAAAATATGTGTTCCATTATATTTAACCTTTTCAATATACATGGATATGTGTTTGAATTATATTTAACCTTTTGAATCTAAAAATGTTTTTATAATTTGAAGCCTTAATATGTCAAAAGTTATAGACAAAGTTACTAAAACAAAAACTTACAAACAAATTTTGGAGCTAAGAGGTAACTCAATGAAGCACATTTTCACAGGTAGTCAAGTTTTATGAAAATTTGATAAACTTTGCTCAAATGATGTTTGAAATTTTGCCATGAATAAAACTTGAATGACTTGATTGAAGATGGCAAACCAATAATTCCTATTCATTGGGGCATCAATCATGTTCCAAAAGTACCTTCAAAGTACTCAAATATTTTCATCTTTTGAATAGAGTCTCCTATCATCAATATAGGTTACACAATCTTATTTTCAACTTGAATTCCTACTGTTGACTAACTATCAAATTTCAAAGTTAGTGCAAAATGAAAACCCTAAAAGCATTTTGAAAGAAATCCAATGTCATTTTATTCTTGCTAGGGCTTTGAGGGATTGAATCTTCACTTCACTAGGTTACACCCGATGAAGTGTGACACCTCTAATTTTTGCATAGATGTGGGTGCAAATAACCACCCATTTCCACGTATTGTCACACAACATTGTTTACTAGCTAGCGATGCTAGCACGTGAGCCTACGAGCCTTGAATCTAATTGTAAGTATGTACCTACAACCATTTGAAGGTATTTATAACATATGTACCTATAATGTAGGTACACCACAACATGGAAAGAGTCCATGACATAAGTATCTATAATATATACACCTATAACCACAAAAGGTGTGTATAATATGAACTCCTAAACTCATGGGCTCCTAGATTCTTTGCTCACATGCTAATACTCCCCCATTGTCTACCAAATGAATGAGATAGTGGTCCCTTTTGCATCTTTGAAATGTGGATCCTAGCCACAATGAACAAACTTGTCTTCTATGGCTCCTTAGCCAACCCCAATCCTTGAATTAACCAAGAAGTCCCTTCCTCCTTCCTAGGCATCCACACATTGTTTGCTTTTCCAAAGACCAGTGCGGCTGGTTATTAGGTCTTTTTTTTCTTTCTGGCTTTGTGGTGCCAAATTACACCAGAGAAAAATAATTTGGCTAAGAAATGGCAACAAAGAGTGAATTTTTTTCACCCAAAAACTTTGGTTTAAAAAAAATTGCAAATGAAATCTCCAAATTGTGGATGGAAATAGAATTATGGACATGTGATATATACCAATGTAATATTTTCTATCCAATGTGTGGATGAATGTTGAAATTTGGAGCACCACTACAAGAAAACTTATCGCCACTTTCACACCTCATAAACAATGGAAAAAAAAGCCCTGTTGGTTATTATACAGAGTTGTGCATCCCTCCCTCCATTTCCAAGGACTTGGCTCCCATGGCAAGTGAAAAGAAAGAGTCCACAGTCAGCTTAGTTCCCAATTGTTAGGAACTGCCGGAAGTGTGCGGAAGATAGCATGGGGCGGAGGTTGCTGCTGGCGACCACCCCAGAGCAGAGCAGAGGATGTGAAAGGGCAGGCAGGACCGTGGCAGCGAACTCTCATCAAGCTACAAATCAGAAGCGCAACGGCACCAGTTCCGACTTGACCTCCCAGACTTGGAAACACGCTTGGAAAAGGTCACCCGGCCAAAGCAGCGGCACTCCACATCGCGGCCGGATCCAATTCAATTTTTTTAATAACAAACTAGTGTGCCCCGTGCAGTTGTCACGGTCAAAGCAAAAAGAAAAATTAATTTTCTAATTTTTTGAATTCATAAAAACTTCAAATTTCAATAACTTTCACACCCTAGGTCGGAATGCCTTTAAACCAAGCATGTGCACCCCTCCTTGCCGAGGGCTTTCTGACGATATCAAACACACAAACGGGAGATGCACGGTCCAGGAGATCTCAGCGTGACAAACAAACAAACAAACATACAAATAGCCTAATTTAATAGAAGGATGGCAGACTATGGCATTGAAAATAGATAACCAAAGAAACAACCAAGCCTCATGGTTGGTTAAGTGAAGAGATTGTGAGCAAAAAAAAGAAAGAAAGAACACAAGACATAGCAAGAGGACTAATGAAAGAACAGAGAGGGGGCCTTCCCTATTCCAACAAATTAAGTTTAGCAAGGATGGGGGAATGGAGCCAAATGTTGTCAAATTGGTTCCATATTTTAGTAGATTGATTCGGATGAAATCAAAAGGCCATGTTGGGTCTTTAAGCGAGTCCAAGACATTTGGGACTACACCCAATTAATTATGTATCATTTCCCCTACTGTAGGGCCTTCACACTAGACTTGATGCTATTCACTATATTTTTGGTTCTTTGTTACCCAATAAATTTAACTATCTATGCACCATCTGGTTTCTACTTCAAGGGTTGGCTCTTCGGCTTTGCTAGATCTTCCGCAACCATATCAACTTTTCCCGAGATCAATGGTTGATTCATCTCCTTTATGCCATGTCTTGGGATGCCCTCCTCAATTTGGGTTGAGCTACTCAATTCTAGTTTTTACTTGGAGATTGTTGAATAATGTGGGGACCAAGTGCAAAATCGGAAGATGAACATGGCTATTTAGAATATTCTTTGAAACAATAGTAGTCTCTAAAGTTTATTTTCTCTTAATTGAAAGAGAAAGATTAACCCTTCAACGTCAACAAGGATGATTGGCATCCCATGGATGACAAGAAATTCTTCTAGTAGAACAAATGTTCAACTGTTCATTCTCAGAATTTTGTTGTAAAAAGGGTAGGTCTTCTACAATATTTTGACTTCCAATAAGCGCTTTTGCAATATTTTAAGCCAATGATTCACACAATTCCTTTTTCACAACAAAACATGGAAGATGAATAGTTGTACTTTTGTCCTGTATAGAGAAATTCTCCATCATCCATCGGACACTTAGTGTCCGTGACAGCCTTATAGGGTTAATATGTTCAAGTAGATAACTTCACTACACTAAAATAATCAAAATGGTTATTTAGTATGATTTGAACTATGCATCATAGGGATATACTAATCAACATTGGTTGTAGTGGCATTGTTGTAGTGGCATTGTTGTAGTGGTTTTGTTGTAGCATTTGTAGTGTGTAGGTGTGGCATTGTTAAACTGGTCATACTAATTTTTATATTGACCAATTATTCACTCATACTAAACAATCATTTTAGTGTAGCAAAAAGCTAGCTTAAGGCACCAAAATACAATAGGAGTGGTTAGTTTCACATTCTCATATGGGCTTGTAGAGCCAATCTCGATGATTGTAACTTGGTGCCATTTGAAAGCCCCCCCTTTTTTTTTGTTGCAAGTGCTTATTCAAAAAAGTGAGGCACTACTAAGGAGACAAAGCCTTAAGAGTGTAGCTATTAATTACAAAAATAAAAAATATTTGTAAAGTCACAATCCTTGCTCAAATGCAACTAGTGAGATGTTGCTAAAAAAATCTTCTAGGACTTCAATACCCTTCTCATTGATGTCTAGGTATGATTTATTTTTGCAATAAAATCGTCAAATTATTTTACTTTGATTTGGTAGTCTAGCTTGTCTTTTTCTCCCATTCCTAAAAACCTTACAAACCAAGTTTCCAAACAATACAACATGCCATAACATTGTATAACCATTGTTAGTCCCTTTATTCTAAAAAACAAGTATAATGCTTTGTTAGATACTTGGGAGGGATGTTTGTATTACTTCAAGAATTGTGGTTGGTTGAATAGCCGAATGGGATAGTTTTGATTATTGTAAGGTTTCCTTTTCAATAATGCAAAAAAGCCCCTTGTTTCATTGGTAAACAATAGAGGGAGTCACAACACTATGCCTCTAGTTCCTCTAATTCAATGAAACCTCAATGTGACCTACTTTCATTCAATAACTTGTCTAGTTTCCCCCAATATGTTGAAGATTTAGTCTACTATTCACCTTTAATCCTTCAACATCAACATAGACGTTTGGTGTCCAAAAGATGACATGGAATTCTTCTAGTAGGAAAGAAGTTAAACTATTCATCCTTGAAATTTTGTTGTAGAAAGGGGAGGTCTCCTATAGTAGTTCGACTTTCAACAAGTGCTTTTGCAATTTTTTAAGCCAATGGTTCATATGGTAATGGAAAAGGATGATTTCCAAGGTCACTTGTTAGTCCTTTAAGGATTAAGGAGCGTAATAAGTCTTTTTGGAGTTTGAGGACAAGCTCACTTGTTGCGACTCCTCCCAAGCTTAATATATGGTAGTGGGTTGTAAAGCCGCTTTTTAAGAGCTGTAGAGACATTTTTGTGTATTGCTCATACTGGAAAATATTTTGCCTTATTTTTTTAGTAGAAGAAAAATAGAAGTATAATATAACGTAAAAATTTTCATAATTTTTGAAACACTTGTGAATTATTAAAGAATTTTTGAAGAAAGTTGTCATAGGTAGCTTATTCTGGATCCTAGGCTCAACAAAAGTTGGACACAAGTAGTTTGAAAAAGGACATACTTGTCCCAAGAAGCAAGCGAGTGGCAAGCTTAAAAGAGAGAACATTGTTTGTAAAGGTGCCCCTAATGGAGCTTGATAAAGACCAACATACTAAAGTGTTTACGACTAGTCTGCATATCATGAATGCAGATTAAAAAAACAAACAATTTATTGTTGTTTGCTCTTTTCGAAAAAAAATTTACTGTTTCTAAAATGATCATGCTCTAATTAGAATCCTACTCATTCTTAAAGTTAAAAGTAATCACTCTAAAATTGAAAGCTACTCTCACTACATGCATTTTAATTTTTGCACACAAATTGTATCCATTCTACAGCCACGAAGTGTCAGTTTTCAATCTATTTTTAGGGACGCTTCCAAGAAACGGGTCGCATTTACAGCCCCGTACCTTGATGCTCAAGCTTATACCACACTCATGAATCCCCCCCCCAAGGCCCCCCTCCATTTATGATTCCATTTCCGCATGAAGCTCATCAGCCTACGCTGGGCTGGCCCGGCCCTCATGGCCGGCGGATGGGGGCAACAGCGGCGACAAAACTGCCCCAGCCTGCCCATTCTCGTAAGCCTCCCCCGTCTGCACCCCCATCCAGTTGGCGCCCCCTCATTGGTCCACGCCAGCCCCTCCCTGCCCTGCCTCCCGTGCGAGGTCAGAGCCCCACCGGCCTTGAATCCCAGATGCCAGGAAGGCCCCAGCCAGACGGACGGAGGAAGGGAGGGCTGGATCAGATGGGGAACTGAACTTCTTATAACATAAGCTTATAAAATCTATAATCCTAGCAGCCTCGGTTTGTCAACACGGCCTCGATGCAACCACGTCGCCTCCTACCCAGTTGCTTCGACTGCGGTCCCACTCCCTCCACCCTCCACCCTCCACCCACTCACCCAGTGCCAATTTCCAATCCCACTCCGCACTCTATTCTCGACAATAAAAATGGGGATAGCGCCCCGAGCCTGCCGGAGTGCCGGGTTTCGGGACGAAGAACTCTGAGCGGAAAATACCACGCATTGAATGCCCCTGGCTTCCAGAGTCCAGACCTCCGTGAAACCAGGCGCTCGGAAACAGTGCGGTTTTTAATTAGTTTCCGCACTGTAGGTGGATTAGTGTCAAACGGGTATTTTTGGGGAGTCGGGTGAAGGGACGACACGGACTGGGCATTGGTGCAAACCTGGGGAACTCGTTCGAGGACCTTTCGGCGAACTTTTGGAATTAGAACAACAGTCAGTGGTGAACTTAATCGAGGGGGTTGCGAGGGGATTAATGAATGCCTATAATCTAATTCGGAGGCGATGGACGAATGCGAGTGGGGTTACCCATGCAGTGAATCAGATATTTGGGGGTTAACGTAATAATGTAAATAACTTAAAATAGGATGGATGTGGTTGTGCGATCTGTGACTTGGGCGAATGAAGAGCGGTACAAATGGTCCTGTGCATGGGCGTGAAGATAAAACGAAGGGTCCACTCCCGGAGTGACCCTACTCTAGTCTACAGCAGTATTTTCCTTGAAAGAAAATTATCTTTTAAAATGAAAACTAGCCTACTGTAGCATTCTGCTGCGGGGAGCCGGGGACTGAGGGACCACTGACTTCGAGGTGGATAATTTCTTTGTTTTCCCCATGTGCCTGTATTTGGGCCCTCCCTCGTGGTTGGTCAGTTAAACCCAGTGCCGCAGACGGGGAGAGAATCCTGATTGAAATGGGTATTATTATAATTGGTGTTTTATTTCCGGCCAGCCCCCGCAAGCGATCTCCCATCGCAGCCTAGCACTGGAGCGAGAGGATCGTGGGCTATAGCCGGCGCAAGCTGATAGATAAAACTCCCCCCGCCTCCTGCCCCGAAAGCTAGTATGCTCATTAGAGTCGGCCTCCATCAGTTCCCTGACTGACTACTTCCTCATTCGGGTCACACCTTTCCCTGCAAAACACACATACGCGCACACACACACTCGCACACTGTCCGTCGTGACGACTAGTCCGTCAGTACGTGCAGCACTCAAAAGTGTTATAAGAGGACAAGAGATAGATAGATAGAGAGAGGAACAATCTAGTGCATCCCCAAGATCATAGCTTTTGGCATTCAAAGCCACTGTTTTTTTTCCCTTCCCAGTGCCAATCTAGCTAGCTTTTGCTTGGTCGAATCGTAGTAGTTCTGGGAAGCTGAGTTGCTGCGTTTTTTTCTTCCAGGCGTCCATTGTGAGGGTGTCTGTCTGTCTTGGGAACTGTCCGCCAGGAAGCGTGCATTGTTACCGAAGGAAAAGATTCGTCTGGACGGCTCCAGTTTGCGACCATTCGGACGGTGATTTGAGGGAGGATTTTTTTCAGTTAGCAGGTGGTGTGTTGGTCGAAAGGAGGGTGTTTTTTATGTTTTATTTTGAGGATTTGGTGAATGTGCATGGTTTGTGTCCGGGGTCATGAAAGTGAGGTTATTTGGATAGGAAGAAGGAAGCGGAGGAGGAGGAGGTCGTAGTTCGGTTGTGTTCAAACTGGAGCTAGCCACCATGCATCTGCCTGTGAATCACCAGTCGCTCATGGGTGATTTTACAAGTGAGTTTCAGCCGCGAGGAGATCCCGAGGAGGACTCGAGTGAGCTTCATCATTCAGGGAATGGAGAGGGATCCGGCGAAGGAGGTTCTCCTGTTAGTAGTCGCGGCAACGGCGGCTGCATCCGCGACCGTCCCGTGAAGGTGATCCCCTGCCCTCGCTGCCAGTCCATGAACACCAAGTTCTGCTACTACAACAATTACAGCGTCAACCAGCCACGCCACTTCTGCCGCAACTGCCAGCGCTACTGGACCGTGGGGGGCACTCTTCGTAACGTGCCCGTGGGCGGCGGATCTCGCAAGAAGACGCGCACGCGCTCCAGGAGTGACGCGCATCCGTACGGGGGCGGATCGGAGACGTCGCCCTCAGGAGATGTCTTACTGAACGCGAGCTCGTGCATGCAGCAGCTGTCCATGCTGCCACCCGCGCTGGGCGGATTCGGGTTCCCGCCGGCCACAGCGGGGGTTACTGCTTCCCAGCTCCCGTTTCTTCAGTTCGCACTGGAGCAAGGCGGCTTGTTCCAGAAAGGCCCCAGTCTGGCCGGCTTGCAGGAAGTGCCCGACCTGCAATCTCCGTTCTACGACGTGCCCCAAGTGCCCCAGCTCGTGAATTCGTCGTCCATGGTGACCAACGACGGATTCTTCCTCCCAACGGAGTTTTCGAATCCCAACAGCGACGCCCTCGAGGCGAAGTCGAGCTTGTGGGCGTCCTCTTCCATCCAGCAGTTGCAAGCACTCGCCGGCGGACCTTCTTGGGAAGACCGCCCGAAGACGAATTCGGCGTCCCTGTTGCAGCAGCTGAGCGGGTACGAAGTCGACCGGAAGAATCCAATGCAGCAACAGCCGAATGCAACGGTGTTGCCCCAGAGCTGGGCTTCCAAGCAAGCTTCGTTTTGGGATACGGCTTTGCTGCAACATCAACAACAACCGCAGAGGCCTATGACACACCATGACAGGTTGGTGCCGCACACATCTTGGGACGATTCGAATCGTCACCCAAGGAATGTTTCTCCTAATGGAAGCAACATCACCACAGAAGACTCGGACCGCTGTTTGCCGACCTTTGGCTACCACGACGATGTGGTGTCGCAACCCTGGGTAGGCTTGCAAGCTTCTGATATTCTCTTCTGATGATGTGCAAATCTTGGTTACGGTAACTACCCCTTTTTTTTCCTAACCAAAAACATTTTCTGATGGTGAGGCCCTAATCCAGCTGTTTGGAAACTGACACCAACCAACCCGCTGTAAAGTATACCCTGTGAATACCACTTGATTAGTTTGAGTTTAGATTTGACACGTGATTCTCGTAGTTAGGCCGGGTTAGGGCGCAGCAGCAAGGCAGAAGGACCTCAACTGTGAATATCAGTGAGCTTGAATGACCACGTTGTAGTGGGGAATGGAATCTGTTGTGTTCTCGAGGAGTAGTTTTTTTTATAAGATGGTAGCTCTCCCTCTCTTGTTGCCTTCGTGTTTTTTTTGCTTGCAGGACTAGCATTTTATTACGAACCACTTGAGACGGAGATTTGTGTTCCTCACTTTTTTTGAACTGTATGCTTAAAGTGAGTGGGTCACCACCATGACTGATTCTAGGCTAGGCTAGGTAGCACCACCACCAAGGCGACTTGGTCAGTGGCTTGAATGAGATTTTAGTTTGTGTTTGCCCCTATTTAATGATTATGCGGGGGCTTGCCCTCTGCGTTTCCAGTGACTCTGTTTTGGTGAAACCATTCACATGAATGTTTTGAGTTCTGGCGAGGAATTTATGCTTGGAGCTCACTTTGCGTGTTGTTAGTCCATTGTGAATTTCGTTTCTATCATTTGAATTCTGTGGTGTGCCATCTGGGTTACCGTTGGGCACAGCATTCCCTCTTAAATGTTCAATTTAAAAGTTCCATAAGTGGATCAGATTAGCAGGCCATGACCAAGAAGCATGAGATGTAATCCTTGGCCATTTCGTTTGGTGGTTGTGAAAATACATCATTTGTAGTTCACGTCGGTGAGCTTCAAGTTTCTATTCTGCAGGAGTGCTAGTCTAAACATTTTTCATACAATTTTGGCCTGAGAAGATGCCAGTGGATTTTGAATCAGAAGCATTTGGAGTCCAAGTTAAAATACTAAAAGTTTTTGAATTTCGAATGCATAGTGCTTTAAAAGCGTCTTGGCTTTGAAATGTGGAGTTAAGGTTTGTACTTTAATAAATCTAGATTACAAGTGGATCCTTTTACGAAGTTGCGTTTCAGATTTAGAAGCAAGGATTTCGATTTGGGGTTTGCGCTGTTGGGAATGAGTCACAATGGTGAACGGAGATCACTTGTAGTATGCACGTTTGTGACATTCATCAGATATCAATGTCAAATCATGTTGGATTGTAAACGTGCATCTGGCGGTTCTATTAGGACAACGTGTCTCCTGGTTGTAATTCTTCTGGACGTGCAATCTTTGTCTGTAGCAGGCCGACCAAACACTTGTACAGCACACCGGATACTACTTCATACTGGTGCTGCCTGTTTTTTTATTGGCTCACTGGCCGTGTGCACAACATGCTGACCCTCTAGCCATAACTTATGCTAACTTGCTTCTGAGACCCTGTATGGTCGTCAACTGTGGATGCTTCAAACCAGATAGTCAAATCTCGACAAAAAGCGACACGACTTTGTTCACAGGTCGCAAATTCTAAACTACTGTAGTTTGCCTCAAAACGACGACGGTATTGTATGGAATCTTCCACACAAACGCAAGTGCATTTCAAGACGCACATACCCAACCTGAAGCAGCTTAATGCCACCGTTCAGCAAAAATGTCATCACCTACACCAGGCCTAAGACATCCTTCCTCTCCACAATATCAGAAGAAATAATCTATATCCACACCTCATTCTTTAGCTGAAATCGTGAAGGTGTGAGGGGGAATCAGGCAGGGTTCAGCTACGGATGCATTCACACCAAGGGTCAAAACGATTCCAGGAACTCCGCTACAATCTTTCATTGGGGGTCATTTCATCGTCCAATGAGCAGTGATACACCCAATCCTCTCTGATGACGGGGGACAAATGTACAGTACTTCAAAAAGCAGTCACGTAAGCTAACCTCTTGACATGTGAGAGTTTTCTAGTCCAATGTGTGCACAGCATGACAAATTTTCAGGATTTGCAAAGAATGTGCAATTACAGAGTGTCATTACAGAGGATTGGGCGTGCTGGAGAGAATCAGAATACGATCAGAATCTGCCCAAGTTTCGAGGGTACATGTCAGATGGACTGTAGAATGTTACGAAAAATCTAAAGGTGGTCTTCAATCGATTCTTGTGCAGGATTCCACATTGGTTAGCAATTCCTGACAACCATTCACCTCCATATTCAAGTTTGGATCAACTGGCACGAGCAAAGTCAGCATTTGAAGTTTTCTCTGCTAAGTTCTGAAAGACTGCTAAGTTCCCAAACACTGCTTCAACGTAATCTACCTGTGGAAATGGAATTTAACACCCGGTGATGCATTGATCTCAGAACAGGCACACCTTCAGAATCTAAAGTCATCGCAGAGCTTCAGAATCAATCTAGCTATCGCATATACTACTCTACTACTGAAGTTGTATAAATTGATATTCTGCAGAGAGAGGCACATTCATGGTCTGTGCCAGATTTTGCTTGTTCGCAAACACCAGCATCTTCACATCTTGGAGCTCGGGCTCGCGCAGCAGTCTCTGCAGCTCCTTGAGATCGTCTCCCTGTCATTGCTGTCCACTGCGAAGATTATCCCGTGTTTTTTCTTGTAGTATCGCCATACTCGGCGGCACGCGAGAGTTTACATCCGACACCATGCAGGTGACATTGTGGACCTGGATGAACTCCACATTGAAATTAATGGTGGACGGTGTCTACCCTGACTCCGAGCTTCGAGTGGTACAATAATGTCGTCTTCCCTGCATGTCAAGATCGAGCTGCAAAGCATAAAAAGTTCAGAATAGTTCATCGAAGCGCATTGAAATTAGGAAACAAGCTGAAGGGAGGGCGTTGTCAAGCCCCAGAATGACGGTTGCCCGCTTCTTGTTTCCCCAGATCACACTGGACAGAAGCTTCGCAATGATCTGCCTCATTCTCAAACTTCATCCGCTTTGGCTGTGTGTCTGCAGGTACGTAGCTAGTCAGAAGCTCTGCGAAAGATTAGTCGTGAAAACCGAGCAGCTAAAGAGGACATGACAGGGTTTTTTTTGGGCGAAAGAGTGCCAGACTGCACCAGAAAAAAAATAATTTCGCTACAAAAGGGTGACAAACCATGAAGTTTTTCGCCAGAAAACTTCAATTAAAAATAAATATTGGATGGAAATCGCCAGATTGTGGATGAAAACACAATTATGGATATGTGGTTTGTGCTAATGTGATATTTTCTATGCAATATGTGGATGCATGTTTTGAAATTTGGAGCACCACTACAAAATTTTACATCGCCACTTTGGCACTTCATAAAAAATGAAAAAAATTGCCCTGGACCTAATCATATTTGCGAAGTGTCACATCTGTTCTCTGATGCTGGATTAATTCTTAACTCAATGCACTGCACAACCAAGTGTTCAAGCCACGTACACCCCATCCGTATCGCTGAAGCGCCAATGGAATTGAACCCCATTGTCTACAACTTCTCTCGCTCTCCATCACTATTTCGGATTCCATGGTCAGCTGGAATCCTATTGCAGCGCCGTCAGCTTGGAAAGAAATGTTCGTCGTTGCTTGCACAGTAATGTCTTCAATCAGAAGCTCCGCATGCCGTTGGCAAAGAAAGGTCGACCGGCATCTTCAGCTTCGCGATAGGTCTTCAGAACATCACACATTCTGGAGTTGATGCACTAAGATACCCTAGCCCACGATCTGGAAAATATAACTGAAATCGTCTCCATATCCTATATTCAGAAATGCAAGAATTTGAAGTCCATGCCTACAACCAGATGTAAGTTTACTCACTACCTCTGAAGTCTGAACACGGTATCCTTCACCCCACAATATCTCCAATTTGAATTAAAGAATAAAGTAGCTCGCATCACTGTTGCAGTTGCAGGCTTGTCATCCTCTGCTCACGGAAGTGACATCATCTTATAATCTTATCCATTGTCTGCTCCGACACCACTGGACATGCAATCCCATTAAACCCTAAACCACACGCTTCGACAAAAACAGGCACTCCTGCCAAAAGACCTAAACACATCCCTCCTGACTAAGGGCACCAAATCAAAGAGGATGAACCACCACTGCAGCAGAGGATATGCTTTCCCACAGCACACCCTGATCCTGCAAAATTAGATCCCTTGATAGAACTCGCAACAGAGTGCCCTTTCAGAATATGCTCAGTTCAAACAACCAATGAGCGAATGTGCTCTCAGAAATGCAAAGAGAGCTCGAAGCATACGCAAATTGCCAACAAACAATCACAAAAGCAAATGATCCAACGAATATGACATCAATCGCCAGATTGCTAAGCTGCTTCTTTTCAACTACATAACAAAATCAAAGAGAGTGAACCACCCCTGCAGCAAAGGATATGTTTTTCCACAGCACACCCTGATCCTGCAAAATAAGATCCCTTGATAGAACTCGCAACAGACACAACTGCCCTCTCAGAATATGCTCAGTTCAAACAACCAATGAGCGAATGTGCTCTCAGAAATGCCCAAAGAGAGGACGAAGCATATGCAAATTGCCAACACACAATCACAATAGCAAATGATCTAACTAATATGACATCAATCGCCAGGCTACACCTTTCAACTACATAACAAGAAAGCATCGCAATACAAAAAACCCTAAACCTTCTTGATCCATCTATGGCGCTTCGGTCGTTCTTCCTCCTCACAGCAGTTGTTGCAACTCTCCTTCTTCACGGAATGGACAGTGGGGACCCTTGGAACCGGGACACATGTCCATGCGCATCCGCCACGAGCTTCCGGGCGTCCTCGCCGTCCACTGCAAGTCCCGAGACGACGACCTCGGGCAGCAACACCCCTCCTCCTCGGGGATGCCCTACTACTGCACTTTCAAGAACGACTTCTGGGGCTCCACGCTCTTCTGGTGCCAATTCACCTGCGGTCCTGTTCTGTGGAATTCGTTCGAGGTTTGAAAGGGCCGAGACTGTTGGGGAAGATGAAGTTGTCCTGCGAGCAGTGCCTGTGGGCAGTGTCGAGGAGCGACGCGTTCTACCGTTATTGCTACCTTTCCGTGGAGGAGCGATCCACATGCTGCTAATAAGGAAGCGCTAAACGTTTCTGAGGTGCAGAACTGATCGGTTGCGTCAGTTGTAGGCCGCCAATAATGCGAGACTGAGTCCGGAAAGCAACTGCGTCCCACACAGAGATTTGAGAATACTTGCGACGTCGATCGTGATAGTGCTCAAATGAGCAATCCCATCTGCAGTCTTCCAGACAATGGATTTGCATGGAGCTAGTGAGATTGTGGTAGAAACCACTCATTGATGTGGTTGATTTTGAATGACATATAATTTCCGAAGACATCGAAGGCCACCGTACGTAATCTTGAGCAAAGTGTATAAGCAGTTCCCAAAGTTTTGTCATAATAACTCGCGGAGCTGTGGACCTGGGGTTGTGACAGACTGCTCGACTAATAAGCATGCAATCCTATCGTAAGTACTAGACTTCTTCCAGTTATTTGATCGAGACCAAGCTAATTGATTGCCTGCCTTCGCAAGTAATTAATTAATTAGTACAGGCCATCTTCAGTAGAGTTGAAGACTTCGCAAGCCATGGTGATCACCGTACTGTGTTTCTCGTGATACCGGTAGTTAGAGACGGAGAGGGAGAAGCTTATGCCATGAAGGGATTTCAAGTACTAGGCTTCATTCGATCGCTTCCATTCATTGTACGTAACTCTGCTTCAGAGAGCTTCGGCGATTGAACTTCAGGCATGCTTGAACTATCCTCGCTATTTTGTGTCAGCACGGTCATGGGTTTGGGAATGTTGTGTTGACCAACATTTCCGAAATGCATTTGAACTAATTAATAATTCCTGTGAACTAATTACTGTACCTGGGCAAAAAATAATTCTGAAAATAATTTGGTGGAGTTTTAGGGGAACTTTTGTACATTGTCCCTGAAGTTTTGGTCGATAGTTTCATAAAATTGACAGTTTTTTTTTATGTTATTGAATGTAGCCCTTATCCTTCTTGCGTGAAAAGTAATCTCCAAATGTGAAAATTTAGGGATTGTGTAATAATGGTTAAGATTGCATATTGAGTTGATGCTCAAGTAACGAGATTGGAAATCAACAAAAACAAATTTTTTCAATTGATTGAATCAATTATTAGAACCCAAGACTTTGTACAAAAATTAGAACTCAAGATTGCATCATATGGCTTTAAAATATAAGTTGAACTCATTGTCCTATTCAACAAATATTTCAAATGCATGGGCATTAAGATGTAACAATGGTCCATGTTACAACCTATATTCATTTATAATGGCTAATGCAGTTCCATGCTCTCCTTTCCAAAAAATATTCTAGAATTGTGAGAATCAACATCATTTGCATGTTTGTCACATTGTGAGTATTTTAATTTCTTTAAATGTCACCTTCTTTCAATTTTTATATACAATGTTCAATTTGAAATGATGTGTACCAATATGTCAAGGTATTAATAATTTTTTTGGAGTTCTTCCAAAAAAATTTGGTAAAGTGATTTCAAATAAAGTGAATCCAAATTATGGCGCACAAAATCAAGTTTTAGATATGGCTAACTTTGAAATTAATTTTCTTTGAAATCACAACTAATTTTTTATTCACACTTCTATCATTTTGTATTATATGTCACATACTATAACTTTCATACATCAACTTTTGGACTTTGTCCATTGATGCTTGTATTATGGTTGTTTGGATGAAAAAGTCTCAAATTCATACTTAATTTTGTTTGTCACTATAGTGAGACCATTATTAGAAATTTAGACTTGTTTACTAAAGAAGAAATAATTTTTAACTAGAATAAAATGTAAAAATATCTTGAACATCCAACTTGATGTTTGCTATGTAATAAGTTGAAGACTTTAGTTGATACATGTCCAAGTCTGACTAAGCTCACTTACAAATGGCAAAACTTATTTAGAGATATTTGAAGGATACAAAGAATTTCAGTATATTATTTGCATCTAACAATCAAAGATTTTTATAGACCTTTGTCAATATAGAATAGAGACAAGATTCCAACACTCAATGTTCCGCCTCTAAAATCCTTTATAAATTTGGCACTAGTAGTATTTTATGGTCAAGCAAGCTTTAATCGATTGTAGTCCTATCAACTATAGAAGCAAAGTATCAAGTCTTAAGTGAAATTGCCAAAGATATCTTATATTTACAAAGACTTCTACAAGAATTTAGTGAATCATTTGACCTTCCTAATCCAATTTCTAGTGATAATCAACCTTACATCCAATTAGCTAGCAATTCTATTTTACATGTCCATACAAAACATATTTTAATCCAAGACCACTTTCTTAAAGAAAAAATACATAGCCATAATATTAGTGTGAAGCTTGTTTTAATTTCACAACAAGAAGTTTATTTCCTAATAAAACCAATTAGCTATCCAAATTTTGTAGTAAACAAACACCAAACCAGTATTCAATCTTCATCTGATGTTCACTAGCACACCTATAGAACCTACACACCTATTGCTTTCTTGAAAACCTAATTTTCACCTAAGACAATGTATACCATCCATCTATCTAAAGTGCCTTTTTAGTCATCCTATGTTTAAAATATGGAGCTCTAATACTCTTTTTATTCTTCCGATTGTCTCACTACATTGTTCGATTGGCAAAATAATCTTCCAAATCCACTTTATTGGATTGAGTTTTATCCATCACTTGTGAACTACTTCATTCATTCTCCATAGGCTCTTCTTCTAACAAAGAATTGTAACATCACTATACCGAAATTGAGAACAAAAAAATATCCATTCCATCAATCAATCATTCCATTGTTGCATTAATAGTGTAAAAAGCCACAATTGTAAGAGCAAGAGTTTGACCTAACACCACACCACATCACATCGAAATTTACACAAAATTCTTCAAAGAGAAATTTCAACAATTTACATGAAATGAGCTCACCTTTGATAATGACTCTATATGCTTATGAAATATTGCAAGTATTTCTTCAAGAAAACACTCACGCCACACTCATTTTTCTACGTAAAACAAATTTAAAATACTATTATCAATTCTTAGATAGTTGTGAGTGAGGAGGGATGTTGAGATTTCTTTCACTCCTATTCCATCCTATTTACTATTTATTTCATCTAGCCAACTATACATTCATTTGTTTCTTAGTTTAGGATATGTTTTTCATCCTATTAGCTTTTGAATCTCATTCATCTTCAGACTAATAGATTATGTATTCCTATCTGGAGGTTGTACTCATTTATTCAAATAATACAATGTTATACATTATTTAAGTTTCTATATTGTATGAAGTTACTGGTTTTTTAGAATCTATAGATTCTTGGAGATTTGAAGAGCAAATGAGCATTGACAATAGTATTAGATATTATACTTAGGCATGCAAGAATAACTGGTGGAACTCAAAAATTGTACATTGCCATTGAACTAATCGATAAATTAGTAAATTATCTGTTGATAAACATCGTTGGTGATCAATTTTGAAGTTGAGGTGTGCTTGTAGCTTATGAACAATGAATTGTATGAGAATTTGTTGCACAACTAGTACTTCCAAAGTAAGCTTTGAGGATTGCTATTGTTGATCAACTAAAAGAATTGAACGATCCTTTGGGGTGGTTGATGTAAACTACTATTGCCAAGGGAGTGCTAGTCCAATATTGAGACAAACATTGGAAGACCCCAATAAGGTTGTGTTGTGATGGGTAGCATCAAAGAGGCACATTGCGATAGATGGGAGGTGGTGATTGGAGGTCACCAATCAAATAGGAGTGATTGGGTGCCATATTGATGACCCCTGTGCCTAAGTGTTGAAGTGGCATATGTAGTTGCCATAGAGGCATGGATGGGATGAGGAGGCCACTACCAACCATCACTATAGCTGATTGCATTATGGGGTGAATAAGGTAAACTAAAAGAATTATACTAAGAGGTTAATTAATTGATACTAATTAAATGGTAAACTCATTTTTTTAAGATGAAAATGAAAAATAAAAATACTTGAATTTTTTTTTATAAACTTACATTTTCTTTGAGGAGTGAACATTAGGGTTTGAGTGTGAATTGGAGCTAATTTGACAAAGAAAACTTGCCAAATGGGGGAAAAGTAGCCCCATCTTGAAAAAATGAGCACACTTAACCCCTAAAGGTATGGGTCATGATTTACAAGAAAGCAGTCAAAAAAATGATGTCTATTGAAAGGGAGAAGTGGACAATAAATTACAATTTTTTTGGAATTTCCAACTGTAAGATCTTGAACTTATCTTTAGTCTTTAGCAACCTACCAATTTCCACCGGTAGATTCTTCAAATTGAAAGAGATCTAGAGGAGTAGAGGCTCAAAGTTGAAATTTTTTTTTCTTAGGCAAAAATACTTGGGCAGCTACACTTTGAATCTTTGATTGCTCAATTTGACATGTATACAATTTCATTTTGATGGTGTCTCTTGTATTTGGATTTTTATGTGAGTTAAAAATATGTTCAAATAATTTCGAATTCATTGCATTTGTAAAACATAACCAAAATTGGATGATTGTAGACATAGATTTGACAAAAGTAGTTTAAATAGGCCATTTTTACATAAATGAGTTTCTCATAAAAATGGGGTTTGATTTGAAAATTGAACCGTACAAATAATGACATTTATCTTCTTGACCATATGAAATCATCTATATTAAAAAATTTCAAGATTTGTAAGTTTTATCCTATTAATCTGTTTATAGCCTTTTGTACCTAAAATATGGTTGAAGATAACTCTCGTATGTTGGATCACCCTCCAAGCAAGAAAGGGCAATGTTGATACCCCATAAAGTTGAGATGTCACATGAAGTAACATCGGAGCCGTTCTACATCGAATTGTAATGTTAAATGGACTATTTTGGGAGTTTTCCTTAATTTTGGATGAATTTTATCAAAATGTTAAAGTTCATCCACCTTAGAGTTTGAGTGTTTGGGTGGAGAGAGCTCTTTGACTTAATATTGTTGTCAAGTCAAGTTTTGTGAGTGTTTTTGAAGTAAGTTGTGTGTTTTGATTTGCTTAGAGATGATAGATTATCTTTTAGTAAAAGCTTCACTTCTTTTCATATGTTATAGTCTTTGATTCTTTGTTTGTGGAATGAGAGCTGCTTAACTTTGTATGTGTAGATGCAATAGTTTCTCACTTGACAACAATTTCCTTTTTTTTTTCTTATAGTACCTATCTTGAGTGGAAAGACAAAATTTCAACTTCTAAACTGTCACTAGTACTTGTAATAATAGTAGAGGAGTTCCATATGCATCCAATGCTTTGAAAAACGCAAGATTTGAGTGATTTTTGAGAAAGTTATAATGTTTTGAAGCTTTTTGAAGTTTTTGCAATGAGTCTTTGGAGTGAAGCACCACATTGTGAAATCTAAATTTTTTGAAGATTTCTAAAATCTAGCTATTTTGAATATATTTTTTGAAATCTAAGACTTTTGAATATTTTCTAGTAAAATCTAGGTCATCTAAAGATTTATAAAATCTAAGAAATTTGAAGATTCTATATAAAATCTACAAATTTTGAAATATTTATGAATTGTTTTAATAGGGTACATTTTGTAATATACAATATAGAAACTTTAATTTTTTTTGTTGTTTCGGTCACGTAGATCTGGTTGTTTTTCTGTTGATTATTAACAGAAATCATCAGATTTCTGTTAATAATCAACAGAAAAACGATTGGATCTATGCGACCGAAACAACAAAAAAACTAAAGTTTCTAGTAGTGCAAGTGTCTACCTTTTGTTATTGATATAGGATTGGTGACTTTTGATCATCCATTGCATACGTTTGCTGATGACTTTGATTTATGTTTTTCTTATGTTTTTGCAATTCATTGTTGAGGAAGAGGATATAGTTTGAATTTCTTGCATTTTATTTTGGTACCTTCTTTTTTGGTGGATATTATTGCTAGCGATTTCTAGTTTTGTCCCATTTTTTGTTTGCAAATAAGCTTTTATTTTCATAGGCATATTGTAGTGGTGAGGTTGGATTAATCATTGGTGAGACTATCTTTCGTGCACCAAGTAGGTGGTGCTTGTTTGAATTGTGGTACTCAAGAAGTGATGACTTGTAAATTGCAAGTTTGGTTGTGATACAGATACAACTATAGGTTGCCTTTAGCCTTTAGGTAGTTGTAGGTACCTAAGTAGTCATTTTATGGTGTACACTAGGAATTGATATTTTCGATCTCCATCATTATATTATTTAGAGGATATTTATATCAATGATTTTTGACCAACGATGGATACCAAAGAGGCTTTTGAGCCTATTTCAATGTGGGATACCACTAGTAGGCTTCGGGTTTGGAGTGTGGGTACATTTCAAAACATAGACAATGATCCTCTAAGCGATCCTCGTAATATGGTGAGGGATCGATCCTCTATAAGGGTTGGAGGCATTTCTCTTTTTAACTGGAAGCTTCGATTTCAGACTTGAATGAAGGAGATGCGTCAACAGTTTCTAAGCTTTAATGATAGATATGCTTTTGAGCTATTGCCACAACACTTGGAGTATAAAGCACTCCAGATATATGAACAATGAGCTGATGAGTATATGCTCCAAGTAGAGTACTATTGGAAGGCTTGTATGAAGCTTGTTTCTATACTAAAGGATAGTGCAACAATAAGTTTGGTTCTCATAGAGAAAGGAGAAGGGAGTTAAGAAAAGTAGGAAGATGATTTATTTTCCGAAGACACTAAGGGGATGGCTTTGGTACTAGTCCAACCTTCCATTATCTTACCTCTGATGGCACAAATTATATAAGTGGCATTGGTTGTAGTTGGTAATTCACTATTATTTGAACTACTATGCTTCTTCATTGTTCATCTGGAGGTTAGGTATGAACATTTTCAATATAATCAAATGCAATACAATCAAGACTTCAAGTGTGAGAAAGAAGACACTCCACGTACGATGTATACGAAGTTGGTACAATTTGTAGTTGAAACTAAAGGTGTTTTTGCAGAGAGCGAACTTGTCAAGATCTTTTTGTCCAAAATTAACAAAAAACTTCTGGATTTAGTCATACTATAGATTATTATCAACTATGAAGGTCAAGCAACATTAGCACAAGTGTTTACTGAAGTTCAAAAGTGTGATAGAAGTTTGTGCCAATATGATGCTACTGACATGGTTTTTTAGATGATGGATAGCACTAAGCCTAAAAAGGCTAGTATAGCTACAAGTAATTTGACAGAGACTCAACCTAAAAAGAGTTAGAAGACTCTTCATTATTAGAGTTGTGGACAATCTGGTCATGCCAAAAATGATTCTAATTGTTCAAAGAAAAAGAAGACCAATCTGTAAGAAAGGCCCAAATAAAAAGTAGAAGTAGCTAAAGCAAGGAAAAAATTTGAAAAAAAGAGTTGAAGTATATTCATTGTAGTAGGCTCAACAATGATGCAAATCATTACTTCATTTTACATCCAAAGAAGCGGTTTGCTTCAAAGAGGCGAAAAGCCCTAAATGCCAAAATTGCAGAGCTTGAGAAACTATTCAATACTATGGTTTCTTTTGACCAAATTACTATAATCAAGTTGACTTCTCAAACTACATCGAGTGGTTTTATTTCAGATTTGTATATGTTTGGTGTTGCTGGAGAGATGGTAATATTAGTGATAGCCACATGTGCCTAAACAACAACTAAGTTAATTGCACCACCTTTGAATATATCCAAAGATAATGGGTACATTCGACATAGTGGTTTGTTAAACCATATTGGCCAAGTATGTTTGTCATTATCACTTAGCCCTGTAGATGCTATTTTTGCTATTCATTCTCAAGTTTTAGAAGCAATAGTGTCGCACGGAAGGACTATTGCAAATGACTTGGCACCATTTTAGCTTACAAAATATTATAAAAGCTTGTATTTTCTTCTCTAGAGATGTTGGCTCTGAATTTTGCACCAGTTCAAGTATTTCATTTAGTTGGCAAAATATAAGGCAAAATGCCTATGCTATCTTTTGAAATGGCTCAAGCTATCACTGAGCTTTCTAGAGAAGAAGATTTGATTAAGTTGCAAGCTAAATTTGCAACTAAAGCTATTGCAGTGTTTGAAGAGGGTTTTTTACACTAAGTAGGATCACTGCTTATATTTGATACACCTTTGACTACATGGGTGATTTACTTAGTTGATGTTGCAACTAGGTTTGCTCGAGAATATTGTAGCTTACAACCAAGCATGGTACGGCTAGCTAATATCTTAATGACAACAATGTTCTTGTTGTTAGCCATACAAATGGCAATATTACTCATGTTACGCCATTATGGATAATGATGGACTCTGGTGCTCAACTAGTGATGATTGGAAAGCGGCTTGCTCAAAAATTAGGTCTCACTACAAAAAACCTTGAGCCTTGTCCATTCACCATTGTTACTTCTATTGGAGGTACAAAGTGTGTCATTGATTATATTAAACAATTATTGCAACTGATTTTTTGCATTAGACCTGGACTACTTTATTCACATTTGTCACTATAATATATAGTTACTAATACTATTAACTATGAAGTTTGGATTGGTCAACAAGCACTATGTCCCCTTGGTTTGGGTCTTAATAATTAAACTAAGGAAGCATGGATTAGACCAAGATGATCTATTGGTGATGGGACAAAAAATTTATTCCTGTGGCTTTTGTAGTAGTTGCTATGATTATGTCAGCAAAGATTTTATTTGGTTTAGTGCATTAGTATAAGATTTACCATGTGGATTAGTGCTTACAGTAGAGACTATGACATTTATATTTAGCTCCACGGCATTCTCTAATTTATCTTCTTTTGAAGTTCCTAGCAAACATTATAAAGACCCTATACCTCCATAGAAAGTACACATATTGAATTGTCTTGGTAATGCCTAACTTATTCATTGGCATCCACTAGTAGAGAGTATCACCCTCGTGGAGTTATTTGTAGGCATTGATACTGGTTTGGCAGTTATTTTGAAGTTTGGATTTAAGGCCAAGCTCTACATTTATGTGGATAATAAAGTTACATTTAACTAGATAGCTTGTCATCATATCTAATGATTGTTGGCCTTATATTTAAAGCAATTATTTCCTTTTGCTATTCATGGTTTTAATAAACTCCCTCAAAATATCACTCTTATTAGTGATGAAGATTTGAGGAGGTTGGGCTACATTTATTTATTGTTGGATGTTGGTTAGCCTTGCCAAGGCCATCCATGTGCATGAACATGTAGAAGTCTTGATGATCCTTGATCTAGTCTATTTGTAGACTTGCTTCAATTTACATAAAGGTGGTGTGTATACCAATTTACTTGATCAGGATATATTTTTGAGAATTTGTTGCCATTAGGTGACAAGGCCAAAAGTTATCGAGGATGGACACTACATTAAGCAATTTCTAGGCCCTCCAACCTTTGTGGATGCTGTAACTTTGGGTTCTTATACTCATTGCCCACATTGAATTCAGACAAATTTAGTTACATCTCATATGCTCGCAATATCCCTTTCAAGAATCAAGAGGCCTATAGGACACAAGGTGGTTGACATTTTGGATGGCCATCGTATTTGTTTGGATGTTTCTAATTTGACAAGTCTCCGTTAGCTTGTGTGAACAAGCTGGAAGTACCACGAGTTGCTTTTCCTACATTTCTAATATATCCAAGCTCTTTTGCATTTTGAACATGTAGTCTTGGTTTAGTTTGGAGTGATATTTCTCAAACTCATGAAGAACCTATTGCAGATGAACAAGAATGTGCTATGGGCATTTTGACTAGTACATATTACTACTGCTTGTAACCTTACACTATAGTAAGAATAGTGTTTTTGAAGAAGACCGTTCAATACAAAATTATTAAAAGATATGGTCATTTCCTTGAACATCACTTTGTATAAGAGTGTTCAGTAAAGCTAAACACAAATGTCCTATTCGGTCATGCTAATAGTGGAATTCCCTTCTAAAGTGGTCCAAACTACTATATATTTCCCTGAAAATATATTTTTAGATTGCATTGAGTGCACTATTAGGGGTCCATAGATCAAAAAGGTGTTTTTACTATATAGAGAGGACAAGTGTGTCCGAGTGGTCCAAAAAGTTGTAATTTCTCTTAAATTCATTTGAATTGAACATGTACTTCATATATGCAAGGCAATCGTAGTTACAAGTTTGAATGGCAAGTACTGAAATTATTAGTATCCCGTTACGTCGACAATTCCTTGAAAAAAATTATTGAGTCTTTCACAAAGTAAAAAGAAAATAGAATGAATGCGTTACATGAGCTTCAAGAGTAGGGTTCTGTAGAAAAGGTTCTAATATGTCCTCTGTGATTAGTAGAGATGGTAAACATGGAATGTATGACTAGAAATTTAGTAGAGAGAATGTTTTTTTCCATATTTTCCTTTTCATTAAAGTTATTGTAGTGCAGCCAGAACATGGATCAAGAAGTAGCAATGTTTTTGAGTACTTTACTGTTGTCCACTTGTCAAATGTATGGAAGTGGAATTTGTTGGATTTTTAACTGCATTAAGGTTGTATAAGAATGACGGCAACTTGGAAGTATTATAGTTACTATTGTGAGTAGATGGGACTCTTTTTTTCTTCCAAATAAGACATGAAGAGATGATAGGGGATGATCCATTCTTAGAAAACATAGTTATGATATATTTGGATGCCGTCTTAGTTAGTGGAGGACAACTCCAACAATTAGTTGTAGGTATATAATCATAAATTTACTACAATATTTTCTACATACACTAGGAAGACTAAGGACCCATGAAATGAAAAGTTTTTCATGTGTTGCATGAAAGAGTGAATACATCATAGTGCACTACTTGTGATTCAACTCTCTTGACTTGATATGTTTGTATATTGTTTAGTGGCCTTCAGGATGTTATATGTTTTTGAAGTATGTTTTGTTGACTAATTGAGCTGCTGTGGATGCTGAGGTGAAAAGAATATTGCATTTTACGAAATTGCAAAAGTTTAAGTAGATCTGCAATTTGCTATCTTTAGACTCAAAAGGAACCACTACAGAGTATTAGATGAAATTAACTTCAAAATTCTTTTAGGGGTTGTGCAGAAATTGTTGTCAGTGTCAATTTCAAAGCTTTTGTTGTAGAGGAGAGTGTGTAGTATGTAAGTGAATTGATAGAAAGTTGCATATTTATTTAATTGTTTCGTATTCCTTTTTTGTGTTTTAACCATGGAAGTGATTAAAGAATTAGTTTGTAGAATTGAAATGTAGATTAGTTGATAGTAATGTTGATGTGTTTTATGTGCTTGCATGCAAGGAGTTACGGTGGTAGTGTTATGTTTGTGAAATGGAGTTAGGAAGTCATTCAAAATCATCATACAACTTGGATGCCTCGTTTCATCCATTCTTTTTTCAACAAATAGATCTTGGAAGCAAAAGTCATTGGCAATGATAGAGAGTGTAGAACGAAGGATAGTATTATAGCAAGTGTTGCCGGAGAACGCATTACAGGTGATATATGTTGATTGTTGTCTTTTTTGAAGTTGAATGTAGACTTTGTGTGACAGAAATAAATGAAATGCAAGTGATGAATACAAAAATTTCTTGTGCTCTTGTGCAAATGGAGTGCAATTTTTAGTACATACAAGAAGTTCAAGTCATTTGAAGTTAAGTGAAGCTTCTGAAGTGGTTAGTTGTAGTAGTATGAATTCACATGTACATGTTGTATACGAGTGAAATAAAAAGTGCCTAATGTAGTTATGTGCTTCGAAGGTGTTCATATGACAGTGTACTTCAATGGTTTTTGTAGAGTGAATGGTAGAAGAATAGCTTTGAAAATTTGAATTGTAAATTTTACCAGAGACTTTGACATTGGAAACAATGACACATTATTGTAATAGTGTGATATTTGTGCAACATGTGAATTCTAGAAGCTGTTATTGTAAAAGAAGTAGCTTCTTATGTTGGTAATCTTTAATACAGTAATACTTTGAAGGCTTATGAACCATTTGAAGTATTCAAATTAATAAAGTGGAGGTTTTCGATTTCAATTTTTGGCAATCCTTGCATTGCTTACCAAAGCCATGAAAAACAAATGCGATGTTAATTAATTAAAAAAATTAG
Organism: Pseudoscleropodium purum; assembly: GCA_963969395.1. Taxonomy (NCBI): domain Eukaryota; kingdom Viridiplantae; phylum Streptophyta; class Bryopsida; order Hypnales; family Brachytheciaceae; genus Pseudoscleropodium; species Pseudoscleropodium purum. The sequence continues at coordinate 15,164,702 of OZ017797.1, forward strand.
AATTTCATATGCACTAGATGATCGGCAGGTATGTCTACAAGTATTGTCAATTTTGCAATTTCAGGAGAATTTCATTGCTGCTGAGCAAACTGGCATTATTCCAATTGGTTCAAATTCAGCCAAAAAAGGTCTACTTTAGAGGCAAAAGGAATCTTACGGCCACAATTGTCATTAAACCTGACAAAAAAGAAGAAAAAGCCACTCCTATTAAAATGCAATCTAAACTTGGTTTCCTTAAGAGACCTTACTAAAAAGACATAGCATGTACCTTTAGCTCAGTCCCTTAAAGCATGTCCTATGCATCACTTTTTTAGTCATTGTTATTGAAAGTCTTGCAATTCTAATAGGCTCTTTTTTCTTGAAAAACAAACTTGAATAATCGCTTTCTCTAAAAGTGTTACAAAGAGTCAACAATGCTTTTTTTTAGGCCAAGCTATGAATCTCAATACTCTAGTGTAGATTATTGGTACAAGTCTTGTTATTCAGCAACATCATAGTGACTATTTGCTTACTTTGAAGCCAATATTCAATAGTCAAGGGGCAATGGAGTCAAAACTCACTAAGGTTGAATCGTCTTAGTCATTTTCTTATTTGAATTGGCATGCAACAGAAGAGCTTTGAACTCAACGTGTATTTTGCTGCTTTGGCTCAAGATTTTGGGAAAATAAATGTCCAAGAGATGTTTTCAAGGGTATTTTTGCAAGATCCTTTTTTTTTTGGGAACATCACAACTTTATATATAGATTGTGGTGATGAAACCTTTCATTTGACTTCAAAGCAAGAGGTTGAAAGCACGGAGGTTGTGCCTTCTATAGATTAGCAATTACAAGTTTTGTACTGCATGTAGTGGTGGTCCATTGGTTGATAAGGTAACCATTGAGTTTGATGATTGACCATTGGACTTAGGACTAAATCTTACTAGTGCCAAAGTACGGAGGATAAGACCTTTTATTCGCTTGTATCGTAGTTGTTTCGCCTTTAAATTGGAGGAGCTTGAGAAATGTAAAGGCAAGCCTATTGACATTTAGTTGGAAGATGATCATCCAATCTTTTGACGCCCTTACTGATTGCATGTCTCAAAAAGAGATGGTGTCCAAACACTAGAAGAAGCTAGTGTTTTTTAGAATGTTTTCAACAAACATGTATGTTTTGTGAGAATTTTTGAGGATGTTATTACAAATGCATAGATGTCAGATGTAAAACGAGTGAATGTTCTATTTGACAGGAATGTTAATTGAAACATTGTAGTGAACATCAACGCGTTTTGTGAAACATCTTAGAAAACACAAGATTGCCACATTGGCAACAAGAGTCTTTTTAACAATTGGGTTATTTGGAGTAGTTTTTGTGGGGTCAAATAGAATGTTGACCAATTGTGGTAAATAGAAAGGAAGGGTAGGTCATTTGTGTCCTTTCAAAAGAGAGTCACTTAGATGCACTTAAAAGTTGCAATTTCCAAATCCTTTCGTGAAAAAATCCTATATAGTGAAAGTAGTAAAAAAAATAGTTTAGTGAAGTTCAAGACATTCGTTTCCCCATTCTATATTTAAATTTTGTATAGCTAATGGAGGGAGCCAAATTCAAATACTACTTTCATTCTCATTGCTTTTCTTTTAACAAGATCTCCTATGAATAGAATGAAGTCATATTTCTACGGACATACATTCATTTTAATTTAAAAATTGCGCTTGCTTTTAGAAGAAATAAAAAGATTTTTTCTATTTTTCCATTATTTAGTATGTAGGATTCTCAGACTAACAATTAATGAGAGTTACATTCAAACTAGTATAATCTAAAAAGATATTGCGGTTTCAATAGGATTTGTGAATTTGCTAAATAAGAGAATAGGTTGACACAACACACTTTAAAGTTTCTAAAATTTTGTGCATTTTGCAATAGAAATAGGTGGTCAAGCTCTCATCTTCAAACTATCCTATATCCTTTTAGAATTAATGATGGACATTAATTATCACTATAAAACAACTTCTCCTTCTTGCAATCTTGTAAATGTTAATAAAGAAAATCCTTCCCTTTACCACCAAATTTTCTTTGGATAATAGATGGTAATTTGAATTTATTTTGAACTTTTGGGCTAATATTTGGTACCTTTTATTTTTATAACTTGGTCATTTAAAACCTAAAGTTCAAAGGCCATTTTTGAAAATCCAATCATAAGATATTTTAATTACTTATCTCAAATCATGTGGTAAAACATTCACGAAGTTTGACCATAAACATTAGGAATACAATAAGCCTTCAAAGGGATTGTTTCCTTTTGAGGAGTTCCCTTCAATGGAATTCATAGCTTCTTTAAAGGCCATTGGCCATTGTTCAATTCAATGATGAATAGTAGCCATAATGAAAATAAATGAATCTTTTTTTATAATTTTTTTAAAAGATTTTTGAAATAAAAGAAGGTAATTCAAAAATAGTAGTTTGAGGTGGTTGTATAAATGCCACATCAAATTTCAAGGTTTTGTAATTCCATATTTTGACTAATGGGATTTTTTTTAATTTAGAATTTTTTTTAATTATGTAATCAAATTGTCATGTGGTAATCAAGCCCTACAATTTGTTGGCCAATTTTTGTTTTCAAGATTCTTCATTCAAGCTTCTCCCTATGATTTGTGCTTGAAAAAGTTATCTAAAATATCAACTCATTGCCTTGTTTTGGCGGTTTTAAAGGAATCTTAGTATCATACTTGGCTATTAAAAAAACAAAAAATAGCCTATTTGGATTTCTATATGTGATCTTCTTTTCTTTAATTAACAGTACAAAGTTTTCTTTTTATTATTTTTTCTTTTTTTAGTCTTTAATCTCTAAAGATCCATCCATCCTAAAAGTGGATGCACTTTATTCAATCTTGATTGCAACTTTCAAAATAACTACTTTTGGAATTTGATTTAAATTTTTTTTAAATGAAGCTTGACAAGTTTTATTTCTTCTCTATTTCAAAATTTTGAAAAATGTCAAAAATTTATGGGATTATTGCAATTGAAAGCTCCATGTGTTTGAATCCAAAGAGCATAGTATTGTACATTTTTCATTTGTATATTATTTTTTAAAATTTATTTAAGATATAAATTATAAAATTATATTTTTTATTCTATCTTTTAGTTATAGTAAAATTATACATTATAATTGATATAATTAGATTTTCACCTATAGCTTTAAAAATTTACAATAATTTGATTTTTCCATCCAAATTATTGGAAAAATCAACTTAAATATTAAAAAAATGAAATTTAACACTAGTAAAAAATATCAAAATTTTATACATCAATTAAATAAAAAGATAAATTTGGTTTAATAGTAGAATTTGACTTTAAAGATTCTGTTGTCATTGTTTTAGTAACAAAAAATAAAACTTAACCCATTGAATTTATACCATTTTTTTGCTCAAAGGAACAATGGGACGTCAAGGATTAATTTTTGGTAAATTTGACAATTTTTCTTGTTCATTTTATTTAATTTTTGGATTCTTGAAAAGTAATTTTTTTGTCCACCCTAACAAATTAGTATGGTATAAAGGCACCTTTTCAAATTATAAAAGAAGCTTATAACATTATACAAGCAAAATTTTGCATATATAAAACAACCTTTTGTATTATAAAAGTCATATTTTACACATGCACCAAGGTACGACAATTTGATAATGTAAAGAAGTTGGAAGCTTAGCTATTTTCTGAGGATGTTTTTAGGTGTTCTTTTAGTATAATTATTATTTATATCTTCTTCCAAACAACAAAATAAATTAGAAACAAAACAATGATTTTGCACTCACTTCTATTGTATGTTGTAGTTATTTCATTTTTCATTGAGGCCTTTAAAATAATTAGATTTCAAATAGAGTAGAAGATGTTGCACTTTTCATATCATAGCCATGTTCAATATTCTTCTTTTCATCTTTAGAAACAATTTTGTTATCATCTTGAAATCCTTTGAAGCATTTTTTTTCCTATAAATCAAAATTCTATCCAATTTCATTATTTTATTAATGAAAAATTATCTTTAAAATGTAGGTAAAATAATAGTATTGTAAAAGTAGATATTCACCTTTTGCTAGTATGTTTATGACATGTAAATCCAAAATGCAAAGGCACTACTTTTTGGTATTGACAAAATTTTAAAGTAAAAGAAATCCTAAAGTACTCACTAACTTAATTAGTTATTTTTAAGAGTGATGTCTTCTTTAAGTGTAGCTTCAACATTGAACATTTGATTTGATGATTATGATTTTTCTATTCAACATTTTGTGCAAGGGTGTTCAATATTCAATGCCAGTGCCAGAGGAGATATTTGATGAAGTGGGCTTTTTATGAGTTCCTAGTACTTTAGACTTGCAATTTGGTTATCACCAATTGCCATTGCTCATAGAAAATCGAGTAAAGACAACATTTTGAGGAGTTGATCGAAATGGCAAGGATCAACTCTCTCAATAGAAGTTTCTTCCATTTGGCCTCAAGAATGCACTTGCTTAGTTTCAGAGGGTGATGGACTAGGTTTTGATTGACCTACCATTTGCTAGATCTTACATTGATGATGTTATTATCTTTAGCACCAACCCATAGGAGCATGTGAAGCATTTGCAAGCGGTATTTGAAAAGCTACAACAGTGGAAATTGCACTTGCATCATAGCAAGTGTAGATTCTTCCATGATCAGTTACCATATTTGGGCCATATGATTGTGCCAAGGGGTCTTGGAGTGTAGCAAGCAAAGGTAGATGCGTTGCAAAAGATCTAGCACCTGTCAATGTATTATGACTTTGAGTTTTTTTTGGTTTGGTGAATTACTATCACCATTTTGTTAAGAACTTTAGCTTGATTGCAAAGCCATTGACAATTCTTATAGGAAAGGACCAACCATTAATTTGGGGTCATGAGCAACAACAAGCTCTTGATACATTGAAGCATAAATTGGATTCAATTCTTGTATTTTGATGGCCAGATGTTACTAGATACTTTCAATTGCACACAAAGTGAAGTGGAGTGGAATTGGGAGTAGTCTTAACACACATGGATGATGTAGGGTGAGAGTATGTCATTGCATTTGCCTCTAGGAGCAATAAAAATGCGGAGTCCAACTACTCATCTTATGAGAGAGAAGCATTGGCTACAATTTGGGCCATTACTCACTTTCAACCTTATTTGTATAGTCAACAGTTTACATAAGTGACAAATCACCAACCTTTGAAGTGACTTTTGGAGTTAAATAAGCTTACTAGTAAGCTTACTAGATGGGTGTTGTTGCTTCAAGAATATGATTTTGAAGTGGTACATTGGACAAGCATTACAAATTTGGATGCTAATGGACTCTCTCGTAATCTAAACTCTTCAAAGGAAGACTTGATCAGAGCTAGATGGCATGGAAAATGTGATAAAGAGGTAGTTTTTGGATGGCATGCCATCGTATTTGTCACTTTGATGTCAGGTGCAGCATCTATTCTACTTGAATAGAGGTCAGATGAAGAATCTCATAGGGCTTAAGTTGTTATTAATACGTAGGAAGACTATGCGGTTTTATACAAGCTTCAATAAAGGACATTTTCTACACCTATCTCTACCTTGGAGCAAGATAGAATTAGTCATGAAGCAATAGGATTTTGTTGGGAGAACAATTTATTGCTTCGAGTATGGTCTGATGGAACTAGGTGCATTGTTCCAAAACCAAATCAACGGGCTTCTTTAGTACAGCAAGTACACAAAGAGCTTGGACATTTGGGCATAAGTAGGACACATTCTATATTATATAGTCAATATTGGTAGACTAGTATATATCAATAGGTTGCCATTTATGTTTTTCAGTATGAGGTGAGCAATTGAGTTAAATCAAGTTTTAATATTTTATTACCTCAACTACAACCTTTGCCCATCATGGGTTTGGATTATCATTGATCTCTAGATTTTGTTGGGCTAGTCGTTGTCACTTCACATGGAGCTAAATTTGTATTGGTGATGGTAAAGCATTTTGGGAAGTGAATTGAACTTGTAACTCTATCACAAAATTCTTCAAAGTTGGAAGCTATGGCTTTTCTTGATCATATTTTGGCACATTTTAGGACACTTGGTGAGGTGTCGACTGATCATGGGTAGGAATTCGTTAGTTCATTTGAAATTTGTATATTAAAGCCTTGATAGATCATTGTATTACTTTTAGAAATCACCCTGGGGTGGATGGCTTGGCGAAGTGGGTTGTCCAAATAATTAAGCATGATTTATGGAAATATAGATTGCTTTGTAGCAATTACCGTAATTGGGACTTGATATTTCCATGAATTGCTATGGTCTATCCTTTCAACAAGTAGGTGTCATTAGTGTCTTATAGTCCTTACCAATTGTTGTATAGACGAGAGCCAATTCTACTTAGCTCATTGTGAGAAAAGTTCTAAGTTCCAGTTGTAAACTTGGATGACCTTGATATGTGGGTTTACTGTTTACATGATCGAGCGGAGTTCTTCAAATGGGCTATGCCTATAACCATGGAGAACATATCCACTATTGAACATCGTGATACCTTATGATATGCTGACATTGGTAGTGGAGCTTATTGGCCTCAGTTGAGAAGTTTTTCTAAGGAAGATTACGTTATCTCCAACGTGAAGTGCTTTCAATCCTTGATGTGAAGGCAGGGCATACTATTTCTCTTGTGAAAGATGTATTGCCTAATGAAATTTTGATACTTGAAGGCAAGGATGGTGGAAAATGTCAAGAGCACTCAAAGAATTGTGTTCCATGTCAACTTTCTATTGAAGGTTGCGTGCATTCAAAGCTAGCTATTGTACCAAATGGCCTTCCATGTTATGTATGTGGTGAGAAAAAAGAGGCAGCTACTATGTTATTGTGTGATTAATGCCAACGTAGATGGCATATAGCACACTTAACACCACTTCTTTCGACTCTTCCTTTTGAAGATTGGATTTGTCCTTGTTGTAAACGGTCTTCTACTCATGCTACTTTTTTTATAAGAATTGAGGACTTCTTTGAAGTTGGCCTTTTCTATTTGGTGATGATGCTACTATTTGGATAATTGGTACAAGTTATGGATTCATGATATCTAATTATAATGAGGTTGACTATGGAATTTGACTCTCAAAAACTGTTGAAGGTGATTAAAGATAGGGCTCATATTGCACCCAACCTACAATCCTTTAGTTACTTCCTTACCAACTTGATTGGCCTATCTATGTACCAATACATTGACTTGAATATGTATAGTTGTTGCAACAATATCACCAAAGGTCATCCCCGATTGTGCATTTGTTTATTCCTAGCTAATTGAAGGGTTTTTTAATCTACTAGGGGGGGCATTTGAGAGTGTGTTTGTTATGCATTCTTGTTTAGTTTTTAATTGCATATTTGGGGTTAATTATGGCATTTGATCTATTGTATACTCTAATTTTTATTTACATGACAATTATCAAGTGAAGTGACATCAGAGTTGTTCTATATCGAATTGCAATATTAGATGGAATCTTTTAGGAGTTCTTCTTAGTTTTTGATGGATTTCATTCAAATGTTAGAGTTCATCTACCTTAGGATTTGAATGTTTAGGTGGAGAGAGCTTCTTGACTTGATATTGCTGTCAAGTCAAGTTTTGTGAGCGTTTTTAGAAGGGGTTGTATATTTTACTTTGCTTGGAGATAATAGATTATCATTTAGTAAAAGCTTCACTTTTTTTCTTAAGTTTACAGTCTTTGATTCTCCTTTTGTGGAGTGAGAGCCACTTGATTTTGTGTGTATAGATGCAATTTGAAAATAGAAGATGTCATGTAGTGATGACAAGCTAGTCAAAAAGAAATACTCATGAACTTGACCTCGTAAAATGATGCACATTCACACAAGGAAATGATGGGGATAGGGACATCACATTGTAAATGTAGAAGAAAAAGTGGATTTAGCTTCTTTCTAAAATCTTGAGCAAGTATTAAAAACTCTCAAAAAAATACAAGTTAAAGAGAGGGAAAAAAAGAAACAAAACTTAGTTTCTAAATGAAGGTTTAAAATTCTAAGTTTTGGAGGGAAATTAAAGTGTAACTTGGAATCCTAGATAATGGGTGCCACTAGACGGACTCATCTAAAAGGAAAATATTATTGTGAGCTTTTTGTGGCAAGAATATGATACTAGTGTTGAACTTTGGAGGAACTCTTTCATATGGCACACCTTGGAGTGAGTCAGAGTGCATGAATGGACAATTATATTATATTTCATTAGGTTAAACAAGAACTTTGCTTACTTCAAACACATTCTACTTGTAGGCTTGTAAATGCTCATTATCCACCTATGGCAAGATGGAGTTGAAAGAAAATGACTTTAGAAGGAATTGAAAGTGTTCTAATGTTGAGTCTAGTCTAGATCATGTTAAAAAACCAATTGCAGAAAGGGGTGATTAGAAGTAATAGTGCTATAAAAAGTTTCAAATGAAAGGTAGCCACTTTCAAGTTTCAAAAGAGATGTGTAAAGTTTTTTGCTTTTTAATTTATCTAGACTAAAGTGAGAAGGAATGCCATTTTCAAACTTGATGAGGATAGTAAGTGTTCTAAGTGGGCGAGGGTGTAACATCCTTCAACATGGAAGGCATGACAATTTATAAGGACTAAGTTAATGACTCGTGCCGACTTTGGGATGGATTTAGGCAAAATTTAGTTGGAAACTTGTACTAGGAGGGAAGACTAGTACAAGTGGTAGGATGGCTTGCATTGGGGATGCAAAAGATGGCAATATGGATGGAGCTTGCAACATTGCAGTGAGGACCATGAGGAACTCAGAGCATGCACAAGGCATATGGCAAAATCACATTTGGGATTAGGTGTTGTCACCAAGTTGGGTGTGAATATATGAAACCCGAAGAGTTGGACTAATGTTGCAACCACATGGGACTTGGGTGTGTGAGGTTGTATCTTAAGGCTTAGATACTAACCTGTGAGTTTGTTAAGTGCAAGTTTAGTGTTAGTAACTAAATACGTTGGTGTAAGGTGCGGGATGTGAGGCACTTGGAGGCGTGTTACAATGTAGTAAACCCAGGACTATGGAGGACATTTCCATAAGAGTTGGTGGACCTTTTCTTTGCAAAAACTGCCTTTGTTTTGGATCCTTGAGCTGCGCTTGTGCTCAAAAGCAGGATGCATAGAGAATGTGAAGTAGTGAGTCATTAGAGAGGGTTGAGTTTAAGCAAATTGCCACACCGCATTGATGCAAAGAGAAAGACACCAAAATTCAATGTCACGTATGTGATGGTCACATGAGAGCAATTCCAAGTCAATTCAAGTGATAATTCAGCAGCTGCAAAGTAACCGTTACTTGTCCTGAGCATCGGACTGGAGGAATTGTGAAGGTGGAATCTGGGACTTTGCAATACACCCATGCCTCTCTAAAATCATGTAAAATGTTATTTTTTCACAAAACCCAGGAAACGGTTCCCTAAACCCCCACTGCCACAAGAAATGGCATGCAAATGTGATAAGAACAAGCTTGATATTTTTGCACAGAAAAATTATTATTGTGGTAGGGCTTTGAGCTCATACGTCACAGAGGATAGGACATGCACAGGGAGATTATGCTTATTTTCCAGAAATATCAGAAGTTTCCCAGATGGGTTTGCACAAGGAACCGGGGGAACCAGGAAAAAGCTGCGAATAGGGAAACTCCGTGGCAAATTGTAACAGTCAATTGGCTACATTGTAGCCGGGACTGGCAGTCTGGGATTTAGAGATAATCTCCCTACGATAGTGCAGGTTACTAGAATCTAGCTAGCAAACATACACTCTAATGTACTGTACAATTGAAGCAGAAACCTGTCTGCAGTGAGAGATGTGACGCAGATCAATTGTATATGCGGTGTCAGTCTCGGAGGGCGGTGGCCAGCCAGTCCAGCCCTTCATGCAAGCCTTCCCCGGAGGTGCTGCAACAGCCTTGCACGAACCATTGCCGTCCGCGCATCGCGATCAACCCCAGCTTCTCCGTCACCTCTGCCACATTCATGGCCTGCGGCAGATCCTGCTTGTTCGCGAACACCAGCACCTTCACATCTTGGAGCTCCGGGTCGCTCACCAGTCTCTGAAGCTCATCTCGCGCTTCCGTGATCCGCTCGCGGTCGTTACAGTCCACCACGAAGATCAGACCCTGGGCGTTGTTGAAGTAGTATTTCCAAAGAGGACGAATCTTGGTTTGGCCTCCCACATCCCACACTGTGAAGTTCACGTTGCGGTACTGGATGGACTCCACGTTGAAGCCGATGGTGGGCACGGTGTCGACACGCTCCCCGATCTTCAATTTGTACAACAAGGTCGTCTTACCTGCCAACCCCACATTCCAGCACAAACGTGTTCATTTCAGAATTCATCGAAGACTCATGATTCGCAATATGACCAATTCGGGGCCAGATTTTATATCACCAATTGATATAAGTGAAGAACATATACTATATTCCATAAACTGGCCAAAGCACATATACGCTTGAACAATTCAAAAGAAAGTCCCCATATGACAGAAGGCCCAATTGGGGCCTCTTTGTCCATTGGAACAGATTTACGTTACTAGCAATTGTAATGTCCAAAGAAAACAAGGAAGCACGCTCAAACATTCCGGGGAAGAATTCCATACCAGCGTTATCAAGACCCAGCATGAGAATTGCCAGCTTCTTGTCTCCCCAGATGATACTGGAGAGAAGCTTCGCAACAATCTGCCCCATTCTTGAAACACTAATTCAGTGAATGTCGCCCGTCAAGTTTCTGTTCACAGATTGCTGATGAAATAGGGGTTTCCAAATCTGAACAATGGAAGCAAAGGAAGAAATGCACCAGCTAGAGATTGCAACTGAAAACTGCGCTGTGGAAAACGTACTCGAAAGACCTAATTCCCTGATTGCTAGCGAAGTGTGTCATATTAGTGCACTGATGCTGGATTGATTTATATAATTCGAATGCAATGCACAACGTAGCCTCCAAGCCATAGTTTTGGTGACGCCGAAACGCCAATGGCATTGATCTCCAGCCAGCGTTCGAGAAGCTTGCGTTGCACGCCAAGCATCACCATCTGGAATCCCAATTTCGATTTTCCGGAAGCCCAAAGCAGGCAACGCTGTCAGGTTGACAAGAAATTTGCACAAAGATTTACCGGGTCAGGGAATATCGGCATGTTTCCGGAAATATACAGCGCGTGACCTTGCGAGCAATTAAAAGCTTCGCGTCTGGTTGACGAAGAAGAGAGCAGTTGCCGACATGGTCGTCAATTCGTCACGGCAGAGTTGAAGGTAGGAAGCACCTAAAACCGACACTTTTTCTGACCCTACTTGGTGGGTGATGCAAAATGATGGTTTTCTTTGGGAGAATGTTAGCCTCTTTGAGAGAAATTTGATCCAAGTTGTTTCATAATTTTCTCACACTCACATAATGTTTAACTCTTGAACAACAGACTAATCACCGTGAAAAACATCTGCTTTGGTATCTTGTGCATTTTTGGATTAAAAAAATGAAAAAGCACCCATTGGAAGTCAAGCTATTGTAAAAGACCTTCCCTTTTCCCACAAAATTTGAAGGATGAATAGTTGTTCTTCTCTCTTGCATGGAGAGATTCTTTGTCATTCATTGGCCAAAAAATGTTTGCCATGTCATTTATAGGTAACTTCTTAAATTCCTTGACTATGTTTTCCCTCAAAACACTCAAAAATTACTATTTTTAGTACAACTACCAAATTTTTGAAAAAAAAATTCTGACATATAAAACCATTAGATCTTGTAGTATACTAACTTGAACACATTGTAAAAATTTCCACCCCCTAGATTATATAATATAAGCATTCAAACTTACTAAAATCATTTTTCTTAGCCTTGTAAAAAATAGGGCAGTTGCACTTCACAAGCTCACTTTTCTATAAACAAATTTTTTTGAAATGGAAGTACTTCTTTGCATTCCTTTTCCTAAACAAGTTGGCTACATGCTCAAAAAATTTCAAATCATTTGGAATTGTAAAACATAGAGGAAAAAAATAGTAAGTAGAAAAAAATAGAGAATGATTCCAAATACTAAATTGTTAAGAATTTAATTATAGAATTAAAAATTGTCAATCCCAATAGTTGTAATGTTGTAATAAACAATCTACATCCTATGATTTTATTTTTTTCAAAAAATGTTGAAAATTGAATTAAATAAACAAACTTCAAAGTTTATTTTCAAGTAGAAAATCCATGACTGCCTACAAACTAAAACTCCATTAGAGGATTTTCAACAACTTTGGAGGGCTGTGAGTTCCCTATATTGCCAACGTCGAGGGAACAGCCTTACAGCTACTACCTGACATGGCATGGTGACTACTACGTCACCAAAAAAAATTAAATTTTTGTTTCTAACTAAAATTTTTAAATATTTTTTTTCAACAAAAAGTTTTCCCAAAAAAACAGAATTGACAATAGAAACAACAAGAGCAAAGTTGAGGGAACAAGCCTGAAATGAACCTCCCGACCCTAGAAATCTTCTAATGCTCATAACTTTTGACTAATTGATTGAAAGGGAATGATTCAAAGTTTTCAATGTCTATATATATAAGTCTAGAAAACCAATTTCAAATTTTATTTTTTGAAAAAAGAGATTTTTTTTATTTGCCTAGACAATCCAAGTTGAAAAACAAACAACATATTATACAAAAAAATTTTACTCATATTTTCAAATGTCATGAAACTTAGTGCACATGAAAGATATTCCTTCTTCAAACCTTCTAATAAAATTTCAACCTAAAACATGCAAATTTCTAGTCTCAAGTACTTGCCCCAAATTGCTATATTGCTAAATATAATAAGTTGGTCCTTTATGGGTTAGCATTACAAAAAATTTCAGGCCTTAGGAAGGCTATAAGTTTTGAACTGCCCACAACTACCTTGGTGCAATTAGAAAGGAATTCCGGTGTTTTTTTAATTCTTTTAATGAAAGTTGTTGATGTGGCACTACTTGTGCCATGTTAATGTCACGTCAGGTTTTCATACTTTTTAAATATTTTTTTATTTTTTTAATACTTAAAAAAATAAATTATTTTCTTATAATTGCATTGTTGGGCGCCGAAAACTAAATCCTTAACGACCTTTCATACGGCTCAAATTTTTTCTAATGTAAAGTTTCAAAGTTGAATGCATAGGATAACTACTTATGCCATTAGACTTCCTTTAACTTGTGAAGGAATAGCCTTTGATCATTGATTTCAAACCTCACAATTATTTATTGCCATTTTCCAACTAGATATGGATGAGAATTTTTATATTTATTTTTTAGAGATGAAGTCATATATCTAATACAAGTCATAAAATTTTCAAATTTTTTTGGAAAAATATGAAATTATTTTGAATTTTTTAAGGAAAAAATGAAGAAAATTCAAAGCCCAAATGAAGTTCATCTAGTCCAAATGTAGGCAATACAAATGGTTGTGGTAGTTTTGGGTGGATATACCTTATGGTCCTTAGGGAGATTATAAATTTGAGAGGCATTTCTCCTTGCCTTGTTTTCTTCATTTTTTGTTTGTCACTTAGATGGTTCCAAAATTTTTGTTGAGGCTATCAATTCTAGAGATATCAATTTTGTTAGATTTTGAATATATCTAAATTAGAATTTATGACAATTCACAACAAAATTTCAAGAAGTCTTATTAAATAATGACATTTCTTCCTTAAATTTTTAATAATAGACATGTAGCTTGACTAAAATAAACATTGAAATCTAGCAGTATTATTAGAAAAGAATGGGTGATTTTTGCACTTCTTTATAAAGTCCTATCCAAAAATTTGGCCTTGAAAATGACATTCTAACCTAGGTAGTCCTTGTATAAAGTATAAATTAAATAATCATGATACAATCCAATACCTCAAACTCCATTTGACACTTCCAAAGATAATTGGAAGGAAACAAATTTGTGACTTCTTTTAAGAGTCTATTAACTCCTAAACCAATATCTTCAAATTGTTATAAATTAAGTTTAACAAATAATCTTGCATTTATTGTCCTTTATATACTTCTATATAACAAATCATTGGTCCCAACTCAAGTCTAAAACATCTAGACCTAACAAATATGACCCTCAAAGACAATCTAATATCTTTATCTCAATGATTCAAGTTCTCTTAATATTTTTAATAAGAATTTTAGCTTCTAAATTTCCACCTAAAATGTCAAGTGATTTAAGTTTGTGAAGGGTATCCAAGACATTTTTAACATGTTTTTTTACCCTTTTTTAGGATATTGTTTTTTTTCCATCATTACTAAAGGACTTTTTTGATAAATTTTCAAGTATTTGTGGAAATGTGTAGTATTAAGAAAGGGCCAAATGCATGTCAATTTTATGACATGTAAATGTGATCTACATTGAATATTGCCTACAATGAGTGCATGCCAAAGTAATTTGTAGAACAATGATGTAGCAATATGTCTCTTGATATGTATCTATCACAAGTCATACTATAGCTTTCTAGCAAGCTTGGGCAACTATCTACCTAATAATTAATTAAAGTGGAAAAAATAGTTAGACAACCTCTAAAAGAGTATATCAAAATTAGGAAATTTTAAAATATATTTAAAACAATTTAGGTGTAGCATTCATCTAAATTGTTCTTACAATTTTTAGATGGTTCACTATGAGAAACCCACGTTTTTTTTTACATCAGAAACGCATCATGTTTTTGCAAACAAGAGGACATTAGAGATTTAGAGGTAATGAATGGTAGAATTGGAGTGGATATTGCAGTAAATGTGTGCATATTAGTGAAAAACAACGTTATGTTAGGAAAAACAAGTATGTTCAATGAGACATCTGCATGTTTTTTGTGATGCTCAAAAAAACATAACAGTGCCATGTGAGCAAGGGTTTATAGTTTGACTATGGATAAGTTTGTAGAAGTTACTTGGGGTTGAGGTAAAACACTGACCAAAGTTGAAAAAAACAAGGTAAGGATAGACATATGATAATTTTTTGCTAAAAATAAAATAAAAAATGGCACCTAATGTGGTCTTCACAGAGGATGATGTTAGTACACTTTGATACCATTTGAGAATTAAATTTTTTTTACACTATCTAAAACATCAAGTAAGACATTAAGATGTTTTTTTAGATGTCAACTAACACATTAGTTGAAACATCAAGATTTTTTTTGAGACATTAGCCAAGATATCAACTAAGACGTTCAAATGTTTTTTTAAACATTAGCTAAAACAAAGTCGTGTTCATGAGGATGCTCATGTCTAAAATTATATTTTTTATACAATTCCAAAGTTTTATATATCCCATATGGTTTGTCTTCCCTCTTACCACCCACTTGTATAAATAGCCTTGTTTTCTTACATCAATATTCACAATAATTGACCTTTCAAGCCAAATATGATATATTGTATATAGCATATATATCATGTATATTGTATGATGTATTTTATATATTATATAATATATGGTGTATTGTATAAATTATATAATATATTGTGTATGGTATAATGTGTATGTTGTACAATGTATAGTATATTTTGTATGGTATGTGTATGTTTAAGTTGACAATGCAAAATGTCTAAACATCTAAGTTGATGTCTTAAAAAACATCTGAATGTCTAAATTGATGTTGTAAAAAACTGAGACATTCATCAAGCATGTCTAAGAAGATATATGCCATTTGTGATGTTTTTATGTCTCCATAGACATGTTGTAATACATAGTGGATGCTAAATGATGTTTAAATAAATTATTCTCATGTCATTGTTGACGTTCAAAAAAACATATGCACGTTACAACAGACGTCGAAATTGACAAGATCCAAGACCCAATGCATTGATGATGTCATATTGTCATCAAAGGCCCAAATGAAAAAGTTATTGATATGGCATTGCTTGCCTTTTTGGTGCTAACATGGAAGCCAAGTGGCAGCTACATGGCAATTTTTTATGACCTTCAAAGACCATGTTTTTTTATAATGTCCTCTAAAATTTCCTTGAAATCAAACCATGTTTTTTTTAATTTACCACGTTTTTTTGCATATCCTACTTGATGGATTTTTTTGGACATGCTAGTTAGTATAGTTGATGTCCAAATTAACATACTTACCATGTTTTTATGCTTGTTAAAAAAACGAGGGTTTCTTATAGTGGCTGCTCCTACTCTAATCTAAAGCAGTTGTATTTACTTATACCCTTATGTCTTAACCTCTAAACCCTACACTCTCTACTTTGTATGTCAAGGTTTTTGTTAAGTATTAGGGTTTGTTACGTTTGATATGTTTTTGTTTGTGAAATATTGTACTTTAGAACAATTCAGATGGTGAGGCAAAGAATTTTACAATGTTAACAATATTTACAATTATTAACAAAGAAGAGATGCAAGATTGTGTAGAGTGAGTTGAATTTCTATAAAATAGGCAATTTCTTAATATACAAATATTGTGGAAGGATAAATTATATTAGTAATTTGCCAAAAATTTGGGCATCTTTTTAATTATTTATTTTTCATTAAGCTACTAGGAAGCTATGATAGCACATTATATACAATATTGAATTTAATATAACAAATGACAAAAATGGCAACAAATGCAAATCAACACACAATGTGTTGTATTTACTGAATACATAGAAAATAAAGGTTTGCCATGTAATTATACCTTTAAAAAAGTTGAATTGGCTATATACTCTATAGCTACCTAGTATAGTCTCCTTTGTTTTTGTAAGAGCATATGTGGCATAATTATACTCATTAAAGACAATATATAGTATACTTCTTTGGACTTGTTGCAATTGCTATCTTGATCAATTGCTTACTAAATTGAGTATTATTTGTGGTATGTTAACTATGGCTTGTGATGGACACATGTTATTAAGTCATCACTTTGCAAGTCATGTGACATGCATTCATTATCTATAGACTATAGAACATTGCATAGAATATTCCATCAAAATTGTAGAGTGATTCCCATAAACACTTGTACTATTTTGTAACCCTTACTACTAGAAAGTGTTTTTTAACCTCTAAAGGACAAGGTGTGTTTTCATGAGAAATTTTCAAAAACAATCATTTTATCAATGCATTCACCAAAATTAAAAATACAAACTTTATTTTGAACTTCAATGGTGTAAAATTATAAGAGTATTTATTAGACTATTATGACAATATGTGGAAAAAACTCTTTCTTTTTTATCACATGCATTGAAAAATTACCTTTCAAATTTTTCTTCTAAATTTACATTTTTGAGCTAAAAATATTGCTAAACCCATAAAGTAGGCAAAACTCTCAATTAATAATTGTATGTAAAAAATAAACTATTTTTATTAAATACAAAAAATTTATGCAAAGGATATAGTAGCTTTTTTATCTAGAGTTACTTTAGGTCACCTAAGTACTAAGATTACAAAAATTGGAAAAATAAATTTTAGATAGTAGATTTTTGCCATGCACAATTGCACGTGCATTCAACCTTTTCAAAGTGCACTCCTTTTGTATTAGTACAAGGATCATAATTTTTTTTCCAAGGAAATGTAATTTGTTAATCAGATTTATATAGAAATAATGATTAATTATTTTCATTTTTTTCTATTCTTACTCTTTAATACTAAAAATACAATCAATGAAGTATTAAATTGCTTGAAATTTTCCATTGGCTTCATTTTGTGCATACATTGGCTTTACTTTTGGAGAATTTTCTTCATCTTAAGTTTTAAAGAATATATACTTTTTAGTATTGTAATAATTTTCCATATTTCATTTTATATAATAGATTGCTAAAGCTCAAAGTTCTTTAATTTCTATCTTTTTGTAAAATCTAAATATACAAATAGAATCTAAATTCCAAGCCTATCTTTCATTCATCAATTTCCAATATCCATTTATGATGAAATTCTCTAAATCTTCAAATAAGAAATGAATAGGATCCTTTAGGATTAATGAATTTTTATGAATAATGATCTTTGAGATAAAATTCAATGATAAATATTATATTATAAATAGATTATTTTATTTTATTTCAAATAAAATTAATAATCATATGATAAATATTTTGTAAAACACAAGGTAGATGTTGTCATTCTATGCCTTCTTTTTTATTGTTGTCTTAGTAATGAAGGTCAAAAATTCTTATTAAATAGTTTATTAAAGTTAGAAAAAGCAATTTAGTAGATGCTTTAAAATATCTATATTTTACATGATTCATTTTTGCATACAGTTTTTATAATAGTCCCCTTCAAATTGGTGATATCTATTTTTAGAAATATTTTTGCAACTCTTGAGTATTAGATATAGTAGAGCATAGATGGAGCATTGCATTCACAAATGAATCCTATTGTTGGGTAGCTTAAGAATAGAATTTGCATTCAATACCAAGGAAAAGGCTAGTCTTTTAATTTGATGCGAGCTCAATAGGATGGTTTAAAAAATGATGTAAGTAGATTTTGCAAATGGTGCAAAAAATCAAACTATGAAGAAGATCAAACCACATTTTGAACAAGAATAAAAACCCTTCTTCCTCATATAGGTACTAACATTCACTAAAATGACCAATAATATCAAAGCTAATATTAAAATATTGATATTAACATCAATTTTGTTATATTGCAAAGATTCATGACATTGATACTTTTCAAGCAGACTTCTTAATCCTAATAATTATCCTTTTGTTTTGTGACTTTTTTATTGTTGAATTTAAAGACAATCACTCTAAAACTTCAATGTAATGAAATTGACTTTCAATGAACCATTAACTAATACTAACATCCTCTATTAAGTGTTGATTGAAACCAAAAATTGCAAGGATTATTTTTTAGACCTTTTAAATAACTATTAGTACCTAAGGATTCCAAAATATCATTATCATTGATTAATAAAAAAATGAAAAATCTTTCTTTTCCTTACCTCTGTTTTCAAAAGGACCTGTATTTCTTTTGTAAAAATACGAAGGAAACACTAGGCTTGTTTTGAAATAGAAGAATTATTTCACTATCTTTTTTAAGGATCTTCAATGAATATACACATATACTAGTATAAATCCACCATGGGCTATGATGATTTTGTATTGAATCTATGCTACAACTAATATAAATTGAGTTCTTAAATAGAGTTCACACATAATTACCTCTTTAGTTCATAGGAAGTTTGTAAAAGTGATAAAAATCATAAAATGAAATCAAATATACTTTTCAAAACATTTATCATCCACCCACTAGAATAGTTGATGGCTGACCGTGTAGAAGATAATGTACTATTGATTTCTATTCTAGAAAGACTAGAATTTCAATTGCACCAATAAATAATACTAAAATTGCAATATAGTGGAACCCAAAAGGTTTTATACTTTCATCGAGGTGCAACTTTGCAAGCGGTTTCATTGATAAAATGTTTGGAAGAACAATTGAATGGAAAGCTATGTGGATGAGATCGTGACACAATTAAGCATGTAATATACTCCGCAATAGTAATAAATAATATGATACTAATCCCACTCGCACTCTAACACCGCCACTGGTACGAAAATTTAGCATGAAAACCGAACTCCAGTTATGAGATGCTCGACGGCTTGCGAGGATTAGCGGCGTGAACTGCGGCGGCGTGCGGAGCTTCGAGCAACTATCTCATATTATCATAACTTCCCTCGTGACCATTTCGTGAACTCGAGTACACTGTACCTTCGGGAGGGAAAAATACAGAAGTGCGAAGACAGTGATACGATTCAATCTTCAAACAGAGGGACGATTCAAATCTTTCAAGTGTACTCATAATAAAACTCTTCCGATGCCATAAGAACTTAACCAGCCGCCAAGCTAGCTTCCGAAACTGTTTATGCATCGATTCATGGAACAAGTACCATTTCACAATTTCAAATTTCACCATTGCGAACTATGGTGTCATACAACAGTAAGTTATACCGAGTTTCTTGTCTTGATGATATGAGGAGTTCAGTACCGACTCACTGACCAATTTTCTTGAGGTCCTGACGAGTCTGTTTGTTCGGGATCTCATTGCATGCTACACAGATTGAGACAAGAACAGCAGGGTTGCTTATCTCTTGTCCAGGGTAGACTCTACTATGGCCTCTCAATACAAATTAAAGACTTGTACGCTGGACTAAACGAGCTAATATTGAACAGAGACGGCCATTGACAATTCAGAAGTCGGTGCTTAACAGGCCACCAACGTACTCTTGCATTCGTAGAAAAGTGATTCCACACACAATGTAGTGAGCTCGATCTAGTTCTTGCACTAGCTAGCTAGTCCCACACCAGTGACCATTCCAAATTCTTCTTTTCTACAACCAGGTACGTCATTCAACTGGCACTTGTCACTACACATCGATTATGCAACAAATCATTCGACTGACTCCTCTGCTCGCCACACTCTTCCAAGCAAAACCGATTCTCTTCGAACAGCTGCACCGGTTCGTATATATCCCTAGTACGGGCGCTGTCCAATATAGTTGCCAGGCGGATTGTAGCTGCAAATGATGTACACGGCCTTGTCCGTGCACTCCACGGTCGCACAACCCACGCTCTTCGTGTTCTTCCACACCACCTGAGACGAATTTTCATTACAATTTCAGTAAAAATTGCGAAAGTTTTGTACAAATCTAGCCTATCTCTGTTCTAGTTAAAACCAAGAGAGACCTGCTTGTGCAAATAGTTATTACCTGAGTGTAATGACCACACATCTTCCCCGCTTGACACTGGTTAGTCGAGTACTGGTAGTAGATCTGCTCCTGCACCCACATCAAGACAGCGTCCTTGGGCGTCCACGCCTTCCCGGAACCCCAGAACAGATTCTCCCCATACGGTCCCGACGAATGCTTCAACGGAATGCACTTGCTCTTCTGCGAATTCGCGTAGTTGCGAGCATAAGTTGCGAGGTTAGTGTCCCACACCAACGCCGGGATGCCGAGCTTGCTGCGCGCGGCGTTGTGCGGCGTCAGAAACGCTTGCGGGGTGTTCGCATCTGGCGACAGTGCCGCAGTTGCGAACCGCACCGTCGTCGCTAGAGTCACCACAAGCGTGAGCATAGCGAATCCCATCACGACAAGCTCCTGAACTTCAAATCCCAATATCTGAATCCTGAAATCTGAAAGCTTCTGTGGTGAATGGTATTGCGAGCTGGAAAGTTGGGTGATTGAACTCAGCTGTTGCCGCTCGGGCTTTATAGGATTGTGTAAGCAGCCAATGGAGATGATTAATGCATGCTTGCAGCTGGTCGACGATGGCTAGAGTTCAGCAATAGGGATTAAGTTCCTGATTGTTCTGCGAGGAACGTGCTCCGTTTCTGGCGTTTCTCGATCCCGCCTTCCATTGCCCAACTGGGAGGAAACGGAGCTGATCTGGACTTCCTGCCGGATAACATGCATTGATTAGCGGAAGTCTTAACTTAATTAACAGTTGAATTTAAGCTTTGCGAAGTCGTCAGAATGTCATTTCAGTCATAATTATAATACCGAGATGCCTCAAGAAGATCGATTCGTCCCCAATACAAGCGTTAACGTCAATTTCGTTAAGTTGGCGTGAGTCCGGCGCCAAAAAAATCCATGCACAAATTGACACGAGTTCAATTGCAAGAAGGGAAAAAACCGGCCGACACATGAAGATTTTTTGCTTGATAATCTTGAGCAGAACAAGCTACAGTATGTAAGAAGAGGATGGAGCGCGCTTTGTGTAGGATCGATTTGTGATGGATTTGGGGAATTTAATTTGTGCTCTTGAGCTCGAACATGGGGTTTTGAGATTATTGGTATATTTGCTGCACTTGTTGATGTCAACGCAGTTCGGACGGTACAGTCCCCGAATCAAAGGACGAGATGGCCAGTACTTGGTTTTGTCCTCCGCGTGATGTTGCAGCGGCAGTGGGTAGAGAGCCTAGATTGATGGGGCGTCGTCGAAGGATTTGAAGCGGCGCTGCTTGTTCGATATTTGTGGAGTGTCGAGACTCAAGACTGGAATTTAATTTGGGGAATCCTGTCAGGGATTCTAATGCTGCCGCTTTAGACGGACAGGGAGGATTAACCCCTCTATTGCCCCGCCAGAGGGTAAATGTCAAAATTGCCCCATATTTTGTGCCGCTTAAATTTTGTATTTCATCATGTTCCCTTGCTAATTCAAGGTCTCTAATTACAAATGTGAATTCAATATTTGCAAAGTTTATTGTATGTGGCAAATACAGATTTTCAGTGTTTTTTACAAGGGTAATCAAAACATGGGGCAATAGAAGGGTCAGTCCTCCCTGGCCACTTTAGACGGTCGGGGTGAACTGACCCCTCGCTCATCCACTCAAAGTCAGTCAATCTAGGGGTGTATGTGGGAAAAAAAAATCCCCTATTTTGTGCTTCATTAGTTTATCTTCTACACCTCTCCAAGCTAATTTGGGGCTTGGGATTGCAAATCTGAATTTGGATTTTGCAATTTTTCTCATACTTGGCAAATAAAAAAATTCAGCATTTTCCCTTGGGGATGAGCAAGGGGTTAGATCACCCCAGTCCCTTTAGACAATGTTGTTCTAGGATTAATCCCTAAGAGCCCCTAGTACCTTGGTAGTAGGGGGAATGTAAGATAAAGTACCTACTCAACTTGTGTCCTACTATTTTTTTCTTGCAATGGAATCACTTGCATTTCTATCACAAAAAATAAAAGAAACAATAGCCAAGCATTCCAAATTGATACTTTTTCTAGGTGGGCATTGACCCAAATGATTTTTTTTTTGTAAGTTAGAATGTTAGCCTCCCTTGAGTGAAATCCAATTATGGTCATTTCCTAAACCTATGACACTCATGTAATGTTTTATGAATTTTTAAAGTTGAAAGTATAGGATACCTACTCTTGCTACAAGACCCTTCTTAAATGGTCCTTGAAATAATCACCTTGAAGCAAAAGATTCTTCAAACTCCTCAAATTCCTCAAATAATGCTTCAATTTTTATATATTGGATTTTTTTTAAGAGCTTCTAGTGATTTGCAGAGATGTAAAGATGTAATTTATTCCCTCCACCCCAAATAAACTATTTCATTTCATGAAAGTTTCTAAAATCAAGAAAAACAATATTTTTACATTACATTAAAAAGTTTGCACTACTAGAAAATTCATGACCAAAATAACAAAATTTCAACTCAAATCTATTGAATGATTCAATCATTTTAGAAGTGTTGTTTTGGACAAAATTAAACTAAAATTTGTTGATTTTTTCTATTGTTTTGAACAAATTCAAAATATTAAATTAATATTAAAATCTTTTTTGGGTGATGCCCATATAAAATGAAATTTTTTTTTGCTTGGACAACCATCTAGGCAATCGCCACACTAGCAAGGGCACCTAGGTAACCCGCCACATGGGTGGGTGTCTTCAAGGGGATTCAAACCTTGAACCTCATATTTAAAGGTTCAAAGTTTCAACCACTAAACCACCAAAATACTTAGGTGATCACTCAAGAACTACAAATTTATATATTTAGTTTTTTCATTGTTTTTTCATGTGTTTTGTATTTTCAGCAGACTTCAAAGGTCATTTAGTCATAGTAGAACACATTTTTTCAAAAACCTTGGAACTAAGATAACTTTCACCTCCAAAAATCTGTCTGTGATTTTGAGTCTCCAATAAAAAATTATGGACAAAAATCAGAGAGGATGTTTGAAAATGTCAAAATAAATGTTCCTAACTATCCCTCTCTAATTTTTGTTCATAACTTTTGATTGTAGGATCAAAATCACAAATGAATTTTTGGAGGTGAAAGGTATCTTGAATTTACAACTTTTCTTAGTCCTATGTTTTTTGAAATTTTTTATTCTACTATGCAAAAATGGACTCCAAAGTCTGCTAAATTGAAAAAAGATTGAATTCTACATGATTAATTTTTTTTAAATCATTATACTTAGATTCTCAAATATTCCAAAAAGATTCCAAAGATTCCAAAGATTCCAAAAAAATTCTTAAAAAAATTCAAATTCAACAAAAACTTGTTGATTTAGTCATTGCACTATTCAAATCAACAAAAAGAATTTGCCATTTTGTTGATTTTCATAGAAAGTTACAAAATGGTCATTCTATTGTTCCAAATAACATAAATCAGTTGAATTTCTGTTGTTTTGGTCGTGCATTTCTAGTAGTATTGGAGTTAAAAAAAAAAGGTTTAAGACTTTAGATTTTAGAATTTAGAATTTAGGATTTAGAATTTAGGATTTAGAATTTAGGATTTTTTATCTTCTTATCATTGCAACAATACATGATCAAAATAATAAAAATTAACAATGACAACATTTATAAGGTGATGCATATAGGAACAGATTGTTGACTAGAGACTAGAGTATATATGTTGAAGAATTACCTACTTGCCTCTTTTGCACACATTGTTCAATGTGTATGTAAATTTGTGCAAGGCATAGTGGACACTTAATTTGGAACAAAGGGTGAATGCAAGAAACACTAGTACTATTTTGTGTCACACTTGCAATTTTTAAGTTGTGATTGGCCATATCTTTTGCAAATTTAAGCCAATGTACTTGAATTCTTTTGTGAAGATCAATACTTAGACAATAATTAGAGAACTTATTTTTCAAAAAATTTCAAAAATCATTTTATATTTAAATTTAAATTTAGCTAATTTGTCACACTTTGTGATTTAGGGGTTTTTAGTATTGGGGACTACCCAAAATTAATAATCTAGAGCTGAAATTTTTGTACTCTATTCCTACACTAAAGAGGCATGTGCCCACCAAAATGAACTTAAAAAACATTATTTTATGTCTTCTATATTCATGCAAATAGGGATCATTTGTACACGCAATTTTGAACATTGAAAATGGTTTCAAGATCATTTATTTATCAGTTATTTTTCCTATTTTTTACGAATTAAAATATCAAAGTATCTATTTTCTTCAAAAACTTTGTTTTTCTATTTTGTGAATAACTTTTGATTCAAATTTTTTTGAGATCTGAAATTTTGGTGACATAATATTTATAGTATTATGCTAATTATCCATATTCTTTTATTTTTAAATATTTTTTTCGAAAAGGTCAGTAGTACTAGCTAGTACTAGATGAATGTAACAAAAACAGAAGGTGTTTCTTGCATTCACCCCAAAAGTGACAAAAACAAATGGAACACTTATTTCATAATAGAAAGAGTAGCTTTGACTTTTGTCACCCTTCTTCATTCCCTCTAAAAGACCTATTAGACGAGTTTGGATGTCCTTACCTTAGATAAGGAACTTTTTAAGGAAATAAATTTATAGCTTGAGACAAATTCAACACCTAATATTCATTTTTGCAAGTTTTCTTTTACTTGTCATTCCTCCATGAATTGATTCAAAATAAGTTTTTGTTACATTCACCTAGTACTAGCTAGTACTACACCTAGTTTTGTATCCATTTATTTTTTCAACATGTATTTAGACATATTTCATTTATTTTGAGTACCTTCCATGCAAAACCTTCAAGATGACATTGGAAGTTCATCTAATGGATGTCCTTTGTCTTAGAAGTTAAAAAATATAAATCAAAGCTTTAAGAGATATCTTTAAAGTCCAACTCTAGTTTTTGTTTTGCATTTTTTCTTTCACTTCTTATACAAAAGTGACTCAAACCATCAAATATTTTTAATTGACTATATATATAGAGAGTGACATCTTTGAATCTCAAAATACAAATTATGCTAAAATATAATAAGATATACACTATTAGATGGAGATCACATATATTACAAGATGTTTAGGAAAATTGAATCACAAAAAAAGAAGGTAATGTTGAGTATCTTCTTAATTTTAATGGACTTGAATATTGGCCATCGACATATATAGAATCCTATAAAGTCTAGAATATAATAAAATATGTAGAGAAAGTAGTAATTTGTTAGAAGATTTTTACATTTATGATTTAAGAATGTGAAAATTTTTAATGCTTTATTGATGTTTTGATTAAATTGAAATATTATATTTATTTAATTACAAATACAATTAGTTGAATCTATTGCATTAGAAAATGGTAATATTTTGAAGTATTTTAAGGATATTCAATGTCTTTGAAAGGAATTATAAAAGGCAATATTATTACAACATTTGAAAGTGAATATTTTTTCTTGCAATAAGCTATGTGAATTGAATATTATATAACTTGGATGTTATATAGTTTTAGTTTTAAAAATAAAGTTTGTTTTATGAAAAATTGCAATTGAATGTAGATGTGTCAAATGTACTTTTGAAGGGCCCCTTATTCAATAGTGGGAGGGAAGAAGATTTATGTTGATATAAAAATATTTTTGGATGAAATAGATAAATATAATTAAATATTTAGGACAAAATGGAAATTGATTTGGATGGAAATTTATAAAAACTTATGTAAAATGTATTTAGAACAAATGACAAAAGAAAAAAAATTGGATGATTGAAGACATTTAGTTAAATTGACAACAACTATAGCCAGGGTTGATGAATCTCTACGTTCGCCCGAAAAAGGCGTCCGTAACCCAGACATACGTCCGCACGGACGCCAACGAACGCAGCATCCCTCCCGCCGTTAGAAGGTGGACGGGCGGGGCGGACGGGGGCGGACAGGGCAGACGGCGTCCGCGAATGTCAGCAAACGCTATGGACATAGTGTCCGCGTCCAGACGTCCCGAACGTCCGACCGTCTTGTCAACCCTGACTATAGCTTTCATCCACTTTTTTTCATTACATCTAATAGTTTCAAGTTTCCACCTTTTACTTTTCATCTTGTATTTTCTTTGCAATTTGTCATTAGCTCTTTTTCATCTATCATAGATGATTTCATACTTATACCAAACCACCTCATATCAAATACGTACTATTGAATAATTAATAAATAGTAATGAAGTAATCTTTTTGACGTAATCAAATTTCATTGTTGTAAATCACCATGAATTTTAAATATTATAACTACTACATCTTCCAATGTATTAATTCTACCATTTCAACTTGAAATAGGTCCTTAAGATAGTGAAGTGGCCTTAATCTAATCAAAGTTTATCCACCAACAACTTTCTCGACCACACTTTTGCTTTGATGCATTGACAACAACAAGGATGATGAATTCTCAATGTAGGAAGATTTGTGAGTGTCACCAATTTTTTGCCTCATCATTGATTGCTATGATTTATAGAAATTTCTTGTTTTACACTTTGACCTTAGGTACTAAATCTATTATCTAAACTTTTTGAGGCTCTACCTTGCCAAAATGCATCCTAAACTAAAGGCTTGTATGTTGCACATTCTAAGTCATATTTTGTATTTGCAAATTGATGCTAGCCTACATTGGGCTACTTTTTGAATGGTGTATTTGATGTGCCTAAGGGAGATCAATTGAAACACTTGGAAGTCTCCATTGCTCTCATTGACTAAGTTTGCTTCAAGTTCAATTTTTCATTGTTTGTGCATAATGAAATTATGGGACTTTTGTGTCGAACCATCTTCATCTCAAGTCCCATTGGCATGTACATAATTTACAATTTGCAATGTCTTCAATAAGAGTTGTAGAATATACACATTCTCAATTTGTGATGATGTTGGTAGAGCTCTTGACATGGAGAACAATTATATTTAGTTTTGGCATGCTATTAGAGGATGGTGGAATAAGTGTAGTTTTGCATTTGCTTTTTCAAGTTGCAATTGCATTAAGGTGCGCAAATAAATATCTATGTACTACTGTTGTAGTTGCACTATGGTGTAAAATTAGTGTATAGCCTTTGAATCTACAATTACTTTTGGCTAGATATTAGTGACTATTTTTTGAATTTGCAAACATTTGGGATAAAGGAACTAGTATCTAACTAGATATATTTTGGTATTTGAAGTGTTATAGTTGTTGTCTTATGATTGTTATATACAAGGTTTCAAAGTTTGATGTATGGTTTGTTGTTTGAAGATGGCATAAGACACACTCCTCCTATTTTGGTTGCATTCACCACTAGCAGATTGTATTATCTATATTTTTGAAAAACTCAAAAAAATTCCTAATTGTAAACCAATAGTTGTTGATACTACTCTAAATAGTTGTTTTTCACTTGCTTGTACTGGTTGGCTATGTATTGACTTATAATCCTTTTGGTTTGTTTTCATTACTTAATCTAGACATTTGGAACTCCATCAAAGTTGCTTGTGGCGAAATGTTGTCATTAGAAGAGTTTTGGGGGGTCCAGAAACTTGTTTCGGGCTTGTTCCCCCACAGTTGTTCCCTGCAGTAAGGGGAATGGCCCACTATCAAAATTTTCTTTTTCATAATAAAAAAAAATTTAGTCTCCAAATGCAAAAAAATAAAAAAATAAAAAGTTTAGTGACATGGCAAGGTCTCGGCCACGTCAAACCGCTACGCCATACCTATTCCCTGCGTTCATAAGCTATGATAACTCGTAGGCATTTGGAAGCCCCCAAAATCTTCTAATGTGTTGTCCAAGAGTTGTAAAGGGGCAGGGTTGACGAATCTCTACGTCCGCCCGAAAAAGGCGTCCGTAACCCGGATGTTCGTCCTCACGGACACGAGCGGACGCAGCGTCCCTCCCGCTGTCGGAAGGCGGACGAACGGGGCGGACGCCCAGATCATGCGGACTAGATTAGTCCACGTGTCGATCGGACAGTCATACCGGGGCGGACGGGTATCGAGGCGAACGAAGCGGACGGCGTCCGCAAATGTCAGCGGACGCTGCGAACACAATGTCCGCGTCCGGACGTCCCGGACGTCCGACCGTCCTGTCAACCTTGTAAAGGGGTGTTCACTTTTTTGCTATTATATCTCTTTTATTATGCCACATTTATTTTGGTTCTATCTTCTACTTTAATGTATTTTGGGGGGTCTTAAATGTATATCAAGGAATGCTTGTTGAAATTTTTAGTAGGTAATGGAGGATATAGAGAATTCAATGTTTTATTGGAGTAGAAGCGTTCAATTCCCACTACAAAATATATAAAAGTAGATAATTTTCTAATTCAAAGGTCCCAAAATAAAAGATCTTGGAGTGATATTTTCTCCATTGAATATGCCTTTTAAGTACACGTTTATACATTTTTCTTAAATAGATGACCCCTTGCACATAACATACTTCGATCTTGCCCAAATGCACTCTAATGTTTCTACTACAAAGTGTTCACAAGTAATTACATATAGGACCCAATATAAATATATTTCTAATTTATGCGAATCCAAATAAAAAATAATTAGAGGTATGCTTAGTTTATTCCTCACAACATTGCACCCAAATTGAAACTATTGTATTTGAAGTCAATTTTGTTTCTTAAAGCCCCATTCATGTGGTGATATGAATTTAAAGGTTTTAGGAGAAAAAAAAAAAAGAATTTTAAAATCTTCTTTTTGTTCACACTTTTTCAAGGACAATTTTGAGATATATATTACAGAAAAAAGTTAATATTAATTTATCTTTTAAATTAAAGTCTTTTAACCCCTAAAGTCTGAAGGCCATTTTTTAGCCAGAAGCCATTGAAAACTATCATTTTGTTGCGTTCACCCAAAAACCTAGAAAAAAAAAAATTCTTTCAAAAATGTGACTATAAGATGTTGTACTTAACTTGACAAAGATAATGTGGTAAAAATTTCATCAAGTTTGACTGTACAAATTGGAAGATACTTGCATTCAAAGTTTGGGGAAAAGTATTTTTAGGGACTGCCCTAAAATTTCAAATGACTTTGACTACCATTGGTGGAATTTTTTTGCTCTATAGACATTGAGTTTTAAAATTTACCATATTCTACATCATATTAGAAATATGTCCATTAATTTTCAAATGATTAAGAGATTTACAACACTCCCAAAAAAATCCTACAATGTGACAATGTTGTGAAAAAGGACAATACAAACCTATGTTTTGCTATGAGATTTTCTATCCCATTTTTAAAAATCTCACAAATCCAATGGTAAATTGAAAGATGAAATCATTCTTAACAATATAAAAAAAATTGGAAAAAACAATATTCCTTAAAGTCTATGTAATTTCAAAAGCCTATGATATTTAGTAAATGGAAAATGTCACTGGGCAATTGGAAAAACGAGTCCATTTTGTTTTCTATGAAATCCAACATATTCCCATTTGCATTCCCGATGCAGTTTTGGACATTGGGAACACCAAAGTTCCCCACCTTCATAAAAAGTCCTTCATCTATTTAATTCAATTGGCACATGTGATGTTTGACTATAAATTTCAAAATATCATGTATGACCTTGCATGGCCTCCACAGTCTTCACATGTTGCCTACTTCCACAGTTGGGTTTGCTCTGGAAATCCTACCCTCTTCCAAAGTTAAGGAAAAAATACCTGATCAGCTTGCCCTTTGAGTTTGGTTTCACCAAAAAAAACCTATAACTTCTTCATCCAACATTAGATTCAAATCAAAATGATATATCTTCAAACCTCTTGGAAAATTACATGTCTTGAAAAAGTTGCAAAAAATCCTAGTATAAATTGCACTCTAGGAACTTACCCAAACTTCTAATTGTCCCCCAATGGGACAATGGGACTTTAGGGGTTAAATCAGTTGGAAAATTCCCAAATTCTAATTTAAAATGAACACAATGAACCATTCTTGATTAGTTATAGATAAACTACAAAAGACTTGTTGTACCCATTTGCTTGTACTTTAGCAATTTTTAGTAATAGTTCATTGTGCCTTTCAACCAAATACCATTGATTCTAAAATCTTAGAGTCTTCAAATTTGAAAATTATTGATACCATCTCTTGTATTTATACATCTCCCCTTTTAGGTTACAATTAACTCAACCCACCCTCTCTATGAAAATTGAGAGTGTTGATATCGTAAACAAGAAATTTCCCCTTTCGAATGTCATTGATGTTGAAAAATAAATTAAATGGATACAGATATGCCGGAATATGGCAGGATACAGATATAAAAGAATATATATACTATAAGATATATACATACATAAAAGACAAAGACAAATACAAAACACAATTAGGGATATGGAATATGGATGTATATATGGAATATGCTCATATCCATATGAAATACAAATATGAAATACATAGGAAAATCTCACTAATATATCCCATATTGATTGATGGCAAGACTAATCTTGAAAATACAAAATAATTGTGGGGTAAGGGGTACTTACTAATTAATAATATGAATTAACTAATTCACTTTTGGAGGGTGTAGTATAATAAATAATCATTTGAAACTAATTAAATTGTCCTTTATGAGTGACTATCCACTCAAAAAACAACACACATTATTTATTACAATTAGTAGAAATCAAACTTCCAGAGACATTAGACCTAAGCTATTGTTAGAATATTGCACTTTCTCATCTTTCATTTCAAAAAACCCATTATCTACCACTATATAGAAGTGATTGAATTTGTTATGAAATGCTCCAACTCCATATTGTTTGAAACTATAGACTTGTCTACTCCATATGTCAAGATTTCTTGTTCTTGAATCTAGGTCTTGATTTGAAGTTAATCTAATGGCCGATTCCATTGTCTTTTTTATTTTGGATCTTCACATCAAGATATTTAGGTAGGTAGTAATAATAAATTCTTAGCTCTCCTGCTTATTGGTACTCATTTTGCATTGGTGTTAAATTGGTGTTAAATTGGTGTCCATTGAGGTGTCTAATTTAGACACAACAATTGTTTGTAGATGAATTTTTTTCCTTTTTATTTGTATTTTGAACTTGTTTTTTTGTTGGATGACTTTCTATTGAGGAGTTTGTAATAAGTTGGTTTAGGCCAAACAAGTGGGTTTAACCCCTAAATGATTATGACTATGTTTTCACCAAAACCATTGTCAAACTGACATTTCTAGTACAAGTATTAAGTTTTAGAAAAAAAACCATTTTTGGACACATGTAACCATAGGTTATTATACTATGCTAGTTTGAAAAGATGTGCTAAGAATTTCAGAAATTTTCATGATGTAGATTGCAAGATATTAGCATTTGAAGTGACAAATATCCTTTTTTTGGCCCTCCAAAAAACTAGCCAGTTGTACTTTATAAGGTCTTAGAGTAGAGATTCAATAACTCCTCATAACTTTTGACTCATTGATCAAAATAGAATGATACAAAGCTTTCCAAGTATATATAAATCTAGAGAGCCAATTTCAAAATTTTATTTTCTTAAAAAAGTGATTTTTTAAGAAGATTTTTTTGTTGCTCGGATTGCTTGTTGAGTAATGAAAAGTACATATCATACAATAACTTTTTAACCATGTAGTCAAAAATTATGAAAATTATTGGGCCTTAAAGCTACTCTTTGAACACATGGCATATTAAAATTAAAACAAAACAAAACAAAAAAACTCCATTTGTAGTGAGCTCTCCAAATTGCTATGTTGCCAAAAAACAGAATTTAGGCATTTAGGTTTAAGAGTTGTTTTGAATCATATATATGACAAGTTAGATGGATGTGAATTTTCATATTGAATTATAAAACTTGGTGGTTAGAAATAAAAATAAACAATGGAAAAAAATAAACATTGGCAAAAAAGAAGAAATAGGTAGGGACAAACAAATGGTTGTGGTTTTGGATTCCCTCACTTTCTAAATGACTCCTAATTAAAATCCAACTCTCTATTTTAGAATGATGACGCAAGATGCTAAACCCATCCTTCAAATTGAGCCTTGTTGGGTGAATTTTGTGTTGTAAAAGGCAATTTTTAAAAACAAACTATTTTGTGTCGTTTTAATTCTATATTTTTCACCCTTAATAGCTAATTTGGGACCTTTGATTACAAATATGAATTCCAAATTTGCAAATTTTATCATGTGTGGCAAATAAAAAATTCATTTATTTTCCTAAGGGATAAATTCAACTTAGAAGGCCCACTTCAAAGGGCAGGTTTAGCATCCTACAAGTATGACCAACTTGATGAAGTGGTTCAGTAATAAGACCTTGGTCTTGTCTGAGACTAATGAGGGAACTCTGGCTTAATCTAAGTGTTAGTCTCCAGCAACCGCAAGTTCACTAGTACATTGCCCTAATCCATAATATTCCCAAGCCTTTAATCCATCAAAAATCACTCAAAACTACCATTTCTCCTGCAAAGAGCAACAAAATTTAATTGTTTTTTTGCATACCTAACCATAGGATCTTGCACTTGAATAGTGTAAAAAAAACTTTGACTACATAGGTTGCAAGATATTTGCATTCAAGGTGAAGAAAACAATTTTTTTCACTTTGCTTGACTAGATTTTTTGACTGTGAATCTTCTCAACTTAAAATTTTTGTACTACTGATTTTGAATTTTAAAGAATTGAGTTGAGAATCTTGAAATTTTCTTAAAAAATATATTCAATTTTCACTCATTAAAAAATTATCAAAAAGATGTAGGTTTAAGATTGAAGGAAAAACTAATCTATTGATAGTTCTAAGATGGAATAGAAACACACTAATTCTAGTGATGAAATTGTTTTAGCACGAGATCTTAACCTTATGAAACAATAAGCCATTGTCTATAATGTTCGGATCATTAATCTATATGGAATGAATCAAAGCTTCCCATGTAGATAAAAAAAAATACAATACATAAGAAACAAATTTTTTTTAAGTTTTATTTAAAGTTTTTGTGAATTTTTTTTCCTACCCCTTGAACTAAAATCTAGGTTTATTGTGCCACCAATTTTGCTCATGGACACCTATTGAAATAAAAATAAAGATAAAATTCTTAGAAAGTTGATGTATTTTTCTATCTTCACAAAAAGTTTCAAAAAATTATATTGAATATTGAGACAATAAGAACCTGCCTAAAATCCATTTTGTTCCCAAAGGAACAATAAGACTTTTCGGATTAAACAATGCACAAGAACACATACGATATGCCTCCAAAATGTACAAAATAAGTACTCCATAGTACCACATATGCAAGAAGAAAAAAACAAAAAAACAAAAAACAAAACTTTCATAAGTAATTGTTCCATTGTACCAAGTGAGAAGAGGGCACATATCAACTTTCTCGGGACCATAAATTTACATGCAGGTCCAAAGACATTTTGGGATGAAACCTTCCAAACCATCATTAGTTTTGGATAAGAATGCAACGGTATCGTTCAAGAGATGAAAAACATCGAGAAACAACGATAAACATCCTTCCGGATGCTTGGCTGGCCCTGGGGAATGCGTGCCGGATCGCGTCACTAGTACTGCTCGATGGCACTCCCATCGCCTGCTTTTGCCGAAGCTGAACTTTCCACAATCTATCGAAGAGCTGTGCGCTCAGCAAGAGCGTGGAGTTTTAAAGGGTTTTAGGGTTTTAGTTTCTCTTGTTTTGGTCGGGGAAGCACAATGGAGCAGCTGCCAAGCGCGCTGCTCCATGTGATTCTGGCCAAGGTCTCCGCGGCCGATTCGGCCCGAGCGGCGTGCGTGGCGCGGTCCTGGAAGCAAGTGATGGACCAAGACACGCTGTGGGAGCCTCACTGCCGCTCCGACTTCCCCATCACCCGCCAGCTTGACCCATTCGATCGCCCTTGCAGCACTTGGAAAGTGAGTGCCTCGACATTTTGGTCTTCTTTTAGGGCTATCGGGGTTACAATCTCAATCGTGAAATCAAATTCCTGTGCAAATTCGTTTGATTTTCTCACTCGGCAGCTTGATCCGTTAGATAGTCTTGCAGCGCTTGGAATGTGGGGGACACTGTTTGTTTCGCCGCTTTTAGGGCTACGTCGGCTACAATCCCGATCATGCAATCGAATTTCTGTGCAAATTTAATGTCGGGGTCACAGCTTAGGGTTTGTGTGCACAAGAGTTGTTGAGGTTCTTAGGATTGTTGATTTCAGATGTACTTTATAGCAATTTGTGTGAGGTTGATTTGTGATCGCTTTGACTGCACATTCGAGTGTATGTTTCAGTTGAGAATACTGTTTTTGTGCTGGATTCTCTGCGCAAGGAGAGCATATTTTGATTTATAGACTCAGCTCATCTCAATTGTATAGATAGTAGGTCGGACGCACACAGAATTTTACAATTGACTCCACGCATATTTCAAATGATTGAGGAATTCCTGAATGCTTGCTGTAATTTTGTGATGTGTCAGAAAACATATCAATTATGGAAGTCATCACACTTAGTTCAACGGAGCAATCTTTGCTGGAATGCATTGCGGACTTGGGTGGCTGATAATTTTAAAGAACTAGCCAGTTCATTAGCTCCAGGTATTTACATATTTCTACCCAGGTTCAGTATACAAGTGGTTACAATCATCATCTTGTGGGGAATTTGCTCACTTAGTTTTTAAAGCTTGAAATCTTACAAGGAACTCGTAATTTATTCCACCTAAGTGTTCTACAATTGCCAAGGTTTTCATTTATATTTGCAAACATTTGTGCAGTTGTTTATTACATTTAAAAAAAAAATTATGCTGAACCAGGTGCAACGCTGGAGGAGCTTGATGAGGCAGAATCAGCTCTAAAGTGCCGCTTCCCTCCTGCTGTCCGCTTGTTGTTCCGTCTTTGTAATGGCCAAAGAATACCTGAGGATGAGAAGGACGTGGATGATGACCATCATGGGGAATCGCATTATGTTGGTCTAATTGGAGGCTACAATTTTTCATACCACTTTGTTAACGTTCATCTCTTATCTTTACGACAGGTAATCTCTTCTTGACTTTCTTTGATCCATTCATAATGAACAGTATGGGAATTTTTTTCGGTGAGGTCCGAATACTGTGATGACTAACAATCATTCTGCATGTTTGTAGGTGGTGAACTTGACCAATCGCATCTTGCCTCCGTCGATGCGAAATAGACGTATCATAATCGCTGCCTCAAGTAACTTGAACAAGTTTTTCTTTTTGGACTGTGAGGATGGGAATGTGTACGTCGGCACTCGAAACTTGCTTGTAGATGGAGAAATGATGATCTGTGTTCCGGAGCAACCGAGCACCTCCGAGGATGAGTCAAAAGATGGAATGCTTCGATGGCTTGAGAACTACGCTCATTGTTTGCAATCCGGAATTTTCCACGTTCGCACAGAGGAAGGCAGTCGGAGCATTAGCCTCTATCCTAACACGGAGCCTTTTTGCACGACCGCTGTTACTCGTGGTGTTCAGGTTTGCTGAATTCTAACCACTCCCAGAGCTATAGTTTATCAATTCAGTGTACAATGATGTGCCATGTAGAGCGACTCACTAGTGTTAAACTTCTAATTCGCACTTATGAAATGATGTTCTTCCTAATTTTATTTTGCTCATTTTATGTTTCACCTCGTGAAGTATTTCTTTATAGCACTGGGTAAGGTCCACAGTTGGGCCCACCGGTCGTGTTGCATCGTTATGACTTGCTGTAGTTGCTCTTGATATTGTTGATCACCTTGTAATAATGCGGTGATTAGAGCTACTGTTTTTCGAAATATCTACACATTGATCGCTTATAACCCAGGCAGGAGCTAGCTTAGTCATATAAAGTTTAGATGATGTTATTTGCACAGGTTCGCTGCTCAGGAGTCTTTGTGCCAGAACTGTCACGAGTGGAAGAACTGGATGACAGCTTCTGGTTCTCTTATTCAGTTCGGATGCGTCTGCTGAAACCCGGACCTGGCCAGATCGATGGACTCAGTACCTGCCAGCTTTCGGACAGGCACTGGGTTATTCGTGCCAATGCCAACGTTATAGCAGAAGTACGGGGAAGGGCAGTTATTGGAACGGTAAGTCTCTTTCACGTTTTCGATTCGAAGTTTCTAAATTTTGAGAAGCATTTTTGGAGATCTTTTCTATATAATGATGAAGCTAATTATTGAATCTGTGAGTGTTTCAGCATCCCTTGCTGAGGGAAGGATGTGAGGAGTTTGTATATGAAAGCTGCACTGGTCTCAGTACTAAGATGGGCTCACTTGACGGGGATTTCACATTTGTTCCTGGAAGGTGTGTAATTTATCTCATCCTACTCATATCATGTCCTTGGTTAACACCTCCGTTTTAGGTGTCTTTGTTTTCTCTATTGTAAGGCGCAAGAATCTAGTCAAGCAATGTTATGCTGTTCGCAGGATGAGTGGGCCGAAAGGAGATCCTTTTCAAGCAGTCGTGGCCAGATTTCCTTTGGAGGTGCCTCAATACATATACTGATAATCTTTAATGTGTACACTAAGTTCTGTTTCACTGAGGGATTTTCCCAATAGGTGACACTATGTATGAATATCCAACCAAGTGATGTGTTCACATTTAGTGTGGGCAACATGAGTAAGTGTAAACATTTAGCGTAATTGGTTGGTATTTAATGTTACAAACCCTGAAACAACAAAAGTGTAGTGGATGTTCTGGATGTTGTAAATACATGTGACTATGTGTACCTAAGATGACTATGGTTTTTCATAACAATGTTTGTCATGGCATAATATATTTGGACTTTTTTTCCCTTTTTCTGCTGTTTCTCCTTGGTACATTGCTTCCTTGAAGATCATGGACTTCACCCCCTTACGGATAGAGGCATTCGTGGAGAGACTGCAGTTTGGGGACTAAACATGGTGCCTCAATAGTTTGAGATTAATCCTAAAAGGACTTGGCCCCCATGACTAAAGTAGTCACCAAAATTCTCCTATTATTGGACTAATAGGTGCACATCCATATCATTGTATCAATATATACCATATGTGAGGGATTGCGAAAAGACTATATTTTATGAGGGAATCTTTGGATGTTCTTAATATTTGGAGGGTAGGTGGGTTGACCCTTTTGAGGGGATATTGAAGGGTGTTTCTTTTGAGGTGATAGTAAGTCATTTGCTAAAATTCAAGAAAACCATTAAAAAAAAAAAAAATATATATATATATATATATATATATATATATATGTTATTATTTCATTCAATATAAACTATTTAAGACAAATTGACAAAGGGTATACTAGTCCTTCTTAGTGAACAATAAGGGAGTGTGTTTACTTGGGATTAATTACGAAGAATTTTTTACAATGATTTAAAATACGTAAAAATGAAACAAAAGGAGGTACATATGCTCCAATAATTCGTCATGAAAATTTGGAAGTTTTTAATTTTTGCAAGGTCTTTCACAAATTACAATAGTCCACTTACAACTCTCATTTAAATTCTCTACAAATATTGTTCTAAACCCATTGCAACTCACACAATTGCCCAAATACATCCTAGAGATCGTTTTCCAAAACCTTGCAACCAAAAGCTTTTACATTCAGCTCTATTTCAAAAGGGAGACAAAGTAATTAATTAAGACAATAGAATACCATAACTATGTGAAGGTTTGATTCGGCACTTGAGCACTTTTGTACAAAAATGACTTAATTTCTCTCAAAATCTGACCTTCATGTAGGGTAAGCAAATATTAGAATTTTCTAGAGTTCAAACTCTCATCATCCAATCACTAGTCTATAGAAATTCAAGGCAAATGTGAAGGTTAAAAATTTCCACATTACACATTGAACACTTGCGAATAGGGTTGATTACAAATTAAATACTCCTTTTATTTTTAAATAATACCATTGTTTCCTATGTAAAATACAAAGGAAACATTGTTAATAATTATTCAAAATCAAAGGGAATACTACATTAAACACAATCACCAAGTAGATTCTCCAAAAACATACAAACGATACTATCAAGTGAGAAGTAAAAGCACTTAAAGTTTTTGTGCTCCAAAAACTCAAAAATGAATGAAACACAAGCAATGAAGGCATAATGGGTTGAGAAAGAGAGATGGACAAGAAGAAAAGAGATCATTTTTCACACAATTGCCTAAAACAATACATCTTCTAGATCATCTTTCAGAACGAACTTTAGATTTCTACCCTCCAAAAACTCAAGAAAAGATAAAAGAAAAAGAAAAGTAAGAAAAAATAAACTTACACTATGTGCCATGACTCCTTTGGAAGTGCTAATCAAACCATCCAACAACATCTTATCCAACCAAAACTTCTCGTCTCATCAATAAACAAACTCCTACTCAAAACCTCATGGATAGTGTCCCTCTTCAAATCCCAATTCTAATACATTCAAACCTTTGGATCATAAGAAAGTCAATTAAAAGTGCTAAGAAAAACTAGGAGTATGACATTGTAAAGGCAATGAAAATGTGACCAATGAAGGCACAAGGATTTGGAAGAGAAACACACAAGAAGAAAAGAACTAAAGAAAAGTCACTGAGACAACCTTATCCTAAAATTACATCAATGCCTCTTTTATTTTTTGTTTAAAAGGGCTCCTAACAAAAATGAAAGGCCTCATATTTTTGTAGACTTGATATTTTTGATGGGGGTTGGTAGTTGAAATGAGTGGAGGCCCCTTTTCAAGGGATAGTCAAATGTAGATTCTAAATACTAGGCTTCAAAACATAGTGTTGTTGATTCTTCTAGAGAACAATTTTTAGGAGTTTAAACAAGGTGTAAAGGTCATATCATCAATTTAATTAAAGTAGCATTATTCCTATGCCAAAAATTCACTAGAAGAAATTGACACATTCTAATTGATGTTTTTGTGTTAAATCTAACACAATTTCAACGTTCTTTTAAATAGAATTCTATGAAATTTGTATTATTTTAAATACAATTGTATAAGATTTAACACAAAAACATCAATTAGAATGTGTCAATTTCTTCTAGTGATTGTGACATATATATGTACATAAAAGGTCTAAAATCTATAACATGTATGGATTTATGTTCTAGAATTTCCATTTTGAAAAGTGCCAAAGTATTAGAATACCATCATTTTAACAAACTTGATGTGTCATTGCAAAAAACATTTTTTTGCACTACTTTGATATTATACATTGGTCATTTCATACATTTTAAAGATAAGTTTTGTATAGTTCGTCTAATAAAAGTAATAAAAAGTCATAGTAAAATTGAATTTCAGAATTTTTATCATCATTCTATAGCTATGATTTTTATAATAGAAAAAAATTGGGATCTAATTGAGATTTTGTCATTCATCACAATTTGATT
The DNA here is from genome assembly GCA_963969395.1 of Pseudoscleropodium purum. Classification (NCBI taxonomy): domain Eukaryota; kingdom Viridiplantae; phylum Streptophyta; class Bryopsida; order Hypnales; family Brachytheciaceae; genus Pseudoscleropodium; species Pseudoscleropodium purum. The sequence continues at coordinate 15,204,548 of OZ017797.1, forward strand.
TTTTATAGTTGGAAGTCCTTTGAGAAACCGAAATTATGAATTTAGAGATAAAATTTGCAATTTTGTTCTTCCATAAGGTTTACACCTAGTGCTTAACAATATGCATTGCTAAGCAAATAAATTCACCATCCTAGACATGGTGACAAACTAGATTCCTTAGCACATGCATTTGAATAGTTGCAAGGAACACTTGGACTCTTCCTTATTACATTTGCTTGTTAAATCACATTTCTAAGACAACTTTAGGAGTAATGATCCAACTATGCTAGAATTCATATTAAAAATAGATTATACCATTTTCTAAAATTAATTTGGTAGAAAATACTAACTCTTTTGTCACACTTGTGGTCAAGGATACTATTAAGTACCTAATCTCAGGAATTTGAATTTACAATATAATACCAGTAGTAGAGATGTTTGTTTAATAGATTTGTTGCTATTTTGAAAAGAAATTCTAAAAAGATATTAATTTCACATGGTATATAAGTTCACAAAATAAGCTTTATTTTGCATGCATTTAGGCTTGGAAAAAAATTATTTTAAATAAACTCAATTGTGGATTGGATGCTAGTAATTTTTATAGTAATTTATTTGTTTGTAATTTAGGCCTTTTGTGTATGATGATTTTTAAATTATGATCATTCTCACTTATAGATGGCATTTTGAAAAGCTATTTATTGACTTTAAAATGTTGGATTTCAAAGTGAAAGTACTTAAATTGAATACTTTTATTTCTTTTATTCTTTTAGCAATAGAATGTTTGACAATAACCTTTAGAAATTGAATGAAAGAAGAAAAAAAATTTGTGAATATATTTGACATGCTTAAATTTATAAATGATCTAATATTGCAATATTGGTCTAAAGATTTATAGTAGGGTAAAAGAATTTTGGGCAATAGATAAATGGTTAGAAAGGAGGTAACAATTATAGATTGTAACTTTCTTTTGGCTATCTAATGAGGCAATGACACTAAAGTTAGTAGAGTTTCAAACCTTAATTAAGCATTAAGGATTTGTTCTAATCATCTTTTCAACTACTAGCTTCAAAATCTGCATTTGCATCATAGATTGAATTGTTATTGTACTTAATTGTTGTTGTGAGGATATAAAAAAACATAACTACAATTGTACAAAATAATAAACATTTGAATTTAGTTTCTATTAGTAAATTGTTGTCGTTTTGTTAAGTTGTTGGCAATTGAAAGATCTATGTGCATACATAGTTTGGACAATATTTGAATAAACTACTAGTTTTCAAAGTGATGTTGACCCTCCTTAAATATATAAATGAGTTTTTAAATGAACCTACATGGTCCATTCATTGATATAGATTTTGACAACCTTTTATTAACAATGGAGTTGAAATCCAAACTCATCCAAAGTTTAATCTAATCCAATTGAGTTCTTTATAGGTCACATGCATGCATTAATTGAGGTCTTACTACACTTTGAGCTTGAATATCACATGCAATGCATTATATCATAAAGCATAATGTTCAAGTTATTATTCATTCTTTTTCCTAGTTGATGTTTCGAATGCAATGATGGCTTGTAGAAAACTCTATTTACTTTGTACCTACGCGCGCGCGCGCATGTGTGTATATATATATAAAGGCTAAGTTTTTGGAACTCCACTATAATTTCCAATTCAAGTGTATGCACAGAGGGGCATTTGACATTCTAGATAGCAATTTTGGCGCTTCATTGCCAAATTTAATCTTTTTTTGTTAAACAAGTTTTTGTAAATGCTAAAAATATAAACATTCTATAAGATTACTTTCTTTTAGATTTTTTTGGAAAGAATAATTCTTCCAAAAATTTATCATCTACTTTTTAAAATATTTTCAACCAAAGTTTATATATATTGAATATTCAAAATCAATCCTACTATTTCATATTCAAAAGGGTTTGGATTTTAACCGCTAAATGATTTTAACTATATTTTCACCAAAATCGTTTCTAAACTACCATTTCTAATACATATACCAAATTTTAGAAAAAATTTGGACATATATAACCATAGGATCTTATAGTAAGCTTGTTTGAAAACATGTGGAAAAAATTATAGAAAATTCCACCATGTAGATTGCAAAATTTAAGCATTTGAAGTGACAAATATCCTTTTTTGGCCTTGCGAAAATCCAGGCAGCTCCACTTTAGAAGGTCACATTTGTATGAAAAAATGTCCAAAATGGTGGTTAATTTTTTAATTCATTTTTCAATTCAAGTTGGATACATGCTTGAAAGATTTCAAATCATTTGGAATCACACAACAAAAATAGTAAGTAGAAAGGAATAGAGAACAATTCAAAATACTAAATTGTTAATAATTTATTTATGGAATTGAAAAATACCAATTCCAATGGTTGTAATGTTGTAATAAACAATCTACATCCAAGGTTTTCATTTTTTCCACAAATATTGAAAATTGAGTTAAATAAAGGACTTCAAAGTTTGTCTTAGAGTAGGGATTCAATAACATTGATAAAAAAGAAAAAAGGAATGATTCAAATCTTTCCAAATACATGTAAATCTAAAGAACCAATTTCAAATTTTAATTTCTTACAAAAATGATTTCTAAAGAAGTTTTTTTTGCTTGCCCGGACTGCCTGTCAAGTAATGAAAAGTACATATCATACAATAACTTTTGGACCTTAAAGCTACTCCTTGGGCACATGTTGTGTTAAAATTTGAAAGAAAATAAATAAGTACTCCATTTGCTCAAAATTTCTATGTTGCCAAAGAACACAATTTGGGTGTTTAGGGGTTAAAGTTGAATTAAAAAGGTTTGGTTTTGCCATTATGGCCTATTTTTTTATAATCCAATTGAATTTTCAAATTCAACCACAGCTTATAGAAAACAACCTTCTTTTACCCACATATACATAAATTGAGTATATGATCTCAAACAGAATTTCTAATTCAATTTTGTATACAAAGAAGAATATTATAGATTAATTTTAATTTGATTATAGGCTTTCATATTTAGAGGATACACATTTCAAGGCTAGACTATTTTTAATTCCATTTTGTGATAGGATTGCAATTAGATGTAGTTTCATAAGAATCATTTACTCATGACCTAAAGTAAATGCACCCAAATGCACCTCTTTCTATTCTTTGCCATTTACAATTTTGTCCTTGAATAGACACATATAGTCACCCAAAATCTTTTAAGAGCAAATAATGGAAGTTGAAGAGTTTTGTTTGAGACAACCAACAAAAGCTTAAGGTGAATCAAGTTGCATATGTACACTTTGAATTTTGAAAGTTCCCAAAATATTATCCAAATGTCAAGAAAATTATAAAATGAATTGGGTTGGATTTCTCTCAGAGTTGGTAATTGCCTCAATATATAAATTAAATTAAAAATATGACCTTTGGAGATTTGTAGGACAAGAAAGGTGTTGGATTTTACACCTTTATTCATTGACCCAATTCTCAAGTACCTAATAGTAGAAAACCTTATGTGATTAGTTGGTTATGAAAGAAGGCCAAGGTTAGAATTTACCTAATATTTAGTGAATCCAGAGTGGGAAAACTTCCCGTAGATGTTTTTTTGGAGGCTAAAAGACTGTTTTAGGCCATTCCTTTTGTTGTTCTTCCAATAGTTAAAGAACAACCAATGTCATAAATTATATATTAATTAAAATATAAAATGTTCAAAATAAAATAAAATAATATGACATGGTAGTTTCTCTACCACGTTACACTATTGCTACAACACAATTCCTAAGTTCCCAAGAGCTTGGGAACTCCCAACCTTTGACAAGTGTCGAATCCCTTCTAATGAAAATTTTCACCTTGACAAATAAATATAAAATCCACCCCTTATTTCGTATTTGATTTATTTTGTATTCTCGACCTCCTTGGTTTATACCCAAGACCCTAATTGCAAATTTTATCATACATCCACAGTGAATAATAAATTTATGTTCAAACCAATTTTTTTGGGCGAGAGAGCTCATCTTCTTCGGAAGTTAGTGCTTCCGAAGAGGCGCCATTTTGCCTGAGCGGGAGTGATCTCCTCAGTGGGCTTCCCTGTCCGGTTGCTCGTCCCTGTCTTCCCTCGGGGTTCTGGTTCTGGCATCTGGCGCGGCCTGCTGTGGTCTCTCGGTTTGAGGTTTTGTTAATGTTGTAGAAAAAGTATGAAATTCCGCCGAGGACGAGGTCCTCTAGTTCTGTGTACCGTGTTCTTTCCCCTTTCGATGGAAATTGTCCATGTGTTTCAAGAAGAAAAAATGAAGAAATTCATGTGTTTGCCCCAAGAAAAAACTTGGAACTGAGTCTACGAAACCAATTGAGATCAGGCCCTGGCCGTGAGATTGATGTGTTGTCTAGGCGAGCCTTGCTCTTCGTCCAGTCTCATTCCGTCTTCTTCAAGCGTCTGGTTTTGTGTTACCCTACTTCAAATCTTGTCAAGATCTTTGCTGCGTGATTCCCATGACGATCGAGAGAGGTTTGGGCTGAAATTAACGATAGCTGCATCCAGCCCATTGAAGGAACTTTTCTGAGCTTTAAAATTTGGGCTCCAACTTTCACGTACGCATTTCAGCATTAGGTTTCTTGCAACTCGAAGATTGCTGTTATGGCAGGAAGACTTCTGATGAGGTACCTCATATTAGACCCGCAATTGGCCGTGCTCTTGATTCTGTTGAAAATAGTGATAACTTGTTTGATTTAGTTCTGTGCTTGTGTTGTATGATATGTTGCCTTTGTCCAGTAACCAAAACCCTAAACCTTGCAACTTTGCTTAGCAATTACTCAATTCTAGCTTGGTAGGGAAGGATGTTTCTCTCTGTGCACGCCAAATCTGAACAAATTCCAGAGCCCGTTGTAGTGAAATATGAAACTGGTTTTTTTGCATTCGTTTTCGCGTAGCAGATCGTTTGTGGGAGTCTCTTTCACCGCTTGAATGTGTTGGTACCTGCGTATTTAGGGTTTAGGGTTTGGTTGGTGATTGGCATGCTCTGTCTAACAAGCATTATTTTCTTGAATTATGTCTCTGGTTGTAGCAACGAGAGTATGGAGCTGGAGTACAGACGGACAAGGAATCTTTTATCAATTCTGGCCTTTTGATCTTGCGGTAAGCATGACCCTTAACCCCACTACGCTGCCAGACTTGGATGATTTCAAGCAATTCAATCTGCATGTGTTTTTTTAGAGTTTCCTGAGTGTGTTTGCAGCTGATGGTGCTGAAAATTCCCTTACTATTGAATTTTTTTCGTAAAGAAGATGCTTTCACTGAATCACTAAATAGGCTTTTCTTCTACTGTGTTATGGCAACCCCTGCTCCTTTTACTTAACTGAATTTTAACCATAGAAGACTGAATTTTAATCATAGAATTGATCTTCTCATAATTTAAGCAACTAATGAAATGAAGGTTACTCAGTCTCGTTTGTATCTGTTATGAAAATTTCCTAAAATCGAATGTTTTACTGCAAATTGAACTTTGGGATTGTAATCATGGTGTACTAATTTTCTAATGATAAGATGACATGGCAATTGTCTTCCCACTATGACTAGTATGCCTCCTGCCATTGCCAGGATGTAATAAAATTAAAATAAAAATATTTTTTTAATCTTTTAATTCATGAAAATTTCAAAATTCAATATATTTTCTACCATGAATTGGAACGCCAAAAAACAAAGTACCCTTCCTTGTGGAGAGCTTTTTCACTTAACCAAGAATGTAATTGTAGGGCACATGGTCCAAAAAATTTCATTGTAACAAACAAAACAAACTCATTTTAAAGTATAGATGTTCTCCACTTTAATATGCACTTATGGTGAAAATTTCAAATTTTTCAAATTTTTTGTTTGTATAGGATATGAATTTTTTCACTTTTTTAAAAAAAATTCACGAAAATTTCAAATCTTCATTAAAAAAAATTGAAATCTTATGGCTTATTAAAGATATGTGATTTCATCTATTGTAAATGAATTAAAATGATTTCAATACCCTCCAAAAGAAAGATATTCAACTAACCCTATAGTCATTAGAAAATGTCCACCAAGCTATCAAATTGTGCTACAAACAACTTTAACTATATTGCACAAGAATAAGTAGTCAACTATTGCAACGATGGTATGTTTAATTATTCTCCCATCATTGTTTGATAATGAAGGTTGTCTTTGATTTCTAACCTAATTCAATTTATTTATAACAATAAAAAAACATGCCTTGAGTTGAAAGCACCAAGTTATTCAATACCAAATAGTAGTATTGACCAACACTATTTGGATAGAAGTTTGAGCCAAATTGGTCAATAAAGTAGATGTACCTTATTCTATCTCCATATGCAACATCATTTTAAAGTATTCTCTATGTTCATTTTAGAACAAGAATCTAGGGGTGTACATGATTTCTTATCACTTTGGTTAAAGTAATAAAAGATCATGGACACTTCCATTGCTTGTCTTGCCTTGTCTCTATAGTAGATAAAATGGATTTTGGATAGGCTTGTGTAACTTTGATTTTTTATGTGATTTTTTGAAGTTTTTCTTAAGATAGAAAATCAAATTTAGGAGGGGGGGGGGGGGGGGGGGGGAATATAATTTTTGTTTCAATTGGTGCTTGGGAGCTAAAGTTTTGCCATAGTAAACTCAAACTAGAGGATTGGGCAACAAAAAAATTCACAAAAACTTGAAATTTAAAAAAAAAATTCCTTATAGATTATTATTTTTGCCTACATGGAAAGTTTTGATTAATTCCATTTAGATTAGTGATGTGAAAGTTATGGAGCTTCTTGTTTTGTGAGCAATTGTAGATATTTAAAAAAAATATATAACATACTAAATTCATTTTTGAACTCAATTTTCACAATTTTCAGAAGAAAAAAAATCCAATAGATTAGGTGTATTTGCAAGAACAATCTTACTATTGGAGTTGGTGTGTTTCAATTCCATCTTAGAGTTATTAACAATTTAGTTTTTCTTTCAATCTTCTACTAACTTCTATTTAACAAATTTTAAAGGAATTTTGAAAGAATGAGAATCAAGTGATTTTTTTTTAAACTTTGAACTTAAATAAACTTTAAACATAGAATTATGTTAAACCAAGACATTTAGTAGGAAAACTTAAAGTTAAAAAGATTCAAAGTCTAATAATCCAATTATGGAACATGCTCAAAAACTTGCTTTCTTCATTTCAAATGCAAATATCTTGTAATCTACATGGTGAATTTTTTTGAAATTTCTTCCCTACATTCTTATACTATTTTAGAGCAAGATCTAACAAATAGATATGGAAAAAATTTGTAGCTTTTTTTGCATTTTGCAATAGAGATGGCAATTTTAATGGGGTTTTGATGAAAAAAGGGCCTTTGGATTGCAAGGGTTAATTCTTGGATTGAATTGAATGCTTGGAAGTCATTTGGATTGGATCAAGCGCAAAGATAGAAACAAGTGTGTCTATCTTATTCACAATTGTTCTATCAATATTCTATTGCTAATTGATTCTTCATTGAGATATTTTATTATTTGAGTATTCTTACTTGAAGTAGATTTTTTTTGAAATATTGCTCGACAAAGTTACTTGATTTTTAAAATTTTGAATCAATAATTTTGAAAACTAATCTAAAACAATATCTATCAATTCTCTTCTTAATTGATCACTACAATTGCCTTTATAAGAAACTTGATTGGCAAAAATCTCCAATTTGGCTTGCTAGAATTGTTGAGAGTGTATGTAGATGATGTTTGCAAGTACTCTTGTATGTCTTTTTCAATACAAGTTCATATAGTTTAGATTGACTAGTCAAGAGGAAGATGTTTTATGAGGATTATTTGAACATAAATAATTGTCCTTGCATACAGTCAATTGAAGATGTTATGATCTCACTTTTTTATCAATTGGTTGGACTATAAAAAATAGTCATGTTATCTCATAAAGATATTTTCTACTAGGAAAACTTGAAAGTGACTAATGTTTGGACAAATGTGTTGACTATGAATGAAAACCAATTGAGAAGCTTAAATGTTGAAGTTGTGGATTTACCTATTACTAATGTTATCAATATTGAATTGGGAGTTGACTTATTATTTTTTTCCAAATCAAAAGATATGTCTTGCAATTGCTTTTGTTTTATTTAATCAACTACTTTTGATATGAAGTGGGTACATGTATAGGTAAAGTTATTGTACTTAAATTCATCTAATTAAGTAGGTATTTTATTTTATTTTGAAGTTTTTGTTGGGTCCTGTTGCAAGTTGAAAGGAGATTTCAAATTCTCTTAGCTTGCTTTTTTAGACACTATACAAATAAATTATGAATATTCATATGGTTGGAAATAGAATTGATGATGAACTAAAAGGTTGGACATTTTAAACAATAATATACATGCTTTAGTTGTAGAAACAAGTTGCAATTAAGTTAAGTTACTATAATGCTAAGTCCAACTTTCAAGGCAAATTTTTCACCATTCTATTGAATAGTGAGAAATGCATTATAACTTATAACTCAATTCTTCTTTCTGCACCCTTAGATTTGCAAAAAATACAAATATGGACGTCTATGATGAACTATTAAACATGTCATTATATAGTCCTTAATTGTAGAATTGTTGACCTCATATTAATTGTAGAACTACATTCAATTTAAGAGGAACTATATGAGATTTGTCGAGTTAGCAACCCTTTTCACAGATTGGTATTGTAGTAAATGCATCTATGTTGCATGGAACACACGTGTAACTATTGTGCTGGCAAGTACATAAATATTTTTGATTCATGGTAGCTACAAAAAGAGGTCGGAACTTTTCTTTCTCTTTACACATGTGTTGCATGTAGTACTTAAATTGTTATTTATTCATTACTTTAAAGATTCAATAATCCTAAATTTATAATAATTGGGACAATATTAGGCATAAGTATTTTTACCTCTAAAAAGAAACAAAAACTATAACATTTACAATACTTTAAAGTGTTGAAAAAGTATGTCTTTTCAATTTGTACATTCTCTATGTTACGATAAAATTTCAAAATGAGAGTCTCTGCAATTGAAGAGGGCTAGTGTTCATAAAGGCTCTTGGTCATTTTCACCACATAGGGATGAATGTGGAGATATCTTAATTGTAAAAACTTGCTTCCTATTTTAGGTCATGAAGTCCTAAAGGATTGAGACACATTTCGAGAAAAATTGACAAAAATTGCCACTTTTTAGAATAGTGAGAAAAAAATGAAGAAAAATGAAGATTTAAAAAAAAATCTTGTACAAATCTGTACTAGAGTTTCATGGGAATGTGAGGAATTTTTTTAAAACTTTGATATCACAAATTAAAAGATTTTAACTTTTAGAATTAGAAAAAAAATCCAACCTTATCCAATAGGATTAGTAGACTTTAACTTCTCCTACAATGAGATTTTTGCAATACAAATGTGTGCTTTTTATAGTTGCATCCTATATCATATTAGTTACATACTTTTTAAATTTCAAAAGTAGAGGAGGAATTTTCCACATATTGACTGAGGTTGCTTGGGTTGCTTGAAAAGTTTAGGACAAAATAACTTTTGATTTGAGCATCTGATTGTAAGAAATTACATTCCTACCAAGGAAGTACATATTCACATCTTTTGTCAAATTTTCATAAACACTTGACCTAAATTGACTTTGTGTACAATTATCTAAGATTTTTTTGTGGACGATGGACAATCACTCGGTCTTTTAGGGGGTTAATTTTTACATTTCATGACCTCTTTGCACAAATCTGATGTCTTCACTTCCAAATGTGAATTCAAATTTTCCAAATTTTATCATGTGGTGATATATAATAAGTTCTTGCATTTTCCTCCAAAGTGAAAAGTCATGCACAGAGGTTTAAAGGGAACTTTAGCATTGGTGTCCAAAATTCCACAGGATACAACATTGACCTATATGTTGTCATTAAAAGCGTGCCATTGATTGATTGTAAGGAATGATCGCCCTTTGATAAACTTGAGTCAAACCTATCAATATGCATAACTTTCTATTACAATTTGTTTTTCTTCCATTTATTCTCTTTGGCTAAATTTTATTATTTATTTTAAATTAAACAAAATCTAGAATATACAACATCAATTTTTGTGAAGTTTTGATTTTGAACTAACTAGCTGATGACTCTCCCCATAGACATTGGTTGTAAAAAGAGACCTTTTGTATGACAAACAAAATTTCTTTTGAAATCTGCATGGCAAGTTGATTCAATATTTTTTAAAGAAAGTTCTTAGCCTTGCAATTTGCAATTTGAAAATACACCAGTTGAGTGTTAGGATTAATTTTTTCGTATATATGCTTCTTATAACTCTAAAAAATAAATGTAAATGTAAAAGAGTTCTTCAGCAAATACTGTACTTGCCTTGTAAAAATCTTTTTCTTGGCATGCCGGTCCTTACTGTTTCAACAAGTCCCCACCCACGTGGCCTCCATACTTCAGCAGATCATGCACCCAATTGCAAACTGCCAGCTAGTTGAATTATTGCATGCATGCAAATAAATTTACGGTTGCCTTCTAAAGAAGCCTCAAAAGTAGCCACCTTCACTTTGAGCCCATGTCAAATTTATGCAAAATGCCAAGAAGTTTTAATTCATAAAAAATCAAGGTCAATTTAATCCCAAAGTCGTATAGTATTAGACATGTTTAGTGGAAAAATATTTCTAAACAGATTGCCAAAAAACCGAGTGTCTTCTTAAATTTCAAGAGAAGAAATATTGGAGAGAATTTCTATCTTTAGCATCTATCAAATCTTGATTTTGACAAATAATTCTCCTTCTAACCCAAAATGATCTCCTCATTCCCTTTAATTTTTTAATACCAAAATGATCTTTGTGTTGCCCAAAAATGACTTATTGATTTCCTAAAAGGATATTGACATCTTTGAAATGGCTAGGGTAAACTAACCCCTCACTTGTCTCTTCGGTAAACACTAAATTTTTTAATTTTCTATACATGATAAAGTTTGCAAATTTTGAATTCATATTTGCAATCAGAGACTCCAAATTAGCTAGATATAGTGCGCTAGGTAATTTAATCAAGCACAAAATAGAAGGCTTCTTTTTATTTGCACCTCCTGGAATGACTTGGAGGGGACAAGCAAGGGGGCCGGCTCACTCCAACCCTTGAAATACTTAGAATCATGAAATACTTAGAGTTAAGTTAAAATAAATTTATTTTTAGCCTCAATCCTAAACATTTGGTCTAGCTAGAAGATCATTTGGGATGGAGGGAGTATATACTTGGTAGTGATATGTTAATCTTGTTTTTTTACTTATAGTAGTGACTACTCAGTAATACTCAACTTTGGGCAACAATTCTCCATAGAAGGAAACATTTTTTTTCCCAACTTATTATTTTTTTTTTTGCTATTTTATGAATTGTTATCTTTTTTTATGTATGTTTCAAGTTAGAATTTCAACGTCAAATTTTTTCAAATTTTAGTTTTAATTATATCATGACTTTGGAAAACAATAACGTATAGCAAAATCCAAAAAATCAAGGTTCTTCCTATTAGAATAAAATTCTACTTTTGGTCAATGTTTAATTAGAAATGCAAGTTTCATTCACATGTATTAACCTAAAAATAAATATAATAATTTCATTAATTTGGAAACCTACATTACTTGTCAATTAATCCCTAAAGGACCAAACTACATTTTTGGGCAACATAGAAATTTTGGGCAGGTGTGTGTGACTAGAGATTTCCATATTTTCGACTCAAATTTTAATAGAAGTGTGGACAAGGAATATCTTTCTTGTCCACTAAATTTCAGAACATTTGGAAATATTAGTCAAAAGTTATAGCCTAATATAGTAATATGTAGTTTGTTTCTCAACTCGGGCAAACCAGGCAAATTTGAAAAAATCATTTTTTCCAAAAATCCAAATTTGAAATTGATTTCTTAGATTTACATATGCATAGAAAGCTTTGAATCATTCCATTTTGATCAATGACTCAAAAGTTAAGAGGTGTTTTAGTTTACTGGTAGTTATGGATTTTCTACTCTAAAATAAACTTTGAAGTTTTTTATTGAATTCAAAATTCAATGTTTTTGGAAAAAAATAAAAATATTAAGCAAAGATTGTTTATCTCAACATTACAACCATTGGAATTGGCATTTTTCAATTCTATAAAGAAATTGTTAACAATCTAGTATTTTGAATCATTCTCTACATGTTTCTACTTACTATTATTTCCTATATGTTGTACAATTTCAAATAATCTAAATTTTTTCAAGTACGTAGCAAACATGTTGTGAAGAATGAATCCAAAGAAGCTCCGCCACTTTAAATATTTTTCATACAAATATGACTTGTGAAGTGCAACTACCCAATTTTTTGTAGGGATAAAAAAATGATTTTTGTCACTTCAAATGCTAATATCTTACAATCTACAAGGTGGAAATTTCTGAAATTTTTTCACATCTTTTCAAACTAGTATAATACAAGATCCTATAGTTACATGTGTCTAAAAATTTTTTTCTTCTAAAATTTTAGACTTGTATAAGAAATGGTAGTTTTGAAGCGTTTTTGGCAAAAACATAGTCAAAGAACTTTAGAGGTTAAATGCTTTGTAACCCCAAACTACTTGCAATGAATTAAATCACAAATAGACTTTAAGTATTTTTGAAGAAAATTTTCATTATTTTAGTGGTATACAATATTTTCATCACATATTCAACAATAATAATAATATCTTTGAAAATTAAGTTCACAAATCTCTCCAACTTCATTCTACCTCACTATTGGAGGTATAAATGTTTTTGAAAAGTTCACAAATTCACAATGTCTAAAGTAATAGTACTAAAGGCTAATAGTTCAATTTTAGTTAGATCACTTAGATGTTAGAATAATTCTAATAAGTGAATCACTTTTTGTTAACTCTGAAAGCCTTCACAACTTTTCTTCTACAGTTATGGGCATAATAGAAAGAAGGCCTTGTTTTTTTTCCTTCTTTTTATCATGCTTGAGCCTTGGGGTTAAAATACAAATAGTTAAGAAAGGTAGAAAGTCAAAAGAAATAGAAGGTGCAATAGAATTTTTTTTCTTTCTATTTGAGTATTTTCAAAACCTTACTTAGAAGACATGACGCATACTTGAACATCTACCAAGTATTTTAATTCACCTATTTTAAATCCACCTTCACAGAACACTAGTACAAATCCACTATGAACTAAAATGGTTTTGTCATGATTTTGTGTTTGTTTCATTGCAATTTATGTTAGCTTGAACACAAACTTTAGAAATTTTACCTGGACAATCATTTACACCACAATATACAATAATAGTAATCCCCTAATAATACAAAAATATACCACAATGTAACTTACAAGAATGTCACTGTCTTGGAAACAGTGTATAGGTCGGGGGAGCCAAACTATGAGGCTATATCTACAAATTCAACTATGTACTACTTAGGGTTTCCTCTCGAGCATGGCCCCCGCCTAGTTGTTGCCCAAACGAAGGACCTGCCATCACGTTTTCGGCTTTCCTACCTCACAGAGCCAACACCTTCAAGATCGAAGATATTCATCCCCTACTTCAATTCCCTCTTGAAGTAGCCTACAGATGGGTGCAAGTCAATGGATTGCTTTTTGAAGTTCCCTACGGCCGGGTGCAGGACAAAAAAAAAACTCGATTTTGAGACTTCGCGCCTTGCATACCGTGGTGGCATTCCTCGATATGCTCCTGTATCATCCGGTGCAAAACAACCTTCGATCCTGTTTGAGTTAAACTGCTGACATGCCATATCTTGACTCACCTGCAAACTTGCTATCAATAACAGAAAGTCGCTATTTGATTACTCTTGTTGATGTTGAAGCTTTCAGTGACAGACTAACCACGTACCACCTCAGGCAGGCAGGCATTGTCAGTAATGGAGCGCCATGACTGACAGTGACAGCACTTCCTAAACAAGATCAAGAACCTTTCAAGTTGAAATGGCAATTCCAGTGATCTAACTTGTAATGGTTTGTGGTGTCTTCTCCTGGCGATAAATACACGTCTATGATTGTGAGTTTGTGAAAGCCAACTACAACAAGATCTAAGTACAAGAATAGAGGAAAGAGTGGCTTCCGTCAAAGTAAACCAAATTGAAGGACCCAAACGACCAAAAATTTTGACGAGATTTGCAACTCTCGGCGCTCAACAGTGACATGAGGACTTAATTTCATAAACCAAAGTAATATCCCCGGCTATATTAAAAAAAAGAAGAAGCGAAGGCACTCACCCTGCCTCAATATTGATCGCTTCCAAATAGGTACACCACAACCTCCGGCCAATCTGTACCAGCCGTGTTCTGTCACACAAGCAATAAATTGACTGTTCAGTGAATGACGATCGAAAGAGCTAAGGTCAAGGATCGTCACACTCGCTAAAATGACGAAATCATTCATTTCAAGATCGTTAACAACCCTTGCTTCAAGAGCTCCGCCCACTTCAATGCCACATCTCTGGTGCTTTGATTTAATTAAACCTGCCATTCTAACACAGATGACCGAATGCAACCAGAAAGAGCACAAAGCGGAGCACGCAGACACTAATTTGGCAAAGACAGAACGCAAAACTGAAACGAGAGGTCTAACTAAAGCCGGACTCTCGATCAACAAGGACAAACTTTATCAGCCGTTTGCAAAGAATTAAGGTGATGTCCATCCCCAATCTCACCTCGATGCATCCTCACTGCAGGGCGACTCGGAACGTCAATACCACGTCCTCCGGAAGGCCGATCGTCGTCTTCACCGTGAGTGGGTTCCGACATTGTGTACTCGACAATATATCATTCAATGCATGCAAAAACACCCTCTACCGACGTTAATAAGTGAAACACATACGGCGTGTCTCGATCATGATCTCATGCTGCCACCAGATCGAAGGCGCAGCGCTACTAGCTAATCTTCGGTGTTGGTTCAAAACATGCAATCAACACTGGCGAAGATCGAACTAGTGAAACACGGCGATGATCGAACTGCGATTCTCCTGCCTTTCATGTTTTCGGCGGACTTGGAGGAGACCTACTTATTACCTCGATATCCGTCGCATCATTCCATGAAATATCAATATAGGGTATTTGGAAATTTTGCCCAGGGGAGGATATCGATGGGGGTTTGAGGAACGCCTCCCCTGGAATGTCTCTGTGAGGTGAGATTTCCTGGAATGTACTCCTTGAGCAGATCTGCATGGGGCCTGTGCATGCACGGAATCTGCACCCGAATTGGCCATGTGGAAGGTTGCAGCGCATGCAGTACCGGCGGAGATGGGGTACGTGCAACCGACTTCATTAGAAAAAAATTTGGGACTGGTAGAGGCCGCAAGTTTGCATGGCAGCCGTGCAATTATAACGAAATTTGAAAAATTATTATTATTATTAAATTATAGAATCTGATGGAGCACAAGTAAGATTGATAATTTCAGAAATATTTTTTATTTTTATTTTTATTTTTATTTTTTTCCAAGAAAATTATGAATTAAAAAAAAATTGTTCTATATTTGCATTGAGGGGGTGCCAATACGGAAAGTGAAACAACCTTTTGCAAAGTTCAAATTTTTTTGTAATTTTGACTATTGAAGTAGTGACACCATATATTTGCAAGGTGGATTTCTTCAATGAGGAAATTTTTTCATGTGCAAAAATAGAGTTTGAAAGGTTTCCTCAATTTTCTAGATTTTTTTTTCAAAACAGAAGTACCATTCTAATGTGCCATTGCTAATCACTTACTCATATCGTAACTAATTAGAAATAGACCACTTTAAGTTGCTAGAATGGGAGGGGTGATCAGGAATAGGTTGCCCCCTATCAACCCTAAACCTTTCATGCAACATTCTCTTAGGGTCAAAAAATGGCTTTTCCACAAAAGAAAGTGAATAATGGTGTAGATGGATGATGGAAGAACAATGATTTTCATCCATTTTTCAGGTGATAAGTAACTTTGTTGATATTCACATCATTTGAATTATCCTATACAAGCATCTTTAGTGCACATAGAAGAATTTGTTAAACAAATTAATATATCATTAATCCTAAATTGCTTCCACCGTCATCAAAAATTGGCATTTGGATGACTTTTGAACAATAGTTGGCTAAGATGAAAGTGCATTTTTCATCCAATCTTTCATTGGGGAGTGATTTGAATGGAAGTTGTTTGAATAATCTACAAAATTGTCTTATTCATTTGAAGATTTTTTGGCCTTTCTACATAAGAAAATGCTTCAAATATGGATCACAAAAAATTGCCTTTTTAGTGTACTAGGGCAATTTGTTGTAAGTTCTTTGTATTGAATTTGAAGTTTCTCCATAAAAATGACATTTTTTGAATTTGTATCCAACAACCACAACAAAAAGAAGGTCATCAACTCTAGCTTCTACCAAAGCTTTTATTTTTGGCAAAATTTTGCTAGAGTATTAGAAATCTAACCTCTCTGGTTTCATCCCTCCCCAAATTGGCCTCTGGAATGAGGCTAGTAGGGAGGACAGTGGTCCAAGAAAAAAGCCCTAGTTCCTACTTTAATTTGATATTTTGGAAAATTCCCCAAACTAAACATTTTATTGTCATTTGAACTTTTGTAAAACCCAAGGTATTGATAATAGTTTACAATGTCATATTATATTTCACATAAAAAGTTGAATGTACAATACCCTCTAGATAATAAGGTAACCCTATAAAGTATTTATACAAACAAGAACATGCAATGGTCTTCCAACATGACATGAAAATCTAACTCAAACGCAATCTAGACTTATTCATTCCTACAATAATGCCTTGCTCTTCTAATGTCAAAAAGTGT
This sequence comes from Pseudoscleropodium purum, assembly GCA_963969395.1. Taxonomy (NCBI): domain Eukaryota; kingdom Viridiplantae; phylum Streptophyta; class Bryopsida; order Hypnales; family Brachytheciaceae; genus Pseudoscleropodium; species Pseudoscleropodium purum. The sequence goes on from OZ017797.1 coordinate 15,221,307, forward strand.
CATGTTATAGTGTTGAGTGGAATTTCCAAAGCTCAAACTCATACTATAACTTTCTTGGCAACTAATTCCGAGCAACAAAATCAAGTTTTGTAGTAGAAATTTCTAGGCATGTGCAACCATTTCAAGCTCAAAATCAAGACATCTACTGAATATCATCACATTGCAATAGGAAATCAGTGAATTCATACTCATAAAGCTCATTATAAATCAAAATTCCTTCTCATGGCTCCATGAAGTGTAGCAAGTGTCAACTACTAAACCTTTAGATTTTTTTTTAATATGTTTGATTTTTTGTGAGCAATTAAATCACTGTTACATTCTTCATGTAATCAACTTCCTTAATTCACAAAATCTTCTCTAGATCAACTTCCTAAAGCATAATGTTTAAAATAAGTACTCCCCAAACCACCACTTTTTACTACTGATTCTATTTTCTATTATTAAACTAATCAAATTTTTGTAGGTTCTTGTTGGCAAGTGAATGGAGGTCTTAACACACCAGAGAACGTGGCTTTTGGATATTGTATACAAAAGTTATCAAGGAACAAAGTTTGATTCTAAAAGCATTTCTTCCACATAGGTACAAAACTGATTTTGAAGATGTACACATAGTTTAAAGTTTGGTTCTAAAAGCGTTTCTTCCAAAACTGATTTTGGAGATGTACACATAGTGTAGATGGCGGTATAAGGACAGTGGCCCATTTGGGTGTATCTACCTTACACATCACCATGCCAAATACTCACATGGTTACCTTACTTTCTAGATGGCACTGAACAGTTTGTAGCATTATCAATACATTTCCACAATTGGGTGGACAAATTAGACAAAGCTTCGTTTGAAATTGCTGCTCCTTTGTCATTCTTAGAAATGTGGAAGAGGCCAATTGGCCATTTAGGCAATTGGGGCTAGCATAAATATATGCAACAACATTGTATATAGAACAGGAACTGGCAACCTTGGAGCCTTGCACATTTCACCATTGCTGAGTGCCGATCAATCAGTGCGAAGTTTGCACTGCAAATCACATTCTAGGAGGTCTTTAATAAAAGAGCTCTTCAGTCGTCACTAAACGAAGCGACAAGCCCTCGTATTGAGTTTCTAAGCTCCGAGTTTTTGAGCTGATAGATTCAATCTCAAGTCCAATGAATTCAATGTGATGGAGTTTTGACCATCATCTGCCTACGTTCGCTTCTTGAAATAAGTCAATGAATGGGTATCTTGTACAGGTTGTCAGGTTTCCAATATCAGCCAGCACAATTCTGAGTCTCGATCCTAAAGTCTCGATCCTCAAAGTACTCGCCTCACCAGAGATTTCGAAATACGTTTCCCACATGCACGTGCTGAATTTTAACACCACCTAATCCGTCCTCTCTTCATCTACTATTGCCTCCAGTTGCTACTTACACAGAATTAAACAAGGTGAGTATACCCCTCGGGTGCATGGTACAAGGGTTTATACTCCAGTTGAAATCTAGGGAATATAGTACATGGGATTAGGAAGCTTGAAGGTCCGGTTCCCCACCGCAGCTCCTGCGAGATCACTCCACTGGTCACCTAACGAGCTCCAGATACGGTACCCTTGCTCTTGAAGATGAAGTCGTTTCTGCGTCTTGTACTCCACGGCAGATAAGTGCACTTCGGAAGGAGATCTGCAATACATAGCGCGGTGCCAACATAATCATATAATGAATGACGACATGGCTGAGAAAAATATTCTAAAAAGCAACTGATCGCAAGTGCAATGAAGTGCATAGTTTTCATTATACGCTTTCCATATAATCCCCAGTACAATTCCCAAAGCTTGACAAACTTAGAATAGCATAACCACATGTTACAATTCATTCTTTAGAACGTAGGGCCTATCATGATACTATTTCTTCTTAGACCTCTCTCATTTTCATCGGGCAGTACAACTTTCTACATTTTCAAACCATTGCTTAGGCTCTCCCCTTACGGTAGAGACAACGAAGTAAATTAGAAACTAAGCTTTGACAAGGTGTGCACATAAGAACTTGCCGTCATTCTCAGCTCTGCACCAGATAGGAAACCGTTTTTTCGTGCAGAAAGTATCAAGGCAGTGATGTAGCAACTGAAACTCCAACGTACCTGAGTAGCAAGGTGGTCCACCCTTCATAGCCGACGGCTAGTAAATTTTCACTTGTGATATTTCGTTGACTCTCTACTCTTCCGGTCATGAAGACAACTCCCCACTTGTCTGCTAGGAGGGCTGTATACAATGACAACATAGCAGGAATAGCTGGAGCTTTACCTTCCTCCACCCACTTACTAAACAATGGATGATCAAAAACTTCCGCACTGCACACAAAAAAAGTCAATGCAAGGGCGTTAACCAACCATCTACCTCACACTTGCAATAGTAACTCAATCCACTTATAGTATGTTCGTCTTGGTACGAGTATGAATTTTCCTTTTGTCTCAAAACTAAAGAATAGTTCAAAAACTAGAAAGTTCTGGTGTCCAACAAAAATGAGACATGGATTATAAGCAATAGGAGCATGTTGGGGTCAATCATTTTACAAAGATTGAACCTTCCATGTCTAGTGTATTTGTGATGTGATTATAGGAATATTGACATTCTGAGATTGTCCAATAGGGTTTGAGTTTTTCATATCAATGAGATTTGCACGGGCAGTGTTGTAACAAGGGAGAATCAAGGGTAATAAGGATTATGAAGAAAGAGACATTTCCATTTAAGACCCTTCGGGATCGAGATACTTGCAATTTCTTACTGGTTTTCATATCATCTTTCGCACACCTGAAGCGTGATTCAATCGCAAGAGAATGAAGTACTGGATATAAGCATTAGGGAAAAGACACGCTTACCCGTAGCGATGTTGGTGGTAGTAAGGCAGATTTGAGAGAGCCGTTTCATCAATGTCGAAGATGACCACATCCTTGCCATCGTCCCTTGGCGCAATCCCCTTCAAATACTCCAAGACGGCCATGGCCACACCTTCCATGTCCAGGGCGTATTGGCCATTGTTCATGTACTGCGCCACGAGCTCTTCACACTCTTCGGGGATGACCTTCCACCCCTGGGCATTGTTGACCTGGCTGTTGAAGAAGAAGCTCGAACAGGAAGTTTTCATCACAATGCGGGCACTCTCGATTCCCATTCCCATTCCCACGCTCTGCTCCATGCACAGGCTCGACCCTACCAAAGTGAAAAAAAGACACACTTGCAACATCGTCATGGCCTGCACTCGAGATCCTGCGAAACGGAAAATCATCACTGTCAAATTAGAGCATGCATCACCCCCGTAAGGGATTCTATTTTTTTGACCTTGTACATGGTGTTTGAGTAATGTGATGATTACTAAGATGATAAAATATCAGCATTCGGGATTATTTTTCAGTTTTACCAGCTACTTTCCATTAATTCCCCTGTTGAACACTTTTCTCAAGTACCGATTCCCGTAATCGATACAGGTTGTTTGGTTTTAGAAAGATTCGCTTATGTCATTTGTTAACATGTATCACGCGACTCGTGAAGATTAACGCAATAAAGTAATTACAGCTAAAAAGAGCTCCTCCTCCCTTGGGGGCTTAACAAATTACCATACGGAAGTGGTAAACCTAACCGAATCCACTATAAAACTGTTAGCATTCGATAACCAAACCTGGATCCATCAGCCCTACACCCTAGCAATCAGGAAATGAGAAAAGAAGCCATACTTGTACTCCGCGCCAACAAAAAATGGGACGTTCGCTGTTGCAAGATCGCCATGACTCACTTACTACAAGAAACTCTGCACCTCTTCCACTTCCCACTATTTTCAAACCTTCTAAGATTATCCCAGCACTAAACAGGACATACAGAGCCCCACCGCTTTCCGCTAAACACACGTCTAAAACCCTAATACAAAAAGACCAAGTCAATATCCACCGCGACGAGCGCCAACTGCGACACTGCAAGTCCGAATACAAGAGAGAATTGAACCTCGACGATGCCTCAACAAACAGAAAATATAAACAGACTGTACAGACAACAAACACACCAAACCTCAATCAAACAAACATCTTCCTAACGACCATCGGCCTTCAACTAAACTCAAAATGCGCACAATTCCAATGCAAACCAAAACACGATCACAGAGTCCACAAACAATCCAATCAGCTCAAAATAAAAATAAAAACCCAACAACAAAAAGCAGAGAGCCGAATCAAATTAAACTCCCCCGACGCCTCAGACCCCCAATCCAGGCCCAATTTTTGTGCAAATGGCTCCTATTCAATTCTCCAACTGCCGATGATCATGAATTCTTCCAACCGCGACACGAAAGAAAGCGAGATTTTTGCACAGGGAGAAGTTGGAATTTGCAGTAAGTAACTTATATTGGGAATTTGGGGATATATTTGTTGCCACATTCGGAAGAACTAGAGCATGAGATTGGCGTGAGGGGTGCGCAAGAGTGATAACTTATAATAAGCTTGCTGAGGACGTTGTTGTCCCTGTACGAATTCAAATGGGATGGTCGGCGGGGCGGCTGCCGGCGAACAGGGCCTTAAGGTACTTACTTGGCAGTGGGTGGGGCCGCGTCTGGGGCCGTGCATATCCCTCGTTCCCTTAGGGGTCTGTTGCCACGAATGTGCGGATGACAACTGTCCTGGTTCAAGGACATGGGACTTCTGGACCTCTGAAAGTCCGTCAGAGATATTTTTTTTGGAAGTTTTCTTTTGGGGTGATATTAATTTCGACGGTGATACTAATTTTGATCACCAGTAAGAGAACAACTGAACCAGCTGGCAACCTGCAATTGGCTCTAATCCTCTGGCAGACTTTGTGAGCAAGGTAGCTTCAAGTTTAGTTTTTTTTCATTTATTAAGGTAGAAGCACCTAAGTGCAACACTTATTTTGAATATGCAGTTCTTGAGGGTAGCTATGAAATAAAATGATGTGAGTTTGTTAGGAAATGGTGTAGGAAACCAACAAAATTAGTTTTGTGTTTTTGTGAGCTTGAATGAATGTAACACGAAATTTTTAACCCCTAAAGTCCTAAGGCCATTATTATGTCAAAAACCACTCAAAACTACCATTTCTATTGCATTCACTTAAGAAAAAAAAAAAAAATCGATTTTTTTTTAGAATTTAACCTTAGGATCTTGTACTTCACTTTGTCTTAGCTCATGTGGAAAAAAATTCATGAAATTTGACTCTATAGATTGGAAGATATTAGCATTCAAAGTTGAAAAAGAAAGTTTTTTTGAACACTGGCCTGTAATTTCAGATGACTTTGATTGCCAATTGTAAATTTTTTTTACACTATAGACTTTGAATTTAAAAAAAATTATATTGAAGAATTGAGTTGAAAGTCTAAGAATTTTTTTTTTTTAAGAAACAATTCATTTTCTTTCTTTAAATGCTAAGTAGAAGTAGGTCCGAGATTGGAAAAAAAACTAAATTATTAATAACTCCAAGATGGGATTGAAAAACAATAATCCCGATGGTGAGATTGTTTTAGCAAACAAACACAACATTCCCAAAAAAATATTTGTGGATAATTGTGAAAATGGCATTTAGAAATGAATCCTATAAGTTCTTTTTTCAAAAAGATGTTGAAATTGCCTCCAAAACAAGATTGTCCTTAATTTTCTCATTATTAGTCCAAACACTACAAGAAAATGATTGTTTTATGATTGCAAAATACAACTGCAGTGAGTCACAAAATCAAAAAATGTAACTCAAGCAAAAATCACTATAGATAGTCGGGATATGACTGGGCTAAGTTAGTCATGAGTCATTTACTTTCAATCATATGACTAGTGAGTCATATTTGCAGTCATATGGATTTGGAAGTACAATAAAGTATTTTTAGACGTATTTTGCCAACATGGCATATATGTTGATTATCCTCAGAGGCTTGACTTTTTCATAAGCTACCCGAACAAAATAAAAAATCCTATATGGAATATGACTCAACTCAGTCATATTTTAGCTAACTTGGAATATGAGTGCAATAAGTCATATTTCAAGTAATATGGAATATGACTGTAGTGAATCATATTCCATGTAGGATTTTAAGTGATTTGGAATATGATTATAGTGAGTCATATTTTGAGTTATATTTTAAGTGATTTGGAATATGACTATGGTGAGTCATATTTTGAATCATATTTCAAGCGACATGGAATATGATTGTAGTGAGTCATATTTTGAATGATATGGGATTTGACTAGTGAGTCATATTTTGGTTGATGTAGCATATAACTATAGTGAATCATTTTTTTGTTCCAGTTAATACTAAAAGATAGTAAAAAATAAAAGCTAAGATTTAACAAGAGGCAACAAAAACTAAAACTAAAAACCAATAAGAAGTAAGAATAAGACAAGTTAAGATGCAATAAAAGTTAATAAGAGGTAGGAAATAACAAACAATAGAAAATAATATCTAAAAGACAACAATTAAACAAGAGTTAAGACCCAACTTGAAGCAACAATTTCAAAACAACACTCTTGAAGTAATAATTTTGAAGCAATAATTAAGAGACAACAACTAAAAAACAATAACGAACTAGCAACAACAAACCAACAACAACTAAAAATTAAAAAAACTAAGAAACAACAACAAATTACTTAGCAACAACTATAAAACAACAACTAACTAACATCAACAAATTAGCAACAACTACAAAGCAACAACAACTAAAAATTAAAAAAACTAAGAAACAACAACAAATTACTTAGCAACAACTATCAAACAGCAACAAACTAACAACAACTAAGATGTAAGAAGCAACAATATATTAGTAACAACTAAAAAACAACAACTAGAATCTCAATAACTAAACAACAACAATTAAAACACAACAACACAACAATTAGAACTTCAAAAAACAAAACAAGGAAGAAGAAACAAGAATTAAAAAGCAACAGCTAAACAACGAAACAAGAATTAAAAAGCAACAGCTAAACAACAACACAACAATTAAAACTTCAAAAAACAAAACAAGGAAGAAGAAACAAGAGTTAGAAAGCAACAAAAAACAAAAAAGATGAAGCAAATGAAGTGGCGGCTAGGATTTTAAAACCCTAAAAAATGACAACTAGGATTTTACAATTTTGAGCAATAATTTATTTACATTTTTTGGGGGTTGCCCAAATTTTTAGGAGGTTGTCCGAAAAAAAAACTTCAAAAAAAATGTGAACCTACAAAAATGTGACTATAGAATATGACTACATGTAGTCATATATGCAAAAATATAATTGACAAATATGACTAGTGTTCCCGTAATACGTTCCCTAAGATTCCCTAAAAAGAGTTTTGCCGTTCCCCATGCATGTACACTATACACCCATTAAGTACAAAGGCAAAATATAATTGGCAATCATATTTGCAGTCATGTTTATTTCAAATGTTGTGGAATCCAAAAATATGACTACAAGCAATTGCCAGTCATCCCTAGTCATATTTTTGTAGTCATGAAACATTCAAATTCTAGTAGTGAAATAGAACAAATCAAAGCTTCACATATAGACAAAAATAAAACATTTCAGGGAGAAAAAAAATTAAAATTTATTTTGATTTTTTGCGATTTTTTTTGTGCTACCCGCCAAATTCAGTTTCAATCTTTCTGTGGTATAACTTTTGCTCTCGGGCACCAATTGAAATAAAAATTATATTTCCACATAGATAATTAGTTTTTCTATCTTACGAGAAAGTTTCAAAACATTTCAACAAAAATTGAGGTCACAGGAACTTGCTTGAAATCTAATTTGTCCCTTGAGGGGACAATGGGAATTTAAGGGTTAAAACAACTATGTAAATGCACCTATTGTAGATACTAGACCAATACCAAAGTGGACATGGAAACACCCAAAAGCAAGACACTCTAAAAGGCGCTTCACACACGGGCCGACTAAGTCAAGAGGCCGTGGGAGTTCATGGCCAAACTTTGGGTGAGAGTCCAAGAAAATAGGCAACAAATGATAATTAAAAAAACCCAGAAATGGAGCCTTTGGCTAGCCATAGTGTAAAGCCTCCAAAGGCCAAGCCCAAAGTCCAAACTATACCATTTGTTTGGCTTGTATCCATCTTTCTTTGCATGAATAGTCCAAGTAATTTAAAAAAATTTCCTCACCTTCTTTAACCATGGATTCTAGGAAGGATCATATTCTTGTTCTACTCTTAGTCTTTATAGTCATGAAGTTTGTCATTGTGGGCATTTTGGCATTGCAAAAACTTGCAATTTTTGAACAAAATGTCCAAATGATGATGATGATAGTTTTTATTGCCTAAGGACGGAGGGTAAATTTTCAAAGAAAATGTTGGCAATTTCAGAGATATGGAGGTTTCCTTCAAGATACATTGATGGGGTCATATTCAGATTGTGAGTTTTGAAAGCGAATGAGGGTCAATACATCTACATTTCAATATTTATGTACTCTTTTGGGACCTATTTTGAAGAAGAAGGATACAAATTTCAGAGAAAGTATAAGTGTGGAGAAAAAGATTGCAATTATTCTTTCTCAATTAGCAATGGGTAATTCATTGCAAATGGTTGGTGATTTATTTGGTATAGGGTTGAGTACAACTTCCATCATTGTGAGGCAATGTTGTGAAGCAATTAGGATTCTCTTGAGACCATTAGTTTTCCCTAAACCCACTCTTGCTTTGATGAAGAAAATAACAAACAGTTTTGAAGCACTACATGGAATTCTGCTTATTCTAGGAGCAATTGATGGTAGCTACATTCCTATTTTAGCACCATCCCATGATCCCGTAGCATATTATTGTCGAAAAGAATATTATTCATGTTTACTACAAGCGGCAGTAGATGCTGATTGCAAATTTTGGGATTATGATTTTGGATGGGTGGTTGGATTCATGATTGGCCTTATTTCAGAAATCAAAAATTGGAAAGAGGATTATAAGAGGAGCATTTTTACCTTACAGATTTATCGCTGATGTTGCATATCCTATGAGGCCTTGGTTTTACTCACCATTCAAGGGTGAAAAGGAAGGATTGCCAAAAAAAAAGCACATTGGAATTTTATCCAATCAAGCACTTGTATGGTTGTGGAAAAAACATTTGGCATTCTCAAAGGAAGATGGCACATACTATTGAAAAGGATTGACATGCCACTTCGAAATGTGCCTAACATAGTTATGACCTATTTGTGTCTCTTCAATTTGTGTATTCTGGAGAATGATGATTTTTGTATGGAATGGACAAAAGAAGCAAAAAAAGAACTACAAGTTGAAGCAAATACAATACTAGGAAAATTGTAGGAGACGGACATGTTTTGTTCTTTAGAGTCATCATTGAGGGAAATGAGGGAATTACAGAAAAAGAATCCACAAGGTGAAGAGACTCCATTCATAGAATACAAAGAAGAGATGAAATAGATAATGAAGAAAATCCTGCAAGTAAAGAAACAAAGGCAAAGCAACAAGAGAAAATGAAGAAAATATTGACTGATTCAACTTGAGTTCATCTATTACTAGTCGAAACATTTTATAGAGGTCGTTTGGCCAAAAAATTAGATCTGCAGTGGGAAAATTGTAGCTACAATGATGATGACTATAGCTTATATGAAGAATAGCACATAATTCCCTACAACTTATTGATCAAACAATCAAATTGTTAGTCTACTCTTTCTAGTAGCTCATTGGTTCTCTCAAAGTTTTTCATCAAACCGGTACTAGTTTTTGCCATTTTCTCAAAAATTTGAATGGCTCTATCATGAAAATTTTGTTTATGTTTTGATGTTGGTGTAGACAGAATTGTTGTTGCCATTGGTGTAGAATTTGTTGTTGATGTTGGTGCACTCTCTCCATCTCCATCTCCATTTGGGGCTAAATTGCTTTGGATTTGTCCATGATCTGTTGTTGTAGCAGAGACATGTTTCATGACTTGCCCGGCTTGGTGATATCATTCATCTAAAGCATCATAGAATTTGCTCTCTTGTCAATTATTGCTTAAAATACCATTGGCCATTTTGTCCTCCTTGTAAGCATCAAAAATGGTCTTGAATTTCTTATGACATGCCACAACAATGCGGTTGAATTTTGGTAGCATCATAACCATTCTAGCATGAAGCCTTGTAGATGTCCTAGTTGGAGTTAAATGTTTGAGTTTTTGGTGAATATTTTGAGTTTTTTTTATGATTTTGTATGTTGATTTTCCAATTTGGGTGTTTTTGTGTATATTTTAGCCTAATTGGAAGGAAGTTAAGTATATTTTTTGGGGGTCTGTAAACCAACTTGGAGTTTGAATGTTCAGTCTAATTCATTAAATCTAAATGGGATTCATAATTGGAGGAGATGGAGAAGATTCAAGTTGTAGTGTATGCTGGTGAGGATATTTCCAAGTAGGTCGTTTTTGACTGATTGTGGAATATTTCCTAGTCGGTAGTAAGTGGGGAGTTGGCAGTGTAGAATTTCAATTAGGATGATCAGTTGTCCAATTAGGTTGCAGTTAACAAGTTGGATCGGTTATTTCCTAATGGTGGTTGTTCAGTCCAAAGTGGGTTGCAGGTAATTAGGTTGTCTCTCTCTGCGTGAGTAACCGCTGGTTTGGAATTCCCTATTTGGTCTAGATTTGTGTTCATTTGTGGGGACCATCTGTTGAGTGAAGCCCAGTCGTGGCCCAGTTCAAGTTGGCTGCGTATGTTTTTTGATTTTTGGTGTGTAATTTTGTGTGTGTGTTTGATTGTTTATGTGAGTCCTAGTTGGGAGCTAAATTTGTCAGAGTGAATGGTGATGAGTCAGTCCTAGTCGGAGAAGTTTGGTTGTGCAATGAGTGCACTATGTAGGGAGAATTCGGTTTGAATGTGGAGAATCTTTCGAAGTGGGAGAATGAAGTTGAAGTAAAGATGTTGTCAATGTATGAGTGTGGCAGCAGTTCAACAAGATTTAATATTTCCTAGTTGGAGAGAGTGAACTAGCAGGAAGTTGAAGAGATTATCCGAGTAGATGAGAAGTAGACAAGTTGGATGCAGTGAAAATCAAAGTAGTCGTAATTGGAAATTAGGATGTTCATGGTTAAGAAGGCTAAGTTCCAATTGGAAATTAGAAAAAAGGACTTAGAGATTATTAGAGTGTAGTGGAGATAGTTGACATTTGAAATCTGGAAGCTGGAAGCTTATTGTAGTAACGGTGATATTTTCACCAATTTGGCATTATATAAAGAAGAATTATTTGTCAAATTGGTGTGTAGTGTGTGTTGAAGACTATTTTGTGTTACAAATTGGGAATGAAATCTGTTTAATACATGTGATTTATCTGGTCCTATTTGGAGTATAAAATTTGTCGTAATTGATGTCTGAGTCCAAGTCGGAAGTTGGTGTCATGATCTGTGGTGTTATTTTAGAATCCGAATTGGAGTAATTGATGAACTTGGTTGCAGTGTCAATTTATTCCTAGTAGGTGTTGATGATTGAAGAAAGTGATAATTCATATCAATTTCCGAGTTGGTTAGGAAACTGATTAGTTGCAAGATTGTTTGAGAATGTTTTCCTAATTGGAGTTTAGGAGTATATCAATGAGGTTTTATTACAGTACAAATGAGAAGTTTGATTTGTGTGTCGTTGTAGTTCAGTCCAAGTTGGACTGTGAGGATAATTGTAAATGGTTTAGGAGTCTTAATTGGTAGAGCATAATATTTATTAAGGAGTTACAAGTTGGTTAATTTCAATTAAGAGAGTCTGAGTTTGAGGAGTGATGTGGGTTATGTTAACAAATAGGAGTTAAGGGAACCAAGTTGGTGAAATGTTAGCAAGTGGAAGATGGAGAGCTGTGATGTTGTGCCCAAGTTGGTAGGTGAAAGACCGAGTGGTTTCTGTGGAGTCCAATTTGGAAGACTGCAAGTTAAAGATTAAAGATCATCCAATTTGGGAAATTACTAAACTCTTGTGGCTATTAAGAATGGAGTGCCAAATTGTGTAATTAGTTTGTTATGTGAGGATTAATACAAATTGTATGTAGTAAATGAACATTTTTCTCTATGTGTAGATTGCAAGGACTTTTGAATTCACTGTATTAGAGATATTCCTATGTGTAAAGCCTCCTTAGGAACGAACTTAACTATAATTTGGATAAATTCCAATTGGGTACCAACTTAATCTACAAGCCTCACCCAAGTGTCAATTCCTACAAGCAAAACCGTAAAAAACAACATGGCAAAGGAGTCAAAAATGGCATAGAAATAACAATGACAGCACATGCTTCCACTATGAAAGAAGACTATGTAATGAATGTAAGGTACAAATGAGAAAGTTTGTTGGCATTGAACATTGAGGAAAGTAGGTGGAGGGAATAGTCCATGTAATGGAATGTCTCTCCATTGTGGTGGTGGAGAGTAGGGTTCAAACCCCACTGGCGACATCCCATTTTAATGTCCAATAGGGGAAAAGGAGGGCTGTGGTGGCCAGGCACGAGCACGCAGCAAAGGCAAAGGCCTTTAGGCCCTAATAAGGGCCCCAATCCTCAACCTTTTGCAAGAAATTGTAAATTAGGGTAAAAAATTTAGACATACCTTGTTTTTTGCCATTTCGAACAAATTCAGGCTTCATCTCCCCCTTCGATGCGATCAACTGAAGCACCTTCAAGTCCTCCCACATTCAATTTGTCTCTTCTCCTTCGGCTTCTCCTTCAACTTTCACTACTGCCTTCTTTTTGGAAGTTTTTTTTCTCTTCGAAGCAACCTTTTGTTTAGGAGCACCTCTCTTTTTAAAAGACCCTACTATCTCACAATCCGCTTCCTCAACTACCTTCTCTTCTACTCTTTCTACAATTGTTTCTTGATTCTTTTCTAGACTTTTCTCTCCAACTTGAGTTGAAAAAGGTTGAAATGCTCCATAAGAACTTGGAGTCAAAAAAATTTCCGACCCTATAAAAGGCATTTGGCAACCAAAAAAAGGGTTTTAAGAAAAATGGTCCACCTTCTCTACTTGCAAAAAAATTTGATTGACAACACACAACAAAGAATTGTAAAAAAAAACTCCTACCAAGACACAAGAGAGAGAGAGAGAGAAGGCACATCCTCCTTTTTGCCTTGGGAAAAACAATCCTTTTGAACCAACGGCTAAGATTTTGTTGGGTTTGTTGTGTTTGTTTTTTCTAAAATTTGACGGACTCTCGACCAAAGTATGGGTCACCAAAAAGTGGCAACCCAAACTTTGGTCGAGAGTCCGTCGTGAGGCTATCGCCACGTAGGAGCTAGGCTACCATGTAAACAGTTTGGAGGGTGACGGACTTTGGATTGTGTTGCCTTATATAAAGGGTTGAGAGGCCAAAGTCGAGGTTTTTTAAAATCCGATTGGTGGAGGTTGACGGACTATCGACCTTTGGCCCATGTGTAAAGCGGCCCTAAATTTGGATCATGCATAAGTGATTGGTCAATTCAAATAAAAGCGACAACTTTTTTTGAAACTCCACCTATTTACTTTAGAATCCCTCATGTCTACTTTGGGTCCATTTGCGTTTGGATTTAGGTTCTTTTTTAGATGTTAGAGAACAACTAGTCTTACATTACATTTGGGTGCTTCTACCTTAAAGGCAATGCAAAAAACGATCTTCACTATAGTGAAAAAGCTAAATCTAGAAGATATGAATGCAATTTTATTTATTCATCCTAAAAAAATCTACATTCATCCAAAATAGAGCTATACTATCCCAAGATTTGTATAGTATTTTGTGATTTCATTCACTATAAAAGTAAAAATATCTCACCCAAAATATTCTTTGAAAAAAATATCATTCCTTTTCTCGAAAAATCACTCAAAAACCCCTTTGGTAGCTTCCAATTTTGTTTTTTTCATTTATTTTAGAGAGTGCATAGAACAATCTTCAAATGGACTAATGAAGCTACTTACATCCATGAGAATGAATGAAATCTATAATATATAGATGAAAGTTCATTTATTAATCTAAAAGAGTATACATTCATCCAAAATAGAGTAATCCCATCCCAAGGTTTGGTAGCATTTTGCAATTTCATCTACTTAAAAGAAAGAATGTGTCACCAAATATTCCCCATAAAAAATTTGCATCACTTTTTAATAGAAATTTGCTCTCTAAGAAACCTTAGTAGTTGCTCAAACATTCTCATAGATAGGTTAGAGTGAATTGACCCCCTTATTGCCTCTTGGATTATTCCTTGAAAACATTGATAAAGTTTGGAAAGTTTGAATTCATATTTGCAATTTGAGGCCCCATATTAGGTTGGTGAGGTGAGGAAGTACAAAAGAATGGAGTACAAAATAGGGGGTAATTTTTTACAACTATCTTTGGCTTAGGCAATGAAAGGGGTAGTCTTCCCTAGCCCAATGGGAGATATCCTACGTGTTGGAGGTTTATTTGTACAATCTTTAGTAACCTGAACTCCCATTGGACCTTAGAGACTTGAACTTTGGGTAGACCTTGGTTGAATTTTCCTCGTGGTTTTCATCAATTCAAAAATCGCTTTCAATAAATTTGAAAAAAAATTCAAAAGTTTGCAAGGTAGTTTTTGTCAATATAAGGCTTCCTTTAGCCCCTATAGGACCAAAGCCATTTTTCTTGATTTCTATGAAAAAACTATCATTTTTGTTGTGTTCACCCAAGGAAATAGGTTTTTTAAGAATTTAACCATTGTATCTTGTACTTCACTTTTTCAATATTTTATGGTAAATATTTTACAAAGTTTGGCCATACAAATTGAAAGATATTAGCATTCAAAGTTAGAAAAAAAAGTTTTTTTGAATGTTGGCCTACAAATTCAAATGACTTTGACTACCTTTTGTAGAATTTTTTTGCACTGCAACCTTTGAATTTAAAACTATTTGTGTTGAAAAATTGAGTAGAAAAGTTAGGAAAAAAAATTCTAAAGAGCACACACTTGATTATCATTCTTTAAAAAATTGTTAAGTAAAGGAAGTCTAAGATTTGAAAGAAAACTAAACTGTTAATAGCTCTTAAACGGGATTGAAACACAATAATCCCAATGGTGAGATTGTTCTAGCAAGTAAAATTGTTGTTTTCAAACAATTTTTTTTGAAAAATTACAAAAATTATATTCATAAATGAATCCCATAAGTTATTTTTTCGAGAAGATGCTTAGATTGCTTGAAAATCAAGACTATTCATAACTTCTACATCACCAATACAATTGGAATGAATCAAAGCTTCACATGCAAACAAAAATAAGATCTTTAAGAGAAAAAAAATTTCAACTTTAATTTCAAATTTTTGCAGATTTTTCTTTCTATCCAATGATATAAAAATTATATTTAAGATGGCATAACTTTTACTTTGAGGCACCAATTGAAATAAAAAGATTATATAACCACAAAGCTAATAAGTTTTTCTATCTTATAATAAAGTTTCAAAAAATTTTCACCAAACATTGAGGTCATAGAAATCTACTTGAACTCTTAGGAGTCCCCTAAAGGAACTATTGGTCCTTTAGGGACTAATTCAAAACCTTTCAGTCAAGGTATTAGTGACAAGGGTGAATCATTGCCTCCAGTATTTTTATTTTGTTTAGTTTAGTTTTTTGTAATTGGTTATCAATTTTCGGATCCTTTTGTCTATTGGAGCTTGAAAAACAGTGAAGTGAAAAGATAGTCTCTATTTTTGACTACAAGATAAATCAACTTGCCACTTGATCAAACTCCTTTAGTTTCTACATTAAAATACACATTTCATAAATTTGGTATTTTTTCATGTAATAATATAGATCGGTAATATATTTCATTTTTTCTTAATTAAAAATATTAAAATGAATATTATACTCTAATATGATTTTAAAAAATGATTTCTGTATAAAAATCATAGTAATTACAAAAACACTTAAAAATAGTATGAAATTCTTAAGAAAATTGAAGATTATAGTTTTAAACATCATGGTGCAATTGTTGTACTCATTTTGAGCTTACACCAAGAAAACTTTGATAGAATAAATTCAAAAGTCGTGTATTTGACTCTTTCAAGATGCTAGCTTCAAAATGTTACAAAAATTTATAGTTTTCAAGTTTTCAACAAAGACTCATATGGAACAAAATGATTAGAGCATCATTTTTTAGTAAAGCTTAAAAGCATTTAAAATCAGGAACTATGTGAAAATTGATGTTTGACTTCTTAAGATGCCCCTCAAGCATACAATGTCCTTTAAGAAAAAAAATTGTGTTGTGTTTTAGTTTGAAGCCCCATGTGCCCAATATAACTAAATGAAAGTCATATGTTTTATTTTCCATAAATGAAATCACATGTATTCTATAAATCACTATTTTTTTTTATTTGTTCAATTTGAAAAGATTTGAAATTGATGTGGAATTTTGAAGAAAAAATGAAGAAAATTCTTAACAAATACA
Source organism: Pseudoscleropodium purum (assembly GCA_963969395.1). NCBI lineage: Eukaryota > Viridiplantae > Streptophyta > Bryopsida > Hypnales > Brachytheciaceae > Pseudoscleropodium > Pseudoscleropodium purum. Next base: position 15,237,623 of record OZ017797.1, read on the forward strand.
AAACATTCAAAATTTGGAAAATTTTACTATATAATGAACCAACTTTTCTAACCAATCATTCAAAATTTAAACCACTAGGCTATTATTGTAGGTCAAAAATGCAATTTGCAATCAAATATTTAATTTTAGGAATTTTTGAACTTGGAGTAGAGACCAAAAGTGGTTAGATTCATACCATAAGAAGAATTCAAATTCAAAACATATCAATTTTGATGGTCAAAATTGAGATGAACAATAAGAAGCTAAACTTCACAAAATAGATTCCATGATGATCCATTTTCAATCACTCTTTGGAAAACATGACCTTGCATTAAATTCAAAAATAGTCTAAATAGCTTGAATTTGGGACAATGATTTACTATACTAGACACCAACATAGCAAGAGGATAGGATAAACATTGTTCGATTTGCATTGTGAAAATTGAAAGATCTTTTGTCTATAATAAAATACAAATTAGCAACCTAGTAGAAATTTTGGAAGCCAATTTAACCCCTAAAGGACCATTGTCCCTTCAGAGAACAAATGAAACTTCGAGTAGGTACCTACGGGCTGAAATTTTATTATGATTTTTTGAAATTTTTTCTGAAGATAGCAAAATTGATTAGCTAGGTAGGAATATAATTTTTTTTCAATTGGTGCTTATGAATAAAAGTTATGCCCAAATAAGCTCAAAACAAGGGACAAGGGGCAACAAAAAAAAATTCAAAAAATTTAATTAATTTTTTTTCTTAATAAATTTTATTTTATTTTCTACTTGGAAAGCTTTGATTCATTCCATTTGGATTTGTTATGAGAAATTTATGAATAATCTTGTTTTTTGGGCAATTAGAGCATCTTTTTGAAAAAATAACTCGTAGGATTCATTTTTGAATGCAATTTTTATAATTTAAAAAAAAAATTTCCACATGGTTTAGTTTTTTTGCTAGAAAAATCTCACCATTGGAATTAGTGTATTTTAATTCGATTTTAGAGATATTAATAAATTAGATTTTCCTTTTATTTCCTACCTACTTTTACTTAACAATTTTTTAAAGGATAAAAATTAGTTTTTTTGTTTTGTTTTTTTCCATAGACTCTCAACTCAATTTTCCACTATGAAGATTTAAAGCTCAAAATTCTATAGTGCAAAAATTTTAAGTTAAAAATGTTCAAAGTCAAAAAATCTAGTCAAGTAATGTATTGGAAAACTTTTTTCTTCACTTCAAACGCAAAAATCTTGCAATTTGTGCGGTCAAAAACTTTGAAATTTTTTCCACACATTTTTATACTAGTCAAATGTAAGACCCTATGGTTAAATGTGAAAAAAAATAGTTAAATTTTTTTTTTTACTTTTTGCTATAGAAATGGCAATTAAGAATATTTTTTGGCAAAAAAAGGCCTTGGTCCTTTAGGGATTAATACCTAGAGGATACTACATTATTAAGAATTTGGATGTACCTTAGTCAAACTTAATCATAGTTTCATGAATTGAATATCCATTTTAAAATTTGTATAAACCAAAAAGAAATAAAACTATGACACAATTATAAATTTTCAATGCATTCTTGCTCTATGTGTTAGAATCTAAATACACATATTTATATGAATTATTTACACATGTTTTCATATTTATTATTTGAAATTTAAATTAATAATACACATATATTTATTATATGAATTTTTTTTGAATAGGAAGGAGGATTAAAATGCTGAAATTTTAAGTTTACAAAATTCCGAAATCATCAATTAGCCGTCACTGATAGTGAAGAGTGACAGAGCCTTAGTCTAGTTTATAATATGACATTTTTTCGAAAGAAAGAAGAACTAATACGAAAAAAAAGTAAGGATTTGCTTTTCCCCTTGATTTTTTCCTTTTCCTTCTCGAAGGGAGAGAGGTCCGAAGAGTGGGAAAGACGAAACCGTTGAAGTTCAACCGTCTTCTTGCTTTCAAAGGAGGCGCCACTGCGCGCGCTTACGTTGTCCCTCTCTCGTTTTGCAACGCCTCGATCATACAGAGTCCATTTCTTCTTCTTCTTCTTCCCTTCGCGCATCCAGCCCTCGTCGAAAGGAAACCCAGCGTACCAACTCTCCCTCATTCTATATATAATACCGATCTTGCATGTCCAGCAGTCATGGATGCAGCAGCAGAGGACGAGAAGAAGCCGAAGAAGAGCATTGAAGTGAATCGACCCTCGGTTCACACATGCGACACGCAGGGCATAGCTGACGAGGAGTGCAACAAGAAGAACCAAGTGGGAGTTGTGCGGAAGCTTGTTAAGAATGGAGGCGTCACGAAAATGGTCGTCAAGCCGGGCACATGCTCCTGTTCCAACACGCCTCTCTATGGCGACGAAGTCACAGGCCAGTCTAACTTACTACTGCTGCAGCTTAAGCCCTAATGGATTAAGAAACCGAAATCGGATCATTTTTTTTAATATAAATAAGCAGCTTCGAGTAGGTCGTATGGAAACTTCAATTCCTTTTGTTCAATTTTGAGCAACACATGCATTGTTGTTCGCTGATGTAGCAGTAATATTGAAAGATGATCCGATTTCAGGTTTAATAAAAAAAGCAGCTTCGTGTAGGTCGTATGGAGACATGCATTTGTCCAATTTTGAGCAACACATGGAATGCTGTTCACTGATGTAGCAGTAATATTGAAAGCATGAGTCCTTAAGCTAATTTTTACCAAGCTTTTTAGGGCATCGAGGTGCTTCCGCAATTTCTACTTTCTGTTTTGGATCTGGCGTCCGGATTAGAGTGCAGTATGTGTTGGTTGATATTCCACTACAATTTCAAAGGAGTTGATGTGAGTTAGGGTTTTGGTTTTATGGATTGCAGTGCATTATACGGGTATGTTGCTGGACGGCACAGTTTTCGACTCGACTCGAGACAAAGAGCCTTTTAATTTCAGAATGGGACTTGGTACGTAAATGTGTTGCTCTCTGCCGACATTGATTTCATTGAAAAAGAATTGCACAATTGTTAGCCAAATGGATATAACAAAAAATGTTTTGGTGCAATTCATTAAAGGATTTTAGAAGACAATTAGCCAAAACTATTGGAGGATTTGCTACCAAAAGTTGTTCCAAATATAATGATTTGTTACCAAACTATTGAACAATCTAGAAAATTGGCTATCGAGAACTAGAGGTTGTAATGGTTATGCTAATTTTAATAAAACTTAACATCATTGATTTATTAATATTGAAGTTATGGTTTGGAATATTTGATTGAGGTCCTATGCAATCCCTTACACCCTCATCTTAGAATCCTATGAGTATGGAACCTTATGAATTAAGAAAGAGTCTTTTCAAAATTGGAAATGATTATATGGTATTTTGAAATCCATGAAATAGGTCAAGTGATCAAGGGATGGGAGAAAGCTGTAAAGACAATGAAAAAAGGGGAGCAAGCAATTTTAACTGTGCAACCAGAATATGCATATGGGAAAGAGGGTTGCCCACCTGCAATTCCTTCCAACACACCTCTCAAGTTCGACATTGAGTTGTTGTCATGGTGTAGTGTCAAGGATGTGAGCAATGATGGTGGTGTTATGAAGAAAGTAGTCCTTGAAGGGAAATCGTGGGAGACGCCAAAGGAGGAAGATGAAGTGAAAGGTGACTTTCTATTAACGTTAGAACTATACACTTGAAGCTATTTAGGTTATCAATTGAGAAAATGAGCGACAACAACCAAAGATTGTCTTTAAATAAGTCCATCTTGTATTTGTGTTTATACTTTGAGCTACTAGAAAGGGATCTATTTGCTTATGCAATAGAGTATGCCTTTCAAAACACCTATGATAAATCTATGAGTGTAATTTTCTTACAATTCACATGTTGAAAATCTACAACCAAAAGTTGATGATGAGGGTATTTAGCTTTGGGGTTGATGAAGAAGCAAAGTGAAATATACTTTACTAGACTAATTGCCAACTTGCAAGTCCATATGTAGATTCAATCTTAGAGCTTTCCAAATTTTTTAGAGACTTCTTGAATCTAGTTTATAGCCTCAAAGTGGAAGATTGAGCTAAATTAATGATGAAATTCATTTAAATCTAGTTCATTTTCTTAAAATTTTATAGTCTTATTTAAGTATTCTTTGAAGAAATTGATGTAAATTAGTTTTAGTATTTAGTATATCAAAATGACAACCTTGGAACCTTTTGATAGAGAGGATTCACTCATTTCTAATGGCAAGTTGTTTAAATTATCCAAGAATGTTTTGGCATCATCTTATTGTAGTTCCAAGTGCTTCTTTTGTTGATGGTTAATGCAATGTTTCCAGTGAAGTACGAAGCAAAGTTGGAGGATGGCACGGTTGTATCTAAGTCCCTAGATGAGGGAGTGCAATTTATTGTTGAAGATGGTATGATTCATTTACTATCTTCAATAATGTGCTTGATCTCATATGCATATTGATTCCAACATTTGAAAGTGGTCCATACTTGACACTGGTCAAGTTACACTCCAACATGAGCCATCTATTATAGTTGCATCTCCTCAAGACTCAAAATCTTTGAAGTTCCATCAATAGAGCATTGATAGAGAGGTTAACAAAAAAAAGGGAACATATTTTTTTTATGACTTTTAGGTTTATCTTGCAGGATTGTTCTGCCCAGCCATCACTCTTGCGGTGAAGAGTATGAAGATTGAGGAGAAGGTTGTTTTGACAGTGCTACCTCCATGTACATAAAATCCCTTGATCTTTCTCAATCAAGTTAACCTTTATGACCCTCAATCAAGTTTTACTTCATTCTCAGAAATATTGAATAGGTTGGATCAAATTCTAATAAACACGTATCAACATCTAGTGAAGTATGAGAATTTGATCAACATGCTGTGGATGCAGATGGTTTTGGAAAAGAAGGTAGAGAACGTAAGGAGTCTGAAGGGGCAGTACCTCCAAATGCTACGCTCATTGTGGATCTCGAGATGATTTCGTGGAATTCGGTGGAGGAAGTGACAGATGACAAGAGGGTCATCAAGAAAATCACGAGAAAAGGGGAAAGCTACGAGAAGCCCAACGATGGATCGACTGTGACAGGTACGCTACTGTCATAATCCGTAAAATGGAAAGTTTCGAAATGTCAATATTTTGTGACGTTCATGTGCACAAAGCTCTAAACACTAGGACTTGGATAGATCTGAGGATCCAAAGCGGTTGTCTAGAACAGTGCCAATTTCTTGAAGTCTTTCGCCATTTTAACGAATATGAGGATAGACTTGTCCGGTGCCCAGTAGTTGCGGTTATTTTCTGAGGCATTCTTTATTATTGCTGAAGTGAACACGATTTGAAGTGATGGTATTAATGCAAAGTTTCTTGAGGTGCAGTCAAGTACGTCGGCGCTCTATCAGATGGGACTATTTTTGAGAAGAAAGGGCTTCATCCGGAACAGCCAATCACGATTCGTATTGATGAAGGTACAATATTAATCCCATCAAACATCGCTTCATGCATTGTCCTCATGGGAACTGATTTGCATTCTACCCTCATGTCTTCCTGAAGATATTAAACGTCTATATCTGGGGAGATCTTGTGTCCTGTGCAGACGAAATTATTCCGGGTTTAGATGAAACAATCGCCAGTATGAAGAAGGGGGAGATATGCATTGTCCAGATTCCTCCAGATTACGGTTTTGTGAATGAGGAAATGCAGTGCAATTCAGCTCTTGTTCCTGCCAACTCAACTTTGACATACGAAATTGAGATGATCAGTTTTATCAAGGTATGATGTCCGATGCTGTGACCAATGTGTTGGAAACTCATATAGAATCATGAGCTTTGCGATTTCTTATCACTGACACGCGATAGTGTGAGCATAGGAGAAAGATTCTTGGGACTTGGATGGACCTCAGAAGATTGCGGCAGCTGTAAAGAAAAAGGAACAGGGCAACGATCTTTTCAAGAAAGGAAAGCTATTTCATGCTGCTAGGAAGTATGAAAAGGTACATTTTTTTTAGCCCTTCGTTTGCAAAATGCCTCTATGTTAACAGGATTTGCTGTGTATAGACAATAATGCCCTTGATTTTTTCTGCAGGGAGCGAGGTTCGTAGAGTATAACTCAGTATTTGCCGATGGTGACGAAAAGAATGAGGCTCAGAGCCTTAAAAAATCTCTGAAATTGAATGATGCAGCGTGCAAGCTCAAGCTGAAAAACTTCCCATCAGTCGTTGAATTGACCACCAAGGTTTTACTATTCAAAATTGTGACTATCTTAAACGTCTTTCGCTAAGAATTTCAAGTTCTTGTAGGCAAAGAACAGAAAATGCACGCGTGGGCTCACTTCACGGACTCACTTCATTAGCTATTGCTCTAATTTCTCAAGGAATCGAAAATTGATGCAGGTTTTGGAAACAGAGTCTTTAAACATGAAGGCTCTTTTCAGAAGAGCCCAAGCATATTCAGCTCTGATGGACCTAGACCTTGCTGAGCAGGATCTCGAGAAGGTTCTGGAAATTGATCCCGAAAACAGGTTTTTACGCTTCTCGCAATCTCTGAAGTACTCTCAAATGTTTGCAGTCACCATTAAGTTGAGTCGCAACATCAAATTACCACTGTCAGTGTCAGAATAGTAATATATGGATGTGAAATGCAGGGATGTGAAGTTAGAGCAGAAGAGATTGCATATGAAACAGGCAGCTTACCGCAAAAGAGAAGCGAAGGTATACGGCAACATGTTTGAACGACTAATCAAAATGGATGAAGCAGAATCCAAGCAGGCCGAAATACGATTGGGAAAGCTTCCAATAGACCCAGTGCAGGAAAATCCGGCACAAGTCTCAGTACAGGGATAATGTCAAAATGCGGCTATGTGCCGAGTCATGCAGTTCTGGCAACTGTCATATACGATGAGGAGAGGGGGACGAAGTTAGAACTCACTGATTCAAAAATTAAAATTCCCCTTTGAACAAATGATATGGATTGATTCCAAACAAAATGTCGTCGTTTCAAGTGTGCCAGACGTGCATTCCATTTGCTCCGCTTCGTCGTGCCTCGAGCTCTCCACGTGTTCTTGTTGCTGCTGTATTCTCTTCTTTTCGTTAAACTCTTGTTGGTGCCTGCAGTAGTCAGATCTCTTCGTATTCTTGATCCTCGTGGTATTTGTGGTAAATATACAGAAGGGCAGGGAATGCAAGAAGGCGAAAAGCGATTGACGAATTTCAGGTGAACTTTCATACGAACGATCATCACCGTCCCTTCCGTCGCTAAGTTGCCCTCTCCCTCTCCCCTTCTGTGGCATACAGAATAAACCTCTTTTTATCTGACTTGCGTCCTCCAACATCATTTCCTGTGTTGACATATTGAGCACAGCAGCCGTAGTGAGCGTTCTCTTATCGTAGCTCAACCAAGTCTAACAACTATCGAATTACTGGGATGAGGATATTCGAACGTCTCTCGTGCCAGTATGGACAATTCGAAATTGGGATTCACATAGTATACTCAAGCTGCAAATAAGGTGTTACGACAATTGCAGAGCCCGCATACGGTGCATTTTATGGCGCGCTCAGGAATGGCGTTGGATGTTTATGTTCAATTGCGTGCTCAGCGGAGTCGAATACGTTGTTGCTTTTTACTTCAAATTGGAGTTAGTAACATTGCAACAAGGGCGCATTTCTTTCTTCCAAGCCTATTATGGTGGATTCAGCAAGTGGATAAGCATTATTATATGCCCGTCGATAATTTGGCCACGAGAATTGGAATGCTGACCAGGACGACATGGGGATTCGTAATGGCTGAATTTCTCTCCTTCTGAATTACAAACATAACCTCTTTTATGTTTGTGATGACTGAAGAAGAAATTACTAGCTCGTACTGCGGGGATTGGTTGGCAAGCGTGGTCAACAACAAACACTTTCATAGGATTGCCTCTCGGTTAAGAAAGCTATTTGTTGAACCCTCTTAGCTACTTCCTTTAAGAATCTCAAAGCATGATGGAGCCATGGCATCTCTCAATGCTGTATCATTCCTTGATCAACACTGGTTCTTTGGAGGGATGGGATATCAGCCGTAACGAGCATGAACTAATCCCTTTGCAGGCGATGGAAGAGGAAGAGCTATGGACTCCAGAATACGGGAACAGCTTTCACTGGACTTGGTCGAGACTGAAAGTGATTGCTTCGTTGCCCTTTCCCATCTTGTTCCGGTGTCGAGCAGTTTGTAGGGACTGGGCTACGTTTATATTTTCCCCGAAGTTCCAAGCGATTTGAGGCAATGGCTTTTCATTGGCGGAATTGTCTCCTCAAGTATCCCACCTTCTTCTATTCCCTTCGATTGGCAATACTCTCGCCTGCACATTCGATTATCCAGATCTCAACCGATGGCTCAGCATGCCGGCCATGTCGTGCCTACCCTCTCAAACTAACGACGTCATGGCAAGTAAGTCCACTCCCGCTCCTGGCCGTGCTTCGAGTAAAACTCATTCAGGGGTTTCAGACTTTACTGCACGCAATGTCTTCAAGGGTGAAATAATTTAACAACAATGTGAATGGGGAGATGACACTCCTGCTGTGGTGTAGTGGTAGATGAAGTTTTGAACGTTACTATTTCCCCAAGGTAGATAATTGCATTCCGTTGAATTGAATGGCAACCTTTTTCATTTACTTTGTAATTACTGTACATGCAACCACAACATCAGTGCTAAGCATTAATGCTAAGGCTGGGTCCTGAATCAAGTGCTGTGGTTGAATGTTGGGATTGGCTACTCCACAGTTCACTTCAATAAGGTTTGATACCCACTGCATGTGTTCATTAGAAATTTCAGTCTGTTCCTTAATTCTTGCTTGCAGGTCACATAATGCTCCGGCGACGGAGGGATCCTCTGTTTCCGAGACAGGAATTGTGAGACTAGGACAACTGGCCTCTATATCTGCAATCCTATCACTCAAGAACAGTGTTTTTTTTTTCGTTTTGGGGTGGATGCTTATTCCTCACCAGAGGCCAAATGTGGATAGGCCAGGTGGCTTTTTTAAAACTTCATTTGGCATTTTTTTCTTTAAGTCACTAGCTTCAAAGTACATTTTTGCCTTTGAATTTGATGTCATTGGCTAGTTCTAAGTTTTGCATGTTGTAGGAAGTGGTGACTACAGATTGAGGTTTGGTGGAATTTAAGCTGCTTAGTGCTCACTGTTGAATTGGTTTAGGCTACACTTTCTATGTTATTCCAAAATTCTTTAGAGATTTGAGCAATCCAATCCAATCATCCAACACAAAATGGCAACTTTATTCAAATGGAAGAAGAAACAAGTTTGGTGGAAAAGGAGATTTAGAGTAAAAACTACAACTTGAACAAAATGCTCGTAGTTCTCCTAGCTCAGGAACTACCAAAACAAGACATGCAAAACAAACACAAGTGTTCAAATGCTTGATTTAGTACAATGTTAGAAAGATGGAAGAGAACTTAATGATATAAGCAACTATGCAATGCAAGATACTAATCTTTGACACATTTGTAGAATGCAAGTATGCAACTACAATCAATGACGAACGCCCAAACGTTGATAAGCAAGGACACTGCATTCATTGTACTAGTTCCTACAAGGCACTCCATGTTTTGTAGTAGAGTTTAATTTGCATTAGGGAATGATGATGTATCAAGCTGACTGTCCTTGTGCAATATTAGATTGAGTATGGATAGTATCTCCTCGGCCCTGTCTATCATGGGAGTTGCACTTAGTAAAAGTATCTTACAATTCTTAGTAAGGTGAGATAATCTCCACATCTGACCATATACAATTTCCCCATCAAAGTCCGACATAGAATGTTTCAAGTTGTGTATCTCGTCCATAACTATTACTCTGTTACTAAAGTTTGCCATTACCTGATCATCATCCAATCTCTTTAATTTGTTTGCAAAAGATATGTACTTCCTAATCTCATAGTCCTTTATACTCCCACCAGGCCATTTGCGAATTTGATCTTTGAAGTTGTCAGCAGATGTTTTACCTCTAACGAGTACAAGGCGTCTCTGCTTATAGGGCTTGTGTCATTGAACAATAGCTATAGATGTAAATGTCTTTCCTGATCCTACGTTATGAAACAATAGTAGATTATCATACGGAGTCCAAGGGGACATAAACCTCTTAATAAACTCTTGATGTGGATATAGAGTTAAACCTTTAGTTGACCTTAGCTCATGAAACTCTTCTTTCTTCCATAGATCATCAACAAAGTTAGTATCTGACACATTAGGATAAGATGGGATAAACGTATCCATATTTCTTGATATAAGTGAATTATATAGTAGAGCAACGCACCACGATACTCAACTGTAGTCCACAGAGGCACTCACTATGGATATTTTAGCAAGGTTTATCAAGTCCAAGGAGGACTTAGAAACAAAGTCTCCTGATGGTTACGAATACGAGGTCGAGATCAGACTGAAGGGAGTGACAAAGGAGGATTTCCTAAGGCTTCCAAAGATCAGTAGTACAGTCATTACAGAAGAAGCCTTATACTCTGTAAAAGGTAACACTAATATCACGATCAGAGAAATAGGCTCTGACTTTTTTATCAAAGAGAGAATATCTTCAGCAATGATTACTACAATCGATGCTGAAATTGTACTGTCTCTTGAACGAAGGTATCATAGAGAGGAAGGGATGGCATTAAAGGTTAAGAGGTACAAAGAAAGAAGTACAGTGGATTGTGATGGTTTCAGAATCGATGCTACTAAGGTCACCTCGAATGGAGCATCTCACTATGAGATAGAACTGGAGATATTGCACAATACATGTAAGTTTGAGTCAATAGAGCGTGTGATAGAAAGCATCAGATCATCAACAGTATCAAAGATATATAAACAAATTACTAAGCTTGTGTCTGGTCTTGATATTTGCAATTACAGATTTCCAAAACCAATCGATATAACAATACGAGAGCTTACAAAGCACTATTCATCAGGAGGATCTGTATCGTTAAAGCTTGATGGTGTACGATCCTTTCTGGTTTGTTATGAAGGTAATGTATACGATATATCAACAAAAGGTCAAGAGACCATTGTTGCATCAGACATTCAGAACCATGCTCTACTAACCGTTCTAGATACCGAGAGAGTAGACAGTATGTATTATGCATTTGATGTTGTTATATTGGAGAATGTAGTGGTTGCTTATCGATCCCTTCAAGAGAGAGCAAAGCTAATACCACAGATCTGTCTATCACTCAACAGATCTATTGGAACAAAGCTAGTTGTTGCTAAGAGGCACTTCATATTCAACAGCTTTTATACATTTTCCAAATATCACCGATTATTGGAAGAGAGAATCCAAGATAGGAGACACGATGGTATAATATACACTCATTCCCTATCGTACTTTGATCCTGTGATGCGATGGAAGCCACAAAAGACTATAGATCTTCTGTACCAGGATACAACTCTGATGGCATATAACAAAGACAAGAACGTGAATTCAAAGCTTCAAATGTCTCAAGAGAGTAAGAAGCCAAAGGAAGACACTGTCTCTGAATTCAAGATTAACCTTGACGGTACTGTAAGCTTGTTCAGAGAGAGAGCAGACAAGACGCACCCGAACTCTATTACAGTAATAGAAAGAATTAGAAAGGTAGCAAGAGAAGAGAGAGATGTTCTAAAGGCCTTCAAAGGACTAAGCATGTCAATCATGAGATCATATCATAATGATATAAAAAGAGCTACTAAAAAAAAGAACTGGCCACTTATTGGATGTTGGATCAAGAGCAGGAGGGGATGTAGCAAAGTGGACTCATTACAGAAGTGTTACATGCATTGAACCATCACATACGAATATAACAGAGCTTAGAAGGAGGCTTATAGGTAATAGGAAGGTGAGAGTGATACAAACGAAGATAGAGCACTTAAGAGGACTTGATGGATCTGTAACGACTCTCTCTTGTTTCTTCTGTGCAACATTAATAGACATTGCTAAGTTTGCTAAGATCGCTCAAAAGATGTTCTTTGATAAGCAAGCTTGTGTGTTCTTGTGCATAGTAATGTCAAAAAGATATGTAGTAGACTTTCTCGAGACAAGAGCGAATAGGGAATACACATGTGAAGCATATACAATTAGACTTGAACATGAGGATAGTGTGTATGTGCACATTCCTGGTACTATTGTATCTGATCAGAATGAGAACCTGGTTGATGTTGATAACATCATTGCATTGTTTGAAAGTATGGAATTCAAACTGGAAACAAGAAACAGACTCAACAGGAATGAGTTTATGTCACATAGTGAGTACTTACTATCGTCCATGTATGAATCTGTAGTGATGACAAGACAGAAGTCTTGAGCACATCCTGCTACTGACCAATACAAGGTGCTTCTTTACCCCTAGCACCATTGATTTTCTGTTACATCTATAAAGATGTGATTTATCATTTCTACAGTTAATTATTGTTATGGATACCAAATAGAGAACGCTGGTGTTTACACCTATAATCACTCGAACACCAAAACGGGTGCAAGCTTCGCCTCCATAAAGCTTGTACAAACACTCTATACAAAAAGTTGAGGATATGGAAGGCTCTGATGTATTCGCATACATTCCACAAAAGAGCTTATAAAAAAAAAAGATAAAGTATGTTGTATCTAAGACTGTTAATAGGAACATGCTTATTGCTATAGATCTTCTTAAGGAACTACAGATCAACAATAGCATTAGCAGCTCTGACCTTGACTCTCTTATTATAAAACCTCTTGATAAGTTTCTTGATGGACGTGTTATTAAGAAACCACAAGAGAGATTGAACCCCTTTGATACTCGAAGGGATGTTACTCATTCCTTTACCAAGTTGTTGAATTCCCTTAAGAGTCAAGGGATTGATACAATAGACATCAAGGTAAAGGATGGTCAATCATCACTCTCATCAACATCAAAGCTGCTTAGAATGTACATATCTAACAATCTAGAGAAGCGTGGGAAAAGGATACTACTTGACCTGATGCTAGAAAGCTTGTTCTCATCTGAGCACATAAGAGAGTTATATGCTAAGAATGGTGATGAATTTATAACACAGGGACATGTACAGAAGTTAGCATCCCTTCTTGTAACAAAGGTGTCATAAAAAAAAGTTTTTTTTATTGCTTTATTGCGTACTCCCAACCATTAGTATCACAGAGTTTTATATCCTGCTTGGAGAAGAGTTGTGTATCATCTTCGTACATGTGCCCAACAGCTACCGGCCTACCATCCATATCCTCGAATATTATCTTGCTATTAAGATCGACATATACACCTGGTATGTCCTCGATAGCACGCAATCTCATCTCAGTGGATACTTCCTCTGTTGCTTTTTTGCACCAATGACATCACAAAAGCTAGCTATCTGTTTCTTCTTGTCCTCATTATGATCCTGAGCAGACTTCATCATCATATTCATATGTCATTTACAGTACTCAGAATTTGGACCCTTTGGAAGAGAATACTTCTTACCCTTGTTGGCACCACTTTGAAGTACCTTCTGACATGTCTCTGCATCACTCTTGGAGGGTTTGGACTTTGGTCCTATAGCAATAGAGAGATCAACTAATTGGAATGTTTGTGATGCTATAGCGTTTATTGTATCGATATGAGACTCAAGCTCTGGAATCTCTTTTATTAGACTAGCTATGAAGTTCTGGCACAAGGACCAACTGAGTTGAATACCAATGTCCTGGAGAGCATTTCTTAACTCGTTCATATCTAGGGAGTCCATAATTGCATACTCTTACTTACACAAGAAAGTAACCTTGCCAAGGAATAAACTAATGCAATAATCAATATGTCTGACAACAAGGTTGACGAATCTCTACGTCCGTCCGAAAAAGGCGTCTGTAACCCGGACGTTCGGACGTCGGTCCTCACAGACGTTAGCGGACGCAGCGTCCCTCCCGCCGTCGGAAGGCGGACGGACGGGGCGAACGGCCCAAGGGGGCCGCCCAGATCATGCGGACCAGATCAGTCCACGTGTCGATCGACCGGCCGTAACCAGGCGGACGGGTATCGGGGCGGACGGGGCGGACAGCGTCCGCGAATGTCAGCGGACGCGTCCAGATGTCCCAGACGTCCGATCGTCCTATCAACCCTGTTTGACGAGAAACTAGTCATACATGCACCTTTGTTGTTTCATGTTGAAGCACAGGCTTGACAGGACGTCCGAACGCGGACGCTGTGTCCGCAGCGTCCGCTGACATTCGCGATCCGGCGGATGCAGCGTCCGCCTGTCCCCCGTCCGCCCCGTCCGCCCGATTACGGCCGTCTGATCGACGCGTGGACTGATCTGGTCCGCACGATCTGGGCATCCGCCTCGGGCCGTCCGCCCCGTCCGCCTCGCCCGTCCGCTTTCTGACGGCGGTCGGGACGCTGCGTCCGCTAGCGTCCGTGCGTCCGGACGCTATTTTGGGGCGGACGTTGAGATTCGTCAACCCTGTTGAAGCAGCATGTACAAGAAGATCTCATCACCAGTTACGGGGACTCAATGATGATGAGAAGCAAGCATTTGTTACAAGGCACTTCCAAGCTCAAATCCATCCTGGAGAGGCAGTAGGTATCATAGCATCACAATCTATTGGTCAACCGAGTACTCAGATAGCTCTCAGTTCATTTCACAGTGCTGGAACAACAGCTGTTGAGGTGTTGGAAGGAATACCCAGGTTAGAATCTATTCTCAATTGTTCCTTTAAACAATCAACATCGACTGTATATATTACTAGAGAGGTAAGCCCATCTAACTTTGTCTACATTACTGTTCCTGATATTGTATCTGCGTACTACATAGAGCACAATCTCGACTCTTGGTGGTATTGTATAGTAGAGAAGCACGGTTTGTATACAGCTCCCAATGAATACAATGAAGGTGTTGTATTCAGGATGTTGATCAACAATAAGAAAATGCAAGACTATCAAATTAGTTTAAAGACAATAAGAGATAAAATCATGGAATCGATAAATGGAAATAAGAACATACAAGTGCTTATCTCTCCCGAGTCTGAATGTGTGATAGACATGTCGATACAACGTGCAGCAGTAAAGAAGGACAGAGACATGTTCGTATATAACATAGTTAAGTCCACTATATTTCCAATACGCATTTGTGGTCTTAGTAGTATAGATCATGCAGTTGTTGATGGATCTAGAGTGATCACCAAAGGATCTAACCTCCTAGAGATACTAGGTCTTGATTTTGTTGATGTTGAACTTACTGTGTGTGATTCAGCTGTTGATACACTCAAGTGTCTAGGGATAGAAGCTGCAAGACATGTAGTAGTGAGAGAGCTGTCAAAAGTGCTAAGGGAGATACAGACTTTAGTAATAAACACATTAACTTACTTGCAGACTTCATGACAAATAAAGGGAAGCTAATACCTGTTAACATATCGGGAATGGCAGAGAGAGGTCACAGCTATATGACAAGAGCATCTAATGAACGAACAATGACAGAGTTAGCCAAAGCTGCATGTAGAGGAGTGGATGAGCCTGTACGTGGCGCATCAGATAGTATAATAACAGGCATTTGATCAAGAGTTGGAACAGGCATTATGAACATAATCCATCATAAGTAATAGATGAACAAAAAAAGTTCTTTTTTTGTTGCATTATCTTATTGTTGCATATACTTCAAACCTACTCTAATGTTGGCCATAGATAGTTCTTGAACTAATAACTTAAAG
Organism: Pseudoscleropodium purum; assembly: GCA_963969395.1. Lineage (NCBI taxonomy): Eukaryota > Viridiplantae > Streptophyta > Bryopsida > Hypnales > Brachytheciaceae > Pseudoscleropodium > Pseudoscleropodium purum. The sequence goes on from OZ017797.1 coordinate 15,253,234, forward strand.
CTGTATGGTATGCTGTGCTCTTTAGTGTCTCTCCCTTCGCAACTTATGCACGGACTACCAGAGCATACCATACCGCAATTGTGACATACCCATGTCTTGCACAAGTCGGATGTATTCTTTAGCTTCTCAAGAAGTATTGATGATGCTCCATGGGCTATAAGACAATCCTTCTCCATCTCTCCAAAGTGTAATCCTCCTCCTCTTGATCTCCCTTCAACAGGTTGCTTTGTTAGACTTTGTATGATACCTATTGATATGGAGTGAGCCTTGTCTCTAGCTTGATGTCTTAGTGCGTGATAGTAACAAATTCCAATTGCTACCTTTGCCTCTATGGACACTCTTGTGGTACCACAGTACATCGTCTCTTTGGAGAAAGTATTTATCTCTGCCTCAAAGTTCTTGTGAGGTATATTAAACGCTGTTGCATCTATACAGATACTATCTCTGGACTTTGGCTTAACAGGAAACTTGGGATCTCGAATATTGCTTGTGTTCAGTACATACACCTTACTCATTGTCATCTCAAGTAGATGACCTATAGTCATCCTGCTAGGTATTGCATGAGGATTAATAACAATATCAGGCACTATCACACTAGCAGTGAATGGTAGATCTTCTTGTGGAAGGATAGCTCCAATTACTCCCTTCTGTGAATGCCTTGATGTAAACTTATCTCCAATAATAGGAAATCTATATAGTGCTATCCTCACTCTGACTATTCTATTCCCTTCCATAGTTGTATGCTTAGTCACCTTGTCAACTCTTCCTGATATCACACTCTTTACTGTAATCTTCTCTATGCTCTGTCTGTTCTCTATTGCTGTAAGCTTAGCAGCAATCATACCACCATCCACAACTTGCTGTCCCACTAGTACAACACCATCATTGTCACGTAGGATAGATCCATCTGGAACATATACCAATGTTTCATTCATGAATTTGTTCTCTATGATCTCAATCACCTCATACTTCATACTAGAGAATAACCCTCTCTCTATCGATGACTTGTTGAACAATACAGAGTCCTCTTGGTTATATCTGGAGTATGATAGTACAGCAATTACAACATTTTCTCCGTTGTACTCCTTAATCATATCTGATACGATAGTAGTACATATTGGCTTTTGTGCATATGTTAGCGCTTTTGAGTCAGATGTCATACCTGCTATAGTACGAATGGAGAGAGGCATCGACTGCTTGCTCATAGACGATTGGAACACTATCCTGGATGATTGGTTGAAGTCTGCATAGGGAGTCGTAGATGTAGATAGACCGAACATAAACGATGGATGTATTTCAGCATGAGTGTGCCCGTTTAGAACATCTCTGTTCGATGTAGCAATGAAGCAATATATCTGTTCTGTTGCATCAACCATCTCTATTATTCCACTCTTACACATATCATCGATTGAAGCACTGCAAAGTTTTTATGCACTACCATTAGTGCATACTAATAAAGGTCTACTATACCTGCCTCTAGTTGTTTGAATGTGCACTTCTCTATCAGATGAGTAATGAACAAATACGAATGCAGATGTCCCTCCAAGTCTTTTGTATGACTTGACACTTCTTAGTACCTCATCTCCATCCACCTTTGATACAAACAATCCATTAATAAACAAAGCATCATCTTCCTTGTGTAATGGTCTAATGTAATCCAGGACATCAGCTGGATCAACATAAGGTGTTATTATACATGTTGCTGACATGTACTTAACAGCATCCACATCTGCACCTTCTGGTGCCTCACAAGGACATATGTACCCAAGCTGAGTTGGGTGTATCTGTCTCATCTTAGTACTAGCTCTATCTTTGGAGAGGACACTGCATTCATTGTACTAGTTCCTACAAGGCACTCCATGTTTTGTAGTAGAGTTTAATTTGCATTAAATAAGCAAAAAATGTAATTCATAAGGCATTAGCTCTAGAAATGTACCTTTAGGTAGATGTCCTTCTCTACTTTATATCTATCTTCATATATTTTGTGTTCCTCTTCAGAGGAATTCTTCCATTTATCTCACATTATGGTACTTGTCTCAATGAAAGTGGCATTGGGATTCTCTTCACCCCTACACAAAAAGAAGACAGTTAAGACAATCCAACAAAATGGAAACCTCATGTGAACTAACAAAAATTAAGTTGGAAGAGTAGGAATTATATACCTTTTGAAGATATTCTTTGCACCAAGGCTTCTTCAAATGGATGGGGTCCTTCTTTTCTTAGCCAAATCCTCTGGAACGTAAGGGGTTGACATCAAAAGATTTTGCAAAATCAAGCCATATTATACAATAAAGAATTAGCTCATGACTGCAAAAAACTTGCACTTGCAAACAACAAACGAAGTCAGTATTTAACTGAATGTTGGTGACCATAAACAAATAGAAGGCAAGATCAATATATTGTACAAAGATACACCAAATGACAACTAATCCTTGTCCATCTCCCCTAATATCCTAGGTGGAACCGAAGTCTAGCAAAGTAAGAGGAGAAAATTTGGAAACCCCAACCCTAAGTCCCCAACACAGCGATATAAAGTAGCCAAAAAAAATTAAGCAAAGGATATTGTGGGATGTTTGTTCTTCAATCGCTAAATTAAACATAGCCCTAGAAGCTAGTGCTTTCTCATTGTGTAGCTGCACCCTACACCAAAAACCTCTTTGATTATGTGCATCAAGGCCAGCCATAATTCCAATTACATACATATAGCCAAGAAAAGTGGAAATGAATGGGGTGCCACAAACACAAGTAACCACAATACGCTTGTAGAACTAGTTGTAAATACGTAATGCAAAATGCATCACTCACTCCCTACACTCTTGAAGCATCATGGAGTGGGCTACAAGAAATTCATTGTGGGAGTGAAGGTGGCACTAAGACAATTGAATGTGGGAGAGAAGGTGGCTTCCCAATGATCAAGTTCAAAGAGAAGGTGGCACAAAAATAACAATCAAGTGAACAGATTGGAGCGTAGGCAGTTCCAATGGAAAATGGCAGAAAGTGATGATAGGAGGCGCGTTGGCGATGAAACCCTGAAATTCAAGATAATTCCACATCGAAACCGCGGTGGGACCTATCACCGTGTGCTCTACTCGTGATTTTGCTTGAAATTTCTCTAGTTTTTTCTATAGGGTTGGTGCTAGCAAAAAACATTTGGTGCAATTTTGCTCCAAATTACTAGAAAAAACAAACACCGCTCAAGAATGTCGACAACTTTCAAACATGTTGATATTCAAAGCAGATCTACAGCACTGGATTAGGTATGGATCTTCACTCAGCTGCTAGTAGACAAATCATCCATCAGCATATGTGCTTTAGTTGTTGGATTGTTAGAAGTCTACAGTTCCATCACGAATGCTTGGACATCAGATACCACTATGCCTCTCCACAATCTGGGTGTATTTTCAACCCACACTGAAACTTAGCTCTAAGTAACAACGACCTCTACTGTGTCGTGACGGAGAAGGTGGAATTCGTCGAAGTAATTGATCTCTTCACTCTTTCCATTGAGCCTCTCTAACTTACTTCGGGTGCATGCTGAAATATATTTATCGTAAACCATAGGTTTTATACTTATTGTAAATTGTAGGCTTCATGGACATTTCATAAATTGGAGTACATTATTTATTATGCTTAAGGGCTTACTATCCTTTCTCTAGGGATGAAAACATGAAAATAAGGGGAGTGAAATTTTTGCCTGATTTCAAATGTCTAGGGATTGAACATGAATTTCATGAAAACCCGTAGAGAGGCACCCTTTGCTTGCAAGTGATATAAGAAGATATTGCATGGTGAACCCCTATGTCTTTTTTTTTCTAATTTTCTATTGTTTATCATCCTCACTTTGACACTCTTATCTTAACCTTTTTTTTAAATTTTCATTTATGTAATGGACACATCTGACACTAGGCCATCAATAATTATATGCCCATGAAGCACAAAATGCTTTAACCCCTCAAATCTTCAACTACCAATGGTTTCTTGCATTGGTCTATAAACTATTAATAGAATTTTGTTTAGATTAGGTGTTTCAAAATGGGTGATATGCAATTGGATGAGGTTATTGAAAACTATGAAGTAGTCGAGAGGTCATGTTCAACAATCATCAATTGACATACATAACTCCTAATAGAATTAAGTGCATAGTTTCTTACCTCTCCAATTTAAAAAATATTTTTTACTTTTTTACTAGTTCTTTATATATCTCTTACTTGTGTGGCCTTGGTAGGAGAAAATGGAAGTTGCAAAATTATCAAATGACTTTCACATAGGAGGGTGGCGACTAAATTATCAACTTCATAACTACATATATCTAGACATTGGTGATAGCATTTACCTCATAGACCTCACAAGCTTCCTTGTGATGCCATACAATGTGAAGCAACAAGTTTGGAAATGGCTACCCCAAAACCCTTTCAATGGTATCAAACACTTTCATCATTCATCTTTAAACAACATTCATAAAAGCCAAAGTCAAACAAAACACAAGGGATACTTCTTCACCAACACCTCTTTTCAACCATCTCATTGCTCCTTGCCAATGTCATGAGTTGGCCTTAGCTTTTACTTCAATACATACTTCAAAAATATACTATATTTATTAAACAATGCCTTGAGTCTTAAAATTGAGAATGAGGTTCTGATACCAATAGTTGGGGTCTTCAAAGTGATGGAAAAAAATGAGTACGTTCAAAGCGTTCATACTTGGGAAGGGGGAGTTTGGATTGGTGAGGTATAGCAAAACGTGACACACTAACAATATTTGGAACTGGACAAATGGTCTCACTGTATGCGATTAGAATTTGGGCGTTTGGACAATATCGGATCAAATGTCAACACAAGAAGATGAACATGGAAGGTACAATATAAATGAGAAAATTGCTATTATTGCACACTATAATTGCAACTTCTCCTAGTTTTTAAAAATTTCAACCATACCGGCGTACCCACAGTAAGAGAAACTTGCATGCCAAACACCGCGGAAGGTTGTAAAAAGGTCGTAAAGGTGACATTAACTGAATACGTGAAATCGACTGAACATATAGAAACAGCCTGGACGGTTCAAACCAGATATCAATAGGCTATTCAAATTCCCCAATAATACGATTGATGGCAAATCTTCCCATCGAACACGGGAAGTTACGTTGTCCAACATAACAGAAAGCCTGTACTCAATCTAAACAAGGTTGATGAAGCGAGACTCATGTGCTGAGTCTCTAAATAATATCAAAGCATTTGTAATCTAATTAGCAGAAAAGAGAGCTATACATACAAGACGTCAGAGCCCGTCCCCAGGACATGCATCAGTAATAGTCATCCTCTTGAGTCACGTGTTGAAATATGGCCACTGTGGCTAGAAGAACAAAGAAAGCCGCGAACTCAATCCACATAGCGCCTGCTGTGATGAGGTTCGCATGCCGTAAAATAGCAGGGATGGCAATGCTTCCTACAGAAGAGAATCCAGTCAGGAACTTGGCAGCGTCTCCCCAGCTGTCATCCATACAGAATACAACAAGGATTTGAGTAAATGCGGACAGACCTCAGTTACCAGCAAATGTGATCAAATATAGGGCAATTCTGCAATTGTGATTGAAGAATCGAGTAAAACAGAGTTAATTAACAAGTGAAACAGACGCATTAACAAACAATCTCAGTGCCTACAAGGGATACTTACTCGCCCCCTTCTGAATTGATGAACCCGGACGATTCGCCTCCAAAAAACAAGCAAGGCATCGGCAGCATTATGTACATAAGGCCTGGAAACAAAAGTCCAGGAGAAATCAGCAGAGACCTCTTTGATAAATTCAACATTCGCACAAATCATATCACTTCCCTAAGCAACAACAAGAAACAAATCTCCTTCACGGACCACATTTTGTATGCATAACATTGACCACAAGTACATATCAAATAGAACGTCAGCTAATAGGAGCTCTGCAGATACTCAGTGAGCATGAGCATAAGAACGTAGAAGAGAATCCTACCAGTGAGCATCGGCCACCAGTTTTTGTACAATGCACATCCCTGGAAAGTACCAACAGGCACAGCACATTATTAAGCTCTCTTTCTCTCACACAGGTTAACACGATGAATTTGATGAATTGAAACGACTCACAATAGAACAGAAGTAGTATCTTTACTGATGTCGGTAGATGTGGTCAACAAATGACCTGAGTAGAATTGATGGATGCTAAGAAAAAACAACCTGCTAGAGATTGGAGTACCGCAAACATATGCCTACTTGACCGGGTCATTATTAAACCTCACAAAACAATTAGCACTACCTATTCTCAATTTCTTTGGTCTGGAAGATCATATAAGAAAAAGCATAAGAATTACCAGAATCTGAAGAAGGAAACCGACTGAGAACAGGAATGCCAAACCCGCCAGTACTGCAGGATGATGTCCACATAGTGTGTCAAGGAGAGCCATAGCAAGATATAGCAGCACCGCCGCGTTGGCATGTATCCAAAATCATAAATACTTCCCTGAAGTTAGTAAAATTGAAAGATGTCACCTTCAGCCGTTTGCAACAAGAAATGGCAATAAGAAAAAACCGTGATACAAATAATGAGCAAAGATGAGATTAAAAAAATGCAGGCAGACCAGGGCCAATCATAAGCTCGACTTTGGAGTCCTGTAAAAGAAATCAGAATGATCCCACATAAACTAACCCCAAAATGTATCACAGGATGAGGTCGACAATAAATTTCAACAAAGAAATGAAACCCAAAGACCACTTAAGACTTTCACCACTTTCACTACGAGAATCGCCGGTATCGTACCGATTTCGTATTCATACTCGACATCCAACCCTGAAACAGTCTGTTCGCCCGAATTCAAATATTAAGAGGTGAAACCAATTTTCTAAATGCCATTTCGTGCACATGAAACAGGAAGTAGCAAAACCAAGGTCTTCCTAGAAACCATAAGCACAGCTCCTGAAAGCCTTAACACCTAAGTGCCCAAACTAAATATAAAAGAAGTCCCAATGTGTGGAAGCTACTACTTGACTATCGTAACTTTCAAAACATATTCCTTCGCGAAAAAACATAAATTTTCTTCTTTTCATTAGCACATTTTCTCAACTCCTTCAGACTTCCTAGAATGATTTCACAAAGAGGTTTTCTTTCTTATAGCTTCTGCTCTTGTACGTCAGTCTGACGCGAATCAGAATATTCAACTCCAATGGATCGCTCTGGACCATTAGGGCAATTAGGGTTTACGGTGCAAGCCAGTCTACAAACAGATTCCACTAACATCACTTCGATCACAACGGACACACTCCCCAAAAAATTCCACAATACGTCCGCTACAGTAAGGAACTATCCCCCCTAACTTCTCCGGACACAGAAACCCTAAATTCGTCAAAACCGTTCTCGCCTAAAAACAGACAATCCACAACACAAAAATTCCCGATCTATCATAGATAGTTGCGTACAACAAGGGGAATTGACCACTAGATCACGACAAAGTCCGCAGCGACAGCAGAAATTCAAAGTGTGGGCATCGGGTCGGGGTTTCACGAAACCAGGAATTGGCACCAAGCACTTGAAAGAAAGAGAAACGAGAAAAGAGCATCGCAAGAGATTGAAGATTGGTTACCTTCCAGGCGCATCGCCATGGCTACCGCCGCAGATCGTAAACGCAACACACACAATTCAGTGCCTCTGTTGCTCCTAATTTTGCCAAGCACAGGACGAGCTCGTTTTTTACATAAAAAACGAACGACCCCATCCCGAAGTGCTCAACCGAACGATAGCGAGGGGAACTTTTGAAATTCTATAATTATAATAAATAATTGAAACTCCTCCAAAATATCTATATTATTATTATTAGGGGAGAGATGGACACTCCTCCAACTTTGTCGACGAAGTTGGTGGAGATTTAGAATTAATTGTTCCTTGAGTTGGAGACAGAAATTTCAGCAAGTTCCATGAAGATTCTTCCCAAATCCAACAAAAAAAAAATTCACGTGTGTGTTTCAACAAGTTGGGGGAAGAGCACTTTCCTACAGTAACTTCTCTTATGATTCAAGTAGAGTATTTCTTTCTTCTTCCATTGATATATAACATGATTTTTCTTGAAGCTTCCTCAATGACTATTCATTGAATAAAATATGCTTTTCATGACATTCTTCATCCATCCATTGGATGATTGAACATGTAGAGGTTAAGTTAGCGCAAACCTTTTAGGGGAGTAAATCAATTGTTTTCAAACAAAGTACACACTTCATTTGTCCTTAAAAAGAAGATAGAAAAATCTAAAACCATGCACTTCCACTAATATGAATAAATAGGATCAAAATTACTATCATTACAAAAAATTTCAACCTTAGAAAGGCTACAAGTTTTGAACTGCCTAGACCTACTCCGGTGTAATTAGAGAGGAATTCTATTGTTTTTTATTTTTTAAAGAAACCACTGATGTGGCACTACTTGTGCCACATCAGCACATATCAGGTTTTCATATTTTTTTCATATTTTTTTATTCTTTAAAAAAAAAATTCAAAAAAATGATTTTTTATTTTTTTGTACTTGCATTGTGGGGCGTTGAAAACTAAATCCTTAATGGCCTTCCACAGAGTTCAAATTTTTTCTAATGGAAGGTTATATTTTGCTTGTTGACAATTAAAAATCATAAACTTTCAATTCAAAAATTACAATTTCTAAGGGAATTTTTGTATAATTTGAGAATTTTCAAAGTCAATGCTTGAAAAAATTTTTAAAAGTTTCAAAGGCCCATGTTTGAAGCACCTTCAAAAAGCATTAGAAGAGTTTTGGGGGGTTTAGAAGCTTCTTTTGGGCCTATTTTCCCTCAGTTGTTCCCCATAGTGAGGGGAACGGCCTGCTGTCAGAATTTTCTTTTTCATAAATAAAATAAAAAATAAAATGAAAATAAAAAATAAAAAATAAAAAATAAAAAAATGAATTTAGTCTCCAAATGTAAAAATAAAATTTTTAAAATAAAAAAATAAAAAAATAAAAAGTTTTGATCAATGACATAGCACGGTCTTAGCTACGTCAGACCACTACACCGAACCTATTTCCTACATTCGCACACTGTGATAACTCACAAGCATCTAGAGGCCCCAAAAATCTTCTAATGATCCAAAATCATTCAATGAAGGTTCTATTAGTTTACAACCGTACATGTAGTGCCATGTATAAAGTTGTAGATATTTTATAAGCATGGTTTAAAGTCATGTTGGTTGAACCATCCACAATAATTCTTAATTCTTATAGTTCCAAGGACTTTTTCCATCAAAACCATTCAAAATTACAATTACAATTACAATTGCAAAGAGCAAAAAATTTATTTATTTATTTTGCATATCTAACTATAGGATCTTGTACTATACTAGTGTAAAAATATGTAGAAAAATTTCAAAAACTTTGACCTTGTAGATTGCAAGATATTTGCATTTTTAGTGAAAAAAACCAGTTTTTTTTTCATCTTTTCTGATTAGATTTTTTGACTTTGAATCTTCTTAACTTAAATTTTCTGCACTAATATTTTATGTTGAAGAATTGAATTGGAAGTCTAAAAATATAAAAAATTTCAATTTTCAATTTTTTTTAACCCTGAATTTTCACTCATTAAAAATTCATTAAGTAAAGTAGATTCAATGTTGAAGTGAAAACTAAATTGTTAACAATTCTACTTAAGATGGAATTGGAACACACTAATTTCAATGGTAGGATTATTCTAGTCCAAGATCTTAATGTTGTGGAAAAAAAAATTGAATTAAAAAAAGAATTCTATAAGTAATATTTTAAGATCCTATAAGTTATATTATGATTCATTTGAATAATTTTTCTTCTATTCAATGTAACATTTAGCTCATATCTTTGTGCAAAAAAAGTTATTTACTTCAATATCATTAATTTTGTCACAAAAATGACTATCTTTTAAAAATTCAAGTATTATTTGGAATGAGAAAGAAGTTGAACTAGACATTATCCTAATTAAAGTACTCTCTTCATCATCCAAATTTGAACTTCTGAATACTTAGGGTTAAATGTGAGCAACACTTTGTCAACATAGATAGAAAAGAATTCATAAGGGAGAGCACATTAAAATCAAGGGACTTGATTCACTCTCTTTGCTATCCAATGGGGTAGAATAACATTTCAAATTGTCTATTGTGCCATTCAAAGAATTTAGTATAATATTGAATACAACATACATTGGCTAAAAAGACTCTCAATATTATAACCAACCCTTGGTCAAAAAGAGGAAGGTCTATATCACCAATGTAGGAATAACACCATCTTCAATCTTCAACTAAAAAATTCATAGTAATTATGTTTTGAGAACCAACATTTTGAAATATTATGGAATCCATCCAAACTCTATTTCCATACATGGGAAAATTTCTGCACTCAGGAAATCTGTGCTCCAGATATGTGTAATTGCTTAAGTAACTGGAAAGAGGTCGGCTACCCTACTCAGGCGAGACAACACGGTAACTATGTACCTATGATGACAGTGGCAGTGATGGGTGAGTGACGACATTCTTTTTGGGAGGCCAATGTAAGTACAGTACTGTACAAACCCCTGATACAAACAACTCGGATTGGACTTATTAGCAAGCGAAGTACGAAAGACTTGGTAAGATATGGCCACTCATCCATGAATTGTCAGCCGTCACACTGGTCTAAAGCCTCCCACTTCGGAAATTGCATAAGAAATTCATACCTCGTGATGAAAAGTTTGATCTTGACTTTTGTGCCGCAAAGTGATCTCTGCACAGGTCATTGCTGATCGCATGAAAATCCTACTCCTACACATGCTGAACTGTTTCAAGTGATGCAAATCGAATCCTCTACTTCATTGCAGTAAGGGGGAATAAGCAACAGCCAACAAAAGCTTGTCATAAATCGAGAGGGAAGCATCTCGATCTGCGATACAGGAACTATAAACAAAGAAAGATAGTTTTAAATTACATATAACTTGTATTCTGGAGCAATCGAGCCTGTCAACACCAATGAAAAGATGGAAGTCTCTGCATTTATTTACAGTCACGATGCTCATGAACAAAACATGAGCCAATGAATGTTCTAATTGAATTAGCAGCAAGAAAAAGAAATTTCATTTTTCTCAAGCCCAGCTAGGGATGAGCGCACTAAAGATAAAACCACTACGCTTACCCGTGTGTCGACAAAGTTGTCTAAAAGGGAGCGTCGCTTGTGACCATTTCAACACTAAACCCTGTTCTCAAGTTCCTAGTAACGGAATTTGATTCACTACATTACGTGCGATGTGATGGGATCTGTAATATTGGCTTGTCGATCTAAAACAGGAGATTAACCACCCTTGACCATTATATAAAAAGTTCCACCATAAGAGGTCTCCAGTAGCTGCAGTCATTGATCTTCCGGGGTAACTTCGGATAGACAAAAGCAGTACCAAGCACACCAAACCACACGGATGCTTCCTAGTATTTGCAAAGACACGTCGAGTGCAGACCAGCAGCCCAAATTCGTCGAACTCCGGCAAGGATTGTGAACAGAAACATAAGATAGCTCCGATTGTGGCAGATCCTCGATGCAAACTCCATATATCAGAGTCAAAGGTATACTTGAAATTGATAAGTGATCCATATGTAAGGGATTCAGAACCGGAAAATTCGAATCGAAGCTTGTCCAAAACTTACTGGGACTTGAGAACTGAAGTTCCTTGGGATCCCTGAAATCCTTGACAAATGTTTATAGCATGCATCAGACAGTCCCTCCCAAACATCCTTTGTATCTCTTGCACAAACGTTCTACGATCCACGCTGCCAGCCTACAAAATCAACGATTTAACACATGAGAACTAGAAACACAACAAAATACCACATGAGAACTAAGAACACAACAATATAACGCACGAGAACTAGAACACAATTATATAACAGATGAGAACGATTTTAACTCAACAAAACATGAACACAACGATTTAAATGCATGATTCAGACTTGGCACAAAACATCATTGCATCGGTACAGAAAACAGAAGGTAATTACCTCAAATTTGGTATAGCAATTCTTCAATGCAAGACGCTGTTCTGGACTTAAAAGTCGCTGGAGAAAGCCAAACAGATGTGGGAACCGAATGAAGGCTGATGTTGGACCATGATGATGGTTCCCACATCCAATTGGTTTGTTGCGCAAATGTTCAGCCATGTCACATGTCTGGAGCACAGAGACCAGTCAGTACCAGAATCACCCAAAAAACAAGTTCTAAACCGACATTTCAAGAGGAAGACCACAATTAATACTTAAAAAGCACATCACATCGTTTCAAAATACAGCAAAAGAACAAGGGCAACTCCGACGATGTTAAAAAAATATACAGCTGATTCACCAAAGATTCGCCTGTCTTGTAAATGATCAAAACTTCAACAAACTGGTAGGCCATTCACCTGCTTTGAAAAACAAGGATGCTTTATGGGAACTTCGTTGCAAAACGTCGAAAAACCCTTGTGCTTGCAATTCAATTCCGTCATCATGCCTGTAGAACGCACGAACATTCATGAGAAACTAACCACCTTCCCGGACATAATCCAGCAACATGCTTAAAAGGCCATTTATTAACTAGAAGCTGTAGAAACACTTACGATGCCAACGGGGAGGTAACTTGAAGCTGACCACGTAAAGAGGCAATATATGAGTGTTCATATGAGTAGACCAAACGATCAGCCTTTTGGGAGCAAGCAGGTCGTCCACCCCTGTATCGAAATCCTCACTACTCGGATGAAATTGTTCAGAAGGAGGCTTCACGACCTCCGAAGCCCCTGTAATGACCTGACATAAAACCACATGCTGCTCGCCATTCTCGTCATTATCTGCATACAGAGCACTGCAACACGAAAAGAAAACATTCAGTAAACACATAAGGAAAAGCAAAGAACATTCTAAACGCATCACTTTTACAAAAGAAATCTCACTGCAGTCTTGTAAGAAAATTGCACACCTGACAAATGCCTGATTCTCGACAGCAAGATAGACTCCAACGCCATAAGCCGAGCCATTCTTCGGCGTCTTCGGCTGCCCAAATCCGTGAAGGAAAATACCAGCCACACCTTTCTTCGACGTCCCGTGCCATCCGCAACGCACGTTAGCGTTTCCACGCGTCTGTTCTGTCAATGCTTTTTGCCTCGCAAAAGCTTCCTGTCGTACCGCAGCGGTTGAACTGGCGTCCCGATGAATTCCAGTGATCATGGAGTTGGCGTCACCAAGTTTGCCAAATCCACTCAGAAATTTCTTCTTGACGTCGTCAAATTCCGCGCTCCCGTCTGCCAACTTCAGAAACCGCTGACCAAGAGTAGATGCAACACCTAAAAGACTTCCAGACTTATGAACAAGTGTAGATGAGACTCCCAGAAAATTTCTAGCCTTCTCCTCCGAGGTGGCTACAACTGCGGGCTTCTTCGTCTCCGACGAATATTTTACTCCGCCATAGCCTCCCAGCCTCAGTTCCGTAAGCTCGTAATCGCCCGAGGAATCGATCGAAATACAAACATTTTCTTGTAGAGTGCCACCACCCCCTGTCCTTTCAAAATGGTCATCTCCAAGAGCCTGCGCCCCATCTGACCCTAGCATGAGACTCGAAATCGTGTCTGTGGCGCCGTCTCTCCACGTCGTACGGTGTCGGACGATCCGCTTGCCGAGTGTGTTTGTCCCCGACGGACCCGCAATAGGGTTGGAAGGCAAAGAAACCTCCCACGCATCACCAATCCAGGCTATGGACCGCACATATCCCGAACTCAGGTTCACCTGCGTCATGTCAGCGAAATTCAGCAAATACACGCGGCTCTGGACCGTGATCTCGGCAGTCACGTTTCCCGAGCGAAACCGCTCCCACGCCACCGAATTCGCTTCCTCCCCAAACTCCACCCACTCGCCTTTCTCAAAGAACATGAACCGCCACGGCCGCACGCTGCTCTTCAGCTGCTCCCGCTCCGCCATCCCCTTGGACGCCCAGCTCTCCACGCGCGCATCAATGCGATGCGTGGCTCCTTCTTCCTGGCTTCGGAGCACAGCCTCCACAATCCTGCCGTGCACACAGGAATTGTCGACGGAAGAAGAATGGTCAAGACTCTCTCGCTTGACTCGCTTCGCGATTCGCCAAACGCGCTTGACTCCATCTCCCGGAGAGGGTTCTCCACGACCCCCAACGACGACACTCCCTCTCTCGCGCCGCTTGCGGCTAAATTCCACACCACCAGCAGAAACAGAAACAGGGGTATTTGAACGAAGCTGGGCAGGATTTCCATCATCGTTGCGTAAGCGGAGAACACTTCCAAAGTCCAAAACGTCCATGGATTCGACCCAAAGCACTCCCACTCACGGTTCCCTCACACCACAATCGTCACTCGCATGAATGAATTTTCAGAGTTGGCCAAGCAGATCGATTCGTTGCAGAATCGGAAATTAAGATTTATACTTCCGCGAGTTCTAAATGTTGGGTACGCTGGTGATGACTATACTTACTCACTTGATGAGCATTCTTGCTTGCCCGTTGCCTTGCTGGGTAGTGTACTGAGGCTGGCTGGTCGCGCGTTAGTGGCGACCCCTCTGCCGTGCCGCCTCAGCCAGCGACTCCACCGCCTGAGTCCGTGACGGTCACGGGCGTTGCTTGGGCTGCAAGCAAACCTGGCCCCTGGGGACCGAGCAGTTCGGACCGCAGGGGAGCCGGGGATCTTGGGCCGATGGACGCTGAGTTGGAACCGAGGGCCGGTTTTTTAACACTGCTTTGGACCTTGGACCTTGGCACTATTGGCTAAAATAAGCCCATACATTTTTTTAAATGGGCAGAAGAAAAGAACTCTAGCCTTTTCTTTTTATGCTGATGTAACTTATGTATTCATCTGGTGTCCCACACAAAGTTTCAAAATTTGAACACTCTCATTGTTTAAGGTGGATCATTTAACCTTGAATGCTAGTCTCCGAAGAAATCATCATTTTGTAATATCATGTGAATCAATCGCTTAAAAAAAATGGAAAAGTATTCATTAGAAGTCAAACTATTGGAGAAGATGTTCTCTTTTCACAACAAAACTTTGAGGATGAATAGTTGCACTTATGTCCTACACATGAGAATTCTTTGTCATCCATTTGACACTTAGTGTTTGCAGCAATATTACAGGGTTGAAGTTTTTAACCAGTAAAAGTGCTAAAATTCATTATCTCATTAGCTTGGTCCCTAAAATAAAGCAAATCTTAATCCTTGGAAGTATTGGAAGTCCACTTATAGACTGCACATGGGTTTCTTTTTGTGTATTTAACATGATAAGAGCATGAATTGAGGTATACAAATAGAGACAAAAGTTTGTGTTCATTTTGATGTGAATTCAATGACATATGGCACTCCCATTTAGGATCATTATTGCACTTCCTACATGACTTAAAAGCTACAAAATGGTTATATATCATATGCACATGATGATGTATTTGAGCACAAGATGTTGGATATTAAAGTGACATTCAAACAAAAGGTATTGCTTGTTGAATTATCCATCCAATGGTTTACATCTTGCTATATTTCAAATCTTACTTCATATTTTAGGAGTTAATATAAATATGGTACTAAATAAATGATCCTCAAGAAACCTTTGAGGATTAAAGTACCCCATAGAGATAGTAAAAAATGGTTGAGTTTGTTAGACTTGTTTGAATCCATTGAGGTCTAAAGTTCAATTCATATTGGTATACACAACCTAAGTTTGATCATCTAGTTTGATGGAGGAAAAAACACCCTTGCCACTAGTAAAGGTGTCATTGTAGGAAGAAATGTTGGAGAGCACTAGCATTTAGTTACAAGTTAGTTGGTTGAAATCAAGAATTACCTAATTGATTCAAAATCTTTTGGCAAGTAACCAATCATTTAAGAAGATAATTAAAGAATATTCTCTATCTTTTAAAGGCCTAGCCGAGAGAATGCTTCAAACAACTAGTTAGTCCAAAAAAATGTAGGATTTTAGTTGGTTAAGCTAAAAATCTCCTTGGACTATGGCTTGAAATCATTCCCTTCACTTTAATATTCAATGCATTCACATAAATGTACTAATAACATGGCATATAGTCTTCCATAGATAAAAGAAGCTTTTTTTGCTCTAGTCTTGCCATTTTCAATTACAAGCAAGTCTAAAATGACAATACAATTCAATTCAATACAAATAGTTTTTAATTGCCTATAATAAATTTTGAGAGTTCACATTTAGAGAGTGAATGATGCCAATGTTTTTGACAATCTATTGTGGGAATTATACAAAATGAATGTAATATGTCCAATTATAATGAAGAAATCATTTTTGTCTATTTTTAATCAATTGTGACTAGTTTTGTCACTTATTATTTAAAATAGTATGATTCATTTCTTAAAAACTAAGAAAAATCATTGAAAATCTACATCATTGATTTATGCATAACAATTTGTATAAATAAATGTATGTGCTTTTGTATTTAGCATTAATTTATAAATTTGAAATTTTTTAAAATTTATTGATTTATTTCTTCATCATATTCCTTCATAAAATTTGAAGGACAAGTGTATTTATAATTGCTGCAATACTATCAAAAAATTATTAGCTAAAATGACACATTAAATACAAAGACATGTCATATATCCCACACCATTTATATGAATAATGTTGAAATTAATTACTTATAATAAATATTTGAACTAATAAAAATTTAACAATAACAATACAAAATATCACCATCTGATGATATTGACAATTGATAATATTATAGAAATTTTGAATACACCTATTAATTTTTATTTTTGAGATATATTTAAAATTTAATCAATTATTTAATAATGATCTCAAATAAAATTTATATAAAACATTTGAAGTTTATAATGTTCCTAATATTTCAAATTATTTACATTTCAAAATTAGAAAATTTTTAATTTCTAACTTCTAAAAATTCAAATATCATTGAAGTGAGGGTTTTTGGCGGGTTACTTACCTAGAGTCATTACAAAGATAATATCCTTAGTGAGAAATAAATATTCTAGTTGCATACAAAGGGGGTTTAATTTATAAAGTCCCATTGTCCCTACATTCCATTTAGAATAGTGATGTCAAGTTTTTTATTTTGCGGGCAATCATAGTACATAAATGCACCTTTGTGAAAAAAAACATTGTATTAGATTTGTTTTTGAACTCAATTTCAAAATTTTCAAAAAAAATTCAATGAGGTTTAGAACAATCTCACTATTTGAATTAGTGTGTTCAATTTCATTATAGAGAGATATTTACAATTTAGTTTTTCCTTTAATCTTGTACTAACTTCAATTTATTATCTTTTTCATGAATGAGATTAAAAAATTTATTATTTTTAACTCAATTTATTATAAGCCGAAATCTTTAATGCAAGAATTTAAGTTAAGAAGATTCAAAGTTAAATAATCTAGTCATGGAAAGTGCACAATACTCCGTTTTCCTCACTTTAAACTCAAATTTCTTGCTATGCATGTGGTTAAAGTTTCTAAAATTTCTTGTGCACATTTATTATTCTAGTTTAGGACAATGTCCTACAATTATCTATGCAAAATGCCAACAGTGCTAGTATGTGAGCCTAAGAATGTGAGTTTGTGAGCATGAGCCTACAATATAAGTACCTATAATATAGATACCACATTCTATAGAAGGTGTATGTATCAGAAACACCTATAATATGGGTATTTGTAATATATATATATCCTATAATCATACGTGTTTTTTATATTATATACACCTATAATATAGGTATATAGTATTCTAAGCTCATGGACTCACACTCATATGCTCACAAAATAACAACCCTTGCAAAAATGCCATTTGTAAAGATTTTTTATCTTTGTAATGGAATTTTTTTAATGAAAAAAAAGCCTCAAAACTTCATAGGTCAATCAGATTTTAAAAATTATATATATATATATATATATATATAATAAAAAAATTTGGAACTACATCTTTTAATAATTAATGCACTTTAATTAGTTTTAAAAAAATTGGTCTTTGTCTTTCTACACATTACATTTATAAGATTTTCATGTTATGCCTTCTTCCCTCAATATCATTAAGATTAAAAAGTCTAATACTTAAATTGAACCTTGTTCTTCTAAAATGTGCCATAAAATCCTAATTTAAAAATTTTAATATGCAATATTATTATTTTTTAACAAAGATAATGTTTATCTATAGCACTAAAGAATTATGGTGTAAGACGAATCTCTATAAGGCATCCTTCAAAGTACTAGTCCACTTTTTAAGAAGGTTTATATATATAAATATTAACTAGATAATTTTTCTTGAAAGAAAATAAGAAGTTGCATCTAACCTACTCTGATTCATATTTTTTGGACTCTTACTAATCAATTATGAATTGTTGAATTTAGAATTTACTCCAAAAAAAAAATTTACCCACCTTGAAAAACTCTTTGAAATATTTAGTGTAGATGTCATGAACCTTGATTTAACCCCTAAAGTTCTTTGACTATGTTTTTGCCAAAAACACTCCCAAATTGCCATTTCTTATACAAGTTTCAAAATTTAGAAAAAAACCATTTTTGGACACATGTAACCGTAAGACCTTGTAGTATAGTGTTTTGAAAAGATGTGGTAAGAATTTAAGAAATTTCCACCGTGTAAATTGCAAGATATTAGCATTTGAAGTGACAAAAATCATTTTTTTGTCCCTACTAAAAACCAGGCAGCTGAACTTCATAAGGTCACATTTGTATGAAAAAATGTTCAAAATGATTGCAACTCTTTGGATTCATTCTTCAAGGCATGTTGGCTACATGCTTCAAAATTTTTAGATCATTTGAAATTGTACAACATATAGGAAAAAAATAGTAAGTAGAAAGATGTAGAGAATGGTTCAAAATACTAAATTATTAACAATTTATTTATGGAATTGAAGAATGAAAATCCCAATGGTGTAATGTTGTAATAAACAATCTTCACCTAATGTTTTTAATTTTTTTCCCAAAATATTGAAAATTGAGTTCAATAAAAGACTTCAAAGTTTATTTGGAGGTAGAGAATCTATAATTACCCACAAACTAAAACACGTCATAACTTTTGACCCATTGATCAAAATGGAATGATTCAAAGTTTTTAATGTACATATAAATTTAGAAAACCAATTTCATTTTAAAAATTTATTTTTAAGTGATTTTTTTCAGATTTGCCCCGCCTGCATGAGTTGAGAAACAAACTACATATTAGGCTATAACTTTTGACTTGTGTTTCTAAATGTCTTGAAGTTTAGTGCACATGAAAGATATTCCTTGTCCTCACCTTCTATTAAAATTTGGGCTAAAAATATGAAAATCTTTGCTTACATGCACCTACCCAAAAAAGTTATGTTGCCAAAAAAGGCACTTTGGTCCTTTGAGGGGGTAATCTCTATAGATGAATACATTAGTAGATGAACTAAATCGTGATATGATTTACACTAATTACATACATTTATTCATGGTTAGTGTACAAGTAGAGAGTACTTGACGATAGATATCTTTTAATTAAAAATTTATGCACAAGAGTTTGACAACTCTTAAATTACAACATGGGCATTAGACAATGCTTTAGAGTTAGACAACTTCAAAGTGAAGACAATTGTGCAATAGAGTTAAACTACTCCAAGTGAATGGTTTAGATTTTAATGAAACATGTATGGCAATCTATACCTTTAAGTTAAGTTGTTTATTTGTTTGTATGTTACGTTGAAATCTCCCGAATTGTGCGTTCTCCAATCACGTTCTTAGTAATATCAGAAAGCCCTCAACAAGAGGGGTGCATGCGCTTTGTTTCACATCATTTGGACCTACTATGTAAAAGTTATGAATTTTTTAGTTTTTTTTAATCTTTTAATAATTACTTTTATTTTGATTGTGGCAATGGCATATGTCACACTAGTATTTAAAAGTATATAAAATATTTTTAAAATATGAACAAGACTTTTTCTTGAGTAGATAGTTCTATATAGAATTTCTAAAGTAGAAAGCTATGTGTAGAAGGGACAAAGACTTTGATTTAATAAATGGATGCTTTTAGACAAAAGTAAAAGTAGAAAGATCCTATTCTCTTTTAAAAATTAATGATCTTTTATTATATAAGGTGGAATTTGGAGGTAAAGAGACTTTAAGATATATCTCTTGGGTGGTTTGAGCTCTATGTAAAAGTCTTGTTATATTTTTTGAATGAACTAAGTACTCTGTATGAATTATGAAGTCTTCCTTATTCTTTGTTGGAAATTGAAGATAGAGTTGCAATTGCAATACGTTGAAGGTTTGTAACAATAAATACATAAAAACTTCTAATACTCTATGTACCCACGTATGAAAGAACACTTTTAGAGCAAGCAAGAGTTCATCACTTTCTACTTAAGCCCTTTAGTAAATGAGTTTTCAAAGTGCACTTGTTGAAGTATAGTTGTTAACTTTGCCAAGTTTATTACTTAAGTTAATGGATTATATTCAATCCTCGTAATTTAATTTAATTAATTTAATGCACTTACAGGACTATTCACAAGTCGACAAGTCGAGTAAAACTGTACGAGAGATATACAGTGGATGAACAGTATAGCACCCTACAATTGCAGGGTATCGTTGGAGACGTTCCGTATCCAATACGGAAGCCGCCAGAAAGCCGTCTCCACCGCACGAAAGTTCCCCCCTCGGACACAGGCCCCCGACCCCCTATCCCCGCGTACCGTGAAGGGTCCCGCATAGCGAGCTTCCTCCGCCGGCCGCGCTTTCAATCTCTGGCCTGTTTCAATTCCCCGTTCCGTTCACGCGCCTGCAATCAGATTCCTTCTTCACCGACGACGCGATTTCTCAAGCATCCCCTCGTTGCTGATGCGACGACCCAAAATTTTCATTCCTGGGCGATACTCTATCCAAGTACTTTCCGCCGAAGGATCTGCCTTCCGTAATTGGCAGGATGTGTATTAGCATTCTTCGGTCGACCTGCCTAGGCTCATCATGAAGTTGGGGCACCTGATGTTGAAGCCTCGTGGGTTGCACGAGGGGCGACCCGCCATGGCTTGCAACTCATGGAGCAATTCTCAGCTCCTGGGAATGAATGGAGTCAAACATTTAGTTTTGGAAGGGTCTCGAGAATTGTCGTCAGAGAGGTTCAAGAGGAGTAGGTTAGTGGTGAAGGCGAGCTCTCCGAATTCCGTTGCCACAGGTGTTGTGAAACAAAACAGGTTCAAAATTAACCTGGATGAGTACATGGTCACGTTGGAAAAACCGCTGGGGGTTCGATTTGCGCAGACGTTGAATGGAAAGGTCTATGTCGAATCCGTTGCGAAGAAGGTATGAATTCTCTCTAGACCGTGATTGATTGAGCTAGGGTAATCACCACTTTAGTTTGGGAAGCAAGGGGGAACCTTATGCAACAAAGGATGAGTTATTTGTATACGGTATGCGAAAGTTACAAGGATTCCAAGTTTTATTAGTTGATGACCTAAAATTGACACAAGTTCTCATGTTGGGGTGACATTCTCAAAATCAATTTGTGTTTATCGTGCAAGATTTTAGGGTACGTGTTGCAATTAGTTACCTCGATTTGATGGTGGAAAGCTAAACCTGAGACCGGACGTGACTCAATTGCGATGTTTCAGTTAGATTTCTTGTTCAAGGGAGCAGTGAAGTGATTTGGTGATTATTTGAGGTGGGAATGACATGTTCTTTTGAGATGGCATTGGTTTCAGGGGAATGCGGAGAGCTCGACGATGATAATGGTTGGGGATGTGTTGAAGAAGACCAGTGCAGTGTTTGGTGATGGAATGTGGGAGGTGGAGGATTTTTCACGAAGCATGTGTGGTTTCTCATTCTTCCTTTTCCAATTCTTTTGCACCTGATGCGAGTGGTCTGTATGCTGTTCAAAACAGCTCACATTGTGTTTGAATCCTGTTGTGGTTTGTGTTATTGGAGTTTCGATTGTCAAGTTTTGTCCTGTAATTAGGCCCCGCCTGCACCAGACAAGTAGCATTAGCTAGTTGGAAGTGCAGTGAACGTGAACTAGAATTGCTACCTGGTTGGTGCGGGTGGGCCTTAGTATGTTAGTCACGACAATGTACACGCGTTTTTTGAATTGAGAGAACTACTTCCATATGCCGCAGTGAATTGGAAAGTATAATGAAGTTAGATTTGGATTCCAGTGGGTTAGAGTTGGATGCAGGGATTCTGGTGCCAGTGTTGATAGTGAAATTTTGTGGAGGGCAGGCAGGCAATCAAGAGTCGTAGTGGGCCGGTGAGCTTGATTTTGGAACGGTCGCCAGCACCAGTGCAGGCTGATTTGAAGAAAAAGACAGAGGTTCCATTCAATGCAGGTAGAGTGGCGTTTGCTACTTGGAATGGCAACATTCTAGCTTATCCTTATCATGGAGGAACTGTGGGGTTTCTTACATTTAGTTCCAAGTATGTGATGCCCAAGGGCTTGACGAGTCTGGTAAGTGCAAGTGCGTTAGCGGTGGAGCCCTATGTAAATTTTCCTGGACGCAGACAGCTGGGTGACTTTGAGGCAGACGATGAGTTTGAAGTGATAGCATCTACCAGCGACGAAGAGGATGAAGAGGGTGACAAAGAGACGGAATGGACTTATGGTGATTTCAATAATGAGGAGTATCAAGCAGCCCTTGCACGTTCTCAGAAGGACTTCACTTACAATCCCAACCGTGGCATTAGCTATACAAAAGTAAGCACCTTTCTGAATGGGTTCTTCAACTGCAATGTTAGTTTAAGTTTGTATAAAGTTTTTGCCAAATTGCAGAAGTTTTTATGCTTTCATTTTCCGAAAGAGAATGACCAGAAACAGTCTCTGAAACCGTTTTCTGTGGGGGGGATGTTTACAGTTGACAGACTATATATATGTTGGCTCGTGCATTCAGTCTGCCGAAGATGTCAAACATCTTACCGAGACCCTGGTCAGTTTCAGTAATCCTTGGCCTATCTTCCGAATCTTTTTCTATTTCATACTTTCTTGTTCATTGTAGTACTTGTCGAAGCTAAGGATTGAACTGTGTGTTTCATTCTGGTAAGCTTTTATCACAACCATGGTTGAAGTTTCCAATTGTAGGAGAATAGCGGTTCCTATTTGTTGCTTCATCTTTTGGAGTCTCTCGTCTTTGGTGCAGTGTTCTTGGTCTGATGCTGTTTTGTACTGACAGGGTATCACGGCAGTCTTGAATCTGCAACGAAAAAGCGAGCAGGTGAACTGGGGAATCGATGGCGAGGAAATTGACGACATGGCTAAGCGCCAGGGTCTTATAGTTGTGGATGTCCCAATCAGGTGACCGTTTCCACTCCTGATATGATCTTGAGCTACTTGTGAAGGTGGCATAAGTCAAGCTGATCAGCATGGTGACTAAATCTCCACTTTGTCATTTGTAGGGATGTAGACACGGTTGATTTACGGCGGAAACTACCTTATGCAGTTGGGGTTTTACATCGCCTATTGCGAAGGTGCCATCGTGTGTTTTTAACGTGCACCACTGGCCTTGACCGAGCTCCATCTTGTGTCATAGGCTACTTGCATTGGATTCAGGACGTGAGTCTTCCACAGGCTTATGAGTTTGTGACTTCCCTTCATCGTTCCGGTCCTGACAGGTGTGTTCGGTTTCCCGCTTAGTTTAGGATGTCAAGCTTCCATGTTTTCGTCGACTCTACTGTTTTTGTTTTGAGAACCTAGTTATACCTTAGTTATGCTCATTTTTCACATGTGTAGAATATTGTTAAGCAGACTATGATGTCATCAGATTAGAATCCCGTAATGAGCTTGCCAACTAAAAAGACCGATTCTTGTTGGGGCATTTCCTTTTCAGACCAGCCTTGGTGTGGGCAACTTGGGACCTCATTGCGATGGTTGAGCAGGGCAAGCACCAAGGTCTTCCATCTCACTCAGTTCAGTTTGTGTGGAACCACGGTTGCAATCCGGTACGTGGGCTTTTACTTTGTAGTCCCATAAGAAGCCTAAACTATTTGCGTTAAAAACTGATCTCATGAAATTCATATTTTTTCGTGTTTATGTGTTCTCAAGCTTAAGAATAACCACCTTTTCGTATCACCCTTTTGACAAAAGTTGTTGTGTAGGGCGAGGAGGTGCTAGTGGTTGGCGAGTTCACATCTGATTGGACCAAGCCTATAAAGGCAAATCATGTCAGTGGGACCAAGTACACTGTCAACCTTCGCCTTCCTCAGGGCAGGTAAGTTAACCTTTCGTGCCTGTATGGAAACAACAGGGTACGACCAAGCAAGCTGTCTTGATGGATTTCAATAATGCAGGATCATAGCTGATGGTTATCAATGCAGGTACATGTACAAATTCATAGTGGGAGGCCATTGGCGCCATTCACACAACTTGCCAATTGACAAGGATCAATGGGGTAACACCAACAATGTGATCCAAATTGGCGATGTGGCCTCGCCCTGGTTTAATAATCGTTCTGGCCCTCACATCAAGGTAATAAAAACTATTTTCTCCCTGTATGGAGTAGAACTCGGTGCTGCTTCTCTTTGAGAACTTACTGGACTCAGATGACGTGAAATTAATCTCATTATATCTTGATATTGCATTGCTGACTGCGAAGTTAACGTTAAACTTCCCCTGTTAATAGCTTTGTGAGGGTCTTGGGGAAGCTTTTGAGATGTAACAATGGCTTTGTGCTGATGTTTTTGTTTTTGTTTTTGCAGGATCCTACAATTGTGAAGGTCATTGAACGACCGCTGACGGAAGATGAGCGGTTCACACTCGCTTTTGCAGCACGCAGAATGGCACTCTGCATCTCTCCGTTGACGTTCCAACTCAAGCAAAAATGAGTACATTTCGAATAGAATCTCTAAACAGTATACCTGAGTTGACGATTAGAGTTATCATCTCTTCCACACTGTTCATCAAGCAGAAGTTGATCACGTAACGTTTGGTAGAGATCATTTTTGATTCGTACACATGATTATTATCAGCTCACAACCACATGCATGGTGTGTGTCATAATAAAAATGACTACAACGTTGTTTGAGTCTCTCTTTGATCAACTGTACCAAGAGACTGGATTAATGTAAACTGTTTTCAAGTTTTATGCTTGACTTTTGGCCTCGAATTCTTGCTGTGCTCATCCTTTTGTGGAAGTATCAACGAATTCCAGGAAGGTTTACCGTCCTTGTACGAAAGGAATTTCTATTTTTGATTGCTGCTGACTATTGTCCGACTCTTTCAAAGTTTCGGGTTCAACACGGTGAATCTGCCGCTCGTAAAGATCTCAGAAAATCAGAATGGCGGTGGTCATCCCCAACAGTGGACTGTATGTGGATAAGCGCAGACTTCAAACTTGCCTTCCAGTGCAAGCCACTTTGAAACAGGAGTGGAAGTTGAGATGGGGTCTTCATGATCATTCTTCGCGGTCCACTAGTCTTGAACATGGACATGGACTTGTTGCTTCGGAGGCACTCAAAGCGTGTATCCTCGCCTCCTCGGTACCATTTGTTTACCGGTACTTTACTCTGGACAGGTGTCCTTGGAGTGTTTTTCATCCTGTTGCAATGTCTGCCTTGTTTCATCCAGCTTCATCCAGTTCACTTTTCATCCGTTCTAACAGTTAGTTCCACTTACTTTTGTTAGATATGGTTCCCAAAGTCAGCTTGCTTGCAATTAAAAAAATAATAATTAATGATAATATTTGCAGTCTTGGTTACGAAATGTCGTCCAGTTTTACATTAACCACTGATCACAATTACAGGGCATATGGGTGACATGGTTAGAGGGCCAAAAATTTACCCTAGAAGGTGATCATCTATAAGATAAAAATGACTATTTTGAAAATTATCAGTTTCTCTATGTGTTTTATGGTTTACTTTAATGAGATATTTTTGGCAAATTTTTAATCCTAACTTAGATGGATTTGGCAAAGTGTAGTAAAAAACAAACTCTACATTTTTTAAATTCTTGTTGCAAAGGCTTTTTGAGGGGTTTTTTTGGTAGCAAATTGCCAAAAACATGTATGTTGTTGAGCACACTCAAAACTACATTGATTTTGTCCTATTAGTATAGGGCAAATTAGTATCGTGAAGAAAACTTACATTTCTTTTTTGGTGTAGAGATTGGTTCAAAACAATAGGAGTATTTAAACATGTACTAATTCAAAATAGTTTGACTTTGATAAATTAGTGTTACAAACACTACTAGGAGGAATCATCGGACCTTATATGTAGGTTAGATTAGCATTAAGTGGTTCATTTTTGTCAAAAGTGCCACATGTCATCTTGTGATTGCTTGAGAATGACATGGATTTTTCAAAATCTAAAGTGAAAATTCAATTTTAGAACTTCTTTGCCAAAATTGATCCTACTTATAATAGAAGATACATGATTTACTCCTAATTTCAACCTTATTAATAAAATTGCCTGATCTAAATTCTTGCCCCCAGTGTAAACCTATCAATATAAAACTTTAAGGGTAGTTTTGGAGACATATATATATTTAATGCTTTGAAAACTCTTAAACTATTTACACATACATTGTTCTAAAATACAACTTAAGAAAATCTAAAATCATCTTTCAATTTTCTAGATGATTCAACAAACATCTAGACATTTTACTAATAGAAATCATGCTCAAATGTTTATTCAAGCAATATGAGCACTATAAAAAAAACCTTGTTTAGGTGATAGATTGACATCAAAAGGAATGGATTTTAGGTGACATCTGAGGTGATATCAAAAAAACAAACCCATGTTTTTATGTCAACAATGATGTCCATTGATGTTATATTGGACATCATTATTGACATAAAAACATGGGTTTGTTTTATTCAATGTCATCTAAAATCCATCCCTTTTGATATCAATAAACTTTGATTTCTTATAGTATAAGTGTTGATGCCTTAGTAGATGAGTTACTACAACTATAGAAATTAAATATTAATTTGCAAGTGTTCTAAAACAATTTGTGAATGACTTTTGGAATGAAAAATATTTTGAAATTCAATAATTTATAATTTATAGGTGTAAGATCATGTAATGAGTCAATATCCTCCTCTTTGGTGAGACATTCTCAATAGTACTTCATACTCTGTGTAAGTGCTCCTAAGAAGTGCTCACTATTTCAAAATCTTAGTTTGGCACTAAAAAAATCCAATTAAATCTAAACATTAGTTTTATTATTTTTTTGATTTTTTTGATCTAATTTATTGATGATTGATGTAATGAGATCTACAAATTTTAATGTTTTAAATCCTAGTTGTTTAAAGGATATTTACATAAGTTGCATAAAATGTCACTCATTCAAATTTTCAAATTTTCATTTAAAGATAAATTGATAAGCATTATGATTAGAAATTATCTATATTGTCTAAATTTTAAAAAATTCTTCAAATCTTCAAGGTGATTGATGACCTACTAAGTATTTTATTCTTCATTCACAGTTGTTTAGCAATTGAGCTTCTTGGTCATATCTTTTGAGTTATATATTTTCAAATGGCACAAGATGCTTGTGACTATTTTACATCTTTATTAATTTTTAAAAATAAAAAATAAGATTTTAAAGGAGATCAAATTAAATTTTAGGATCATTTTTTATTCAACAAAGTAAATTAGAATTTAAGTTCATCTTCTAGACTTACGTAGAGTACTAGAATTCTTTTTGAAGTAGTTTACCTTCCATGTATGCTCAAAAGTGCACTTCTTTTGTGGAATCTAAGATTTTATTTTCTTCAAAATGTGATTGGTTAAATAGAAGTTCCTCCAATTTAAAAATAATAATTTTTTATATTTCATATTTTTTTATCATTATTTAAAAATTCAAATATAAAAATAGGATTTTCTTTAAAATTTCTTTAAATTTTTCAATATTATGCTTAGAATAAGTCAAATTTCATTCACCTATTTTTGTGTATAACTTTTAAGGATTTTGTGTATAGGTGTAAGGTTTGAAAATATATTATTTTTGTATTATGGCAATTTTTCACATCCTATTTTATTTTCTAATCTTCTTTCCAACAATTCCTACATTTCTACTTTCATCCTAAAGCACAACAAAATAAAAAAATTTTGCAACCTTCTTTTCATCAAATAAATATTGAATTAGACATTGAATATTCAGCAAGATGCAATTCTTGTACTTAATACTAACAAATTATTGAACTTGGCTAAAATTATATACTATACTACCCTATATTATACTACTTTGTTAGAAAAATAGAGTTGGTGATGAAAATATCATTATTTTTCTTTATAAATAAAGTTTTTACTACAAGAATAATATTGAATATTTTGCATTGCATTTCTCATAAAATTGAGATCCAATGACATGTAGTAATTCCTAAGTTGGATCATTAACCCATTAAAGACTAGACACTTAAAATTCAAACAATAGATATATGCAAACACATCCCAAGTTCATAAAAATGCATTTTTTCATCCATCAATTTTTTGTAGATTCTTGTGTTAGTTCTTTAATATTTGCATGGTATAGATTTTGAATACTTTGATTTGCAAACACTTTGTAGTTCAAAAGTTACTAGCAAGTTTAGCCTTAGAATGTAACCTTTTCAATTCAAAAAATGACTTGAATAAAAAAATTAAAAAAATTAAAAAAAAAATCACTATGATATGAATTTATCATTTTGAATTAAAAGGAACTTTTTTGGTGAAAATCACAAATATTCAATCTACAATCTACTTTTCTTTTTTTAAAATTCAATTTTTGACTTCAAATTGAATTGAAAAATATTGGTTGGTATACTAGTTGATTTAATTTTATAAATATGATCTATCACCATTAATATTTTATAACTATTATTTGAGAGTAGTTCTAAAATTATATTATTTTTAATTATATTTTATAATATACCTTTATGATGTTGGAATTTTGGACTATACTCTAACCTATTAGAAGATTTTTAGGGCCTCCAGATGCCTGCATGTTATCACAACCTGGGAACGCAAGGAATAGGTTCGGCGCAACGGTTTGATGTGGCCGAGCCCCTGCCACGTCATTGATTTTTTTTTTTTTTGCATTTGGAGATTAAATTTTTCTTATTATTTTCTTAATTTTTATGAAAAAGAAAACTCTAACAGCGGGCCATTCCCTTCGCTTCGGGGAACAATTGCGGGGGAACAGGCCCGAAACAGGCCTCAAACAGGCTTCTAGACCCCCCAAAACTCTTCTAATGCTTAAGGAGTTAATATAGGGATTTTTTCTAAATAGCAAAGCAAATTTGCATATAAAAATTTAATCTTGTATTTAAAACTTTGAGTAGATTTTCAAGTTGGCTATTCAAGGATGTTGCTATTCATGCATCACTCCTCGTTGCTCTAAGGTTCTGAATTTGATGATTTCTTTTGAGTCTATAATTCATAATACGGACCCACAACATTTTGCTTTTGAAAATTTATAAAACGTTCTTTGAGTAACCAAATTTCAAATTCTACTTACAATATTTGATGATGTGGCTACACACAAGACTTTAAGAAACTTTTGTTGATGATTTTAAGGTACCACTACCTTGTTGCATCTCTTGTATATCTCAAAAACTACCAAATGGTATTGTATTATATACTCCCTCTGTCTCAAAATAAGACCAATGTTTCTTTTGTAAAATATGGAATCGCAGATACGGTTCCCAAAAGTTCTTTGAGGTGAAAAAAAGGTATAGTATGAGGTGTTCCCCCGTCTTGGTCCTACCTGGTGGCCACATCAGCTTTTTCCGTGTCGAGCCAATCCAGGACCTTCGTTGTGATGATTGAGGGATGAGCGCGGAGGAAGGAAGAAAGCGACCCTTCCGCGCTCTGATATTCTTGTTGCTCGCGACCCGTATGCTTCTTCATCGATCGGTGCTGATGAGCTCGGCTTAGATTTCCTAACGTTTCGTTCTGTCGCGCATGGTATCCAATTTCGTCGTCGCTTTCTGTTGCAACAAACGCCATCTCATTCCATGCCGAATTTGGTGCAGAATCTGGGATTTAAATAGGGGCGTTGGATCACGAAACCTGACTAAATAATTTCGAGAGTGTAGCTCCCGGAAATCATCGATTCACGGCTAAGACTGCGTAGGAGCGAGCAGCAACGCCTTGAAGTAGTTTAGTGAAGGATTTAGTTTTTGTGTCGGAGTGAAGATTTTAGTCATTTGCTTGACTGTGGAGGTGGAGTCGTGAATTTAGGGCTCTGTTCATCACGTCTTCCCCACCTGTGAATTCGTTTGCATCTTTAGGTGTAGCATGGGTCATTTCTTTTTTAATATGAATCTGGAAGTGAATGTTCAACTTTAGGTTATATTTGAGGTAGGTTTTTACTTAGGTTTACTTTAATACAGTACGAATACACTGTTTCATTATACGTCGGAGGTAGATGATCTTTCATCTCTGGAGTGATTTATTGTTCTCGTAACCTGACAGGGATTTTGAGTCAGGTCAATCATGATGAGTCCACATTCCGAGATTCGGTAACACGGTGAAGCGAGTGGCTTAAGTTAGTGAAACATCAAGAGATTTGAGATTTTAGGTTGTCGATGGTCTGGTTGGGATGATACGAAGAGCAGAGACTCTTGAATTCGGATATGGCCCTGCAGAGGCAAGCGAGCGGGACATTACATGTAGGGATCTCAGTGTCCTCCAATGGAGATCATGAAGTCTTGGCCAGCCAACGACCCTTTATAGGACATTCTAGAATGTATGACGAGGTTCGAAACGATCGAAGTGGCTTACGAAGCAGTATTTTGAATAAGCCTTCTAGGTTATCGAAAGGGAAGCGGACGCCGCACTCATGGAGAGTTCTACCTTGTTCGGTGCCGTGCGTGCTGGCAGTTTGTTTCTTCGGATTGGTGGCCACGATTTTCAGCAGTCAATTTCTAGTGGGTGAGTATTGCATATTTTGTGAATTTTATAATTTCTGTGTGCTTGAAGCTCGATTTTAAGTGATATTTTGAATTGGAATTGCCTTAAACAGTTTTCTTGACTTAATTTTCCTAAAGTATTGGGATATGTACCTTGTGCATTCCGTATTATTAGGATCTGAAATTTATGGTGGTTTTCTTTCTCCTTTACGCAGGTGTTAAACGTTCTGCTCAAGTGGATGACGCGTTTGGCAAATCGGTACTTTACATTGTTTCTCTTTCATCTTCTAATATAATGCTCAGGACTATTCTTATGCTGCCACTTCTCTCTGCAACTTTGGATGTGAGCTGTTTTGTTGGTGCTCTTTTAGGATCGGCAGCAGTGGATCAGGAGTGGGTCTCAGGAGTATGTGGGAAAGCAAGGAGTGGATGTGAACGACGAGCAGAAATCAGGTACTGCTTTCTATTGGTCATTGTGCATTTACGAACTCTGGATTTGATAAAGTTTAGGTCAATTTAAGTCTTTTCTTTGGTTAGTCGAGAATGAGGTTGTTTGGCGCCTTCTTGTTGACAGTGTAGTATATGCTATGTACAGGCAGTGGCAAGTCCGGCATTGATGGTAGTGTTTGGTTCGGCAATGGTGGAATCAGCACTGGGGTAGATGGGGATCAACGTTCTAGTAATCAGGATGTGCACAAGAGACTACAGAGTGGTAGCTTATATAACGAACGAGGTCGGAATGAATTGGTAGAAATTGGAGCTCGCTACGAAGACCGGCATGTGAGTAATGGAGAGAAGGAGGACACCGTAGTTGAAGATCGCCCAAATGAGGGCTTGCACCCGGGAAAATTGGATTTCGATGAATATGACGATGATGGAGGTGATGTTGAAGTCGAGAAAAAAGCTGAATCTGTTGACAACAATCAGGATGCTAGGGGGATGCAGAGACTCAGAGGAGCAAGCGGTGGTGTTCAAACAGATGCTGGGGGCGTGGAGGAGGTAGCTGTACTCGACAAACCTGCAGAGCAGAACAGTCGAAGTAATACTGAAGTCAAGACTGACCAAGATACAGTTTCTGGTGACGCTAAAGTGCAGAAGCCCCCAAGAACAAAGAAAAAGCGGCATTCTGCAAGTGAGTAAATTGTTTCATGTGTACTGGCTCCCTTTCGAAGGGGAAGAGGCTTTGCATTGCTACATGTGAGGAAGCTTGAGTGAAACCTTACTCGTAAAGCGAGCCAGTGCTACTGGGACTGAGACTCTCGTAGAGTAGCTGCTTGTTTACAACTTATGTATACCAGTTTCCAGAAGTCTTTAACTTGCTGGAAGTTTGCAATTACATATTAATGTTTTTATAAGACACCAACGCTGGTGGTTAATATTGACTGCCTTATATTTCGTGCAGCTCCTCCTTGCGAAATTGACTTTTTAAGCACGGCGGAAGGACTTGAAGAGCCTGTGAATGATGGAGCTTTCGTGAATATCTCTTTGAGCTACGTAGAGAGTGAGACGCGTCCTTTTGGGAACCCGGATTGGATGCCAAAATTTGGAGGACATCAATCGCTTAAGGAGAGGGAGGCATCTTTCCATGCAGACGATCAGACTTTACAGTGTGGATTTGTCAAGGCTCCCAGTGGTGAACCGTGGACTGGATTTGAGTTGAGCGAGGGCGATAAAGAATATCTCAGTACCTGCCATATTGCAGTGTCTTCCTGCATTTTTGGTGCTTGGGATTATTTGAGGACTCCTACCAACAAGAAAGTAAGAAAAAGACGCACAGATATTTGGGGCAAGGTCTTCTATATCGATCTCTTAATGTCGACCTTTAGGTCTTAATTATATTGAAGATCAGCGGTTGTGGTATTGATTCTTGTCTATATGATTACTTTGCAGATGTCGAACTCTTCCAAGGCAAAAGTGTGCTTTGTCATGTTTGTGGATCAAAAGAGCCTGGATGTCATTCTGGCGGAAGGCCAAAAACCCAACGACAAGGGTATCCTTGGCTTGTGGAAAATAGTTTTGATAAAAAACTTGCCATATCTGGATGGGCGAAGAAATGGAAAAGTTCCAAAGCTTTTGACACATCGATTGTTTCCCAATGCCAGGTGAGCGAAAGCCTGCTGCCTTTGGTTGATGCTCACAATGTAGCCTCGGTAGCTTAAAAGTGTAAGATTTGTTACTTCTGGAAAATCGATTGCCCTGTACTGGATGGTGCTTTTTAAATTCATGCAGACTTTCGTTCGGTTGACTAAGTTCACATCCTTATTCGTCGATTTATATACTTCCACTAAATATTGACATGATCATGGGTTTGTCAGATATTCCATATGGCTGGACAGCAAGCTTCGCTTACATGCTGATCCACTGTTGATATTAGAACGTTTCTTGTGGCGGGGGAATCACGAATATGCTATTTCCAACCACTACGACCGACATTGTGTGTGGGAAGAAGTAGCCCAGAACAAAAGGTTGAACAAGTTTAACCACTCCATCATTGATGATCAGTTTCAGTTCTATCAGCGAGAAGGGCTTCCACGCTTCAACAAATCGAATCCAAATCGTTACTTACCAAGTCGTAAGTCTTCTAATCTTGTTTTCTTATATTTGTTTAGATAATTGTTCCCTTGTTACTTGTGTTACATTCTGCTAAAATTCAACCACCATAATTTCAGATAGCACTTCCATGAATTCTCTTCATTTAATTGCGATCGATGGATGAGATTTGTATGAAATCTCTCTCGGTGTATGATGTTTACTTCGCGGTGTAGGATATATTAATGATTCTCCTTTTATTCTAGTGGTTGAGGAATCTACATGTTTGTCCCAGTTACATGTGGGGTTTATTTCGGCTCTTTGTTTTTTCTTCCTTGAGTGTGACGACTGAGTTCCGTGTGGTTCAACTGTGGTGACATCATATCCAAACAGATGTTCCAGAAGGCTCCTTTATAGTGAGGGCGCACACTCCCATGTCCAACCTTTTTTCTTGCCTCTGGTTCAATGAAGTAGAACGTTTCACACCACGTGATCAGCTAAGTTTTGCCGCAACCTACATCAAGCTTGCCCGCACGAATCCAACAAAACAGTTTCGGCTTAACATGTTCAAGGTGATTCAACAAGTTTAACTATTTTTCATATTTCCAGTATAGTATAATTCTGAGGCTCATTGTTGGGGTGTACGTAGGGTGAGTCTTTTCACATTTTGCTACTGGTCTATCACTTCAATGACTCTCCCATTGCTAGTCTCTAGCGAACTTATGTTTGAATGACGGGTTTTTCTCCTACTTGAGTTCCAAGCTCCAGGAAAGGTTTTACTAACAAGAAATGAACCTCAGCAAACGTCTACTCAACCCTTGAAATGAGAAGTTTATGAGTCCGTACTCTTTCCTCAAATTTAATAGTTCGAGAACCAGCTAACAATTGATCAAAGACTCATTATCCCAGCCCACTCAGCTTTCGAGTTCATGTTTTTGCAGGATTGCGAGCGGAAGGCCATGGCCAAGTTGTATCATCATAGGACGGATGCGGGATCAGCTGTAACTCATATTTAATGAGGTATAGTGATATTAATAGTCCTGTTATAAAGTTGTAATTGGAAGCTGAAATTTCACTACTAACTGCCCCTTCTGATCCCACGTCATCCGCCTTGATCCACCCAGTGCATTCAAGAGTATCTTAACAATCACGAGATAGTTTTCCTCCACAAGTGGCAGTTCACTTCAGATATATTAAATAAGCTGATTTTAACGAGCTCATCTGTTTTCCAAAGGTGTTCTTGTATGCACACCATGGTTTCTGATTTTTGTACAGTACATTCTGCATTTTATTATTGTTCCTCTGGCCATGTTCGCTCATTTTTTCATGATAAATATCCTTGCGAGCGAGTCAAT
The DNA here is from genome assembly GCA_963969395.1 of Pseudoscleropodium purum. NCBI lineage: Eukaryota > Viridiplantae > Streptophyta > Bryopsida > Hypnales > Brachytheciaceae > Pseudoscleropodium > Pseudoscleropodium purum. The sequence continues at coordinate 15,287,929 of OZ017797.1, forward strand.
TTTCTCTCTCAATGTTCCTGCCTTCAAATAAATTTTGTTTGTGATTTCACTTCTTTCTAACGAACACTGACAGCTCTCTGGATTTTTTTCAGGATCCTTGAAGCTGGCAAGTGGCAACCACTCTTGCACCAGTTTCTTTTCGTATTCAGATGTTGTGCAACCAACACGCATTTAGTTACCTCAACCAATTGGTGAGTTAGAGGCCGGAATTTTTGGCTTTGAAATCAGATAGTTTTTGCATGTGAACGACACACATATTACGGACTGGTTAACCTCAAGGCCCAAAGAGCATGGGGTGGCAGAAACTCGTTCACTAGTTAATTTGTGATAAATGCCTTAGTATTACTGAGCTCTACTTGCGTGTTTTAGTAATGACATTTTTTCAATGTGTAATAATCCATGTCGACTGGGTATTTTTCCCTTGAAGATTGGGTGGGCGGAATTCCCTCCAGCTACAAATTTGTGTTGATGCATCGTCAAATGAATTCAAGGTGCACTTGTATCTTCTCTCCGACCTTGTCCGTTATTCTGTACAATAGACAGAAGAAAACCTACAAGAAAACCTACACCGTGCAATTTTGCTTTTGGTATGCAATTTTGCTTTTGGTAAGCGTGATTTGCCAAAGCCTTTATAATTTTTGTCTTTTAGCTTGCTTTTGAAGTAGTTGTCCAATTTTCTTATGTCTATTCAAAGATTTTGGATGCTTTGCCAATGATAGTAATTTCAAGTTCTAATTATATACCAATCAAAAATTAGAAAAAATTTGGAGGGTCAATATTCTAGTTAGATTGAGGATGATTTTACATGTGGGTTAGGGAGATACTATAGAGTGATTATAAGAACGGAATGTATTATTGTGATGAGGAAGAATTGTTGTAGGGAGAAGAGTCTTGATAAAGCTCACTATGAAGTAGAGGAGATTTGGAGTAGTGGATAACGGACTTTGTAGTGACAAGCCTTTTGTGTAACTTTGTGATGAGATGTGATGTGGAAGAGACTTAGGGGTGGTAATGAAGAGGAGATTCATGGATGGATGGGGAGGGAAAAGGAGATGTGTAATGGTCCAAATAGTCTTAACCGTGAGTCCTTTGTTGCTAAGGTAACTACATCTAAATGCATTCAAATAAACAATTGAGTGTTGTTCCTATTGTTGAATTGCCTAATTTTTTTCTTAGATCTTGTTGGAAGTCAATAGAGTAATGTAGATTCTATGCTTATGCATTTTATGGGCATCATATGAACAAACCATGAATTTTCAAGGCAACTCTAGACTCTCATGAATAGAGTTTGTACATTTTAGGCAAGAATATTTATTAATCGGTTTTAGAAAGGATTGAGAATTAGGTATATGAACTTGCTCTTTACATTGGTCTTACCAATTATCTTTCCAATTGGCTTTGTTCCCTAGTCCATGTTGCATTGAACCTTATCATGTTCAAATTTAACTCATTGTAGTTCATGCACTGTCTATGTCAACATACTAAAAAAACCAAGTTGCAATCAACATTGGATTTTCCATATTGAAGGATTAATCATGTACAACATGGTGGTCTAAAAGTATTTGATGGATGATAGAGAATACTTCTATATAAGATAGAAGTACAAATGTTCATCTTCTTTGGTATTTTGTATAAAAAGGAAAGAATCTTGTACAATTGTTTGATCTCAAATAGTGTTTTTGGTTGTTTTTATAAAAAAATGATTTTCATGGTATTAGAAAATGATAACTTCAATAGTGACCTATTCAATTGAATTTCAACAATTCTATAACAAATAAAGATGTTGAGGTTTAGAAGGTTGACTTCATGTATTAACAGGGTGCTTTAAATCTATACCAATTCCTTATAACAATCATATAGCATTGAGTCTAAATTTTATGGAATCTTGCTAATTTGACAAATATGACCATTGGTGTGTTAACTCCTCAAAGATTGATGTACATTTTGAGAAAAATTTGTCAAAAAAATTCCATCTTCTAATGGATTGGACAAAAATGAATCTTTTTTTTGTAATTTTTGGAAATTCAACCTAGATAAAATTATATGAGACTATGAGAGAATACTATAGGAATCTAAAGAAAAAATCACTTTGACCATATGGAATATAAAATTATAGATTTTTGTAATTTTTGTAATTGTATTGAATTTTAGGTTTTACTATTTTTTTCAAGTCTTGACTTTGAAAGTTCACAAAATTTACCAAATATAAGATTAGTTTTTTTGAAAATTTATAATCTCCATTGTTTTTTTAGTCAAAATAAAGTTTGGTTTCAATAATTTTGATTCTATCTATAAACATCACCTTCAACGAACAATTTTTGATAAGGTAGGAGCACCTTCCATTTAGCACCACCAACTTGAGGGTTGGAAGAAGCAATTAGGGTTGGAAAAAGTGTTAGTGCCTTCCCACATTACCACAATCTTTCAAAGGCAACCAATGGGAGTTGAAGCATTAGAGGAGATTCACCTAGTTTAGAGGGATGTAAGTTCTCTAAGGTTCTCGACCTGTTGGAATTCATGGCAGTTGCTACCTATTGTGGCAAAATGACTGTTACATCATTTAAAAAAATTCAACTTTTTTTTTTCCATTTTAAAAATTCAAATTTAAAAAAAAAAATTGTTTGACAACCTCACGTTCTTTAATTGTGGAGGAAACTACAAAAGAACAAGCCTTGAAATGGCCCTCCCACCCCCCCAAAACTCTTCTAATGCATTTCATACTTCAATAAAGTTTAGTGACATTTGTGCATAGTCTTTGCTTTCAACTTTGAAAATTCACAAAATATTATCTTAGTGTCAAAATTACAAAATAGTTGGTGTTGAATCTCTCTTGGGGTTGCTAATAACTTCATAACAAAAATTGAAAATTGACCTTTGGAGATTCTAGAACAATAAAAATTGGCACTCTTGGATGTTCCTAAGGTAGACCAATCCATCTCTACCATTTGCCTATTACCACCATTCTACTTTTGGCCCCATTAATGCCTCAAAAATCATTCAAATCCATTTACTTTTCTTACAAAATAAATGCATTAATTCCAACTTGGATAACGTACTAGTCCTTAATTGGTGGATACTTAACCTTGGAATGCCTAGGGAGCCATTTCATGGCTTTTGGATGATTTCAAGTGGTCATAAGAAGACCTCAACAATAGATTTTTCATCCATTCTTTTTTTTAATGACCTTGTATGTTGAGTTACAAAAAGTGTCCAATGGAGTTTTTGGTCTATTTGATGTTTATTTCCATATAATTGAAAAGTAATGAAAAAAACTGATGGCAAAATTTGCCATTTCAATGTATTTTGGGAAATTGAGTAAATCTGAAATTTCTCCTTGAAAATGACTTTTTTTGAGTTTGAGTCCAACTACTGAAATGAAGGTATTCTACTCTAGTTTCTACTCCAATTCAAATTTTGAAAAAATTCGTAAAATTGAATATTTTATTGTAATTTGAACTTCAACTATGTTTTTAATGAGAATTAACTGAGAATTATATAATGACACGGAAATTGAATTTACACCATGATGTTTTTCACTATAATGTACACACATGGTGAAATTTTCATATTTTTTGAGATAATTTTTTATTTGATATGATTTTTTTTCACTTTTTCTTTAAAAGTTTGCATAAAAAGAAAAATTCTCAAAAAAATTTAAAATTTTCATGAAGTATAGAAAACATGTAGCTTCATCTCTAAAAATAAAAATAAAAATAAAAATAAAATTTCATACACATCTACATACAAAGTGACAACAAACTAAATGAGGACAATGCCATGTGAAACCAATGGCCATAGGCCCAAGCGTTTAAGGGTTACGTGCTAATAGATACACTCCAAGGTGGTTATAGGTTGTTAATAAGGTGTAAATGATTCTACTCTATGGACGATTGTGTAATTTCATAGTAGACTACTTCAAAAATCTACAGAAATTATAATTTTAATCAAAATATTATTATTCTACTTGGATTTGATTCATGAAACAAACGCACACCCCTGAAAAATATGTGCCCCTCTTCGAATTAGCCATAAGATATTCAGATTGCAAATCAGGAAGGTACCTTAATAGGCTTGTCCATCTTACCTAAGTTCGACCTAAAACCTTCAGTTTGGCAGGAATGCTACTATTCAAGTGGTACCACCCCGTAATTATCTGACCTGGAGGATGAACGATTTGTGGGTGCGTTCACACGAACACGGGAACTGGATTTTTGCGTCTCTCTCGTTTGGAACTAGAACGTTTCCTTGACCTAAGTTAGGGGATGTTTTCGCCGGGGGGGCTTCAGATCGACAGCGTCAGGGCGGCTTGTTGCCAAAATAATTGGGCGATGGAGTTCCGCGTTGCCGATCTCCGGGCGGCGTTCGACTTCTGGACCGTGAAGCACCCTTTGATTCAGAGTTTCAAGTTCGAGGATCACGCTACCCTCGGATCATGGAACTTTGCGGTGTCGTCCGTGGTGTTGTATTTGCTGGCGGTTCTTGTACTCAAGGTTTTGCTCAGTTACCGAGACAAGCCTTTTCGTTTGGGATTCATTACCGTGGTGCATAACCTGGTGCTTGTGGTGGGATCATTGATGATGTTCGTGGGATGCTTGAATGCGGCCCTAATCGAAGCTCGCGGGAGCAGCTGGATGTGGGGTAAGAAGAAATCTTTGGAGCAGCTGGAGTGGGTGCTGTGCTTCCCGCGGGGCACTCGTGCTGCCGGGCCGGTGTTTTTCTGGTCGTATGTGTACTACCTCAGCAAGTTTTATGAGCTTCTGGACACTGTAATTCTTCTTTTTAAAAAGCGGTCTCTCAGTTTCCTTCATGTGTTTCATCATGCCGCCGTAATCTTCATGTGCTTCTTCTGGCTCCTCGACACGCAGAGCTTGCAGATCATCGCGCTGCTGACAAACACGGCGGTGCACGTCATCATGTACACTTACTATTTCCTCTGCAGTATCAATTGCCCCCCGCCGTGGAAGAAAGTGGTCACCAATTTGCAGATTGTCCAGTTCGTGTTTAGTTTTATCTGCGGGGTGGCGACTCTGTGGTTACACTTCTCCGGACCCGGATGCGCGGGGATGTACGCATTTTCCTTCAACCTAGTCTTTAATGCTAGTCTACTCTTCCTTTTCCTCAACTTCCATAGCAAGCAGTATGGAGCTGCTTCTGGTAATAAAGTGTCCAAAGGCAGCACCGCAGGCCGGACCCGCCGTTCATTACAGGCTCGCAAGCAAAAGTGAGCTGATGTTACTGAGTCTAGAAATCGGCTTAGCGATCTTCAGTACTGGTGGAGCAGGGCAAGGGATTGATCAGTTCCAGGCCCGAAATGTAGATGATTCAATCAAGGGTAGCATTGGGAATGTGTAATTTGTTATACTCATGGGCACTCCGGTAGCCACTTTATTGGTTTGAAAATTATTCAAACAATCTTCCAGTTTATCTGCTCGTGTGTGAGGAAAATCAGTTATCTGCGTAGAGATTTTTGAGTCCTTTTTGAATTGGAACGGAATTTGTTCTCGAAGACCGTCAGCTGATGTCGACGCATGCAATTTCTAACAAACGATATTGGTGGCGACACGCCATAGCGCTCGACCTATCTCTCGTCCACATTACACTCAGAGGATTGGGCCTGCAAAGCTCAAGACCTTACTATCGTTTTTTAGTCGCTGGAACTTCAAATGGTCGCCTCTCCAAGACGTTAATCAATTTCTGCCTCCGACATTCTCTTGCCTGGTGAGTTGCGTACTAAGCAGGACGTAACATTATGGTAACTGAGAGCTATCCATTCAGCCAGATGCGCAGTGTTGGAACAGATTGTATTTCTATGGAGTGTATTTGAATCATGTGCTCTCTGACGGAATGTTGGCAATGCTTGAGCAGGCTTATCTCGGAAACCTTTGATCACGCATTCCCTCGGGTCCCAGTTATGGAAGCTTGCGGATGCTGGAAGCACTCTTTGGGCATGCAAATTTTGAGGCTTAATGGTATGTCCATTCGCATTTTCCTTTAAGAGGGGGATGTATTCGCAAGCTTTCATAACTGTTGATTTCTCTTTGGAGATTTTCGTGAATGGTGCTTTATCATAGCAGATTTGTTGAATAAGCGTTTCTAATAGGAATTTACGGGAGTCGCAGTAGGGGAGATAAGCATACTTGTCTTCCACTGTGACAGGCCCTGGCTATTCCTTAGAGTATACTCCGTCCTCTTTTAATCTGACTGCTTGGGTTCCCAAATTAACAACGATGGCATAGTTTGAGGTGCTGGAATTGATTGATTACTGTAACACATCGAATGTACAATTAAATGTCCTTGGCTTATGTTACACGATTAGTTTTTAAAGGGGTTCCATACTGGAGTACTGGGGAGAGTGGGGACTGGGGAGAGTAAGGAGTAAAGAGTGTCTTTTTCAGAACATTGATAGGAAGTTGACGCTTAGTGATCGCTTGTTGAGGAGTACCTTTCTGTGGCTCTTGGAGCTTTAGAAGCTATTTCCGCATGCTGCAACAAGAGCTGTATCACTTCAATCCTAACTGCTGAGTGCTGTCCTATTCAAATAATATCATGATTAAGTGATTAATTATTATTTTCACTGATTTTATTTATTTTCACTAATTCTTTTTAGTAATTGAATTCAGATTCCAATGTACCGAGATACGCATTAGTTTAGGAAGTTGTGAAGTCGGTTTAGTAGTGGATAGCATGAACAACAGGTGTGACTTGGGATGTGTATATTCTCAGGCAGGATATATTTGTTAATATCTGAATTTTTCGGGTTGTGCGATGTTGAAATTGGGTTCTGCTTTAGGTCCATTAGGTTGCATTATATTATATGTTAATGGTTATAATAGGTATGTAATGAATGGACGCTTTAAATATCTTTACGAGTAATTATATTGATTTGTCATAATGAAATGTTGATAAATTAGTGTGGACAAATCTGGTGTACGTCAGAAGCTAGCTTTGTTTGATGAATGGCCAAACAATTGATCATTGTCATTATGGGTTGTCACACCTCTGAGAATGAGACCTCTATGAAATTGTGACACCCTTTTTGTGTTGTGGAGAATGAGGATGGAATTTATCTGCGATTCTGGATGCAGTAATTTCCCAGTGCGCATTCACCCGATCAGACAGAGCATGATCGTGGCGACGCAGGTTGGAGTGATCCACATGGTCATTTGGGTCACAAATTTTCAATTCTCCGTACACAGATTCAAAATTAATGTCACATAAATTTGCTCCAGAGTTCAATCTCTCTCAACTAATTCAGGATCACCTGAAAATTTTGGAACCAAACCAGGAAATTATGACATCAGCTCCCAAATCTGAATGCAAAAAATTCAAAAAAGATAAAACATTGTATAAGACAATGGATTTTAGAACAGTGAAACCTAGAGAGCCAAATGCAGCTATGTGCGTAGCTGCTATCAGTTAAATAGTGCCAAAATCAATCACTACTTTTCCAATATTGCTACCTTATGTTGAAATGTTGAGATTTTCGAAATCTCAATGAAATCAATGCACATTTTTTCAAAGTAAGATATGGTTAATAATTGATATTTGTTTTATTTTATTCAGCTATTAAAAATAAAATAAAAACATATTGCAATGCAACATTAGATACAAAGATTGTATAGTGTATATATTTTATAAAGTATTATACTACCTTTGTTTCTAAAAAAGACCCATGTTTCTTTTGTATTTTACAAAGGAAATATATGTCTTTTTCTAGAAATAGAGAAAATATTATTTTAAAACATCAATTTCAAAGTATTGAACAATTTCTTATAGAAGAATTTTTGCCGTATATAAGCAATTAACAAGTTCACATGTAGAATATTTATCTAAAATCTAATGAACATTGTAATATATAACTATTAAAGTATCAAGACTTTTCCATAATTTTACTCACTTTTTGAACAAAGTTTTTCAAAATTAACTTATTTATATAATGTCCAAATAATATGTATTTTAGTTTATTGGAACTCTCTTGTAATTAGAAATTCTCAAAGATTCAAAAATGTTCCATTTTACTAAGATAAGTCCATTAAATGTTTGAAAACTAGTGGCCAAAGTAGTTGGCTATTGTATTATAGCTTAGTGCCTTTTTTCTATCTACAAGCCAACCTTGGAAGTGCAATCCGATAACTATTGATTTCAAGCCTCATTGTCCATCATTCTTTGTTCTTATGATTTTGTAACTAGATATGAATGAAAAAATTTATATTTATTTTTTAGAAATGAAATCATGTACAATACTACAAGTCATGAAATTCTCAAATTTGGAAAGTGAAAATTGAAATCATAGTGAATTTTTAAAAGGAAAAATGAAGAAAATTCATATTAAATATCGAATATTCTAAAAAAATTTGAAAATTTTACTATACATGGATGTTATAGTGTAGAATATCATGGTATAGTCCAAAGTTACCATGAAACCATAGTTATAGGCCTAAAGTTTACATTGCTAGAAAATATTGAAATTTTTCAAATTTTCAATTGTAGTAGAAACTAAACTTGATAAGCTTCAATTCATTCATTGGATTCAAATTCAAAAAATATCACTTTAATGACTAAAATATTTACATCAAAACTAAATAGCAAAAAATGGCTGAAATACACTAAGGTAGAGCCATTCATTACCAACCAATGTCTTTCAAGCAATCAATAGGGGTTTGAAATTCAAGAATAATTGTGATTAATGTCCAACCATCATTTTTTGGTTTCCGACCATGAATTCTTCCATTCTTGTCACAACACATGTTCTTGGTTTGGGGTGCGAAACTATACAAGTAGTCTCTTAGATGAGCAATTTTGGAATAGTTTATTCATTGGACATGGGTTCGAACAAACTTTCTGCTTTCAAAATTTATAGTAATTTTAGTTTAAGCAATAAAATTACTAAAATTTCTGCAATCCATATCATTTCTATCAATGTACCTTTGAAAATATTTGCTTTGCCTTGCACTATTTCAAATCATGTTCATAGTTACTTATTTGATTGGTTATAAATGGATCAACTATGAAAGGAGATATGTGGATTACGCATCTTCTTCTTTAGAAAAGTCAATAATACCATAATGAGGGAATTTATTATATTATTCATTAGGGTTCACCGCAAAGGTATTCCCTTGTAGGAGACGTTCTCCAGTTGCTAAACAAAATATCACCGGTGAGTCACCGCCACCTGGCCTTTTCCATGGCTGCAAAACTTCAATGCAATCCAACCACACAAATAGCTGGTCTGCGACTGGAGCGGGCCCCGGACTTCCCGAACCCGGCCTGTGATTTTCCAAGCCTGCTCTTCTCTCCGAAGTCGCAACCCTGCTTCCACTTGCTTGCTTGCACAGGATTCATGGCAGATTGCCCGACTGGGACCATCTTTCGCTGTCTGTGGACACTGCCGTTACTGCACCCGCTCGTGGCCGGTGACCTGCTTCGGTTGATTTTGTCAGTTTCACTTTGAGGTGAGTGATGATTTGCAAGCTTTTGGGCTACTTGACGAAGGCGATTTTGTTCTGGAGAGGGCAGAGTGGGAATACTGAGTGGTTGCAATTCGCGTGGTAAATTTCGCGATAGCGGGATGCTAATAGAGATTGAATTGGAATGGAGGCATTATTGGGACAGGAGCCATTGCTCGTATTGTTGTTTGATTCGGTAGGTTAATTGTAGCTGGCCTAGGGCACTGAAGATGGAAACCATGCATGGTGCTTGGCGGGACAGGGCAGAGGAATGAGTATATAGGTTTACCTCGTTCTGTGAGGTTGCGTCGTGTTCGTAAAGATTACTCCTAGAGGCGAGCTTATGGCGTTGAAAAGCCTTTCTGTTATTGCACTGTGTGGTAAGCACTTGTAATTTGCGACGCTATACTTTTAGCGGTGAGCGTAGTTGGTGTTATTAGAATGGTTTAAATTTTGAATGAATTTCTTAGCAAATTATAGAGGATTCCATTGCACCATACTGTATTTGGATGCCATGTGGGATAGTTATAAGGGTTCCAAATTTTATTGGTAGAGGATACAAAACGAATTCGAGGCCTGATTTTGAGGTGGCGTGCATTCTCAAAATCGACATTTTTGCTCATTCTGTTAGACTTGGGAGTGTTGCAATTCGGTGTGGTTATTTTACCTCACGGAAGACGGATGCTGTGAATTGTATGAGTATCATGCTAATGGAACACGTCGTAATGTATTATAGAGGTCTCCGTGTCCTGTGCTTGTGAAGTTAGGTTGAGTTTTAAGCGCCAAACACCTCATGCCTGCATTTTGAGATAGCTTGACGGAAGAGGTTTGAACCGGGGTTCGTATTGGGCGATTAGGGTTAGGTTTTATTGCACGGATAGATTAGATCGTATTCAGGAGATGATTGCATTAGGGATTGCATGTTGGTTAGTGATATAGCTGATTGAACAGCGGTCTTGAAGTGGGCTTTCTTTCGCAATGTAACCGCGCCTAATGCAATCTGGCGTGACAACTTTGTTTTCGGGTTTTCTTTGGAAATCAATACAAAAATCTGCGAGAAATCAGTGAAATTATTAAGCAATTAGATTGGGAAAGTCTTTTGGAAAGTCTGCCGTGCCTTGGTCACTGCTAGTTCATCTCCCCTTTCCATCATCTTAATCTTTAAACACTCTCGTGCAGAATATTCTGTATGCTCTGTTTGAACTTGGGGTCAGTTTCGAATGTTAATTATGATATGATTATTCATTTACTATCCGCCTATATCTTCTGTGTGTTGCAGCTTGCAGCGATTGCATGGGAGCAACGTAATTTTGGAGGGATTAGTCTCATTTGGTTCAGTTGAGGGTGGGAAACTAGACACCAACAGCGAGGAGAGCTCGCTCGCTTTTGAAATGACGTTGCGAATCAAGGCAGTTGTAGAGAATTTTGTACGGGATTTAAAAGCCGCGTTAGAGGCTGATATTCAAGACCGCATTATGAAAGAGAGGGAGATGAATAGTTACTTGGACGAGAGAGAGCGTGAAGTTGCGGAGAGGGAAGCTGCCTGGAAAGCGGAACTTAGTAGGAGAGAGGTATGCTCTTACTTTTCCTCATTAACCTCTAGTTGCCTATCCTAAATTACGAAGTCCACTTTGGAAGCTAATTGTTGGTTGTAGTAACTTTCAAAACATATCTCTATCTTCAAATATGTTGCGTATGACCTCTTCTTTCTGTTGGTGCATTTCGTTATCTTCCTTGAAGCTCCATTGCAAGTCCTTTAGATTTGGAAGCCAATTGGGCACTACGGGGCTTACGTTCATGATTGTTATTTCTCGCTGTCATTTCTCCCTGCTACTTTTTTGAGCGGTGCCAAGTTAACCCTCGTGTTTTTTTAAGCAATTTTGAGTAAGTCATGGGAAGGTTTTACTTTGTCCAGTTTTATTAATTTTAACCCTCGCATGTACTGTTCATCAGTGATTCTGGTCATAAGAAAGTTAGCCCGATTTCAATTATGTTTTCCTCATCATGAGCTAGTGAATTAGCGATGTTCAAATTATGGACCCTTGGTCCTTCAGTGGTCGAATGTCCTGTGGTCTTCGTGACATAATTCTGGAACGCCTTGATCAATCTCAGGCTGAAATTTTAAAGCAAGAAACGAGGTTACGACTAGAGCGAGAAAATTTGGAGAAGGAGAAGAGTGTGCTGATGGGAACAGCATCTAGTTTGGACAATCAGGATGGCGCACTCGAGATTACCGTCAGTGGCGAGAAGTATCGCTGTTTAAGGTTTTCAAAAGCTAAGAAATAAGACTTGGACTGGCTGTTGATGCAATTCAGGACAGGGTGTGAAGATACACTTTGAGAAGAGCAACAAATATATACATTTCTACACGATTCAAGGAGACACATCTGAACATAGTGTTGTCTGCAGTATAGGCTTTTGTAGGTAGGGCTTGTTAGAGGGGATAGTGCCCCTGATATATACCTCCGCATGGTGTCAATGCCATTGTGGAGATTGTACTTTTTGTGGGCATGTTCGTGTATATATCAGCAGAGGAGACGCCCCATATGCTCGATTTGGAGACGGACGGCTGACATGTCATGTCTCATTGATGTAGCTGGTAAATGATAACAGATTTTATTTGGAATTCAACGTTGCTTTGTATTAGATTGCGTTTCTAAGCTTTCCCTTTATGACGTTTTGGCATTCTACCAATGGAGTGGCTCATGCAGTGGGGGATTGCGAAGATTTTGAGACGGACTCTTTTGTTTCCCATGCAAACACCCCATTTTGAAAGCAATTATATGCAATTCTTACCCAATCTCACATAAGCATACTAAGTTTCGAATTTTCTCTTTAAATTTATCTATTTTTGGTGAAATTTTTTAAAATTCAATTTCATGATATTATATGATAATAGATTGAAAACAATTAGTGATGAATTTTCAAAATTGAATTGAGTTGCATATGTTGGAAATGTCAACAAGCACATCTTTCCTTGAAGAAAATTCTCAAAAAAGTTTCAAATTTCACACTAATGTATCCATTGTTCAATGATGAGGTGTTGCATGCCCAAATTTTTGTAAACATATATGGTAGAATAGTCCCTATATCGTACAGTCCCTTTATAGGATAACTTACAAAAGATGACAATTGGATGCATGGTTCATTGAAAAAAGATTTTCTATTTGTACCTTCTCTCATCCACTCATCTTTCTTCCCTCCTAACTTATGAAGAAAAGTGCCAAAACTAACTGTAATAGGTGAATTTGTGAGACCAAAATGGATCCAGATGAAAAACCCACATTTATAATGAAAAAGAATATTCATTCTTCAAAAAAAAAATTGATTTTTTTTTTTTCCCTACATTCTTCTTCCTCATCCTCATGTTTGCACACATTGAGCTCAATTTCTCAACAACAGATTTCCCATATCCTGCAGGCTGAAATGCGAAAGTTATCACAAACAAATAGGTACTTCTACCTTTATCTTTATTCTCAAATCTCAAATCTCTAAAGGTCTTGGCCGTAATGCCTTCACCGACACACAGCAGTCTGCAACCTCCCTCTTCGAAATTGTATAAGATAAGAAATTGTTGGTAGTTGGTGATCAAAGCCGTGTTCAACAGATTCAGCTCTTGGACCCAGAAATCTCTTGCACAAGTTCAGAGCTCCCCCAAATCGCTCCTCCATAGGTACGATCAATGGTTGCAACGAGCCTCACTCTACCATAAATTTCCGACCACGGTAACCACTGCCGTGAGAAGACTGTGTACCTTAACTTATTCGTTAAATTTATTTGATTTGATTTGATTTCTCTGGACGTGCCAGTGTCTGCAGTTAAAACGAGGTCCTGTTCAACCATTACTTTAGGTGTCGACGTAACAGTAAGTAATCATACAAATTAATAATGCTCCCTAATAGATAAATAATAATAAACGCTCCTACTGCCTTCAGTTCCTTTTCTTTCTGACGTAACGTATTGGATGTAACAAAACCGGTGTAACTGATACTGATATTACGGACGTTGCAAACCTACCACTGGTGCTTTCAGTTCAACATTCAGACAGTTTTTGCAGTAACGTACATAACATTATTAACCAACGTTGGGGTCTCTTTTTTCTCCCCTAAAAAGTGGGAGCTGTCCAACGTTCGGCAAGTAGAGGAAGAATATGCCGGAACAATAGTCAATTTTTTTTGGTGGTTAATGTTTTTATGTGTAATTGGGAGAAAAAGGGATTTGAGAAATCAATTGGCACTACTGAGCTTGTGTGTTCACGAATTGGGCCACTAGCTAGTTCGCAAACCTAGTCAACAGTTTACAACTTGACTAGCAAATGATTGTTTGTAGATTAACCTTGTAAGGACATTGCGGATTGGAGAGTAGTCTGATGGATGACTTCACTTCATTGTCAAACTGTAGAAAAAGAAAGTGTGCCTATGGGTCAAACAATTGTAGAATTGGGGTGACTACCTTGGTCATGGAACTAATTAGGAACAAAGGGATTTGAGAAATCACTGACAAGCACTATTGAACTTGTGTATTTAAGAACCCCAGTCAACAATTTACAGCCTAGCTATCCAATGATGACTACGGTGAGCCAACCCCCTTGCTCGTCTCCCTTGAAGTCATTCCAAGGGTGCATGTAAAAATAAAACAAAAAAAAACTATTTTTGTACTTGATTCATTTATCTTCTAAACCTCTTCCGTAACTAATTTTGGGCCTCTAATTGCAAATATGAATTTCAAAGTTTGCAAATTTTATCATGCATGGCAAATATAAATTCTAACATTTTCCTATAAGGACAAGCAAGAGGGTCAATTCACCCCAACAACTAATGACCATCTACATATTAAACTAAATTCACCCCAAGGATCCTAGGAGGGATGATCCCAATCTCCAATGAGAAAAAGAAATTTGAAAAATACTAACACTATCGAGCTTGTGCATTCACAAACCTGCCCACTAGTTCCCAAATCCAACTAGTAGTATATGCCCGTATGCATATTAACCCGTAAAGGACCATTGTCCCTTTGGGGGACAAATGGGATTTGGGCAGGTACCTATGGGCTGAAATTTTTTCCTTGTTTATTGAAACTTTTTTTGAAGATAGAAAAATTGATTAACTTGGTGTGAGTATAATCTTTTTTTCAATTGGTGCTTGGAAACAAAAGTTATGCCCAAATAAGCTCAAAACAAAAGATGGGGGGTAGCAAAAAAAATTTCAAAAATTAAATTTTTTTTTTCTCTCATAGATTATATTTTTGTGTAAATGTGAAGCTTTGATTCATTCCATTTTGAATTTTTTATGAGAAAGTTATGGACAATCTTGTTTTTTGGGCAATTAGAGCATCTTCTTGAAAAAATAACTTGTAGGATTCATTTTTGAATGCAATTTTTACATGTTTTAAAAAAAAAAAGTTTCACATGGTCAATCTTTCTTGCTAGAACAATCTCACTGTTGACATTAGTGCATTTTCATTTCATTTTAGAGATATGAATATTTTAGATTTTCCTTCTATTTTGTACCTACTTCTACTTAGCAATTTCTTAAAGAATAAAAAATATAATTTTTTAAATATTTTGAATTTTTTCTAAAATCTCAACTCAATTTTATACCATAAAGATTTAAAGCTCAAAACGCTGTAGTGCAAAAAATTAAAGTTAAAAATGTTCAAAGTTAAAAAATCTAGTCCGGCAATGTTCTGAAAAACTTGTTTTTTCCACTTTAAATGCAGATATCACACAATCTATGTGGTCAAAAATTCTGAAATTTTTTCCACACATTTTCATATTAGTTAGGTGTAAGATCCTATGGTTAGATGTGGAAAAAAAACAATTAAAACTTTTTTTACCTTTTGCCATAGAAATGACAGTTTTGAGTGTTTTTAGGCAAAAAAAAAGGCCTTGGTCCTTTAGGGGTTAAACTAAACTCACCCTAAGGATTCAAGGAAGGATTATTTCAATCTCCAAGGGGGAATGGTTTAGGTTCATTAACAATGTTATGTTTTGATTATTGGACCAATAGATACATTCTTTGTTTCTATAGTGAACAATGAAGTCATCCACCGATGATTTTTTGGCCTTGACATTAACAATGTTATATTCCTATCCTAGGGCATGTTGAGTTTTATTGTAGGTTATCCAAAGTCATTGAAAAGTTTTGATGGTATAGGAGTCAACCTATAGAATAGGTTGACTGAACAGTTCAGCCAAAACTAAATAGGTTAGTTGTTAGGCACTCAAGGTGTATAGTGACACTATGCACTCCCCCCCCCCCCCCTTCAATTTTTATTTTACCACCTCCACTCACCCCCACCTATCATTTAGAATTTGATTTAAATTTTTTTATCTCACCCCGCCTCACCCCCACCCCCTCTTGTAATCTTCAGAATCAAAGTTCTTGACAAACAATATGGGACAATTGATCCCGTATCCAATACTGTATTAGTATTCAGTACCCATATTTTATATTCATGTCCAATACCTGTACCCGTATTCGTATTCGTATTCAGTATTTGTATTTTATATTTGAATGGCTCAGATTAAATTTCACAAGATCAACATCTTGTGGTTTTTTGAGAAATCAATGTCAATTTTGAGGGTAAGCATTTTTTTTCAAAAAAATCAACGGCTCACAAATTTTTTGAGAGAGGAGGGGGGGAACTAATGGGAAACTGGGGTGGCAGGCGAGTTTCAATGTATAGTCAACCCATTTCCAACCTATAGATTGATTGATTTTTGTGAAGTTGTGGTGTGGTTTTCAAAATAGTTGTGGCGCATTATCATTGGTTGTCAAGCTTTCAATATTACAACCAACCCTTGGTTGATTCTGCAACCACACCATGGTTGGAAATAGAAAAGTCTACATGACCAGTATAGGTTGTACTACAATTTAGCTAAAAAATTTATGATAATTATATTTTGAGTTAAATTTTTTTGAAAAACTATATAATCCTTCCAAACTCTATTTCTACATTAGGAAAAATTTCTACACTTAAGAAATTTACACTCCACATGCCCGTAATTGCTCAAGTGGATGGAAATGGGTCGACTTTATTAGGAGGTTGTGAAACTTCATATTATGCATTCAAGTTACAATGAATATGTGGCAAACTTGAAGCTCCTACTTAAGTTACTTGCGCATGGAAGAGACAACCTTCTTTTTACCTTCTCAATTGACTCTTCTAAAGAATTTCAGGTATGAAAGCTAATGTCAAAAAATCAGAAAATTTAAGGTAGGATAGGAAGTTCAGATAGTTAATAATAATCATTCAAAAATCATTGTATATATTTAAAAAATAAAGGTGAGTGGTCAAACTTTTCAATTGACCTTCTAACCAACCTTTTAGAGGGCCTAAAAATGGTCCCAAAATACAAATTTAATTGGTAAATGCATTTGGATTTTGGATTGGGAAGAAACCTCAAAGGGCACTATATTGGGGCAAAGAATTTGGAATAAGGTCCCTTTGACTGAATTGTTATTTATTTTTGTAATTGACTTGTATAGTTTCTTGATTTAAATGTATGATTTCTATGCATAATAGCCTAGGGTTGAACCTTACGCAAAAAAATATATTGACATCATTAAATTAAATTCACATCAAACTCCTTTAATTCTATCCTATAATACAAGTCTCCCCCCTTTTTTTTTCATTTGTCACGAATTACTTGTCTCCTTTACTTCAACTTGATTTTAGGGTTGAAAATGGGTTTTTTTTTGACATTAACTAATGAAAATGAAGTATAAGAAGTTTAGATTATTATTTACTTCACAAATCCAATAATTCTCAAAATTGAATTTTTTTTTAATAGCAATTTGAAGTTGATTGGATTAAAGACCAAAAGACATTAAACTTCTATTGAATTCCAAGCCATGTTGTTTTCTATCTACTTATTTGTTTGGGACAACCTCTTACTTTTTGATCTTTCCTTGATTGCAATTCATAGCCACATCACATCAATAAATCATTGCCGAATCCTTAATATTTTCAATTCTACAAAAAAAGACTAATATTATGGGATGTAGGAAATATTACATAATTTTTTGTATTATTTGGATTGAAAGAAAGGTATACCTATTAATAGTGGCTCCCAAAAGTTCACTCCTTACAAATACTAAGTAAAAAACTCTATTGATCTACTTTAATGATCTATAATTTCAACATACATTATTTTCTTATTTTCTTAGTGTTGAGTTCATATGTCGTCTATAAATCATAAAATTTTCAGTTTTTTCAGTGTTCTATAATTTGGACATACATTATTTTCATATTTTCTTAGAATTGAGTTCATATATCCTCTGTAAAATTTTCAGATTTTTTGGTGAATTTGTTGTGATTCTTTGAAGAAAAGGTGACTAAAATTTATATCAAATACAAAAATACACTTGAAAAAATTGAAATTTTCACTATAGGTAAGTATTCTAAAGAAGAATACTAGAGTGAAAGCAAAATTTCTTGAGTAGTAGACAATAGTAATTAGTTCAAATTGCAATAAAATACTCATGTTTCATGATTTTCCAAATTTCCAAAAAAGACCATTTTCATGGGTGAAATTCATCTGTAGAACTAGGAGCAGGAAATACAATTGAGAAAGCATCATTCCTAAACCACTTGCTGCCTCTTGCGACCTTTGAGCTTGCTTTTCGCTTTCAGAGACTCTAGGCAGGCAATCGGCAGTAATATACGGCGCAGAAAAAAACCTTTGCGGCAAGTGTTATGAAATATTCTGAAGTAAGCTTGGAATATCCGATAGCCATTGGCTTCCATGAAAAAGAGGATCAGTGCATTGCATGAACAACACCCAGGACACAGAACTTCCTGCCTCATAATCAGAAATTGCTTAACTTGTCCTGCAAGAATTCGAAAGATACTTAGGAACTACTCCAAAACCCAGGACAGCTGCAGACATGGTATAAACCTGTACTGGAGCCCTGGGTTTTCGTAACAGGGTAACTTGCCCAGCAGACTCTGTGAACAGAGGAAGAATCTCGTTCCGACAAAGTTCTACAATAAGAACGTGCGCATGAAACGTTGAAGACATGGCACTACTAATGCAGGAGTCAAAAGAGAAACGCTTCGGAAGTACGTGAACTCTTCCAAAAGCGAATCACGGTAACAGCAGAAGAATAACAGATAAAAAAATATTACACAGAATCGGGTCTCCGACAAGACTATGTCGGCACACTTCCATTTCAGCTTGCAATTACAGATTTGGAGCAATTTCCTGCCAAATTCATGAGCAAGTCACCGATGGTACAACCGCTCAACCACACCACAAGTGAATTCAAGTAAAAGAGAAACGTTTCATAGTGGGAATACTGCCATAGCAGAGAATTCGATCACTATGAACGGATGAGCGCTCCGTAAAATCATGGAGGTCGGAGGATAAACTATCCGCATCGAAGCATTCTGAGCCATGCGGTCAGTCCAAGTCACCTGCCTTTTGTCTCTGCTTTCTAAAGATCCACAATGCCAAAATGAATTTTGTAAAGGGGCTCAGTCGTGTGCTCCCATCAACTCTTGAAATTCCAGGAAATCCACGTAGCCATCCCCGTCTTTATCCACGCTCTCAATCATTTGCTTGCATTCCTCCAGCGAGTGGCCCTTATCTCCCAGGCTAACCAGAACCGACTGCAATTCAATCGCAGAGATCCGTCTATCGCCATCCTTATCAAACATCTGAAAAGCATCTCGCATGGGATCATGCACGGGCGAAATCTCGCCGTCAGGCAATGCAATCGAGGTCGCATGATGAAACTCGACAAATTCATCAAGACTAATGAACCCGTCATTGTCCGTGTCAATCTGCTTCATGAGCAGATTAAGCTCCTCATCGGAAATTTCGCCGCCAAGAGATGTCAGCACGATCCTGAGTTCCGACGTCGAAATTTGCCCGTCCTTATCAGAGTCGTATACCCTAAAGGCGCGCCTCAGCTCCTCCTCCGGCTTCGAAATCGGCAATGCCACCGGAACGCTCTCTCCGTTCTTCATCTTTTCCGAATTGCTCTTCGTCTTGTGCAAACTCACCCTCTTCGTAATCTTCGACATAAACCCTGATTTCTCACCGTTGGGCGTCTTCGGCGTCTTCGCTACCTTCGGCGATTCGCCAACGGGCTTGGGAGAAGCCAACCGCAACCCGTTCGTATCCACCGTTAAGTTCCCGCTCCCCTGCCTCTTCGCCTTGCTACCACCGAGTTTCATCGTCGCCAATTTCCAAAAACAAAAACAAAACAAGAAAAGCAGAATTCGAAGAACTCCGCCGACAAAGAACGTACTGCAAACAAATCAACAAAACGAGAAACGCTACACGATCACTACTGCCAAGCGCAACAAATTGCGAAAGCGACGACGCCAAGCCTCACAATTCTCCAGTCTGCAATCGAAAACAGGCGACTAAAACGATGAGATGCTCAACCCCGCCAGATACTGAAAAGCGCGCGGCGCAAATTTATTCAACTGCAGCGACAGGTAAAGGGGGTTTCGTAATTTATAGGGCGCGGCGGGAAGGTCGGCACGCTGCTGACGAAACTGCCTCAGTGCTCTTCGGAAACTACGACGACCCTGCGGTGGGTCCCGCCGTACTTCCATCCCAGGTGAGGCAAAAGACCCATGACAGACTGACACCTGGGGAAGGACCCATTACGTCTTGCATGAACCCACGATTGAATTTTTTTCCCAAAAAATCATCATATGAAGAGAACCTCATTTCAAATCCATTCCAAGAAGTTTTTTACTCAAAAAAATGACAATATTTTGCTTCCAATTGAATTTGGAAGGAATTTGGAAAATTTCCTTCCAAAATTTATAAAAAAATATTGGTGATAGCACTAGTGAATCTAACCATATAAATGGAATTTAAAACTCAAAATCTACAACTTTTATTTGTATATCAATTCCAAAATATTCTTCCAAATAGAAATTTTGAACAATTTTTTTCAAATCATCAATTTGGAAAAGAGATGGATGTCATTAGGAGTTAATCCCTAAATCCAATTAATGTGGCCATTTTTTTGAGCTTCTTGGAATTTGTTCTAAATTCAAAGGAAAAAACAATATTTTGATAAGTTTAATCAATTTTTTTTATTAAAACCATACAAATTCAAATTAGACATATTAGAAATTGCATGAAAAAAGAAAACACAACAATATCACTTGTAGATTGAAAGATTATAACATTTGATCATGAAGGTGTTAAAACTATAAAAGTGATTTGAAGTTTTTCAATCCTCTTTTTCACATGTCCAATAATAAAAATTGGTCATCAACAAAATATAAGGTTAAATGACATAATATACATAACCCCAATCAATTTATGGCTTCTCTAAAATCTACTCTATTATTTTTTAAATGAATTTCTAATGCAATTTTTCTCCAAAATCTAGTGTATTTAAGGCTCATCTTCTAGAGCCCTTAGACACTAAAAAATCAACATTTTCAATTGGTACCCTTGCAAAAAATCTTGAATAGAAAAATAATAATCATTCATTTTCAAAATTTTTTTTTTTAATGCTAAAACTAAACTTCAAAAAGAAAATTTCAAAAAGATTTAAAGTTCTAAAAATAAAAATTTGGTAAATGTTTATTTTAACTTCAAAGTATTGTTGACATGAGAATTTGATGCCTTGGTCAACTAGGGGTTAAGGTGAAAAAAACCATTTCGCCCATTTTTCACAAGTAAACTTCTAATATTGAAAGTGTCCCAAGAAGTGCTATTAAATTGCTCCCATATTTAAGTATGATTGGTTGACTACTTGACTATCAATTCTTTAAATTTCAATATTATGACCAAGCTGAAGAGTGTATTTGGTTTAATGTGAATTTTTTTAACCCTTAACTGCCCGAGGTACCAGAATCTGGTGTTTGCAAAACTTTGAAGTTAAATAAAGCCTAACCAAGTTGCTATTTTTAGTAGTTTATATTTTTAGAAAGTTCTTCTTGAAGTCTAGTTTTAGCATCAAAAATTTGATCTTGAAAATAAATGATAATGATTTTTCTATTCAAGGTTTTGTGCAAGGGTATCCATTGCAATCTTGATTTCCCGTAGTGTTGAGAGCTCTTGTAAATGAGCCTCAAATACACTAGGACTTGAAGAAAAAATCACATTCAAAACTCATTTAAAAAAATTGTAAAGTAGATTTTGAGAAGCCATAAATTGATTGCAGTTATTCATGTTAGGCCCTTAAACTTCATTTTTTTGGTCACCAACTTTTTAGGTTTGACTTGTGAAAAGTGAATTGAAATTTTTTCATAGTTTTAACATTGTCATAGTCAAACGTTATAATCTTCCAACTCATAAGTGATATTGTTGTGTTTTTTCTTCCTGTGTGATCTCTAACATGTCTAGATTGAATTTGTTCGGTTACAATTCTAAAAAAGTTTATACAACTTATCAAAATGTTAGCTTTCTGTTCAATTTAGAGCAAATTTCTAGAGGCTCAAAAGAGGCCTTGGGCATTTAGGGGTTAAGGACAACACATTCTACTTGTCCGAGTTCTTTGGAAGAATACTAAGCTACTTCTTGAGGTTTTGCTCTCTTCCGAAATGCTTACTTAAGCTTACATTCTATTTCCAATTCCATTCATCCAGGTGTTGCGGACTATTTGAACAAGCCGCAAAGCTGCCAGATGGAAAGCCAGGTCGTGAGCCCAAAGGAATATTATTGAAAGAACCCCGCCCAAGTGGTACTTGTAGCCTCAAGTACAAGATTAGTACGACAGAGTACCTTCGGATGAGCCTCTCCTGCAGGTGGCAGCATATCCCGCGGATATCCAAACGCGAAGGGAAAACGGAGAGAACTTCCTGGCTCACCAACCCCTCCAAGAGCTAGAATCCAACAAAATTGCACAGAATCGGATGCTCTCCTTGTGGACATCATGATTCACAAGCACGAAATTTCTCTTCACCTCAGCTTCCCTCAGCTTGCTTTCGAACGCACAGCTAGCTAGCAAGCATATGCTCTTACTACTTGCCCTCATAATTTTCAAAAGAAGTCCCTCTTTGGGGGGACGGACACAAACAGAAGAAGATAAGCGAGGTTAGTTGCAAGAGAAGTAACAACAAATTGCAGCCCAACACGAACTGAGAGGATCAGAGTCCGTCAGAAATTCGAAGATCGAGTCTACTCCCAATGGCGTTTTTCGATCAAGTGCCAAACATGAATTTGCTATTCAGCGGTTCGAAGCTGATTTGGAGAGTCGTTTGGAGCTGATTTGGAGAGCCGTTTGGAGCTGGAGGGGAATCAGTTATAGAGCTGGTTTGAGATTTCAGAGTTGGGTACCTGAATCTGCACCTACTTCGCTGAAATTCTACCATTTTTAGGGAGTATGAGGTCACATTGTACGTACCGCAGTAAGGTACGGTACGGTTTGTAAACTTGAAAGAAGAATGGCAGCAGCCACGCGGAGAGCATCGAATCTTTTGTTGATCCTTTGTGCTGTCTTACACTTGAACCCGGTGACTGCAAATCACAACAAAGCACATTCAATCGGCTCTTTTACAAGGGCGACCGATAAAGGTGAGCTTCGATGTGGTGGGACTGTCGAGCTTTAGCAACGAAGGCAGATTTCGAACTTCAAGACAGGAAGATGCAGTTTGGTGAAATGAAGTCTTTGAAACCGCTTCCAAAATAAAAGAATCCTTCTACGGTGGAAAAGAAATCTTTCAAAGAGGGGGTAAACCTAGTCACTAATTCATACCAGCAAATGAATCGGCAGTTCTCAGCCATTGATCTCTGGAGGGAAGCAAGGAAGGGTGGAGGCTCCTTGTTGGGATTTGGGTTAACCCCGAAAAGGAGTAGATCCATTGCAAAATAGTCAAACATCATGTTTGAGTTAAAAAAATTCTTTTAACTCCTATATGATGTTGAGGACATTTTTTGTTTGTTGAATGACAAAGAATCTCTCCATGCATGACATAATTGCAACTATCCATCGTTAGAAATTTTGTGTGAGAACGAAATATCTTCTTAGTAGTTTGATTTCCAATGAGTGCTTTAGCATTTTTTTTAAACCAACTATTCACATGCTTGGAAACAAAATGATTTCCATGAAATTCTTTAAAGGTTAAATTGTGTTTAAATATCAAGCTTATATTTTTATTACGTGACACTATGAATTGTCAATCATTGTGAAAAATTTCATTTTGTTTCATGAAAAGTTGTTACAACTATAATTTCTGTGACTAAAAGTGAAAATAAATTTGTAAATATAGCAAAAGAATTTCAATTAATTTGAAATTATTGAAAGAGGTACAAGTAGCAATGGTGATTAGAATAGTGTGAAAATTTCTCAATTAATTGTTTTATTTTTTACATTTAAAACACCCTTAGCAATGATCTTCAAGTTAAATTTAACTATCAAACTAAATTTATCCTATTATATAATTGATATATAAAATCTTGATATTTTTCATGTGTAAAAAAGCGTATTTTCTATTGACATTGATTTTTTCATAAATTTTGATGGAAAATCAAATAATTAAAATTATTTTAAAGAAAAGGCGGAAATAAAACTATATCAATGAGAATATACATTTGAATAATTTGGAATTTTTATCATACATGAAGTTCAGAATGAGAAACATAATTTGTAATTTAAATTTGAAAAAACATTTTAAAAGGAAAAATTTGCATGAAAAACACACAATATGGTGTAATATGAATTTTGACACTTGGCACTTGCAATTGCAATAATTCTTTACATTTTTAAATTGGGATAGAACTAAAACTTGTCAAGCTTCATTATTTTAGTTTAAAATACATACCAATAATTAATTTTTTTAAATTATGATCAAAGTTGACCAAGGTACATTCATTTTTTTAATTTTTTGCACATTTTTACTTATATCTTTGCACAAATATATATCATTTATTTCAATTTAATGAAATTGGTCATAAAAGAAGATTGTCTTTTTAAGATTTAAGTATCATTTACATTAGGTGACTAAGAAATTAAGGTAGATAAGCCTATTACCTTGATTTGCAATCTGAATATCTTAGGTCCAACTCCAAGAGGGGTACATATTTTTTAGAGGTGTGCACTTATTTCACAAATCCAACCTAAGAAGAATTATAATTTTCCAATTAAAATTGTAATTTTTATGAATTTTTGAAGTGGTTTGACCTGAAATTACAAAATCGCCCATAGAGTGGAGTCATAAATGTCCTATTAACAATCCATAACCACCTTGGAGCGTATCTACTAGTACTTAAGTATCCACCAATCAAGGACTAACTCATTATTTAAGTTGGAATTAATGCACTAATTTTTTAGAAAAGGAAACAGATTTCAATGGTTTTTGTGGCAATAATGGGGCTAAAAATAGGATGGTAGTTATAGGCAAATGGTAGAGATGGGCATGTCTACCTTAGTTGAACAAAATTGTGTTTTGAAGCCTTCCATTCATTGTCTAAAATATGGACGTCAAAGCGCTTAAGAGAAGAATGGCATCATTGAAAAGTACACAAAGAACTTGATTCAAGTTGGATTTGGGAAATTGAGAGGGCTTAGGGTGGATTCCAAGTTCAACTAATTTACGATTGTTGGATCTAGATTGGGCTCATCCATAGCAAGGGGCATGTTGAAGCTAGTACATCAACTTAATCCTATTAGTGTATGACACTAAATGACAAATGATACTTTTGTGATATGTTTATATTGGTGTGGGTTGAAAGTTGAAACATTTTTTGTATTGTACTTATTTCTACAAATAAAATTAGTGCTTTGCAAATTTGTAGCGTCTTCGATAATTTTGCATTGACACAAATATTGTGCACTCTCTCTTAGAATCTATCAATGTAGCAAAGAAGTATTTAATTTTATTAATTTCAAAAGTTCATATAGAATAATGATCAAATAGAAAATTACTCTATTAGTATAATAAGTTCATTCCAAGGAAAATTTTAAGTAGGGTATAATAGCTAGTGGATTTTAATCCTAGTTAGGTTGCACAATTCAAAAGGATTTGCATTAAATTACTTCCAACTTGGTTCACTTCCAATTTGCAAATCACTCTTAATCCCTAAAGGACCAAGCTACATTTTTTGGCAACATAGAAATTTTAAGCAAGTATATGTGACTAGAGATTTCTTTATTTTTGGCCCAAATTTTTATAGAAGGTGAAGACAAGTAATATCTTTCATGTGCACTAAATTTCATGGGACATTTGAAAATGTGAGTCAAAAGTTAGGCCTAATATGTAGTTTGTTTCTCAACTCAGGCAGTGCAAGTAGATCTAAAATAATTAATTTTTTTCAAAAATCGAAAGTTGAAATTGATTTTATAGATTTAAATATACATTAGAATTTTTGAATTATTCCATTTTGATCAATGAGTCAAAATTTAAGAGGTGTTTTAGTTTGCGGGCAATTATGGATTCTCTACTCCAAAATAAACTTTGAAATCTTTTATTGAACTCAATTTTCAGTATTTAAAAAAATAAATAAAAAAAAAACATTAGGTGAAGATTGTTTATCACAACATTACAACCATTGGAATTGGCATTTTTCAATTCCATAAATAAATTGTTAACAATTTAGTATTTTGAATCTTTTTCTACATCTTTCTACTTACTATGCTTTTCCTATATGTTGTACAATTTCAAATGATCCAAATTTTTTTGCATGAATCCAAAAAAGCACCACCGTTTTGAACATTTTTTCATACAAATGTGACCTTATGAAGTGTAGCTGCCCCATTTTGCGCATGGACAAAAAAATTATTTTTATCACTTCAAATGCTAATATCTTGCAATCTACATGGTGGAATTTTCTGAAATTTTTATAATGTCTTTTCAAACTAGTTTACTACAAGATCTTAGGGTTACATATATCTAAAAATGTTCATTTTCTAAAATTTAAAACTTGTACAAGAAATGGCAGTTTTGGAGTAGTTTTGGTAAAAACATAGTCAAGGAACTTTAGGGGCTAAGGTATGGAGGTTAGGAACTTTAACTCTTAAACTAGCTCTTTCCAACTTGGTAATAATTAGCCTTCAGCTTCACGCCACTAGTCAAATTTTCTCTAATTCCACAAGTACATTGTAGGTATATCTTACTTCAATGTAAATTGCTCAACCATTTTTCACCAACTTGGATTCTAACTCAATACTTCCACTTAAAACTAGCACACGCAGACAATTTCTATTTGGAAATCCAACTCATCAAAATTCACACTTCATTGGATTCAATTTTAATCAATCACAACAACTTTTGTTAGGCATTTCCTCTCATCATACATTTAACTATTAAAACCACTACAATAACACTAAACAATTGGATATTCACATACACCAAATCCATTGCTATATTTCCAATTTGACTCACATATTCAAGTCACAAAATCATTCCAACTAGACTACACACACATTCACAATCCTATAATTCATCCACATATCATAACTCTTCCACAAATAACTAAACACATCCACAATGCACAACAATTTCAATCAATCAACCACGCATCATATACACACACATATTATTACATAAGCACAAAATCCCATTTGGCAAC
This sequence comes from Pseudoscleropodium purum, assembly GCA_963969395.1. Classification (NCBI taxonomy): domain Eukaryota; kingdom Viridiplantae; phylum Streptophyta; class Bryopsida; order Hypnales; family Brachytheciaceae; genus Pseudoscleropodium; species Pseudoscleropodium purum. The sequence continues at coordinate 15,314,866 of OZ017797.1, forward strand.
TCAATTCTCCTTCAATTAACACAAGAAAATTACAAGAAAATAGCCTATTCCAAAGGTTGGACTTACATTGGGTTTGCTCAAGGGTGGGTGACAAAGACAACTTGACGAACACCTATATACTTCATAGGATATTGCTTCAAGTCTCAACTTCCTGATTGGCAATGCAACTCCTTAGATCTAAATTCATGCGTTAGAGGATTTCTGGGCCCTCGGAAGGGCTGTGAGTATCCAAACTATGGGAACAACCCTACAAAGGGCCGTGCCAGCTCGATGATGTGGTACAACAACTGCTATGTCCAAAAAAAATAATTCTTTTTTCATATTTTTTCTTCATTTCAAGATTTAATTTTTTTTTAATTTTTTTTAATTTTTTTTTGTCGAGAACAACCCTGCAAAGGGCCGTGGCAGCTCGTTGATGTGGTATAGCGATTGCTATGTCCAAAAATAATAATTTTTTTTCAATTTTTTTCTTCATTTTAAGATTAAATTTATTTTTTTGTTTTTTAAAATTTATTTTTGTCGGGAACAACCATTCCCCAAAAACTACAAGGAAGGAAATTCGCGACGCACTTGCTTGAAACAACCCTCTCGAAGGCCCAGAAATCCTCTAATGTAACACTCCAAATTGGCACTCAGTCCCATTCACATTTACAACTCCAATCCAAATTAGCACCCAAAAATCACCAAAATAGTCATATTAATTCACATTAGATAGCTAAAAGCCAATTTCTACACTTCCTAATAGGAACAACCAACAACATCAAAATTTTCACCATTAATTCTTCTTATCTATAATTCTAATAGACGTAATTGAATCCTTGTTCAAATTATAGCATATGGATTTTAATTTCCCCCATTACTAGTGAAGTTTTGAATTTATGATTTATGATTAGATATAAATTTGAAAGCCACTAATAAATTCTCTAGGATTTTTTTGAAACATGATAGTATTAATTATTTCATCATGAACATATAAGTTTACAAATTTTACAATTCATTTTCAACCTTAGTTATCAAATAATTGGGGTGTAACATTTTCAAATGCTAGGACATTATAGTCTCGTTGGCTTCACAAATCCCTCTAGCAAACAAAAATGCAAGAAATGACTTTATTGAATGACTATCTTAATACATATAGTTTGACTTATTTTAAATGCCTATAAGTGGTTTTGATTTATTGATAAAATAATTTAAACACTAAAAACTATGAAGCCCATATATTAGAAGTTGATAATCAAATGAACTTAAAAAATAGTGTTTTCTTTGGAGACTATGATCCCAAATCTTGTAAGATAGGTAAATATGACTAAAAATAAATAAGTAGATCCTAATCAATCCAACATCATGACAAAAAAATTCAAAGAGTGTCTTATGGGTGTAAATATGATCTATTCTTAAAAGACATTGAAAACTTTATTCACTACATGATATCTCAAAGCAAAAAATTCATTTTCATCCAAATGCAAATGAATTTGTAAATGGATAAAAAAAATCATCTAAATCTTTGGTATGGTATGTGTCTGAAAAAAACTATGTTCAAAAACAAACTTAAAACAAACTTGATAAATGAAATAACGAAACACTCCAATATAACTAAAGAGATTAAATGAGATAAATGGTTTGATAATTAAAATAGGCACATTGAGATACCATCATGTACTTGAGGCACCCTAAATATTCTAAAATAAATTAGTGAATTAGTTTGAATACAATAAGGGAGAGGTTCCATCAATGGGTTGGTTTGTAATATATAAAAGTAAGAAGCATCTAGAGTATGACTAGTTGCATGTCGATCATTTGGAGGATGATTGGTTGCATTTAGAGGATGGGCACTCCTTAGCTTGATAGTCTTTTGGCAAAATCATGTCTAAAAAGATGTTTGTTTGGACTTGGTAGATGTCAAGTGTATCTATTTGCAATGCCTCCTACAATAAATGGGCATTTACTCTTGGCAAATGGACAACTATGTGCAAACGATGGAAAATGACCTTTGGTGGATGGATGGATTTAAAAAACTTTGGCAAGCAAATGATCAAAAACAAAACTGGGAACAGAACATTTAGAAAAAATAAACCAAAAAAATGGTGTAGTAGATGAGCAAATAGTATTTGACAATTCATAATTGGAGGCATATTGGCAATCAACAATTTTAATCCTTAATAAAAAAAATATTGCTACTTGTTGAAGGATGTCTAGTTGGCTACATCAATGTACAAGGTGCCCGTCTCTACATTAGAGAATGTTTAGATAACCTTGCAATGCAACACCACTACTTTTTACTTGTATCATCCACAGAATAAACCACCCAAAAATCAAGATCTAAGTAGTTACTTTGTAGTAGAAATTGATAATTGATTTATCTCTTATGTTGTTATTTTAATTTCTTACTTTATAGATATTTGTCTTGAAGGAAATGAAGGCACACCCTTTTAATGGCCTTCTTCCGGTTAAAATCTTTTGGGTAATAAAACTCTTTTGGTTGTTAATTGGATCTTTTAAGCTATTGGTACTTTTTCATCATCTAGCAAGGATTCATTCTCTGACTATGACACCTACTATTGCATGATAGTGTTACATAGATTAGGTGACAACAATGTATGTTTAAACTATTTTCAACAACAATCTTTCTTCATAACATTGTCAAATAGAGGGGTCATGTGACCCTCAAAGTATTTTTGAAGGATCAAGAATATAGACTCAAAGTAAAGAATCTTGCTCTCTATAGACTTGGAAGGTAAAGCTACTTTGTGTATCAGAAGAGCATTTGTTTATAAACACTTGACTTTCTTTCAAACTTTAACTCTAAGCATTTTAATGATCTTTAATAATTTAATTATTATTTTTCTAAATTGATAACATACAGTACACGATTTACTTGTTTCTTTTCATTTTCTCCTCAAATGTTATTAGTATACTACAATATACTTTGCTAATATCTCATTATGATTTGGTAAAATCTTTGAAAATACCAAATATTTGAAATTGCTAGATTTATGGGATTTAAGATTTTTCAAGTTGTGGACTAAAGCATAAATCTATACCAACCCCAAATTTTGGATCTTCATATAGATGAGAGTTATACTCCTTAGCACCTAAAGTGACACTCATGTAATCAAATGAATGATTGAATCTAGCAAAAAATGACTCACATTAAGGCTACTATAATTTGGTAACTAGATATATGCATAGCTATTATACATGATATTGTAGAGGACGTTGTCTTACCTTCACCACTTTTGAGTCACCCTTTCAAGTACTAGTAAGTATCAAGTAATCAATTTTATTCGCACAATGCCACAATCTATTTAATAATGGTCTAAAAGTCTTTTTTGTCTTTACTTTTTTATTAATTCAACAAGTGCTTGAATGAAAATAAATATCCTTCTTTCTCATCAAATCTACTTTTGGATACACCATTCCATCAAGACCTCTAAATACTCTTATTATATAGAGTAATTATCTCCCTTTGCATTAATAAAAATTAGGTTACAACGTCTAAGAGATATTTGGAAATATATATCATTTTAATTTTGAATAGACACTAGAAAAAAAATTTGTATTGTCTAAAATGGTTTTGTGCTAAATCTATGCTAAAACCAATAGAATTGCTTTAGTTTTAATATAGTTTTAATACAAAATCATATTGATAATAGGTGATTTTTTTCTAAGGTATATTCAAATGATTGTAGCACCTATAAATCCTAATTGCCAAGTGTTACCTATTAATAGCCATTAGAGGATTTTTGAGGCCAAAACAAGACTGTAAGTTCCCTAGCCCTCAAAATGTTTTGAATGCAACCAACAATGCAATCTGACATAGCTAAGAGAATGCCACGTCATTTCTCCCCCCCCCCATTTTATTTTTCAACTCTTTTTTTTTGTATTTTAGGAATTAAATTTATTTTTTTTCGAATTTTTTTTGATAGCTAGCCGTAACCTTTATTGCGGGGAACATCAACGGGAACATGCCTAAAATGGGTTGTTAATGCCCTCAAATCTTCCCTAATGATTCATTTACTTTAGAGATAGGCTCCATCCAATAGAACCTCTTAGAAAGAAGGTGGTGGACTTTATTGAATATAGAGAGAATTACATATTGTAACATGCTAATGGTATCTTATAAATTTGTATTATCATTTATCAAAACCAAAAAAATTGATAGGTCCAAGTTTTTCCTTTGCTACAAAATTCACTAGATAGAAAAAAAATTTATCCTTAAATACAAATTTTTTTAAAGCATACATCTTATGCCACATTTATAAGCTCATAAATTTAGCCTATTGAATTATGATTCAATTTTTGAAAAAGACACTATACTTTTGAGGTTGAATACTTCTAATTAATTGACTGGATAGAGACCTATATATGTTTTTATTTATCAAATCTAATCAAATAAATTATTTCTATATTTCATATTAATATTTTTTTTAAATGTAAATTCAAAAAAATTGAAGAAATTATATATTATAGTACATCTAGGTTTAGTTCACAATCATAAAACACATCAAGGAGTTTGAAACTATAAATACATAACATTATTTAGGCAAATTAAAGAATCTTCTTGAGATTGTCAACATATACAAAAATTTCATGAAATACAAAGCATATGTGAATTATTTCCAATGCCTATGTATAGGGCAATCACTGAGGCAAAGGGATTTCTAGAATAAAAAAAAGGGTAACAAGGAGGGCAAAGCTCGATGAAGAATACTTGGTTTTTTCTAGAATTTTTGACAATAAGGAGATTTTTTGAAATAGACACATGTAAAGAAAATGGATAAAATATGTAATGAATGAAAAATACGTAATGACAATTATGCAAATTTCATGTGTCAAGAGGAGATACAAAAATAATCTACTTGCCTTTTGAATGGAACATTTATTGGTGGAGGTTTATATGGGCAAAAATTGCATGAACAAATGAGAACAACCTACTTGTTAAGGCTTTGTGAGCAAGAGACAAATTATAGAAATGTTGGCGATCTTTTTGATTGACTTTCAATTTGGAGGAGCTTACCCAACTAAATCTAAAAAATGTTGATAATTTTAGATACGTAAATTAGGGTCTTAGAAGAAGAATCTCGATAAATTAAAGCTCTTCATATTTGCATTTTTTTTCTTTCCTTTCTATCCCTAAATGAACATGTAGCTCTAGCATGAAGCTTTGGACATCATTTGTAACTAATCCAATGGATGTCAATATTCTTAAGGGTTAATGTACACAAATCTAAAATTGTTCAATTAAACTATTGTATTTAAATAAATGTCAAATTTACAATTAGGGGGTATTATTTTTTCTAGTAGACAACTAGGAATTGTAAATTTCAAGTACACAAGAAAAGGATTTTTTGGATATTTTTTTGTGAATTTTCAAAGTCAAGACTTGAAGATCTATAGATTGATACTTGAAATGCCTTCAAAAAGATCCAAAATCCAAAATTGAAGACTATTACTTTGCAACCATGTAATGACATGTGTAAAGTTATAGACATTCTACAAGCAAAGTTTAAGGTCATTTTGATAATAATTTGTGAGAATAATTGGGATACAAACTAATACTTTTACTTTTCATCCTTGAAGGACCATTTCCATAGCCATACAATCAAACTTCATTTATGAGTTCAATATAGCCTTGAAGATTATATTCAAGTTTCAATATAATTTTTAATTTTTTTGTTATTTACTAATATTTTTGTTTACAAAACTATGTGATCTATTAATGTGAAAAAGTAGTTTTATAACAATATAATTTTTTAATAATTTTAATTTTTAAGCTATTAATTGAAAATAATTTGGTAAATATAAAAAATAAAATAAAATAAATTTGTAATTTTTTCAAGACGTAAAAGTAGACAAGACAAAAGATGCAAAACTTTTCAAGTAGTTGTTTTCCACTTTCCCCTAAAATACCCTTGATGATGACCTCCATCAAAATCACCACTATCAAGATACATTTAGCCTTTTAAAATTGATTAATAAAATTTTGATAAATATTTTTTTTTATAGATGTTGATTTTTTAAGAATTTTGTGGTAAGAAAATTGATTGTGATTTTAGTAAGTACAATATTTTCATAAAATTACATCAATTAGAAAAAAATATTATATATATATATATATATATAAGAATAATTTGGTATTTTGACCATAAATGAAGGTTAGAATGATAAACAATATTTAGCTTGTTTATTTAACTTGAAAATGAATTTTAAAGAAGGAACAATTGAAAAAATCAAAACCAAAAAATTGATTATTTTGAAAATTACAATCAAATTTGATGAAGGTGCATTTACTTTTGGGATGTAGGAACCTTTAAAAAGGTCAAAAGACCATCTTTATTTCCAAATGTTCAAACATCATTTTTTAGCTCAATTTAATCCTCTAAATAGTTTTTGTATTACAATCTTACATTTTTATAACATGAGACTATACATGGTTGATTAGTGTAAAAAGATTTTATTAATTTTTTTGGAAAATTGTTATTGTTATATTTGTTATAGAAATGAGTAGAAATAAATTAAAAAATTAATGTAATAAAAAGAATCCAATTATATTGAAGATTTATTGACAATATAAAAATAGTAGTGAAGAATATTGCCAAAATTTCTCAAGGAATTATGCTATTCTTCACACTAAAAACCTTAGTGATGACAGTTAAGTCAAATTACAACTATTTAACTAAATTTAGCTTTGATGAATTTTTAATAAATTTTTTATTTATATTCTATAGATGTTTGCTTTTCAAAGAAATTGGTTGAAAAATCAAATTTATTATTGTATGTTTTTTAAAGTGTTACAAAAATAAAAAAAATAAAAAATAAAAAATAAAAAATATAAAAAAATATAAAATATATATATATGAATAATTTAGTGGTTTTCAAAATTAAAGATTATAATGTGAACAAGTGTTATGTACTTTAATTGTAAACTTTATTTGTAAAGGAAAAAAAATGCAAGTATAGAATACAAAATATCAGGGTTGACGAATCTCTACGTCCGCCTGAAAAAAGCGTCCGTAACCCGGACGTCTTGACACATAGACGCAGCGTCCCTCCCACCGTCGGAAAGTAGACGGGCGGGGCGGACGCCCAGATCGTGCGGACCACATCAGTCCGCGTGTCGATCGGACGGCCGTAATTGGGCGGACAGGCGTCCGCTGCGTCCGCCGAGACCGCGGATGTCAACAGACGCTGCGGACACAACGTCCGCATCCTGACGTCCCGGACGTCCGGACGTCGTGTCAACCCTGCGAAATATGGTGTAATTTGGATGCAATACATGGAGCTAGCAACTTGATTGTAACTTTCTAAATGTTTGGAAAATAACTTTATTTAATACTAAATCAAACTATAAACAATTGCATCATATCACAATGCAAATTGTCCAATTGTTTGGGAGGGCAAATAAGCCTCCAAGATATATTTTATAGTCAATTATTAATGATCATATATTGGTATTTGGACCTACCTTTACAATTTGCATCCAAACAAAGTAAGGGTTTATGAGGAATAGTGCACCATCTTTGCTTATTAGATGTGTACAACATGTTCTTAAATTGTACGACAATGTCTAATAAATCCATAATTTTTGTACTACACTCCCATTGATATATATATGAATTTACAATATTCACATACTATATCACGAGGACAAAATGTCATCAAAAGTCCAATTCAAAATTAACCTCCATAAAGATTTAATTCATTAAGAACCAAGGGATAGTTCAAATTTCCAAAATTGTGAAGATGTATTATAAAAAAATTAATTTAGAATAATAATTTAATGATGATTCTTAAACAATAATGGTAAAATATGATGCTTAGGGCATATCCATATAGTTAAATCAACTACTACCCTAACCAATAATTTTCAATTAAATTTGAAGTCAAAAACTGAAAATTATTTCTAAACTTCATTGCAAATTGAATATTTATTATTTTCACAAGAATTACTTTTATATAAGTTCAAAATATAGAATTCTAATCATAGTGATTCAAGAAGATTCTTATTTTATTTTTCTATTCAAGTAGTTTTTGAAGGGACACATTTTTAGAATGGAAATAGTTATTTTTTAAGGCATGACCTACCAATAACCTTTGAATTATAGAATATTTTCAAAGTCTTCATGATCTATGTTATACAAATGTTAAAGAACCAACACAAGAATCTTCAGAAAAATCAATGAATAAAAAAACTTACTATTGTGTGCTATGGATGTGTTTGCATTCATCTGTTGTTCAAAATTTGAACATCTTATCAATAAGGGAAGAACTTTGAAATGTTCTCATTGATGGAGTTTTTTTCATATCAACAAAATTCAAATTACGCTTACAAATTCAAATTATAATATTCTTTTTCTATCAATATTTTTTTTTTAATTTTCCAAAAATTTAAAAAACGCTTGGGCAGTCTTGTTGGTTGGGTTAAGGTCTTATTGTTTTTGCAAGTACCTTATTTTTCAATTATTAAAGTCATGCATTAGAAAAGATTTGAGGGCAATAACAACTCGTTTCATTTTTGTTTCCATTGTTGTTTGTCCTCAGCAAAGGGTATGGTTGGCTATCAAAATAAAGAAATTTCCCTAGAAAATAATTTTTTTTTTATTCTTAAAATGCAAAATAAGGTTGAAATTTTTTCTAAAAATTGGAAAATGAAGTGGCACTTTTTTGGCCACGTTAGATTGCATTGTTGGCTATGTTCACAACAGTATTGGGGCTGAGAATTCACAGTCTTCTTTTGGCCTCAAATCTTCTCTAATGCAACACACAAGGGAGAGGATATTGACATCACAATGGAACTAATTCTGTCTCTTGTACTAATTTAACCTCTAAATGCCCAAACTAAGTTTTTTGGCAATATAGAAATTTTGGGTAGTTCACTACAAATGAAGTTTTTATTTTTTTTTTGTTGAAGTTTTAACATGGCATGTACCCAAAGAATAGCTTAAAGGCCCAACAATTTTCATAAATTTTGACTACATGATTAAAAAGTTTTTGCATGATATCTATTTTTCATTGCTCAGCAAGCAACTTGAGCAGCAAAAAAAACTTCTTCAAAAACAATTTTTTAAAGAAATTACAATTGGAAATTGGTTCTTTAGATTTCTATATACTTGGAAGCTTTAAATCGTTCCATTTTGATCAATGAGTCAAAAGTTATGAGGAGTTTTAATTTGTGGGAGTTTGCAGGTTGTTATTGAATCTTTACTCTAAGACAAACTTTGAAGTCCTTTATTTAACTCAATTTTCTATATTTTTGGAAAACAAAACAAAACATTGGGTGTATATTGTTTATTACAACCTTACAACCACTAGAATTGGCATTTTTCAATTCCATAAATAAATTGTTAACAATTTAGTATTTTGAATTATTCTCTATTCCTTTCTACTTACTATTTTTTTCCTATATGTTGTATGATTTCAAATGATCTGAAATTTTTTAAGCATGTAGCGAACTTCACTTGAAAAATGAATCCAAAGAATTGCAGCCACTTTAGACATTTTTGCATAGAAATGTGACCTTCTAAAGTATAGCTGCCTAGATTTTTGCAAGGCCCAAAAAAGGATTTTTATCACTTCAAATGCTAATATCTTGCAATCTACACCTCGAAAATTTCTAAAAAAATTTCTGCATGTTTTCAAACAAGCTTACTACAAGGTCCTATAATTACATATGTCCAAAAATGTTTTTTTCCTAAAATTTAGTACTTGTACTACAAATGGCAATTTTGGAGTGATTTTGGTGAAAACATAGTCAAAATCATTTAGGGATTAACACTTCAAGGACTGATTGGTGATTTTGGAAATCATCCTTTGGGGTAACATGAGAATCATTGGCTTAAAAAAATGCAAAAGTATTAATTGGAAGTCAAACTAATGTAGAAGATCTCTCCTTTTCACACAAAATTTTAGGGATGAATAATTGCACTTTTGTCCTACATAGAAGGATTCTTTGTCATCCATCCAATAAAAAACGTCTATGGCATCGTTTAAGCCGATTAACCCCTATTCCTCAAAAAAGCTCATATATAGAAATTACACCTAAAATCATACACTAGAAAAAAAACATATCCGCTACAAGCGATTGCAATGCAACTATATGTCCTATACAACTATCCTGCAATTGTAACCCTCTATATTTGCACCAAATTTGATGTGAACAAAATTATACATTATTGTAGTTGCAAAGTAGTTGCAAAGTAATCGCAAGGTGAAGTTTAGGATTACAAGGATGTATGAGAAGAATTGATGTGAGGTATTCTACATCCAATATTCTTTACAATTGTCGATGTAGACAACTTTTTGTTTTGTAGAGTCTAGTGAGTCAAACTATAGTTGCATAGAATCTAAATTCAACTACAATTCAACTCAAATTCAACTCAAAAGCAACTAGAATGCAATTAGAAAGCAACTAGACTGCAACTCAAAAGCAACTAGAAAGCAACTAGATTATAACTAGAGTTAAACTATAAAACAATTACAATTGTCCCATATCAATTGTCAAGAGTACCATTAGGTTGGACATATAAGAACTGTAAGTTATAGCATTCTTACATAATGAATTCTAATTATGGAGTTCTAATATTTCTACATTTGTAGATTTCTATAATTTGTAGATTTTTACAGTCTATAGAAATCACTAAGTTTTTAATGTCTTAAGAAATTTTAGAACTTGTGGAAATTGTAAAGTTTTGAAAATTGGTGAAATCTATTTAATATCAATATTTGAATTTGATAATCTAAAAAAGAAGCTAGATCTAAAATTTGATTTCTACAAATCATTGAGATTAAAACTTCAAAATCTACAAATCTACAAATCATAGACAAGTTACATATGAGTTGCAAACAAGTTGCACTTAAGCAAGTTCTACATTAGCAACCATGTCAAAAGAATTTCATCAATGAACTTCCACATAGAATATCAAATGAGATCAAACTTGCAACTATTTTGCAACTAGTGCGACTTGTCCATTGCAATTGCAATCTCCAAATTATTACCCAGTTGCAAATGCCTCTTGCAACTACAAAACCATTTGCAAATTGTAGTCACAAAATCCCTTGTTTTTTTATAGTGATATGAATAAGTTTTGTGAAATAATCAAAATGCTTTACAAAATGAACAACAATTTTCACACATTGGTGAAGGACTATGAATCAAAATGCAAGTGGTTATATAATTTTTGAAAGCATTGTGAATTAGTTACAAATTTTCAAAAATACAAGGTGTTGGAAGCTAAAAGTGTAATAAAGGTAATGCCAAAATCCATAAATTTGATGCATGTTAAGAAATGATACCAGTAGTATTAAAACATGCCACAGAAAAGAAGTAAAAACAAAATAAAGTGTATCCCAAATCAACCACTTGTAAAGTTGCGACCTCCACAATATTATAAATAGAGATATTCACTATCAAAAATGGCCCCCAACTCCACCTTACAATCGTCTTTCTGATGCTCACCATATTGGGTATCCTCTATGTATAGTTTTCCTTCAAAAGAAGGAGTTGGTTTTCAGAAGTAGTCGATTTTAGGTGTGGTTACCTTATTCACATCCTAGGTTGGACTTTATTTGAATGACTATTGAAATGTCTATGGTGACTTATCCTTAAATGGAAATGAGGTTTTCTATAGTCCTTACCAATCTAATTTCACTTGTAGTTCACTACAATCTCCTTCTTCATATGCTAGGTTAGACTTTTATTTGATTGACTATTGAAATGTTTATAGTCACTAATCTTAAAATAGAAATGGGATTGTCTATTGCTATTGTCAATCTATGGTAAAACCACCCATTACCAACCACTGTAGAGATTCCACATATGTTCTAGAGTAATATAAGGCAATTTAAATTTCTGTGATTTGATTAGTCCCAACTTTGAAAAGGAAGAACACATTCTACACTTTGGTTGGAAATTTGTTTTGGCCTTAGTTGCAACTATTTTTAGCCATATAGGTTGGCTATGGGTCCTTGGTTGGTAATGGGTGGTTCTACCATAGTGTCACTTGTAGTCGTCTACAATCTCCTTTTTTCTATAGAATTACATGAGCAATTCAAACATAGTAATAATTGACACTATTCTCCACAGATTTTGATCTTGTATCCAAAAATCTCTCAACAGTTCTAGCTATCACATAACATTATTTAGCAACCGTCAATGAATATTCCTACAATTGAATCTCGTGCCATTGCCAAGTGTTGAAAATTCAACTAGAAGGACAAGCCCGTAGGAGAAACCGACATACCAAGTTGACTGAACTACTAATAAAAGAAATAAATGGGGGAAGCAACACGAGGCTTGAGAAAGAATCGAGCCTTACGTACAGTCAGTCACACAATAAGAGAGAATCATAGTAAGAGTCTTCGCCTTGCATAAATTATTTTTTGCTGCATGTACTCATCACACTCCATTGTTGAATAATGTTATGAAACACTTCGCCAAAAACCCTCCTACATATGTCTGTTAGAATCCCTCACCTCACAGTTTCTCTTTCACAGAATATTAAAGCTGCAACAAATTATTTCTCCTTTCCAAGGATTCAAATGATCATCATTTGGTACCTGCAAGGAACCAGCAACAGTTACAATTATAATGATCTCACTGTTTCGAAGGAATGGAAACTGATCACACGGTCTTTCCATTATTGCATCATGGATCCCACACTTCAACCTCCTCGAACGAATCTGTAAACATGGTCACCGACTCACCGTCCAAACTGATCCATTTAACAATGGATAGATAAACGCGTTTTCTCTGCAAAGGTTGTAACAAACAGAAAAGTTCTGTGAACTCCTTGAACTAGTAAGAGCAATCATCTTTGCAATAATAAGTTTGTGCACTTACTGTAACTTACCCTCCTGGATGCAGAATTTCGGGATGCTACGTTCAATCATATCCGTATATGCCACTCCTACAATAGAAACGAATCAACACAACTTCAGTTTCTTGAGACTTTAGTATCTTCATGAAAGCACACCTCGTTATTTACAAGTAGTCATATTCGTTGAAGTGAAGTGGTAAAGAGTGCGAAATGGGGACTAATAAAAAGGGTTCAAGTGTTCAGAGCTCTGAAGACCAGGACTGATGTCTATTCCTGCAACGAATTTTTCTTTCAATTATGTCAAAAACTTGAGAAAGAAAGAAAGACCAGGACTGGTATAAATCTGTTTTTAATTTGAGTACCTGCGTCAATTTCAGTGAAATTTGCCATTTAGAAAGGAGGATGTGAAGTCCAAATTGAAACGGAAAGATGAAACAATTCATGCGAAATCAATCAATGCTATAACCTGGATGTTCATGGACTCCAAGGTAGCGAATCGCAATATGAGCAACCCACTGGGCAACCAACATCGCACTCGTTCAAAGCAAAGACCGAATAACTTAATAGAATTTATTAACACAAATGGAAGAAGAGATTCAAGCCTTGCCAATTAGAATTGTGAGCACGATTCTGCTTGAAATGTTGTCCACTTGCAAACAGAGAGACAACGAGTGAGTTGTACAGTTCTGTGCAGTACTGTGTGCAAATTAATTCCAGTTTTGAAACACAATCGCGCAATTGATGTCCTTGTAAAAAGACTTTGATAAGATGTATTTGAATAACAAATGAAATTGTGGCATCGATGCAGCATTGTGCGCTTATAGAATGCCCTCAGATCTGTCCGATGCTGTAAATATTTGAAGTAGACACTCAAGAGAATGAGAGGAACTAACTCAACAAGTGAATTGGTTGTAAATTTTACACACTACATGTACATTGGATGACCTAGATCTCTCATCGATGATCTACTCATGAAAGAACTGCTTTACTTTTCTATTCATTTCTCTCAAAGCAGTGTGGAAAACGCATGAGTTTCTCTAAGGGCTTCGTACGGTAAGCTAGGACTTGTCAATGGCTCCTAAAAAGTGGCCCAGACATAGAGTAGTTTGTGAACCCAACAAAAGCTACCTTTATGAAGCTCTCGGCATGCATTCCTCTCGCCAAGTACTTGCTAAAAAAGAACTGGGCCAATTATCAAGCATGAGTGACATCTTGAAAATCACAGGAGGACATCATCACCACCGATGCACGATTGTAGCTTTTCTGGTACCTCAAAAGTGGGTATGGCCTTATCATTCTACTATGAAGCGAAGGGATTCGGTGGTTATCAAGGTGTTTGTTGAAGCTCGACATCTATTCAAGAATCCTTGTGAGAAACTATGAGAGGCCCAAGGCGGGGATACCTAAAAGCGAGCGACTCTTTAAGCGCTGATTCAGTTCTTACAATTAGACTGATTAAATTTCAATTGAATCTTGTTAGCAATTACAAGGAGATTCCAACAGACCAAAGTTTTGTCTCATTTGAATCCTGCAAGCAAATTCTTTTGGTTATATGAATTAAACCGACATGAGTTCAATCTGATGTAGACTATACATTCTCAACATCAATAGTACTCATTGTGCAAAAAATTTGCGCATTATGCATTGACAGTAGTGTGAAGGTGAAATTTCTCCTTAGAATTTTTCCTTTAGAAAAGATCTTGAATTGCCAGACTCCATAACTATCCTTGTGCCATGAATGCCAAAATGCTTTCTTTATTCACCTCAATTACCAGATAATCACCATGATTCAGTGTGTACTAAAGTAACAGCACCTAATTCGGACACCTTAAGCATGGAATATAGTTCCTATAGATTATTAGACTGGACAATTTTCATATTACTCATGTTAGTAATTAACAAGGCTGTGATGATACAAGTAAATATTGAATGTAAAGGTTGCTATTATTCAAAGTTTTTTTGGTACATGACCTAAAACGGACAAAAGTTATGATGTTAATGTTGTGTATATTCTCACCTTCAACATGTACTCGTCATCAAAAGATTGCTCTGGACTCCGGGTGTCCAGTTTAGGTACTTGTTTCAATTAGGTGCAGCTCCGTGGTTGAGGAAGCAGGCACCAATTCAATATACCTGGAGGTACTGTTACAAACGAAGCCGGTGTGGAGAAGTCAGATTGAAGATGATGCATCTGAGGAGCGATTTGAAGCAGACTTCGTCCAAATCGTTGCAATATTCTTTGAGCATCCGACCTGAACCTTGCATCACCAAATACACCCTAAGCTGAGTCAGTAATGTAAGCATCGTAGATTGGTAATGACTGGCAATTTCTGTAATACTAGCGAGTACTTAGGTTGTGTGTTTGAATTGCCAACAGGGGTTTGCTTTTGAAATTCTACCAGATCATGTATTTGTGTTATTTATCACACTGTCGGAATCCCTGTTAGTAACTCTGTTGTAACCCTAAATATCCAGACTCTGAGGCATCACACAAGTAGAAGTTGAGAGATTGATGATGAACACTGGTAACTGTTGTAAGAGCTAAATTACAAGGCTGCAGGCAAATTGAGAATCATGGGCAGGAGGGCATACAATTGAGGACACCCTGCGAAAAATAGTGATTGAATCTGTGTTGTCAATTCGAAGTACAAGAAGCTATGACAACGAAAGAAAAGTGCGAAACCCCTTTGCCAACGAGCATTAGGGCTTAGGGTTTAGTAAGCAACCATCACGGAAACAGTAACGCGATTAAATCCAAATTCCTCGGCAGACTCAATCTCTCAACTCATGAGGCATTAATACTCGACAAACATGCAGCGCACAAATCGGAAACCTACGCTTGCAATTGGATTCACATGAGAATATTGAATGTAGACTTCCAAAACCTGCCGGAGACAACTCACTCCCTAGGGCTGTCCAGATGTCCTGATATTTGAATCACATTTTAGCAAACTTCGAAAGACTTAATCATATCAGTTTTCTCTCGTCAGAGCAAATAAGTAGTCCGTAATGCAAGAAACGCCGCGTAGAATCAAACAGGAGGTCGCCAATTCCATCTTCTCTCAAAAGAATACTTGCCGCGAGCTTAAAATCAAGTAGGCTGAGCACGTTCCTGCCATATCCAAGAGCTTGCCTAAGGCCATGTGAGTCTCTCCTTCGTCCCCAGTTTGCAATAGTGCTCTAATATCTCACCCCGCATCTATTGGCCATTCTTTTTGGCATTTGCACAGATTGCACTGAGGTATTCAAGTCGTTGGGCTTGAGGGTTATGTAAAGAAGGCTGCCTTCTGGTGTTCCATGTGTGAGTATTTCACACTACGTCAGTAGCTTCAGTTTCCTGATAGTACACCTTCTATAGGTCGATCAAGAACTACCAATCTTTTATAGGGGTGAGGAGAAGGCGCCACAGGTTTTGCTCTTGGTAAGAACCTCTCCTCGTCAGAGCTCTCTCTTCTTAAGGAATGATTCAAAGCCTGGCGCAACACAATGCCACTGAGTGTGCAACTGCCGACTGGGCAGAAATTGGAGGTTCGAAATACCACTGGTGTGAGTTGAGGTAAGATGTAAAACAGCAAGAGGAGAAAAGGAAGCAATTACCAGAGAACCTTCCGGAGGCTGGAGAAGAAATGGCCGGGGGGTCTTTTTCATGCAGAAGTCTCTCTGTCAATTTTAAAATTTGGGGAAGAAAATGGCAGAAGATGCCTAATGCACGCCAGTCTAGTACCCTGGATTATTGGAGGGCAATTAAAGAAGTTGTTCAATCTGGATGTTGCATCTTTGGATGATTTGGACCCGTGGATTACATGAAGTGCCCCTGGTGTAGTTTCTGGGGATGTATGCCGGATGGAGTTTTGCTTTGGAGAGTGGAAGAAGATGACTCGTAAATAATTTATTTCAGTGGTCTGATTGTGTTCTACTGAGTAGTCTGTTTTGGGGTAGATAAGCCTCGACTTCCATCCTATCTTACGTGAGTTCGGAGTTCACTTTGAGATGAAGGTTTCGAGATGTTGTTTCTTTGGCTGATAACTTAGGCTTTGCAGAGCATGAATGAGGATATTTACCCGGATGTTTTATACCCCTTCGGCCTGACAAGAGTACGTATCAGTCGTGGAGAGCCAATTCCTGCAGAAGGTGGTGTTTACTTGAACAAAGGAGAGAAACACTGGAAATACTTGGGCTGGCTAATGTAGCTTCCCAACCTGTTCTCCGTCACAACGATCAGCTTAAATAAATCCTTCCATCCGAGGTATGGATTTCGTACGCTGATAAAGAGAGGTGAAAGCCGGCCTTGATGTTGCTGAGGAGATTTGTTCATGGAAGTAGCTCAATTTCGATATGGAACGTTTTAATTTCATTCAGCGGGTGATAAAAAGTTCAGAGTTCGAAGAGTTTGAGCAACTTTTACTTGTTGAAATGATTCAAGGTTGAGGCAGCAGTACGTAGTGAAGGCTCTTCATCCCGTCGAGTTTGAAAACGAGTTGACACAAACATATTTAATTTCAGAAATTCCAGTCAATATTTTTCGGCAATCTCCGATGCTTGCACTAATTCAGCTTATGGTGTACTTGGCGATGCATGGGCCAGGTTGGATGCTCCAAAGAATATTGCAAAGATTTGGGCGAAGTTTTCTTCAAAACTCTCCTCGGAAACATCATCTTCAATCGGAATTTCCCACGCCAGCTTCGATTGTTATAGTTTCCTTCAGGCATATTGACTTTGTGTCTGCTTCCTCAATTGTGCACACAGAATTATGGTGATGATCTGGTAAATTGACGTGAATGTATCAAGTAAGTGGGTGTTCACTGCCCGAGAATAGTTTCTGAGTTTGGCAGAACGAGATTTGTTCTAAAAGATGATACTGAAGACACTAGTTGGACCTCCTGATACATGTCGTGCGTATCGATGTCCTGTCTGCAGATGTGCAAAAGGGACGGCGAATACAGATCACGACACAAACGAGACGTACAGAGGACATGCCTGCAATAAGGTAGAGTACACTGTGCGTCACTTTATGCATTTTAACATTTGTTTGAAAGATTTCTATGAGATGTAAGAGCTGTAGAGAAGTCCTTTTGAGTATAAGAGCCGAATTCGTTGAGATGAAATCTTCATGACTATGTATGAATTTCTAACGCAATTTCAAAGTGGGAGGAGGTTATATTACAAGTGACAGCAAACAATCCCATTTCCAATCAAAGATCAGTGGTCTTAACTTAGACATTTAGCCATGTTGTGCTTACTTAGCCATGGCAGTGTCATCAGAGAGGGTTGAGTGTAGCAGAGTTGCAGAATGGTGCCTCACCCTGTGCATCTGGGTTGCACCATAACATTATTAACCAATGTCCCGGGGGAGCCTTTTGCTTCTCCACACACACACAAAAAAAAGAAAAAAAAAAGCAGGAGCCCCTAACGTTGCAACTTCCTAGTCCACTGAGAAACTATTGATTGCTTTTGATTTTCACCCACCCACTCCATGAACTCTGGTGCCCGGCATTGAAAAAGATTAGATCTGTGTGGAAGCCGTGCTATTAGGTGTGAGTTGGCCACTACTAGTAGTTCACGAACCTATTCAGTCAACTTACAACCTGGTCAACCAATCCACCTCCAATGATCTTGGAAAGGATTATACCAATGTCCATGAAATTCAAAGTGGGAAGCTTAGGGGTTGGTTAACAATATTAAGACGAGGTCCAAGAATGACCTTTCTAGATACCAACACGTGGAATTTGGTGAAAGCTTAGTATATGCAAGAATATACCAACGTTTTAGGTGTATGAAGTAGGATATGAAACTATAAATATTTGAGTGTTGTAAATGATGTTTATTCAATCAAGTGAAGGTAGTAGTACAAAGACACTCTCCCAGGTTTCACTTACAATTTTTGACTATGTAGTTTTGTCATAGAAATTGGTGATTGTGAAGTGAATCTTTCATTTGTATCGTACCATGTCTTTGGATACCTACCTAGCTAACCTCCATATTAAGTTCAATGTACAATTATCATGAACATTTTTCAAATTTATGAAAACATTGCTTTTTAATGCATTGTGATGAACAAATTTTAGTGTATAGTAATCTGCAAATACCCCTTATCAAGCTACCTCCAACTAATTAGTTGAACTCTCATTGATGTTATCTTCCCCCTTGAATTGTTTTCCACTTTTCAATCAAAGGTTGAAAAAAGAAACTTGCTCTACTTTTTGTTGACTATGAAATCTTCTTAATTAAATCATAAGCCTTATTAAAGCTTTTCAAGTACTTAAGGCGAAGTCAATCTTGTGAGTGAAGTTATTCATGGTAAGCTAGTATTACCATTAGAGGATTGTTGGGCCCTCCGGAAGGCTGTGAGTTCCCAAACTTTAGGAACCCCCTTGTAGAGGACCGTGGTAGCTTGTTGATGTGGCATAGTCACTGCCACGTCTGAAAAAAATAATTTTTTTTTAAAGTTTTTTTCTTCATTTCAAGATTAAAATGTTTTATTTTATTTTATTTTTATTTTTAAAAAAATTCGGGAACAACCATTCTCCAAAAACTCCAGGGGGAAAGTTTGCGATACACCTGCTTGAAATAGCCCTCCCAAGGGCCCATAAATCCTCTAATGTTGAAATAAACTACCTCAATTTATGGAGTTTTTTAAGTGTACTAAAGAACTATAAATTTGTCACATGCAAAGGAAATCTATACATGTGTGTTTAGTTGCACTACATGAGAAGGATGTAAATATTGGTTTCTCCAACTAAACTTTAACCCTGAAGGTTCCATGACTATGTTTTCACTTAAAATGCTTGAAAATTGCCATTTGTCATACAAATAATAAATTTTTGAAAAGAAAAAAAAGATTTTAACACATGTAACCATAGGAATTTGTAGTATGCTGACTTGAGAACATGTGGTAAGAATTTCAAAAAAATTCACCATGTGGATTGCAAGATATATGCATTCAAATTCTTTGAAATCATTTTTTGGGCCCTACAAAAAACAGGGCAGCTGCACTTCACAAGCTCAATTTTCTATGAAAAAATGTCCAAAATGGTGGTGCTTCTTTGCATTCTTTTTCCTAGACAAGTTTTCCACATGCTTGAAAAATTTCAGATCATTTGGAATTGTACAACATGTAGGAAAAAAATAGAAAGTAGACAATAGTAGAGAATGATTCAAAATACCAAATTGTTAAGAATTAAATAATGGAATAGAAAAATGACAATCCCAATGGTTGTAATGTTGTAATAAACAATCTACATCCTATGATTTTTTTTTTTCAATAATAGCAAAAATTGAGTAAGATAAAGAACTTCAAAATTTATTTTAGAGTGAGAATCCATAACTACCCACAAACAAAAAATCCTCATAATTTTTGACTCATTGGTCAAAATGGAATGATTCAAAGCTTTTGACATATATATAGCTCTAAAAAAGCAATTTCAAATTTTTTTTCCTGAAAAAAATGATTTTTTTCTAATCTACCCAGATTGCCCATTTATGGAAAAAAGTAACATATTAGGCCATAACTTTTGGCTCATATTTCCATATACTTGCCCAAAATTGCTATGTAGCCAAAAAAACGCATGTTAGTTCTTTAAGGGTTAAATTCTAGTTATGTAGCATAGTCTTTATGAAGATAGTCTAGTCTTACATGATCAATAATGCGAGAAAATCCAAATCACATTTACACATTTGTCTAGATAGAAATCTAAAAAGGGAGAAATCATGAATTATAATGAATCAGGATTGAGCTCTTCTTGTTAAATTAGGATAATGGTTTTGGAATATTACTACCATCATCAATGTACAATATAGAACACCTAGCTATTATAGTTCAATGAATTTTGAATACTTGATATAAAATTAGAACTTGAGAATATTATCATTAGAAGCACGTCAAAATTTTACACAAATAGGCATAAAAGATCTTACATAGAAGAGATCTTCTATGCAAGAGAAGATAGCAAATTCAAGAGTAAACTCCAATAATGCTAGCATATATACGCTCAAGGGTCACATATTTGCATCATTGGAGGGAAAATGTGAGCATAAAAGCCTTGAACATATGTAAAATTAAATATCCCACGATCATTGAAGGTGCTTATAATATAGACACCTATAATATAGGTGTATAGTCTTCTTGGCTTCTAGGCTCACGCTTCTAGGCTCACAAAATAGCAACCCTCACCTCCCATCTTTCTTGTATTGTACACCCTTTCTCATTCACTTTGTGGAATAGAAACTAATTACCTCCAAAGACAAAAGAAACTTCAATTTTGCCAATTTTTGTTCTTCATGTAAAGCATCACCCTCTAAAGTGTTTTGATGTTTAGAGGCTCAAAATTGCTTCAAAATACTTGTCCCCCAAGCAAGTCTAAAATCTTCATTTGTATTTATTTTTTAACAAATCCAACTATAGGATTCTTTAGTTAACTTGTTCAATTACATCCTTCCAAAAATTTAGAGTAAATATTACCATTAAATGCAAGTTCAATATGCTTAAACTTCAAAATATAGGCTTTTCAAGCCCTTCCTAAAGGTGAAGTTTGTTCTTTCAACATTTTCATGAAAAATACACATATCCCATAACTTGTGTGCTTCAGTCAATATCTTGGAATATGGGTTGAAAATATATGTAAAAAGAACTTAACCAAAAAAACTTTCATAGTCATATTTAAAAAATTATAATGTAGAAGGTGATACTAAATAGAAAGAAAAACTAAACAACTAATAACTTTTTTTTAAATTGAGAATTGCTAATTCCAATGGTGAGAATGTTCTAGTAAACAATTGGTATCCTATTTTATTTTTTTTCCATTTGGGAATTTTCAAAATTGAGTTCAAAAAATGATTTTATATATTTCCACTACCTTCATTGCTTGCAAAATAAACTCTTCATAACTTTCACTTCATTATTTAGAATTGAATGGTTCAAATGTTCTCGAGTAGGTATCAATCCATACAATTCAATAAAGTCAATTCATGTTTTTTAGAATATTATTTTTAGCTATCCAATTTGATATTGCATTAAAAAAAACTTTTCAATAATTTTTGCAATATTTATTGAATTGAACTTAAACAAAGTTTTACAAGTAGATTAAGATGATCAGAATAAATCTTTAAAAATTCATACAGAAATTCTAAATTCTAAAGTCAATAGAGCTTGCTTGAGTTCCAAAAAAACCCACAGTGGTCTCTTTAGTCCTATGGGGGTTAAGAGCAAAGTCGCAACTAGCTACATCTCTACGCAATCATCATTACATCACAACAAACAACCTCATAAATTCTATAGTTTTTAAATAATGGATATAGAATTAGAATTCAAGATCAAGTACCGTACTATCAATGAAAGCACATCCAAAATTGCACTCATAGACATGATAATCCAAATTTTTGAGACTTGGCATAATTTGCTTTGAAGAAGTCGGTGTTTTGTACTCTCTAAGAGAATCTAGAGTCACAATATCAACATGCAAGCATGGAAATGTAAGCCTACAAGCTTTGAACATATGTATAAGTAGATATTTTACAACCATGGATTCAAAGGTGCTTCTATAGTATAAACACCTATAACATAGGTACACAACATATAATCATAGAAAGTTTCTATGGTATAGACACCTGTAACATTAGTATACATACTCCTCTTGACTCATGTGTTCATAATTCTATGTTCACATAATCGCAAATGTGGGCAGTCGCTGCATGCATTTGAGGTTTCTTCACAGACTTTTTGAAAAGCAGTCTGGAACTTCTTCAATTTGAAAGTGTGAAACCCCAAAAGAGCAAAGTGAATTGCAATTTGGAAATCACAGAGTGCACGTGGGTTCCCCCCCCCCCCCTGTCCCACACGTGCATCACCTTCAAGCATTCCAAGCACATTCTTCATCCACTTCTGCAGCGCCACCAAGTTTTGCTCACTTGAGTTAAGTAGGACAAAATAATTTGGAAAGGCACTCACTGGATTGATGCCATGGAATGCATAACATAAACAGAACTGGTGTGTGCCCTGCACAGTTGCCATGGTCAAGAAAAGAAAAGAAAAAGTAATTTTTCTATTTTTAATTCATAATAAATTTAAAATTCAATAACTTTCCTATTGTAGGTTCAAACCCCACGAAACAAAGTCCCTGCAGCCTTCCTTGCAGAGGGCTTTCTGACGGTTTCAAGAATGCTACTAAGGGACATATGTCCAGGAGATCTCACTATAACACACAAAATAAAACAAACGAACAAACAGCCTAACTTAAGGTATGGATTTTCAGTCTACTAAATAAGGCTACAGGCAATTCATATTAACCATATAAAGACACAACAATCTAAAGTAAAAGTGTTGAAAGGATGCATTAGAAGGGATTTTAGCAAGGGGAGGGTTGTTTCAGGCTTGTTTCCTTGTCAACTATCATATTTTTTTAATAATAAAAAAAAATTATTTTAAGATTTTAAAAATAATTCAATAATAATTTTTTTAAATAATTTTATTACTATTATCCAACGTGGTAATCACTGTACCATGTCAAGCACTTGTTAGGCCAAGTTCCCATAGTTTGGAAAACTCTGGGAACTCACAATCCTCCACACAAGTTCAAAAACATTTAATGATAGAGAATCCTTCTATGAAAGATAGAAATGCAGATGCTCATTTTTGAAATTTTATATGAAAAAGAAAGGTCTTGTAGAATATGGTAACTAATTCAATGTTCCAAGGTGAAATCCATTGTATAGATAATGTACATGCACGCCAATTGTTGGACCATATACCTTAAAGGTTCAATATGGAATGAATAAAAACTTTTCCATTTTTTTTCTCCTTTATTTTCAAATGTTAATCCAAATGGAATGAATCAAAGGATGTGATGCTCTTCAAATGTGGATGATAAATACTTTGAGCCTCTCACAATTCTCTTTTAGTACTTAATCCTAGCATGTCAAGCAATTGCCCTTGAAATCAATGATTTTTTTATATGAATAATTGCCCAAAATCTTATCTAGTTTTCAAGTTGGTTGCAATAACATTAGAAAAAAAAATAAAAAATAAAAAATGGATGAAATTACTAAAATCATCTCTAAAAAATATATAAGATTTGCCAACATTTAAACAAAGTTTATTATTTTTAGGTAATATTGTGGATGAGTGAAGGATGGATGGTTACAATTGGATAATTTGTTTGACTATCTTGTATTCTAGAAACAGTTGTACTTCCACAAAGAAAATAAATAAATTTCACTCCTTGAAATCACCCGTCATACTTATTTTAGTCACTTGATCATTTATTATGTTTGATAACAATTCATTTGATTATTTATAGATTGTATTTGGTGAATAAGGTGGAAGATAGGGAATTTAAGGGCTCTTCAATAATAGACATAAAATATGAGCATGCCAAGTTTGTTAAGTATGGGTGTAGATGCTCTTAGACAACAAAAAATCTTTAAAACAAGTAAGGTAGGAGGTCTATAAAGTACCCATTTAAGAGCTAAAGATTAATTTGGGGAAGTGAAACTTCTTGAAATATTTTTCAATAAATTATCCTTGAAAGATGAAATGGAATTGTCAACTAATTCAAGTGTTTTAATATTTTTTGAAACTTTATGGAATTATTAGTTATAAATTTTTGAAGTTGATACATAGTGGTCACTAAAAGTGTCTACTTCCTCAAATGTACACCTAGGTTACACATTATTGAAGGAATGAAAAAGCAAAATTTGCAAATAGTGTATGTTTTCAAGAGATGGGCTTATCTAGAACCCCAAGCTCTTCATGGACCTCCCACTTTCATTCTTTCTAAACCACTAGTGGGAAATGTCTTGTTCATTTCCATAATAAATTCTATATCATAATGAGGATCTCTTGCAAACATTTTTCATCCGATTACATTTTATTCACCACATTCTTTTCATCCTAATGGAGGAAATCCCCTTGCATTTTACATCGGGCAATGCCATCCATTGTCAAGGATTTCTTGAAAAAAAACACTTCCTCATTGGGCTCCACCTTCTTCATTAACAATTCTTTTCCAAAAAATTCCCTCTTCCACTCAGGCATTATGTTGCCCTACACATAATACCAAGTCCATCTTTCAAGGTAGATTTTTTACCATTCCATTGGATAGTCAAAAAAGCATCATAACTCATAACACAAAGTTAACCTTCTTTCCACACACTTACAATTGCAAAAAAGTACCAATACAAACATTTGTAATGAACTAGTAACCCTATAACATTACTATGGACACTAAGTGTTCTATAGATGACAGAAAATTCTCTTGTATAGGACAAAAGTGCAACTATTCATCCTTTGAGTTTTGTTGTGAAAAGGGAACATCTTCTACAATAGTTTGACTTCCAATAAATATTTTTTCATTTTTTAACCCCTAATTTCCCAAGGCCATTTTTCTGTCAAAAAACACTCAAAACTGCCATTTTTGCTGCGTTCATCCAAGAATACAAAAAAAAATATCATTTTTTTAGAATCTAACCTTAGGATCTTGTAGTTTACTTGTCTTAACTCACATGGTAAAAATTTCATGAAGTTTGACCGTATAGATTGGAAGATATTAGCATTCAAAGTTGAAAAAAAAAGTTTATTTGAACACTGGCTTGCAATTTTAGATGACTTTGACCGCTAATTGTGAATTTTTTTTGCACTACAGACTCTGAATTAAAAAAAATTTATGTTGAAGAATTGAGTTGAAAGTTTAGGAAAAAAAACTAAAAACAAACAAACTTGATTTTCATTCTTTAAAAAAAATGCTAAGTAAAAGTAGGCTCGAGATTGGAAAAAAAAAATCATTAATAACTCCAAGACGAGATTGAAAGACAATAATCCAAATGGTGAGATTGTTTTAGCAAGAAAACACATCATTCTCAAAAAGAAAGTTGTGAGAGATTGTGAAAATTGCATTTAGAAATGAACCCTACAAGTTATTTTTTCAGGAAGATGTTGAAATTGCTCAAAAAACAAAATTGTCTTTAACTTTCTCATTATTAGTCCAAATAGAATGAATTAAAGCTTCACATGTAGGCAAAAAGAAAACATTTCAGGGGGATAAAAAATTTATTTTGATTTTTTGCAATTTTTTTTATACTACCCGCTGAGTTCAATTTCAGGCTTTTTGTGGTATAACTTTTTCTCCCAAGCACTAATTGAAATAAAAATTATATTCCCACATAGATAATCAATTTTTCTATCTTATGGAAAAGTTTCAAAACAATTCACCAAAAATTGAGATCACAGGAACTTGTCCAAAATTTGATTTGTCCCTTAAGGGGACAATGGGAATTTAGGGGTTAAGCGATTGATTCCCACGATATTAGAAAATAATAATTTCTCTGAAGACCAGCCCGTCCTTACAGGATAAAACTTGACATTAAGGTAAAAGTACCTATTTCATATAGGCCCCCTATAATTGCTTCGTAGGCTAACCTATTGTGAACAACAACTAGATGCAATGGTCATTAAAATAGATTCTTGGTTTGTACCTTCTTATCCACTCATCTCTCTTCCTTGTAGGCCTAGGGAGAGGTGCCAAAACTAACCACAATAGGTGAGTCTATGAAATTAGAAAGGGTCTTGGTGCAAAATCCATTTTTATGTTCAATAAAATATTCATTTTTGGAGAAAAAATTTCATTTTTCAGTATTCTTCTACAACCTTATTTTTGCACACAGTGAACTTAGTTCCCCATGACTTTCCCACATCACCTAGTCTGAAGTGCTTTAAGTTATATTAAATAGCTACTTCTACCTTACGTCCCATAATGCTATGAAGCCTCCCAGCTCTCAAGCATTATCTAATCAGTAAACTCATGCGGATGAGACTCCGTTATTATTACTGGATTCTTCTGGAGGAGCTAGGGGGATTTCTTAATTTACTCACTTGATGATAAAGTCCTTGCACAGTCTACATTACTGGAGTAGCATAGCTAGTCCTGTAGGCTTGTAAAATTAAGCACCTGAGCAATAACTGTTCCTCCGTTTCATGCCCGCCTGCGCGCCTCACTACTGGCTTCCCGCCCGCGCGCCGCTTCAGACAGTTGACGTTGTTGCATTAACATCATGTGCCGAAATGCCGAATTCCAACTTTCCCAGCTTTGAATTTGATCTTATTTGGGCCAGAAAACGTGTTTCAAATCCGCAGCTTCGGCGTTGCTTCACCGGAAGAAGCCACGAACTGCTTGCGTGAGTGTCGTCGAGTTCAACTGAACTTCTTTTTCTAATTTCCAAGCACTGGCTGATCAATCATATATCCAGGCATCGTTGAAGTCTACAGTCCTTTACTTGCATCAGTCAGTGTGCACCGCTTTTGTGCAATCAGAAATTCATATAGTTGTTTATTGTTTAATGGAATCCGTGGACGGACCCATCTGGCTGGTCAGTCCACTTCGTCCGGAGGGAGGGAGTGAATCAGGGATCTCTTTCGAGTTCGGTAACTGCCGTGAACTGCAACTATGCTAAACTCGTTCGAATACGCTTCAGTGTTGGAGCTGGAGCGCCGGTGGGGTTCCCATTGTTACTCCCGAATGGAAGGAAGGACAGACGGAGCCCCGACTGAGACTTTGGAGTCAAACGCGGTGAAGGTCCAGCTCACACTGCATGGGGTCTGTCAGGAAGAGAGGCTGATTTCACGCTAGGTAGAGAACCTGCTGCCACCAAATATCAAACCTGCAACCATGCCGTTCGGTTTGGGTACCTCATGGCCATCATCTGGTAGTTTAGGGTCATCGTGGACCAATGGGTTTCATTTTTCAAAGACTGATGAAATCACTTGTATACTGTTTGTCATAAAATTTTCAGCATCTTCTTTGGAAATTCAAAATTATCATGCACTTCTAAAGGAAAAATGAAGAAAATTCATATCAAATAATGCAAACGTGCTTAGAAAATAAATCAAATAATCCATCATAGTGTAGAATACTGTGGTATAAGGAAATTCTTTGTGTTGCTCCATTTTTATAGAAAAATGACAATCATGGATCTCCAATTCCAAGCTCCAATGAAATGCTTGTTTTAATCCCTAAAGTCCCAAGGCTTTTTTTTCCATCAAAATTGCCATTTTTATTGCAAAGAGCTAAAAACATTATCTTGTTTTTCTTTGCATATGTAAGCGTAGGATCATGTACTAGACTAGTAGAAGAATGTGGAAGAAATTTCAGAAACCTTGACTAGGAAGATTGTAAAATATTTGCATTTAAAGAGAAGAAAACAAGTTCTTTTGCACCTTGCTTGACTAGATTTTGACTTGGAATCTTCTTAGCTTAAACTTTTTTGCACTATTGTTTTTTAATTTTTAATTTCTTATATTGAAGAATTGAGTTGAGGATCTAGAAAAAATTCAAAAAACACACGTTTAATTTTCACACATAAATAATTGTTAAATAGAAGTAGGTTCAAGATTGAAGGAAAAACTAAATTGTTAATAGAACTAAGATGAAATTGAAACAAACTAATTTCAATAGTGAGATTTTTCTAGCAAGAGATCTCAATCTTATGAAACTTTTTTTTTGAAAAATTGTGAAAATTGAGTTAAGAATGAATCCTTCAAGTGTTTTTTTTAAGGAAGATACTCTAATCTCCCGAGAAACAAGATTGTCAATGAGTTTCACATAACAAATCCAAATTGAATGAGTCAAAGCTTTCCATGTAGATAACTATACAATCTATGAGAAATTTTTAAAACTCAGTTTTTAATTTCAAGTTTTTGTGGGGATTTTTTGCCAAACAAACTAAAATTTGGGCTTATTGTCCTATAACTTTTGCTACTAGGCACTAATTGAATAAACATTATATCCTCAAAAAATTGATGTATTTTTCTATCTTCACAAAAAAATTTAGAAAATCACAACGAATATTCAAATTGTGGGAGCCTACCAAAAATTCATTTTTCCCCCAAGGGGACAATGGAACTTTAGGAATTAAAAAAATTTCAAAATTCAACATGTACAATAAGAACTACACTTTAGAAGCTTCATTTTGTTTTGCTTAAAAACAAAAAAAAATCATTTGGAATGTCGAAATTAAGTTTAAAGAAGAAAAAGTTCAAGGTTTTGAAATATATTGTATGGTTTACCATTTTTTTGGAGATAAATTGACCCATATAAAATCAAAAACAACTAAAATGTCTTGAACACAACTCAATGGTGCAAATTTAGTATCAATATAGTTGCATACAAAAAATTTGGATGAAAATTATCCATTCTTCAATATTCACAAAGTGTATTCAACCATCCAAAGGACACTTTTTGTCCTTGGTGTATCTAAATTTTTCTAAGATATTTTTCTTTTTGAGTTGAAAGGAAGGTTTGCATTTTAGAAAAAATATAGAGAAACAATCAACCAGGTTCCAATGGGGTCCAAAAAGCTTAAAAAAGAGGGGCTAGCCTCCTATGCCAACATGGGAGTAGAAGTCACTATAATTGAACACTTTGTGCTCACACCAAATGGAACTAAATTCAAACAAAATCATAACTATTCTTTCTTCACTACATAATTTTTCTCAAATCTTGTCGAGAGTCAAAAGGAGACTTGAAATTCTCTTTCCATACATTTTTTGGACAATTTATAAATAAACTATGCCAATCTTTATAATGCTGAAAATAATTGTACCTAAAATTGCCCCTTGGCTCTTATGTGGAGAAGACTTGCATTTTAGGCAAGAATCTAAATAGGACAATTTTACAAACTAATTAGAATTAGATGCAATCATCTTAGTGCTCTGAATTTTCTTTCGCATCAAAAAATTTGAAACTTTGCTCTAAAATGATCCTTGTAGAAAACTTCAAAACTTATTATTTACCATAAATGATCAAATTTGAAATATATAAAAATCTCATATTCAAAATTAGAGACTCTGAATTAGCAACAAGAGATTACAAAACATACTACAAAATGGGGGAAAATTATTACAATTATCCCCACATGGTGGAGTGGATCTCCCTACCTACATGGAATACTTGTATCACTACTTCAGACAATTCCTTAAAAACAAGTACTTACCAATCCCACTTATAGAAAATAGTAGCAAAACTCTAGAGTAGACGTATCTTGAACCATAATTCATTTAACAATTTTTGCAATTAGTAGTAGTAACATTTGTTTTCTAAAATACACCTAGCTAGTACATGAAGGTGGATAGAAATGGATACATGTACCTCACTAAAAACTTACAACTTGGATCCTTTTCTCTATGATATTAGAAAAATGCTTGTCGTAGGACATTGTCATTTGTTAGCAATGCTAATTTGTTTGGAATAAGGGCTATAGACTTAAGACATCTCCATATATACAACAAAATTTCATCATGTCTAATAATATGGTCACTTGTTTGGACCTATAACCAAACTTTTTTTTAATAAATTCTTAAGAAATAATACATTCAATTTGAATATTTCTTGTCCTTTTGAATTTGCAGTTGATAGATTAACAAATATAGACTCTACCTCCTCAAAGGCTTTATAGCAACATTGAAAATATTTGCATCTAATCCATAATATATTATGTATTAAATCTATTTTGAAAATATATATATAGTACAATTAAAAGAGATTTCATTATGTGTTTACTATTGAAGCCTTGAAGGTCATCATTTATATAGGTTGAACTTTTATGAAGGTATTTTTTGTAGTTTTGTCAAAATCAAAACAATCCAACATGTATTAAATCCCAATTATAGCTATTTTATAAATTTTAATGACATCTTTGCTTCTTGTTAAATGAGTTCAAATATCATGAGGCTATAAATATGTATTTCTCTTTTATAAATGCTTTTTAATAGGACTAGGACATTTTCGTTCACCCTAAAGACTACCTTAAGTTAAATCCATCTTTTAAGATTTTACAATAATTTATATAATCTTCAATCAAAACCAAAAAAACATAACGGCCTCCAAGAAAAAAATAAGCTACAAAAAAAGTTTAAGGATCAGCTATGTAGACAAGTAATGTGTTATTTAAATATTAGATTTAAAAAATGATTGTTATTGAATGATTACTTTCTAAATACAAGAACAAAAAATGTTTGTTTGCTTAAATAAAATAGCTTAGACTCTTAACCTAATAGGTACTAAAAAGAATATATTAACATTTTTTACAAAATGTTGAATGTCTTTTTAAGCTTTTAAAGATAACTAAATAATCTAAGAATGAATGGTTTTCCACAAATGAGGCACACTAACCTTCTAGGCTTATACAAAGAATGATTCCTTGATTTCAACCTATATACTTGTATATATATTTCTTTAGAAATTTTCTTATAAAAGATAATAGATTAGGATATAGCAATTCCAAATTAAATTGGGGATTTAAATAGGATAAATTCAACTTACAATGTGAAAAAAGACAAATAGATGGTTATATAAAGTAATTAAGGTTTGGTGCTTGAATAAATAGACTCGATGGTTGGAAGAGACAAATTGACAAGCACTTACTAAATTTTGAGATTTATAGAATCACCACAAACTTAGAATATAGTCAAGTTGCCTTTCATTTTTCTTTGGAGCTTGTAGTAATTACTTATTTCCTTGTCAAATTGTGTATTTGTATCCCCCTTCCATCTAAATTCCAATTTGACAATTTACCAATATTTATGTGTTTATATTGCTAATGATTGACTTTCCTTTCGTGCATATGTTTATGAGCTATTATTTGACATTATTTGTAGAATAGTCTATCAATCTACTAGTGATTAGTACTAGTGATTGTTAGAGCTCTATAATTGGAGATAATTAGCCTATAAGTGAGGTTTTTCCAAGAACTAGGAGTCAAAGATTGGTGATTTCCTTATGAATTTAACAATTAGTTTATGAGTGAAGTTTTCTTAAGAACTGGAAGTCAAAGATTGGCAACCATTCTTTATGAGTATGACAATTAGTTAAGGATCTGCTGGTCATGTGCTTACTAAGTCTATTTCACTAGTAGAAAACATACTACAAATTATTGTCCTAAATGATTGGAAAATATCTACAATGATTGTAAATGAGTCATTGTTGACATTTTTTAGTCATTGTGGACAATCATTTAGGACATATATTTTTTTAATAGTCTAAAAGAAGCCAAAGCCATGAATTGGCATATTAGATAGTAGTGGTGACCAATTGTCTTAGTAAAAATTGTTTGAATATATTTATAATATTTAATTAATGTTTGTATATTCTAACTTATGACTGATTGGACAAATTGACTATTATAAGAGACTCACAATAAATTCTAAAATATTGTATGCTCAAGTGATAAATTAGTAGGCCAAGTTGAGTTGTTACATGCTATAGGGAGTAGGAAAGAATTATTTTAGAGAGATAAGAGTCAATTGTACAAACCATGAGAGATATAGTTGTATGTATATGCTAACAAGTGGATATACACCAATTAACTTGAATATGGTCAATGTAAAGGAAGAAAAAACTTGTTATTGGCCAAATGAACTTGCTATCTAGAAACCACAATATATTGATGTCAAATGTGTGATTTTTTGGACAAATTGACCTTACGGAAATGATATGATATTAATTTTGTGGGATCTTGCTAAACTAACATTATATAGGGCAAATAAGGTATAAGATCTCTAATTAGATTACTTGTCAATTGATTAAACATAGTTCAATGGATGTTACAGGTTGGTGTGAAGTTGTGAATTAGAAATTGAAATAAAGTTTGATTGTTTGCTTTTGTAAAGTGGGGAAGGAAAATTTCGCCTTTTATGGATGTGTTTTACACATTTGTGCTTTCAAGATTCATCACTTTATTAAGGTAAATTAGCCTCTCTTGAATTCAATTCTACAAAGTGAGAAGTTATTTAGTATGTGAGTATGAAGTTCACATACTATAGACTAATTGTCAAATTATAAATGAGCAATTTTATGGTAACTTAATGGTTGTTGAAATATGGTGGATTGTAATTGGCACAAAGAGAGACTATTTGACTTGTATAAGTGATGGATGCCGAAATTATCCTAGCGTAAATGTATTCTACATGTTCATGTTACATGGATTTGTTAATTATCCAAATCAATTAGACTAACTTAAAACCAAACATATAAAAGTGTGCATGGAAGGATCTATGACTTTACATCAAATTGGATGATTTGGCTACCAAGTGGTGGGTAGATAGCTAGGGTTGTTGGATGTAGTTGAAAGATTGTGCAAAATCCAACATATTGACCTTACTAAATTCAAAAGGGTAGTATGTGTGTAGACATGCATAGAGAAGTTGATATGAATTGTTTCCTACATTAATTGTAGACTAATTGACCTTATATGAGCAATAGAGGCTAAATTTTTCTAGTATGTGTGTTTTCACATTGATATTGTGTAAATTCACGATTGTATGGGAGTCAAATAGAATGAGTATTGTGCTGATTTGACAAAGGTTGAGTTGAGTGAGAATGATAAGTCTTAACACGTCGTGGTTTGGGCCAATTTGACTTGTACATGTGAATATTTGTTTGAAGTGAATTGAAACATGGATAACTAATCTACCTTCACATTTTGCATCGTTGAAACAAATTGACATAGATTACTGCATTTTCTTGAGCATATATAATCAATAATCAAGATAGTAAATATACTTTGAAGAAAAGTTGTCTATAGAAAAAAAAGAAAAAAAGTATACAATAAGTATGTCTATATATATGTGTATATATTGGAGGTCACATTTTGATTGAGTTGATAGATGCACACACAAATAATTGACAATTTAACTTTAGACCTCTAGATTCTAGTGTAAGTTTGGACTACATATATGAGTGTGTATTCATTCAAATTGGACTAATTACTAGATTAGAATTAATTAATTAATTACAAATATACAAATGAATTTTTTTCTACTTTAAAAGTGACCTCAAACACAAAATGGTAGACAATTTGACCTCCCCTATTTAAGAAACCCCACAAAAGAGAAAAAAAATCTTTCGATTTTGTTTTCCAAGACTTTTTGCACTATAATACTCTTATTAGATCCTTAACCCTTAAACAACATTTGAGGCTTTAGAAAGGTTGCCAATATTTGGATATCAAATTTTTTCTTAAATGGACATCACATAGCTTGTTCAAATGATAAAATCAATTATAAACTCCCACCTTACTCAAAAGGCCGTGGGCAACTTCAAATCCACTATTTAAAAACTTTCTAGTGCAAAAACTACAAGTTCAAATCGTGATTCAAACTCTAAGACTCAGATTGATAAATGCATCTTGTGAAGACAAAGAGAATAACATCGAAGAAGTTCACATGTAGTTGAATGCTGAAGAAGTTTTCCAAAAGATTCTATAAAAACCCATGCCCTAGGGTAGTAGGGTTGGGTATATCATTTAAGTGTTATCTATGTTTTGAAGACCTACATATCCTATCATATTTTCTTTCTGAGAAGAACGTATTTCTTCTTAGAAAATATCTTTCTATGTATTGTATATTCCAAAAGTTGAACTCTCCCAATAGCTTCTGCCTTGGCCAAGGAGGATTGACCCCTCTATTGCCCTACCAGAGGGTATATGTCAAAATTGCCCCCTACTTTGTGCCGCTGAAATTTTGTATCTCATTGCATCCCATAGCTAATTTGGGGTCTCTGATCGCAAATATGAATTCTGAATTTACAAATTTTATCACACGTGGCAAATAAAATTTTGGGGGGTTTTCTACTAGGCTAAAACACGGGGCAATATAGGGGATAATCCTCCCTGGCCTTCTGCCTTGGGGTGTAGATTCAGAGAATCTTCTCACCATTCAATTTTTCAATTGTTTTGATGCCATCGGAACTTTCAAACACAATGAATTGACTGTGTAATTTATTTCTTTACTTTGCAAGCTGCCCATGAGCTGCTTTCTGAAATTAGACTCAATTCACATGAGTTTCAGCCCTGCTCATTCACGAATCTAAAGACCCCAACTAACAAGTTACAATTTTTTCAACTGGGTAGATAAACTAGCTTCATCTGTCTCTATTTTTTTACTCCATATTGTTTTATCGGTTGTGTCCTTTGCATAGAGACTGACATCGAAGACTCTGGTTTTCAAATGTCAGTTTCCAAATCCTATCTACAACCTCATTCACACCACACACAACTCCGTTAGGGTTTGGGTTAGAGTGGAGATCCAACTGATCAACAAATCAATATTGTTGTTGTTTATATTACCTTTGGCAGAGCCTTAGAGCATCCCCACTCGTTTGGCATTTTGAAGGCTGAATTTGGTTGGCATAATTGCTTGGCTATCCAGTTTGCAAGTTGGGTGGTATATTGTGCCTCACCGATTCACTCTTAACAAGCCAATGTAACTAATTATGTGGACATCAAGAATCAAGGGAGTGCAGTACATAGAGATTTAGAATCAGCAAGTGCTGGAATTGGGGCTCGGATGTCAAACGAAGTGTAGGCATGTCAAAGAAGCACTAGAAGAAGTATTGTAGGAAATTCGTCTTGTTCGGAAAAGTGCTATAGCGAGTTTGTTTGCTTGGAGCAAGTGCCGCAATAAGTTTAAATCATTTAGTCGCATCCTATTACATGCAAGGTGCGAGTAGGCTTCCTTCTACATGGCAAAACTACACTCTTTTGCCATTCATCTCGTGATTTACAAGCCGGCATGTTACCCGGTCATCCATTTTGCAGGATGGGTGGGGCCGGCCTCCATTAGGAAGTCATACGCTTTGCGAGACGCGTGGGGATGCTCTCATGGTTTTTATTAAGCTTACAGCGATCTTGTTTTGAATAAAGCCACTCCGTCAAACCAAGTGAATCCGTCAGTCTATCCGTCTGTCCCTGGCTACAGTTTTGCTGTGCCGTAATTACAGGTAATTCTCATCCTCTCGACGGACAACTTCAGTTTCTAACTACTACTACTACCACTTCGACGACTCTGCATCCAAATATGAATTCGAACTTTCCAAAGAAGAATGCGAAGGCTTCGAACTTTCCAAATTTGCTAACTTGGTGGTCTACACCATGAGCGGACTTGTACTGTACAGTAGCCCCACATGTGTACAGTGCGGCAGATTCTCATTCAATTTTCCTCCCTGGCTGTTTCCCAGTTGGCAGGGATGACTGACGATGCGTCCGGGCACGGAACGGAAACGGAAACGGAAACGGAATGAACGTGGATGTCGCTAGAACTCTCTTCATTTCATTACAGCAGTAAAGATAATGTAAGATAAAAACTTTGCTGCACGGGGAACGTGCGTGGAGCTCCGTCGCACTGCAGTCAATGATGCAAAAACTTTGCTGCTGCAGTGCTGCACATGTGTTTCAGTTGGTGGACAACTGAAAGCAGGATTCTACACGATTCCATTCCATTGCAACTGAATCTTATTATTACACATGTTGCTAATTGTACTGTTTTCTAGCAGTCAGTCCAGGGCCGGAAAGGTACAGTACTGGCATTCGGTACTGTAGTCGTCAGCACTCGAATACACAGTAATTAAATTAGTAAAATGACAGACTTTCTTATCCCATACGGCGCTGACGTCATGGCGTGCGTGACGTCACTGAGGGTGGGTGGCTTGGATACCGTGGACGAGTGGACGGCAAACCCACGGGAAGGTCCAGCGTACTGGACTTGGGGAACCACCGGCATTGCCGTGTGGGGACTCTACGTTAGTAGAAAGAAAGAGAGAAAAGAAAGCCGGTGGGCTTGGAGCCGACTAAGGTCGAGTCTGCTCTAGAAGCGACCGTTTAAGCGCTGGTCTGTCATTTTCATGGGTTTCTGGAGACGGGAAGATTTTTAGCTCATTTTTCAGACAAACAGAAATAGATGTGGCATTTAACACAAGTGATTTCATATTTTTTGAAGCAATACTAAAAC
This sequence comes from Pseudoscleropodium purum, assembly GCA_963969395.1. NCBI lineage: Eukaryota > Viridiplantae > Streptophyta > Bryopsida > Hypnales > Brachytheciaceae > Pseudoscleropodium > Pseudoscleropodium purum. The sequence goes on from OZ017797.1 coordinate 15,351,448, forward strand.
ATTTATGAATTTTCAAAGATTTATGTCGTAAACATCTATAAGTGATTTCATATTTTTTGAAGCAATACTAAAACATTTATGAATTTTCAAAGATTTATGTCGTAAACATCTATAAGTGATTTCATATTTTTTGAAGCAATACTAAAACATTTATGAATTTTCAAAGATTTATGTCGTAAACATCTATATGTGATTGTAGGTCTCCCAAAATTTATTCCCTTGCAACTTATAAAGAAATAAGGGGAAACCATGAAGAATGATTGTCTCTTGCAATAAATAACACTTCATCCTTGATCTACTTGATGGTTAAAGAGGACAATTTAAGGACCACCTCAAATCCATTCTAGAGCTAATTCTAGGGTCAATATGAAAAAGATGGTTGCTTTTAGAGTAGAATCTCTTAAAGAATGGTGCTAACTTAGAGCATGGTGCTCAAGGCCCACGTTGGCATTAGCTTGGTGTCAATGTAGGCTTTGGGCACCACTCTTTGATGCTCCAAGACCACCGTTCTATTAGTAATGATTCAAATACTCAATAACTTGGTTTTCTTCTTTCAAGTCTAACCACATCTAATGCATCTTAAAAATAAATCATGTAAATGTTTGGTCAAACTTTACTGATTTTTTATATTAAAACATAAATTTCAAAAAAACAATATTCTTTTTATATACTAATGAATCTAATTCCTAGAATTATCTTCATTTTTTCATAATTGCAAACATTAAATTCAAATTTTCTTAAATTTCTTGTGAAAATTAGATATATCCACAAAAAATGCATTAACTAGTTTAAATTTTGAGCAAGAATGGAGATCACGATATAATTGGTGCGCTCCTTCAAGTTAAGGTAAGAAAATTTTGATAGAAAAAGTTCAAAAATAGTATATTTTATAGCCTTCAAAAAGACCACAGTTATTTTGAATTCAAAATGGAATAAAAAGTAGATTTCATAAGCTCCGTTTTATATTTCAAAAAATACAAGAAAATGAAGTTCAATAACTTTGTTCAACTTGCTATGTTATAATTCTAATATTCAATGTAAAGGTGGCAACTGAATGGAGAAAAAAGCCAAAACATACAAAATATAGTCAAAGTGAATGAAAAATATTAGCAATGAAAGATGTGATATAGTTAAATTATAGATACCCTTTAAAAAATTGCAAAGCTAAAAATATAGCTTGAAAAGAAATGACTTTTAAAAAAAATTGAAAATTCTCAATCTTCAAAGGTGAAAGATCAAAAATTGTCAACTCAATAGGGGCACAATCTTTCAAAGAGATTTTCTTGTAGGTATAGGTAAAATTGAATTTTGTGGTGCAATGGCATCTTCAATGTATTAGACATACTAGCCCAACAAAAAACTTTACTACCATTTGACTAGTATGGCTTAGAATTTGAGAGTACATTCAAAGAAAACACATCCTAAATGTACAACATGTTTGGATTTAGATTTTGAACTACCAACATAGATCTGATTGAAAATAAGACAAAAGATTTAAATCATAAGAGTGGTGACAAGTCGCACCTCATAACCAAAAATCACACAAATGACATGAAGACTTTGCTCACTTGTCCATTTGTACACATGCTTTGCTATGACATCTTTATTTTTTTGGTTTTTAGCTTGTTTTCAAGAGGGTCTATTGTAACCATCCAAAGTCCCAATCTGGATAATTATATGTCTATTTTCATTGTTCTTTCAAATTAGTGTGCTTAGAATAATAGTTTCTCCAATTCCACTTCCACACCACTCTCCTTCAAATTCGGCTAGTTTTGCTGGGTCCATTGAGGAGGCCTTTCCGGGCTTGAGGACACCCCGAACGAGTCAGCCACCGACCGGAGGCCTAGAAGGTGATGACGGAAGGGCTCCAGCCCATCCGCGCTTCATCATGCCAAGCACGTGCGCATATCTTCCGTTCCCTTTCATTTGCCCTCGCGGAGACTTGAAAGCCTCCGTCCGTCATCATCATCACCATTCCCCAAGTCTCGCAGCTCCCCAAGACCCGCAGCTAATTAAAAGCTGTAGCCTCGATCGACGTTCAATCCACTCTTCCCACTCGCTCCACGTTGTTTGTAATTTCGACTTCTCCGATCCTTCTCATTCCACCCGCGACTCCTGGGAACCATCCCCAGACAGGCAGGCAGGCAGGAAGGGCCTCGATCTAGCTTGCTGAATTGATCAGTCCTACCGTTTAATTTGGGGGCTCAGTTGCTCGTGGTCAGTGCAAGCGGGCTCCCAGTCTTCCACGGGCAGGCAGACGAACAATCTGACTAGCCGACGACGGACACCGCACATGGGAGTTCCCAGGCCAACTTAGGCTACAAGAACTTGCTCCTACTGCTGCTGCGTACGTTTCTGGACTGGGCTATGAATCTCTGTACTTGAGTACGTGCTAACTCGTCTCACTGTCATCATCAAACCGATTCGTCAATCCTCCGAGACTCCACGCGGCTCGTCCTTCTGAACTCACTTGCGCGTCGTCTATCTTCGGTTTCCAGCAACCGGACCAGCAACGGACGCCTCTGTTGCTGTAGTGCGTGGCGATGAATCCGGGGTGGTGCTGAACCAGTTCTCAACTGCTTCTTTTTTCAGTTAGGTGATTGTCGATGGTGGCATTTGCACCCGGTCGAGGGGTTCGGACCAGGACTGAGTAGTTTGCAGAGGGGGTGTTCGAGGGGTTGCCTTCATGACCCCGAGGTGCTGCGACAGGATCGGAGAGCGTCGGGGAGTGAAGACGCTGCAGGGCAAACGGTAACAGGATTTTAGCAAAGCGAGTGTTAGAAAGGGAGCGGGATTGAGAGGGCCTCATACAGGGAGCGTGGTTGGGTGGGGAGAAGCGTGAGGTGTAACCATGGCGATGAGAGAGCCTGTGGCGATGGACTTCATGGGAGTGGGGCCAGCCGCAGCAGGCAGTAATGGAAGTCGGAGAAGTCCGGAGGCAGCAGCAGTTGGGGAGTCGGGGCGTCTGCTCGTGAGACCGATTCCGAACGGGGGTCACGCAAGGAAATCTCCCGAAGTCGAGGGTGGGGCGATCAGTACTCACGCGTTTGCATCATCAGGCAACAGCTTTCATGGTGATTTTACCAGTCTTTTTCCCTGCCCGTCTTGTCTTGCTTCCATAGCCGACAAATCTCGAGGAGACAGTAGTTTCACCCTGGAGATCAGAGAGAGTGCGCTCTTCGTGAACTCGTTATCGCCGAAGTTGTACTGACCTGGAGTACGTCCTTACGGTAGTCGGTCGTTTTGATCCAATCGGGAGCCCATCGCCGTTGAATGCAGACCTTAATGTAATGCAGTTGGGTGGAGGGATCCGCCATGCAGTGGGGAAAGGAGGATCCTGAATTCATTTACTGCGACCATGTCGAAGTCGTGATTAATTTCTACAGTGAGACAGACTTGTTGTACGATCAGGAGTGCTGTTTGCGTGAGTTCATGACTGAGCACCAGTCGGCATTTGTTACCATTATTCTGAGCTTACAGTGTGAGTTCTGTTGCACAGGTCTACGCAAGCAACCCTGGAGCAGAAGATTTCAGGCGGAGGAAGCTCTTGCCGTGGTTTTACCAAAGAGGGAGAGAGCGTCGCCAGACGCGGCTCCCGATGTGCAGGCTCATCATCTATCGGACAATTCAGCGCCTGCAAGCCCCTCTCATCATAATCCTGTAAGTAAATCAGTTCCACCGTATGGAACTCCGTGGTTAGTGATGTGGCGTGGAGATTTGATCTCCTTTGATGTACCCGAAGCTGACTTCAGGGTCCCATGTTTGCTTCCTCAACAGGGTGAGTTTTGGCGCATGCAGCAGCCGCAGCCGCAGGCTCGCAAGAATCAAACCATGTATGCCGGCCACCAGCAAGAAGGTGCGCCACGGATCTCACCGTGCCGAGACGAGGCGTCACAGCGAGGCGCCCAAGCTGATCCTGAGCACCAGCCGCAACCACCTTCAAGACAAGGAACGTTTGGGTCTCCAACTCCATTTCATTTCCAAGCCAACGGAGCAGAGGCTATGGCGAACAAGAGGTCGCCTTTTTACAATTATCCATTCCAAGCAGGAAACGTACACGGCCAAGCTGTCGCGAGGTAAAGTCAGTTGCAATGGTCGTTTGCAATGGTTGCTCCTCCTCCAGTTCAAACTCTGCGCATCTGGTGAATAACTACTAACATGTTTCTATTTGTTGGACGTCGCAGACCTGCTTCTGGAGGTGGCAAGCAGCAGGAGCAGCTGCTTAGCACGACGCAACTGACGATTTTCTATGCTGGCATGGTCAATGTCTACAATGACGTGCCGCTTGATAAGGTTCAAGCTATTATGCTTTTAGCCGGGAGTGGCAACAACTGGTCCTCCAACTATATGAACCCACCGGTGGCAAGTGGTGCAGCAGCTGGACGGAATCCATTTCTGAAAACGCCCATGTCAGCGCCGCAGTCCACACCCTCTACTCCAGGCTCACCAATGGCGTCACCACGAGTGCCCGCGACGGTTGGACATCCACCGCGCTCAGGAGTGATATTCTCCAACGGTCGACAAACCCCCATCACCAATGGTATGTTCACTCAAACCTCTTTAATCTCATCACCTATAGTCCCAACTTGGACACAATTCGAATGTGTGACAAATCTACTCCAGTCAATGATAGGATGGGAATGTATAAAGAATGTCATCAATAGAAGGTCATACGCAAAGAGAGTTGAAGAAAAAGATTTGAGTGTTCAACTCCTAATCCACTCAGCCCTAATCCAGCTCCAGTGTTCATCACGATTTCGAGAATGATACATCACTTCTTGATACGAATCAACTAGTCAGTAGAGTTATTCTGTAAGTGTTAAAAAGGAGGTTTGCTGTCTCTGTCAATGAAAAGAAGTGGTGAATCGATCTTAGTGAAGAAAGCTCTGGCTTCATACTACAATAAGAACTCGGATCGCATTCTCTCCGTGATGGATTCTTGAATATTACATTGAATTAAAGGAGATCTCCAACATCTTCCTTGTGATGTGCAGTCGAGCTTCCCCAGGCAAGGAAAGCCTCGCTAGCCCGCTTTCTGGAGAAGCGAAAGGACCGATCGCGCAAACCCCCTTTCAATGAGGACGTCGAACCTGCATCAGCTTCCCGTGACAGGGCTCCAGGCCCATCAACCAGCCAGCCATCCACACGGTCGCCATCGCCATCCCCAGCAGTGCAGCAGGATCAGCATCACAGAACATCACGAGCTCCAAGTGCCCAACCAAGACGTGACCAAGGCAGTGAACCCAACTCTCCGCCCACGAAACCACCCAGCACACCTCCGAGGCAAAACACGCTCGACTCGGAGAAGAAAGCTCTCACACCCAAACGAAGAGACAGTTCTGATCAGGCTCATTTTAGTAAGCGAGCTCGCAGTGGAAGATTGCATGACCCGGATGAATCCTCCTCGTTGTGATATCACCCTTGCTTTTAGCCAGGGATTTTCGGGACTAGTTAGCAGAGCCACAAGCAGAGACTTGTACTGTACATACTTCGGGTGACCGTGTCACTAGATGGTGACGCGCTTTGAGTTATCGTAGTTAGTCGATCGATCGATCTCCGGACAGGCGATTCTTTGTCAATGGAAATGTAAAGGTTCATTCAAATTTTACAGATCGGTTATGATTCTCCACTGTAATCAGGTTTTTGTGCACACTGGTGGATCGATCATATATATATATATTTCATTTACTGATACCTGCTCCATCCTCCGGAATCAAAAACTCCAGTTAATGAGCAATATAGAAATTTCAAATAAATCCACATATAAAGACTATCATCAGTTGCAGATCTTTCGCAACAACCGTAAAATTGTGAATTCTTCATTTGTTGTCAAATTTAGAAGACAATTTGAAAATTTTCAATTCCAAAAAAGCATAATTGACCATATACCTATTAGTTCAACTATAATCTACAACTCAAAATGTACACCTTGAAATTGCATGTCAATTTCAAATTATTTTACTAAGTCACATTTTATAATGGCTTTTTGGAGAAATCAAAAACTTAGATTGAAGCGATGGAATCAAGTTTATATTATAAACACTTTCTATAATTAAAGATAAATATGTTATAGGTACCTATATTATAGACTCTTTTCATGGTACAATGTACTTATATACCTATATATATATGGGGTTGTGAGTACATATCTACAACTAGGATAAGGCTTCTAGGCTCACGTCTTTGCCTTAAATTGTTAGCATTTTTAGGTACATTCTAAACACCTATTGAACAACATAAAGACATTTGGAAACAACAAAGCAATAACCACTTTCATTTCATGACTGAAAAAACGACCTCCTTGTCTAACGTAGCACTTCCAAGAATTCTGATTGACTGTTGAACAACAATTTATACTCCACGCATATGGATGCACGGTGTGCATGTCCATCCTAATGGTTGGTGGACGATCATTATCATTATTATTTTTTTCGATATGAAGAACATGGAACATATGCTGAATGACATTTTCCTGAAAGTGATAAAATCTATTCCGTGGCAGATAATCGGGGATCCAACCAACATTTGTGTTGAAAATTCAAACTTGTTTTATTTTGACACTTGTTCCTTATGGACTTACTTTTGGTCTCAAGTCTCAATAGTATCTGCCTGAGTGTGCATGCTGCAGACAATTTGCTGCAGAATAATGTTATCATGTATGCTACGTTACTGTTGTCTTTTCACCACATGCTCATTGACCTGCCAAGCTTTGGCATGGGGCCACAGGGCCTTACAGGACCACAAGAAGAGGGGCCCTACTTAACCACAAAATAGGGGACAAATTTTCATATCGATTGCATGGACATAACATTACTTCACTTATTGATAAGGCAAGGGTCCCTTCTATTCCATCATTAGAAAAGCGCCCCCTACAACGGACTAAATTTTTGTCTTATTTGTGGCTCTTCAACCAACCCCAATCCTTGTGAAATACTTAATACATCCCTCCTGGGGGATCTAGCTAAGCATAATATTCCCTTTCCAGCATGGGGGAGGATTATTGCTTGGTTATACCTTGTTATGAAGAACGTCATCCCCCACTATGAATTCATTGTAAGTTCACTTTTATCTCTCATGTAATTTAACCTCTAAAACTCTTTGCAACCACATGTATTGTGGGTTTAGACGTTTTAATATGTTGTTGCAATTTGACTTCTAACTTGTTTGTGTACCCAATTTATATGTTTTTTAAATGCGTATTTTTTAATATAACCCAATAATATAATTTGTATGCACATGCAAATTTGGGTGTGTTTTCTATGAATTTTTGAGTGGTTTGGTCTCAAAAATTCAATTTCTGCAATTATCGTGAAAGTGTAGTGAAGAATTGGCACTTGGAAATTTTCTTGACTTTTGAGGATCTTCATCCATGAAGGCAATGGCATGAAAAATCATATTTTAGGCCATAAAACTTGTATTTTAGAACTCTTTTTTTAATTTATTTTTCTTCTCACATTTGGTAGTTACAATGTAACATTGTTCAAATAGCTAATTTGGGACCTTCAGTTGCAAATATGAATTCTAGATTTTCAAATTTTATCACATGTGGAATTTTTTTTTTAAATCTTGTGTTTTTTCCATGGATAAATTCATTGTCTAAGACCCACTTTGTATGACCATTTTTAATGTCATGTTAATCTGAAATTTGTGCCATGATAATCCTATCCATTCTTCCCTTCTCCTACCCTGCTTCTCTAGTTTGGGTGAACCACCCCCCTTGCTTGTCCCAAAGGCAAAACACTTAAATTTATTTATTTACCATGCATGATAAAAATTTCCAAATTTTGAATTCATATTTGCAATTAGAAACCCCAAATTTGCTTGGAGAGGCAACGAGGACAGATGAATCAAGCACAAAATAGGAAGTTTTTTTATTGCACCTTTAGAATGACTTTGGGGAGACAAGCAAGGGAGTTAGTTCACCCCAACCTACTTCAATACCACTGATTTGCAAATATGAATTCCAAATAATTTGGAAATTTTATCATGCCTAAAGGAATGGACCCATTTCCAACCAACATTCCATTTTCATAGCATAGACTACTCAATTTTTGATTAGTTGTATTGTAGGTGACAATTCTCATACAACAGGAGCACGAAAGAAGTAGTAATATGTTCTGGAGGTATACATTGAAACCATGAGATGATCACAATATGTACATTGAAAACCACAATGATCACCTACATTGATTTTGTAACCAATCTATGGTTGGAAATTGGCTTGCCTACTAATAAAAAAAATGGGAAAAATAGAATCTTCATGAAAAAAATTTATGATAATTTTGTTATTGAGTGAAAAAACGTCAAAGATTATATTATCCTTCTTAAATCTATTTTTCTACATAGAGAAATTTTCTTCTCAACCTCCCTCATGCCACAGATAGACTAAACTGCTTCAGTGATCGGAAATGGGTGATCATCTTGATACGAAGGTAGGAGGCTCGAACTCCACTCGGGCATTTACAACCGTCCCTATAAATGGCATTGGAATGGATTGGAAGTGGTTCTAAAATTGACTTCTACAGTCATTGAAAAATCGAAAAAAAAAAAATATTATTTGTTATTGCAAGAGCCAACCAGTCTCCTTGCTTTTTCCCATTTCTCTTTAGAAGTTGCAGTGAACACTTTTTGAAAGACCTAGGATCATAAATAGGGACCTACGACCCTTTTGGTTTGAAAATTCATAACTAAGCCAGAAATAATCCAAAAAATATGAAACAAATTGGATTAGATGCCAATTCCTCTTGTCTTTCAAAGGAAAATTTACTGTAAAAATATTTTGAGAAATTTTACCTGCCCAAAGTTCAGTTCCAGTGCTTAAGTGGTCGACGACTTACGAGCCTCCTACTACCTTATGCCGGCGGCACACTCAAATTTAAAAAAAAAACATTCCTGTGTTGTCAGTGTTCAGTTCGTTTTCCCCGTGGGTAAAGGTCAGGCGGGTCCAGTTCCTGCGCTCGTAGGCCCACTCAGGCACGCCTTTTGATTACCGTCCTGCCTGCTGCCAGTCGTGCCCCATTGGTCCAGTAACCCCCTATTCCGCACGTGCGTCCAGTATGATTGGATGGATCGGAAGGCGTGTCCCCTTTCCTCAATTCTCCCGCCACAAAATATCGGAGGGGTACTTCGATTACTACTGTTTCAACTCCTCTTTTTCCCTTTATTTTGAAAAGGAATGAAAACTGGCTGTTTCAACTGAACTTCCAGAACCCCCCCTATTAAATTATAAAAGACAAAAGATAAAAGATAGAAACAAAATAAAGACCCAACCCCCACCCTGCCTAACTTACTTAAATATCAGTTTAATGTCCCTTTTATGTGCTGACCAGCTGTCCTGGACTTCCGTCTGCTGGGCTTGGACTGGAGAAAGTTGCATGCCCCTTTGATCAGTCATCCTATGGGACTGTAGAGACAGGCAAGCTACGAAGGAGCAGCATAGGGTATAGGGTATAGGGTCTAGGGTGTAGGGTATTAGGGTAGGGTAGGGTCCACACGCTTTGGAATAGGCCCTGTGGGATAAATGAAGCTCGCGGCCACTGGACGACAGGACTGGAGTACTACTGTTGGACGGAGGCCGGGAGACCTGGCTGTCCCGGCGGTGGAGGAACAGTCCCTTAGGGTAGGCCAACGTGGCGTAAGTGAACGTGGCGTATCATGGGGGACTCATCTTGAGGCTGATCTTTTCAGTTCCCAGGGGAAGTGGGGAACAGAACGGAACGGAAGATTCAATGGGGGCACTGCAGCCAATAGGCGGACATCAATAAGTTCGTGGCACTCAGGGATTTCGAAGAAGGCAACCAAAAAGAAAGAAAAAAGAAAGAAAAATGAAAGAAAAAAAAAGAAAAAGAAAAAAAAAAAAAAAAGAGAAAAAGGGAACCAAAAGAAAAAGAAAGGGCTGGAATTCAGGTAATAACAGGTGCAAGCTAGTTCAGGACTGGCCCCGACCTCGAAAAGAGCCCTTGCAATGCGGGACATTGGTAAGGTAGGAGGCTCGAAATTCGTTCGGGCATTTACAACCGTCCCTGTAAATGGCAGTGGAATGGATTGGAAGTGGTTCTTAAATTGGCCTCCACGGTCTTGAAAAAATAGAGGAAAAATATTATTCATTATTGCAAGAGCCAGTCAGTCTCTTTGCTTTTCCCGTTTCTCTTTTGAAATTGCTGTGAATACTTTATGAAAGACCTAGGATTATAAATAGGGACCTATGACACTTCTCATTTGAAAATTCATAACTAAATCAGAAATAATTCAAAAAATATGAAACGACTTGGATTAGATGATAATTCTTCTTCTCTTCGAAGGAAAATTTACTGAAAAATATTTTGAGAAGTTTCACTTGCCCAAAATTCAGTTCCAGTGCTTAAGTAATCAACTTAGGAGCCTCCTACCTTCATTTTATCACGGATGATGAAATTTGGGAACTTTTAGACCCACAATTGGAGAGTATGTGTGCAAGGGGGAAAAAAATAATCAATACTCCTCCAAGTGGGTTGGGTACCTGGATTGGGTTGGTCTCCATGTGGGGTAGAGTGGGGGTAGAAGTTCTTTGTTTTTTTAAAATAAATCTTCCAAAATATTTATTCTTCATCAGAAAGTGAAGATACCTATCCTAGAGCATATTGATTTCGACATGTGAACCCAACATGATTTGTTTCCTTGTAACTTCCTTGCAAAAAAAAGTCGGGGCATATGTTGGGAAGTTTTAAAAACTAGCCACTTGCATGTCAAAGTCTCAATTGAATTGAAAATAGTCAACTCTATCGTGTTATGAATAGTGCTTCATTATCTAGGCATATTTGGACTTTGACTTGTATGAAAATGAACGTGGAAAGTAAGTTGAAATTTCATTTCATTTGGTTCAAAAAAACACAAAAAAACAAATGAAAAGTAAGTTGAAATTCCATTTCAATTGTTAAAAAAACAACATGAAAAGTAAGTTGAAATTCCATTTCAATTGTTAAAAAAACAAACATGAATAGTAAGTTGAAATTCCATTTCATTTGTTAAAAAAAGAAACATGAAAAATAAGTTGAAATTCTATTTCGTTTATTAAAAAAACACAATAAAAATACATGAACAATAAGTTGAAATTTTATTTCATTTGTTTCAAAAATCAACAACATGAAAAATAAGTTGAAATTTTGTTTCATTTGTTTCAAAAATCAACAACATGAAAAATAAGTCAAAATTCCATTTCATTTATTTGAAAAAAGAACTCATAAAAAGTAAGTTGAAATTTTGTTTCATCTATTTAAAAAAAAAGCATGAATAGTAAGTTGGAAACTTGAAGAATTTAATGGACTTGCCATCTCCCTTTAAGAAGCCACTAATTTATTGCAGAGCACAAGTCAAATTAATGATGGGAGGGGCATTCCAAGAACAAAGTAGAGTGAAAGTGTCCTACCTCCAACAATTTGGAAGGGTTGAACCAATATGGAAACATGTACTTACTTAGTGGTTAGTATTGGCAAATCCAATCCTACAAACCGATGCCAAAATTATAGGAAAATATTTTTTCTACAATAAATTACATTTGAAAAATATATCTTGCATATTATTCCTATTTTAAAGCATTTGCAAAACCACTTTTCCCACCTCTAGTTGATTATATATTCAAAAAGAAATGTTGGTCATGATTGCTTGGTACAATAATTAAGACAACTCCTTGTGGGTCTTTTTGAAATTCTATAGCATTCGCAAATAGGGATATAGGGATGCTTTTATTATATCATTGAACCAAAACAATTCTTTAAACATTGGCCTACAACTTGTGGGTAAACTTCTCTTTGAGATTTTCTACAATAAAAAGAGCCTTGATTCATGGAAAGCAAATTGTCCTTTGCTACAAAGTTTAAAAATGTTATGCCTAGTTGTCTATTCTTCAAAGTTACTAGCACTACATTGTGGAGACTAGAGAATTCAAATGTGAAGAAGAGCCAGTTTTTTCCTTCAATAGGGGATTCTCTATTAAATTAAGGTCCTTGAATGGAGGATGTAGTTCCTTCCATGACTAAGGTAGTCATCAAAATATTCTTATTATTGGACCAATAGGTGCATTCTTTATTTCTATTGTTATTAATGAAGTCATCCACACAATGTCCTTACAAGGTTGAAAAATTAAAGAGGAATAGTTGTGTGGAGATGGTTCATAATTAAATCGGAGTAAATATTTTTTGACTAGATATCATGATATTGTAGCTGTAGAGTGGATTAGTCTAAAATAGTGCTACAAGCCTTTCAAGGAAAGGTAAGAATTTCTCTTTGTTTTTTTCCACGCTTGTCATGTATATAAAAATTTGCACCCTAATATTAGCTATCAATTTTGTATTTTGTAATTTCTACTACCTAATTAGCGATCTAGGATTCAAAATATAAATTCGAAATTTTAAATTTTCATCATTTGAGGTAAATATTTCTTGCATTTTATCCTTCTAATAAAAAGGCTCATAGCACTAGTATAGTGGAGTTTTTGTTGAGTGGTCAAGTTTCTTTTGTAGTTTAGACAATAGTCTAGTCGCTATACTCTTGGATAAGTTCCAAGTCAAAAATTTGGTCATCTAAACATTTGTTAACTTTCTAGCATCTAGATATTATAGCAATAAATGAAGAAGGAATTGCATCATCTTGAAAACCTACTGTTTGAAATAAATCTATAGTTATTTGTATATAAATTACTTTAGTCATTTAACAACATAGAATTGTACATATCTTAGAGACAAATCTTGTATGAAATTTTTGTAATCAATGGATGCTAAATCTTCAATCAAGATCATAATGTTTGTACAAAGCTAATTTCAAATATGGAAAAAGAGATTCTTAGATATACTCTAATTTCTTGAGCAATTGGAGTGGTGAATATTTTTAAAAGTGAAGGTAAACTGTTTTAGCAATGCATGCACGCAACTGCTCAAAAATGATACATTCTACACATACTCCACTATTCTACAAAAGTTCTAGTGAAATTTGGAACTCATAGTGGTCTAAAGTATATGGTGGTTTAGAAAAAATTATAAAAAGAACATCTTTTTACAAGTCAATAGGGTCAAAATCAAGGTAAGAGAAACTAAATACATAGACTTCTTTAATAATGTCATTGATTTCTTTAATAAGGACATTATTTTTTAGAAACATTATTATTTTGCTTTGAAATACCACTTTGTACTAGTTCAAATTGTATATTTTTGAATGTTTATGGTTGGTTTCTTTCTTTCATCATTTATTTTATCATCTTCATTTATCAAATATTAACTAGAATGACTTTTTGTAATACATGTAAGGTTATATATATATATATCATTGCTATTGCAATTTCCAATGGTCGTTTGCATACTAAATTATATGGAAGGATTAACCTTGAAAAAAATAGACTCATATCAATAGTAACTAGTTGTGCATTTTCCACATGAAAATTTACATTATTTTGTTCTACAACAAAACTCAAAGTCATTCATTAGACACTTAAAAAAACCCTACAAAAAATACAATAAAATTCCAAGAAATTGGTATATTTTTTAAAATTAAATTTATTCTTTTCATTAATCTAGAAGATAATAAAAAATAAGTCTACATCGTAATTTTGACTCTATCTATGTACAACAACATAAGTGAAGTCAATGTCAATTTAGATCTTTCTACCTTAATATAGTAGAACTTCTAATAATCAACACTGTCTAAAGTAATATTGATTTCCGGTCCTTGGCCTCGCTCGCATTCAAACATCATAAATGCAAATGACCCTCCCTAAAGGAATAAACCTCTTTAATATAATCTGTCAAACCCTTCACGGTCCTTGTGTCTGGTAGTGAGAGGACTCATGGTTTCTCCCGTCTCTCTACCTGACGTTTGTCCCTCCCGTCAGTCTCTCCTTTTAAGTCTCTGTGTTGTAGTCTTACCTGTCCTGGTTCTCCCCATCAAACCACTTGTGGTTGGCAGTTTTTGTACTTTACGCCATGCAATGGAATTCGTTTCATTTGTTTCAAAAAAAACAAAAACAAAATCATTCCCGTCCCAGCTCTTTGCAGACGGAAGTTCTACTCTGTGATAAACGAAGCTTGTCAATCCCAAGCTTTCGTGCTTATCAACATTGATTAGTGTCAAAATTCGCCACGGAGAGTCCGCCAAGCAGTGCATCGCTGATGCTCCTCGCGAACTGCAACCGCAACTGCAAGTCTGCAACTGCTAAACTTAGTTCCACTGATGAGCGCCACTACTAACTGCACGTAATTTGCACAGAATCCTCTTCAGAATTCACGTTGAACTGTTCCTTGGACTTCTGAAACGTCGTCTAAGCTTACTCGTCTCGATCAGCTTGGCTGAAGGGTGTTTTTGTCTTCTGAAAAGTAACTCAACAACCGTTAATTACTTACTTGATTTCAATCTAAGCAAGCTACTGTAGTGGCATGGATAGACTGTCGTTAAGAAAGGTAGACGTCCGATATGATACGTCCTTCTCGATTGTTGCCGGGGATATTTCATTGAGAATTTTGGTCGTGTGAATGTGAAGTTCGGAATGGAGAATTATGTACATCCAGGATCGGAGACAGTGAACTGGGTTTGTCAGTGAGCGATCGGAGTCGACGTGAAGTAGCGGTAGATGAGCAACCCGGCCACGAGACGAATTGAAGTGCGCCGATCGAGCTTGGGATTTGTTTCGTCGGACAGTATTGAAGCAGTGCATGAGAGAGTCAGCAGGTTATGCATCGATTTCTTGCTTCAGCTCGATGCATACTTCCTACAACTTCTCTAGATGACTCTTTAGTGCTCTTGGTCACCTTTAAGTGGATGACAACTACACAAAATATTTTGAGCATGCATGGTTTTCATAACTACACTATTGTTGGATGACTTGGGTCTCGTTGGCATTTGAAAAAAAAAAATTATATTCTCTCAATATGTATTTTTGGGATACAATGGAAACAAACTATATATTTCACTAATACAAATGCAAACCCAAAATTTTATAGAAGTGTGTTATTTCTACATTAAATGCATTAGAAATAATATATTTATTTTCATAACAAAAATCATAATTGAGAAAATTATGGTATTAGTGTTAGACTTCTTTGTTATTTCAAACATATACCAAATGCAACTCTATCATAGTCTTCCACATAACATGATTATGCTAATCACAATGGGAAAAATGTCTCCAACACCATACACTACAAGCATACAAAGAATATGGGATGATTTGGAACAAGGTGTAAACATAACCACTCTTACTAAAAATTATAGTAGTTGCAAGTGTACTAAAACTTCAGACCACATTGAAGCATATTAATTCAATTTTTTTCAAAATTTATTAAACTAAGAAAATGTGTATATTCCAATCTACTTTAATCTTCAAAAATCCATTTGTAATTTGAGTTCTTTAATCAAAAGTTATGAACAAAGTTCAAAGAAGGACCATATATAGGAATATTTCCATACTCTCAACTTAATCTATAACTTTTGAATGGATATTCAAATCACAATTCAAGGATTTGGAAAGATGAAAATAGAATTACATACCCACATTACATGGTTGAAAACATTGAAAAGAGGTGTATAACATGCTCAAATGAGGTATAAAGTTCTAGTAAACTTGAAATTTTGCATTTTGATGTATCCCATATAGAATATCTTGCCTCCTATGCTCCCCACTTGCGTAAAGTAATTGCCCAATGAACACCATTTTGAACTTAGGGGGGGTAACTTTGTTCTCGGTCATTGATTAAAATAAAAATTACATTCTTAAAAAAGCTAATGTGTTTTTCTATCTTCAAAAAGAGTTTTATAAAATTGATCATGTCAAAAATTGAGGTCACACAACCCTACCAAAATCCATTTTGTCCTCCAAAGGGACTTTGGGAATTTAGGGATTAAGTATAGGCAAATTCTATTACAAGTTGATGATACAATATTGATGGATCTATCTCACCTTGCATTCTAAATAAGATGAATTGTGATCATGCACTAGCTTTTTACTAGATAATGTAAAGCACAACAACAAACTTCCTTATTGGATGATTGCAAGATAGATTGGTCCTATTTTGAGTCAAATTTAGAGCGACTATGTTGTTTTTTGCTATAACTTTTGAAGGTAGAACCTGATGAACTTGAAATTTTTAGTAGAGATGGCTAACTTGATTGTAATCATATCCCTTATTTTTTAGAAAAAAAAATCATTTTATGATTAAAATTAAAATTTTCCAATTTGTCATACTTCGAGGTTTAAGGGTTTCTAGTATCGAGGAGTACCTAAAATTAATGATCCAAAGCTGAAATTTATGTGATCTATTTCCATAGTAAGGGGACATGTGATGGAGCTTTTATCTTACACACTTCCATGTACTATACAATTTATTTATTTATTTATTTATTTTCTTTTGTGTTGGTTTGGTAGATTCTTTGTGCACAAATGGCAAGACACTAAATTCATCCCACAAAGTAAGGTAGGAGGCTCTAATGTTGGAGGTCATTTAGAACCATCCATGTAGACTCACCTATAATGGACTTGAGGTGATCTTTAAATGGTCCTTCTACAATCATTGAATGAATCAATAAATTTTATTTTATTTGCAAGAGCCAATCATTTTCTTTGCCTTTTCCATTTATCTTCAGATGTTGCAAGTGAATGGTTTATGTAAGACCTAGGGTCAGAAATAGGGACCTATGACTCAGCTTGTTTGAAAATTTGTAAATAATTCAAAAATGACTCAAAAAAATATGAAATGACTTGGGTTACAATCAGAATCTAATTTTCTTTGTTTGAAAAATGAGCTAAAAATAAACCCATGCAAGAAACCACATGAAAAAGGTGGACCGGCCCTTAGATGAACACATTAAGAGCCTCCTACCTTAGGCCATGCACAGTGAATGCAAGATAATTGTAAAAAAAAAGCCCCCTATTTTGTGCCGTCTTAATACTTTGCTCTGTACCTCTCCTAGCTAATTTAGGACCTTTGGTGGCAATTACGAATTCAAAATTTGCAAATTTGATCATCTGTGAAAAATTAAAAAAATTCCTGTGTTTTCCCCAAGGGTAAGATTTACCTTTGCAAGTTTGCATGGCCCATTTCGTGGAACAGAAATTTAGCGTCCCGTGCACGGATGTTTGCCCTATTTGGGGTCTCTTGAGATTTGGGTCCCTTGAGGATGAACGTAACCTGTAAGTTATGGGAAGGTCGAATGAATAGACCTGCACCGAGCTATTCTAGGAGCCTAGAACACTCTTGTTATACAGCTATACCCGAGTTTGAATCTTTCTTCTGGCAGTCCGGCCAAGCAAGGAATGTGGACTACGATAAGCTTAACGTAACTTACGTAACCTCCCAACAGAACAGAACAGAACAGACGGGTCCAACTAGCCTGCCAGCACTTTGATTCTTCACGTATGCGTTCTGCTGTCAGTGAGGTTGTCGCCCTTCCACATGATGGACCTGGAACTGAAGTTACGAACTTCACGGATCAATGCCAAAATTTGGAAAACGAAACGAAGTTCAAGCTGGAGCTGAGTGCTTGCTTGCGGTGAGATGTGATCAGTCCAATGCCAAGCTAGGTGCAAACTTCAAGCAGTTGCTCACTGACTGACTTTCAAGTGAAGAAACCAGTGTGGCATTTGCAAGGGAGGAAGCAGTAAAGGAGATCACCCATTTCCGATCAGCATCCCATTTTCGTAGCATAGGGTGTTGGTCTTGTTTCTGATCGGAAATGCTGTGCTCTGTTTCCAAGCAACTAGAGCGGAGGAGAAACTAATGACTTTTGAAGCGATCAGTGCTGTGTTGTGAAATTTGGATTGCAGCTTGCGGTGCTCTGTTTCAGTAATAAAGGGCTAATGGATTTCAAGCATGCGTTGGTTGGAAATAGCATGTCCTGTATCGCAATACAGGGCAAACAAAATCTTTCCTCTGAAAATTTATAAAAATTTTGTTTCTTATAATTCATATGTCCCAAAATATGGAGTCCTTATCAAATGTATTTCTGGACATGAGAAAATTTATCCCTTGATTTTCCCCATGCTGTACAAGGTCCGATTTGCTTAAGTGATCAGAAATGGGTAGGTGATCATCTTGATACCTGATACGTAAATGTAACAACAGTTATTTATGGACCTCTAAGGAAAGGCCCTACAGTGACACAAGGTTATGGGCGAAGTGAACAGGTGGTGGTGTTCCATAAAGTAGTCACAACCACGGGGATGAGTTTTGCATTGGAAACATGTTTGAAGGCCGATGGAGAAGCTGTGGTGCAATGACCAACTTCCGTCAACAACATTGCTGTACTACCACATTAAGATCTGTGGGTGACAACTTTGTTCAATTAAATGGATTTATTTGCACAATCTCCCGCACATGATACAAGTTTACAGTTTGTTGTTTTTTCTTATTCCATGACCATGTTAGTGTATGGTCAAACACAATAGGTGAATCTAGGCAAATGTTTCAAGAAATTTGTGTTATATTCATACAAAGTAAAAATAATACAAAACCAATTTTGCTGGTTTCCTAATCCAATTCTTATCAAGCGCGCATCATTTTTTTTCCTCTATATGCACCTTCCAAATCAATCAATCCACAAAAAGTGTCATATTTAGATACTTCTATCTTATTTGTAAGCAAGTCCTAGTTGTTGAGTACTTGAGCACTTGCCTAACCTTCAACCATATTGCCATACTAGTAGGTGATTGTAAAAAACATTTGCACTATTTTTTACTCTTTTTTTAATTTATGGCAATTAGGACTATTAGTATGGTGATTACACCTTATGACTATTTCCTAGTTGAGTTTGAGAGGTTTGGATTGTCCATTTCATAGAAGCAATGTGTCTTAATTGAAAAAAAATTAAAGAAATGGAATTTCAATTTATGACTTTTTCTTGTGGCTATTGTTGTGAACTTTTTTAGAAAGACATGTGACAAAGAAAAGTTGAATTTATAATCGTTCATGAACCACCAAGAGCCTTCACATTGAAGACCTCTTCAAGTAAGAGTTTAAAGCATTTGCAATGCTATTTTTCAAAAACCCTTCTTCAAGAGAGGGTGAAGGATTCATGAGGTGAGGCTATAAAAATTTCATGTTCTAACTCCCTCCCCAAAGGTATTCAAAAGTATTGACACCCCCTCCCTCCAAACTTGTCGAGTGTGCTAGACCTTTGGGAGTATTATTCTACATTCATTGTATTTATAAAAAGTACCAAAAAATATCGTAGAACCATATTCTCCTTGGTAAAAATGTCATGACAATCTAAATAAAACTCCAAAAATTGTGTACTTGAATCCAATTACCACACACCATGTGACAAAATAGTACAAGTGTTCCTTGCAATCACCCTAGTGAGTGCCAACCCTTGGATCATGTACGAAGCCCCAAGCCCCAAGTTGGTAATTCAACGAAATTTATTTACAACTACTGACGTGTTCTCTTCAGGGAACCTAGTATCAAAAACAACTGGAAAGTAACCTAATCGAGAAGAACTTAATCGACTGCACAAGAAATTGTCAACAAATGTGCATTCTCCATTAATTCCTTCTGGATGGAGATGACAAAGCAGACGAGGTTTGGGGAGATAGCCATGAAGAGTTGGGTGCAGTGCAATTCGATCGCATTGTTGAGGTGTAAGGTCCTGCGCGTGATCTGCAAAACAAAATCCAATACAAGATTATAACTTGCTTACAATCTTAAGACTAGTTCTTGCAATTTAGAATGAAAAATTTTACACTGCAAGAATTTATGGTGATGATGAAATTTATACCTGTCTTTTCTCCTTTCTAAAAAACGAGCTAACGACGCCTTTCTGGCTTGAGGCAATTCAACTGAATGACACAAAATGATCCATTAATGATAAGGCCATTAACCTCGTGAATTCTCCACAAAAATCCCACACTTCTAAACTAAACAAGCTTGCAACCCAAACATTAATGTGGCACACTGAAACGCTTTGAGTGAAATGCGTATGAATGCAATGAACACAGCTTCTTACCTTTTGTTGCAAGTGTTTTCAGCCTCTGTATATTTGGTACACATTCTGGTTTGGTTGTCAATTGTGAAGGCGACGCTGCTCTGGACACTGGTTGCTTGATTGCAATGGAGGCAGGAACGTCACATTCCGTAGCACAGCTTCCAGAAAGGACAATGGTGTCCTCAGAGGAAGCCCGTGTCCTCGCTCTACCAGCCAAAACCATGATAGCTTCAGCCTACATTGAGAAACCAACAATGCCCACAATTGAAGAAACCGCACACAAACTGAAAACAAGATATTTCGTAGATGCTTTTATCATTAAAACATTACACGAATATATTACGCAAGCAAAGCAACATAAGGAATAGCTCACCTTGTCAAACGGAACATCATCATAGACATTGACCATGCCTGCATAAAAGACGGTGAGTTGTGCTGTAGGGGGGTGCTTTCCAACATTTGAATGTGATCTGTGACATCCAACAACAAAACCGAATAGATTACGGTGAGCTCGTGGTGAAGTCTCATAACATTACTAAGCAATGCAACGCCACTCTTAACTTTTTAAGCATCGCATTTGTTTCGTTTAACCTAAGTTAAAGAGCAAACGGATAGCTTGCACCAACAAAAGTTCACCTCACAGACCTTAAAGAGTTAACCAGCAAATGCCGATGCAATTTATCTAGATTATCTCTTGACTTAGTGTCAAGAGCCTGAAAGGCAGAATATCCGTCCTCTAGCCAAGTACTTAGGGCAGCTTTTTGCAGAGGTTAACAATGTTGTGGCGTATCAAAACAAGGCTAAAATCTATGTTTAGCAAATGGTTAAAAAGATGGTACCGTGCAAAGAAATGAGCAGTCTTGTGGCCTTCTTCGACTGAATGCTGTGGTAGGCTCTCACGAACTAGAGTACTGGTCGTGACTTCCGTGTTCGTCACTTCAGAATGGTCCACTAAATGATCTTTTGTGATGTTCCGCAAATCCTCAGCACCTGTCGTGCCATAATTTTCCTTGCTTCGAAGTCTCGTAGCCGCCATCATATGTTGGCTTGAACGGCAAAGACCTATACAAGAAAGGACATCCATTCGTTAAGAGAATTGACATTGTCTAGACCATCCCCTCTCTGGTTCATACTAACTGAGTCTAGGATTAGCAAACCGCCACGCCTTCAATCCGGGGGTAACGGAAGCCATGTAGCCTACGGCAATCAAAAGTGCGGTTAGAAAATGGAATAAAACGGAAGTTTCCGTTATCCAGTATGTAAACCTGTCCACCAGAGGAGGGAAACGTTCATCTGCCACAAAATCGATAGGAAACTGGCGATCGAGATTAGACATACACCCAATTAGTTGCATTTCTACTTCCACATCTGTTCTGTTTTTCCATACACGACACGTAATAAACTCACACTTTCTAATAAGCGACAGCGAGTGGCAAATCTGCTTTCGTACGCGTTCTAGACTCTGATACTGCCTGGGCTTTACAAGGTGTAAGTTCTGTATACGCTTTCCCTACGAGTCCCATTGCCTTATGAGATTGGCAATTCCACTTCTGACACTTGAGTACAATAACAAGTTCCCGCTCCAACTGTCCAAGCACACTTGAAGAACATAGTCGGGAATCACCGAGTCGGGCGACCTGTTTGAATTCCCGTCGCGTGCATGTATGAGCGTATATTACAAGAAAAGGATTTTTTAAGGAAAAGTAATATTTTCAGTTCACCGGTACGGAATAGTCATGTCCAGTTGGTTGGCAAGGTGGTGCGCGTCCGGTAGTAAGTCAAGAACGGGCCTCGCGAGACGCGAATTGTTGTTATACCCTCCGCGACTACTCCTATCAGACTCCACGCGCCTGCCCCCTCCTGGAAGTCCTATGAAATCTATCGCGACTGCCTCTCTAGCCATCCTGTTCAGGGATCCTGCCCAACCTCGTAACGTTCTCTGCTATCAACAACGTACTCCCCGTGAGCTTGCAACCGAGTTTTTGATCGCTTGGTCTAACTCTCACGCTCCCACGACGTACGTCGTAGCATTCACCACGCGTTAGCACCTACCGACACACACTCCAAATGGACAGCCAACCTGACGGACTCCGTTGGGGATCCGGGAGCCCCCTGCTTGCTTGCTCTCCCCAATCCAGTCTAATACCACCCTGCTAATAGCTCGATCACAAGGTTCTCCTTCTCTCACCTCTTGTCACACACCCGACGTCGCCGCTAGCAACTCCAACCTATTGGATTAGGAAGCTTCCATTCCTTCGCGGATTCGATCATAGATTGCGATGATGGTTGGCAATTCCAAATCCTATCCGGCGGAAGTGAATGATGTGCACAGATCTAGCTAGGTACAAACGCAGCATACAGAACTTACAACCTCGAGCGATTCAAAGTGTGCTACTAGTTGATGGATTGCGACCACAGCGCATGAACAATGATTCTATAAGCTAATGCAAGGGTTGTCAGTTGCTGAGGACGTGAGCACACGATTAAGGATGACGCTATAACTTTTAGTTGGAGATGGAGGTCGTTGCAACTTGCAAGTGAGTAGTAGTGAAGGAAGTCAGTAGCCCAGACGTAAAAGTGAAGACAACATGAGTGTTCCCTGTGCGAGAAAAGCACGTGGTTGGCATGGTGGTTTACTCGCTTGCCATGCTACCCACATTTTTCTCTCTCGTTCCCAGCGACCTAGGGAATGCTATAGAACACTGGTGGCAGTAGTAGACCTCTAGCAGAATCGAATAATCGGCAATCGATCATAATATTAGAAAGAATTATACAGTATTACGTTGTTAATAACTTATACTATTCTGGTTCAGTTGTTTCCATTACGCAATGGAATCCGTCGTCAGAGTTTCCTAACTTATCTTTTACTTCCCTTCACACGCCGCCAAGTGTTCATTAACTTAACTTAAACTTAGTGTGGGGCTCCAGCGTCTTGCGCGCTGCAACTGAAGGCCTTCTCTACAGTCTGCCAACTTGGTGTTCATTCGTTGCACGGACTTGGTAGGTCGGACTGACCAGGTTCAACGCAACAAGTGTACTGTTCCTCGTGTTATTCCGCATGTAACTTATTGTTTCAGTTGTTCTGTACTCTTGTAGATGGAGTTTTTTATGTCTTATTCTATTTATTAGTGAGGGCCACAGGAGAATTGATCAGTTCGAATATGCAGCACAACAGCCGGCAGTCGACGGAAGAGGTCAGTCAGTCAGTCAGTCGGGTTGGAGCACTGTACCTCACTGTAGTGATTTTCACATCTGTCACGTTGAATTTGGTGGTGTGAGGTGATCTGTACGTGCTGGCATGCGTAGAAAGAAGCGGTGATTTGCACTTAGCCTTCATTGACAAATCGACACAGCTGGAAGCCTAAAAGCCGGTACTGTACTGTACTGGAGCCACTATCATTTCAAGACTGCCTGGGCCACACTACTGACTTGCAAAAATTTGCCATTTCAGAACAGAGAGCATGTGAAAAAACAAAAGTGACTTGCCCTAATAGTACCTATGACAGTAGAGTTAATCGTACAGTTTGTCCTGTGTTTGTAAATGGGTTTCAGAGGGAGTTTTAACTAAGAATAGCACAAAATAAAAACGCAGTGGACCTCAAATTTAGTGCTGAGGTGCTCGAAGGAGTTTCGGCTTGTGTTTTTCCCAAACTCCATTTCTTGGTTCTGCATAGAAATACACTTTATGATGAACTCTAATGAATTCTCAAAGTCACACTATTTTTGAATTAGTGCATGTTGAAATATGCACCATTGATATTGTATCAATTTTCAAAAGAAGACGTTTTTAGGTGATATTAATTTTCTAGGTGATGTTAATCTCCCCCATATTCTTCTCCCTCACCACTTACAAACAAATAGGAAAAATTAGTGAATGGGTTGTTTTTATTTGTTTTTATTTTAGCTTTAAAGTTTTGCAATGTTTTGAAGGTTCAAAATTGTGTCAAAATACTTTCCC
This sequence comes from Pseudoscleropodium purum, assembly GCA_963969395.1. Lineage (NCBI taxonomy): Eukaryota > Viridiplantae > Streptophyta > Bryopsida > Hypnales > Brachytheciaceae > Pseudoscleropodium > Pseudoscleropodium purum. The sequence goes on from OZ017797.1 coordinate 15,375,344, forward strand.
AAAGGCCAAAATCTCTATCTTCTTTATTTTTTAGTCCCAACTTGGTTGTGGACTTGTGGGAGCTAAACACCAATTTGCTCAACTTCTTCCTAACCTGAGGCTCTACTTGATGAAGAGCCCTTCTAGAGCTTCTTTATAAAGGAAATTTGAGGCTTTATTTTCCTAACAAAAGCTACATGTTTAAGGCCCGAGCAATCTTGGCAGAAACATTTTGCTTTATTTTGTATATTTTTCTCCCACACATTCATTGCCTTAGATATGTATCCTTGATATTAGTTAATAATAAGATTCTACAATTATGAATTCTAAAATATGAACAAATATTAATATGTATAGATCTTTATTTCAAGATTTTTTTTTTTGATAGTTTTGGAAGTACTTTTCAATTTTTGACCAAAAAAATTTAGGGGATGATAGCTATCAAACATGGGGTCTTTTATTTGAGTTGTTGATTATATCCTAAAATTTTAAAGTAACACCTCCCGTTGATCATAAGATCATAGTTTCTAAACTTTAAAAATCAAAATTTTCTAGCCCTTTCCAAAGATGAAGTTTTGTATTCCAAATTTTATCAAATTGCATGTTTATCCAATAAATTATGTATTGAAGTCAAAATGTAGGAAAATGAGTTGGAAATTTTAGGAGGAAAATTAACAAAAATCTATTTCATATTCATCTTGAAAAAATTATTCAATAAAAGACTTAACATGATGAAAGAAAAATTTACCTTGCTAATCAAATCTTTGACATGAAATTAAAAATTGCCAATTCTAGTAATGAAAAATTTCATAGAATTTAATGAACTAATACATTCTGAGTCCTCAACTACTTTAAGTTGAAGAGTCGCCTCATGTATGGAATGATACCACCTAAATTAAACCAGGATATTTATTGGAAGTTCATTACTTGTAAGAATAAAAAATTATCAATATTATATAATTATCTAATATGTCTTTCACTGGACATTGTAGTAGTAATTTAAATTGCAATAATTGTTTTGGATAGAAGATAAAATAGTAATAACACGTTCTTTTTGTGTGTGTTAATTTGGAAAGATTTTTAACTTGATTGAAAGATTGAGCCTTTTTATTTTAATGAGTTTACTTTGAAGAATATATTTGAGATAAAAATCTAATGAAGTATTGAAGTAATCAATAGAAAAAGATAGTATGTCTCTCTTCTTACTTTAAAAAGGTTTTGCATACCTTTCTATAATGCTCAATTGCTTTGTGTTTTTGTCTTAACATAAAAGACAGTTACATTAATTGGCAATTTCATTTTAGAAACTTTTTGTGTGATTCTTAAATATTTTCTTAGCAATTGATATTTTATTCTTATCTTGAATACATACCACTATGACAAATGTTATGCAAAGGAGAAGAACAACAATGGCACTTCAAGAGAATGAAAGAACTTGAGTGCCTAAACCTACATGAAATCCAATAATTCCTAATTTTATTCAAAAATCTTTAATTGAGCTTGTATCCATCCATTTCTAATTTAAAAACCATTTCCTATCTAGTACTTCATAAGGGTTGGTATCTTATTCCATTCTGTACAACATTCTCTATTATCATACTTATAAAAGATACTTAATTTTTGGAATATTATTCTTGTATACAATATGCAAAAAGAATTTGAGATTCCCCTTTAATTGTCAACAAGACTTAACAATTCAATAATAGGAACCATTTTCAAATGCTTATATAGTCAAATTTGGGCCTTCTATCTCTAAGGATTCTTTCCATTGTACACAATGATCATATTTCACCAATCAAATAGCTTGGCAATAAAATTATATTTTAGTCATGTTTATGGATGCCCAGATATTTTTGGGCATAATTCACCCCTTTAGTGCCTGCAAAAATTATTCTTCTATTACAAATCTTTTCTAACTTCTAAGTGGCACATACAACTATCTTCTTTTTCCAATTCTCTTTATCTCTCTCTATATTATATTCTACTACTGAACTCGAACATGTTCATGTATAAATCGTTCTTTCTATATTGTATTCTACTAGTGAACTCAAACGTGGTCATGTAAAAATCATTCTACCTCATGATTGCAAACCAAACTTTTCCAAGTGCTGCTCCACGTAAAATACCACCAATTCCCAACCAGACTTTTCCAAGTGTTGCTCCACTTAAAATATTAGTGACCTCCAATTGCAAACTGAAGGTATCCCGGACTCTTTGCCTAACTGAAACGTTTACATATGTTGCTTCACTTTTAAAACATTAGTGACCTCCAGTTGCAAGCTGAAGGTACCCCACATTCATCATTCATGTGTGTTTCCGACACTTTAATGACTACAATGTCATCACCACTCTGAAACCTAAAGGGTTAAAAAGTTGCAGGAAAAACAAACACAATGTCGGTTTACGAAGTCAAAGCCTCTTATAGAGTGAATGCACGAGAACATGGCAAATGGTACAGCAATTTAACATGAAATCCACACGGATTGCACCAGCCTAAGTCAGACACCTCTAGCCCGTACCGACTGAGTTTAGTTCGTACAGAGCTCGAGAGTCACGCGCTGTAGTTCGAGAGATGGCCAATCCCTGAGTCAAGGCCAAGAAGCATCAACAGCTAGTAACAGTCAGCAAATCAAAAGAGACTACTTTAACAGTTCTGGCAATAAACTTAATGAAGCCCGTTGATCATGCAAACCATTTACTAATACATTCCAGGGATACAAAACCGGTAGTTTGTTGTAAGAGGTGGATACATTGGGGCGTTGTCAACCAGAACCTATATGTTGGTATGAAAAGCACTACTATTTACAGTGACGAGACTAATTCTTCTGATCTCTATACATGATATGCTTCCTTTGTTTAAAACTAACATAACATCCTTGACACCCAGGAGTGGGTTCCTTGTGAAGAAAAAACATAAGGCTCTGGGAGGGAACCATCTGTAGATCTGACGTATCTTCATTCGCCAAGCAGCTTACTAGGACGGAGGTAGGTAATCATCGTCGGTCACGCCACAAACATTTCCTCCTTTTTTGAGACACCTAGAGTATCTCTCACGAAATCCAAGCTTTTTCTCATCAATTCCCAAGTCGCCCACGCAAATAGTATCCATCCTGTCAGACGCATCATCTCTTTGTTAACTTTGTCCAAAAGTTAACCCCAACACTGGGTCAAGAGGTAATAATCGGGGTCTCATAAATTTTTTGGCACATTTTAGAGGATCATGTGGGGACTTCTTATGTTCAATTCTACGTTCAGTCTTATTTATTTTTTGACCACCATATGTAATGTTCTTCACTGATTGTGGTGATATAAAATTTGACCCGGCCTAATTTACAGTACATCAGTAAAAATGGTCATTTAAACCATGAAATCGCGGTTCATTACAGGTTAATACTGCTTCTACAAATAAAAAGAGAACAAAAGTGATGCGATCCAGATGCACTTCATATTTATGTCTGCTTCGGTTCGAATCCCTCGCACTCACTGAATTGCAACTCCTACAGAAGACGATTTAATAAATTGACCAAGATTTCGACAAGTAGTACCAACGCAGCCCATAACTCTAGAACGAAACAAGTTCATTTTAACAGTGTCGCTGATAGAGTTGCAAACCTGTGAAAAATAGCACTGCAGTTGAAGCCATCAACACAGCGCTTCCAATGAGGAAAGCTGTCGTAGCTAACGCTCCAATGTAGATGAATGTGAGCGAGGTGCAGAACATCGCTAGGAAAGCACCGACCGCTGACAGACACATCAGAAACCCGATGATCACTGCGTTCACCGTGGCCACGAGAACAGCCATCAGAAATGCCGATAGGCCAGTCAAAGTCGTAACAGATATCAGTCCCACCTGTCAAAACACACATGTTGACAACTCAATCTTAAAATCACGGATTGCTGCAAACGGGGCAGATTTTGCACAGAAATACCAATATAACGTTATTAGCAATGGGGAGACACCCTCACTACTGCTGGAATCGAATCCAAAGCATCATGCTTGTAAGAGTGAAATACAATTGAAATGGGCCCAAGACTATGGGTAATGACTCTTGAGCTATGAGAGGCTCTCAACTCATGAACCAATCCTGTGTTTCTTTTGTGCCCACATGAGGGATTCCTACTCATAATGGTGATTCTGACTCCAAGTTGCTGGACCCCAGTCTAAAGATTGTTATAAACGGAGAACTCAAGAGCAACTAAAATACCTATGGGGTAAGAACACGATAGAGCATTATTGGACACAAATATTCAAACTAAACTATGCAACATACCAGAGCAACTCGACAGTTGGGATAGTTCAGTGGATTAATTTAGTTGCGCATGCACTTGTACCAGTTTCCAAAACTTTGTGCGTTAGCATTAATCCAATCGCGATGAATTCATGGATTCACTCCCTGCTGAAATAGCGCTCTGCCTTACCAGAGTTATTAATAAATGAAAACCCGTGACGCACTAATTTAGTGTGGTGTGCACGATTACCACGACACTATCGCATCCTTTTATACTGAACTAAATTGTTCTTATAAAAGGGGCCAAAATCAGGAGAATGCCAAGAACTTAATCCCTACAGGACCCAGATTTCATGGTCTAAAATTGTGCAATTTGATTGATCATATTGAGAAAAATCATAAACATCAGACATGGCCAAATTTTATATCACCAGTGAAGAACATTGCTTGTATTGGTCCAAAAAATTTGACCATAACAAATTCTCCGTATAACCAACTCAAAAGTGCACGAAAACCATGAAGTAACATTTGGGTCTCTTGGTCTCGTAGAAGTTAATCTGCTCAAATCCTTCCAAAAACCTCTCATCTTCCAATCCTTCTCCGATCGCAATCAATTCAGTAACACTTGAATATCAAGTCTTCCAGCATTGCTCTATCACTTGAAGTGGTGATTCTTCAAACTAAAAGATACTCCACATTTCCTCCGATACGTAAACTCGATGAATAATGAGACAGACAGCGAGACGCATCAATCAAAAGACCATTCAAAACTACGGCAAGAAGGGAAGTTAGCATTCATCGTTTTAACCAATTCAATTGATCATACTCTGAAAAATCAATAACTCAAATGCAAACATACTACACTGATCACCGGAATCAGCAAAGAACATTGCATATATTGATAAAAAAAATACAGAGAGGACCAAAACTTCATGGTTCTTACATGCCCAATCCAATGCATCCAATTGCGAAAAATCAATAAATCAGATAGGGACATATTTCATATTTCCAGAATCAGCAAAGAACACCGATTGCCGGGCACCAGATTATGAAAACGAAAGTCTCCACACGACGATTTCAGAACTTTTTCTTAAAGAAACAGTCCACTGGTCTTTAGGGTTCAAGAACGCTCACCGACATCACCAGAAGGCTTCGCCACAACCCGCCCTGGTGCATCCACTGTCCGACATCCGCTCCCACGCGGTGCGTCACCACTTTCAAGCGCGGCGCATGCGCTTCCATCACCCCGCGCGTCCGCTCCACGACCGACTCCACCTTTCCACTTCGCACCGCAGTGACGACATCCGTGACGAAGTCTCCCACCACCGTCGCAAGCTCCTGCGCACTCCGCCCCGTCTTCTTCATCATGTTATGATTTCCATCCCCCTCCTTCTCCATCATCACCAGCACCGCCTCCTCCTCACTTCCCATCCCCATTTTCTTGTTCAAACCCTAACCATCAATCAATCTCAGAAACAAATGTACCACTGCGGAATTGCAAAAAGTAATTGCGAAATGGCGCGTAGAGTGGCAATGGGAGGGAATCGTGTAAGTTAGAGGAGATTTCTGGGAGAGGGACTTGTAGTGGAGTGATGGATCGCCATAGCCACGAATGGAATTGCGAAAGATGGAGAGAATGGGAAGCATGGGACTCAAAAACCAAAGGTAAACGGGGAATGGGGAGTGGTGGCGCTGATTGGATGGACTCGTACTGCTTCCCACGTGGCAGAGTAAGGGGGTTCTCAGCATTCAAAACCTGGCAGCAGGAATGTACTAGCTTTGTGGAGATATAATTTTTTATTTTAATCGGTGCCCGGGAGCAAAAGTTATGCCCTTATAAGCACATTATGCTTGAGCCCAAGTGACAAAAAAAAATCACAAAAATTCAAATTTGAATTGAATTGAAATTTTTTCATGTAGAATATATTTATATGTATATGAGAAGCTTTGATTCATTCCATTTGGATTAACAATTTGTATGTTATGAAGAATTTTGATTTGGGGGCATTCATGGCATCTATCTAAAAGTAAAATAAACATATAGGGTTCAATTACACTCTCAATTTTCACAATTTTTCAAAAAAATTAGATTTAGGGGGTTTAAATTGCTTTCTATAACAATATATATGATCATTGTTACTATTGACATGTTTCAACTCCATTTTAGAACTATTAACAATTTGATTTTTCCTTTCATCTATTCTGCTACCTATTTCTACTTAACAATTATTCAAGGGCTGAAATTTTTTTTTTCTTGTGATATTTTTCCCCTAGATTCTCAAACTCAATTTTCTATCATAAGATTTTAACCACAAAACTCTGAAGTTCAAAAATTTTTAATTAAGAAGATTCATTTGAAAGTCTAAAAATTAATACAACAAGGTCTCAAAATACTATATTTTTTCACTTTGAATGTTCATATCTTACAATCTACTTGGTTAAAGCATGTGAAATTTTTTTAGACATTTTCAAACAAGTCTAATGCAAGATCCTACAATTGAATTTGCAAAAAAAGATTTTTTTTTTTTTAATTCTATCTTTTTAAGCTAAAAATGACAGTTTGGGAGTGTTTTTTTTGTTGAAACATAGCCATTGAACTTGAGGAGTCAACATCAATTGAGCATATTTACTATTATTAAATATAATTTATTTTTATTGCATTTTTCATACAAGTGAAAAGAGATTCCAATGTAATTTAGCATGCATTATTTGGACACTATGTGATTAAGTTATAAAATTCCAAAGGATTATTTATAGGTCTATTGACAACCAATTTTTGGCTCTCCTAGGCTCTTATGTTTTGAGTGTGTACACTTTGCATTGTTAAGCTCTAGGTTTTAGTGTCACTTTGGAGTTCATATGTAGGGGGCACATTTTATGCAATGATGATTATAGGAGTTTACATACTTCAAACATTATACCAAACATGGCTTAAAATTAGGTTTCTCTTCTAATTATGAAGCCCAATTTAACCTATAGGAATATGATTAAAAATTAGATTTCTACAATGTCTATACATAGTAGAAAGTCAAAAGTATCTTATTCATCATTTATTGATTACATAAATTATTGCAAAATGTCAAGAAAATAGTATAGGAGAACCTAATTAGTATAATTATTTGATTGTAAGGGACATGCATTTATTATCATCACTATTGAAAATGTAACACCTATTTATTAGACTAAAAAAATAGCACTGAAATCTAAATGTTAATTACGTAATTAGGACATGAAAGCTTGTGAGAGCAAATGTTGATTTTTGGTACATATAGAGAGAGTATTTTGAAAATTTAAATTTTCTTCATATTTTGTGAAGGAACCCTCTTTTATTACCAATAAGATCCAATAGAACTAATTTATGTTTAAAATAGTAATTGTGCTCTATTTATGTTTCACATGATTGTGGGTGTACTTACATCTCAATGAATTATTCTACCAAACATGAGAATATTATTTTACCAAAATCACACTCTTTTATACTAATGTAGGTTGAAAATTGTGTTGTATAAATTTCTATAACTTTTAAAAAGAAATAACTTTCAATGCTGAATGTACTTTGATTCTATATAGTTTCATATATTAAAATTTGTTTGCTTACAACATAAAGAATTTTGGGTGTAATTTGATATCATTTGAAAATACTTTATAAAGGTAAAAAATGAGAATTTTTTAATATGGTCTCTAAAAATTTAGAGGTGGTTCATTTGAGGTTTAATGTCAAATATAATCTTTTCTTGAACTAACTCTAAGACCATCATTTTGGAAAAAATCATGTGTAAGCATGCATAGCCATCTACTAAAACGTGGACAAAACAATGGAAAAGAGGGTAGAAGAATAAAATGGTTAGAAGATAATAGAGAACTAACTTATAAGAGTTAAAAAGGTGTATATAAATATAAAATAAACCCTTGAATCTTGAAGCATCAAATTTTGATATTGATAATATTTTGAAGCTAAATTATAACTTACAAAATTACTATTTTTAATAGCTTATATGTTTGAAAAATTCTTTCTTAGGTCTAGTTTTAGCATCAAAAATCCAATTTTGAAATGAATGATTGTGATTTTTCTATTCAAGATTTTTTGCATGGGGCATTGCAAATCTTATTTTTTTAGTGTTGAGGGCTCTTTGAAATGAGCCTCAAACACACTAGATCCTAGAGAAAAAACCACATGAAAAATTCATTAAGGAAAATTGTAGAGTAGATTTTGAGAATCTGTAAATTGATTGGAGTTATGCATATTATGCCCTTTAACCTCATATTTTTTTGGTGACCAATTTTTTATATGTGAAAAGTTCATTGAAAGACTTCAAATCACTTTCACAATTTTCACACCCTCTTGATCAAACATTATAATCTTTCAATCCATAAATGATATTGTTGTGTTTTTTTTTCCCATGTTATCTTTAACATGTTTAGTTTGAATTTTTATGGTTACAATTCAAAAAATTGATAAAACTTATCAAAATTTTGACTTTTTGTTCAATTTTAAGCAAATTTAAAGAAGTTCAAAAAAAGCCTTAAGGATTTAGGGATTAACCCTTAAAGTCCGAGGGATCTTTTTCATCAAAAAACACTCAAAACTACAATTGTATTTCAAAGAGAAAAATAAATAATTTTTTTTACATATCTAACTATAGTGTAAGAATTTGTAGAACAATTTTCAAAGAATTTTCAATAACTTTGGCTAGTACATTGCAAGGTATTTGCAATTAAAGTGAAGAAAATGTATTCCTATGCACCTTGTGTCACTAGATTATAAGACTTTGAATATTGTTAGCTAAAGTTTTTGCACTACAAATTTTGAATTAAATTTTCTTATGCTGAGAAATTGACTTGAAATTAGGAAAAAAACTTCAAAAACAAAAACTTGGTTTTCATTCTTTAAGAAATTGTCAATTAGAAGTAGATACAAGATTGAAGGAAATACTAAATCATTAATTTATAGTTCTAAGATGGAATTGAAACACACTAATCCTAACAATGTGCTTGTTCTAATAATTTAATTAAACCTTGTAGAACTTATTTTGAAAATTTTGGAAATTGAACTAAAAAATGAGTCCAATATGTTATTTCCTTAAGAAATTTCTATGATTGCCTACAAAACAAGAAGCTCTTTAACTTTCACATTACTAAATCCAAATGGAATGAATCAAAGTTACCCATGTGAACAAAAATATAGTCTATGAGAAACAAATTCTTTTATTTTTTATTTCAAAATTTATCTTCTTTTATTTTATTTTTCCTCTCTAGTGAATTTCAAACGGTGGCAAAACTTTTGCTCCTAGGCACTAATTGAAATAAAAATTCTATTCCTAGAAATCGAATGTGTTTTTCTATCTTCCAAAAGTATTTTAGAAAATTGATTTATAAGATGGAGATTGTAGGATCATTATTCCCCATATTTAGACTTTAACTTATACTTAATCCCTAAGATAGGAGGCTCGAACTGCAAGTGGGCATTTTGAACCAAACATGACAGAGAGGTACATTTTGATTTTTTCAATGTACCAAAAATTACAAATGGTGTACATTTTAGGGGGTGGTCACTTTTACAGCCCTATGCCACTTCAACTTCAAAATTTACTAACTAATTTTATAAAGCTCCAAAAAATATGAAACAACTTCAATACATGCCATTTCTTCTTGTCTTTCAAGGAAAATTTATTGAAAAATATTTCAAGATGTTTTACCTCCCTAAAATTCAGTTCCATTGCTTAGATGATTGCTTTATGGACCTCCTACCTTAATGACTCTTACAATTATTTTGTGGGTTCTACTTGTCTTTTGATCAGTGTTTTTGGGTAATAATTTTTTTTCAAATTTTTTTATTGAAAAGAGAAATGGTTTATTTTATATAGGTAGATTATACATTGAAAGTGCTATTACCTAACTTTTAGAAATTTAGAAATGTTCAAATTATAGGAGTGTTAGAAACTATCTATTAAAAAAATTAATGATGTTTTTATGATAAAACATGAAAGAGGAAATTTTAGCCAAGCATGAAAAAAATGAAATTCTAAAAACATAAATTGTACTTTTAACAAAATTTCCAAGTGAAATGCTTTGAAATTGACTTAAATTTTTTTATAATTTAAAAAAGATATTCACAATGCATAACATAACTTTTGGAAAACCTCAAATTTTTTGCAAAAACATATCTTATGGCACATCTATGTTTAATTCAAGACATTTTGGGTCAATATTGGTTAAGAAACATTATTAAAGAGAAGGAATAACATTATCTGCTAATAGGTCAAGTACTACTACATTAGAAATCAAGTGAAGCTTATATAACACTTGTATAATAGGTTCGGCACTATACTTTGGTGCTAAATATTTAATTTAAGCCCAAAATAAAATTCAGTAGTTTAGAATATCATTTAAAAAAAATTCAGCATTAATTTCAAAGAAATTCAATACATTTATCTTTTGTAATTTCAAACACTACTTAGTATTTAGAGTGCAACAAGATGAAAAGACAAGATCTTTATACAAGTTGGGTGGTAGGAGGTGAAGCAACTTACATGAAATATGTAAATTGACGATTAATAAGACCTCAACTGCTCATAGTTAAGTGAAACATAGGAATGTATTTACTGCAGAACTCAAACCTTACTTTAACATAGTATAATAATTTTTTCTAAAAACCTCATAACTAAGAAAAATTGGTAATCAAACTAAATTTCATCTCAACAAATTGTTTGAGATTTTGACCCTCCAATCAAAAGTTACATACAAAATTTAGAGAAAAGTTAGTAGGAACATTTTTTTAAAACTTTTTCAAACATCCTCTTTGAATTTTGTACATAACTTTTGATTAGAGGTTCAAAGTCTCAAACAATTTTTTGAGATGAAATATAGCTTGGTTTACCAACTTTTCCTAGTTTAAAGGTTCTTGGAAAACAATTTCTACCTCAATCTTATAATGATCTTCTTATTGACCTTAATTTTGTATTCCAAAATGATTTTGATGTTGTGATTCTGGCGTTGCAAATTAGTCAAATTCAACATTCAATTGTTATCTTAGACCAACAAAACATCTCAAAGCAATAGTTCCCCCACCATCCATTCAATCTTTTATCTTAAGACAAATGAAATGATTGAGAAGGTCAATCAACATTGCTCAATCTTATTTTTTGCATCCCTTTGAGTATTGCCTAATTGAAGGAGATGAAGCTTCAAGAGGTGAAACAAAGGTCCACACATGGTCTTGAACCTATACTGAATGCCTATAAAATGACACACTCACATTCAATAATTAAATGCCCAATGGTGCTCTTTGAAGATGCCCCCAAAATTCCACTTTTCAATATTCCAAACCTGAATTTTGTAATGGACTTCAAAACTCAAAGTTTCTTTGACACTCAAAGTGCATCAAACTCTACTTATAGCACAAAATGAGCCTTAATCAACATTTTGTCCAACAGGATCATTTTGGGACAATGGGAGTGTTGTACTATGCCAAAATCAGGTCTAGAGTTCAACAGTGAACACAAATCCTACATTTTGACAATGAAAGATCGAACTCTCATCTTCAAACCGTCCCATACTCTGAGGAATCATGACAATGAATTTCATTATATAAACGATCTCTCTTCACCCTGCATCCTCACTAAATGTCAATGAAATAATTCCTTCTATTTCCCATCTACTGAATTTCTTGTCGGTAGATGGTCAAATGACAGATTGGTAAAATACTCAAAGGATTCTTCTTGGATTCTTTGGATTTTCAGCAAACCGTCCTTATGTATATTTATATGTATATTTTTAGATTCGGCAGTCTGTTCCCGGAATTAGCAGAAGAATTCGGAATTTAAAAAAACGAAAAACTCAAGCCGAAGCTGCTATCCGAATACGGTAGTATTCCATCCTACTTCAAAAATATTTCAGGGACGCCATTTATACAATGAAATAAAGTGTCCAATAAAATAAACTCCAGAGAGAAAAACAAAACTACCTACGACAATTGGGTAACCGACAGATGAGTCAAGGGGTGGTGTAAATTTGGAAAATCATGATTTACATAACTCCGCAAGAGCTTCATTCGTGAAGCTGCATTCAGCGAAGATCGTAATGTACGAAAATAAGACGAGACCCGGGAAAGAGCGAGTGTACCTAGGGTGCTGATAAAGTAGCTCCTAAATTTGATAACCCTGTTATCGAGTGCTAGCATCAGGAAACTTGTTCGTGATGCGAGTTATGTATTTCACAATTGTAGGATCTGTTGACTTCTTCAGCTTCATCAACACCTTGAAAAGTTCAGGTGATCGTAGATGGTGCCGGCAAGGTGCGTGAATACACATGTTGCCCAATGAAAATAGAGCAATTTTGAGAGGGGATTCACTGCTTACTTCTCGCCTCTCGTTAGTTGGAGCGGCTGCACAGTCAGCAATTACTTGACACAAAGCCTGCATGTGAAACAATGTAGACTACATTAGGCACATAAAAAGACGGAAAGGTTCTTATTATGACGTTTCAGGGCCCCATACTGAATTAATTTCGTAAGATTATTCTCGACAAGAACACGAACTTACAAAACAGAATGAGATAAAAGACGAGCATTAACTGGAACTGTGTACACGTACTGACGTAAGTATCTCCAGCGAACAGCGCTAAGTATGCAGGGAGGTCACAATGGAATCCTCAGCTATAAGAAACGAGAGCTTAAATATTGACCAAAATTAGGTGGCGAAATTGAACCTCAAACGATGTGAGAAGAACTACGGCATATACAATTCAGCTGCAAACAGAAATAAACCGCATCGGACTTCAAATATTCAAACAACGTAGAGAGAAGACTCCAAACCTGCATTGCCCCCTTGGAGATAATATCATCACAGAGCCTGCTGGAGTTCCTCACAAGATTACTGAGAGCACCAGCTGCGTTTGCTTTAGTCTTGTCTTCCTCATCTTCTAGCAATAATCTAGTAAGATGGGGAATGCAACGTTGCAGTTGATCATAGAGCCGATCATCATGATAAGCGGCATTCCCAACCTGTACACACAGCACCCACAGGTGGTAGGTATCAAAATTATTTCATACAACCTAGAACATGACTTCTAGGATCTACGACGGTTCCAATGGACCTTTCGGAATCTTCTTCACATACACTCGGGCTTGGCACGAGATTACAACTAGGTCAAAGAATAACCAAAAACAGTTGAAGGGAGCAAAGAAATGAGGATAGCGGACCGCAAAGCAGGCAAACTTTCGAGTATGCCTATCCGAATCCACACATCGGTCGATGAGAATGTTGATGATATCATGCTCAATCTGTCGACAGGAAAAAAACGCATTCAATCAGAACTCTTTAGGCAACAGTAGTGGAATAGAGGGCACTAGACACTAACTAAGCGAATAGAAGACGGAACCTCTTGAGACAATATGCAGTTGTATGAGGCAAAAAAAGGAATACCAGAGGGTCGTAGAAGTAGGGCGTATGCCGACACATATTCCCTAGGGCACTACAAGCCTTAGATCGAATCCCAGGATCCGTGTGGTTAAGACAAGCTTTCAAAGCATCCCATAGATTGGCCTGTCCGATAGGCTCATAAAAATCCTGTGTGCCGCAAACCACATCCAAGATTAGAAACTGATCTGTCCAATACATTGCAAGCACGTGGGGCATTTTCGAAGTCAAACACTGAGTTTTAATGTAGTTCTTGATTTTAGAGCTCAACTAAGAAAATTTAGCTCCATTCATCTACGTCTTTCTTTATTTTGAATTCTTCAAAAACTGATAACAATGCTATTCTTGTGGCCATTTGAAAACAGCATCTTGAAAGCATAAAATACACTGCATTAAAATTCTCTTGATATGAGATCAAGAAGTAAACGAATTATACCATGAAGTCTATCACCATTATCATTATTTTTGCTAAAAATTTCATAGTATTTAAGAACTTCGTATTTACTATGACTTTCGAAGAAATCACTCAAGAAGATCATATAAATTTCGATTTGATTTTCTTAATTATGAAAGAATGAAGATAAATCCAAGATGTAGATTATTACATAGGAAAATACAATTTTTTTGAAATGAACGACTTAATAGAGAAACTCATGAAGTGTGAACCCGTGAGGACACAATTTGTTCTTTAAGGGTTCAAACAACCTAGGACGAAGACAAAAACAGTAGAGTATTTAAGTGACAATGAAACGGATAGTACCTTGTTCATGCGAGAAAGGTTGGATAATGTCATTAGGACATCCCGCACAACCTCCTTGGGAGAGGCGGGGTCCAAGAGTTTGGCCATCAGGGCAGCCCCGAGAAAGTCTTCTGAAACCACTTCTCCAGCCAAAACTCTTGAACTCTGCACCATCCGAGCAATGAGACCAACTGGCCTCCCAAGATCATTCGTATCTAGTAACTCCAGGCATCTTACAAGAGGCGCGGCAGCATGTACCTAAACATTCAGGTACAAGAATCGTCAGATCGTTGGAAGTTCACCATAACTTGAAGGTGCGGGTTCAACTTGAGTGTGCCTAAAGAGGAAGCGCTGATATTTTCTGGACATTTCAAGAACCAAAAAACACCTGCTAGCACAATCATGATTAGCTTCATGTGGAAGGAGAAATAAGCGTGTAGAAGCTGCCTCTCTTCCAAGTTTGATTTATCGTTGCACTGTGGGCTACTCTGGCGAGAATGATTTTACTGTACCTTCGAGTACAAATGTATCTGAGGTTCACAGCATTGTGGAGGTCAAGAAAATTCCAAGCAGCATAGAGGCGATAAATTGCCTCAAACATTACCTCTTGAAGAAGTTGCCAGTACTGAGGCATATTTGCTGTCATAGCTCTTGCTAAATCTATGCCTGAGTCGGGCGCCGTTTTCCCACCAGGTGAGGGAGAATTTAGAGCGGCATTATTGCTTGACACTGAGCCTGGCATATTTTGTGCTTGCGCAAAAGGAAATTCCAGAACCCCAACGATCTCATGCACCAAGGCCCGCAATCCATCTCGACCACCACAATTTCCTTCCCAGAGTTGCAGATGTGACAGATGAACCCGATCCATGAGGTCCAATAAAGTCAGCACAGGGGCACGGCGAAATAAGACATCACGATAGCCGCCACCCTTAAGGGTATGTGCTAAGGCGGAAACCGCCCACGTAACTCCTATAGGCGACAATCCTATTAGATCATCTCCTAAACCACTAGGCTCATCATTGTCATCCCCTGGCTTTAAGCCACCAGCTAGTAAGGTCACCAAGATGACTGGAAAACCCATTGAACAGCATTGTTCTGCAACATTTACACCTCCCCAACGAAGGCGTGCCTCAAGTAGTCCAACACACCCATCGCGGACCCCATGCCAGCTTGTGAGCATACCAGAATTACGGCCATGTGCATCTTGTGTTGGAAGGGCAGTCTGGGGAGTTATTTTGATAAGGTTACGCAGGGCAGATAAGGAGGGAAAGGTTGGCAATGACAGTGCAGTCTCAGCAGTCCAAGCTGGAACGCCACTTTTTAGTTCAAGACCTTGTTCGAGTGCAAGAATTGAGGACAAGGCTAACATGGCTGCTGCACAACGTGGTGGCAAGGAACCACCTGCAATACAAGAAAATTAAAAAACAAAGAAAAGTTTAAAATTAGACTTATTAACGTAGATCCAAGACAAGGAGTTCAACGCAGCATTCCCATAATGTCACAGCCGCCTTCTAGGAATGAAGTATAAGGCAAGAAAGGATTGGGACTGTCTCGTTCTCTGGAGTGCCCTTAATTGAAGATATCAAATCACTTGTAGGAATTCTTTGACTGATTTTATCAATAAGATACCTACTTTAAAAAATGTAGATTTCTTAAAGTGTAATATGGGAAATAATAGTGAATTCACCTATTGAAACAGTCTCAATTGATGCCTGATGAGCAAGAGCTGCCAATCTCGCACGCTGCTTAGGTTGAGAAGTAGTGAGGATGCAGGAAGCTCCACGTCTCCCTCTAGACGCCAGTCCTTGCGCAACAGCAGCAAGAGCTAAACAAGCATGGGTGATAAGATCTCCCGTTGGGTTTGCTACAGCTCCTCCGTCACCTTCGTTTGCCCCATTTGGAGTTGCCACACCTGGAGCTCCATGTAAAGACAGGACTTTATACACTGCGGCAACTGCTGTGCCATCCCCACCTCCACTGATCGTGTTGTACGATGGTGGTTCATGGGTTGGAATTCCCGCTAAAACGTCACATACTAGCTGAGAAAGGTTGCAACATCCAAGTAGTACCTGTATATACCAGCTATTATTAGCAGACCAGAATAAAGTGAAAGAATTGACAAAATGTTCTTTAAAGCTGAACAACGGCCAGGTTTGAAGAGGTATAGATTCACGATCCAAATCAATAGGCGGTTTTCTATATTTCTAACCTGCATTTATCTCAGACATGTACCAATTACCAACCCACTACGCAACTATTGTATGCAGACCTGTATAGTCGCAGAGAGTGCTGCATCAGATCCATGGAGAAGGGCATAGGATCCTGCGGCCTGGACACCCCTTGACTTAGCCATACAGTCAGTCACCGTCTCAATCACTCCAGATGCTCCCTCGTCACCTCTACAGCCTTCTTCCTCTCCTTTTTTGTCATCAGCCCAATTTTCAGCGAAACCGCGCAAAGCTGCCAAAGGAAAGCCCTGCCTTTGTTCTCCCTTCCCTGACGCTAGTCTCATACTACTCATAAGAGCCCATAGGGCTTTGTATGCTTCACCAGCCACTGGTGCAGATGTACTAGCGCCAGATATGAGATTTGATCCTGAATTGCATCATAGAATTTATTTTGAGGAATGCAATTTTCAATGGCGCACTTTGATCAGCCGAGAAAAGTTAAATAGCTCCACATTTTACATTACCAAGAATTCTCAGTTAAAAAGCTAGACCACTCAAAGGGGAATGCCTTGGTCGATCGACCGAATTGAGCACAAAAATGACGTAAGGACTGAAAAAAACGAATAAAGAAGAACTAAAAAGTCGTAAAGTCTAAGGCAGAGTAAAATTACCTGTTGCCCCCAAGCAAGAGCAGAGATGATCCGCTGTATTGAGAACCCTGGCTTGTGTGATAATCTGAGTCATAGTTTGCCCTTCGACTGTGGCCGCACCTCCAACATTCTCAGTTCCATCGGCGCCTGGTGCCAACAACGCGGCAAGTCCTGTTGCGACTCTTGTGAGTAGGACTGCTACACAAGACGTTGACTCGTATAAAACGCGACCAGATGAATCATGGGCATATGCCACAGCCTGTTAAACATGGGCATCAACATCTCGAAGGCATGAGAATAACATAAACAGCATGCTCCAGTCAGTAGGATGTGATGATTTTGTAAATACCATCTCCGGTTGCGTCTTCTGTCACAATTTTCATAACTACCAAATAAGAAGCATTCAAGAAGTCAACCTGAGGATATAGGCGTAAAAGTGCAACGCTTGGATGAAGAAAGGAGCCGTTTATCTTTCCCGCTCCAACTTCGATAAGTTTGCGCAAAACACCAAGTCCCTAGAACAAACAATAAAACCAATAAACTCCAGATCTAAAAAACACGTGGGCATTGCACAAAATTACAGTACCTTTTTGTAGGTAAATCACTCGACGTACCTTGATGAGAAGGTGAACATGCTGGCCATTGGGAGCAGTCAACGTTGCTTTTAACAAAACGACTACGGTTGGAATGACATCCTCAACAGCCACCGTCTGACTGAGAGCATTCCCAGCAAGCAGGTTTGATAAAACGCGCAGTGCTTGACTGGCTGCTGAACTTGCCTGCTCACTGTCAACTGAACTATCAGGTTCTTAAATTGACAAGGTTCCATAGTCTAAGTCTACAAGATATCAGTCACGGGAAAATAGATATCAGTGATGGGAACAAAAAATTTAAAGTTCAGTTTCCAGTCCTGGAATTATTATGGTACCGTCACCCTAGAATCAAGAGACAGAATTTACTATGGAGGTAAGAATTCAAAGAGAAGTCACCCAGGAAACTAAATCCTTGCCTTGCAAAAGCTGCAGTGCCCTTCGCATGAAGATTGCGAAAAGGATGTAGGATATGAGCAAGAGATCCTCTGTCCTGCCCGACAGCCTGAGCCCCTTTTACTGTTCTCGATGTACTTTCTATCTTATCTAAAGTAGATACCACATCCACACCTGCACGTGCAGAGTCAGTTATGAACGGTGTAAAAGAGAGTAAATAAACATATATTAAAGTCTTGTGATAATCTTGTGAATATACAAGAATGGAGAGTCCATAATAAAATCATGCGGACCCCATGAAGGTACAAAATATCTTGATAAAACTAAATGCTTGTTGAATTCCAACTTCATCGTTAGAAACAAGCACAATCTCTCTTGATATAAGAAAGGGTTACAAGGGTAAGACGTGTAGAGTTGAAACATAAATCTTTGTTGTAAACACGTCGAGTTGAAAAAGAATACATTCTGTACCAGATATAGTTGGCGTAGGAGTGGATGGACTAGCCGGAACACCAGCAGCCTGAGTAGTAGAATGATTCCCATCAGTGCCTCGGGAAGCCACTGCTGTGCGGTCAGCAGGAGCTGGGCTTTCCGGTTGTGTCCGTGTTCTTCCTGGAAGATGAGAGAGAAAACAGTTGCTTCACGAACCAGACAGTTCACCAAAACTAAGATAAAAAAGAAAAAGGCACAAGAGTAGGACAAATGGAAAGCACAAGAGTCGGAGGCAAACCAGCAGCAGGACTGGCAGCAGCGCTGCGACTTGATGGCATTGGGGAAGCCAAAGAGATGTTTACTTCTCCTCTCCATGCTGCATCGCAACCCCTGGCCGCTGCAGTAGCTGCACGAACCTCCTGCAAACCATTGAACCACAAGGCATTCCTATGAGATAGACATTCCAACATGAACAAATGAAGCAATACGTTTCTGCTACAAATAAAGAAAAATGAAAACTTCTGAAACTCCAACATCTTTCTGCTCTGCCCACATGCTTACCGATGCAACCACCTCCTCATTTGTCTCTCGTACAAATGGGTGCTCCAATAGACCTGGCCATGTAAGGCGATTTTGGGAAACCTGCCAGATAGGAACTAGCGAATGGTGAGGCGCGTACATAATGGTTATATCACTGCGTAGCACTGTCAACAGAGAGCTATTCAGAGGTCAATCCAGGAGTAGTTCAGGGATAGGTATGTGATAACCGGAGACATATTGAACACCCAAGAAAACTGATTCACTGGCATTGACATTCGGTATTGGGAAAAATGTTCTGAAACTAAACGGACATGAGGAAAACAATTCAAAGTGAAACACGCCCATAAACGAAAAAAAATGCGGCCTAATTAGCAGGCATGCAAGTTGGAACAGTACCTTATTGAGAAGCCCTTTCAAGAAGCTCTTGAAATTTGGGCTAATGCTATCCGGGTACTTTACAGGATCCTGCATATGAACACAGCATTTAGTTTCAAGGCATGCATGCACTAGATGAGAACGATTAACACGCAAAAATCCAAAAGATGATGCAGGGTTTCGGTGGAATCTACTGTGAACCTCAAAAATACATGTGAGAACATTGTCAAATATCTTAAATGAAACTGAACAGGAACCAAAATGACACGGAAAAGTGATTTCTATAATAAACTACCGCGTCCTCTGCCACCTGAATAACGTCACGGAGAAGTCTCGATTGCCTCGACAAATTGAAAAAAAAACCTTTGGTCTTGGTTAGGGATCTACCTTAACAATATGTCTTATAAGTGTATACACTGAATTTGTGTAGAAAGGTGGCTGACCAACATATAGCTCATATCTGATCCAGATAACCAAGCAACCACCACAACAGAGCACCAGAGAGTTACTCAACTTTCAAACTTGCTGAGGTATCACGATAAAGATTACTAGAATATACACGAATAATTAGCTAGTACACCCTAATGTTAGGCCACATGGTTAAAACAAGCAGAGATACGCTACGAGGGGTTCTGTCCCTTGTAGCACACTATAGATCTTGCTTGCTTTTCGAGTGAGGGACCATTCAAACTTCCTCACATTCACCACAGATGCAGCTTTGTCAATGCTTCGATCCAAAGCCAAGAACTTGGAGGCAGACCTAAGTCCTATTATCTACGTGAATCCGAATTTGATTCGGTATAATATCAAGGTTCTTTTTCATTTTGTTCGCATATACATGAGTTCGTGCGACATTTGCACGATATCGATATGACCAATTATTGAGGCTTCAGATGCGCTTCAGAACAAAACTGAGGACAAGCTGAATAGGCCACCCTTGATAATATGCAAAGGAACTTACAGAATAACACCGAGAGACCAGAGATCAGCTGTGTGGTTGTAAGGCTGCTCTCGAACTAGCTCCGGAGCCATGTACAGCGGTGTTCCTAAGTGTGCAAATCATTCGAACAATTAGTGGTAAAAGCGGAGAACAATGAGATAAAGCTAAAGCGGCTTGTATGAACAAAGTAAACCTCAGCATAACTCACACTCAAATGCAAGAGAAATTATCAGAACTTTTTAATACTGGGATATACCTTTGATGGACCGCAAAACCATAGTGTTGCAAGACATCGCCCTTGCAAAACCAAAGTCACAGAGCTGAAAAGGCAAGAGAACAAGGATTAGTTACAGCTTTCAGAGCATACTGTAACTTGGAATACTAGAGGATGTCACTTTTTGTCAAAAACTTCTTCACAAGTTTAATGAGTTGTTTTAAGGCATTCTGTATAAAGATAATTACCTTCACTATTCCTCCAGCACCAATCAATATATTTTGTGGTTTCATATCTCTGTGAATGATTCGGTGAGAGTGAAGGTAATGTAGCGCTTTAACCTGCAGCTCACGAGACCAAGAACTCTCAGATTCTGGATAGGGTGAGAACAACTTCTACGTTGCAGAAATTATTCGTAGAAACCAAACCAAAATTCAATCCAAAGATATCCACACGTGCAGTGAGAATTAGAGAGGGATGTTCATGCTCACCAATTGTTTTGCTATAGCCTGTACTTGAGCCTCAGGAAGATTCTTGTCATCCTCCAGGATTTCAAACAGCTCACCCTATACAACACCCATCACGATAGATCCAATATTTTATCGACAATCGCAGACATTAAAACTCAATACAGTACACTAAACAAACTAGTACAGAAGAACTTCGAGGTTTTCTTCCTTACATACACCATGCCATCAGAAAATTCATTCCGAAACTTCCTACCTGATGAACCCTACTTCCTGTCTCGGTCATCAAAAGGTCTAGCACGACCATTCCTCAGAAATGCGACCTGGTGACAAGATGTAGTAAAAGAAGAGCATACCTGACCAAACTCAGTCACAACACAGAACTCCTGAGGGCTTTCGAAAGCATCCAGCATTTCTATGATGTTTTCATGCTTCAATTGTCGCAATATCTGGACAGAAAGATCAGAAAACAGAGTCAAGCATCCCAACTGCCTCTTGTGTTTTCAAGCAACACTTTCGTGACAAATCGATTACTCATAGCAGATCAAATAGACGTTGAACAGGACAGAAGGGAAAACGCATACTTGAGAGAACACATGAAAACTTACCTCAATCTCTTGTCTGAGATTCTCGATATCCTTGTCACTCTTGCCATGCTTGAGTATGAATTTCATTGCGACAGTCTGCAAGACAACCAAGCATTCGCAATACATTTGTTGTCTGGATTTTTGGAGCAAAACATGCGAGGCAATTTAAGAACGCAATAGCTAATCTGTTGAATTGGTAAGTGGTTGCAGGAACACACCTGACCCGTGTACTTCCTTCGGCCTTTGTAGACTTTCCCAAACGATCCCTCTCCCACTAATTCTATTACATGATAATTTTCCACGCCCATCCTGTACGACATAGTTGACAAGTGAGCATCAGCTACTGTCCGTCTGATGCGAGAACAAAGACCTAAACTTTTGTATTACGTTCATGATAATAAATACCAGAACTAAGCACTTACGCCGACAGGCAGCAGATTAGATGGTCCAAACCATCGTGAATTGCATTCACATAGGCTCACTCCGTTTACAACATGAATCACTTCCTTAACCAGTAAAGCTGAATCACATCCACTACAGCAGTCTGAATAAACACAGCTGCTTTGCAAGCTCGCAGACTCAACACAACTGCGAGATTCAAAGAAAATTGAGGTACATAGCCACAACGGATCATCAGGAGTACATCCATAGTAACGTTCACCAAAATACCCCTGCATTGTCTCATACTTAATTTTCAGCTGCACAAGCACTTTCGGTAGACAACTACCTGAAAATGCAGAGGAATCAGCTCGCAGCGACAAATAATAAACTCCTCGTCCTCCTCGAGCTTCTCGTCGCCGTCGGATTTTCGTACCTTCAGAGCCCTAAGCAGAACCCAGCGAGAAAGAGGAGGTCGTGCTCGATCAGGTTGAAGATCTCCTCGTCGGTCGACGCCAGAGGCTGGTTGCCCCACTCGCCCACGCTGTACTCCAAAGCGCCCGCGGAACCCATGGTGGCGGCAACAAGGGTCTTCTTCACTCCTGCTCAAGAGGGTCTGCTGCACATGCAGTAATGGTTCACAAATCACATGGATGAGCAGTCAGAGGATTTCACGACACCAAGGGGCACCTCTATTCACAAAACATTCATCTGGAACCGACACACTAAGTCACTAACTGGCGTTTCTACGAAAACTGCAGAAAATATGCATGGATCGCACTTCGCGGACCCTGGAGCATTGTGTTCGATCGCATGACAAACTCTTGCAACATGAACTAAACCAGAAAACGACATTCGAGTCGTCTCACGGATTCAGCTCGTGTGCTGCGTTAAGATCTTTCACTATTTCACGAAACGATCCAAACTCCCTCAATTTCAGTCCCCAAAGGGGTAGTGGACCGAAAACTCTGTAAAGGCACTGCCGTTCTTGACCCCACTGGCTACGGATCGAACAGAAGAATGCCATGCATGGGCAAAACCCGACACAGAGGGTGAATGTGGGCAAATTTGAGCAAAATGCCACTTATTTGAACGACGACAGCGTCCGCTAGTCTAAAATCTCCACAACGAGTCCCAGTCTGCTAAACCCTTGAAATGCGTCTGAAGACCGGATGAGTCCCAACCCTTAACATGATCTCCAATGCGGGGGCCCCTCACTCTCATTCTCACTCTCGATCAGCTGCACAACATTTACGCTAAAACTCTACCACCTCGAGTAAACCCCTAAAACCCAAGCATCAAGCGTCCATTTCGGTACAAACCCTGAGAGTCGGAGAACCCGAAAACCCCTGCCCCGCAAGCAACCCGACACCCAACAAGAAACGGACAATGGAGAAAAACCCAAACAAGGATCAGGACAGAGGGAAACCTCCTCACCCGCAAGCAAGCCCACTCGTCTCGAGAATGAAACTCCGATTCCAAACCAGCTACAACGAGGCTCGATTGTGGAAGAAAAAGAACCCAATACCGAATCTGAAATGAAAAATGGTTGCAATGAAGCATGGAGCAGGAAGAACTTACAAATGCGGGATGACGGCGTCGAGGGCGAGAGCTGGGTCTGGCAAGCAAAGAATTGAACCTCCTCAGCAGCCAAGCAAACAAGAACCTGCCACTTGCTGGTAGGGTTTATGCGAACTTCTTCGCGCGCAGGGAACAGTTTCTTCGAAATGAAATGGTAGGACATTTAGCTGTTACACTGCGTGGACTTCAGAACCTGATAGTTTCCACGGCCATCTTGTGTCGCAAACTTGCAAGACTGACGACGACAGACTTCAAAGCAGCGCAGGGCGGGAACGCCCTCACTGTGTAAGAAAGTACGTTACTCCACATTCGATTCTTTTTCCATTTGTGTTTTGTGTGCGTATTTTCGTAATTCAAATGACGCGGAATTAGGTCTCCTACGACAGCTGGAACGGTCTCTTCCCTGCAATCAGACTTTGGGCCGACTAATAAGGTATAACTTATGGTGGTGAAATGGACCTTCCTGAGATCTGGAGTTGAGGAAAAATATGTATTACATAACCAAGGAGCCACGGTAGTGGCAAGTAGGTTACTGGACATAACTAGTTGTTCACTTTTCAATCACGACCTTTGATCTTCATGATCCAAAGGTGTAGGAAGCAAGTTGAAAGGAAAGAAGGTTATGAGTTGCAACTTGTGATGGTGATGGTGATGGTGATGGGTTGCTAATGGAACGGTACCACGTTAGCATTTAAGAAACAACAACCGGTTATGTAATTATTTTTGTAATAATGGCAAATTGACTTGATAAGCATGGAGTATTTTTGTGGCATGTTTGGAGCAAGTGAGAATTCTTCATGGATCTTTTAAGCCGGTAAGATAGTAGTTGCGTATTGTGGACACATGGGGGGGGCGAAATAGCTCAATGGTACATTATAGTCCACCACAAAAGGATTAGATAATGGTACAAATTTAATCATGGAAGGACCCTATGTGGTTGTAAAATAGGCATTAACCATGTTTGGCAAGGCTAATGTGACATGCTACCGCATTTAGCAAATGGCAAAAATTCTACCAACATATGACCTACTCCACATTGAAAAAGGAGGCCAATGGATTTGAAGACCAACTCCATTACTATAACATGGACACTATAAGAAAACAACGTCCAAATTAACTCAACCAAATGTACTAATTGTATCTGAATTGCCAAAAAAAAATGTTGAAATTGACATCCAAATTGATACTATTCACTTAAACTTTTCTACAGCTATAGCAAACCTACTTAGTCATTAGAAGAGTTTTGGGGGGTCGAGAAGCCTGTTTCGGGCCTATTCCCCCGCAACTGTTCCTCGCAATGAGGAGAACAACCCGCTATCAGAAAAAAAATTTCATAAAAAAAAAATTTAATTTTTTAATTTTAAATTTAGTCTCCAAATGAAAAAAAAAAAATTTGGTCAATGACGTGGCAGGGGCTCGGCCATGTCAGACCGCTGCACCAAACTTGTTTCCTGCGTTCACAAGTTGTAATAATTCACAGGCATCCAGAGGCCCCAAAAATCTTCTAATGTGCATGGCCTCCTTGAGCTTCAAAAGTGTGCCCCACCTTCAAGTAGGTTTGGATCTAATACCTTTTTTTGGCTTGGTTTTTTCAAGTTTTCTACGATTAATCCACCTTTGTTTGTTTCATGTTATATTGAGGTCATTTGCCATCCTTGCTATGCAAATTTGACATACTCTTGCTCTTTGTCATGGTTTAGAGATGTGAAATCCTTCCTTTCTTTTAACTAGAGCAACAAAGTGGGAGGGAGTAGCAAACCTTAGCTTCAACCTTGACCCTTTCTCCACAGACTAGGTACACTTCTCGTTTCTTGTTTTCTTTCAAAAAATAGGCAATATCAAAAAATAATAAATTCTAATGCTTTAGAAGAGTCCATTGCTTGAAGGTATTTCAAGGGTCCCTACTCTCAACTAGCCAAAACACTCATAAATGGTGCCTCAAGTATTGAAATCAACTACTAGAAAAAACCCAAATTTTTAGTGATGCATTTTAGTTGACATCTATAGCAATTTAGTTACTTTTATGTTAAAATGACATCAAATGTAACATCTTGAAAAAACAATTGTCTTTGCAACAAATAAAAATTGTCATTGTTTCATGTAGCCTTGAATTCAAGAAGACCAAAAGACATACATTTAGCATTGTTATCATCAAGATATATTTCTATTTAACTATTTTGGTCATTGAATTTGAAAAGTCACTTTAAGTCTTAAACATCTAATATAGCATAAAAATTAAATTGTCTATTAAGATTCTGATCATCGTCGGATTACTACAATTGGCTAGGTAGAAGGCAATATAAAAAACTATAAATCTTGAATAAAATTGAAAGAAGCTACAATATAATAGATTTTAGATGGAAGTGAGTGCTTGATAAAGCCATAAATTTAAAAATGTGTAGATATATATTTAGCATTGTAATCATCAACCAATTGACTTCCAATCTATCAAAGGCTCTAAATTGTCTCTCAACATTTTCGTTGTGAACTTTTGTAATAGGTGTGCATAGAAAGTAACTGCAATTAAATCAAGTCAATATGCAATTTTCTTATTTACATGAAATCCCTTGAATACTAAACTATTTCAATACACTTGATAATTGGCAAGATATACTACTTTAAAAATAGTTGTACCTTACAATTGATAAAAATATATTTTTAAGTTCACTTGTTTTAAGTACTTCAAATATTAAAATCAATTCATCCATTTCAACAATTT
Organism: Pseudoscleropodium purum; assembly: GCA_963969395.1. Classification (NCBI taxonomy): domain Eukaryota; kingdom Viridiplantae; phylum Streptophyta; class Bryopsida; order Hypnales; family Brachytheciaceae; genus Pseudoscleropodium; species Pseudoscleropodium purum. Next base: position 15,401,744 of record OZ017797.1, read on the forward strand.
TCCGTCCATTTACCCCCTAAAGTCCCAAGGCCATTTTTCTATCAAAAAACACTCAAAACTGCCATTTTTGTTGTGTTCACCAAGAAAACAAAAAAAATCATTTTTTTAGAATCTAACCTTGGGATCTTGTACTTCACTTGTTTTAGCTCATGTTGTAAGAATTTCATGAAGTTTGACTGTATAGATTGGAAGGTATTAGCATTCAAAGTTGAAAAAGAAAGTTTTTTTGAACACTGGCTTGCAATTTCAGATGACTTTGACCACCAATTGTGGAATCTTTTTGCACTACAAACTTTGAATTAAAAATTTTTTATATTGAAGAATTGAGTTGAAAGTCTAGAATTTTTTTTAAAAAAAAAACACTTGACTTTCATTCTTTAAAAAAATGCTAAGTAGAAGTAAGTCCAAGATTGGAAAAAAAAATAAACTATCAATAACTCCAAGATGGGATTTAAAGACAATAATCCCAATGTTGAGATTGTTTTAGCAAGCAAACACAACATTCTCCAAAAAAAATTGTGAAAAATTGTGAAAATTGCATTCAGAAATGAATCCTATAAGTTATTTTTTCTAGAAGATGCTGAAATTGCCCAAAAAACAAGATTGTCCTTAACTTTCTCATTATTAGTTCAAATAGAATGAATCAAAGCTTCACATGTAAACAAAAATAAAACCTTTAAAGGAATTTTTTTTTTTTAATTTATTTTGATTTTTTGCGATTTTTTTTGTGTTACTCGCTGAGATTAGTTTAGGCTTTTTGCGGTATAACTTTTGTTCCCACGCACCAATTGAAATAAAAATTACATTCCCACGTAGATAATCAGTTTTTCTATCTTACAAGAAAGTTTCAAAATAATTCACCAAAATTTGAGGTCACAAGAACCTACCCCAAATTTGATTTGTCCCCCAAGGAGACAATGAGACTTTAGGGGTTAAACATTTTAATGAATTACATAAAATTTTCACCCATTTTTATATGTAGATAATTTTAATACTTTCAACAACCATAACTATATATTTTCTCAAAACCTTCTTTATTTTCATTTTAAAATTAATGTATATTATTTTAAATACGCACCACTATAATGTCTATTATAATAAATAAATAAATTACAAGATCTATTACTTTAAAAAAAATTAAAAGTTTAATTTCTACTATGTTTAAAAAAAAAACATTTCTAGTTGTCATTCACTCATTAGATCCTATTCATTGATTCAAAGGAAACTATCCAAATTTAATTTCAATTGCATCATTTATAGTAAGTTAACTCATCCAAATAAAATTCTAATAGTTCAAATAAAAATATAAAAATCACTTCAAAAATTGCTAAAAAGAGAATAAAAGATTTTAAGCAAGTAATTTATAGCCATTATGTCTCAATCATTAATCCATCTTATTTTAATGTCACTTATATTTATCAATAGATAAAAAGTTGCATATCCAAAATTTCTTCCACCCACATAGTTCAAATATCAAAACAATCACTTGATTGATTGATTGTTTGAATATACATAGATGTGTGTGTGTATATATATATATATATATATATATATATATATATATATATATATATATATATATATATATATATATATATATAATTGCCTATTATTAAGGTAAAAGAGTTCAAAAACCAAAATACAAATATTTAGACTAGATTTATTATAACATTATAATCTCAGACACTAGGGCTTCATGTTAGTATGTACAACCGTTGATGATTGTGTTTGAACAAAGAGATCTTTATTTTTAGTATTATTAAATTATTATTGGCATGGATTAGGAAAGAGACATTGCAAATAAACAAACACAACCAAGAAAATCCCGATGCCAACAATGCCAAAAAATGTTTCATATTTCAATCTAAATAATCTTTTTTTGATATGTATCATCTATGGAATTAACTCCTCAAAGAGCATATGTTCAAATTTTGTAAATAGTCTATAATCAAAGGATGTTGGTAGATCTAGCTTGAAAAAATAAAATTTTCAGTTCAAAAATGTTCTTTTTTAAATTTAAATTTTTTATTCTTTTGGTTAAAAAAATAATGACCTATCAAAAACAACTTGAATAAAAAATAAAAAATAAAAACCTTTCAAAAATCACCATGATGAAAATTTAACATTTTAAATTCAAAAGAAAAAATTCTTGTAAAAATTACCAATATTCAATCTACAATTGATTTTGGAAGGAATCTTTAATTTTTGGCTTCAAATTTAATTGATAAAAATATGAGTTTGTATATTAGTTGATCTAACTATATGCATATGATCTATGGATAATATTTTACAAATATTTTTGAGGTTCATCATTAAATTATTATTCTAAGTTGTATTTTATAATACATCTTTATAATTTTGAAAATGTAAACTACTCCTAGTCTTTTTAGGACTTAATAATATTTTCTTATTAAATAACAAGCAATTGTCAACAAAATTATGAAAAATTAGACCTATTTGAATAACAAGCAATATCTAAATTTGCAACAAATTTACAAAACTTAGATCTATTTGAATAGTTGCAAATCAATTAAATCCAAAGATATTTTGATCATTTCTAAATTTGTACACAAATTATTTTTTGATTAAATAGAAATTGAATATTATTTTATCATAAATTTGATTTATGAATTTATCATAGAAAAATGCTCTCAAATTCCAATAATAGTCTAATGCATACAAGGAGTCTTATATTTAATCCAAACCTTAAGACTTCCTCATGTTAATAAAATTCTATAAAGTTCATATAATCACCATTTCTACTGGCCTATAAAGACTACTAATTTATTCAATGCTACTATTTATCTACCTACAAAATTGAATAGAATCCACTTTTTATGGCATTCGATGAGGTGCTGCACAATCATACAACAAATTAAAAATCTTTCAATTGTAAGGGGTAGTAATTTAAAGAAAAATTATATACATATATATATACATATCTATATCTCTATATATATATATAGAGAGAGAGAGAGAGATAGATATAGATATAGATATAGATATAGATAATTTAATTATTATTGCAAATAAATAAAATAATGTTGAGCTAACTTTAATTCAACTTACCACATTTGCAATACTTTGAATTAGGCAAACACTTTGGAGCATAAAAATACCTGTTTATATAATCAAAAATACAATAATTAGACTTGCAAGATTTTCTTTAGTTTAAACATTTTAAAATTTGTCAAAAATTAGAAAAATTACTTTTTTTTAAATGTAAAAAAATAATTTAAATTGACAATATCTTTGTAATCTAACTTACTCAGAAGAAGATCTGCCAACCCTCTTTGGTACAATGCCTCTCAAACAATTGTTGCTTACATCTCTGCAATTATGGATTAATACAATGTTAATTTTTAATAATCAATCAATATTCCTATTAAATAACATGAATTTTATTATAAAAGAAATCTACTAAATAATAGTAATCAATTTTATTTTAAAAAACACTTACAAATGGTCAAATCTATTTATGCGCATATGAGGAAGCCTTCCACTAAATTGGTTATTTGCCAAATTTCTGTATAAAATTTATTAATGAATCAATGAACATTTGAATTTTAATTGTATCATATTAAATTATTTTCTAAAATATAGATACATTTATTAAATATAATTTTCAATGTGATTTTTATTTAATATTTTATAATGTCACAAAACTTTTTTTTAAAGTTCAAACTTTTAATCTTCAAGAAAAAAATCTTTGCAATTTAAAACTTTATTCTTATCTTTTCTTTTTGTTTTATAAAGGAAACATATGTCTTCTTGAGAAACAAATGTAGTAACAAGTAATAAAAAAAATATTTGAATGTAATTTCAAATGACTTACATAGAATTGACTTTAGATTTGAAGAAAGTACGTGGTACATTTCCTTCAAGCATGTTGTTACTCAAATCTCTACATCCCACCAACCATAACCAAGTTTATTGAAGCTTTTGATAAACTGTTAATGAATAACATTGAATAATAGACTACCACCATACATGTATAATTTTGCTTGGTATAAAATATATCTGATGTAAATGCTTTATTTTGATGTCAAATTACTTACATTTGTTTCAAATTTGGAAGTAAGTGATGCAAATTATCTGAAATGTCTCCAGTAAATGCATTATTTGACAAGTCCCTGCATCCATATTTAATTAATAAAACAATTTTTTACAAATAAGATCTTTATAGAAATATAAAAAACAATTTATACATCAAGTTTCCATAATGTTTATGTTAACAATCTTAAACTCTTATTTATAAAAATTCAATTTAATTTCATATGACAACATTGTTTGTTGTAATGACTTCTACAATATTTTCAATAAACTCAATATCATCAAAATGAATTGTACAAGAACTTAAGATTGGGTAGGCCATTGATGACGCCTTCATTTACTTGAGCTCTGAAATTTACCAAAAAATACATAAAATTTAGTATTGTATACATTTAATATTGTAACGGTTTAGAAGTTATACTATATTATAAATTATAACATCATAATTGCATTTAATACTTAGCTTTTGTATAGAAAAATCATGTACGTGGAAATATTTTAATATTAATCCTAAATTTCATCTTCTTACAAGTTTAAATGAGTTGAATCTGATAAACGCCGCATATTATTATTCTCATTAGTGATTTTTTGTTTTTTTTCTTGCTTACTATCATCACATGGCGGTGTTCCAGGCCTATACAAAGTTGTAATATTACAAAGAAATAATAATTATATATCCCATATCAAAATATCGGAATATAACAAACTTAAATACTTATGCTTATTCTTAACAATTTTTTTTTAAATTTTAAATTTAAATAAACTAATAATTTATGATACTTGTCAAATTTAATTTTTTCATACTTAGATACAATTAAGATTCTTCATTTTAACAAAAGCAACTTGTCGAAAATATTTCTTAGATTAAGTAACTAAGATATTTCATATTCTATTATCTAATTAATAAAAAATTAATTGAGTCATTTTAGTTTTCACTCTATATTGACACATTTATATTTATGTTCAATTTTAGCTAAGTTTAAATGCACTTTCATTTCAATATAAAAAATTGATTGCTTACGTTGGAGGTGTGTTTTCAGGAAAAGGATTTGTGAAGTTGAGTCTACATACAATGAGGATTTGAAAATTATTTATATATATAATAGAATAAATTACATTTTACAAAAATAAATATCTATATAATTAAATATTCTATTATTAAAATTTTAAAATTTTAAAAAATTTAAATCACAAAAATAAAATTTGAAGCTTACAATGGTTGACTTGGAATTGTGAAATTTGGTGGTGTAATAATCGGCATTGGAGGAAGACTTGGAATAGTGAAATTTGGAGGAATGAATTGAGGTAAAGGTGGAAGTGTTGGAAGTGTGAAATTAGGGGGTGCAAATTGAGGTAAATGCGGAAGGGTTGGAATGGTGAAATTAGGATGTGTAAATTGGGGCAATGGTGGAAAAGTTGGGAGAGAGAAATTTGGAGGTGTGACTTGAGGCAAGGGTGGTATTGTAGGGAATGTAAGATTTGGAAGTGTAAAACTCGGTATAGGTGGAAAAGTAAAGTTTGGAGGTGTATACTGAGGTAATGGAGGAAATGTAAAGTTAGGCAATGGCAATTGTGGAAGCGGCGGAAAAGTGAAGTTGGGTGGTGTAAATTGTGGAAGTGGTGGAAAGGTGAAGTTGGGTGGTGTAAATTGAGGGAGAGGAGGAAGTGTTGGAAATGTGAAGTTGGGTGGTGTAAATTGAGGGAGAGGAGGGAAGGTAAAGTTTGGAGGTGTATATTGAGGAAGTGGAGGAAATGTAAAATTAGGAGGTGTAAATTGTGGAAGTGGTGGAAAGGTGAAGTTGGGTGGTGTAAATTGAGGAAGAGGAGGAAGTGTTGGAAATGTGAAGTTGGGTGGTGTAAATTGAGGGAGAGGAGGGAAGGTAAAGTTTGGAGGTGTATATTGAGGAAGTGGAGGAAATGTAAAATTTGGAGGTATAAATTGTGGAAGTGGTGGAAAGGTGAAGTTAGGGGGTGCAAGTTCAGGTAAAGGAGGAAGTGTTGGAAATGTGAAATTTGGTGGAGTAAATTGAGGGAGTGGGGGAAGTGTAAAGTTTGGAGTTATATTTTGAGGAAGTGGTGGAAACGTGAAGTTAGGGGGCATAAATTCAGATAGAGGAGGAAGTGTTGGAAATGTGAAATTTGGTGGTGTAAATTGAGGGAGCGGGGGAAAGGTAAAGTTTGGAGGTATATATTGAGGAAGTGGAGGAAATGTAAAATTAGGTGGGATAAATTCAGAGAGAGGTGGAAACGTAAAGTTAGGGGGTGTAAATTCAGGGAGAGGAGGAAGTGTTGGAATTGTGAAATTTGGTGGTATAAATTGAGGAAGCGGGGGAAAGGTAAAGTTTGGAGGTATATATTGAGGAAGTGGAGGGAATGTAAAATTAGGCGGAGTAAATTCGGGAAGAGGTGGAAAGGTGAAGTTGGGAAGTGTAAATTGAGGTAGAGGAGGGAGTGTTGGTAATGTGAAATTTGGTGGTGTAAATTGAGGGAGGGGGGGAAGGGTAAAGTTAGGAGGTATATATTGAGGAAGTGGAGGAAAAGTAAGATTTGGAGGTGTAAATTGAGGTAGTGGTGGAAATGTGAAATTTGGTGGAGTAAATTGAGGAAGTGGTGGAAGTGTAAAATTTGGTGGTAAATACTCCGGGAGTGGCGGAAATGTAAAGTTAGGGGGTGTAAATTGAGGTAGTGGTGGAAGTGTGATGTTAGGAGGGACAAATTGAGGAAATGGTGGAATGGTAAAATTTGGAGGAGTGAGTTGAGGTAGTGGTGGAAATGTGAAGTTTGGAGGTGTCAATTCTGGTAGTGGTGGAAATGTGAAATTTGGAGGTGTATATTGAGGGAGTGGTGGAAAGACAGGAAGTGTGAAATTTGGTGGTGAAAATTGAGGTAGAGGAGGGAAAGTGAAATTTTCAGGGAAAGTTATGGTTCTATTGAAGAAACGAAATAATGGACTCTTTTGAAGAGGTGGAAATGATGGAAATGTAAAATTCCTACAAAGTCAACAATTAGAGGTTAAATCAATATTGTTTTATTATGTAAATAGAAATGTAGTAGAATAGTAATTAATAACCATTGAATTATTTAAATATTGAAAAAAATTGAAGTTTGAGGTGTAAAAAAGTAACCATTGAATATGCTTAACTATTTTTAATAAAGAAAAAGAAGGCATGATGTAATGTAGGAAATGTCTTACGATGTTGACAATGACAATCCTTCTGTTGTATTCCTGATCAATTGATAAGCACATAGTCATCAATCTACTTTAAGTTGAAGTTAGATGTTCCTATTTAGTGTATTTCGATTGTTTTATAATTTGTAAATCATCACATTTAAAAAAGAAGAAGAAGCAAGTTGTTAAGGATGTCATCAAAGAAAAATGGCTTACTGTGAAGGTAGCCATGGTGGCCAAAACATAAACATTGGACTACAATTGCTGCAAATTATACAAACCACCCAAAGATAATTATATAAATGATCACTCCAACATTTTTTTGAAGTTCCTATAAATTTGTTTCATAATGCAATCATTCATTTATTTTATAAAGCAACCATTGAAAATAGTACTATTAAAGTGAAGAAAACACGTTATGGAGTATAAAGATTAACCATGCTGGATTGAAGAGAAAATTAGAGACATTCCTGCATCACATCATAAAACAAATATTGTTTTAAATTGAATTTGTACTCTACATTCCAAATTCTAAATTCATCTTAAATCAAAAAATATATTAGAATGTTTTTTCATAACAATTCTTGATTGAGCAAATTTATAAAACTAATTTAATCTTATATGTGTTGAGTTGAATATTTTAAATAAAATCAATATCAGAGTAAATAATGATGCAACTTACATATAAGGTATAGTATAATTTGGATAGCCACCAAATCTGTAAAAACAAGCCATGTCCATATTATATTTATTCATGCCCATATCTAGCTTGATGAATTTATCAATAAATTTGGCCAATGTCATCCTACTTTTGGTTCAAAATTTGAAAGACAAAATAAACTCAATTAGAAGTTAGGAACATACGGTGGAGACAATTCAAGTGGTGGAAATCCAGAAAAATCAAATGTAGGGATTGTCCAATTTGATGTATGGAATGTTCTGCATTTTCAATCGAGGTACCAAAATTGTTATCATTAATAGCAAGTCTACAATTACATTAGCTAACCAATATTTATTGTACTATACACCAATATTTTTTTCCAAATATTTTGGTCTAATTACAAATTTGTAGGAATTCAAGGAAGAAAATGTGATTATTTAGTTAGATTATATAGTAAATTTTTTGAAGTTTTTTTATAGTTGAAATATGCAAATTACTATGCAAAATTCTAAGTTTTCTAATTAATAGCTTCAATTAAAGTTTGGAAACTTCCTAATGAATATAGAAATATGAGATTTATTGCCATTAAATCAATCCAATCACACTTGAAAAGGAATAAATAAGAAAATAGAAAAATGAATATGTACCTTTTGTAGAGCATCTACAAAAAGTGTTGGATTGAGATATTCAATCAAGGTTGAATGTTTCAATCCAACTATTGGCCATTAAAAATAAAAGATTTTCCTAGGGTGACTATGTATCACTCTTCTGTGTGATCCATTTTCTTGAATAATCTATAAATATTCAATCTTTCTCTAACTTTAAACTTGACTTTTACAAAAGAAAACCTATTGACTAATGATGTTGTTCTTATTGTCATCCATTACCTCACCATGTACAACTTTGGAAAACATCAATAGTGGTAAGAATATGTAAGTTCAATCATCAAATTTATACATGCATTGATCAATACACTTACTACATAATAGTAAATGGGTCAAAGACCATGACACCTAACATGATTACCATAATAAACAAAACCTTTTTAGTTCTAAATAAATTAATAAGGGCTATAATATCTCAAAGATTTATAGTGTTTAGAAAGTGCAAGAGAAGATGCTCATGCAAGTGCACCCTCCTCTTTTCTGTCACCTATTTGACATGGAGGCTATAAAAGCAACAAGAGAGATCAATTAATTTATGACTTAAACAAAAACTTTGTTATAAGAGTAAGTTGAAAACCAAGTAACATACATATTTGCTGGGGATGGGAGCGTGCTGTTTGGACACAAGAATGCTCTGCCGGAACCATTTCACAAATTGCAAGACATGAGTACCGACATGATCAAAATCCACGTCAATAGTTCATGTTTTCCTCTTTAGAAAACATCCTCAAATGATCGTTGTAAGTTAAGATGTAAACATGATAAGGTAAACTAGCCTATGACAGTCCAAATGCCAACCAACCCATCATATGCAAAAAAAATTTAGTGATGCACATTTTGAAAACTAAAATGTAATCCATTAGTACAATTTTGCCTGTGATGGGTTGGCTCCCATTTGGGCTGTCATAGGCATAGTTACCTTAGCTAACTTAAACTTTGCTTGAATCTGAAGTAATTGATGAGCATGTTTTTGAAAAGACTGAGGCAGAATTTGGTTACTTACAAAGTGGGTGTGTAACTGATGTTGGTCACGTTTCTGCTTCCCCAATATCATCCCCACGAAAACGCAAAGTATTGTCTTTCAAAAAATTCTCCAAAGTGAAAAACAAAATAAAAAAATCTGCCATATAATAATTATGAAATTGAAACAATCCTAACTAAATGTATTATTTATTATTATGCTAGATTTTTTTACTTGCAGGGCGTATCCCAGTCTACAACGAGATCTACACTAATTCATTTCATTAGGTAGGGGAGTCTGAACTTACACTTTCGGAAACTTTGAAAACCACAACACTGGAACCACCACAGCTGGTAGTGTGACATTCTGAGGCGTGAACATGACTACTGGCACATTGGGGAGAGTGAAGTTCACGAGAGAGGTGATCGGCACCGGGAAGGAAATGGACACATTTCCTGTTGGCATCCTGCTTGCACCAGCCACATGCCAAAGCAATTGACTTAAGAGAGAAAATAAAATTAACAATTAAAGGGGTCTTTAGAGCTTTGAATAATGACAGTAATTACAATTTTGATGTTGCTGAATATGTCTAAACCCATTCAAGAATACTCGAAAGTAATCTCAAACAACTGATCAGTTGCAGGGCAAAGTAAACACTTAGGGCCGCTTCACACATGGGCCCAAGGTTGAGAGTTCGTCGGCCTCCACCAATCAAATTTCAGAAAACCTTGACTTTGGCCTCTCGACCCTTCACACAAGGCGGCACAATCCAAAGTCCGTCACCTTCCAAAGTGCCTACATGGAAATCCAAGCTCCTACATGGCAATGGCCTCACAACAGACTCTCGACCAAAGTTTGGGTTGCCACTTTGTGACGACCCAAACTTTGATCGAGAGTCCATCGAATTGCTCATTTATTGCCCATTTCTTTGGACTCTCACCCAAAGTTTGCCCATGAACTCCCATGGCCTCTCGACTTGGTTGGCTCATGTGTGAAGCGCCTCTTAGAATGGTTTCAAAAATTCCTTTGTGTTCAAAATCCCGAAATTGAATTTATCATGATACTGGAGTCCTTGCTATGACTTTGAACGCAGCCTGCTTACTGGCACAGCTTGTTCCCTTGTGTAAAGGAAATCTGAGCTCAATTTGAAGAGGAGAAGAGAATGATCTGCTTACTGGTCTGAGGTATTGCTGCCTGGTAAGGAGCCCGTCAAATTATTCCCAGCCAAGCTTCTGCACATACTCACAGCGATTGTCTTTAAATGTCATTGCCACACTAAGTTAAGTTAATATCACACACTAAATTATGAATTAACTTCTAAAGCTGGATTGGCATACAGAAGTTCGAGAATGGTCAAATCTTACAGCGTCTCCAGGTTCTTGAGGTTCAGTATCCACGATGGAAAAGTTCCATTCAGCTGTGGGTTGGTTGCAATGATCCTGCCAGGAGGGGGGGGGGGGAGCAATTTCTTGGTTAAAGTTATATATTTAAAAGACACATATCCTCCAACTCAGTTCATTTCCACCTCCATTAGTTAGTGAGGTGGAAGAGATTTTGAATTAGTAATCTCCAATTGATGAAAATTGTTTTTTCGAAGCAGCTCATTCTCTCACTGTGGAAAATGTAGTAATAGTGATATCATGCTTTTGGAAGAACACAGACTTCCTGGATATCGAGGCTCTCTTGGGTAATTTTAACAAGGACCCTCCTACAACTGATGAATAATGATATGTCTTTTTCTTGGAAAAAAAAGTGTTAAACTGATTCGGAAATGTTGCTAAAAAATTCTTGAAAATATGATATTGTGTCTTCCAAGAAATGTCTTGCAAGATCTTTCCATGTCTGTTGGATATACAAAAGGGAGGTCGAGTTTTGTTTTTTTTGTTTCAAATAGGAGGAAAAAGAGTGGTGTAAGAACGGATGTAAGCGGCTTCTTCTAAGGCAGTCTAATGTTCAGTAAGTTTTTCTTGCAAATAGTGTGTCTAATCAATATGCCAATAGATATTAATTGAAGAATTCTTATCGGTTCTCGTAATCTATCTCACAGATTTTTCAAGTTCCGGAGATCGGCGATGGCCTGAGGAATGGCCCCCAGGAAGGCAGTTTTCCTGATTGTCAAGGACTTTAAGAACTTCATCCGCCGGATGTCATTCTGCACAGGAAGAGTACATGGTGATCAGACTTACTCAAGGGAATCCACACAAGAATTTCCTGCTGGTAATGAAAATTCAAAACATATGAAAATCATCAAGTTCTAAATTATCAAACGTCAAAGCTCAGTTCAGTGCAGAGGTTGATATAAAGCTCACAGGGATGGGTCCAGTGAAGTCTTTACCCTCCAGGGTCCTGCACAGTGCAAAACAAAAGTATAAAACATCTTATGGAGGTTTCTACATACATCTTTGCCTTCGATTCTGCTTCATATAATATTCTCCAGTTCACTCATGGAGTTCTACTTTAAAGCGGGTAATCGAAGCTAACAATGAACGTTGTAATGGCCCCATGCCATATGTTAAACTATCCATCCGCAGGAATTAAAGGCTATAAAATAGGTGGCGCAGCAGGAGCTTCATGAAGCCAGAATAAGTAATTAGACCCGTAGCAAATCAAGGTTAGTAGCGGTTCAGAAAGCACGCAAAATTGAAACTTACAAGCCGGTGACTTCATTCTGAGCACCGTTGCATGTCACCCCTCGCCACGAGCCCGAGCAGACACGGGTCAGCTGCGGATTCCATGACTTCAAAGCATTCGGATGCTCCAAGGCTTGCTTGAAAGCCACCATTGCATTCTCTGCAATGAAGCGATGAAGCAATTATATTCATAAGAATGTACGCAATTGGCTCCCGAATTGGCTATTCACTGGAATAAATGTATACGTCAGTTTTTATATAATTACCACGGTTTGTAGAAGGCGGCGCCGTTACGTACCTTGGGAGGTGAGATCCCCGGTGAGATCATCAGCAAATGCAACCGACTTCGCAAGAGGAGCAGCTCCTCCGAAGACACAAAGCACACACACAAGCACCTGCACCAGCTGCAGGGCCCTTGCCGGTCCACCCATCTTTCGATCTCACTGCACACCAATATTGATCTATCAACCTCGATCTATATATTCTTACAAATACACTCGCATTCGATCAATTACTTTCTTAACTAATTCGAGCTACATGACACGGCTTACATCCAAATTTGGAAGTTCAGAAGCAAAATTTGTCCACAGAAGGATATATATTCGCTGACATTGACTACCTCTCCGGCCTTGATACCAATCAATCGAGTTAGCTTACCGTAGCAGGTTCCAACTAACTTCACTTGCGATCGATACCAGATCGTTGAATCAACTAATTACAGCATAGCACGACAAAAGCAGCGATCAGCAGGAGCTCCATCAAGATTCAATCGTCCCGATTTCCATTGATTTCATTTCCATGGCCAGATCGAAAGCCAGATCATTCGAGTTGCTGATTGTCGACAACAAAATTGGTCCAATAACTACTACGGTCTTCAGAAACTCCAATTCTGCAGCTCCATGGTGTCATCAATCGACATGGAATTGAAGCTAGAACTGAACTATGTCGATGAGCAGCACCCAATTGCAGGTGCACATATCTGCAAGAATATAATTATTTATATGATTTGTATGGAGAGGGACGCGGTGCAATTAAGGGTAGTGAGAAGTTAGTGGGAATGAATGGAGATTGAACTGAATTTTGGAACTGGAGGAGTTCGATCGGGAGGGGTGGTTATGGGAGCAATGCAAGAAGCGCGGCAGGCCACGTCTCCGCCTAACTGCTTTTCCTTAACCGTTTTCTTGGGCTGTCCTGGCGCCCGGACACGCACTGACGGACGCCTTCCTTTCCTTTAGGTTTAGACTGATGGGCTGTTGGTGAGTGACACTAACTAAGGTAGGAGGTCCGTAAAGAGACCTTTTTCCAGCTGATCTGTTTGACTTCTTGAAAATTATATTTTTCAGTGAATTTTTTTTCTTGAAAGATAAAGGGAATTGGCATCTATCCTAATTCGTTTCATACTTTTTGGATCTTTGTGAAATTAGTTATGAATTTTGAAGTTGGAATCACAAAAGGCTCAAAAATTAAGTGTCCATTCCCATGATTTGTTCACCATTGGTACATTGACAAATGCCATTGGTACATTGAAGAAAGCAATATATACCTATGCATTAGAAAACACTTTCTGAGCATGAATTGTTTTAGGTGACCTCCTACCTTAATTGAAGTATCATTTGTTATAAGATATGCCACCTTCTTGTAGCCTCCATTCTTATTTGCTCCAAGTTAGAGAGTTGTAGAGGTATCTAGCAATGTATTGGTTGGAGAACGAAGGGGAAGAGACTTTCCATTAATAGAACCTACCCTAAGAAGTTTGAATAGCTAAATGAGCTAATTCCATGTAGATAGATCCTCTAATAGTGTACCTACTCATTTATTTTGATTTTTCACAAGTGGAAAAACATACTAGAATTACAAAGTATTAGTAATAAGTGAAACTATATTTTCTTAATGAAGTATGGATTTGTCATCAATGTTTGAAGCAATCTTCTCTAAAGTTCATAAGTAAGTACCACTAGCTTAGTCTTGATACCAACAATAAATGCATTTATAAGAATCATTTTACTCACCTAAAATTGTCATTATATTTTCTTCAAATAGTCACTATGTTGAGGTGTTGAAATATAGTAATTATTCACCAATTATAGAAAAGTGCCATTTAGGTGGCCATACTTGGCTCACATAGATAATGCTTCTTTGGGGACTATGATTATTGGATCTTCAATTCTAGTTTGGATACCTTGAAGACTATTATATAATGTTATGAATGGTTACATTCTGTGATATCTTGTTTAAAATCCAAAATTCATATGCTAACTCCATCATGACTATGAAGTCACTCCTTAAGCATTACTTTGCATTACTTTGTACCCTACAAATGGCATTGTTACATCTCAAAAATCCCCATTGCATCATTTACTCAAACAAGACTCATGTAAGCAATTTACATTGTCATAATAGAATAATGGAGACATTCCTAAAGTGTGTGTCTATAATAGTCTAATGTCTTACTTTATAGGCAATGCTAAAATAAATACAAATCTATTCTAATGGTAAAAAATCCCACTCTTGAAAAGAAAACATCCTTAGAAAATTCCACTACATTTCTAGAATCTATAGTTTTGTATTTTGTACACAATCATTTGATTGAATACCTTTTACATGTCAAATTGCAAATTCATTTTGTTGACCAACTTCCATATATCTAGTTGAAAACACATGTGTGAAACCATTTTAACTCCTAAAGGACTAAACAATGATTTTTGCAATATAGCAATTTCAAGCAACTCACTACAAACAAATTTTTTTTTTCTATTAGAATTTTCACACAACTTGTAGTCAAAGAGTAGCTTTAAGGTGCAACAATTTTCATAACTTTTGACTATATGTTTAAAAAATTATTGCATGATATGTAGTTTCTATTGCTTAGCAAGAAGCCTAAAAAAATCACTTTAAAAAAAAAAAAAATTTTGAAATTGGTTTTCAAGATTTATAAATATGTGGAAAGCTTTGAATCATTCCATTTTGATTAACCCCTAGAAGACTGAGCTGCATTTTTTTGCAAAATAGAAATTTTAGGCAAGTGCTTGTGGCTAGATATTTCTATGTTTTTGGCCTAAAATTGGTTTATAGATTGAGAGAGAGAAAGAGAGAGAGAGAGAGAGAGAGAGAGAGAGAGAGAGAGAGAGAGTCTTTTCAATCTTTTCACCTTGATTTAGGGCATTTTCTAGCAAATCAATTTTCGCTCAATTTTGATGCAAGTTCACAAAATGTAACAACATCAACATGAGATATCATTGCAAATAATTAAACCTTTTTTCACAAAATACTCTCATATCAAACCTTTGTGCATCATGACTTGGTTAGGAAGGAGGGGGGGTACAATATCTGTAGTACTCTATATTGGATGGAATACCAATAGCATAGATTTATGGTAATGAGTATGAATATAGAAGCAAATCTAGCAAACATGATGAAGGATGATTAGTAAGTTCCTAAACTTCAAATATGATCAAGAACATTAGCTTCAATTTTTGAATCCTAGTACCTCATATTTCACAAAACAAGTGAATATGGCATTGTAGACATAGAAAGTAAGAAAATAAATTGCCGTGATTGTTGAGCTACTCTCCAATCTTAGGAAGTCACGCCTCACCTGTGTCTATGTCAACCCCAACAAAACACATTGTGTCAAAGGACATACAACATGTATCTTAAGCATGGTTTCATGTTGTTATCCAAAGCAAAGATTGTAGTGTAAAAATTTCAATAGAAAGTCTCAATTGCATAGCAAATAGAAATATAATATAACATTGTACATAGATATTAGCTTCACATTTCCACATATAATACACAAATCTTAGAACCTAAGTGGTTATTTCAGTATCCATGGTACAGGGATGTGAAGTTGAGGATGATGCAGCTCCAGGCTAAGCAGGTGCAGAAGAGGACTATCTTCACGCATGCAAGTGACAATAAGGAGATGAAGACAAGCCAAAGATCGCTAGGTCATCTTCCAAGTACAAATGTTGGAGTTGAAGTTAGAGTGTCAACAAGGCAGCTTAAAATGCACCAATTTTGACACAATCACTTTGGATTCCATACCTAGGTCCTATTACCCGTTTACAATGCATTGTTGCATGTACAAGGGATCTTGTCCAATACCTAGAGTCAAATCAACATTTTGGATATTTCACAAGTTATCTCTGAGCTATCTATAGCTTCAACTCCCAACTTTTGCATGGTATCAATCATATTTTGCTCTTTTGAGCACAATGTGGAGAATTATTTCAAGCCCTTATGGAACTTCAGATATTTGCACATGGTAGTAAAATCATATAGATTTATGTGAAACATATAAAGAAATAAATGAGCCAAGCAATTTTTTGACTTTGCTTTTATTATGTATACACCATTTGTGTAAGCTTGACTACTTGTAGATGAGAGAGAGGGAGAGAGAGAAGACAGTTACAAAACATCCGAGTATAGGGCACTTTCTAAACAATTTATGATTCATTTTGAAGTATAACACAACAAACACCTTCCAACAATCACAAGTAGATTGACGCTTGCTGATCCTTTCCAATAGTAAGCAAAATATACAAGATTTATTGGAGTCCGAATCATAAGTATCATCCTAGTAACAACTGCAAACTCAAGAGATGGAACAGAGGTCTTGGTGTTGGAAGGATACACTTTCATGTTCACCACAACCATATTTATTATAAGGAACATTTCTCAATTTAGTCTGTAGATGGAGCAAGTTTAGAGAAATGTAGCTTTAGAGGACAAATGTAAGCAACAAGAATATTGGTCAAGAAATTTTTGGTAATGCGTGGAAAAAGTTCATAATCAAGAAGACAACAACTCTGTAGTGAACTAGAGCCTTAGGCACTTGGGAAAACATTTTTCGTAAAGTATCAGAAGTAGCTTCCGATGCTCAGTTCAAAGCGGAATAATCTCACTTGTGCCCATGCATCCCAATACACAAGAAGTTTGTTAGCATATGTACACAAGGTGTCTTCAATTAAACCCCAATTGTTATCCTTTGCACAAATTGAACAAACAAAGCAATGTAAACATGTAGCAACATTTCAAAATTCACAATAAAACCTGTCCCGTGTTTGTAGCATCGCTTGTCATGGTGGATCAATACTATTGTAAATCCCCTTCACGCTTTTAATTTCCTTCAACTGCGGCATTGAACTCAAATCGCATCAAGTCGCTCTTGGGTTGCCCAAAGCAAGGCAGCACAGTGTGAGTAGAGCACAAAACGTTCACTATTGAGAAGTGTAGTTTACGGAGTATGATAACCCAACGAAAACATCAGTAGTAGCATAGCAGTATGACAACCTGAATTTGAGCATGTGTAAGATAGATGAAACATTGATTTTGAAAATTCAATGACTATTCATGAATGATTTAGGAAGGAAAATGGCACCAAGTTCGGGTGATGATGGAGCTTGTGGTTGTGGGTGACCATTGTGGTACTCAGGATGGTAGTACAGTACTCATAATATTGAGTCTATTGTACCCCTGCCAAGTGCAAGAATAAAAACCCAAAAACGGAGTCAATTCTTGGAATGTATGTTTGATTAGGCACGTAGTGAGTAGGTACCAATCCATATTAGGTATTTCTTATAAAATCTATTCAAGTCCGAATGTCTTTTGAGATCAACCTAGTGGTAGTTTTTTGTGAGAGAAATGAAACGATTTCATCTTCATAAAACTCATCATAATATGCCAAGATCATCAAACTAGTTCATAATGGCTTATTCATGGTTAGGTGTGGAGGGAGGGATTTGAATCATTCCATTTTGATCAATGAGTCAAAAGTTATGAGGAGTTTTAGTTTGGGGGTAGTTATGGATTTTCTACTCCAAAATAAAATTTGAAGTCTTTTATTGAATTCAATTTTCAATATTTTTGGAAAAAAAATAAAACCATTATATGAAATTTTTTTAATTAAATCATTATAACTTTTGGAATTAGCATATTTCAATTCCATAAATAAATTGTTAACAATTTAGTATTTTTAATCATTTTCTACATCATTTTACTTACTATGTTTTTCCTATATGTTGTACACTTTCAAATGGTCTAAAATTTTTCAAACATATAGCTAACATGCATTGAAGAATGAATCCAAAGAAGGAACACCATTTTGAACAATTTTTCATACAAATGTGGCCTTGTGAAGTGCAACTGCTTGGTTTTTGGCAAGGACAAAAAAATGATTTTTGTCACTTCAAATGCTAATATTTTGCAATCTACATGGTGGAAATTTCTGAAATTTTTTCCATGTTTTTAAAAACTAGTGTACCACAAGATCCTATGGTTATATGTGCTCAAAGAAGTTTTTTTTTCTAAAATTTCAAACTTGTAAAAGAAATAGGAGTTTAGGAGCATTTTTGGCAATAACACTAGCATGTGAGCGTGTAAGCGTGAGCCTATGAGCGGTGAGCAGGGATTGTGTAAGCCAAGAGTTTAGAAATTTATAACATAATGTAATTTCTAATTTTTTTTAATTACTGAAAAGACTGATGTTTTTTCATTAAAATTTATTATATTTAGAAAATATGACCTATTACCATGGGACCCATGACCATGGATTTTAGATCTAGAAGCTTGGAAGATTGGTGCTATTGCATGTTTTGAAATTCATATCATGTTTTAAGAAGTCGTCCCAAGGTGGCCTAATCAAATGAGAGTACAAATAATTTAAAGGCAATTCTAAGGATGAAAAGAAGACAAATTCAATGAAAATATTATAGGATGTAGAATATTGTGTACATAATAAAATATTCTTATATTATAGCAAGGAATGCATGTTGGAATATGAATATAAGATTTTGCTACTTGAATGTAGGAATTTTGAAGATTATATATTGATACTACATATCTACTTTATATCATGCTAATATTTGTCAATCAACTTGCTCATTTGCACATCTTGATGATTTCAACAACAATAAGCAGTTGCTTAACTTCATCCAAATTAAGAATAAGAGTGTGGATGAACATGTCTACCTCATACTCTAGTTTGCAGAAGTAATGAAAGATGTAATAAAGGTATTTTGTAGTTTTTGTAAATGCCACACTTTCCAATGGAAGTTCCATTTATACTTCTATAATAAAGACAAATATGAAATGAAAAATTGCAAAGTATAATATGATGAACTTCTTTGTTAAGGTCAATCCCAAATGAAAGCGTAATAATAGCACTAAGTCTAGGGCAAAAACGGAAGTTCACTTTAGTCATACTTGTAGTAATATTCCTTGCACTTTTTTGTTGATTGTGGTGATTTTCAATAGGTGTTGTATTGCTTTGGCAAACTTGCTTGCGATTCCAAATGGAGGAGATTCTAGTCAAGAATGAGTTGACAACACATAATACCTCAAATAAAGTGATTAAACATCAAGGTGACATCGGATTGGTAGACTATAGGCAAAATCCAACTTCTTGAAGCTTAATGATTTGAGTACAAGTAAGATTGGTATGAGTAAGAACATGCTAGACTTTGGAGATCTCTAGTTGGATAAGAATATGGAAAAACTTAGGTTTCATGATGTATTGTGCAATTTGGTTGTGCAAAACCAAAAATTGGTTAAGTTAGAATTGTCATATTCTTATTCTCACACTTCTATCCTTTGTAAGTAGCAGCAACAATAGATTTTTTATGTCTAACAATCAATATCTTGCATTTGACATGTATGCACTTTTGTATGGTATGATATTGTTTTCTTGATTTATATGAAATTCTCACTATGTGGCATTCTAGTGTACCACAATTTGTTTCTTCTAGAGATTAGGTATAGGGCATAACCGTGTTAAAGTCTTCAAATGTACAATTTAGAGTTGCATTCTAGTAATAACCAATGAGTTTGAATTCAAGGATGAGAGAAGTTAACCTTCTTGGGGTGATGAGAATCTTCTTTGAATCGATCAAAAGATCTAGTTTCTTTTTGTTGAACCCGAATACCTTTTCCATCTCTAAATGCGGAATTCAAGTGTAAATGTCTTATGTTCTAGGCATCTCATTGAGGGCATTTGCGATTTTCTTTTTACCTCTACATGCCATAATTCTCTTCAATTTCAAACCCTTTTTAGAAAGACCTTTTTCTAGAAGGGCCCCCACAAAGGTAAGCCATATATTTGGTCATGTGCATAAAGGCTCAAACCCAATCATCACATGTGGCAATTAACATATTAGATCTACATTTTCTAGAAGTTTGCATTCATTTGTAGTGCATTGTTTCTTTGAGGTTGTACACTGTGATATCTTCTAGTTCTTCTATTCTCAATTTTTGCAAAGAATAATGATGAATGAAGTCATTATTCAAATAGTTTGTAATTTAGAGTTTAGAATAAAAAATAGAAAAAAATATATTATAGGTAATACCATTTCTATAATTCCACCCCACTAACATATCAAAAGTACCAAAATATGATCCAATCTTCCAATAAGTTCATGAATTGTTAGTTTTAATGCAACATTAGAGGAGCACTACCAAGCTTTGATTTCTAAATATATCTTGTTTGCTTCAGACATTTATATTGCACGCTTGTATTGCATGTAGAGTCAGATATGTTAATTCAAGAATTCTTTGTTGATTAGATCCTTTGTGTACTTGTGCATATTTGTTGCCTAATGGAACAAGGAAGTCTTTTCATAGTTTACTATTGAAAATACACAATGTAAATTGTATAAAAGTTGGCTTGAGCACTATCACATATGAATCCTTTGAAGGTTGGATCTAACACCCCTTTTTCTACAATGACCTACAATAATGCCAAAAATGAGCTAGCTTTCACTACTTTAAGTAATCTACACATCACAAACAACAATAGTCATAACTTTGCAATAAGTAGAATCATAAACGTGACAAGTAATAATTGTCCATGATTTCACCCTCTTCACATGATCAAATATGACAAAGCAATTCTCAAAGTCACCACTTGGTTGCATCCGTCATATGATTGATTTCACTCCCAAGTCCATTGACAATCATTTTAAACAAATACCATATTTAGATAGCAAATTTAGGTTAATTATATTAAAAACAAGTGCCAATTTTTTTTTGTTCAATCTAGGACCAAACATCTAAATTTACAAAAAAAATATAAAGATGGTTTGTCAAAAATCAAAAGAATCCAATAACAATTCATCTAACCATATATTAAATATCATTTGATCATCTACTATTAGGATTTACATGTAATGAGATTGAAGGATTGAGAGATTGTTTTTACAATGAAATCCATTGTCATGAATCTTTAAAGGGTATGGAACAATTTGAAGATGAGAGCTTGACTACTCATTGCCAAAACACAAGAATTGTGTTCAATGTAAAACTTTAGACTTCATTTTTACACAATGGAACGATTTTTTTCAAAAAAGTTTGAATTGAGAATCAAGCTCAATTACATCCAAAATATCTTTTGTGATTTTGAATCTTTCAAAGAAAGTTATGGACAAAAATTTAGAGAAAATGTTTGAAAATGTCAAAGAAATTGTCCCTTCTAACCCCTCTCTCAATTTTGTCCATAACTTTCTTTTAGAAACTTGGAATCTCAAACAAATTTTTAGAAATTTAATTTCCAAACTTTTCTTAGTTCAAAGTTTAAAAAAAAGTTATTTTACTATGAAAAAATGAGGTCCAAAGTTCTATATTGAACACAATTCCTATTTTTAACTTAACTGGGTATGAGTGATTGAGCTCCTAGTAATCCTAATTTACATATTTCACATGGGTTATTTTACCTCCTAGGCTCCTACCAACCCACTTGTGTAAAGATCTTATCTTTTCTCCTAGGATCATTCAAAATTAATGGCTTTTGAATCTATGTGGTCAAAACATGAAATTTTTTGGGGCCTTCTTAAACTCTAGCTACTAATGGCTATGGTTTTAGAGATTCAAATTTGTTTTCAATATATGCAAGAATTAGTCAATTGCTAAAATATTTTGGGCCTTCCTAGACCCCCCTAGCCGTTAACGACTATGATTTGGAAGATTCAAATTTGCTTCCAATATATACAAAAATTAGTCAAATGTTGAAGAATTTCGAGCCTCCCTAGACATCCAACCATTAATGGCTACAGTTTTGGAGATTCAAATTTGTTTTTAGCATATGCAAGAATTATTCAAATGTTGAAATTTTGTAGATCCTTCTAGACCTCTAGCTACTAATGGCTACAATTTTGAGGATTCAAATTGGTTTCTAGCATATGCAAAAATTAATCAAATGTTGAAAAGTTTTGGGCCTTCCTAGACCTCCAGCCATTAATAGCTATGGTTTGGAGGATTCAAATTTGTTTGTTGTATATGCAAGAATTAGTCAAATACTGAAAAATTTTGGGCCCTTCTAGACTCCCAGTCGTTAATGGCTATAATTTAAGGGATTCTTATTTGCTTAAAACATATGCTAAAATTTGGTCAAATACTAAAAATTCTAAGCTTTTATAGTGCATAGCCATTAACACTACTATGTTAAATTACATGATGTACAATATATATATACACAATCTGGATTTTTTAAATGTGATTTCATAGATGTTGACACAAATAAATCCATAAGGACAGAGATTAGATGCTATATTTCAACTTTTTTCGAAAGATTAACTAAAATTTCAATTGCATGGTTTTTTAAAGGAGACTATGAACACTTCTTTTGGTCTTAAGGGGTTGATGTATCAACTAAGAATAAATCAAAATCAATATTCCTTTATGTTTTATGATTTTTTTGTTGGTTGTTAGTCCTTTTTAAAGAATGATGCCATAAATCTAATTGCATATTTTGTTACTTATGGTTAATGGTTATATGGAAGGAAATGGAAATCGTTTGCCTATTATCAATCGTGATTATATTGATGACTTCATGTGGCATTATATTGTTGAAAGTATTGTTTTGAAGGTCAAAAAGTACATTGCAACTATATTGGTAGCATTACATAATGTCAATTGATAATTCTTTGTATTTCATTGTCATTTTTTATTTCTTTTCATTTCTTAGTCTCTAAAGCTTGTTTGGTTTAGACCATTACAATTGTGTTCATTCTACCTTGTTTTGTTTGATGTTCACTTCACATATTTGAATACAATAAATCTTGTATTGCCATGAGAAAATAGAATTTCTATGTTTCCATAAATCTTGTTTACAAGCTTCATCACATTCGAAGTATTGCTAAGCAACTGTTCTATACTTTGATGGTTACAATTACTTATGTTTTTTTTTGTTGTTAATTTGAATTAATATTGTGTTGTTCTATTATACATTATAACATTTGTTATCATGTATAATTTTGTTTATTTTTATATGTCATTTACTTTGTGCAACAAGAACTAAATAACCTTTTTACTATAGTTCAAAATTTTTTTAGAAAAAGTTTTATAGATTCACAATTCATCAAATTAGATTCTAGGTGCAATTGATTAATGGGTCTTTAAAGTTGTTGACAAGGTGAAGGTAGCTTCTCATTTATAATTAAAGAAATAGCTCTCCATTGCATATCTTAAGTACATCACAATTTTTTTAAAGCAAGTGAAGTGTCACTATGAAACTCATAATGAAAGTTTAGAGATGACTTAAGAGAAGTTTTGAATGTTGACAACTTTAGCAATGAACACTTCTTTGAAGATTGAGTGGCTAGAGATGTGAATGTACAAGTCTCCTACTTTTTGTGAGGCTTTCAAATTTCTTAAAGCAAAATTCAATGATATTGACTTTTTTGAGTAGCTTCGTAAAGCTAAATGATCAGTGGACTTAGATGAATACTTCTTTATTTATATTGTTTAAATAGAAATATTCTTTTAACCTTTTTATTCAATCATGATATTATTCTAATTTAAATTTTGTATATGGTAGTTGGCTATTGAGACCAAAAAAAGCCTTTTGATGCTATAGTGGTTGATTTAGGTGTATCTATCAACTATCTTCTAGATGATATGGATCTTTTGCCCACTATATTTGATAATATAGAGATAATGTGTATATTGTTGTGAGATACTACATTCTTTTGTAAATCATGAGCCTTGAATCGCACTCTATCATTAAACTTTATAAAATTCTACAAAGTAAAGTTTAATTTAGAATTAAATCAAACTACTACCACTTATATTAATTATGTATACTATCTCTAAAAAACTCATTATTATTTTTAGAAAAAATAAAATTTTAAAAAAGGACAATTCAAAAAAAGGACATTGATTAAAAAAATAATTGTTTAGGTCACTTAGGGTTATTATATTATTTGGTGTATAATGTATGACTACTATATTTATTTTAAATATTTAATGTTCAAGATATTTATGTTTTTTATTTTTAAATATAATTATAAAAATAAAATAAAATAGGTGGACTATTTTCATCCTTTATATTTATATAAAACCTTATAATGAAAACTATAGTTACCACTTAGTCATTCAAAAGCATTATTCATGACTTAGTGCTTATAATGTTTAGAGCCTTTACTTTTCATCATATTGTATTTAGCCTTTACAGCCCATGTTTCTTGCTCCTTTTATTTTAAACTTCATAAATGTCATTCCTCTAATGTTATTATGGTATATTCCAATTTTATATTTAAATACTTTATAGTGAGACATCCAAACCATTATACCTATTTTTATCATGTACTTGCTTACAAACATTATCTATTTTAATTATATCATAATTTCTGGGAATACATTTGTTCAATTTTTTGGTACAAAATTGCACATTGGCATAATAATTTGTTGTTCATTTGGACTGAAAATCCTTATATCTAAATTCCACAGTCATAGATTCTTGATGGATTTACAAACTCTAAATGGAACCAAACAATGGAGGCTCTCAAGCTCTTGCTTACAAGCTCACATACTAGCATCTCCGTCTATCAAGAAAATCTATTAAAAAATGTTGAACTTATTTTTTCCAAAATAAAAGATGGATTTGAATCTAGAGCACATATATTCATTTTAGGTTTTAAAATAAAAACAAAAATACCTCTTAGATTACTCCACATCTTCAAATATGAACATTGAAAATAGACAAAATCAAACCAATAGGACTCTACCAAATATACAAAATCAAATACACATCATTTTTTGAAATTCAACAATAGATGTTATCAATGTAGCATTTGCAACATCCTTACAAATTTTTGAAATCACTTTGGTTTTTTTGTAATTAGAATCTTCTAGAATTGGTGCATTGATTTCAATAATGATGAAAAGGAAAAATTGAACCATTCTATCATCCAATCAAATGGTTTCTCTCTACTTCAAGATCTATGATGAAATGGATTTCTTCTGCCCATTTCACTCTTGTTATAAGAACCTGTCTTAAAATCTTGTCCAAGTCTTCCTTGTATAAGACTTTTTTTAAAATTTTAATTATTGAAATATTCCACTTAAGAAAATTTTGAAAATAAAAAAGTGCTACAAATATGTGGAGGTCTCACTTTATAAAAACTTGGTTAAAAAGTAACTAATGAATTTTTTTTCTAATTTCCTTGAATTTACAATAATTTTTTTGAGATGATACATATTGTCTTCATAAGTCTCAAGGGGATAAGATCTTCATTAAATAATTATAAAAGAAAAACTTGAATAGCTTTACAAAATGGAGTTGAAAATGGTTGAAAAATTAAAAATGTTATAGATCACATTTTTAGCCAATCATATCACAATTCATATTTTTATCGTTTTCAATTTCTTTAATGTTTGTTATAGGTTTAATTTCTACAAAATTTATAAATATCCAAAGATAATTATGAAAATTCAACTAAATAAATGAAAAATCAAAATTATTCAAAAACAATTCATTGTTAGTTTGATATAAGATGAATTGAAAAAAAGTCATATTGAGAATCTTGTATAATTTGTTACTTATTCTTGTCAAAATGCTTATTCATTTGAGTGTTTCTTTAGATATTTTAGTTAATGAAAATATCAAGTTACATTCTTATTAGAAAAATTCTATTTAAATTAGAATGCTTAATTCTTATAAGTTCATTTTTTCAATAAAAGAACTTTCCTCTTTGTAAATAGTTAACTCCTAAACGTCCAAACATTGTTTTTTGGCAATATAGCTTTTTTGGTCAGGTCACTATAAATAGATTAAAGTATATTTTGGGTCAAACTTTTGAGAGGATATGAAGACAAGAAGTAGCTTTTAGGAGCAATAATTTTCAAGCCTATGTGATTCATAGAAAAAAAGTTATAGCATGAGAAGTAGTTTTCTATGGTTGAAAAGTAGCACGAGCACTTCCTTTTACACTAAGGCCAAAAGTTTGGAACTTTGCCCAAATGTAGAGGGAGGCAGGGGTTCTAAAGCCCACAAAAATAGGTTCCTGTTCTGACTCTTCTGGGTTTTCATGCAACATGTTCCTTCTAGCTAACTTGGACTCTGGAGCATTTATTGTTGTGTACTTTTATTTTCACACATGAAGGTGATTTCTTTGACAACAAGATACATGTAGCTGAACAATACATACCTTCAGTTACAAGGATAATTGCAACTCTTAAAGAACTATATTGAAAACTAATTACTTAGCCCAAAATAAACAGTTTCAACATCATTTTGATCGTCACCTAAGTAGTACTAAAAATTGGTACAAAGTGATCCTAACTGAATTTCCAAAAAAATATTATACAACTGAAATTTCCAAACTAAAATATAATACAATTGAAATATCCAAATTGAAATTTCCAAAGTCATTCAAACTAACATGATCCAAATTGATCCAAACGTAAATGATCTAGAGTCATCCAAACTAAATTTCCAAAAAAAATATGATACAACTGAAGTTCAAGCCATTGGATGTGAGTGGCATACTGATTTCTAAAAAAATGTAATCAAACTGAAATTCAAAAGTATATGAGTGACAAATTATCACTCTTCTAAAGCATCATGAAGCAAACTTCTGCCAAAGCAATTGAAGACCTTCAAAATACAGGCACCAATTCATGACTAAATCACAATACAACATTTGAAATTCACATCTGCACAATTGAATGACCATTCAAAACATGAACACACCAACTAGATTGTCACTTACATATATGTTATTTGTCATCTCTTTGTTGATAGAACAAGTAGATTTCCCCTACTTCCATGAATGCAAAATTTGTACTAATTTTATCTCATTGTTCTCTACACCATTTCCAAGTGCATGTAATAGAAATCAACCGTAAAAAATTAGGGTTAGAACATCATCCTACAGAGCTTTCAACAGAGTTTAAAAAAATGGATCCAAGAATTCATTGTTGCTGGTTGCATTCATAATTACAACTCTATGCACATCCAATTAAAAATGGAATGAGCTCTATTGCAAAAACCCAAAGAGCTCAAAATTGTGACCACAATCTAACATACAGTCTGTCAATGAGCATATTGAAATCATAGAGGAAAGTAGCATTGATCTACCAGAATGGAATTTCAGAGAGGGAATTAGAGTTTGGCCATAGGAGGGTGGTGAGGCAACACCGTTGGCTACAAATGCAAAGACTAGGGCAGGTAGTTTGGTGTTGGAGCTCAGAATACACAACTTCGAGGGAGCCCAGTCAACAATGGAGCGAGGTTAGTCGTTGTTGGAGGGAACCTGACTGATGGTGAAGTCAACGTTGGAAGGAACCCAATTGACACTGAAGTCGACGTTGGCGGAAGAACGGTCAATGCTGGAGTCGACGCTCGAGGGAGCTTGGTTGATGTTGGAGTCGATGTTGGAGGGAGGTTTGCAACATTGAGGTTGATGGTCAAGGGGGCCTGAAATTGCCATTGATACAGGCTTAGCATCAACATTTGAGGTGGAGGACAACATCAATACCTAAGTGATCAATTTAATTCCGTTGGCCCTGTCCAATCTCATTGGAACTACATTGATTTCTAAGAACACTGGACTTGCACAAACAAGGCAAGTTGAAAATCACTTGTTGAACTTCTTACAATTAAAGAAGGAGCATCTTATCTGCAAGCAACTAGGGTAGTAGTATTGCTTGACATTGTACACTTGCAATCCTTACCTATCCCGAGAGGAAGTTTGTAATAGCCTGCCAATCCATAACCAAGCAGCTACGATCACCATTTCTATCGTCAAGCAGTACATTGTTTAGGCTAGTGTGAAAGAAGACAGTTTCACCCAGACATTCATCTACTTATGAAAGAAAGAGGTTGGCCAGATTTTGACAAAACTTCTACTATCACTACTCACAAATGCAATGCCTCGACCTCCAAACTTCTCCAAAGGAAAATGGGTAAGACTAAACTCACTGCAAATCTTTTTTCATGGCATCAAGTTCTATTGCTTTGAACAATATAAATGATAAGAGAGGAGTTGAAAATCACTAACTTGAAAAGCTTTGGATTGGCAACTCACCAAGGACGACCTCCCTCCTTGACGTAGTGAGTAGTTGCAAGCTTGTGGAGGCTAGACCCAAAATTCTTCCTTGTCAAACTACTCTGATGCATACCTGTCCACAACCTCTGACTCATTAGACAATGACAATGAGCAAGAGGAAGGTGAGCATCCTCAAAATTCACGGGGACATGCCTATTAGTGAATTTGATCTAGATCTATTGGAGAATGAAGAGCAAGACGAAGAGGAATTGGCAAGACCGCGAGATTCATCGTGTGAGGGAGCTTCGGAGGACAACAACAAAGACAAAGAAGAACGCTTTGAAAGAGAAGAATGCAGTTGGCCGCCTAAACTAATACATTCCCAAAGCCAAACCTTCAGAGAGATATCGAGGAAGAGAAGAAGATGACAACATGGAGAGAGGGGCAATAGAAGACCAAATTTTTTAAACAAAATGATGGAGGAAGTACGGCAACAGCTAGTACGCTTGGGAATCCAAAGCCCGGGTGAAGCTGCATAGCAAGGTTGGTAGGATGATGGTAGACCTCATTGGAGGGATGAGGCTTGACCACTTGGCAAAGAGGGCACGGACTTTGAGGTCAGAGAAGGTGAGGACTAGCCATAGGAGGAAGGCATGGATTGACTGCACGGGAGTTGGCTACAAGAAGAAGGCAAAGACAAGCCACAGAAGGAGGGTATGGAAGGACTTGCCGGCAGGGATGTTGGCCAACGGATTTGTACACAAGGAGCTATCAAGGAGCCGTTGACTTGGGCTACAATGAAGACCAATGTGGAGCTTGGGAGGTGGGTAGCAATTAGGGGTTTTTTGTTGTCCTTGTCTTTTTTTTATTTCCTTGTAGTTGAGATTTTTGTGCAAGTTCACTTCCTAAGTAGTATGGGCCAATTGCAAATTATAGATTTTTCTATTTTCTAAACATCTCTAGTTTGGAAATGGAAATTTCTAAGATACAACATTTTGATACAACACAAAATTTTGATGAACCTTAGTAGATGTTTTATTGAAAACTTTGAAGTGAGATTGCCTTCAAGTATTTTTTTTGGCATTTGGTAATAAATATGTATTTTCAAATATTATACAGCAATGCACTATTTTGAATTAGATGGTATTGTTTGGGGAATCTATGAATTTGCATGTAAACACATTAGAATGAGTTGTAGAAGTACTTGTTGACTTAGATGGCTTCAAAAGCATGGTAGTGTGAGATAAGAACACCTAAATTTGAAGGGAACTAAATTTGCATATTTAGTGGTTTAGCCATTTTAACAACATATATATATAGGATGATCATTGGAATGTTCATAAAATGATGTTTTTTGTTTCAGAAAGAAGCCAATATTGGAGGTACACCACTTACATCATGATTGACTCGATGAGGATGAACACAATTTATATTATGGTGGAGAGTCTTCTAATGCTCCTATGGCGCAACAAGACAATATGCCAGCTACCCAAGCACATGCCAACCTTCTTAGGCTACATGAGAGGAGGAGAGTTCGGCCATGGAAGGTGGACCATGTTGCTCCTATGTTTAGTAATTCATCCAATAATGAGATTCCATATAAAGGAGATGAAAGTAGCGAAGAAGGGGACCCGGACAATCCTCATAGTATGAAGCATAGGTTTTGTGATTCGACATGGGTACAATTAAATTTCACTTTCTTGCCAAAACCTAAGACATTCGGAGGTGGAAGGGGTCCTACTACATTTTTCTATAATATGCCACCCTTTATACAATTGTTTTCTTTATTTTGGCCTTATCCTCTCTTGTAGAAAATTGTGGTAGAGAGTAACCATTATGCAACCACACTGGATGAGCATGGAAAAACAAGAGGGGGGCAAAGATGGGTGCATTTGACTGTGAGCACTTTGAAGGCCTATTTAGCCATACGCATTTTTCATGGGGTTGAAGAAGCAACCAAACATGAGGACTTATTAGAATAAGCAAGGTATTTTTTTCCATTATCCTCGTATTTCTAAAATTTTATCTTGGGCAAGATTTGAAGCAATTATGAGGTGTCTATACATTACAAATCAATATCTATGTTATAGATAGAGCTTTGTCTGGTTATGACAAAATGGGTCAAGTGCGGTAGCTTGTCCATGACATTAGAGATAGTTTCAAGTGTGAGTGGTCTTTGGACAAGTTTATTACAATAGACAAAATGATGATTCACTATAAAGGCTCATATTGTCTAGCAAGGCAATATATGCCAAAGAAGTCTGAGAAATGGGGCATAAAGGTGTGGTACTTGGCAAACTCTTCATCCAAGTATGTTTTCAACTTTGAAATCTATTGTAGGGCCAACCATAATGGACTTGACAAAGTACCATTGGTGGTTAGTGTGGAGACCGATGTGGCTCACAATGTAGTCATGAGGTTGGTAAATGGTCAAGGGGAAAGGGACATGTAGTTGTCATGGACAACTACTTCTCTAGCATAGGCTTGTTTATAGAATTGGCTGCAAAACATATTTATGCAACTGGCACAATGAGGACGAATCGGGTGGGACTACCTATGGCATTGAGTGCGATTTAAAATTAAAAAAGTTCTCCTCAAGGCACACTAGAATGGAGAATGCATGAATCTTTAGGCATTGCATGTGTATTGTAGAAGGACAAATGGTGGATTCTCTTCCTTTCTACTCATGCATTGCCAATTCCTTTTCCATGTATAGTAGTACCTATGGTTTCCCATAGGAATGGAAAAAGGAGGGATGCAATTCAAACCTCCTCTGTCCATTTAGAATATATCACCTACATAAGGGTGGTGGATGTGACGGATCAACTTAGAGCTTCATACTCAAGCCAAACTAAATCGCATAAGTGGTGGCATAGAGTTTTTTACTTCTTATTAGACACAATTGTAGTCAATATGTGTGTAATCTACCTAGGGCTTTTGCATCAACTCCAGCATCCAAACGAACCCATTACTCACCTCCAATTCAAGGCCGATTTGTGTGATGCTCTCATACAAAATTGGCGTGGCCGCAAAACCAAAGTAGATGAAGAAGAAGAACCACATCCCCACATGTCAACTTCAAGTCGTTTGAGGCATCCATGCATCACATGTGGGGACCCTAATTGTAGCTTCTACTGTTGCATTTGCAATTAGACTTTCTTGTGTCTCAATCGGAGATGATTTGAGGAGTATCACTATAGGCCCCAAAATCACTATAGGCGGAATGGTCTCCTAAGACCATAAGGTAATTTCAATACAATGTGGATTCAATTTGGGATGAAACATGTGTTTTGTCTTACTACGTATTTTGTCTTAGTATGAATGCAATTTCCCCAAAAGCTTATTTATTTTTCTCTTTACCTTTTGTATTAGTTATCTACTCCTTAGTAATGTTTAGCTTATCCTCTCTACAGTTTCACTAATCCTTTTATATGTTTCCCTTCCAATTTTTATTTTTTATAAATTATTCCTTATTTTTTTATAAGATTCTAATTCTATATTTCTCTCCTTTTACAATTTTTTCCTTGCCCTTCATTTATCTTTGTCTCTAAGCCTTTTATATTGTTTTCATTACCTTCATTGTTGTTTTCTATCTCTCTTAAATTTGTTTTAGTACCTTTATTGTTTTTTTCTTACCTTCCTAATTTTTTCCTTAACTACATTTTGTTTTGCTAAATTTGTTCCATTACATTCACATAATTAGATTCCTTCATAAATAGATTGCTCATATTTTGTTTCTCAAAATGTCCAAGGCATGACAGAATTGAATCCCTGGAAGTGAGTCCCTAAAAGGCGAAGTGCATGAAGAGGATGTGAAATTTTTTCACTTAATTTTGAGTCTACTGCTAACCAACCGCTGATGTTTGGCCACTATTGGCAGTTGTCTGGTTGAAGCAGGTTGCTGACTACTAGCTAGTCGCAACAATTGGTCAGTTTTTTTGACTTTTTGTACCATTTTTTTGTACCAGGACCAGCATGTGTCAAACTCATCCAAGCAGGTTTGAAACTTATAGCTAGCATTTGAAGGCTACCCCGAAGCCTGAAGGATGCAGCAATGGCTGGGGCTCTATTTTTTTCACCAAATTTTGAGATCTTCACATTTTTTAGAAAGGAATTTTTTTTACTATGAAGTAGGAATATATTATTGTCCCCAGTGTTCACATTTTTTTATTGAAACTTCCATGAATTTGAAAATCATTTATGGAAAATATGGTAGTGTAAACTAGTTTTATGCAAACCTATGTCTATAATCATGCAATTTAGATTATCTTCAAAACGTGAAATGGATTTGAATTTTTCATGGCATGTTCCTAACTTGTATGAGAACCCAAATCCAAGGAATAACAACCAAAATGGAATTGTATACATGTCGAATTTAGCCCACAAAGTGCAGCTGCCCCGAATTTCAAGAATCCAAAAATATGTAAACACCAACTTTGGACCCTTAGATCTCACTCAATTCAAGGAATCAATAGTTGAAGATTGGTAGGCACCTCAAGAGTGAGGTGAAGTTTAAGATCTTATGGTTGAAAACTCTCTGAAATTTGTTATTTATTGCCCACTTTTCACATTCCCCAAACACCTCATTTTTTACTACTTTCTTCAAAACCACACTCAAAACATTTAGGGGTTAAAGAATTTTGGAACAAATGGTAACTACACTAATGAAAACCCAGACTTTACAAGTGATTGAGGATGCATACTTAGAGCATCATCAATGGAAAGGCCTTATGTGGTGGTAATATGTCGAACTTTTGTGTACTAGTTTTGGAGTTTCCAAATTTGTTGTCCATTTGATGCATGTAAGAATCCAAAGGTCTCATATAAAAAAAGATTGTTCGGGGGACAAGTCACTTTCTTCTCTTCCATCACACTATGATGGTATAAAGACTTGTTGAGAAGGTTATTTACTTATGTTCAATTGTAAAGTATCTTATTTGCAAAAGCTCCTTCAATCTAATGGATAGGAAAATTTGCCTTAAGACTCTTATAAGTAGGTCTTTACATTGCATAAGACACTTACATTAGGGTCTTATGCATGTAATGTGCTCTACCCCACATGTATTGACTCCGCCCACTACCATCTAGGCGAAGTATAAGACCTTCGTGTAGATATCTTATCATATACCTTATCCTCCATTTTATACTTGCATAAGTGGCTAGAAGTTCTTTTTGCTTTTGTGTGTCTTGGATGTTTGAGACGTCCCTATAGTCACAAAGCTTTGTTGTGCGGGGTGGGGGACGCAATACATATTGTAAAAATGTAACCTTGAGGAGAATTTTTTTTATGTGCTAAAACAAGAAATTAGGTAACATTTCTCCATTGGAACATGACTTTTAGCATTTTTGTGGCCCCCACAGTAAATATAGTGATTATGCATCATTACATACATGCCATTGATGATGCTCTTGGCCTTTCCTAATACAAATTAACAATAACATAATTACCTCTAATTGTAACTATACCAAAATGGTTATTTAGTATAATGTAAACTATTTATCACAAGGACCTACAATTCAACACTAGTTGTAATTGTGACATTGGAGCATTTGTAGTGTGCAATGATACTGTTATTAGATTGGTCATCCTAATTAATTCTCATGGTGGCTAATTATCCACCCATACTACTATCAATGACCAACTACGATGTAGTTACCTTATTTACTTTTACTTTTTTCAGATACTTTATTTTTTGTCGCACGCCATAGAAAAGCAAGTCGCCGGGGCGTCACGCCCTTGCCTGCACCCCCATTGCAATATAAGCCTGGCGTTGCACAAATTTAGCTGCACTCGCAAGAATCGCACTTTGCCACAGTCATCGTGCTCTGATCCAGATCGCAAATTCCTTCTCTCTTTCTCTCTCCCGATCGGTATCTTAGATTCGTTTTTTAGCTTCACCTTTTCTAAGCATTCATTTCATTAAAAACAATCCTCCGATCTGCTGTTTGAGAGCCTTTTGCATGTTGGGTCGATCGATTATTAGTTTGAATTGTGGCATCGTTCATGAATTTCTCCCATTCATGACATCATCAAAATCTTGTGCACTAGCTAGCTTAGCTTGTGGCATCGGTGAAGCTCTTGATCCCAGAATGCGTACGTTTTCTGTAACACATTGGGAATGGTGTCATTGCATTTTTAATTGAGTGTTTCACTTTCTGTTTCAATCCTGATCTTCTGCATTTTGAGAGGGATTTTGATCGGCTGCAGAGTGAAGACGTTTCTTGTATTCGAGGAAGTCATCACGTGTTGTGACTTTGGAGCTGTTGATCTGCGACACATTGGGAATGGTGTTATTGCATTTTTCAGCATTCCGCTTGCTGTTTCAACCCCTGTCCCAAGCCCCGGTCTCTTGCTTTTCGAGAGGGCTTTTGATCGCCTGCAAACTGAATAGATTTCTTGCATTCAAGAAGTCATCAGATTTGGCGTCTTTGGAGCTATAATTAGCTCATGTGTTTCATTAATTTTCTTTAACACACAATGGGAATGGTGTCATTGCGTGCATGCAGCTGAAATATATAAGCCATAGTGTGTGAGTACGCATTGACTGCATGGGTCTGCGTTTTTCGGAATTCTTAATGTGTGTTTGCACACAGGCATAGTTGGAAATCCTGAGTCTATTTACAGAATCTAGCGTTTTTCTTCGCTTGCATTTATTTGTTCTTCGAGGAAACTATGGAGAATTGACTCATTGGAGCATTTGCCATTGCTCATCACTTCCGGAAGCAGCGATCCAATTACAAAAGGAAAACTCGCATATGTAGTTTAGGGTTTATTAACATTCATC
The DNA here is from genome assembly GCA_963969395.1 of Pseudoscleropodium purum. NCBI lineage: Eukaryota > Viridiplantae > Streptophyta > Bryopsida > Hypnales > Brachytheciaceae > Pseudoscleropodium > Pseudoscleropodium purum. The sequence goes on from OZ017797.1 coordinate 15,436,927, forward strand.
GTTGGACATGGCGGTAGTATTGAGAACAGTGTCCACCCTGGGTCATTTGACGTGCTCATCGGGTGCAACCACGAGAGTGTGGTGCGGAATTTCCAAGCCGAACGCCTCCTTCAAAGATCAAGAGACTTCGTTCTGCAAGTCCAAGAACAACGCCGGCTTCTCCCAGGCGCCCGATCTTCCATCTCGTTGCCAAGCAGTTGTTGCGGTTTGCCCTCTTCCGACAAGACAAGTTGTTGGAGTTTTGGAGTTGTCAATCCAGACGGAGCACCTCTCACCTGCACCAGAGACAATTGAGCAGCACGCAGAGCCCTTACCTCGATCTTTTCTCGCTGAGTCTGTGAATGGTCTCGTAGTCGAGTGTAGTGCTCAAGGGAGTCGGCCATTGTACTCAAATGTGCTTGCAGAGTTTCAATCGAGCTTCAGCCAGGGAGAGGACCTTGCGAATGCCGATCACAATGTAGTGAAGAAGGCGGTTCGTGCCGCTCTTGCGACTGCTCCTGGCGACGCCCATCTTATGTCCAAGTTTGCAATGTTCACAGGGAAATTGTTGGGCGACTTGGATGCCGCAGAGGAACCTTACATGAAGGCTCTGGAGCTCGCACCACACGATCCTGACATCCAGGCCAACTATGCTCTGTTTCTGTGGCAGTTTGACTCCTAGTCTCACATCTTCTGAGTTTTCACTTGCACTGAATTGAAGCGCTAGAGATAGTAATCCTCATCAACACGCAGAAATTCATGGCGATGAAGCAGTATGAGTAGATCTCCCCGAACATGAGGATTAGGTGTACTATAGAATTGATGGAAAACAACTACAGCACTTTTAAGTGAGATTTGTGACTGCATTTCTCTTCTATGTACAGATTTGTTTTAGCATAAGAATACTAGACCATGACCTGGTTCCTTGCATCGTGATACCCATGAATTGTTAAGAATTCTGAATGTCGGTTTTAGAGATCATTTTGATGACTGGTGTGCAATGGATCGAAACATCTTTGCGTCGATGCTTTTCTTGGGCGAACAAAGGTATAAGTAGACCTCCGAGAGCATGTGCGTAACATAGACAAGGTGGACGACAACAAGAAGACGACTTGTAAGTGTTGACTTAATTTCAATAAGAGATAGGTACTGCATTTCTCTTCTCTATGGTTCAATAATCTTACAAACTTTTTGCCTCACTCTCTTCATGACTGAGTGAAGTCCACTTCTTCCCCACCTAGTTGCATGCAACATTTGGTGACTCCATCTCCATTAATTTGTAGACACGTCATGTCCCTAGTCCTAAAGTTTTACATATTGCTTCTAGGCACATTTGTGTTTCACATTAACAACTTTGAATGCTTGGTTAAAGACTACATAAGACATCATTAGGGTGGCACCTTGTTGGTGCCTTCACAACACAGATGCTCTTCTTCTCCCTTCTCCAATTACTTCACGTGCTATCTTTGCAAGTCCTTCATCAATGTTAAATTTAATTCTTGTGGTGGTGGTTGTGGAGGGGTGGATGGAGGCTTATGTTCTGGTTGACTCACAAGACCATCTCCTAATGCAACCAATTCTTATGGTTTAAATGACATTTTTGTTACATTGAGTAGTTTGTTCGTCATTATAATTGTTCCATTTCATGCTCCTACTCATCCACATCCATATCCACATTGAAGATATGTTTCATTCTCGTTGGTTTCTTTCTACATAGTTCTTCCACTTCATGGCTAATACTTGTGAGATTTTTTATGGCTTATCATGGTTGTTTCATAGAATTTCTTTCTGCAGGACTTTGATATGGACAAATTGAATTCAATGATTTAATTCAAGTTACTTTGCTTCCTAAATTCAACAAGTTTCTCTTCTCATTTCCTTTATCTATCTTTTTCCGGCAACAATTTAAAGTTGATGCTTATGAGATTAGTGTTTTTTCATTAGATTCCAATTTTCACAATGTAGACAAAAACGTCAAGCACCGAAGAAAGAGCTCTAATTGTTGGAATGCATTGAGGTGGCACAAAATTTAAAGACATAGTAGAAAAATTGAACATGACCTAATCCATTGTTTCTTTTGTTTTAAAAAATTGGAAAGTATTTGAATGCATAGCAACTCGAAAACTAGGCCATTGTCTACAAAAGTTGTCTAATTGTGCATTGCAAGACTTGTCTCTTCTTGTCAATTATGATTGACAACAAACATTAGAAATGCTTCTAGCTAATTTTTAAGTGCATTGAAATACTATACAAACATATATCTATAGGCTTTGTTTTGGGAATCACATTGCACCTAGAAGACCCTATAAAGAACATTGAGCCAAAAGATTAGCATTTGCTTGCAAACATCATCATTGGATAGAAGAAGATTGGAACAAAGTAATCTAGATGGATGAGTAGTCATTTGAGCTTGAAAAAAAAATCTTGGCATCATAGAGTTTGGTGGAAGGTTTATGAAAAGTACGCATGAAATTATTGAGGGCTCACTTTTTAGTCCAGCCAAACATTGGTGATGGTTTTGACAAAAGTCCGTTGATCATTATACCTCAAGGTGAAAGAACTACAAATGATTTTGTTCATATTTTTTACAAGGGCACATTTAACAAATTTCATTTCATGCATGATCATCCTCATGAACTCACGTTTATAAAAGATGGTGCTCTAGTCCACTACAAAAAGTTACTAGAGAAGTGGAAAGAAGCTAAAAAAGAAGCTCGTGGTATGTAGAATTTGGATTGACTTCTGAAATTTACTCAATCTAAATTTAAAAAAATAGAGAAAGATTTGTTGTGACATCACAGAAAGCTAAAGCACAAAAAAGAAATGATACAAACAAATTTAGTTTCTTTAGAGCAAAATTTTGCAAAAGTTCATTTCAAATATGCTTAATCAAATGCAAGCAATAATTTTAATAAAAGATGGAAGCGCTAGATGGTAGGAAGTGTACATAAAAGATCCCAATTCTTGTATGATTTGAAATTTTACATATATATTTGTCGTGATGCTCAAGCCTTAAATACTGTTCATTCTAATTCCAATAGAATTTGCAATTTCGAAATTGGTTAATTTTTTAGCATGCTAGAGCTTTTTGAAGTTGCTGGATTTTTTGTTGAAATCTAACTATAAAGAAAATTCATAAGATTATTGGACTTGACTATATTGATTTTCTCTATAGTAAAAATACTACACCAACTTTTTCTTAATCTATTTTTCTTTGCTTCATGATCTCAGTGGATTGCTTAGTATTGATTTTAGAATTGGTAATGATTTTGATTATTGGTATCTAATGGACTGGAAATCCAAGAGCTTTGAAAAGCTTATTCTATATAGTGCCAAATATATTCTTAAATTGACCTTGAGAATTGAGATTTTATTGTTCTACATGGTTGATTTGAGATTAAGTCTTAAGAAACTCTTTCTAACACAATTGTTGTTGCTTTGAGGTATGCATACCCATTAATGTCCTCTCAATTGCATCCCCTATCTACATATGTGTTAACATTTTAGATTATAAATCTTAGATAAATATAGATAGTTGAATCAATTATTTAGAAGAGGGCTATAATGTGTATGCAAACCTTAACTAGTGGATGTTGTGGCTTTGCATTTATAACATTCATATGGGCAAATCATATCATAGATAGATACTAAAACCAATCTTTGTATAGGCCTAAAAATTTTGTCCTATATTCTGAATTCAACAATGCTAGTGCGTGAGCATAGAAACATGAATCTATAAGCCTTGAACCTAGTTGTAGATATGTACTCACAACCATTTGAAGGTGTTTATAAAATATGTACCTATAACATGGAAAGTGTTTATGACATAGGTACCTACGACATAAATACCTATAACCACCAAAAAGGTGTCTATAATATAAGCTTTTAGACTCATGGACTCATAAATTCTATACTCACATGCTAGCATTCCCCTCCTAGATTCTTGTTATCAACATAAACTCATTACTTCATACACTTAGTTAACAAGTGCTATAAGCAATATGATGCCATGATTTGCCTCAATCTCTATAGCTACTAACATATGAAAGGAAATGGAGTTGTCTAAAATAGAGTTACTTATAGTATTCTACAACCTCCTTTAAAATTGCATAAGAATTGCCTATTAGAATTTATAGTGATAAAAATTTGTTCTCATTAGATTTCTCTACAACATGATTTATCCTATTTTGGAGGAAGGGTTTGAAAATCCAATGTCAATATAACTTTTTATTTATTTTTCAATTTAAAAAATATTTCAATTTAGTAATATTTCATCTTGTACTAATTTCAATACATTACAAATGCTGACTTTAGGAAACTAAAGTCACTCACACTGTCTAGGAGAGTATATCAATGTAATTAGTTCCATACGTTGTGGGATGTCCCTTTTGAGGGGACAGAGATAGTCAATGATCAGTATCCACTCACTTAATAAGTGAGCGAATTACGTAATACACCTCATATCAATATTCTTTTTTAATACAATCAATATGAGATTAACAAGCATATATTGCATATTCTGAATGTTGTACCATATTATCAATATTGTCTATGACATTTGTATTCTATATACTATACCTATATATTCCACATATTGTATCCATATCAAAGCTTTTTGGTTTTGGTTTTAGGGAATGGATATACAAACAAGGTGTTTTACCCATTTATTTTTTATTTGTAGGGATGAGTATTTGCAAGGAACACTTGTCATTTGGGGGCCAAAATGGCCCTAGTACTAGAGTATTGTGACTTTTGGAATAAATTTTTTTAAGAAAAAACAATATAAATAATTTGCAAAGCATTCAAAATAGTATATGTGTGAAAATTCAAGACTAAAAATTTTTTTCTCTAAAAGTTATGCACAAAAAGAGGCCTAGAAAAATAAATGAAAATAGATACTTTTGAATTTGATTTTTAGAAAATAGTAAAAAAAACTCAAAGAATTCAAAGAAAAAAAATATTTTTTCTAACTTGAAGATGCTCTTTTTCAACTATTTTGCATCTTTGGCAAATAAAAATTGTGTTCTCTACATGTGTACATAGGTAGTGTATTTTGAGCTCATGTGAAGGTGAAAAATTTGGCATTTAAAAAAAATCTCTTGTAGGTTTGTGTAACTTCAATATAACTCTTTGTATCCCAATTTTGACTATCAAATTCGTATTTATGGGTCAAAAATAGTACTAACTCCCCCTCAAATGGCTAAAATAGATATCCAAATGGGGGGCAATTTAAAAATAATAATAAAATTTAAAATATTGGAAAATTTTATAGAATGTCTAAAACTAATACATGTACCTTTCCTTCAAATTTCATAGAAAACGGACATATGATGCAAAAGTTATGAGCCAAAAACCACTTGTGTGAGCTAAGGGGACAAGAAATAGGACAAGTGTTTCTTGCAACAACCTGAGTGGTTAACTAATTGATAAGATCTATACATGTACATCCTTTTTGAGGAAATAGTCAACGGCATAAATCTCACATAAATCAAATTCCAATGGAGGTATTTAAGTTACATAAATCACATTCCCTCATATGTAAAAATGTTATAGGATAAGTAAGTCCATCAATGTGCATATCATAGGATCAAGGCCATACATTATATTAGTTGTGTACACTTAAGAACTTGAACGTACCCCTACCATTCCATTCCAATTTTGTCCACAACAAGCTTGCTCCCATTTGTATCTACAATGGGCTCCAACTCATTTACTTCAACTTACTGATGCTAATTTCAACCCTCTCTATTTGTTGCTAAGTAAAATCTTGAGAACATGGCACCTTAGTTTGTCATTGACACTCAGTAAGAGGTTGTCTTTTGAGTGGATAGTCACTCAAAAGATAGTTTTTTCTCATTTAGTTTTCAATGTTCAGTTAAATTTATTAAAAAATTGAATCTGTAACTCACCCTCCTATTCATATTTTTGAGTGGCTCTTGTGGTGGCCATCAATATGGGATATTGCCTCTAAAGGCATTTCCATAGTTGTATTTTGTACCATATTTTGTACCTGTATCATACCCTATCTATATTCGTTATTTGTATGCAATACTCTATATTTGTAATGAAATCAAATCAACGGCTTCTATTTTTTCACAAAGAGGGAGGTTGTAATCAAATCAACGACATGTTTTTTTACAAAGGTGTGTGTGGTTAATTGAGTGTTCTTGTTTTCAAAGTTTCTTTGTTTTGCTAAAAAGAATTTGAATTCACAGTTGCGGTTGGTAGTTGACAGTTCAATCAATGGCTCACGATTTTCCTTGAGGGAGGGGGGAAAGCACCTCCCGGGCCTGTAGTCACAGGAGATACTCATTGACTGAGTGTTGCATTGGCCGATTGAACCAGAATGCTAGCTATCAATGCTGGGTACCTTGGTCCCTCTGATTGTTTCACAGAACTGGTAATGATCGCGCGACAGTGGACGACAATCAGGTGATAGTGCACCGCAACCGCGCGCAATGCAAGGGCAGTCGGATTGATCTATTCCAACAAGAGAATATGAATGGGATAACTTAAGTGTACTAGCTGGACTGAACTGAACCGATCGAGGACCCTTGCGATGGTTGTGTGTCGATTCCCAAGAATCGATCTCTGCAAAGCTTGAACTCTGACAACATCATGTGCGGTGCACTGAAATGGACAAGACTCACAAGTTAATTAGAGCGGCTGGTGTCACAGGTAAATATTAACGTCACCACTTTCGATTTGAATCGAACCAGAATGCTAGTTAGCTATCAATGCTGGGTATCGATCTTGGTCCCTCTGAAATGGATAATTGTTTCACAGGACTGGTAATGATCGATAGTGGACAGTCAGGTGATAGCTAGTGCAACGGTAATTGCAAGGGCAGTGATTGATCCATTCCAACAAGAGAATGGGATAACTTCAGTGTACTGGACTGGACTGTACTGGCCGGACTCGGCTGGTTGGAGCCTTGCGACCAGGTTGTGTGTCGGTTCTCAAGCATCGATCCCTGCAAAAAAACTCTGACAACATCATGTGCGCTGCACTGAAATGGACAAGGCTCACAAGCCGTTAGAGCGGCTGTTGGTTGTCACAGGCTCACGGGTATGGTAGAATTGACCAAGCCTATTACCACCTTGATTTGCAATCTGACTATCTTGGGGCCAACTTCAAGAAGGGCACATATTTTTTAGCGGTGTGTGTGCTTGTTTAACAAATCAAACTCAAGTGGAATTATAACTTTTCAATGAAAATTGTAATTTCTGTGAATTTTTGAAGTGGTTTGCCCTTGAAGTTACATAACCGTTCATAGGTTGGAGTTCTAAACATCCCATAAGTGATCCATAACCACCTTTCCATATATCTAATGACACTTAGGTATTCACTAATGAAGGATTGACATGTTGTCCCAAGTTGACATTAATGAATTGGTTTTGTCAAAAAAATAAATAGATTTGAATGTTTCTCAAATGGAATTGACATTAGAGGATTTTCGAGGGCAATAAGAGACTACGAGTTATCATGCCCTAAAAACACTATAAACTCGCTATAAATGTTGTCAGCAGTGTAGTCCAACATGGTCGCAAGAGTGCCACGTCACTTTCCAATTTTTTTTACATTACAAGAACTAAAAACAAATTCTTTTTTTTTTTTAATTTTTTTTCCTAATTGTCAGCCATACCCTTCGTTGCAAGGGAACATCAACAGAAACAAGCTTGAAACGGCCCTTTACAACCCTCAAATTTCCTCTAATGGGCCCAAAGTAGGGGACAAAGTTAGGTAGTGAACAAAATTGGATTGATCTACCTTAATCCTTCATCGCCAAAGGGTTGGACCAAAAGTGTCCTCACATAGTTTTAAGTCTACTTGAAAGTGCTGTAACTTTTGCATTCAATGTTCAAATTCAATAAAACTTGTTGGAAATTTTGAGTTCTCTCTTCTAGTTTGTGTGGTGAAATTTTTAGACTGATCCAAGATGAATCAATTTTCTAAAAGCCAATCAAAGTTCACAAGTTCAATTTGAGTTCACCAAACTACATTTGATGGCTTGTATCTTCATCATCAAATGTTTGTTTCAATCAAATTTGTTGGCTTACATTCCCCTTTTAGCCTAGTTATCATGGTAAAATTTTCATGTTAGTCCAAGTATCTTTGAATGTTTGGGAGTAATTTGAAGTTCAAAATCTTGACATTTTTGGATTAAAATGAGCTTTGGCAGCTTGTTACTTCTCTATACAATGTCCATTTCTAATCATTTAAAAAAAAAATTGTGCATATTGGTCTAGTCTGTTTGGCTAAAATTTCATATCAATCTAAGAAGTTATTAGTGACTGAGAAGCATTTTGGTAGAAGGAGGTTCTTTCCTAGATGTGTTTTTAGCAATTTTTTATGCTATTTTTTGACATTTCAAATCTATTTTGGAGACAATATGAGTCAATTGAATGATACTTTTTCACCAATGTATTTGTGTGTTGGATTTGAATTACTTTATAGTTTAAATTTTTTTCATTTGAGTAGGTTTTGAAATCGAATAATCTATGTGGTCAAGTGACTCCAAGTTTGATTCACGTCATCTACAATATGTTCACTAAATGATTGTATGGTTGGTTTAAGATTTCAATACCTTGGTGACATTTAGATCTATAACGCTTCAAAAGCAATGGTGTTTTTAAACCCAAAACGACCTTAGGCATTGAGAGTTAATGTATTTTTCTTTGGGTTGTTGAATTAGATGCTTTAAGTTAAACCCTTAATAGCCACAGCCTTCTTTCTATCCAAAAATAGACACTCAAAACAACCATTTCTATTGCATCAAGCAAAATATTTTATATTTTTAAATTTATTTTTGGCATATTTAGTATCTAGCTATAGGATCTTTCTTCTTCAAAGTTTAAATTATAAAAAAATATTATCATAGAAAATTGAGTTGAGTGTCTAAAGGAAAAAAAAAATTTAGAAAAAGAAGAAGGTGATTTCCATTCCTTAAAAAAATTGTTAAGTAGAAGTAGATATGAGATAGATACAAAAAACTAAATCATCACAATAGCCTTAATTCTTAAAGGACATTTCAAAAACAACATGCATTTTGATAGTCAAAACCTACATTTTTACATACTAGTTCTTGATTTTAAATGCTTTTAAGCTTAGCTAAAAAAAATATGGCTCTAATAATCTACATCTTGTTCTATTTTAATTTTTTTCTAAAATTTAAATATTTTAATTTTTATGGCACTTTGAAGATAGAATCTTGAAAGCTCAAAATACACCATTTTCAAACTTTTCTATCAAATTTCTCTTAGTGTGAGCTTAAAGAGTACACCAATTACACCATGATGTTTTCTACTATTATTTTCATTTGTATTAAAAACTTCATACTATTTTAAGTATTTTTGTAATTTCTATTATTTTTACAAAGAAGTTTATTTTTAAAATCATATACAATGAAATTTTGTGTTTTAATTTTCTTAAATGAAATGAAATTTTAGTCACATATTACCATAACCATAGGGTAGGGTTGGCACATTGATGCCAAAAAATTATTAAAAGTTCCCAAAGTTGCTTCGGCGTTTTGAAATTTAGTTATTGACAATTTGACAAATCTTCTTAGAAAATCTCAGTTGTTTAGTTCTAAGCTCAAATGCTCTTTACTAGATGAGCTTGAAGACAAAAAAGACAATCTATTTATACAAATGGGTTAATAGGAGATAAAACAACCCATATGAGATATGTAAATGGTTAAGATTAGTAAAAGCTCAACCATTCATAGTCAAATTGTTCCATATCCTTTAAGGGTTCATACAAGATAATGGATATCATTATAAAAATGACATCTCCACCCATCACCTCCACAAAATGTTAATGAAAAAGTATCTTTACTTCGCACTCAAGAATTTTCTTCTTAGTGGATGGTTTTTGGACTTGGGTTAGGATATTTCCACTAACTCTGAACATATTCTTTTATTGCAACAATTTGATCATTTAATTTTGTTGAATTCAGCAATTTCTCTTTTTCATTTTATTTATTTTATGGCATTCTTGAAAATATTTATTTTCCATCAATCTTATCCTATACCTACAGTATTGCATGTGAAAATATCAAATTTTTGCATTAGAAAAAAATTCAACCTTCAGGACATCTATGAGTTTTGAACCTTCCTAGTGCAATTAAAGAGGAAATAAAATTATTTTTCTATTTTTCTATTTATTTTTAATGAAAGCATCTAATGTGGCACTATTGGTACCACTTCAGGTTTTATTTTATTTTTTACTATTTATTTTAATAATTTTTTTCAAAAATAAAATAAAATATTATTTTTTTATACTTGCACCGCAGGGGGCTGAAAAATGAAAGCTTAATGGCCCTCCCCAAGGTTCAAATTTTTTTTAATGAAATGAATGTTTTAATGTAGAAATTTATTTTGGAAAATTATAGAAATTGAATTAAAAAATGAATCCAATTTTTTATTTTCTCTAAAAGATGCTATCAAATTCTAGGAAAACAAGATGCTTCATAAAATTCTCATCATTAAATAAATAAATAAAAATTATATAGACAAAAATATGATCTAGAATTAAAAAAATATTAAATTTGTATTTCAATTTTTTGTGAATTTCTTTTGATGCTAGGTGAGGTGCAAATTATACTTGGAGAAACATATAATTTGCTCATGGATATCATTTGAAATAAAAATTACATTTTCCCAAAGCTAATCTATTTTCTTGTATATCTAAGTTAATAAAAGTTTTAAGAAATCACAACAAAAATTAAGACCATAGGAGCTTGCCCGAAATTCTCTTGTCCCTTGTAGGGACAATGGTCCTTTAGGGGTTAACCTTGAAAAGATAAGACCTATTACTAAGGTATTCTGCCAAAAATAATCCAATTTATGGATGAATAAGTGCATTCTTTATTGTTTTAGTGATATAGGAAGCCATCTAACATTCTTGTAAGGTTAAAGAAATGGAGACATATCTCATGTGTAATAGGAACTTCTATCAACTATATTATTATTCAAAGAAGTACTATTCAAGCATTGAGTAGGTTTTGCAATTAGGAGAGGAATGAAAGTCTTACAAACCTTATTACTTCTAAATGTATTTCCATTGCTTATGAAATAGCATTAGGAACAGTGGACTAGATATTGGAAATAAACAATGTGTACAAAACCTATAATTAGTACTATTAGTAATAACATTTTTAGATATAGACACCCCAAATTTTCACTTTTTTGGAAGACATTAATATCTATTGTTAAATTTTTCAAAGTATTATATTTATATTCTAAATAAAAATTGGAAAAATATCAAAAATATAATAAAGAATGCATTATTAAAATATTGCATACAAAACATATAGGATGAAAGTTTCATTCATAAATGTTCTAAAATTGTTTCTTTTAACAATAGGCACTTGCATTACAAAAATTTTGAGGCCACAAGAGGGCTACCATTTTTGCACCCTTTTGGTGCAATTATGGAAAAAAATAAAAATATATTTTTTGTTTTTAAAATTTTGTAATCTGATGTGGCACTATTGATGCCATGTTAGTGCCACATCAGATTGATTGTTTTTTAATTATAAAAAAAAATGCAGTAATAATTTAATTTTCCCCCCTAATTTGCACCACGGAGGTGCTGAAAATATAAAACTTGTAGCCTTCCCCTGCCTCAAAATTTTTGTAATGTTAATTAATACAATGATATTATCCAATGGAATGAATGAGGTGTCTTTTGTGACTAGTTTTGGATGAGGCTGAGAATAATAGGAATGATGTAGTTGAGTATGAGTAACTAAAGACTTTTGAAATTCTATTGCTTTGCTTTAAAATGTTATACCAAATAAACATCAAATCAAGTGGCTTTGGAGGCCCTTGGTACTTATAGCATCTCTACATTATAGTAATTCTATTGAACATTCCTTGAGTTGACTGTTACAAAAAAATATTCTTTCATTTCAATCCAAACTTTGCTTCCGAAGTTCCGAAATACAAGGTTCGTTAGACTTTACTAAAATGAATATTACAATATATTGTAATTTGTATTCACTTTATACATTTATCTAATATTCCAACTTTAGCAGAAACATCAATTGAAAATGATAAGTATTGCAAAGTTAGCTTCAAAGTGCTAATAAATGTTACGTATCAATTTTCAACGCATTTTGTTCATAATAATGTGGTATAGAAATGTAAGATTTATTTTGCAGAGTTGGGCTTGTTAATCCTAAACTTGGGCAATTCTTAAATTTTGAATTGCAAAATCCTTGCTTTGTAGAAAGAATAATTGTGTTAAAGACCTTAAAATAAAATAAATGGTGAGAATAACATTTTTTATGATAAAAATTAGTAGTCCTATTGTTGAAACTATACTATTGTTATTGTACAAATAATTTAGGTTTATTATTGCAAATTAGTATCATGTACTCACTGTTCTTATAAAGTATGCTTGCTTCATACCAAAATTCAATCAAATTTCTATGAAATCAGATAATTGTAATTGAAGCAACAATGAAGGATCATCATTTTTACTAATCAAAAGCATGACAATATCAACTTCCTTGATACAATGTGAAAACACTCAAAACCATACATGTATCCATTCATGAGAAATAGACTTCTATTGAAAGTATTTTCAAAAGTGCAATTAAGTCGTCTGTTGATTGTTGAGTCTTAACATTTTGATATTGTGACTAAGCTATGTGATAAGATTCAATAGCCTAAGGAGTTCTATTTTGAAAATTATAGTAATTATATGTCTTATCCAAAAAAATTATTTTTTGAAATATTTGATTTTCAATTGCTATTACTACAAAATATTTTCAATTTAGAAAAAGGTGCCTCCAATTACGTTGAATTTTTTTTCCTGATAATTTTGGGTGTTTTACTTTAAATTATATTATGCCACAACAACTTGCAATGGATATGGAAAATAACTATTTCCTGAGCTTGGTTTTAAAGACTGTTTTCAATCATTTTATACTTAAATGTTAGATAGAAGCCCCATTTTTTGTTTCAAAAATCCCCTCTTACACACCAACTCTAATTTACAACCCTTGTACTTCTCAACATTGCTTGCTTTTCCTCTTCTCACACCTCCCATGGATGAAAGGTATATCCCTCTACTAATATACCTTCTACTAAAACTTTAATCCTTGAAAGGCCTTTGGGGTCCCTCTACTTGACTTGTACTTAGCCTTATAACTTTTCAATTGTGGTTTTATATATGAATTGTGATACATTGCTACTAACGTACTATCAAGTTCATTAATATACCTAATACTAAAAAGTATTTGGTCACTATTTTTTTGATCAAATACCACTAAATTCATCATATACCATACAACAACCAAAGGCTTTTAGGCCCTTCAAGAATTAAGCTAATTTGCAATGCTTGATAGGGTACAACTTTTCATTCTACAATAGTTGTCAAACACTCTTTCAATGAGAATGTTACGGCAAGTAATGTATTGCTTAACCCTTAAACATCAAGATAGACATTTTGTGTCCAATGGATGTCAAGAAATCAAACTATATAGAACAAGAAGTGCAACTATTCATCTTCAAAATTTGTTTTGAAAAGGGAAGATCTTCTACAGTAGTTTGACTTGCAATGACTACTTTTGCAATTTTGGAGGCTAGTGATTCACACGGTAATAGAAAAGGATGATTTCCATGGTCACCCCTTCGACATTTAAGGGTTACTGATAAATGATATTAAGGGTCCAAATTATCTGAAACTTATATTGACAATTTTCTATTTTTTGGATTCTTCTTTTTCTTTTTTCAAAGAGACAGTGCCTATTGCATTAAAAAATACAAAAGAGAGAATTCTTTTCTGTTTTGTTTGGGCAACAACGCCTTCCAAAACTGTTGCATGACATGAAAAGACTGAAAAGCTGACTTTTCATTTAGTTCAGTTCCATTACAAAAAAGAAAAAGTTACACCAGGGTACTTGAGATCCGTTTCTTTGGCCTCCTCCACACTGACTCAGTTAACCTTGAAGCATGCCGACGTCCATATTCTGGACGATGAATAGAGCGCTTCCAGAGTTGTGTAGTCCAACAAACTTTTCATTCATCCAATGTAAAACTTGAATCTTGAAAAGACAACCTTCCTTAATGACCAAATTCATGAAATTGCAGTAAATGATATTTCTGTAAAAAGATATAAGTCAAAATGTGCAAAAAATCGAAAAAGGATTGAAGCATGAAGGGGTTAAGGCAGCTTTCCTCCACTGCCAGCCTTGACTACGGCAAATCACTGTGTGAAGTTAATTATTGGACCCTCACAGACTCCAAAATTTGTAGAACTGAGAGGGAACGCTACCGCGGCGCGTGCGGTTGGAATGCTTGCTATCTCAACGTACCCTTGCTTGGCTTGCTCACTGCCTCGCGGCGCCGTTTGTTTGTTAATTTTCCAGCCAGGAGGCCAGATTCATCAGGTGAGTTCCTCACTCACAGAACGTCTCACACACATGAATCGTGTCAACTTCAAAAAGAGGCAAAGAGGCAGCCCAAGATGGATGGTGTCCAGCCCACCACGCCTGCCATTAAAATTTTTTTTACAGTACCGTACCTTACTTTACTTCTGTTGGTCATCCAGTACCATCAAGCCATCCAGAGTTCCAGACATCCACGCATCGGGCCAGCTAGCCCATCGGCAGTCCCAATGCAATGCAAGTCCAAAGCCAACGAATTCCTCACGCTTAGCTTTAACTTACAGAATGATCCCACAACACTCTGAAGTCTGAACCTGCAGAGAAAGGTTCGTCACGTAACGGTCGAAAGAATCATGTCAATTGTGGGAAAGCTCTTGGCAATCTAGCTCTCGATCCAACAAATGAGTAAGTTAAGTTATATATGCAACGGATAAGTTAACAACGACAGTCCGTGTGTCGCGAGGAGCATACGGTTATCAGATGGGAGTGCACGTGTACAAGGGAAGGGAAGCTATGTACGTAATTGTAATCGTGAGGTGGGTACGCCTGAAACCGCTATTTTTTTTTTTCTTTCTATTGTGCCTAGTTATTATTATTATTATGGTGGTTAAATTTTCATTGATTTTTTTGTTGGCAAGGAAAAGGAGGTTCCAATGCACCAAATAATGCGGCATTTGGATACCATATGCAAAAGTTAAGAAGGGTCAAAGTTTTTTGGGGTAGATGTTCTAAAATCTTAGAATGCCTTCAGTATAGGTGCATATTGATTTTGGATATATGCTTAGAGTGAAGCGGTGGTTTCAGGCATGGTGCAATTTTGGGTGTACCCACTTTAGTTGCATCTTGCAAGGGTCGATGAATAGAAATAGATGAAAAATCATCTTACACCAATGTTTTGTTTTGGAGAAGTAACTAATTATTTGTTTAATATTCATGTGATACTTGGATGACACTTGGTGATATCTATATCAAATATAGTTTTTACCTAAGTAAAATTTGACTATTGGCTTAAAATTCTACAATGATGTGTCCATTTTGCTAGCCAAAATTAAAATTTCCTTCACAAAAAATAGTCAACATCTTTTGGCTAGCCAATAGGCAAAAAATCATGCATAGAAAAAACAATGCCCTACACAATGTTCATAATAGTATCTAAATTAAATAAAATTCACATCAATCTTTCTTAGTAACAAAAATGTAAATGTTAATATAGAATTTGAATTTTTAGAACAATTCAAGTATCTTCACCCTTTTGCAATACTATCCATAAGCAAAGAGCTAGAATATAGTACTTCACAATTGCTCATTAATTCAAATATGACAAAGCATTTGCTCAAACTCATCACAAGTTTTCAAAAAGAACCAATGGAAGTTGAAGAGTTATTTGAAACATCCAATGAAAGTTGAAGCATTTTGTACTTCGAGGATGTCTAAACCCCTAAATGACAATTGTCTCCTTATAGAGGACAAATGGAAGTTTATATAGATTCCTATAATCTCACTTTTGACATGCCTTTTCAAAACTTTTTTTAAAGATAGTAAAACACATTAGCTTTAGGAATATATGATTTTTATTTCACTTGGTGCTTAGGAGCAAAAGTTATCCCATCCTAAGTGCAAAATCAAGTTTGTCCCGAAGAAAAAAACAAAAGAAAACTTTCAATAATTTATTTTTGTTGTCATAGATTACATTTGTCTATGCAGAGAGCTTTAATACATTATATTTAGATAGATAGTGTGGAAGTTTTAGAACATCTTGTTACCCACATGTGTAGTGCGAAAATATTATGTTATGAAGATTCAAAGTCTTATAATCCAATCACACAAAGTGCAAAAAATCCTAATTTGTTTATTTTAAACCCAAATATCTTGCAATCTACATAATCTAAGTTTCTGAAATTTCTTCTACACATCTCATACTATCTTAGTCTAGTGCAAGATCCAATGCTTAGGTAAGCAAACAAGCATTTTAATTTTTAATTTTAATTTTTCTCTTTGCAATAGAAATGGCAATTTTGAGTGTTTATGGATGTAAGAAAAAGCCTTCATCCTTTATGGGTTAGGGATAGTCTAGTGCTCCTATAACCTCAGCTTCGAAAGATTCATAGTATATTCATTCAAGCACTCTGATCTTCTTCCCAAATCGTGTTCAGAATTGCTGGTATAAAAAGTAGTGTCTGTTTCCAGTGCGGATACCTGAACAGTGCCTTGACAAACACAATCGGGTCATTTGCCCGTAAAATACATTGAACTAAATCGTGCATGAAGAAATTTCGTGCAAACTCTACAGTCCTCTTTGGATCTACTACGGCAGACTACATAACAATTTCGGAATTCTATGTACTCAGGTGACGCATCGTCCTAACCAATTGGGGTAGCAATTTGAAATAATGATAATGTAACGTAAGAGTACTGTAATGTAGTTATTACTGTCACTTACGACTGTTAAATCTAATTGCACAACAATTAAGTTACCGGTACCTGGTTCGTGAGTGCCATTGCATTGAAGTTCGCATTCATTACCGTCAATGGCTTTCATTCATATATTCGTTCACTTCGTTGAGCTGATACGTGTTAGAAAATCTGTGACAATCACGAAAGCAAGGTCAGATATAGCGTTTTAAAGTTCCTACGGGATGACAGATGTTGAAGCACACCGACATTCTAGAAGACGGTAAGAAAATCCGAGCATCCATTCATCCATCCTCATTCATCATGCAATCCACTCAGTAATCCATTCCAAATCCACATAAGTCATGAAGTCTAGTGCCAAATTCGATTACAATGTACTCTAGTTGGACATCAAAGACACTGAATCCAGGCACGTACATTCACAGCCTTTGGATGAAACCATTCACAGGTTACGATTCGAGCCGATCACATAAAGACAAATACATCTCGTCACATTCCTTTGCTGAACCATGCATCCAAAGTATACACGGAACAAACGCAAGAGTTGTTACAAGACTTAAAATCGTGAATGGTTGTTGATAGAATCGCGTAAAGTTGATTCTTCAATCAACAACGTTTCGCGTCTTTTCATTTTCAGAAAGGGGGTCACACAGTTGTGGTTCACTCATCCGCCAAGGGTTTCAAATGTCCGATTAGGGTATATCCAGAACAGGATATTTGAATCGCTCGTAGGAAGCATCAATTGTAAAGGTAGCCAGATACTGGTTAGACATTTGACAAGAGAGGTTAAACAGATGCAAGCAGATCCGAGGAGAATCAACCTGAATGAATCTACGGCGGCATTTAGAAAAGCCATGAACAAGACTCAGCTGAAACATTCACGAACTGGTCTTGTGACCACATTCTTCAATAGAATATATATCACTAGTTACAGAAATGGCTGTCTAAAAATCCTATTCGGAGGAATTAATTGTAAAGAAGTTGCCTCTACGTACTTCTGTACGTCATCAACGAAAGACATACCAACAGGCTTCAGGGAAAGAAGCACCTCAAAGGTAGCCCATTTACGACTGGAGATGAGGAGGGAGGATCCGTGAAGTCAAAAAATCAAGAATAGGACTCTACGTATGTTCTTTTGCACAGATACTGATGAAATCCGTGGGCAGTAAAGTTTGGAGACCTACTCTAATAATCCTGTTACAATTCACATGACTTGGAAAGAGTTAAAATCCATTTACCATTTAAATGAACTGGTAAAGTGTTTGATTGGAGTTTGGAGTCTTCGAACTTTCATCATCGCTTCTTCATGCTGGGCTTCCCTCTCAGCCATACGAATGCTCATAACGAAGTACCGATCACGAAGGTCCTGCAATTCAGCCTCGAGAGACTTCACTTGCTCACGCAGCGTCGTGATCTCCTCGTCCCCAGCAGCAGCCGGAGCTTGCACTACCTTTTGATCTGCAAACGCAGTATGAAGCTGCAACTTGTACAAATTATTGACCTCCATGGCTTCAGCAAGCTCAATCTCAAGAGCCGAGATCCTCTCAAGCATCTTGTTCCCAGACTCAGACTCTGTTTCAGCAGGCAACCTGGTCTCCAACAGCTGCTCATTCAATTCCTGCAAATGCTGGACCTCCTTCTGGAGCATGTCCTTCGTACTCAGCTGAAACTGAAGCTCCCGTTCCCTTTGTGACAGCACGGTGTTCTGCTTCTGCAACCGGGTAAGTTCCATCTGCAACTGCTCCATGCCCGAGTTTTCCCCACCAGCCAATAGCTGCTCGTTCGCAAGCTCAAGGCGATCAAGGCTCTCGACAAGACTGTTCTTCTCCTCTTCAAACTCAGACTTCAGGGCTTCATTCTCAGCCAAGCTCTTCTTTAGAGCGGCCTCCAGCAACCTGTTCTTCTCCAGCAAATCGACCTTCTCCGGTGATCGAGGAGACTTGGGGAACTTCGGCGGTTGCATCCGAGAGGGAGGGCTGGGCTTCAATTGCTGATCCTCCTCACCATCTACGGGCTTTTCACCGCCACTAAGAACCTCAGAACCCAAATCTCCTTTGGCATTCTCCCAATTCCAGATCCTCGACTTTGCATCCTCGACCTCGGGCTCCGGCTCCGGCTGCCTCTGTTTCGAACAAATCACGCGCTTGATTTCCCCGTCGGGGGAATCCATCACCCTGCCCTTGTCTAAGTCGGATTCAGCTCCACGCAAATTGGAATCCAGCAGCACTTCCTCGCCATCATTCATCCTGTTCACCGTCATGGCGTTCCAAGTGAACCGCCAAAAGCCAGATCAACCCTGGAGAAAAGAAAAGAAAATCATCAACACCCAGAGTTTCAAACCCGGTCAAGCTTGAGGGGAAGGTCACCGGATAATACGATCATTACCTCGTGCGCAGACAACAGTACTGCACGCGATCATCAAAAGGACGCGGCAACCCTGAAAACGGTCGACGATCATTTGCGGAGGTACCACGGGCCAGACTCCAAGTGACAAACCGAAATGGATCCTAAAATCGCGCCCGAAATCCGGCAGTTTAAATTCAGATCACACACCAAATCCAAACCAGGAAAGGATTCAAATCTGAACGAAGTGAAGAATTCGGCTCGTTGATAGGGAACTCTGAGTACGGAAGAAAAGAAGACCAATATCGAAAGCTTACCCCAACGTGATCGATGGAAATCAACGACCCTGCCGAGCAGCAAATCAAGCTCGCCCCAAGCTCTTCCACCTTCAGCGAACACAACGCTTCACTCGACGAAACTCAATCTCTCGATCTGGGCAGAACCGCTATCGCACAACATGAAGACTATTTTGCTCTGAATGCAGCTCACGAACCGAAAGAAACATACAGAGGAAAAAATCCGCGGAGATTGATAACAACCATAGGGTCGTGTCGAAACGCCAGGAAATCAACAGAGGTCGGTTTACCGTATAAACAAAAAAACCGGCCGACGCGTGGTTGACCACAACCCGACTGTTGTGCGACGATAGAGGAGCGATCGGGGACGCGCTCGTCGGCAGGACAGGGCGATGTCGTCGCAGCGCGGCCCTGCACCTCCGATTGCACGCAACCTCCTCAACGTGAACAGAAGAACAGATCTTTAAGGCACTTGCAATCACCCTGAGAGTGGAATGCGTCTCACACGGGGTCCAAGAGGGAGACAAGAGACAGCAAGTAAGCAGGCTGTGCAACAAAACTGCCTCCCTGTGGTCCCACCAATGAGGACGTCGCACCCGAGACGGAGCTGGAGTAGTGGCGCCCTCGCGAGTTCTCCTCCGCTACTACTCCAGTCACTGACACCTTTGAAGTTACCGATCTGACAGTCAGGCACCTCCCTCCCAACAGTCATCATCATCCGACGAGCGTCATTCATCGGTTCACACTACTCCATTGCCGTTCAAGACCCAACCACAAGAGTCAACAGAGACTACAGTGATGAGCATGCCGCTCATCCGTCACGGGAAAGACGCTACAGTAACACCCGCGCTCCCCGGGCCACGACTCGCAATAAAAAATACAAATAAATGCGGACAATGATCTCATTCACTCTTTTTAAAATGTAAATGAGTTTCCACGGTTGATTTATGACGGAATAAATAATCCAGGAAATTTCAATTAAAACAAAAAAAATGACAATGAACGAGAAAGCAAAGTTAGGGATTGGAGATTACGGATCGAGGATTGTCGCATCAAATGAAACGAAGGAATGAAAGATGTTGTGAGTGGGTTTCCCATTTGTTCCAAAAAAGAAAAGAAAAAGATGTTGTGAATTGTTGAGCGCATCGCACGAGATACTCGAGTGGAAAGTTAACTTACCACAAGCTGCGGAGATTCAAATGTTTCATGAGAAAGGACGACAGACAGCGGAACTTAGCTCTGAGGCTGCTATGGACTGGGACCACTCGCACATTCGCCACAGCCACAGGACTCGCTGAGCTACATGAACTGGGAGTAAACTTAGAACCACGCAAAAAAAATGACGAAATTCTCGGAAACCTTCGAAAATCTTCGCCAGAGAATAGGAGAAAAATTAGGAGAACCTGCAGTAAGTTAACGTGATTGATCCAGCAGTGGAGATGGCGAAATGAAGGGTGTTGTGGAAAATAGGAAGCGTACGATTACCCATCGCAGATTCACCCGTCCTTCCGTTTCTTCGCCTGATCCACTGCCTTGCGCACAGATTGCGATCAGTTTCTGCGGTGGAATTTGAAATAGATCCGCTGCTTATGGCCGCAGGCAGTGCCGTCTGCTTCGGGATAGTTTTGCTTTGTTTCTAATCCGGGTAGGGGATGGCGGAGCTGCGGAGGCTCTGCAATGTTTGCTCGCTCCTCCGCTTCGGGTGCGGTGGTGGGTGTATCTTCTTGGCTACGGGAGTTCAATGCTGTAGTTGTGCGGGTACTGGGGTGACCGGGTCGGTGCATGAATTTTCAGTCAGGTCATGTGCGTGCGATTGCGCAGGGTATACTTTTCGCTGCATCTACCAATAAGGGTATCAGTGTTTGCATCATTCCGGGTACCTGGTTACTTGGACCGCTATCATACTGGGGCCGTCATGATCGACTGTTTGTGTAACCGGTTGTCATGGTCAGGGTATCTTGTCGTTGAACCGACATCCAGAGTATCTAATCTGGGCAACCGGAGATCAATGTTACCTCATCGGGATACGACAGGTTACCTCGCCCGGTACCACGGGCTGTGAACAAGGGTTCCTGGTTGTTGTAGCGACCTTTCCGCTCTTTAGGAGGTTCCCGGTGTCAATATCAATTCTCCGGATATCGTTATCAATGGATGCTGCTTTATCTCTGCATTTCCTTCAAGAATCGGTGAGCTTGTATTCCGCTCTTGCACAATTCAGCATCCGCTATCTTCGAGTAATTTTCTTGAACATTGTACTTCGATCCTTTCGTGAGTGTTTTTGGCGAGGGATCCTTGCAGTGTAGTTGCTCTCATCGGATCGTTTGATCGAGGCAGAAATATAATAGCTCTCACCATGTTTGGTGGTCGCGGTCGTCGTACTTACGATCCAATGGAGTTCGGCGCCATGTGGGATCCGTTCTCCAATAACAGCAGCGGCCGGCGATACGCCGGTAACGGGAACAACGTTGGTAACACACAGGTTGACTGGCGCGAAACACCTGAGGCGCACATCTTTAAAGCCGACATGCCGGGGCTCAAGAAAGAGGAAGTGAGAGTTCAATTGCTGAACGGGAGGACGTTGGAGATCAGCGGAGAGCGGACGAAAGAGGAGGGGCAAGAGTGCGATACTTGGCATCGCGTTGAGCGTTCAACCGGCAATTTCTCCCGACAGTTTCACCTCCCTGAGAACAGCAATGTGGACCAAGTGCGTGCTCAAGTGCAGGACGGCGTTCTTACCGTGGAGATTGCTAAAGTGCAGTACCCGATGCCACCGGTCCGCATCGTTGAAATTGTTTGAGGTGTGATCGGTCGTGAGGTCTCAAATTGCACGTGCTTCGAAAAAGTGCCTTTCATTTCATACGATAGTTGGTGTCGATCTTCAGTATCAAGTTTCATCAAAACTCTGTTCCGACAGGAACTGTGGAAGGGTATGCTGTACTGCATCTATCACGGGATCCGATTTCCTGTTACAAGTAGTTGATATGCAAGAAGAATAGAGGGACTCCTGGTTTTAGTTCACCAGAAATTTTGCGTTGAAGTTTAGATCTCTGTACGATAGTTGGAGTCGAATGTCAGTATCAAGTTTCATCAAAACTCTGTTCACAGGAATTTGTGGAAGGGTACAAGGTACTGCATCTATCTCGGGATCCAATTTTCTGTTACAAGTAGTTGCAAGCGGAATAGAGGGACTCCTGGTTTTAGTTCACCAGAAATTTTGCGCTGAATTTTAGATCTCTGTACGATAGTTGGAGTCGAATGTCAGTATCAAGTTTCATCAAAACCTGTTCACAGGAATTGTGGAAGGGCTTACTCAAGGTACTGCATCTATCTCGGGATCCAATTTTCTGTTATAAGTAGTTGCAAGCGGAATAGAGGCACTCCTGGTTTTAGTTCACCAGAACTTTTGCGTTGAAGTTTAGATCTCTGTACAGCCTCACTCATTCGATGATGTGAATGTAAAGACAGATATTCCACTTTTATCACAGTTCAAGTCATTCTAGTGCAAGTCTTCTTTGCTATAACTCTGATACAGTCAGCTGCTACATTACTTCACAGTCTGCTCCTTAGTCTACCAAGTATTCTTCCATCTACTAGTTGTTTAATTTCTTTAGAATCCTTGTGAAGCGTGCATGCACATTGTTTTCTCGATTTTTTTTTTATCAGCTACCATCATTGCCTGACCACCTGCATTAGTACCTCAGTCTGAAGGGACAAACTGACAGACATCCCGGAGCATGCCTTAATTTTTTCATTGAAGTGATGATAGGGCCACTCTTTCAGGAATTCCGTCTTGGAGGCTTCCTATAGAAACGAGTAATGCAATTAGCTATGGTGATAGCAATTCAGCTGCGTCACCTGCTCTCCTCTACTCTTTGTTGAAAGTCTCTCTATCTACAATGCAGAGGCTTACATATTATTAAACATTTTGAAATCATTGGAATACTCATCTTTACATATCGTTTCGGGACTCGGCATAATAAATCTCTTCAGAACAGTAATTTAGTTCTTTTTACTTGAGGGTCACGTTTACCAAAATATGAACGCTACTATGTTGATTTGAGTGTCTTCCTAAACCAGCTCGGAGTAGTATAAGTTCACCTACGGCTGTCCTAGAGATGAGTCCTGGAGAATCGAGTTTATCAACTGCTTTTTCTATCGCAACATCACCTTCTCGATGCCTGCCCGAATTGTTTCATTCTGCCAATAATAATCAGTTCAGATTAAGATGCTCATTCCTTCAGTTAGCGAGTACCTTAGTCTAATATTTGACTTCTTTTCTTTGGTATAGAGCTTGCATTCCGAAGCCATGTGCCATATATATGTATATATGTGCCACACCTAGTTCAGGGCCTCCTCGTCTTTTTCATCAGTGGACCTTCAGTTTCTCCATATTCTCATTATAGTGCAAAACATCATTTAGATTTTGAAACAGCATTGTGTCCTGTGGACTAGTGAATGGCAAAGCAGGCGAGGTCACGAAGACCTACACAGTTGCATGAGTGGTACTGACTTGCTCATGAACTTGTGTGCTTTTATGATTACTTGACATGATAGGCAAGTTTGAGTCCTTTAATTGTCTTTAGGTCTCAATAGTATACACTCAAGCAAGAAGCAACAACTCTTCTGATAGCAAGTCTATTGTTATAACTCTCTACTGCTGTGTGTTCAATTAATGTATATAAATAACTATTGTGACTGCCATTAGAGGATTTCTGGGCTCAGGGAGGGTTGCTTCAAGTAGGTGCATCGGGAACTGCCCTCCCCTATAGTTTCAGGGAATGGCTGTTCCCTAAAAAAAATTTACTCTTGAAATACAGAAGAAAAGAGAATTTTTTTTTTCAGACATGGCAATTGCCATGCCACGTCAGTGAGTTGCCGCCACCCACTGAGGGGCTGTTCCCACAATGTGGGATCCTACAGCCCTCCCAGGGGTGAAAAAACCCTCTAATGAAATCTAGTGTTATTGGCTATTGTGAACAGAGTTACAATCCATTCTCAAAACTCCACTATTAAGTTAATATCAAGTTAATTCAACTTGATTTTTCTTTGCCAATCACAACTTCCCAAAGTGGTGAAACTTGCCTGAATTGAAATTATGGATTTGTAGACTTTCCAATTTTTGTTTTCGAATGAACTCTCAGTCTTGAGGTAAAAGAGTCTGCATGTCAAATAGGACCATCAAAGCACTGATGCCAACTTTTCTGCATGGCTGTCTTGGTATTTTTATTGTTTTTTTATTCATGCAACAAGTCTCCCATTGCTTCTCCACCTCCACCCCACCCCAAAAAAGTCTTGGTATTTTTTATTACATCCATGCCATGAGCTTTGGCTAGTCAATTGAAGCTATCATGTGTTTGAAGAATTTGCACTAAGGTAGACATATCCAATACCAACCACTAACCTAACACCATCCAAATGTAGGACACTTGTTGATTCTAGAATGAGAATCTATAACACAAGTATATACCTTAACTTCACTTATTGTGAGGTTAAGATATGTAGTATTGTCATAGATTTTCACTATGAAATCAATAACAACCATACATTTGAGTGGTACTAGGTTAGCAGTTGGTATTGGGTATGTCTACCTTACAAATCAACTAAAATGCTTCACTTCCTATCCAAGTTAATGAGAAATCTTAATGAAGTATGGCATATCAATCCAGTTGATTGTTGACAAGGATGCTGCTCAAAATCCTTGTTTGCAAATGCTATATGAGTTGTGATGAATTTAGTCAAGATCAAAATTGATTAAATTAAGTGAATCCATTGTGGGCAAAATGGGAGTAAGCTCATTGTGGGCAAAATTATATGAGTGGTGTAACTATACAAATTCAAATTGGATGTGTTAGGGAATCACATAGGAAAAGAAAACACAACAATTTCACTTATGGATTGATAGATTATAATGTTTGATTAAGATGATAAAACAATGAAAATGATTTAAAGTCTTTCAAGCCTCCTTTTACATGTCATATCTAAAATTGAGATCATGAAAAAATACGAGGCTCATGGACAGAATATGCACAACCATGACTGATTTATAGCTTCTCAAAATCTATAATTATACAATTCTATTAAATGAATTTCCAATGTGAGCAAAAAAACACCCATCCAAGGCCAAGGGGACAAAGAACAAGTATTTCTTGCATCAACCCAACAAATTGGATCATATTTCATTTGTGTTCAAATTTGAGTTGATTTGTCACTTTACATGGACACAATGGTACCTTGATTCCATTGAAGAGAATTCAATGTGATATTGGTTACACAATTCAATAAGAAATATGTAGACATACCTTTATTAGTTGCTTTGGGACATAGAATGCATCAATGTAAATCCCTCAGTCAAAGTTGTACGTCACTTTTGAACACATTGGCAATATGACAAACTACCACTTTTTACTCACTTGTGAAATGAATTAATTATATTGATTGTGAAAAAATTGATAGCCTACCTCCCACCCTATATATATCTCTCTCTCTACATTGTATTCCATATTAGTATTAGGTAATCATAAGTATCTATATAATATTCATTTTTGAAGATCAACAATAAGGGAAGGGGATCCAATTTTTTTTTAAATTGACATCCTAGGTTTCTTTTGTGTGTGGTAGTAAGCAAGGCCATGGCTTATACTAAAGTTTTATTTTGTTTTGAAGATCAATTGTAAGCAAGTGGTGGTCAATTTTTTTGAATAAAATCAATAGCCTGATTTTTTTTTGTAAGATGGGACTGCTCGCATCTTTTCAATACACTAATGGGCCCCGTACCATTGCCACGGTAAAAAAAAAAGGAAAAATAATTTTCTAATTTTTCCAATTCATAAAACTTCAAAATTCAATAACTTTCACCCCTTAAGTTGGAACGCCACAAAACCAAACCTATGCATCCCTCCTCACCAAGGGCTTTTCGATGATACCAAGCATGTGAATAGAAGACGCATGGTCTAGGAGATCTCAACATAACAAACAAACAACCTAACTTAATAGAAGGATTGCGTACTATTGAACTTTAGGGATTGGGTCCCTTTGCCTCCCGTAAAACTGCATATCCCATTTACTAATGTGAATTATTGAAACTTTTAAAATGATCACCAAAGTCTCTTAGCTTTCTTAAGAATGTAAGTGTATTCTAAAGTTAATAAACCAAAGACCTATTTTGCTTTTCTCCTTGGTTACATATTAACCAATGCTACTATAGCTTTGTAACCACATTTATATATATTTATGGAGGTTGGAAGTTTGTTGTTGAAAAGCTTTAACTAATAGAAAAATTGAATTTTTTTTTAATATATATAGTTTGAGTTCTAAGATGGGTGTAGAATTCTTGTGTTTCTATTTTTGTTCTAGTGGCATTATTGTGGGACTTTCAACAACCAAATTATTGATTGCAAATCAACAAATTTGTTAAAAAGTGTTTGCATTTGTTTTTCAATTACAATTTATACTTGAAGTTTTTGTCATTTTTTATTAAAAAAATTCAAACTTGTTGGAATTTCATCTTCTTTCTAGTGATACCAATTTGTATCATTCTAAATTCCAATGCATTCAATATTGAAGAAAATATGCTGAAAAAACAATGTTTGTACTTTGTTGCACTTTTATCTAACAAAGGGAGATTTTTCTTTTTTCAATTAGACATAGACCTCTCAATTTGATGAGTAATTTCAATTTTCACACTTCTTTGTTGAATATGATCTTCACTTATGATATGTCCATCACAAAGAATATGGACTTTGGATCTCTTACTACTACATCCAACTATCAAGGTTGGCACTAAATAATTATGAAATTAGATGCAAAATGTTTTGAAAATTTATTTTGCATGAAATGCATTTTTTTTGTATAGACAGAAAAAAATATTAGAAGATATTAGAAAATATTTATAATTTTTAGCAATTTAAACAATTATTCAAGAAAGAATGTCAATCTTGTAGTTGGGTATGGGACTAGGGGTAAATGATCATCAATACCATAACTATAGAATTATATCTGCAAGGTAATAACAATCATAGAGCTGCAAGTTGCACCAAGGCAATGCACTCTTCTTCTAAAGTAACTAGATCAATTCGTGACCTCTTTTCCATCTTGAGCTCCACTTTTGGACCCATTCCCAACTTGTTCATAATCCAATTTAAGTGAAGTCTATTCACCTTTTGAGATATTGGTAGTAAGACTTTTGTCCCTTAGATTCTTAATTTTTGAAGAATGATTTTGGACAAGTTTCACTATATGAAACCCATGATTTTTATGACAAATTTTTCTAAACATGTTTTCATGTCAACAACAATGTCAAATATAACAACAAAATGTTACATTTGATATTGTTATTAACATAAAACATGTGAATATCTAGAAAAATCCATCATAAAAAACATAGGTTTCTTTTTAGTGTTTAAAGACCCTAACAAATACCTACTACCCTTTCACTTCAAATATTCATAGAAATAAAAAAACAATTTTAAGGTAATTTTTTCTACTTGATTTTTCTCCATAAAGCCAAACAATATAAATTTTTTAATTATGACTCTTGATAACAAAAGGGGAACAATGTCTTAGAGGGTCGGGAATGGGTCAAGAATGGTTACCTTATACCAACCAACAATTGAAGTCCATAAAAGTCTAGTCCTTCACCCTAGGAATGGTCTTAGTCCTCACTCTTTGAATTACAACTTTACAAGTCATTTCCAATTGTCCTCACCTTTGGAACCCCATATACCTTGGTTTCCTTTTTCACTAAATATCCGTAGATTTCAACAATTCTTTTGTCCTAAGCTTATAATAAATTTATAAAAAATACAACTTAATCATATTTATATCCCCTCCAAAAGAAAATGTATCAAAACTTCATTATAAAATTGCTACAAATTATGTTGTAGCTATCTTGTGATTTGTCTTGCTAATGAGGTTAGAAATTAGCATCACCTAGAAAACTACATTGTCATAATATTATTTTTGTGAAAATTGATACAATACAATAATATTTCAACCTGCACTAATTCAAGAGAGTGCAACTTTGAAAAATTAGAGTCACCTGCACTACTGTAATAGCACAAATAAGTGACCAAATTTTTTTTTTTTAAAACGCCGATCTATTTCGCGGTGGGTAGGTGCACCGCGGTGACCGGGTACGACCGCGGTTGCGCTGTGCCGTCCGTCCTTCCGTCCGAGGACCGCGGCCAGCCTGTGCGCGCGCGCGGCTGGCGCTCCTTCCGGTTGCACTCAAGCCCCTCCCATGCGCCCCCATGCTCATCGTCCACCCCATTTCACATCGTGACAAACGTTCCATCAAAGCTCCCCTACAAGCTCGCATTATAGGTGGTGTGCAGCAACTCTGCACTCACTCAGCAATTGCTGGCAGCCTGGCCCACACGACGAATCTTCCGCGTCCCAGGCGGACTATAAGACGTATAGCATCGTTCCCGACTGTTCCTGTGTGTTCAGCAGTATTTGCTTGTTCTCTGCATCGCCAATTTTGAAAATGATTTGGAATTAAGTCGTATCTTCAGCAATCTCGGTGGGCGTTTGTTGGTTTCGGCTTGGATTTTCTGGGTTTCGTCTTTGGGGGTGAGATTGTGAAGTGGTGGTGAAATTTGTGGGGAGATGGCGATGGTGACGAGAGCTGTGAGTGTTTGGAGAGGAATGTCGGCTTCCTGTTCCTGTCCTCGTGTGGTGTGCGGCGTGGAGCCGACGAGAAAATCCCAGCAGGCGCTCTCACATTCTGATAACACATCCTCCAACTTGTCGAGGAGACTGCCGATCTCGACCTCTGGAGATGCTGCGCTGCGTTGCCAGGCGGCGACCTTGACTGCTGCTCGTGAAACTGCTGAAGTGGAGATGCGGTCCTTGGAAGACTCGCGCGTTGCGCTCCGTGGCAGCTTCGAGGCGGCCTCCGCAAGTGGGTGTGAAGAATATGGCCCTGTTTCGCAAGAAGAGCGATTCTTGCGCTTCGCAATGGCGGAGCCCATCTCTGCGGTGCAGCCAAAGCGTCTGTACCATGGGCGAAGAGGTGGTGGCGACGGGTACCTGGGATTGGCGACGACAGCGAAGCCCGTGGAGGAGATTCCGGCGATGGGGAGCAAGAGCGAGATGCTTGCCAGCTTCGAAGCGGCGCTGCACGAGGCCGGTCGCAATGCGCAGATGGTCGCGAGCTTGGCCGCGCGGGCGTGGCGGACGCTGGGCGACGCAGATCGAGCGGAGGCGTTGTTCTTGAAGGCGCTGGAATTGGCGCCTCAGGACAGCACCATCCACGCTAGCTACGCTGAATTCCTGTGGCAGTGCGACGTGTGAGCCCCAGTTTGTTGAACAAATCGATTAGTAGAATCCTACACTCAAAATCCTGCAGTCCTTCATTCTGCGAGTGCGACATAGCATCCGACTTCTTGAATGATTTCGGATTTCATTTTTCAAACCAGCCAATTTGGCTGGGCGGATGTAATTTGACGGTGAATTTCTGGCCATGAGAACAGTCTGACTTGAACAGTCAGTTGTGCCAAGCATACTTTGCTTTCGTGTTCAAGAGGAAAGAACTCTTTGTCTTTGATTTTGACATTTGCGGTTCCTAAAGCTGAGTAGGTGGGAAGAGCAACCGATACTCATGCTGCATTGAACAAAGTAAAGCATTTCGAAAGCATTTTTCGCTGACAACACTATCTCGTCAGAGGCATAATACATGTACTACTGTTGTTCAACAATAAGACACGGTTTGGAACTTTGGATTGTTGAAGTGAAGTGCAGAGCCAAAGGATTTGGAAAGCATTTTATGCTGACAACAATATCTCGTTAAAGGCATAATACTCGTACTACTGTTCAAAAATAAGGCTGGATTTGGATTGTTGAAGTGAAGTACGACGTTGAAGATGCTGAAGTCGAATTGTAAGAGCCCGGTGTGAATGCTGTCTAGAAACTATATCTACTTACAAACCAACCCCTTCTGATCCTTGCATCGTATGTGCGCATCAGGGCTTTTTCTTTTTTCACTTTACAGTGCACTTGAAAGATTGCACTTGAAAAAAATAAGATGCCTATAAATTGATGACATTGTGCACAAATTTAGCCAAATTATTTTTCTTTAAATTAAGAAAAAACCCTTCAATGAAATCACTAGATTATGAATGAAAATGGAATTATAGATATGTGATATTTTCTATCCAATATGTGGATGAATGTTGAAATTTGGAGCACCACTATAACATTTTATATCACCACCTTGGCACTTCATAAAAAATGAAAGAAAAGCCTATTGCACATGACATGAGAGTTGTTTTGGATACATCTAACTATAACAAACACTAGAAAATTCACAATTCATTAAAATGCATGCTACAAGAATTTGAGTTCCTTTGCCAACAAGAACTTGATTTTTTTTTTTGGTTGTTGGAAAAGTGTTGAAGTGGCAATATACAAGAAAATGATGTAAACAAATATTTTAATATTCATTTATATTTAGGATAGAACTATCTTTCCATCCACATATTTGGATGAGTTTCATTTAAAATTGGCAATTTCATTGAAATTATTTTTTTAAATTGGAACAACTTAGCATCATTATCCATTTTTCTTCAAATCTTTCCTATAGACTTGGTGCTCCCCAATTATTTTGGGAGTTGTTTGGCAATTAAATGCCTAAAAAAACACATGGAACCATGTCCAAATAGTATGTGTTCATATATTTATTTGGTCACTTTTAAATTCAAATCATCAAATGAATAATTGTAATAGAATCAAACCTATATGAATTTCATTTCTCTTGCCATCTTTTCACCTCTTCAAGCATCTACACTAGGGCTTTTTCTTTGGCTTTTGGGTGCTAGATTGCACCAGAAAAAAACAATTTGGCTAAAAAATGGCAACAAAATGTGAAGTTCTTTGCCAAAAAACTTTGGATAAAAAAATATTGGATGAAATTGTTAGATTGTGGATGAAAATAGAGTTATAGACATCATGTGACATTATCTATTCAATATGTGGATGAATGTTGAAATTTAGAGTACCCCTATAACATTTTGTATTGCCACTTAAGCACCTCATAAAAAATGAAAAAAAAAACCCCTAGTCTACACAAAATTAGCAATGGCCTAACCACAAGTATGTGTAAGATGCCATCATTAAATTCAAAAATCTTTTACTATAGCTTTCAAGAATAATCTAATCAACCATCATATCTAATGGTCAAGGTCAACCCCCATAAATCCTAAAGATAGGTGTTGATAACTTTGGGATTTTTTTAATAAAAAATTCCTATAAAAAGAAATAAATCTTTTTATTCTTAAACATCTTTAAAATCACTTTTTCTAACTTTGATTAATTATTTGGCAAGAAATGCTAACTCTAACCATTGAGTACAATATTCAAGAGAAATTTCAAAAGCACCATATATAACATTATTCATTAATGTAGTTGGTTTGTCATTTGAGTCCATGTAGAAAAACAATTGTTTATTTAAGTTGTTACATATTTCAATGCAAATCAAAATGTAGTTTAACTTATTGTTTGTCCTCACTTTGATTTCATCTTTGTTGTCATGACTTGTCAATGTTAATTTCTTTTTTATTCTTGACTAATTTGTTGAATTTTCAACACCTTGCAATAACAAATATTTTTGCCTCTTAAATTGAGCAAACTTCCATCCTAATGAATGATGTTATGATTGTATATCAATGTGAGTTACATCTTCATTTTGATGTCTATGTTTTGATTGGATTTTATGGACACTAAGACCCGCATTCTAGTGCACAATAAACCTATGATAGTTGTCAATGTACTTTTGATAGGGTCATTTAACAAACTAAAGTTGCTAATTCATCACCAAAATGGTATGAGAAAACTATAACATAAACTAATAGCACGCTTAAAACAATGACCATATATTGTCATTGTAGATTGGCAGTTACTGCCACTTTTCAGTGCATTGTAACACTTTGCATTGAAATTTTGAAATTTTTATTTCCAACCCCCCCCCCCCCCCCCCCCCCCCCTTGTAATTTTCAAAAACCAACTTGTTTGACAATCAATATGGGACGATTCATCCTTTATCTATATCCAGTATTATATCCATATCGAGTATCCATATTCAATATTCAATACATATTTGTGTGTAATGTTGTATCCGTATCCGACACCCATATTTAGTATTTAGTATTTGTATGCAATATTGTATCCATATCTAGTATTTATATTTGAACAACTCAGATTAAATCTCACAAGATCAACAACTTGTAATTTGTTGAGAAATCAACAACAATTTCAAAAGTAAGCATTTAAAAAAAAAATCAATGGCCTATAAATTTTTTGAAAGGGAGGGGGGCAACTAATGCAACCAACATGGTACACCTCTTTTCAATGCATTGCATTGTCATTAACAATCATATCCTATTTTAACTATGAAGTAGAAGAACAAAATTTCACTTAGTTGGTTGGAGGAAAACAATGAATTGAAGGAAGTATTGGTATTTAAAACATTGAATAAAATTGCTAAAAGAAATGATCTTTGAAGAGTTTGCCAAAGGTTTGGCTGCCCACAAATGCATAAACATAATAAGAATTTGGAAAAAAAGCATAAATCTCCAAGAATTTAGACACGTAAAGTTTCTTAAACTAAAAATTAATCAACCATGAAGTTGATCCTAGCTTGAGTAGAAGTTACATACTGGAGTCAAAAAGTATTGGCAATATATTTTTCATATGTTCAAAGACATGTAGCCTTCTCTCTAAATCCAACACCAAATTTACTGGATTCTTGAAGTTTTCTTGCTCTAGCCTCTAAGTTGCAATGAATTGTTTAGTATTCATAGTATCTTCAAATAAATTAAAAAGAGTGAGAACCAAGTTTTAACCCTCAAAGGATCGAGGCCTTTTTTTGCCAAAAAACACTCAAAACTGCCATTTCTATAGTAAAAGGTAGAAAAAAATTTTAATTTTTTTTTTTTCACATCTAACTGTAGGATCTTACACCCAACTAGTATTAAAATGTGTGGAAAACATTTCAGAATTTTTGACCTCACAAATTGTATGATATCTATGTTTAAAGTGGAAAAAATAAGTTTTTCAATACATTGCAAGACTAGATTTTTTGACTTTGAACATTTTTTACTTTAATTTCTTGGACTACAGAGTTTTGAGCTTTAAATCTTTACAGTATAAAATTGAGTTCAAAGTTTAGGAAAATTTCAAAATATTAAAAAAATCTTTTATTTTTATTCTTTAAAAAATTGTTAAGTAGAAGTAGTACAAGATAGAAGGAAAATCTAAATTATTAATATCTCTAAAATGGAATTAAAATGCACTAATCCCAATGGTGAGATTGTTCTAGAAAGAATGATAAACCATTTAAAACTTTTTTTGGGGGGGTAATATTGTAAAAATTGCATTCAGAAATCAATCCTACATTCCTACTAGTTATTTTTTCAAAAAGATGCTCTAATTGCCTAAAAAACAAAATTGTCCATGATTTTCTCATAAAAAATCTAAATGGAATGAATCAAAGCTTGAAATGTACAAAAAAATATAATATACAAGGAAAAAAACTTTAAAAATTAAAAATTAAGATTTTTGATATTTTTTGCTGCCCCCAATCCCCTGTTTCAAGCTTATTTGGACATAACTTTTGTTCCCGGGCACCGATTGAAAAAAAATTATATTCCAATGAAGCTAATCAATTTTCTAGCTTCACATTTTTTTTTTAAATAAGGAAAAAATTTCAGCATGTAGGTACCTACCCAAAATTCCATTTGTCTCCCGAAGGGACAATGGGCCTTTAGGAGTTAATGTACAAACACATTAATTCCTAAATGCTTGAGGACTTTGGGATGAAGACATATAATAATATATGACTTTCTTCCAAATAATTTCAATTTCGCATATGTAGAAAGTTGTGATTATTATTTTTGGATTTCTTTTTATAATAAAATTTGAAAAAAAAAAAAATTTAGTGCCCTTTGCTTATTCAATTAAGGATTTGACTCCTAGTTTCAACAAAAATATGATTCTTGTTTTTAGATTTGTTATAATAGGATAAAATTATGAAATTAACATGATATAATATAAACACTTGATTTTATAATGCTTGTATTCAAAGTCTTAAAATATTCTTGAACTAGTGATTATTTAAAAATAAAGAAAAATCATACACTATGTTGATTTTTATTCATTTTTAAAAATAATATAGCACATCTATAAGAAACCATCAACATTTTATAGAAGGTAACTTATGAGTGCATTCAACATATTTACAACCTTCCTAAACTCATTTCTTAGAATGAAAAACAACTTTGAAGACAATGAAAGATATGTACATGTAATAGTAGAAACAACTCATTTAGATGTTAAATTATTTTTCATCCATTTTGATGAGTGTCAAATGATGTACATTAGAAACTCTCTAAAAGTAATATAGTTGGGATTGTGCTAACTATATTTTTTTGTTTCCATTAAGGAAAGCATCCTACCTTAATGGATACAATAAATTGATGCAATAATGGTAAGAACAATGTCAAACAAAAAAAATGAATCCCAATGCAACCTCTATTAAAGATCGTCACTTTTAACCCCTAAATGCCCAAGACTTGTTTTAAGACTCTAGAAATTTGTTCTAAATTGAACAAAAAGCCAACATTTTGATAAGTTGTATCAACTTTTTTTGAATTGTAACCATACAAATTCAATCTAGACATGTTAGAGATCACATAGGAAGAAAAAATACAACAATTTCACTTATGAGTTGGAAGATTATAACGTTTGACCATGAGGGTGTTAAAACTATGAAAAATTTTCAATTCACTTTTCACAAGTCAAACCTAAAAAGTTGGTGACCAAAAAAATATGAGGTTTAAGGGCCTAACATGAATAACCCCAATAAATTTAAGGCTTCTCAAAATCTACTCTACAATTTTTTTAAATGAATTTTGAATGTGATTTTTTCTTCAAGTCCTAGTGTATTTGAGGCTCATTTACAAGAGCTCTCAACACTACAGGAAGTCAAGATTGCAATGGGTACCCTTGCACAAAACCTTGAATAGAAATATCACTATCCTTTATTTTCAAGATCAGATTTTTGATGCTAAAACTAGACTTCAAGAAGAACTTTCTAAAAATATAAACTACTAAAAATAACAACTTGGTTAGGTTTTATTTAACTTCAAAGTTTTGCAAACACCAGATTCCAGTGCCTCGGGCAGTTAGGGATTAAAGGCATGTAGTTTTTGGTTTTACACAAAGCACAATAAACAAGCCAACAATTGTGCTCAAAGGAAATTATAATGACAACCATCAAGCGTGTAGTTCCTCAAACCAATCGTCCATCTATGTCTTTGATACTAGCAGCATGAATAGTGTCAAATTGTAAAATGTCAGATGTTTTGGAGTTCCGGATCATATGAAAAGTTGGGTTGCCATGGTCGGGATCTACCTCATTACAGAAGCATCCACAAGAACATGCTCGCAATGTGCCGTTGCAGAGCTCTTTCATCAGGCCAAGCTTGAGAATACTTTGAGAGAGGTTATGACATTAGGGAGGGTCAATGCATTAATGAAGCTTGAATGGAGCCTAAGTTGAGACTGGGCAATCAATATTAACTTATTAGAGAAGTTATTACTTTAGAGAGGTTCTACTGTACTTACTTGTATCGAGGATTCTCGCTCTTCTTTTGTGATTGAGCTCGGGACTCACGAAGAGGCCCTAGTTCTTCTTTCTCCAGATTTTGATTGAGCTCACCAATCATACACCAATGGAACGAGCCCCGTCCAACAACTTCAACAAATAACCAACGAAGCAAAGATGCACAGACTAGTGGCTGAGCCTTGTGTCCTTTGTCTGCATCCTACCAAAAGCTGGAATTGCAAGGATCCTGAATCAACTCTTTTGCACCTTCATTGGATAGTTTGGTTGCCCTGTTGAATATTGTCAGCACTCATGTCGGAAATGAATGGATCGTTCCTAGCCAGAAAATGTCAAAGGATATTTTTTTCGCTTTACACCCAGACGGCCTCAAGAAACATCAGTGGCACCACTGGCAAATGAAATGAAGATTCAGTAAATCACTCCGTCATTTCCTCAAATCGCAAATTCAAGCAGGAAAACTTGCAAGGAAGGTGGATCAATAGGATGCTAAAGTACCAATGCTCTCTTAGTTTGCTTTGAGTAGCAATGCTTTAAAATCTGTACATACGAGAGAAGTGTATCGTCAAGAGCACTCGCAAGAGCGGCAATTGTGATGAACACTATCAACTCCTGCCTCTGCCATTCCCGCGACTTTATGTTACACTCAGTGCCGAGTTCGCTGCGCTCCGGAAACTATACAACTGTACTTCCTAGCCTTGCCTAAGCAGAGCATGATATCATAGCCGAGGTTGTCTGGCATGGATAGTGGCGGATCATAGGTTTTCATGCAAACCTCCTCTGCCACCATTTGCTGCGTTCAAAGCCTCCACGCCGCTACTTCAATATTGAGGATACATAAACTAAAAAGTGAGTTTCTCACTCATCGCACTGCCAAAGAAAGAGGGCATGGCTGGCCTGTATGTCAGCATCATGTGGTGCGAGCGCCACGGCTTTGTTGTAAAGCTCCTCAGCAGCATCTAAGTCGCCCAGTGCCTTCCATGTGAACATCGCGAACTCGGACACGAGTCGCGCATCGTTGGGAGAAGTCGCAAGAGCGGCATGAAACGCCGTTTTCACTGCGCTGTGGTCTTCCTCCACGACCACCTCAGTCTGACTCGTGTAGCGCATTCGAAACTCCGCAAGCACGTTCGTATACAAAGGCCGGCTACCTCGGGAACTGCACTCGACTAGGTTACCATTCACAGACTCGGCGAGAAAAGATCGAGGCAACGGCGCAGCATGCTGCTCAATCGTCTCAGCCGTCCCGAGAGCTTCTGGTGCAGGGAGTAGTTTCTCCAACTCGATAGGCCGCTCCGAAGTTTCAACAGCTTGTCTGGTCGGGAGAGGGCAAGTCACCACGGCAGCTTGGCAACGAGCCGGCAAATCGGTGCTCTGTGAAAATCCCGCACTGTTCTTAGACTTGGAGAACGACGACTCTTGATCTTTGAAGAAAGAAGCGTTCGCCTGTGAAATCCTTGAAGCTTCAATTCCACACCACACCCGAGCGCTTGCACCCGAAGCGCTCGCGAGACGACCAAAGCTTGACACCGTTTTCAACGCCACCGCCATTTCCAACGACAAAATTCCGATCACCGCTAGGAACAAACTAACTAAGCCTCTCTGTCGATCTAATCTCTGCAATACTACAGACGGTCTCTCTCCGCCTAACCTTTGCGGGAACCTTTGCAACAGAAATCCCGCTTAGAAATTTGGTATCAAAATTTGGTAGAAAGTACCAACTACTCCCGTCCGCTGCTTTACTTAGTTTGTTGCAAAGAAGAGAATTGCACTCGAAACTTTAAGGTACTATATATACCGGACGACGCCAATTTGAACACAGAAGAGATGGAGGAGCTTCAATTGAAAAACTCCGCAAGCAAAGCAAAGCAAACCTGAACACGACTCTGTAAGTAAAGTACGATCGTCATTGCGAGAGGGACGGACACCAGCCAATCTGCAAGTGGGGCTCTCCTTGCAGAGTAGGCTCGAAATACCGTGGCCGAGGCGGCAATGGCGAAATCATTCGGGCGCCAGTTGCTTACATACAACTCAGAAAAGTAAAAGATACTTCTGTCTGGGTGGACCCAGTGAATTTTTTATGAAATACCTGTGGTCCAGCAACACGCTGCCGCAGGGTTGGTGGAGTTACCTTCATGGCTCCTTGAAGGAAATTTTTGCCCTCCTTGCTGACGACTGGGAAATCATCGATATGGATGATTTGACGATGGGATTTTTGTACGGAGTTCGTTTAGGGTTTTACGATTGGCAACGCTGTGAGTTTTGGGTTCGTAGTTTAGGCGAGTGAGTTCATTTTGGATTTGAATGTTTGAGTGCAACAACACAAATGAATTGGATTTTTGACACTCTGAAAAAAAAATTGCTCACGGGAGTTGAACCCCGGCCATGAAGGCCTTGCCCAAATGCAATGAGCAATCCCACCCACCCCCAACCCAGGTAGTAAAGTCATGGAGGAACTTAGAACTCCAAACTTGCCGGTTTAATGGAAATAGGGCTTCCATTTTGATTCCACGTCATAGTCTCTCCTTCCACCATGAAGCAATTGCCTGGCTCACCGGAAAGATTTGCAAAGTGAAGAAGTCTTATGAGAACAACTTCATGCAAGTGTCAACATGCCCTCTAAGGTGATTTTGGAGTTTAGATTTCCTGAAACTCAAGGTAGAAAATGTATGTTCATCCTCCATGTTGCCCAAGACTGCACAAACCGTGATTTCTGCCACCTTGATGAATTCTGACAATCGGCTAAGCATTAAGGCATTTTGCCTAATGTGGACCCACAACTTAGTAAGAGGATTCTCGTCCCTTGGTTTTGCCATGGCCACTTGTGCATGCAACTTCATGGTCAATTTGAACAACGACATCTACAAGGCCAATAATCTCTTGTCCAAAATTGGATTGACCTACTTACAAATTGGCTTCCCCTCTGTCCCAAAATCCACCATCCTCACAACTCCGAAGTGTGCTTGCAATGTTTTTACATGCAAAGAAGACAAGTCCTTGTAGTTAGGTTGGAGCCAGTATTGAGGAAATACTATTGCAAGGGCATTCATCAATTTGACCTCTAGGAAACGCACATCAAGCTCCAGGTAGATCATCTCTGCAGCATCTTTGCACTAAGCCTTCACCGAGACAATGACTATGACCATGTCATCTTTGGTCACCGAAAGTTTCTTGTCTATCATTGTACAGGTAGAGTAGGCAGGGTAAGTGTGCTTTGCAATGCAAAAGGCCAAAGATTCCACCCCCGTATTCAAATTAGTGACCCACTCCTGGCTGATGGAGTAGGACTGATCACTGATAATGTTATGAAACATTTCAAAATGTTGTTTTTGCCATGTCGTATCCTTATTAGAATACATCATGTAGAACTCACTCTGGCAGATTTCACTACCACAATGTAGTCACTGACAAACATATGGTTAAATTGTACAAATTTCATGAATGCAATTACAAAATCCAATAATGGCATTAGATAGGGGAGAGTTAGCAAGGTACCGACATCACAGAGGAGTTCATAGTTGTGCCAAGCAATATCTCTTGCTGTAGCTTGCTTTGCAGTCAGGTCAGGCTCCTTAACAGTTGCATCTTCACCACAAGGGGCTTGTATTCTTCCATTATCCTTTTCAAAGGTTCAAGCAATGACAGCCACCGCGTTTTGACATTATGGAACTTGCGCCGCCCTTCTGTTTCCACTAAGTCGGTAAGTTTCTGGAAGTCTAAGTGAAGCTTAGGACTGCTGCTGAAATATGCATACATGGCTTGGCATAGTGCCTCAATTTTTGCTACTATAGGCAAATTAGACAAGGGCTCCACAGCAAAATTCGTACAGTGTGCCATATAATGCACTCCCAACATGAACGGGGCCATTTGCTCTCATTTGAGTAGTAACTCTAGTCCAACAGCACTGGAAGACAGACACCCCATCTACCCTTGAGCAAACTAATCGACTTGCAACTTGAACTAAAGTCAAGCCCAAGTGATGGTAAAGCATACCCTGAATTGTCTCCCTAACTACTGTAGATCCATTGCCCTCTGTAAGACGACTCAAGGACAACAAGATTCGGACCCTTTTAAAACCAATGCACACATATATAAGAATAGACAACCACGACTACGTATCAATGGTACTAACTTCATCAACACTCAAGGAAAAGAATTTGGCTTTCGATATAACCTTCATAATATGCTCAGCTAAGGCAATTGCAAGATGATCCGTCATCTCCCACCCTAACTTCATGCTTTAGTGTTTCTTCGAGAAGTCAGGAACCTCGAAAAGCTCCCTTATAGATTTGTACTATGTCAACAGTTGTCCCTACATAAGCAACCATGGGATGCCCCTAAACTACACAATCTTCTGCTTACGCTCTTTGATGGCCCCATATGCCACTTGCTGTGCCTCACATTTTCCCAAGCCTTCCTCAATCGTGCAAAGTAAATTTTCTCATTCTTCACATGCATGTTGTTGCTAAGGAAGTAATGCTCGCCTACCTTTACCTTCCTGAAGTAAGTGGTGGCCTTCCGTTGCCCCCAATTCTTCCATAGGGAATCGAGTTTGGGGACCAACAATTTCTCCCACCCCTTACATTGTCGTCAACAAACGACTCCAAGGACTGAACTCTACCCTGGTATAAGAATTTTTTCATCATGGATTGATGGAGCACCATATAGAAAAACTACATAAGCAACAAGAACAACCAAAATCCGAAAACAATCAATCAACAATGGTAAAGCTACAGAGACAACAAAGATGAGTACTCATTTGCTTAAATATGCTAAAAAGCATTCAATTTATGCCCCAACAACAACGGAACGCAAGCAACCCTAAAGTCCACAGCCTACATAAATGACATTAGAAGAAAATGCCCACAAATTTCCAAAATTCTAATCCATGCACAAATGGGCCCAATGGAAATGTGGAAGTCTAAAGCTAACAAGTCATTCTACATTAATACGGAACCCAAATTCATAGCGAACTCTTCACTTTTCGTCAATGCATTCTCCCTATGCACATTCTTAGTTTAAAAAGAAAGTGAACGCCACACCTGCAATCTTGCACACATAAAACAAACCCGAGAGCTTTGCACAATCAAACTGGCGGCCAGCTGAAGAAAGAGCTCCAAAAACTAGCGAATCCAAGAAAACAAGTCATCAACAATGAATGCCAAATCTTTGGCAAAGGAGGATGAAAACTCAAGAATATGGCAACAAAACCTGAATGGGACAAGCCCAAATGGCTACTCCGAGCTTGGCCACATTTCCAAAAAAGACGATGGAATCAGGGTTAGAGCAGCTGATGAGACACCTGACCCCACCTCGTCAGTTGCCCTCAAGTGAAAAAAAATTTATCTCAATTTTTTTTCTTTAGAGAATTCACCAAGCCAAAAAACAAGGTAGTTTCTGGCGATTATTCACCACAAATAAAATCACTGGGTGGACCTGGGTAGTGCAATTTAGTAGTGTCCAGTGGTTTCCCTCTTTGACCCTTTAACTAGGACTATTGATTTCAAGCCTCACTGTCCACTACTCTGTTTGCTGCAATTTTGCTACTCAATATGAATGAGAATTTTAATTTTTTTTAGAGATGAAGTCATATATTTGGTATAAGTTGTAAAATTTTCAAATTTTTAGGAGAAAATTTGAAATTATTGTGAATTTTTTAAGAAGAAAATATTTTTTTAATGTCAATCTTAACTACAAGAATATTCCCTAAACTATTCCATTTAGCAATGCTATTCCACATCTACCTCTTTTGGAATCCATTGGTGATCATAAATTTCATAAGCAATTTGGTATTGAGCTTTGCATTCTCCAACATATTAGAAATATTCAAGATTGGTAGCACTTGTGACATTATGATATTGTATGACTATTATATAGGTTGTTGGACTAAAATTCCATAAATCATGTGTATTTGAAGGGAGATCCTTTCTTTTGTCAAATTTTCTTGATATAAAGTGTTGATTCTTATCATGTTGCACATCCAACTACATATTCATAGAAAAACTCTAACATTCCTTGTCTAAGGTCATTTTTTGCAAAACTTATAAACTTCTGTTGTTATTTCTAAAGTGTCTAGTGAATAGATCTAGAATGAATTTTTGGGGTTATGTATTTGTTTTGGGCAAAATAAATTTCTCAAGTTTAAGTATTTGTTTTGGGCATTAAAAAATCTACTACTAGAAACTTTAGTTTTTTGTTTTGTTTTGGTCGTGTTGATCCAGTTGTTTTTCTATTAATTTTAACAAAAATCTATTGATTTCTATCGAAAATCAATAGAAAAACGACCAGATCAACACAACTGAAACAACAAAAAACTGAAGTTCCTTGTAGTGACCGCTTGGATTTTCATCAATAAGTTGGCAAATATTGTCTATGCATCTAAAAGCATATTTAAACTTATATAGGAGGTCCTCATCCAAGTTTAGCTAGCTTTTGGATAAACCTAATTTCATAGTATAGGAGGTATGTATCGCACTATTATAGGTATACCAATGAACATGAGAAACTTATAGGTATTTTCTTTGTCTATCTCTATACTATATCTCCTAGAACCACAAAACAATTTTTAAGTAGCCAATTTTGTAATGTAATTAATCCCAAAATGTAAAAACTATGCTCTTTTGGCAATATAGTGATTTGGGGTAGCTCACTACAAATGGAGTTTTTATTTATTTTTTGATGAAATTTTCACACAACACGTGCCGAAGTAGTAGGTTTTAAGGCTGAACAATTTTCATTACTTTTGACTACTTAGTTAAAAAGTTATTATGTGATATGTACATTTCATTGCTTGGTAGGCAATTTGGGTGTTTCTAAAAACTTCTTTAAAAACAATTTTTTTTTTAAATAAATTTTTTTAATTGATTTGCTAAATTTATATAGATGTGGCTAGCTTTGAATCATTTCATTTTGATTAATGAGATGAAATTTATGAGGAGTTTAGTTTGCAATTAGGTATGAAGTCCAAGGCCAATTGGTTGCATACTTAAAAAAATTCAAATCTTCTGAAATTGTACAACATGTAAGGAAAAAAAATAGAAAATACAAAGAAATAGAAAATGATTCAAAATACTAAATTTTTAAGAATTCAGTTATGGAATTGAAAAATGCCAATTCCAATGGTTGTAATGTTGTAATAAACAATCTACATCTTGTGGTTTTATTTTTTTCAAAAAATATTGAAAATTGAGTTAAATGGAAAACTTCAAAAGTTATTTTAGAGCAAAGAATCTATAATTGTCCCTAAACTAAAACTCCTCGTAACTTTCATCTCATTAATCGAAATGGAATGATTCAGAGCTTTACATGTATTTATAAAATTAAAAAATCAATTTCAAATTTTTATTTCTTAAAAAAGTGATATTTTGAGGTGCTTACCCATTGGGCAATGAAAATTACATATTATACAATAACTTTTCAACCATGTAGTCAAAAGTTATGAAAATTGTTGAGTTTTAAAGATACTCTACGAGCACATGTTGTATAAAAATTTCAATGAAAAAAAAAAAGAACATTCTATTTGTAGTGAGCTGACCAAAATATGCAATTCAATGCTTCAGGATTAAAGATACTCCTCATGCATATTTTATCTGAAAATTTCAAAGAAAAAAAAATGTAATCATAATGAGATATCTAAAATCAAAATGTTGCCAAAATTGCCATTTGGTCTTTTAAGGGTTAAATCAATTCATTCACACTAAAAAGAAAGCGATTTTTTGTGACCACAAAATTGGATCAACACACTTTGAAACCTCTCATAGTGTGGATTTTTGTGCAAAATATCCTCACATATTATTTGAGATTTTGCCCACTACATTTTGATTAATCCCTCAAGGTTTTGACTATACTTTCACCAAAAATGCTCCAAAAATGCCATTTCTAGTACAAGTATCAAATTTTCGAAAAAAAAACATTTTTGAACACATGGAACCATAGAATCTTCTAATGCATTGGTTTGAGAAGACGTGGAAAAATTTCAAAATTTTCCACCATGTAGATGGCAAGATATTAGCATTTGTATAGACAAAATTCATTTTTTTTGGCCCTGTGAAAAAATGGGCAGCTGCCATTCACAAGGTCATACTTGTATGAAAAAATATCCAAAATGGTGGTTATTCTTTTGATTTATTCTTCAAAGCAAGTTCTCTACATGCTTGAAAATTTTCAGATCATTTGGAATAGTACAACATATAGGAAAAAAATAGTAAGTAGAAAGAAGTAGAAAATTATTCAAAACACTAAATTGTTAAGAATTTGATTATGGAATTGGAAAATTCCAATTCCAATGGTTATAAACTTGTAATGCTATAATAAACAATGTACACCGAATGTGGTTATTTTTTTTTCAAAGATATTGAAAATTGAATTAAATAAAGGACTTCAAAGTTTATTTTAGAACAGAAATTCTATAACTACCCACAAATGGCTAAAAGTCCTCGTAACATTCATCTCATTGATCAAAATGGAATAATTCAAATCTTTTTGCAAAGGTATAAATCTAAAAAAGCAATTTCAAATTTTTATTTCCTCAAAAAATGATTTAAATATTTTTTTAAGTTG
The DNA here is from genome assembly GCA_963969395.1 of Pseudoscleropodium purum. NCBI lineage: Eukaryota > Viridiplantae > Streptophyta > Bryopsida > Hypnales > Brachytheciaceae > Pseudoscleropodium > Pseudoscleropodium purum. The sequence continues at coordinate 15,481,535 of OZ017797.1, forward strand.
CCTGCACTTTACTTAAATGATATATCATACAATAACTTTTGAACTGTGTAGTTGAAAGTTATAAAAATTGTTGTGCCTTAACCCCTAAAGGACCAAACTGCATTTTTTGGCAACATAGAAATTTTGGGTAGGTGCGTGTTACTAGGAATTTCCATGTTTTTGGCCCAAATTTTGATAGAAAGTGTCGACAAGGAATATCCTTCATGTGCACTAAATTTCAGGACATTTGGATATATGAGTCAAAAATTATAGCCTAATATGTAGTTTGTTTCTCAACTCGGGCAGTTTGGACAAATCTGAAAAAATCATTTTTTTCAAAAAAGCTTTGAATCATTCCATTTTGATCAATGAGTCAAAAGTTATGAGGTGTTTTAGTTTGTGGGCAATTATGGATTCTCTATCCCAAAATAAACTTTGAAGTCCTTTATTGAACTCAATTTTCAATGTTTTTGGAAAAAAAAATAAAAACATTAAGTGAAGATTGTTTATTACAACATTACAACCATTGGGATTGGCATATTTTGTTTCTATAAATAAATTGTTAATAATTTAGTATTTTGAACCACTCTCTACATCTTTCTACTTACTATTTTTTTCCTATATGTTGTACAACTTCAAATGATATAAAAATTTTGAAGCATGTAGCCAACATGCCTTGAAGAATGAATCCAAAGAGTTGCAATCATTTTGAACATTTTTTCGTACAAATGTGACCTTGTGAAGTTCTACTCGCTTTTTCACACAGACAAAAAAATGATTTTTGTCACTTCAAATGCTAATATCTTGCAATCTACACAAGAAAAATTTCTGAAATTTTTACCACATCTTTTCAAAATAGTGTACTTCAAGATCCTACAGTTACATGTGTCCAAAAATGTTCTTTTTCTAATTTTTGAAACTTGTATAATAAATGGCAGTTTTAGAGCGTTTTGGGTGAAAACATAGTTAAGGAACTTCAGGGGTTAAAGTTATTCTTTGAGCACATGTTGTTTGAAAATTATTAATTAAAATAAATAAATTGTATTTGTAGTGAGTTACCCCCAAATGCTATGTTCTAAAAAAACATTCAAGATTTTAGGGGTTAGAGCACTTGAGCCTAGAAGATTATACACCTATCTCATAAATGTTTAATATATTATAATTTTTTAATATAATTATAATATAAATATTTATTTTATAAGCATTGTCAATGATTATAGTGTATCCACTTATATATATACTCAAAGCTCACATGCTTGCATTTTCATACTTGCATATCAACACCACTAATTATGTATGTGAGCATTATCAATTGACCAAAAAAAGTCACCATCAAATCCAATTGCCAGGGTTCCATGGCGAGGTAGGTGGCCATTTTGGCCCTACATTTCTATTGAGAAAATGGTCACCACGGAGGGGAGGGGGGCCATCCTGTCCAGAGGTGGCCATGGATATTTTGACTGCCGCAAAACCAAGATTCAAGAAATGAGAAGAATGCATTCCATGTGCAGCTAAGGCTAAGCTAACTTAGGTTTCTAAAGGCAAGGCGGGGCGGCCACCACCGGAAAGAGGTGGGCCGGGAATGGGAATGGGAGGTGGGGGTGCAGCATGGAGGAGGGACCACATTGAGTGGAGGGCATGAAATGTATCAGATGCTCTTAAAAAAAAAATGTATCAGATGCTGGGGACTTGGGTCAAGACTTACAGTACAGTACTGTACAGAACAGGACTCTCTTCTTAGGATGTTCAGTTGGCCCTCACGTGGGGTGCGGGTTCCGGTGGATTGGTGGACGGGCTATATGGGAAAAGACCCTGACCCCAACCCCCAAGTTGAAGACTGAAATTCATACTAACCAAGCAAAGCTGTCCAATTAACTTACAGGGAGCCCAAATGGGTTGCAATTGCAGTGAAGTAAAACAAAGCACTGAGATACCTTTACTTGTGTTTAAAAAAATCACGGGGGCAGAATTGGTTCAGGGCAGGCAGACTTCTCTGCATGGTCAGATTCAGACATAAATTAAGTATTTTTCGGGCTGGCTGAATGTTTGGAATATTAAAATCGAGATGTCTAAAATGTTGCAAATTTTTTTTCACCCATGTAGTCTAAAATTTTGAATATTTTTAAAACCTACGTCACACCTTAAGCTCCACGTGACAAGTTTTCTCAAACAAAACAAATTAGAAGTCGCCAAACACCAAAAAAATTGGGACACCGGAATGCCGAAACACCAATAGCAATAATTCTAGCTGCCGAACCACTTTGCATGCAAAAAAGAAAGTATTTCGGCACTTAGGTGCCAAATTAGACCTTCACGTACAATAGTGTGCCCTGTGATGTTGCCACGATCAAAATAAAAATAAAAGTCATTTAAAAAAAATTTAATTGATAATTTTTTTTGAAATCAATCACTTTCACGCCATAGGTTGAAAAGCTACAAAATGAATTCCATGCACCCCTTTTGCTATTTTTTGTACTTTATATATTTTTTAAATTCTTTTTGAAGTCTAGTTTTAGCATCAAAAATCTGATTTTGAAAATGATTGACTATGATTTTTTTTATTCAAGATTTTGAGCGAGGGTGTCTATTGCAATTTTGACTTTCCGTAGTGTTGAGAGCTCTTGGAATGAGCCTCAAATACACTAGATCTCGGAGAAAAGTTCACATTAGATATTCATTTTTAAAAAGTGTAGAAGAAATTTTGAGAAGCCATAAATTTATTAGAGTTATGCGTATGATGTCCTATAACCTCATATTTTTTTGGTGACCAATTTTTTAGATTTGACAAATGAAAAGAGGATTTAAAGACTGCAAACCACTTTCATATTTTTAACACCCTCATGATTAAACATTATAATTTTTCAATCTATAAGTGATGTTGTTGTGTTTTCTTTTTCATATAATCTTTAACATATCTAGTTTGAATTTGTAAGGTTATAATTCAAAAAACTACCACAATTTATCAAATGTTGTCTTTTTGTTCAATTTGGAGCAAATTTCTAGAAGCTCAAAAAAGGTCTTGGGCATTTAGGGGTTAAAGGTATGGATATTGAATAATAGTAGAAGATCCCTAATCAAGAACAAATTCTATAAGAGAATAAAACTGAGAACCTAAGAGCTTTTGTGACAACTTCTCTAAGAAAATAAAACTGAAAACCTAAGAGTATTTGCACCATATTGAGTAAAAACAACATCAATGACATTGTATGTATTAATCCCTAAAGTCCCAGTGTCTCTACTAGAGATAAAATGAATTTTAGGCAAGCTCCTACAATCTCAATATTTGTTGTGATTTTCTGAATTTTTTTCTGAAGATAGAAAAACAGATTAGCTTTCCAAAAAAATATAATTTTTTTTTCAATTGGTGCTCAAGAACAAAAGCTATGGCACAAAAAACCCAAATTTTAGTTCAATGGGTAGAAAAAAGACCTCAAAAACCTTAAAAATTTGTTTTGTTTTGATTGTATTTTTATTTGCATGCTAAACTTTGTACCATTTCATTTAAAATTTGTTATGCATTAGTTATAGACAATTTTCTTTTGGGGGCAATTAGAAAATCTTCTTAAAAAAACATGCAACTTAGAAGATTCGTTTCTGAACTTAGTTTTCATAATTTACAAAAATAAATTTATAAGGTTGAGATCTCTTACTAGAACGATTTCACCATTGACATTAGTGTATCTTAGTTCCATAATTGTAGAGCTATTAACAATTTAGTTTTTCTTTCAATCTTAAATCTACTTCTATTTAATAAATTTTTAATGAGTGAAAACCAAGTGTTTTTTCTTTGAATTTTTTCCCTAAAGTCTCAACTCAATTCTTCATTGTATAAAATTAAAAATTAAAAATCTATAGAGCAAAAAATTTAAATTAAGAAGGTTCAAAGCCAAAAATTATAGTTGAGCAAGGTACAAAAGAACTTGTTTCCTTCACTTTAAATGCAAATATCTTGCAGTGTACATGGTCAAAGTTTCTGAAATTTTTTCCACACATTCTTACACTAGTTTAGTACAAGATCCTATAGTTAGATGTGCAAAAAAAACATTACACTTTTTTTTTGCTCTTTGTTGTTGAACATTTTTAACTTAAATTTTTTGCACTATAGAGTTTTGAGCTTTAAATCTTTATGGTATAAAATTGAATTGAGAATCTAGGAAAAATTCAAATATTCAAAAGAACTTAATTTTTATTCTTTAAAAAATTGTTAAGTAGAAGTAGATACAACATAGAAGGAAAATCTAAATTAGTATCTTTAAAATGGAATTAAAATTCACTAATTCTAATGGTGAGATTGTTCTAACAAGCAAGATAAACTTTGTGGAACTTTTTTGGGGGAAAATTGTAAAAATTGCATTTAGAAATGAATCATCCAAATTATTTTTTCTCGAAGATGCTCTAATTGCCCAAAAAACAAGATTGTCCATAATTTTCTCATAAAAATCCAAATGGAATGAATCAAAGCTTTACATGTACTCCCAAAATAACATATGAGAAAAAAAAATTTAATTAAATTTTTTTTTGCTACCTTCCGTCCCCTATTTTGAATTTATTTGGACATAACTTTTATTCCCAAGCATTGATTGGAAGAAAAATTATATTCCCACAAAGCTAATCAAGTTTTCTATCTTCGAAAAAAATAAGGAAAAATAAGGAAAAAATTTCAGCTTGTAGGTACCTGCCCCAAATCCCATTTGTTCCCCAAAGGAACAATGGTCCTTTAGGGGTTAACATGCATTACAAATTAAAAAATGTCAATGTTTTCATAGGGGTAAATTGTAGGATAAGGGGGGGAGTCAATTTACCTTGACCCTGCTACCCCCCTTTCTAGAGGGCCAAGATGAATTGACCCTGTGCTCATCCCCAAAATCATTTGAGGGGTGTATGTAAAAGAAAAAGCCCCCTATTTTGTGCCTAATTAATTCATCTTCTACACCTCCTCTAACTAATTTGGGGCCTTTTATTGCAAATATGAGTTCAAAATTTTGCAAATTTTATTAGGCATGGCAAATTAAAAAAATTCAGTGTTTTGTTTTCCCATGGGGTCAATCCTCCCTGGCCTTTTAGTGAGAGGTGATTGACGAACTTACCCTTGCACCATACGGCAGGGACAACGAAAACGAACGGACCCTGTGGCCCGAAACAAATATCTTTTGCACTACCTTACCTTACTGGAGCAACTTGGTCAAGGGCAAACATCTGGAGAAGCTTGAAAGGGACTGAGAATTGGTCACACTGGTGTTAAACTTCAACATAAAGTAAGCTTTTCATGGAACTAAAATTATGTTATGTTATTCTTGAGAGCCTCCAGGACCACCCAACTGGCTTTCATTTTAAATTCCTCTCTAAAAACATAACTTAACCCGATTTTTGTCCCTTCCCTTCTCCTTTCTGCTGGACAGAGCAGTCTGTTTCTACCTTTGTGCATCTCTAGAGATTCTCAGAAAAAAAGAAAAAAAAAGGTTCTGGCTTTTCTCAAGTCCAAGTTGAAACCATGATTCTCATTTTCTCCAAAAAGGGAGAGATGGGAATCATGACAAATTATGTCACAAGATAGTGTAACATTGTTCTCCCAATGAGGCAGGGGTCCCTTTTGCATCCTTGAAAAGAATACTTGGGTTATAGTGAATAAAATGGTCTTCTAGAGTAGGACTCCTTTAGTTGCCAACTCCAATCCTTGAATTAGCTGAATGCCTTTCTCCCAAGCATCTAAAAGGAGGCATTATACCTTTGTAGCACATGGAGAGGACCATTACCTAGTTATACAATGTTATGATCAACACCAAAGTCAAAAGATTCTTGACACTCTAAAACAACAATACTTTCCCTTCTTTGGTTAGGTTGTTTTTTTAATTTTTTTTAGAGGTTTAACTGCAAAATTAACCTCTTTTAAAGTTTGAGGTACATTTTTGGTCAAAAATTGTGAAAAAAAACCTGCTACTTTTCAATGCAATGAGAAAAAAAAAAGATTTTTTTTACTTTTCCAAAATTCAACCATAAAAATTTGTATGAGACTATTATAGGAATGTATGGAAAAAATTTCAAAAATTTTGATTGCACATATTGAAAGATTACAACATTTGAAGTCAGGAGAAAAAGTTAGTTTTTTTTATCTTATTCAATAGGACCAATAGACTTTTAACCCCTAAATTCCCATTGTCCCCTTGAGGGACAAATCAAATTTTGGGCAGGTTCCTATGACCTCAATTTTTGGTGAATTGTTTTGAAACTTTTTTGTAAGATAGAAAAACTAATTATCTACGTGGGAATATAATTTTTATTTGAATTGGTGCCTGGGAGCAAAAGTTATACCACAAAAAGCCTAAAATTGAACTCGGCAGGTAGTACCAAAAAAATCGCAAAAAATCAAAATAAATTTTAATCTTTTTTCCTTCTGAAATGTTTCATTTTTGTCTACATGTGAAGCTTTGATTCATTCTATTTGAACTAATAATGAGAAAGTTAAGGACAATCTTGTTTTTCAGGCAATTTCAACATCTTCTTGAAAAAATAACTCTTAGGATTCATTTCTGAATGCAATTTTCTCAATTTTCCACAATTTTTTTTAGAATGTTGTGTTTACTTGCTAAAACAATCTCACCATTGGGATTATTGTCTTTCAATCCCATCTTGGAGTTATTAACAATTTAGTTTTTTCTCCAATCTTTGACCTACTTCTATTTAGCATTTTTTTAGAGAACGAAAATCAAGTGGTTTTTTGTTTTTTTTAAATCCTAGACTTTCAACTCAATTCTTCAACATAATTTTTTTTAATTCAAAGTCTGTAGTGCAAAAGAATTCCACACTTTGCAGTCAAAGTCATCTGAAATTGTAGGACAATGTTAAAAAAAAAATTCTTTTTGAACTTTGAATGCTAATATATTCCAATCTATACAGTCAAACTGCATGAAATTTTTACCACATGAGCTAAGACAAGTGAAGTACAAGATCCTATGGTTAGATTCTAAAAAAATGATTTTTTGTTTTGTTTTCTTAGGTGAACACAACAAAGATGGCAATTTTGAGTGGTTTTTGACAGAAAAATGGCCTTGGGAATTTAGGGGTTAACTCCCTCTAAAGTAAGAATTATATACTCTCTCTAGGTTGTTTTTTGACATTTGCATCTTGTATCATGTCAATTACATACCTATCAAATTTCAAAATTATTGGAGGAGTTTTGTATATTATTGCCTTGCATTGTCCAAAAAATTGAATGTGATCAATTTTGGCTAGAAATACCTCGTTAATAGACCTTGCCTTTCAAAGATAATTAAAGGAACATTGTATGGAATGGAGAGTTTGTTTGTTTAGCCCTTTTAAGTTTTTATTGGTTTTAAAATTTTAAAATATTCCAAAAATTGCCAAAAAAAACAACACCTTTTAAAAATTGGTTTGTAAATCAAAATTTGTCCACTTTTTAGATTTGTATTTATAGAATCTAAGTATTCTTAACATGTAAAAGGGTCTTGACTAAAAAAATTGGAGTCTAAAAGTAATGTATGAGTCAAATATGATTGAGTGTAGAGAAACACAATGTTTTTTTTTCAATGTTTTAACATAGATGTGACTTTGTCAAATTTTTGGGCTCTACAACTCAAATTTTACTTGCAAAAAGATTTAAATAAATCCTCAAATTAGAAAAAGTATGCAAATTTTTAAAGCAACATAAAACAAAAACATGATTTTTTTTATTTGACCATTAAGTCTTTGATAAATTAGATTCTCCAAAAGGTCATTTGATTTTCTAATCTCCAAAAAAACAAGAGAAAAAAACCAAAATCTAATACCAGTCATTTAGAATGCTCCAAATCATTTTGGATTTAAGAGAGCTTTAGGGATTGGGGTCCCATATTGGGTTTGGAGAGGCTGTCCTAAGTTACTCCTACACTATTCCTACACTTCATAAGAAGAGAGACTCTATAAAAACTAAATATTCCTTCTATCTCAAAATAAGACTAATGTTTCCTTTGTATTTTACAAAAGAAACGTTGGTCTTATTTTGAGACAAAAGGAGTAAGATCTATAGAAAACATCCATATTACTACACCTCACACATTTGCATAATTCCCAAATTAGTGCAATTTAGTGTTATGGTACATGTTGCACTAAATGACTAAACATGAGTAGCGCATTGTTACAATGGAAATACATTATACTTGTATGGCTTGATAATATAGGAAATATAGACAATGAAAGGAATAGTTGCGTACTTGCATTGTTGTAGTACCATGATGATGCAAGTTTGCTCACCACAATGATGCAATGGTTGTCACTTCAACAAAGAGGACTCCTCAAAGTCTATAATTAACCCATAAAGGACACCGTGGCAATTTTTTGGTAGATGAATGAATTTTTTTGGAGAATTTGTTGTGTAGGATAAAAGTGCAACTATTCATCCTCCAAATTTTGTAGGAGTAAGAGAAGGTCTTCTACAAGCGCTTTTGCATTTTATTAATCCAAAAATGCACATAGTATCAAAACAAATGATTTCCATAGAGACTGGTCTAACATTTAACAGTTAATCTTGAAATGTTTGGTCTATGACCATAGACTTAGAGGTAAAATTATTTCACTATGTATTCTCTCATTTTGCAACTACATGTGAATTTTAAAAAATTATTTTTTAAAATTGGAATTACATGTCTTCTCTATTTCACAAAAGATTAATTTTTATGAGAATTTTTTAAGGAAAAGTGAAGAAAAATCATATATAATGGAGAATTATCTCAAAGAATTTAAAAATTGTATCATATGTGTACATTATAAAGAAGAACATTACAATAGAAACACAATTTCTACATCATCCTATAATTAAAATTCAATTAACCTTGGAAATGCAACAAACATTGAAATTGCAATAAAGTATAGAATTTGAGGGATTATTAAAAAATTTAATTGGAATAGAAACTAGAGTAGATGAACTTCATTTCATTAGTTGCTCTCAAATTCAACTTCATCATTTTTATAAAGAAATTTCAGATTTAGAGCATGGAGCAACAACTTCCCCAAATGCACTAAGGTAGCATATTTTGTGATTTGTACTTTTTACTAATTTCTCATCTATGTGAAGATGAACATTGGCAAGACTCCAAATTCAATTGCATGCTCTACATAACTCCCACTATGAAAGGTCAACAAGAAAAATTGGATGAAAAAACACTTCCAATCTCCATCCAACTCATATAATTGTCATTCAAAATACGACAAATTGATGTCTGCATCATTCCAAGGTCAACTTATGAAGTACCAAGAGACCATTCAATAGAACCAAACAACTTTGGGTACCAATAGATGCTACAAAGTCAATTTTAGTCGAATGATCACAAAATTTTAACTAAAGTGTATAGTGGGAATATATATATATATATAATGGGGCCCTTGGATCAAAAGTTATGCTGCTCTAAGCTTTTCAAGTAACTTGTGTAGCATGTGCAAAACTCCTCTTCTACTTTTGAAATTGGATAGGTATGCAATTTATATGATAGAAGATGCAACTATCGAAAAAATATAACTATGTATAGTGCAAAAATCTCACTTCAAAAGGAATTTAATCCATAAATGATGCAACAGACAGTTTTTAGCCAATGAATGACAAAGAATCTCTCCATGTAGGATAGAAGTGCAACTATTCATCCTCAAAATTTCATGTGAAAAAGAGAGATCATCTACAGTAGTTTGACTTTCTCAATGAGTGCTTTTGCATTTTTTTTAAGGCAACAATTGATATGGTACTAAAACAAATGGTTTTCACGGTAACGAGCTCGTTGTTTAAGGGTTAAATCTATTGACTTTTCTTGGACAAGGTTGAAAAAAAAAAACTTTTTCTCCTAACTTCAAACACTATAATATTTCAATCTCTATGATCCAAGTGTTAAAAAAAAATTTCACATATTCCCATAGTAGTCTCGTAGAGTGAAATTTTAATTTTAATTTTTTCCCTCACTGCCCTAAAAATTCTCCCTCGCTGAAGTTATGGCCCAAACTGACCGGGCAGCACCTGGTCCAACCCAGCAGAATCCTTGGTAACTTACTAGTAAGCTTGCCCACCCAAGGATCCACACTCCAGTCTCACTCACGGAGCCTCAAGGAAAGAGCCAGGCCACGGCAGGGCCCCATGCCAGTGCAAATATCACTCCGTGGTGAGCAAGGGCGGAAGCTCCCCGGCCCCTCGTTGCGCCCACGCAACATGTGCACCCATGCTTCCTGCCGAAGATCAGATACTCCTGCGTCCGTCGCGTCCGTCGCGTCCGTCGCGTCCGTCGCCTGTTCCCGTACTATACAGTACTCATGCAAATCGATGCCCTCCCCCCTAGTCTGTCACCAATGTCCAACTAACAAAGAATATTTGAATGAGTCCTAGTAATCAAATCTAGATCATTCAATTCATGATGTGCCATTCTCCTGCAGCTAGTTGAAGCTCACTCCAGCCGCAACTTTTACTGCTTGGCCCACACCCATGGATCAGACTCCCCGAGAATCCGCCAGGCTGCGTTGCTGACTCAATTAAGTATAGCACGCATTTGCTGGGACAGTGGTGGTGTATTGTATTGTACAGTACAGCGTTCGGGAAGTTTTTTGAGTTGCCCTGGTAATTTTCCTCCTCTTTATAGAGGGACCGGGTTTTTCCCTGGAGGCACCAGTTGCATCCTCTCCTTATCAAAATCTTCTGGTTTATTTCCTCTAGTATCAAATCCTCACCGGCCAATTTTCCTTCAACTTCAAATTTATAAAGGTTGCAATACATCCTCCATATAAGTTGGAAATAATCTATTTTTCATGGCAATTAGGTTCAAAATTATTGCGATTGTCATTTAAGTATGTATTGTTCTCACATGTCTCAAATTTATCAACTCTTTATTGATCAAAGTATTTGCAACTTGGTGTCAATGAGTAAGATTTCTTGGTTGATGCAATAACTTGATTCAACATAGCTTGAATATTGATATGCAAGTTTTGCACGGATTACTTGTAAAACTTGCATATCATTGATGTTATTTGTCACGGTGCCAAAATTCAACTTTGATATCAACCCTCAAACATCATCACTAATTGTAGTGTGGTAAGCAAGCAAGTAGTAATGGTGCCAAACAACCTTAAATACAACTAGATAACTATGACAATTCTAAGTGATAGGCACAAATAAATATATCAATTTGTAATACCACAAAGAATCAGTGAAAATCTTCATTTTCAAGAAATTTAGCTCCTACAAAAAACTTAACAACTTCTTCATAATTACTACAAAAACTATGTAATACTCTTGCTGTACCACCAAGCCACCTCTACAATAAAAAAAGATTCAAATACTAAACAAAGCCTCATTCTTTGTATAGATATCTTGAAAGTCAGTTTAAGAAAAATTAGTGTCCACCTTCTCCAAGAAGATACCCACCTCTAGTAACCTGGGTTTAGCCTTGAATTCTAAATTACAAGCAGCTAAGATCCGACAATTTCATGGAAGTGGCAACTAAATAACCCCCATTTATTTTTGCACACCGGTAGGTTGCCAATCCTACCAATGTTTTGTCTGGTTTTCCATCCTCCATTTTCACACTCCAACCGGTTATTTTTCCCAAAGGCCACCGGCTAACACTGAACTAACTGCCGGTTCTTCCCGGACATTGGTACAGTACTGTACAGGACAGGACAATTGGGCTTCTGTTCATCCTCTCGATCGAGTGGGTTGCATCCCAGGGGAGGGTAGAGCAGGAAGCTTGGGTTTGGGGAATTGGGGATTTGAGTTTGTTTGCGAATTCAGTTGGACCCGTGTAGTGGCCCGTGGGTGACCCGTGTTGTGGGTGGGATGGCTATGGGGATGGGAAGTTTGTGTGCTTGGAAACGGATCGCGGACTCGGCTGCGCGAGTTCGAGTGGTGTGTGAAGTGGATCCGTCGAGAATAAGCCGGCAATCACTCTCGTGTAACTCTGATTACTCAATGGCCTCGTTGCCAAGGAGACTGTCGATCTCCACCTCTGGAGATGCTGTGCTGCGTTGCCAGGCGGCGACCTGGACTGTTGTTCGGGAAACCACTGAAGTGGAGATGCGGTCCTTGGAAGACTCGCGCGCTGCACTCCGTGGTAGCTTCGAGGCGACCTCCGTGAGTGATTGTGAAGAATGTGGCCCTGTTTCGCAAGAAGAAGAGCGATTCCCGGGCTTCGCAATGGCAGAACCCATCCCTGCGACTCAGCTGAAGCGACTGTACCATGGGCGAAGAGGAGGTAGCGATGGGTATGCGGGAGTTGCGACGAAAGCGAAGCTCGTGCCACAGATGTTGAGCAAGAGCGAGATGCTTGCGAGCTTTGAAGCGGCGCTGCACGAGGCCGATCGCAATGCGCAGATGGTCGCGAGCTTGGCCGCGCGGGCGTGGCGGAATTTGGGCGACGCAGATCGAGCGCAGGCGTTGGTCTTGAAGGCCCTGGAGTTGGCGCCTCAGGACAGCGCCATCCACGCTAGCTACGCCGAATTCCTGTGGCAGTGCGACGTGTGAGCTAATTGCCGCTTCCAAAATTTTGATTGCTGGCAGTCCAGGCCATTGACCGGACGCAGCTTGTAACGTGATCCTTTGTACATCGACAATAGTGAGCATTTACGACTGTTCTGTTGAAACCATGCCAGCAGCTGCGAAATGAGAGGCATCTCATCTTGTGTAAATTGTATACATCACTGAAAACCCTGCCTCGGGCATTTGCAAATTCTGATTGCATTTCATGGTGATTGTGATCAAATTCTTGGGAGAGAGTGACGCATGCAATTGATTGCAGTCCAGGGAATTAATTGGACGCAGCTTGTAACTGATTTCTGCGAATATTGACAGCAGTGATCGAGTGCTTACAAATCTTTTTTGAAAACTGCAACTTGTGCTTTGCAATGAGAAGCTATGGACTCATCTTGCATGTATTGCATGCATTACTCCAACCATGTCTTGTGCCTGTGCTGGTTCTCGTACATGCTGGTGGTGGACAAATTTGGGGAGTCAGCAACACATGGACTTGAATTTGGAATGCAGCTTGTAATGGAATTATGTGCATATCGATTGACAGAAGTGGGTGTTTCAGGAATATTCTTTGTTAAAACCAGAGACTTCAGCTTTGCAATAATGAAAGGCTACTCATCTTGTGTATGTCGTATGCATTTACTGGAATCATATCTTGTACATGTGCGATTTCTCGGAGGTACTGATTGCATTTGTCTCGTTAAGTCTCAGGCTTGTAATTTTGATGGTTGTAACTTTTGCTGCCTCTCATCAATTTTTCAGGCTCTGCATTGTCTTACACAATAGAGAAACCCAAATTAGCCCTTACATTACCACAATTCAAACGAGGATGCAGCAAATTCCATGTCGCCCTTCTCCATTTTGTATCTCAGGATCCAGGTGAGACTGACATATTTATCTATCCTGCACACATTAGTGAAAGGGGTATGATTTTGCTGCAACTCTAACATCATTTAACCCCAAGTTTTCCGGTGCGCAAACTGACTTTGATCACTGCAGAACGCAATTTAATTCTAGTAGAAGAGTGCCCACTCTGAGAGTCTGAGTGTTAGGGTTTAGGTCGACCACGTGTGCCACCATTGGCTTTGTGCTTAAATTAACTCCAGCTGAGTTTCTACACCTCCCATAGAAAATGGGCATCACTGATGCACAACACAATTGAGCAACGGTAGCAAGGTGCGTTGTAGAGAAAAATTCTGCATCCTTCTTCTTCATTAACATGAAAAAAATCACTTGTAAGAAGATCGACACTCTGCTGTGCGTGGAGATTTGTGTCACAAGGATGATTGTTGTTTTCCCTCTTCACCTGGTTTTTGCAAATTCAACTTTTGATGACTGCAGAACATTTTACCTCGTGTATTTTCTGAAGGGGAACTCATTGCTCGATGTTGTTTGCGTGTGTCATCGATCAACTACTAATCTCATTAAAATCGATTCAATTAAAATTCTTCTCAAAAGAAACCCAAGAAATATTTCCATCCAAGAATACCCGGGAGAGTCTCGCAAAAGATCTGGAGACAAAAAATCTCTGGATCTCAAAAATCTCTGGAACATTTTTGGGAAAAAATTCGGAACGGCCATTCTAACTTTCGAAGGGTGCCTGATTCCACAAATGTTGCAAAGATCGAATACCTTCACAGGCTCTTGCAGCAACCAGATTAATCATCCAAAACTTGGTGACAACTATGCCTCGAGTGCTATCCTGGCTTAACTTACATTCACATAATTATCCGGTTAACAGGACATATTAGACGCGCTGATATTGGACACATGATATCTGGCATTCAATTAGTAATTGAAATGCTGCAGATAAGATTTATGGATATAATATGCTGCACTGGAGATGATATGTAAGCATGCAGATATTGTGCATGGGGGCAGTGACTGCAGTCATGCAAATAGACTTCTGTAATCTCAACGCAAGGTGAACCAGCCCATTATCACTCTCAATTCTGTATTCAAAAGGTACATTCCAGAAGGAAAATGTACACGCTATTTACATGATGGCAGAATTGGAATGCAGATGCTAATAGGCACAGCTGGTCTTTGGAAACTGGAGCATGTAGCCTACTATGCACTCAGAAGAGGCACTAAGGTACATGGCTGTAAAAGCGACCCTCTCCTTCCAACAGTCCCATAGCTGGTTGTAAAATGGATGGGAGCTGATCTTTAAACGGACCACTGTTGCTATTGAATGAATCAAAAAAAATTTATTTATTTTATTCCAAGAGCCAATCATTTCTTCCATGGTTTAGAAATCGCTTTAGAAGTTGCAGGGGGACAGATTTTGGAAGACGTATGGTTACAAATAGGTACCTACTACAGAAATCTTTGAAAATTCATAACTAAATTAAAAATGCTTCAAAAAATGTGAAACCACTTGTGTTACGTTCCGCATACATTGTTCTTTTTCTGAAAAATGAGCTAAAAATAATTCTACTCATGCAAACCTATGAAAAAGGCAGATCAGCCCTTAAATGGTCACTTTTACAGCCATCTACCTTACCCACTATGCACAGAAAAGAGGCTAAACACTCCTGTTCCTCCATTTCCTTCCTCCCCCGGCCTAAAAATTTGACAATTGTTGATTTTTTATATTTTTAAATCCTCCCTTGTGATGCCTTTGATCTTGAATACAAGTATGGGTATGAGAATAAATACAAATATGAATATGGGATAAGAGGTATGGATATGGGGAGGAGGTAAATGAAATTTAAATGAAAACAAAACTAGAGTTTTGAGTACATAGGTTGTCATTATGCACTCAAAAGAAGCAGTTACTATAATCATATCATTATTTGCATGAGTTTGCATGCTTTGCCATGAGTTGCATGAAGTAAGCTTACTTCAAATATTTCTTTGGAATTAATGTATAATGTATAATGTAACTAAATCTAAAAGCACACTAATAAGCAATTCAACATGGTTACCAATTTTATATTGAAAAACTATTTGTCGGGTCTTATTGGTAGTCAAAAGGGTATTCTAGATTCTTTTAGAATGCATTTTTGGGACACAATATGAATAAACTCCAAATTTCCAATGAGTTGAAAATAGGGCTTAGGGTAATTGATCATAGACTTATGAATAGTGGAAGTAAATTTTAGGCAAGAATCCAAAGTGTGCAATTTTAGAAAGCAGTTAAAATTAGGTGTAATTACCTTATGGACCATGTTTGTATAATATTGTAAGGTGCAAATACCCCAAACCACACCTTGCCTTAAAACCACCATCACCACTTTGTGTACATCTCCAAAATCAATATGTACATATTGAAGAACCAATTATAGAACAACTACCAAAATATATTGATTTCTTTTAACTTTTGCATGCAATATCAAATGTTGCATTTTTTGGTGCATTGAAACCTCCTTTCACTTGCCAACAAGAAAGTGTGAAAAATTTGATCAGTTTAATTGGGTGACTGCAAAAAACACTTGTGGCCTATTTTTTGTCCCTTTGATTTAAGGCACATGGTTTTTTGCTCATAACTTTTGTGTTGAATGTCCATTTTACATAAAATTTGAAATGAAGATACATGTTGTAGTTGTAGATATTAACTAATTTTTTTCATTTCAAAAAAAACATTTTATTATTTTTAAACAATCTCCAATTGGATGTCTACCTTGGTCATTTGAGGGGGATTTAGTACTATTGAGTGAATGCAAGAAACACCTTCCATTTTCATTGCATTCACCTAGTACTAGCTAGTACTAATGACCGTTTGGAAAAATATATATTTAATTTTTTTAAATATGGATAATTATCATAATACTATAAATATTATGTCACCAAAATTTCAGATCTCAAAAAAATTTGGATCAAAATTTCTTCACAAAATAGAAAAACAAAGTTTTTGAAGAAAATAGATACTTTGACATTTTAATTTGTAAAAAATAAGAAAAATAATTTTTGAAGAGACTAAAAATTGTCAATTTGAGAAGACTTTGTGTTGAATAGATTTCACTAAATAAGTGATCTTGAAACCATTTTCAATGTTTAGAATTGCACACATAAGGGAGCCCTATTTGCATAAATGTAGAAGACATAAAATAATGTTTTCATAAGTTAATTTTGTTGATCACATGCTTCTCTAGTGTAGGAATAGAGCACAAAAATTTCAACTTTAGATCATTAATTTTGGATAGTCCTTAGTACTAAAAAATCCTAAACTGCAAAATGTGACAAATTAGCTAAATTGAAATTTAAATATAAAATGATTTTTGAATTTTTTTGAAAAATAAGTTCTCTAATTATTTTCTTAATATTCAAGTATATTGGCTTAAATTTGCAAAAGATATGGCCAATCACAACTTAAAAATTGCAAGTGTGACACAAAATAGTACTAGTATTTCCTACATTCACCCTATTTTTGGTACAAAAATGCAAATTTGAAGCTCAAAATTGTGATATTAGAACTTTTGCTAAAGTTGCACAAATTCTCAAAGAGATTTTTTAAAATAGTAAATTGTCCGTCTTCCACATTTGCTCAAAGTGCACTACTTTAGTGCAAGTATAGAGAATACAATTTTTTTTCCTAAAGATGAAAATTGTTGAGAAGGAGCTCACTTTTCTATGAAATAATGACCAAAATGGTAGTGCTTCTTTGGATAATTTTTCCTAGACAAATTGGCCACATGCTTAAAAAATTTTAGATCGTTTGGAATTGTGCAACATATAAGAAAAAAATGGTAAGTAGGTAGTAGTAGAGAATGATTCAAAATACTAAATAATTAAGAATTTAATTGTGGAATTGAAAAATGCCAATTCCAATGGTTGAAATGTTGTAACTATAAAGAATCTACATCCTATGATTTTTTTTCCAAACTTATTGAAAATTGGATAAAGATCAAGGATTTCAAAGTTTATTTAAAGGAATCTATAACCACCCGTAAACAAAAAATCCTTATAACTTTTGACTCATTGATCAAAATAGAATGATTCAAAGTTTTTCATGTGTATATAACTTTAGAAAACCAATTTCAATTTTTGTTTATGAAAAAATAATTTTTTCTAATTTGCCCAAACTACCAAGTTACAAAAAAAAATATCATATTAGGCTATAACTTTTGACTCCTATTTCCAAATGTCATGAAATTTAATGCATACAAAAGATGTTCTCCTTCTTCACCTTTTCTTCAAATTTGAGCAAAAAATATACAAATCTCTAGACACACACACTTGCTTAAAATTTCTATGTAGCCAAAAAACTCAACTTAGTCCTTTAGGGGGTTAAGAGTCTATTTACCTTTTATTCCATGTAAAATCCCTATAATACTAAAGGATCTTATATATGGACAATAGACACTACTTACACTTCAGAATTGAAATACAAGATTGAGTATGCAAAACCCACGTCTTCTTTTTGAACCCAAATATGAAAAATTGAAATGAACAATGCAATGGATTGGACAATAAGGAAAAAAGTCTATAACCATGTAGTCATACTTGAAAGTCCCTCCTTCAATTTGTATCTTCCGTTTCTTTTCTATTTATGAAAGAATTTCTTTTCTTTTATCTTTTAGAAATGAAATCACATATTTAGTATAATTATGTAATGAAATTTCAAATTTTTTTGTGAAATTTTCAAATTACAATGAACCTTTGAAGAGTAATGAAGAAAATTCATATCAAATACAAAACATGCTTAAAAAATCTGAAAATTTCAAAATAAAAGTACATTATAGATTAGAAAATTTTGGTATAAAGAAAATTTTCTTGTCATTCCATATTTAGAAATAAGGTTATATATCTTCAACTTCAAACTTCAATGAAATGTTCATTTTAAAGAACTTTTCAAAGTTTTCAACTAGAATAGAAACTAAAGCTTAAGAAACTTTATTTTTCTAGATTTGTTAAAAAGCAAAAATAATCATTTTGAATAGTTAAATCAAATTTTAAGGAAACGAAGCTCAAGTTATTAAAATACATTGTGTATTGTATTGTTATTTTGATAAACTACCCCATATAAATTCAAAAATCAATTGATTTTTTTTAACTTAATTCAATGATGTAAATATAGCATCAATAAAATTGCATACCCAAGATTGGAAATATTCATCCATTCTATATTTTTATCATATGCACATACCATGTTGACCATATAAAGGACACTCTTTGTCCTAGACATTTTTTTAGGATTAGGAAATGCAAATAGTGTAGGAAGATGCAAAAAACTCAAATGACATTGTGATATACTCCCTCATAACTTTAGTACATTGTTTAATAGTCTATTGTCATCTATTATTTTCCCTTGCTCATTTTGCATAGTTTGACTTTTTGGATTCATAATTTATTTGGCCTAAGAATAAATTATAGAGTACTCCACTTGTATTTTGGTCAATTCATTTTTGAAAAAATATCATTGGTGGACTAAGCAAAATATACATTTTTTTCATGTGGACCATAGAAGGGGAAATTTTTTGTTGCTTCAGACGTTGATGTGTCTTTCTTAATCCCTTAACATTGCAATGACAATTGTAAAGTGTCCTTCAAGATTGTAAAAAAAATGAGTGAACCATTTGCAACTTGCATTTGAACCTCAAAGCTTTAATCATTGAAGTCATTAAGTTGCCATTTTGCAATTCAATTCCAACCTTTTTAGCCCCATTCTTCATTCAACATGTCTCTATCGTGAAATTGTTAATTTTAATGACATTAAGTTGAACAAAGCAAAATTGGATACAATAAGGGGTTGAATTTGGGCTAGGATGGGTTTTGGATTGTTCTACCTTACCTAAATTTCTAAAAAACCTTGAGCTCATCTAAATCTCTATAAATATGATGTATTTTGAAGTACAACTATGACCAAAAAATTCAGTAATGACTTCCATCCAAAAGTTCAAACAATGATTTATGGATCATAGCCATACAATTGAATCTATGATACCACTAATCTTTAACTATAGACAAAATTTGATACTAGATCATCAAAATTTACTACATTTATTCTAAAGGTCTATTTTCTGAATTGAAAAATTCATAATTTGTTCATTTAGTGTCCTAAGAACTTAGTTGAACAAGAATCACTAGTATTTTTTAACCCCTAAAGTACCATTGTCCCTTTGGGGGACAAATGGGATTTCAGGCAGGTACCCACAGGCTGAATTTTTGTCATGATTTTTTTATACTTTTTTTGAAGATAGAAAAACTGATAAGCTTTATGAGAATATAATTTTGTTCACAATCGGTGCCCGGGAACAATAGTTATGATCAAATATGCTCAAATGAGGGGACGGGGGGTAGTCTGGGTAGCAAAAAAAAAAAATTCAAAAATTTGAATTTCTTCTTAAAATATTTTTTTCCTCATAGATTATAATTTTTTTAATCCAAAAAGCTTTGATTCATTTCATTTGGATTTGTTATGAGAAAGTTATGTACATTCTTGTTTTTCAGGTAGTTAGAGCATCTTCTTGAAAAAAATAACTTGTAGGATTCATTTCTGAATGCAATTTTTCAAATTTTTCAATTTTTTCAATTTTTCATGGTTTAGTTTACTTACTAGAACAATCTCACCATTGGGGTTAGTGCATTTTAATTCCATCTAAAATATATGAATATTTTAGATTTTCCTTCTATCTCGTACCTACTTCTACTTAACAATTTTTTTAAGAATGAAAATTAAGTTTTTTTGAATTTCTTTTTTTCCCCCAGACTTTCAACTCAATTTTCTACTAAAAAAATTTAAAGCTCAAAACTCTGTAGTGCAAAAATTTTCAGTAAAAAATGTTCAAAGTCAAAAAATCCAGTCCCGCAATGTGCTGAAAAACTTGTTTTTCGCACTTTACATGCAAATATCTTGCAATTTGTGCGGTGAAAAATTTTTGAATTTTTTTCCACACTTTTTTATACGAGTGAGGTGTAAGATCCTATGGTTAGATGTGGAAAAAAAATTAATTTTTTTTTACTTTTTGCTATAGAAATGGCAGTTTTCAGTATTTTGGGGCACAAAAAAGGCCTCGGTCCTCTAGGGGTTAATTTAAAGTTTACTAATTTTGGAAAAGAAATTTAAAACATAATTTTTTTTTTCATTAATCTAGTTTTGTGCATATTAATCTTTTGAGAGTTATTTTTAGGTATAAAATTTTGAAAACACATTGTTTCTAACGTTTCACTATTTTGTTAAATTTTATATCTTTATTTTTAAAATTACAAAAATGCATGGTAATATAGTACACTCAATATTACCTTCACATGCCATAAAATTATTACATGTTTCTTGAAACAATCCAATATTAGACAACTAGATGAGAATGGAAAAAATCATTCCCTTCAACTAAATCTTCACAATCACTTCTGAAGTATGGAGAAGATGAGATTATGACTCTATAAGGTAGATGGCTGTAAAAGCGGCCTTTTAAGGGCTGATCTGACTTTTTCATAGGTTTGCACGAACAGAAATATTTTAAGCTCATTTCTCAAAGAAAGAAAAATGGATGCCGAACATAACACGAGTGGTTTCATATTTTTTGAATCATTTTTGAATTAGTTATAAATTTTCAAAGATTTCTGCAGTAGGGTACCTATTTGTGACCCATAGGTCTCCCAAAATCTGTCCCTTGCAACTTCTAAAGCGATTTCTGAACCATGGAGGAAATGATTGACTCTTGGAATAAAATAAGTAAATTTTTCTTGATTCATTCAAGAACAACAACGGTCCATTTAAAAATCAGCTATGGGGCAGTTGCAAGGAAAGGGGCGCAATTATAGCCTCCTACCTTACCCTAATATTCTCAATCCTCTTTTCTAACCACAATGTATCATATATAATAGAACTTCTAATAAGTAGCACTCTCTAAACTAGTAAACCTCTCTAAAGTAATAGTATTGTTGGTTCCAACTTTGCCCCTATAAAAATGTTATGAATGCAAATGATCCTCCCCTACTATAATAACTTCTCTAATGTAATGCATTAGATTAGTCCTAGCCCTATTGTTTATTAGAAGTCATGTTGGTATGTAGAAATGAAAGTGACTTGAGACAGTTGATGTAATAGGTAGTATTTGCTTTTTTTGAGTACATAGTGACAAACTACACACTCAAATCCCAATTTGGGTTTTGTTTTCATTTAATCTCCTCTTCTCCCTCCATTTCATTAAAAATTAATTAATTTTTTTACCCCTCCCACATCTTTGTAATTTCCAGGTAGGGGTGGGATTGGCAATTGATATGGGATATATCCCATATCCCTTATCTATATCCCTATCTTGTATCCTATATTTGTATTCATAGTTGTAGCATAGTTGTATCTATATTTGTATATGTACGTGTACCATATTCATATTCAAGATCAACGACATTGGAAGGAAGAATTTTAAAAAATTCAACAATTGTCAAATTTTCAAGTCAGGGGGAGGGAAGAAATGGAAGAAAAGGAGTGTGCAACTTCTTTTGGGTGGATAGTTATGACCACTTATGAATTCTTCTTCTTGATTAGCTACCTATCACTTGTAAGGTATGTGTCCTCAAAATTGTTTCTAAAATACAAACTGCCTAAATTATTCTCAAGTGGTGATTTGGGATGTGCATACCTCAAATTATAAGAGCATTTGTAGTGGAATTGTTTTTTAGGATGCTAACATCATAATGTTTAGAAAACTCCAAAAAATACTCTCTAATGCAATCATGATTGGATTTATATATGAGACTTCTATTCTCCTTTCCAAACCTAGCAAGTTGGTGAAATATGATGGGCCTACAATTGAACTCCCAATAGGAAGATTCATCATTGTCATACCTTTCCAAGCGTTATGTGTGCCAAAAAATTAGACCTTCCTTTAGTTGCATAAAAAGTCTTCCTTTATTGTAGAATCTTTACCTCTCCTTTTTATGATGTGAAAAAGTCCATTTGAGGTTGGAATTGCTAAGCTTTGCATTAGCTCAATATGTTTTTTTAAAGGCATAACAATATAATGAGGTAAGTGTTCCTCCACTTAAAATTTTGTTACTATCCATTATTCTAGTTCCATGTTTCCAATCATGCATTATAGATGCTACAAGAACTTCTCCAATACAAACCAAAATTTGGCCCTCCAAATGAACTTCTAACTTTTGATTAGAAGCACTATTTTTTTCATTGGAAGCACATTCAAAAGTACTTTAGAAATGTACAAGAAAACTCAAATTTAAACATTATACAATGAATATAAACCACTTCACAATCTACTACCCTAAAAGACACAAATTATAGTGGCATTGACAAATCAGGATCACCAATGCACTTTTCATTCCCAATTGCACCGAGGAATAAATTTAATCCAATGTGAATAAACCACACAACAACATTCCAAGCAGAGCCGAAGCTCGTTGCCGGGTAGCAAACAGAGACGAGAGTTTCGGATGCATGCTGCTCTTTCTTGTGTTTCCTTTTAAATTCCGTTTCAGTTTCTTCGAAGGACCTTGTGTGAGTGGTTCCTTGTACTTAGATTCATCAGTATTGATAATTCTGAGAGAGCCAAGCTAGTATAGCTGTGAGATTAGCAATCTTGTCCGCCAAGGTAAATGAAATATGAACCAGATTGGGATTCCAAAGTCTGAATATTATAGACTTGTTTGTAAGAGGCTCCTAGAACAGCATATTCTAGGCGCTGATTTCAGCACAAATTAATGGTAGAATGAAATCAGTCTTTGCTTCCTTTTCCTTTTCCTTTTTTGAAACAAATGCTTTGCTTCCTGGTTTCGTAGCTTCAAAAATATAATCAAAGGGGGATCATGTCCAATTTGAAAAAAATGAATTATACATCTACGTGTGTGTATAACTAAATTGAACGCTGAAATTCCGTTACATTTGTTTAAAAAAAACACCAAACAAACTAAATTGAACGCACGCATCCAATTGCAAGAAGGAATAAAGACATTAATATACAGCCAGGCCTTCAATTAAGTTACACTTACTGAGACTGGCTCACCTCGATGCTCATTGAATTTGAAAGTGTGTTAATTTAAGTTAACTGCTTACTTGGTCTCGGATTAGTTGCCAAATGTTAGTGTGTTTATGGCTGTTTTCAAACCAGCGTCTCATTAATGCTTGAAGTTGTGTTCGCTCTGGCGATCGTCATAATTATTTAAATGGCAGAATTAGAAGGGGTTTGGCGTGTTTCCAGAAACATCAATGTCTGGAACCTCAGATATGAGTTAAATCAATATTAGACATTGTTGTCTCTGGAATAGTTCTGCCTGAAACCTCATAAGATATTCCTCTCAGTTTGGGACACATTAGAAGAAATTAATTCCATCAGTTGTCATATGGCACCTGCAATTGTTACTTAGTTCTCGGTATCCACAACCCTCGACGAACTTTGATTTTGCATAATGACAAATGTAATGTGTGACGAAAAAAATAACTTCCTGGCACAGCTTCTGACTCTTGATAAGCAAATGAGTTCTTGACTTATATGACTGATCAACATGTTTGGAACAGAATGAAACTCTGATCAAACTTGCAAAGTTTTGATGTAATGTTGTATGAGGACATCTTTAAAGCAGCAAAGTAGCTTACTTGAGCTAGCTTTGACACCAACTGACAACGATGCACTGTGAACAAAAATGTTAGAAGCCTGCTCTGATGATTTCAAGGACACCTGTAGTTCAGAGGGTTTAAACACTGTTTGCTCTCAATCAGGAAGTAGCAGAAACATCGCCTTTTTTTGGAAAAGTGACGGCATTGTATGTAACAGGGTCAACATCTTGCACCAGGACGAAAGCCAGCGAATCTCAATCAATGCAAAATTTGAACCCGTAACACAAATGCATTGAATTAGCCGGATGCCCGGATCCATTCGAATTCCAATTTAATACGTCTGTGCATACCTACTTTGAATTGTCACCGACGCTACGTATGAACTTGACAGAGCGACACTACCAGGATCCAATTTGATATGGCATGAACCTTAAAACAAATTAAATCTCTTCGTACAAACAAACGAGGTCAGAAACTGGAATAGTTTCTTTTTCTTCCTTGGGCACCGTGTCGCAGCTTTAGCTGATTTTCTCCAGCCGAGTAAGGTAAAGTAGAAAAGGAAAAACCTTGTGGGAATCTTTCAAGTGCGCAGAAAGTCAGAAACATGTACCACAACAGACAGGCAGTCAGATAGATTCCCCAGCCATGCTAAAATACCATTAGACCAAAATCGTGTGGAAGGTATCAAGCCCTGGCCTGTCAGATCAAGCGCGGAATTCGCAGATTGAAGATACATTAATCAATGCAGGCTGGCTGGAATTTGCTGTTGATGAAGAAGAAGCACAAAACATTCTTCTCAGAATATAGAAACAGCATAATACCGTACCTTCTCTCACGCTCCGACACGGCTTTCGAGTTTCGATACAGGTCCCGTACTGGTACAGTACGTCGCAGACGACGCTCTAACTTCCCGTCACTACAAGGGCCGATTCAACGGCAGTTTCAAATGTGACGAGAGAACTGAAGACGTTTGGACTCCAAGTGTGTGAGACCATTGCTACAAATAGTTTCTGCATTTGTTTGTTATTAAAGCATTCCTCAAAAGTATAGAGTTGGCAGAGAAAGGTCCAGGCCACATGATTAAACACGGCAAGTAGACCTTTGCTTTACAACGACTCTGTTCTATTGTCATTAAAAAATGCATCTTGCAAGTAACGTGTTTGCAATGAGGAACTGTGTGTCACTGCATGTGTGAGAAATGATTTCCTTATGTCTGCGAGATCGATCTGTATGGCTTGCCTCTGGGCTTTATCGTTTGTGTGCGAGCCAGCTCTGACTGGACCTCAAACGGCGAACATGTCAGTTGGTGAATATCGGCATGATTTGGAAGTTACGGGTTGCAAGGTCTGTACTTGCAGACCCTGGAAGCCAGGCTTTTAGTTTTCCAGAAGTTCCTGGTGTCTGCAATAAACAGTAGTCCTGATTCGGGGATACAGGCAGCTACAGCAGAGTGCAATGTCAATTTTAAATGCAAAAAGAACGTCAAATTGCTTGAATTGGCGACATGTCACAAGTCATAGTTGTGACAAATATATTCACCAGGTGCCGTTTAAGAACAAAAAACTAGGACCGTGGTATAAATTCTGGATGTGGCAAGGGCCACGGCAATGTAAAGTCCCACTATTTTAACATGACGATGTCAATAAAAGACAGCTGCAATTACAGATTACCTTATTCAGACATCACACAAACAAGAGAGAATATTGCCAATACAGACTTGAATGTACACTGCGATTCAACAAATATTTTAAAAGTCTCAACAAAGAAATTCCTCTAGTCCGTGCTTCGAAAAATCTATTTACAATTTGTAAAAAGATACATTGATTACCACTTTACTTCGATTCTAATGAACTTTATTATAAATATCAGAAGACATTCAACAGAGACAAATTCATCTGGGCCTCCACACTCGTATGATGAAGCACAACACTTAAATGGTTATCCATTCTGAAAGGATAATTAGCCTGCCAGAGAATCACGTTGTCCCATCTCACTATTTTACCATTGCACACCGCAAATGCAAGAGACACAACTACAATCGCTGTAGAACAGTTCCTACCATACTAAAAACATCATTTCACCGGAAAGTATATCGGATTGCTGGACACCATATACAATATGCTATTCCAGAAGCACAAAAACTTCTTTCGGTTACCGACTCCGGCGTGTACTGATAGCAATCCTCCCCTGTACCTGCCAGCAAGAACTTCATCGCATATTCAAACAGTACTTAAAAATAACAAGTGTAACTTCCATTGACAGCAAATAGATGTAAATTTCTAGTTGTAAAATTCTCCGAAGACAGTCACCGACGTCGAACGACTCGGGTGCAATAGGCCTGCAATGACAACAATCTTTAACTTCAGAGACCATCGTCTCAATTTACCAGAAACTCGCGCGCGGCAGTGAAATGAATCGATAGTTTCAAAATTGCAAGCACAAAAAACGATAGAACCGACAGGAAAACATTACAAACGAGCATAGACCAGCTTCCACAAATCAACCTTTTAAAGCTCGATACAGTTCACTGATACATGAATTCACACAATCCGTCAATATGATCAAACGTTGACGGAATCCAGCATGCCATTGGCGAGTATTTCGACCAGAATTCGTCAGTTCGATAAGCACCTGCAAGAACGTACGTGACCTCCAAAAGCCGGTGTTACGAGTTCAAAGTGCATCAGCTCGCGGCTCATTAGTAACTGCAGTCCTCCAATGGTCTATATGTAAGCTATTTGATTGTATTCCCGTAGCATTAAATAATATTCTCTGACTTCTGTCATGATCAAGGGCTGGACGTCCTTGCAAATGATTCACACGTCTCTTCGATCGGCGGTTCATGACATGCACCTGGGCTGAGGGGAATGAAGCCTGGTCCGAGGCTCATGTACCAGCGATCGAACGCCACAAGCATCAGGCCATGCGGCATTCCTCACAGCCAAGGTGCACAATTGTACTAATCATCAAGGCTCCATCTGACTTGAATTCTCCCGATAGTAGCTCTGCATCATGGAAGACTGTCAGGGGGAATGAAGCCTGGTCCGAAGCACTCCTAGAATGGCTCGGAACCAAACAAAGAATGCTTTGGACCAGACACCATTTCCCACGACAATTTCCCATCCTCGGTACTCGCCACCGTCTTCTTCGGCACCTTCATGACAGAGTAATTATGCAACTTCGCCAAAGGGAATGAAGCCTGGTCCGGAGTAGCCGTTGGGTATACTGCGGCTTCGTTCCAGCCGTCATTCCACTCGGCGAAGTCACATTTCGAAGCCTGGAACTTGAGACTCGCTTACCTTGAATGGAGCTCGCAACGCTGCCAGTTATTTACTGATGATGATCTATGCAACTTTGCCGAAAGGAATGTAGCCATCCGAAGGTTAATTTCGGCCGAGTGAAACAGCTCCGTCCCAGACACCAGGCCTCGCGGCAAAATCTCAAAATGACAATCGCTGATGAACATATTCGGCTACACCGAAGTCGCCGGTTGCTCGTTTAGGAGGCAACTCTATATGACGACCATGCAACTTAGTCAAGGGGAATGAAGCCTAGTCCGGAGCTCCAATTCAACAAGCAGCTTCGGCGCAGGCGTCATTCCGCTCGGCAAAGTCGCAATCCATTTTCGCCGCTAGCTGAAGTCATCCTCTCCACCAGCCAGTCATGGCTGAAGCCTCCCCATTAGACTTCTGAAACATCTCGCACAACACCATTCAACGAATGTAGCAATCATTTAATCGTGGTCAGTGACCTAGAGGCCTGAACGTACTATTTCACCATGCACGCAACCTATCTGAGGATAAGGACGCCTGTTCAACTAGATCCGACTAGTGAAGACCGGACCCTGCGTCGGTCCAAACAGCATTCCACCCGAGGAAGTCACACGCAATACAATGTAATGACCGATCGTAAGAGCTCAACGACCGGAAACTCTAGTCTGGGGAATTTACGTGAACCAAGAACGGTGTTTCCTCCGTCGAGGACGTTCGGATTCAGTCAACCCACCTCAATTGGAGGCTATCCCTCGAAGGCAATTTCGTGACTTCTAACTATCGCTGTGCTTGAAAGGACTGCCGCCCTCGCGAGGAGTGCGACCACTAACCGTGATCCCGCTTCCGTACTCGCAGTAATGATCGCCGCCTCGACATCCTCACAGTGAGAGTCTCATCACTGTGTTCGACGGATATCACAAGGTAGAGACTGGCAGTTCAGCCAACGCCGGCCGATGGGATCTGGGGACCAATCAATCGCGCGACAACAAGCACGATAACCTACAGACTGGAATTTCATCGCCTCCAACAAGAATACGAAAATCATGAAGCGTCCAGCGCCGAGACAGACGTTATCGACTACCGAGGCGTCGTGAATCACCAATTGCAGTCTGCCTTACGATTTCAACTCCACTCGATCGCCCCCTGGACGACCACTATCTCCAGACGACACACCCCACCTCCCGAGGCAGCTCTCGCCGGTGGTGAAGGACTGTACGATCAGCGCGGGCTCCAGAGCCACGCCACCCAAACGTCATGAACGTCTTTCAAGGAGAAGACCACACACGCTGGAAGCGCTTGCTAGGTGTAGTATGACGCTACACCGAACCTAGAAAAAACCCCAAAAGACATAAAACAGTAAGAAACAAAGGACGAGCTCCGACGCCACCTAGCTAGTACAAGACCGTGAGAATTCCAACGGGGAGATACTCCAGAGTTGCAGCAAAAAGATTGACCTATCCGAACCCCAAACGAACCTACCAATCGGACAAACCCTTAACCGTGCGGGCTTCTCAATGCAGACCAGAATTGCGATCGAACTGGACATACCCCTAGCTAGCGCGCTACTTTCCCAGTTCAATCGCCCACTACAATCGCCTATTCCCTCCATGCATGCAAACCACCAAGCTAGCGTATGGTCGAATTGCGACTTCAACTAGCTGCACCCAAAGGAGCGATACGCCAGAAGATGTGTCTGTAAACACAGAGAAAAACCCGCTCCGCCCCCGTTGCAGCAGGAAAGCTAACGATACGTGAACATCTGAGCCTCGATAGAAGCAGGACAACTGGGCGGAGATGACGACATACAACGATTGGAAAAAGACGATTGCGGGGAGCCTGATGAGGCAGTGCGGGAAGTCAAGTGTGAGTAAAGGGATGCGCGAGGGGCAACTAAATACCCGCTATGAGAGCCAAGGCGAGTCGCCCCGGCCCTGCTTGGCTTGGCCCTCGCAGGCACGGATCCAGCAAGTTTCTTTGCAGCCCAGTGACCGCTTGCTTGCCGTCACTGACGGCTCCGGCGCTGTCCCGAGTGTTGCTCCGTCCGCCCTTGCGCCTGCCTCTGGCTGGCTGGCGGGCTGTCCCCTGGAGCTGAGCCCCTGGGGCCCTGGTCCCAGCTACTATTTTTATTTTCCCGTTTTCCGGGGAGAGGGGGGGTGTTCTGCTATAACGGAATTGGGGCTCTAGAGGAGAGGCCATGACGACGCCCGCGGCTCTCCCTCGCAGTCTCACTCAACGGACTGGATTCGGAATATCCGCGCAACCCTTGGCTGCTTCTCCCATCACACCAACATTCAACAGCCTTTGCGTATTTGTGCCTGAAATTGTATTCTGTTGCTGCAAGGATCCTTGCTCTCACACAAGAGCCCAAGAGATACTCAGCTAGTAGGTGATTTGGCAGATGTTTCAAATAGGAATATTCTTTTGAAATCTGTGTTTTTGCTGTGCAAAAAAAAACTGATTGGGAAAAAAATCCCTTAAATTCTAGCATTTCTTTTCAGAAATATGTTTAGATTGTGATAGTTGGATATGGTAGACACACAAGTAGAAAAGAGGTATTTGAGCACCAAGGAATAGGGTAAGAATGTGGTGACAAAGGCCAATATAGGCACCAAGCTAGTGTGCTTGTAGGCCTTTCAAACCACATTCTTGTACTATTTCTTGGTTCTCAAATTGACCTTTTTTTCTACTACTAGCAACTTGATAAAGGATCCATATCATAAAACTACTAACATTTCTTTTACATTCTTTTTATAGATGTTGATGTTGCATTATACTACCAAAACATGACAAAAGCTTTCTACAAATGTTAGGTTTCTCTTATATGTTTGGCCATTAGAGAAATACATGGTCTTTTTTCAAGTGAAAAAAGAAGGATTTCACTCTAGGAGGGGATTCTCTTAATTTTCTTACATTAGCCTAAGTCTAAAGGGATGGTTATTGCACTAATACTAGTGTGTCCTATGCCGTTGCTATCTAGCATGATAAATATATTAAATTTAAATTAAATTAATTTTCTAATTCATAAAAACTTCAAAATTCAATATCTTTTGTATTGTGAGTCAAAACGCCATGAAACAAAGTCCATGTACCTCTCCTCATATAGAACTTTCTATCTATACTATGAAGACAATTTGAGGATGCATGGTTCCAAAGATCTCATTGTAACAAAACAGTCTTATTTAATGTAAAGATCTCTACATCCAGGACTTGTTTGTTTGTTTTGTTTATTAAGGTGAGATCTCTGAAATTATGTGTCCCCTAGTCACATTCATGGTACCACTAGAAAGCTCTCTACAAAGAGGTGGACTTTGTTTCATAGCATTCCAACTCATGACCCCAAAAAATATTGAATTTTAAAGTTTTTATTATTTATGAAATAGAAAATTAGAAAATTACCTTTACTTTACTTTTATTACATTCCATGGCAACAACATAGGACTCACTAATTTGTCCCTAACTTAACTTACACATACATCATTCAACAAGTGCGAATGTCATTGTGCTTTGCCATGTCAACAAGGATTTTGTATCGTTCTACACATCTATGATCTTTTTATTGTCAAACCAAAAGTTAAATCGTTGGCACTAGCACTCTTTCTTCCACTGCATTTGGAGTGTGTATAAGCCTTGCAAAAATCAGATGAACTAGCGTGCCCCATTCCAATGCCACAGTCAAAATAAAAACAAACAGAATCTTTTTATTCGTAAAAACTTTGAAATTCAAGAACTTTCACGCTGTAGATTGAAAGGCCACAAAACAAAGCATGTGCACCCCTCCTCACAGAGAGCTTTCCAATGGTACTTTGCTGTTTCCATGTTGCTTGGTACCCAGTCATACTACTCTGTAGAAAATTGAAGAACTTAGTTTTCAGGTAACTATGTTGATAACCCATGTTTGGAGATCACCAGAGTCTGGGTCCTCCCTAAGTTAAGCTTCAGTTAGAGCATGGAACAAGTGTCTGCTTTGTTGATAGCTTTGAGTAGCTTTGAGTGCCTAGAGTAAAAAAAGTTTAGTGGGACTAAAGTGCATTGGGTTTTTTAAACTTAAGTTATGCTAGGCGGAGACGGCCAAAGCATGGTGGATCTAAGCTTAGAAACAGCAACTTTGTAATTGAGACGCATGGCCCATCTGGGTTCCTGTTCTTCTGTCACACTGTCTGTTTTTCAGCAGTGATTGGGATTAATTTCGGCGTCAAAAAAACATTCCAATTGTGCCATAATTTGCAGCTACATCAATGTGATTTCTTCAATATTCATCTTTCTATGAACTAGGACATCAGGAACATTCAACAGTGAACTGTTCAAATCCTATATTTAATGATGTGATCAAAGCTTAGCCCTAGAAGAACATAGGCCCTCACAATCAAGGTGACTATGGTTGCACTGTAGTTGGTGCTCCAAACTTTTTTTCTATTACTGAAGTGAAGCTTGGCAAAACTAGCAATTTAAACCTCTCTCTATAATACAACCACCCATTGTCGACCACGTAAGTGATCTGCACATATTCTGGAGTGTTAGAAGGCAATGTAATTCTCTAGCATGTAGGAAGATAGAAATCATTGGGATTGCCAAATTTTGGTGATTCTATTCTTTGAATTCAAATTACTATGAATTTTGGAAGCCATCAATTGGTCTAAACCTACAGTCAACATCTAAAGTCTTTCAATCCCAATCGTTTAAGAACTGATTTTCGCTCACTACTTTGGGACATGTGTCCTGACTTGATTAGTCTTAACTTTGAAAAGGAGAAAAAGAACATTCAAAGCTTTGGTTGAACATTTATTCTAACCTTGGTTGGAAATAGTGCACTCTAAAAGTTGGAGATGGGTCCTTGGTCGACAATGGGTGGTTCTACCATAGCATCTACTCTTAACGCCCATTATTAAAAAAATTTAAAGTAGAACCACCTATATATGCAACTAGGTTTTGGTACCCAACATGTAACATGCATTTATTTCCAACCAAGGTTGAAATAGATTCCAACTAAAACTTCAAATGTGTGTTTTCCTCCTTTTCAAAGTTGGGACTAATAAGGTCATGACACATGTCCCAAATTAGTGAACATGAAAGTAGGAATTAGTGAGTGGGAATGTAGTTCTTGAATGATTGGAATTGTAAGACTCTAGACTTTGGCCATGAGTTCTGCCTACTTTTTGCCTTCCCCAAAACATAATAATTTCAATTTTGACAATAAAATTATAAAAAAAAATTAAAGTCTCCATATTCCTTATCTCTCTATAAAGGAAAAAATATACATCCCTTCATACTCTAGATTGTGTATCATTCATTGCTTACATGATCGAGTATGGGTGGTTCTACCTTAAGTGCACCCTCTAAATGGGGCTTTAAGGGTCTTGAGAAAATGGACTTCCACTTACAAACAAGCTCCAATGGAACCATAAACCTTATTCTATGGTAACATAGCCTACTCTTGTCTCTTTAATAAATTTGTCTTCCTTTATTATGGGCGTTCTAAATATATATGCTACTAACTATGTAGTCAAAAATGTCATTTTTTTTAGGTTTTGAGACTTTGACATTTTATAATTAAATGTTCATAAATCTTTTCAAATTAAAACTCAAGGGTATTATGAATCATATCCATATGAACTCACAAAAAAATTCAACTTTGCTAAAATGTAGGTTCTCCTTTCAAATTAGACTTTTTGACAAAAGTTTAATATAGTGGATTTGAAATATGTAGTCCAATAACTATCGCATAGTCTTTGTAACTAAGGTTTAAAAATTTTTGAACCATTTCCTTCTTTTATAGATTTCATTTTAGGAATATAGTTACCAAAATATATTTATTTATATTTATTTGTGTTTAAAATTTTAAAATTAAAAGTATTTACTATAATTTGGGTTTAATAAGAGTTGAAATGACATGAAAAGTGATGTTCAAATGTCATTAGATTTCTAAAATATACTTATTTCTTTTAGGTATAATTTTAATATTATTTTAAACATTAAACCAATTTATATTGTTAATACAAGTAGAGTATTTACCTTCAAAGATAAACTCAAATTAACAAATTTATAAATGATTATCAAGTTCAAATATTAAGTGACCTCTATTTGATAACAAATGTATAGGTAAAGGATTTTTCATTTATTACATCATGCTACATTCACTACATCATTTGATTTTAGATAAGTTGGTGTTTACTTTGTTTTTTACTTCAACTATTTTTCTCTTGGATTTTTTGTAAATAGTTGAAGTAAAAGGTAATAGCTTCTTATTAGTGTTTATACATTCATACTTAAAACATTCTCTAAAAAGTATAAATTCAAGAAAAAAGAATTCATCAATATCTCAAAAGATGATTGGATTTAATTTGGAATTGCACAATGAATAAGTTGATTTGGAATAAAGAAGTGGGGCTTGGGATTAGAAAGAAGGTTGAAAATGATTTATACTACCTTATTTGGCTAAAAGTTGGAGCTCTCTTCAAGAGTCTTTGAGCAAATTTATTTATTTATTTAATTTTTCATTTAGCAAATCTATAAGATAAAATAAATCTTCTTTGTAAATTATATATCTTGCTTATAATGCTAGAGGAAAACACATTGCCAATAATGACATAATAAAAAAAATTCCACAATAGTAGATAGAAATGCCTAATTGCAACACTTTTATAGTCCTACTATCTTTGTGGTCAAACAACTACAAATTTTGACAAGATTTTAATGAAATTATCAATTATCTCAAGAGAAATGCAACCAACAAAGTTTTATATCCTTTCAACATTCTAGTAATATTTTACAAATTCTTGAAGTTAATAATATAGTGTACCTTGTACATAACACTAGCTCATGTCGAATGGTCACCCTTGAAGCACAAAATGTCTCAACTTTCATTGGTTGCTTCAAAAAAACTCCTCACCTTTCATTAGTTGTTTTTAAAACTTATGTTTTTGAGGTATGAAAATATTTGTTCAAGTCCATATTTAAGGTGTTTGAAAAATAAAGGTGTTGCAATTATTTTTTTCCACTCCTAATCTCCTAAATCAATTTTCTATAGAAACTTATAAAACATAGACAAGCTATGGCATGTTGTTTAAGAAGTCCCTTTATTTTTTGTGACCCAAATTTTTAAACCATGACTTTGGTGTGCAAGTTTTAGATACATCTACCAAGGTAGAATTTTTGGTATCTCGTTCACAATCAAATGACTATATTCATATGTAAGGTAAAAATACCTAAGTGCATCCAAATATTAAGATTTTGAGCATGGTTCTTATTATTGAATTATAAAAAAAATTATGGGATTTCAAATTCTTTAGAATGCATTTTTGAACTTTGTATGAATAAATTATTAATTTTTTTAAGTGTTGGAAATAAGTGTATTTAAATTCACCCTACTAGAGTTTTCATGTATGGATGTTATAAATTTTAAGCAAAATCTAGATGGGACAATTTTGCAAACAAATCACAATTAGATGGTGTTACTTTACAATTCCTATACTAGCGAAAATCAAATTTGGACTACAAATCTAAAATTACAATTTCTATTTTTTTTCTTTTTCAAGGAAATGATTAAAAAAAAAAATACCATACTAAAGGCCTAAAACCTAGAAGATGGCCTCTTCAAAATTTTAGGATACAACATAAAATTTTACATAATTACCTCAATCTAGAAACACCTAAAATTTGCCTCTAGAATTTAGAAGCAATTATTACAAACCTTGATTGAAGTGGTTTGTCGATGAACTTCTATATACACCTTACTTTCAAGTTTTAAGAAAGACAATGAGCACAAAATTGCTTGTAGTGCTAAAATTTTGTCTTGGAGAGAAACAAATCTTAAGTTGTATTGTGTATATTTGGAAAAGAGGGACAAAGTTTATAACTTATTAGAAGATCCTTAAAGAGAGTCATAAGATTGTTTCTTTTTTGTTTGATTTGGATGATCTTTTGTAGTGTTATGACTTATTAAAGATTTTCGAATGAAGATGACTTCATGCTTGATAATGACAACCTTTTTAAGTGTAGTTGCATTTAACAATGGAAGCAAGGCAAGTGTTATTTGCAATAGATGATAATTTAGAGCAAAAAAAAAGTCTTCTTCTACTTCTTCTATTTAAGTGACTTGCATATGACCCAATTCACTCTCACAACCCACTTTTGGTCTCTTATTTATTTATTTGTTTATTTTTGCTTGTGCTGACATTGTAACTTCTTCTATGAAACCTTTTGATAGACTTTGAGTCTATTCTAAGGAAAGAATATTCTACTTCTTGAAGTTGATAGTAGGAGACATCAATAATACTTGAATTTGTTTATTTATTTTTGCAAGATGGTAGCTTATTCATTAAATTAAAGAAAATAATTGATGCCAAAAAATCATTTGTGACTTGTATGCACTAGATAGTACTTGGATTTGTTCCTTGACATGAATTTTTGGCTATTGGTTTCTACTTAATCCTTTGTATTCCAAAGCAACCAAAAGAAGTCACTCCAAGAATGTCATTTTTAATGACACGTATCAAATTTAAATCTAAAACTTTGCATAGATTGAATAGATATCAAAAATCTTACATTGCATCAAATGGTACAAGAATTGTTGCATCTAAAGTTGTAGAAGATCTCCAAATACTACAAAAAATATATACATACAAAAATTTATTGTTAATCTATTGATATACTACAAAATATGCTATTACATTAGAAGATTTTTGGGGCTTTTAGATGCTTGCGAGTTATTACAACCTATGAACGCAGGAAACAGGTTCGGTGCAAAGGTTTAACGTGGCCGAGACCCTACCACGTCATTGACCAAATTTTAATTTATTTTCTTTTTGCATTTGGAGACTTTTTTTTTTTTTTTTAATGAATTTTTTTATTTTACAGTAGGTCATTGCCCTCGCTGCAAGGAATAGCTACGGGGGAACAAGCCCGAAACAGGCTTTTGGACCCCCCAAAATTCTTCTAATGCTCATACAACAATATATTGTTGCACATATATAGTATATGCTATGGAATTTGCAAGTTTTGTTTTTGGAAATTATTATTTTGATGTTTAGCTCTAATACTAACCTTCTAATATAGTAATAATTACATCATTCAATGCTAAAAGTATGTGTAAGTACATATAAACGCAATCTATTAAATTCCAAATTTTTGACCTAAGTCTTTGAAAATCAACAAAAAAAATATTCAAACAAGATGATTTGTATGTTTTCCATGTGATGTTGGAAGGTTTGAATGTCTAGTTTTATATTAAAATTGCATGACAAAAATAAAATTACAACTATGAAGAGATTACTAAGAAAAAGATATACATTCTAATAGCATATACACCAATTTTCTAATATACTAATAAATCACCAATTTCACTACAACTTTCTACAATTAAAATATGTATAAACACTTTCGTATTTCTATAAATAAAAATAATTTATAAAATTGTATTTATTCACAAAAATGATGTGGGATACAGTGGATAATTTTAAGTCCTATTGAATAATGGTATGTATGAGTATTTTCACCATTGTAGATCCCCCCAAGGATTTATATTGTTGTATTCTTTTTCATCAAAAGAACTTCATCCAACCAAATTTCTAGTTTGAATTCACTCCATGTCCACAATTCCACTCATCATATAGTTAATGCTCTAGACTCAATTTACATCATTTTAAATAGTAAATGTTAAGTGATTGTCCCTTTATATTTAGTGCTACAGTACTTCGATACCTTTCAAAGTAAAAGGAAGTTCATCATGTGGAACCTTAGGTTGGAAGTTATACTTAAATCCAAAAGGACAAATCCTATCACCGAGGTTTGAAATGATCCCAAACGATCTTGTTGGATAAGAACATTGTTTGTTCCTACAATTAATCTTGAAAGTCTACGAAACACCAACATTTTGAAATCTCTTTGGTGTTATTTGATTATCGACATATACAATGAAATTTCTAAAAGCATCTTTTTGAATGTTTATATCTTTTTACAGGCCCTCAATATGTTTTCATTACATTTTTCTTCAAAAAAACATTGACATCACATTTTTATTCATGGTTATGGAGTCTTTTATAATTAGTTATTATTAATTGAAGTTGAAAATCTTTGGTCTATATTAGTCCTCTAAATACATCTCTATTGTGAAACATTTACTATTTGTACATTGAAGAATCAAGTATCATCCAATTTGATACACATCTCTTGGAAAAAATCATAATAGAAATGTAGTTTAGTGAGCTAATAAATATGATTATTTTTAATGCACTTTATAACAATTTGTATACCAAACTAAAAAAAATTAGACGTGTTGAGAGACACATTTAGATATTTTATACTATCTACCAAAAAGAGACGAACACATGTGTGTGTGATTAATTAACACACATCTTCCCCTTGGAAAAAAAAGAGCCGTTGATTTGTAATAAAAAAATCCCCACCTTCTCTAATGTTGTTGATCTCCAAAAAATAATACAAGATATGAATATGGTATTGAGATACAGATACAAATACGGATACTGTATGAATTATCCTATATTGAATGGGATTCCATTGCATTTCTGAAATTACAAATAGGTGGTGTATGTGTGTAAATTAAATTGAATTTAAATTAAGTCAAATAATTATTTTTGAAGTGGGGTGTGTGGCAAAAATTGAATTAATTCAAATAATTATTTTTAAGCTTAGAGGTTTTTTGTCACCACCACTCAAAAAACACAACACAAAATGTGTGATACATTTAGTGTTCTGGAGAGAGTGAGAGGGTCTTACTAAAAATCAAAGACATGATTGATTTTGATGTGTAGTGGTCCTCAAGTGGATATTTATAATCAACTAGAGTTGACCATTCAATTGTTGATTTAGTATATACATGCACAACATTGTTTCATACCCCTTTTTATCTCTTTAAAAAACACGAACCCAAGTGTTTTGCTTAGGAGATAAAAACACAATTCAATTTGGGTTCCAAGACTTAAGGTGGGTACACTCAAAATTGCACCCTGTCTAAACTTGCCATCATCATCGCTCTATATACATCTCAAAAATTAATATGTACTTATGTGGAAGAAAAATTTTTAGAACCTCTACCAAAAAAAACTTTGACCCTTCCTAACTATTGCATATTGTATCCAAATGCCTTGTTATTTTGTGCGTTTGAACCTTCTTTCACTTGCCAACAAGAAAATCAATGAAATTTGACAAGTCTAATTATAATAACCATACACAATATCAAAAAATGGTAGTTTTGGGGGAAACTATATTAGATAAGGTGCCCCCTAATGCGCCACTCGCCTTAAACCACCATCTTCACTCCATGTACACTTCCCAAATCAATTATGTATCCATGTAGAAAAATTTGGTTTACAACCAAACTTTGTTCCTTCCTAACTTTTGCACACAATATCCATATGTTACATTCTTTAATGCGTTGGACCCTCTTTTTGAGTGCCAACAAGCAAATAATGGAATTTTGACCAATTTAATAATAATAATTAGGCACAAAAGCAAAAAAATAATAATTTTCAAGGATACTTACTTTATTTGAAAATTTGGCTTCACTAAGAGAAAGTATGATATGACTTGGCATAAGGTAGTTTGTTCTAAAAGCGCCCATGCCCTAATAGTGATTGTAACACATGACACTACATTTCGATTTCTCCAATGTATCAATAGTGTTTGTTTCAACTTTAAAAAATTCATAACTAATTCCTTGAAAGTCCAAAAAATATGAAACCACTTGGATTCAATGCCAATTTCATTTTTCTTCTTACAAAAAGTTACTTAATATTGTTCCAAAGAGTTTAGCTTCCTTGAAAAGCAATCAATTCTTAACGCATAAATAAATTTATGGCTTTTTTTTGGTTGATGAACGACAAAGAATCTTTTTGTGTAGGACATAACTATAATTATTCATCCTCCAAATTTTATGAAAAAAAGGAAGGTCTTCTATAGTAGCTTGATTTCCAATGAATGCTTTTTCATTTTTTTTAATCCAAAAATGCACACTATACTAAAACAAATGATTTTCACCGAGACCAATATATTGTTCAAGTGTTAAATGGTTGCCTTAAACCCCAAAAGACATAGCAGCCATTTTTTGGTCAATAAATGACATTGAATTGCGTTGTATAGGGCATAAGTATATCTATTCATCTTCTAAATTTTGTGGGAAAAGGAAAGGTCTTCTACAATAGCTTGACTTCCAATGAGTACTTTTGTAATATTTTAACCCTATGATTCACAAAGTAATGAAAAGGAATGATTTCTAAGGTCACCCCTTTAGTCATTTAACCCTTAAATGTTGAGGTGAACATTTTGGATGATAGGGAATCAAACTATATAGGACAGAAGTGCAACTATTTATTCTCAAAGTTTGTTTTGGAAAGGAAAAATCTCCTACAATAGTTTGACTACAATGATTACTTTTACAGTTTCTGGAGGCTAGTGATTCACACAGTAACAGAAAGGATGATTTTGGGGGTCATCCTTCAGCGTTTAAGGGTTAAGAGCAGACTACCTTACAGCGGAATTAGCAAGTTGGGACGGACTACACGGGTAACGCACAGTGGAAATTTTATTAGTGTTGGCATGATGGAGGCCGGCCGGGCCGAGATGAGAAAACTCCCGTTGTTCCCATCTCTAGCTTGCTGGGGCTAATCACGCGCATTCCATGATGGACCAAGGCTCCCAATCTCCTTGACTGAGTTGCACCAATGTCTGCCTCAGTATAGATTTCTATTTCCTCTGTCTTCTCCTAATTTCAAGGGCCACCCAATTGCAATGAGCTACCGGAGTGTCACACCAAGCATACATACATGATACATCCCCCCTCGATTAGCCCTCAATCCGTCCCAAATCAAGGCACAGGAAAAAAAATGCACCGAGGATAGTAAACTACCTTCTGCACAATAAAATTCTCTTGCTAGGGCTTCTGTCCCCATTTTAGTGGCATCAAAAGAAACTTTGGGGAAACTCCGTGAAGAGAATATATATTTTTAAATTGTATAAAAAAGAAGAAGAATATTAATAGAGCTTGATCACATTCTTGGAATAAGTTGTATAATTGAGAAGGTTGGCCTAGAGTTCATTGGATGTGGGATATGTACATATAATAAAATAAAAGGGGTCTTGGGGCACTATGTTCTTAACCTGTAAAGGATGAAGGGGTGATCTTGGGAATCATCTTTTTTCATTACCTTATATATTACTAGCTTAAAATATTGCAAAAGTACTCATTAGAAGTCAAGCTATTGTAGAAGACGTCTTTTCTTAGAAAATTTGGAAGATGAACAATTGCACTTATGTCCTACACGACAAGATTCTTTGTCATTCATCAACTGTAGAATGGCTATTGCTTCGTTTATGGGTTGAAATT
This sequence comes from Pseudoscleropodium purum, assembly GCA_963969395.1. Lineage (NCBI taxonomy): Eukaryota > Viridiplantae > Streptophyta > Bryopsida > Hypnales > Brachytheciaceae > Pseudoscleropodium > Pseudoscleropodium purum. The sequence continues at coordinate 15,522,070 of OZ017797.1, forward strand.
ATAGCTTGATTCCCCAAGATTTTTTTTATAGTAATATTGTAGGTATCCATGTTTGGATGTAGACTCTATGGCAACCAATGGTCTTTTTTTTTTGTTAAACTCAGGTTTGAAAGAAAAAATATGTTGATTTTGTACTTTGAGAGATTTAAACATGGCACCTCTCAAGAAGAAGATGAGTGGTATAAAGATTAGTATAAATGAAGTTTTAATTTGTTGGGCATGTTGTCTATAGTAGGCAACCGTGCTAGTATGTGAGCATGAAAATGCAAGCATGTGAGTTTTGAGCATATATATAAGTAGATATACTACAACCATTGAAAGTACTTATAATATAAACACCTATACTATAGGTACTTATATTATAATTACACCATAATCATGAAAGGTTTCTATAATATAAACACCTCTAATGTAGGTACACAATCTTCTAAACTCATGTGCTCACAATCATAAGCTCACACAATAGCAACCCTCTTACAGTAGGTGTTTTCATTTAGGAGTAGATTCTACAATATTAAGTCCCCTTGTCCTTATTTTAAAATATTTGAACATAAATTACTCACATAATTCATAAGCATTCCCCTAGTCCTATAGAAAGTTCCCCACACTTGATTCTGGTTTTTATATTATGTGTATATTTGACATGGTTTGTAAATATTATAAAGTTGATTGAAAGTACATCTTCCACTACGTAAATTTTTTTTTTGTGCTCCCTTATTGTTGCCTACTACTTCAACTAATACTTATCTAGTAGAATCTTTCCATGTAAATGCAATGACAAATATAACTTGCAATGTTGGAAATTTACATCATACAAAATCATATGAATGAGTGATTTATTGAAAAGGGATGTGGTGTCCTATTAACCAATCAACTAAGGTAGAAACATCCATTACTAATCAATAATCCATTGCCAACCGATAGGTTGGCAAAAATGTGGCAAAGGCTAAGACTCATTTTAGATATTTTGGGGGAATGGTTTAAAAAAGCTCGTCAATTAGATGGTATGATATGGTATTCTCATTACCAAACTACACTATACATGTGCCTCCTTTTTGTGTCTAGGTTCACAAGAATTAGTCTCTCTGATTGAGAAATTTTGTATAACTCTAAACTTTGGACATAGGTAGCTTTCATAATTCCTAATAATTTTGAATCAAACTGCAAAAGTACCAAATTTCTGGCAATCCTCACCATTTTCATGTTTGCACTTATGAAAATATTGTTTTTGCCTTGCAACACTCTAGATCATATCTAGAATTGCTTAAGTGGTTGACTATGGGTGGTTCTATGTTATTCAATTTTGCCAAGGTGCATATGTATGTTTTCAATGGCACTAAAAAATATGTTTTTATATTCCAAACTCCACAAGGCTTGAAACAATTAAACTATTGATTAATAAATGTAAATCAAAGGACTGTGTCAACTTGCTAAGGATTTTGCCTTGATTTATGAAGGGGAGATTGGATTACCTTTAGATTCCCCACTTTAAATACGATCTTAAAATTCCCACTCAAGTTTTCTATAAAATTTGAAGTAGACTAATAACATAAACAATGCATAAGACAACCAAAAGTTTGTTTGCAAATTTTTGTAAGAATCTTATTTTGTTTTGGCACTCATTAACTAAACAACTAAGAAAACAAACCCAGATCAAATTGTCAAATCCTTAAAAAAAAACATTGATTTAAAAAATATTTAGATTAATGTTGTTAACTCCTAAAGTTACATGACTATGCTTCAATGAAAACGCTCAAAAACTATTATATTTGGTACAAGTTCCAAATTTTTGGAAAAAACACTTTTTTTGACACATGTGACCATATAATATTGTAGTATGCTGACTTGAGAATATGAGGTAAAAATTTCAAAAAAATTCATTTTGTAGATTGCGAGATATTAGCATTTAAATTCACTAAAATCATTTTTGGGACTTTGCAAAAAACTTAGTAGTTGCACTTGACAATCTCACTTTTCAATGAAAAAATGACCAAAATGGCGGTGCTTCTTTGGATTTGTTTTCCTAGACAAATTGACCATGTGCTTGAAAATTTTTAGATCATTTGGAATTGTACAACACATAGGAAAAAAATAGTAAGTAGGTAGTAGTAGATAATTATTCAAAATACTAAATTATTAAGAATTTAATTATGGAATTGAATAATGTCAATCCCAATGGTTGAAATGCTGTAATAAATAATCTACATCCTCCAATTTTATTTTATTTCCAAAAATATTGAAAATTGAATAAGATAAAGGATTTCAAAGTTTATTTTGGAGTAGAGAATCCACAATTGCCTACAAACAAAAAATCCTCATAACTTTTGACTCATTGATCAAAATGTAATGATTTAAAGCTTTTCATATGTATATAACTTTAGAAAACCAATTTTTAAATTTTTATTTATGAAAAAAGTGATTTTTTTCTAATCTGCCCAAATTGCCCAATTACAAAAAAAGCAACATTTTAAGCCATAATTTTTTACTCCTATTTCCAGATGTCATGAAATTTAATGCATGTGAAAGATATTCCCTATCCCCGCTTCTATTAAAATTTGGGTCAAAATTATGGAGATCTCTAGTCACACACACCTGCGCAAAAATTTTATGTAGCCAAAAAATGAACCTTGGTCCTGTAGGGATTAATAATAGAGAACTCTATATATAACCATATACGTTTGGAGGATTTTATTATTTTTTCCTTGTATGCATTTTATCATTCTACATCCATATTGCTCTACTAACAAGAAAATCCAAAAGAATGGCTGGCTTAACCTCAAAAACATGCATTGAGATCAAGTGAAGATTTGAAACTTTCATTAGTCATAATCAAAAGCATTTCGGTGGTTTGAAATGTTTTGAAAAGAAATTGGAAGTAGTTCAAGAAGAGTACTGTACTATAGAATGTCTAGATTTTACTTACAAGAATGCATAAGTCAAGAGAATCATGGGGATAAAAGTATATAAAACTTTGATTAATTGACTTCCAATTCTAAAGCAGTGTAGAAATTATAAGTTCATGGACTAAAACAATAGAAAATTTTGAAATGATTACCTTGATGAAATTATCACATTTAAAAATCCATTTCAACAAAATTTGTTAAATTTTTTTATCATATGTTTTGAAATCAAATTTAAAAAATATTGAAGAATTAGAATTTCAAATATTATATTATCCCCTTAAGGACTAGGCATTCAAATTTCAAATAACAACTAAATAAAAACACATTCCAAGCACATAAAAAATGAAACTTTTTGTCCATCAATTTGCTATTACTATTTTCACATTCTCTTATTAGCAAGTGAAAGGAAGTTCTAACACACTAGAGAGTGCAACATTTGAATATGGTATACAAAAGTTAAGAAGGGTTCAAGTTTCTTTTTGTAGAGGTTCTAAAATCATATCTTTAGTGTATGTTCATATTGATTTTGGACATGTACTCATGGTGATGATAGTGGTTTTATTTTAGGTTTGAATTTGGATGTACATCTCACCTTACTTGGGACCCTAACTAAATTATATTTTGATCTCTTGTGCCAAACATTTGGTTTCATTTTTTTAAGAAATTAAACGAGGTGTAAAATAGTGTTGTGTGGATATTTTCTAAATCAACAATGGAATGGTCAATCCTAGTTGAATATAAATATCCGTTTGAGAACCATTGCATGTCAAAATGAACCACATAATTTGATTTTTATGAAGACCCCTTCACTACCCACACAATATTGGTATAAAATATCTAAATGTGTCTCTTGACATATTTGGTTTTTCTTTTAGCTTAGTATACAAATTGTTATAAAGCACCTTAAAAATAATCATCTTTGTTAACTTACTAAATTATATATCTATTATGATTTTTTCCAAGAGATGTGTATCAAATTGGGTGATATTGGATTCTTCAATGTATGGAGAGTAAACATTTAAAGATAGAGATGTTCTTAGAATACTAATATAGACCAAAATTTTCAACTTCAATCAATAATAACTAATTTACAAGACTCCATAATCTTGAATAAAAATGAATTAGAATGTAATGTCAATGTTTTCTTGAAGAAAAACTTAATGAAAATATGTTGAAGGCTTTCAAAAAGTGATTGACACTTAGAGGGACACTTTTAGAAATTTCATTGTATCTGTCAACAATCAAATAACACTAAAGAAATTTCAGAATGTTGATGTTTGGTGGACTTTCAAGATTGATTGTAAGATCAAATGATTGTTTTTTGTTCTTGTTTTGGATCATTTTAAACCTTGGTGATGGGATTTGTCCTTTTCAATTGAAGTATAACTTACAACCCAAGGTTCCACATGATTGATCAAATTCTTTTTACTTTGAAAGGGACTCAAGTACCATTTGTCTATGGTTTGGTCTATCCCAATTCTCTTTGTCATGACACTTGTGGTTGGGAGTTAGTATTTTGTCTTTTGCAATGGAATTCATTTAATCTATTTTAAAAAAAGAATCCGAGTACAATAGCACTAAACATGAAGGGACAATCATCTAACAATTACTATCTAGATTGTTGAAAATTGAGTCTTAAGCATGAACTATATGATGCATGGAATTGTGGATGGAAATTGAATTCAAACTAGAAATTTGGTTGGATGAAATTTTTTTATGAAAAAGAATACAATAATAGAGTTCTTTTGGAGTTTCACAGTGGTAAAAATTCTCATACATAACATTATTTAGTAGAACATGAAATTATTCTTAAATTATCTTCTAGATCCCACATCATTCTCTTGGAAAACACAATTTTATAAAATAATTCTATTTATAGAAATATAGAAGTTCGTATACATATTTTAACTATAGGAAGTAAATGTGCAAGTGGTGATTTATTAGTATGTTAGAAATTTGGAGATTATCTAATGGTGTAGTTTGTAACGCATTTTTGTGCATTGCCAAGACATGCTATTAGAATACATATTTGTTTCTTAGTGACCACAACAAAGTTGTAATTTTATTTTTAGTCATGCAATTTTAACATGAAACAACATATATGTATGTATGTATGAAAATCAATTTCAAATTTTTATTTCTTAAGAAGTGATTTTTAAAGAATTTTTGGGTTGCTTGCCAAGCAATGAATTGACATACCATGCAAGAATTTTTTGAATTGTGTAGTCAGAAGTTATGAAATTTTTTGGGCCTTAAAGCTATTTTTTGGGAAAATACTGTGTGAAAATTAAAGTAAAAGAAATCAAAATTTCCATATATAGTGGGCTGCCCAAAATTGATATGTTGCCAAAAAACACAATTTAATGCTTTAAGAGTTAAGATATTGGAAATAGCTTTGATAGATTTAATTGTACGTATAAAATATAAAATTCAAAATGTACAACTTCCTTTCATAAACTAGTTCCAAGGTATTCTTCTATATGACATTCTATAACAAAAATTTCTAAATCTCAAAAGTAGAGAAAATTTGTGGCCGTGAAGGTTGAAGGTTTCAATTGTCGTGGTTTACCAAGTCCAATCATCACATAAGTAACATAAGCATTGGATTTTTGAGATTGAATAGAGTCAAAAGCATCAAGACTCTAGTCTGAGATGATTCTAAATTGTTGTGTGATGGTGGTGAGGTACCCAAATTGAATGGTGTGGTTGTATGTTTGATAAGGTAGACGTGCCTATTACCACCCTAGTTTGTAATTTGAATATCTCAAGGCCAACTATGAGAGGGATATATATTTTCCAAAGGTGAGTGCTTAATTCAAGAATTAAATTTAAGTAGAATTGCAATTTTACGATCAAAATTGTAATTTTTGTGAATTTTCGAAGTGGTATACCTTGAAATTACAAAATCAATTGTAAAGGGAAATTATAATTGTCCCTTAAAAAATTTATAAATGCCTTTCCATGTATCAAATGACACTAGTCATTACTCAACAATATAGAATTAACATGTTGTTCCTTATTGGCATTAATTAATGCATTGTTTTTGTCAAAAATGAACAAATTTGGATGTTCTTCAAGACAAAATTGAAGCCAAAAGTAGAATGAACAAAATTGGACTTGTCTACCTTACTTTGTAGCAACAAATTCTTCATTTTATGTGAAATCAATCTCTCTTCCTACCTAGCCAAGCCCTCCCCTTTGCAGTGTAATTCACAAACATCCTTGTTTCAAAAAATAAAACATCAATACTCCACATTGCCAATCTTCCAACCCTCAAATAAAGCCTAAATCTTCATTGGAAAGCCAATTAACCCCTTAAGTTCCTTCACTATGCTTTCCCCTAAAACACTTGAAAATTGTCATTTCTAGTACATGTACCAAATTTTTGAAAAAAAAACATTTTTTGACATATATAACCATAGGATCTTGTAGTATGATGACTTGAAAACATGTAGTACAAAACATGTAAGAAATTTCCACCATGTAGATTACAAGATATAAGCATTCAAATTCACTCAAATAAATTTTTTTTTATCCTTCAAAAAACAAGGCAATTGCACTTCATAAGTTCTTTTTTCTATGAAAAAGTGTTTAAAATGGTGGTACTTCTTTGGATTGGTTTTCCTAGACAAGTTGGCTACATGTTGAAAAAATTTCAAATCATTTGGAATTGTATGATGTGTAGGAAAAAATAGTAAGTAGAAAAAATAGAGAATGATTTAAAATACTAAATCGTTAATAAATTATTTATGGAATTGAAAAATGTCAATCCCAATAGTTGTAATGTTGTAATAACAATCTACATCATATGATTTTTTTTTTTTGAAAAATATTGAAAATTGAGTTAAATAAACAACTTCAAAGTTTATTTTAGAGTAGAGAATTCATAACTACTTACAAACTAGAATTCCTCATAACTTTTGACTCATTGATCAAAATAAAATGTTTCAAAGCTTTACACTTACATATAAATCTAAAAAAAAAATTCAAATTTTTATTTTTGAAGAAGGTAATTTTTTTAATCTACCTAAATTGCCTGCCCAGAGAAGAAATAATATATTATGTAATAACTTTTAACTCTTATTTCCAAATATCAAGAAATTTAGTGCACATAAAAGGTATTCCTCGTCCATGCCTTCTATGAAAATTTCAACCTAAAATATGTAAATTTCTAGTCACAAGGACTTGCACAAAATCATTGTGTTGCTAAAAATAGCAGGCTAGTCCTTCACGGGTTAAGAATGTTGTACATTTAAAGACTAGACCATCTCCTAGAGGCCAATTGCACAAATTTCAACCTTTTGTCTAATTGCAAGTGAAGATTTTAGACCTCTTATATGACAAATTGGCCCAGCTTCTAAATGTAAAGCGTCCCTTAACCCATTCAAAGTTTTCTCCTTGCATGACTAGGAAGAACCACATGATTAGTTTTAATCCATAGATGTAGTGAAGGATCGTCATGCTACCATGTGGTGAAGACCATAGTGCTATTGTGGAAAGTGAATTCCATGACTTTTGGTGCTATTAGGGAGTGTTCTGCTCTGGCAGGCTCTGCACCTTGAGACAGAAACTCTAGCCCTGCCCCTCTCAATTTGGAGGCGCCTGACTGATCTGTACCCTGGGCCCTTTTCTTCTTCCTTTTTTTCACTTTTTTCACTTTCTTTTTTAACGTCCATTTTCAAAGGAAAAAGAAGTAATATTTAAGCATGAAGACGACACTTAATTATTGATTACTAATAAAACCTAATTAGCCTGTACTGTCCATGTTAGCATAATGTGTCTGTGATGAACTTTTAATTAGGAGTCCAATAATATGTACTTTACCCCAATGAGTCCAGTCCAGTTCTCAACAAGGATTTGACACAAGTGTCCATGCTCAGCAGAATCTTATGGTACACAACATTGGTCCAGATCATTAAGTTTGTTCCACTTATTAGTAATAATAAGTAGCACTTGGAACTTAGGTTCAATGTCACGAATTAGGCAAGTACCCCCAAAGCATAGGCAAGTGCAGAATCTTGTCAAGTTAACCCCTAAAAGACTGAGGTAGGCACCCCACAACCCCCACTAATGCTGGTATGCTACAGTAATTATTAGACTGTTGAAATGTTTGTGTTTTCTTATAGGCAAGTGAGAGGATTTTCTCATGCACGAAAGAATGTGACATTTGAATATTGTATGCAAACGTTATAAATGAATAAAGTTTGGTTTTCACATTGATTTTTGAGATGTACAAAGAGTGAAGATGGCAGTGTAAGGTCAGTGGCGCATTCTTGGATGTTCATTATAGATTCATTGCGAAATCATCAAACCTATGATAAATTTTTTCTTTTCTTTTTCTTTTTTTTCTTTTCTTCAAAGTGACAATGGAAATTAAAAGGCAAAACAAGGAATACAACTAGTCCGGAAATTTTTCCTTTTAAATTTGTTTTCAAATAACAATTTTATATTTGTATTGTGTGAGACTATGAACTATCAAACATTATGAAAATTTTCACTTTGTTTCATGAAAAATTGTTAGATTTATCACTATTGTGACTAAAAGTGAAAATAAATTTGTAAATATCTCCTACTAGGACTGATTTTTTAATAAATCAAATAATTATAAATTTTAAGTGAAAGTAAATTATAGCAACTATAATATATATATAATCTAGGATTTTTACTATAAATGAAGGTTCAAATGAAAAACATACAATATGGTATAATATGAATTTTTTTTAATCAAATGGGATTTCATTGCAAATCAATAGGAAAAAAACACAGCCAGGCCAATGGCTAGTTAGAGACAAGGAAAGACAAAGTGGAATATGGATTTTGACACTTAGAGTTTGTAATTGCAATTATGATTCTTTCAATTTTTCAATTTTTGAAGAAAAAGTTTTATATACCATTAATTTTTGAATAATTCAAATCAAATACAAATCATGTTCAAAAAATCTAAATTTTTATAAAGTACACTATGATCTAAAGTAAATTTTTGTGTTATTCTATATTTAGAAATGCATTGATAGATCTTTAACTTTGAATTTCACTAAAATGATTATTTTTAAAAAAGAATTCAAAATTTTCAAGTAGAGTAGAAACTATACTTCACAAGCTTTGTTTTGTTTTGTTTGAGGGAAACGAAAGAAATTATTTTGAACGTCAAAATCAAATTTAAAGAAGGAAAGATTCACAAAGTATTGAAATATACTAGATAATATACCATTTTTATAGGGAATATTTGACAACATATTCTCCCTTTTTCAATGGATGAAATTGCTAAATGCTACCAAACCTTGGGACAATATTATTCTATTTGGGATGAATGTACATCCTTTTTGATGAATAAATAAGCTTTCATCCATATCTGTGGATGTATAGTAAATAGCTTCATCACTATAGTGAAGATTGTTTTATGTGCTACTTCAAATAAATGGAAAAACCATGCTTTATGTATACAAAATAAGGTAAATGTACTAATTGTCAACTATACCTAGTAACCAATATTAGAATAGATTTTCAAACAAAGCTTAGAATGTCATTTTTTAGTCATTTTTTAGTCATTTTCAATGTTGGGACTAATAATGTTATGACAAAACAACAGAAATCTGTTGAATGAAATAGTCATTTTAGAGGTGTTGTTTGTTGATTTTTTCTGTTGTTTTGGACAAATTAAATTAAATTTAAATTATTATTATTATTATTATTTTGGGGGGGGGGACGGTGTCCATTTAAATTTTTTTTTTTTTGCTTGGGCAGCTGCCTAGTTGGCCAAGGCCTCCTAAGCTACCCGCCATGCAGGTGGGTGCCTCCAAGGGGATGGACCTCATGTATGGAGGTCCAAGGTTTCAACTACTGAACTACCTAAATATTTAAGTGACCACACAAAAACTAGAGATTTATATATTTAGTTTTTTCATTGTTTTTTCATGTGTTTTGTATTTTCAGCGGACTTCAGAGGTCATTTAGTCATAGTAGAACACATTTTTTCAAAAACTTGGAACTAAAAAAAGTTTTAAATTCAAACTAAATTTCACCTCCGAAAATCCGTTTGTGATTTCGATACTCTAGTAAAAAGTTATAGACAAAAATCAGAGAGGGATAGTTAAGAACATTTATTTTAACATTTTCAAACATCCTCTCTGATTTTTGTCTATAACTTTTTACTGAAGTATTGAATTCACAAACGGATTTTCGGAGGTGAAATTTAGTTTGAACTTAAAACTTTTCTCAGTTCTAAGGTTTTTGAAATTTTTTATTCTACTATGCGAGAATGAACTCCAAAGTCTGCTGAATTGAAAAAGGACTAAATTTTACATGATTATTATTTTTTAGATCATTATATTTAGATCCTCAAATATTCCAAAAAGATTCTTAAAAAATTTCAAATTCAACAAAAACTTGTTGATTTGGTCATTGCACTATTCAAATCAACAAAAAGAATTTTTCATTTTGTTGATTTTCACAGAAAGTTAGAAAATGATCATTCTACTGTCCCAAATAACAAAAATCAGTTGAATTTCTGTTGTTTTGGTCGTGCATTTCTTGTAGTGAAAGCAAGAAGTAGAAAATAAGAAAGTTATTCACCTATGATTGAAATTGGAAGACTCTAGACATTGGCTACTAGTGAAATGCACTTTTGAATTCCCCAAATTCACAATAATTTCAATTATTGGAATAAAATTCTAAAAAATTTACAATCCCTATATTTCATATCTTTCTACACGAGAAATGTTTGCTACACCTCATAACCTTACTACTCACAATCAGTTGCAAAACTGCTTAAATGATCAACTACTCGTATATTTACATTAACCCCTAAATATCCGAGGCATCCAAATATGGTGTTTGCAAAATTTTGAAGTTAAATAAAACTTAACCAAATTGCTATTTTTAGTAGTTTATATTTTTGGAAAGTTCTTCTTGAAGTCTAGTATTAGCATCAAAAATCTAATCTTGAAAATAAAAGATAGTAATTTTTTTCTTCAAGATTTTGTGCAAGAGTACCCATTGCAATCTTGACTTCCTGTAGTGTTGAGAGCTCTTGGAAATGAGCCTTTGAGAAATACACTAGATCTTGGAGAAAAAATCACATTTAAAATTCATTTAAAAAAATTATAGAGTAGATTTTAAGAAGTCATAAATTGACTGGAGTTATACATGTTAGGCCTTTTAACCTCATTTATTTTTTGGTCACCAACTTTTTAGATTTGACTTGTGAAAAAAAGATTGAAAGACTTCACATGGTTGTTGCAAGTTTTATCCCCTTTATAGTCAAACATTATAATCTTTCACTCCATAAGTCATATTGTTGTATTTTCTTTTCCTATGAGATCTTTAACATGTCTAGTTTGAATTTGTGTAGTTACAACTCAAAAAAAATTGATACAATTTATCAAAATGTTGGCATTTTGTTCAATTTAGAGCAAATTCCAAGAAACTCAAAACAAGCCTAGGGTATTTACAAGTTCACTTAAATTCAATTCAGTTCTACCTTGTTTTAAGCTTATATTGGGCTACCATTCCCCAAATCACTTGTCTTCCCTCGTGCAAACGTTGACAGCTGTCTATGAACTCTACTCTGGAAATAGCATTTGGCAACTCTTCATGTTTAGCAAGGGATATGGTCCTCCATGTCTTGCACCTACTTGGACAACCCTACTACTAGACTAGGGCTCCCTGATATTACGGCCTACTGTTTTTGTCATTTCACTTTCAATTAGTTTGTCTCCTTGTTGGAATAGCCTAGCATAGTTTTGGGGAAATTTGGACCTCCAGCTGATTTTCATTTCGTTTGGTGGTGGTGTCTAGTCGCATCCTCTCCATTACAACTAGTATGGATTTCTTTCTTGCAATAGGGGTAGTCACACCTTTTTCAACCTGAGTGCAGTTTTTGTAGAATTGAGATGGGGCACATTTAGTTTGGGTGTCTGTGTATGTCATGGAGCTCTCATTCTCCAATAATGGAGATTGTCATTAGGGGTAGTCATTCCTTATCTGAGAAGAAGAATTCTATGAAGTTGGAGAAATCGGTGAGAGAAAAGAAGAGGCAATGGCAAGCCGTTTTGTGCGAAGAAGGTGTGACACCCCTTTTTGGTGCTTGGAGCAATTTTTGGAGAATGTGTTACCTAAAAAGCTGGATGGGAGCTCCACAAATCAAGCATAGCCAATGAAACTGAAAAATTCCTCGAGAAATTTTTCTTCAAGAACGTTTCTTCACCTTTGAAGTAGAAGAATGTCACATCCAAAACCTCAGAGGTTGAGAGCTCCACAAGCTATGGAAAACCACATACAATGCGCCACATGTCCAATCTCTGAGAATGTCTAGGGGTTAGAAGAAGTGTGACCACCCCTATTTTTTCTCCTCTAGAACTAATGAATTTGGCTTGAAGAAATTTTGTCAAAGAACTTTTACTTGGTTTCAATTTGAATTGTATACTACTTGCACCACCTACATTCTACCACCTGCTTTTCACGCCACTTGTGTTTTCTAGTTTTCATTCTCCTTGCAACTCACATATACAAGGGGTATCACACGTTCTTCATGCAAGACAACTCCTCACTAGCTCTTCTTTTCTCTCACCAACTTCTTGGAGTTTAAAGAAATTTGTTTCTTAGAAAAGAAGTGACTACCCCTAATATCAATTTCTCACTGGTCAATTTACTCCAAATTTAAATTGGCATTGGCAAAATTGCTAGATTTGTGTAATGTAATAAAAAAAATTCCAAACTAAAAGTAATAATTCATATTGTATTTTTGGCAAAAATTAAACTTGACATAGTTCTTTGCCGTTTAAAGGCCTTTTAGCACTAGTACTACAAAGGATGTAGTTTTAGACACTCTTCTCTAATTAATTAATTCCTAAAAGTTTTCAGTGTTTTTAGGCTCAAAATTACTTCAAAGTACTCAAACCCTAAACAAGGCTAAAAATCTTTATCTATATTTATTCATCAGTAAATTGAATCGTAGGATCCTTTAGTTAACTTGCTACAATACACCCTCTTAAATTTTCAAAATAAGAAATCTTACCAATTGCAAGATCAAGTCGCTTGAATTTTAAAACAAAAAAATTTTCAATTCTTCTCAAATGGTTAGATTTCATCTTTCAAATTTTTTACACAAATAGATCCTACAATTTGTTACTCTCCATAATATCTTGAAGAAATAAGGTGGGAATACATATAAAAAATTTCAAACAAGAAATATTTCATATTCATGCTTGAGAAAAATAATATGTAGAAAAAACTAGAGTATGATTTAAAATATTAAATTGACAAGAGTTTAGTTATGAAGTTGAAAAATGCCAATCATAATCTACACCCAATGTTTTTAAAATATTTTTCAAAAGTTAAAAAATTGAGTAAAATAAAGGACTTCAAAGTTTATCTTAAAATAGAGATTTTATAACTACTTGCAAACTAAAACTCATAACTTTCATCTCATTAATTATCAAAATAGAATGATTCAAAGCTTTACATGAATATACAAATCTAAGGAACCAATTTCAATTTTTTTATTTCTTTGAAAAGTAATTTACAAAAAAATTGAGCTGCTCGGGCTTCTTGCTAAGCAATGAAAATTACATTTCATGCAATAACTTTTTAATCACGTAGTCAAAAGTTATGAAAATTGTTGTGTCTTAAAAAAAAACTAACAACTTATAAGAATGTTGAAGCCTCAAAGTGTCTGATGGATGCCACTTTTTAGATCATCGTTGAGAAATGAAGAATACGCACACCCGTTGATCTAAAAATTAGAAATTTTTTGAGTGACTACCTTGATCACAATCCAATGTCTTTCCAATGTTAGGAATTGAGAGGAATTTAGGGTAGAGAAGCACCTATTTTGGATAGGCCCTTGCAATGGTTGTACATGCTGACCTATTGTGGACAATAGTTGAATGCACTATTCATTGAAGAAAATTCATTGTTTGTACCTTTTTGTCCACTCATCTCTCTTCCTTCTTCGCTTAGAGAGAAGTACCAAAGCTAACCATAATAGGTGAATCTATGAGACCCGAATGAATTTGGATGAAAAAGACACATTTATATAGAATAAAATATCAATTCTTGGAGATTTAAAAAAAGAGTTCTCCATTCTTCCTCATCCTTATTTTTGCACACATTGAACTCAATTTCTCCACAATTTTTCTACATCATACAGAGTAAAATCCTTAAATTATTTGAAATAGGTATTTCTACCATTAGAGGAGATTTGAGGGGAGCAATAGCCCATTTTAGGCCTGTTTTCTCTTAGCAAAAAGGAATGGCTGGCTATCAAGAAAAATTTAAAAATTAAAAATTAAAAATCTTAAAATACAAAAAAGAATACAAAAAATTAATTAAATTTTTTTTGAGAAATGAAGTGGCATAGTCTTGGCCACATCAAATTGCATTGCTAACTACGCTTCTAGCGTTTTCAAGGCCAAGGAACCCACATGCTTCTAATGCCCTCAAAAATCTTCTAATGCATAAGGTGGAGAAGAGTCTAGGGTGAAGAGCAGTTTACCATCTGCAAATATGTGATACGGCAGCATAACTGAAGTCATTTTTGTTGAAAAGTGCCACATGTCATCTTGTGAATGAATGGAGAGTCCAGTGTTGAAAAGGGTGTCTAAAGCCGCACCATTCCCCCCCCCCCCCTTCTTTTTTTTTAAACTTTTTTCTGTTTTCCCTTGGGCGGGTATGGCAGCCGTGCCGTGCATGGATCCCGGGCAGAATGTTCTAGAGCCCCCATTTGTGTGATGCCCAGCAGTTGTTTATTTTGGAGTAGTCGAGGGACAAGGGAACAGCAGGTCGATGGTGGAGCAGACAGGCTGCCCTAATTCGGAGTCCACTTGAGTGACTGACTGAATGTTCTCTTGCCAAATGCCAATGTTCATATTAATAGGGGACCAGCCCCCCTCCCCCGCCAATGATGTTCTCTTGTGCAGTAACATGTCCGTGACTGGGACATGGACCTCCTATTTTATTTTATTCTAGGATTAGGTATGACTCACTTGCATCATGCCCCCCCCCCCCCCCCCTTTTTCACTTCACCTCTCGGTCCTTTTTAATCCCTAACTACCTCAGCAACCATATATGGTCGACCTGAAATTTCATGCTCGTTTTGGTGCGGGCAGTTAAATTGCTTTAACCGTTTAAAAAAAAATTCGGGCGCTTTTAGGGTTAACTATTGAAAACGTTTATTTTTTTAGTGAGAAAGGTACATATTTGATTGTTGCGAGGTCTACAAAGCCACATACATCCATTAGTGAAAGAGTAAAGCTTGCTAATTTTACTTCATTTTTCCAACTTTGAGCAAAGTTTACCAATTTCACTTGATTTGAGATCTAAAAACTTATATTTCTCCATTTGTTTTGAAAATGGTCCCAATGAAAAGAGTAAAATGTTTTCATGATTTTCACCATTGAAAATTTAAACATGCAAGCATTGATTTGGTGTTATTTATGATTTATACTTATAAAAAAAAAATTGAATCTCAACAATTGCAAGGTGGATTTATGTAATGAACTAATGACTTTTCATGTGAAAATAAGTTTTTTGAAAGTGCAATTTAGTGTGCTAACAAAATTTGTAGTTGTTCATGTCATCTCCAATCCCCCCAAACTTTCATGTGTAAATTTTTGAAACATTGTGGGGAGGGGCAATATACTAAAAATAAAAAATTTACATTTCTCTTGCTATTATCTTACAACTCTTATACAATGTTGCACTAAAAATTGGTATGCATACTAATAAGCAAGATCTTTAAACATTTATAGGGTCAAATTTTGAAAAACACATTTGAAAAGGCTTGGGCCCTTAGTTAGTTAAGTTAGTAGTTGGCCTCGTAGAATTGATAAGGGATGTTTAGACACCTTACCATGTAAATTAGTGATGTCACCCGTTGAAACACTAACCCCTGAAGGATTGAGGCACATTCGGGGCACAAATTGTGAACACAAATTGCCATTTTTCAAGGTAGTGAGAAAAAAAGAATTTTTTTTTCAAATTTCACGTGTACAAATTTGAACTAGACTACTATAGGAATGTGTGGAAATTTTTTCAAAAACTCTAATGCATGGATTGAAAGATTATAATGTTTGAAGTTAGAAAAAAAACTTTTTTTCCAACTTTGCACTACATGTCCACTAGACTTTAACTCCTCCTAAAGTGAGGTTTTTATACTACACAAGGATTTTCTTACATTTACATTTTGTATCATATAAATTACATACCTACCAAATTTCAAAATTATAGGAGTTTTGTGCATGTTGCTAAAAGTTGCTTGAGCTGCTTTAAAAATTTAAGTTAGTATAACTTTTGATCTAGGAACCCATTTAGAAAAAATATATATTCCAACTTAGAAGGTACATGTTGGCACCTTGTATCAAAATTTGAAGAGCATCTGTTAAAAATGATATTATATACACCTGTTAACTAAAAGAATTACCTTGTGAATGGCAAGGGAGTTAGAGAGCTTCACTAGTAAATATTCTTCATTTTGCATAATTATTCAACAACTTTCTAACTTGTTCCTACTCTAGTTATTGATTGCTTCTATGGACACTTACTACACAATTGTGTCACGATATTCATGATATAAGTCCCATATAATTTTCCATATCCCTTACGGATAGGAGATATAGTCATGGATATGCAAATACGGATACATATAGATTGGTCTATAGTTATGGATATGGATGCAAGAACAAACAATATACTATATCTTTGAAACTCTAAAATTCATAACTTCTAATGTATATCAATTCTTTTGTTTTTTAGGTAGGAAAAAGGTAGGCACTAGACATAGCAGATACATGAGTAAACCAATACTATGTTAAGTTTCATGACATATTGAAGTCATACAATGATGTCTTGTTATTGAGTGTAACATTAATTTACCAAACACTAGTGGAATTAAGGACCATATAGATTAGCTGAAAATGACTATAGAAAGACACCCTACAATAGTAGTCAAATTTGCCCCTTTCTTTTTTCATAGAGGTCATTTTCCAAATCAATGTTGCACAATATATAATTGTAGACAAAAGGAATTTGACTATTGTTGAGTCTTCTTATAGTTCATTCCCTTGGTCTATATTGTCCATGTTTCTACTAGCAAAAATCAAGCTATTTTAAATTAGAGAGTATGTATAGTATGATTTGAACTCTCTAATTTAAAATAGCTTGATTTTTGCATTGTCACTTGAATTTTGCACCCTCCCTAAATTCAGCAAATGAGTACTGTTCCTTAATATAAGTAGATGGCATTTTGTAACATGTCATTGTTTAGTTTAGTTTTAGATGATGAGTCTAGGACAAATTTAAAAACCCAAATTGTGCCAGAATCTTGGGAAGCTTGTTGTACATGTTAGCTACATCACTTGCCACGAAACCAAGTCCGTGCACCCCTCCTCGCCTAATGGTGCTAGTATATGAGTCCAAGAATGCGAGCTTGTGAACATTGAGCTTACAATATGGTACCTATAATATAGACATCACACTATAGAAGGTGTATGTATCATAAACACCTATAATATGAATATTTGCAACATATAAACCCTATAATCATAGACGATTTCTATAGTATACACACCTATAACATACATGTGTAGTATTCTAGGCTTATAGGCTCACACTCCTATGCTCACATAATAGCAACCCTCCTTCTTTTCTAAGGACTTTTTGACGATACCAAACATGCAAACAGGAGATGCATGGTTTGGGAGATCTTAACGTAACAAACAAACAAAACAAATAAATAAACTAATTTAATAGAAAGATACTTCATATTCAAGCAAGTCTCTATTTTGTGCATAAAACATAAAGTCACTCAATCCTAGAATAAACTCTAGTTTAAAAAATAAAATAAAAACATAAAGTCACAAGGTCTTCTATTCATTAATAAAAACTAAACTCTAAACTACCATTTCTATTACCATCCTATTGCAGAGACCCAAAAATTTCAAAAATTGTTTATTTTGCATATTTAATCATAGGATCTTGTATTAGATTAGTATAAGAATGTGTAGAATTGTTAATCCTTCCTTAGTTCCTTAGTTAATTATTCCTTATGTGTTTTTTAATGCAAATTGTCAATGTCTCTTTGGGAAAAAAAAAGGGTGTGGAATTGAAGTTTCAAATTTTTTTACTGTAGATTGCAAGCTATTTGCATTCAAATTATAAGACCTTTTGAATCTTCCTAGCTTAAAATCTACACTACAGATATTGAAATAAATTTTTTTTGTGTTGAAAAATTGAATTGAATTGAAAATGTACCAAAAAATATTCTAAAACACAACAACCTTGATTTTCTTTCTTCAATTAAAAAAAGAAATAAAAATAGATATGAGATTGAAGGAAAAATAAATTGTTAATAGCTTTAAGTGATAGAATTAAAATGCACTAATCCCAACATTGAGGTTGTTCCAACAAAAACGCTAAACCATGAGGGATTTTTTTTTTTAAATTGTGAAAATTGAGTTTAAAATCAAACGTAATACTTTATTTTCTCAAGGAGAAATTATCATTGCTTACAAAACAAGAAGCTCCATTGGCTTTCACATCATTAATCCAAATGGAATGAAAAAAATATTTTTATGTAGACAAAAATATAATCTATGAAAAACAAACTTTTAGATTTTTTATTTCAATTTTTTGTTTTCCTTTTGTTACCTATCTAATTGAAGTTTGTACTTGGGATGGTAAAACTTTTTCTTCCAAATCCCAATTGAAATTAAAAAAAATATACACTTCTAGAAAGCTAATGTGCTAATCTTATTAAAAAAATTGCAACAGTTGATATTGTTAGTCACTATAATCTTTTAAGTGATGTGATTTTCTTCTTAGTTGACTTTGGATGAAAGTGAAGAAAGCATTGCATCGATAAGTTACACACATAGTAAATATTACAAGCTTTGAGCTTTCACCATATATACATGAAAAGTGAATTGGTCACGAGCAATCTTTAGAAAAAACCTACCCAATCATTTTGTCAATTTTGGCACATAGGTGATATTCTACAAATTTTCATCCGATGACATTTTAAATAGGCATTCTTGAATTCATGAAATTCTCCTACTTCTATTAGTTACCTCAAAGTACTCTTTAATTTCTATTGGTTGCTATTGAAAATCAATGACAATTTTGGATATGACTAGAGTTTATTCAAATATATATTATTTTAAATTTTGAAGCATGGCTATTGGATAGTGATTATCTTATTTGGAGTGTAAGATAGCTACATCTAATTTTGAAATGTTTGAAAATTTGAAAATTTGAAAATCATCCCTTCAAGATTCTTGCCAAAAGTGTAAGTTTTGAATATCAGTGCTTAGGGTCAATTTTAGAATACATTTATTTTTTAACCTTTTGAAAATTCATAGTTTATTTGGATGTTGTCCAAAAATTGTATACTAAGATAATCTCACATTTGTTTTCTAAAATGTACTCCTTGAATAATTACATGGGATGGAATTAGATGCAAGGGTGGAAATAGGTATGTCTAGGCTTTAAATTTGACTTGCATTTGGTCAAACTTAGGCACTTTGCAAGTTCCTAGATGTTTGAAATTTATTCAAAGATGTCTTCTAGGAAGGATAGAAAATAATTCTAACTGTCCTTAAGAAGGGTGAAACCAAGTAGAATATGTTTCCAATAGTAGCCATACTTTCAATTTTCTTAGTTTTAAATTCAAAGCTTCTTTTGGATTCTATACTTTTGACTTCTTTGAGCCAACAACTTAGCTTTCTCCATTCATGATTTTTACTTATTAATAGAGATCCATCATCCACGCTTGTTACATCCCCATGCCATGCTATCCATCCACCTATTCAATCACACACAATATTGGAAGAAAAGGCAAAGAATCCATAAATGAGCATGGGGCAAGTCAACACCAATTTGAAATTGTAAGATATTATTTGGTACCTCCCTCATACCCTTTAGATATCCAAGAGGGAATCATTCCTTAGAAGCTTTGAGTATACAAATTGAACTATTGGATTATGCATCACCTTTATTCAAATTAAACATTATATAAATGAGAGGGTCGAAAAATTGTTGAAGCCTTTCAACTTGGGAAGGATAAAGTCTAGGCTAAAATGCCATTAGTTGAAGGACACTTTTGTGTATTAAACTTTATGGAGAAGGGTGGGGGGTCCTTCAAATTTAAGGTTGAGGTATGTCTACTAGCTTATGGGTGTACAGAGGTGAGGAATATATATTGGTTATAGTTTTATTTTTATTTATTTTTTAACTAATGGTTATGTATTTATTCTTTTAAAAAGGTTTTGAGTTTCTTGACTCTTTCATTTTGAATTGAAGGAGGCCAATTTTGAGTATCTAATTTTTGTATGTATTGGCTTTTGTATAATGGATGAAATTAGGTTTTGGAAACAATGTAGCAACAATGTGCAAAGACCATAGTTACAGGTTGGCATTTTTAACCCTTAAACAATGAGCTAGTCACTTTGAAAATTGTCTATATTAGTACCATGTGAATTGTTGACTTAAAAAAAATGCAAAAATACTCAGAAGAAGTCAAGTTATTATAGAAGACCTCCCCTTTTCATACACAATTGTGAAGATTAATAGTTGCACTTTTATCTTGCATGGAGAGATTCTTTGTCATTCATTAGCAAGAAAATGTCCGCTGCTGCATAGTTTATGGGTTAACCCCTCATTGCCCAAGGTTGTTTTGGGTTCCAAAACATCAATGTTTTGGAAGCGATGTAGATGTAAATGTCAATAAGTTATAAAGTTTTTAACTGTACAATCTTGTAGTGAACATGCTATAAATGATGTGAATCAAATTTGAAGTCATTTGCCTATATAGATTGAAAGATCATAATGTTTTAGTGTTGAAAAAAGATACTAAAATTTTCCTAGCAACACACTTGGAGGTGAAGTTCAACTTCTAAACTTACTCAACTGAAAAAAATTTGAAACTATAAAGTGATTCAAAACAAGCATACAAACACGTTGAAGAAAAAAAATATCAATAAATTGAATCAATGTGTTTGCAAGATGGCTTGCAAATGTCAAAATATAGGCAAGAAAAGTTGCTGAAAACACATCTAAGGTTGAACGTCTTTCTACTGAAATGCTTCTCAATCCCTCATAACTTTTTGGATTGATATGAAATTTTAGCCACACAAACTAGACTAGTATGTGCAACTTTTCCAACAATTTTTATTGGAAATTGACATTGTATGGAGAAGAAACAAGCTGTCAAAGTTCACTATAATCCAAAAATGTCCGGATTTAAAACTTTGAATTGCTCCCAAACATTCAAACAACTTGGATTTACATGAAAATTTTACCATGATAACTAGACTTCAAGGAAAACATAATTCAACAAATTTGATTGAAAACAAACATTAGATGAAGGAGATACAACCCCTCGAAGTTTCAACCATTAATTGAAGTTTGGTGGACTCAAATTGAATCTGTGAACTTTGATTGGCTTCAAATTAATCAATTAATCTTGGATTGATCTATAAATATTACCACACAAACTAAAAGAGAAAGTGAAAATTTCCTAACAAGTTTTATTGAATTTGGACGTGAGATGCAAAAGTTACAACACTTTGAATTTGACTTAAAACTTTGTGAGGACACTTTTGGTTCCCTTGGGCGGTGAAGGGTTAAACACATCTACCCTCCTTTTTTTATACAGGCTCGAAGCTGCCTATTTTTTCTGAGGCAATTGGGCATTTTTTCTGAGGCAATTGGGCATTAAATTGCCTGAAAAAAAACATTGATTCAGTGCCCATTCTCTTAGAACGTTGTCAGGAGATCTCAGTCTACGGAGCTGGTTTCACCATGGCTCTTGTTTGTTGCAGAAAATTTACAGTAAGATAACTTAATTTAAGCTTAACTTGCTGCCCCACTCTTGAGATTTGTCATTGGTCTCAGGAATGAACTTTTTCGTCACAGCGGAAACTGACGGCTGAAGTCTGAGCACTAGCTTCTCACAGTGCTCAGTAACCTGCCTCTTGACACGAGTTTCAGCGTTTCCAAGTTGCAAAGATGTTAAGAGTTAACGTAATATAAAACCTCTGTACTGTACTGCTGTGACCAAGTTCACATGAAACACAAACTATATTATAATAATTTGCTTCTTAAAAAATAAATTGAAACAAGGAAAATGATCACTAAGCTGATCATAATGTGATGTGGCCGTTTCTGAGCTACTAACTTACATTACCGTGAGTGACTGCAACTTGCAATAAATGGGACTCTTCTTGTTCGTCGGAATTTTTTTGGATTTCTTGTTCGCTGCTGGCTTGCTGCACAATCAGAAGTGAAGGGAGACCATTTACTGGTACCAGTGATTGGCGCTACGTTATTAGTATAAATAATAAATATGGTTTTATGTGCCTCAAGCAACCGCGTTCAGTTGCATCGAAATTGATCCACCTAGAGTCAATGCCCGACTCAAGAGGGCGGCAGAGACCATTTCTGACAATGCCGCCCGTCTGCAAAAGTGCCAAGCACTTCATCAGACTGCTTTTCTAATTTCTTCCCCCTTCTGCCCAGTGCCCACTTCTTTACATTATTAGTTACTGAACATTTGCAGTTCTGGAAGATGAAAACCCGTTGACTTAGGTCTTTATAGATTCGATCTACTAAGTATGTAAGACACGTATATCCATTATGATGGACACTAAAACCCAATTGCTTCCTCATCTACATTTGTTCAACATTTCAGCCCCTGATTTGTTGGATAGGACAATTGCACATAGGGACGCAATGGGGTTGAGGTTCCATGTTATGCATACCGTAGTTAGTTTTGGTGTCGCTGTGTCCGTCCTGTAGGCTTCGATGTGGGACCCTAGCTGAGCAAAGACTCATGACTGTGGTTCCTACAGACTCATGTGAAAAACCAGGGTACTTTCTTCCTTGAAAACCCACTGTGTTGGTATGAAGTGACAAAACAAAGACTTCGTCCAGCAGCAGAACGTACAGTACCACGAGTCGCTGAACCTCTTAGAAATCAGTGTCAGAAGGAAATTAGAACCACCATCATATGCAGTACGTTCAGAAACAGATCTCAGTCTGAACCTGCAAAGTTGACCTTGCATATACGCATGAATTCGCTGTGACAAGTTCGGATATAAGTTAACTCATTTAGACGCAGTCCAATTCTAAGGCACCATCAAGGAGAATCTGCGCCTTCATCTGCTGAGGGTTTCATTAGTCGTGCAATCAGTCGTGCAATCAGTCGTGAGATACAAGGAATTTTGAATTCTTACTAAAAATGACCCATTTTCAACCTTATAGATCAATTGATACAGTACGGTACCTCGGCTGATCTGGCGTTCGATCGATCGTGAGAAACCCCTCTATTACGAGCTATAGCTTGTAGCGTGAAACTTCTCATGCAAAAACCTTGCTGACAACCAGTCGCTGCTTGACATTTTTCTGGAAATGTTCAGTACTTTCACCGATTCCCAGTAAGAAAATCAGAAGTGACGGTGATCATTGAAAATGCAAGGAAATCAGCACAACAGAACCGACTACCAAACGTCCACCTAGGAAACTGAATACCACTAGTCTAGGCTCATCCCCGGTTTCTTGCTCCGCGCACATGCGCAGTACGCGCCGATAATCTCTCTTGCAAGTGAGGATGAGATTGCGGCACCGATCCCCACTTTGAAGTTGTCTGCTACAGTTTGAAGCTCTTGTTTGTAGCATCCGACAACTTGCTGTAGCATGCGACCAAATGAAAAAGCCGCCTCAAATGGTGGACGGTTTTCTCTATCCTGCCAAAGCAAGCTTTTGTGGATCTAGCTAGACGGTCCTTTAATTTCTTCAGTGTCTCAGTACAGGAAGTATAGCCTGATCAGCTTGGGTTTTGGATCCGTAAATCATGGATACAAAGAATTCTTCAGTCAATGACAAGGTTGTCAGTTGCACCTGACAATGAAACCAATAGTCATGCTTAGGCAAATAAATAAACTGAAAACCTTAAGCTTAATCAAGCGAAGAAATCGAACAGAAGTATCATCACATGGGCTTGGAAGAATCTGTTTTATGCCCAGCCCGAGGTCAGTAGGACGAATATTCAAACCACGGACCAGTTTTGTTTTTTCAAATGGACGCATCGGCTGAAGCCAGCTCCGAAAGTCAGCATTCTTGTCACTTACGATGAAAATCTACATTCAATTGTGTCAAATAAAAGAAAACAAGCAGCGGAAATCTTGCCATGTGTGCAGTCGGCCCGTATTAAGGAGAGGTCGGTTGTGTTTACCCTGTGGAGTGTGGACCCTGTCCGTTCATCAAATCTAGTTCCTCCTGGGAGAATTATCAGGAATGGTCAATCGCCCAAATTATTCAACAAGCTGCATGGACGTGAATTAAATACAAATACCACAAGAGAATGTCGGAAAATAAACAGCAGTATCTGAGCGGGGTTGGAAATAGTTGAGCAAGTGGCGTGCTCCGTGATTAATCAATGCGAGAAGGCGAATCTATTTATTTTATGTTTTTATTAAGAGTTCGGGTGAGAATTCTTCCAGACCAGGACGACAGTACCACTTATGCCACCATGAGAGACTTGAAGTTCGATCTTGTGTACTCCCCGGGCTGGGACTTCGCCGTCACATGGTCCAGATGCACGGATCTCATTTGTTGCTCGGGATAAAAAGAGAAAGAACACGCAACCTATAAATGCACCTTTGAATTTAACAGCTACAGTTGCAAGGCATGCAGGTGTGACCGTGTGAGCACCTGAGAGTGAAGTGAATCGGTGATGTGAAGGAACATGCCGGTCTCATATTACTACTCAATATTTGATTCAGGTTCATCAACTTGATTTCGGTAGATCGCTTTCGGATGTCCCTGCAAATGTGATGGGGTGTGCATTGCAAGGACATATCAGTGACCTAAACATGAAGACAGTCCAAAATTACACAAAAGTGACTTCAATCATTAATGAAGATTGAAGGCTATAAAACTTGAGTGATAGCCCGTGGAGGGAGTTTACCTAGGTTGATGCTGCTGTTCATGTGCCTTGCCATGCTCAACGTGGGTGCACCAACCGGCAAACTGTTGGCCCTAGAGGCAGCAGAAGTAGACGGAGCCATGTTTCTGCTGATCTCGTTCATTATGCGAAGTGGTGCCATGACTGCCATCTGGTCTTGCTTCGGACCTGTACTCCATCAGATCGACTCCCAATAAATAATTAAAGAGACAATCAGATCATATCAAATCCAGGCTTTACAACAAATATTTTAATAATACGATAATTTACTGAGAATCGCATCATTCACCCGAATCCCTCTGTCCGTACTGTGCGGGTTTCAGCGCAACTCAGAAATAGCATGAAATCTTGCATCTTCAGTTCTTCACAGTACCGATATATTATACGTTAAGCACTATGCAGCCGAGTCTCTTTAGAAAACTACTTAGATTATATAGCAAAATCTGGTTGTAATAGTGCCAGGCACTATAATTTTGGGCCGGCTGCCCTCGTGCTTAACGCAGCGGGAGCCCTCCCCCCGAAGGCCTCCCGCGATGTGAGGGGCCCGGCCTTCAGGCTCGGGCTCCGCCCTCGCCTTCAGGGCCAGGGCCCTCACATCGCGGGAGGCCTTCGGGGGGAGGCCTCCCACTATACTAATATGAGTTATATATCGAGTTCGAAATGACTGTACCAATTGAAAGGTCCACGAGACTGGTAATGAGGGGGTCGTCCCAGAAAGCTGAAGAAGAGGTGGTGGACAAGAAGGGGTTCTTATGCGGCAGCTGCTGTTGCTGCAGGGCTATATTATTCCCTTTTTCCGTGTCATGATCCTTAGTAGAGAAAGGATTGAAGGAGCCGAATAAATCTGACGTTTCCGAGGGGCTCCCCAGAGTATTTGACCCCGCATTAAACTGTTCACGAGCACTGAAATTATTCGAGTTGGGATGAAATCCTCCATTGGGAAGTATTCCCTGAGTGGTTGACTTTGGTGACTCGTCGAAGGATGCAAAGGAAGGATTGAAACTGTCGAATGAAGGCCCTTCAATAAGGCTCTTGTCAGGAAGGGTTTGGCTGAAAGGTTGAAACTCAGCTTTCGTGCTACTGTTGAATCGGGGTAGTGGCTGTGGAATACAGTTCGGTTTGGAAGCCTGAGTGAATGTTTGGAAATAGCCCTGGTCTAATACCTGAAAAGGAGAATGCAACCAGCTTAGTAAAATATGAAAAAAGCACATGCCTAACTCAGTCGATCAAGTGAATCACTGAAGTGTTGTGTTAGAAAGCAATGCAAAGAATTATTCTTCATGTGCAAATGCATTCAGACAGGACCTTGTATACGCTGAAAATGTACTCACATTGTTACTAGCTGTTGCAGAAGTAGGAGGATAAGATGCTTGAAACTCGACGTCTGCAAATAAGTCCTCCAAGGCATCTTGGCTCTGAACGCTGAACTCATCCTTTGCCACTGGCACTACAATTGTATCCAATCCCAACCCAGATAATTCACATGTTTCAGCACTAGTGGCACGGCTTGAAAAGAATCAATCGTATATTTTCAGTTCTTAATAAATCTTGACTCTAGACAGCTAAGGAATTACAGATGGACATGTTGACAAACGACAACTCAACATCACTTTAATGAGCATCTTTTTTTTTTTTTTTTAAAACCGGTGTGCATTAAAAGGAACCCGAAAGAAACGGGGAGAAAACAACTAATCAGGCTCACGAGGCCTGTCACTTTAATGAGCACCTTAACACAGTTCCTAATTAGTCGTAACAACTTAATCCTAGGATGTCAATTAAAGTGCTGCAGTGAGATAGGTTTGTCAGATAAAGAAATCTGAACTACTGGTACAAGCGCCACTTCAATAAATAGCGGATTTCAGTGAACTAGGTTCGGTCGCTCGACTGTAACCTCGATCAGATCTATAGTGGTCCTGGTTTTCATTGCTCTAGGCACGAACTTTGGCGCTCCAAACAAGCCATTTCAATCAGTATGACCATAAAAGTTATTCAATACAAGGGTAGGAGGGGCTCAAAGGACCTGAACACTTTGAAATCCCGCGCGGATCGAAGTCATCGTCGATGTTCTCATCAGCAGGATTGATGGTGAAGAAGAGATCCCTGCGCTTTGATGTGGGTCCTGAACTTGACTGAGAAAGGTTTGTCTGTGCACGCGTTACAGCTTCCACCACTCCCCGATTGCCAGGTGCCCTGCCAGAGATAACTACATCAGATGATCACTCAAAGAAATTCTACAAATTACATCAAAACATTGTGAAGGCCAATAGGGTTGCCGAACGAACTGCTGCAACGAATGCAGTGGGAAATATAATATATACAGGCCGTCTATAAGGCATACTCAAATCTATTGAGCAGTCGGAGAGAGAACCAAGTCACAGCAATGCATAATGTAACAATATACTCTGCTACAAAGTTGCCGAAGTCTAAAGGGTAAAGCTCAGAGTTACCTGGAGTATTGGCGATACTCGTCGGTGTCATGACTCCTTTCTCCCTCCGTCGAAGAGCCTTTGTCGCTATTGGGATCACCTCCTTTCGACGAGGCACAACACTCGTTGTGCTCCCGCTCACCGCAACTGCAGTCATCCCTGGCGAATGAGTCATACACAAGCCCAGAATTAGAATCTTAGCCCAAGCTGACTTCAAGACCGTCGGTCCATTCAACAATTTAAGATATAGCAGGTTGTGTGTGATTGCCATTCAACACCGGAACATATATTTATTCTATCAGTACTTGGATGTAAGAGCTGTAAATCTCACAGAAACTAGAGTCGATCTCACCTTTGCAATTCGTAATTGAAAAATCTAATTTGCTTAAGAACAAATTTTGATAAATGAACTTCTGGAATGCTTGCAATTGCGACCACATCCTATATGAGTATATTCTGACCTATTGGACTCATCTCGTTGTGGACGACATTCGAGGTCCTTGACGTCAACATCGTCCTTCGCTGCTTTCACACTTGAGCCTCCACTGTACTGCTCTTCATCGTAGCTTCCGCTTGTGCTTAAATAGGAGCTTGGCTTGAAGGTTATCCCCGTACACGAGAGGCCTCGGTACCTGCACAGTTACTACGGAGATTCAAACTTTGAGCTTTCCATTGCTACATGGTACGTTTTCCACAATAAACCGTCACCATACGTTTTCCTGTAAAGTAAGACTACCATAGTTTCTGATGTTCACACTTACTTGTCTCGGTTGGCAGCGGCCTTCTGCCGAAGTTCCCGAATCTTGCCACGGTCATTGATGAGCGCCAAAATGCTTTGCGCCTTTTTTTGCACATTGATTCCCTGATCTTTGCCATTGGGCTCGATGTACTCAAAGTCCAGCAATGCCTGCCATCACCAGCGATATGAAAGGAAAGATTATGCAACATACAAAAGACAAGCTTCGTTTGAATCTGAAGCAGCTCGTCATTCGTGGCCTGCTCACCTGGATTTGGTAAGCCTGCTCCCGAAGCTCGTCAACGACGCGCTCCGCTCCATTGGCAATGAGGTACTCCATCACTGTTAGCGACTGGCAAGCACCATCAGTCCTTGAGGAGTCAATTTGCGTAGAAGGTACCAAAATCAACGAAACAAAGTCTCACCTTGGGTATGCAGTATGCTACATAGGATGAAGATTCTGCCATTTTCATACGTAGTACAATCAAACCTTTTTAATTTTGCCACAGGAGTCCCAAATTTTTCACTATGACGCAGTTTGAATGAGAAACAAGTATGCTAGAGTCAACAACAGTGTGGCAAGCGTGCATGATATTCTAAAATGTCATTTTAGGGAAGGCCAAAATAAAGAGGGTTGAGAGTGTTACATTGAGCATTTATGGTCGCTAAAGAAACCTAAAGAATCCGGCATAATTGATAAGGGCAGAAGATCAATGATGAGGGATAAATCCCAAGCAAAAAAGGATGGTCAGGGCTCTTGGGCACCCACCTTGTAAACGTGACGCCAATTCTTCCCGGAATCATGCAATCGCTTCCACAAAACCCCCATAATCAGGTGATACTCCTGTCTGCATGACCCCCAAAGGAATCGTGTCGCGATACTTGCTTCGCATTTATGACACTCCGTAATCATAATAAGCAAGGATCCAAAAGAATTCGAGCCAGTGGTGAACATTGAACTTACAAGTTCCGGGTGGCTTGTGCAATGTCGCCCATGATTGAGCCGTGCGGACCCCAGGGTTCGTTGCTCGTGGCCTCGCAAACCTAAAAGCGGCCCAAGGAATGTTTCCCGTTTTCCTCCATCAATTCAGGTCAAAGGTGATGAATATGCTAAGAATAGAAGACGAAATATCAGTTAATAATAGCGAGAAAGAAAGATTCATCTCTGCAGTGAATCAGAATTTCCAACAATCAATGCCCGCGCATGATCTATGCACCTCTCCACACGCAATGACACACTCAGCATGGACAGAGGCAGTCATTTCTTCAACAAAAGCCAACAAACTCGCAAGAGGGCCGACTTACTTTGATCTCAATTTCGGGCACCTTGAGCACCTTCTTGTTCACTTCTCTCTTCCTAATGCCATGGACATCCACATCCCCACGTCATCAACCCTTGTTACGAAGATGCTCTGGAACGCAAGTTCAAGACTTGCACAGAAAAGGCAACCAGGCACAAGCAATTTGAGTTCAAAGAAATGACGAAGTTCACAATTGTCACCCCAGTTCTTACAATTCTCGGACCGTTTGGTCCAGAACTTTCTTAAGATCCATGGCGTTGATGTCAACGATGCCGTGGCGGGCTCGACCGATTTTGACCACCTGCTCTCGCAAATGCTTGATAACAAGCTCCCGGTTAATGAACAATCCAGCTGAAAGGATCAACGTCTGCAATGGAATTTTCTTTGCATTTGCGCTAAAAAAGAAAAGAAAAGAATTATCTGCGTCACAGCCCTGCAATCAAGAATACTCGCACACTATGGCCTCTACTTTGCCGAAATGTGAAGAATCAACATAGTTTCAAAGCTCCACATATACAGAATCCGTTGCACACCCAAAAAATTGGATCAGTGACGGCATTCAATCTCTGTTTAATGAGCAAGTCCATGGAAACTTAGTGGCATGCCGTGAAGGTGAGGGAGCATGGGCTCCGGTTATGAGCATGTAAAGGACTCGATGGACATGGGAAATGAGAGCCATGATGGTGGTTACTGTACCACCAATCTGGGCAGGCGCAACTTTTTCCAAATGTCAGTCCCTGCCCATTCTGGAATCCTGCTTGTTTGTTTGTTAGTTGTACTTTTGGGTACTTTCATCGCTGTGCATCCATTCAATGATTCTTTGTCTCTTGTTCTCAGGATTTTTCGGTTTCTTTTGACACGTCTTCACTCACTCTCCGTCGTTTGTAGCTCATTGCGCTTCCAATTGTTACAATTGTGGTGGCGATGGCGGAGCATCAGATGTTCCTTGCGAAGCGGACGCAGACCTTCACTCCTTCCCCGATTCAGCAGCTGTCGCTTCTTGCGCAACGTTCCAATGCCATCAATCTCGCCGAAGGTGGGTGCATTTCAACGAATTTGCACTTTCACTCTCGCCGTTGGTTTCCCGTTCAAATGGTTTGCATTCACCTGAGTAGGGTTCGATTTATGTCTATTTTCAGAGATTGGAATTGCCAGAAGAAGGTTTGTATGGTTATTAACATACAAGTTCAAATAACTATCCACAGTCGGAGAGTTTTTATAGATTGCAAACTGAAATTGGAACCATGAAAACATCTCCGTTTCTTCAATTCAACGACACGTATCTGAAATTCTTTCGTTTCTTGGGTTGAGCGAGAATCTTGAGCAGCTGACGTTGTGTAAAGAAATTATTCTGATGAAGCGTGTTCTTATATGGGCAACAGGGTTTCCTGATTTTCCAGCTCCACCCGAAATCAAGGAGGCTGCTATTGCTGCAATCCGGAGCGACTTCAACCAATATCGGTATGCACTCTTGTTTGCCGGTTCCCATATGCTATTCTAGGGTTTTAGGTTTATACTCATAAACGCTTTAATCTTCCAACCTGGGGTCCCAAAATTTTCACAATGACATAGTTTGAATGCATGTCAAATGTGCTAGAGTCAATGCTAGCGTGGCAAGTGTGCAGAATATTCTAGAATGTCATTTTAGAGAGATCATAAATAAAGAGATTTTAGTGTTTGCATCTCACGTAGAAGCCATGGCTAACATTGCGTTCCCTCCAATACGTGACCTAGTTTCGCAGACATGTGCAGGGCGTGTGTGAAGAAGTGGCAGCGGCGTTTGAGAGGTCACACGGTGTAAGAGTGGACGCAGCCGCGCAGATCACTCTCACTTGCGGCCAGTCTGAAGCAATGGCAGCCACAATGCTCTCTGGTATTTCAAGCCCTGAGCCTTACCCTTCTGTTAAGATTGCACTGGTCGAAGCAACAAGCTTGAGATAACAAGGTATCCTAAATCTTGATTGGTGCAAAGATCATTCTTAATTTGTTCAATGTCAACTTTACTCTAGTCCAAGTCACATGAAGGGTGGTGCTTCTATGGCTCCAAAGTGGCACGCCGAAAGTATTTGAGGTAACTTGGTTTCAAGCTAGGTATGGTTGGACACTTATTTCCTCGAATGCGTCATAAGGAGTCATATACTCTTTCGATTATTTTAATCTTGTTATCTGAGCCCTTATTTGCTTTCGATAGTGGTTCAAAACTTAAGCTTTTTGCTTCGACCTATGCAATCTGCTGTGGCCCTTAGTCGGTTTCAGTTTCAACGTCAGGCACTGTTTTCTGAGAGTGCCGCCCACTGTGTACTCTGGTTGGGGCAGTGGTGGAGGAAGGGGATGAGGTCATCCTTCTAGACCCCGTCTACGAAACATACCGGTCATGCATCATACTTGCCGGAGGGACTCCTGTAAGTGCGTTCTTTGGTGCATGTGGAGCATCTTCAAGTACTTCAGCTTGGAGACAGCGAAGTTTGAACTTTTTTGCTTATCTGACTGGCTGGCTCAATTTGTAGTTTCTCTGAAATTGATATCCTTTTCATTTCTGGAGCAACGTAAAAGAATCTACTACTAAATGTGGTTACATGGTAACTCTAGAGATACGTCCCTTTGAGTCCACCCCGCTGGAGTTTGGATCTTGAAAAGCTGGAGAGTGCTTTTGGCCCAAAGACAAAAGCTATTGTAATCAACAGGTAATACTTAGAGTAAAGAGGCACGTTTCCTATAAGTTCTGTCTGATTGATATTCTACCACGAAGATGGGAAGGCTCCAAACGAATCTATCTGGCATGCTCTAAGTGAGGAGTATGATAGCTTGACTCACTATCCATGTGTTCTTGACTTGTGACAGCCCTCACAATCCCACTGGCAAAGTGTTCGATACCAGCGAGCTTGCTGATATAGCAAATTTATGCTGCAAGTATGACTGCCTGGCCATAACTGATGAGGTATGTAGAATGAGTTCCACCCTGGAACAAGCAGCAACCCTTTTTTATTTCGCCACAGCATGACTGCTTGCAGCTAGTGATGAAACATTTTGACCTAATTTTTGAGTTGATATTTCTATTTGCAGGTGTATGAACACATTATTTTTGATGGACGTGAACATGTGAGTATAGCATCATTTTCAGGCATGCAAGAACGAACTATTGTTACATCTTCTTTGTCCAAGACTTTCAGTGTCACTGGTGCGTGACTCTTCCTAGATGCTCTCATTCACCAGGTACTAGCTTTTGATTAGTCCCGATGAGGTCTGAGGGGGTTGTGTGATCCTCTTTGTGTTCGATAATGCTCTGGTTGTAAGTAGAGGATACTATTTGCGTCACAGATAGGTGTTCTAACATATATGTACGAGTGATTTTGGGGAGATCAGTGGCGAGTTTTGGAGAGATTACATTGCGTACAAGAGTCAAATCTGTTGAGATCAAATTTTTATGTCTACCTGAGTGAATTTCTTGTGCAATTTCAAAGTGGGAGGTTGTAAATCACTCTTAGTGAGTAGACAATCCCATTTCCATTCAAAGATCAGTGGCGATAGACATTTAGCCAAGTCATGCTTGCACCACTCGCTAATAAGTCCAACGAATGTATGAATTAATGAGTTGTTGGTATTAGGAACCAGAATATTGACCAAGTTGCTGCTGGTAAAAGGGGTCAGTCCAACAAGTTTATGAATATAAGATTGCTGTTGGTCACAGGGGTCAGTACAGCAGACAGGGTCAGGTCATTTACGGCTTAGTATCCTCCACCTTAGTGTGCTTTTGATTTTATATCTCCTGTTTTGCGCAGGATGGCGTATTGGGTGGGCAATAGCACCTGCAACCATAAGTGCTGCCATTGCAAACATCCACGTAAAAATGACAGATTCTGCCCCGGCTCCATTTCAAGAGGCAGCTCTTGTGGCACTCCAAAGCACACCGAGCTTCTTCAGCCAATTAAAGCAGGTCTGTTTTCATCGTAGATTCTATAAAAGCATATTATTCTGTTTTCGTGGCAGATGGATTGCACATATTTCAAATCAAGGGCGAAGGATTGCTCGAGTGGCCCGGAATGGGACACATCCTTCGGACTTGTTTCATGCTGCAGATGTTTTTACCACCTGACCCAAATGTAGGTTTAGTTGTATGAACTAACTGGAACTCTGTTTTTTGGTGATTTTTGGACGAGACCAGGAGTACGAAGTGAGACGAGACTATATTTGTGACGTGCTTTTCCAAGCTGGTTTTTCCAACTTCCTAAAACCAGAGGGCTCCTTCTTCGTCTTTGCAGAACTTCCACAAACATACCCTCTGAGCGATGTAAGAGCTTTTGACTGCAGTCTCCCTCATTGTTTGCTTCCTAGTCCCTAAATGCCTACAAGGGTCCGGATCACAACTTCAGTTGTGCTATAATGCATGACTTCCACAATTTTATTGAAGTTGATATGATAAAGATGTAATTGAACTTTGAATACTCTTATTACATCTTTATCAATTCAATTGTAGAGCTTTTAACTTTGATAATTCAACACAAATACATGTTCTATGCTTGTTCATGAAGTTCACAAAAATTTACTATTTAATGTATTCAAATTCTTTAAATTTATTCTATAATCAATGAGAATACATGGATAGAATCTGGACATTTTAGAATGCAAGAGAATATTCATTGGTACTACTAATAACACTATTAGATAGCTAAATCCTAAAGTAATGCCAAATATACTTCCTTTTGAATGAAAATAGTTGTTGAATGTGATGAGTTGGGCATAGATATTTGTCATTGACAACATCTAGGGAAGTTGAGTACATTACTTTGCAATTATAGGCTATTTTGAGAGAAGATTATTTTAATGGGAAGTATGGTTGTAGGTGGACTATGCAATCAAGCTCATTCAAGAAGCTGGCGTTGTTGTAGTACCAGGCCGTGGATTTTTTCACCAAGCAATTGAGGCTAAAGCACAACCCAAAGAGGAGTCTCTCAAGATTGGAGGTAAACTTTCAATAGTCCAAGAATATGTTAGTGGGGTACCAATGAGATGTGGTGAGAATTATACAACACGGTACATTCGAATAGCATTTTGTAAGGATATGACCACTCTAAAGGCTGCTAACATTGCCATCATGAAACACCTCACTTCAATGGAATCCTAAGGTTACTACACCAAATATAATCCAATTAAGTGTTTAAATATGGATCTTGTTGTTGATTATCTTTATTTTTGTTGAATCTCATTTGCAAATGAAACAAAATTTTATAGTCTATTAGATTGAATAAACTAACATATTTTTAGAGGTAATCATTTGTATATCCAAATTCAACCATAAGCTCCCATGTTTATACAATAGGTACAAGATGCTTTTAGTACCTTCATCAAAATTATTGCATTAAAATTAGGTATGTACATGACAAATGGTACTCAATACCCTTTTTGATACTTGAGAAGCCTAGACTACCCCTAAGTTGTCTTCAAAGGGATGTTTTGTGGGTACTTATAAATATTATGATGTGTTTTGATGTATATGAGTGTAGTCTCATCTAGAACCTAAACTCTCAATTTTTTGAAGTGCTTTGGTATGCTCAATATTTTGAGTACTTCTAATCCAAGAATTGTATTGTGAAGAAATTCCATTGCATCTTTTCACAAAGTTGACATTCATTTGTACATATTTGAGTAGAGATTCTTAATGCCTTAACCCTTGAAAGGCCCTTAGGGTCCCTCAATATGATTTGTATTTAGCCTTATAACTCTTCAATTGTGATTTAATTTATGAATTGTGATACATTATTATTTACATACTATCATGATCATTAAGTTACTTTGTACTGAAAAATATTTGGCCAATGTTTTTCTGATCAAATACCAGTGAATTCATAATATACTATGTGGCTGCAAAGGCTTTTGTGCCGTTCAAGGCTTGTATACAGTAGGGCCAAGTCTGATCTGCCACCCTGTATAACATAATGGGGCAAATGTATTATATTAATATTGGCTCAAGCAAAGAAGAGTTAGAATAATAATTTTGAATGTGTGGCTTACCTGAATATAACCATCGGTGATTCAATATTCGCCATACACCCGGAAAGTAATTCATGGAGTATTTGAAGCCTGAATAAATGATTCATGGGGTATTTGAAACCTCAATGGCCTGCGTTGAAACCTGCGAAGCTGTTGAAACTTCGGTTGCCTGCGTTGGGTGCGTTGGACAATGGAGGACATGATGAATTGCTACCGGTCACAACAGTAATAAATTGTGCAGTGCTGGGTGCAACTCTTCCTTTATGTTAGGTGATAAGTATCAAGAGAACAAGAAGTACGTCCCAGATAAAATAAACATCACAGCAACTCCAGAACTCCGAGAACTCTCACCTGCATCTTTTCCTACCAATCATCTTGTGTCGGGGCAAATACTGGCCAGTTACGAACCATCTGCATTGCACCCTTCACATGACATATTTTTGCATGTATCCAGAGTAGTGATCTCAAAACCTTCAACACACTCCTCTTCAAAGGATTCGTGTGACGGCACCAAGAGCATCAGATCTCATCCTCCAAATTGTAGGATCGCGATTAGCCATGGCCATGGGACTGCACGTCAGTGATCTCAACCAGTAAGCTGGGCATATAAACTCTAATTTTCTGAAATGAAACCATCAGCAACAGATGGAATTTGCCAAGTCAAAAGTGTTAGATGATGAAACTCTTAAAAATTGAAATAAACCCGAACTTAGATAATGAAGAGCAATACTGGTAGTAAGCTAACGAAGAGAAATAGATAAGTTCGTGAAGATACTGCCAGTAACGAATTCATACCTTACCATCTTTCTTCTAAAAATAAAACTAGAAGATAAGGGTTTTTTGACGAGAGACAGGCCTAAAAAAATACATAAGAGAGGCTTACGAGGTGTATCCGTCGTAATATGAAAATGGCCAAAAAATAATGACCGAAAAAGAAAGGTATGTCATCCACTATGTTTGAAAGATGTACAACGACTAGGGCTCAAGGTAGTTCTACAAGTCATTCCTGCAAAATAGCCCGACCCAAGTTGCAGGCTAAGGCAAGTCGTATCCTCTCTAAAGATTGACGTGAGAGATCACGGGAGTCAATTCCCTCCAGATCACCGCGGACCTTTGCAAGAGTGAGCTCTTGCAACCTACTCAATAAAACATGCGTTTCGTGTACTCCTAGTAGCGGCTGCTCCGGCCACTCCAATAACTCAACCTGCAAATCCAATCAAAGGAACCATATAAGACAATGAGAATCAACCTCGGAATGCTCAAAACATAGCCTAACCAAGGAGGGCATATTCTATTCAAAACATTCTAAAATTTGCAACAAAGGTTACTGTCGCAGTGAAGACAAAGAAGTGCCACTAATCATACCGCATCTCGCAGCAGTGGTAACCAGAATCTCTGCGGTGTAACTTGAGGCTTCAATAACTGCACAGCACAGTCAACGACAGAAAATGAAGTGACTGTCAGCACAAGTGGTCAAACAAGTAAAATAGCTGGCTGCGGCAATGCATTCTTGTAACCACACACAACAGTTAGACTGATAATGTGGAGCTAGAACAAGCAACAAGACAAGATACCGATCCCTTTGTCTTGTACAGGGGAAGCCAGCATCTGATAATTTAAATTAACATCTCAAAGATATGCGGACCAAGAAAGTAAAAATACCTGTAGAAGAGAATCAGCTGCATGTCTTCCTTTCTCAGCCACTTTCTGGGGATCAGAGTCTTGTTTACGCAACTCCTTTATACTGTGAAGACCGGTTTTAAAATCCCTATACCTTCGTAAGACAGTCAAGTGCAAATGAAAACATTAATTCGTGCGAAGAGAATAGACGAGCCATTGAAGTCATATCTAAATCTACCATGCTCACGGCATCCAGGTGTAGAAACCCAGCATTCCATTCCCCGTCTACCCCATACTACAGAATCCAACAACCACAATGGTCATTAATGCATACCTATGTAAGAAAGTGAGTCCCTGAGTTGAGTGAAGCTCAGATCCAAGCAAGTCAACTAGGCCTTCGAGTTGCTGCAACGCAGCAATGTAGGAAAACTCGTGAGAGTGTCATACTTGTTTTCAAGGGTACACATGAAAACGTAAATACAATGCAGCTTGAAGCGCAGGATTATGGTTAGCCTCTTTCTCATACGCTGGAAGAGAGAGAAGACTAACAAATTGACTAATATTAACCACACCACCGGTAATAGTCTGAAAAAGAACCGAGGGTTCAAGTGCAAGCAGGACCAATCTATTTAATAACTTGCTAAGACGTTGATGAAATTCATTCTAAAATATTCCCTGCGCAAACTTACTCAGTACTGCTAAACTGCTAAACTGTCTAGAAGAGATAAGGCCCGTTTTTAGCCTATCGATGCAAAGTAGCAAGAAGCTGAATACGGAAAATTTAATTACAACGCCAAGCTAACGTACAAGCTATTCTTGGAGTACGGGTTAAAGGAGCTACCCTAGCAAGAAGTAGCCTACAATAATAAAGTAGTTCCACACACCTGAAGAGTTTCTATTTGAGAGCCGCTCATGCCCAAGGAAACTGACTCGAGAAGTTCATCTGCCACTGCAGCAAGACGTCCATCATCTTGAGCCCGTTGTAACCAAGCGATACCCGCACCCTTGCGTCCATGTTTCCAATGGTGCACCCCAACAACCTGGAATCGAGGAATAAAAAGATAGAAGATGTCAGAGTTTTGTGACATTGATACGCTCCATAACTGATTAAAGCTAAGTTGGTGAAATGTATACGAATGAAGAAAGCAAAAAATGGCTATCTCCAAGAGCAGATAATAAAGTTTGTTCTCATGCTCCAACATACCCTGCTTACAGTTGTTGCCACCGCTCCCAGGTCGTAGAGTCGACACACCTCCAAGACCTGAGAACACGCATACAAATACACAAAGATCTCAGATGTTGTACTCACATTCAAGACAAACCTCAAAAATGACCAGATCAGCAGTCTATTGAGTATATAGGAATGTTGTAGTTCACAAATTACGAGTCAGTTTAGTGCAAGTTGTACATATCCTTCTTTGCGCCAAATATGCGTTGAATAAGATGATCAATCAAAAGTTGAATCATTTTGAGAACGTTGCTGTGCTTTGAACTAGATGTGAGCAGAATTATAATTGAACACTTCCTTCAAAAATTAGACACTCACTTTGAGAGCCAAGCGATCACTTGTGGAAACTGGCTGTCTCAACAGAAGTGTCTCCAAAATGCCCAATCCCTGTCTTGGACAGAAGGATAGGTAAACTGGGGCAAGCTGCAAAGGTCAGCACAGAAATAAGCACAGAATATTTATGAAATTAGAAAAGAGGTCTGGTCAGAATCTACTTTGGAGGAATGCATGTATCAAAATATCTGCAGAATCGTTGAGGAATGCACATTGCTAAAACAACCACCGTACCTGCCAAGTCAGCTGGTGAGAAGATAGGACTTGAGCATAGAACAAGCGGTTAAGTTCTTCCAAACTGATTCCACCCAAGGTATAACGCTCCTCTCTCAAAAGTGTCTGGGCATACTTGCTTTTTGCTGTTAATAGCTCCATCACATGCGCCATCAACCTGTAGATCATGAAAATAGGAATTTTTAGTCCGCAGGCCTTGAAGAATCACCTGTTCGAAAGGACTTCAAAATGTTTCACACTGAAATCAAAGATGTAGACCTTACCAAGGATCAAAGAGCCTCGTACACTCAGCAACAACAACCTGCATTAACAACACAAAATAACAGGCATGAGAATTAAGATGCTTCTATGTCTAGCATCAACAGGAAGTATTGGAAAACATGCAAGAATCTTACAAATTGTTCAAATACTCCTTCTGGTAATATCTTGCATGAGGAACACAATAATGGAGAAGCGGTTAAACAAGATTGATAAAGCAAGCATAATAACAGAGATTAGAGATCGACTTTGGTATAAGTAATTACCGCGGACATTGAAGCATAAAGGCATTCTGGATCACAAAATCGAGCTAAGCATGCAGTCTCAGAACACGCTATATGTTTGTTTCACAGTTGACAAGTAAATATGAGGATTCTTATCCCACAGATGAGTAAGTGAGGGACGTACCTCAGTGTCATCACTAAGTACTGCCAACATAAGCTCCTGAAGAGAATCATTTGAAAACGCAGACTCATTCATACCCGAATCTCCCTTGGATTCCACACACTTCACAGCATAACCTGCTAAACCCTCTGAAACCTGCACTCGAAAGGATTTTTGCAAGTATGCCAAAATAACACTCAAAATAGTGCCCACGATGCTTGTCATGGAGTAACGTGCGCTAAACCATTAGGGAAAAAAAGAGCACTCTTGCTTTTCCATCTGTAAATGCCAATAAGAACTCACGTACCCTAACCGATAGTCCTGCAAGAGTATATCCTACGAGTTCTCTATTTTGAACATAAACTACATACTTACTGCTGCAGACACATCTGTGCATCTGAATGATAAATAGACTACGTGTAACAAGTACACGCATGCAAACACGCAGACGACCTAAAAGTACCTTGGAAAATGGCTGAACGTGAAGCAGATGAGCAACTAGAAGTTCCATCCAGTGAGAGGTAGCCATTAGCAGATCCTCTATACTTCCGAGTAGAACCTTCAGAAGCTTCTTTAAACCCCGAAGAGTTTCACAATGATTACATTCTCCCCAATACGTGCTTCCATCCAGTTTTGCCACTTGACTGCGCCATTTTTCCCATGCCTGTCGTCACATTTTCCAATAGAATATTAGTTAATCTTGCCACAGTTAACCACAGCACCCAAAAATCGAGAAAATGGTGAAGGGATTTCATATGAACGAAGACAGTGACTTGCCTTGCTAAATTCGGGTTTGAAATTGAAAGCATGTCCAGGAGCACCCGTGGGTAAACTTGGTCGCAAGCGAGGCATCTTTGATATCAACACTGCCACAGTTTCAACTAATCCATTCTCTACCTGCACAGAATAGAGGCTCTTGTATTAGCCATGGTCATAATCCACATACAAAGGTCGAATACTACACTTTCACATTATTGGAGCATAAAACAGCTGAAATTACACATATATCAAACAGAGCTTACATTGCGGTTGTCAATCTGGTCGTGCTGATAAGACCCATGCATTCGGAGTAGGTTAACCTGCATTCATTATAAAATTTCAGCGAAGCAAATCACACTTATCAAGGACACAGACAAGTGGGATAAGGTATTAAACATTTCCTTTCATACAGGCGTTTGTAAATTAAAACGAACTGCCGAGGCTTTACAATCACAATCGCACTACTATTCTTGCGTCCCATCTTCGAATACAATTTTAATATAAAATCATGGCACCCAAAGCAACTGAGACCGAAGAAGAGTTTATCAATCTGGTAGAACGAAGGATGATGAACATGACGCAATTCAAGGTTGTCACCATCAAACCAGAAGAAGAGGAGCTCAAAATACCAACCACGATGTCAAGCCATCCGACTGCAAGAGCAGAAGCTATCCCGTCCCAGTAATTTGCATCATCTTCTGGAAACTAGTACACCAAACAACCACTTTAATACCTATCCAGCAATAGTGTTGCACATGATACCAAAACCACTGGACCTGAACATGGTAACCCTGCCATCTAAGTGAAGACCAGAAAGCTGGAAGCGACTAAAGACCATCTCAGGAGACCAAGTATACATCTAACAAATCGCACTAATTAAAATAACAGTGTGATGACCATTACCCGCAGATTGACCAACTTCAGCTGGAGCTTGGTCAGTTTTGAATACAAAGTCGTACTTGATAACACCACATCGTAACTCTGCAACAACTTAACGCATTATGTAACGGACACAAAAACGTTGTGTATCCTAGCACAGACTAAGCCCCAGACTCAAACGCAAGAGGTTTACTGAAAACAAATTATTCCCGTGCACTCCTGCATTGCATTCAGATAACGGTCGAAGATGGTTAGAAAAATTGACGAAATTTTGCAAGCTAAAGGATATTATTCTGGTTCCTGAAACCAACAAACAAAGATGAAAGTGCAGCCCATTCCAAAATCACTTACAGCAAGCCAATCCACCAAGCGCTCTGGCAGCCAAGATGCAGCGTTCTTGTCAACATAGAATATTTCCACCAGGTCCCAAATGGCCTTAACCGTTGTTGGCGTGCTACTCTCTTGCACCTCCTATTGTATTATATTTGCAACCCAACAAATAATAACCGACATTCACCTCATATGTCGCTAAGCAAGGCATGAAACACAGCTTCAGGAGCAACTCATTACAGATGATCAACCTAATGTCTAAATCCACGTGCTATACAACAATCTCATCAACCTTTGAAACGTTACGGTCGTCTCATATAGTGCACAACCGATAATGCATCTTCAATCCTCTAATGTTATTATTGAACCACGAAGTCACAGACGACATACTATCTAAACAAGTCCAAATATGTGAAACTGTGTTCCAAAATTGTCCTGCCAATGAAGAAATTTCACGGACGAATGCTTCTGGAATATTTTATCAATCCTAGCCTCAGAAGATTAATCGAGTGGGTACACGTCATATAAACTAGCACATCGACTTGCCTTTGTAGAGAAGCCTGAAAAGTCGGTGGCAGAGCCCGGCGGTCCAAACGTGGGTCCAAGGGTAGCACTGATGGTTTGGCTGTAATCTAACACCGTTTGCCACCTACAGCATGAATCCAAGCAAACAAAGATTTTCTTTCACCATTTCCAGAAAGTAGACTGGAACTAAAGATTAACACTCATAGATTTTCTACAAACATCTACTAAAGAAACGAATCCATTCTCAAGCCAGTCAAGGTGGCAGAACGCGCAAAATACAAAGACTAAATGTACGGCTTGCAAAATTGGAGCACGCGCTTGGTATCGAAATAAAACTGCTTCTGTATATAAGGAACGAAAACGTGATCACAACCAATACACCTAAAGCTCTAATGCTCCTCCTCAAATGCTGGCAAAAAACAAACTTGTCATGAGAAGAATTTTTCATAGGCGAATTTCGAAAATATCTACCCACGATGAAATTCGTCGTAGTACTCCTTAAACCCTCTCAAAACCCTTCCCATCGAGAAATAGTTTTACAACACGTACAACATTACGAAATGATTTGTTGAACACGTGTCTGAACACAATCATGTGGTTCTTAATTACTTCAGTTGTTAATCTTATTCCTACTTTCGCTAAACACCAGGTTTCTTCTCAGTACTTCACACTTTACATAAAATTGCTGAGATAACTCAGTACTCCAGCATTTTTATTTTCGAACTTCCTTTATCCCATTCAAAAAGAGAAAATGACATACCAATCAGAGGAAACAGTTCGGCTCGGACCACCATCATGATGCAGCAATTGCTGCTTCTTGCTCTGCAGAAAAGCAAATGCCTGCACAGACGAATACGCCAGGGCACGTTTCTCAGCAAGCGGGCGATCGTCCTTCTTCTCCAGCTTGACCTCCACCACTTTCCCACTCCCAGCCTCGTCGTCACGAAAACTAGGGTTCGTCATCGCCATGTCCTGATCCTCATCACCATTGCTGTTGACCTCGGGCAGGTATGACAACCGCAGCGTGTTCCCCTGACCCCAGGAAACTAACACCCTAGGGTTCCCAGGTATGGAGTGGTGCACAGTGTGCACCACCATGCCATCTTCTTTAGCTGAAGACGACGGGCTCGCGAAAGGCACCAACTCCCGTGCGCCACTCAAGTTCGGCATTCCAATGAGTCAAGAGCAATACAAAATGAAAAAAATCGTCCTCCTCCAAATCCTCTGCTATGTCCTCCTCAACCCACCAATTCCGTAGTCTCGCCCATCGGTAGCCTCCCGAACATTTCAAGCAGAAGCTCCAATACTCAAAACTCGATTACTCAAAATTCAAATATACTCCGAAATACCTCAAAACCCTACAAAATCATGCAATGCCGGTGTACTAGATTCCAAAACAGTACCTCAAAACCCTACAAAAATCATGCAATGCCGGTGTACAAGATTCCGAAACAGAACCTCAAAACCGATGGATTGCAGACAAATGCTTCAAGCGAGTTGCAGTCGAGGTCGCCGCTCAACATGTCGTTGGCGTCGGAGCACCCGGCAATTGAAAGAACCTGGCGGATATCAATATGTTGGGATGGCGTCAACCCAGGTATGTTGCATGTTCGAGAGGGCGGGTATTTGGTGATTACAGCATGGGTGTTTTTTTTCCCAAAAAAATGGCCCCCACATCTTGGTGGTAAGGTAACTCCACCTGAAATTGCATAAATAAGCTCTACAACATGAACAACAATTTTGGCACATTGCTAAGAGATTATGAATCAAAATACAAGTGGTTCCATAATTTTTGGACACATTATGAATTAGTAACAAATTTTCAAAGATGCAAGGTGTATAATGACAGGTGTAGGGATGCTCCAGCAATGCTTTCAAGGCAGCGAGCAAGTTGTATGTGGCCATTGATCCTTTGTGTCTAAGTTTGATTCTTGTGCTCAATTCAAATTTGTAAGATTCACTAGAGGAAAAACATGTCCGACACAACCGACTACTATGCAACTAGTGTCTTATACAACTATCATGCAACTAGTTTCCTTTCTATTAGCACCAAATTTAATGTAATTGTTTGATGTTGTTTTACAATATTCATATATTATTTTAGTTGCAAAGTAGTCATTCTATAGTTGCAAAAAACAATTAAGAAACAACTAGTGTCCTATACAACTATCATGCAACTATAAAATGAATATAGTTGATTACTAATTACTTTCTTATTGTATACTAGGTGTTTCCTAGTTGCTTTCAAAGTTCATTCCAATTTGTCTTGTATCAATTATCTCATATCAATTGTAAAGAGTACCATTAGATTGGACATATAAGACTTGTAAGTTGTTGTAGTCTTATACAAAGAATCTTTTTGATAGAATTCTAAGATTTCTACAATCTATAGAAATAAATTAAAATTCAAGAAATTTTAAAATCTATGAAATTCAATTTTTGAAATCTAGAGAAAGGTAGATCTAAAATTCAAAAATCTAAAAAAGGTAGTTCTAAAATCCAAAATCTAGAAAGAATGTAGATATGAAGTTTTGAAATCTACAAATAATTGAAAGGAATATTTTAAAATCTACAAATCTACAAGTTGCA
The DNA here is from genome assembly GCA_963969395.1 of Pseudoscleropodium purum. Lineage (NCBI taxonomy): Eukaryota > Viridiplantae > Streptophyta > Bryopsida > Hypnales > Brachytheciaceae > Pseudoscleropodium > Pseudoscleropodium purum. The sequence continues at coordinate 15,566,521 of OZ017797.1, forward strand.
AACGTTGATGAAATTCTTTGCATACTATTAGATGACAAAAAACCCTATTAGACTGCAACTAATGCAACTTGTCTACTACAACTACAAGCTTTACAGTGTCACCTAGTTGCAAACGGACTATGCAACTACAAAATGAGTTGCACATTGTAGTTGCAAAAACCCTCATTTTTTTTTAGCGATTGCATCAATAAAGAATTGTTCATTTCACTATCTTTGATTCAAAGACAAGGATCAAATTTGGAAGGGGTTGATACCATTTAAGGTTTTGCAAAACAAGATTTAAGGAGTCATGCAATCAATTATGGCTCCAATGTTGTATGCCGAACCTCTGAAAGTGAAGCTTGAGCATTTACTAGTTGAGACACTCTCTACAAAGGGGGATAGTACTAGCTATCCATAGGGATAGCAATAAAGATGACTTTGAACCAAAACTAGTGGTAAAAGTGACGAATTTGGGATGGCACTCTAAACTCTACCCGACCATGGTAGTTGAAGGTGAGTCTCTTTGAGCAGAATATGCCCAAAGCTCTATAGGATTTCTCATTTGTAACACAATCTTAGAAATGAAAGTTAATCAATAGGTAGGAAATAAAGAAGTTACAATGCCATGCAATAATAGCTTATTTGGGTGGAAGTCACCCAACTCAGGTAACTCTAATTCACTAGATTGCAACTTTGCACTCAAAAGTTGGTGAGTGGGTGGGGCTAGGCCAAGTGACATCTGGGGAAAGGATTCTTTCAAGTCTTGACTCAATAAAGTGTTGCAACTGTAAAAATCCTCATGCTTGCTTTACAATGCTCAAAATGGGACACTTGTATTTTACAAACATAGGCTTCGGATTTCATGGCAAATTGTCCCATTTAGTTGAAGGTTTCTACATAGGGCATCTTTAGGGGCATCCCAAGAGAAATCTTTGGAGTGTTTTGGAGATAGGAGGAGGATTGGATGAATTGTTGGGCAATATTAAGGGAAATACAACTACTGCAGTCCAATGCTTTTGTGTCACAATTGAAGCCAATTAAAGACACAACTATTAGTGACAAATGAAAGCATTTAAGAGCATATTATGATTTATGTTGACTATTATAACTTGTCCATGCAATGTTGCTTGTGTCAATCCATTGATCAAAGATTGCCAGAACTTAAGGTGGAGAACAAGTGGTAAAGAAGCGGGGAATGATAAAAATGTGGTTGAAATTGATTAAGATTTTAGCTCTCAAGACAAAGGTAAGGGGCACTATAAGAAATTTATATTTTCTTTTGATGGATTTTTTTGGACATCCACATGTTTTTGTGTTAACAACAAAGTCAAATGTAACAACAAGAGATTATACTTGACATAATTGTTAATATGAATATAGATGGATGTTCAATAAAATCCATCAAAAAATGGGTTTTTTGTAGTAGGGGAAAATCAGAGTAGGTGCCTCTACCCCTACCACCTTTATGCACTAGACAAAATCCCATCATTATTCTAGATAGTGCAAAGTTGTCAAAGAAAAGACGTGCCTCTTTAATCATGGAGAATGGATTTTCAAGTGGAGGTTTGCGGCAAACCCATTACAAGAATGACTAAGGTTGGAAAATGGTCACTATGTAGAAGAAGGGAACTCAAACGAAGGGACAAGTACTGTAGTCTTGCAATTTTTTGGTTTTTCAGTCAATTTGTCTTTTATAGTGTAAATAGAGACAATTTGTAAGTACAATTTCACATTATGTAGAAAAAGATAGACAAATTGACTTTAGATTTTGAAGGATGTAATAGGCAAGATATAAAGTAGGACAAGTTGTCTTGGAAGCGGTTCCAATTTGTGGTTTGGTACCGCTTGAGATAGTATAGTCTTGAACAATTTGTCTTTCTTCTCCCCCACTCTCTCGGTCTTCAGTAGCGTACTTTTATAAACAATTTGTCTGTTTCAGCACAAGATGTGCTTTGTTAATATAATTTTGTAAACATTTGTCTTTGTGCTCATTCACTTGAGTCTCTTGTATTTCCAGTGATTGGAATACTGTTGTGGAGATTGTGAATTTTGAGTTAGACAATTTGTTGTTGGAAGGAAAGTCCAGGTGGACTACTTTGTGAGAGTTTGAATTGGGCATTATATTGTTGTGTGAAATTTGTATCCAGTGATTGGATTTCTTGATTGTGAATTTGTATATGAATGGTGTAATTGTAATTGTGAATTTTTCAGTGATTGGAATGACTGAGTTGTTTTAAACAAATTGTTTGAGGCTCAATAGTAGCGATGGGGGAAAATTGTATTTCTTGTATGTGTAATCTTAAAACAAATTGTCAAGTTGTTGAGTGAATTCTCAGTGAGTGGATCTAAGTCGTCATATCAATAATCCAATGAGAATTTAGAGAACAATTTGTCTGAGTGAATATGTGAGTGAATTAATAATGATGTGGACAGAGAAAGAATCGCAAGACAATTTGTTCGGAGGCAGCAGCGATGGCAAGTGAATGGAGCGGCAGTCTAGATCGAGTACGAAACAAACTTGTTCATCGAGTCTCCTGTTTGGTAATGTAAATTCCGACAAATTGTTTGTAAATTGATTGAATATGCAGTGATCAATTTGTTGGTTAATTGAAATCAATAGAATGATTTTAATTAATTTATTATAAAAAACTGAAGTGAGGAAATTAAGAATCGCTTTAATTAATAATTATTATATTTCTGATTATGAATTATTAATTTAAAAATTCCTAAATGGCAATTTCTATGATACAATGCAATTGAATAATTTATTCAAAACTGTTTTGATAATGTAACATGTCAATGTGAAACAAATTGTTGAATGTTTGTTTTGATGCGAAATAATTTTATCTTTGACGAATTGTCGATAAAATTAAATTGTTATTGGAATATGAATGAAAATTAAAATTATTATGAATAAATGAACTATTGAATTGAACATGAACTGTCTTTTTGAAATATGTAGAAAAATTATATAAGTTGATATGAAAGAGTTTTCTTGTGTTGTGATGAGACAATTTGTTCACTACTTGTGTTGACATTGTCAATTAATAAAATAATATAAATTGGAATTTATAATCTGTTAATAAATTAATTGTCAAAAGCCACAAGAGGTTGAGTAGGGTAGTGACAATTTGTTTGATCGGAAACTGACATTGAAGACAATTTGCCTTGACTGTGGAATGAAGGACAACTATGGACCAGTAAGCTCATAGAATTTAGTCTGAGATTAATTGTTTGGTTTTGACAAGTTGTGAAAATGTGCAGAGAAGCTGGAAGCTGAAATTGCATTATACACTCATTCCCCCTGCATTAGTATAGAGACAATTTGTTGTAGAGGACTGGGACTGTTTTGATACTCATATAAAATTAGTAATTTGGCTAGCTAAGTAGTGACTGGACTAATTGTTATGGTAAAAAACTTCATGGTAATTAAAGAACCTATATATTATATATGAATGTATATGCGAATTGTTGCACTTAAAAGTCTAGATCATGCATGACAAATTGTTGAATAACCTGACAAATTGTCTTTGAAATACCCCTAGAACACTAGGCAGGACTGAGACAGCAATCATGCGTTCAATAGCATTATTTAATGGACTGGCCAACAAATTATTCCTTTGGGTATAAGAGTGTATAAGATAAATTGTTTATTAAGAATTATATGATATTTCATATTAAATTCCTTTTTATTCTAAAAAACAAGTGACTTTAGCTACAATACGTTAGACTATTTGACCATTCCCAAAATTTCAAGAACCTCTATACTATTTCCCTGGGTTTTGTGAGATGGCGAAATCTAGATCACAAGTACCAAGGCAACAAAGGAAGTCCCCAACCATCATTACACTAAGGTCCACCCACATCAAGGTAAGTCCTAATACAACTTCACCTTGGCCAAAGGCTTATCCAACAAAGTTTGAATTATGGATGGCAACATGCACTGAAAAAAGCAATAGTTGACAACAAGGGAAATAGGAACCATCAAGCCAAGCATCCCTTGGCACAAATATTGTCTGGCTGACCATACCTATGCCATTGGCTCAAGAGAGATCAGGGTAAATATTGATAGCCCATGCCCAACCTTACCAACCTTAGGGAGTGAATTTGATCCTCTGGAGGTAGCATCCCAAGTAACTAGTGATGACACTTTGGATAGAGAGAATATGGTACACTATAAGAAACCCACGTTTTTTGTTACATCAGACTTTAAATACAGCATGTTTTTGCGAACAAGAAGACATTGGAGATTAAAAGGCAATGGATGGAAAAATTAGGGTGGACATTGTAGTGAACATGTGCATATCAGTGGGGAGCAACATTATGTTAAGATAAACAAATATGTTCTGCAAGACATCCTAAAAAACGTCGGCATGCTTTTTGTGACGTCCAAAAAAATATAACAATGCAACATTAGTAAGGATTTATGGTTTGACTATAGGTAAGTTTGTAGAAGTTACTTGAGTCTAAGGTAAAACAATAATCAAAGTTGAAAAAAACAAGGTAAAGGCAGCCACATGGTAGTTTTTTGCAAATTTAAGAAAAAAATAGCACCCAGTGTAGCATCCATAAATGATGATGTCAGCACACTTTATCACCATCTGAAAACTTTAAATTTCTTTTTGACATCGACTAAGATGTCAAGATGCTTCTTTAGATTTCAACTAAGACATTAATAAAAACATCAAGATGTTTTTTTAAACATTAACCAAGACATCAACTAAGATGTCCAAATTTTTTTTAAACATCAACCTAAGACAAAGTAGTATTCATGAGGATGCTCAGGTCTCAAATTATAATTTCCATACAACTTCAAAGTTTTATATATCCCATATGGTTTGTCTTCACTTCTACCATTCATTTATATAAATAACCTTGTTTGTTCATATCGATATATTCACAATAATTGACTTTTCAAGCCAAATATGATATATTATATATGGTGTATATATTATGTATGGCATATTGTGTATGTTGTAAAACGTATGGTGTTGTTTGTATTGTGTATGTTGTACAATACCTAGCAAGTCTCATTCATCCACCACACCAAAATTGGCTTCAAAGAAGTGGCATTTAGGCTACTTTAAAACACTCCCAATTGTCTATCTCTATGAATTAGGGGCTCTAATTAGTAACATTAGGTAGGATTAGTAGTCTTACAACAAGTGTCATTTAGCAATTAATGAGATACTAGAAAAATCCTCATAAAAAATCAAAATTAACAAACAAGTGTTACTACAGTGGCAATTCATATGCTTAAATTGTAGAAATATGGACTCACATGGAATTCATGCATTTGTTCATGTCCAGCTAAAATTGTGTACAAATGAAGCTTGTACATGCACTCAGTCAACACAAATTTTGTATTGATGTTGAATGTGTAGATCTCTAGTTCCTATTTCTCTCTCTATTTCTCTCTTTAGGCAAATCTAAGTCTTTTGTCATTATGTAGTTGTTCTGAAATCTTGTGAATGATAGCAATTTCAATGCAAAGGCTAGCTTTTGTGTCCTCAAGTGGAGTTTAAAAATTTTGGAGTGCTTGAATCACACATAAGTAAGAATGCTTGCATCATTTGGAGATTTGCAAATTGAAGTGTTAATTAATTTCTTAAATGCTTCAAGATTAGGCCAATTTCAATCCCTGAGCACATCTGTACCTAGTACTATTGATGGTTAGAATTCAAAATGCATCAATTGAAGATGATTTGGCAATCCATTAGCCTAATTTTGGCATATAGATCATGTTATACAATACCTGTCTTGATAACATTGTGGTATGATGTTCTTTGTAGGTCATACATTATTTTTGATTTGACGAAGTTCATTTGCATTTTAAAGTGTGTTTTTGTGTGTTGATTGTGTGGAAATGATAGGTCATCGTTTAAGCATAGAGGAAAAAGTGTCATAGTCAACATGAGTAGTTCATGGATGTCACAATGTAGTATTGCAACAAAGTTAGGCATGCTACGTTCCATTGTTAAATATGTATTGAAGAAATTCAACAATTATAGATGGTCACTCATAAGATTGTACATCAACATTGCAAATTAACTAATCAAGGTAGAAGGAAATTAAAATATATTCTTATACAGAATAGACGCATTCCACTTGTCTCCATTATAGAAAAGATGACCGAGAAAGTTTGTGTATGTACACTAAGGAAAGAGATTAAATGTATTGGATTTCATCACCGTGTTGCAACAAAAAAAAGTCATTTCTTAATGACAAGCACAAGGTTGATAGATTGGCATTTGCTCAAAAATATTGGTCTTGAAAAGTGTTAGATTTGGATGAATATCATATGGACAAATGAGGCCTCATTTGAGATAGGCAAAAATTCTCAACAAGTTATGGTTTGGTGACGACCAGATGAATGTTATTCATGGAATTTCTTGGCACCCATTTTCAAATCTAGCTGCACATCTATCATGATTTTGGGTGCTTTTACAAATTAAGAGAAGTGCTCCATTGTTGTTATGCCATCCAATAAGTGGACAAGTGCTGATTTTGTTAATGTTGTATACAAGGGTCAATTGAGTGGCTTTTTCTATATGCATGATGATCCTCTAAGTTTTTCCCTTATGGAAGATGGTACCCCAATGCATCATAGCAATTGGAGTCTAGCAATTACTGCTACTTTTCAGTGCATTGTGATATTCTGTGTCACAATACTCTAAAATTTCAAAATTCTAGATTTTAAAATTAAATTTTTTAAATTTCCAACCACCCTTCCCCCCTCTTGTAATTTTAGAAACCAACTTGTTTAACAATCAATATGGGACAATTCATCCCATATCTGATATTGTATCCATATTTTGTATTCCATATTCTATACATATTTGTATACAACATCATATCCATATTTGTATCCAGTGCATATCTGTATGCGATACTATATCTATATTCATATCCGAATTCAATATTTAGTACATATTTGTATGTAGTATTGTATCCATATACAATATTTCATATTTTGATGACTCAAATTAAATCTCTTAAGATCAATGGCTTGTGATTTTTTGAAAAATCGATTACAATTTCGAAGGTAAATATTTTTTTTTACAAAAATCAACAACTTGTAAATTTTTTGAGAGTAAGGGGGCAACTATTGCAAACCAGGGTGGTATGCCTTTTTTCAATGCATTGTAACTTATCCAAACAATGGCTAAAAGCTCATAAGATTAGAAAGATTACATGGCTTGCAAACTCATCGGACTTGAATCCCATAGAGAATGTATGGACAATTCTAAAAGACTTTGTAAAAAAGGAGACCAAGCCAAGCAACAAAGATGAATTGATAAAAGCATGTAGCGGGCATGGAAAGCTATATCTATGGAGATTCTTGAAATTCTCCTTGGGGTGATTGCAAGAAAAACTTGTCCTTTTTAGGTGTCCCCTCGATATCCAAGGAGGTGTTTTTCCCTCATAACTATTGCAACTTAAGTCAGTTTTAGCTTAAATTTGGAAGAAAGGTGCATATTGTAGATCTAAACATTCCGTGATTTTTTTTAAATTTGAAAGAAAATAATTTATTATTTTTTTAAAGTGACCCTGATTGGGTGTCTACCTTAGCTATTTTGGGAGTTCTCAGTCCTATTTGGGGACCAAAAATGCGAATTTGAAGCCAAAGTTTTCACTTGTTGTAGATGGGCTAACATTCTATAGATGTCTAATTAGATTTTTGGCAAAGGACCTAGTGTAAAGGCTGCACATGGGTTGAAAGTAGACGCTATTTGCACAAACACTATGAAGAGGGGAAAATTTTTTATGATGAATATTTTGTTCATATAGAACTAGAGAGAAGATTAGAAAAATGTATTTTTTTCTTTGAATTTTTTGAATTCTTTTGTAATTACTAAAAATGATCAAATGAAACTACCTATTTTCACCTATTTTCTAGTCCAAGCACCCAATGGAGTCCTCCAAAGCAGTGACTACTACTTCTTAGTACTCAATAATTTGCAATAAATGTTAAATTTTTCAAAAAAACTGTCAGAAATGATATTCACTCCCATTCGCCTAGTCAATCAGTCATCTAATCAATCAGTCAGAATGATAGTCAATCAGTCGGTTTAGGTTTGCCTAGTTAGGAAACTGCACAATACTTGTAGGACTAGGAATACTGGTAGTACAACGCTAAAAAACAACCATTTTGAGCCAATACCATTAAGTGTTTCTTGCGATCACCCCTTGCTAGCATGCCTCACTGAATGAAGGCTGTAATTAATGCAAGGGGTGGTAGTACTAGATGGTAGATAGTCTACCACAAAATGTTCTATTGTTGCATGTTTTGACTATTTCAATTAAATAAAAGAGTATGCTATGAAACTAGACTTCACTATCTTCCAAACTCAATTCACATTTTGCAATTCCATGAATTTTTGACTCTCTAGTGTCATTTCCAAGTTACAAGTTCACTCCTAAATTTTAGCTGCAGCATGGGTGGACAAATGAGACTTGCCTAGTACAATACAATGTATGGTATGTGTATATCAAAATTGATATCACAAAATATTTGGACATCTAAGTTGATGTCTAAAAAAACTTGAAACATATTCATCAAGCATGTCCAAGAAGATGTTGTTCATAATGTTTTTATGTCTTTGTAGACATGCTATAACACATGGTGGATGCTAAATGATGTTCAAATAAATTATTCTCATGTTTCTATTGACATCCAAAAAACACATGCACATTACAACATACGTCCAAATTGACAAGACATAGGACTTCAATGACGTTAAGAAAGGTCTAGATGAAAAAGTGGTTGATATAGCACTATCCGCTCTATTGGTGCTAATGTGGAGGCCACATGGTAGCCACATGGCAATTTTTTATGGCCTTTGAAGACCATGTTTTTGTTACATCCTCCAAACTTTCCTTGAAATCAAACCATGTTTTTGTGATTTTCCAAGTTTATTAGCATGTTCAATTTGATGCATTTTTTTAAGCATCTGTAGTCAGGTTTTTGGAATTCCTATTCCAAACACTACCAAGTTCAAACACTAGGGAATGATCTATGTAAGGTTAGTGTAGTATGTTCAAATGTCACTTTGTACTTAAGTTTTGAAGATAGAATAAAAATTCCTTCTTATTCCCACTAAATAGCCCAAGATACACTCAACAGTCCATTATAAGATAAAAGACTCAGCATGCATGTCCCTGTCCTATCTAGTGTTCTAGGGCTTAAGACAATATGTCAGGGTGGACTGACTTGTTTATGTATGCAATGCAGGACTTGACTTCAGTACAACCCACTATAGTATTTTGAAACTAGTATAAATATACATATTTAATATTTCAAAAGATTTAGAGTTTAAGAGTTTAGGATATACTTACAAAAAGTCACCCCCAAAACTCTAGGACAATATGGGCAATATCAAAGATTAGCAACCACCTACAATCCCAAATCAATACAACATATAGAATTAAAACATTTACTAACAATCTAATAAGTACTTATAACTCTACCTAGACTAGTAGCACGGCTCAAGGGCCGTTCAAAAAATTTGACCCCTTTTTTTTAAATTTGTTTTTGTTGGTCAAATAATTAAAACAAAATGTCCAAAAGTTTATACCCTGCCTAGAACCATGGGTATAAACTTCTAAGTCGTGAGTCCGGATATCAACTAATAAAGGACGGGTATCAATCTGCAAAACCGGGCCGGTTATCAATCAGCGAGGGTCGGGAGGTCGGGGCGGCCGGTGAGTCTGCCGCAGGCGCTTGTCTGCCGGCGTCGCTCCTCGCAAGCTGTTTGCGAGCGGCGCTGAATCTTCTCCAATTTTGTAAAATTCCTGATTGTTCCACTCTCACTTACACTATTCGACCCACACACACCGAACATAAATCCAAAGTTTTGATAAATTTTGAGGATTTACAGAAGAAACCTAGTCAGCGCTGATTGCCGCGCTTGTCTCAAAATTATTGATTTCCTCTACAGATCGTCGAATTTCTTAAAATTTGTTGTTGATCTACCCTCGCTTAATCAATGCAGCTCGCGCTAAACTGCCATTCGATCGAATTGTGATCGTTTCTTTAGGAATTTGTAAATTGCTCAGGAAAATCGGCACCTTGACTGCTACTATGAATCTCACATTTCTGGATTGAATTTGATAAATCTTGACAACCCAGAATCCCTACGACAGGAGTCTTCAGAATTCAAAAACTTTGGGCATGGCTGTGCCTTTGCTTACTGCTCAGGTACCCTTTTCCGATCAAAATCGGAACTTTGAGGATTCCATTAAATTGTCGGACCTCGCCCCAATCCGATTAGACCAATGCACTCACCATGTCTCACCATTATACACACTTCAAAACAATCCTCCACACCACAACACAAGTTACCACACAAATTGGAAACAACACTTTTATTACACAGCGCGATTCGCGCAAAAATACAATGAACAACACTCCAAAAATGCACGATGAACAGCGCAAGACAGCACGAGAAAAATGATGAGTAGCAGAGAGAGAGAAATGAGAGAAAAACAAGAATAAATGTTGAACTCCAGGGGTGATTGAGGAGGTCGCAGCGCTCGCGATCGGCACGGCGTTCACCGCGCCTCTTGAATCCCTAATTTTCTCTTTTTCTTTTTCTTTCTGTTTTTTTTTATCTTTGCACTTTAACTTTTACTTTGCCTTTGTCTTTTTCCCCTTTTTCTACTAGTTGGCCACTACTTATTAAAATATCTTTTTATTTTTTGGACACTTTAGTACAAATAGAGACTACTTTAATGCTCAATATCTAAAATATATGTAAAATAATGTATAAAATGTCACAAAAGATTGAAAAAATTAGTCCTTTAAGAAAAAGGCTAGACTAGAGCATCCTTGTTAAAATGGTTGATGTCCAAATTAACATACTTACCATATTTTTTTGTTTCTTACAAATAACGCGGGTTTCTTATAGTAGTAATAGCCCCCATAGAAGAGGGGCAAGTAAAAGGCTTGCTTGGAGACATGGAAAGGATCTAAGCCACAGCCAAGGCCATGCAAGTGCTCAATGAGACCTTTAGAGAAAACTAAATTATTCGCAAAAGCGGGGGATGAGAAGGGGTTGCTTCCCAAGAGTGAAATGAGGCCTATCAATTTAAATGTCATTATGGTAGCATTGATTTCCGCGGCTCACACATTAGGAGGAATCATGCTTTGAATGGGGGCAAGGCCTTCCAAAAGAATTTACCTCAACTTCCAGTTGTTAGGGCCCCCATGAAGTAGATGAAACTAATGTATTAACTCCTCGCTTACCAATGGATATAATTGTCCTAATCAAATACAAACAAGAATGTCTTGAGTGGCTATAGTAGAAGAAAGAAGGGCATGTATTATGGGCAAGGAGAAATGAGGCATTGAAGTTAGTTAAAAGGCTAAGACAACAATTTTAAACCAAAAATGTTACAACCTAAGAAGAATAAGAGAAGGCAATGGCTTTAAAAGCATAACTCTATTGTAGGAGATTCTTTATCTTGCATCTTTATTATAAAGGTTTCCATCATAATGTAGAACATACAAGGAATTCATAACTCCTTGAAGTTTGATGTGGTTAGGAATTACTTTAAGCCACTTTTTAGAAGATTAAAAGTATTGCGCTTTCAAAAATATTGCTTGCCTGGAGCTAAGTTGTCTACATTGGAGCAAAAGTTTTGGCCCCAAGCTTCCTTTCTATGGGAAGGAAGAAACAATAGGGTTTGGACATGATGGGGGTGATGCTAGCACTAGGACAAGGAAAATTTGTATGTGATTGGCACCACATATATCCCACCTAGTCTCCACAATAGGATGCATGCACATTGGATGTACCTTAGAGGTCTTGAAGAGGAGAATATCTCAATTCTCAATGCCTATGCGTCTAATAGTATAGAACTAGATGCAAGTTTTGCGAAGAGCTTCTTCTATAGGGTTGTTGCTATACTAGAAGAAAATGAGGGTTTTGCAACTACAGTGTGCAACTCATTCTGTAGTTGTATAATCTATTTGCAACTAAGTGACAATATAGAGCCTGTAGTTGCAGTGGACAAGTTGCATTAGTTGCAGTTTAGTTGTAGGGTTTTTGGTCATCCGATAGCATGCAAAGAACTTCATCGACATTTGCAACTTGTAAATTTATAGATTTTAAAATATTAATCTTAATGATTTGTAGATTTCAAAATTTCATATCTACCTTTTTTCAAAGTTTTAGAATTTTAGAACTACCTTTTTCCTAGATTTTTTAATTTAAAATCTATCTTTTTCTAGATTTTAGAATTTCAGATCTACCTTTTCCTAGATTTCAAAATTTCAAATCTACATTTTTCTAGATTTCAAAATTCTAGATCTACCTTCTTTCTAGATTTCAAAAATTTTAATTAGTTCTTAAATTTTAATTCATAGATTGTAGTACTTTTATATTTCTACAGACTGTAAAAATATACAAATTATATAAAAAAAAATTCTTTGTATAAGATTGTAACAACTTATGAGTCTTATATGTCTAATCTAATGGTACTCTTTACAATTGATATGGAATAATTGATATGGGACAATTGATATAAGACAAATGGGAATGGACTTTGAAAGCAACTAAAAAACAACTATGGTCATTTTATAGTTGCATGATAGTTGTATAGGACACTACTTGTTTCCTAGTTGTTTTTTGCAACTTTAGAATGACTACTTTGCAACTAAAACAATGTATGAATGTTGTAAAACAACATAAAACAATTACTTTAGATTTGGTGCTAATAGAGAAGAAACTAGCTGCATGATAGTTGTATAAGACACTAGTTGCATAGTAGTCGGTTGTACTGGACATGTTTTTCTTCTAGTGCTAGCTCTTATGTGGTGATTAAAATTTTGTTGAAAAATAAGAAGACAAGTCAAATCTTAATGGATGTATTATCTTGGTAGATAATGCATAGATTTTCTCTCTCTTCTAGAATGCATTATAGATGGAGGATCAATTCCAAGTGAACAATAGGCTTCAATTCTCCTAAAATAACAAACAGTATTGCGGGCTAAGATCCTTATTTAAATTTGATAGATTCTATTTTTTTCAACAAGTCAATGTTGATCCATCTCCTGTAATCAAATATGTAATTAGGGAAAATTTTAGGCACTCATACCACCTCTTTGTAACACATTTGGTTCAATTGCAACCTCTAGGTCCTAAAAAATCTGCCTACTAAATGTCCAACTTTTATCTCCAAGGTTTTGAGGTCAAGGTGGTGATTATCAAGATTTGGGAGCAACATCTAGGTCTTGGTTTCATGGACAAACTTAAACATGCAGTGAAGTTCTACAAGCCATTTTGCATTCAAAAAACCCAAGAGAGGAAATAAGTGGAGGTAGCTTTGAGTACACAACTCACAATTCAACAAACCGCCGCTCAACTCAATTTTCAAAACCTTGGCATTCAAGATTTGATTTGGGAGCTAGGAGATCAAATTGCCAACTTCCAAAAATACATAATTGAAGGCTAGAGGATTCGGAATCATGTCAAGTGGCTTAGAATTGATGATGCTTGTACTAAGGAGTTTTTGAAGGTTGCTAGACTACATACATGCACTTCTAATATTACAAAGCTTAAAGATGAACATAGCTAGATTCACATCAACTAGAATAGCCTTGAAGGCATTTGTTCCTTGTTACTATATGAGCCTTTACAAAACTCTAGCCCTCACTATTGTTAGAGAAGAGGCATCCAAAAGGATATCGTCATGCTTAAAAGATCGCTTGTCTACTAATATGAAACTTTCGCTTAGCAAGTCAATAAGTTTGGAGGAACTGGACATTGCAATTCAAGGGCTTGATTATGGAAAAGCTTCTAGGTGCAACAAAGTCATCTCTAAGTTTTATAAAAGGTATTGGGACACAATTAGGGTTGATTGTTGGGAATGATCACTCAAGCAATGGGAGATCAAAGGTTGCCACATAGGGTCACAAAAGGGATGACTATGCTATTTTACAATCATGGTGGTACTTGTAATCAATTGACAAGTTGGCAACCAATTACACTTCTCAATGTCTTGTACAAGTTATATGCCAAAGCCCTCCAAATTTGTTTCAAACCCATCTTAATGGAGATTGTTGATTTTGATCAATCTATGTTTTTCCTATGAGAATTATCCTTGATAATATTTTATTAACACATGAGACAATTTTATAGACAAAGTACAAAAAACAACCACTCATCTTCTTGAGACTCAATTTCTCTAAAGCATATGATATGGTTGATTGGTCTTTCCTATTCCAAGCTATAAAGGTATTTGGCATTCTTTGGTAATTTATCTCCATGATGAAGATGCTCTTTCTAGACACATAAGAGACAATTAAGGTGAATGGCTCACAATCCCAAGTGTTTTCAATAGAAAAAGGGGTTAGATAAGGCTACCTTTTAGCCTCCTATCTTTTTTTTTTTTTATAGTAATTGAGATATTCAATGCCTCAGTCAAAGTTAGGGTGGTGTTGGGATTGATCAAAGGCATTAGGTTGCCAAGTGGAGAGTAAGAATAAGTCATTGTTCAATATGCCTATAATACTTATTTTATCCTTCTAAAGGACGAAGATATGGTGGTTGTTATTATAGATCAGTTGGACTTGGTGTATAAGGCATCCAACCCAGTGCTTAACTAGCTATAGGTCAAGTTGTATGGGTATTGGAATGAAATGGGGTTGAGTAGCCACCATGGACACAACACTTCAGCATTGCTTGGCTAGACAAGCCCAATGTAAGTAAGCTTCTAGGTAGGCTATTTGGAATGAACTTCTCAACTTGTTTAGTTGACAAGTTCCTTCAAGATCAGATACTCAAGCAACTTCAATATTAGTATAGAACTATGATTTAACTCTACTAACAGAGGAGCTATAATCAATAGCACTCTCTTTTCATCAATGTTGTATTTTTCTTCGATTTGGAGGGGCATGTAGAGAGGCATCAAGAAGGTGACTTCCTCCATGCAAAATTTTATATAGTCAAACTTGCTCTATAGAGCCTATACAAAGGTATTGTCAATTCAATGTTGTTAGCCTAGTAAGAATGTGGGCATCAATATTATCCATCTGCAAGATGCATTTGACGTCACTCATGGTAAAATGGGTGATTAAGACATGTAAACCAAGATCTTCCAACTTCTATGTCTTATTATGTCACCCATTATGTCACAATTTGAGCCACACTATAAGAAACCCGCGTTTTAGGAGACAAGCCCAAATTTTTTGGAATAGATTTTTTTTACATGTATGTTGATATCTAGGTATTTTATGTCAAAAATAACATCCAATGAACATCATGAAAAACATAAAAACAACTACATGTCAACATAGATCTCAAAAAAATCCGTTCCAAAAAATCCAAGGTTGTAAAAAAAACACAAGTTTTTTGTAGTGGACACTTTCAGTTGTATATGGGAGAATAGTGGGGGCCTAGTTTAGCCTATTTCACAATTTCACATTTTCAAATACACAAAGGGTCCATGATGTAGAACCAAGTAGGGATGTTTTGGTATAAGTTGCAACTTAAGCTCATAGTAGTTTGACCAATGACACCAAAGGAAGTGGCATGGGGGGCAAATCCTTTTGGTGGTCACCATTCATTAGAAGAAAATAAGGGTTTTTCCAACTATATATGCAACTCATTTTGTAGTTGTATAGTACATTTGCAACTAAGTGATAATGTAGAGCCCGTAGTTGCAATGGATAAGTTGCATTACTTGCAGGGTTTCTTGTCATCCAAATGCAGAGAACTTGATCGACATTTGCAACTTGTTTGCAAATTGTAGATTTGTAAATTTTAAAATATTAGTCTCAATGATTTGTAGATTTCATATCTACCTTTTTTCAGATTTTAGAATTTCAGATCTATTTTTTTCTAAATTTCAAAAATTCAATTTCATAGATTTTAAAGATTCTTGAATTTTATTTATTTCTATTTCTATAGAAATCTTAGAATTCCATCAAAAAAATTCTTACAAATCTTATATATCCAATCTAATGGTACTCTTTACAATTGATATGAGACAATAGATACAAGATAAATTAGAATGAACTTTGAAAGCAACTAGGAAACAACTAGTATACAACTAAGAAACAACTGGTGTACAACAAAGAAACAACTAGGAAACAACTATGGTCATTTTATAATTGCATGATAGTTATATAGGACACTAGTTGTTTCTTAGTCATTTTTTGCAACTATAGAATGACTACTTTGCAACTAAAACAATGTATGTATGTTGCAAAAGAACAACATGAAACAATTACATTAGATTTGGTACTAATAGAGAAGAAACTAGTTGCATGATAGTTGTATAAGACACTAGTTACATAGTAGTCAGTTGTATTGGACATGTTTTTTCTCTAGTGTTATTTTCTACTTTATTCACCTAAAAAAGTGGAGTTCATCCCATAGCATGTCACATAGACAACATTTGACCCATTGGCCATCCTTTTTTCTCCATAATTCTATCCATGTTTCCTATATGGAGTTACAATCTTTCAAAATAGTAAGAAAGGTAAAAACATGCTTGATTTTTAGTGTTTCATCAACTTATTCAAACCTAAATAAAATATGGAACTATCTAAAAAGGAAAAAAAATAAGAAAAAATGTGATTTCAAAGGTCAATGAAAGGAGTCAATAAAGGCCTTGCCAAAGCAAATTTTGCCATCAAGTTATGGATTTGGTTGGTTATTTAAATTTTTGCCACCCTAACTGGTTCAAACTTAAGCCATATTGGACTTGTTGAGCGGCATGAGTAGCTCGAGGCTTAGCATTGCTAGTGAGATAATGCAAGAAAGTTGTACAATCAATCCACTACCTATTTATGTGAGCTATGCAAGATGTAGGTCAACTTAGATAGGTTAACCCTAAAGGTTAGAGACTATGCTTTCAACAAAAGTCCAAAACCGCCTCAAAACTACCATTTCTAATACAAGTACCAAATTTTGGAAGAAAAACATTTTTGGACACATGTAACTATAGGATCTTATAGTACGCTTTTCGAAAAGATATTAAAAAAATTTAATTTTCCATTGTATAGATTGCAAGATATTAGCATTTGCATTGACAAAAATCCTTTTTTTGGTCCTGCAAAAATAGGGCAATTGCTCTTTACAAGGTCCCATTTGTATGAAAAAATATCCAAAGTGGTGGTTACTCTTTGGATTGATTCTTCCTAGAAAATTATCTACATGCTTGAAAAATTTTAGATCATTTGGAATTGCACAACATATAGGGAAAAATAGTATATTGAAAGAAGTAGAAAATGATTCAAAACACTAAATTGTCAAAAATTTAATTATAGAATTGAAAAATGTCAATTCCAACGGCTCTACTGTAGTAATAAATATTCTACATCCTAAATTTTTATTTTTTCAAAAAATATTTTAAAATGACTTAAATAAAAAACTCCAAAGTTTATTTTAGAATAAGGCTGGAATCCATAACTGGCTAGAAACTAGAACATCTCATAACTTTCATCCCATAAATGAAAATGGAATGATTCAAACCTCAAAGCTTTTCCAAGCATATATCAATCTAGAAAATCAATTTCAAATTTTTATTTTTGAAAAAAGTGATTTTTAAGAAATTTTTGGACTGCACGTTGAGCATTAAAAATTAAATATTATACAATATCTTTTGAACCATGTAGTCAAAAGTTATGAAAATTATTGGGCCTTAAAGATATTCCTTGAGCATGTGTCGTGTGAAAATTTCAAATAAAAATAAATAAAAATTCCATTTGTAGTGAACTACCCAAAATTGCTATATTGTCAAAAAAATGTAAATTGATCCTTGCAGGGTTAACAAGCTCTGTCATTGAACTAAACTATAGTTCTCACCACAAAACCTTCTATTTTTCCTTATTCATTATTTTTTGAACAAACTCAATCAAATCAAAACAAAGACAATGCATATTTCTACATAATGGAATAATTTGCATTGCTAGAACAACTCAAAATTGGATTCAATTTTTCTAGAATAAAATTGTGAAATAGATGAATTCAAATCAACTAAAATAGAATCCACAAAGTCAATATACTTTCCAAGACTTGAAAAATCCACCATAATTGAGGCTATTTAAATTCCAAGAGATTTAACCATAACCTTCTTGTCTTTCTACTTTTTCATTGTTGGCTTCAGTCGATAGTGACTCATTCAAATGAAGATTAAGTGAAGGTATGTAAAGCTTTGGACAAGGGTGGAAATCTTTGTTAGTACATTTGGACTTCATCACTAATATTAGGCAAAAAAATCCAAAGATCAATTCTGAAAGAATATAGAAAAAAATTAATCACAAGAATCAAACACTACAAAAATGTCAATGGGTCATCTACATTGATCTCAAAACCTTGTCAATTGTAATATACCACAAATAACACCAAGAAATAAAATTCAATATCATCTAATGTCAAATACAAGTCATACTCTTTCTCAACATGATTGAGAAGTCATTAGACACAATAAGAAACCAAAGTTTATCGATGTCAAAAGGAACGGATATTAGGTGACACTGAAAAAAAAACCATGTTTTTATGTCAAAAATGAGGTCCAATATAACATCAATGGATATCATTGTTGACATAAAAACATGGGGTTTTTTTATGTCACCTTGGATGTCACCTAAGTCTTATTCCTTTTGGTGTTAATTCAAGTCTTATAGTGAAGAGTACCAAGATATGATTCAAAAGTTCAATTTTTTGTATGCTTGCAAATTAACTATTGAAAATTTGACATAATCTAAGTCAAAATCTACATCTATATTAAAACTGTGTATAAATGTGAAACCACAAAATAAAAAATTATAGGAGATCAAAGTAGAAACAAAAAATGTGAGAAAAGGTATAGTGGAAAATGAACATAGTACATGCTATAACACTACTCCTGCAAAAAATAAAGAATGCTTGATTAGCATAGGAGTTGATTGAAATACAAATGAATCATGACAAACAAACAAACAAAACCTACAAGTTGCAACAATTTTCAAAAGCAATTTAGAGGGATATATGCATATCTAAATGGCGTGTAATAAAACAACAAAATTGAGTAGCAAAATTAGCAGTGCAAACATGACATGACACCAAAAGCTTAGAAAACATGTAGATCTAAATTTTTTTAAACTAAAATATTGAATAAAAATGGGAAAACATCAAGTGTTTTTTGTTTGATTGTGGACCAATAGACAATCAATATGTGCAAATCTCGCCAAGTTGCACAATGCAAAGACAATCCAAATGCTATAAACACGACCAAGCTCTAGAATGTGCAAAAAATACAAAGCAAAGACTAAAAATAGTTGTGGAGCAAGACCAAGCTACAAAATGAAAACATAAATGATAATTGTACAACCAATGGAGCTCTTCAAAGAAGGTAAAAATCCCAAGAAGACCAATGATCCATGATTGTTGGATTAAGAACCTCAATTTAATTATTTGATCAACCAATCCCAATTCTTAAAGTAAATACATCAATTTGATCATTTGATTTATTTGATTTAGGTCATTTGATTTTGTACCATTGTATTGTCTTTTAGGTTGTGACATCTGGTGGATGATACTTCCTTGAAAGTAATGACTATTAGTCTCATATTTACTAGTTTGCATAACTTACAACAAGTGCCTTCACTAGGCTAGATTGGTGAAGCATGCCTAATAATTGTACCTTTTATAGTATTAACTATTGGTTGCACCACCTCTTGGTACTTACCAAATTGCAAAATTATGTAATACATATTTTGTACATATTTTCTTACAATAGATTTGGCCTTTCTTTTCTAACAATAGAAGTGTATTTTGAAAGTTATTAGAAATAATTATTTGATTTTGAAAGGGATAATTTGAGCAATTAGAGTGACATTAGTGTATGTTTTGAGAGAAAAATTCTTTGTCAACCTTATAATCTAGTGATTAATTGAAAAATCTAGGCAACAACAACATGGTGATTTGATTGAATGGTATAATTCAAAATAAATCACCAAAGACTATTGTAAGTGTAGCTTATAAATAATGAAGGATGTGTGGTCAGTGAACAATATGTCTTAGTTTGCTTTGAAGTAAGTACACACATAAATCCATAATCGATAGCTAAGCATAGTCAACTATTTACTATTATGAAGTATAAATTACTTTCATTGGATCTTAATTGGCAAATGAAAGAGGATTTGCAATGTACTATAGCATATATAATTTGGACACTATATAGATAAGTTATGAAATTTCAAAGTATTGTTGTAGATATATCAAAAATTGACTCTAGGTTCTTCTAAACTTTCATGTGGTTATTTACATATCTAGATTTTAATGTCACTTTTTGTTCCAAATGTATGGGTCACTTTTTAAGCAATGATAATACCTTAGATCTAAAAAAGAGGCATTTCTTGAGAACTCAATTTATGTCAATATTTGAAAGATTTGATCTGAAGTGCTACTTACAAAGACTTCAAAACCCTCAACTCTTAAGTTTTCTTCAATATCTTGTCCACTTTAAATTTAGAATTTTTTTTCAAATTTATTCATTCCTAAACAAAACATTCTTGCAATGTTTAAATTGAGACTTGTTGCATTGAACTAGATCTGAATTTTGAGAATCTTTTTAATTTTGAAAATTGTTTTCCACACATTCCCTCATTTTTCTCAAGAGGAGGTAAAGTTGGATTTTTTCTCTCTCTTGAAATCCAACTTGAAAGTCTACTATTGATAAACTTTGAGCATTCTTATTTGTCATGTGAAAATTTTGTCTAGTCAAAACACAAAGTTACAATTTAAAAGAATGTATCATATGTTAGTCCCACTCATGCAACCAACTATATTAACTTCCAACCAATTGCAAGGCTCCTAATGAGCAAAAACAAAAGAATCTCCATCATAGCTAATGCAATGAACTATTTATAGGAAAAAAACAGTTTCTATGAAGTTGCCAAAAGTTTGGCAAACATGCAATTTTTTATCGTACTAAAAATAATCATTTTGAGATTTTCTAGATTTATTGAGCATTTTTCATCTAGAAAATATTGTTGTTGATTCCCTTGTTTGTTGTACTAGTGGAGATGCCTTTAGCCAAATCAATCGCTTTGCAACAATTCAAGGCAAAAAGGGTTGTATATTGATCAACAACTTCCAAGATGGAAGAGGTTCCCTCAAAGTTCCAATGTCTCTTGGAAATTGGGAACATTAGCAACATAAGAAACCTTCATGCTATTTACACAACTCAATTCTAACCACTTCATTCTTTTTAACTCTTGGTAGTTGTCATTTGTCATATATTTAAATTGGGTCAATCATAAAACTTTAATTATTATTTTTTGAACATAATTTTAGGTGCATAATCATTCAAGTTTCTTTTTCAGCCTCAACAATGATTTTATTGAAAAAAAATGTTCTTCTATTCAAGTTTTTGTATAGGGTCATAGAGCATCTATAGCAAAAACAAGAAAACAAACATGAGTCCAACTACAAGGTGGGTACTCCAAATGTATCATTGACTCAAAACTACCATCATCACTTTATGTACATTTCCAAAATCAATATATACCTATGTGGAAGAAACGATTTTAAAAAATCCACCTAAAAAACTTTGATCCTTCTTAACTTTTATATACGATATCCAAATGTCATATTTTTCGTATGGTGGAATGTCAAGATCTACAAACCTTGGTCATCGCTCCTCTCGATTGCATAGTTCGATCTGGTCAATTGCTTAGCAAAGCACTAATGACATGAAACCTAGCTGGCTTCAAATACTATTACGAGATATTTTCAGATCACATAACTCCTCAATATGAATCACAACACACAATACCAATGAACTTGAAATATGAGAATTTATTACAAGAGTCATGCGATTGCCAACGAGATCAACTTCATTGTATTATGGAAAATGTCACGTGAGGAACAACCCTCCTCCCATGGGATTTAAGGAAGACGAAAGAACTAATCGTTTAGATAACTGTAATTGTTAGGAACACACTAGTTCATAACATTACCCCCCTTTTAACATCCATGTCGATGATCCAGTTTAGGCGCCTTAGGATGGAGCATATGAAATTTTGCGATGACGTCAAGCACATTCTCCAAGTGTTCAACAAGTTCCCAAGAATATTCTTTAGGTTTGTAGCCCTCCCATGCAACAAGATATTGGAGCTTTGTCCATCTTCCGAAAAAATGCGAGTCCAGTACTTTGTGTATTTCCCATTCTACATTGCCTTCAAGAGTAACAATAGGTGGAGGTGGTGTACATTGGCGTCCTGGGATAGTGTCCTCGCGGTATTTCTCAAATAGAGATATATGAAACACATCGTGGATTTTTAATGTTCTCGGGAGATGTAATTAGTAAACCACGTCAAAGATTTTAGATAATACTTTGAACGGCCCTAAAAATTTTGGAGACAATTTTTTCGATGGGGCTATTGTTGCATTGTTCTCATGGCAAAGAAGTACCTTGTCTTCAACTTGAAAAGTTGGTTGAAGCTTTACCCCACGATTGTAGTTGCGTTTTGCTTGTTCTCTTGCAAGCTTAATCATTGCTTTTATTTCCTCATGGACTTTTTGTAGATGCCTAACTCGGTCCTTTGCCGCTGGAACCGTACTTGCTATTGGCGTTGAAAATGATAGAGATGGGTGGTACCCATAAGTAGCGTAAAATGGGGAGAATCTGGTTGAAGAATGGCATGCATTATTGTATGAAAATTTGGCCAATGGAAGAAGTCCGAACCAATCATCTTGGCGTCTTGTCTTAAACATTTGTAGAAATTGTTCTAGCACTTGGTTCACCCTCTCCGTTTGCCTGTCCACTTGAGGGTGGAAAGGTGTTGTTGAAGATGGTTGAATTCAAAGTAGTTGAGATAACCTTCGCATAAATTTAGGTACAAATACAGATCTTTGGTTTGAAATTACTTGGTCAGGGGTGCCATGGTGCTTCCATATATATTGCAAATACAACAAGGCTATTTCATTTGAGTCTATTGTTTCCCTCGTGGCTATGAAGTGAGCTAGCTTGGTGTTTTAGTCGACCACCACTATAATGGAATCATAACCATTGCTTTGTGGTAATTTAACAATGAAATCTATAGATATTCATTTCCATAGTGCATGACCGGCCGGAATTGGTTGCATAAGGCTATATTTTGCATGATGGGTGGATTTCGATCGTTGACACAAGTTAGAGCTGTCTACATAATAGTGGACATAACGACAAAGAGTAGGCCAATAGAATAATTTCAATACCAAATCCAGTGTCTTTGTTCTCCCTTGATGCCTAGCGACAGGAGCATCATGTCTTGATCATAAAATTTGCCACTTAAGTTTTGCATCATCAAGTATATATATTTTATTGTTGATACAGAGAATGCCTTCACTTAGATTATATCCTTGAAGTTGATGACGAATGTCCATTGGCTGTTGATGAAGATCTCCTTTGAAAAATGACATTATTGGTTGCAATGTGATATCTTCTTTAATGGTGGACTTTACATATTCAATAATGCGTGAATCGGCCTAGACTGGTTCAAAAGACTGTAGTGTAGCCAAACATAAGAAGGGTCGGTTTTCTTGACTTTGTCCTTAGGTAACATCCGTTCTTCTTGAAAGGGTATCTGCCCTTCTATTAAATGATCATGGCCTATATTGGATCTCAAAATTAAATGTTGATAAAACTTCGACCATTGAGCTTGCCGGCAGTTTAGTTGTTTAGTAGAGAGAAAGTACTCTAAATTTTTATGATTAGAAATTACCCTTACTTCATGAGGGGATCCTTCTAAATAAACCTGCCAATCTTGAAACTCTTGCACCACACTTAACAATTCTTTGTCGTATATGTCTGGCTGGGGACATTTTGGAGCTTTGGTATGCACAAGGGTGCAAGAATCCATCATCTCTTTGTTGTGAAAGTATAGCACCTGTTACAAAATCAGATGCATCGGTTTCTACAATGAAAGGGCGGTCAAAGTCAGGATGAATTAGCACCGGAGATTTAGAAAATCTAGATCGCAATTCTCTAAATGCTTGGTCTATTGATAATGTCCATTCAAATTTTTTGTCCTTTTCGGTCAAGGTTGTAAGGGGCACCACAATCTTAGAATAATCGGGAATAAATCGGTGATAAAAATTAGTGAAGCCAAGGAATGCTTGGATATCCTTCACCGTTTTTGGAGTAGGCCAATCTTTAATTGTTTGTACTTTATCCTGACACATTGCCAATCCTTGGGCCGAAACAATCATCCCCAAAAACTTGACCGATTCGTAATGAAATTGGCACTTTGACTCTTTAGCGTACAAGTCATGTTTTTGTAAACGTTGGAGGACATCCTGCACTACTTGTCAGTGCTCATCCATATTTGTTGAAAAAATGAGGATATCATCCAAATATATGACTACCGAAATGTTGAGAAGATCACCAAAAATTTCCTGCATGTGAAATTGAAATTGGGCTGGTGCGTTTGTCAATCCAAACGGCATACTAAATATTCAAATAAGCCATAGTGAGTTTTAAAAGCAATTTTAAATTTATGGCTCAATGCCATATGCACATGGTGATACGCTTATCGTATATCTAATTTTGTAAAAGTTTTAGCCCCCACCAGTCTATTGGTAAGCTCTGGAATAAGGGGCAAAGGATATCGATTTCGTACCATGACTTTGCTAAGATTAGAGTAGTCGATGCATACTCTGATAGAACCATCTTTTTTCTGAGCAAAAACTATGGGTGCAGAAACTGGAGATTTGGATCAATGGATCCATCCCTTACCCAAATTTTTGTCCAAATATTTCCGTAATTCTTCCAATTCTTTTGGAGACATGGGTCTCAAACTAGTGTTCTTAGATTCTTGTCCCTCCTTGAATTCTATCTTCATGTCTAATGAGTTGTGGAGAGGTAATTCATTCGAAGCTTCTTCGTTGAACGCTCCCTGTAAGTCGTTGTATTCCAAGGGTAGTGAGGTCTCCTTGGTGTCCATATGCTCTAATATTTCTAATACATAAATTTCTGCATCTTTGGCAGATAGTCTGAAGGCCGTTGATGACACAAAAGCATGACGAGGTGCTACCGGTTCTGATTGAGTGACCTTTTTATTAGAAGCTTCTCCTATGGCTATAGCCATCGAGCCCCTCACAACGACCTCGGAGAACATTGGTCCCGCCTCCTACGCCTTCCTTGCAGCTTCGGGGGTCCCTACTTGCGCCACAGCCTATGCATAGGGAATCGTTGGGATCCACTCTGGACTCGTGGCTGTAAACCTGCCCCGCATCGCTCGGTAGCATCCTCCCAAATCACTCGTGCTACCCAATTGTTCTGGCTACTTGGTCTTCGTAGCCCCCTTGCAATTCTTTTGACAATATGAAGACTCAAAAATCACACAATGTTGAGACTAACATATTGTGGGATCATGGTGATTGAGCCAGGGAATTCCAAGGATACAGGAGTATCAACCTATATTGGTTATGTTGGCTACAAGCTTTTCATGGTGATCTCCAATATTGACTTCAATGGTTGCTTCTTGAGTGATGAGACCGGAGTTGATGACTCTACTGTCAATCACCTGCACTTCTTGGGGAATCCTTTTTGGTTTCAATTTGGCATTACACAGTTGTGCAAATTCGGGATGTATGAAGATCCGGTGGCACCCGAATCAAATAGCATGAGAGCCGCCACCGTATTCACCTTAGCTTCCAACGTCAAATGAACCTCTGTATCAATAGTTGTACAAAGATAAAGTAGATCCAATTCGATCATAGGATTCCCTCCATGTAAGTTACACTCTTGTAAACTAGGCGTATCAACTTGAAAACTATGACAATCTCCTTCCTCCAATCCCATCTTTAAGCACCCAAATTCTCCTTCAATTAAATTTTCCTTGGGCACAGTTGCCACAGCACTTTGATAGGTGCCCAAGTACTGAAGTAATTGGTTTAGTCCCGGGCTCCCCCTTTTCCCGGAATCAATCCATCGATAGCAACAAGTGACAAAGGTTTGGACGGATTTGTGGGGCATTTAGCCCGCATGTGCTCCACCTCTCCACATTCCCAACAACAGCCTTAGTGTTGATACTTTGAATGCTCTACCACTGTCCTCGCTAAAGCAGTGGGCACTTGTGATGTTCCAAGTTCCATCAGGATTGGTCCTGACGTGCTTGAAGAGGACTAGAATTTTCCCACCACATCTCGTGAGATAGTAGTAGGAGACCAAACCATAAAAGAATCCGGTTGTTGTCGTTGATTTTGACATTTGCCCCACAACTACTCATCGATTCGAGAGGCCATAGTCATCCACTTGTGAAGCCGTTGTGGTTGAGTTTCTGTGGTGGCTATAGAATCTAAAATTTCATCCTTGAGACCGCTTCTAAATCAAGCAACCAAACTGGCTTTGTTCCAATCAATTTGAGCTGCATATTCATTAAACGACGATATGTATGCTGCCATAGACCCTGTTTGTCAAAGTTGCCCAAGTCGATCTTTTGCGTTGCCCCTCCGATCAAGATCTCCATAAATAGAAATAACGGATTTCCTAAAAGTTATATAATTGATTAATAACTCATGTTCACACTCCTCATCGAGGGCCTGGAGTAACGGCATGGCCCAATTCTGTGTAGCACCAGTTATGTAGGAAAGAGCATAAGTTACTTTGTTCGCATCCAAGTTGTAAGTTTGTGGCTTATCTCGAAATACCAATCTTAGTTGTACAAACTAATGATAGATTTCATTTCCCTTTTTTCCCAAGAACTTCTCAGGGTCGACCACCTTTGATTTTTTTCCGCGAGATATAAACTCTCTAGTTCCTCGTACTTCCCTTTGGACTTGGTTGTCCAACCTATTGGCTTCAAATGGAGATGGTTGTTGGAGCACTACAAAAGCCCAATCCAATATCTGTTGGACGATATGTGGAATTGTTGCTTGGAAGACATTATGGATTTGATGTTGTATAGAAGCTACCAAATCGGGACCAACCCCCTTGAGCACCACAAGTCCAGATCCTTCCCTATCAATCCCACTCCAATCCATATTCGTCAGAATTTGCGGAACCAACGCCAGCTACCCTGACGTGCTTTTCTGAGAAAAATTCTTTATTAGTTGTGAACCTCACCCATTTTATAGGGCCAGTGCAAGTTGCTCGGACCTTCCCTTCCCCAAACCTGCTTAGTTCCCGATTCTTTGGCCAAAGATGCTTGTTGTGTTGTGGAGCCGGACTCACCACCATTGGAAGATCGGCACGCATGTTCAGCGCTCCTCGTGGTTCCAAAGACTATGACAGTCGACGGATCCGGGATTCAAGAGCCATGACAAGCTACGACGCGACATTTTGTTAGGATCTATGAACCTTGGTCATCGCTCCTCTCGATTGCACAGTCTAATCTGGTCAATTGCTCAGCAAAGCACTCATGATACGAAATCCAGCCGGCTTCAAATACTATTACGAGATATTTCCAGATCACATAACTCCTCAGATATGAATCACAACGCACAATACCAATGAACTCGAAATATGAGAATTTATTATAGAGTCATGCAATTGCCAACAAGATCAACTTCATTGTATTATGGAAAATGTCGCGTGAGGAACAACCCTCCTCCCATGGGATTTAAAGAAGACAAAAGAACTAACCATTTACATAACCGTAATTGTTAGGAACACACTAGTTCATAACATTGAACCCCCTTTCACTTGCTAAGAAGAAAATATGAAAAATTGACCAATCTAATAATAGTAATTAGGCATAGTAATAGTTATGGGAGGTACTCACCTTATTAGAGGTCTCAATTGAATGTCACTTCTCACTATGGCCATCCAAGTCAAGAGGCCATGGGATTGAGTGACCAAAATTTGTTGAAAATGCAAAAGAAATGGGCAATAAATAGGCAAATTTGACAACCTCTCAACCATTGTTTGGATCTCCAAGTTTGGCCCATCCAAACATTAGAAGAAATTTAGCTACTTTGGAGGGCTGTGAGTTCCATGAGGTTTTCAAATTGTGGGAACTCACCACATTAGTTGTATGACATGGCACAACCATTGCCACGTCATTTTTTTCTATTTTTTTAATTTAAAAAAAATTCTGACAACAACTGTCCCTTGGTTGCATGGGGAACAATGCCTTGACACAACCTTGGTAGCCCCTTGAAAATCTTCTAATGCTTCCTTCAAGAGTTTGTCGCTTGGTGGACACTTTTCTTGCCATATAGGGAATTTGAAGGGTCCTGACCTTTGAATTGTGCCGCATTTAATGTGAAGAATTGAGAGGCCAAACTCTTGGTTACTTGAAATATGATTGGTGGAAACCCATGGTCCTCTTAACCTTCAGCCTAATGTGAAGTGGCCCTGAGTTGTGGCAATGAGGTCAATCTTGGACCATCCTACCCTTGAGTCTCTTTTTCCTAGATTATTTATAGCATAGCAGTCATTGAAGTTTGGAAGATTCCATTCTCTCAAATCATGATACCCACAATTGTTCCTACCAGATCACTATGATACTGTATATATGATCGTTGCCAACCAGTATTGAATGAATAGCAATGAAGGATACTCAATACTGTCCCATACTCAGTGTGCATGCACATACATACAGCAACCTCTAGTTGTTATATAAAATCAAATCAAATAATACTGCCAGCAGTTTCAAAACTCAAAAGCAAGTTCCACTATCAATGAAATTGGTCCATGGGTTTAAAAAAATAAAAAATAAAAAAACTTGAAAGCAACTCTCATCCTGACCAACATAAGAGAGATTATCTTATCCCATGTACCAACACTGGCTAATACAGGCTCAAGGTCCTTTCTAAGTTAAGGGAGAAGTACCTATTTCAAGCATTTCAGCAAGTAGGATGCAGGAAATTCCTTGAGAAATTGAGGCCAATGTGTGCAAACAGAAGGATGAGAAAGAATGCAAATGAAACATAGTTTCTTTACCTAAGAATTAATATTTTATTGAGTATCAATTTGGATTTTTCATCTGGACCCATTCCAATTTCATAGACTGACCTATTATGGTTAGTATTGGTACTTCTCCTTAGGCCAAGAGGGAAGAGAGATGAATGGATGAGAAGATACAAACCAAGAATCTTTTTCAATGACCATTGCTATCCACAATAGGTTAGTCTACAAAGCAATTACAAAGGAACTATCAGAAATAGATACTTCTACCATATATAATTTGAGGAGGGGACTATGCAGTAAAGCTTAGTTAGCCATTGATATTACTAAAGTAGTCTGTTCTTAAAGCATCCATCAAAGAACTGATTGCATTTTCGGGGAAGTTAAATTCCTTGAAACAATTTGTCAGTAAATTTTTGTAAGTAGAAAATAATGGAATTGACATCTAACCCAAGTTGTTTCATTGATTTTTTGGACCTTTGTCAAACTAATTATGAGTTTCTGAAGTTGAAACACAATGGTTACTAAAAGTGACCAACTTTTGAAATTTATACCATTGTTATATTGAAGAAAGCAAAATGCACCTTTGTGCCATGATTGCTTTTAGAACACAAGCACCTTTAAAGCAGACTACTTTAGAGTTGTGAACGGGAGATGGATATTGGTTTCTATTGAACTTGAGGGAGATGCACCTCCTCCAACCTCCCCTTTAGCCTCCAACCCATAATTTTGTGAAATGCAAACTTAGATAGCCTAAAGGGCTAACTAGGGGGAACAAAGTTAGCCCATAGATAAAGTTTTGGATTGCAATTCTTTGAAAATTGGTTCTTGTGGTTTCAATGGGAAATTGGCTTCTAAAGAATTGATTTCTAGGAAGCTAGGTTATAAAGACGTAGCCTAATAGAAACAATATTCAAACTCCAAGCCTATTTGGAGAGACAATGTAGCTTCCGACCTTCTTCTAGTTGTTGGCCTTTCAACTAGCCAATGGAAACAAGTCTTTAACACTACAAAGTAAACCAATCTATGATAGGTAGAGTGACTGGATTTTTGTGTTGGCATTGTTGAAAATTTCAAAAGAAATTCCACAAAAAGGCAAATGTGAAAAATAAGGAGAGCAATTGGAATTTTATTTTTTTGACACAATATGAATTTTTTATGAATTTTTGAAGTATGCTGTCCAATTGGTCTAAAAGAGTCTCTAGACAATCCTAAAATCAACAAATAGTTGCAATATTTCCTAACATGGCCACAACATGAAGGCCTAAAAAAAGTCACTTCTTGTAATGAATTTACACTCAAAAGGTGGTAGTTCTTATTGCAATTACTAATGACTCCATTGCCATCATTCAAGACATTGATTGTGGCCACTAACTCAATTTAAGAGCATCTCCGGACACTTCTACTCCCTATACTCAATTGGGGTGCCATGAGGCCCCCATTGTATCACTAGCTGTTGTATTTGAAGCACCAAGTGCAACAAATATTAGGTGTGGTACCTAAGCTTGGTATAGTTAGGTGATTTCTATGCAAGCCCAAAGTTTATTGCATTTTGCTCTATTTTCTGACAACTCCCTTCAAAAACAAACCCTTAAATATGCAATCACATAAAGGTTTTCACTATAGCCTTTAATTTCAATTGGAACGGGGGCATATTGACTAGTAGGAAGCCGTGGAGTTTTGCTGGGTGTTGGAAGTGCTTTGGCTAGCCAACATTAGAGATTCCAAGATCTATAGTGCCTACGAAACTCTGTTTCTATGAGAATTTGACTAGCCTATGGTGGCAATGCTTTAATGTAGCCCAAATCTCATTTATCAAAAGTTTTTTTTGTAATAGATTGATGCAAGACTTTAAACTTTAAAGGCATTAGATGTTTTTCAACCTCCTTGGAAGGTTGTAAATTCCCTTGCATTCCCATGGGCTTCGAACACCAAGAAATGTCCTATAACAACTGCTTGAAATAGCAAAGAGATTGCTACATCATTTAAAAAAAATTTCACCTTTATTTTCATTTTAAAATTAAATAAAAAATGAAATTTGACAATGTTGTTCTTACAAAGCTAAGGGAACAACACCTAGAACAAGCTTGAAACAACCCCCCAGGCCCCCCAAAAAACATGTAATGACATTTTATGTCTACCTGAAGTCAAACTTCATTAGTTTTTTTTATGTTAAAACATACATTCCAAAATTTTGAGATTTTTTTCAATTAGTAAAATATATCTAAGATTTAACTTCATTTTTACATAATTAAAAACATTAAAAATAATATAATATGATTTTAAGAAGAATTTCCTTTATAAAAATCATAGCAATTACAAAAATGCATAAAATAATATAAAATATAGAAGAAAAATGGAAAAACATAGCTATAAACATTATGGTGTAATTGATATACTCCTCGGGCTCACACCAAGAGAAATTTGATAGGAAAAGTTCAAAAATAGCAAATTTTAAGCTTTCAAGATGTTACTTTCAAAGTGTCACAAAAATGATAATTTTAACAATTAAAAAAAAATATGAAATAATAGAAACAGATTACTGAAGCTATATTTTCTTATTTAAACTTGAAAATATCATTTAATATTAAAAAAAACTATGTGAAAATTGAGGTTTGACTTTTAAAATGCCCCTCGAGTTTGCAATGTCCTTTACTGTATGCGTCCTTCCCCATGTATCTGTCATGGGTGGTTTGCCTGTCATAGACTCGTTTACTTGAAACCAGTGTAGCGAGCGTGGATTCTGGCAATGAGATCTGCTTCAAGCTTGGGGAGGATTATGCAGGGCGGTAAGGGCGTGCCACATTGCCCATTTGGAGCCAGATCAGGTGCAGCGGTGGGGTGCAATGGCGCATCACCCTGACATCAAAATACAGTGGTAAACCCAGGGCCCTCAATCAGCCCATTTCGCGTGCCATTTTTGTGGAGCATCTGTGTGGGTGCCCTAATTGTAAATTCTTTAACCCTTGAATATGGCCTCTTAGAATTGAAGTATTTTTTTGTTTGACTACTATAATCTTTTCAAAGGTATGGTCAAAGAATGTGTCCCTTTCTTTATAGCTTGGGACCTATCTATCCACTACCAATTGGGACAGTCAGTTGATGTGGATTTTTTTTAGGTGATAGTTTGATTGGAATAAATTGAGAAGGGTTTAGATTTTAATCAACATGTACTAAGCGCTCATGGGTTAAGGTAGTGGTACCTATCATGGGAAGCCCCCTATGATGGATTTAAGGGATGTCTAGTAGTGATCAACAATTGGATGTATCATTCATTGAAAGAGAGTCTCTCTTTTTTTTAATTCATTTTTTGACACAAATTAAAATAGACTCTTTCTTTCCACCTTTCCATCCACTTATCTCTATTTCCTCCTTGATTAGGGAGAAGTTCCAAAGGTAATTGTTTTAGATGAAACTATGAGACTGCAATGGGTCTAGATGAAGAATCCACATTTATATTGAATAAAACATTTGTTCTTGGAAAATAATTCCTCTTTTTTTGCATTCTTCCACATCTCTATGTTTGCACACATTGAGCACAATTTTCTCAACCAATTTTCCATGTCCTATAGGTTGTAATTAGCTTAAGTTATCTTTTACAGATACCTCTATCTTATGTCCATTCAAAAATGTCCTATTGTGTAGACGGCATTTGCTTGAATATTTTCCACATGTCAAGTTACAATTGAGCACCCAATAAAATTGTATTTGTAGTGTCCTCTCTATTCACCAGTAAAGATAGTTGAGTATAATATTTATTTGAGAGTATAAATATGAACTTTCACATTTTTTTTACAATCAACTAAAATGTTTAATTTCTTCTATTTTTATATCTTATACAACCTCAAGTTGTTCTACAATAAATGTCATATTTTTGTACCTTCCTTTGCTTAAGATTTTAAGGAGTAATGTTGGATGTATAAACTATTCAAATTCAAAAAATGTGCTAACATATTCAACACCATCCAAACTAAGGCACCTACATTTGTACCAAGAAGTGTTACAAAACGGCTAGACAGTGATTCAGATGCCTACAACATAATCAAAATAAGAATTACAATACAATATAATGAAAGAATGAAAATCTATTAGTAAGAGTTTGGTGTTGGTTTTTGGTACACCTAGGGGTACTTTGAAAATTCATGACTTATTCATATGATATCCAAAAAATACATGCTAAAGTTTGTTGGAAACCTCTTTCAATTGCTAATATAATTGAATGTATACATAAAATAATAAATGCTATATTCAATTGTAATGAATGATGATTTTTGATGTACTTATTGTAGATTGCATGTAATTGTGGAATTACCTCTTTGCATGTGCACACCTCAAAACATCTACTATATTAAGTACAGATGATCACAACCCTTGCCACAAAAATTGGTACATTTTCATCCTGCTTTTCACATCCTGTTTTTTCATCGCATCCTTGTTGTGTTGCATTGCCGGACTCCATTTTCATATGGTCGAAATAAACTAGAATGTGATATTAGAGAGGGTGATTATAAGCTGCACATTAGAAGCTACAAAGTACCGCTGGCAACGAACGGTAAATTGTGTCCATTAAAATTTGTAACTGAAAGGAACATGGACTCATGAAAATGTCTGAAGTAAGTTAAAATGTCTGAATTTACTGGAGCCTCTTTCATTTATTTACTCGTGAGTACACAAGAACAAAAAAATCTGACAACAGGGGACCGCATGAACAGGCAGAAAAATTAAATGGAAAGAATTGGCCAGCAGAGTACAAATAAACTAGAGCCAGTGCTGCCTACAGATGGGGCAGTCAAGGATATTATGGTACTAAACTAGCAAAAATTGATGAATGCATAGTGGGCGAATTCAGACAGGATTCATCTATTCAGTCACATTCATTCTTTATATTGCTTTTAAATATTTTTCTCACTGAGATTCAAATCGTCGAATGCCCGTGTGAAACGGGAGAACGTGAAACTCGTTCGGGATATTGTGTTCGTCTCCGAAGGCTCTCCGCTGCGCGCGCCGGATACTCCTAACTTGGCGCTCATCATGCACCATAGCCTTGATTCATACCAGTGCCTTCCCCTGCGCGCTGTCATCGTCTTCTCTGATACCATCGGGTTTGCTCATCACGCTGTGATTGTAACGAGCTCCCACTTGCATAAAACGAGGTCAGGCTGAGCAATGTCAGTTTGTTTTCTGTGATTTCTGCGGGAACGTCAGTTGTGTTAGACGTTATTCGATTCTGTTCTCCATGTCCTTGGATCGCATTTCTGATTGCTACATTGTTTCTGAGAGTATTCCACATCAGTAGACAGTCTCACGACTGAGTTTCAGAACCTGGTTGCAAGTTACGATTCTGTTGCAGGGCAATTCCCCTGGTCCCCCTCTGTGAGCACTGAGCACGCTGTGGGAGTGATGCGCACTGATGATTGCGTTTCGAGAATCTCGAGATGAAGGAGACGACCTTGGTACGCGTGCATGCAGACCATGAGCAGACACTAAACCCTCGACTGGGTTTATTCCGCGCAGACACTCTGACACGTCGTTGTTTGGGTCCGCGCCAGCTTCACGTGAGTCTTCTCTGATGCGTCGCGATCGTCAACCAATGGCTTTACTCTTGAGTTTAATGTGATCGTCTTCGCCACGGTCTTGACAGTTTTGCGCTTTTGGATCAGATTCTACAAATTGCGCAGATTGTAGCGCTGGTGAAATTAGTAGATCTTGAAATTTTTTTGCGGTGTTTTCTGAACCTTTGCAATGGGTTTTACTTAGGAAGGGTTTTGTGGTGCTCGGGCAATTTTGTTAGCTCAACGTCAGCTGCCCCATTGCGACACTGATTGCACATTGCCTTGGAACTCGGATCTCGATGTCTTAATTAAGCTCCGCTCACTTTTCCTTGAAAATTCTAGCTTTGGTAATAGAATAGACACGCGGGCACATACATTGCACGCTCTGTATGGACTGATCCCGCGGAATCTCAGCGTTTCCCCGAGACCATAGAATTTTTGGAGTTTTGAAAGGGTTAAAGTCCTGCGTCCCGAACACAAGCGTAGACATTCGATTGTCGACAGTTTTGGGGAAGCATGGAATGGGGTCCCGACATTTGCCTGGAGAGTTTTTTTGGGAGCCTGCGGGAAGAGATTGGCTTAGGCGGGCGGCGTTCCATTCGCGGCGTGGTCGATGATCTCGAAATCCTGCACAAGAAGACGCCGTCGGAGCTTCGCGGCAAAGTATGTGTCCTCAGCCTTGACGGCGGTGGAATGCCCGGCATCATCCCCGCGCGACTCCTCGCACACCTCGAGGAGCTTCTGCAGCAGAAGAGCGGCGACCCCGACGCGCGCATCGCTGATTACTTCGACGTCGTCACAGGTGAATTTCTGGTACCCAATCGACGCATTCAATGCGCGGGCACTCCTGAGTTTGAATTAATTTTTCTCTTTCTGATACGATGCAGGGACATCGGTTGGGGGTTTGCTAGCCACGATGCTGTTCACAGGCGGCGAGAACAGCCGGCCCTTGTTCCGCGCCGAGGAGGCATGGCGCCTCATGGCCGAACGCGGCCGCGAGGTTTTCAAGAAAGTCGCGAAATTCTCCATGTGGTCGAAGCTGCGAATGATGCGGTCCAGCAATACCAGCAGCCGATTTTCCGCGAAGCCTCTTG
Source organism: Pseudoscleropodium purum (assembly GCA_963969395.1). NCBI lineage: Eukaryota > Viridiplantae > Streptophyta > Bryopsida > Hypnales > Brachytheciaceae > Pseudoscleropodium > Pseudoscleropodium purum. The sequence goes on from OZ017797.1 coordinate 15,601,979, forward strand.
AGCAAGTGCTGAAAGAGTATTTGGTGCGTGAGGATGGGAACGCCCTCACGCTTCGCGACACGCTCAAGCCCGTGCTCATTCCGTGCTACGACCTGGCGAGCGCCGCACCGTTTCTTTTCTCCCGCACGGATGCCTTCGAGAGCCAGACGTGGAACTTCAATCTGTGGGAGATTTGCCGCGCGACCACCGCGACTCCGCCTTTCTTCCCGCCCGCGTGCGTCACCTCCGTGGACGGCAAAACGTCGTGCACGGCTATCGATGGTCGAGTCGTCATGCACAACCCCACGGCGGCCGCCATCACGCATGTTTTGCACAACAAGCGCGAGTTTCCGTCGGTTCATGGAGTGCAAGACTTGCTGGTGCTTTCGCTCGGGACGGGTCAGATCGACCAGACGTACATGTATGAGACGGTGCGAGGGTGGGGCGCGTTGCAGTGGGTCAAGCCGTTGGCCAAGATAGTTCTGGACGGCGTCGCGGATATGGTCGACCACACCATCAGCATTGCTTTCGGCGAACATCGGAAACACTATCTTCGCATTCAGGTGACAACGCGATTTCACAATCCAGTCTCTCTACTGCTAAACACTTTAATTACACACTCCGTGTGTATTATGAGAAACTATCATGTTGTGTTCACATCTCATTGCACCTCTTTCACTTGCGCCAGGAGACACTTTGTCTCCCGAGGCTGTGTCCATAGAGAGGTTTGAGTGAATTCTGACAGAAAATGCGGTGATTGTGGAGGTGTCATCTAAGTCAACATGTCTATTGCGAGACACAGAAACTTCACCCCAGACGTAATTTGTATGTACGGTACACTAATTTATCTTATTTGTACTTGTGACACTAAATTACCAATGTTGCACTATTTGTATGTTCGTGCAGGCTGAAATATTACTGTATTGTACTAAATTTTCACAGATTAGCAAATTTACATTTTTTCTGGCAGTGACTGATTTTGCCCTACACTAATAGGATAATTGTGGTGGATACATTTTCCATCAGCGTAAGTATTTTAACCAATCAAAGTAGGATCGTGCTTTCATTGGGAGATCACTCTATAGAGCTCACTGGAGCGATCTCTTTGGGTCCTAGAAGAGCCAAACTCTCGAGATCAATCTGTTTTCTCACTCCATTAACTGGATGATTTCTCGTGCAATCACTGAAGCTCTGGAAGGTCATGTTGAGTACTAATGATGGAAAAGTAAACAACTACTGATCTCATCCAAAGATAAGTGACCATCAACCAATTTAGCCAAGTTAGGAGTTTTCCCCCAAATCATAGGTGATGGAAGACCAACCGCTAGTGTTTATCGGAAGAGACGAGTTGTTGTTGGTATCAGGGGTCAGTCAATAGCCTCTAACTTGTGTGCTAATTGTGGAAATGTGCTTGTATTGCAGATGGCCGGGTTACCAAACCAAGCACCAACAGAGGTTGAGGATGTGACTCAGCTGGTGAAGCTTGCAGAAGATGTGTTGGACCACAAAAGTATGGAGTTTCTTCCTTTTGGAGGCCGGATGCCGCTGTCGGTGAGCAACCGGGAGCGCCTGGATTGGTTTGCAGACCAGCTCGTTCAGGAGCGCAAAGCAAGGTCGTTTCGACTGTCCCCAACTGTAGCAATAAAATCTATGCGACGTGTGAATAGTATGGCCCCTGCTGGTGAATCTCTCCGTGTGAATAGTACCCGTTACGGCTCTAGTAGACTGTTTGCTTGCGCTGACTGTTAATCAGGCATTCGTTTCGTTTCTAGTTGAGTGATGCGCCATGGAGGAATGTGAATCCCCATTGAGGCCTTGTGAACACCATTTTTGTGGCGCCTGGAGCTTCATCACACCTACCAAGTGGCGCATAGCTTATTTGTCACCCTTGTTTCGGGTGGGTGATTGAACTTCAAATGATCCCCATGTAGAGTAATTTGGGTTCATACAATCTATCTGTAGATTGTATGCTGTCTTTCTACTTTTTTACCGTGGAGCTTGGTAGGTGTGATGAATCCTTGACTTGGCCTGAACGTGGCACCTAGTATTGGTAGATCGCAGATTCTGTGATTGAAGTTGTTGTCAACTGCCGGAGTAACTTATTTCGTGTTTAGTGTTTGTCCTGTAGGTCTCCGGATCCAACAGAAAGTGCGTTTCAGATTTTCATTGAGAAGCTGAAAAGTTCCTGCCCTGAAAATACTACGGTGAAGGAGTGACTGGGAATTACCACGATATCGTACACTAAGATGATACTACTTCGAGCGGCGGGGAGAGAAGTTTAGGAACTCAACTGTCAGGCACCTCCTTCTGCAAGATCCGTGAAGTTGGTGATAAAGGACATGGGAGACTGCAATACGTCTTTCTCTGAAGTTCTTGATGACTAGGTGATACTCACACTTCTCCCTCACCTTCATCACTTCAATTGAAGCCAGATTCTAGTAGACATTTGTTTCCTTACATCTTCAGTTTTTTATCCATGATTAATCCCATACACAATGTCCTCTAGAAACTCCCTACACACAATGTGGACTGCATTCTATTCAGTTTCAAAACAAGGATGCTAATAGGAAACCTCCTGGAAAGGGTATTCTAGTAAACCTGGCCTTGTTACAATTGCAAGGGTTTACGTTAAAACTGCCTTCCATGGCGTTAAAATTGGTAGAGTTTAACACGGCTAGAGTTCTAGATAACCTCTTGGGGTCGGTTCCTATCAGTAGGCTCTCTTTCAGGACTAGTGGAATTTGGGTCTTTCATCATCAGAAGCTATCTTGTGATTGGAGAGAGGTCGGTTGTTATCTCATGGTTTCCTTTCTTTGCAGTTTCGAAGTTTTCTAATCGTGTACAAGATGCTGCGGCAGGTATCAATGGGCGCCTGGTGTGTTCCGAAGCTTAGCACTCCAGTGCCTGCGATGGTTGTTTTAGCACCAGTCTCGAGATTCCAAGCTTCAGAAGTGCAAGCTGATTTTCAATGTGGTCCTCACAACGACGCTATTTACGGTTTGTCAGCGAACATGCGCAGTGTTACAGAATAAACCCTCGTGTAATTATTTGTTGACTTATCGTGCAAAATCACCAGCTTTCTGTTTTTCATACTCGGGAATTAGCATTGCTTGTAACTTTCCTCGCCATCTGAACTTCTTTCTGTTCATTGTTGACAATATGATTCTCAAAATTGCAAGGAAGATGATGGCATTCATACTTACTGATTGCTTGGCTTTGGTTGCCTGAATTTGGAGTTTGAATGTGGATCATTAGGGCTCATTTGACATGTGTTTGCTTGGATGCATTGTTCCTGTGTCCTTAAAAAGCAGGGGACATCCAAATTTGCCTCCCTCAAATCTTCCACAATGGGCACACATTGATTGTTAAGAGGATGTAGACTACCTCGACATCTGTTCCTGAGTTGGGTTTAAGGCATCTACAAGTAAGCACAGTCTGCCTTAGTTTTGTTCATACATCAGCACATCACATCGGCACATCACTATTCGTACGCTTGTACGCTTGCATTTTTCATGCGAGGTTTGTGGATTTCTTCTACAAAGCTCGATCCTACGAACACTGAAAGTAACTTAAGTTGTGCCATTCACCAACTGCTATCTGTAACTTAAGCCAGAAGTATCCTTGAAAGCTTGTGCGTGCGGGAGTACTGTCAGTATGATGCTGCCATTTGCACATTAGCAAAGCAAGTCTTCCGGTGAAAGTTTGCTATCACTTTCAAAGGACTGTCTCGTGAGTGACACTTCTGAATCAGTCCCTTTCACTAGTCCCTTTCACTTTCGTCAAGTTCAACCAAAGTGACGGGTGGTCAGGACCAGCGGTGATGGTTCTGACCAACCTTATGGTACAGGGATCTAATTCTGACCCTTTAACACCTAAAATTTCTTTGCATTTCGAGTCCCCCAAATGCAGAAAATGGTCACCCTGCAGTTGAAACACCCAAAATCATCCATTTAAGAAATTCAGCATAGTTGGAGGCATTTTTTCTTTAAAATAGTATTTTTGTAGTATTAGAATGTGAAAATCATGAATATTAAAAAAAAATTAGATTTTTTGGATATGGTATGTAATTTCTATAAATTTTCAAAATGTTGGTTTCTTAGACAACTAGAACAATCCCTTGGGTGCACCCAAATCTGAAATTTGTGAAAACCTGAAATCTACTAATGAAAATTTAATATGTGGCTTACAAGTGTATTAGCGAATTAAACTCAAACATTTGTATGACATTGTTAACCCAATATTACTCCCTTGGTAAAAGTTAGGAAGAGTAAATACATCTATTGTGATTGTCAATAATTAATTATTAATATTTCAATATTAATCCAATGAATATGTTTAGAGTTACCATATATCATAATCTAGTACATAGGAATATGAAAACCTTCAAAAATATTGTACGGCCCTAGAAACTTGGATGTTAATTTCCGGGATGGGACTTGAATAGCAATATTGTCATAGCGGAGGAGCACCTTATCTCCTACTTTAAAAATTTGATGCAAATGACAAGCTTGATCATACTTCCTTTTTGTTTGATTCCCTACAATTTGCAACATAGTCTTCACCTCCTCATGAATTGCTTGTAAATATTGAATACGATCTTCAACAGCTAGAATTGTTGATGTTGATGGTGGGGTGAACGATAGTGAAGGATGGTAGCCGTAGGTAGCATAAAATGGTAGTAACCCTATGGCAGAATGAATTGTATTATTATAAGCGAATTCCGCTAATGGTAATAAGTCGGACCAATCATCTTGTTGTCTTGTGGTGAACATGCGCAAGTATTGTTCCAAAATTTGGTTAACCCGCTCCGTTTGGTCGTCCGATTGTGGGTGAAATGTCGTGCTTGGACAAGGCCGGATACGTAATAATTCATATAACCCTCTTGTGAATTTAGAAACAAAAACTGTGCCACGGTCCGAAATGATTTCATTAATTAAACCGTGGTGCTTCCAAACATTGTGCAGATATAGTGTGGCAACCCTACTAGAATCAATTTTCTCATTGGTGGAAACAAAATGAGCAAGTTTCGTGTTTTTATCCACAACCACCATAATTGCATCATAACCATTGCTAACTGGTAGTTTGACTATAAAATTGGTGGTAATTCGTTTCCAAGGAGCTTCGGCGGCTAGGATTGGTTGCAACAAACCGTAGGGTGCATGATGTGATGGCTTAGAACATTGGCATATATCACAGCCATCCACATATTTGTGAACATATTTGCGCAACGTTGGCCAATAGAAGCTCCTTGATACTAAATCCAGAGTTTTCGCCCGGCCCTGATGGCCTGCAGTAGAAGAGTCATGTCTAGACCGTAGGATTTGCCAACGAAGTTCCTCAATATTTGGTACAAAAATTGTGTTTTTGAACCATAATATTCCTTTCTTGAAACTATATAGATGGAGCCGCCGGGGAATGTCCAATGGTGCTTGATCCGATCCATTTTCAAAAAATGCAACTATAGGTTGAATCATTGTATCTTCCTTTGTCCTTGCTCGAATTGCATCAAAAATTTCCTTATCTGTCCAAGTTGTTTCACAACTTTCCAAGGCTACAAGTTTTAATAGAGGCCTCGGTTTTTGAGACCCCTCTTCTATAACATCAACCCTCCTTGAAAGGGCATCAGCCCTACTATTCATCAACCCCGGTCGATCTTGAATAACAAAATAAAATGATGATAAAAACTCAGACCACCAAGCTTGGCGACGATTAAGTTGTTTTGTAGTTAGGAAATATTCTAGGTTCTTGTGATCCGAAATAACTTGTGCTTCATGCGGCGATCCTTCCAAATAAACACGCCAATCTTGAAAAGCATGGACAATACTTAATAACTCCTTATCATAAATATCGTAATTTTGTTCTGTAGGCGACATTTTTGAACTACAGTAAGCACAGGGATGGAGATGTCCATCCTCCCCATGTTGAGAAAGAATCCCACCCGTTACAATGTCTGATGCATCAATTTCAATAATAAATGGCCGTTGGAAATTTGGATGTAATAATACTGGTGCTTGACAGAACCGGTTTCAAAGTTCATTGAAAGCAGCTTGAGCTTGACTAGTCCACAAAAATGATTGATCTTTACGTGTCAAAGTTGTAAGAGGAACTGCAATACGAGAGTAATCCTGCACAAATTGGCAATAAAAATTGGCAAAACCTAGAAAAGATTGTACTTTTTTTTTTTTTTTGTATTAGCCAATCTTGTATAGTCTGTATTTTGTCCTTACACATCTCTAAGCCTTTTGAAGAAACTATCATACCCAAAAACTCCACTGAGGAACAATGAAACTCACACTTTGAAATTTTAACATAAAGGCCATGGTTTTGTAACCTTTGAAGAACATCCCTGACCACATGTCTATGTTTTTCTATGGTCTTTGAAAAAATTAATATGTCACCTAGATAAATAACAACTGAGATGTCCAATAAATCAACGAAGATGCTTTGCATATGAGCCTAGAATTGTGCAGGGGCATTGGTCAGGCCGAATGGCATCACCAAGTATTCAAATAATCCATACCGGCTCTGAAATCCGTCTTATATTCATGACCTGGAGCCATTCTTATTCTATGATACGCTTGTCGTATATCAAGTTTAGTGAATATATTGGCTCCCACCAAACGATTTGTTAATTCGGATATAAGTGGTAGTGGATAATGGTTTCAAATTGTAACTTTATTTAAATTTCTATAATCAATGCACACACGGATTGATCCGTCTTTTTTTCGAGCAAAAACAATAGGGGTCGAAACTGGAGATTTAGACCTACAAATCCACCCCTTTCCTAAATTTTCTTCTAAATACCCCGAAGCTCCTCCAACTCTACTGGGGACATAGGTCGTAGACCTATATTTTTAGGCTCTTGACCTTCCTTGAATTCTATCTTCATGTATCTTTTTAATCTTTTTCTTCGTCCTTGGACGGTACTGCATCGGAGTCGCCACTAGTGCTTCCCTGCAACTGCCTCCATCTCCCGCGACGGCGCCGGTTCGAGGCAACAACCTTGATCCCCTACCTGATCTACTGCACCCCACCCCGATTCCCTCCCTCCTTGTAGGTGTTGACTTGGAGATTTTCATCGATTCCCCGATCCCTTTGCCTAGCTCGACTGGCTCGGCTGGTTGCATACAATTGGCTTGATAGTATCTCGAATCAAAGATTACTCTCTTCTCCAACCAACGAATTGTTGGGTCGTGACGGATTAACCAGGGAGTTTCCAAAATACATGGGTATATGCCCATATTGGTGAGATCCTCAGTCAATGTTTCGGTATGGCTTGATAATTGCAATTGAACACTAGCTTCATGGCTAATGAGGCCGAAATTGATTATTCTTCCGTCAATGACTCTCACTTCCCGAGGGACTCTCTTCAATTGAATTATTGCTTAACACTTGCGAGCAAAATTGGGATGCATAAATATCCCAGTGGCGCCAGAATCGACCAACGGTTCGGCCATCATTGCATTGATTCTTCCCATCACAGTTAGGTGAGTCCCAGGATCCATAGTGGCTCTTAAGTACAAGGGATCCAATACTTCTCCAAATCTTGTGCCTTGTGCTGTTAACACCATCCTATCTCCTATACAACCCGGGTACCAAGGCCATTTGCTCAGTCCCGGGCTACTCCTTTTCCCGACTCAGAAGGTTCAAATACCATAGGCTCTAATGCTGATAACGACAAGGGCTTGGATGGATTGGTTGGACATCGCGCTCGTACGTAGCCTATTAAGCCATAACCCCAATATCTTCCTTGCCTTTGATAATCCAACCGCTTCGTTGGAGTTTTCGCAAGAGCAGTCGTGACTCGGGCTGCACCCAACTCCATTGGCACTGGTCCTGACGATTCTTGCATAGCTTGAAACCGACCACCATTATCTCTTGATGCCGAAGTTTGCACTTTTGGGTCCCAATGTTGAGATTTCGGGTTCACTTGGGAAACTGGAGATGGACTTAAATATGAAGTCAACGGCCTTCTAGTCTGTTTTCTTGCCCACAACCTTTCATCAATTCTCGAGGCCATGGCCATCCATTCTTGGAGGCCATGTGGTTGCATCTCAACTATGGCTACCGAATCAAGTACCTCGTCTTTGAGACCCGCGCAAAATTGAGCCACCAAACTGGACTCGTTCTAGTCCACTTGAGCAACATGCTCATTGAAGCTAGAGATGTATGACGCTGCCGACCCAGTTTGCTTGATTTTGCCGAGACGATCTTTCGCATTTCCCTTTCGGTCAATATCGCCATACACTCCAATAACATCTGTCCGGAAAGCATCATAATTCAGTAATAAGTCATGACTTCGCCCTTTGTCCAATGCTTGCAAGAGTGGCATTGCCCAATTCTGCACATCTCCACTCATATAGGAGAGTGCATATGCAATTTTATCCTCATCATCATGGTAGGTTTGTGGCTTATCCCTGAAAACAAGGCGAAGCTGTGCAAACCACCGATAAACTTCTCGGCCCCTCTTCCCCGCAAACTTCTTCGGTTGAGCAACTTTAGATTCGGTCTCTCTAGCATCACTCTCATATTTCTCTGACCGATGACAATCTCGATCAGTTGGTTGTACAATAGTAGACGGTTTACCTACGATGGTAATGCCGTGGCTTGTTCGGAAATTTGTTGAACTAAATGTGGAATGACAAACTGAAACACCGTTTGAATCTGCCTTTGAATGAAGTCGACCAATTCCGAACCCGTATCTTTAGGTGCCACTCGAGTGCTCTGGTCCATCTCTGAACCCTCCCGTTCCATAATCGTAATTCCCAAAATTTTAAAATCCAAAATTTACCCGAAGAATTGGTAGGCTACCCTGATAGCACCCATCACTTGGCAGCATCCCTTCATTGCACACGGAGACAAGTAAGGCATCGCCACGAAGCTCTCATGGTCTCAAACTGCTGCGCGGAAGCAAGATTCCCAGAATAATGGCAGCCACAGCAGCAGCGGATCATCCTCGCAAGGTGGTCTTGGCTGATTCGAGCAACCTCATGGTTGCAGGTGGCAACCTGGCGGTCCACCGCGGTCATGTAGTCACACGGATTTCTGATACCAAGAGCTTATCACAGCACTACAACGCTGGGCCATTACGATTCTTCAGGGAGTGTGGATAGTGATCATGGACGCATTCTAATGTTACATTCTGACATCGGACCTTGCTTGTCGACACTCCCTCATTTACATGAAACCGATCGGCTACAAAATAATCGGATAGGCGGAAGCGGACAATGCACTTACAACAAATTCCCAAAGAAGAATTACACGAGGGAGTGGAACCTTTCGAGGTTCATTTAATTACAAGAGAATGCATACATGATAATTCCCAAAAATATTGTATTAATTTTTGAAATAACCAAAATATTGTTGAACACTGTGATTTTTTGAGTACTTTTGTAAAATTAATAGAAACAAGAGATTTATAAGTACTGGGGTAAAGTGATAAAAAAAATAGAAAGAATATGCTTCATTACACAAGATTATGCAAGAAATAAAGGAGGATGAGCTTGTATGAAAAGGATATTAATTTTATAAAGTGCCAATTTAATACAGGAGCAAATAATAGAATACCACTTAGGCACTAGGAGTTGATTAGTACATATCAATCACTAGGCTAGTTTCTAGGGAGAAACGGTTAGGAAAAAAAGTAGTTGTAACGGGTAGGAATGTTTTCAATTGGAATACACCTAGACCTATAGCCATAGGGAAATGGTTAGGTCAATAGGAATGCAACCCCTATCACCGAGGAAAACTATATAAAGTGAGGAATCCTCATGGTATAGGGCATTATTACGAAGACCATCAATTGGAAGATAAATATACAAGATAAAAGAAACCTTCAAGAACGATAAAGAAAGATGAAACACAGGGCTGACGAATGTCAACGTCCACCCCAAAATAGCGTCCGTTTTCCGGACGTCCGGACGTAGCGTCCCGACCGCCGTCGGAAAGCGGACGGGCGGGGCGGACGGACGGGGCGGACGGCCTGAGGCGGATGCCCAAATCGTGCAGACCAGATCAGTCCGCGCGTCGATCGGACGGCCGTAATCGGGCGGACGGGGGACAGGCGGACGCTGCGTCCACCGGGACGCGAATGTCAACGGACGCTGCGGACACAACATTCGGACGTCCCGGACGTCGTGTCAACCCCGATGAAACAAGATTTAGTTCCACATCCAAGTTAGGAAATGAGGATATATAGAACATTGTAAAGAAAAGGTTTACACCTTAATAAAAAAAAAGAGTTTACAAGAGGGGAAACGTGTGTTTCAGACACCTTAGTAGATGGTCGGGGACACATTTAGTCATAGTCTAAGGTACAAAAAAAGGGGTAGGGATGGTTTTAGATGTTTTTACCTTAATTCATGGAATTCCATGAAGTTTAAATAGTGCCATCTATCATATTTAGTACTCGTAGTCTTACTTTGTGTTTCAACTATAGTGGGATCCTACAAGCTATCTATTTTTCCCTTTTTTTCCAACCTTGATTCAAACCTTTCTACTTCCGTTAAATGACTCGGCTTCCTTGGCTTGACCTTTCGTTTATGCTCTTATAGCTCTACCGGCCCCTCCCCCGTTGTCGTGCTGCAAAACGGCTCAATATGTAAATATATTATAAAATGTCACGAAAGCTTGTTTTGAAATATAAGTAAAAAAAGAATAAAAAATAAATAAAAAGATTGATAAAAGGGAGGGGGGAGATCAAAGGAATGAAGAGGAAAGAATAAGAACTGTGGTAATAACCACGAAACTTGGAGTCTTTGTATCTTCTCGCATGCTCAAGGGGGTAGGTGGCGTCAGCTAGTAGTTACCTGCCTAGTTTTCACTAGCAGTGCCAAGCCATGTGACCATATGCCCGCTCATACGGGTCCAATGGGTTTCGAACCCGGACTGATGCTATGGCCCTCGAAGCACTTTACCAGCTGGGCTTCCGCGGCTTGACGATTGACAGCGCATGCAAAAGAGATTTATATCTCTTCCCGATATATGCACATTACATGTTTTTATTTTATTTTTATATTTGAGTGAATTTTATTTTAATAATATGGTAAATGATGGCATTATTTAAAGAGGCTTCAAGGTGACGCTTTCTCACAACGCAATGTACAAACTATAAAGAGAAGGGTTGCCCAAGGCTTCATCAATTTGGTGTAGTTCTTTTGTACTTTCTTTCAATTTGGAGTGAATATGTCGAACTGGAGGGTTTTTTCTGAGTCTCAAGATGAAGAGATTCAACCGGAGCCGGAATTTGAGTTTTCGTTGTCTCAACTACCAACTCAGTCTCTTTTACCAATGAGTCTTGCACCACCGCATAGGAATCTACAGAAGGAAGCTGGACCTTCTCGTCCACCAAAACAACCTCGAGTCGAACTACATTGGCACGGGAACCTCCAGCGAGATGCTCGGGCGTTGGTAATCTTGTTGTAGGTTGGATGTGTTGAAGCCGGCAGTCGAGAGGTGACATTTGAAAGGAGCTTTGAAGGCTTGAATGAAGACCAATTCTATTGTTGTCTTAAGCCTATCAAAAGAAGTAGTGGCTACCAACGTTGGTTAAAAGGGCCAGTTAATCCTTTAGCTAAAGCACACTGTGTTGATTATGTAGCAGTTACTATCCGACGCATCCTCAAGTTTTTGCAGATGGAATGATGTTCCTCTTGAAACTCTTTTTTTATCTCTTTTAGACGTATATTTGAGTTTTAGATTTTTTTATTTTAATATTTTGGAGTGTTTTCAAACTTCATTTGTTTATTTGAAGTTTGGTGAAAGAAGGGTAGAAATAGTTTACCCTTCTGTTGACTTTAGATGCTTTGTGGATAAATGAATGGGATGGATATGGCTGATGGTGGACTAGGGGGGGTTAGCCAATAGTTTTTTAGATGCCCATGTGGCTTAGGCATGGGCTGATGTGGAATTAGAGGGAGGATAAGGGGTCGGGTTCTCCTTCTCCTTTGGAGTTAGTTGTTTGGAGTGAGTAATGTGTTCGGGGAGCCATACCTTAGTGTGTATTGTGATTTTTTTAATGAAAATTTGAGAGTTTGTACATCTTGTTATTGTAATTTCAAAATGGTATGGCACACTCTATTTGAACTTGGTATGTAAAAGTTATGAGTGTTGAAGTGAGATAGTATCTACTACCCACAAGTTTGGAAGACCGAAACTTTGAGGGCTTGTAAAAACTTTTCTATAGAGTCTTTGGATACAAACTTTGAGTTAGTGGTGTATAAAATTATTAGTTTTCTATGAAGCTTTAGAAATCTAGATTTGGAGTTTGGATGTGAAAGTTATGGCTTGGAGAGTAAGAGGGTGAAGAGCTGCCTCTCGATTTCGAGACTTGGAGGATGCATTGACTTTGACCAAACATGGAGAACAAGTGATTTGGTTTCTGAAGCTAAGATTTGGAGAGAATATGGGTGATGTTGTTAGCTTTCCAGAAAGATATCACACATTTCATTTAGAGCTTGTATGAGATCAAAGCGCTCTTTGAGGTGATGAAGGGTCAGTTGCCTTGAAGTTTTGTAGGTAGTAACTTTGATTGTGCATAGAAACTAGCTAAATGAGTTTCTGAAGGTGAAATTTGGTGTACATATGGTGTGTTTTAGTGGCTTTCCGTGAAGCTATTGCATGTCTCATTCCGAATTTGTATGAAATTGTAGTGGTGTTTTAAGTTAAAAGGTTAATTAAAAGTTTAGAAGAGAGTTTGGGTTCGGTTTATACTTAATAAAGGGTTAAAGAAATGGATTTCAAAGGGGATAAGGGTATATAGGAGAAGGGTATGAAGTGGTTAGGGTATATAGGAATAAGGGTATAAGGGATTAAGGCTAATTAGAGGGATTAATTGTCTTAATCAAGGTTATTTATTTTAAGTAAGTTTAACTACTCTAATTATAATCAATTAGCTTAACTAAAATTGAGTGGAATAATCAAGATTAATCAAGTTAATTAAACACAATTATCTTAACTAATAATTAATTATATTAAGTAAGATTAGTTGTTTTAATCAGGATTTAATTAAGGCTTAGTCTAGTTTAAGGATTATAATGTTTTAAATTAGTTATATAAAACATGTACATCAACATGTTTTATCATATGTATATCAAATTATATTATACAAGTTGAAGATGGGAGACCTTTCGTATATGCTGGATGAAGACTTTTGATCTTATATGGATTTGAACACCAAATTATATGTTCCACAATCTCCCTTTTCCTCTCTAAATTAGTTGCAGCCAAGAACCCTGCGTTTTCCCAAGGCAAAGACTCTCAACACGACATCGTGCCGGAATTTTACAATAAAAAAAAAATCTAAACAATGGCAATAGTAATTGTAAGGTCTTATTGTAGCTTCCTAGCAACTTAGGTGACTTTCTGCCTAATAATTAATTAAATTAGAAAAGATTGTTAGATAACCTAAAAAATACTCCATAATATTTTAAAATTTGTTGGATTTAAAATATAATTAAAATAAGTTAGACATTCATCTAAGTTATTCTTACAAATTTTTGGATGGTTGTTGCAACTTGCATTGAAGGTGGATGCATTTATTGAAACTCTTGTTTTGACCTTCAAACCCCAAATGCTTTACCTTGGGCGTTGGAGTTTTGTTAATCCTTGAAGTCCCTTGACTAAATTTTCACCAAAATTGCTCCAAAATTGTTATTTTTTATATAAATTCCAAATTTTAGAAAATAAACATTTTTGGACACATATAACCTTAGGAACTTATTATATGCTAGTTTGAAAAGGTGTGGAAATATTTTCAAAATTTTCCACCATATACATTGCAAGATATTAGTATTTGAATTGATAAGAATCTTTTGTTTGGCCTTGCAAAAAAATGGGAAACTACATTTTACAAGGTCACATTTGAATGAAAAAAATGTCCAAAATAGTGGTACTTCTTTGGATTCATCCTTCAAGGCAAGTTGACTACATGCTTGGAAAAATTTAGATAATTTGGAATTGTACAATGTATAAGAAAAAGTAGTAAGTAGAAAAAAATAGATAATGATTCAAAATACTAAATTGTTAAAAATTTAGTTATGGAATTGAAAAATGCCAATCCCAATGGTTATAAAGCTGTAATAAACAATCTACACCCAATATATATTTTTTAGGTATCGGAAATTGAATTAAATAAAATATTTCAAAGTTTATTTTAGAGTAGAGATTCCATAACTAACCTTAAATTAAAACTCTCCAAAAATTTTATCTCTTTAATCAAAACAAAATGATTCAAAGTTATATATATATAAAATAAATTTCAAATTTATATTTCTAAAAAAGTGATTTTTAAAGATTTTTTTGAGCTACCTAGCTTATTTGCCAATCAATGAAAATTACATATCATACAATAACTTTTTAACCATGCAGTCAAAAATTATGAAAGTTGTAGGGCCTTAAAACTATTCTTTGGGCACATATTGTGTGAAAATTCCAAAGAGAAAACAAAAATTCCATTTGTAGTGAGCTATCCAAAATCACTATATTGCCAACAAATAATGTTTGATACTTTAGGAGTTAACCCCTAAAAGCTAATTGTTCATTGAATGGACAATTGAAAATTGGAGAAGGTTCCTATGAAGTTAATTTTTGTTGGATGTGCATGAAATTTTAACACAAAGTGTGAACATGTTCTCCCTTGATGTGAATGTAGTTTTTTTTTCCAATTAGTTGTGTGAGTCAAAAGTTATATTGCCTTGAACTTTTTTGGTAGTCCATGCCATTTGGGCATCTTTAGGGCATCTTTTGCAGAAACACTCATCAACTTTTGAAATTTTGCTTGTTGGTTACTGATAAAATATAGCATACAATTGTTTACATAAACAAATTTTAGTTCTCAAATCATATTCTAAAAAGAATTGATCAAACTTAGTTAGCTATGTTAAGATGGTTTCAAGAATGAACATTTTCTTCTAACTTCAAATCCTATTATCTTGCAATTTGTGAAGTCAAAGTTCTTGAAATGTTTCCCACATATTCCAAATGTTTTTCTCTAACTTCTCACGAATTGAATTTCAAATAAAAAACCTCTTCATTGCACAAGAAATCATCAAAAATGAATAGTATATTGTTGGTTCACTTAATCTCCTTCTTGTAGGGTGATTTTGATTGACTCCATATTTGCTTTTGAAAATTTTTATGAATGAACTTAATATTTGATAATTAAGAATGAACAAAATTTGCACTTTTATGTAGAGAAAAAGTTTTATTCCTAGATGTTCTGAAGTTTCTTGACCCTATTTCACAATAATAAAAAAAGCTTTTTTTTTTGTTCACTTCAAACATTATAATATTTCAATTCATGCAATCAAATGGACTGAATTTTTTCCTACATTAACTTAATTTTTAATAAAAAAATTTAAAATTGGAAGACTAAAAAAAAATTTTAATTTTGGGCAATGCGTCAAAAATTGGCAATTTTGAACTTTTTTTCTTCCAAATCATCTTCCAACCTTTCAAAGTTACGAGGTTTGTTACTTGTGAGAGATTTTTATGTTTTCCTTGTGAGAGATTGTATTTTAGAAAGGTTAAAATGATGAGACAAAAAACTTTGCAAAGTATGTTTACAATTATTGATAAAGAAGAGATACAAGATTGTGTGAAGCAAGTTGAATTTCTATGAATTAGGCAATCTTTATAAATGTATGTATATATATATTATTTTATTTTGGAATCAAAATTTAAATCTATTTTGTGAAAAAATTATGCACCTTGCATTACTACAATCCCATTTAAAAGTAAAAAATATCCACAAACATCAATAAATTCATCAAAATCTTAAAAAAAACTTTTTCCTTAAATCTAAGTGAAAATTAATTGAATTATAACAGCAAAAAGTGAGAGTAAAAAAATGAAAAAGTTTTTTAAGACAATTTTTATGCCCTTAAAGATGATCATTTATGCCATTGCCCTAAAGTAAGAATGTTTTCAAGTTTAAAAAAATTTGTCAATAAACAACTCCTAACAATTTCTTCAATGATTTTGAATTTTTGAAGCCAAATCACTCAAACATTTAGAGAAAATGCACCTAAACTTCAGGGTTGATGAATTTCAACGTCCGCCCCAAAATAGCGTCCGTTTTCCAGACGTCTGGACGCACGGACGCTAGCAGACGCAGCATCCTGACCGCCGTCGGAAAGTGGACGGGCGGGGCGGACGGGGGATAGGCGGATGCTGCGTCTGCTGGGACGCGAATGTCAGCGGACGCTGCGGACACAACGTCCGCGTCCGGACGTCCTGTCAACCCTGCTAAACTTGCATGTGTATGCAAATTATAGTTTTGGATTTGTATTAGAAATGTGGATCTAAACATATATATTTTGCCTACAAGCAAATCAAAAATTAAATTGTAACACTTGACAACCTTAAAAACCACATTTTGGTTTCAAGGAATTTTAGGTGTTAAGCTATGAAATTAATTAAAAAATCTGAATATTTTAGTCATCATATGTAGTTTGAAATGATTGTCTTTCATATTTTCATCCAATTTTTTTTTGTTATAAATATAACTTTTAAATTATATATATATATAACACTTGACCTTCTCAACCAATCTTTGAAGGTGCCTAAACAAACCTCAATTTAGGAGTATAATTAGTAAATGCAATTAGATTTGGAATTGGAAAAGAATGTGAAGTAAAACATTTATCTGTACTTTTAAGGGAACAAATTATAGTTGGGAATATAATAAGGTCCATCTATTTGAATATTCCTACTTTATAGTGAGTTTCACTACATAGTTGGCAAAATGAATTATTTTAAAGTCAACTTGGGATTCAGCACTCAATTTATTCTTATTTCAAAACTTCCACTCACTTGAATTTATTTTTATCCATTCAAAAAGATCTATTGAATTGAGCAAGTTCTTCATCATCATTTGGATATTTTTCATCTATTTTGATGAGGTTTTTTTATAAGGTGGATTATTTCTTCATGTCCAATACATCATAATTTACAATTTCAAAAGTTACTTATTGTTCTCATTTTTAATTAATTTCGGTTAGAATTGACCTCAACTTTTAAGATATTTCTCTCAATATTCTCAATTATTATTTACTCTCATAGAAAGTAGAGAATTAGTGAACTTGTGAAGAAAGTTGCTTAAATTGCTTCTTCAATTGTAGTCACCTCAATTGTGATGTGAAAGGCCACTAGTCAATTGTGGTACATACTCCTATTTCCAATCTACATCTTGACAAATCTTGAAAATATATAGATATACATAGCATAAAATGTACATCATCCAAACATAAAAAGACAACAACTCATATCGTTTTCCATAGATTGAAGTACAAGCACTCATTTATCCAAGTACTCAAACAAATCTTAAAAATATGTAGATCTAAGTAATTTCCAATGTACATTATATATACATCAATGCAAAAAAATTGTCTAAGGTATTTATTATGTACTTCAAACCACCAAATTAGATATTCTTGGCTTCTTGCACTTGGCCAAGTGCATTGACCATACACGCAATTGTTTGCTCAAATTTGTGTTTTCAAAACTATGATACCCTCGACTTTTCTAAGCATGTAGTTCATATATTGTATCATATGTTGGCACATGCATATTTTTAAATGGGTGTCCTTATTTCTTGTCATTCCAAACTTCAACACACATTATTAATGTTGTTGGGATCTCAAATCACTCTTATTATTTTTGTCATTGTATAATGCAATTACTTTAATATTACATCATTCACTTGCCAATTTTGAATATACATCAAGAGCAACTACAGTCACTCAATGATTCATAAGAAAACCAAAATCTAGTGTATCCTTGTCGCAGCTTAAAATTTTGATTTTCTTAGCATGCACCAAAATAGGAACGGAAACTAGCCATTAGGGAACCGGATCCTATTAGGTGAAGAAGGAAAACTCAAAACTAGCACAGAACATGAAGTAGTGGGCCTCTTAGATCTAATCCGATCAGGAGTAACTATTGATGGAAACGGAATGCAACACGGATTAGGTCTAGGACCGGATTATGGGTGAACCGGATTCAAGACGACCAAACCGGAAATGGTCCAGAGACTATATAAGGAGGAGCCTTCGCAGTTGCACCCCTTTTTACAAACTCGACCTTGAGCGCGCGTTGTAGAGTTTTTGCGTTTGTGTGCTGCAGGCTTTGATTCCGGTTGAGATCGGAGAGAGAACGTGAGGAACGAGACGTGCGGCTAGGTGAGAGTGAGGTAAATTGGAGTGGGAATGCCGCCGCTACGTAGGGCGAGACCAGCGAGTCCCTCTGGAGGCGAGGTGAAGCTCCGGAAAGTCATTCCGGTTATTCCCTCCACAGAGCCGGAGAAATCTCAACTCATGGAGGACCTCACCTCTATGGGTTGCCTAGGGTTTGCAGAGAAACCCTGGGGTTTTAGGGAGGAGAGAATGGTCAAGGAACTCCTCGGCAAACTGTCCAACCAATTTGATAACACCGT
Source organism: Pseudoscleropodium purum (assembly GCA_963969395.1). NCBI lineage: Eukaryota > Viridiplantae > Streptophyta > Bryopsida > Hypnales > Brachytheciaceae > Pseudoscleropodium > Pseudoscleropodium purum. The sequence goes on from OZ017797.1 coordinate 15,620,391, forward strand.
GAGAGGATCCCCTAGCTGTTGGAACGAGGAACTGTGGAGAGGTGTTTATGGTTTCCGGGCAGGAGGGTTAGGAATGGCAAACCGGAAGGATGAGTTCGTCCGGGGCAAATTCCAGGGAGCCGTCAATCCGAAGGACGGGTACGCGGTCGAGGATTGCGTGGATGACCGACACCGTCGGCTTCTGCAGTTCTTGGTTCCGGTCCTTCACCTGGAAAAGCCGACCAGGGTGACGATCACCCTTGGCAACACCATTTTCGGTGCCCTAAGTGGTAACCGGAAAGTGGACTGGGCACGGATCATTTCCGATCTCGTGGCCCAGCTCATTAGTAGAGTTGGGAAGAAGAGGGCCAGTCCAATGTGCCCTTACCTCTTCCACCTCTATCGGGAACACCAACTCCTCACCGACGCGGAGGAGAAGGTGTGGAGGACTCAAGAAGTCCTCCTGAAGTATGGGGAGTCGGAAACGGATGACGAGGCCGATTCCGATTCCGGGTCAGACCGGGAGTCAAGCGAGGAAGAGGAGGAGCCGCCGATGCCGCCCACCAAGCAACAGAAGACGACGCCTCCCCACAAGCGCGGGACACCTCCCGGTCACGACAAATCGGCCCCGGAAGAAAGACCGGAAGTCGAGAAGACCGTTTCCGGGGAAGACGCGGAAGTGCAAGATCCGTTCAACGGCCTCATCAACCTCCTCTGCAACATCAGGGCGGATTGGGAGGTCAAGCGGAGAACGCTTTCGGAGATTGGGAAGTTGGTAGATGCGCCACCGGACAATCAGTTGGCGGAACGGGTGGCGGATTGCATCACCAATCCGGAAGAGACCCGGAAACAGGAAGCGGAGATCCGCCGGCTGCAGGAGGAAGTGGACACCCTGAAGGCAACCCTCTTTGCCTATCAGGAAGACGTGACGGCCACCCGAGAGATGGCGCAGGAGACTCGGAAGATAGCCGAGCAAATCAAGGCCACCCTGGGAGCGACCGGAACGGCCGCCACCAAAGCGAAGCTCTTCGACGAGAAGATGCACGAGGAGAAGAAACTATCCGGTTCCCGGATGGTCCGGATTCTCACCGACTTTGCTGAGCAGGTGGAGACGGCGATGATAGAGGGGCGGAAGGTTGCGAACCGGATTGAGGAAAGCAGCCGGAAGTTGACTGGAGCAACGTGCTCCAAGGGGATACACCTCTCGGACCTCTCGCTACTGGATTCCTTTCCGGATGCGTCCGTTCCGAAGGGTGGGAAGGATTGGACTCCCGAGTCCAAGAAGTCTGCACGGACTAAGACTCCGGGCATGAGACCGGGTAGGGCAATCGACCTGGAGTCTTCACCCGGATCCAACCAAGGCACCCCAGTTCCTAACCCTGGGGAGGGGGAACGGAACCGGAACTTGAGTGAAGTCTTTGAGCAGCTGGATCCGCAGAGCAAAAGCCCGACAATAGGATCTAGGGTTGTAGAGTAGATAGGATTTTGATTTGAGTTAGGAGTAGGAGCGGATCCGGATCGGGATCCGGCTCAACAGTATTAGGTTAGACCGGAAGTTGAATTAGGGTGGCGGCGGACCCCCACGGGTTTTCCGCTCCGCTTTGTACTTTTAGGGTTTTTTCCCTTTGTATATAAATTGGTTCCTGCGATGGGAACTGGGAGTCTTCATTTTGCAACTCTCTTGTGCCTTCCTCTTCTCCTCATTGTGTGTCTCTCTCCAGCGCGACATGGTTGTATGATGTGGAGTTAGGATGGTGTGAGCCGGTTTGTGAGTGATTTCTCCCCTTGGTGTTTTCTTTTCCGATTCTATGTGCATGTGAGTAGGTATCTAAAAGTTGGGAGTGAACTTAGTTCCTCAGCACTTCTAGAGTTCCAGGTTCCGGGTGAGAAAGCCGTTGTTAGGCTAGGCGGGTAGGGAGGGATTCCTTAGCTGCGCTAGAACTCCCGGGTGGGAAATCCGGTCGAGTGTCCGATCTCCTGTGAGGTCTCACCACCCGTGTGGGTAAGCGGAAGAACTTTAGTTGATGTTGGAACAGACGGGTACACTTGTAACCACCTATCTTCGCACGGATCGGAAGTAGCATCAAGGTCGTTGTAGTGTGAGAGGGTCGAGTGTGGGGTCTTTGTGTGACCTACAACCCGGATTGCTATCTGGGTTGTTGTGAAGGACCAAACCGGATCCGGATTAGCTTAGGAGTTTAGGAAGTAGGATAGTGGGTCTTCAGCCACTATAAGTCACGGAAGGAGTGGTGGGCCTACCACTCTCAAAATTAAGCGGCGACCCCTCTGATGGTGAAACAGAGGCAAAACCAAACCGGATAGGATTACGGATACATGATGACCATCCGGACCGGATTGGTTAGGACGGATTTCCAGGACCGGAAGTTGTAAAGATCCTGGGATTTGGATATTTGCACAAATCGGATAGTTAGTAGGATCGGAAGAAGGAGTAATCCGGTCTATAGTTATCCGGTGTGGTGGTATTTCTGGTTCTAGATCTAGGACCGGAAAGTAAGATTGGAATACTAACTGAGCTTAACTGCTTAATAGAGCTAGATACTTCACAGGATCTCGTGGGTTCGATCTTTAGAGTCACTTAGTTATACTCTAGAGCGATTTTTGTGAGTATAATGGGGAATTTACCTGCCCTGAGCTGCGACAATCCTCTTTAGCTTTCCATTCATGGCTTAATTCCTAAAATTTCTTGAAACCAAATTGTGGTTTTTGAGGTTGTCAATTGCTACAATTTAATTTTCATGTATTATCCTTCTATTGTGGCATTGCATCCTTTGCACTCTATCAAAGTTCAAAGTTCATATATATATATATATACACTCAAAGGTTGTCTTGGTCAACCATGGCATTTGAAGCTTTGATTAGCACACAATTGAAAATTGTGAGAATCTCTTCATTGGGTGAATAGATGCACTTCCTAAGCATGGAGTAAGGTGCCTTCACTTTTATCAAAAAGAATAAAAATTCAAAAAACCAAAAAATTAAACCCCCTACAAATATTAGTACCAATATACCTACTAATTGAACTTTGAAAGCAAAATATTGTATTCATACAATTTCAAAATATTAAAATTTTTTTCATAAATTTCAATTGCTAATGTGTTGATTTTAATTCATGGGTTGTTTTCCACCCAAATATGTAGAACTATTTAAATTGTTCATTAAAAATGCATCCACCTTATAATAACTTTTATTAATGACATTCCATAGTAATGTATCTAATTTGCCAATAAGTAGTGCCTAATATTAGGAAAAAATGAGGCCATGGAAGGGTTGCAAGTTTTTTGAGGGGTGTATGTGGAATGATTTCGAGTGCCAGCCCGTTGGTTGCTCGTGCATAGTATCCAATGTCCGAGTTGGCACTACTAGTGCTAACACAACTCTGAGAAATATGAAGATGGTTTGCCAAAAATTCAAAAAATTTATTAAAAATCCACTAAGCGAAGTACCAACTCATCATTTGAACATTTATATTCGAGCCAATTTTCAAAGGCAAAATGAAGAAATTTAATCATTGATGTATAGTGGGATTAAAGTGTGGAGTGGTCATTTTTATAATGAAATCTATTGTCCATTTTGAATCTTCAAAAGGTATGAGATAGATTGAAAGTGAGAGTTTGATTGTTCATTGTCAAAACATAGGTTAAGCTCTTACTAATCCTACATATCCCACATGGGTTGCTTTTCTTCTTACCACCCCACTTGTATAAGTATCTTCGACTTACCACCATATTACAAAGGCTACGAATGCGACTCATTTTCAAGGTGACTCTTTTTCAATTAGAAGGATCCTAAAACAATTTTTTTGATCTAAATTGTAGATATTCTATGTTAGATGTTGAAAATGATTTATAATTTTCACTTAAGTATTGAATTTCCGAAAATTAAATAATGAAGTGTTGAACTTTATTTTTGAGCTTTAAATAATTATTTGGCACCAAAGCACCAAACCTACTATGCAAGTACAATAGTTGTTAGAATGGGAAAAGAACTAAGTTTGTGATTCATTTGGATGGTCCATTTTTGAGCCTGATCGTGCATTGCCCACCCATCAAACTAAACGGGTACATGGGAATAGTACACTTCTAAAAAACAATGATGACGATGAACAAATCTTCTTAACAACCTTCTACAATGCTGAAATATTTTGTAATGTTTTCCTTAGAAAAATGAAAAATCTCTATGTACCTTGAACAATTATGTACCAATTCAATACCCCATCTGCAATATGAGACTTCCTTTGAGTTCAAAAAACTCAATTTTTTAATATACATACACTATAATTGTGTATCATTTTCTACAAGCCATAGTTGAGTTTGAAAACTCAAATGCATAAGAAAATGAGTCACAACAACCTTTGAATCACCATCAATGATGCTAATGTGAGCCTCCAAGCCTTGAACCTAGTTGTAGATATGTATGTATTTGCAATCATTTGAAGGTATTTTTTTTTATATATGTACCTATAACATGGTAAAGAATTTATAACAAAGGTGTTTATAATGTAGACACTTATAACCAAAGAAGGTGCCTATAATATAAATTTCTAAGCTCATGAGCTCATTAATTTTATGTTTGCATACTAACACTCCCAAGTCACCATTTAGCTAGTTCAACATGATGCTATTCATTGTAATTTGATCTAAGAAGTGCAAAAAGGCCTTCAATTAATGTATGGAAATTATACAAAATTCAACACAATTGAATTAGGTTTGCTTGTCCTAGTTCTCTTTGTTGTTCATATGGCTTGTATATTCACATAACACACTTGTTTGTTTGTAAATAAATGAATTTTTGTATATATAATCATATTCATCCCTATTCAAATCTTTTTTACAACTCACTGGACAATGATATAGGTCACTCATTTCCAAGGGATTATTATTTGGAGAAAAACCTAATATGTACTTAATTGTAGACTATACTAAAGAAATGAATAAGTTGCATGTTCATTCATTCCCTTTATCATAATTACAAATGTGAAACATTTATTACCAAAGTTATTGTCAACAAATTAACCCTTAAAAATATTTTTGTTCCTTAGAGGGCAACCCAAAGAATTTGCCACAATGATTTCAATTGCAGGTCATGAATAGTTTCACTTTCAACTTAGAGGCCTTCACTTGGGCACCTTCAGCAAAACTCATCCTAACTTATGATTAAGAGCATTGTCCCCTTTGGCGATTAGAAATTCACCAAAAAAAACCTTGCATTTGATGCCAACAAGGTAGAGGGAAAAAATGTGAATTTTTGAAAAAAGATTTTCACGGTATGTTGTGCAATTCTTGTTTTCTTTGGACTAAAGGCCTCAAGGGCACAACATGTCTTTTAAGAATCAAGGCAATGATATTCATAAATTACTAAGTTTTATGAAATGGAAGGCCATGCATGGTGAATTTCGTTAAAATGGTGATATTCCATATGCCATTTTCACACCTTGACATCTAGGACAAGTATACATTGTTAACATCTAGGTCACTTTTAGATATCAAAAATCTATGACTAGCATAGATATTAGACTAAGCAATTTGAAAATCTAGGATTGGTATGGATTTCAGATATCTAGAAGGTATCTAGATTTTAAAAATCTAGTATTGGTATAGATTCTAGTATAGAAAAAATGGTTTAGACTGTGCAGTTTGAACTGCTAAAAATGCCAAATTAACAGAATACCACCATTTTAACAAAATTTGCCATATGGGAAGTAATCATATTCCAAATACTTTGCAAGGCTAGTAGTTTGCAATATAGATGTGTGGCAATCATTAAGCATTTATTTTTCTTTCAAATGTAAATGAAGTTGAAATTTTAGGTGTTCAATTAAGCATTCTTTAAAAAAATTCATGTCAAGCTACAATTAACAGAAAACAAATGCTTTACAATATAAATAAATTAATAAATTTTAAATTTTAAAATTTTTTTTTTTTTAATTTAAAAAAAAAATTTAATTTTAAATTTAAAAAATATATATATATATGTATGTATATCATAGCCCTCAATTACACCATTTCCATAGACATTTCACATAAAATCAATACAAATCCTTCCATATATGTAGAATATGATTATTTTTCATGACTTTTTAAGTACAAGTACAAGTGATTATATGATGTGGGTTGGATGCAAATATAACCCAAAAGAGAGTCCTAATATATTTAGCTAGTAGAAAAATGCTCCTTGCATAATGGTCAACATCTTTGTATTGAACATATAGCACAATATGTCAATTCAACTTTGATTGTGAATGACTTTTACATATAATATAGAAAAATTATTTTGGACTTCATCAAGTTTTGCACTGATTTTTTTATATTTGATGAAAATATCAAAACTTGTTGATTCATAAAAAAATTCTTTAACAAAATTACACAATTTATAGTCTATCTACCTTAAAAGTAACAACACCTAATTGCAACCATTTTCTAAAATTGGTCCCAATAGATTCTTCTCTAAAATATACAATCTCTATGGATGAGAGCCTATAGTTGTTGTTAGGTACACCTAATATCAACACTTTGAAAATTTATAGTTCATTCATATAGTATTAGAAAATGCAATAGAAGACAATCTAGGATATTTTTTTTGACTTTCAACCAAATCTAACAAAAATTGTCCATACATTAAATTCAACTATTTGCTTTAGGGTTGACAGGATGTCTGGAACGTCCAGACGCGGACGCTGTGTCCGCAGCGTCCGCTGACATTCGCAGATGCCATCTGCCCTGTCCGCCCCGTCTCGCCCTGCCCCGCCCGCCCTGTCCGCCCCGTCCGCCTCGCCCCACCTGTCTGCCTTTCGACGGCGGGAGGGACGCTGCGTCCGTTGGCGTCTGTGCGGACGGACATCCAGATTACGAACGCCTTTTTCGGGCGGACGTAGAGATTTGTCAACCCTAATTTGCTTTATTTGTTATGTTGAGATTTTTGGAACTGTATGTCTGTGGTCATATTTTTGGTACCTTTAGAAAGTCTTCTACAAGGAGGGGTGAATAGACTTCATTTTGTCGTGTTTCAATTCATAGCAAAAAAGATATTGAATTTGAAAGCTTTAATGAAATAAAAAATTAGAAAAATATTTTTATTTTTATTTTATTATACTATGACAACAACACAAAGCATACTAGTACAATCTAATAGTAGGAACAAATGCTCAATTGTTTATTCAATCGCAACTAGGTGAGGTTACATTATTCACAACGTTATTTACCATTGATCATGGGGCCATCTATACCTTAAGTTAGGTTGTTTTGTTTTATTTATTTGTCATAGTAGAATCTCCTAAACTATGAGTCTTTTGGTCATGTTCTTGGTATTGTGGAAAAGGTCTTTGTGAGAAGGGGTGCATGAGCTTTGTGTTGTGAAATTCCAACCTATGATGTGAAAGTTATTGAATTTTGAAGTTTATGTGAATTTAAAATTTCAAAAATAACTTTATTTTTTTACTTTGGCTGTGGCAATGACACGTGTCACATTGGTAAGACATTATAAAAACCTTGTATCAAAGTCTCAAATAAAAAAATTATCCCTTATTAGTGGTCTAAAGGTTAGGCCACTAACCTTTAGACTACCTCATCTCCTTCTCTCCTTCATACTTCGGATCTCTACAGGACAGTGCCGCTCCAATGATATGAAAATCTGCCCATGTGTTCTCCGCGCAACAATAGTCTCTTCCAACTGGCTCATGAACTGAATAAACCTTTGGCAGTGAGAGGAAGAGGGAGAGTGCGTGGTATTGGACCAACCAACTGAGGCCAGGGAAGGTCCGACCTACCTTATCGACTTTGCAAATCTGTGGGGACCCGTCTTCCAATTGTGTGTCGGCCCTTTGCTTCGTACCCGCCATCGCCCCGGCCACCAATCTCGTGTGGCCAAGCCAAGCTCCGCTCCCCTTCCCCGACTCTCCTCGCAATGCCGGGCTGCAAGAGAGTCTGTGATGCTCGCACCTAGATTTTCTTGCCTGCATGAGAATAAGATGGCCGGCGTTTGAGATTGGGAAGGCCATCGCGGTTTTGCTGTTGCTGCTGCAGGACGGGACGGTCTGTGTGCAATCGCGTGGTGGCGGATCCGGGCCAAGGGACATGGCACAGGGATTGCTGTTCGTGTCGGGTGTGGCGGCTCCTTGTCCCTGCGCTCTGCACCTTGCGTGCACACCGTCGCAGGTCAGTGCGCGATTCAATTTGAGAAACCTCGTGTCTTCTTGAATTTTCTTGAAATTCTCTCGAACTTCCTCAAATTTCGGACGAATGAATCCATCAATTTCCGCTTTGTGCTTCGAAAAAGATGAATTAGGAATTGAGAATCGAGATTGCGAGTATTGGACGGGGATGGCCTTGGTTCGGGTTTTATTGTTATGGTGTATTGATTGCGATATTGAATGTGAGATGTCAGCTGCACGGCAATTCTGGCTGGCAATCTTGCGTTTTATTGAAATTTCTTGAATTTTTTAGAATTTTCTCAAATTTACATTGAATGTAATTAGCAACTCCCGCTCTGTGATTTTTGAATTGATCAATTGGTGCTGGCGTTGCAATGATTAATTAGTGCTGGCAACCTTCTGTATTCTTGAAATTTCTTGATTTAAAAAAATCCTCAGATTTATTTCAAATGGACATAGAAACTCCCGCTTCATGATTGGCTTTGAAAATTATTAAATGGTGCTGGCGTTGCAATGATTTACTAGTGCTGGTAACCTTGTGTGTTCTTGAAAATTCTCTAATTCTCGCAAATTTCTATCGAATGAATCCAGCAACTCCGTCTTTGTGATTTTGAATATGATTAATTAGTACCGAAGGATCGGCTTTTGATAATCTAATGGGGATAAATTGATTCGGGGGTTTAAGTTTTGATGTTGTGGTGTTATTGAGTATCGATTGGATGTGATATGGCAGCAGCAAGGAAATATCTCCATTGCAAGTTCAGCAGTGATTTCTCGCTCCAAATTTATTCCGGAAAGGCATTTGCCGTGTTCATCGGGCAACATTTTGCGATCGAGGAGGGATAGCAGCAGGAGGTCAAAATTGCTAGCCTTTGCTGAATCACAGGAGGTAGTCACGACTGCGGAACAGGTCACGATCGACACTGTGCCGCTGAGTTCAGAAGCTCCGGTACGCTTCTGCTTATCTTTGACCTTTTCCTCCATGAATTAAGGACGTTATTGTTCGATTTCGAAGTCCCGAGAATAATGTGAGCAATGGTTGTTTGAATATAGCTCGACGATGCAGCATTAAAGGGTGGACAGACGTTGGACTCGTCACCTCCGTCACTTGGAAATTTCGATGCACCGGATAGCAATGTGGTAACAGGTCCGGATTTGAACATTCCTGAGCCTAATTCTGGCGCAGGATTTCCATCTGTCAACGCAACCGACATTATAGAGTCCGCAGGAACAGGACCAGATGTTTTACCAGGTGCGGGGGAATCCGCCGGGAATTCTGTAGAATTGACTCCCCTCCAGCGGTATGAAGCACTTACTAATCGTGCAAAGAAACCTATAGCTGGGGATGAGGACGGTACCTCATTCACCTTTCCCACCTCAATTACGGATGCTCAGGAGTCGGTAACAAAGTCTATTACGGACGTTCAGGAGTCGGTAACAAAGACCCTTATAGGTATTCAGGAGGCCATAAATGACTCAATTGGATCTGCTGGTAAAGCCGTAAGGGATGTATACGATAATATCAATGGATCGATTAAGGGTTCAGTAAATTCGGTCACTGGCTTGTACGATAAGACTCTAGACGAAGTTCAAACCTCAGTTGGCAGCACTGTGTCAAAAGCAGGAGGGGGGGTTGGAGACCTGACAAGTATTTTGCGCACAGGCACACCTCTTAATAATCAACTTAAGGAGGTAGTGGTGGTTGTGAAGGGCGCAACAGGCACAGCTTTACAGGGTGCTGGAAAAGTACTGACCGATGTTTATGGCTCAACTAGAGTTAACCTTCCTCCCGAGGTCCAATCCTCTCTAAGTGTTGCAGAGCAGAAAGTTCAAGAAATCGCTGGGCCTCTACAGAGTTTCCTTCAACAGGTGAGTGGGTATCCCTCGTCGTAGACAAGAAGTAAGCCTTTTGAATGGAGATAAGGAGGACTACTTACTACAAAGCCAGGTCGCCTTCAAGGAGCATCCCTTTGTATTTTAACTCTTTTATGAATAATTAGTCAATATGGGATCATTCATGCCTCTAGATATTATTTGGTTTTCGTTCACCCTCTCTCAAGGCGCAAGACTTTTGCATGCAGGCATACGAAGCCGTTGAGAAAGTGGAGAGAGCACTCGGTGTGGATCCAGAGAATCCAATTATCCCTGTTTTTCTGGTTGTGGGTGGTACGCTCTATCTGGGGTATGCACAGCTCAATCTCTGCGTACCTATATGTTCGTTCTCTCATCAATTTCGTTTCTGGTTGCCTTGAGTTTGAAGGAAATACACCTTTTTTTTGGTGAATGATTTTATCTCGCATCAGAAGGACGCGGCATACTGATTCTTTAGTGCAATGAATCCCTTTATCCATTGGGTTCTTTGGATGTCCACAACCATTCTTTGAATTTCCTTTTTTCAGATGTCAATCTTTTTTCTTGTGGGCACAGTTATTTATATTGGGTTATTTGCTAAATCCTGTATCTGGATTTGTGGCAGCGTGTCTTTATGGCAGAGCAGATATGGTGGCTACTCTGGTGACCTAATACCTACTTCTGCTTTCGACCTCTTGAAGAAAGAGACTGATGCCGTCTTGGTCGACATACGGCCTCAGGCATGAACATTTCTGTGTGCAATTTCAAACTTTTTTCTGGACTCATTAATACTTCACAGTATGTCAGTAGTGGCAGATGGGCAATTTTGGGTCTTTCATTTCTCAAGTTCATCAAGGGGATGGATGCGTGATGCAAATATCAAGTTGTTGACGTCCATGCAATGTGGTGCAGGAGTTAAGGGAGAGCGAAGGTATTCCTGACCTAAGACGAGGAATGAGATCGAGGTTTGCCACTGTTGAGACCATCAAGGTACATAGGTTCTCACGGAAGTATATTTTTCTGATCAATAATGTTTGCATATGTTTGTTTAATCCTAATACCTGGAATCTGCATCCACAGGAGTTTCTTTGTTCCTTGGGTTTTATAGGTTGAGGCGTACAGGTTTGATGTGTGATGACTGTTATGATGGTTATATGTGAGTAGGGTCTCACTGAGGCATAATATTAGTTCTATTTTCTTCTCGGTCTTGATTAGTGGATAGTGACAATTGGGCAGGTGGACGGTTCATTGAGGAGCAGATTGAATAACGCCAACGAAATTGACAATATCTTGACATCCTCTGTAATCAGTAATCTCAAAACCGTCAAGGTGAGTATCTATGTGTCTAGCGGTGTTCTTTACATCCCCTACCCAAAGCCAACGGTGTTCAGTGTAATGAAATTACAAATTTTTTTTGGGTACGGAATTATTAGTCGGTCTTGCAGCTGTATTTCTGACACTCTCTGCTTATCCTCACTTTCTGAGGTGCTGTGTCAATCATAATAGAGAATGGTGGTATGTTGGTTGTATACAGCCCAGTACCAAGGTGATTGTATTGGACACTGACGGGAGCCGATCAAAGGAGATTGCGAGAGCGTTACGAAGGTTTGGAGTGAGGGTAAGGATCTAAGCTGAACTGCTTTCCCCTCAATTCATTCTGTGTGAGTGTTGCGTTTCCAAAAAATTTCATATGGGTTCGTATCTAGTGGTAAGTTTGTGCTGCTTGTAATCTTTTGTGGATGCCGTGCATGTGTGTGGTTACGAGAACAGAGGCGATACAGGGTGGAGGGGGGATACAGAGCCTGGACAGCCGCTGGCTTAAGAACAAAGCTTGAGGGAACTGATTCTCCTATATCTATACTTCAGGAGGTAAGGGACAATGATGAGATATGCAGTTCCAGTAGATAAACATTGCGGTTGGCAGCTGTTAACTTGCAGAAGCCAATCGTTCACTCTTCCGTTGTTTTCCAAGTTCTGAAACAAGAGGTTGGAATCCCAAATATGGTGGGCACTACCCTGCATGAGATCGTTTATTCGGAGTTCGAATGGAAATCATTAACGCATTTCGCCGTTCATCACTTTGAGCATTTAGGATGCAGAGGAGATCGTGGAAGAAGTGAAGCCCTCACCTGGTGGGATCATACTCGTTGCAATGGTACGATAAAGTACATTAATCATCATTGCGGTTTGGATGAAGAGCATGTGTAAAAGATCTTATTAGAAGTGCATATGTTTCTGCTTTCCATCTAGCTTGTCAACAAAACTCTTTGTATTTACCTTAGTGTGAGCTATCAAAACTAGAGTTATTGCTAAAATCTTTACCCTGGATGTATGCAGGGTACGGTGGCAGGTATCTATGCAGCTTTCGGTAAGTGCTCTGTACGCACAATAAATGCGGCTGCAGTAGTGGTCATAATCCATCAAACATTAGATTGGCTGTGTCCTTAGAGGATCACGACAAGTTCAGTTATGGTGTTAGTTGTCACTTGGAACTAGTTCGTCTATATCTTTGCTAACTTTGAGCTGTTCTTCTTTCAGAATGGGAGAAAACTCTGCAGCTTTTGGGAGTGATTGGTATTGGGCAGGTATGCTTTTCGACCTCCATCACCTATTCGAGTGTCTTGGATAATTCCATTGATATTCATCCATTGTGTTTCTTTGGCGCAAATGTGGAACAGATGAATTTATGACAATCGGGTGACGTTACGATGTCTGATGAAGGGAGTATTTAACTTGCAGGTAATCTACAGCAGGGCTAAATCTTACGAGAGTGTGGAGGATGTGAAAGCTGATCTCAGGTATTTCCCTTGTTATTTTCGTGATTCATATGTAGAGATAGATTATCAATCTCAAGATTTCTACTAATACTCCCCAGAGATTCATTAAACGTCTGTAGTTGATACTTTTACATATGAAAATATTGCGGGAGGGTATTACTTGCGAGCACTATAGTTTTTTGATGCGCAACTGCCCCTGTATCAATGTTGCAGATTACTGAAGAAGCCATTCAAGTCTTTGGGTGATGGAATCTTTTGGATCGTGGGCCAAGTGCAGCCTGGAACTTTGTCACTCGCTACCTCTCCTTCGAATTCAGCCGTGCAAGATCGTGTCGTTCAAGCAGCTGCTAAGCATGGACCCCTTGCATCAGAGCTAGCTGAGGATGACAAATCCGAGTCTGAAGATAACGTCCAGACATTACCAGAAACACCAGCACCCCCATCAACAGCAGAGAAGTCTCAGCCCATTCCAGAGGAGTCTTCGCCCGGTACAACATCTGAGTGAGTTCTGCTATATATGTTTCAGGCATTTCAAACAAATTTTGGTACGGAAAATGAAGGTTTGTTAGGACACAAGTCATTTGACCGCAGAGTTCATGTCTCCAGCGATTAATCGTAGGGAGATGAGTTTGACCATCGTCACCCCCTTGTTATAGTTATGACGATCACCAACTTGTGACATTAGGGAGGTTGGCTCTACAAATAGGAGTTGCTGACTTTGCGTGGAGTGAAGTGGATATTGCTGGAAACCCATTTCTACTTCCACCTTGTATTTGTGAATCACTTTTTCCACCGATTGTTGCAACAGTAGGCATGCAAGTAAAATAAAGCACTGTTCTGTTGACCTGTGATGAATGGGCGTCTTAATAAGAATGTTCTCGTCGTATCAATGTCCTGCAATTGTAGTGTCAGAAATCTGCTCCTGGAAGCCTCAGAATTCGACTTTAATGCTAATCAACACAGAGGAGGCATGAGCTGCAAATGACGTGGCTAAGTCGAAAAGTCACTTGATAAGACTGGTGGTTTCGGAGACTGTTCTCATCACGGCGCACTTGTAGACAGGATCATGTAAATTAGTGTCAGGAGTCACTGTTTCTGAAGAAGACCTGAGAGTATTCAATCTTCTAGAATCAGCGATCCTTTGTAGACGTTGGACATGTTTCTAGGAACAACTTGGAGTTGATTAAGTGCTCATCCAACCTTGGTTCTAACAGTTTGTTCGTGTGCCTGCCATGCGAGTGATTCTCCAGATTAATTGAACTCAATGCGATGTATTTTTTGAAACACTCGGAGGTTTGGAACCCTGAACCAAAGTCCGTTACCCTAAGGTAATTAATTCCTGGTATCTGGAAATTCACATTGAATTTATTACGGGTAATTCAAGTCTGGTAGCACCCTAGCCTTTGGAAGCGTACCTCCATTCCAGTGCCGATTAAATGCTGTGATAGAGACCCTTTATCACCACAAACCCAGAATTCCCATCCTTAAATCTTAGAAAATGGATACAGTTTGATTCGGAGGATGTAAACCATCTAATAATCTGTTCCAGCGTTGTCTGTACGTCATCAACCAATAATACTTCAAACCTTCATAACCGTTGCATCCAGCAAGCGAATTATGCATTCTTTAGTGCGTTAGAACCCTCTTCCATGTACTGAAAAGAACATATAATGATTCGGACACTTCTGCTTGGCACCAACCGTGCATTATGCATTCTTGTAAGCATCTTTTCAAGTTCAATTGTTATCTAGCGGAAAGTCGTCTACCATAAAACTTCGGGTCTTCATAACTTTGGCATACCTTATATCCAGAATCCAAATTACCCTTCCTTTAGTGCGCTAGAGCGAACCCACTTTCATGTAATAATAAAAAATAAAAGATTTCGACCAATTGTTTATGCTCAGCGCCAATCATGCATTAGGCATTCTAAAGTTCAAGTGATACAGTAAGTCCTCTGCCATTAACCTTCGAACCTTCATAACTTTTCATCCAGTAACCAAATTATGCATTCCTTGGTGCAATAGAACCAAGTGAACCCTTTCATGTAAAAACAAGAACATATTTGGCCAATTATGCTTGGAGCCAATTATGCCTGATGGATTCTAGCAGCAGCGCCAAAAGTGGCCGTTTGGCGTCGATTCCTACCTGAGTGTTGTGTGCGATTCGATGGGAGTGGATTGAGATCGATCAGAGCTGGGAGTAGAACGTGAGGCGGTTGGGTCCAACCCACGGCGCAGCAGGCGACCTGGAAGGGGCGCCCTCGGCCGTGACGATGGGCAGAAACTCGAAAGAGCAGCGTTCGGGCGACATGGTCAAGGGGCGGAACGGCGTCACCCTGGTCGACTCCAGGACGACGTCATCTTCAAGCTCCCAAGCCGGGAGCCAGTGCGTGGGCAATTGCGAAATCTGGTTGGAGTCGCACGACGTGGAATTCACGGACCGCGAGCTCCAAGACGCGTGACGCTTGTAACTGGACTCGTCACTGTGACTCGCTTTCGGTGATCCCGTGTCGACGTCGGATCCCGAGATTCCAAACACGAAGGACTCCGTCATCCAGCGCTCACTGATGGACGCATGATGGATGCATTCCTTGGATTGGATTCCAGTTCGGTGCATTCCGGTTTGCATCCCGGATTGATTCCCGGTTTGGGTGTCTGGGTGCTTGCTGCCCCTAGTAGTGAAACTGAGCCCATGAGGTTGATTTTCCAGGTACACGGCTCCCCATCCTGCAGCAGAGCTGTGATGCTCCAGGAGAGGCGCGACGCCAACGTCCACGTCGATGTCCATGTGGGGCTCGCACGAGCTTTCGAGGGGTGGCGAGGAGTTGGCGGCTATGGCGGGCGGGAGGGGCATGGGTCGGTTGACGAGAACCCAGGCGGGCACCTCCATGGTGGTCACGGTGGCGCTCAGCGCCGATCGTCGGTAGCGCGCTTCCTTGGAAGAATTTGGAGGATCTGTGAGGACGATGCGGCACACGGGGCAGGTCACCTGATGCTCCAGCCAGGGGTCGACGCAGCGCATGTGGAAGACGTGGCCGCACCGAGGGAGCTTCCGGAGCACCTCGGCGGCCGCGTACTCCACTAAGCAGATCGAACACCTGCATGCAAATTGCACAACAAGTAAGCTTACCAAATTGGTGAACTTGGACTTTGAAATGAAAATCAAGTAGGGCTTGGAATAGTCTGCAGTGCCTTCCATCGTGTCTACTACATCACTTCCCATTCCAGTGATTGCATAAGAATTCATTCATCCAATCCATTGAATGAGAACACAATTCATTCGATCTCAAGAGAGTTTAAGTTTTAAAACTGGCAACCCCACGATCTCGATCTCAAGTATGTGATTTCCAAGGCGTGATCTCTCAATGAAAGCTAAGCACACTGCGACATTGACTGGTTAAAAATGCTGAAAAGAGAATCCTCTACCTTTCGTTCATCTTATGAGAGATGAACGATTTCTACGGGCCGGACAGACAGACACACAGACGGAGTGGCATGCATGCTATTCGACATGACGCTGTAGTAATTAATTAGCTTACCCTTCCTTGATGTCGTCTTTGAGCTCGTGAACCTTTACTGTTGGGAAGGTGGCAATCACCTCCTTCTTGATCCCCGTCTGCTCCTCTGCCTGCAAGAAAAGAATTGTCTTACGCGGACCCAAATTGCAGGTGAAGTGCTGGGAATCCTGATTTGAATGTTTTGTTGCTACTCGCTAAATTTTATTATTCCAAATGTGGTAGACATGCAGAATCGTATTTCGAAGTTGGAGAGGATGGAACTTACGGGAACTGTGGAGTCTGCAGTCGGCAAGGCGGAGACTTGCACGGAGCCCGTGAGGCGGTGGCGAATCTTGCGAATGCGCCAACAGTAGAAGAAGAGCACCAAACACACGGTCAATGTGAGCCCGAACGCTATAGGCGTCTCGATCCTCATCTTCATCCCCATTACCAATTTGACAGCCCAATGAGCTCACGCATAATTACGAAACTATATCTCAACCAAGTGTCCAGAGCGTTTCAACCGAGTACCAAATCAGTTGAATTCCAGCACCAGCGTCCGTGCCCAGCTAGCTCCGACTCCCAAGATACCCCCAAAGCCTCTGTTTCATGTCCCGGCGAATGTCTCACTATCCTCAGCCAGTCTCCGTTTCTGCTCCACGGAAACTCGTCCCAGCAGTTCATTGCGACGCAATTGCTACTGCTGGCGAGAAATTAATGGCAGTAGCAGTACAAACATCTCATCCATGTCCGAACCCACAATTGCAGCTGCAAGAACCTACTGGTGCCCCACCTTTCTTCCACATACACTTTCGAATCTGCAGCTGCTCATTCACGAACCTGAATCATCAGTCCTGAATTCACTAATTGCAGGAATGAATGAACGAACGAATTGCTAACAACAAAAGTTACTGAATCACAATCGCCGACTCCAATTCCCTCACGCCACTACAGTAGAAATCAATGTTGAAAGAAATGAAACCAAGAGCTAGCTACAGTAGCTGTCAAGATTGTCGCGGCGTTTTGCAAGAACTGAATCACAATCGCCTACTCCAATTCCCTCACGCCACTCACTAACAATTCATGGCTACACAAGTACTAGCGTCCTTCAATGAAATGAAAATGATGCATTTGAACACACCCACTTACAGTACAATCTTGACAGCGTAAGTACACCACCATCATGGTGACGCTGCCGGCGACACTTCCAGGACAGTCACGTACTCCTCCACCATAGAAGCTCCTCGGAATGTCGCATGTGGCAAGTGCAGGACAATTAGTCTCTTCTAAGTCTTGCAATTGTTGCACCACCGAAGTGCAATTACCAAACTTGCACAATCTTAGCTTGGCAATGATCCTCTTCACATCCGTCGTGACTGCAATTAATTAAGACGTCTAGGTGAAAAAGATTCCTGTGGATTACAATACTGATTGCGGGGCTCAATTGCGGGGAATGGGTCCACAGGCAGGCTAATCAGTTGGGTTTGAAAGCCTGAGATTGTGGGCCTCTTCCCGAGGCGGGCTGTTCCCGGGGCTGTTATTGATGGATCGTCGGTTGTGGTGCCGCAACAGAAGGGGTCAACTCCTCGAATTCACCCTAATACTCTTCTTTATTGGACACCTGTTTGGAGATTTTAATGCAATTTCTACTCGGTGTCGGTCTCTGCAGGATATCAATCTGTGCCGTTGGTGGGTACAACTCTCAAATAGCATCTTTACTTGGTGCTCTGCTGTAAATTTTTTTTTTTTAATTTTTTAAATTTAAAGGTGAAATCTGTCGTTTGATTGAGTGCACGAGGATAGTTTCGGGTGGTCGATATGAGGATCAGAACTGTATTGCTCTGTCTTTAGCGGCACTGTGAATAATGCCGCCGTTCTGTGGAACCGGAAACTCTGTTGACTTACTGTCGTTTGAGTGCTGAAATGATTCATGTTGATATCTGTAACCCTTAAACGACACTGATACCGAATAACGTCGGATGGATGACTTGACTGTTCACTATAGAAACAAAGAATGCATCCTTTAAGGGTTAACTTAACTTCTCCCATTACATTATTCAACATTGAAGGTGGGGTCAATCATTTCTATCCATGCAAGAGAAGATAATTTTGGTTCAGAATTCAATGAGAAAGGTAATTTTTCAAGAAGGTGGGACCATTTAGAGAGTTTAAAAATGATATACAACACAACCTAACGTAGACAAGCCTATTACTATGCAACCTAGCATTTGAATATCTCGGGGCCAAGTCCAAGAGGGGCACATATTTTTCACATATTTTTCAAATGTGTGCTTGTTTTACAAATCAAATCCAAGTGGAATTATAATTATTCAATTGAAATCATAATTTCTATGGATTTCTAAAGTCGTTTGCTTTAAAATTATAAAACTATTCATAGAGTGGAGTCATGAACATCCTATAAACAACCCATACTGCTCTTCTACATATCTAATGGTACCTAAGAGTTAATTATAAAACTTAAGCAAGTAGATGATCCAATCTCTAATATGCCCTTCTCCAAATCCATCAAAATGTAGTATTGTCATTGGCTTCAAATCTAGTGTGTCTACAATTACTACCTAAATTTTTGTTACCACCCTTTTGCAATTGTAAAAACATTTTTCCATTGTCTTGTTTTAGTCACTAAGTCACTATAGTGATTTTTCAAAAAATGAATGGATTTGGATAATTTTTTGATTAGTACTAGGGTCAAAAGTAGGATGATAGAATGAGGAAACAAATGGTAATGGGCTTATCTACCTTATAGAGGGCTCCATAGTTTTGAATCTACTCAAAGTTTTGTCCTTCACATCAAAGATTTCATGGTTTTGTGGAATCATCAAGTAAGGCAAAAAAATTTGGTGAAAAGAATCATGCTATGACTATTGAGCATGTAGAGCCACTACAATCCATCTTTGCCAATCCCTGGTGACACTATGAATAATGATTTGGCTACAACTTGCACTAGTTGTTATGTAATTATAGACCACTATAAACAACACTTATAACATGAAATCATCACAAGAAAGTGTCAAAAACACCCTTTGAAGGAATGAAGAACTAATCTCAAGACACACAAGTAGTCAAGCAATTTTTACTTCACCAGGGAGAATTAAAGAGTGCATATGCACTAAAGAGAAAACTCAAAGCTTTATAAATGACTAAATCACCATAGTTGTAAATCCACAACAAAGGAATTTTCTCTCCAAAATACTCACAAAGCTTGATTTGACATGAATGGAAACGTCAAAGAAGTCTTAAAGACTAAATACCCCAAACTCTAGTTGATAAAAACAAAGAGTGAAATTCTTGACATAAATAAAGTATTAATTTCTATGTGGGTTTAATAAATGAAGAAAGACTCCTAATTGATAAAAATAAAGTCTCACTGATTTTTATATGGGGTTCTTAAATGACTAAAAACTCCTAAAGACCACAACATGGACTCCTAGATGTGCAAATCCCAAATTATATGGCCCTAATTATAATAAATTATATTTCATTTTAATCAAATACTAAAAGATATAATTTTTTTTAATGTAAAAAAATTTTGAAGCCCTTTCAACAAAAAATCCAAAATTTTAATTATTTATATGAAAAAAATAGCAATAAAAATCTAATTATATGAGGTTTTTAAATATATATATATATATATATATATAGTATAGCTTTCCAAATTTAGAGGCTTTCTATTTTAAAAATTTAAGATTTTCTAATTATAAATTAAAAAATCCAAATTTTTTTAAATTTTAATCGAAAGGAATTTCTTCTATGAAAATTTTTAAAATTATCCAAAGGTATTTCAATTCTTTATATATATTGTGAAGTTTTTGTAATAAATATGCAACCCAACATTTTCTTCATCACATTTTATTTTATTTTGTCTTCACTTAATTTTTTGGTCCTTTAAATTTGATATTATTTATACAAAGATTGTCCTCAAAGTTGTTTTAATGTTGATGCCTACCCTTGCATATAATACAAGAGAATTTGTATGTTTAGGCATGGGCTAAATAAATCATTTTAGCCTAATAAATAATATAGTGTGATGTACTTTAACATTGAATGCCACATCAATTGACAACTGTCATATAATTACATATCACCATATACAACACACCATGTAGCCACAACTAATAACCCCTAAAGGACTAGTATGCAATTTTTGGTTGTATAGAAATTTTGGGCAAGCTGCTATGAATGAGGATTTGTATATTTTAAACTGAAATTTTATCAGAAGGTGTAAATAAGGAATATCTTTCATATGCACTAAATTTCATGACATTTAGAAATAGGAGTCAAAATTATGGCCTAATATGTTACTTTTTTTTGTACAAGGGTAGTTAGGATAGGTTAGAAAAAATCACTTTGTGAAGAAACAATTTGAAATTCATTTCACTAGTAGAAAACGTAGGAATTCTAATAGAATTTTGTTGATTTGGGCATGTTGTCCCGGTTACTATTTTGTTGATTTCAACAAAAATCTATTGATTTTTAACAAATTTTTGTTCAAATCAACAAAATAGTGATTGGAACAATGCATCCAAATCAATAAAATTCTATTAGAATTCTTGCATATTCTACTAGTATTTTCTAGAGTTATATATATGTGGAAAGCTTTGAATCATTTTATTTTGATCAATGAGTTAAAAGTTATGTGGTTTTTTTGGTTTGTGGTCCATTATGGATTCTCTACTCTAAAATAAACTTTGAAATCCTTTGTCTTACACAATTTTCAATATTTTTGGAAAAAAATAAAATCATAGGATGTAGATTTTTTATAATAACATTTCAACCATTAGGATTGGCATTTTAAATTTCATACTTAAGTTCATAACAATTTTGTATTTTGAATTATTCTCTACTATTGTCTTCTTACTATTTTTTTCCTATATGTTGTATAATTCTAAATGATCTGAATTTTTTCAAGTGTGTGGAAAACTTGTATAAGAAAAAGAATCCAAAGAAGCACCCCTATTTTGGACCTTTTTTCATAGAAAAGTGAGCTTATGACATATAGCTACCCTATTTTTAAAAGGCAAAAAAATTGATTTTAGTGAATTTGAATGCTTATATCTTGTAATCTATGTAGTGAAAATGTCTGACATTCTTACCACATGTTTTCAAGTCAACATAATACAAGATCCTATGGTTATATATGTCCTAAATTTGGTACTTGTACTAAAAATGATAATTTTTAAGCATTTTGGGTGAAAACAATCAAAACATAGTCATCGGACTTTAGAGGTTAATCAAATCAATCAAAATCAACACAAAAAGTACTAACAACATTCTATAAAGTGCCTTCTTTAGCTGATAATTTTGGCTTGACAAATAGCTAGCACATCAAGAAATGATTGTAAATCAATCATGTTGTAGTCATGCAATTGGAAAATGACTTTAGGCCCCTGCTATCATTTTAGACAAGTCATTTACATAAATGACTCCAACTTTATTATCACCATCCAAGGTTGTCTTGGATGGAAAAGTAAATGATAACAGTGAAGGAAAAATATGGATAATAAAAAGAGCATAAAGAAGATGTTTTGAGAATTGTCATGTAGAAAGTGCAATTTTTTTCCTTAATGATGTGAACATCCACATGTTCATTCATTTTGAAGTCATTTTTCAATTGTAGGTGATCCCTTGTGAATCTAACGTAGATTTCCACATAGGTAGTCATTTTAAAGTTATTTTCCAATTGTGGGTGATCCCTTGTAAATCTAATGAGGACTTCCATGTAGGCAATTGTTTACCAATCATTTCAAAGTTTTGATGGATCCATTACAAATCTGACATGGACATTATAAATCATTTTGTAGTCATTTAGAAGTTGTGGTGGAGTCTTTGCATTGTTGTAATGGATAGACACATGGCAAGTTATTCTGAAGTAATATGGATTTTGGGTTTTGGATTAGGGTTTTCAAATTGCGGCAATGTGTGCAAAAAAAAGTGTATTGACAATTAAATGGGGAATAGTCATTCTACAATTACATATGAATAAATTTGAAGTATTTCAATAGTACATCATATGCCATATATCATACATAGTATATCATATGCCATACATCATACACAATATTCAACAAATGTGTTGCATGGCTTCCAAAGCCACTTAAAGTGTAAGTATGAAGATTTAAAATGACAAACTTTTTATACAAAAGGGGTGGTAGGAGGCAAGACAAACCATATGGGACATTTCAAATACAAAAATTGTGTTATAAGTAGTATTTTAGATCTCATTTAGGAATAGTAGATCAATTGTTTTAAAAAAACTTTGAACTAATAAAAGTTGAAAAATCAATCTCACTTTCATTTCTAGAAATCTATTTTAGATTTTGAGCCTCAAATCAAAAGTTGTGGACAAATTTGAAAAAAAAGATTAGAAAGAATATTTTCTTAACATCTCTTTTGATTCTAGACTTCTAGTAGTGTAGAAGATGTAATGTAGTCATTTCTATATTATTATCCAACTGCAATACTACAATGCAACTTCCACTTGACTAGGTCTAGTCACATGGAAGTCATAACTAGTCTTTAGTAAATTAGTATCAAAAAGTTACTATTAGGAATATTCTAGTTTTTTTGCAATGTGGTTCTTAAGGGTAGGCTTAACAATAGAATTGTATGTATGCATTGGAAGTTAGGGACCAAAGAATGTGCAAATCCATCCATTCTGGAGCCTATAGAATTGATTGTTCTCCAAACATTGCTAATTTTGGTGGAATTGATAAATTTAGTGGGTGTAATTGAATTGTTTGTAGAAAAAAAAACTTGTTAGTGCAAAAAAATTAATACCTAGGGTGAAGCCACAAGATACACAAGGGAATTCTATGCATACAAAGGATGATGATGGCTTCTTTGTAGTGAATTTCTATCATAAAATGCCTTGTACGGCAAAGCCATTCATTTTCCCTAGTCAAGCCACAGAAGTGTTTTTTTCCAATGCTATTGACAGAGCTGGATGTACTATAAGAAACCCATGTTTTTTTTAACAAGTAGAAAAATATGATAAATATGTTAATTTGAGCATCAGCCATGCTAACAAGCACATCCAAAAAAATCAATCAAGTAGGATATGCAAAAAAATGTGGTAAATTAAAAAAAACATGGTCTAATTTCAAGGAAATTTTGGAAGATGTTATAAAAAACACGGTCTTTGAAGGTTATGAAAAGTTTCCATGTTGTTGCCACTTAGCTTCCATGTTAGTGCCAATGGGGCAAGCTATGCCATATCAACAACTTTTTCATCTAGGCCTTTGCTGATGTCATCAATGCACTAGGTCTTAGATCTTGTCAATTTGGACGTTTGTTGTAATGTGCATGTGTTTTTTTGAACGTCAATAGTGACATGAAAATAATTTATTTGAACATCATTTAGCATCCACCATATATTACGGCATGTCTATGGAGACATAAAAACATCATAAATGGCATATATCTTCTTGGACATGTTTGATGAATGTCTCAATTTTTTGCGACATCAACTTAGACATTAAGATGTTTTTTAAGATATCAACTTAGATGTCTAGACATTTTGCAATGTCAACTTAGACATACACATACCATAAAAAATACATCATATAAAATACATTATACACTATCCACATTATACCGTATATAATATGCCACATATTGTACAATACATACAATACGAAATACGAAATACATTGTACAATACACACAATACACTATGCACTATATATGTTATATATGTCGTATACAATAGAGGGTAGTTGCAAAAAAGGGTGTCCGTTCTTTCTAGCATTTTGCTAAAAAGAGACATTCTTCAATGCAGTACTATAAGTATTACAAAATAGAACAATCTCAACCGTTGTTAAAAAATATCAACGGCTAAAAGTACCATTTTGAATACTATGAGTACTTGTAAGTATTGAAATATTATTGTTTGAAAAAAAAACTAGATTGTCACAAAAAATGGATACAATGAGGTATAAATTAATAATAAATAAAAAATCATGATTAAAAAAAATCTAAAAATTGGCCATTTGTGAAGACTTTATGATAATCATATTTCATCAAAAAAATTAAGCCAAAATTGTCTTCACTCTTCAGAAGTGCGCATGCAAGGGACCCCTCTTTGCATGCATGTGGATGCCATAAAATAATGTTTTTTTAAGTTTTTTAGTGGGCACATGAATCTCTAGTATGGAAATATCCCACACAAATTTTAGCTTGACATCATTAATTATGGGTACTCTACAATACTAAAAAACCCTAAATTGCAAAATTTGACAAATTAGCTAAATTAAAATTTAATTATAAAACGTTTTTTGAAAATTTCTGAAAAATAAGAATTTTATTCATCAACAAGTTGGTCATCTTTCATAAAAAGTTCAAGTACATTGGCTTTATTCTCCAAAAGTTATAGCCATACTAAACTACGCAACTTGAAGTGTGACAAGAAATAGGACCACCCTTTCTTGCAACTTCCCTATATCATATTTGGCTTGAAAAGCCAATTATTATAAATATATAGATGTAAAAAAACATTTCTATTTATATAAGTGGGTGGTAGGAGGGAAGACAAACCATATGGGATATATAAAACTTTGGAGTTGTATGAAAAATATAATTTTAGACATGAGCGTCCTCGTGAACACGACTTTGTTTTAGTTGATGTCCAAAAAAACATTTGAACGTCTTAATTGGCATCTTGGCTAATGTCTCAAAAAACATCTTGATATTTCAACTAATGTCTTAGTTGACATCTAAGAAAACATCTTAATGTTTTACTTGATGATTTAGACAATGTCAAAAAGAAAATTTAACTCTCAGATGGTGTCAAAGTTTATTGATGTCATCTTCTTTGAAGACCACATTAGGTGGCATTCTTTATTTCATTTTTTGCCAAAAAATTACCCTATCGTTGCCTTTACCTTATTTTTTTAACCTTTGGTCAATGTTTTACCTCAGTTCCAAGTAACTTTTGCAAACTTACCCATAGTCAAACCATAAACTCCAATTGACGTGGCACTGTTATGTTTTTTTGAACGTCACAAAAAACATGCAAATGTTTTTTGGATGTCTCACTGAACATATTTATTTTTCCTAACATAGTGTTGTTTCTCACTAACATGCACATGTTTATTGCGAAATCCATTCCAATTCTACCACCTATTGCCTCTAAATCTTTGATGTCCTCTTGTTTGCAAAAACATGCTGCGTTTATAATCTAATGTAACAATAAATGTGGGTTTCTTATAGTGACGGAAAGTGGTACTACACAAAGAAGCTAGGGCCAAGCAGAAAGTACTCGAATGCATGGACGCCTTCATCACTACTACCCTGGAAACTACAAGCTTGATAGCTCTAAGAAGTTTGCCAAACCGTATTTTTATGTCAAAAATTACGTCCAATGTAACATCTTCATGTCTAAGAAATAAAAAATTTGTGAACTCAGACATCAGAAAATCCAAAAAAATATAGGCTCTCTTCAATAATTGCCTTTGATAGGTTTTTTATGTATAATCTCAATCCCAATCCCAATTCTAGTAATCATTCTCATTCTCTCCTCCCACCTAGCTCCACATTTTCCGAAAGGGCGCGCCTTGGCTGCCAATGTGCCACAATTGCTCATTTTTGTATTTTTTCACTAATTTTGTCTCGTTTTTTGTATAGTATTGAGTAGTGCTTCTATTGGTCTAGTAGGAAAAGTGTTTCAAACCCAGGCAGCATAGATTTCACAAGTTTTGGAGTAGTTTTTTTAGTTTGGGAGCAAAAAGTAGGTGTATCGCGAGAGTGTATTTCTTTGGTAGGGGAAGTTCTAGCAATAGAACACGGGCTCGTAAGAGTCTATGTGAAGTTGTGCGGGGGCATCAACCTACCTCTAGCCTTTACAATTTATATTCTTTGCTATGATTTCTAAAGTTTTCTAAAATTGGTAACCTAAGGCCTACAACAATTTTGACTGAGCAAGGTTGCTATTTTTTGCAGGAGGTCAAGTTTAGAGGTTGGATTCTTTTGATAAGGAGGACATAGGGGATGTGTGGTATTTCTTGTTATTCTTGAGCAAATAGCTGAGGAAACTTTGTCATGAGAAGATCAACACCTTTGAGGTGCAAGGTTTTAGTTGCATCTAGATTTTTCTTTGAGAGATTGTTTATTCTGTGAGAGATAGGCTCTATGGTGCAACTTGTAAAGGCTACAACATCATAGGTAGCTTGATCATGAAGGAAAATAGACTTGCCTTGGAATTGTCAAAATTCTAAAATTTAAATTTTCCCACTAAAGGTGGTAGCATATACTCCCATTGAGGGATAACGGCTTAGGTAGCATTAGTTGGTGAGGGATTATTAAGGGTTGGTGGTAGATTTAAGAGGGCAAGCTAATTCTTGGCAAGATTCAAAAATTTGAATTTTTCCCATAGAGGGTGGCAACACATAAATCCTATGTCATAGGTTTGTAGAGCAGTTTCAGATCGTGTGTGCCAAGGTGTGTGTAGTTGAATGATGGAAGGTGCGAAAGATTTGCTGCTGAAATTGATTGAGAAGGCTGGGTTTATAGAAAAACAAGAAAATAAGGAGGAGAAATGGCAAAGGCGGTAGAACATGTAGGCCATGCAAACCTAGATAGACAGTCAGACAATGAGGGAGATGAGTTTACAAAGATAGATACGTAGTAGAAACTATCGATGGAGTTTTTAGTGGAGCAGCTAGCAGCTTTAGAAGCTGAGAAGAACAAATTGGTGAAACAAGTGGTACTCGATAAGATTTATGGGGTAACAGTGGGTTTTGGGGCGCTTAGCAAATTCCTAAATGAGAAACTTCAAGACTAATACGAGTCGCTCTAGATTCTGTCTAGGGGTTTCTTCAGAGTTGGATTTAAGTACAAAGATGCGGTAGTTTGATACTTGCAAATTGAGAAGTTAGAGAGATGTCAAGTTTTTTTCATGGACCGAGGGATTTTTGTTAGAGTCACTATTGTTGGAGCAACAAATTGGCTTAGTAGTTAGGGTCCAACTACCAAATCTGGATCCTGTATTCTAGACTGAGGCATGGTTGATACACTTCGCTTTGCTAATTGGTGAGGTGGTTATGATAGAAAAATCGGAGACTGTGTGTATGAGACCCTTGGGGCCAATTATATGAGTCTAGGTGCTAAATATGGCTAAGCTCTTGGGAGTCATTTGTATCTCCTTGCTGCAAAGGGAAAAGGTGACGATCAAAGAGTAGACAATTAATTATTCAGGTCTGCCTAAGAAGTGCAACAAGTGCCAAAAGTTCGGACACCTCTTTGTAGATTGCCTATTAAACAGAAAAAGGAAGGGACGAAAAAAGGAGGCAAGAAGGTGGAGGATAGTAAGGAAGAGAATAAGGAGGGAGTGGAGGGGGAAGATGGAGGAAGGGAAGATTGGTTGAATAAGGACGGGTTTGTTTTGGCAAAGAAAAAAGAAAAAAAGAAAAAAAAGACAGAGAGAGAGAAAGGGAAACAATGGAAATCCAAGTTAGAGAGCTCACAACAAGAGGAGAAATAAGGGGTAGTTAAGGAGCAACATAAATTGAAGGAGCAGGTGGAAGCCACACCATTAAAGGAAGTATCAAAGGGAGAGACCCTTGAAAAATCTCCATAGGAATAGTATCAACAAAAGCTTGGCTTAGAGAAGCATCAATTGCAACAAACGGAGGTTCCAGAGGAGGGACCTAGAGGATCACCGTAGGTCCAACTTCAGTTTTTGCTACTATGTGAGAGGAAGCTTTAGACAAAGTCGCCATGGAAAGTGAGTGATTACAACAAAAAAGCCTCACCAATGGAGTCATTAAAGGAGCAAGAAGATCCAGATCCAATTGATGAGCATTAGAAGGAGGCATTAGTGGATTTGACACCTCTTTTTTTAGGTTCATCTTGCGCCCACCACAGGTAACGCTGGAAGTTGTTTTAGGACTTTTAGAGCTAGAATTTCTCTTGCTCACGGGGTCAGTCACAAAGGTGGCACAACATAAGTTCTTGGATTTAGAGTCTAAAGAGGAGAAAGGATTGGATAGATTAGGATGTAAATCCAAACCAAAGATCTTCCCCGTGGTCCAAAGAATTCATATGGAGGGAAGTTTTGGGTCAAGTAAGAAGAACAGACCGCGGGCCGACTTATTAGATGGGTGGTGGCATGCGTGGAACTGCGAATCACTTCATGGGGTGTTTAATGCCACCAAGAAAGATTTAGAGCTTCCAAAATTTGGAAAGAGATATATCTTGATCTAATTGTTGTTATATAAAGATGTTAAGGGAGGGAATGTATACCTTTTGGACGAGATGGGTGATTTACCAAGCATGCTAGAGCCGATGAGGATCGAATTGGCAAAAGGGGATTGGACGATAGAGAAAGACAAAGAAGCAATTTTCAAAGGCATAATTGACTACATGAAGGGGACGGTGAGAAAGCTGCTGAGACTCCATATGTGGGAGTGTGTGTTATGGTCAGCAAGATGGGATCAAATTGGTGACGAATGGGAGTTGACGGTTCTTACATTGGTCAAGGTTACGGTGAAAGTCCAAATACTAATTGAGGTGAAAGGAATGCGGTTCCGACATTCGGATATATTGGAACTAGAATCGAATGAGGGGAAAGTTAAGATTAACTCTCTTTTTAGCTCCTTTGCTAGTATCAATAACATTAGCGACAAAGAAGGTGATTGGAGGCCAGGAATGCAACTCTCAATGTGTCACCTAGTGAAGATCGTGTGGAAGGAAGTTGTCATAAGATACGGCCTGGGAGGGCTAAAGAATAATGGACATCAATCTCAGGTTATCAACTCTTAACATGCGTAGGGTGGGAGTTGGAACCCACAAACAAGTGCATGTTAGACACATATTTGAGAGGATGGAAAACCAGCCTTAGATGATTCTATTATAGGAGCATTGGATGGATGATTTTAGATGCAAATTTCATAGCAGAAGCCTGCCTTTCACACACAGGTATTGAGCATGGAATGCGGTGATAAAGAGTGCTACAAGTAGATGGCAAGCTGGGATGGGAATCTCGGTGAATCGGAGCCTAGTTCCAATGGTCACTACTGAAGGTATTATAGTAGAAAGAAAAGTCCAATTCATCACAATAGAGACCAGAGCAAATTTTGTGCTTTCGGTGATCAATATGTACGCGTTGGGGGCGTCAAGAGAGAGGGCCTCATTGTGGCAATAGATCGTGCAAGCAGATGTGCCAAGGTAGGGATTTGTGTTGGCTAGTGATTTAAATATGATAGAAAGGGGAAGTGACATAATTGAAAGCTCCCAATTTTGCATGAAGCCAATGAAGAGAGAAAAGGCAACTTAGGCACAACTTCTCAATCATTATGGTTTGGAAGATATGTGGAATTCGGAAAGAATTCAAAAAGTTTCTGATAAAAACTTTATCTGGGATAATAATCAAAAAGGCAACAATCTTAGAGGAGCTAGGATCAATTGCATCTGCGCCTCGAGTTCGATTTGCCAACATGGAGAATTGATATTGGTGCACCCCCATATGAGGGTATTGGACCATGTGCTGGTTCAATTATGCATCCTCTCGATGGGGAAATAAGGTCAAAAAGAAAGATCAATATACCACTCAATATTCTTTAAGACATGAGTATTCAGGTCTTGCTAAGCATTCACTAGTAGAAAATGCTGAAATTTTAACAAAATTGTATTGATTCAGTCGCATTGTTCCGGTCACTATACAATAGCATTCTATTAATTTAACAGAATGTTATTGTACAGTGACTGGAACAACACGACCGAATCAACACGATTCTGTTAAAATTTCAGCATTTTCTACTAGTAAATGCTTGGTAGGTGAAGGGAAAGCCAAAGGAGGGAGAGTTGTAGATGGAGTGGATTAGCAGGGTAGATGTTAGAGATTCTGTACATACTAGCGTAGACCATGTACAGTTAGCCTTAGGAGTAGCTTTAGACACTTAGTTAGTGTTAGAGTCCATGGGTATTGCTCGTAGTCAAAGGCAGCCCAATGTAGTTAGTTATCCCACATGGTTTGTGGATAACTAGGAAAGGCTTCTAGCTTAAGTTGAGCCCACTCATGTGGCTTAGTAGTCGTTCTACCATCTAAGTAAAGCCTTTCTCTCATACATGACTTTGTAAATCTCAATAGGTTATGGGCCCACGCACTTGGAGTTGCGCTTGAGGGAGAATTTCATATCATTTGGAAACGATCTTCGAGCTTGGAGGAGCAATCAACGTTTTGTGTCTTATTCACCTACAAACCATTTGGTGTGAGTTATTTGGGGCTTTTGTTGGTTGGTTTGTGAGGTTTTGAGTGCATTTTGGGTGAGAGATTGCTTATGGTAGTAATCACACCTTGTGAGGGCTGGTTGCATGCTCCTAGTTTGAGTTTGTGCTTAGAAGAGTACATTGAGAGTCCATTGAGGGCTGATTATGCATTTGGGTGCATTGTTGATTGAATGATTGTGATTGTGGCAATTGCAATCTAGTGAGAGTCTTTTGTGAGGCTTGGAAGCACCTTTGGGTTGCTTGAGGTATTTGCTATCCATTGAGGGCTGATTTGTGCCCTTGTGAGTTAGTGAGGCAAAGGAGTGGAATTTGCCATCCATTGAGGGCTGAGTTGTGTCCTTGTGAGCCTTGTGGAGCCATTGAGAGGCAAGTAGGCTACTTTGGAGTTTGGGTGATCCAACTAGGGGTGTTGGAGGCCATTGTTGCCCATGAGGTGCTGATTGTGAGTAGTAGCCTCCCTTTAGGGCTGATTGGAAGTTTGGAGCCAAAAAAAACAAATTTTTTTTTCTTTCTTCTGTGACCACTTGTATCGGCTGCCAGCCGACACCAGCAGAAGAAGACCCTTCAGCCTCTGCGTACGAGTGGGAGCTGCGTCACCATGGCATCCAGTGGAGGAGAGGGCGTGCGCATCATCGACAAGTTTGATGGAGAGAACTTTGGCATGTGGAAGTTCAAGATGGAGATGATCCTTGCGGAGAAGGACTTGTGGGATGTGGTGGATGGGAGTGAGGAGCCCCCAAGTGAAGATGCGAACCCAAAGACCAAGAAGGCATGGGAGAGGAAGGAGAAGAAGGCCTTTGCTCTCATTGCCATCAACCTTGTGGATCGCCAAATTGCACACATTCGCCATTGCAAGGGACCAGCCCAAGCGTGAACCACCCTTTGCAACATCCATGAGACCAAGAGCCTCTCCAACCTCCTATTTCTTCGCCGCAAGTTCTTCACTAGCAAGATGCAAGAGGAGGATGATTTGTTGGATCACGTCAACAAGGTCAAGGCTCTTGCGGATGAGTTGGCTTGTTTGGAGGCGCTCGTGACCGAGGGAGATGTGGTGATGACCTTGTTGGCAAGCTTGCCATCGTCTTGTGAGTTCCTCATCACCGCATTGGAGACGAGGCCCACCAAGGAGTTGACCATGGAGTTTGTCACTGCACGCTTGATGCATGAGGTGACCAAGCACAAGGAGAATGAGGCCCAAGGGGAGGGATCAGCGCTTGTCTCAAGACATGGAAAAGGTGGCAACACCAAGGCGTTCAAGGAGACAAGGACGTGCTTTAAGTGTGGCAAACTGGGCCATATTGCAAGGCATTGCAAGATCAGCCAAGGCAAGGACAAGGAGAGTGCACACCAAGCTTCCAAAGAGGAGGAAGAGGAGGATTTCGCCTTTGCAGCCAATGGAGGAGGGGAGAAGGCCAACATGTTCACTTGGATTGTGGACTCGGGGGCCACGCAACATATGACCAGCCATCAAGATGCCTTCCACACGTATCAGCCCATTTCGGGGAAGAAGATTTATTTGGGAGACAATGACATGGTGGAGGCCCTTGGCATGGGGGAGATCCTTGTGGAGGTGCAAGTGAAGGGGAAGACCAGGAGGATCCAAATCCAAGAGGTGCTCCATGTCCCCAAGTTCCATGCCAACTTGCTTTCGGTGAGCAAATTGTCTTTGGGAGGTTTGAAAGTGCATTTCAACATGGTGGTGTATGTGGTGCGTTCACCAAGTGGAGTTTTGATTGCATCAGCCCCTCGTGAGGGCAACTTGTACCACCTCCATTTCACCAAGGTGAATGGCACTTCCATGGCGTGTGTTGCCCACGGATCAGCCCATGAAGACCTTGTGGAGCTTTGGCATAGGAGGCTTGGGCACTTGAATGTGAAGAGCATGAAGAGCCTCCAACACATGGTGAAGGGTCTGAACCTCTCTTCTTGCAAGCATGATTGGAGTTCTATGGTGTGCAAGGGGTGCATTGAGGGCAAACAAGCGAGGCAGCCCTTCCCCAAGGATGGGGCAACGCGCGCCACCAAGCCATTGCAGCTTGTGCATTCGGATGTGTGCGGGCCAATGAAGACCACGTCCATAGGAGGAGCAAGGTATTTTGTGACCTTCATTGATGATTTCTCTCGCAAGATTTGGGTGTATATGTTGAAGTGCAAGAGTGAGGTGTTTGGGCGTTTTGAGACTTCGAAGGCCCTCGTGGAGGCTCAATCGGATTGCAAGGTGAAGGTGCTACGGTCGGATAATGGAGGGGAGTATGTGTCCAAGGCCTTTGAGGCGTACTTGAAGGCCCATGGCATTGAGCACCACACTTCCGCACCCTACACCCCTCAACAAAACGGCGTAGCGGAGCGTGCGAATCGTACCATTGTGGAGATGGCAAGGGCCATGATTTATGGCCAAGGTTTGAAGCTTGAGCTTTGGGGGGAGGCGGTGTCCAATGCGGTTTACACGAGGAACCGGTGCCCCACCCACGCGTTGACAAGCAAGACACTGCACGAAGCTTGGAGTGGGACACGGCCCCACGTGTCTCACATGCGCACCTTTGGGTGCATTGCCTATGCATTGGTTCCAAGTGCCAAGAGGACGAAATTGGATCCCAAGGGCATCAAGTGCCTTTTCCTTGGTTATTGTGAGGGAACCAAGGCTTATAGGCTGATGAATGTGGAGACCAAGGCCATCATCAAGTGCCGAGATGTGACCTTTTTGGAGGATGGAGGAGCTGATCCCAAGCTCTTGGAGATGAGCCCAAGTGGGAGAAGTGGAGGCCCAGCCCAAAAGATGGGCACAACTCCAAGAGTTCACATAGAAGATGAAGATGAAGATGAAGAGCAAGGTGCTGAAGATGAGGACTTTGTGGAGCCCAAGAAGAAGGTGACCACACCTCAAGTGAAGAGATCAGCGGCGGCTTCTCCAAGCACTTCACCAAGGGAGCAAGAGCATGATCAGCCCTTGGAGGAGCAAGATCAGCCCACTGGTGAGGAAGATCAAGGCACGGAGGAGCCACGTTATCCAACGAGGACCCGCAAGCCCCTTGGAGATTGGTGGCTGAATCACATTCTTCCCAAACAACAAGAAGAACAAGCCAATGTGGCTTTCCTTGGAGATCCATCCACGCTTGGAGAGGTGTTGCGTTGCGAAGATGCAAGCAAGTGGGAGGTGGCCATGCAAGAGGAGTACAAGGCCCTCATTGACAAAGGGACATGGGAGCTTGCAGCCCTCCCTCCCAAGAGATCAAGTGTGAGTTGTAAGTGGGTTTTCTCTACCAAAAGGGATGCTTTGGGTCACATTGTGAGGTACAAGGCAAGGTTGGTTGCTAGGGGGTTTTCCCAAGTGGAAGGGGAGGACTTCAATGAGACCTTTGCCCCCGTTGCCAAGTTTAGCACCATTCGGTGCATTGTGACTCTTGGGGTAGCCATGGACTTGGAGATGCACCAAATGGATGTGAAGACGGCTTTTCTCAACCCCAAGTTGGAGGAGGTCATCTACATGGATCAGCCCCAAGGCTTTGTGCAAGAAGGCCAAAAGCATTTGAAGTGCAAGTTGAAGAAGGCACTCCCCGGGTTGAAGCAATCGGGGAGAGTTTGGTATCGAGATATTGATGGCATATTTGTAAGGAAGGGGTTTCGAAGAGGCCACGCTGATCACTCTTTGTACACCTTGCAAAGTCGTGAGCATTTGGTGATTGTAATCCTCTATGTGGATGATCTGATCCTCCTTGCAAGTAGTATGCCCAAGATGCTTGAAGTGAAGGCGATGCTCAAGAAGGAGTACGAGATGACCGACCTTGGAGAGTTGAAGTATTGCCTTGGAGTGGAGTTCAAGAGGGATAGAGCTGCCCGCACCATCACCATGAGCCAACGCAAGTACCTTGAAGAGATTCTCAAGCGGTTCAACATGGAGGGGTGCAAAGCCATAGGTACACCACTTGACACGCATGCAAAGTTGCCCAAGCTCACCGATGAAGAATTCGAGGAGGTGAGGGCTGAAATGCAAGGTGTGCCTTACAAGGCAGCGGTTGGGTGCTTGATGTATGCCATGGTAGCCACAAGGCCTGATTTGGCCTTTCCGGTGAGTGTTGTGAGTCAACACATGTCCAAGTATGGCCCAATGCATTGGGCAGCGGTGAAGAGGGTGATGAGGTACCTTCAAGGCACACTTGGCATGGAGTTGCAACTTGGAGGTGCCCATGTGACTTTGCATGGGTATTGTGATGCGGATTGGGCGGGTGATGAGGGGGATAGGAGATCCACCACCGGCTACGTGTTTAAGCTTGGATTGGGTGCCATTACTTGGAATTCCAAGAGGCAGCCCACTATAGCTCTTTCTACAACGGAGGTCGAGTACATGGCCATGAGCCAAGCCACGAAGGAGGCCATTTGGCTAAGGCAGCTCTTGGTTGATGTTGGTCTTGCGCAAGAGGGGAGCACACCCATTTGGTGTGACAACCAAGGGGCCATTGCTTTGGCCAAGAATCCCACCCATCACTCTCGGACGAAGCACATTGATGTGCGCCACCATTTCATTCGTGAATGAGTGGAGGATGAGGTGATTGAACTCAAGTATGTGCCTACCCAAGCTATGGTTGCTGATGTGTTGACCAAGGCCCTTGGGAAGCCACAACACCAAAGCTTCATTGAGAAGATGGGGCTTCACGCCTTTGACCACTCTCAAAGTGGGAGTGTTAGAGATTCTGTACATACTAGCGTAGACCATGTACAGTTAGCCTTAGGAGTAGCTTTAGACACTTAGTTAGTGTTAGAGTCCATGGGTATTGCTCGTAGTCAAAGGCAACCCAATGTAGTTAGTTATCCCACATGGTTTGTGGATAACTAGGAAAGGCTTCTAGCTTAAGTTGAGCCCACTCATGTGGCTTAGTAGTCGTTCTACCATCTAAGTAAAGCCTTTCTCTCATACATGACTTTGTAAATCTCAATAGTAGAGTCACATGTGGCATTAGAAGCAAGCCGCATTAACAAAGAGAGAAAACATGCATAGTACCACGAAGAAGGGAGAGCCATTAGGCAGATTCAAGAAATGGAGAAGGTTTTGAAAAGTAACTCCGATGATGGGACAACCTCGCAAAAGTTGGAGGAGGTGAAAACCAAGCTCCAAGAGATCACATTGAAAATTCTGGACAACCAATACCACACAATATTTGCCAAATGGCTCAAAATTGGAAACTAGTGTTCAAAGGAATTTTCCAAGATGTATAAAGATGTTCAGAAGCATTCATTCATATCCCAATTGTTGGTGGATGGTTTGGTCATTATAGGGCAAAAGAAGAACACTCCTAGAAACTCATGATCAAAACAACAAAATTTCAACTCAAATTTGTTGAATGATTGAGTCATTTTAGAAATGTTGTTTTAGACAAAATCAAACTGAAATCTATTGATTTTTTTTTTTTTTTTTAACAAATCAAAATTTTTAATTTAATTCAAAATAAATAAAAATTAAATGGAATTTTTTTTTGGATGGTGCCCATATAAAATAATTTTTTTTTCTACCCAAGCAACCACCTAGGCGGCTCGCCACATAGGCAAGGCCACCTAGGTGGCTAGCCATGTAGGCCAAAGCCACTTAAGCCACCCACCACGCAGGTGGGTGCCTCTAAGGGGATTTGAACCTTGGACCTCATGTTTGGAGGTCCAAGGTTCCAACCACTAAACCACCTAAATACTTAAGTAACCACACATAAACTAGATTTTTATATATTTAGTTTTTTCATTGTTTTTTCATGTGTTTTGTATTTTCAGCAGACTTCAGAGGTCATTTAGTCATAGTGGAACACATTTTTTCAAAAAACTTAGAACTAAGATAAGTTGTAAATTCAAACTAACTTTCACCTACAAAAATCCATTTGTGATTTTGAGTCTCTAATAAAAAGTAATGGACAAAAATCAGAGAGGATGTTTGAAAATGTCAAAATAAATGTTTCTAACCACCCCTCTCTGATTTTTGTCTATAATTTTTGATTGGAGGATCAAAATCACAAACAGATTTTTAGAAGTGAAAGATAGCTTGAATGTACAACTTTTCTCAGTTCTAAGTTTTTTGAATTTTTTATTCTACTATGTGAGAATGGACTCCAAAGTCTTTTGAATTGAATTTTACATGATTAATTTTTTTTTAAATCATCATATTTAGATTCTCAAATATTCCAAAATGATTCCAAAAAGATTCTTAAAGGAATCCAAATCCAAAAAAAACTTATTGATTTGCAGGGTTGACGAATCTCTACGTCCGCCCGAAAAAAGCGTCCATAATCCGGACATCTAGACGCGCGGACGCTAGCGGACGCAGCGTCCCTCCCGCTGTTGGAAAGCGGACAGGCGGAGCGGACGCCCAGATTGTGCGGACCACATTAGTCCGCGTGTCGATCGGACGGCCGTAATCGGGCGGACGGGGCGGACAAGCGGAAGCTGTGTCCGCCGGGACCGCGAATGTCAGCGGACGCTGCAGATTCAGCATCCGCATCCGGACGTCGTGTCAACCCTGTTGCTTTGGTCATTGCACTATCCAAATCAACAAAAAGAATTTGTCATTTTGTTGATTTTCACAAAAAGTTACAAAATGGTCATTCTACTGTCCCAAATAACATAAATCAGTTGAATTTATGTTGTTTTGGTCTTGCATTTCTAGTAGTAGAAAGAGCTAGCCGCGATCTCTAGGTTTTATCAAAACTTATATTACAAAGCCCCTAAGACACCGAAGGTGCTAGCAGTGTGCTGATAAGTCCTTTGCAGCATCCCAGCTTCAGTGACATATCAACAAAATTGCAACTTTACGAGTGAAGTCATGCTCCAAGAAATTAAAAAAGTAATCACAGATCTATCTGCAGGAAATACACTAGGCGCTGATGGGGTTCCAACTAATTTTTTCAAGCTTTGCACAGACTATGTACAAGGTGACTTGTTAGCCATTGTGATGGAGGTGGTGGATTTTGGAGAAATTTTAGGGGAGCATACTAAGGCATTATAGCCCTTATCCTGAAAGGGGGAGATGCATCCTTAATCAAGAATTTCAAGCCAATCACATTATTGTCCTTATTTTATAAACTTGTAGCAAAAGTGTTGGCAAGGAGACTGCAGGTGGTGTTGTTGGAGATAATTTGACCTAATTAAACTGGGTTTGTGAGGAGGCAGTGCATTTATGGCTTAGGAAGCAATGCATTTTGTAGAGGAGTCTGGACAAGATTTGGTGATGACACTATTGGATTTTGAGAAAGAATATGACCACATTTTGTGGAGCTTCATACAAGACATGCTTATGAGAAGGGAATTTCATTCCAAATTCATCAAAAGAATGATGGCGTTGTATAAGAACACTTCTTCATCTGTCATTGTGAATAGGGAAGTAGGACCAAATTTGATTTATCTAGATGGCGAGGCAGAGTTGTTTGTTGGCACCTTTCTTGTTCATTAATAGAAAATATAGTGACCAAATTAACAAAACTCAACACAAAAGTGTTAATTTTTTTTGTTGATTTGGACATGTTGATTTGGGTACTTTTGAACAAAAAAGTGTTGATTTTTTAACAAAAAATTGTTACTTTTTTTGTTAATTTGGTCACATTTGTTTTATTAAAATTAAATTTTTTTTCACATACAAGTAACCAATTCCAAGATGCCATTTGTCATTGCCATGTGGACATTCTAAAATGTCCATGTGGCATTGCCACATGGCACCCGCCATGTAGATGGCCCTACATGCCATGTAGATAACCTATGTGGCAAATGCCACCAGGGTTGACAAATCAGTACGTCTGCCCCAAAATAGCGTCTGTAACCCGGACATTCGTCTTCACGGACGCCAGTGGACGCAGCGTCCCTCCCGCCGTCGGAAGGCGGACACACGAGGCGGACGGACAGGGCGAACGGGGCAGACAGGGCGAGGCGGGGCGGGGCGGGGCGGGGCGAACGAGGCGGACAGGGCGGGACGGGGCGGACGGGACAGTCCCGGCAGACGCGAATATCAGCGGACGCTGCGGACACAACGTCCGCGTCCGGACGTACCGGACGTCTGACCGTCCTGTCAACCCTGAATGCCACCATTAAGGTGTGAACCTTGAACCTCATGAATGAGGTTCAAAGTTCAAACCATTGCACCACTTGTAATTTCCCATGATTAAAAGTGGTGCAAAAACTTATTTAATTGATTTTTTGAATTTTTTTTTACTATCACTTCAATTCAACAAACTTTGGAGGCAATTTTCACCTTGTAAACAGACTTTTTCTTAAACACTTTGAACTAAAAAAACTTTAATAATTGAGTTGTCTTTCACCTCCATCAATCCATTTGGATTTTGATCTTCCAATCAAAAGTTATGGACAAA
The DNA here is from genome assembly GCA_963969395.1 of Pseudoscleropodium purum. Lineage (NCBI taxonomy): Eukaryota > Viridiplantae > Streptophyta > Bryopsida > Hypnales > Brachytheciaceae > Pseudoscleropodium > Pseudoscleropodium purum. The sequence goes on from OZ017797.1 coordinate 15,659,238, forward strand.
AATTAGAGAAGGTGTTTTAAAATATAAAAAAATATCCATTTACACCCTTCTCTAATTTTTGTCGGTAACTTTTGATTGGAAGATTTTAATCTCAAAAGTTTTATTGGAGATAAAAGATAGCTCAATTTTACAACTTTTGTTAGTTCAAAGATTTAAAAAAAAAATTTGTTTATGAGGTGAAAATTGCCCCCAAAGTCTGCTAACTTTAATAGACACTGAACTGTGTAGCTATTTTATTCTTAAATTTGCATTGTATGTTGAAGGTTCTTAAAGATTCTTAAAGATTCTTAAAAAATTCAAATGATTTTTAAAGATCTAAAAAAAATAACAAATTTTTGTTCTTGTTATAATTGCACTATCCAAATGAACAAAAAAAATGAAACTTTTTAGTTAATTTGGACACAGTTAACAAAAACTTGTGAAAATGGACGTTACAGTATCCAAATTAACAAGAAATTATTGATTTTTTGTTAATTTGGGCACTGTTTTTCTAATAGTGGTTTATAGTTGTAGTGGATGTTGTGGGTTTCATGTTGGAGGACCCCCAGTACTATGTGTGAGGCCTTTGGCTCCCAGATGGGTCGAAGGTGAAGGACATGGAGTATGCAGATGATACAAGCCTTTATCTCTTGGGTACAAGGTAGAATTTGGATTGGACCATTGAGGTCATGAGAGTCTTTTGTTTGGCCTTGGGTTCCAAGGTGAATTGGGACAAGACGGCCGCCATTTGGGCATCCAGACAAAACAAGGATTTTGAGTGGGGGAGGTGAGTTGGGGTTGCATTGGGTACCGAAGAGGATAGGCATTTGGTATTTGGGCCTGGTCATTGGTTTTCATTTGCCACCAGATACGAATATAGAACTGCTCTTGGAGTTGATAAAGAAGAAATTGAAGCCCTGGGTAGCGAAGACAATATTAAAAGTTGGAAGAGTGATAATTTGCAACTAGGTGATCTTAGCCACATACTAGTACACGGCAGCTTACTGCAGCATTTCACCAAAAAATTGTAGTCTTATATGTGCCTTGCTGATGCATTATTTGTGGATCCGAAAGTGAAAAGGAATGCATTAGAAGAGTTTTGGGGGGTCCAGAAGCTTGTTTCGAGCTTGTTCCCCCGTGGTTGTTCTCTGCAACAAGGGGAACGGCCCATTGTTAGAATTTTCGTTTTCATAAAAATAAATATAAAATAAAATAAAAAATTAGTCTCCAAAAGCAAAAATTAAAAATTAATTTTAAAAATTAAAAAATTAAAAATTGGTTAATGACGTGGTAGGGTCTCAGCCATGTCAAACCGCTGCGCTGAACCTATTCCCTACGTTCGCAGGCATCCAGAGGCCCCAAAAATCTTCTAATGTATACAACTAGAATTATGTGGTCTTCATGTATACTTCCTCAGTTGGTGGGAGGCATTAAAATACTGGACCCATATATTATGACACAAGTATTGCTAGCAAAGGTGGTGGTTCCTGGCATGGCGCTCAAGAATGAACCGTAGAAGGTTTTCTTGTAGTACAAGATCAATGGTGGCAAGCCTAAGGTGATAGTAAATAGCACAAGGCAATCTCGTGGCTATTTTTCCATAAAAGGTTGAAGAAGAAGAATTTTTCCCTACTTTTGGCAGCATGTTTGAGGGCCTCTTGTTCATGAGAGATGGTTTGGGAAGACAAGAGCCTCAAGAAGCAGGGTTGACGAATCTCTACGTCCGCCCCAAAATAGCGTCCGTTTTCCGGACGTCCGAATGCACGGACGCTAGCGGACGCAGCGTCCCTCCTACCGTCGGAAGGCGGACGCGCGGGGCCGGGGCGGACGGGCGGGGCAGACAGACGGGCGGCTTAGAAAACCCATTTTGGATTTTTTGTTTTGATTGTTTTCACCAATGAGAGATTGAGAGTGAAGTCATTTTGATTTTGATTTTTCTTATATTGCAATTGCGATTCAATAGAGTTGTATATCACTATTTATGTAAAAGCTAAAATATGAAATATATTTTTAATTTTTTTTGTTGAATTTCATTTTGATTTAGAAACAAAATCACTTTAAAATCCAGCGAGATGTATATCATTAATAAACAAACAATTTTATAATAAAATGATTGAAGAAACCATTGTCATTTGTCAACATGAGCTCCATATATCATGAGCAACTAAACAATCAAACATCTAAATTCACATCTCCACAATTCCTATGGACGCCAATCCACATCTCCTCTAACCTCAGCCCCACTACTCTCTCCTGCAGCTCTCCGTTCAAAATCTTCATTATCGGAGTCATCTTCATTGTCGGAGTCATCTTCATTGTTGGAATCAAGTATCGTTGTCTCCTTCAAGTCTTCTCTCGAAGTAGGTTTACTCCCTTCTTTCGAATTTAATTTTTCTTTTTTTACTTTGACAAAACGATTAAAGGCTTTTCGAATAGGAACCTTTCTTTCTTTCTATTTGACAAAGTAGCAACATTTTCATCAAGAGGGGTCCTATTCTTCACTGGAGAGATAGCAAAAGGTTGCATTTCTCTTTTTGCTTTCACCTTACTCGATTCTTGAACCATCAATCTCGATGTAGGGTCGACATGTCCATTAACGGTTATCTCCACTTTGGCTTTCTTTTGAAGTAATAGAGTGCCGTTTGTTGATTTAATGGGTTCTTGCGCCATTCCTTTTCCTAAAATGCGAGCACGCAAAGATGCCAATGGCATCCGATCACTATTCGTTTCACTTAGGCTTGTAGGTGATGACGCTACTTTCCGTAGATTACCGCCTGTAGAAATTTCTTTAGAAATGTTCATTAGGCGTTTTCCATATCCAAAGCTTTGAGAATCATTCAATCGTGTGCTAACAGACTTCAACGGTATTGGTGGAAGAGCACTAGATCTCAGTACTTCAAAAATTGACTTCATTGGCTCTTTTCCTTTATCACTCTTCACAATTGCCGAATTTGTGACTGCCATCCCAAGTGAATCACTATTTTTCTGTACCGCAATATTTGGTTCCCCCTCATCACCACTATTGTTGCCCACATCTTTTGGAACGTCCACCTCCATGACCGCATCTTCTCTTTTGTCGTTTCCTTGCACTACATTTAATGCCACAGATGGAGATTGAGAAATTAAAATTTCTTCATTTCTCCCATCATCACTAATAGCATTCTCATTGATTTTCACCTCTTTGGCAATAGCGTTTGCCTTTTCCGATAGAATGTTTTTGCTATTCAAGAATCCCATTTCATTGCAATATGCAGTTAAAGAAGGTAGATTCTCTTGTACCTCTACATTGTCTTCGTCTTCACAAAGGTATATGCATCGTTTGCATTGTCGAGAACGACATCCTTGCGGTTTAGATGATAATCATGCGTATCATTCACCAAATCGGGAAAGCCTTCCATAACGTCTTCATCTCCTCGTGCTGTCGCACGATTGAAGTCATCTCCGCCATCTACAACTGAAAGGGCCCTTTCCAAATCCTCGTCATCATCGTCTTCTAACGTCGGCCTATCTAAATCCTCTGATTCCATCGGATCCACATTATCATTATACCATTCTTTTTCATCTTTTTCCTTCGATGCGTTTAATACTTTGGAATTGGTATACACGTACACCAAATTCGCTGCTCTCTCCGGCTTCAATTTATTTCGAGATTTGTTGTGAACAAAAGAATAGTTGCTCCAATTCCGTTCACATGAAGATGATGACACCGGTTGAGCCAATATCCTCTTCGCTAATGGAGCTATAAACTTGTCACATGCATCTTCAAAATCCCACCAAGCATGTGCGGACAACATTTGATCTCCCGGATTCAACATATTGTGGAATGGAGGTTCCTTGTGTCGAAAAGCTACAAATTCCTTCACCATTGCTGCATATTCATCCGGTTTACATATTCTCTCCAAAACTTTCTTACATCATGACATTGCATCTGCGTCATCCGCTAGTTCTTTGTCATGAAGAAGGTATGGATTCAAAAGAGCTGCAGCTGATTGGAGATCATTGTCCACCATTCTTCTTTGGGCATAAAAAGACTATACCAATGAAATTGCAAGTTCTTCTAGCAAACAAAATGGTGGACTTTGTAATCCGTTCACGTGCTTTTCTAACTTCCTCATGATATGCAACACCTTCCCCATGCATGGTGATTTTGAATCCAAATCGCGGAGTGTACATATGATTGGTTCAACCATCTCCACATAATTAATGAATCGATTCCAAAAATGATCATCAAGAACAATTTTCTTCACCGCTAAGGCCAAGTCTTTTGGTTGGACTTTGGCTCCACGTTTCTTCTTGAGAGTATGTACATACTCAACCCATTGCGAATCTACCACCGTTTGTTCCAATGCTCCTTTCAATTTTGTCAAACGCTCCATCATGATAAATTTAGAGGCGAACCTTGTATCCCTAGGCATCAAGAGACCAAGATTTGGCGAATACTTTCGCAATAGAGCTAGCGGCATATGTCTCTTCCTGATAAATTTAGCTACAAGAATTCCTTTATCCAATTTGGAAGCAATCCATTTCTGTGCAGCCCAATCCTTCAATAACAAATTCAATGCATGTACCACGCACCCTTGGTCAAAAATATGAGGATATTTTGCAGATATTACATCCCATGCGGACGGATTCACGGGAGCATTATTTGTAGTTATTAACACGACGTTCTTGGACCCCACTTGTTCAATGAACTTTTCCAACACAGCTGCCAAGTACTCCGCATTTTTTTCACAACCACTTGTATCCACAGATTCAAGAAATTCTTCACTTGCGGATGATACAAGCATGGCGTTGATGAGAGGTCAATTAGTCATTGAGCTCCATCCATCAATGGACAATGTTGCTCCAAATTTTCAAATGTTATCTTCGGTCCGTGCATTCAACTGTGTCTGAATGTTGGTCTTCGCCTCATTCAACAATTTGTACCGAAGGTTGTGGTATGAGGGAGAAATGTATGGCCTACCGAACGCAGCCGTTTTCTTCACTCCTTCTTTAAAAGCTGGATTTCGAGCCACGGAAAATGGTATGTTCGCCGAATAAAAAAAATTTGCCTACACTGAATGTAATTTGCGTCTATGACCTTCTTCAAACTCATTCACTAAGCTGCCTTGCCTCTGAGGCCTAGAACTTGATGCCCTCGGGGTTTCACGTTCATCAGAAGCTTCCGTACTCAAAGTCATTTCAGTTGTGGCACATACCATTGATACCAATTCTTTGGACACTGGACAAGAGTCTTCGTGGTCAGAATGCGACACAACCTTTCCAGCCGAAAACTCTTGGACATCTGAAGGGCCAGGGTTGCCATCCACATTGTCCATTACAACGAGTTTTGGAAAAACTCCTTCACAATGCCGAAATAAATCTCGAACTGCCATTGATAATCGTAAACAAAGGCTCACCCTTTTATCACGTCCACCTCCAGGCCCAGAATAGCCTAAGTGGCTGAACATACGGCTGAGCTTCCTTAACATGATCGCTTTGCAAAGCCTACATTTTACTTTACCACCCTTTTGCACACTAAACCAAGGAAAAAAATCCCCCGTCGGTTTGGCCACCATACTGACAAGTGTATGTTTTACCTCAATTTCAAAAGAAACCAATAAAATGTTTTAAATTTGAAACCCACAACGTGACAATGTATACAATATCAATGAAATTAGTCACACAAAGCTTTGAAAATCAAAGCCCCCCCATCCACCGAACTATGCATTACCAAGCAAAAGACTCAATAAATTGAAGCTCATAGCCCTTGGAAATCTTAGCGTTCGGTTTTTCGAGAGTGAATACAAAATCTTCTCTTCTAACATTTATAGTCCCCTCCAGAAAATTAAAGGTTCATTTTTAGGGTTTCCATTCAAAAACAAGCAACGGCCTGGACGGGGTTGAAGTGGACTGGCTGGCGGACGGACCGGTCGGACGGGGCAGTCGGGCGGATAGGCCAGTCGGGTCGGACGGGCGGTCGGACACGGCGGACGGGGCGGTCGGACGGGGCAGTCGGACGGGGCTGTCCGCACTATCCGCCTTCCGACGCCGACCGCCCCACTTAAACACTGACTGCCGACGGCGTCCGCCCAGCTGTCCATTGGAGCATCCTATGAGGCTGGTATTACTCAAAAAGAGCGGTAACATTTCCAAAAAAAAACAGCCTAATAATCACTGCTAAATGAGGATCAATTTAATTGATTTATCATTTTTTTTTTTTAAATGTAAACCCTAAACCCTATACCCTAATTACCCTAAACCTTTTCTTTTCTCCCCTAAATTGTTTTACGAATGAGGGGAATGTGGTTAAGTTGAATATGTTTGGATTATTTACTCATATTATCCTTCTAAATAGGTTTTGAGAAGATCTGAAGATGGTGGAGATTTTTTTAAAGTTCATTAGGAAATCAAATGTTTTGCAAAAATAGTCAATTCTTTTTTCATCGTAAGCAAATGAAATTTTTAAAAAAGGCCCCAATACATAATTAGAATAACAGTTTAATGGATTTCAACCTCATGATATTTAATGAAAGGTTGTGTTTTCTAATTAGAAGTGCATCACGATCTTCAAATGAACATCGAGTCTTTCATATTTTTTAATGAAATTTTGATTAGATTTGAAAACAAAGAAAAAGAATCAATGTTTTAACTTTCAAATCATATATGGCTATATTTTTTCTTAAAAACATAGAAAAATTCGTTACTTGAGTTGGTTGAGTAGAATACATTATACACTTTTACATGATTACATGTGCTATATTTATTTTGAAGGGTAATTCCAATATTCTTATTTCAGATGTTTTTAAATATTAATTTTAAAAAAAAGGGTTTATTGTTTAAAGATCTAAAAAATTGACAAACATAATTTCTATTATAAATAGGAATTGAATTCAGAATTCGAATTTTGAAATGATTCAAATGAACAAGATATTGATTATAAAATATTTCTTCGTTTGAGTTTTCAAAATGAATTCACAAAACAATTGCAAACTTTTGAACTTAGGTATATGATATTGTTTTCGGTTTGTACTTTGTAGAGTATAATACTTCAATTTTAATCCTAAATAAATGAAAAAATTCCACATAAATGAAATGTTTCTATGTATTGCACAAAGATTTCTACCAATTACTATGATAATTAAATACATTGTTACATTTCATAAAATATTCTACATAAAAAGAAAAAATCATTTCAGTTTTCAATCATGATAAACAATGTCTTCTACTCTTTCTGTTATATGTTCATTTTGTATAATGTGTACATTGTACAATCTTTGAGAGCAGGGTAGTTCATTTTTGACTCGCATTGAAATAGAAAATATATTTGTGTTTGGATTTTGAAATCATTATGTATTCTACGGTCTTGCAAGAATGCATCTTGCTCCTTCCTTTGAATCCTTTTGATATTTTCTTTTTTTTCCTTTGCTTTCTCGTAGGGCTCTTGTTCTCTTGTTCTCTTCATTTGACCAGCCTATTTGGCATGGCTCTTAGTTTTTGTTTTTTTTAATGTAATGGTTTATGCATATGTTATAAAAAATATATATTATTTATTTAAAATTAATATATTGATGAACAAACGCATAAAGGCATTGAATGCTTTCACATTTAAAGTTATAAATCTATCATAAATCACTCTTGCAAATTTGAATGATTGAATCAAAAATTTGAAAATGTAATTACAAGAGCTTTCAATTCAATCAATTGCATAAATCATAAATGTTGAAATGCAACTCGTATGAGTTTGGCATCTATAAAGATTAATTCATGCCATCTACATGCAATTTTTCAATTTAATAAAATGCAATTGAGTACTTCAATTTCTTTCCCTTCAATTCTCCAATTAACATTCACTTCATATCTTTCTCTATTTATTTATTTAATTTTTGGGAACAAATGGAGAAACCATCTTTGTTTATATTTGAACATGCACTCTTATTTGATTGATGAAGAATAGATTTATGAAATATATAATCATTGATTTGTTCATGTTGATTTATCTAATATATTTTATATATGTATATATATTTATATATATATATCATTAAAGGAGTATGGAAGACAAGATTGACAGATTGTGTTCAAATGTTGTTGATTTTGAAATGATTTAGTACTATATCATTTATAAGAATATTATAATAGTATTATGTTATAATATTCCTAAAACAATTGCAACAAATATTAAAATACATGCTAAGTTAGGTTTGTTAGCCTACCAATTGTTCATTAATAGACATAATTGAGTAGCTTCCTTAAATGAAACATTCAATATCTAATATCTTACAATCCAAATGGTGGATTTGTCTAAAATTTTTTCCACATCTTTTCCAACTAATTTACTACAAGATCCTATGGTTACATATGCCCCAAAGTATTTTTCTTCTAAGACTTGGTATTTGCACTACTAATGGCAGTTTTGAAGTGTTTTTAGTGAAAAGAACTTTAGGGGCTAAACATCTATACCGTTAGATTTTGAAAAAAGAACAATTTGCTTCATTGGGGATAACTATAAGTCCATGCTCTTTTTCGATAGCCAAAACACACTTGCAAGGACTTGGACATTTAGCGGTTTACTAAGTGATTAGACGTCAATTAATTCAATTTAATAGTAGAATTTTTATTCAACTACCTTCTTACAATTGCTTTATACACAATGCAACGTGAATATTTGGATACATATATTAAACATCACAATCCTTTCGTGAATTTTTGCACATTTTAGCTCATATCTTTGTAGAAAAATATCATTTACCAAGAATTCATAAATTTGGTCATAAAGGAAGGCTACCTTTTTTAATTTCAAATTTTACATTGAATGAATGAAAAGTTAGTTGGACTATACAGTGCCATGAAGACATTTGTTTATTATGCAAAATATGGACATCGAAGCGCTTCAGGGTGAAACCGCCTCGTCCGCCCTCGTACCCGTCCGCCCCGTCCGCCCCGTTCGTCCAGACCCCCGTCCGCCCCGATACATGTCCGCCGTTTGCCCCGTTTGCCCCGTCCTCTGTCCGCCCTGTCCGCCCCGTCCACTCCAATTCCCGTCCGCCCTGTCCTCCGTCCGCCCTGCCCATCGGATCCGACGTCCGCCCTGTCCGCCCCATCCACCCCGATACCCGTCCGCCCCGGTACGGCCGATGCGTCCGCCCCCCTGGACCGTCCGATCGGGCGGACGCCAGATTTGTCCGCCCGTGGCCGTCCGATCGGGCGGACGGGGCTCTAGGATTTCGGGGAGGCGGACGGCCGATCCGTCCGCCACCCCCAGCCCGTCCGATCGGGCGGACGGTTTAGGGCCGTCCGATGGGGCGGACGGGCCGTCCGCATTATTACTTTTGCTTTGCCCCTTGTGAATGCAAGGTGGAGCAGAGAGCTTGGTGGTTCATCCTCCATTGGCTCCTTTCCGAGGCAAGGCAAGAGTGGTTTATTGGGGCCCCCTTGTTGCCAATTTTTTTAACACTTGCGCGTGAATTCACATTTAAATTAGAAAATTTCATCTATATCAATTTCATTTGTCACGATGACGAAGGGGAAGAAGAAGGTTGTGAAGCTTAAACATGGAGAGGGACCATCAAACTTGGAGGTAGCTCGCCAAAGTCCTTCGGAGGAATGCAAAAAATTCATGATTGAGCGCATCGTTCAATTTTATAAATCGGAAACAACATTGTCTTTAGACAATAAGTACATCAGATATCAAGAGGAGTGCGTGTTTAAATTCAAGGTAGACATGACACAGATGTTGTTGGATGCATTGAATGTGGCAAAGTGGCATGACGAAATGCATAAAACATACTTCACCAAATGTTTGGAGAACAAGGTTCATGACGCTTTGTGGAATTCCAAAGTCATTTTGGTTAAATATGGCAAGGAATATCGACCCAATGACGCCCAATTTGAAAAAGTGATTCTGAAAGCGAACTTATTTAGGGGGCGATGTGCTCCATTCGCCAAAACGCACAATCGAGTTGGTTCAATTGGTTGGTGGAAAAGCAATGATGGAGTTGCTAAAGCAAAAAAGACCAAACGGCACCTCATAGCACTTCCAAATACAGCACGCGTGATTGCTGTTGATGATAGAACGATGAGAGGTGGATATGTAACGATTCGAAAGGTCCGTATTGAAGGATGTCTAGGAATACTTCCTCATTGGGAGTTTGCGGCAAAGAAATCCATTCACCACCAAACTCGACCCGATCTTACAAAGTTAGAACATCAAAATGAATCAATGGCTGTTCGAATTCCACACGCGGGTGTGATACGGTTTGCTGCGGTGCACGGAACGACGTGTAAAGGTTATGCATATTGGTGGAATGGTGGAACTCTTCAACAAATGTTGAATATGGATAAGGACTATCCAGACAACATTCAAATCCGTTTGATGTATACGAATCCAACCGAAGAGGAGGTTGTAAAAGCTCACCATTTAGGACGATATCGGAAGAAGCGCATAGAGCTGACATGGGCCTTTATGCATATAATGTATGCAGTGCATCTTGCTGGACATTTGCACAATGATCTTTTTCCGGACAACATCTTGTTGCATTTTCCAGAGGATGAGTCACGTGTGTACATTGGAGTTTGCGATTGGGGCATGACTATCTTAGCTTCTCAGCCAATGAAGTCTTTGTACACATTCACATCAGCAAATGAGATGAAACAAACTTTGCAGAGGAGATGGTGGGTGGATCCACGTATTGCATATTTGCATAAAGCAGGTGCAGATGTGGAAGTCATTCCGATGTATTCACGTAAGTCGGAAGAGTATGCCATTCGAAAAATTGCTCGATGGATGAATGGAAACAACATGTCAGAGGCGTATTTCAACGTGCTACGAAAAACACCTAGTGCGATACAATTTGCCTTTCATGACTTTGCAAAAGTGTTTTATGCTTACTTGAAGCGCATTTCTTCAAAGACTGACGATGAAAATACTAGTTTGGCCCATGTGATTATGCGATTTTCTAATACATATTGTTGGCCGATGCCAGATGAACATTTCCGCCATTTATATTAGATTGGTAGTGCAGAAGTAGTAGTTGAATAGGTTATATAGGCATTAAAAATTAGTTTAGAAATATAGAGTTGGAATAAAAAAAATTATATGTGCAATTAGCCAAATGTGCACAATGTATGGTATTCTATATTAAATTCAATATATTTTGCCCATATTGATTATGTTTGTATTTGTGTTGATCTCGATTTTTTAAATAGTATATATATATATTTGAAGTCACAAACTTTTTTAGTTTGCCTTCTGAAAATGAATTGGAATTTTTTCATAGTTTCAAGACTATCATGGACTCATGGTCAAACTTTATAATCTTTCAACTTATAAGAGACATTGTTTTAATGACAAATCTCGAACCATTGCACTTCATTTAACATTTAATTGTTTAAAGATTAAGGGAGTGACCGCGGGGCAGTTTGGGTAGGGCGGTCGAGGGAAATAGGGCCGTCAAAGCGGACGGGGCGGACGGGGTGGTTCCGGCGGACGCTGCGTCCGCAGGGACCGCGAATGTCAGCGGACGCTGCGGACACAGTGTCCGCGTCCGGACGTCCCGGATGTCCGGATGTCGTGTCAACCCTATCAAGAAGTGTGCAACATTTTGAGACAACCCTTGTTCGGTAAGCTAGACATTGTAGAGAGTGAAGGGAAACCATTGGATTTCGGCCCAAATGTTGGTCTTCATCTTTAGGTGAGGGAAGGAATCACAAAAGTTGGTGACGTATGGGATATACAGCATCAGGACTAACTACAAGTGGTGGACATTCAACTTATACTACCTCAAAGGGAACAGTTACGAAAAAAGCAAACTGAGAAGATTGAAGATTCTATCACACATCCCGTAGGATCCCAAGGTGTTTCGGTAGTGGAGTGCCGCAACATGGCTCTTTACATCTGGGATTGGCCGTTTCTTTTTTCACAAGGAAGAGGACACTGGAATGACGGAGTTTGGATGGAATCAAAAAACCGAGGTGCTTATTGAAGAAGCAATTGGAGTAGAGTTGCCCAAGGAGGGTTTACGTCATGCTAGGGTTGTTGAGTGGGATACTCGCATCAGTCGCATGAGATCTTTCTTGAGGTCCAACTTGATTGAGGTGCCGCCAAAATTGAACTTGGTCTAGGCATATAAAGATGAATAAGTTTAGAACCAGGTTTGGGATCCAAGTGAGTGGTTTTGGAAAAAAGAGGGATGGTTCAAAGAAACCCCATTCTTTGTATATACGGTGAAAAGGGAGTATGAACAAGGAAGGATTAAGAGGAGTGAAGCCACGCTAGGAGTTATAAAAATTTCACAAATGGGCTTTAAAGAAGGAGAAATTCAGCACATTTTATCCCTAATTTGGCACATGAATAGACCAAAGAAACAAGATATGTTTTTATAGCAAGTTATGAATGATGGAATTGTCTCCAGAGCATGGCTAAAGTCCAAAAAGGTTTTGAATGCACAAACCAGATGCGTTTTGTATCCATGTGGTCTAGAAACCATAGAACATCTTTTTTGAGAGTGTAATTTTACCCAAGAGTTGTAGAAGAGATTCAACTTTCTTGCGACAAGCAAGAATCGCATTTGCATCGAGTCTTTGGAGGACGCATTATTTAGGGGGGCTTTTATGCACCTTGGAATGAATCTTAGGAAGCACATTTTTAAGTTTCAACCTTGGGATCTCATGAGATCATTTCTCATTTGAAATCTCTGGAAAGAAAGGTATAGCGCTAGGTACGTGGGGCAACAATTTTGTTGCCAAAGAATTTTAGCCACCTCTTGGGTGGCTACTATTCACGCAAGAATGGCTATTTGGGATCAAATCCATTCAATTGTTTGCAATAAAGAGCTTTTAGCTTCATTAATTAATTTGTTCAATGCAATCTGGACCCTACTGTTTTGTATTTCTAGCGATGGAATCTGGCACTTCCTAGTGTATGATCCCCTTCAGTGAATTGTATTGTGTTTCATTTTTTAATCCCTAAAGGACCATTGTCCCTTCGGAGGACAAATGGGATTTCAGGCCGGTACCTACGGGTTGAAGTTTTTCCTTATTTTTTTAAACTTATTTTGAAGATATAAAAATTGATTAACTTCATGGGAATATAATTTTTTTTTCAATCAGTGCCTGGAAACAAAAATTGTGCCCAAATAAGCTCATGATAGGGGATGAGGGGTAGCAAAAAAAATTTCAAAAATTTAAATTTAAAATATTTTTAAACTTTTTTCCTCATATATTATATTTTGTGTACATGTGAAGCTTTGATTCATTCTATTTGGATTTTTCATGAGAAAGTTATGGATAATCTTGTTTTTCTAGCAATTAGAGCATCTTCTTGAAAAAATAACTTGTAGGATTCATTTCTAAATGCAATTTTTACAATTTAAAAAAAAAAAAGTTTCACATGGTCAATCTTTCTTGCTAGAACAATCTCACCATTGGAATTAGCGCATTTTAATTTCAATTTAGAGATATGAATATTTTAGATTTTCCTTCTATTTCATACCTATTTCGACTTAGCACTTTTTTACAGAATAAAAATTAATTTTTTTTCATGTTTTGAATTTTTTCTAAATTCTCAACTCAATTTTATACCATAAAGATTTAAAGCTCAAAACTCTGTAGTGCAAAAAATTAAAGTTAAAAATGTTCAAAGTAAAAAAATCTAGTCCTATAATGTATTGAAAAACTTGTTTTTTCTACTTTTAACGCAAATATCATGCAATCTGTGCGGTCAAAAATTCTGAAATTTTTTCCACACATCTTCATAATAATTAGGTGTAAGATCCTATGGTTATATGTGGAAAAAAAACAATTCAATTATTTTTTTACCTTTTGCCATAGAAATGGCAGTTTTGAGTGTTTTTTGGCAAAAAAAAGGGCCTTGGTCTTTTAGGGATTAATGTAAAAGAAGGGTTGCGCCCCTCCCCCCTAACCTTCATGGTCTTCATAGCAATCCCAATTCTAGCCTCTTGTATTGTGCATCAAAGGCCTAGTAAACTCAAATGGCAATAATGTTATTTTAAACATAAATGGTTTGTCCTCTTAGACTTCTTTGTGCTTGTATAAAGTTGGAGTAGCACTTGAAGACCTTTGACAACAAAAGCGAATCCAATTTCTAAGAGGCAAAGTTGATAATTAAAGATAGTGTCAAGCATGTCATATGCCAACCAAGTTGGTATTTGTAAAACAATAACATAGTAGTCACAAGGTCATTGCAAGAAACATTATTCCTATTTTCTATCAAAATTGAAGTGATTTTTTCCCTCTTCTATTGTAACTTTTGAATTCCAAGTCCTAAGAATATGAAATAATTAGTGGGCTTGTCTAACTTGATGGTACTTACATCTTTTATTTTTCTTACAAAACTATAACTTTGAAAAATTATAATTGAAAAATTATAATTGAATATTTATAATTTGTCACACTTTGAGGTTTGACGGTTTTCACTACATTTGGTGTACCCAAATTGAATGACTTAGAGTTGAAATTCTAGTGGTCTACCTCCACACTAGATAGGCATATGCCTACCAAAAAAAATCTATAAATTTATTATTTTATGTCTTTTGGGTCCATGCAAATAGGGCTCCATTGCACAAGCACTTTAGAACATTGAAGATGGTATCAACTTCATTTTTTGGTGAAATTTGATGACCATCAAGTCCTCTTAAACAGCCAATTTTTAGTTTTTTTGTTCATGGTTTTCTATTTATTATTACTTCGTAGTTCATTGTTTTTATTTTCTATGACAATTTATTTTTTTCTCTCCATAATATTGTTTCAGTACTCGCAAATAGTCCATAGTACTTGCAACAATACTATTAGCCGTTAAATTTTCCAATCAAAGGCTAAGAATGTTCTGCTATGTAGTATTCATAATATTCCAAGGTAGAAATGTAAATCTTGCCAAAATGCTATAGAAAATAGGAGGTGTTTCTTGCAATGACCTTGTACCTTTTTTTTTTGTCTACAAACAAAATATAGAAGACCATAGGGCACCATTACCAATTTTGAGTGCACCATTCTCTTAATGGACAAGTGACAACAAAGACAATTTTTTGAATATCTCCAATACTATTTCCATTCTTTACTTTCCAACAACAAAATGCTACTAGTCAATAAATCCTCTCATCAAAAAATAGTACACCCTACTTGACATTTAGAGTTATAGATGCTTCACATTGCAAATAAACATAACTCTATCAAAGAATATCTAATTATCTACAACTAAGATCAATAAGTGTTGCTACAAATGTAGGTTTTTACTAGTTTCTTGAACAATAGATAAGTTCTCTATAGCCATTGGCATCATTTTACTTGGCTATTTAGACATTGCACCAAACATTGGGGTCATCGAGATTTACAATTGGGATCAACTTCTTTCTTTGTGAGTTTGGCAAAATAGGTTCTTTTTTGTACAATAATTGATATGGATTGAAGAAGCTAATGATGCTTGTTTGCTAATGCAATATTCTATTATTCTATAGGTATCCAATGTATAGCAATAGCAAATCCAAATTATAGTAGTTTCTATGGATTAATTTATATTTATATAAACCACATTTGGTTGTCTAAACAATACAATTAGCCAAGCCATCTACTTCATGATGATCTCAAGAGGTGATTTACTAATCTAATAGGGTCTTAGTACACAAATCTTCATAGAAACCAAAAAATTCCTTCCCTTGATCTATTAACACCTCATCAAGTGCTCCAAAACACACTAAAACACAATTAAGAAAAAGTTTTAGCTAGGTCATTGCAAGAAATACTGTCCTTGTTCTGTAGCGCTTTGACAAAATCTGCATTTCTGCCTTAGAATATCATGAGTACTATAAGTATTATGTAGTAGAACAATCACAAATGTTGATTGAAAAATAGACGACTATGAGTATTGTTGCAAGAACTATGGACTACTTGTGAGTTATGAAACAATATTATCGGGATAAAAATAAATTATCATAGAAAATAAAAACAATGAACTATAAATAAATAATAAATAGAAAATCATGAAAAAAAAAATCCTAAAAATTGACCATTTGAGAGGACTTGATGGTGATCAAATTTCACAAAAAAAATGAAGTTGATACCATCTTCAATGTTCAAATGTGCTTGTGTAAGGGAGCCCTATTTGTATAGACCTAGAAGATATGAAATAATATATTTATAAATGCCCCTTGGTAGGCATACACCCACCTAATGTGTAAATAAATCACCAAAATTTCAACTCTAGATCATTCAATTTAGATAGTCTAAACGTAGTAGAAACCCCCAAATCTCAAAGTGTGACAAATTAACAAAATTGAATCTTAAATATAAAATGATTTTTTTAATTTCTAAAAAATAAAATATCTCATTAACATCAAGTTAGACATCTCCAATTGAAATTTCAAGTTCTTAGGACTTGGGATTCAAAAGTTATACTAGAAGACATCAATAGCACTCCAATTATGATGGAAAATAGGATTGGTGTTTCTTGCAATGATCTAGCTACCAACTCTAAAGAGTTTTGAGGTAGAGCCACAAGTTCAATCTACTTACTAAAATGCTTGACCATCACCAACATATATTAAGCTCCATATGGACTGACAACAAGCAATTCAGCAAAGTCTAAAGACCAATAGTAATCCAAGTCCATAATGGACAAAGGTTGTAGCCTTGGTGATAAGGTATTCAAACTTGACTTGAACTAGTCCCATACCTTGCACCGAGAAACATAAATGGAAACTTGTTGATGCATGCCAATCTACCAATATTGGTTGTCTAATATAGAATGTATTCTACACACTCCATAATGCCTAAGCTCCTCATGCACTTGCCGCACCAAAGATGCTTTCTAATTTGGCCTTAGAACAATTTTTTTAATTCCATCTAGCCATGTACAAAATAACAAACCGTTTATCCAACAAAACCTTATTACTTATTGACTAGTTCTATTCTGCTCTACAATAGAAATTCCTAAAGGAAAAGTCCCATGTACATTGGAATTTGTACAAAATGATAAGGCCCTCCTACACATCACTAACAATAAGATTATAAGAGGCTTGTCAAATTCTTCATCTTGGTCCTCAACAAGGGTCTTAGAAACAAATCCTCACATCAATGTAAGATAAGTAGTTGTATGCTAGCTTGAAATTGCCTCTTTGTCACAATCCCATGTTGCTTAGCTTCTATCAAATCTTCATTTGAAGGACTTTAATTGCAACAAAGCCCATATGCATTCAAGTAGGTAATATCTACTTGATGCACAACTTCAAAGTCATATTCTTAGAGCAACAATGTCCACCTAGCAAGCTTGCTAGTGAATTTGTCTAACTCCATAAGCCATTTCAAAAGTTGGTGATCAATGACCAAAGTAAATTATTGCCCATACAATGTCAAAAGTGTGTAATGGTCCAAACTACTACCAAAGCCTCTCTTTTATATAAAAAATAGTTGGATTTTACACTATTGTTTCTTTTGTACACTTAAGCTACAATATACTTTTTTCTTTTGTTATCTTTTTGTATTAATTTTACTCATAGGCCTCTAGTATTCTAATTTGTATGCAATTGAAAGAATCTAGAATCATGAAGGCATTCCAACATTGGCACTAAACAAAGTCTTTACTTCAAAGTATCAAACATGTACTATTTCTTACAACCCCATGTCTATGGTTGGTCTTTGTCCATGAGAATAATGACAAGTTTGACAATCAAGGTAAAGTTTCTAACAAACCAATGATCGTACTTTGCCAAGACAAAAACTACACGAAGTCATGGTACATTACTAGGTGTTGGGATCTTTAGCCAAGCATTTATCTTTGCTTGTTGCACACCATGAACCTCTTTGAACAATCATGTGACCCAAGTATGACAATTGATTATAAAAGAACTTCTAGTTGCCATCGGCATATGTACTCTCTATTGCTACAATTTCTAAAACATTGCTTGCAAATGCCTCACATGATCTTGTGGACTACTACTAAAGATGATAACATTGTCAATGTAGCATCTAACAAACAGCAAGCTAATCAACACTCAATCTATCAACTTTTAAAACTCAACTAATGCATTTTTGAGACCCAATAGCAAAAACTTCTAATGATAGAGCTAATCCTTTTCAATACTTGAAGTTCTATACTATGACATGTCTATTCATTGATATGCTTTGGGGAGGTGATTCTAAAAAACAATTGTACTATTTGTTGTCGTTTTATATTTTTGAAAATTAGTACTATTAGTATTATGACGGCTACATTTTAATACTATTTTCGAGTTGTTTGAGGGGTCTAAACCATCCATTTTGTCTTTTATTTTTTGTGGTTCAAGCATTTATGTCATTTTCATTTGTTCACACAAATAATGAAATTCAATTTTCATCCTTTCTATTTTCTAAGATGCATTTGGTAGATACTAATGAAAACTTTGCAGTAATTAGAATTGCATTCAAATTCTATTTAGTGGATTTCAAAAGAAACAATGTGCTCTATATGAAAATAAAAATGAAGCACTATTTATAAAAAAAAATTATTACTAGTGTTGCAAAATTTCTTGGAAAGGCAGTTGGCAAAGAAAAGTTGAATTTGTCATCATTTATGAACTACTAGAATCTTTAGATGACAAACTTCTTCAAGCAAGACTCTAAGGCATTTGCAATTAATGCTATACTTTTCTAAACCTTTTTGCAAGAAAGAATAAAGGGGGCATGAGATGAGGTTGTAAAATTTCACATTGTATCTCTAAAAAAAGGTACTCAAAAGTACTAAAAAATCTCAAATGTCAATTGTGACAAAATTTTGAGAGTACTATTCCATAATCATTCTATTTATAAAAAATACAAAAAAATATGGCAAAACCATATCCTATGTGAAGATCAAATTCAACATAAATTAAGTCACTTAAAAAAAAGAGCCACATGTCATCTTGTGATTGTTGTGAGGTAACATGAAAATCCAATTTCAACACATATTTTCCAAATTAAACATTCATATATAGTATTCACATTGTAGTCTCAATGAAAATTTCATGGCAATTTGAGTAAAACTCCAAAAGTTATATACCTAAATGCAATTGCCACACAACTTGTAATACAAAATACAATTTGTTTCTTGCAATTACCCCTCTTGCATTTTTATTCAAAATGATTTTTTTTTTTTTTTTACAAAATCTGGCTCTCTCTACAAATGAAGAGTGGATTGGTCTCTACATAGCTAACGTCTCAAGGCCATCAATGGTATCCTGCTAAATAACACAATGGCATCATTGGCATTCCACAACCTTAGGCAAGATTATGAAGTACAATCTCAATCCCAATGTTGATTGAAATTTCTTCCTTCCATTATGTGCAAGTTACATACTTTACTAGAGAGGTGCATCAAGGTGACAATTAAACGAGATCCAAAGAAGACACCAACATTGGTTTTTATAAGAAAGTTAGCCAAATCATCTTGAAGCCCACTCTTACAGTTTGGAACAACCATACTAACCTCATGGAGTTTCCTATGTGCAAAAACCAAGACCTACCAAGGGAACACTATGCCATGTCCATTCTTGTAGTGGCTAGCAAGTGAAACCTCATACTTCCTTCCACTTTTCAATTTAGATGGATTAAACTTGGGATGAGGTACATGCATGAAAAGCTATGTTGATTTGATAGCTTTGGCATAAAAAAATTTCTATCAATGTAAGGCCATATCTCACATAGGTTGGATTGGAACAATCAATCTATGCTTGTACACAAGCATAATACACAGAGATGTACAAAAGATGCATCCTTTCATCATCTTGAATTACTATTGAGGGTTTTATAGGGTAAAAATACTTAGGTGATAAAAATGAATAGGTACTTTTTGAAAAGTCATCTATGTAAGTGTTCATCAGTCACAAATGCACTACTTCTGCCAATTTTAAATAGATGATTTTATATGTGAAGGTCAAATACCTTTCATATAAACACACATTTTCACACATTGCAAGTGTTTATAAGTCTTCGATTAAAATCCTGCAATGTCTACCGAACTCCAAACGATCACCAAAGTCCGTCTTTCACGGGGCTGCTCGTCTTGCAAGCCTGTAACATGGAATATGAGCGGTGGAACGTTCTCATATTTAGAACCACCATGTTCTCCTCTTCCATTTCAGTCCGGTTGATTTCTCCCGCTTCACGTCCTCTTTCCACAATAATCCCACCTCTGGGAAAGACTCTGTCTACGTTCTATTCTAGTTCCCCCAAAAACAGCTGTCGGACTTGCAGAATTCGGACCTCCAGTTAAAAGGAGAATTTAAGCCCTTCGTACTTAAGCTCCGAAATGAGGGTTACCCTAACAACACTTTTAGGTCAATGCAGCCATGCAGGATTTTGGTCTTAGACTCAATGTTCGCTTCAAGAATGAAAAAGCTGACTGGATATGGAAGATTGCAAATAATCATTTGGGACACCTTCTCTACAACACTTTCTTCCCGTTGAGGGACAGTCACGGTAGTGACTTCTTTTCCTGCGCTTAAAATGCTCTGCCCCATGGCTTTCTCGTGAGCTAAATGACGAGCCCATTGCTGCTATGTAAGTATCTCTGCTAATCAGTCTGCACCACGTTGGGAAGGGCGGAAGTCTACTGTTTACAAAACTCGTAAAATTCTGTACATGACAATCGATTCTCTTTCATTTTGATTCAACCGATTTGTTCATTTTCAGGCAATGAACAGACTGAAGCACTCAACTAATTATCGTTCCACTTGCGTAAAGCTAAAGATACTGAAGTACGAGATCCGCGCTCGCATGGTACCTGAAATGAACGGGAGAACGTCTTTAATTTAATATGCACTGCATTTTCAAGGCAACGATATGGCACAACACAGCAGGAAATGAAGCAAGATAGCAGAAAGGTACAGCAAGAATAACACTGCACGGCGCACCAACTTCTGCAGGTGATAGACAGTGACAAATTGAGATAAACAGTGGGAGCACAAACCTTTTAGGATCTTTCCAGAGCAACTCGTAAATAACCTTCCTCAACCTCCCTCTTGACATCCGGCGGATTCCCCACTTACTATACAAGCGATATCGCTCTCGCATACTTGCATTCGTTGCAATATTGATGTAAATGGTATCCCGTTGCTGTCTTACAAGCTCGTTCAGCCTCTCCCTACTCTCCAACTTCTCTTTTAATCTTTCGATGTTCTGGATTTCCCAAGCAACTGTTTGAGGGCTTGAGGGCTCATTCTTATCAAACGTCACCTCCAACTGTCATGACCAGATGAGTTGTAAGTGCTTGGACATATACCATCCAAGTGCAAAGGCAGAATGTTTGAGCTTAGGCAAACCCAAGGAAAAATCGATGTGTAATTGGTTTCATATTCTACCCTAGTTAAACTAAATACACAGAATTGAATCTCTAAGGACGAGTCGAATAGAGGGAATAACCAAATAAATTACCTCCTGGCGAAGAAGATCGGGGTCCGTCATCAAACTCTTATATTTAAGAGATCTCGTAACGAGGTCCATAGACTCCTCCTCCCATACTTTGCAGAGATCATGCAAAGAAGGTGAAATGTTCCCTATATTTGCAAATCCACCATCCGTCATAAGTGTCATCAATCCACAATCCCAGGCAGAGGAAGTGCTTTTCCTGAAACTGCAATCAGATTCAGCTCCAGATGTCAGGAGCAGAGGACCAGAAAGAGTATCAGGAAACCACAGACGATGAGTATCTCTGTGCTTGAGCATGGCTTCATAATTGTTTTCAAAACAAGAGAAACGGTAGACATCATTCCAGGATGGAAGAGACGCAGATTTCAGGATTCCATCGTCACTCGTCTTCGGTAGCGCCGATTTCTGGCAAGTGAACAGGGCTCTCGCATGCTTGGCAGAAGTTCTCTGTAATATAAAAGAAAACAAACCATTAGTACGTGTCCTCGAAAAATTTACGTAGGCACACAAACGCAGATCTTCGCAGTTAGAAAATTCACGGAAACATGGTTCACTGTAGAAATTGGAACAAATGAATCAATCCTGGGGTTCTAATACGAGAATAAGATCCATCGAAGCAGCATGTAGAGATCAAAGTTGCTCAAGCAGCAGGTTGGTTTCATGCGAAGTACCTTCTCAACTCCATCGGGCGATGATTCCTTCTTTGCCGAATTTGAACTTGAAGGAGACCCCACGCTCTCCGTGTCAGAGTCACATTTTCCAGACTGCATTCTTGAAGACGGACTCTGAAGGAAGTATTTCTTGGAAACGGATAAAGCACTGGATCTTATTAGATAACCAGAAGGGGCAGTGAACGAGGCCAACGGAGTATCAGGGGAGACTGGGCTGGAATGAAGTAATCTGTCACTGATTTTGTTCTCTGGCAACAGGGGTCTCATTTCATCTGCAGGGGTCAAGTGTTCATTGAATTTGTAGTTTATCTGGTCGAAGGAGATTCGCCTACATTTCACGGGCAACGGAGGCTTTGATTTATTGATTGCACCACAGGATCTAGTAATTGCAGTACTGGATCGTTGCATTTTTGGAGTAACGAAGGTGCTAACCCTCCTGGTGAAGCTGGTATCCAAGTTATCAAGGGCCGCACATTCGATAGGCGGCTCAAAAAATCCATTGGGAGAATCTGTAGCGGATGCAGCTTCCCATCCAAACGAAGCATGAAAGGGAATAGGCAAGAGATCCCTGACTTGATACGCTGTATCCTTGACAGCAACGACATTACCATCCACAGCCTTGTCACAAAAGCCATCTTCGTCTTCAAATCTAGGCAGCTGAGGTTCTGGACTCTGCGGCAAAGAAAACGATCTCTTTAAGCATCTCTCAGGCGAGTACTGAGCATCACTCCTACTTGGGGCAAGATCATTCTCTACAAGCTGCAAAAAATCTGTCACCGTACTCTGACATCTTTTGCTATAATTTCGCGAAGCTCTAGAAGCTCTTACATTATCAAGCTCTTCAAACATCTGAAGATGTTTCTGATCATGACCATTAAATCTCTCGTCTGATCCTTGCGAAGCACATATAGCTGACCGTGAAAGACTGCAGTTCGGCAACCTCGGAAGTAAGGATAAGCTGTTTCCTTCCTGTACTATCATCCTTTCCAAATTCTTCACAGGCATTTGGTTCTCTCCATCGCGGTGGCATAGTTCCTTGTTACTTTCACTTACTTCCTGGTTCCCTTTTTCATCCGCTAGTCCATTCTCATCCTCAAAATTGAAATTAAGTTTTCTGGCTGAGCTCCCTGAGAAGCCTTCCTTTCCCGAGGTTCCACTACAGACTCTGCTCAAAGCTTTAGGATGTGAAGATCTTAAAGAATCTGAACGCAGATCATTGGCAGGACTAAGATGACCAGCAAGTGAGCTCGAAATGTCTGAAGGACAAACCGCTTGGTCTGGCGAACCCTGAAAAAGTTTCGTTAGCTCATCCAAAAGTTCTTCCTCTAATGCAGGTGAAAGTGGACAATCCAATCTCGAATCACTGGCGTCTTTAGGTACATTGGCAGAAGTTGGAAGGCTAGAACCATCAGAACCTCCATCACTGAAGTTGGTGTCTCTCCAGCGCCAGTGATCACCAGTCTTCACAGATGAATCGGCAGTGAGCTCGACTGAAATAGGAGACTTCTCAATGACAGCAGAATTCGCGATCAAAGAGCAGTTCCTATTCTCGTGAGTAGGAGAAACATTGTGGGCCGACTCTTCCGGGATGCATATCAGTGCCCGGGAAGACGGCACCATCATCTCACTATCTGCGGATGGACAACGTTTCAAGGATTCTAAATGGGGATCTGGCGGAGGAGAAATTGAGATACTAGTCACCTTTGAAGTGTCCCAGCAACTTTCAGGTTTGTCCAACTCGTCAAGATCCATGAACCACTCACTTGGCAGTTGGAACCGTTCCCTCTCTAGTTCAGCTTCGGGGGCTCCACTGAGGATAAGGGGTGGCTTCCGGCCCCTTGTCAGAGGAGAAGCCCAGTCCTTAGTTGGAGAGGGATGAAGCTCGACTACATCCAACGTACTACTAGGATCCCATACAACTGGAACAGCTGATGACATTTTCACAGGGTCCTGCTTGCGCGAACTCCATTCTTTGATAGGTGTTGGTGGTAGTGACCCATCTATGCTTATTCTTGCGAATGTAAGCTCCTTGGCAGGAGAACAGGCAGGGCTGTCCAGATTGCACATATCATAGTTCCACGTCTTCGTCGACTTAGAGGACTTAAGGGTAATTTCATCATCCTCCGCCAGCTCTACGCTGGAGGACTCTGGCGA
This sequence comes from Pseudoscleropodium purum, assembly GCA_963969395.1. Lineage (NCBI taxonomy): Eukaryota > Viridiplantae > Streptophyta > Bryopsida > Hypnales > Brachytheciaceae > Pseudoscleropodium > Pseudoscleropodium purum. The sequence continues at coordinate 15,683,414 of OZ017797.1, forward strand.
GACCGGAGAATGAGAGGTTTCAAATGGCCTTTCATTCAAAAGCAAAGAATGAGATTGGAGAAGCGTATCTCTCCCAGTTCTTGCAGGAGTAGAGAGGACATTTACACTGGAGAGCTCATTGCATGGTAAGAAACACAAAAATTCGTCAAAAATCTCATCTTCTTGAATTGCCGAAATATTTTTATCATAGAGGCGTTCAACTGAAAGTCCAGGCACCTTCAGACTTCTTTGATTGTCTTTCCCTGCAAAGGCAAATAGAAAATTGCAGAACTAAGTCAGGTGTACAATCATTGAAGATTTTGAATACATTCAGATATACGACTATGATTCCGAATGACCCATACTGAGGGTTCTCTTACAGTAATCCTTCATTCCTTTCTATGAACCTGAATGGAACATATAAGAGATTCTGCAAGTTCTTGAAATTCACCAGTCAATTCCTCGCACTGTGTTGCAGCTGCAGATGTTTCGACAGAAAGCCCATGAGGACCATTGGCTTGACTACAGATGTCTGACTTCATTAAACCTCCAACGCCTGTTTCTTTCTCAATGACATCCAATGTTGCATTTGTACGGCTTGGGAGACCTTTAGTTTCGCGCCATTGTCTTTGTGTGGAAAGAGTTGCACGCAGTACGTTCTGATAGCTGCGTCTGGCCAAACACATGCGCCACTGTGCCTGCATAATGCCACATCAAGTACAAAATGAGATGACAGTAATGATACTCGCATAATAAAATCCGTCACTCCCAGTCCGAAGCAGTTGTCGGAAATTTCGGAACTACTTGGTATCAGATATAGAAGTATTTTGGTCCAACCTAACCTCTCATCAAGTACCTGGAGTTAGCGGAAGGTGGTTTCTTTCAGACTTAACTAATTTAATGCTCTGACTGCACCTAAGCCTCTCAAATCCTTACCATGCAATCGGTCAAAGCAAGGCACAATCACAGACCTGAAGGAAAATTGCTGCTTTATCTCTTTTGGACCCCCAAGGAGCCCTCCTGTAACCCAAATGTAATATACTTCCTGGTAATAGTCGATCAGGCCTTCTCCCTTCAGACAGATGCCATCTAAATCTGATCTGAGACTTTCGAAGTAAAGATGGATAGAGCTGCTTCAAGCCAGCAGCTTTAAAAGACGTTAGAGACCTCCCGGCCCCTATTACTGAAGGCGTCTGAGGAGCGCCTCCTGCCTTGTGAAATCTTCCTTTGATAGACTTCCGAGTTTTGCTATTCCGCAATGAGCTGGGCATCTCACTGCCTCTCATAGTTGCAGGAGAAAAGCACAGCTTATTTTTTCTGGCAGACATTGGGAACCCTCGTTTTATCTGTGATGCTCCCAAAGTCTTCACAGTCTCTGCATATTTACACCATATATACGTTACAAACGCGTCCTTTTACTCTTAAACTAGCAAAATGATGCGATCTTAAGTAAGAGTATCATAATCCTAGTAAAGCTAAACTTAACCAAACAGTTCACAGATGCATTCTACAGTCACGCAATTATGACACAGGACATGTTTAATCAGTCATGCATGACGTGCCCCTCGAAGAGAAAATGCCTTCAAACAACAGAATCAGACTACGGTACCCTTACCAGACTTCGAGTAGGAACTAGGCTCTGGAACTCTTCCAGATTGTGAAGTAAGAGTTCTGATAATATCATTGTAGGCATTAGGATCACATTGCTGAATGCGACGCAATACTTTACTCCAATAATTCTCTCTCGCAAATCCTCGTGGACCCCCTGGTGTGGAGCAACCAATCAAAGAAACAGAATCCACCAATTAGAACTGATAGTGAACGGAATTGCTCAGCCTAAAATATTGTGCAACATCGTTTCAAACAAATTATTCGAGAACAGGGACGAGCCTGAGCGAAACTCCTGCGAGCACTGACGTATATATACCTCTTCAGGCAAAGCAAATCACTCACCATAGCGGGTCCTAGCAAGAGCCTCCCAGTCTTTCTTCACTAGTATGTCCTTTAAATATCCTGACAAATCAACGGAGTTTTCTGCAAGCTCTAGATCCCTGCTTCACATAAATAATATGTTAAGAGTCACAATTCAGCTACATGAATAAGCACACCAACACAGAATTATCCTAACAGTCACTGACTATAGATAATCTCGCCGCATTGGTGCGACAATGCAATGAGTTCTCCAGTGTCGATTTCCAGGAAGGATTTGTACCCTAATGAAGTCTTCTGCGAACTCAAAACCTCTGCCAGTAAACTACTACTGAGTGTACACGGCTGCAAGTAGGCAAATAGAAATTTCACGAACTGTGCAAAAAGTTGAACAACAATAAGGAACGAGTGCTATGGAACATGCCATGTTAGAGGTTTTTCACGCAAGATTCCACAAAGGGAAAAAAGTAATTAGTTAATAGAATATTGACAGAGGATGGAAGGTAATGCACCTGCTACGAGACAAAGCGAACGACTTGTTCTGATTCCAGGCGTCTGTGTGATACTGCTCAGAAACTTGCAGGGGTCCAATGCTCACGGAATTGTCACCACCAGAACAGTAAACCCGATTGCTAGACTCCAGAAGAGGTATGGCTTTCAAGAGCGACTGCAGAGAACGCCTGCTGTGAAATTTCTTCTGACTTCTCACCTCAACTGATGAATCTGAACCTATAATTTTTGTTCTCTCCCAACTATTCTGCGGTCTCCTAAGTGCAAGCATTTTTCCCTTCAATTTCGGACGGCCACATACCTTCGACTTCTTCGCAATTCCTCCCAAATTCTTAGAACAGCTATAGATTAAACCATTGCAAGAACTGCGCTTCCCAATTCTGGACAGGTGAGAAAAGTCATTCGTCATTCTCCACTGAATTCGACGCTTCAGCAGAACAAACATTGAAGAGCCCGAAGCAGCCCTGCATTTCCACCCCCTTCGATGCTCCAAGCGAGTTAAGCCTATCACACGTATCGCGCTTCTTCCCATTCAAATGAAATGAAAGCCAGTCTCATGGTCGTAAAATCAGCGCGAAAGCACCTGAACTTCCGCAAACTTCCGGTTGCCAGAATTTAGTTACAGAACTCCTATTGCTCACAGCAAAACTCCAGTTCGTTGCGAACAGTTATCTGCACTAGGAGCAGTTAAAACTCTAATTCCACAATGTAGCACACTACAAATAAAACTCGTGACGATCCGTCGAGTCCGTGGAACAAGCAACGCTGGCGTCTCAACTGCCAACAACGTAATGGAGAACGCTCAGTAACTGAGTACCCACGGCGTGACTCTACAACGAGGATGAGAGAGAACTTCACTGCCTACAAACTGATCACTCAGATGTGCAACTACAAAGCGAATTCAGCGACGAGGCCAATCCACGTAAGAGTCGATCGGCTACTACAAGGCTGTAGAAAGTAGCAATATCTCACTAATACGACACACTCGCTTCCGAATACATCTCAGAATACACAACAAAAGATGGAAAAACGTCGCCAAAATCTCAACGCGACATTCCGCAAAAGATGAAACTGGATTCAAAACGCAGGCCCGGAAGACTACCGGAATGCGAGTTCCTAGAACCTGAAACCGACAAGGCAAGGAATTGAGAGCAAAAGAGCGAACGATAGCGAGATAGGCAAATCACAGTATCTGCAACTTTAAAAACCGAAGGCACAGAAACTACCGGAATGCAAGCTCCTACAACCTGAAACTGAATCGCCACAGTTGCAAACACTGGTCACTCTGGAAGATCCGCACTCCTAAACCCTGCAAGCAGAACAGGAGGGAAACCGAAGCCCGAAGGACCTGGAAGCACTATCGAAACCTGACTTTGACACTTCTGAATCGCTTTCCACAGTCGCGTCTCTGGCGGGAATCACTTCGGCACGCATTTAAAACCAGACCAGCGAAAAATATCGAGATTGTCAACTGCCAAAAGACCGCAAAGAAATCAGCGATTGGAGCTCAAACCTCGGAGGACGGTTGCGAAAGGCGAGAAAAGGTCGCCAAGCCACGACAATGAAGGTCGTCTTTCATCGCTGCCGGCTACTGTACCGGGAGTACTGCATCATCAATTGAATAACAGTGGCGATGATGGATTGAAGAGGCAACGGGACAGAGCGCGCGATAGGAGCATTCGGACATTAACGGCGAACAAGCAAGGTGATGCTCTTACTGACGGACGGACAGACGAACGAAAGAGCACATGAACGTAAGAATGAACGAATGGACGAACAAAGTGACCGACGAACTGGTTCGCTGCATGGTTTTGATGAGGACGACCGCGCTTTGTGCATCCCTCGTTCCGTTTCTGTCCGAGAGCGACGCTGTTGCGAGCATTTATGGTCAGTCCCCATGCTCGTCACTTTTTTTTCGTCAATCTGACCCGGGCAGCCGTCTACAGAAACTCTCATCTTGAAGTAAATGAGTAAGATTAAATCTCAGTTTGAAGTAAACAAGTGAAATTTTTTTCCTTAACCCATAAATGTTTTGAGTCTGATGAATGACAGAGAATCTCTTGGTGTAGGACAAAAGTGTAACTATTCATTTTTTTTTATTTTTTTTAAATCAAAATAAACAATGTCTCTCACTTTAATGGATTAGTTGAGTCAAGTATATAACCAAACTATTCCTAATTGCACACACCAATTTTAATTTGAAACTTAAAAAAGTGAAGAAAAACAAGAACAAAGAAATAATAATGTTGATCTAAAAATCTACATTATAAATGAAGTTGGGCATGGATAGATTAGACTACCATTGTTGTTTCCTTTTAGGGCTAAACTATAAGAATTAAATTATTGATTAGGTGTTTGAATTCAATCGGCATTGTACCCCCTTGCTCAATATACTTCATTGCTCACCTTCAAGACATTGATGTTAATTCACCAAAATTTGTGCCTTTTGACAAGGCACCTTGAAAATTATTATCAAACATAGATTTAAAGAATTTTTTGATTATTTAGATGACCTTCAAATGAAAACATGCCTTAAAAAACAAGTTTATATCGATAGTTGTTTTTATTTTAATCCTCTTTTTATACACACTTTAGGTTGTAGTGTATACCATGGGTACATATAGTAAAAATGATTCTTGGACCAAACTAGCATCAAATTCATGGGTAGTTGTATACATGGAAAGCATGCTTTGGGATTGATTTTTAAATTTTGGTATATTGCTTTCCTACTAATGAAGGTATAAAATGAAAGTCAATAAAATATTTTGAGGCTCAAGCTTCTCTTCATGCTACTAGTGTTAATTGATTTGGAATATTGAAATGTTGACATTTCAAATTTCATTTTTTTAAAAGCTACAAATTTATGAACACTAAAAATTCTAGAACTTGTAGTTTATTAACTTTTACTTTAAAATGGGACAAACATTAAACAAAGTGATAAAGTTCTAAAGACTAGAGAGCTAATTTGTTGTAGATGAAAATATACTAAAATGTTGTAGATCCAATATTGAAGCAATGGAGCCCAAGTACATTGTACATATAAAAACCTCTTGTACATGGTGCCAAATAGTTTGTGGGACAAATTTAAACTTATAATAATCAAAAGGATAGACAAAAACTATGTTCAAACAATCTTGAACTCAAATTATATAGCTTAAGTTGTATGGCTTGAAATTTCATTAATTTCCCAAATCATTCTACAAATGTCATTATATGAAGAATTATTCCTTGTATAATGGTACACAATTTATGAACAAGCTTGAATTCAAAAATTAATAGTATAAAAGGAGACTCAATTTGTGGGGGGAAAAAATCCCTTACCTTGAAACTCAAAGAATGTTATATTGTCGTGCAACTCAACCACAAATAATACTCATATGTATTAATGTTTAAAGAGTGGAACCTACAAGTCAATGCATTAAAAAAAAAAACATAAATAGCTCTACCATGCAAATAATTATTGTTTCTAAACCAAAAGAAAGGAAGCTTTGCATTGACAAAAATTATTGTTTGAAACAACTCAAAGAGCTACTTTTTTGGAGAAACAAGCTCATGCTAGAAGGACAAAGCTTCTCATAGTGCAACTCCTAGTTTTCATGGAGACTAGTTTGCCTTCTATCGTTGTCACAATAAAAGTCAAAGTAATTTTCTAATTCTTTTTAATTCATAAGAACTTCAAAATTCAATATCTTTCACATTGTATGTCCAAACGCCACAAAGCAAAACCCGTGCACCCCTCCTTGTAGAGAGCTTTCCGACGGTATGAAGAAAGCCACCAAGGGATGCACCATCCGAGGGATCTGGATATGACAAACAAAACAAAACAAAACGGTGAGTCAGCTTAACTTAAGCCAGGTATCATCGATAGGTACACAGTAAATATATCAACCTAGACAAATTTAACTGATAATGTGACATTCAGTGGTCCATTGCCTGGTCCCATGCACTGGCGCATTTCTTATCTTGATCTGTCAGGTTGGCAGGAACTGTTGCTGCAAGCCCAACGAGGATGAAACATGGGTGGTGGCGAATGGGCGATCCAAACCAAACCAAACCAAGCTGAGCTAAGCTTACTGTACTTTTCCTGATTTGATAGGCTTGCCTGCCTTGCCACACTGCCAGACTAGCTATAGTGAGAGAACTGGACGGCTCACTGCCTGGAGGCTGGAGCGGCCTGGAAGTCTGGGTCGTGGCAGAGCGCCGGGCCTGCAAATAAGCTTAAGAGCAGCACTGAAGCATCATTCGATTGTTCCGTTCATGACCTGTTCTCTGTCCTTCACTCCCAGCCAGGTCCAGCCATGGAGCTCTCGAATATCGAGTAAGCACCTGTGGCTGGCGGGTTTCAGTTGTTTCTTTTTTCTTATTTTGCGGTGAAATTCCGTTTCCTTTATTTACATATAAATATTTGTCGAGTAAGCTTAAGGTTTTATCGATAATGTGAGGTTTTGTCTTCTTCTTTTGGTTCAGACAGAGCCCATGAAATTTCACACTGAGAACAATTCATTGGCATAAGCTAGTACTCACTAAGACCTTGTGTCATGTTTTCTTTCAATTGAACACTTTCAATTTCATAGGAAAAACAAAAACAAAAACATTTATGAAAAGGTACTTTGTAACATTTATATCGAAAGACAAAAAAAAGAAGAAGAGTAACTCTGGTTTGAATGAATGGATGGATGAAAGACCCATGTAAATGAATTGTTTGTTGGGAATGGTTCAACTATCTAAAAATATCGTGGACTTAGATGGTGAATTCCTTCCTCGATGCTTCCATTAGGAAGTAGACCCTGTAAAGAACTGACAGGTTCCTTGTTTTCCTGATAAATTCTCAAGGTTGCATGTGACTATGTTGGTAACACCCCTACCAATGCCCAAACCATTGAACAGTAAGACCATAGGTGTCATAACAAAACTTTGTGAGCCAAGGTTCCTATCTCTGTTCCAAAAGCTCCCTTCCCAAGCAAGTACGGGTTAACGATTGTGTATTTGATTTCTTAGCTTTTTGTCAATGCGAAATCTCCGCCCTCCTTTTGGTCCAGAGCCAATTAGATCACACAACGAACCCAGTTGCCACCTGATTAGCAGACACATCTACAAAACTCATCAGAGCTGCAATGGAAAGTGATACGAAACAGTGGCGGTTGCAACAAGCTTCAGTTAGTCAGTGGTTGCTGCAACTGATGAGTCGCCCACTTCCAATTTCGAGAATTGCTCACTCTTCTGATCGAGTCCTCTCATCACATGCGTTGCCTCTGCTGCACTGCGAGTCTCTGCAACCTTCACCGCGTAGCTCACTTGTGCAGACTGCCGTGCAGGCTCTGCACCATCGGAGCATGCAACACTGGAATTGATCGGGGAATTTTACCAGAGCCGAAAACAAAACAAACTGAGAGTTCTGACAGCACTGGCTCATCACTGCTACTGTAAAGACTTACAATCGCAACTCCCGCGGTCCCGCCTCCAGCCAGACAGCCAGGTCGGTTCGAATATGGCTAAGCAGAATAAGCTGAAGTTTCACCATAGCTTACCGATTCATTCTCGAATTACAGTACTTCACTTGCATTTCGAGCTTCAGTTGATAATACTCCGTACTAAATAAAAATTTTTACCAGAGGAAACAAAACAAAAGAATTCTGACAACAGTCACTGCTACAATCTGAACTCCCGTGGTCCCGCCTCAGTCCAGGTCGGTTCGAATAAGTTAAGTTAAGTATCTTAAGTTTCACCATACTGATTCATTCTCGAATTAAGCTTACAGTACTTTGCATTTCGAGCTTGATAATACTCAGTAATAAATTAAATTTTTTACCAGAGGAAACAAAACAGAAGAATTCTGACAACATTAGTTCACTGCTACAATCTGAGCTCCCGCGTGGTCCTGCCTCCAGCCAGGTTCTAATAAGTTAAATTAAGTAAGTTCCACCATAGTGGCTTATTCCGTTCTCTAATTACAGTACTTATGCATTTCGAGCTTGATAATAATAAATTTAAGAAATTACCTGTGTTCGTCGGTTATTTTAATTAACGACCCATCATGAGGCGGAGTTTTTCAACTTCCGTCAATGGGAAAACAGCAATTGGGTCTTGTCATTTGGAAGGAAGCCAGCGAAGACGGATGAGTTAGTGGCAAGTGGGATATTGATTATTCATGAATACTGAGTGATGAATCGGCAAACCATGTTACCGTTTTGCAAACTAAATGAATGACCGGCCAGTGAGCCCCCCAGCCTTGCGGCTGCCCCCTTTCCAATGCCAATTCAAATCCCCCTCTTCCCCTTCGAATTCATTGGTTTGGAGCGTCATAATTAATGGGAGGTGCGCGCTATTTGAACGGGAGGGCACTAAAGGGCACCTTCTACACCTAATAAGCCATAATAAGGTAAATGCACTTAGCAGCAGGGGTATAATGAATACTACAATCCAGCATTGAAACCAGCCTTCAATGAAAGTCTCTCCTGTATCTCCTGATTCTCCTCAGCTCCTCTCCCATGATCTCATATTCCCGTCCCCTACAACAGGAATTCATACCGGGTAAGGTACCCATAGATTTGATAGGGGTGTCCGTGATTTGAGTAGTTTCAATTTTTATTTATTTTTTAGCAAATGGACAATTCCTATTGAAAAAAAGGAACAGACCACAGAACCAGAGAACAAGAGTCCCGGCGAATTTTCTTAGCTTTTTGTCTTTTTAAAAAAAATGGAGGACTATTTCTATTTATTATTTATTTTATTATTATTATAGGTTTTCAACAACACACTAAAAGAAAAGTTTCCAACTTTTTTTTCTTCCTCTTGAAACACATGGACAAATTCCATTGATAAAGAAAGAGTACACAAACCAAAGGAACAAGTCCTTGGTGCAAATATTTTCGTTTTCTAAGTACATTCTAGACTTTCTAATTTCAAAAACTTTCAACTTTCAATAACCAAATATGATTACGTATTTACTTATTTATTTATTTTATTTGGGAGGAACAATTGGCAGTTTTATTCCAGTGATTTAAAAAAAAATGATTTGGGGGAATCCAAATCTAATTGGGGATGAATTATAAGTTTATGAAGTGATTGTTTCAAAGTTAACCTCTAAATGTTTTTGACTATGTTTTCACCAAAGCCGCTTCCAAACTGCCATTTATAGTACATGTACCAAAATTTAGAAAAGAAACCATTTTTGGACACATCCAAGCATAGGGGCTTGTAGTAATCTTGTTTGAGAACATGTGGAAAAATTTTCAAAAATTTCCACCGTGTAGATTGCAAGGTAATAGCATTTGAAGTGACAAATTTCCTTTTTTTGGCTATTGCAGTTCAAGAAGGTCACATTTGTATGAAAAAATGTCCAAAATGATTGCAACTCTTTGAATTCATTTTTCAAGTCAAGTTGGCTACATGCTTGAAAAATTTTAGATCATTTGAAATTGTACAACATATAGAAAAAACATAGTAAGTAGAAAGGGGCAAGAGAATGATTCAAAACATTAAATTGTTAACAATTTATTTATGGAATTGAAAAATTTCAATCCCAATGGTTGTAATGTTTTAATAAAAAATCTACACCTAAAGTTTTTATTTTTTTTCCAAAATTATTGAAAATTGAGTTAAATAAAGGACTTCAAATTTTTTCTTAGAGTAGAGATTGAATAACAACCCGCAAACTTCCCACAAACTAAAACTCCTAATAACTTTTGGCTCATTGATCAAAATGGAATGATTCAAAGCTTTCCAAGTTTATATAAATCTAAATAACCAATTTCAAATTTTAATTTCTTAAAAAAATGATTTTTGAAGAAGTTTTTTTTGCTACCCGGATTGCTTGCCGAGCAATGAAAAGTACATATCATACAATAACTTTTTGTGTATGTAGTCAAAAGCTATGAAAATTGTAGGGCATTAAAGCTACTCCTCAGGCACATATTATGTTAAAATTTCAGCAAAAAAAAGAAAAACTCCATTCATAGTGAGCTGCCCAAAATTTCTATGTTACCAAAAAACGCAGTTTGGACATTTAGGGGTTAAACAAGGGCAACTTGGGTAGTATGACTAGCGCATTAGAGGATTTTTGAGGTCAAGGAATGATTGCGAGTTATCTAGTTGTGAAAATGCTGTGAACACGTAGTAAATGCTCCTAGCAGCGCAGTCCAATGTGGGCATGAGAGTGCCATGCCACTTTTGGAAAAAAAAATTAAAATTTTTTTCTTCAACTTTATTTTGTATTTCAAGAACTGTTTTTTTTTTAATTTTTTTTTCTGACAGCCGCCATACCCATCGCTGTAGGGGAACAACAATAGGAACAACGACAGGAACAAACCCAAAATGTCCCCTTAGAGGCCTCGAATCTCCCCAAATGTGAGTGAAGAGTATGTTGGAGATAGTTTGACTATCTAAATCATGAAGTCTTTCTAAGCACAATTTAACCCTAAAGCTCCAACTAAATCAAAATGATTTTTGAGAAATCTGGACATCTAAAATGAAGAACCAAATTTTGTTTTTTCTTCCTCGCAAAGAAATTTTGATTCATGGGCCTTGAAAGCCCAACCAAGCCATGTTGTCGAAAAATTTGGGTAGTCTTGAAAAAAATATTTTGTTCCATTTTGCAAGTTTTGTTTATACACAATCATATATTGTCCTTAAATGCCAAATTTTTTATATGCGACTGTATCCTACATGAGGGTCAAATTCTAACATAAACTAAGTATTTTTTTAAATTATCTTGAGTTCTTGAAACATATATTATAAGTGAAATGTTTGAAAGGTTGCAATAAAATTCTTCCATAATGTTTAATTTTTGGAATAGTATAAAATTATATAAAAAATTACAAATAAAAAGATTTTGAAGTGTAAACAACATTTATTTAATGGTCATAATCAAGTTGAAAAGACCAAACAATCAAAAACAATCATGGTAATAAAAAAAAATTAATTGAATTTTTTTTTAATTTATGGAAACCCAAACAAGAAGAGTTGTGGTAGGCAAAAACCCAAAAGATACTAGTCTAAAGTACCCAAATCCTAAGATGTGATTTTCACCTTATTGAAACTATTGAACACTAAAAAATAAAGTTGAGTTGTTGCTGAATCTAATCCTACTATATAGTAGAGTGATTGAATTTTGGTAGTTTTGTGAGTATTTGCCAATTCTTTAGACATGGATTTTTTTAAATTAATCTCCAAATGCCCAAGGTCTTTCTTGAGCATTGTCAAATTTGCTCTAAAATAAATAAAAAGCCAAAATTTAGATTTGTTTTTATCAATATTATTAAACTATTGTAACCATATGAATTCAAACTAAATGTGGTTTGGATAACATCAGAAGATAATACACAACAATATCATTTGCAGATTGAAAGAATATAGTGTTTGATTAAGAGGTTCTTAAAATTGTAAAAGTTATTTGAAGTCTTTCAATCCTTCTTTTCCATGCCAAATCCATAATTGTAGGTATGGAAAAAATATGAGTTCAAAGAACATAACATTCATAACCATGATTGATTCATAACTTTTCAAATTCATTTACGATTAAAAAAAAGAATTCCCAATGTGATTTATCTTCTAGAATTGAATATATTGGAGACTTTTGTCTCTAGTTATAGCCTCTAACACACAAAAATCAAGATTTGCCACATTTAACTACTTTTGGATTATTCGGTGAATTATAGACAAAATATTCAAAGATCTTTGGATAATAACATTTGGAGATCTCTAGATGTTTGTATAAATCTTTGGATTTTCTTACATAGATCTCTTGATGTTTTTTTATCATCTCTTAATGACAATTTATTATTATTATCAATTCTAAATGCTTTAAAAGTCCAAAAGTAGTTAAATGCAACATAAATTTGCAATGGACAACTTTGTATAAAATCTTCAATAAAAATATCATGATTTTTCTAGAGTTGGATTTATAATGCTTAAAATAGACTTCAAAGGATATACAATTGAAAAAAAGTAGCAAAAATAATACTTTGGTAAGATTTTATTTAACTTCAAAGTTTAGTTAGCATCAAATTATAGTGCCTCAAGCATTTAGAGGGTAAATGGATGCATTTGAAAGCTAAGGACTACTTTTGGAGCTTCCATACTAATGTCTAAGAATTTGGCTTGTGAAATACACACACAAAGATAGATAGAGAGAGAGAGAGAGAAAACTTTTCAAAATTTTGGAATTAAAACTTGAGTTTTTTAATCATTGAAAGTGCATTCAAAAGTACTTTGCATAAGTATAAAAAACTCAAAATTTAGACATTGGACAGAGATAGTAAACCACTTCATAAGCTAGCTAAAAGCTAGACAAAAAGTATAAGGTAGTTTGCTCATAAAACAACCATTTAAGAGCTAATTGCTTTAGAGGGGAAGCTAAACTCCTTGAAACAATTTTTAGCAAACAATTTTCAAGCAAAGAAAAGTGGAAATGGCATCTAACCCAAGTTGTTTCATATTTTTTGGACCTTTGTGGAATTAGTTACAAATTTTTTAAATTGAAATGCAATGGTCACTAAAAGCAACCACTTCTTGAAATATACACTTTTAGTACATTGAAGAATATAAAATGTACCTCCATGTCATGATCGCTTTTAGAGCATGGATGCTTTTAGAGTAGACTACTATAGTGATATTGGCATATCATGGATACCAACATACTTTCCATTACAAATTGCTCCCATTTTGTAGTGTAGAGTGCATTGGTAACCACAATATGCCAACACCACTATACTTCTTGTCTAGCTTTTAGTTGGCTTACAAAGTGGTTTATTTTCTTTGTTGAATGTCTAAACTTTGAGTTTCCTTGTACCTATGTAAAGTACTTTTGTAAGCACATCCAAAGATAGAAAATTCAAGTTTGAGTTCCCAAACATTTGAAAAGTCAGAAATTTCATTTTGGCCGGGAGGGGCCTCCCTATTCTGGTCTGTCCTCCCTATTGTACAGGTAATTAAAAAATGATTGATTGTGATTGTCACATCAGGGTTGGTCCTTGGGTACTTGGGAAGGATAGGAGTGAGTGAGGTGGAAGAGGTGATTGCAAGAAGCATCCTTTTTCTATAGGTGAATGCCAGGGTGTTTTTTAATTTTTTAATTTTTAATGAAATGTCATAGTGGTGATACAAAATGTTACAATGGTACTTCCAATTTGAACATTCATCCACAAATTGGATAGAAAATGTCACATTTAGCACATATCACATATCCATAATTTTGTTTTCATCCATTCTCTAATGATTTTATTCAATAATTGTTTATAATTTGAAAAAAATTGGCATTTTCATCCAAAATTTCACTGTTTATGTTCTAAGAGCTTGGTGCTGGGTCAATTATTTTGGTGCAATTTGATGACAAATCGCCGGGAAAAAAACCACTGGTGAATTCCTTACTCCTCCTTACTATTCAAATATTGTAGAACATGGAAGCCGGACAAACATTTGTCCAATCGTGTCACTGTCGCACCGAAATTGGCATCTTCTTCTGGCCCTTTCCTTGTCGAATTGGGGAGCTCAGACCCACGAGGACGCAACAGGAGACCCACGGTAACCATACGTGGGTCAGTCAGTGGGTGAGCACGGCAGGGACGCCACAACCACAGGCTGGCTCGTACGTTAAGCTTAAATTACTGATTTGGAGCTGGAACAACATCAGTTTAGATACTCTAAGTTGTTCCACTTTCTTAACCCCTAAATGCCCAAGGCCTGTTTTGAGCCTCTAGAAATTTGCTCTAAATTGAACAAAAAGCCAACATTTTGATAAGTTGTATCAATTTTTTTAAATTGTAACCGTACAAATTCAAACTAGATATGGTAGGGATCACATAGGAAGAAAAAACACAACAATATCACTTATAAGTTGAAAGATCATAATGTTTGACCGTGAAGGTATTAAAACTATGAAAAATTTTCAATTCACTTTTCACAAGTCAAACCTAAAAAGTTGGTGACCAAAAAAATATGAGGTTTAAGGGCCTAACATGAATAACCCCAATCAATGTATGTCTTCTCAAAATCTACTCTATAATTTTTTTAAATGAGTTTTGAATGTGATTTTTTCTTCAAGTCCTAGTGTATTTGAGGGTCATTTACAAGAACTCTCAACACTATGAGAAGTCAAGATTGCAATGGGTACCCTTACACAAAACCTTGTATAGAAAAATCACTATCGTTTATTATCAAGATCGGATTTTCAATACTGTAACTAAACTTCATGAAGAACTTTCCAAAAATACAAACTATTGAAAATAGAAACTTGGTTAGTTTTTATTTATCTTCAAAGTTTTGCAAACACCAAATTTTGGTGCCTCAGGTAGTTAGGGGTTAAGCTCTCAGTGCAAGGACCGCCATGGAGGGAGGCCTCAAAGGGAGACAAAGAATCTTTCTATTTAAAAAAGTAGCATGTAGCTCATCCTTGGAGTTTTGTGCATAAAAGAAAGGCCTCATAACAATAGTTTGACTTCCAATGAGTGTTTCTTTTTTTGAATTGATGATTCAAATTGTATCTAGAAAGATGATTTTCATAGTAACCAACCCATTGTTTTAGGGTTAACTATGACTTTGCTTCTCTCCATGTTACCAACAACAATTGATTGAAGATTTTGGAAGATTTTTAAATCTAAAGTTGTTGTTGAAGTTGTTGAAATATTGGATGTTCTTAATATCCAAATTTTGATGTTGATCAACAAGAATTTTTTAAAGTGATTTTGGGAAATACATGTTAGTTGGTGACCTAAAATATTTTAGGTGAAAATTGTAGAGTGGAAGTCCTAGACACCTAAATCATCATGGATGAAAAGGCAAGCACAATTAGACGACAAATGGATTGAATGGACAAATCAGTCATGACTTTTGTCATGTGAAGTGATATTGGAGCCACTTGCATCGAATGAAGGTATTAACCCCTTAAGGACTCAATGTATTGTGAAATGGTCAAACTTCTTATCTGAGCTAATTTTAGCCTTTTCAATAGTGTTCAAACAACCATCTGATATTTTTACTACTTGAAACTCTGAATTGTACATGACTTTGAGAAATTACAATTTGTTTTATGAAAATTTCTAATTGTTATCATTTTTGTTGCAAAAAATGAATATAAATGAGTAAAAATAGAAAAAACAATCCATTTTATTTGAAATTTTCTTGGGAGGTAAAAGTAGCAATGGAGATTAGCAAGAAAAAATTTCGATTGGTTATTTTATTTTTTACACCCAAAATAGCCATATCAAACACCTGGAAGTCAAATTTGATTATTAAACCAAATTTATCTTTTTATTTTATTGATGAAATCTTTTATATATATTTTTCTAGTAGAAAAATAAATTTTATATTTATTTTGTATTTTTTCGATAATTTTGAAGGAAAAATAAAATTATTGTGATTTTTCAAAGCTAAAGGTGGAAATAAAATTATATCAATTACAATATATATTAGAATGAAGTATGATTTTTATTGTAAATGAAGAGTGGAGTGAGAAACATAATTTTATAATTTAAATTCAAAACACATTTAGAAAAAAGAAAATATGAATGAAAACTTCACCATATTTTATGTTATTTGGATTTTAACACAAGGAACTTTCAATAGCAATAATTCTTTCAATTTTTGACATTTCTCAAAACTTTAAAATAGAATAGAAACAAAACTTGTCAAACTTCATTTTCTTAGTTGAAATCAAATTTCAAAAATAGTTATTTTAAAAGTTGTCATTGAAGTTGACCAAGGCGCATTCACTTTTGGGATGCCTACATGTTTGAGGGTTAAATAGACTTGCGTGGGAGTTCATTTCAATTTTGGATGAGCTTCATTCAAAATTTTAAACTTCATTCATTTTAAAGTTTGAGTGTTTATGTGAAGAGAATTCCTTGACTTGATATTTTTGTCAAGTGCTTGAAAATGATGGTTTATCATTTAGTAAAGTCTTTACTTCTTCTCTTAAACTTGCACTCTTGGATTCTCCTTTTGTAAAGTGAGAGTGTAGAAGGATGTTGGAACCTAATTCAGATTTACCCAACTAATATAGTTCGTTCCGGAGGAGGCTAACTAAATAGGATTTGACTCTAATTCCATGCCTAATAGGTCATTGCAACCAAGATTTGTAAAAGAAATTCCTTAACCACATGCAATATTGTTATCCTCACGGTAAGACTAATTGCCAAATTTGTCACTCCACTCTTAAAGGCCACAAGGGTAAGAATTTCTCCCAAATTAATGTTTATGTTCTTTTTCACTTAAATCCTTATATCCTTCTTTTACAATCTTCATCTTTCTTTTTATCTTCCTTTATCTTTTACATTATTTCTTTCTTCATTTATAGTCTTCTCAGCTTTGTTATCTTTTTATTTTTTTAATATTTTATTTATTTTACCAACTCGGTATTTATCCTTCTTTCCTGATTTGGTTTATATGCCGTCACAGCACTGTCACAGGACAGTCTGGACTCTTGCTTCCGATTTGGTATTCGTACATAACTCACAGATCATACCAACTCGGCAAACTCGACAACATTCAAACTCTACATGAAATTCCGATTTGGACTATTTACAATTTAACTCTCAACATCTTGATTTGGAATTAAACAAACGTTTAATTCTACTAACACACACACACACAAAATTATAACCAAAATTCATTCGACTGATTCACAATTTGGACTTCTCATTGGTTATACTAAAATGACATTCACAACACAATATGGATCAATTTAAGCACATGCAAATACAAATAATTTTTAACTAAGCTCATCACTAATTCTCAATAACATTCATACAATTAGAATTTAACATTAAAAGCTCCACATATACTTGCATATGTTTATTGATAACACAAATCACACTGCATCAATTTCGCTAAACATATACTTATATTAGCTTCCAAATTGGTGATCAAATCACCGTTACAAATTCAACAATTTTGCTCATGACCAAAATTCATGACCTATCTACCAAGCTTTGATCCTCTTTTCCAACTAGTACATTTCATCGTCATGACTTTATAAATTCCAAATAGGATTTGCTAATCTTCTCAGCTTCAACTACCCATTTGGAAATTTTCTTTATTACACCATCTTCACAATTCTACACATCCACATTGCCATGCACTGGCACCACACATCCCCAACTAGGATACAGATTCACTCACACTGATCCAAACTTGGATCCACACTGATACACTTCCCAACTGGGAAAACAAACACAAAAGAAAACATACACGCAAAGAATGCAAACACAACAAAACAAATTACGCAGCCTTGACCAACTGGGACTCACACTGGACTTCATTCAACAGCGGGTAAAAGAAATGAAAACCAAAAACAGTCCAAATAGCAGCCAGGGAAGACGAAGCTCAACAATTCCAACCAACTCGGCCACTTCAACTAAATTAACTACCATTCCTACTTGGCAACTCATACACCTCAATCTGCCAACTCGGACTCACCAAACCAGCATCGTAATTGGTAAGTAGACCATCAACCATAATATTTTACAACTTACCAACTAAACTACTCACCCAATTGGAATTTACACTAACTCTCACTACTCGACTTCCAACTTGGAAAAACAGAAATAGCTCAACTATATCCAATTTGGATTCACACATACAACCAACCATTGACAAGACATACTCAAAACATTGACAACTTGGACATTAACAAACATACAAAAAAACCCAAATTGGCCCATAGACTAACAATCAACCTCACAAAATCCTCACTTTACCAAAAATAACACCAAAAATTGGCGGCTTTAACATCCAACTTGTTTATCTACAGAGAGCTATTTGACTTCTAGTCTGTAGATTTTAATTTCTCACTTAAGAAGAAATCTCCCATTCACTAGTTTGTGACTTAAACAACTTAAAAGAGTGAAGAAAGTATATGGATACCTCATATTATGTATTAGAATTACTTTGCAGAAAGAGCAAAAAATGATATTTAAAAACATCAATTTTCTTTCCAGGATTGGGGCAACCATTGGATGGTGAGTAGACAACTAGTTGGTAGCTTATGTCCAGAAGTCAACTCCAAGTTTTTAGATTTTCAAATCTTCATTTTTATTAGATTTTTGGGACTTTTTCATATATAAGATATTTAGAATCTTTGATTTGTGTAGATTTCAAAACTTGCCTAGTTTTTGAAAAAAAAGAAAAAAAGAGTATAGACATTATTTTTGTGCGAACTTTTGAAATTGAATTCCAAGAGAGTTATAGCTTGGACTTGAATAAATTTGTACCTATTTTATGTGAAATTTGCCAAGGAATCCAATGGTATAGATGGTATGGCATTTGAAATTGATTTTTAGCCTAGAATAGTGTTTCTATGGCCTCTATGGTATTTTGAAAACCAATTAAAAAATATATCCAAAATTTTGGAGCCTAAATAGATAATTTTTAGTGTCTTCCTTTAATTTTGTTAAGAGGACTGTATCTCTGATCATCCATTGTAGGCATGTGCTAGTGGCTCTCATTTACACTTTTGAATTTTTGCAATTTGTTGTATGGGGAAGAAGATATAGTTTTTAATTTTTGTAATGTAGTTTTCAGTACCTTCTTGAGTTGTAGGCATTGTTGTTTGAGGTTGCCAAAAAAAACCACATTGCCTACGTACATTGGCCATTATCATTTGGCCTTGTGGATGCTATTTTGTTACTCAGTTTCATGTTCCAATGGCAATAGAAAGCAAAGGGATTGTCGTGAAGAATTCAACACAAATTTTGACTTATAAAGTTTTACAAATGCTTGTATTCTCTTTCATAGAAATGTTAATTTTGAATTTTGTACTAGCTTAGGTTTTTCATTGAGCTAGTAAGATGATGGAGGGTAAAATATCCATGTCATCTCCAAATTAAAGTGGCTCAAGCTATAATTGAGCTTACTATAGAAGAAGATTTGGCTAAGTTGTCAATTAGGCTTGTAGTTGAAGCTATTGCAATATTTGAGGAGGGTGTTTTGCAATAGGCAAAGCTAACTCTTTCATATAATGTACCTTTGACTCCATGGGTGGCAATTTTGGTTGATGTTGCAACTAGATTTGTTAAAGAACATTGTAGCTTACAACTAGATGTAGTATATATGGTTGATGAATGACAACAATGTCCTTGTTGTTAGTTGCATAGGTGACAATACTTAAGGTTGTTTTACACTTAGAGGTTGGGCCAATTTTCCTTGAGGTTGATTGCACCAAATTTGAGCCCTTTTGGGGCTAGAGGTCGGCCTCTAGCCTCAACTATTCATAACAATAAGATGATAATGGGGTCCGATTCTCCCATATGTAAAGGCCTTGAGGCTAAGAAGCTAGGTTGATTCAATAAATCTAAAAAATTTCAGCCCCCTCTCTCTCTCTTTTCATTGCCATTTACTCAAGATGGATGAACAAAGAAAAAAGGTCTTAGTAGCTCTTGTATTCTTCATGACTGTATGACATGTCATGGCAGTTGTTGCAATTTTGCAAAAACTTGCTTTGCTTCAACATTATACTACTATGGCAATGGTTTTTGAGGTGATGGTCGGAGAGAGTGCGTGGTGCTTCTAAGAGGACACAAAGCATTTGGATGTGTGAGCAAAGTACTCTTTTTACGAACAGACAATTATTTGGATGTTACTTGGTCAAGTTAATTAGGCAACATATGAGGTTACTTCGTGAAACTTTTAATTATTTATGTGGTGTTTTTTCTCCATCATTAAGTCATTTGGATACAAAATTTAGAGCATCCATTCCTCTTAGAATTTAGGTTGCTCTTCCTTTAAATAGACTTAGTAGTAGTATTTCATTACATGGTTGTATTGAAATGTATAAAATTCATGAAAGTATTGCATCTATCATTGTTAGAGAGTTTTGTGTAGCAATTGAAAAGCATTTAAAACCATTAGTGATTGAGAAACAATCTGGAGTTACTTTTAGTAGAATTGCAATTGAGTTTGAGGAGATTAGGGGATTAACTTTGAGGAGCGGTTGATGGAAGTCACATATCTATCATTGCTCCTCCTATAAATTTTATCTCATATTATTGTAGGAAAGGTTTTTATTCAGCTCTACTTTTAGATGTAGTAGATAGTAAATGTAGATTTTGGGATTATGATTTTGAATGGGTTAGACACTACCATGATTGGACTTTATTTCAATATTCCAATATTAGGAAAAGAGTGATGAAAGGTGAGCTATTACCTTACAAAATGATGGGTGATGTTGCTTATCCAATGTTATCATGGTTTTATTCTCTTTTCAAAGGTGAAAAAGATAGGTGACCTAGAGCAAAGGCTCACTGAAATTTCATCTAATCCTTGAACAAGAATAGCTATAGAGAGAACCTTTGGTATACTAAAAAGAAGGTGGAGGATTATG
The DNA here is from genome assembly GCA_963969395.1 of Pseudoscleropodium purum. NCBI lineage: Eukaryota > Viridiplantae > Streptophyta > Bryopsida > Hypnales > Brachytheciaceae > Pseudoscleropodium > Pseudoscleropodium purum. The sequence continues at coordinate 15,704,145 of OZ017797.1, forward strand.
TTGAAGAGAATTCATACGCCTCTCCACCATATACCAAATTTGGTTACCTTGTGCATTTGCCTTTACAACTTGTGCATAATTCACCAAAACAAGTTTGATGAAGAATGGTCAAAAGAAGGAGAGAGAATTATGCATATGAAGAGTAGAAATGAGCTAGGACAATTTGAGAATGTAGATATTTTATAGTAGGTACAGAAGCTGCAAAGGAGATGAAAAGATACCTAAAAATGGATGAGGTCGAAGCCTAAAGTGTGCAAAATGAAGACATTGAAGAAATTGTGGTAAATGACATTGAAACTATAGAGGAAGATGAAGATTCAAGTGTAGAGGCTATAGAAACAAGGAAAAATAAAGAGGCTAGGATAAAAAGCATGCTTGTGCAAGCTACACAAGTACATGAATAACTAGCTCAATCTTTTTGGAAATCACATTTGAGAATGGAGGGAAAAATTCTCTTCCTTCATGATTATAATGCATCTGATTTTGCAGAAGACTAAATCTAAAGCTAGTCTATAAGCTTATCCATCTATTGTTCTACCTTTTCAAGTAAATTATTGTTTTTTCCAAAATTCTTTACCATAACTGAACTATTTTTGGCCATCTATATGAAAACGCCATAGCATTGGTCTTGAAAATTCTTCTTGTCCACCTTCAGTGTTGGAGTTGTAGTTATAATATTATTTGAATTTTGATCCTTCTCAATGTCCATGGTACTATCTTCAACACTAACTAAATCATTAGCAGATGCTATCACATGTTTCATTACGGTACCAATTTGATGCCATCATTGATCAAAAGAGTCATAAAACTTACATGCGTGGCAGTTTGACCCTAAAATTCCATTTTCCAACTTATCTTCTGTGTATAACTTATACAAGACACTGAATTTCTTTTTGTAAGCCTCAGCCATTTGATTTAGTCTAGGAACTATCGCAATCAAACAAGCATGCAACTTCAATCAAGTATCCACACCTACACTTCACATATATAAGCTGGAAATATAGTAGAATATGTGATTTGGGCTTGATTAGGCCTCCAAACAATGATTACAGCAATGGTTTTTGTATAATATAGTCATCATGGTTGAAATATACATCAAGGAGGAAGGAAGGTAGACTTAGGGGTCTCCTAAAGAGAAATCTCCTCGTGCTTGTGAGGTGGAGGGATCAAACCTTAGCTCCAATACAAATTGCTCTCCCAATGGTCTTGTAGAAGCCTATTAGGGGGGGAAAGGGGGATCTTGGGGTGAGCCTTTAAAAGGCCAAATTGGCTTAATCTGAAATTCTGATTTTTTTAATTTCTTTTTTTTTCAAAATATTCACAAATATAGAAATCCTACCTTGTTTCTTTGCGTTCTTCAAAAATTTGGGTTCCATCTCACCATGCAATGAAATCATAGTCTCCACATTGTCATCCTTCCAATTCTTTGAGCCACCTTCTTCATCTTCTTCATTGTCTTTCTTCATGTTCTTCTTGCGATTCTTTTTTGGAGTCGTGGCTCCTTTCATCTTTGGCATTGGTGGAACTACAATCTATACATCTTCTTCGACAATCTCTTCAACAACCTTTCTTTTTGAATCAAGCATATCTATGATCAACGTTGGTAGTGGAGGAATAGGAGTTCCAGGAGGTGGTTGAAAAAAATCGGGAACCCCTATACTACCTACATATTCGTGTAAAGAAGCTTGAAATGGGGCTGAAAAACATGAGCTTGAGTGCTTTGATACCTTTGCATTGCGTCATATCGTTCACTAGAATTCCATCCATCCATCTCTAAAGATCCCTCCATCCCATTGTTCTTCTTAGATTGAAACGATCCCTAGAAATGACAATATTAATTTGGTAAGCTCAAAAAAATTCAATGAAAGACATTCAGCAAGGAGAAAAGAGAGAAGAGAAGAAAAGATGAAGGGAAGATGAGACCAAAGGAGTCATTCAATTTTCCCCCAAATCCAATGGATCTAGTTTATTAAAAAAATATAAATTTTATAAAAAAAAGGGTTTTTTAATTCAAATCTAACATTGGCCTTGAAGCCAAGAATTGACCCTCCACTTTGGATGCATCCAATTTAGTGAGCTTAGGCTGTGTCGGGTCATGTCCTTTTTAATTAAAAACTTCATACAAACAAATAGGTTCAACTTCTAGGTGTAAGAGGGTTCGGGTTGATTTCTGCCTTTTGATTAATCACAAGTAAGGATTTTAGGTCTCTTACACAACAAATTGGCCCTGCCTCTAGATGTAAAGCGGCCCTTGGAATTCTAGAACTTTCCAAAAATATAAAATAGGTTAAAATTAGAGTTAAAACAAGAAAGGCAGATGAAGTTTAGAGGATAGAATGGATGAAACTTATCAAATTTCATCCATAAAATTTAGAATGGAAATTTAGAAATTAGAAATTTATCAAAGACCAAAAGTGAAAGTAAAAATAGATTTTCAATTGTAGGCTAGGAGAAAATTATGAATGAAGTTTGATTAACTCCTAAATGCCCAAGCGACCATATATGGTTGATCTGAAATTTCAAGCTCATTTTGAGATGGGCAGTTAAATTTGTTTGACTATTTAAAAAAAAAAATTGGATAGTTTTAAGGATTAACTATTGGAAACTTTCATTTTTCATTAAAAAAAGGTACATATTTGATTGTTGAGAGGTCTTCAAAGCCATATATATCCATTAGTGGAAGAGTAGAACTTGATAATTTAACTTCATTTTCCAACTTTGAGCAATTTCACTTGATTTGAGATCTAAAAATTTGTATTTATCCGTTTGCTTTGAAAATGGTTCTATGGAAATAGTAAAGTGTTTTCATGATTTTCACCATAGAAAATTTTAAAAATCAAGTGTTGATTTGGAGTTATTTTTGATTTATACTTATAAAAAAAATTGCATCTCAATAATTGCAAGGTGGATTGTGTAATGTTTTTAATAGCATTTTGAGTGAAATTAAGTTTTTTGAAAGTGTATTTTAGAGTAATAATAAGAATTTGTAGTTGTTCAAGTCACTTCCAATTCCAAAAAACTTTTATGTGCAAATTTCTAAAACATTGTAGGAAGGGGCAACATACTAAAAATAGGAAATGTACATTTCTCTTGTTATAATCTCACAACTCTTGTGCAATTTGCACTCAAAATTGGTGTGTATACTAATAAGCAAGCTCTTTAAACATCCATATGGTTAGATTTTGAAAAAAAAACAATTTGCTTCATTGGGATTAATTATAAGCCCATGCTCTTTTTTCATAGTCAAAACATACTTGAAAAGGCTTGGGCATTTAGGGGTTAACCAATTAGTGGTCGAAACTTCATTTGTCCGTATCTTTTGCTAGGAAGATCAAAGAATTTCGAGTTTTATGTTTTTAGAAATAGAATGAGGTTTTTTTTACTTCATGTGATTAAGTCTAGATTGTAATCATTTACCTTAGGCAACCACAATAGCCATAGTAGCTGAACCATGAAGGTTAATTCTTGCAATTAGGATAGGATTTTGTGGGTTATTTGACAAGTTGGTACTAAGGAATTAGAAAAGATACATTTCTTAAAAGGCACAATATACTAATGTTAGGCACCCAATGGAGTAAGAATCGCAACTACAATACAAAATCTAGTTGTATTATTCTTCTATGTCAAGAGTGGACATAAAAGCACTTACAGAGGGACAATGGAGGTTGTGCCTTCTATTGATTAGTAGTTAGAGGTCATGTTGACATGTAGTAGTGTCTCTTTAATTGGAAAGGAGACTTCAAAGTTTGATAATTGGCTATTGGAGTTGGGGTCAAATTTTATTGTTGTAAAGGTATGCAAAGTACAAGCTATCATTCATTTGTATCATAGTTGTTTTGCCTTTTGCCTTTAGGATCTTGAAAGTAATAAAGGCAAGCTTATTCCTAATTAGTTAGAGGATGATCATCTAATTTTTAGAGGTCCTTATGAACTTAATGTCTCAAAAAGAGATAGTGTTCAAACTCAATGTTAGGAATTATTGGCATTGAGTTTGATCAAACTTTATAATGGCGAGTATTTTTATGCTATGGTTATGCCTTTTAAGAATGATGTGTTTGTCAATTGGATAGAGAAGCAAATGTTTGAAGATTTTTGTTTAGTTAACTATAAGAACTAGTCTAATTTGCACCCAATGCCAACATTTAAAGAAATATTTAATACAATAGGAATTTTCTTTTAGTTTCTAGCAATTTGGATTTGCAATTTGATTTTTACCATTTTCCACTATTTGTAGAAGATTGGATAAAGGTAACATTTTGGGGAGTTTATTAAAGATGATGAAGATTAATTTTTGTTGTCAAAAGTTTCTTCCAATTGACTTCAAGAATGCACCAATTCAATTAAGAGTGATAGATTGAATTTTTGACTACCTTACCATTTTCTAGATGTTACATTGATGACTTTATTATATTTAGTAGTAGTCTAGAGGAGCATGTAAGGCATTCATAGGTAGAATTTGAATGGCTACAACAATGGGTATTGCATTTGCATTATGACAAATGTAGGTTCTTTTATAACTGATTTTTATATGTGGATCATATGATTGTGCCATGAGGTATTAAGAGTGCAATAAACAAAGGTCAATGGTCAACAAATGATCCCAACTTCTATATTCAATGTATCACGACTTTCAGTTTCTTTTGATTTGGCAAATTCCTATTGCCTGTTTGTTAGGAGCTTTAGCTTAATTGCCAAATCATTGGCAATTTTCATAGGATAGAACCAACTATGGTCTTGGGGATATGAGCAATAATAAGCCTTTGATAAATTGAAATAAAGGTTGGATTTAACTCTTGTGCTTTGACAACCATATTCTACTAGACTCTTTTAATTGTATATAGATTGGAATGAACTAGGGTTGAGAGTGGTCTTAATTGACATAGAAAGATGATGTAGAATAGGAATATGTCATTGCATACTTCTTATAATAATAAAATGTGGAGTTCAAATATTCATCTTTTAAGTGAGTAACTTTTATTGCAATTTGGACCAACATCTTACTTTCAACCTTATTTGTACAATCAACAATTTATGTTGGTGATAGATCACCAACCTTTGAAGTATCTTATGAAGTCAAATAAGCTTATTAGTAAACTTATTAGATGGACACTGTTGTTTCAAGAGTATAATTTTGAGGTTGGGCGTCGAGTAGGCATTACAATTAGGATACAATAGACTCTCTAATAATCCAAACCCTTGAAAGGACTTAACTAAAATCAAAATGGCATGATGATTGTAATAGAGAGGTAGTTCCAAGATGTCAAGTTCTACATTTGTAATACTTAATCAACAATCATATGAAGAGTTTGATAGAATCTAAGTAGTTAGTAATGTATAGGGAGACTATGCAATTTTGTACAAGCTTCAACAAGGAACATTAACTTTAGCCATCTTTGCAATAAAGCAAGATAGAGTTGGTTATGAGGTAGTAAGATTTTGTTGGGAGAGCGGTTTGTTATTTTGTAAATTATCTAATGGAACTAGGTACATAATTTTTAAAATTAGATGAAAAGACTTTCTTAGTAAGTCAAGTGCACGAGGCTTTTAGACATTTTGGCACATGTAGGATACATTCTTTGCTACACAAAGTCCTAGTATTGGTGGATTGATATGTATTAGCAAATTGCCACTTATATTTCTCAATGTGAGGAGTGCAATTGAGTTAGTTCAAGTTTTAACACCATATCACTTCAACTACTACCTTTGGCATCATGGATTTGAATTCTTGTTGGTCTATAGACTTCAGTATGAGGCTACTTGTTGTCACTCCACTTATAGGCTATAGCTAAGTACATATTGGTGATGGTATAACATTTTATCAAGTGGATTAAACTTGTTTTTCTACCACAAAATTCTTATGTTTTGGCAACTATGGCATTTCTTAATCATGTTTTGTGGTGTTTTGGAGCACTTGCTGAATCCCTTATAGATCAAGATAGTGAATTCTTTGGAGCTTTTGAAGCCTTGTGTACCAAAGCTTTAATAGACCATTCTACCACCTCTAGGGATCACTTTGAGGTAGATGACATGGCTAAGCAAGTTGTCTAGACTATTAACTCCTAAAGTTCCAAGGCCATTTTTTCATCAAAAAACACTCGAAAGTGGCATTTTAAATTCAAACAACAATAATTTGAACACTTATTTTATTTGCACATCTAGATGTAGGATTTTGCACTAGAATAGTATGAAAACATCTAATAGAATTTTTAGAAACTTTGATTGTATCAATCACAAGATATAAATGTTTATAGTAAAGAAAACTAATCTTTTTGCTCCTAGTCTAACTAGATTATAAGGCTTTGGATTCTCTTGACAAAAAAATTGGTAATACAAATTGGAAATTTAAAAAAATTTACATTGGAAAATTGAGTTGAAAAATTAGAAATAATTTCCCCTCATAATTTTTATTCTTTCAAAATTATTAAATTGAAGTAGGTATCAAAATAGAAGGAAAAATTACATTATTGATAGCTCTAAGATGGAATTGAAATATACTAATCCCAATAACAAGATTAACTGTTCTAAAAAGCAAACTAAACTATGTGCAACGTTTGTTTGGAAAAATTGTTAAAATTGAGTTAAAAAAACATTACAAAAAATTTCAGGCCTCAAAGGGTCTGCCAATTTGAAACTACCAACAACTACCTTGGTGCGATTAAAGAGGAAATTCTTTAGTTTTTTAATTTTTTTAATGAACCTGTTGATGTGGCACTACTTGTGCTACATCAGGTTTTTATACTTTTTAAATATATATATATAATTTTTTCAAAAAAAATTATTTTAAATTATTTATTTATTTTTATTTTCCTATAATTGCACTATAGGGGTCTGAAATAGATTTCTTAACGGCCCTCCACAGGGCTTAGATTTTTCCTAATGCATATCCAACACATTATTTTCTCAAGAGTTTGCTAAGATTAGTTGCAAATCAAAGAAGAAGTTAAACAACTTTCACATTATTTGTCTAAGTAGAATATATCAAATCTTCCTACATAGAAAAATATAATCTATATAAAAAAATTAATTATTTTTTAGTTTTTTGTGTTTTTTATATTATCTGCCTTCACCTATTTTGGGCTTATTGTGGCATAACTTTTGCTATTGGAAACCGATTGAAATAAAAAAATTATATTCTTAGAAAGATAATAAATTTTTCTATCTTGAATATTTTTACAAATCTTGCCAAAAATTGAGATCACAAGTACTTGCCCAATCCTTCGAGTCCTTTGAAGGGATTCTTGGGACTTGAGGGATTAATTGTGGTTTATGAAAGTATGGATTGCTTTAAAGGGATCATTGTAGTTGGGACTTGATGTTGCCATAGAATGCTTTATCATTTGTTGTATCGTCAAGAGCCAATTCTATCCAATTTAGTGTAAACAAAATTAGTTGTAGTTGCAATTGTAGACTTAAATGACCATGATATGTAGGCTCAATGTTTGTATAATCAAACAAAGTTCTTCAAGAGGGCCATGCCTATGGCAATGGAGAATTTATTCAGTGCTCAATATTGTGATATTTTTTGGAATGCTTGGATTTGCAATGGACCTTATTAGCTTTAGTTGCAGAGATACTCCAAATAAATTATGTTTATCTCTAATGTGAGGCACCAATGATCCTTGATGTTAATGCATGGCACACTTTTATTTATTTGAAGAATGTATTGTCTAGTGGTATTTTCTTGTTTGAAGGCAAGAAAGGACAAAAATATCAAGAGCACTTAAAAATTGTGTTCCATATTTTCTTCTTATCAAGGATTCTATACATTTAGAATTGGTTGTTGTGCTAGTTGGCCTTCTATATTTTATGTATGGTTAGAAGAAAGGAATAGCTACCATATTATTATATGACTAATGCTTACACAGATGGAATATGGCATATTTGATAGCACCTCTTTCAATCCTTTTTTTTGGAGATTGAATTTATCTTCATTATAAAGAGTCTTCCAATCACATTATATTTGTTGACAATAGCTAAGGACTTTCCAAATTTGCTACATGTTTTGGTGATCACATTGCCATTTAGTTAATAGGTACTAATTTGAGTTTATAGTTTCAAGTAATGATGAATTGACCATAAAATTTGATACCAAAAATTGTTGAAGGTAATTAAAGATGGTGCTCACAATGCACCCAAACTACAATCTTTTATTCATTTTTTTCACTGGCTTGATTGGCCCATCTATGTACCACTACGTCGAGTTGAATATGTACAATTATTGCAACAACATTACCAAAGGTCATCCTAGACTACATATTTGTTTGTTCCTAGTTGATTGAAAGAACTCCTTATTTGCTTGGAGGGGCACTTAAAGGTGTGTCTATTATGCATTCCTACTTGATTTTTTATTACATACATTTGATGTTGCTTGTAGCACTCATTATATTGTGTAGTGGTCTTTGTTTACATGGCAGTTGTCATGTGAAGTGGCATCAAGGCCACTCTAAGTCAAATTAGAGTGTTAAAGAGACACCAATGGAAGTTCACTTTAGTTTTTGATTAATTTTATCTAAATTTCAAAGTTCCTTGAATTTAGAGTTAGAGTATTGTAGTATATTTTTCGGAATCTAATCTTATTCAACTAAATCCGAGTTCAAACACCAGGGAATGAACTATGTAAGGCTAGCGTAATGTGCTCAAAGGTCACAATGTACAAATTTGCAAAATCTAGAGTCTTATTCACCCTTAATCCCACTAAAACCCAGGAAAACATTCATCCGTCCATTATAAAGTGAAAGAGACTCAACATGCACGTCTATGTCCTATCTAGTGTTCTAGGGCTTGGGACAATAGTTCAATGTGGACTGACTTGTGTATGAATGCAATGCAGGACTTAGACTTTAGTACAGCCCACTATAGTACTTTGAAAATAGTACAAATATATGTATTCAATATTTCAAAACAAATTAGAATTAAGGGTTTGGAAAGGCTTACAATAAGTCACCCCAAGGCTCTAGGACAATATGGCCAATATCAAGGATTAGCAACTACCTACAATACACAAAATCCAAACTTACAACATGTATATGCAATTTTCAATACAACACTCTAATAACATTAATGCAAGACAAATAATAAATTCCTAACTCTAATTCTAACTCTCAAATAGATCAATTCCAAACCAGGAGTGTGGCCGTATGGCCGTTCGAAAATTTTTTACCTTTATTTTAATTTGTTTTTGTTGGTCCAATAATTAATCAAAATGCCAAAGTTTTATACTTTTATGTCTCATAACGGTGGTATCTGGTTTGATACCCGGCTATACCCGCGTCTGAAACCCTTTACTTGTACATCATTTGATATCCGTCTGATACCCTGGCTGATATCCGTGCGATATTTGGACTGGCTAGACCGGCGGACTTCAACCCGTCAGGCTGTCGGAGTCCTACGTTGTCTCGTCGTCGCCTTCGTCTCGGCGCCGAGTCTACTCGTCGAATCGGTCGGTGCTACAAGCTGCCTTCACCGAACTTCGGCAACACAATTTTCTGATCGATTTCTACTAAAATATAGTCGTGCTACGTTGGTGATCTCGTGTGATCACACCAACTTCCCAGTTTCAATTCAATTCTCAATTATCAACATTCCCGAATCCCTAATTTCAATTGCCACTCACAAACTATTGAATTCGGACTTGTTGTTCTGAAATCAGACAAATTTGTCAAGTAATTACAACCTTCCAGTGTGCTTGATCAATCAGTTTCCAAACAAAATCTCTCAAATGCCGCCAAATCAGTCACCGATTTTACCCTCAGGATTTTCTCCGAAACCTTCCCGTCGAGGTTGCCATCTCAGCAGTCTCTTCTAGATCCAACATCTAATCTCCCTCAGCGAATTTGATTCTTTGCTGTCGATTGTTCAGTGTGCAATGACTGCTTTTAACGCTCAAATCAAGATTTTCACCGAAACCTCACTGACCTGCAGAGGGCGATGACCTTCATCGAATTAGGTGTCCCTCAGTCCTGAGCGTTGGTCGCTGTGATCACCCGACTGGTCACTCGAATCTTCTCCAGAAAATTCACGCGGCTGGTTTCCTAAATCCAGTGATGGCGATAGCTCTTCTTGCAATCTGACTTTCCAATCAATGTTATGGAATCCACTTCTCTGCTCTTGCACTCCGAATTTGAGTGCCTCTGACTCAGTCGCCTAACAAACGGGACGCGCTTCTTCTTCACTGTCAGCTTCCCGCCCTATAGCCTTTCCCGAATATGCAATCTTCCCCACCACTGCTCTGCTGCTCAATGCCGATTCAATCCGTGTTTCACAAACACCCCATTCAGCACTTACAATTCCTTCTAAATCCAAGGAATTACAACACAGTGCACACACAAATTCAAAGTTGACGCACACAAATTAACAATTTCAATTTTATTACAATTATGCAAATAACACGCGCAAGATTACGGCACTAGGAGAATCTCAACAATTTTCACTTCCGGAGCGCACACTGAGAGAGGGAGAGGGATTTAAATTCAGGGAGGGGAGGAAGATCGAAAGCGGGAGGAGTTGCACAGGCAGCGCTTCCGATCTCATCCGCAACCCTATCTTTCTCCTTATTCTCTTTTCCTTATCTCTTCCTTTTTCTTTATCTTTATTGCTTTTCTTTAACTAGCTTGTCTTTTATTTTATTTTATTTTAACTGCTGTTTCTACTATAAATCAAAGTATCTTTTGACTTTTTGGAACTTTTACTGTACTTTGGACTATTTTAACACTAAATACTCAAAGTATATATAAATAATATAGGAAATGTCATAGAAACTCAAAAAAGTTCTACAAAAAGCGGAAAAGCTAGACTACAAGTATTTATATAAAGAAAATTTCTTGACTTGACATTCTTGTCAAGTCAAATTTTGTTGCTAAAAGAAAATAAAGTTTTTTCAATTACAAAAACAACTTCTTTTTTAGTTGCATGGAACACTTGCAATTGGTGCAAATTTAGAGATTCTAATAATAATTGTGGACAAATCATTCTTAAAAATGTAGTCACAAAGGACAATGGGATTGTTTGTAATCTAACAACTTAATTGGAACTTCATTGGTGTACTCTTCTTACATGGTTGCCAATGTGGCTTTCACTCCCATATAGTTTGTAGATTTTATAATTCATTGATTTTACAAATTTTTTATTGATAAGTTACAAATTATAGAATTTTAATCTAGTTTATCTTTTAAATTTCAAGAGTTCAAATATTGTTAATTAATAGATTTCACTTCTTTACAAACTTTACAATTTCTTAGATTTCAGATATTTCTAGATCTCTATAAATTTTAGAAATCTATAATCTATACAAATCTACAAATTTTTCAAATTGTCTTTTATGTGTGTGTGTGTGTATGTATATATATATATATATATATATATATATATATATATATATGTCCAACCTAATGGTACTCTTAAAAACTAATATGGGACAATTGATATAAGACAATTTGAAAAATGACAATCATTTTTTAGTTGCAATTGTTTTCTAACTAAATTTAGTTTTGGTGCAATTGCAATTTTTATGGTAAAAAAAAGATCCTAAAATCTCTCTATTCATCATCTAGATATTGAATGTTTGAGCACTAAGGGGTTAAATTAGAGTTATTGCAATTGGAAGTTCATGTGGAAAAATCCAAATCCCACAATATTGTATATTTTTCATTGTATTTTCTTGTTTAAAAACTACTTTTAAGTTTAAATTGAGAATCTTTTTTGTTATTCTAAAATTATTTTTGTTTGACATTACAAATTATTCTACTAGATATAATATTATATATAAACTACAAATTAAAAAATCACAATAATTTGATTTTTCTACCAAAAATTCTAAAATAATCAACATCTACATAATTTTTTGTTTTATACATTAGAAGATTATAAAAGAACTATCAATTAATTTATATAAATGCTAAATTTAGCTTAATGAAGGTGTTTTGATTTAAAGGTCATAACTAAGACTATCTTGGGTTTAAAATATAAAAAAATTACTAGAAATTTTTTCACAATATTCTTCATAGTTACATTTACCTCTTGAAAAAAACTCAAATTAATTTGATAGAGTTTGTTATATTTACCAATTTAATTTAATTTATTATTTTAAAAATGAGAAAAGATATAATGTATTACTACACTAACATAAGTTTTTAGATGTTGATAGATAACTCATAATTATTATAATGAATTTCATACGCAATTTATATGGCTAATATGGACTAAAAAACAAAGTTTGACTACATGGCAATGGAATTGGTGCTTTAGGGATTAAGTGAATTTTGATGCAATTCCAAAGATTGAACTTTCAAATTCAAAATAATTCTATATGGATTTGAATTTAGTAATGTATTTGTTAAGCTAATTTGCCATATAGACTATGTACCCAAAAGATGCAAATACAAACATCATAAAGCCCAAAAAATTTCATAAGTTATAATTACACGATTAAAAAGTTATTGTATGATATGTACTCTTTGTTGCTTGGTAGGCAACCTAGTCAACAAAAGGACTTCTTTAAAAATCACTTTTTTTTAACCCCTAAAGTTCCATGATTATGTTTTCACCGAAAAAGCTCAAAAACTGCCATTTTTAGTACAAGTAGAATTTTTTTGAAAAAAACACTTTTTTTGACATTTGTAACTATAGGATCTTGCACTATGTAGTATTGATAGCATGTGGTAAAAATTTCAGACATTTCCACCACGTGGATTGCAAGATATTAGCATTCAAATTCACTAAAATCATTTTTTTTGCCTTGCAAAAAGCTAGGCAGCTGCACTTCACAAACTCACTTTTCTATGAAAAAATGACCAAAATGATGGTGCTTCTTTGGATTCTTTTTCCTAGACAAATTTTCCACATGCTTGAAAATTTTTAGATCATTTGGAATTATAAAACATAGGGAATCCATAATTGCCCATAAACTAAAAATCCTCATAACTTTTGACTTGTTGATCAAAATGGAATGATTCAAAGCTTCCCTTGTATATATAAGTCTAGAATACCAATTTCAAATTTTAGTTTCTGAAAAAAGTGATTTTTTCTAATCTGCCCAAATTGCCCAGTTATGAAAAAAAGTAACATATTAGGCTATAACTTTTTACTCCTATTTTCAAATGTCATGAAATTTGTTGCATATGAAAGATATTCCTTGTCCACACTTTCTATTAAAATTTCAGCCTAAAATATGGAAATTTCTGGTCACAATGGCTTGCCCAAAAAATCTATATAGCTAAAAAATGCAAGCCGATCCTTTACAGGATAAGAAATTAAAATTTGAAATTGGTTTTCTAGATTTATATATATTTGGAAAGCCTTGAATCATTCCATTTTAATTAATGAGTCAAATGTTTTGAAGAGTTTTAGTTTGTGGGAGTTTGTAGGTCATTATTGAATCTTTATTGTAGGATAAACTTCAAAGTCCTTTATTTAACTCAATTTTCAATATTTTTGGAAAAAAATAAAAATATTGGATGTAGATTTTTCTTAAAACATTAAAGCCATTAGGATTGGAATTTTTCAATTCTATAAAAAAATTGTTAACAATTTAGTATTTTGAATCATTTTCTACTTTTTTCTACTTATTATTTTTATCCTATATGTTGTACTATTCCAAATGATTTGAAAATTTTCAAGCATGTAGAAAACTTGATTTGAAGAATGAATTCAAAGATTAACCACCATTGGACATTTTTTCATAAAAATGTGACCTTACAAAGTGGAGCTACCCGATTTTTTGCAAAGCCAAAAAATGATTTTTGTTACTTCAAACATTAATATCTTGCAATCTATATAGTGGAAATTTTTGAATTTTTTTGCACGTCCTTTTAAAGTAGTATACTAAAAGGTCCTATGGTTACATGTGTCCAAAAATATTTAAGAAAATTTAATTTGGTCTTATATTAGAAATGGCAGTTTTGGAACGGTTTCGGTAAAAATATAGTCAAAATCATTTAGGGGTTAATGAGTTACTGCAACTCAAAGTTCCATGTATTAAAATCCAAATCCTACAATATTAAATATTTTTCATTTTATTTTCTTATTTGAAATTTATTTTCAAGTTTAAATTGAAAATAATTTTTGTTAATCTAAAATAATTTTTGGTCAAAATTACAAATTATTCGAATATATATAATATTATGTACAAATAACAAGTTAAAAAATCACAATAATTGGATTTTTCTACAAAAAACACAAAGATAATCCACATCTATGCATAAAAAAAATTCACATATAAATATTATAAGAAAATTATCAATTAATTATATACAAGATAAATTTAATTCAATGAAGGTCATCATTCATCTCTAAAAGTGTCTTGGATTTAAAATAGGAAAAAATTACTAAATTTTTTTCACAATATTCTTCATAGATACATTTACCTCTCCAAAAAAAATTCGAATTCATTTGATGGATTTTGTAATTTTCACTAATTTATTCTTATTTAATGGTTAAGAATAATAAAAATATAAACTATTACCAAATTAATAGAGATTTGTTTAGATTGAAAGATAATTTATAATTTCTTTTATATAACATGATTTTTATAATGAAACTCATATTTAATTTATATGGCTAAAATGGACTTAAAAACAAAGTTTGCTTGCATGAGTATGGAATTGGTACTTTGGGATTAAATAATTTTTGATGCAATTCCAAAGATTGAACTATCAAATTCAAGTTCCACATTAATTTCATTTACTAATGTATTCATTAGGCTAATTTTCAACATGGACTAGAAATGCTCTTAAAAAGGCTTAACAAACTTCTTTGATCTCAATTTTTTTCAAGTGGTGAAATTCTTGATAAAAAGTTAAGAAGTTTCCACGACTCTAAAAACTTGTAAAATTATGGAAGTAGAAGTTGTAGAATAAGTATAAAAGTTTGTACATTATGTCCCTCTATACCAATTGAGTGAATTTTAGATGAATATGGTCTAATTAGTGTGAGCATTTGGATGAAAGTTCTATGAAAGTTGGATGAAAGCATATAAAAATGTAAATAATTTGGATGGATTTGGATTAAGACTATATCTATATGAATATACACTATTTGAGATACTATAAAAATAACAAAGAGTCAATATTTTAAATTTTTTCTAAAATGTTTTATACCACCATATTAGTATGCTTTCCAAATTCAAATAATTCTCATATTGGAAGGTGTACTAATGGAATAAACTTGAGTAGAAAAGACAAATTTTTGTGACATGAAAGTACAAGTTGGGGGGTGAAGGTGTGCTAGGAAATCATGTATTAAGCCCTTGGCACCAAACTTTGACAAGATAACCTCTAAACCTAATTGTGACAAGTTTCCAAAACCACCTACCACTAGCACAAAACCACTCCTTATTATGTTTTCAAGATTCTTTCAATAATATTTAACATCAATTTAACAAAAAAAACTATGTTGACTTTATAATAAACTTTATAAAAAAGAAAATTTAGGAAATGTAATAAAGGGTGGTTTTGTACTAGAACACTACATATTTTCACCTAAAATATATGCACATGTTATCAACATTTTGAAAATTTATAGCTTATTCATTTGTTTTCCAAAATAAGCATGCTAAAAGAACCAAAAATCCCCTTTTAACTTCCAAGAAGATCCAACAATAAAGTATGACAATTTCAAAACACAAACCATACTCAAATCCTAACAATTTAAGATGCAAGTGCCTGCACCTTCAATTGCTAAAAGAAAAGATCCAAATTGTTCAATGAATGACTTTACATAATTAAGATGCTAATTCCATTTTCCTTCCTACAAAAGTTTACAAAAAGTTGTTTGAAGGAGTTCAACTTAGCTCTCCTCTACATGCAATTAGCTCTTAAAAAGGTCGCTTTAAGAGCATATTACCTTATCTTAAGGTAGGAGGTTCTAAAAGTGCACAAGCTCTGAAAGTGTCCACCTCCTAAAATGTACATTGCATATACATGTTGCTTTTTTGTAGCTTTTAGCCATGTATAAACAACGTACATTTTAGGAGGTGGACACTATTAGAGTTCTACGCCACTTCAACTTCAAAATTTCATAACTAATTCAATAAAGCTCCAAAAAATATTAAACGACTTGGGTTAGATGCCAATTCTACTTGTCTTTCAAGTATATTTTAATGAAAATTATTTATAGAAATTTTACCTCCCCCAAAATTAGTTCTAGCTCTTAAATGGTTGGTTTATGGACCTCCTATCTTACTACAAAACCAAAGAATGCACCTGTTCATTCAAGAATTGAATTATATTTGATTAAGGTGATCGAGGTCGATGATAGCCCTTGCTCGTCCTTCCAAGGCTATGATGTTACGCTCTTGTTTCTTTCAGTGTGGTAGAGCTCTATCCTAGCATGCTAGATCACACAACTTAAGGGGCACTTCACACATGGACCGGCCAAGTCGAGAGGCCGTTGGAGTTTATGGCCAAACTTTGGGCGAGAGTCCAAAGAAATGGACAATAAATGGTGATAAATGGGAAAATTTGATAGACTCTTGACTAGAGTTTGGGCCATTGCCAAGTAGGAGTTTGGGATGCCATGTAGGCAGTTTGGAGGGCGGCGGACTTTGGATTGTGCCGCCTTGTGTGAAGGGTCGAGAGGCCAAAGTCAAGATTTTCTAAAATCTGATTGGTGGAGGCTGACGGACTCTCGACCTTCGGCCCATGTGTGAAGGCGGCCCTAAGCTTACATCCCTCTGACATGTCACCTGGAGCTGCTCTTACAATATACCAAGTACAACAACATGGCACTGCAATCAGACAAGTTGCAAATGGCCAGCAGCACAGCTCCTATCATCATTTGCCAGCCAGCCAGACACGAAGTAAGGCAACACCAGCAATGTACAGTACTGTAAGCTGAGTTCTAGTACTTGGCTTACTATTCCTCAGACTGAGAGTAACTGACTCTGAACCATCAGTAGGGAACTGAAGTTCAGATATCACGAATCCATGTTCAATATTATAATTTTGTGTGTCCCCAAAGGGAGGAAGAGGCTCAAGTGCTAGACTAATATACTCCTGAAGTTGCTCACTCATTAGGAACTTCAGAGCATGCATGTCAGTATTAAAAGTGGATTGAAATACTATCAAGATGATTTGTTGCCAACCTCCATACCAACTCATCAGTATCAAAGTGATTGGAAAAATGACACACAATGGCCTCTGTTGTCAATATGGCATCAAACTAGACTGGGCCAACTTTTCTGATGGTGGTGGCCTTGTTGCCCATGCGTGCTGCTGCGACATGAGCCAGTTGCTATCATTCTGGCGATGAGAATAGAAAAAACTAGAAAACTTATTTAGTTTACAGTACTAAACTACTACTGAAGTTGCTCATCAAAAATTTCAGGTTATATTAGTATTAAAAGTGGATTGAAATGGTATCAAGATAATTTGTTGCCAACTCTGTACCAACTGATCTGTGTCAAAGTGATTAGAAAAATGACACCAAAAATGGCCTCTGCTGTCAACATGGCATCAAACTAGACTGAGCCAACTTTTCTGATGGTGGCCTTGTTGCCATGCGTGCCGCCAGTTGCTATCGTTCTGGCAATGAGAATAGGAAAAAAGAATTCATATTTTGGTTCCACATTTTCATCGTGCAAGCCACGGAAAGCAGTGGCAGCCAGTTCCGCAGGTGATGGTGGGGTGATGGCAAGGAGATGCAACAACTCATTGTGGCAAGGTAGTGCCTGCCTGTTTGGGTAGGTGCAACTGATCAGTTAGTTGCTAGTGGCAATATCAATGTCATGATTTTCTTTTACATTCATGGGACATTTTTTTCCTATATTTTATTGTGTGGATGATGGGTATTTCCAGTAATAATGCAAAAACTGCACGTGAGCTTTTCACCTTCACATCTTCGTCCACCTAATAGAAGGAAGGTGGTGGCTTCTGCAACCAAAATATTGGTCAACATCCCTTTCAATGCAAATCATCCATGTGTTTCAAAACAAAAACAAGAAAACAAAAAACTGGTCAACACAAATGGTGGATTCCCCAGCTCACTCATTAGAACTATCTTTCCAGATCATGTTATTCATGTTCCTGGCTATGCATTTCTAAGAAAATTGGTGTCATTTTTGTGTGTACGTAAAAGAACTTTTCTGAATTCAGCTCCTCATGTTGTAGACCCATTTGCCACTGGAGGGAAAATTGTGACACCTTAGATTAGGTTATCTCTTCACATTAACCTTTAACCCTTGAACATGAAGGCGGATGTTTTGTGTCCAATGAAGATAAGGAATCAAACTGTACAGAATATAAGTTGAATTTTTCATCCTTAAAATTTGTTTTGGAAAAGAAGATCTTCTACAATAGTTTGACTTGCAATGACTACATTTGTAATTTTGGAGGTTAATGATTCACACGATAATAAAAAAGGATGATTTTGAAGGTCATCTCTTTGGTGTTTAAGAGTTAAACAGCAACAGGATCAATCCAAGGAGTTGGGTTTTTAGAGACTCTTCAGGAAACTTATCCATTATCAACCACATGTGAAATCATTCTCTTCGTTTTCACAAGATGCATCCATCAATCGATCTGAAGGTATGTTGAGACTTGCCATTAAGGGTCATGGTTTTGAGCAGTATTAGAAAAAAAAAACTCTGGGTGTATTCACACTTGTGGTCTTTATAGAATGCTGAGCCTAGCTGGAAGCCCACCTGGCAGAGGAGAAGAATGGTGGTCAGTACATGCAAAGAAGAGACTGTTGCAATATTTATGTGATTTTTGTCAAATTTTATATTCCACCACAACAAGACCCCCCTCTAAAGATTTGGGAGTGGTTTTGTTACTATACGGCTAATTAACATGGTTGCTACAGTTTATTTTCTTTACTTGCTATAGATGTTGCTAGTGTTAGCAATATAACAAAAGTTGGTAAAATATAATACACTCACAATTGATTGTAAATTTTTAAACCATTCTTTAGTGTAGTCCCAATACAATTACATGTTAGAATTTTTTATTTTGATTACAATTGCAATTTTTTGAATTTTTGATAGTAATTATTTGAATTTTCAATACCTTTTCAACAATATATTACATACCTCAAAATTCAAAAAATTGCAATTGAAAATCCCCAAAGAAGATTTTGTAGTTGTTTCATGATTGCACAAAACAATGGATAAAAAAATCATACTTGATTTTCTATGTAGTTTTTTTTGCAAGTTTTGTTATAGTGTAGTACTTGTGATGATAAGATTTTTTAGTAAGTATTTTACAAAGATTCTTTTACTAAAAAAAGGTGAAAAAGCTCCTAAAAAAACTAAAAAATATCACAAGTACTGATACATGTAAGTCTACATTGTTCTCGAAGAACATTTGTATCCTAAGGTGAAGTTTACAAAGCAAAGCTTCTCATTCCATCATGTCAGAGACTCAACTTGGAAAAGATGAGTCTCCAAACCCCTATGTAGAAGATAAGGACAAATGAGGTTTCCAACCAAGGTATCAAAAGTGTTGCCAAGGCCTAAACCTCCAACCAAGGTCAACTAGGCTCCAAGACACTCCACATCATCTCTCACCAATGCTATCAAGCTCTGTAACGTCATGGCCAATGAGAAGTCCACACCATATTTTTCTCACCCTACAGTGCAAGAACATAAAAAATAAAAATAAAAATTTTGAATTAAAAAAATAGTAAAACCTAACATAGCATTGATATGACACTAGTGGTGCCACATCAGATGCTAAATAAAAAAATAGTTTTATTTCTTCTTTAATTGCATTAGGAAGGAGGGATTCAAAACTCATAGATCTCATAAGGCTTGAAATTTTTCCTAATGAATGGTGACAATAAGACACAATTTACCTTTATATATAAACTTGATTCAAGTTTATTTTCTGGGATCTGGGAGGGTTGCAAGTTCCCAACCGTTTTTAGACCCTATGAACTAGCCGAAACCTGCTCCTTAACATGGCAATGCAATTGCCACATCGTTTTACAATAAAAATTACAACTTTGTTTTTCATTTTCAGAAATTTTATTTTATTTTATTTTCCAATTTTATTTTACACCATGGCGTTCGCTTTGCTATGGGGGAAACTGTGGGGGCTAGCTACTTGAAACGGCCCTCCCAGACTCCAAAAAATCCTCTAATGGTCCACATCTTCATGAACTTTTTTTTACTCTAAATAGAGTGTCATGTAATGCTTTAATTTTGTTGTACAATTCTATTATGTTGATTAGGGGCTAATCCTCCTTTGACTTTGATCATGTTTTGTATGCATTGTATGTATTGTAAGTCTATTTCTTGTCTTCTTGTATGATGCATTTTACAATGTTCAATTGTTCACCCTATTGATTTGAACATGTTTGGAAATGTAGGACCATAATTATGGAGAATTAGTTGGATGCTATAATTTAAGGCATGGTAGTTGAACCTATAAACGTCCCAATAAAGAGTGACTTACATTGTTTATTTATCTTTTCCTATCTTTTACTAAAGTGATATAGATGTGTATAATTTGAACAAGAGCTCCAGTGCTCAAGTGAGTATTTCTACAACAAAATTTTAATGATGTTTGATTAGGTGTGAAGGTATTGTGAGTTTCCATTTCATCACTAGAAATTCATTGTTTTTGTATTTTTTCACTTTTGTTATTTTAAATGAAGTTTTATATACAAAAGCTCCCAAAGTAGATTTAATAAAACCAAACATTAGAAGATATTCAGCTGCATTGGAGGGTTGTGAGTTCCTTTAAGTTTTCAAACCTTGATAATTCATTGCATTTGTTGCCTGATGTGGCACAACAATCAATTGCTACGTTTGTTGTAGCCCAAATAAAACTTCACTATTCAATAGGTTTACCACACTTCATTTCCAACATTACTTGAGCCACAAATAGTTAACATTGCACATGCCATACACTCCCAATATTAGTCACCATTTCTAAGTTGTCATTACTAAGTCTTAGTTCCAGGACTCTAGTACACACTTCCTACATGATATTGGGCATGCCACCTTGCAACATGGGGCGGAACTTCTATTTTAATGTGCTAGGATTTGTGGTGGTACAACTCACCACACCTCTAATCGCCCTTAAGTGTTACCTTCCTCTAAACTACTCTATCATATATTTGCTATTTTTTTGGCATCGTTAATTGAGACTTCCAACCCCTAACACATTGAATATGGGCTAGTAAGAGGTGGAACTTTATCCCAATAGGTGCCATGGGACACCTCACACAAGTGTTCCATGGTGCTTTGGAATTGGTGGTGAAGTTTCACTCCTAACCTTGAGTCATCGAGACTCACCAAGGCTCCAAGAGTGAGTGAAGAGGGAATCCAACCTCTTGTATAGTATTCTTTGTAAGATTTAGTAGAAACCCCTTCTTATATCAAAAGGGATATTCAAACCACCTAATTCCACTACAAAAAAAACAGTAAATGACTGCGATAAATGACTGCACAACAGTCATTTAGGACATTTTTGATTGCATCGTGACTTCTGGACCTACAATCATTGTAGACGAGTGTGTGACTGCAATGACTAGTAGTTTATTATCACCATCTTGGATGAAAAAGGGATGATAGGGTCTACATGGCACTTGTGATTTTCGGGCAATTGGTTCAAAAAGTGTGGGCAGTTGCCCATTCCACCCCAAAATTTTGGAAAAGCGGCATGACGTCAGCAATTTTGGAGTCACTCTGGAGTCATTGGCAAGTGGACATGGATTGACACGTTAGCACCCTCTGTAGCTATTTCAAAGTCATTTTGCAGTCACAAAAAGTGCTCCAGATGGTTTGCGTGGTAATTTCCTGAAGTCATTTTTAAGTTTAGGGTGAGTTGTTTTAGAGTCATTCTGCGGATATGGAAAATTTCTTGCTTGCTGATATGTGGCGATGTGATGATTTATTTGCAAGTTATTGTGGAGTTATTTTGCAGTTGGTTTAGGGGGATGACAAATATCCTTATTCACACGTAGTTGATTAACGAGTCATTTGTGAGTCACAGTTGAGTTATTTGTAGGTCGTCATTTGCATACGCTAGATGCAATGTTGGCTGACATGTGGCGATGGTACAAATCATTCTGTAGTTCTTATAGAGTTATTCATACTCTGCTCGCTTCCAGTCATTTGAGAGTCGTTTTGAAGTTAGCCGATTTTGTTAAAGCATCTACGCGATCTCAGGAGTAGTCATTTCCTAGTAATTTCCATGTCATTTTCTCTCTCTTCTATTACTGACAAGACTCCTGTTAGTCATTACTCACTTATATATGCAATGCAATTATGTTTTCAATGGAGGGCTACCTCTATTTTCTAATCTAATTTTGCCCTTAATATATCTACGTAGCCCTTAACACTCTAGCATTCTCCTGTGGTGAATGCAAAGAAAGCCATGACCAACGACATGATGGGTTTAAGAAACTAGACCTCATGCATTCCACAATCCTTTTCCAATGCAATAGGGAAGGGCCCAATATAAAAGAAAGGCCTTCAGTGCAAAAAAAAGGTGCATTTAGAATACTCCATTCATCACAGAAGACTATACAGAAAAATCGAAGCCTCTATGTACACAATATCAAACAACAAAGTGTGAAAAGCCACCTCACATTGTCATCTTTAGGTACTTCTGGCTCCATATGGTACATGACCCTTTCACATCTTTGATAACTTCTTGGTCAGCTTGGGCATTAGGAAACATGAGTGCCACCTCACCTTGCAAAATATCATGGACGTCCACCTTGAACTACGTTTCGGGAATGTCGTTCCACTGGTATTTATGTTTCCCTGGTAATCCACTAATCTTGACCACCGCCACTTTTTGCTTGTGCGCTTGTGGATTCAGAAGAAATACTTCGCTTTTGCAGCGATACTGCAAGTAGGCCACCGATTAGAAAACATACATTAAGGCATAGTGCAAATAATACATCAAAGTCATTCCACATATAGTCCTACTGTAGGATGACTCGCATCTGTCTTGGACATGACTGCAATGTGACTGGAAAATGAGTTCTCATTTACTTGTTGCTAAAAAGGACTTTTTCATTACTTCCTTGTGACTATGAGTCCACAGAGCATACTAGAAAGAGCCACTTTAGATAGACAGGTGAAAATGCCACATGTACCCTTCATGGACTAGAAATAATATGAAGCTCCTCAAACCAACTATAGAAAAATGACCCACTCTCACATTCAATTGAACTTCATGAAATGGTGCCCCAACAATTCCATTCTACTACCATGGACGTCGAGCAAATTTGTCAGCCGCTTGTAAATCATGACAGAAGAGCCAACATCTACAATACATTGCAGTCTACCATGGAACTACAATTAGAAGGCTGAACTTACTGATTTCAAGGCTGGAAGGGAAGCTTTTTTGGCTGTTACTAATGCAGTCCTTGGTTGGGCTTCATGCTTCTATCCCTTTACCTATACACGTACGAATTGGTCATCAGAAAAGAAGATCAAAGGAAGGGGAGGGGGTGCTTTCACATGTGCAAGCTCGTGGGTAGCTAATTCAATCACCTTCCACAATGTCCAGAAACTCATATGCATGTCCAACATGGCGTCTGTACAGCATTTGTGACATGGATTTGTTGACAATTTTGGAAAATTCGGATCGAAAATCAGCAATGTCTGCGCTTGAGTGCAAAGCCTCCAACAATGGCCACAGGTACCATTTCAAGTATTCTTTATCATCAAGGTTGACATGACGTCCGGGACATCCGGACGCGGATGCTGTGTCCGCAGCGTCCGCTGACATTCGCGGTCCCCGCGGACGCAGCGTCCACCGGGACCGCCCCGTCTGCTTGTCACCCCGTCCGCCCTGTCCACTTTGACGGCCCTATTTCCTTCGACCGCCCTACCCAAACTGCCCCGCGATCACTTCCTTAATCTTTAAACAATTAAATGTTAAATGAAGTGCAATAGGTCGCGATTTGTTATTAAAACAATGTCTCTCATAAGTTGAAAGATTATAAAGTTTGACCACGAGTCCATGATAGTCTTGAAACTATAAAAAAATTCCAATTCATTTTCAAAAGGCAAACTAAAAAAATTTGTGACTTCAAATATATATATATATATATACTATTTAAAAAATCGAGATCAACACAAATACAAACATAATCAATATGGGCAAAATGTATTCAATTTAATGTAGAATACCATACATTGTGCACATTTGGCTAATTGCACATATAATTTTTTTTATTCCAACTCTATATTTCTAAACTAATTTTTAATGCCTATATAACCTATTCAACTACTACTTCTGCACTACCAATCTAATATAAATGGCAGAAATGTTCATCTAGCATCGGCCAACAATATGTATTAGAAAATCGCTTAATCACATGGGCCAAACTAGTATTTTCATCGTTAGTCTTCGAAGAAATGCGTTTCAAATAAGCATAAAACACTTTTGCAAAGTTATGAAAGGCAAATTGTGTCGCACTAGGTGTTTTAAGTAGCACGTTGAAATACGCCTCTGACATGTTGTTTCCATTCATCCACTGAGCAATTTTTCGAATGGCATATTCTTCCGACTTACATGAATACATCAGAATGACTTCCACATCTGCACTTGCTTTATATAAATATGCAATACGTGGATCCACCCACCATCTCCTCTGCAAAGTTTGTTTCATCTCATTTGTTGATGTGAATGTGTACAAAGACTTCATTGGCTGAGAAGCTAAGGTAGTCATGCCCCAATCGCAAACTCCAATGTACATACGTGACTCATTCTCTGAAAAATGCAACAAGGTGTTGTCCGGAAAAAGATCATTGTGCAAATGTCCAGCAAGATGCACTGCATACATTATATGCATAAAGGCCCATGTCAACTCTATGCGCTTCTTCCGATATCGTCCTAAATGGTGAGCTTTTACAACCTCCTCTTCGGTTGGATTCGTATATATCAAACGGATTTGAATGTTGTCTGGATAGTCCTTATCCATATTCAACATTTGTCGAAGAGTTCCACCATTCCACCAATACGCATAACCTTCACACGTCGTTCCGTGCACCGCAGCAAATCGTATCACACTCGCGTGTGGAATTCGAACAGCCATTGATTCGTTTTGATGTTCTAACTTTGCAAGATCGGGTTGAGTTTGGTGGTGAATGGATTTCTTTGCCGCAAACTCCCAATGAGGAAGTATTCCTGGACATCCTTCAATACGGACCTTTCGAATCGTTGCATATCCACCTCTCATCGTTCTATCATCAACAACAATCACGCGTGTTGTATCTGGAAGTGCTATGAGGTGCCGTTTGGTCTTTTTTGCTTTAGCAACTCCATCATTGCTTTTCCACCAACCAATTGAACCAACTCGATTGTGCTTTTTGGCGAATGGAGCACATCGCCCTCTAAATAAGTCCGCTTTCAGAATCACTTTTTCAAATTGGGCGTCATTGGGTCGATATTCCTTGCCATATTTAACCAAAATGAGTTTGGAATTCCACAAAGCGTCATGAACCTTGTTCTCCAAACATTTGGTGAAGTGCGTTTTATGCATTTCGTCATGCCACTTTGCCACATTCAATGCATCCAACAACATCTGTGTCATGTCTACCTTGAATTTAGACACGCACTCCTCTTGATATCTGATGTACTTATTGTCTAAAGATAATGTTGTTTCCGATTCATAAAATTGAACGATGCGCTCGATCATGAATTTCTTGCATTCCTCCGAAGGACTTTGGCGAGCTACTTCCAAGTTTGATGGTCCCTCTCCATGTTTAAGCTTCGCAACCTTCTTCTTCCCCTTCGTCATCGTGACAAATGAAATTGATATAGATGAAATTTTCTAATTTAAAATTGAATTCACGTGCAAGTGTCCAAAAAATTGGCAACAAGGAGGCCCCAATAAACCACTCATGCCTTGCCCCGGAAAGGAGCCAATGGAGGATGAACTACCAAGCTCTCCGCTCCACCTTGCATTCACAAGGGGCAAAACAAAAGTGACAATGCGGACGGCCCTAAACCGTCCGCCCGATCAGACGGTCCGGGGGGGGGGGACGCATCGGCCGTACAGGGGCAGACGGGTATCGGGGCGGACAAGGCGGATGCCAGATCAGACGGATAGGGCGGACGGGTATCGGGGCGGATAAGGCGGACGCCAGATCGGACGGACAGGGCGGACGGGTATCGGGGCGGACGGGGCGGACGCCAGATCCGACGGACAGGGCAAATGGAGGACAAGGCGGACGGGTATCGGGGCGGACAGAGCGGACGCCGGATCGGACGGAAAGGGCGGACGGATATCGGGGCGGACGGGGTGGACAGCGGACAAGTATCAGGACGGACGCGGTCTGGGCGGACGGGGCAGACGGGGCGGACAGGTATCGGGGCGGACGGGGGTCTGGGCGGATGGGGCGGACGGGTACGAGGGTGGACGGGGCTATTTGACCCTAAACCCATATTTTGCACGATAAACAGAGGTCTTCATGGCATTGTATAGTTCAACTAACTTTTCATTTATTCAATGTAAAATTTGAAATTAAAAAAGGTAGCCTTCTTTTATGACCAAATTTATGAATTCTTGGTAAATGATATTTTTGTACAAAGATATGAGCTAAAATGTGCAAAAATTCATGAAAGGATTGCGACGTTTAATATATGTACCCAAATATTCACGTTGCATTGTGTATAAAGCAATTGTAAAAATGTAGTTGAATAAAAATTCTACTATTAAATTGAATTAGTTGACGTCTAATCACTTAGTAAACCGCTAAATGTCTAAGTCCTTGCAAGTGTGTTTTGGCTATCGAAAAAGAGCATGGACTTATAGTTATCTCCAATGAAGCAAATTGTTCTTTTTCCAAAATCTAATGGTATAGATGTTTAACTCCTAAAGTTCTTTTCACTAAAAACACTTCAAAACTGCCATTAGTAGTACAAATACCAAGTCTTGGAAGAAAAATACTTTTGGGCATATGTAACCGTAGGATCTTGTAGTAAATTAGTTGGAAAAGATGTGGAAAATTTTTTAGACAAATCCACCATTTGGATTGTAAGATATTAGATATTGAATGTTTCATTTAAGGGGGCTACTCAATTATATCTATTAATGAACAATTGGTAGGCTAACAAACCTAACTTAGCATGTATTTTAATATTTGTTGCAATTGTTTTAGGAATATTATAACATAATACTATTATAATATTCTTATAAATGATATAGTACTAAATCATTTCAAAATCAACAACATTTGAACACAATCTATCAATCTTGTCTTTAATACTCCTTTAATGATATATATATATATATATATATATATATACATACATAAAATATATTAGATAAATCAACATGAACAAATCAATGATTATATATTTCATAGATCTATTCTTCATCAATCAAATAAGAGTGCATATGCAAATATAAACAAAGATGGTTTCTCCATTTGTTCCCAAAAAATAAATAAGCAAATAGAGAAAGATATGAAGTGAATGTTACTTGGAGAATTGAAAGGAAAGAAATTGAAGTACTCAATTGCATTTTATTAAATTGAAAAATTGCATGTGGATGGCATGAATTAATCTTCATAGATGCTAAACTCATACGAGTTGCATTTCAACATTTATGATTTATGCAATTGATTGAATTGAAAGCTCTTGTAATTACATTTTCAAATTTTTGATTCAATCATTCAAATTTGCAAGAGTGATTTATGATAGATTTATAACTTTAAATGTGAAAGCATTCAATGCCTTTATGTGTTTGTTCGTCAATATATTAATTTTAAATAAATAATATATATTTTTTATAACATATGCATAAACCATTGCATTAAAAAAAACAAAACTAAGAGCCAAGCCAAATAGGCTGGTCAAATGAAGAGAACAAGAGAACAAGAGCCCTACGAGAAAGCAAAGGAAAAAAAAGAAAATATCAAAAGGATTCAAAGGAACGAGCAAAATGCATTCTTGAAAGACCATAGAATACATAATGATTTCAAAATCCAAACACAAATATATTTTCTATTTCAATGAGAGCCAAAAATGAACTATCTTGCTCTCAAAGATTGTACAATGTACACGTTATATAAAATGAACATATAATAGAAAGAGTAGAAGACATCGTTTATCATGATTGAAAACTGAAATGATTTTTTCTTTCTATGTAGAATATTTTATGAAATGTAACAATGTATTTAATTATCATAATAATTGGTAGAAATCTTTGTGCAATACATAGAAACATTTCATTCATGTGGAATTTTTTCATTTATTTAGGATTAAAATTGAAGTATTATACTCTACAAAGTACAAACCGAAAACAATATCATATACCTAAGTTCAAAAGTTTGCAATTGTTTCGTGAATTCATTTTGAAAACTCAAACGAAGAAATATTTTATAATCAATATCTTGTTCATTTGAATCATTTCAAAAATCGAATTCCGAATTCAATTCCTATTTATAATAGAAATTATGTTTGTCAATTTTTTAGATCTTTAAACAATGAACCCTCTTTTTTAAAATTAATATTTAAAAACATCTGAAATAAGAATATTGGAATTACCCTTCAAAATAAATATAGCACATATATAAGTGTATAATGTATTCTACTCAACCAACTCAAGTAACGAATTTTTCTATGTTTTTAAGGAAATATATAGCCATACATGATTTGAAAGTTAAAACATTGATTCTTTTTTTTTTGTTTTCAAATCTAATCAAAATTTCATTAAAAAATATGAAAGACTCGATGTTCATTTGAAGATCGTGATGCACTTCTAATTAGAAATCACAACCTTTCATTAAATATTATGAGGTTGAAATCCATTAAACTGTTATTCTAATTATGTATTGGGGCCTTTTTTTAAAATTTCATTTGCTTACGATGAAAAAGGAATTGATTATTTCTGCAAAACATTTGATTTCCTAATGAACTTTAAAAAAATCTCTACCATCTTCAGATCTTTTCAAAACCTATTTAGAAGGATAATATGAGTAAATAATCCAAACATATTCAACTTAACCACATTCCCCTCATTCGTAAAACAATTTAGGGGAGAAAAGAAAAGGTTTAGGGTAATTAGGGTATAGGGTTTAGGGTTTACATTTAAAAAAAAAAAATGATAAATCAATTACATTGATCCTCATTTAGCAGTGATTATTAGGCTGTTTTTTTTTGGAAATGTTACCGCTCTTTTTGAGTAATATCGGCCTCATAGGATGCTCCAATGGATAGCTTAGCGGACGCCGTTGGCGGTCAGTGTTTAAGTGGGGCGGTCGGCGTGTCCAAAGCGCGGATGGCGGCGGAAGGCGGACAATGCGGACAGTCCCGTCCGACTGCCGCATCCGACCGCCCGTCCGACCCATTTGGCCTGTCCGCCCGCCTTGTTCGACCCGTCCGACTGGTCCATCCGCCTGCCCGTCCGGCCTGTCGACCCGTCCGTTTCAGCCCCGTCCGGGCCGTTGCTTGTTTTTGAATGGAAACCCTAAAAATGAACCTTTAATTTTCTGGAGGGGACTATAAATGTTAGAAGAGAAGATTTTGTATTCACTCTCGAAAAACTGAACGCTAAGATTTCCAAGGGCTATGAGCTTCAATTTATTGAGTCTTTTGCTTGGTAATGCATAGTTCGGTGGATGGGGGGGCTTTGATTTTCAAAGCTTTGTGTGACTAATTTCATTGATATTGTATACATTGTCACGTTGTGGGTTTCAAATTTAAAACATTTTATTGGTTTCTTTTGAAATTGAGGTAAAACATACACTTGTCAGTATGGTGGCCAAACCGACGGGGGATTTTTTTCCTTGGTTTAGTGTGCAAGAGGGTGGTAAAGTAAAATGTAGGCTTTGCAAAGCGATCATGTTAAGGAAGCTCAGCCGTATGTTCAGCCACTTAGGCTATTCTGGGCCTGGAGGTGGACGTGATAAAAAGGTGAGCCTTTGTCTACGATTATCAATGGCAGTTCGAGATTTATTTCGGCATTGCGAAGGAGTTTTTCCAAAACGCGTTGTAATGGACAATGTGGATGGCAACCTTGGCCCTTCAGATGTCCAAGAGTTTTCGGCCGGAAAGGCTGTGTCGCATTCTGACCACAAAGACTCTTGTCCAGTGTCCAAAGAATTGGTATCAATGGTATGTGCTACAACTGAAATGACTTTGAGTACGAAAGCTTCTGATGAACGTGAAACCCCGAGGGCATCAAGTTCTAGGCCTCAGAGGCAAGGCAGCTTAGTGAATGGGTTTGAAGAAGGTCATAGACGCAAATTACATTCAGTGTAGGCAAATTTTTTTTATTCGGCAAACATACCATTTTCCGTGGCTCGAAATCCAGCTTTTAAAGAAGCAGTGAAGAAAACGGCTGCGTTCGGTAGGCCATACATTCCTCCCTTATACCACGACCTTCGGTACAAATTGTTGAATGAAGCGAAGACCAACATTCAGACACAGTTGAATGCACGGACCGAAGATAGCATTTGAAAATTTGGAGCAACATTGTCCATTGATGGATGGAGCTCAATGACTAATTGACCTCTCATCAACGCCATGCTTGTATCATCCGCAGGTGAAGAATTTCTTGAATCTGTGGATACAAGTGGTTGTGAAAAAAATGCGGAGTACTTGGCAGCTGTGTTGGAAAAGTTCATTGAACAAGTGGGGTCCAAGAACGTCGTGTTAATAACTACAAATAATGCTCCCGTGAATCCGTCCGCATGGGATATAATATCTGCAAAATATCCTCATATTTTTTACCAAGGGTGCGTGGTACATGCATTGAATTTGTTATTGAAGGATTGGGCTGCACAGAAATGGATTGCTTCCAAATTGGATAAAGGAATTCTTGTAGCTAAATTTATCAGGAAGAGACATATGCCGCTAGCTCTATTGCGAAAGTATTCGCCAAATCTTAGTCTCTTGATGCCTAGGGATACAAGGTTCACCTCTAAATTTATCATGATGGAGCGTTTGACAAAATTGAGAGGAGCATTGGAACAAACGGTGGTAGATTCGCAATGGGTTGAGTATGTACATACTCTCAAGAAGAAACGTGGAGCCAAAGTCCAACCAAAAGACTTGGCCTTAGTGGTGAAGAAAATTGTTCTTGATGACCATTTTTGGAATCGGTCCATCAATTATGTGGAGATGGTTGAACCAATCATATGTACACTCCGCAATTTGGATTCAAAATCACCATGTATGGGGAAGGTGTTGCATATCATGAAGAAGTTAGAGAAGTACGTGAATGGATTACAAAGTCCACCATTTTGTTTGCTAGAAGAACTTGCAATTCCATTGGTACAGTCTTTTTATGCCCGAAGAAGAATGGTAGACAACGATCTCCAATCAGCCACAACTTTTTGAATCCATACCTTCTTCATGACAAAGAGCTAGCGGATGATGCAGATGCAATGTCAGGATGTAAGAAAGTTTTGGAGAGAATATGTAAATCGGATGAATATGCAGCAGTGGTGAAGGAATTTGTAGCTTTTCGACACAAGGAACCTCCATTCCACAATATGTTGAATCCGGGAGATCAAATGTTGTCCGCACATGTTTGGTGGGATTTTGAAGGTGCATGTGGCAAGTTTATAGCTCCATTAGCGAAGAGGATATTGGCTCAACCGGTGTCATCATCTTCATGTGAACGGAATTGGAGCAACTATTCTTTTGTTCACAACAAATCTCGAAATAAATTGAAGCCGGAGAAAGCAGCGGATTTAGTGTACGTGTATACCAATTCCAAAGTATTAAACGCATCGAAGGAAAAAGATGAAAAAAAATGGTATAATGATAATGTGAATCCGATGGAATCAGAGGTTTCAGATAGGCCGACGTTAGAAGACGATGATGACGATGATGACGATGATGACGAGGATTTGGAAAGGGCCCTTTCAGTTGTAGATGGCGGAGATGACTTCAATCGTGTGACAGCATGGGGAGATGAAGACGTTATGGAAGGCTTTCCCGATTTGGTGAATGATAAGCATGATTATCATCTAAACCGCAAGGATTTCGTTCTCGACAATGCAAACGATGCATATACCTTTTGTGAAGACGAGGACAATGTAGGGGTACAGGAGAATCTACCTTCTTTAACTGCATATTGCAATGGAATGGGATTCTTGAATAGCAAAAACATTCTATCGGAAAAGGCAAACGCTATTGCCAAAGAGGTAAAAATCAATGAGAATGCTATTGGTGATGATGGGAGAAATGAAGAAGTTCTAATTTCTCAATCTCCATCTGTGGCATTAAATGTAGTGCAAGGAAACGACAGAAGAGAAGATGCGGTCATGGAGGTGGACGTTCCAAAAGATGTGGGCAACAATAGTGGTGATGAGGGGGAACCAAATATTGCGGTACAGAAAAATAGTAATTCACTTGGGATGGCAGTCACAAATTCGGCAATTGTGAAGAGTGATAAAGGAAAAGAGCCAATGAAGTCAATTTTTGAAGTACCGAGATCTAGTGCTCTTCCACCAATACCGTTGAAGTTTGTTAGCATACGATTGGTCGGATTGGATGATTCTCAGAGCTTTGGATATGGAAAACGCCTAGTGAACATTTCCAACAAAATTTCTACAAGCGGTAATCTACAGAAAGTAGCGTCATCACCTACAAGCCTAAGTGATACGGATAGTGATTGGATGCCATTGGCATTTTTGCATGATCGCATTTTAGGAAAAGGAATGGAGCAAGAACCCATCAAATCAACAAACGGCACTCTATTACTTCAAAAGAAAGCTAAAGTGGAGATAACCATTAATGGACATGTCGACCCTACATCGAGATTGATGGTTCAAGAATCGAGTAAGGTGAAAGCGAAAAGAGAAATGCAACCTTTTGCTATCTCTCCAGTGAAGAATATGATCCCTCTTGATGAAAATGTTGCTACTTTGTCAAATAGAAAGAAAAGAAAGGTTCCTATTGAAAAAGCCTTTAATCGTTTTGTCAAAGTAAAAAAAGAAAAATTAAATTCGAAAGAAGGGAGTAAACCTACTTCGAGAGAAGACTTGAAGGAGACAACGATATTTGATTGCAACAATGAAGATGACTCCGACGATGAAGATGACTCCGATAATGAAGATTTTGAACGGAGAGCTGCAAGAGAGAGTAGTGGGGCTGAGGTTAGAGGAGATGTGGATTGGCGTCCATAGGAATTGTGGAGATGT
The DNA here is from genome assembly GCA_963969395.1 of Pseudoscleropodium purum. Classification (NCBI taxonomy): domain Eukaryota; kingdom Viridiplantae; phylum Streptophyta; class Bryopsida; order Hypnales; family Brachytheciaceae; genus Pseudoscleropodium; species Pseudoscleropodium purum. Next base: position 15,737,206 of record OZ017797.1, read on the forward strand.
GAATTTAGATGTTTGATTGTTTAGTTGCTCATGATATATGGAGCTCATGTTGACAAATGACAATGGTTTCTTCAATCATTTTATTATAAAATTGTTTGTTTATTGATGATATACATCTCGCTGGATTTTAAAGTGATTTTGTTTCTAAATCAAAATGAAATTCAATAAAAAAAATTTAAAATATATTTCATATTTTAGCTTTTATATAAATAGTGATATACAACTCTATTGAATCGCAATTGCAATATAAGAAAAATCAAAATCAAAATGACTTCACTCTCAATCTCTCATTGGTGAAAACAATCAAAATAAATAACCCCAAACGGGTTTTCTAAGCCGCCCCGCCCGTCTGCCCCGCTCGGCTGCCCCACCCGGCCGCCCGGCCTCGCGCGTCCGCCTTCCGACGGCAGGAGGGACGCTTCGTCCGCTAGCGTCCGTGCGTCCGGACGTCTAGAAAACAGACGCTATTTTGGGGCGAACGTAGAGATTCGTCAACCCTGTTTGTCATCTATTAATGAGCACATCCACTTCACATAGAATGGGGTATTGATGATTACATTAGCCTCTGGATTGCACTAGACCCTACTGTGTTTACTGTCTACTATCATTGTATTAGACGCACTGAAACAAGGCCATGTTGCATATACTGCCTCCAATTGCTTACCCCACTCGGTTGGATAGCCATCTCCGATGTCCTCACCCTCAAGAACTTTACTTGACCAAGCAAACAAGGGGGTTCCGGACCCTAAAGCTTTTATATCAACCAAGACTGCGGACAACACATCCTCCATAATTATGGAGCTTATTGTTGCTACCCTAGAAGCCCACATACTAATTGCTAAAGCATTGATAAAGGAAGAACTTCAACCATGGTCAAAATACTACTCTCCGAAGCGCAGTTCAAATGGTACTTCGAATTGTAGGGTTTGGATTCTGTTTAGATAATATACTACAATCTAACAATGTACCATCTACATTGAAAATAATTAATTTTGAGTGACCACAGTTTCTAAATTCAGGCATGAGGCAAGAAGTACCGGAAGGTCTCACCTCACTTGACGTTACTGGACAAATGCCGGGCGGGATAAATACCTTCAACGACGACTTTGGTGGTTTCTTAGACTTTTTTTGTGACGGCGATGGGGCTCCCACGGCTGCTTCCGCTGACTTTGCCCTCTCCCCAGTAACCTCCTCCACATCCGTTGTGTTTTTCTCTACCTGACGTGTTCCAATTTTGGCGTTACCGTCCTCTTCCTTTGCTTCCCCTACCATGTCAACATTGTTTGCTGGTGAAGGTGTTGGTGAAGGTCCTCCACTATTAGGCGTACCTGGCTCCCGCTCTCCGTCAGCATGATCCTCATCCACCACCGGTTGTTGTTCAACTGCTGAGATCTCTTCACGTCTTTTGGGAGAGTAGGCCGCAATTTCGGCGGTTGCTTGCAAGTGCAAGACTACTGGTGTTGCTGAAGCTGACGGGGGAGGCAAAGATGGAGCGTCAATCTCCACAACGGACTCCAACACTGCCTTCATCACTGGCTGCGGGTCTACCTACGTTTCAGACACCAAAACTTCCTCAGTCACTGACTCACTGACAACCCGTTCAGCCACCTTCCACTCTTTGGGCATGCGTTCAAGGTCAACTACTTGGGCTTTAGGTGGGATCCTCGTATGGCTTCACGAGGGTCTAAGTGAAATTCATCCTTAGACAAGGTTATGTCAGCAGCCGTTGCAGTCACCTCATTTCCCGATTTCTTCCGTGGTTTGGCAGAAGGCCCTCTGTTCTGGTGCACCACTTCCAAAGGGACTCCATTCATCTGCATGTGCAAAATTCCTCATGAAGGTGGAGAACATTGAATGCAATTCACTTATGGCCTTAGAAGTGGTTCTTGAAGTTGCTACGAATTGTTGGAGCTTCATGTCAACGTCCTTCTTCCATAATTCCATGGCCTCTCAACGATTTGAATCACCTATTCCCCCCGCCTACTTATAGATACGTACATGACAATGAGGTCACAAGACCCCGAGTTAGGTTAAAGACACAAAATATGACTGATACTACATAGTGACTAGGAAATGACTAAGCCACAACTGCGAATAAGGGAGGGTCATTCCCAATGACTTCAACTATGAGAACTATTGATGTTCCATCAGGGGTGGGCATTACCAATCGACAAAGTAACTTCATGATGTGAAGTCGGCACGGCAAAATCGAGAAAAAAAAGGGAATACAAAGAGGCACTGCTGAATGCACATACTTACAATATTTTGAAGCTCAATGAAAATTGTGGTATTTGTGACACAATACTGACAACAAAAAAAATTGGAAATTGGTGTGTATGTGTCTTGGGGTACGAAGACGCACACAAAAATTAGCTACTTACAGCTCAGTTTCTTTTCCACTGCATATGTCATTGATCAAGGTACATCCTACACCCTGTACCCAAAAGAGACGGGGAAGAACAAATTCATTGTATTGTGAAAGAATTGGAAGAAAAAAAACTCAAAAAAAATTGGGAACGGAAATGAATCCCCAACTGCGTGCTCGGAAGTCTTGTGCTTCAGATAACCATGACTCTTAAACGACTCTTGAATGACTGTGTGACTCAAATATGACTCAAGACAACTTCGGTATGACTACAACGTGACTGAACAAGTACAACAATGCAATTGCACCCTAGACCGCTAACACAGCACAAGGGCACGTCATGCTTCAAATGATATTCAATGATGCCAACTCTCATGCATTTGGCAACATAGTGCATTGTCGCAGCACAGGGCAGGTCAATTCCCCATTATACTCACAAAAATCGCTCTAGAGTATAACTAAGTGACTCTAAAGATCGAACCCACGAGATCCTGTGAAGTATCTAGCTCTATTAAGCAGTTAAGCTCAGTCAGTATCCCAATCTTACTTTCCGGTCCTAGATCTAGAACCAGAAATACCAACACACCGGATAACTACAGACCGGATTACTCCTTCTTCCGGTCCTACTAACTATCCGGTCCGTACAAATACCCAAATCCCAGGATCTCACAACTTCCGATCCTGGAAATCCGTCCTGACCAATCCGGTCGGGATGGTCATCCTGTACCCGTAATCCTATCCGGTTTAGTTTTGCCTCTGTTTCACCATCAGAGGGGTCGCCGCTTAATTTTGAGAGTGGTAGGCCCACCACTCCTTCCGTGACTTATAGTGGCTGAAGACCCACTGTCCTACTTTCTAAACTCCTAAGCTAATCCGGATCCGGTTTGGTCCTTCACAACAACCCAGATAGCAATCCGGGTCGTAGGTCACACAAAGACCCCACACTCGACCTTCTCGTACTACAACGACCTTGATGCTACTTCCAATCCGTGCGAAGACAGGTGGTTACAAGTGCACCCGTCCGTTCCAACATCAACTAAAGTTCTTCCGTTACCCATACGGGTGGTGAGACCTCACAGGAGATCGGACACTCAACCGGATTTCCCACCCGGGAGTTCTAGCGCAGCTAAGGAATCCCTCCCTACCTGCCTAGCCTAACAACGGCTTTCTCACCCGGAATCTCAAACTCTAGACGTGCTGAGGAACTAAGTTCACTCCCAACTCTTCAGTACCTACTCACATGCACCTAGGATCGGAAAATAAACACCAAGGGGAGAAATCACTTACAAACCAACTCGTACTATCCTAACTCCACATCATACAATCCTGTCGCGCTGGAGAGAGATACACAACGAAGAGAATAGAAAAGTACAAGAAGTTTGCAAAATGAACAACTCCCAGTTCCCATCTCAGGAACCGATTTATATACAAAGGGTAAAAACCCTAAAAGCACAAAAAGGAGCGGAAAACCCGTGGGGTCCGCCGCCACCCTAATCTAACTTCCGGTCTAACCTAATACTGTTGAGCCGGATCCGGATCCGGATCCGCTCCTACTCCTAACTGAAATTAAAATCCTATCTACCCTACAACTCTAGATCCTATCGTCGGGCTTCCGGTCTCCGGGACTAGCTCCTCGAAGACTTCACTCAAATTCCGGACCCGTTCCCCCTCAGCAGGATTCGGTCCGGGTGGAGACTCCAGGTCGATGGTGATATCCGGTCTCGTGCCCGGAGTCCCAGTCCGTGCAGACTTCTTGGACTCAGGAGTCCAATCCTTCCTATCCTTCTGAATGGTCGCGTTCGGAAAGAGATCTGGTAGAGAGATGTCCGAAAGGTGAATACCTTTGTCGCACGTCGCTCCCGTCAGCTTCCGGCTGCTCTCCTCGATCCGGTCCGCTGCCTTCCGCCCCTCCACCATTGTCGTCTCCACCTGCTCAGCGAAGTCCGCGAGAATCCGGACCATCCGGGAACCGGATAGTTTCTTCTCTTCGTGGATCTTCTCGTCGAAGAGCTTCGCTTTGGCAGCGGCCGTTCCGGTCTCTCCCAGGACCGCCTTGATCTGCTCGGCTATCTTCCGAGTCTCTTCCGCCATCTCCCGGGCGGCCGTCACGTCTTCCTGATAGGCAAAAAGAGTTGCCTTCAGTTTATCCACCTCCTCCTGCAACCGGCGGATCTCTGCTTCCTGCTTCCGGGTCTCTTCCGGATTCGTGATGCACTCCGCCACTTGTTCCACCAATTTGCTGTCCGGTGCCGCACCCACCAACTTGCCGATTGCCGCAAGCGTCCTGTGCTTGACCTCCCAATCCGCCCTGATGTTGCAGAGGACGTTGATCAGACCGTTGAACGGATCTTGCATATCCGGATCTCCCCCGGAATTGGTCTTCTCGGCTTCCGGTTTCTCCTTCGGGGCCGGTTTGTCTTGACTGGGAGGCGTCCCGCGCTTGTGTGGAGGCGTCAGCTTCTGTCGCTTGATCGGCGGCATCGGCTCCTCCTCTTCCTCGTTGGACTCCCGGTCTGACCCGGAATCGGATTCCGCCTCGTCATCCGTCTCCGACTCCCCATACTTCAGGAGCACTTCCTGCGTCTTCCACGCCCTGTCCTCCATATCGGTGAGGATTTGGTTCTCCCGATAGAGGTGGAAGAGATAAGGGCACACTGAAGTGGCCCTTTTCTTCCCAACCCTACTAACAAGCTGGGCCACGAGATCGGAAATGATCCGTGCCCAATCCACTTTTCGGGTACCACTGAGGGCACCGAAAATGGTGTTGCCGAGGGTGATCGTCACCCTAGTCGGCTTTTCCGGGTGAAGAACCGGAACCAGGAATTGCAGGAGCCGACGGTGTCGGTCATCCAAGCAATCCTCGACCGCGTATCCGTCCTTCGGGTTGACGGCTCCCTTGAACTTCTGTCGCAGCTTAGAATTTTGATTTTCTTAGTATACACCCAAATAGGAACGGAAACTAGTCATTAGCTAACCGGATCCGATTAGGTGGGGAAGGAAAACTCAGAATTAGCACGGAACGTGAAGTAGTGGGCTTCTTGGATCTCATCCGGTCAGGAGTAACTAACGACGGAAACGGAATGTAACACGGATTAGGTCTAGGACCGGATTATGATGATGAACCGGATTATGATGGTAAACCGGATTCATGATGACAAACCGGAAAGGGTCCAGGGACTATAAAAGGAGGAGCTTTCACTGTTGCACCCCCTTTTAGAAACTCGACCTTGAGCGTGCGCGGTTGAGTTTTTGTCGTTTGTGCGTCTGTGCGTTTGTGTTTTGTCTGTTCTGCTTCCGGTTGAGATCGGAGAGAGGAAGTGAGGAACGGGACGTGCGGCTAGGAGAGAGTGAGGTAGATGTGAGTGGGAATGCCTCAGCTACATAGGTCGAGGCAAGCGAGTCCCTCTGGAGGCGAGGTGAAGCTTCGGAAAGTCATTCCGGTTATTCCCTCCACAGAGCCGGAAAAGGCTGAACTCATGGATGATCTCAGATCCATGGGTTGCGTAGGGTTTGCCGAGAAACCTTGGGGTTTTAGGGAGGAGAGAATGGTCAAGGAGCTCCTCGGAAAGTTGTCCAACCAGTTTGACAACACCGTGAGGGGAGCTCCCGTCAGCTGGAACGAGGGGATGTGGAGAGCGGTTTACGGTTTTCGGGCAGGAGGTTTGGGAATGGCGAGCCGGAAGGATGAGTTTGTCCGAGGGAAGTTCAAGGGAGCCGTCAACCCGAAGGACGGATACGCGGTCGAGGATTGCTTGGATGACCGACACCGTCGGCTCCTGCAATTCCTGGTTCCGGTTCTTCACCCGGAAAAGCCGACTAGGGTGACGATCACCCTCGGCAACACCATTTTCGGTGCCCTCAGTGGTACCCGGAAAGTGGACTGGGCACGGATCATTTCCGATCTCGTGGCCCAGCTTGTTAGTAGGGTTGGGAAGAAAAGGGCCACTCCAGTGTGCCCTTACCTCTTCCACCTCTATCGGGAGAACCAAGTCCTCACCAACATAGAGGAGAAGGCGTGGAAGACGCAGGAAGTGCTCCTGAAGTATGGGGAGTCGGAGACGGATGACGAAGTGGAATCCGATTCCGAGTCAGACCGGGAGTCCAGCGAGGAAGAGGAGGAGCCGATGCCGCCGATCAAGCGACAGAAGCTGACGCCTCCACACAAGCGCGGGACGCCTCCCGGTCAAGACAAACCGGCCCCGGAGGAGAAACCGGAAGCCGAGAAGACCAATTCCGGGGGAGATCCGGATATGCAAGATCCGTTCAACGGTCTGATCAACGTCCTCTGCAACATCAGGGCGGATTGGGAGGTCAAGCACAGGACGCTTGCGGCAATCGGCAAGTTGGTGGGTGCTGCACCGGACAGCAACTTGGCGGAACAAGTGGCGCAATGCATCACGAATCCGGAAGAGACCCGGAAGCAGGAAGCCGAGATCCGCCGGTTGCAGGAGGAGGTAGATAAACTGAAGGCAACACTTTTCGCCTATCAGGAAGACGTGACGGCCGCTCGGGAGATGGCGGAGGAGACTCGGAAGGTGGCCGAGCAGATCAAGACGGTCCTGGGAGAGACCGGAACGGCAGCGGCCAAGGCGAAGCTCTTCGACGAGAAGATCCACGAAGAGAAGAAACTATCCGGTTCCCGGATGGTCCGGATTCTCGCGGACTTCGCCGAGCAGGTGGAGACGGCAATGGTGGAGGGGCGGAAGGCAGCGGACCAGATCGAGGAGAGCAGCCGGAAGCTGACGGGAGCGACGTGCGACAAAGGTATTCACCTTTCGGACATCTCTCTACCGGACCTCTTTCCGGATGCAACTATGGCGAAGGACAGGAAGGATTGGACTCCTGAGTCCAAGAAGTCTGCACGGACTGGGACTCCGGGCACGAGACCGGATATCACCATCGACCTGGAGTCTCCACCCGGACCGAATCCTGCGGAGGGGGAACGAGTCCAGAATTTGAGCGAAGTCTTCGAGGAGCTAGTCCCGGAGGTCGGAAGCCCGACGATAGGATCTAGAGTTGTAGGGTAGATAGGATTTTAATTTCAGTTAGGAGTAGGAGCGGATCCGGATCCGGATCCGGCTCAATAGTATTAGGTTAGACCGGAAGTTAGATTTAGGTGGCGGCGGACCCCCACGGGTTTTCCGCTCCTTTTTGTGCTTTTAGGGTTTTGACCCTTTGTATATAAATCGGTTCCTGAGATGGGAATTGGGAGTTGTTCATTTTGCAAACTTCTTGTACCTTTCTATTCTCTTCGTTGTGTATCTCTCTCCAACGCGACAGGATTGTATGATGTGGAGTTAGGATAGTACGAGTTGGTTGGCAAGTGAATTCTCCCCTTGGTGTTTATTTTCCGATCCAAGGTGCATGTGAGTAGGTACCGAAGAGTTGGGAGTGAACTTAGTTCCTCAGCACGTCTAGAGTTTGAGATTCCGGGTGAGAAAGCCGTTGTTAGGCTAGGCGGGTAGGGAGGGATTCCTTAGCTGCGCTAGAACTCCCGGGTGGGAAATCCGGTCGAGTGTCCGATCTCCTGTGAGGTCTCACCACCCGTATGGGTAACGGAAGAACTTTAGTTGATGTTGGAACGGACGGGTGCACTTGTAACCACCTGTCTTCGCACGGATCGGAAGTAGCATCAAGGTCGTTGTAGTACGAGAGGGTCGAGTGTGGGGTCTTTGTGTGACCTACGACCCGGATTGCTATCTGGGTTGTTGTGAAGGACCAAACCGGATCCGGATTAGCTTAGGAGTCTAGAAGGTAGGACAGTGGGTCTTCAGCCACTATAAGTCACGGAAGGAGTGGTGGGCCTACCACTCTCAAAATTAAGCGGCGACCCCTCTGATGGTGAAACAGAGGCAAAACCAAACCGGATAGGATTACGAGTACAGGATGACCATCCCGACCGGATTGGTCAGGACGGATTTCTAGGATCGGAAGTTGTGAGATCCTGGGATTTGGGTATTTGTACGGACCGGATAGTTAGTAGGACCGGAAGAAGGAGTAATCCGGTCTGTAGTTACCCGGTGTGGTAGTATTTCTGGTTCTAGATCTAGGACCGGAAAGTAAGATTGGCATACTGACTGAGCTTAACTGCTCAATAGAGCTAGATACTTCACAGGATCTCGTGGGTTCGATCTTTAGAGTCACTTAGTTATACTCTAGAGCGATTTTTGTGAGTATAATGGGGAATTGACTTGCCCTGTGCTGCGACAACTTCCCTCGGACAAACTCATCCTTCCGGCTTGCCATTCCCAAACCTCCTGCCCGAAAACCGTAAACCGCTCTCCACATCCCCTCGTTCCAGCTGACGGGAGCTCCCCTCACGGTGTTGTCAAATTGGTTGGACAACTTTCCGAGGAGCTCCTTGACCATTCTCTCCTCCCTAAAACCCCAAGGTTTCTCGGCAAACCCGAGGCAACCCATGGATTTGAGATCATCCATGAGTTCAGCCTTTTCCGGCTCTGTGGAGGGAATAACCGGAATGACTTTCCGGAGCTTCACCTCGCCTCCAGAGGGACTCGCTTGTCTCGACCTACGTAGCGGAGGCATTCCCACTCACATCTACCTCACTCTCTTCTAGCCGCACGTCCCGTTCCTCACTTCCTCTCTCCGATCTCAACCGGAAGCAAAACAGACAAAACACAAACGTCCAGACGCACAAACTCCAAAAACTCAACCGCGCGCTCTCAAGGTCGAGTTTCTAAAAGGGGGTGCAACAGTGAAAGCTCCTCCTTATATAGTCCCTGGACCCTTTCCGGTTTGTCATCATAATCCGGTTCATCATCATCATCCGGTCCTAGACCTAATCCGTGTTGCATTCCGTTTCCGTCGTTAGTTACTCCTGACCGGATTAGATCCAAGAAGCCCACTACTTCACGTTCCGTGCTAATTCTGAGTTTTCCTTCCCCACCTAATCGGATCCGGTTAGCTAATGACTAGTTTCCGTTCCTATTTTGGTGTATACTAAGAAAATCAAAATTCTAAGCTGCGACATGCATCCACTGACGTGACAAGCAAAAACTCGCGACTGCTTGCCACATCTAGATAGGTGGAAGTCCCCTACCACATACCCGACCGGACAATTGAATCCACTTATCAAATAGTCCCGATCCTCACACATGCAAACAAAAACATTTACCTCTGAACCGAAAGGGGAACTCATAGTGCAAGCTAGTCTTGGCCGTGCACTTGATAGACTCCCCTCGCCATCATCCATTATGCCACTGCTTGTCTCGGGACCTCCTCCCTGTCAACATTACAGAAAGTTGTACTTCATCTTCATCCACTAAGCACAAGAAAAGAAACCATTGTGCAGACCCTCAAACCTACACACACTTACATTTCACAATTAAATAACAGAACTCAACAAGGATATTGAACACTTACCGTTGAAGACGGGCGATTGGATTTTCCTCTCCTCCCCATAGACAACAAATTTTTCACACTCTATCGTGCAATAGCCATCTTCCCCGCCTTTTCTTTCTGCTTGTCCGTGTTCCAATAGTCCTTCAGGCGGTCCCACTCCAGTTTGTCGACATGAAGAGGAGGAGTGTCAATTCCCTTCAAATATCAATTTTTCAGGCAACATTTTTTTGCCTTTAGGTACCTAGACACAACTAATCTAAATCCCACTATACTTAGCGGATTCCCCAAGTACTCGAACTCGTTGTCCAAAGCAGCTCTGAGCTTTTGCAGCGTGTGTGGCTCATGCTTGGACCAGTTCACCACACTTACATTTAGACATTTCGGGACTAGATCGCGCAAAGCTTCATCCTAGACAATTTTTTCCTTTGCATGTGGTATCCACTTCGCTGTCTGGTAACACAAACACTCGGTTTGGCTTCACTCCTGTAAGGGCATGTTGGCGACTGACCAAATCGTAATGAGCATTTGGCTTCCTTCGAGCATTGCAATCGTCAATGTCTTTTGCAAGGGCAAGTGCATTATGTCCAACCCACACATCTGGAATTATTGCTGGTGGTCCTAAGGTCCACGCAATTTGGAATTGCGGCTAGACTGGCATATAGTGCCCTAGCACCCATGTGAAGTTTGGTTGGCTAGATTCAATTGCTGGAGGAGGATGGGGTGGTGGTGCAATGTGCACTGGCACACATTAGCTCAACGTTGTCTTGTTCTTCTTTGTCCTCTTGTCAAGTAGAGGTTCTTCGTCCTCCAGCTCAAGGTCGTCTTTACAAGAGTCCATAAGCTCTTCCTTTGATCCTACCAAAGAAGTCATTACTTTTCAAAACGATTCACAAATTCACTACCCTAAACCCAATAGTAAAGATGCAAGTGTCATAGGAAGACAAATCCCTCGATTTTCGAGGAAGAACCCTAAAACACTAAACCCTCAATGACACAAAAACCCTAAAATTGCTAAACCGATCCTGGAAGAACGATAAGAGATGTGCATTTACTTGCGGACTTTTTTTCCTTGTGAGATTGCCGCTCAACATGTATATAAGCAATGGCAAGGTGCATCATACCTGTCGCGATGGCATCGCCATCATATTTTATCGCCTCCGACGACAAGTCTTTCGCAGACCTCATCTGAGGGCTCCGTTTGCCTCCCTCTGCTTCTCCTACTTTCCTAATTAGAACGCCTACCCGCCGTAAACTCCATGGTTGTCATAGTGGACGGACGTCCGGTTCACCCATCCGTTAGAGGTCCCGCCTGTCTGATACAGTCAACACATAATTGACTTTTTGATAACGGAAAAATAGGCCACGTGGATGCCATGTGGATTAAGGAACATGCTAGGTGCAGACGAGATCGTCAGGGCGCGAACGAGGTGACGTGTCATTCCACAAAATTGCACAAGCACTACAAGAAAAACCTGTTCGGCACAACCGACTAAAGTATGACTGGATGTCCTAAATGACTACACTATGACTAGAGCTCTGTTATTTCACATTTTACACGACGTTTTTGTAAGGTAGTCATTTTATAGTCATTTTGCAGACGTAGGGATGAAGACTGTTGGAACTGTGACCAAATAGTGCGTTCATCCGCTGGTTTTCTGTGAGCGCATTGTTCAATGGCATGACGTGGGCGGATGACGACTTTCGGTTGACATACTCAGTTGTATGGTAGTCCGTTAATGACTGTGTTTTGTCTGCATGAATGACTTCTTCCTACTAAGGAATGACTGATCTGTACTAGGAGATGACTGTGACGTCCATAGTCAACATACTCAAACTTGAAATTATATTCTTTCCCATGAGATTAGTTGAAATCAAGGCATCCTACGGTCTTGAAAATGAATTTAAAAAAAATTCACATGCACTGAAACAAAATTATAGTCATCCACATGTGGAAGACCTCTTTCATTTTACTGTGTAAGGCAAATGGAAGGGTGTGAGCATAATTCCTAGAGAAAAAGAATGCTCATCAACCTAGTATATTGCATGTGCTAACAAATTGTCCTCATGTGACAAATCAATGGCCCCAATTAGAGACGGTACTTGTGAAGGTGTTGACACCACTTCTGGAGCTGTAAGACCAGGAGTTTCTACAGTGGTACTTATGAATACATTAGGACTATCCAACACCTCCCTTTTAGCTCGTGCTTCTTTTTGCAAAACTATTTTCCATCCTAGTTTTTGTGGCACATCAGAGAAGAAGACTTGTGTTGCTTGGTTGGAAAAAATAAAGGGCTCCGACATGCGTGGTAGTTTGTGCTTGAAGTTGACCATCAAAAAGCCAGCATCATCGCGGACATACGTTGCATTACCTCTATTATCTGTAGTCTTCATCCATTGGCATCGGAAAATAATGATTGGTGTATGCAGTGACCCATAGTCAAGCTTCAATATGTCCTTTAGAACTCCGACGTAGTTCACGGACACATCCGTTGCACAGGGTTGACGAATCTCAACGTCTGCCCCAAAATAGCGCCCGTTTTCCGGACGTCCGGACGCACGGACGCTAGCGGACGCAGCATCCCTCCCGCCGTCGGAAGGCGGACGCGTGGGGCGGGGCGGACGGGTGGGGCAGACGGGAGGCGGATGGGCTGGGCGAACGGCTGGAGCGGTCGGGCGTACAGACCAAACGGGACGGACAGACAGGGTGGACGGGGCGGACTTCGCATTGCCATTAGTCATTAGAAAATTTTATATTGTTATGTAATTTGAATGTTACATAATAAAAAATGAATGCATCCACGTAAAATAAGATGTACATATAAAAATATTTTTATACGCAAATGAAAATATAGCATCTTTATATATAAATATATATGTATAAACAAAATACATTAAAACATAGTTCCAATATCACTATTGAATCCTATACGATCTTTTTAAGATCTAAATCTTTCACATTCTTTTTTGTTTTTAAACAATGAAAGGACCATTGTTTTTAAAAAACAAAATTCTCCTCAAATCCTACTTTCCACCGGATGGACCACTACCTTCTCCCAAAACAAAAGGAAAATTTGTTGTACCGAGGAGTTTAGCAGATGATTGACAAGTTGACCGTTGTTGACTTGGACGGACTATTCGCCCTCTAGATTGAACTTCGATGTCCACCTTATGAAATTGTTTCTTGGTTTCCGGAGAGAAGTCATCGTCCTCTTCACGCTTCCTTTTTTGTTTTCTTTTCGGTGATAAATCGACTTCGTCTACCTTTAAGGTTCTCAAGTTGCTCTCCATACGATCTACCATCGCTTGAACAACTTCATCATCTCCTTTCCCTTGCCATACTGTGAGGCAGTCTCCATCCAATAAGAAAGCCTTCCAATGCCCTATAATATCGCCAATGCGCCTATCAAATGCTGCTGCCACATCTACAGATGAATGTCCTGTGCTTGTTAGTCCATTTGTATCGTAGACAGCACGAACTTTTGCAGCCTCTTCCAACTTCGACAATAGAAGGGCCCTACCTACGAGGGTGTGGTCGTATGCCTTATACTGCTCATCGAACTTTTTTCCATGGTTTACCTCCACCCAACTGTCTTCTGGTCCTCTCTCCACTTTTTTATCTGGAAAACGAAAGAACTTTTCGTGTTGCAAGCTCCAATGTCCCCCCATGTTGCGACAAAACATTTCACGGGCCGCGTCATCTACGATTCCTTGAGCCCGCAATTCCACCTCTCTATTGTGAGTCATCCACACATCCAAATCCAATAGTTGCTGAGATTCCTCGTACAAATCATGCCTCTGTTCATTTGCATTCCACCGGATTGGCTTCCCCCAATGTTGATAATTTTGAAATTTGTACGGCGCTTGATCAAGAGGAAGATTCCAACGATTGTACTCGTGGCCTGGAGGCATAGCTTCCAAGATACCAAACATTTCGTAGAACCTAGCACTCAATGGACTACAACACTCGGCACACACCGAACGAATGAGTGATGCTTTCACAATGCAAGTGACATGGAAAGTGTGGCGACATTGGCCTATGGTTATCGCACCTTCCGGTCCGAAGAGGCCTTGGCAAAGGCTACAATAACCATCCAAGATTGGAGAGGCTGGATCATAAGCATGCACCATTCGCTTGTCTTTCACATTGATGTGTGCTGAAAATGTGTTGTAAGGGACCCATCCTTCCTCTACTTCCAAGGTTCAATTGATGGGTAGAGCTTGGTCCTTCTTTGTGTGGTTTAACCGCTCAAACATGGCATCCATGTCTCCCCAACATGTGATCTCCGTATATCCCTTTGAAGGATGTTGGTCAAACATAGTCTTGAACCAACTCAAAGAGCTTTGAATGGCATCACAATTTTCATTCAACTCCATTGCCAATGTTTGAAGACCTGCCATTGCTCAAGATACTACAGAGGGTCTATCTTGGAGTCTTTGTACCCATGCTAACCATCGAGACTCCAAGCCGCTAGATGGCATAAACTTCTTCAAATCCAAGGACAATTGTAATCGATTCAACTCAGATTCAACAATTCCTTTTGCTTCAATTGCCTCCTCCAATTTATGCTTCAACTCTTCAAAGTCACAACTCTCCGTTTGCGTCTCCGCATTTACGTAAACGGATGAAAGCTTTTCCATTGATGGTTGTTGTGTCGTTTTTAACATGCTCATATCGTGACTTTCTTGTACATTCACAATAGCAGGGTTGTCGCTTACTTTGGCCTTATTAAAAGGAAGAGAGAGCTTATCTTCACTCTCTTGAGTCTCTTGACTGTCTCCGAGTACAATCACTAGTGAGATTGCAACCTCACTTGGATTTTTGGAGGTCCCTTGCAATTCTGCAATCCGTTTACGCATCTTCATCAACTCCTCCATTTGCCTCGATGATTGTTGATTTAAATGTTCAACCTCACTCTCCGAAGTCTTTAATTTCAACTCCAACACTTTGCACCTTGCTTCCACTCCTTCAAGGTCAGCAATTTTCTTCTCATATTCCACCAATTGTAGTATGTGAACATCTCTTTCTTCGAAAAGTGGTCCGAAAGTCTTCGTGAGATTCTGAAATGCTATAGCACCTTTCAACATCTCTGGTGCTATTAAAGAAAACTCCTTGGCCAAATTCATAAAAGTCGGAGCAACTTTCGCTAAAAATTCAGCTGACATCGTCATCTTGAAAGCTGTATCAAGTATATGTGCAACACTCTTTGAATCTGCAAGTGGACTCATTGGAACAGTAGTAGCACCATTATCGGGGTTCGACGATTCGCCTATTTCTTCATGAAGGTTAGCAAACTGAACCGAGAGCTTCAAAAGATTTTCCAATTGTTTTAAATTGGACATGTCTTGCAAGGTTTGATGTAGAGGACTTGGCAATGCCGCTGTAAACGGAAACTCCTTCGCCCGCCTTTTACGCTCGGAACTCCATAATGAGGATATATTATCAATCGTCACACCTTGTCCACGAGGCATATGTACTTTGTCTTCTAAACTTAACGCTGGACTAGATTCAACACCTTGATGCACAGGCGGAGATTTGTAGACCAAACTATCAAAACAATTGTTGGCTATCAGACTATCAATTATAGCATTAGCCTTTGCCACTTTTTTCACTAAGACTTCGTCTACTTTACTTTTTGAAGTTTCCCTGCGTTCCGTGCAAACCTTGCCTTTGTTTACAAACTCCGTTTGCGTTTGTGCCGCAACATTTGGTGTAAAGGTCAAACGCGTTGGAGTTGTGGAAAAGACTTCACCCACCTGCGCCTCTACATCTTTCTCCACATCTTTCCCCACATTTTTCGAAGAGCTTTCATTGATTGCTTTTGTTGGAGATTGTACAGACCGTAATTCTTCAACATTTGAGGCTTTCTCCACACCATCCGTTTTCACCTCAATAGTATTTTTTAATACTTTTTCTGTTTCTCCCTCTGAATTGTACAAGTCGGGAATGTCCTTTTGATTGGCTTCAAGTAGAAGTGGGCAAGCTGTTGTCGTCGAAAACGTGTTCTAATTGATCTTGCGCTCTAATATAAGTTCCGCATAAACCATACACGCCACGCTATAATTAATATAGCCTTTACTTCTGCGCTTGTTTCCGAATAGAATACGCCACACCTCCTTAGATCGATGGACAAAATGTTTGTTGTTGCAAGTCCATGGTTTACAACAAAAATCCCGTGTATGACTCTTGTGCGACTCCTGAGGCCACAACTTGTCAATGTGGTACATTTTAACATAGGTCCTGCACATTTTTGATGTCCAATACTCCGCATCTTCATCTTCCCACCCGCTCTCTGCTTTAATTGTAGGGTCATTTAAAATGTCAAGCCGAAGGTTATGTGTAGCCCCCTTCACTTTGCTCTTTTTCTTGGCTTCGCTTCCCAGAGTCACCCCATCCATATTTCGATCACCTTCACCGTTCATGATTGTCAATTGGATTCAATAACCAATTGAAGTGAATAAAAAAATCTCACATGATAGTCAAAAATGACGGCATCAACCGCAACACAGTTACACAAGATAGAGGACCCCAACTCTCCACTCCATAGGAGCAAATAGCGCATAAAGCAATAGTAGCACATCCAACTTGGCACTGAAGGATAATTGAAGTGAAAAGAAATAAAAGTCACTCCACCCTTATAGCCGTCCGCCGTCGGACCTAGAGGCCATCCGCCGCCAGACTTGCCCCGGACCGCGCAAAGCGGCCTCGAACCTCGCGTCCGCCGCGCGGACCGACGACGTCCGCTTCGGCAGCAGACGCGCCGTCCACCCGTCGCCCTGTTCGACCGCCCCGTCTGACCGCCCCATTTGACCGGCGCATCCGACCGCCCCGATCGACCGCCCCATTCGACCGGCGCATCCGCCCGGACTGTCCGCACTGTCCGCCTTCCGACGCCGTCTGCGCTTTGGACACGCCGACCGCCCCACTTAAACACTGACCGCCAACGACGTCCGCCCAGCTGTCAATTGGTGCATCCTATGAGGCTATTATTATTCAAAAAGAGCGGTAACATTTCAAAAATAAAACAGCCTAATAATCACTGCTAAATGAGGATCAATGTAATTGGTTTATCATTTAAAAAAAAAAAAATGTAAACCCTAAACCTTATACCCTAATTACCTTAAACCTTTTCTTTTCTCCCCTAAATTGTTTTACGAATGAGGGGAATGTGGTTAAGTTGAATATGTTTGAATTATTTACTGATATTATTCCTCTAAATAGGTTTTGAGAAGATCTAAAGATGGTGGGGATTTTTTTAAAGTTCATTAGGAAATCAAATGTTTTGCAAAAATAATCAATTCCATTTTCATTGTAAGCAAATGAAATTTAAAAAAAAGGCCCCAATACATAATTAGAATAACAGTTTAATGGATTTCAACCTCATGATATTTAATGAAAGGTTGTGATTTCTCATTAAAAGTGCATCACGATCTTCAAATGAACATTGAGTCCTTCATATTTTTTAATGAAATTTTGATTAGATTTGAAAACAAAGAAAAAGAATCAATGTTTTAACTTTCAAATCATATATGGCTATATTTTTTCTTAAAAACATAGAAAAATTCGTTACTTGAGTTGGTGGAGTAGAATACATTGTACATGTGCTATATTTATTTTGAAGGGTAATTCCAATATTCTTATTTCAGATGTTTTTAAATATTAATTTTAAAAAAGAGGGTTCATTGTTTAAAGATTTAAAAAATTGACAAATATAATTTCTATTATAAATAGGAATTGAATTCGGAATTCGATTTTTGAAATGATTCAAATAAACAAGATATTGATTATAAAATATTTCTTTGTTTGAGTTTTCAAAATGAATTCACGAAACAATTGCAAAATTTTGAACTTAGGTATATGGTATTGTTTTTGGTTTGTACTTTGTAGAGTATAATACTTCAATTTTAATCCTAAATAAATGAAAAAATTCCACATGAATGAAATGTTTCTATATATTGCTCAAAGATTTCTACCAATTATTATGATAATTAAATACATTGTTACATTTCATAAAATATTCTACATAGAAGGAAAAAATCATTTCAGTTTTCAATCATGATAAACGATGTCTTCTAGTCTTTTTGTTATATGTTCGTTTTGTATAACGTGTACATTGTACAATCTTTGAGAGCAAGGTAGTTCATTTTTGGCTCTCATTGAAATAGAAAATATATTTGTGTTTGGATTTTGAAATCATTATGTATTCTACGGTCTTGCAAGAATGCATCTTGTTTCTTCCTTTGAATCCTTTTGATATTTTCTTTTTTTTTCCTTTGTTTTCTATCTCGTAGGGCTCTTATTATCTTGTTCTCTTCATTTGACCAGCCTATTTGGCTTGGCTCTTAGTTTTTTGTTTTTTTTAATGTAATGGTTTATGCATATGTTATAAAAATATATATTATTTATCTAAAATTAATATATTGATGAACAAATGCATAAAGGCATTGAATGCTTTCACATTTAAAGTTATAAATCTATCATAAATCACTCTTGCAAATTTGAATGATTGAATCAAAAATTTGAAAATGTAATTACAAGAGCTTTCAATTCAATCAATTGCATAAATCATAAATGTTGAAATGCAACTCGTATAAGTTTAGCATCTATGAAGATTAATTCATGTCATCCACATGCAATTTGCCAATTTAATAAAATGCAATTGAGTACTTCAATTTCTTTCCCTTCAATTCTCCAAGTAACATTCACTTCATATCTTTCTCTATTTGTTTATCTATTTTTTGGCAACAAATGGAGAAACCATCTTTGTCTATATTTGCACATGCACTCTTATTTGATTGATGAAGAATAGATCTATGAAATATATAATCATTGATTTGTTCATGTTGATTTATCTAATATATTTTATGTATGTATATATATATATATATATATATATATATATCATTAAAAAAGTATTAAAGACAAGATTGACAGATTGTATTCGAATGTTGTTGATTTTGAAATGATTTAGTACTATATCATTTATAAGAATATTATAATAGTGTTATGTTATAATATTCCTAAAACAATTACAACAAATATTAAAATACATGCTAAGTTAGGTTTGTTAGCCTACCAATTGTTCATTAATAGACATAATTGAGTAGCCCCCTTAAATGAAACATTCAATATCTAATATCTTACAATCCAAATGGTGGATTTGTCTAAAAATTTTTCCACATTTTTTCCAACTAATTTACTACAAGATCCTACGGTTACATGTGCCCCAAAGTATTTTTCTTCTAAGACTTGATATTTGCACTACTATTGGTAGTTTTGAAGTGTTTTTAGTGATAAGAACTTTACGGGTTAAACATCTATACCGTGAGATTTTGAAAAAAGAACAATTTACTTCATTAGGTTTAAGGTTTAAGATGAGCCGTCCACCCTATCCGCCCGATCCGGCGTCCGCCTTGTCCGCCCTGATACCCGTCCACCCTGTCCGTCCGATCGAGCGTTCGCCCTGTTTGCCCCGATACCCGTCTGCCCCAGTATGGCTGTCCGATTGACAC
The DNA here is from genome assembly GCA_963969395.1 of Pseudoscleropodium purum. NCBI lineage: Eukaryota > Viridiplantae > Streptophyta > Bryopsida > Hypnales > Brachytheciaceae > Pseudoscleropodium > Pseudoscleropodium purum. Next base: position 15,756,443 of record OZ017797.1, read on the forward strand.
TCGGACTGATGTGGTCCGCATGATTTGGATGTCCGCCTCGGGGCATCCGCATATATATATGGGGAGGTAGACGGCTCATTCCGAACAATCGTTCTCTTTTGGAGTGGGCGGACCAGTGCATTGGAAGCTCTGCGCGCCCCTTCCGCTTTGAGTGAACGATTGTTGTGGCATTGTTACAAATTTTTCACAAAGTTCACGCTTGTAAAATTTTAATTAATTAATTAAATCAAAATTTTGGTTCTTAAACTTTCTAATTGTTCTAATCTCTTTGCTTCGGCTTCATCATGCCGAAAGATAAAACACCCAAAAAAAGTAGTCGAAAGGGAAGACCCCAATTGTTCGATTGGGATGCTTGGGCCGATCCATTGTGCGTGGGTGAACCGGGATGGGAAGAAGGACCAACAAGAGTGTGGGATTGCTCAATGTGCAAGAAATATGTAAAAATGACTCACATTCAAAAACTTTGGCGACATGAACGTGTAGAGCACCAAGCGCCACGTTGGGAAGGACAAATGTCTACGTGCCAAAGTGAGCACTTCAAACGATACACACAAGTGCATCGAGTTCTTGGCATTAAAAGTGCCAAACCAAATATAATGAATTATAATGTTATGGCAATGGTTTGGGCAGAGGTTGTACTCCACAAGGACGTGGACTGGCGTACCGCTACAGGTCGCAATGTGGAGAACTATACGCGCACGGATGTCGTTATAGATACACAGTGGAGGGGCGCAAGCGATTGCATGCCAGAGTGGTCCAATCGAGGTTATCTACAACAACCTTCAATTGTTCTACGAGATGCTGAAGATGTGTGGACAGATGACGATGATGACAATGATATGCAAGCGCCTGTCACATTTGAAGTTAGACACGAGCGGGTAGAAGAACGAGAACGAATTGAATTTGAACAACAAATGCAAGAGGCAACACGCAGAAGCCTTCAAGATCGTGGACGGCAAGATAGGCATAGTGGGTCCTACGGACATGAACATGGAACGCAAGAATCTGAACATAGAAGAGGTGGTTCATACTCTGGTTACGATCCTCAAAATAGATATGAAGGTGGAAGAGGGAGCTATGGATCCACGCATTATGGTGGTTCAAGTGCAGTTGGTTCTCGTTATGGCACTCCTCTTGAAATTGGCTCTTTAGGTGGAACAGGTAGCTATGGCAACACGCACTATGGTAGGTCTACTGAATCTGGTTCATATTATACGACGCCCACTCAAGTGGGCTCCGAAGTTAGTGGAGGAAGCCATGTAACTCCGTAGTATAGTTGCTCTCTTCACGGAAGCGCCCAATACTATCCGGGATCAACTAGAAGTGATTCATACGGGCATCATGGGGCCTCTTATTATGGGGCTTCAAATGAAAGAGGATCAGAGCCTACTACTCCGGTTCCTCCTCCCACTTTTGGAGGTTCAAATTATGGACAAAGAGGTGCACCGAGTGGATATCACGGAAACTACGGAGGTGGTCCATTCATTGGAGTACAAAGAAGAGGCAGCGATCAACAATTTGAGTCCGATTCAGATTCCGAATAAAAAAACATGCAAGTATATAGTGAGCATGTATTTGCTCGATTTTCTCATTTTTACTCTCACGACAAGTATAGAGCACTAGATTGGTAAAAGTAGTACAATTTTAAATGAACAGAACAATTTTGAACAACAATTTTGTTCACTTTTTCAAAAAGTGTTGTATAATACTGTACACGAAGTATGTATGTAGGCAAGCATATTGTTGAAGACATCATTGTATTATTTTATAATAGCGTTGATGTATACGGCTATAAGCGACTTTGATAAATAATAAAAATATGAAGAAGATATGTAATTTTGTAAGAGCCATATTATGTCTATTTTTGAATTTAGCATTCAAGGTTAAATATGTACTAGCATGGTGTGTATTTTGAAATTATTGTTGTGTGTTTATTACATTTAGAAACTCGTAAATGGTAACAATGTATTTCTAATTAATTTATGAAAGATTAAATTATCTGAATATTTGAAATTTTTTAATTTTTCATTCAACGATTGCTAAAAACTAAAATGATTTCTTATTCGTATGAAGAAATGCCCAAATTAGACAATTAGTGGTTCTTCTTTAGATTCTATTTTCAAATATGAAAAATAAATCGGATCGGGCGGACGCTTGATTTGTCCGCCCGTGCCCGTCCGATCGGGCGGACGCTAGATTTGTCCGCCCGTGGCCGTCCGATCGGGCGGACGCGGCTATAGGGTTTCAGGGAGGCGGACGGCTGATGCGTCCGCCAACCGCGGCCCGTCCGATCAAGCGGACGTTTTGGGGCCGTCCGCCGCTGCTCGTCGGATCGGGCGGACGGGGCTCGAGGGTTTCGGGGAGGCGGACGGCCGATGCGTCTGCCACCCCCAACCCGTGCGATCGGGCGGACGGTTTGGGGCCGTCCGCGCCCCAATAAGATGGGTGGACGGGCCGTCCGCATTGTCACTTTTGTTTTGCCCCTTGTGAATGCAAGGTGGAGCGGAGAGCTTGGTGGTTCATCTTCCATTGGCTCCTTTCGAGGCAAGGCAAGAGTGGTTTATTGAGGCCCCTTTGTTGCCAATTTTTTGGACACTTGCGCGTGAATTCAATTTCAAATAAAAAAATTTGATCTATATCAATTTCATTTGTCACGATGACGAAGGGGAAGAAGAAGGTTGCGAAGCTTAAACATGGAGAGGGACCATCAAACTTGGAAGTAGCTCGCCAAAGTCCTTCGGAGGAATGCAAGAAATTCATGATCGAGCGCATCGTTCAATTTTATGAATCGGAAACAACATTATCTTTAGACAATAAGTACATCAGATATCAAGAGGAGTGCGTGTCTAAATTCAAGGTAGACATGACACAGATGTTGTTGAATGCATTGAATGTGGCAAAGTGGCATGACGAAATGCATAAAACGCACTTCACCAAATGTTTGGAGAACAAGGTTCATGACGCTTTGTGGAATTCCAAACTCATTTTGGTTAAATATGGCAAGGAATATCGACCCAATGACGCCCAATTTGAAAAAGTGATTCTGAAAGCGGACTTATTTAGAGGGCGATGTGCTCCATTCGCCAAAAAGCACAATCGAGTTGGTTCAATTGGTTGGTGGAAAAGCAATGATGGAGTTGCTAAAGCAAAAAAGACCAAACGGCACCTCATAGCACTTCCAGATACAACACGCGTGATTGTTGTTGATGATAGAACGATGAGAGGTGGATATGCAACGATTCGAAAGGTCCGTATTGAAGGATGTCCAGGAATACTTCCTCATTGGGAGTTTGCGGCAAAGAAATCCATTCACCACCAAACTCAACCCGATCTTGCAAAGTTAGAACATCAAAACGAATCAATGGCTGTTCGAATTCCACACGCGAGTGTGATACGATTTGCTGCGGTGCACGGAACGACGTGTAAAGGTTATGCATATTGGTGGAATGGTGGAACTCTTCAACAAATGTTGAATATGGATAAGGACTATCCAGACAACATTCAAATCCGTTTGATATATACGAATCCAACCGAAGAGGAGGTTGTAAAAGCTCACCATTTAGGACGATATCGGAAGAAGTGCATAGAGTTGACATGGGCCTTTATGCATATAATGTATGCAGTGCATCTTGCTGGACATTTGCACAATGATCTTTTTCCGGACAACACCTTGTTGCATTTTTCAGAGAATGAGTCACGTGTGTACATTGGAGTTTGCGATTGGGGCATGACTACCTTAGCTTCTCAGCCAATGAAGTCTTTGTACACATTCACATCAACAAATGAGATGAAACAAACTTTGCAGAGGAGATGGTGGGTGGATCCACGTATTGCATATTTATATAAAGCAAGTGCAGATGTGGAAGTCATTCTGATGTATTCATGTAAGTCGGAAGAATATGCCATTCGAAAAATTGCTCAGTGGATGAATGGAAACAACATGTCAGAGGCGTATTTCAACGTGCTACTTAAAACACCTAGTGCGACACAATTTGCCTTTCATAACTTTGCAAAAGTGTTTTATGCTTATTTGAAACGCATTTCTTCGAAGACTAACGATGAAAATACTAGTTTGGCCCATGTGATTAAGCGATTTTCTAATACATATTGTTGGCCGATGCTAGATGAACATTTCTGCCATTTATATTAGATTGGTAGTGCAGAAGTAGTAGTTGAATAGGTTATATAGGCATTAAAAATTAGTTTAGAAATATAGAGTTGGAATAAAAAAAATTATATGTGCAATTAGCCAAATGTGCACAATGTATGGTATTCTACATTAAATTGAATACATTTTGCCCATATTGATTATGTTTGTATTTGTGTTGATCTCGATTTTTTAAATAGTATATATATATATATATATTTGAAGTCACAAATTTTTTTAGTTTGCCTTTTGAAAATGAATTGGAATTTTTTTATAGTTTCAAGACTATCATGGACTCGTGGTCAAACTTTATAATCTTTCAACTTATGAGAGACATTGTTTTAATAACAAATCGCGACCTATTGCACTTCATTTAACATTTAATTGTTTAAAGATTAAGGAAGTGATCGCGGGGCAGTTTGGGTAGGGCGGTCGGGGGAAATAGGGCCATCTGGGCGGACGGGCAGGGCGGACTAGGCGGACAGACGGGGCGGACGCTGTGTCTGCCGGGACCGCGAATGTCAGCGGACGTTGCGGACACAGCGTCCGCGTCCGGACGTCGTGTCAACCCTGCCGTTGCATCTGCAGTCGGTACTTCAAAAACCGAAGCTACTCCGGAATTATATGTTTGGAAACGATGTGTATCTCCATCATCTACTCTGAAATGGCTACCGAATGATTTCATCTTCGTATATCTTGCTGCCTTCTGTGATGGTTTTCTGATGAGCATCAATCGATCCTTGTCGTCAAGGTTTGTCACATCGAATGCCGAGTTCTGTACTACATTCGGGAGCCAGTCCTCAAATGCTGGAATAGTCGCATCTTGCTGAACTTCGGCCTTCCAATTCCTATAGTTGAAGGTAGAAATGTGAACCTCCAATACATAGAACTCAAAATAGAGACCACTTCCTACAAGATTTCAACTACAGCAAAAGGAGTTCACGGTTTAGGTGATCAGTGGTTTCTTCTGATCAATGACTCAGTTACAACTGCACTTAGTCATTTTATAGTAAGAGCCGTCATCCAATGACTAGCTGTGACTCACAGTTGACTACACAACAACTCGCACTTGACTTTGTCATTGCTACTAACATAGAGTATTTCAGCATTGTTCATCTTGGTATTGCACATTCTTTTCCATTGGAAGACATAAAAAATAAAATAAAAAAACTAGTACATCTGTGCCTAACGTACATATGCATAGAAAACAAATAAGGTATACGGTCTACTTACAAATAATATTGCTGCAAACAAGACACATTGGCCAAAATGTACTGATGTGCCACGTCTCGGAGTGCAGGAGTCATCATGTACGGTCTTCCTCCGCCCTGTAGCACCTCCTCTGCATCGCCATACTCTTCGTCAGCATCCCAGACACGCCTCTCTGTGAATTGAAAGCTCTGTAGGTACTCCGTTACAAATCCAATGCATTCATCTTTGAGGTATCCTTCAACCATACATGCTTCAGGGCGAGCCAAATTCCTCACATGATTTTTCAGTGTTTTCATGTACCGTTCTATTGGATACATCCACCTTGCGCTGACTGGACCACATAAGTCCAGCTCTTGAACCAAATGATATGGGTGGTGTGTCATTATGTCAAAGAATGACGGTGGGAATTCCATCTCCAACAAAGCCTTGGTCTCTGCCACATTGGCTTCCAAGGAAGAGAATTCAGCGAGATTGTATGCTTTAGTACAAATTCTTCTGAAAACCTTACTCATCCTCATGATAGCCATCCTAGGACCTGGTTCCATCAAACCTCTCAAAGCCAATGGTAATATTTGTTGCATTAAGACATGATAATCATGAGACTTCAGTCCACCAAAGTTTTTCTTACGTAAGTGCTTGCCCAAGTCGGAGGAATAGCTTGTTGGTGTCTTCAAAGACTCAATGCACGTTAAGAATACTTCAAGCTCTGCATCTCTCAATACATATGGTGCTGCAGGTTTCACCATCTTCATTGGATTCCTCGGGTGCGCAGTTAGCCACAAATGCGGTTGTATATTCCGCCTCTGTAAATCCCGCCTTACTTTCACAGTGTCTTTCTTCCCAGTGATGGTTTTCAAAAAGTTCTTTGCCAAGTTCATTTCGCAATGCATGACATCCAAAGTGTAGCAAATAAACAATTTCTGCATGCACTTAGGAGACGGTATAAGAATTCAATTGTGAATTGTTGTCTGCGCTAGAGCAATGAATAACTACAATTTCACTGCATGACTATGGCACGTCTGAGACATGACTAATTAGTAGGACAGACACAGTTGAAAGAGAGTCACTGCTAAGTTAGTACTGTCCACCTCACAACTAAGTAACACCTATCCTATTGTCTCATTATTGTACTTGTAGTCTGCGACCACCACACTAGAACATCGGCACCTCAATTAACAAGTTCTTTATATGCATAGTTTGTAGGCCAATACCATAGACAGACAATCTAAAGTGGTTTGACAATAGGCCACTAGATCAATAAACTGCATTAACTTGTTCGTGGAAATCAGAATTGAACTCTAGAAAGTCTTCAATACTTAATTTGACACATATTACCAACGTCTGAAGACAACATTACCTTCCAGTAAGGCAACCTGTACAGGATGCTCAATCGTTTGACACCATGCACTTTAGATGGGTCCCTTGATCTTGCTTCTCGATTTGGCGCTGCTTTCCATGCTTCATAGTCGGCTGCATGCTGTAGCTGTTCCTTGACCGTCACTCGTGGAGGCTTCAGTCGATTCTCCATACAACCATCAAATAAGTCTTTCATGTGAGCTGACTTGTAATTGTGTCTTTCTGGCAACCAACGCCTAGTCCCAACATATGTCTGCTTCCCTAGCTCCATAGAGTGCTGTGCACCCAAGTTTGAACCGCACCAAGGACAAGCAGCAAATCCTTGATGGGAAAATCCGCCAACCACCCCATAGCCGGGAAAATCATGAATCGTCCATAGGAGCATGGCCCGCAATGTGAATGCTCTTGCTGAGACTTCCTTTGCTATGTCATAAGCTAGAACACCTTCCCACAATTGCAATAACTCTTCTACTAGTGGCTCTAAGTACACATCAAAATTTTCACAGGTGACAAACTGCCTCCCTGGGATCAATAAAGACAACATGATGAAGAACTTCTTCGTGCTCAACCAAGGTGGCAACTTATAATTCAGTAGAAGCACCGGCCAAGTAGACCAGTTGGACCGATTCTGCTTATACGGATTCACCCCATCTGCAGCTAGAGCGAAATGGATATTTCTAGGGTCTTTGCTAAAAGTAGGGTCAACATTTTCATGAAAATGCCGCCATGCCTTTGAGTCACAGGGATGCCGGACCAAACCATCCCCGCCTTCCCAATCGCTCCTATTCTCGGAATGCCAAAGCATCAGTTTTGAAATGCTAGGGCTCCTGAACATTCTTTGTAGTCTTGGTATGATGGGGAAGTGCCTCAAAACCTTCACAGGTAACATCTTCCTTTCCTCATCTCTATACCTAGGCCCATCACATTGAGGGCACCGCATTGCATCTGCGTGTAAGCCTCTGAAAAGGATGCAACCTGTTTGACAAGCATGTATGCTTGTGTAGGCAAGTCCCAATGTCTGTGTCAAAGAACGTGCTACGTGGTAGTTCTTCGGCAAACAATTCCTGTCAGGCAATATGTGACCATGCAAGATATTGAACAACTCGTCCACAAAGGTATTACTGACTCCATGCACTGTGCACAAGTTCATAAGCAAAATTGTGGCTGCTAGCTTTGTGCACTTGGCGCCACTAAAAAGATCTTGAATTGCCTCTTGTAAGTGGTGAGGATCAAACTGTCGGTCCTCCCAAGCGGCTTCTCCAATTTCACCGGCAGGCACCCCATCAGCAAGACCTTCGTCATTCTCTGGTGGGCCTTGCATTGACCCAATGCTGCACTCATCGTGTAGTGAATCGGTGGTCATGAAGGCTTCTGCCACTTCTTCAAGAACTCTGTCTTCAATATCATTTGTCCCATCGTCATGAGTGAATGCATTCTCAAGGATCCCTCGCGTATCCACTTGGGCATCCACATCCACGCTACAGTTGTCATGGGAGCCCCAGAATTCGTCCTCCCATTCATTGTCGGACAAGTCTCGAGTGCCAGGCCCTCTCCACACCCTGAACCGTGGATGCCGTCCATTTCACATGAGGTGTTCCTGCACATTTTTTATGAGCAGCTGTCGCAGCTTAGAATTTTGATTTTCTTAGTATACACCCAAATAGGAACGGAAACTAGTCATTAGCTAATCGGATCCGATTAGGTGGGGAAGGAAAACTCAGAATTAGCACGGAACGTGAAGTAGTGGGCTTCTTGGATCTAACCCGGTCAGGAGTAACTAACGACGGAAACGGAATGTAACACGGATTAGGTCTAGGACCGGATGATGATGATGAACCGGATTATGATGGTAAACCGGATTCATGATGACAAACCGGAAAGGGTCCAGGGACTATAAAAGGAGGAGCTTTCACTGTTGCACCCCCTTTTAGAAACTCGACCTTGAGCGTGCGCGGTTGAGTTTTTGTCGTTTGTGCGTCTGTGCGTTTGTGTTTTGTCTGTTCTGCTTCCGGTTGAGATCGGAGAGAGGAAGTGAGGAACGGGACGTGCGGCTAGGAGAGAGTGAGGTAGATGTGAGTGGGAATGCCTCAGCTACATAGGTCGAGGCAAGCGAGTCCCTCTGGAGGCGAGGTGAAGCTCCGGAAAGTCATTCCGGTTATTCCCTCCACAGAGCCGGAAAAGGCTGAACTCATGGATGATCTCAGATCCATGGGTTGCGTAGGGTTTGCCGAGAAACCTTGGGGTTTTAGGGAGGAGAGAATGGTCAAGGAGCTCCTCGGAAAGTTGTCCAACCAGTTTGACAACACCGTGAGGGGAGCTCCCGTCAGCTGGAACGAGGGGATGTGGAGAGCGGTTTACGGTTTTCGGGCAGGAGGTTTGGGAATGGCGAGCCGGAAGGATGAGTTTGTCCGAGGGAAGTTCAAGGGAGCCGTCAACCCGAAGGACGGATACGCGGTCGAGGATTGCTTGGATGACCGACACCGTCGGCTCCTGCAATTCCTGGTTCCGGTTCTTCACCCGGAAAAGCCGACCAGGGTGACGATCACCCTCGGCAACACCATTTTCGGTGCCCTCAGTGGTACCCGGAAAGTGGACTGGGCATGGATCATTTCCGATCTCGTGGCCCAGCTTGTTAGTAGGGTTGGGAAGAAAAGGGCCACTCCAGTGTGCCCTTATCTCTTCCACCTCTATCGGGAGAACCAAGTCCTCACCAACATAGAGGAGAAGGCGTGGAAGACGCAGGAAGTGCTCCTGAAGTACGGGGAGTCGGAGACGGATGACGAAGTGGAATCCGATTCCGAGTCAGACCGGGAGTCCAGCGAGGAAGAGGAGGAGCCGATGCCGCCGATCAAGCGACAGAAGCTGACGCCTCCACACAAGCGCGGGACGCCTCCCGGTCAAAACAAACCGGCCCCGGAGGAGAAACCGGAAGCCGAGAAGGCCAATTCCGGGGGAGATCCGGATATGCAAGATCCGTTCAACGGTCTGATCAACGTCCTCTGCAACATCAGGGCGGATTGGGAGGTCAAGCACAGGACGCTTGCGGCAATCGGCAAGTTGGTGGGTGCTGCACCGGACAGCAACTTGGCGGAACAAGTGGCGCAATGCATCACGAATCCGGAAGAGACCCGGAAGCAGGAAGCCGAGATCCGCCGGTTGCAGGAGGAGGTAGATAAACTGAAGGCAACTCTTTTTGCCTATCAGGAAGACGTGACGGCCGCTCGGGAGATGGCGGAGGAGACTCGGAAGGTGGCCGAGCAGATCAAGGCGGTCCTGGGAGAGACCGGAACGGCAGCAGCCAAGGCGAAGCTCTTCGACGAGAAGATCCACGAAGAGAAGAAACTATCCGGTTCCCGGATGGTCCGGATTCTCGCGGACTTCGCCGAGCAGGTGGAGACGGCAATGGTAGAGGGGCGGAAGGCAGCGGACCGGATCGAGGAGAGCAGCCGGAAGCTGACGGGAGCGACGTGCGACAAAGGTATTCACCTTTCGGACATCTCACTACCGGACCTCTTTCCGGATGCAACTATGGCGAAGGACAGGAAGGATTGGACTCCTGAGTCCAAGAAGTCTGCACGGACTGGGACTCCGGGCACGAGACCGGATATCACCATCGACCTGGAGTCCCCACCCGGATCGAATCCTGCGGAGGGGGAACGGGTCCGGAATTTGAGCGAAGTCTTCGAGGAGCTAGTCCCGGAGGTCGGAAGCCCGACGATAGGATCTAGAGTTGTAGGGTAGATAGGATTTTAATTTCAGTTAGGAGTAGGAGCGGATCCGGATCCGGATCCGGCTCAATAGTATTAGGTTAGACCGGAAGTTAGATTTAGGTGGCGGCGGACCCCCACGGGTTTTCCGCTCCTTTTTGTGCTTTTAGGGTTTTGACCCTTTGTATATAAATCGGTTCCTGAGATGGGAATTGGGAGTTGTTCATTTTGCAAACTTCTTGTACCTTTCCATTCTCTTCGTTGTGTATCTCTCTCCAGCGCGACAGGATTGTATGATGTGGAGTTAGGATAGTACGAGTTGGTTGGCAAGTGAATTCTCCCCTTGGTGTTTATTTTCCGATCCAAGGTGCATGTGAGTAGGTACCGAAGAGTTGGGAGTGAACTTAGTTCCTCAGCACGTCTAGAGTTTGAGATTCCGGGTGAGAAAGCCGTTGTTAGGCTAGGCGGGTAGGGAGGGATTCCTTAGCTGCGCTAGAACTCCCGGGTGGGAAATCCGGTCGAGTGTCCGATCTCCTGTGAGGTCTCACCACCCGTATGGGTAACGGAAGAACTCTAGTTGATGTTGGAACGGACGGGTGCACTTGTAACCACCTGTCTTCGCACGGATCGGAAGTAGCATCAAGGTCGTTGTAGTACGAGAGGGTCGAGTGTGGGGTCTTTGTATGACCTACGACCCGGATTGCTATCTGGGTTGTTGTGAAGGACCAAACCGGATCCGGATTAGCTTAGGAGTCTAGAAGGTAGGACAGTGGGTCTTCAGCCACTATAAGTCACGGAAGGAGTGGTGGGCCTACCACTCTCAAAATTAAGCGGCGACCCCTCTGATGGTGAAACAGAGGCAAAACCAAACCGGATAGGATTACGAGTACAGGATGACCATCCCGACCGGATTGGTCAGGACGGATTTCTAGGATCGGAAGTTGTGAGATCCTGGGATTTGGGTATTTGTACGGACCGGATAGTTAGTAGGACCGGAAGAAGGAGTAATCCGGTCTGTAGTTACCCGGTGTGGTAGTATTTCTGGTTCTAGATCTAGGACCGGAAAGTAAGATTGGCATACTGACTGAGCTTAACTGCTTAATAGAGCTAGATACTTCACAGGATCTCGTGGGTTCGATCTTTAGAGTCACTTAGTTATACTCTAGAGCGATTTTTGTGAGTATAATGGGGAATTGACCTGCCCTGTGCTGCGACAGCAGCTTGCGTTGACCTTGGCAATCCATGCACGGGCAATGGATTCTAGAAGCATTGAATTGACGAGCTCGCTGAAACTCGCGAATCCATAATCTCTCATCGCGGAGACGTTGCCTTTGTGGATTTGAAAGGGGCAAGTGCGCTGGTAGCATTTTGATCGTACACTTCTGAACTTCAACAACTACACTAGGATGTCATTTTCAAATGTGAGTTCCAAAATTTTTCTGAATACTAACCTTGACAACAGAATTATGGAATGCCAGAAAATTTCCAAGCAAACCACACTTAAATTTCTTCACATGCAATGAAAACAAACTACGATATGATTGTTGTGAACTCATAGCCAACTTCATGAAAGTACAGAATGACTGAAGAGCCCGAAGGTCAACTGAGTGACAACTACATACAACTACAGAATGACTTCAACGAGTTAATACCTAGTCATTTACCAACGTCTCTCATTCTCAAACAAAGTAATGACTTCGCAGGGTTCACGTTGAGTCCTTACCTTTTCTACTTCATTGTACAATGACGTAGTCCATATAATTTCAAGGGGAAGTCCACACTTGAATACAATTTTCCTGACATGTACATAGCATCCCCTTCATTTCACATGGCTTCTCAACACAACAAAAAACTGAAGGAGAATGTACATGGGCAACGTAGCATATGCACAAGGAACCACAACATGGCATGTAAGGGAAAATAGAAGAACTTTTGAAAGCATAGTAATTCAAATTAAGACTATCGGATCATCTTGCAGAGCATCGTGAAGTACAACATTTAGTGCTTGAGGTAAGTTCAGCATAATTCTGAAGACGTATGAGTAGTTTAGGGTTGAAAGCACTTAAGAAATTCAGGGTTCATTGAAAGGCAATTTCTACAATAAAAGGCTAACACTCCGTGCCCTCAAAGGCAATCCCACAAAATTATCACTGACGCAGAGTACGGACATTGCTCTCATGATTGACGTCCACAAGAAAAGGACCAAATTCAGTAGACAATTATTACCGTATCAAGAGGTGATTCTTTGCCGTCGTTCTATAGCGACACAGAATACTGGCTACTATAGGCTTCTTCGTTATTCACTTTAGCGGAATTTCTTCAACGACGCTAGGAAGGCAGCAAAATCAAGATTCACGACAAAGCCGGCTCTTTTGCATTCTGCTATTTGATCGCAGCTGCGGCACGCGGTCATCACTTCTCTTTCTGTGACAGACGTCCGATCACTTAGGCGCCTGCAAGATAGTGACGGAGCAGGAAAAAGGTGTGCATACCCTTGTTTCTTGGTAACGCGCTGCTTGTGAACATCAATCCCTACAGTACTATTGTTGGGCACTACGGGCATTTCACTAACCTAATTCAAAAGCAGATGGAGGAAGAGAAGACGGCAACAGGAGACGAGGGAAAGTCTGCCTACGAATTAGAACGAGACAAGCGTGTGCAGCTCTTACGGCAAAAACTGAAGCCTATGGAAGTGGCCATCCAAAGAATGTAAGTCCTCAGCCTTCTGTTCTTCATGCACTGGAGTTCTTGTGCAATTTCTGTCCGCTTTTCTTGTTTCTTGCTCAACTGCTACATTAATTGGTCTCGGAAGCCGAGTCCAGTCATTGTATAGTAGACTTCCAGTTGCAGCGTACTACTCATGTATGACTGCGTTTGTTATTCTAGTAGCGCTCGAGTCATTGTAGAGTCATACATTAGTTTAGTGGGCATAAATTAGTTGAATAAGTTAAGGAGTACTAGAAAACCGCCACGTTGCACACGTGTGGCGGCTGTATGGCGGCGTACGGAGGCTGCAAAGGCTAGTGAAACCCTAAATCCATTCTGAGGCACAGACTTTGGAGTAGAGAGTTTGTCGACATTCACGGTAGCATGCGCTCTTGTATTTTGTTTGACCTACCTCGTAGCGACGTATTGGACTGTAGTAAGCTGTGAATTCATGTGTGTAGGACAAAGGATTTGAATCCCCAGAAAGAAGTATTGCTTGAGGCAACCAATGCGGGAAGGGGTCACATTGCAAGAGAAAACTTTGGATTGCCTAGACGAAGTCATCCGACGTTGCTAGTGAGGGGAAACACACGACGTAGGAGCAAGCGTGTGCAGAGGAGGGGCAAAATGAGTGTAGATGCGGCTTCCTCTTTTGACGAAACCAAAACAGACGACGAAGGTATTGCCGCAGGTATGATGACTCTAGCAATTGTGTGTGCACAAGTTCAGAGCAAGGCGACCTCGGAGGTCCCGCCTACAGGTAATTTGCCCTTCTCGCAATGTGGGCCTCCTCGTACGCTGAGTAGGGTTTGTAAACGTCATCGTAGTGGAGAATGGTACATATAGAAGTTGCATTCTGTGACGGCTATAGTGTGATTTGTTTTGTTAGAAAAGATGGCGGTTTTTACTTCACTGTATACACGCTATAGTTCAAGTAAAACTCTTGGATAGAGAAGCAGATTTGACTCACAATTGTACTTCTTCTTTACTTGCAAGATGGAAGAGCAATGCCACACAGGGAAGGACTTGAGCGGTTTAGGGTTGCTGATGAAAATATTATTGGACGTGGATGCAGGTAAAGCTAGTACGATGCAAGTGTTTGTCTCAGAGGACGATGACTTGGACGCTGAGGAGAACCTCATCGACAAAAGGCAGAAGCGCAAGAGAGTCGACGTGCAAATACGGTCCCCTATACAAATTCACCGACCGCGGTCTCCAATTGCACAACGCGCCTTAGAAGTACCATCGCAAGCAGGGCTTCCATATGTTGGGAATTGGCAATGGGTGCCTAACGGCCAATGGATGCAGCCACCGCAGTGGGGTGCTGGGCCACAACCTTCCTCAGCTCCCTATCCGGACAAGTGGGTGGAAAATTCTCTAGGACAAGACTTTAGCAATGCAGGCAAAATGTCTGCAGATAGCGTGGGGAGGGCATCGCGACGTCTGAAACGCAGCATCTATGACGAGGGAAGGAGGGAGCGGAGCAGGGTTGGCAAAAAACCCCACAGCATCATAGTCACTGATGACGGAGAAATTGATGCTGGTTGTGTGGGGAAAAATGCTTGGGACAGCTCAGTGAGGACATATGTGCCACGTATTCTTGACATGAGTATCATAGATTGGGAAAAACAAAAGCATGAGAGCGTGCAAAAGTTGAGGAATACCCTGGACAATGACTTCGAGTACTTAGGCAACAAGTTGAGCATGCTGGGCTTCAGGAATGCCATCAAGAGGTACTTGAAGACAGAGCGCTTTAGGTTGAAGGCTCATTTCCTAAGCAGCGCAGAAGATGAATGCCCATCTCACGTGAATCCAGATCAATGGAGTAGGCTGCAGGATTATTGGAGTACAAAGACGCAACAGAAGAAAGCGGCGACAATGGCCCATGCAAGGAGGCAAGTGAAGAATTTCTCCGCTGTGGGCCGAAAAAGGAAAGCCGGAAAGGAGGCAGAGTTGGTGAGATTAGGGTTCTCCATTTTCCACGTTCGGAAGATAGTATTACCTTTGTTCTTGCTTGTTCTGTGCTTTCACTTGTAAAGAATATGTGCAAATGAATATGCCGCGTTTGAATGCTATTACCATGTTGGATGCAGAAGGAGGGAAGGCCTACCAGCTTAGGACTAATGGACATTGCAGATGGAATGCAGTTATCTGTAGGCCATGTTGGACGCGGATTGGTGAGGCCCTTTGAACTTCTCTCACATTTTATGTTTTCAGGTTGCTAAACAATAAGTGGCGTCATCTCTACAGTGGTTGTAGCGCAGTCATGACCCAGTCGCATTTTCTGTTGTACGTAGGTGGACAAGTCAAAACGTAGTCATTCAACAGTAGGCAAGTCATTGATCAGTGACCCCATTGGTAGAAACTTGGTAATTGACTAACTCTAGAGTTTCCCTTGTTTGAATGGCGGTTGAGAATTTTAGGGTCTCACTGCAGGAGATTCAGCAAGAATATGTGCTATAGAGAAGTCTCAGACAGACTTGAAGGGCGAGTTCTCGAAAGTTCTTGTGAGTACAGCAGCTACGAACAACGCAGTAGAAGAGTTGAAGTCAATATTCAGCACTTTCATGGGGAAAATGAAGGACACTTCCCATGGAAGCCCCTCAACATCTAAGTCTCTTGTGGAGATTCAGACGTCCATTTTGCTTCAAGAGGGAGACAGAGCCGACTTAATGACCGATCCTTGTCGAAAAAAAGTACCCAGGTCTGAGTCACTTCCTCCTCCCGCCCCGTCGCAGACGACTAGTGCGGCTGAAGAACCGCTACACTTGGAAGTGCAGTCACCCTCTGGAGAAGAAGGCAAGAAACAGGCACCCTGCGCCGGAGAGAAAGAGAGATCATCCCCGACCCCAATATGTCAAACTATGAGTCCAAAGCCGAAAACAACATTGAATCCGCATATGAAGACTAGCATTCCGATGTGCAATGTGGACGAGACTATTTCGAAATGCACACAGGGAATTCCGAAGGTTGTACAAGGCAATGATTTCTTGGCCGACGCGAGCGACATTCCTGTGGACGGAATTGGCCAATGTCCTCCATCGGAAGTGCAGGATCGGGAGTTTGTGAATGTGGACACCAACAAAGTGGACTCTGACACGCATATTACTGGCGGTGATGCAAGTAATATCGTGGATCTTGAAGAGGATGGAGAGAACAAAGTGGAGGACCCCAGAGAACTTGTGGAACCAATTGCTGCTCCAACCAAGTCTTCCCCTCCTAAGCAGAAGAAGGCAACAAAAGCAGTGGATGTGGTCCAAGTTGGGAAAAACATGGTGGACAACTCAGAGAAGGCAGTGGAAGCAAGTGGTGCTCCAACGAAATCTTCTCCAAAGAAGCAGAAGAAGCTAACGAAAGCATCCACTGAGGTAAATGCAAAGGCAGCACTCCCTGATTCTGGGTCAGATCAGGTGAGAGCTGCTTCGAATTTACGCATTGTACCCATCGAAAATGCAAAAGCTAAATTGCTAATTTTCAACATTCATGGGACCTTGCTAGATTGTAGTCTGGTTGAGGAGAAGAATCCAAACTCTAGAATTAGGCCCACGTTGAGAACGAAGAGCAGGAGGGTATTTTTAAGACCATGGTTGCAACCCTTTTTGGCACAATGCTTCTTTAATTTCACAGTGGGATTTTGGGGCAGTAAGAGTTAGTCTTACATGGAAGACATTGTGCCCACAATGATAGAAAGGCAAGGACATTGTGACTTCAGTCCTCTCTTTGTGTGGGGTGGGAAGAAATGTGAGGCTGTACAGTTTGAGGGCGGCAAACCAATAGCTTGGGGGAAGCCTTTGTCAAAAGTTTACAGTGAATGGCCTCAATTTAGCCCCTCAAACACTGTGGTCGTTGACAACAATGCATCAAGAGTGTCATGCAATCCGCAAGCCAATGTCATCATCACCAGTGCGTTCTATGTTGCTGATTTGGCAAAACTAGCTGATGACAACAATTACTTGAAGTCCACATTGTGGCCACTTTTGAAAGCTCTGTATGTCGCTACAGATGTGAAGGAGTTCCATGCACAAAATGCTTCACATGTGCAGAACAATGCAGTTCAAGGGCATGATTTGACACAAAATTCAGATCTCAGTGACAATGCGCTTATAGAGGAAGGTGAGGGGACTTGTGGACCACAAGGTTCAAGCTCATTCGTGTCCCCTCACCTTCTAATTGTTTTCAATTCTAACAAAAAATTTGTGTGTGTTTGTTGAAGGCACGGAAAAGAGAGACAAGGGCAAAGACGACAGCGGCAGAGGACAAGAACCGTGACTCTTCCAAAAAAAAGGTGAGATGTTGAAGCCTGAATGTGTTGGAGTACACAAATTTCATTCAGGGAATTAGAAGGCTGAGGTCAATGTTGTTTCAATTGTATGACTCAGGAATGACTGCCTAGTTATTTGGTAGTTGCATTATCCTCATCCAGTCCTCATATGTGACTCAACTGGGGAAGTTGTTAGTCAATTTTCAGTTATTTATTGTATGAGTGACTACATTGGCAATGAGAAGTATGTTTTGAAGGTCCCACGGGCAGGAGTACTTCCTGTATCTAACAAAACAAATCTATCTTTCAGCTCAGCTTGTATGACAATGTGTACCTCATCAATCCACGATCCACTCGGCAGAAGGTGGCTTTGGGAAGAATTAGCGGTATAGGAGGGATAGATAAGTTCCATGGCATGCTCATTCCGGATGGTTGGTTTAGAGTGGACGTGCAGGAGGTTTCGCAACCAAAGGTGTCGTTGATGTTCCCAAGCCGGAGGCTGACCAAGAAGTAATGCACGACGTTCAAGGTGGAAACGTCATTTGGGATTCCAAGTACATAAAGTTGAACCCATGAGATTACTTCGCTGCTGGTGTAAGTGTAGTGTAACATTTGCATGCAAGACTGATAGCCCTCTATAGTACAGAATTGTCGTACTTCTAAAGGAAGAGGGCACGTATTTTGATTTTAGAGTGGTCAATGCCTTGAATTCTCACAAAACCTTGTGTATAATAATTCAGAGAAATGCAATCATGGATGTAGACATTGACAAAATGCTTTAGTTGTCTTCCATTTTGTAATGGTATGTGCATCCATTGCTTGTACAACTATTTTTCTTCTCAATAGTTCTCATGTTAGTTGGCTTACTTGGCTATCAATTTTCTATCATTTTCATGAAAGCAAATGCTGAGCTATACAACCACATCGTACTAAAACAACTTCTAAGCTTCATTACATTGTCAACCCTAGTATTGAAATATAACTGAGATGCAACTCAGGTGCAACTGCAGTAGCACTTAAGCATAGGAGACTGACTACTGTTTAACTACCACTTCACTAAGCTGCAGTTGCAATTGCAACAATACACAATGACATGACCGTAGTTCAACTGAATCCCTACTAGGGAATAACTACACCAGAACTTGTTGTCCATCTGAACGTCTGAACATTGGATTGAACCGCCTACCAGCAATTGCCATGTGGACTAAGTGGGGCCCACCATCAGAACTCGACTACAGTGGGACTAAAAAATAACTACACTATGACTAACGAACCCAAGTGCCACGTCATGCAGACCTGAACATGTTAGAGGCCACGTAGGAATAATTCATCCAAAACTTTCCTTGTACGATGACGGATGGTGATATTAAGAATGCAGTCATGTCCTAAAGGACTCGTCCACAATGACTACGGAGCCCCATTTTCACAGGCAGTCATATATGTCCGAAATGATTGAAAACGTAGTCATTTACGTAGTCATAGAATGCCTATATTCTTGTAGTGAAGTTACAAAATTAAAGCCGTTCGGACTGTCCGTCCGTCCGTCCCATCTGATGACCCTAACTCGCCCGTTATGACAACCATGGTAAACTCCTCCGCACAACTTTGTCGCCTCTCTTTTCAGAAATGGGAGGCGGTTTACTACCTTGGGCCTTGGCATTAGCTTTATCCCTGCCCCGACATCTAGAAAAATCGGCCTTCGCAGGAAAATACTAGCAATGACATTGACAAAGTACGAGACAAATCACATGACACTAGCGCACACTTACTCTGGGCGAAAAGGTAGGGTTGGACAGGGGTTTTACAAAAACACAGGATACAGTTCTCAAGGGAAGAAGACGTCCATATCGGCTCCTACGTGGTTGCCACATAGGGAACATGGCTTCTTCATGAATGTTTCTAGAATGTGACTAGTTAAGGACTCACAAATGACTTTCATGTAACTCTAATGGAGTCACCAACAAGTCCAGAGACATAAAATCTAACTTTGAAGGTTCTCATGAACAACAGACTTATGACTTGTGGGCAAATGAACCATTGGGATACAATGTTGGGTGTGGGAAATTGTATGAATGCGTCGCCTCTGTGCTTCGAAAAACGTGCAAGGGACAAGTTCAGACGACAACGGTACTTTTGCTCATACTCAGGAGTCCTCTACAAACTATGAACTCTTCCATATATAAGCACATCAATATGGCAAATCCATGGAGTTCAAATTACAAAGCTTACAGCAAGAGCTTTGCCGTCAAGGATTGTATGCGTATTGGCTTAAAGAAATTGAGAGAGCTTTGTTGAGAGGAAGGGGTCGGAAACTTACAGCTCCGCTCTCGCTGCCAAGGCTAGAGCAGCCATCTGTTGCACCCGGATGACGTTCTCGTCACGCAACATTTCATAAATTCCCTTCTCAGGCGGTGGACTATCCGACGACACTTCCATTGTGCGGTGTAAGTCTTCTGAATGTTCTCCTGTCACGCTTGGGTTCACAATGAACCCTGATCTTTCGTCAAGTTGCCCAATCACCCAGTCTGTCGCTTCATTGTTGTCTTGGTTTGAGGGCGGAAGCTCCTCTACCTTAGCAATCGTAGCAGAGAGAGAGAGAGTGAGCCGCTATGGGAGTTGCGAAATTGGAAGGAAGAAATGAGCTATTGTCGCAATAGCAGGAGAACTTAACAAGCGGAGGTGATGCAAGGCTCTCGCATGATGAGTGTCGTTGGTTATCGGCGGCTCGTCATTAAATTGAAGATTTTGACAGTAGTAATCAACATTTAGTAGAGATATGTTAGTCATTTACTTGTATAGTTTTTCGACTATGCTGTGACTGGTGGAGTCATTCAAGAGTTACTAGAGACGCTTGTCAATGCTGAAAGCAGCACTACGACTCACATTTTTCGGAAATAGAAGGTATCGCTGATGGAGGCTAAATAAGTCCCCCTACGGCCGTCCCTTCACAGGTTCCAGTCCATTACCCTCCCGCTTTCGGCTCTCTACATGACATGGTAACAAATTTGCCAAACCGGTGAAGATGATTCCTGCTAGGCTTCCATTGTCCGACAGAGACTTAGAGATGAGTGCCTTTGGTTGAGGGAGTTACAACAAGCTAGAGAGTATAATGTGAAGAAGCTGCATTGTCCTTGCACGAAGTGCAAAGGTCGTAAGAGACTTCTCCTGAAGAACGTTCAGGCTCACCTTGTACGTCATAGAAGGCATCCGGATTGCCACATTTGGAGAGGCCTGGGCGCAAGGGATTCCTCTGACGAGGAGTGGGAGCAAGAATTTTGGGGATCGCATAGAGAGGCATCAAAAGGCATGGACGCCCTAGATGTTGATGTTGATACAATAGGCATGCTAAATCAAGCATTGCATCCAATGGATGCTCCAACATTTTTGGCCAAAAGAATTCAAGAGGAAGTGAGGAATGCCTTTTCAATAGCGGACTCTATCCATGAGGAGTGGATGGAGGTGTTCCACGGTGATGTTGTGGAGGGTGAGGAATGTCGTGACAAGCATCCTCCTCCCTCCAAAGGGACTGACGGACTTGACAGTGACAACCAGCGCCCTCCAGCTGCAAGCACTGATGGAGTTCACAGTGACGGAAGCTTTGATGCCATGGTGTTGCAAGGGTGCTTAGAGCCTCTGTACGATGAAGCTACTTTGAGCAAGCTCGCAGCGACGGTCTTGTTGATGAATTTGTGCACTGTGCATGGTGTAAGCAACCAATACGCCAATGAATTGTTCAACATTTTGCATTCTCATCCTCTATCAAGGAACAATAACTTGCCTCGAAATTACTACACCACGCAGGCCTTGATAGGGAAATTGGGTTTGACGTACAATACCATCTATGCATGTGAATGAGGTTGTATGCTTTTTCGTGGGCCCTATGAGCAAGACCTACGGTGCCCCAAGTGTGGCGGTCGCAAATACCAGGACGAGGAGTGGTGTTGTTTTCCAGTGAAGGTGTTCCGGCACTTCCCCATCATTCTTAGACTGCAGCACATGTTCATGAGTCCAAAAATCTCGTAGCTTTTGGTTTGGCATGCAGAGAATTGGAGCAACCGTGACGGAGGCGACGGCCTCGTCAGGCATCCCTACGACTCCAAAGCTTGGAAGCATTTCGAGGAAAATGTGAATCCCTCCTTTGCCTGGGATCCTAGGAATGTTCACTTTGCCTTAGCATCTGATGGAGTGAATCCTTACAAGCAAAATAGGACATCATGGTCAACATGGCCAGTGTTGCTATTGAACTACAACTTACCCTCTTGGTTGAGCACAAAGAAGTTTTTTATTTTGTTGGCACTCTTAATTCTAGGGAGGGAGTCAGTGATGGGTGACGTGTTTGACGTATATTTAGAGCCGCTAGTGGAGGAGTTGTTGGAACTTTGGGCCGGGGTCCCTGCCCATGACGTTACTAAGGATGCAGGTGAAAAGGCTTTTCAGTTGTGTACCATGTTGCTATGGACTATACACGACTTCCCGGGGTATGGCACAGTTGGAGGATTTTGTCATCAAGGGTATGTAGTGTGTCCATGGTGTGGTGAAGACCTTGGTGCTGAGCATTCTATTGAACTGTCTAAGCAAACTTACGATGGGACTCGTCGATGGCTACTTGAAGATCATCCTTACAAATTAGAAGGTATGAAGGACCACTTTGATGGATTAATGGAAAACCACTCGAAACCACGGGCTATGACTGTGGAGGAACAAATGCAGCACGTACTATAGTGTAAGGCATGGAAAGTTGTTGGAAATAGAGAGGGTACTGCAGGGGACCCCTCCAAAAATTTTGGCTTGAAGCGGTTGAGCATTCTATTTAGATTGCCATACTGGAGGGTAAGTGTCTCTAAATTTTGGCCTTTTTGAGCAGAAAACCTTAGATGGGACTCGTACGTGACTTTCCAGTCACCCGCTAGTTCTCCCAAGTCATTTACGAGTTACCATCATAGAGATATGTCAACATTTGACTATGAAATGACTAGTATGTAACTAGGTTGTGACTGTGGACTTGTACCTAATTTGTTGGTCATATATACATTGCCAATATCTTCTCATTCACTACACGCTAGACCTCATGCATTGCGAAATGAATCTTGCCAAGAACTTTTTGAAAACCATATCAGGGAAGAAGGACATAGTCAAAGTGCGGAGGGATCTACAACACTGAAATGTCAGGAGGCACTTATGGCTTGCTCCACACCCACGTAAGGTAGGGAAGAAGGTGAAGCCATAAGCATCTTATGTTTTGTCCGAATAGGAGTTTGAAAAGTTTGTCAAGTACATACAAGATTTGAAAACACCTGCGGGGTACTCCTCAAACCTTAGCAATTGTCTCCGCAAGAAGAATTTTGGTGGCCTAAAGTCGCATGATTACCATATTCTGATGCAGTAGATCATGAACCCAGATCTTTGTGATCTGATGGAACCAGGACCTCATATGGCTATTATGAGAATGTGTAGGGTATTTCATCGCTTCGGCACAAAGGTGTACAACCCAGTAAACTTTTTGTCTCTGGAAGCAGATGTGGCAGAGAGCATGGCTCTTTTGAAGATCGAATTTCCACCTTCATTTTTTGACATAATGACTCATCTCCCATACCATTTGGCAAAGGAATTGGACTTGTGTGGTCTAGTTAGTGCAAGGTGGATGTATCTAGTGGAGTGCTACATAAAAGTATTGAAAAACCACGTCTGAAACATGGCACAACCAGAGGCATGTATGGTAGAGGGGTACTTGAAAGATGAATGCATTGGATTCATTACGGAGTACCTGCACAGCTTTGAGGGCTCTCATAGGCGTGTATGGGATGAAGACGAAGAATACGGAGATGCTGAAGAAGTTTTGCAAGGGGCAAGAAGGCCGTACGTGATGAGTTTCGAGTTGAGAGATGTGGCCCACCACTATGTGCTCTCGAATGTTGTGGCCATGTAGGATTCATTCATGTAAGTTAAGGAGTTCACTCTTCCGTGTGATACTGTGATCCCTAGTATGGTGGAACTATGAAGTCCTTTGTGTAAGCTAGGGACATTTTGACCTGGAATCTTGTGTAGTTTTGCATTAGTTGTCGTGGAGTCATTTTCAAGTCTTGTAGATATTGAATGACTCGCAGTCGACATAGAAGTGACTACTTCAAGTCACGGAGAAGTCATAGAATTTTCACTACCTAATGAAAAGTACTCCTAAAGTCTAAACATCGCATCCTACTGGGTCTATTTTGGAGTGCGGACCGTCTGCTTTCGGGTTTAATTGTATTTCCGTGGATTGGCCAAGATGTGGAGGACTGAATTACAAGAGAATCCGGAAATGCCATCCTTAGCTGATTGGATGCAACGCAAAGTGGGAGAGTTGGACTTGGATTTGCATAACCCAGAACATATGGACCACTTTCTCCTTAGAAAGAAGCCATCCCAAAGAGCTACTAGATATACATGAGTCACAGCATTTGGCAACCACTTTAGAGTGGAAGATGACAATACAAGATACTTGTTGAGTTACAATAGTGGGGTAGCATCCGTTTTCCACGAGATTGCTGGAAATGTTGAGGAATCCTCTGTGAACTACTTGGGAGTACTTCAAGACGTACTTGAGTTGGATTATGGTGCATTGAGTATGAAAATAATTCTGCTGCGTTGTGAGTGGATGAAAACCATAGACAATCGAGGTAACCCTATGTATACGAAGGACGAGGCTGGGTTCCTTGTAGTGAACTTTCGGCACAAATTGCCTCGCTTGGCAGACTCGTTCATTTTCCCAAGCCAAGCTACTCAAGTTTTCTTTTCAGACGTTATAAGAAGACCGGGTTGGAAAGTTGTGCTACGAAAAGAAGCACGAGCTCGACGAGAGGTCGTTGATACATTCGATGCATTTATGAACACAAGAGTGGAGAGTGACGGGCTAAGAGCTCCCTATAACCTACCAATTCCAACCGAAACGGTAAATTTAATTGGGGCCATAGAATTGTCGGAGGAAGACAACTTGTTAGCATGGGCAGGATATTAGTGTCATTCCGATACATGAAGCGCTCATACATGCTGCCAGCCTTGCAGAGCATGGACAGGTGATTAGAGCATTAGCCGACCTTTTTAGTACACAGAATTTCAATGAAGCCTTGAACATTTACAAAGAGAAATTAGAAGAAGATCCAATTCTGTGGACATTGGTACTTAGGCAACGTATGAGTACCCTGAGCACTGATTGCACTACCTAAAAGTCAATGTCCACAATAACTATAAGATGTCTGAAAAATGACTATAGTAGTCATTTGGCAGACAAGTGGAAGTCATCATGGACAATCGTTTGTGGTAGTGAATTTGAGATGCCTTTTAGAAAAAGCATACCCTATTCTAAGTCCTTGAAGAATTTAGAAGAAGCCTTGAACATTTACAGAGAGAAATTAGAAGAAGATCCAGTTCTGCATCGCCATCTGTCATCATTATATGACACCTTACTCGAGTAGACTCTCTATTGTTTGATTCGTTGTTTTTTCCGAGTGGAGATTTCTCACATCTCTGACCTTATTGGCCTCCAAAGTGAAAATGTTGAGAAGAAGTTCTCACAAATGATCCTTGATAAGATATTGGTGGGTCCTTTGGACCAAAGAGCTCGCTTTTTGATCATTTTTGATGATGTGAAATGTTATGGAATATATCCTTCCACTCTTGAAACTATATCAAACATTAGGAAGGTGTTAGAAAGCCTATACTTGAAGTCCACCAAAATAATGGTGTAATTTCAGTGGTGGTCTTTGTGAGGGACCTTCGTTCATTTTAAATGTTTCTTATGTACTAGACATGCACCTTGTAAACTACGCGTATATGTCAGTCATTTTGGAGTCGCCATGTAGAAACGTCAAAGTCACATACTAGTAGCCCCGAAATGATTGGTGTCCACGTCAGCCCCTTCATAGGCTTGGTGGTGGCAGTGGAAATCAATTCATTCAGCACTTTGTCTTCATGGTAGTCATTTCCGAGTCTCATTGAAGTTACCGGAAGCTGCGTTTTTTAAGTCCTAGACTAGGTACATGCTCCAAATTTTTTACTTCGTACCCGAAGTCCGCCACAACGGGTAGCATTAACCATCCAAAATCATTAAGTCATTTCTTACTCACTAAAAAGACATGCAAAGTATTATTTGGTGACTTGAAGTAACTTTTTAATGACTAAGGCATCCGCCGCTAACTTACCTCAATTCCCAACGTTATCTCATTCCCAGGGAGAACTAAAAATCGTAGATGAAAGTCTACCTTCATTGCACCCTCGTCCGCGGTTTAGAAAAATGACTGCCAAATGACTCTTCCAATGTTGTTGCCCTAGTGTTGGTGCAATTATGGAATTCGTAGACATTTTTTAGTTGTTCCGGACATATAGTCACTTTACAATCATTTCCTCCAGTCATTTATTCACTGTTTTTTTGTAGTGATTCCAACCGAAATTGCCATGTCACATCACCGTTTGACCCCCCGAACTTTTAAACTATATAATTTTGTAGTTAAAGCTCTAAATTCCATTTGCAAGCCTATTTTGGATATCTACACAAAGAGTAGATGCTGATGAAATTCTCACTTGTCTCATTTGGATAAGCTTTCATAAAGTTATGACCCTCCAAAGATTTGGGTTCACTAAGTGAGGTCATTTGGCCTTCACCATGGCCCCTTTCTTTGGCCATGACTTTTGATTTATAGCTAGAAACCTTGTAATGATTGTCATTCTAGCATTCTTGTGTTCATAGCTTTTCAATGGTATGTCACATGCCTTATTCTAAGAAGTATTCCCTAAAAGCAATCCCCTTGGAACCTTTAAGTGTCTCGATGTCACCTAGACACTTCGAAGGTCCCCTTTGCTCATTAAGGCACTTCAAGTACCCCAAAGGAGTAGGGGTGTGACAACGTCATTAAAAAAATTCTTAAAAAAAATAGAATTTTTGTTTTAATTTTTGTTTTATTTTAAAATTAAAAAAATCTAACAATAGCTATTCTCTAACTATTAAGGGAACAACAATGGGAATAACCCTGAAATGTCCCTTCTAATCCTTCAAAAATCCTCTAATGATAGGTATGTCACATGCAAATATAGCATTTGGTCCTAATTAGAGTTTTTTTTTCCAAAACTAAATTCAAATTCCACATGTAAATATGGTAGAAATTCGAAAATTGTATAAACTATGGTTGTTTAGTTGAAATTGTCCAAATTGTCTAAACCTACCTTGTATGTGACAAAACATAGCTAAATTAGTCTATGAAAACCTATGTGAGAATTCTAAGTAGATTCCTAAGAAGAAGTTTCAAAATTCCTATTTCATTTCACAATGTAGTAGAAATCCCAATTGTTAATCTACAAATGAAGAAAACTCAAGATGGACCATAGGAGGGTATTTACAACAAAAATATGGTGATTTTAAGTGGAAATCACACTAAAAGTCCAACAATTACATAGAAGGAAAAGATTCCTTATTTATCGAAAATTAAAGGAGATAGCGGGATTTGGTTCTCTTTCTTTTAATGCACAAAGTAAAAATATGAGCTTGCACATCTTTTTTAGAATTTGACAAGAGGTTCCACCCAAAAATTTGGAATTTTCTAGTATTTAGAAGATTCTCTTTCAAACAATCAATCGCCAAAATTCATAGTGGAAAATATGTAAAAATTATCTTAGGTGTGAAAAAATCTAATTAGAAATTAGTATATCTTCTTTCATATTACTAACACGTTCCAACAAGTTTCAAGACATTCCAATAGTTAAAAGTACTAGACTAGCAAGATTCTCTAAATATTGACAATTTTAAAGGTTATAGCAAAGTTGATAGGTGTTTTGAAAGTGCACAAAATTGGAATGGGGCCCAAATTAGGTCTTTTTTTACTCCTTTGCGTCTACTATACAACCTAGGCTAGTGTTTTTCACATAAAATTCAAACTCCAAAAGTTGAATTTTTTATCATTTTAAGTTTAAAGTTGGGGTTAGTTTTTGATGAGTTTTTGGCAATAGAGAAAGTGGTGGGGATTTAACTAGAATAAAGCCAATGGCATTGTTTGTTTGTGATTTAGAGTCTTTTCTCAAAATTTAGAGTTTTAGTTCAATATGGAAATAAAAAATCTAAGATTAGGATGAAAATCCTAAATGATAAGATGACCACGTAGAAAATGAAAGGAGGTGAGTTCCCTTAGAAGAATATATAAGGCCATTCATTCTCCTTCTAAAACACCCGTTGTAGTCATATTTTGGCACTTTGACATGTTGGTCTATTTAGTTGGGTTTTTTGGCCATTTAGGGGCCAAAGTTGCAAAACATATGATTTTAGAGCATTTCAAGCTTCAATTGTTGCTAGTTATACAAGCTTTGAAGGCCTTAGGTGTCCTTCAAACTCAAAAGTGCACTAAGTAGGAGGTTCATTGGTATCGTGTGTTCAAGGCTCTATTGCATGGGGGCTATATAGGTAAATTTTGTGGATTTCTATAGGGCTATATTTACCTACATTTCTAAATTCTTTTTATTTCATATACACTAGTAGAAAACATTGGAATTTCAACAAAATTCTATTGATTCGGTTGCATTGTTCCGATCACTGTACAACAAAAATTTGTTAAATTAGCAAATTTTTGTTGTATAATATCCAAAACAATGCAACATTGCAACCAGATCAATATAATTCTATTGAAATTCCAATGTTTTCTACTAGTGATACCCTATATTTTATTATTGTGTTATTTTAGTATATCCTATGTTCATTATAAATGTTGAACAACCTCAATTTTTTTTCAAATATTTCATTGGGATTTAGTGAATTTTATCACAAAAAACTGCACATCTCCAAAAGTGATGTACAAAATAAGAAGAGGCAAATTAAAAAAGTAGTTGCAAATATGGATTACTGGCAAATACTAAGAACATCCTAGAACCAAGTGCTTCCATTCATAAACTTGTGTTTGCAAGAATGAACTACAAACAAAGACAAAGTACATATGAGCAATAACTAAGTACTTCCATTAGAAAGGAGTTCAAATATGAACTAGTTGCAAATTTGAAGTACATCATTCCTAGCACTAAGTACTTCCATTCAAAAACTAGTTTCAAGAACATGGAACTTTGAAACTTAAAGAGCTTTGAACCACAAACTAATTCACACACAAAGTACTTCTAAACACCACATACTTTCTAACACAACGCAATTAGAAATAAGTATCATGTTCAAAAGCATACCAAACTATTATTTATTTAAATATAGGGTGGAAATGTATTGTGAAAGAGAAAGGCAAGTGTTACCAAACACAATACAAAACATTCACAAAACTTTAAAAACTAAAGGCTATGTTGTCAAAAAATTTGGATTTCATTGTCAAAATTTAGAATGAAAATGGAACCAAAAGAGTGTCTAGAGTTCTTGCAAATGAAGCAAGTCCAAAAAATCTGTAGCATTATAGATTCATAGATGTGGTGTAAATGCAAAAGGGTCTTCATGGCCATCTATATATTCACAAAGAACAAGCTAAATGAATGAAACTAAAAAAAACGGTTTGGAAATTGGAAATGAAAGCACTCGATTACTCGATTAGTAGTTGATAGTTGGGTGTAGGATCTTACCTCATCTGTATGTTGGAGTTACTTACATGTTTGGGTAATTAGCTTGCCCATCTCCCTTGTGCAATTGCATTTTGATTTGCCATTCTCCATGAAGATAATGTCACAATTGATGAAGCTCAAATGTTCTCAATTCTTAAAGTACCATCATTTTGAGGTGTAGGGAGAGGTTCACATTGAGTCTCTACAACTTGTTGAAGACCTTGTCGTTGAGATTGAAGAATTGCAACACATATTGGGACTTTTGGCCCAAACCCCTTAAATCTTTTAAGCCCTCTATCGAGGTACAAGCAATTTCTAGAGAATTTGTGACTCTAAACCCTTAACCGACTTTATGGGTCTTTTTAGTAGATCTTTGGATTTTGAAGTTCATAGATGAATTTACTAGTGAGTTTGATACTGAGTTATCAAAGAATGATGATAGCTTAGCATCTACATCTTCTAACAATGTTCTTTCCTAAGATGCATTGTCATAGCTCCAATATTTTCATTTGATAGTGATGTATTTTGAGTGCATGATGTGTTGCATTTTTTGATCATATATAATATAACTTAGCCAATTTTGTAATATACCATATACACTTATTAATTACATAGCTATTACATTGTAATAGCCTAAATTCCAAAGTCTCTATTCCTCTAAATGCTATTTCAAGCTAATGCACACATTAGAGGAAATTTGAAGACAAAAGAAGATTGTTTCAAGTCTATTCTTTTTGGTGTTTCTCTTGTAGTGAAGGAACGTCTCGTTGTTAGGAAATTTTTAAAAATTTAAAAATACGAAAATGGCAAAAAAAAATTCAAAAAATTATATGACAAGGTCTTAGCCATATAGAATTGTTGTAATATTGTTACAATAATATAGTTTGCTTATTTCCACTATATAATAACTCGTAGTCTTCTTGACCCATCAAATTTCATGTGGTGTGTTCTTTTAAGTTTGCCAACAAAGACCCCCCAATCCCTAAACTATGGTCATAGGTCAAAATTCTAAACAACAAATTAAACATGTTACAAATTTGACATTTACAAGCTCTCAAGTTCTAGAGCTCACAATCAAAGGCTTATAAAATAGCACTCCCACACATATTATAGTGACTTAACTTTTATATATTATGAAAGATTTAAAAAGAAGATTTAAAAATGCATTTATATATATTTTTAAATTTCATTGTGTGCATAATACAATTTCATAGGTATTTTATATAGAAAAAAAATTCAGTAATAGGATAATGGTAACCAAGTCAAATTTTCAAACTTATTGTAATCTATAAATAATATGATATGGTGCAAGATAATGCAATATAGTGTTATGTTTGTAATGCAATTTATTTTGAAACATATTATTGAATATGAGAAATATGAGACTTGTCTAAATTTCAAATGATAGGTTTGTAATAGATAGGCCATCCCAAACTATTTGATGATTGGATGAAATGGTGCATTCAACTTTGTTTTTTCAATAATTCATTGGACACTTTTGGTCCTAGGTAGTGTTTGAGAGTTAGGTGGGTAAACTCCAAATTTCACGGCCTGGTTTGAAACCACCATCATCATTTTGTGTAAATTTGGCCAAAATCAATATGTATCTATATTGAAGAAACGATTTTAGAACATCTACCAAATTTTTTTTGACCCTTCATAACTTTTGCATAGAGTATCCACATTAAAAGATTTTGGGAGGTCTGGGAAGGTTGCGAGTTCCCTACCATTTTTTGACTCTATAAACTCACCAAAACTTGCTACTCCATGTGGAAAATAACTGCCATGTCATTTTCCCAAAAAAATTTAAAATTATGATTTTTTTCAACTTTGTTTTTCATTTTAAGAAATTAAATTAAATTAAATTATTTTTTCTGATAGTATAGCGTTCTTTTTACTATGGGGTGAATTGTAGGGAACACCAACTTGAAACGGCCCTCTTGGACCCTCTAAAACCTTCTAATGATTGTTGCATTCATTGGTGAGTTGGAGCCTTCTTTCATTTCCAACTAAAAAATATGTGAAATTTAACCATTCTAGTAGTAATGACAAGGCATAGTAAAAAAATAGTGCATTGGGGTATTCTGACCAATTTTTCTTTTTTTGGCTTTCTAATGCCAGATTGTGAATGAAAATAGAATTATGAACATGCGATACATACTAATGTGATATTTTCTATCCAATATGTGGATGAATGTTGAAATTTGGAGCACCACTATAAAATTTATATCGCCACTTTGCCCCCGTATAAAAAATGAAAAAAAAAGCGCTGATCCCTATCTACAGTGCATATCGTTGTGGAAGCGGAGACGCCAGTTCCAAGGGTCGCGCCAACAAGAAGGCGCATGTTCTGCACGGAAACGTCTCTCTGCCTCCTGGATAGAGCTTGCGCCTTGGAGCTTTGCGAATTGCAGAGATGGCGGTGGTGGTCTGGCTGCTGGCCATCGGCACGGTGTGGGGAATCACGAACGCGCTCATCAAGCGCGGAGCCCTCATCGCCATCTCCCAACAATCCAAGCGCCCCACACCGGAGAATCGTGGCATTGTAGCGACCTTTCTCGCGGACTGGATCCGATTGCTGTGTGTGTGGCAGTACTCGATTCCGTTCTTGCTCAACCTCTCCATGTCTGTTTTGTTCGTCCTCAAGCTCGGAGACAGCCCCATCACGCTGGCCGTCCCCGTGACGAACGCCACCACATTCGCCGTCACGGCCGTCGCGGGAGCCGCGCTCGGGGAGAAGACGCGGCCTCTGGAGACTGTGATCGGGGTGGCGCTCATCGTTGCTGGGGTTACGCTTTGCATCTCGCCGCCAATTAGTTTTTTTCCTTGATGAGCATGTGAGATTCCTTTGTATTGTACTTTCTTTCGGTGTTAGGAAGCTGGGAAACGCGTAGATCGTGTTTCTGCAAGTCATTCTAATTTGGTTCGAGCCAAGGTTTAGGGTTTTACGACATTGAATCTGCAATGGAGTTGGTATATAGGTTATTTTGGTAAGTTAGAGGATACCATTTTCTATCATTTTGACATATTTAGTTTAGGATTGTGATTTTGGGGAGATTTAGAGAACTGTGGAGGGATCAGTTTGGTTACAAGAGATGAATTTTTTTAGACCACAATGTATGCATTTCTTATGCAATTTTTAAAGTGGGAGTTTGTAAATCATCGCAGACAACCCCATTTCCATTCAAAGATTATCGGCCTTAGGCATTTCTCGAAGTCATGCTTTTGCCACTTGGTTTTCAGTGATTTTTTCTTATGGGGTATCATTAGCTCTGATGAGGGTAAAAGAGGTGGACTACGTTCAATTGTGGTTTTATTTCGTGTTTATACGGGGTCAGTCGCCAGTTTCACAAGGTCTTCTAACCCTTCGGACACCTTAAAAAATGTCAAGAAACGCTAGTTAGTTTAACCAAGTGTTTGAACAGATGAGGCTAGGAGAACAGTCCTCTTTATTTTATCACTGGGCTCCAAAATTTGGTTAAGGCTGTCAATTTTGGCAAATGATTCGTAATATTTGTAGTATATTTTGGTAGCTACAATATAATTTCTGTCCATTGACAACGAAATTTCAACAAATTTGCTGTAAATTCTGGCAGAATAATTGCATTTTCTTCCCTACATCTCTTAATTGGCTTTTAGCTTAACCAATGAAATCTAGCTATATTTAGCCCAAAATAGAATGACTGGAGACGGATTCAGTCCCCAACGATTTTAGTATCCTCTAGTCACAGTAAAGATCTTGCGATTGTTGTCCTCAGAATACTCAACGTTGAATGTGTTCGGCCACCGTTTATGCATATGTGTCATCCAGATTCCGAAACTATGACTGGAAATGTCTGGGGAAAAATGAGTGAACTGAACATTGTTTCTTCACAATCAGTTTTGAAGTTAAAACTGGTGGCCAGCTGCCTTTTATTATATGACGGTGAAACCCCGTCCTTTTTCTATTGGGGACTACTGCACTTCTGGGGATTGGACTCTCGAATCTCTGTACTATACAGTTTTTTGTCACCTCTTCTTATTGTTGTGTTTCTCTCTTGTGCTTCTGTGGTCTTATTAACAGTACGTGTTGGTCTTTCCATAGAGATGATTCCTACACTAGTTACATAACCTCAACTTCTGAAAAAGTGAAGGTTTGATTTACAGATGTTATTGGCGACCATGTTAGTGGTTACCTTAAGTCGTCTAACTTAGTTTCTGTAATGTACAACCTATGCTACGCTGAGGATGGTGTCAGAGTTCCAGGTCAGATTTTTACTTTCGCTTTTCATGAGAATAATATCTCAAACTCGTTCAGTCGTAAATTCTGCTTGTCAGTGCGTATGCAGCCGGCCACATCTCCTAGTCCATTTTTTCCACTCTTTGTTGACCTGTAGTAAGGAGCACAAGTAATGTGTGATTGATATGTTAGGACCGTCCGATTCTCTTCCTGGCAATATTCTTGATCTCAGTATGCATGTGCAATTGTGCATTCGAGTTCATGCAGACAGCTGGCTCAACCTACCTGTTGGAGGAATCTACATCTTGGGAACCGGAGATGTTGGCAGATGACATGCGTGAACGTAGAAGCTTCAATATGTTCGCTTCCACAGAATTTTCCACGTACAATCTGCATTGCAGACAGAAGCAGTAAGTACACTGAACCCTCTCCACTGACGCACTCTACTTCAGATTCCTTGTAAATCCACAGAATTTGTTATGTTGTGTTCACACCTGACTGGACAACTTCCACATGTCTATTTGTGATTCTGGTGAACCCATCTGGGCGTGCATTGTCAAGTTGTGCCCACACGTAATTTCGCTAAGAATCCCTATTGTTCCCCTGGGCCAGTGTTATCTGAGCTGTAGAGTGTGGATCGCATGTTGTTTCATTTTTTCCCGTTCCATATACGATTTACTTGGGTGTCTCTAAGCTTAGATACCGTTATGTAATTTAGGTCCAGACGCGAATTGTGTTGCTTTGTGATAGTGAGTCATGTTCCTACCTTTTGATGACAACTGGACGCTCCTGGCCCATTCGCCAGCATCGTCCGACGGCCTGCTCCTCGAGCTGCAGATTGCCAATAAGAATAATTTGTCAGGTCATTCTAGATTCCATATCACTACAGATGTTCTCTGTTCGAGTTCAGATTGCTACTGATTTGACTCAACCTGCAATGTGCTCAAAAAGAATTTGTTTTATCTGATTTCAACTTTGTACGCACTATATTTTCGATCTTAACATTATATCGAGATATGTGAGTGAGGGAACGCGTACTGCGGGGTTAAGGCATGGCTCCAGCTGTTGGGTAGTTGGCGTATGCAAGAAGATCAACAAGATAACGTATTTAGCGTATGGAAAAAGTTTAGCTAGGTTACTTTACACTCATTCTCTATAATTGCACATACCCTGTGTATCTGAGAATCTCGTGTACAAATCCGATTGGACAACTTCCACATGTCAAGTTTTGAACTCATGTCGAAGTGCATATAGAAGGCCATTCGCGCCCCCCCCGGGGTTGTGCAATTAGAGAGGATTGAGTGTATTCCTGATTGCATGACTTAGGTTTTGTTAAGTGCTCTAGAAATGTCAGCAACTTTTACTTTGGAAGCATTGTGGATTTGCGTACCATGTAAACGTGGGATGCAGCTGTCAAGGTGATGCCCACTGCTCCTGTTCGAATTGACAGTAAAAAGACAGTCGTTGGTGGATCCTGACAATTACAATTAAATATTAGTACTATTGCATACACTTTGGTAAGTTCCTTGTCAGGATTGAGGGTACGACAATTTTCGGTGTAGTTACCTGAGTGCATGCAACCTTTTCAGTATTGATTCGAGCCTTGGTTAGTTTTCAGATATGAGCTCTTACCTTCTGAAAGGCTTCTATAGCTTGGGCACGTTTCTTCATGGGCATATCACCACTGATGAACCGGTAGTTGATTCCCTTCTTCTTGAATTCTGCTTTCAACCAGGCTATGGTTTGCATAAACTGGCTAAAGATCAGTACCTGCATGGATATGCGATGTTCGCACAGGTGATGTGGAAATCAGGTGGGGATTGACAAATCCCCTTAACGTTGCAACGGTCGATCTGTTAAAAGTTGCAAAGATCTAGTACGCTTAACCCTCTCGATTGACTCACTCTGGAATTGTACTTTCCTTGTAAATCCTGAGAATCTTTTCGTGTTGTGTGTACATTCGATTTTGCTTTCTTTATATGCCTTCAGAATCTATCTTGTTGTGTGTACATCTGATTGGGCAACTTGCACGTATGAAGTTGTGAACATATGTGAGTGCAAATAGAAGCCCATTTATTCCCCCCTGGAAATGGCATTGGAGGGTTGGGTGTAAGAGTGGTTTAGCCTTCAGGATTGAAGAGAAATAGTGAAAATACCTTAGCTCCGTCATGCTCTTTCCTGACTTTGGCCAAATCGGCAAGCAACGTCTTCAACTTGGATTTCATCTGGACTCCCTTGATGGGCACCTCAGTATCGTCAGAGTCTGTTGTGGATGCAGTCGGCGAGGTCACTGTTTTGGGATCCAGTAGTGGTACAAGTGCCACAGATCTTGTCGGCTTAGGAGGATAC
This sequence comes from Pseudoscleropodium purum, assembly GCA_963969395.1. Lineage (NCBI taxonomy): Eukaryota > Viridiplantae > Streptophyta > Bryopsida > Hypnales > Brachytheciaceae > Pseudoscleropodium > Pseudoscleropodium purum. The sequence goes on from OZ017797.1 coordinate 15,791,947, forward strand.
GTGAAGAGCTGATTTGCTGTCACCGGACTGCCGCAGATGGCACACTGCCCTTGAGACCCCGTGGGCAAGCTCGACATCACACACTCACTGCAGAACCTGTGCAACACGTAAACTTGTGGAAATTATTACTTACTAATGGTGTCAGAGCTAACCAGCAGAAGAAAGCAAATTCAGAACCAAATCCCAAAACCTTACGAGGGAGGCTAGTACTGGCGTTCTGCTCAATTTGGTAACAAACTGCAAATCATGGAGCATGGAGTATGAATCGCGATTTGAACTCCCTTACCGTTTACTGATATTGTATCTAGGGATCTAAGGTACGTACACCTAAAAGTTTCTACAGAAGCATCCAAGCAATGATTCCTATTATTGAACTGCCTTCATTGTTGTTTAGTATTGTTGACATTTGAAAGATGTTTCCAATGCAACTTGGCATGAATTTGATGGACATTAGAGTTTTCCTAAAAGTTCATACTATTTTTCAACACTATTTTTCGATTTGATAACTTCAGTCGATGAATAAAACAACAGGGGTCGCTTTTTTGGAAAGGGTTGCAATTAGGTGTAGTCACACTTTCTTACTTCAAGTCCACGGAATCTGTCCAAGCCCAAGCCCAAGTATAACATTATGTCAGGGTTGTGGTAATTGTTGCTTACCAGTGCTCACATGGTGTTTTGGTCGGGCACTCCATGAGTTCAAAACAAATGCCGCACTCGCCGTCCATGTCATCGAGAGGCCCAGTGAGAGTAGGAGATAGTGGTGGAGCACCCGTCAGAGTCTCGGAAGGCGCTCCGCCTGTGCTACCACCGTTGACTTCTTCTTTGCTCATAGTCAGTTCAACCTGTGAAACAAAACCTCCGCTGCAAAGCCTACAGGCAGAAAACCCATCGTGAGAAGCGACGACTAGAAAAGTATTCACTAATGCAGCTGAGGACTATTAAAATATCAATATCTAAGGTAGAGGGCACTGAAACCATCGGAATCCTGATCCCATCTTGTATACTGACCCAACATCAACTCATCAACCAATTCATTCACTTGGTAGGACTAATAAGCAAGTGAAGTAAGCATGACTTGGCTAAATCTTCAAATGGAGATGTGATTGTCTACTGTGACGGAACAGTCGGTGCGTGGCATACCTCCGCAGCGGGAGGAGAAGTGACATGATTTGGAGAATGTTTTTGGACACCACAGTTGGACCCCAGCAACGGAACTGCTCAAATTTTCGTATCACATGCTGATACACTGCCTCATACGCACGCCGCTCATGGGTTGTGAAGGTGACGGGCAAGTCTTGTTCAGTTTTGGGAGGCAGCCTCAGCAGCTCCCTTCCGTTAAACTTTTGCTGCTTTGTATGCCGAATCATCATCTGATTCAAGGAATGCATTTTTTCACTGCATTTGTTTTCTAATCTTGTCGACAAGTGTACTACGACAGAGCGACTGGCATGAACTAATATTTAATGTAAATGCTTCGAAGTACCGACTTGTTGGTACCCATTTGGAAAGAGAAGTCATTCCAATTCCGAGATGTGGTGTACCGTAGTTACCTTATTCAGAGTCCACAAGAGCACTGTTTGATCGTCGCTCTTACATTGGCGTTCATAAGGGCGCCCTATTCTTCTTCTGAACGTGCTCTTGTTATCCAAGGGTCTCAGTTTCAAGAACAGGAACTGGTTTGCAAGAAAATAGCGATTTAATCAAAAGTTCCGCAAGAGCGAGGAAGTATAAACACTATAATTGTGTTATGAAATTTTTTTGCAGACATTAAATAAATGGCATTGACAGGAGCAAAATTATAAGTTACAAAATCTCAAAATTTTCCTCGTGATCTTACGGAAATGCATGAAAGGCATGTGGAGAAATTGAGTTCCTTACTTGACCATACAGGTCATAAATACTAGTATTGATGGGAGTGCCTGTGCAGCACCATCGGCGATCGGCTTTTAGCTGAGCACATGCTCGCGAATGCAAAGGTGCTGGATCTTTCACCTTTTCGTCTCGACATCACAACCACAATTTCAAATTAGAACTTGGCATGATAGTATGCTTCTTCATCACAAAGACGGGAAGTAGATTCCAAAGAGCGAGAACAAAGATTACTGTGACACTATCATATCCTGCTTGGTTCAAATAATGTTGTGAATATCAACTGGTGGCTGGCGGACAAGTAGGAAAAGTCACTCACAGTGTGCGACTCGTCGAGTACAACTCGCCACCAGTTCACAGTTAGTAGGGGGCAGAATTGTTCTGCGAATCCTGACCCGTGACGTGTAGCCTGTGTGGCCTTGCTGAAGTCACTCCCCAAGGTTGCGTATGTTGTGATAACCTGCCCAAATGCCACAGAATTTCAAACACTGAAAACACCGTAAGTTTCTCGATCAAACAATATTTCCCAAGCAGATGATCCTGCAAGATACAATTGCAGTAGGTTAATTTCTTACGAAGTCTCAGAAAACAGATTCTACTCACAGAGGATGTTTCATAATTAAGAGTGCAAAGATAAAGTTAAGTGCGCGGAGCTTACAATATCGAACTTCGCAAGCCTCTTTGGGTCCCGAATTCTGAGTAATCACAAAGTAAGCTCTCATCAGCTGCATTTTAAGAGTCCAAAATATTACCACATCAATTCTGACGAGCTTGAAAATCTTGACCCAGTATCAAAAAGACTTATTGGTGAGTCACTAGGATGTGAATTGCATGAAGGCACATAGTTTACCTCTTGGAACCATGGTACATGTAGATGCTCAGGTTTGCAGCAAGCTTGCTCTTCACCTCGTTGGCCCATTGCCCCACAATTGAAACAGGGCAGACAACTGGCAAGTCATGGAAAAGATGCAGTTTCTTAAAGCCAGGGACAATATACGTTACGCAAGGTTTTGGAGCCAGATATTCTCCTTTCTGTTTACAAAAGTGAAAGTAATCGACCATGCTGAAATTTCTTGCTAATGTACTGGTTACTGAAACTCACCGAGCGTGCCCTTGGAAGATGCAGGCGCACACCGATCCACAGGACAAGGGTTCGCCAAGATGAGAGCCAAGATCTGAGAATATTTTTCGCCCATTCTGAGTATTCTTTAATATTCCTTCACTTAGACTCATTAACAAATGGTGTAAGCATGACTTGCCAAAATATCTATAGCCACGGATGTTTGAATGGAAATGATGTGTCTACTGTCATTTATACTGGACACAACGTCCTACTTTGAAACTGCATAAGAAATTCATACGCAGTGATAAAAATTTGATCTCAACAGAGATGACTCGGATACTCAATGATCTCTCCAAAGTTTTATAAATCTCCCCATCATCACACTCCTGCATATGTTAAGGTAGAGGATACTATTTGAGTGACTGAATTTTCTCTTTCATGAAAAAGAATGTATATACAAATATGACTTGGTAGGAAGAGAGAAAATGAATCAAGATTGGCACTGGATTTTTACCTCAATGGTTTTTCCAAGGCCCATCTCTTCACAAAGAAAACCTCCTCGGGCTGTGGGCTCGGACGCCTCCTCGTGTGCTTCCCCTAGCAAGAGGTGGTTCAAAGAAGCCGAGTACATGAGCGACATGCCGCCAATACTAGTTTGGAGGGCCTGATAGTTCACGCTGAGAAATCCACCATCCCTTTGTTCGGAGTCCAGCATAAACTGCAATGACTGCCGCTGGTAAGGACGTAAGGGGACGGACAGACCTGCAGGCTGGTCGGCCTCCTCATAGCAGTTGCCCTCCAGATCTCGAAGTAGTCCAGCAAAGGTCGTCCAGTCATCGGAGGACTCGGTCCATCGGCGGAGATCGTCGACGCATTGCAAGTGCGAATGAAGAGCCACATCGTCTGGGAAAAGCTCCTTGAGGAGCTCCCGGAGCACCAAACTATCCTCGCCACGATCTTTTCGGAAAAAGGTGCGAATGTGGGACGTGCCCACCTCGGCGAAGTCATAGTTCGTGGACACTGTCACAATGACTTGCAGCTGCCCTTGCGCTTCATTCAGCCTGCACATTCACCAGCAGGATTATTTATGCCAGTCTGGCCAGACAATTCTAACATTGATCCTTTGAAGTGAACTTTGCGATGAATGTGAGACGTAGAGCTCAGTGAAAAAATGGTGTTATAAGATTACTAGTACGCACAAGAGCTCTTCTAGAAGAGCGTGATAATTCGAGAGTGTCAACTCATCCTCAGCAATGACCTCCACATATTGTAGCTGCACTGGTTTTCCCTGATCTCCTACTGCATACAATCGACAAAACTTATCGGCACATTCAGTCACTTCGACTCCGAGTATCCCACACTGCGCGGATACATAAACAAACTCCCACGCTGACTTATCCAGAGGACATTCAAAATGCATGAGCAGCAACACGACACTATTGAAGAACTTGAAAGATATACTCAATTAATTTCCAAGTGATGTAATTCAAATTGCTTGCTCGCTACGAATTCTCAGTCACTGAGGGGCGTACAGTTACGAGAGAAGAGCTCCAAGGAGAACTGGTCGAAGGATCTCACAAGCTCCTCCAGAGTTTTGTCCAAATGTCGTACCTTCAAGGGGACATGGACTGTTCCAAATTCATAGCAACTGTTCAACAAAGACAAAAACAACGAAAGCAAAGGTGAGTAACCAAAAAGTGGGTGGCTACGCTCACCTCGGTCGATCTAATCCCACAAGAAAAAACAAGAAGGCCAAAGGTGAGGAAAGCAAAAAGCAGTGCAGAAAAAAACTAAGAAAGAAAGCTTGAAATTCAAATGCATGCATGCAGGACATCCGCTGCAATGTACGTGCCCTGGAAGGGAGGCATGCACTTACTGACAGTCCAAGGAGGGGTCAGAGCGGGGGCGAGAGGGAACAAGGACAATCGACGAGGTGGGGCTGTATGAGGGAAGAAGGCAGTCGGTTTCGGCGCTCTCCTCATGCAAATTAGTAAGTGTGTGGCTCATGTCGGACTGCTCCAACGTGCCGCCAAGCGGCAAGGTGCAGAAAGTATTTGACTGCCCGCCGTAGAGGTCACCTTGCGGGGTGCTGCCACCCGGTGGGCTCCCAGTTTGCTCCACGGTGCGCCCGCCCATCACCTGCTGCCCAACCCACAACTGAAAAATCGCATCACGATGGATCATCGGCACAACTTCGTCGACAGAATGCTAACTAACTACGGTCATCACATAATTGATCGTGTGAGCGGGAAACTTCAAAATGATCTTGCGAGCGGGAAACTGATCGAGGTGCACTGGACCTTGTGTTTAAGCCAGAACCAGGAGGAGGCAGTGGCATTGCAGTGGTCTTCACTGTTCAAGCCCGTGCCCCAAAGCGGACATGGCGCCACCACTTCGCAAGAATAGCACCAGCACTGCGTGGCAACCAGCATATGCATGTCAATCTGCAAATGAAGTCATACAGCATTCCGTACGTGACGACTGCTCACAATGCCTTGGCAGGATCACATGATTCTACTTGTGGCCTCAAACTATGGCGAGGGGTGTACGACGAAGAGAGATAGTGCACACAAGATTCATTGCTACCTTGTTGCAGTGTGAGCTGTTGGAGACGCCAGGGGGAGGAATGAATGGAAACACAACGCATACGTGACGTGGGTGCGGGAAGTCTCTAAGCATGAGCGAATCGTCGAGATCACCTCCACTGGTGCTACAGTCTGCACCCATGGCGTGATCCTGCAAACCACCGAACGCACTCCTGCTGAAGTCATCGTGGTCCACTCCCTCGTCGAGACTCCGGCCATCGACATTGATGACGAAGCTGTCGTCGAACGTGTTGAGCATCAGCCTCGCTCGCTTTTCTTGAAATAAGCTGCTGCATTCGTCCTCCTCACCTGCAGTACCATGGATGCAGGCGCTTCGATCATTCTCAGTAGAATATCAAATAGGCAAATGAGCATACCGGGGTTTGGGGCAGAGGTTGTCATTCTCTGATTCTTGCAATGGGAAGCATCTCAGAGAAAGACCTCCAACGCATAAGCCCCAAGAATGACGCTCCTGTAACTTGAAGACTCTTGGCCAGTGAGGTTTTTTTCCGATGCTCAAGATGTCAGAGCAGGAATATCAAAGGAGGCCATGGCTACCCAAATTCCGAGTGACTTCCCAAAACTCGGGCCCCTTCCGTCAATTGAAAGTTTCTTTTATCTTTTATCTATTTCCTTTTTTATGGAGAGATGCAGACTGTGTAGAGTCTTGAATTCCTCCCCGATCGAAACAAGGGCGACAGGCACTTGACTTGGGTTAGCATCCACCTGCGAATGCTAACCAAGGACACAGGGATTTTGCGACACATACAATTGTATCCGCAATCGGAATTTAGCTGTTGCAAGAGAAAAGATCAAAGGGCGGTTTCAAGGTTGAGACAAGTACCGAGGGATTGGGATTTACTAAACTTGCCGATTTCTTATCTTGCCATGATAGCTCGGAAACCCTTGCTGAAGTGTGTATGAGCGAGCAGAACTGTTGAAATTGAGAAAATTGGATAGTAAAGACTTTGAAGTATGAGTCGCATTTAGAGTCATGGCGAGGGAGAGTGAGTGACTGAGGCTGGGTGGGTGAGAGCACCTGATTTCCGGCATCAAAGGGTGCCTGCTAAAATGGGGAATGAACGCGTCTTGGACTGGACATTGAAGTTCTTGAGTGGCTTAACTGCTGGCTGGCATTCGATGATTTTTATCGCAGAGAACCCGGTTTATTAATGCAGTCAGATCAATTATGTGGGGGAATTCGTTAATGCAACACTGACAGTGTAATATCTAGTAATTCCGTTTCGCTGAAATTGATTGATTGTTGCGGACCTGAGCGTTTGCCTGCTGCTGGTTGATCATACGTAAAAGAGTCCTCGGGCGCCAGACTTGCATGCATTTCTTCCATAGATTTTTGCAACTCGTTTTCGATGTGCATTCCTGAACTCGGAATCAAGTGTGGCATGGCCAACCCACAAAACTGCGCCCCCCTGTTCCAATTGCCGGGCTTGAACTCGTCGAACACCATTTTGCTCATGAGGAGGTAATATATCTGTTGATCGATCAATACCCGCAGCAGCAATTAAATTTCGGGACAACAACCAGTTCAGCTTTCAATTCCTGTTTATGTTTACCTGTCCTCAACTGAACTCCCAATTCTCTGGGAAGCAACACTCGCTACCGCTTTCAAACACACGCTAAGCCTGTTTACAACTCTCAGCTTCGAAGCTCCAAATTGCAACAACGTCCCCAGCGAAGTAGCTACATCACCGAGCAGGAGCAGCAGCCTGTGATCTCCCTCTATATTATTTTCTCTCTGTCTGTGTCTCGCTGTCTCCCTTCTCCTCCCTAATGCGAGTCCGGCTTTGAAGTCGATCAACGAGCTGGCAGAGCGAGCCAGCCAGCGAGAGAGCGAGCGAGCAATCAACGTACAGAGCTGCTGCAGTGCCCAAGTGATGATGGAGTCAGGGGAGGACAATGATAATCATTGACCCTCCGAGCCCGGAGAGGTGATGATGAGCGCGAGAGGGAGAGCTCGGAGGGGGGAACTTGGAAAATGGAAGAAGGGGCTACGTCGTCGTCCTTTAAGCTCTCAGAGAGACAGAGAGGGAGAGAGAGAGAGCGTCCCGTTAAATGATTCCTAAGCCACCAGCGTCACTCGGTCGTTAGACTAGAAGCTCCAGCTGCACCTGCTGCAGTGTTGCATGATGGGTCTACCAAGAAAGTGTAGCAACTCGGGCAGTCAGTAAGGCAATGATTGGCCGTTATCCGGATGAAACTCACGACGCCAAGCCCCTCGACGATCAAAGCAGCGGAATGATTCCCAATCATGGCCGCCCGCCACTCCACTGGCCGTTACCGCTACCGGCCGAATCCCCCTACCGGCCTCTGCAGCAACATCAGCAGACTCTGCTACTCTGTCAGTTAGTAAGCTTAGCTTTCAGACGACGGTACCAATGTGTGCTCTTCATTTCCATTTTTTACCCGGTGTCACTTTTCGCAACACACTCATGCCGGTCCATTGCAGTGGCGTTCCATAGCGATGCATTGATACGAAGAACGACGTTCGAGATCGTTCTCACAATCGAGCTCAGCGTCAGTTTGAGCGTTTTTCCAACGCCTGTCAATTACATCTGAGAGGTTGCAACTCAAGAAACACAAGTATTGAAAAGGCAGAGTAAAACGCAAAACTAGTTAGCAAAAACACAGTTCACAATTCTGGAATTTGGAATATTCCACAGTTCTCCGCAACAATCATCGCATTTGGAATTTACTACCGCTCGTCTGCACACAGAGTTAAACTACATTGAAGCTTCCAAAATTTAGGCTCTACGTGATCATTGCAGCACTTGTGACGTACAGGGTTCGTCGTCATTTTACCAAGTGGTCTTTCTCTTCCTGAACTGCTCGGATCCACGAAGCGCATGCGAACTGTTCAACTGATGAGGTGGTGAAAGAATGAGAAGGTTCTGCAAAATTCATGTGGTGTAGAGGATGTAATCAACTGACACTCAAAGGGAACACGAAGCTCAATGCAACGACTTCAATGCAAGAAACTGAGGCTTGAACGGCCGCACAACTTACCCCCATGCCATGACCACTCCCAGGAATAATAATCATCATCCTCAAGATCCCCCTCAACGCCAAGAACTTCCACCTCGCAACATCCTTCTCCTCATGTGCCCCTCCTCTCTCAACCCCAGCGACGCAATCTCGCATCGAAACAACAAGGCTAGGGTAATGCACGAATTGATGAGCAAGCCAAAATCCGTGCTTGTCCTTGAACGGCACACTTCATTTCATCAGGCGCCCTTCAAGTGCCTTCTTCTTCTCTTTTGGCAGCCGCATGAGTGGGCGTTTATAGCTAGGCTTGTTTCTTATTAATAGCTTTTGATGAGGACACTCTCTCAACAATCCCTTCAGCACTTAAAGAGCAGCTTCCATCAACCTCCCTTCATTCACGCCGTTTGCTGCTGTGTGACCTCTGTTCGGTTCCCTACGCGCCATCAGAGCCTGTACTCTTGATCCATGCAGTGCACAAGATGATTGCGCCTATTGAATAGGACAGCCTTTGCGCCTCCGAGTCCTGCTCATTCAGGTGAATGCCGTCTTCATTTGCAGATTCTGAGCCTTTCAGTGACCTATTCGCGGCATTAGGTCTTCACCATATGCGCGCAATTTCGTTCCAGACGCAAGTCGCCAATATCTTAGCCACTTCGTTTTATGATTCTGCTGCAAGATCTCGCTTCCCGGGGTCCATAGGAGTAGCAAAAATTGAAGCTTGCCTTAGCAGCATCACGGGATTAGTGTCTCCAAAATTGACCCAAAGCTGGAGTGGACAGTCCTTTCTCTCGGTGACGGTGGGATCGTAGTAGCCAAAGCAGGTGCACGCTATTTCATGGATTTAATGTTTTAGACGAAAGTTCAGAGGACAGCTGAATTCACTTCACCGATCATACCAATCACGTAGTCCCCTGCTCTCTTCAAGGGTTGCGCTTGATGGAATTCTGTACTAGTCAGGGTTTCCGTCAGTGTTGGTCTTCCTCCTAAACAGATTCCACTCAAGGGTTTACTAACCCTAGACCTAAAACATTGGAGTCGGTTCTCGTTTTCGGCCTAGCTTGTTGATTCTCGATCTTGCGACAATCGCGATGGCAGGAATCAGAGGCAGTACATTGGCATCAGTTTCCGCCAGATGGTTCGCTGCTCAAGGTCAGTGAATAGGATGGATTGATTGTTGCGAATTGATTTTAAACCAAACTTTCCTGTAGATCGTGCTCGTCATGGCGATGTTCAATCGTAGAGCAGTGGATGCTGAGGGAAAAGAATTTGTGAACGCAGGGCGTAGATTCTCAACAGCGTCAAGAGACTTGGCATCTGTCGACAAAGGAGTTGCAGCGGTGCAAGAAGGTCAGACATTCGAAATGGAACGCGCGTTTACGAAACAAGATGTTGCGTCATATGTGTCCCTCTGCGGCGACACGAATCCCATCCACACTTGTGACGCTGCTGCTCAATCCGCGGGTTTCCAGGGCCGCGTTGTGCAAGGCATGCTTTACGCTGGCCTATTCCCTGCCATCATCGGTTCCCATTTTGTAAGCAAACCTAAACTCGACTTCGGATAATTCCTCAAGTTCAGTCCGAATTGCAATTCACGGCCTGTACAAAACCTATGATAATTGAATGTCCCGAAGCACTGTCCTAGCTGTTGTTCACATCCTTCATTTAGTAAGCAAACCTGAACTTGATCTCAAGACAAGTTTTCGAGCTCAGTCGCAAATTGATTGAACTTGAATTGCAATTCGCAGCTTGTATGAGAATCTATGCCAATTGAATGTCACCAAGTGTTTTGCAATCCTGACATGCAAGATGAGAGAATCGTCTAAAGTAGCGCCCTGTGTAGGATGGAGCTGTGTATGTGTCACAGACGCTGAATTTCAAAGCTCCTGTTCTCGTCGGCGATGCGCTCCGTGCGCAAGTGGAGGTCATTGCCATCAAAAGGCTTCGACACCACCACAGGTGATCACACAACACCGTCACGTCTGCACCCGGCTTATCACCCAGCTCCTCTTGAATATTCGATTGCCATCTATGGATCATAAAGCCTCATTGAGTTTTCGACATGGATGGCAGGGTCACGTTCGCTACTCACTGTTACAAGAAGGGCGATTCTACTGCTGTCCTTGGTGGGGAGGCTGTTGCTCTTCTGCCTTCTGCATGACAGCATCAGCATCATCACTACGCCGAACCTTAGCTTTAGATTTCCGATCATTCCACAACTGAAATGGTATAAAGTGTATTCATATTGTGGTATTCACTCCGACCAGTTCTATCTGTCGTTTGCCAGGAGTCGTATTACTTGAGCTCAGTGCCTGTCTGTTAAAAAATCAGTTTGGTTGATTCTGGACGAGTGAAACATTTAGGAGTGTCGTAGGTATGTCCCTTCTTTACTTGGGTAACGGTGGTCTAGATTCCCTTCGCCCTCAGCTACTGTTTGCATCGGAGTCCTCAATTTTCCCAGTCATGCTGCATCTAGGGATAGAAGGAAGATTTAAGTCCGCTTAGTACAAAGATAATCAAAAAAGGAGCTCAGTAACCAGAAAATCATCAGCTTACAGGTAGCACTGAATTTCCAGGGATTGGAACAGTCCAATGCATCAATGTATTTCCATCAATATACCAATGACCGTGCCACTCTAACCTCTCCTAAATCTAAAATCATTCGATGTTCCATTCTTCCAAAACTTTAGTGGTCTTTTCGTTTGGCATATATCCGATAAACTGCAATTCCAGCAATAGTCACAGTTGCTCCAACTGCACAGCAAACATCCCTTAACCCTAGTCAGGAATCGAACATTTGATGACCGAAGAATAAACTAATTGCATATCAACCAAGACTTGGCCATGACTGAATAGTTTGTATGAGAAGCTTGCTCACTTTCAACTCCAATCCCAGGAGTCAAGATCCGATTAATTCTCAGCTTACCAGCAACAACCGTGAGAGACCGCTGAATCAGACGCCTACGGTGCTTCTGAGTCCTGCCTTGTTCTGTTTCAGGTATACTCAAATGTGGACGTTGAGCAGCATCAACTATGCGTCGGAACAAATTACCAATGTCTCCTAACTTCATGCTCACCGATATAGGGGCATCAACACCCATTTCAGTGCAAACCTGGCATTAAAAGAAATATAATGTGATTCAGTACCAATTTATCTGCACTGCTTGCTATGATACAAAACACAGTGATGGAGTACACACCAACTCACCAAATCACATAAATGTCAACGTACGGATCGTCTCAGATTTTAGAATCCCCTCAAAAATATTGAAGCTGATTCAAAATTCCAACTCTAGTGAGCTCTGTCCCACCATCTAGACACAACGCATCAGATCCTCTAGACAAACAAACCACACAAAGGTGATAATAGGAATTCACTACATACCCGAGTGGCATTTAGTTTACACGAGGAATTAGGCTCAAGATCGTCCTTGGTAGCAATCACCAAACAAGGCACCTCCTGCCCAGTATTCTCCCCATGTGCTGCTATCTCCACCAATAACTCACAAGCTCGGTTCCAAGATGCTGCATCTGAACTGCCATTTCACAATCCATTCAGAGATCATTCCAACGTCATCATCGCAGATCTCACCATTGAAACCAGGAATAAGAACCTGAAGAATGAATGCTCAAACCTGTCATAGACAAAAGCAGCCACATCACAATCTGCCATGGCATCCTTTTTCTCCAGGAAACTTGCAACAGATTCCCCATTGATCTCCCGCAATATCAACGTCTTCTTTGAACCCTATGTAGCAAAACCGTCCAATGAAATTTAGAGACACACAACCACCATATCTGTGTGCATCTACAAAGGCAACATCAATCAATATAGCTCTAAAAATGCCAAATTTACACAACTCACAAAACAGAGACCACTATCTGCCATGGTAAGCTTCTTGGGCATACCCCAATTTGCTCAACAACATTAGCCGCGATGTGAACTCCCTTGGTATGTTCGGAGGCTTCACTATAAGGCCTGCGGACAACCCAAAAAACAGAATGTTGGTGATAAATTTTACGAATATATGATGCACTTAGTTCATACTCGCACGACTAACAGTGAAACCGAACTCAACAAGGCAGAGAGAATTCTTGTTATTTGAAAAATGAACCAACAAAAAACTAGCTCCCACTTATTTTCTTGCACTCACCAATGAATCATCTCCCAATTATTCCCTTGATCTCTGCAATGCAGGAAACTGAACTCCTCAGAATTAATTGTCCATCTTTTAGAAACACAGGTTCTCGGCACATTCAGATAGGAATTAAACGTACAAGACGTAAATAGTTGCCTGTTTACGGTGGACGCTACAGCACACTTATAAAACAACACACTACTGCCTACATACCTTCCCACCAGTGCGTTCAGTAGAGCTGATTTTCCACTTTTACTGGCTCCGAATACATAAGCCTGAAACACCACTCGCTGCGACCGTTGTCTCTTCTTGTCCTGACGCCGCCGCCGAGTAATCCGAAAGGCTGAAGATGCTTCTCCGGGGAACCCTATATATATCAGATGGGCTAAACTCTTCTGAGGCTCCAGCAAAGTCATTAATGCCCACTGCACACAATCACAAAGTCGTTTCAATCTTCTATTATCCGCAAGTTACTAGCACAAAATTCTCAAATCACTTTTTCTGTTGTCAAGCACAGAGAGATGCAAGCATTACTCAATTCCATCACACCGAAAATGGACTCTATGTGTAAGAAACATTCTGATAAGACTCCTCTCAACAATACGCCATCCGAAGCTCCCATACCGCGTAAAATCTTTCCTCTAACCTTGGCTTCTTCAGAATGCGAACTACCCTGGAAATTGGGCAAAGAGGAAAATGTAATGGCTAACTTCAATTCTGATAAACCATATCATAACCATTTAGCATACACGTAGTCCACACGGTCGGACTATTTTGTACCAATGATAGGAAGCCATTCAGCGTCAAACCTCCCACACTGTTAGTTTCTGCAGCATTCTTGTAGACTGAATCCTTCCAAGGGCTGCATACAACACGACAATGGTCAGTCCTCCCCCTGCATCAAACTTACACATTCCATGAACCAGAAAAAGAAACAAACTTGGAAGGGACAAAGATACCAAAATATTCATCCCATGAATGCATGCAGCATTTCACCTGGAGGGAGCTGTTGAAAAAAGCTCCTCCAGCTTCTGCGGCCTAAGTGTACCATCCTGCATACAAAAATGGTGTTTCTGAAATTCCTCCTCGCCTTACGGCACAGAACATGTACATCTCACACATTCATGGTCCAAGAGCGACACAAAAGACAATTTCTCGACAGGCGAACTATGAAAATAAGCAAATGCAGGAGCACTCAATCTGACAGAAGTCCGGGTGGAAAAACAATCTGCGTACTCCGTCAACGTCAAAAGCTGAGAATACTCCTTTTAAAAAATCTAGCGCTTTCTCAGTCAACTCGACGCTCTGTACAATACAAAATGGAGATTAGTAGACCCAACACGAAACACTTCAGGGCGAGAAACCAGTGTTGCATGAGAAAACGTCCTTTCATACCTCCCGTTTTACTATCTATTGTCAGATCGCATGAACAGATACTGTAAGTAAAGATACGCAAGCGAAGATATAATGAAAGTAGACATCCTTCCTCTGGCCGCCTATATTAATCCAGTAATAACGATTCATTCAAGGCCGGACACATCCACAAATCAATCCCTCCAAAAGTTATGAACCAGATCCCCAACAATTTGTCAACACAGTAGTATGGTGGCTGCGTTACATGTGAACTCTACAATATGCTGCCGCATACTGGAGCCCAGACTGCAAATCCTACCTCTAAATACCCTTATTCTGAAATACCTGATCTGCAGCGCGCTTGAACGATGGATTCGATACCAAGTCATCCCGAATCTTAATCTCGTCATCATACCCGAACTTTCTTAGAACAGTCCAAGTAGTTTCCAACCGACCCCGCTCGATAAACAGAGCGTGAAGAAAGAGGAATCCAGTCAGCGTCAAGCCATCGTTACTCACACCCTCAGCTATCTTCTCAGACACCACTTTCTTCACCCCTACTATCTCAGATGGCTGCAGAGGTGCATTGAAACACTTCATCTGATCCACAACACACAATGAGTATCCAGATCCAACAACTGAATCCTTGAAAGGGATCTTAGGCAAACTGAAACAACAGAGAAAAGAATGCTGGACATAAGGGAAGGGAAAAAAGAAGTGCAGATACGCAGACCTGAAAGTCATTCAGTTCTGCATTATTCAGTGTCCCATCTCTATCGTGGTCGCAAAGTATGAAAATTCTCGTTAATGCTCGTACACAACGTGGCTTCAAAGTTTGTGTTTCCTGGTCGAAAAGCGGCGCAGTTGGATGAAGAATGGCTTTCTGTGCATAATAAAAGACCTCAGCAACCTACAAAAAGATGCCACGAAAGCTTTAGTTACTTGAACGGGCATCTCCGGCCTCAATGCCTCCGTCACTCATTATTGGCATTCCGATCGCAAAATATAACGGATCATTCAACTCAACCAACTTAGAGAATCAGGACTCGTTGACATAACCTCTAAAGCATACCACAATCCGTTTCTACGAGATCACTCAAACCAAGGTAGTATGATAGACATGCTCACAACAAAGCCTCTGAATTGTTACTGAAACAAAAAAATAAATCACAGTCGGCACAGGGTACCTGAATTTGCTTCATGGATGAGCACTCTATACAGGTCTCGATCTCCCGAAACTCGTGCATAAGTGGAGCCATTGCTTGTTCTAGACTAGGTTGACGATCATCACGAAGATCGAGCTTACAACCGACCACAATGACGGGAACTTTGATCTGCGAAGTGAAACGACAATCAAAAACAGTTAACCTGGGAACTAATTTACAAAGTTTGACAGCACGTGTGCTCAATTATTTTTATCCGTCACTACAGCTCAAAGGCAGAACACTAACTTCTAAAAGCCGAAGCTCAGGCAACCAGTAAGTCGACAGTCGATCGAGTGTTTGAGGTCGGTCGCAGGAGTAGGTCAGGACTATAGCATCTGCTTTCTTGCATTCCATCTCCGTTTTTGCCTTGTCTTCTTTCCTGCCGTCAATGACAACACGAGTTCAACATTCCGGAAGCTCGTATTTCATTTCAAACATAGAAATTAATTTTCAATCCATGACTTCATTTCATTTTAGAGCTCGAATATCGTACTTCGGAAGCTCACCTTGTTCATTTCAGACCCTAAATTATTACTCTCCACATAAGAGTTCTACAAGTGCAACAGAAAGAACCCGAAAATATTGAAAACATCAAAAACGGCAATGGAAACGCTCCACTTCAACCAAACTGTGTGAATTTCAAGTTCCAATTAATCCTCACTACCGAAGGAAATGCAATGGCGCCATAATTAAAGAACCTGCCATATCTACCGCCCAGTCCTGACCTCTACAGTCACAACCATGAAACCCTAAACCAATCCAAAAATCAAAGGAATTAATTCCTGTCTGACCTGGAAGACGTATCAATAATGGTGAGCGGCACACGATCAGGATAGAAATCATTCGGAAGACGAGTCGGCGGCAACACAGGGGGCGACTTCTCGCGGAAGGAATCGGTCGCAACAGCGGCAATGAGACTGGATTTCCCCGTGCCGGGATCGCCGAGTACCACCACTTGACAGCGCGTCCTCAACATGATTGCCAATTGTTTTCTTCACCGCTGCTGCGTCAAAAGAGATAATTCCCAAAACAGGAGGATGAGCTCCAACGCGAGAGCATCAACGGAGGCCAGGGCAGCGACGACGATGCATTGCAGTCATGATGCAACAACGGCATGAAGGAGCATTAAGCACTGAAGGAGCTCCAGAGTACAGTATGTCCTAGGCTTTGCGAGAGCCTTGCAGGCCGTGTGTGCTTCCTCTTTGTAACTTGTCTGTGTATGGGTCACGTCAGCAGTCCACCTCACCCTAATTTCATCCGATGGAGTACCTAGCTGGCTTCGATCCGGCTCACATTTTGCTTTCCACCTAAAATCATCCCAATTCGCATTTGAACATGCTTCCTACTATGAAATTGTCAAAGTTTTTGTTGAGTCTTTGGAGGGGGTTAAAAAGAACATTCTAAATTCTTGTAGCATGTGTTTTGGAATAGCATACAAATGAAATACAAATTTTTAAATTGCTAAAAATAAGTATACCTAGAGATATATGCAAAGTCAACCCTATATCTCATAAATAATGACCATAGACTTTTCAATAAGATTATGAGGGGATTGGTTTTAGAAAAGGATTGCAAATAGATGTAGCTACTTTATTTGTCCTTCTAAGAAAAACAATTGGGCCCTTTTATAATTGTCATTTTTTGTGATGTATAATACCCACTTCATTTTTATATACTTCCAATCAAATTATGTAAAATCCTAAAGCACTGAATTTTTTTTTTTTGAGAACATAGCATTTTGAGGCAATCCACTACAAATGGAATTTTTTTTTCTTTAAAATTCTTATACAACACTAGCAATTGGCACTTGCTATGCTTCACATTCATCATTAGAATTTTATAAGAATTTTTATATATTTGATAGAATGCAAAATAAAAATTTCAATAAATCTTCAAATAAAAATGACTAAAATCTTTGTATAATTTTTTTTTATAAGTAAGCATATATTGAAATGTACAATAGAAATTTATTGAATGATGAATGAAACATATACAATGGTGAATACTATAAAAGATACACATACATTAGAATGAATTAGAAATTTGACTCCATTGTTACAAAAAATGGCAATCCAAATTAAAGAATTGAAAAGAAAAACTTATAAATCTCAAAAACTTTGTTGTTGAGAACAACTTAATTGTTGTGGAATCCAAAATCGCTTCAATTGAATAAATTTCTCAAAATCATTTGGTAGTAGCAATAGAAAATTGAAATCATGAAAGCTCAAAGTTCACAAGAGCACAGAATCATAGAAGTGCAAAGAAGTGTAAAGCCAAGAATAGCAATGGATTTGCTACCTCTATAGTATCATCCTATGAATCCTCTTTAATATCACCTTAATTGCAACAACTATATTATTTCTATAATATCACCCTTTGTAAAAAGTAATATTACAGAAGTAATTGCAAACTGCTACTCTATTTCTGTAATATCACATTGTGTGAAAATACAATTTCTATGTATGCATGATTGAAAATATTTTTGCAAAATATTTAAAATAATTATTTTAAAGACTTATTGAAATCATTATCATGCATTCTATTCAAATATATCAAAATTTTACTAATATGTGATATAATGAATGTATAGCATAGCAAGCACGAGCCCCTAGTATTAATGGTAGCATTTGTGATATTACAGAGGGAGTTATGATTTTAGTAGTATGAAGTATGATATGCGCAAGGAGTAGCTTTAAGGCACAACAATTTTTTTAAGAACATAGCATTTTGAGGTAGCTCACTACAAATGGAATTTTTATTTTTTTCCTTTGAAATTTTCATACAACATGTGCCTAAGAGTAGCTTTAAGGCATGACAATTTTCATAACTTTTGACTACATGGTTAAAAAGTTATTGTATGAATATGTTGTTTCTATTACTCAATGGATAGCCCAAAAATTTCTTAAAAAATCATTTTTTTTAAATAAAAATTTGAAATTGATTTTTTAGATTTATATGTACATTAAAAGCTTTGACCCCAGATTTGATTCATTCTATTTTGATTAATGAGATGAAAATTGTGAGGAGTTTTAATTTGTGAGTAGTTATGGAAAATTTGTACTCTAAAATAAACTTTGAAGGCCTTTATTTAATTTAGTTTCCAATCTTTTTGAAAAAAATAAAGACATTAGATGTATATTGTTTATTACAACGTCACAACCATTGGAATTGGAATTTTTCAATTCCATAATTAAATTATTAACAATTTAGTGTTTTGAATTCGGTTTTGAATCATTCTCTACTTCTATCTACTTACTATTTTTTCTTATGTATTGTACAATTCCAAATGATCTAAATTTTTTTGAGTATATAGTCAACTTGTCTACAAAAATGAATTGAAAGAAGCACCCCAATTTTGGACATTTTTTCATGAAAATGTAACCTTAAGAAGTACAATTGGCCATTTTTTCATAAGGTGAAAAAAAAATTTGTCACTTCAAACATTAATATCTTGCAATTTACAGAGTAGAAATTTCTGAAATTTTTCCCACATCTTTCGAACCAAATTACTACAAGATCCTATGGTTAAATGTGTCCAAGAATTTTTTTTTCTAAAATTTGGTACTTCTACTAGAAATGACAATTTTGGAGTACTTTTGGTGAAAACATAGTCCAAAACATTTAGAGGTTAACTTGTAATTAGATTTTAGAAAAAAAAAAGTATTTTTACATAGCGTTGGGTTGAAAAGATTTGCCTTAAGAAAATACGCACAATTTCTTGCTACAACTAATTTCAATTTGATACTTAGAAGAACTTTGTTTGATAATCTTCAATGCTTTTCATACAAATAAGTCATAACTCCAAATATAAGATATTGTGTACATTATTTATTTATATATATATATATATATATATATATATATATATATATATATATCATATTTCTAATAAATAAGATATTTGTATGCTTATGTCTACATATATCTATATATTGTATATATATAGTATATAAACTACAAACAAGGCCATATGTCCAAATATAACCTTTATCCTAAACACTAGGGCCTTTGGGGGTTTATTAACATCATTGCTTTTGAAGTGTTATAGGTCCGAATGCCACTAAGGTATAGAAATATCAATTATACAATCTTGTAGTGTACATGTTACAATTGATGTGAATCAAATTTGGAGTCATTTGGCCACACAAATTACAAGATTATAATGTTTTAAGTGTTGAAAAAGAATGTTGAAATTTTCCTATCAACACATTTGGAGGTGAAATTTGATTTCTAAACCTACTCAAATGAAAAAAAAATTGAAAATATAAAGTACTTCAAAATCACCATACAAACACATTAGTAAAACAAAATATCATTTGATTGATTCACTATGTTTGCAAAATGGTTTTGAAATGTCAAAATTCAACAAAAAAAAGTTGCAAAAACCATCTAAGGTTGAACCTCTTTCTACTAAAATGCTTCATAGGGGTGCTTCACACATGGGCCGACCAAGTTGAGAGGCCATGGGAGTTCATGGGCAAACTTTGTGAGAGTCCAAAAAAATGGGCAATAAATGGTAAAATTCAATAGACTCTTGACTAGAGTTTGGATCGCCACAAAGTGGCGAACCAAACTTTGGTCAAGAGGCCATCGCAAGGCCATCACCATGTAGGAGTTTGGGCTGCCATGTAGGTAGTTGGGAGGGCGACGGACTTTAGATTGTGTTGCCTTGTATGAAGGATCGAGAGGCCGAAGTTAGGGTTTTTTGAAATCTGATTGGTGGAGGCCAACGGACTCTTGACCTTCGGCCCATGTGTGAAGTAGCCCTTAGTCACTTTTAGCAAATTTCAAAACCAAATTAGACTCAACAAAGTATTTATATGCCTTTGAAAATTTTACCTTTGTATTTGGCAACAACTAATCCATCCATGTCTCCCTAGAAATAAATCTTACATAATCACTTCAAATATTCTGAATTTCAAATATACAAAAAAACAATATAAAGAAAATTATACTCTCAAAATTTCATAGTCAAATTATTATTTTTCTACTTGCTATCAAAAAACAAGCACATGACAAAACAAACTAAAAAGACCTTATTTTATCCTATACCCCTATTTTCCTTAGAGTAGATGATTCTAGTCCATACCTCGACCATATGGGCAGTCTAACACCCATTGTTTACCATTTTTGTCCCCACGACTATCTCTATATCCTTATTTTGAAGCTACATAATTCAAAAGTTCAATGAAAAAGTAACTATCTTCATCTTTCTCTCTTACAACTTCAAACTTACAAAATATGAAATGAAAATATCTCAAAGTACAAAAATAAAGAAACTAGGACCTAACAACTCTCTAACAAAGATAATAACAGAGTTCCAAGAGGAGCATCACTTCATTTGTAAGAACTTAAAGATGCATTTAACAATAGTTGCATTATATTCTATATAATCTAGTTTAGTCCAAGGATTAACTAGCCCTTATAATCAATGTTGGAGTCTATTATTTTCTTTGATAGGCCTAAACATACAATAATATAAATCATCATTGAGACCCTCAAAACACCCTTCAAACATCACTTTTTAGCTATTGAATTCAACACATTCAACCTATATTTAATTGGTCTTTGCAATTATACATACTTTGTCATTCAAAAGCTTCTTCAATGTCTTCAAAACCATGCTTTATACCACAACACAAATGTGAGTTGTACATTTTTCTTTATTTATGACTTTGGAACGACCCTAATTGTTACTTCAATTGTAGACAATTGGAATGAATTAGAAGATTTGTTGGAAAATGTATTGTTATTAGATAGTATATATACTTGATTACTTAGGTTTAGAATTTTCATCATTTGCACATTGGTGTACATACCTGATTTGGCTCCTCCCATACTAAATGGGCACTAGTGGCAAAGCTTCAAGTTGTTGTTCTGTAATTACAATAGGAAGTTGGTTTGAGCATGATTTTGGGGTCTTTTTCAATCCATTTTAGCTATTTGAAGTTGCATTGTTGTTGAAAATTGTAAGAATGTTGTTGAAATCAAATGACCAATTTTCAATTCTTAAGACTAATTGTTATAATTGTTGCTATTGTCTTGATCGATGCTATAGGTATTGTGCAGGGAATCATTTTCTTCACTTCCAATAGAGTTGCCCTCTACTTCAATGCAATCACTTTCCATGGCTTCCTCTATTTTAGCTTAATCACTCTTCTACCTCTCAAAATCCTTACAATATCTTAGAAATACTAGAATGATCTTTCTCCAAGGACCTATTTTCAATGCAAGATACTCTACGGAATGATGTAATACAAAGTGAGCCTAAATATGTGAGAAAAATGTTGGAATCAACCACCTCCATAAACTAAGTGAATGCTTGAATGACCATGCATGAGTGATGAAATTTGATATGCTTAAAGACACAAAAGGTGTGGAGTCAACCTTGAGATAAAATAAACTATCTTTATAATCAACCCCTAAAAGTCCAAGATCTTTTGGGGTTATAGATCTAAATGTCACTAAGGTATAGAAATATCAATTGTATTATCTTGTAGTATATGTGTTGTAGATGAGGTGCATCAAATTTGGAGTCATTTGGCCACACAAATTGCAAGATTATGATGTTTTAAGTGTTGAAAAAAAATGTTGAAATTTTCCTAGCAACACATTTGAAGGTGAAATTTGATTACTATACCTACTCAAATGAAAAAAAAATTGAAGCTATAAAGTACTTCAAAATCACCATACAAACACATTGGTAAAACAAAATATCATTTAATCGATTCATTGTGTTTGCAAAATGGCTTTGAAATGTCAAATATAGCAAAAAAAAGTTGCAAAAAACACTTCTAAGGTTGAACCTCCTTCTACTAAAATGTTTTTTTTATCACTCATAACTTCTTAGATTCAGATAAAATTTTAAGTACTCAAATAAGACTAGTATGAGTAACTTTTCCAATTGGAAATGGATACTATGTAAAGAAGAAACAAGCCACCAAAATTCACTATAATACAAAAATGTTGGGATTTTAAACTTTGAATTGCTCCCCAACATTCAAAACAACTTAGATTGACATGAAAAATTTACCACAATAACTAGATTGCAAAGGAACATAACCCAACAAATTTGATTGAAAATTAACATTGGATGAAGGAGATACAAGCCCCCAAAGTTGAAGCTATCAAATGTAGTTTGGTGAATTCAAATTAAACCTATGAACTTCAATTGGCTTCCAAAAAAACAATACATCTTGGATTGATCTGATAACTTTACTACACAAATTAGAACAGAGAACACAAATTTCCCAACAAGTTTTATTGGACTTGGACATTAGATGCAAAAGTTACAACACTTTGAATTGGACTTGAAACTGTATGAAGACACTTTTGGTCCCCTAGGGCATTTAGGGGTTAAGTGATGTGTGGTGTCCAACAAATGTTGAACACTTATCTCTTATGAAAATGGGCCTACAGTATTTATTATCGTAATTGGCCACCAATTCTCCATTGATATCATGCAAAAATAGGGGTCAACATTTCAGCAGCAGGGTTGATTTTAGGTGTAGTTACCTTACTGTACATTATGACATCAAAAGCAAGAAAGAGCAGGCCTTGGGAGTACAAATTGCTTGACGGACAAACCCTTTCACATCCCAAGGCCACACAGGTAAGTTACGTACAAATGTGGTTGTCTAACCCGACCTTTCCACCAGATATGGAACACAATTCATAGTTCAAGAGCTGTCAATTTGGAATGGAATACCAGATTGGTTAAAAAGACGGACATATTTATTCTAGAACAGAGCAAATCGAAGCAGTCATGGACACAACACCTGCAGTCTCGTGAAAGCAAATGCACCTCAGCATGTTTCGAGAATACTAACCACCATACGTGAAGGTCTGCATAAGGATTACAGCACGTTTATATGCAAGCAATTTCGGACCAGTAGAAATTCTTGGAGGTGGCAAACAAAATTTGAGGACATCGAAATAACCACAATCAGCAAACTCATGTCCACCTCAAAAAGACAAACCACACCAAAGAAGTGTTCTAGATTGCCCACACTACCTTCACCTTCTCCAGATTCCGGTAATTAGTGTGGGACAATGTAATATGCCAGATTAGTGTAGAAAACATTGAGTTCGGGTCCAATGCATACAAGGACGAGATAGTACTCCAAAAATCAAAACCCCCAATCCCCTGAAAATCACATACGAAAAGCCCCTTCTCCAAGTAATCAGCAATTCTGAGATTGTGTAAATTAGCACGACAGGAACAAACTCTGAGCATCCATCAGCAACGCCATAAATGGAAAATGGAACCAATGTCTCCATATTGATGGAAAGGCAGAACCAATTTCATACACGATTAACTAAAGACCTTCCTGTGCAAATTATACCTACTTCGGAGGGAATACCACCCAGTCATAAACATAAACCTATTCGTAAACATAACCTATTCGTAAGGAATCTGCATGTAGGACGCATCGGACAAAAAGGGCACATCAGCGTACATGCCATTCAAAGCACAGCGGATGCAATCTAGCACAATGAAGAGAAAAGCGAAGGTGACGGCCAGCCAGTAGTGAGCTCCAAATTTCCCCCAGTACACGGCCTGCGGCACCCAGTCATTCACCGTGCCAATCACCTGCACGATAATCTCGAGAAGCATTCCCGTCACCACGTGAAACCGCAAGAAATGAGGCCACCGGTTGTTGCGCACCACGCCCAAATAGGCACCGAAGAAGTACGCCAGCAAGAACCAGCTGGGCAAGGAGCCGATGAGGATAAGAAACGGATACGTGCAGAATTCGTAGTCTTCGATAAACGAGTGCAAACTGTACGCTGTCTCGGCGTACATCCACGTCTCGCTCAGCGGCATTAGGTATGGCACGCACGCTAAAATCCGCCACCAGAATTTGGGCTTCTCTTGCATGGGGGCGAATCCTTTGAAAGACGGCACATCTTCCGTCGCCGCCCTGGGAGTGGTGGCTCCCGAGCGTGGTCTCCTCACACTTTTCGCAATAATTCTACCCGCATCGCCCTCCCGAAAGGCGGACGCCACAGATCCTAATGGCGCAAACGCCAGACGATTGTGAGAAAGCCCCATTGTAGGAGCGCAGCTGGCCACTCCTCGCACCAAACGTGCACGAGATACCACGGGAGATGGCGATGAAGGAAGACCACTGCTCATGGAATGTCCCAACACCTGTGACAACGAGCTTGTGCGCAAGGTCGCCATCGTCATACTCCTTCGGAATCCTGCTCCACAATTGCTCTGCGAGCATACGCACCTGCAAACCCTCAGACTAGCTCTTCAGGAATTTGCATCATCCGAAGACTATCCCTGCGGATGATCACATTGCAAATGCGCCTTGAGCAGTCGTTCGGTGATAAGTCTTGCTTCGGGGTTTGGAGGTTGTTTTCACACTTGTAGGGTCTGCGCACAGGGATGCAGACGTGGCTGCCAGGTCAGCCACTATTTGCTAGGGTTTAAGGTAACTCTGCCTATGACAACCAATGGGAGGGAGCTCATCACAGGCAGAAATCGTAGTGGTGTGCATTTCAAGAACTGGAATGTACAGTATCCCGGCAACTCTCAATCATCCCCCTATTCAGTCATTCAAAAGAATTTTTTTTAGTATAGAATATAAATGACATTTTTTGTCTTGTATTGTGCACATTCAATTCTTATGCAATTACAATCAAACATATCAAATTTGGATTTCAAAGATGCAAAATTCCATTTTTGGTGAATTATTTCATTTAAAATTCATAGTTTTGCATGATAATTGATTGAAAACCATTGGTGATGAATTTCTTAATTAGATTGTTTAGAATGTAGGAAACATCCATATGTACGTCTCTCTTTAAATAAATATCTCCAAAAAGTTTTAGAATTTCGTCACAATGGTTTTAGAAGTTGATGTGACAATGTCCAAATTTTGAAAAATAGATGTTACTTTATTGTTATTAGATTTTTCTATTTGACCTTCATATTGTTACAAATTTTTCGCATTTGACATTTGCTTTGCCAAATTCAAACTGCAATGAAGAAATATCAATTTTTCAAAATTTGGACATTGTCACCTCCACTTTTGAAATCATTGTCACGGAGTTCTAAAACTTTTTGGAGATGTTTAGTGAAAGAGAAATGTGTGTATGGAAGTTTCCTACCAAAATTGAATTTTAAAAATTCATCATCAATGTTTTTCAATGAATTCTCATGTAAAATCATTAAAATTCAATGAAACAGTTCACACAAAATGGAGTTTTGGTTTTCTAAAATCCAAATTTGATATGCTTGATTGAAATGGCGTAAAACTTAAATGTTGATTATACAACATGCAAAACGTAAATCATATAATACATTTTGCAATTTTCTTTTGAATACAAGAATAGGGGTGGATAATTGAGAGTTGTTGGATATTGAAAACTTACAAATTGCTTTGAGTCTTGGAAGTATTCATTGAAGGCCATTTTTAGGTGTCACATGAAGGAAAGTGCTACAATTAGGTACTACTATCTTAACCCTTAAAGATCCATGCATCCCAAAAGTAGATGCGCCTTGGTCAACCTTGATTGATATCTTCTTTTAATATTTATTTAGACTAAGGAAAAAAAGGATATTTAGTTGTGTTTCTATTCTATATTAAAATTCTAGAAATATTGGAAAAATTATTGCAATTTCTAGCTCTATGCATTAGAATCCAAATTATGCAATATTGTATAAATTTCATTTGTATTTTCGTATTATTAAATTTGTTATAAAATCATGTTATAATATAATATTTTTATTCTATCTTTCATTTATAGTAAAATATTCAAATTATTCTTATATATATTAGAATTAATATAAATTTCTTTTTACAACAATTTTATTTGAA
The DNA here is from genome assembly GCA_963969395.1 of Pseudoscleropodium purum. NCBI lineage: Eukaryota > Viridiplantae > Streptophyta > Bryopsida > Hypnales > Brachytheciaceae > Pseudoscleropodium > Pseudoscleropodium purum. The sequence continues at coordinate 15,817,993 of OZ017797.1, forward strand.
AAAAATCTGACATTGATAAAGAATATTTTCTTTTACACCAAGAAAACATTCAAATTTTATATATCAATTATATAGAAGGATAAATTTAGCTTGATAGTGGCTTGAAGGTCATTGGCAAGGTTGTTTTGGTTGTAAAGTATAAAATATTTAATTGATAAATTTTCACGCCAATCTCTATTTAGTCTATTGCTACTTGCACTTCTTGAAAAAAATTCAAATAATTTGCTTGTTTTTGCTATATTTACTAATTTGTTTTCACTTTTTTACTAACAAATTTTTAATTATGACAATTTTTCACATAACAAATTTATTTTTTCCACTCTAATAGGAAAATCATTACATAAAAAAAATTAAAATATAAGATTGATATTTGAGTACAATTTAAAGGTAAAATTTAGCTCATACATGATATTTGACCATTTTGCAATGAATCAAGTCCTTCTAGAGGTATATAATTTAGCTAGAATTTAATTACAACTTCCCTAATTATAGACTCTCTATTCGCACCAAAGTAGTTTTTTCTTGTCTTCTAAAATAGGAGGTCCGTGAAACACCCATTAAAGAACTGAAACTAAATTCGAGGAGGTGAAATACTTTGAAATATTTTTCAGTGGAAGACAACTAGAATTGGCATTTAACCCAAATGAGTTCATATTTTTTTAAAGCTTTTTGGAATTAGTTATGAATTTTTGAAGTTGAAATGGCATAAGGTCCTATAATCACTGACTTCCTCAAACGTGCATTGTTCATACATTGCTAGTACAACAAAAAGTAACATGTACAAATAGTGAACATTTGAGGATGTGGGTGATTTAAGAGCTTAAGCCCATTAGGAACCCTCCTTTGACTTAATCATTCGGCTCATGGAAGTACATGAACAAAAAACAAACAAACAATAGAGTAATCATTGACAAATGACACCCTTGCCAACTGGAATACCAAATGCCTATGATAGCATAGTATCCTAAAACCATAAATGAAAAAGCCCCTTATAATGGCACAATAGGGGGTCATAAAATGCACAATATGTGGCTCTATCGTTGATTTGAAAAAGATTCACTAATTTCCTTGCATTAGATTGTCTCACTCATGATTAAAAACAAGTTTCAAAGGTAACTCTTCTAGATGAATAGGAATGCGTCCAAATGAAAAATCCATATTTATACTGAATAAAATATTCATTTCCAAAGAAAAGAATTATTTTCTAACCCTACAATGCCGAGGTGGACGTTTTGTGTCCAATGGAAGAGATGGAATCAAACTATACATGATAGAAGTAGAACTATTCATCCTCGAAATTTGTTTTGAAAAGGAAAGATCTCCTACAATTATTTGACTCGCAATGACTATTTTTGCAATTTTGGAGGCTAGTGATTCACACGGTAATATAAAAAGATGATTTTGAGGACCACCCCTTCAACATTTAAGGGTTAGTGCATTCTTCTTCATCCTTATTTTTGCACATATTGAGCTCAATTTCTCGACGAATTCGTCTCCATATCTTATAGGCTTGGAATGCTTACTTTAACGGTTCGTGGCATTCCTACCTTACCAAAGTCGTTAACCAAAAGCCGAAAGCCGCTTGACAGGGTCGGCGAGTGGGCGGCCAAGCAGACAAGCCGGCCAGCTGGGTAGGCCGGGCCACCAGGTGGAGATGCTTCTCCACACGACGACGACGACGACGGACAACTGACTTACACCCTCGTCCTGTCGCAGCGCACACCTAACTAGCCCTTCTCGCTGACGACTCGGGCTCTTCCATTACTGTCTAGCCTTCCTCTGCCGGCGTAAGCATTCTTTCCTCGCCCTCCGCCTTGCTGTTAGTTGCTTGCCGGTATCAGCATCGCTGAAGACCGGTTCTCGGGCTCCCCGAACTTCTCGCCGTTCCTCTCCCCGCCCGAAATTGTCCTGTCCTTAGAGTCATTTCACTCAAATAACTAACCAGGGTGCACGATTCTTCCCATCCCCGTCCTCGGGAGTGCTTGGTCTGTAGAAAACGCGAGCGGTTGAGGTGTGCATCTGCAGGGAAGAAGCGCGATTTGTATGTGACGCAGGGTTGGTACGTGAGGGAGGAGGCTATTAGGGCTCCGACGTTGCTGGCTGGCTGGCTGGCTCCATCCATGGCGCAGAACGGGAAGCCGCTCCCTCCGCAGCTGGACCAGAACAGCACGAAGGAGCTCAACCTCACCGTGCTGCAGCGCATGGACCGCCATGTGGAGGACATTCTCACCACCGCCGCGCACGTGACGTTCTACCAGTTCGACGTCGACGCCAGCCAATGGGTAGGAAATGGGGGGGGGGATCGATTGGCACGGGTTGGGAGGGCAGTGGTGGCCAATTGAGTTTAGGGGTTCGAGGGTCGTCCGTGGTGGAGTGTTACGTGGGCATTTTTGTTTGGTGGGACCGGAATTAGGCCGTGTTCGAGTGGAAGGAAATGTTGTCGTCTGGGATGGTGGCAGCAGTGGTGTGTGTTTCTGTTGGTTGAGAGGGCAGCGTTTCGTGGATGGGATTGAGCGTTGAGGCCGTGCGTTGTTGTTCGGTAGGTTTGCGGACGGTAGGTTGATTTGCGCGAGTTCTGAACTAGTCGGGCACGAGGAAATCGGATGGACACACAGCGTAGAAATTTACGAGGATTGGTTGTGATGGCCTGCTCGTACGCTGTCTCTGATATTTATGCGGTGGGAGTGATTGAAACAGGGGGTTTGTCTGTGAGGAGTGCGTGTTTGGATCTTCTTGCCTGCACAAGTTTAGGGTTGCGATCGGACACGGCATGGAAGGGTGGATTAGGGTGTGCGTCTGTCATTTTTAGCCAATGTATGGGAAGAGTTGCAGTTGGGATCACTTTTTTCTGTTTGATGAACAATGTAACGTATGCCGGGCTTGGATTGGAATGAATGTGAGGCGATGCGCTAACAGGTCTTCTTCCTTGCCGTTGGCTTTCAGAGTCGCAAGGATGTGGAGGGTTCCCTTTTCGTAGTGAAAAGGTGAGGCATCTCTTCCTGTTCCACTGGAGCCTGCCTATTTCGATTTTTTTGCAGTTGGACTATGATGCACTGTCCGTGTGAGGTTGGTGAGTGACGTGTGGAGTTTTTGTTTGCAGGCGGTCGCAGCCACGTTTCCAGTTCATAGTGATGAATCGGCGAAGTACAGGTGAGTGTTTGTGGTGCACCAAGAAGCCAGGATGTATGTCGGAGAATTGGAATATAAAGGATCAGAGGCTTATTACAATGTGGGGGTTACTCCCTTTCTCTTTGACTGTAGGAGATGGGTTGTATTCTCATCCTGGCAGAGAGGTGTTTTCGTTGTTTTGATTCGAGTGCCACAATAGGGTATCCATGTCGGATTTGGAGAGTGAATTGGGGAGTGTGGGTGGGCGAGATTGTGGTGGCGCTCGTCTCGAATGGAAGTGAAGTGTGTCGATTAGGTTTGGAAATGGATCTCTGGTTGTTGATTGTTTTTTGTGGACTTGCGAACAGACAATTTGGTGGAGAATCTGTTGGGTGATTTCGAGTACGAAGTGCAATCGCCGTATCTTCTGTACCGCAATGCCACCCAGGAAGTGAATGGCATCTGGTTCTACAATCCGCGGGAGTGTGAAGACGTTGCCAACCTGTTCCAGAGGTAGTCTCTCCTGGTCTCGTGCGGTTGCAATTCAGCGATATTTTAGTTGATGGACGTGTTGATCCGCCCATCTTTCTGCCTTGTTCAGACGATGGCGGTTATTGTTGCCTGAGTACCTTATGTGTGAGTTGAAGCTGCTGCCGGCGTTTGCTAGAGTTAAGTTTGTTTGCACAATGACAGAAGATCGGTCGACTTATTTGCATTTTACATCTCTTTAGGTTTATGGTTTGACGACTCTGGGCCGGGTATATGATCAGAATGTCTGGATAGGTGTATGCTTTGTTGTCGGAGTCGGGACCATGCCCATTGATGTAATCCAGGGTCGAAAGTACCATGTTGTTGTGCAAGTGTCGTTGGTGCCGTGGGTGCGATTCTGATGGATACCTTGAATTTGGGCTGCTTCAGGATCTTGACTGCCTTTTCGAAACCTCCACCAAGACCGAGACTGATTCCCACCAGGTCTGTATTCTGAAGAATTCTCTCCTGTTTCGTATGGGCCTAGGGTGGTTTGCGTTTGCATAGGGTTCTGTGTGTGATTGTTGACAGGATGTCATTTTCTCCTGAGTTGGCATGGATTTTCTGTCGGCCATGACCATGGCCATGCATGAATGTGGGCTTGTGTGTCGAGGTTCAAATCGACGTGTGCGATCCATTCGACCATCTACGTGGAATACTTGAATCTGCTGATCGGAGCATACTTTTCTGAAGCGGTAACAGTTTGCATGATGCGTGCCGCGTGCAGCTCAGAGTATTTGGAACTGGAGTCCGTTCCGACAGCGTCCCACCTGGAGGGTCCCCTGGAGCGTGGGCCCATCGCTTCTGCAACCCTCCCTGAGATCAACCAGGACGAGCCTCTGGAGCGATTCTTCGTATGTTGTCTGCACCCGAATCTTGGTTGTTGTGCGATGCGATGTTTTATTTTCCGACTTTGTTGGTGCTGCTGTACTTTGGGAGTGCTTCAGATGCAAGAGTTTTTTGTTCCTGTACTTGACTGGATATCGTTGTGATTGTTTGCAGCAGAACACAACGCGCATCAGCGCGCCCGACTCCATTCCCACATCGGCATCCCGCCCTCCTCTAGCTCACTCGGCGCAGTCTCGGACCGCCATGTCCGCTCCCACCCTGACGCCCATGCCCATGCCCTCGATCATTTCACCGACTACGGCGGCTCTCCCGTTGACTTCGTTAGCCACCTCGCTGCCGCAGGATTCGTCCGACGGTGCCCCTGCAGCTCGTGCAACTCTGATCAAGCCCTCGTTCTTCGTCCCTCCCCCTCTGTCGTCTTCTTCGAGTGCCCCGAACGTGCCCCTCGTTCCTTCCACGACCTCGATGCAACCTTCGCATGGGACTCCGTTGCTGCAGCCGTTCCCTCCTCCGAATCCGCCGCTTTCGCTTGCACCGGCCATGCAGCACAGCGGTCCAATAACGAGGGATGGAGTTCGGGACGCGCTGATTCGTCTGTCGAAGGTACTCGAATGGTGTTGTTATTCACTTTTGGGGATAGTTCCAGTGTGTTTCCGGTGTGTGTGGGGGGTGGTGCGATTGTTGTGAGGGGAAATGAGGTCGTCCATCGCTGCGACTTGTTTTGGTGGTTTCGCTGGTCACATTGTTGATGTTGATGGAGGAAGTTCATCGTTTGGGAACAAGTTTCTTTTTTGTGCAGGGGAGTGATGATTTTTTGGTTTCTTAGAGTGTAAGTGTAATCGAAAGCGTGGTTGTGCTGCAGAGCGACAGTTTCATAGACATGGTGTATCGAGAGATGATGGCTTCGCACAGTTTTTGACACATGTGAAGTGCGAAGGCGGAGGAGATTTCCGCGACGTTTGGCATCTCTGGTTTGCCTTGGAAGTGGAACGTGCTGTAGTCTGCATGGAGCTCAGTGAGAAGCATATCAAGGTTGCTATGTAGGAGATCCGATGATGTTTCTGAAAGTGTCTCGCATTTTTGTGCCCGTATTGAAGCACAGATTTGCAGGAATGAGGGCGTCAGACCTTGTACAGCAGTTTAGAACAGTTTTGTTGATAGTGAAATGGGACGATGTGGGTATAGTTCTGATTTTTTAGCACTAGAAGGAATCCAGGGACTCCAGTACCAGAGGAATATCTTGGTTTGTAACAGTAGCCAACCTAGTAGACCAGCGCTTGTTTACACCCTAGAATTGCACACTTGATACTCCATGTGAAAGGCGCTTCCATTATGTTATTTTTGCGAACTCTATGGTTACGTCGCAGATCAGCTTTCACTGGTAATATCGTGGCTGACACTTGGAAGTGGAGGGTTTGGGTTATGAACGCATTTTCGTCTCAGATTTTTCTTTTTGTCTTCTTATGTTTGCTATAGATTGAATTTCCTGAGAGTTTAGATTATTTATTACCGAGATGATTTATCCAGAAAATAATGAGTTTGAAAGTAGTATTTGCTTTTTTGCATGCACTGTGTTGCATTAACTATGTTGAATCTGGATTCTTAGGTGAGTGAAAGGCAGAGTTGAGAGTGTTTTAGTAATCTTTCTGTGAACTGATTTGATAAAATAAGGTGCGCTCTGGCTGGTCCTTGGAGAAACCTTTAGCCTATCCCCTTGTTTTCCTTTATTAGGTGTATTGTTCTTGATATTCAAAATGTTTTTGTTTGCATTTAGAAAATCTAACAAAGTGAAGATTCTGAATATAAATTTCTGATGTGCTTGACCAGTTTGTTTTTTAAATCTTCAAAATAGTCATCGTACAAATGTTTGAAGTTATGGATCTTCGTGCACACTTCTTAATCTAGGGTGAGGAAGATTATTTCTTTATAACTTTATTTGTGAAATTTTCAGATTTCTTAAGGACGCTTTATAGTTGATACGATTTCATGGTAATTTAACCTTGAAGCGGTCTGACGTCCAAAAATAGGACAACGGACAGATTGCAAGTCATCTATTCATTCTTTGGAAGTTTCGAGGTGGGTTCTAGTCCGCAGATGATGTTGCCGAGTGCAAAACTTCTAACAATCAGAAGTAACAAAATTACAAAGTGAAACATGTTAGCTTTTGAGATAAAATTAGGAGTGCCCGTTGTGACGTTTCTGATGGCATGCCACTGTCCGTGTGCTAACAATGGAGTCGGGCTGCTAGATTTGGGCAGCAATGTCAACATTTTGGCACATATTTTATAATCTATGGGAAAAAATTTAAAAAGGATATACGACAGAGTTCCTATTTAGTGAATTACATACACAATTAAAGCTGTTAGGAGTTGCAAGACATGTGTCACAATATTCCATTGAATTATGCGGATTTGAAATGGAAGTTGTCCAATTCAAAAGGTAAGGAGGGTGGCACCCCCAGACCAAAAGGCGTCTGCGGCCAAAATCGATCCACAATTCACTGTTTGCCTTGATTTTTATAAAATTTTCATTTGCTCTTGACCAATAGGAAATTCTAAAAAATGAAAAAATCGACTATAGAGTACATTGTAGCTGGTTGAATGGCAATAACAAATCAGAACAACGACCACCATGAATATAATTGTACACTTGAATTGAAGACAGTCATAACCGCCAATTCAACACGCTTACAAAACTAATTGAGCTAGCAAAATATCAGTCCTTGTGATTACCAGAAACTTTGTTTTCTTATAGAAAATAAGTTATGCAGCGACAATGAAGAGTGTCTTTGTATTTCTTTATAATTTCTACAGAAGAGAAGCATCTCCCTTGCCTTCTACAATGTGAGATGAGAGCAATGGTATGAGTACTTGCATAAACCTTCACAGTCAACACAACTATCAATCCTGCCATGCAGCATTGGACACTGATAATGCGTAGAGCCCCATTCAATTTTAGTTTTCTTCTTCCCAGTTACAAGGAACTACGAGTCTGCACTTAGCAAGGTTATTTCTTAGATTGTCATGACCTTGAAGTCTTCTCATGCTTACCTTTCACATTCCGCACTTCATTCCCTATAAGAAATACATAGAGTAATTAGACACATCGTTAACTGTTGCTCACACTTGCATCTCTTACCTGTTGACTCATGCTAGAATCATGTGAAAGCCACATGAATTGACCAAGCTTCTGCCTATTAATTTAGAACGAGCATTCCGTGTTTGAAGTGTTCAACAGTCTAGGAAGTCGCTAGTTTTAGGGTCCACGGAAAAAACAAGTGACTACAGTGCTTTTTGGCGCGTTTGACACTACTGTCTCCGACATCATTATGGTCACTTCATGGAAGATGAATCTTCAGCCTTCTCTAGCAACTGTTTAGTCATCCTGAACTAGACCACATAAATTGGAGCATCAGAATCTCAGAGAAGACATATACTTCAACTATTAGATACCAAGTTTTTGCTATGTAAAACTATACGGAAAGGATTGTGACGATAAAATACAACATGGGGACTGCACTTCCTATTTTGCTACCATTGTGCGAAGATTCTCGGTTGGAAGGAGAGAATCTGTGAAGGAAATCCAACAGCTTTCAGCCCGGACGTTAATAACGCACTACGCGTTCTACTGTGGCCTGACATAGGCAATGGAAGACGATAAGGAGTACTCATTGGACCTTCCTCATATACCGAGTCCTAGCATAGTACCATGGCAGGAAGTGGTTGAAGCTTTTCAAAGTTCTTTCGACGGGATTGGGAACTGGAGTGCACGTCTTCACCAACAACCAAGACAAAAATATGGTAGTGACAGCCCTACTTCTTCTAAGAGTTTTGACAGGGTTACCGCAACTACATACAAGAAATGGAAACATTCATCTACCTTTCACGTTGGACCAGCTTTAAAGGGTCTCCATGAGCGTCAACAACACGGCATCGATATCACTGTGAAAGAAGAAAATACAGACACATGTCAGTAGAGACAGAAGAAGAGAGCATGCATGCTGACGTTACCAGAAGCAAGGAATCAACGCCAGAGTCCAACTGGGCTACACTAATATAGAGAGGTGAGCTATAAGAGTTGCAGAAGGCTACTTCAAACCATTTCCAGCTACTGTTGCAGAGCCCATTCCAATGCGATTTCCATTAGCAGCTGTCGCTCACCTTCCACAACATGCATCCTGTAGCAACAAAGGAGAATGGATTTTTGGCTTGGCCATTTGGTCTTACATTCTGCCTGGTCGACATGAGCTACTTTATGTTGTCATGCTTGAAGATGGTCAAGAGATACACATGCCATGTGGCGAATTGGAACACATTTCGTTGCTATCGATTGCAGAAGATGAAGACATGAGCTATGAGCACAGAGAGTCGAATTTACCTGCTCACCTGTCGTCATTGGACACAGGCAATAGTTCCGATGTCTCGATCGATGCTGCAAGAGTACACAACAACCACCACATAGTTGACAACCTCCTCGATTATTCTTTTGCAACCTTTGTTGAGTTGCTCCACAATGGCCTCGATGAGTACGTTGACGGTGATGACCAATCCTTCTCATACACTTATTTTGGATCGTTGATGGCAGTGAACAACAACGTTCCTGGCACCATTGATGACTTCTCACTTAAACAAATCCCGCCACTAAGGGATTGCCATGGATACAACAATTTCTTAGCAAACCTATTGTCAATACTACTAGACAAAGTCAAAGTCAAAGTCAAAGTCATAATGAGAAACACTGCCAGCCATAATAGCGACAACTGCATTCCAGCCTTCACCGAAGAATTCCAACATTTTCTGCTTGACAATGTGCAAACTGGCAACAAAGTGAACGCCGGACGAGGAGGCTTTGTGCAACGTCACTTATAGACTCTTTCACTTAGTCCACTCAATGGAAGACGAAAGGTCGATCAACTTCCAAGCAGCATCGGCTAACTCGACTCAGCACAAGTAGCCTCCACCGGCTCCAAAAGAACTCGCCTGAGAAAGGTTGCTAGTCACCAAGTCGATGCGTTCTTCACTAGTGTTTGCGACTCAAGGGACTGCCAGAGCCACCCTCACCAACCACGCAAGCGGACCGCCATTGCAGTACTAGATTCGCCAAGATTGCCTGCAACGGCTGAAACTGATCCGACGGGACGAGCCAACTACGGGGCATGTACTTCCAGAGTCCCTTGGCAGGCAGTTAATGCAGAGCCAATGGCGACGCTGCAAACTGATTCAATACCAATGGGCCAGAACGGCAATGCAAGACATCATACAAGAGGAATTCAAGCCGGTGGGTCCCCTGTTGCTCGACGTGGCGCGTGTGTCTCCGCAGCAGCTCTTGTTGCTGCTTTTGCATATGAATTCCACAATGAAGAATGGAATACTACCAGCAATACTTTCATTCATGACCCTGTTCGGTTCACTGGACCTCTACTTGGACCAACTTTCCCATATAATCGCCTGCCAACTAAGGTGTCATTATTCTCATGCTTTTAGAGTGGAAAGACGTTGGAAAAGATTTGTCATGACACGAATAGATAAGCCAGCAAGGTTGATCTTGATTTTTGGATTGCGAATAAGCAGCCCATTTTGGTGGGAACTAAGTCCAACAGAATTGCAGGCATTTATGGGAATTTCTTTAATGATGGGCATAAAGAGGTTGCCTAACCACCGATCTTATTGGAATAAAAAGTTTGCGTTTCTGTATTGTCAAAGTATAGCAAGTACTATGTCGAAATTAAGGTTTGAGGATAGCACTCGTTGTCTGCATGTGGCGGATGATATTGCCTTGTATACTGATGGAGGTTCCAATTTAGCTGGGCAGCTGGCGAAGCTTGCATGGTCATTGACGGAGATGAAGGACAAGTTCAAATTAATTTGGAACCTCCACTAGCATGTTACTGTTGATAGATCAATGATCTGGTACAAAGGCAAATATTGCCCAATCCACCACTACATACCCAAGAAACCAACGAAATGGGGAATTAAAGTCTGGTGTTTAGTGGATGCTTCAAAGAAATATGTGTATGAATTTGATGTTTATATTGGGTCTTTGCAGCAGTGTGCACAGAGAGGTGTCAGCGGCGGTGGAGTAAAAAATGATTATGAAGTTGTGATGCTTCTCATGGAGGGATTGCATGGAAAAGGTCACATCGTTGTTACAGACAATTACTTCACGTCGGTCAAGTTTCTTGTGGACTTGGCTGCAAGGGGCACATATGGAGCAGTCTCTATGGTCAACAACCGTGTAGGACTTCCAAAGGCTCTATCGCAAAAGAAACTTTTTGCACATGAGCCTCAAGAGACTATTGCTTGGAGAATACACTGAAGCCAAAAAATCTCATACGTTGTCTGTCTCGACAAGAGACCTATTCTCTTCATTTCCTTGTTCTTTACACCATTAGCACAAGTGGGAGAAGAGTGGCCAACCGTGCCCTGTTGGGTTCAAGGTGAAGAAGTCAACATTGTAACGTCACCAGTGCACAAAGGTTACTCCACTTACATGAGAGGCGTAGATGTTGCCGACCAAATGCGTGATACATATTCTTGCCAAGTGAAGAGCCAAAAATGGTGGCATCATATTTTCTTCTTCCTTCTTGATACGTCAATGGTTAATTGTTACATCTTAATTGATACACCTTATATAAGGCGATTTGCAAGCGACACGTGAAAGAACCTGTCGACCGAGTAGATTTTTAGCTGCTACTAATAGAAGCTTTGTGCAAGCCATGGCAACTCAAAAAAAGATGCAAGTCTCAGTTTTGCCTCGCTACACCTACTATGCATAGCCTTGTGAAGATAAGGAGCCAAAGAAAGTGTCGGTTTCGTTTCAGCAAAACTCAAACCAATCTCAGTTGCATCCAATGCAAGGGGACTTATTTGCATCTTGGAGATTGTTTTCAGTGCAATCACTATGCTCTTCAACGATGATGACAACAAGTGCTATCCGAAAGGGGGGGCATCATGATCGAAGAGGATAGTTTGGGAAGCATGCGTTGATAGAAGCTACTGTAGCTTTGTTGGTTGTTTCAACGTTCTGTGTTATGTCTATAGTTTCTGGTATTTAGCACATCGCGTTCATAACCGTAACGTTGTTGTTCTTAAGCTGTTTAATCGATGTGGATTTTGTTCGTGGAAGACTGAAACAAAATTTAGTTTTGAGCACGTGAGAGGAAACGAAACAATGTATACTAACTGCTGGAGTAGTTTTGTAGCAACAAAAGTGTCAAAGTGGGGGGACCTACTGTATATTTCTGTAGGAGTGCCTTTTCCCTTATTTGGTTTCACGTTGTTGTTCCATGCTTGTACAACTTACAAAGGAGGGAAGTTGTTGGTGCAACAACTGAATGTTGAATGCAGTCTTGAACGAGGAGCAGTAGTATAATGAGGGCAAGGCCTTTGTCTATGCTCGTTTTTTTGGTATAGAATTGTAGATGCATACTAAACCACATGCTTCATTATTATGTAGAAATAGATGCTAATGTGTTACAAGAACTACTTTCTTTACTACAAGGATATATTCTACATATTTTAGTAAGTTGGTGGATAATATATAAGAGGACAAGGATGAAAACGTCCAACTATAAGGTATGCAATAGGAGGTCCAAAAGGTAGTGAACTTGAAAGGTGAGCAATGGAACATCTCTGGAGGGAAACTATTCTTCCATGAATTTATGGCATGGTTTTCTCACCTGTTGTCCCTTAACTTCTTTTTTGTTGTTGTGCACCTAATTGGTTTGGTAGAAGACAAGTAGCAATGCTTGAATAGAAGATTAATGACTGCAGCAATGCTGGACGCTAGGCACTTCATCAAGTCCTAGTAGACGCACATGTAGGAGGGGTGGCTTGACATTGTTCAATGCACAGCTAGTATTGTCTTGCTCGAATGAGGAAAAAAGTGCATCAAAGTTGTCTGCTTCAATACGACGTTGACAAAGGCTTTGAAGAAACTTCTTGCTGTGTGTTTTGCTTTTACTTTCAATATTGGTAGAGAACACTAGGGGGCACTACATATGCATTGTTGTCTTCATGTATATACCTTGACATGTGGGCATCACAAAGACTATGTCAATTTTGGCTCTGTAAATATTACGACCATGAAATCGTCTTAGCTATAAAGAATGGAACTTTTGTAATTTAGTCATGGACGTCTATTTCAACTAAATGTCTTGCAATGTAGCAGCTTTTTGCCTCACGAAGAAGAATTGGACTTGTCCTTCAAAAATATCGAAACAAGTCTGGTATTCCATTAGGGAATGTCCACACCCCAATGATTTTCAAATAATTGAGGTCATAAAGACACTACCATGCATGGCATTTGCATATAAAAAGCTAGGTAGTTATGCTTCCCTTCATTTCCTCTTATAAAATATTGTGCAGGACTGAGCAGGCATGTTGGTTACTTCTTTGTGCAATCTTGACCTGTTACTTGGTATGGGATGCGGTCTGCTCTAAAATAAGGCAACTTCTTTCCTCTCTTCTAAAAGCGCTTCACATTGCAAGATCTGTAATTTGGAAATTGCTACTGCAAAAATTCTTTCAAACACATCCTCTAATTGTGCACAGCATGCCCTACTAATTGCACATCTTCTCTGAATTTCCATACCTGCAGCGACCTTGATTCTGAGGCAAATACCTCCTGCCCGAAGAAGTCAAGGCTGAAATTTGAGTGGTCAAAGCTCTTGATATTTCAAGTGCTTAGAACTCCCACCAATTGCACTTTGCAAAGACAATACCTTTCACCTAATTATCAAGATCTTATGGTTCTTTCTATCATGGAGGGCAACAAATAACCAAAATTTGTCTTCCTAATGTTACGACATTTCAAGTCGAGGTGTCCCAGGGTTAGCCCTTAACCCCTAAGTGTACAAAGTTTTATCTTGAATTATTGATTTGAAAAAAATCATTTTTCAATGTTATTTGGAGGAATATTTAGGAATTGACATACAAATAAAAGTTGTAGATATTGAATTTGAGATTCCATCTGTGTGGTTAGATTCACTAATGCTTTCACCAATATTCTTTCATAAATTTTGAAAGGAAAATTTCAAAGTTCCTTCTAAATTCACTTACAAGCAAAATATTAACATTTCTTAAGAGAAATTTGTTGGAATGGATTTGAAATGAGGATCTCATGACATGGTGATTTTACAAAAAATTTATGTTCTTTTAATCTATGATCTCATTTTTATAAATCCTATTTTGAACTAGAGTCAATATAATTTGGCTTCATCCAGCACTAGACATACTTCCACAATTTTAATTTTAGAAAAATATGTACTCTAGTATCACTAAATCCAAACATTAGATAGGACAACTTCATAAAGCATTTCAACAAATTAGGATACATTTCATCCAAGCAATAATATAAAAGTCAAGTATTTTTTATGTCCAAACATTAGAGGCCAAAGTGCATCAAGAACAAGCTGGTCAGAGTAGGAATCGTCTACTTAGATTCTGTGTGAATTGTATAAAATAAACTAGTTAAGCACATCAGAAATTTATATTCAGAATCTTCACTTTGTTAGATTTTCTAAATGCAAACAAAAACATTTTGAATATCAAGAACAATACACCTAATAAAGGAAAACAAGGGGATAGGCTAAAGGTTTCTCCAAGGACCAGCCAGAGCGCACCTTATTTTATCAAATCAGTTCACAGAAAGATTACTAAAACACTCTCAACTCTGCCTTTCACTCACCTAAGAATCCAGATTCAACATAGTTAATGCAACACAGTGCATGCAAAAAAGCAAATACTACTTTCAAACTCATTATTTTCTGGATAAATCATCTCGGTAATAAATAATCTAAACTCTCAGGAAATTCAATCTATAGCAAACATAAGAAGACAAAAAGAAAAATCTGAGACGAAAATGCGTTCATAACCCAAACCCTCCACTTCCAAGTGTCAGCCACGATATTACCAGTGAAAGCTGATCTGCGACGTAACCATAGAGTTCGCAAAAATAACATAATGGAAGCGCCTTTCACATGGAGTATCAAGTGTGCAATTCTAGGGTGTAAACAAGCGCTGGTCTACTAGGTTGGCTACTGTTACAAACCAAGATATTCCTCTGGTACTGGAGTCCCTGGATTCCTTCTAGTGCTAAAAAATCAGAACTATACCCACATCGTCCCATTTCACTATCAACAAAACTGTTCTAAACTGCTGTACAAGGTCTGACGCCCTCATTCCTGCAAATCTGTGCTTCAATACGGGCACAAAAATGCGAGACACTTTCAGAAACATCATCGGATCTCCTACATAGCAACCTTGATATGCTTCTCACTGAGCTCCATGCAGACTACAGCACGTTCCACTTCCAAGGCAAACCAGAGATGCCAAACGTCGCGGAAATCTCCTCCGCCTTCGCACTTCACATGTGTCAAAAACTGTGCGAAGCCATCATCTCTCGATACACCATGTCTATGAAACTGTCGCTCTGCAGCACAACCACGCTTTCGATTACACTTACACTCTAAGAAACCAAAAAATCATCACTCCCCTGCACAAAAAAGAAACTTGTTCCCAAACGATGAACTTCCTCCATCAACATCAACAATGTGACCAGCGAAACCACCAAAACAAGTCGCAGCGATGGACGACCTCATTTCCCCTCACAACAATCGCACCACCCCCCACACACACCGGAAACACACTGGAACTATCCCCAAAAGTGAATAACAACACCATTCGAGTACCTTCGACAGACGAATCAGCGCGTCCCGAACTCCATCCCTCGTTATTGGACCGCTGTGCTGCATGGCCGGTGCAAGCGAAAGCGGCGGATTCGGAGGAGGGAACGGCTGCAGCAACGGAGTCCCATGCGAAGGTTGCATCGAGGTCGTGGAAGGAACGAGGGGCACGTTCGGGGCACTCGAAGAAGACGACAGAGGGGGAGGGACGAAGAACGAGGGCTTGATCAGAGTTGCACGAGCTGCAGGGGCACCGTCGGACGAATCCTGCGGCAGCGAGGTGGCTAACGAAGTCAACGGGAGAGCCGCCGTAGTCGGTGAAATGATCGAGGGCATGGGCATGGGCGTCAGGGTGGGAGCGGACATGGCGGTCCGAGACTGCGCCGAGTGAGCTAGAGGAGGGCGGGATGCCGATGTGGGAATGGAGTCGGGCGCGCTGATGCGCGTTGTGTTCTGCTGCAAACAATCACAACGATATCCAGTCAAGTACAGGAACAAAAAACTCTTGCATCTGAAGCACTCCCAAAGTACAGCAGCACCAACAAAGTCGGAAAATAAAACATCGCATCGCACAACAACCAAGATTCGGGTGCAGACAACATACGAAGAATCGCTCCAGAGGCTCGTCCTGGTTGATCTCAGGGAGGGTTGCAGAAGCGATGGGCCCACGCTCCAGGGGACCCTCCAGGTGGGACGCTGTCGGAACGGACTCCAGTTCCAAATACTCTGAGCTGCACGCGGCACGCATCATGCAAACTGTTACCGCTTCAGAAAAGTATGCTCCGATCAGCAGATTCAAGTATTCCACGTAGATGGTCGAATGGATCGCACACGTCGATTTGAACCTCGACACACAAGCCCACATTCATGCATGGCCATGGTCATGGCCGACAGAAAATCCATGCCAACTCAGGAGAAAATGACATCCTGTCAACAATCACACACAGAACCCTATGCAAACGCAAACCACCCTAGGCCCATACGAAACAGGAGAGAATTCTTCAGAATACAGACCTGGTGGGAATCAGTCTCGGTCTTGGTGGAGGTTTCGAAAAGGCAGTCAAGATCCTGAAGCAGCCCAAATTCAAGGTATCCATCAGAATCGCACCCACGGCACCAACGACACTTGCACAACAACATGGTACTTTCGACCCTGGATTACATCAATGGGCATGGTCCCGACTCCGACAACAAAGCATACACCTATCCAGACATTCTGATCATATACCCGGCCCAGAGTCGTCAAACCATAAACCTAAAGAGATGTAAAATGCAAATAAGTCGACCGATCTTCTGTCATTGTGCAAACAAACTTAACTCTAGCAAACGCCGGCAGCAGCTTCAACTCACACATAAGGTACTCAGGCAACAATAACCGCCATCGTCTGAACAAGGCAGAAAGATGGGCGGATCAACACGTCCATCAACTAAAATATCGCTGAATTGCAACCGCACGAGACCAGGAGAGACTACCTCTGGAACAGGTTGGCAACGTCTTCACACTCCCGCGGATTGTAGAACCAGATGCCATTCACTTCCTGGGTGGCATTGCGGTACAGAAGATACGGCGATTGCACTTCGTACTCGAAATCACCCAACAGATTCTCCACCAAATTGTCTGTTCGCAAGTCCACAAAAAACAATCAACAACCAGAGATCCATTTCCAAACCTAATCGACACACTTCACTTCCATTCGAGACGAGCGCCACCACAATCTCGCCCACCCACACTCCCCAATTCACTCTCCAAATCCGACATGGATACCCTATTGTGGCACTCGAATCAAAACAACGAAAACACCTCTCTGCCAGGATGAGAATACAACCCATCTCCTACAGTCAAAGAGAAAGGGAGTAACCCCCACATTGTAATAAGCCTCTGATCCTTTATATTCCAATTCTCCGACATACATCCTGGCTTCTTGGTGCACCACAAACACTCACCTGTACTTCGCCGATTCATCACTATGAACTGGAAACGTGGCTGCGACCGCCTGCAAACAAAAACTCCACACGTCACTCACCAACCTCACACGGACAGTGCATCATAGTCCAACTGCAAAAAAATCGAAATAGGCAGGCTCCAGTGGAACAGGAAGAGATGCCTCACCTTTTCACTACGAAAAGGGAACCCTCCACATCCTTGCGACTCTGAAAGCCAACGGCAAGGAAGAAGACCTGTTAGCGCATCGCCTCACATTCATTCCAATCCAAGCCCGGCATACGTTACATTGTTCATCAAACAGAAAAAAGTGATCCCAACTGCAACTCTTCCCATACATTGGCTAAAAATGACAGACGCACACCCTAATCCACCCTTCCATGCCGTGTCCGATCGCAACCCTAAACTTGTGCAGGCAAGAAGATCCAAACACGCACTCCTCACAGACAAACCCCCTGTTTCAATCACTCCCACCGCATAAATATCAGAGACAGCGTACGAGCAGGCCATCACAACCAATCCTCGTAAATTTCTACGCTGTGTGTCCATCCGATTTCCTCGTGCCCGACTAGTTCAGAACTCGCGCAAATCAACCTACCGTCCGCAAACCTACCGAACAACAACGCACGGCCTCAACGCTCAATCCCATCCACGAAACGCTGCCCTCTCAACCAACAGAAACACACACCACTGCTGCCACCATCCCAGACGACAACATTTCCTTCCACTCGAACACGGCCTAATTCCGGTCCCACCAAACAAAAATGCCCACGTAACACTCCACCACGGACGACCCTCGAACCCCTAAACTCAATTGGCCACCACTGCCCTCCCAACCCGTGCCAATCGATCCCCCCCCCCATTTCCTACCCATTGGCTGGCGTCGACGTCGAACTGGTAGAACGTCACGTGCGCGGCGGTGGTGAGAATGTCCTCCACATGGCGGTCCATGCGCTGCAGCACGGTGAGGTTGAGCTCCTTCGTGCTGTTCTGGTCCAGCTGCGGAGGGAGCGGCTTCCCGTTCTGCGCCATGGATGGAGCCAGCCAGCCAGCCAGCAACGTCGGAGCCCTAATAGCCTCCTCCCTCGCGTACCAACCCTGCGTCACATACAAATCGCGCTTCTTCCCTGCAGATGCACACCTCAACCGCTCGCGTTTTCTACAGACCAAGCACTCCCGAGAACGGGGATGCGATGAGCAGTGCGGTTGGAGAATGAATCGGCCAATAGGGAAATGTTGCGTGAGCGGGTCTTGAGGAATACTGTTTTCGGAGTGATGGGAACGGAAGGGCAAGAAGCAGTGGTGGCGCCAGTGGATGCCTGCGCCGGCAGCGGAGCAGAGCGCCTGGGCTCGGAAAGGAGAAGTCTGCTGGGGAGCGTCTCCGTCTGCTTCACTTCGTGCCTGTTCTGCGTCGTCCTGGGTCCGTTCCTTGGCCTGCCAGCGGTCCCACCCTTCGATCATTTCCGAGCTGGCGGGTGGGCTGCAATGGATGTCGCGCTCATCCGCGCCACGTCACGGGAACAGGGCACTTTCATTGCGGCCCTGACCAAAACTGTTAACCCCTTGAGGACTGAGAGGACAAAAAGTGTTCTCCAAGGAAGTTTAGAAGCTGTGTTTACAAAGTTGAGAACCTGAAGTGGGAAGCGAGTGCAAACAAAGTCGGGTAGTAAATTTTGTTCGCAAATTCCATGTTGTGTTCGATTTTGGTCAAAACTTTAAAACCTTGAATATACAAGGATTTCTGAAGTGTGGAGTATCCAAGCTATTTTTCATCTAGGACGGGTGAGAGGGTACATTTCGCGTGAAATTTGAATGGAACGGATATTGGGAGGACGAATTGGGTTCTATACAAACACATCATGGGAACAGGATTTAGAGTCGCTAGGAAGGCTTCAGTTGGTCTCTTTTCCTGCCCTCTCTAACAAATGATCCCATCACCCTCTTCTTAGATTTTGTAGAGTGCACTACTTCACAATCAGAAGACGTAGTGTATGTCCTTCTCAATTGAAATCCCACTTTGCTTCTACTTTATATTCTCCGGAGTGTAGTCCATAGCAATTGTAGAAAGTGGAGCGTGTCCTGCTCAAGTGGGCATTTGGAAAATGAGTGTTGGGAGTGCACTTTGTTTAGTCATTTCTTGTTGCGATTTGAGGTACGATGTTGTAGGAAACATAGCGTGAGATGGCTCAAGCTAGGGTGGCGCCAAAATTTGTGCTAACCTAAAAATGGAAGATCATACAATTCAAGCTTGGATAGGATCTCAAACATAGAATGTGAACACCATAGCCAAAAATTTAGGTTATATGAGTGAAGCGTATTTGCAAACATTGCCAATAAAGAGAGGTAGCTAGAAAATGCCCACAAACCATGCACCAAGAGAATAGAAGCATAAGTTTTACTACTCTGTAACTAGATTTTTGGATTGGTGTGAGTAGAAGAAATTTCTACTTGAAATTCTAGAGATAGTGAAAGAGAATTTGTAGCACGAAATTCACGGTGACAACAGCAATGGTCAAGGAAAAGAATGCAATGATGAGGTCACCTGTGTTGACAAGGAGAATACAAGTGAGGGGCGACCAAGGTGGAGACAATCTACTAAGGAAGTTTTTAGGTGAGGGATACAACAACAATCTAGGAAGCAATCCAACATCTCTGAATCATGTCATGCAAAAAAAGAAGAGGGGTTTGAGTGTAATATAACAAGGTAGGCAAAAAATCAACGCACCTATTGCAACTGACAGTAATGGAGGCAACACTCTATTACCAGTAGCTTTAGGCAAAAGAAGTTTAGGTGGACGTCATAGAGGTCTACATGGAAAAGCATGACAAGAAAGCATGGTGGCATTAGGAGGGGTGGAATGGGCCGAGGATGCATTCGTTGGCAAGGCTTTCAAGAAGAATCTCCTCAACATCAAAAGGCTGGAAGAATCCCCTTTCAAAGTTGATAAATTGTCACCTTGGATTTTGGGACAATACAAGCAAATCACTCACAATGATGAGGATGTTGATAGCAACAGGGGTTCACAATACATAACAGTGTTGAATTTTGAAACCAACTTGGGTGGTGGTGGCACCCACCTCAACCAAAACACTAGCAATGACAATCATGGCCCCTAAGGCATAGTCCCTACATTATAGAGGACAAAAATCCATAATCACCGTAACTTGTATGCTACAAGAGATCACCCAAAGGACATCTTCATCCTTGCCAACAAATTAATAGGCGTGCCAAATAAGTGGAGCCATTTTGATCGGTTCTTGACTTTAGTTCATTTGATATATACAAATGCAACTACAAGAGAAGAAGTATATCATGTTTTTTTGCCGACACAATCAAATTTGTCAACATGAGGGCAACAAATTGCATTGACAGGAGTATAAAAATAGTTGTGGTAGAATACCAAGGGATTCCAACCTTTCCCAAGGGTGATGCTTTTTCACGTTAGCATACCATGGTTGCTACCTTCAACAATGACAAGGAAGATTAGGCTGGTGACAACAATGGGAGTGACACACTTTCCAAAGACTTCTTGGTGAAGTGCAAAATTTACCCAAGGGATAAGTTGTACAAGCAAAAGCAGAAAGATTGTATTGTGAAGAAGTCATGAGGCAAACAACAATCAACTATAGATACATCTCAAGTTGATTGTGTAGGATCAGAGTCTGATCAAGAAGAATGGAACTACTGCTTGATGATATCAATTCCAGTGATTGGCAAGTCATATTCAAGGATTTTCTAGAAGCAAATCCATATGCCTTTGATAATAATTACAAGTCAACACATTCAAGACTTAGATTTGATTTTCAAAATAGGGATCTATGATTTTGACAAACTACCAAATTGCACTTTTGAGGAGAAATATGCATAGTCGATGTAGGAAAGCACTACCTATGCATTTGGTAGTAGTCGAAGTACCTTTAGTGGTCCAAAACCTGGGCCGATTACATTCTATGGCCAAAGGAGGTTTGACGTCCACTCCTTTTTTTTGAAATTTTGGCCTCTTGCAATGTTGAAAAAAATTTAGACCAAATGAATCTATATGAAGGGCAAGAGCAGTACATGATTAATAAAGTGGGAGGTACTAAATTGAACAGTGGACCAAAATCAAAGAAGCTAACTATCAAGAATTTGAAAATGTGGCTAAGGATTGTTATCTACATGGAGATGATAAGTGAGCCCGCATTCAAAGACTATTGGTCAAATGATGCATTCTTTGGATGTCCTATTATTAGGAGCATTATGTCTAGAGATAGGTTCATGAGCACTCTAAAGAATATTCACTTGGTCAATAATTTGAAGCTATGCATTGATGAATTAAGCCCAGGTTTGACAAATTAGGAAATATACAATGGTTGGTCAATAGCTTTGTCAATTTGTACAAGAAATTCTTGAACCCTAATAAATTCCTAACCTTTGATAAAATCATGATTGCTTACAAAGGTCACCACTATAACTTCTAATAAAACATGATGAACAAATCCATCCAATGTGGCATAAAAGTGTATGCCATAGCTTGTTTAGTCACTCAATACCTTCGAAATTTCAAAGTTTACTTAGGTGCGAGTGTCAAACCAAACACTAATACTCACTTGCTTGGGGCACAAGTTGTGCTCCAATAAACAAATGCTTTGTTCCATTGTGGGCATTGCATTGTAATAGATTATTTCTTTACTGGAATTCATTTGTTTGACACACTCTTGTCAAAAGGCTTCTTTGCCAAGGGAACCTTGAAGAGCAATGTTAAGCTCTTCTAGCACAACCTAGTTGGTCACCACAAGAGTCATCAGAAGAGTAGTGGTACAATTTTCTACAAGATGCATGCAAGCAAGGAGATGGCCATTGTGTGTTGGTTTGATTCACAAATCATCCACTTTCTCAACACCCATGCTAGTCCACTTCCTTTGAATTGCTTCAATCAATGTTGGATTCATAATAGACATGTAGTTTTCCCAACATGCCCTATGATCCTTGAGTACATTACATATATGCAAGGATTAGAGGTAGTAGATCATAGAGGAGAGAGTTACATTTGTCAATTGAAAACATGGAAGTGGTTGCATTGGATTCTATTTTTCCTCGTTGACAATAGCTTGAGAAATGCATACATCTTGTACCACCTTAATTGCCAGTCTCGTGAAATTCCACCTATATCTTGCAAGACATTTCATCGCCTAGTTGCAGCATGGCTATCAAATGGATGTATGAAGCCAAGATACACAAAATTCAAGGGCTTTCCATTGCAAAAAAGACTTCATTATAGCATGCATCACCTAGAGCAAAAGCGATACAAGTGCCGAATTTGTGGCTAGAAGCAAGTGCAAATTTGTCGTTAATATGGTAGCAAGTACATATGTGAGGGTGTTTGTTTTGTGAAGGCATATAGCAAGGTCAAATGGGCTTTTTAGGTTCTAAGTAAGTGGAAGTTTTGTATTAATGCGGTGTTGGAGGAACTCATGTGGCTGGTTACACACCTAGCTCTATAAAAAAACAAGGGAGACTAGTAACTGAAAGTGAAGACGGAGCTCATTGCACTCCAATGGACACCCCAATTGCATCGTGGTCCAAGCATAGCAGCAGTTTAGTTTGTCATTGTAATTAGCATGGCACCTTTTGTCATAGATCATAGGTTGCAAGCACCAATGTTGTAGAAGTCCATATTTTTGAAATTGGAGAGCTTCAAATTCTAATTTGCAAACAATACAAACTCATAGTTGTAAATGTTTTTTTGCAATATAAGGACTTGAGAACTCTCCAATCATATTCTTATTTGTGTACTCATAATCTTCAAGAGCATTTTAATTCAAAGGTCAAAGGTGATTGTTCTTATAGGTCGTCAATGTTTCTTTTGACATAGTCTATTGGTTTGAACTACTAGGATACGTTTGTTGCGCATGGCTACAGCAGTCATTGATCTTTAGAGTAGGAATTTGTTCTTGCTAGGGAGTCTTGTAGCCCATTATGTGATGACTCGTCTCTCCTTTGTAGCTCAAGTGGTAGGTATTACACCCATTCTCCAATTAATGAGCAATCTTACCAAGTGTTTTGCAATATTAAAAGAAAAAAACATATATATATTTTTAATTTTTTAATTTTTTTTTTCTATGTATTCTTTACATAAAAATATAAATGACCATCACAAGATTTGCAAAGATACTCTTCCTTGGATTTACTAAAATTCAAAGAGTTTTTTTTATTATATATTATTGTATTTTTACCTCCTCTACTTTTGAAAGTGTGCATAAGAAAATTGATATCACTTATATGTAATAATATCTTGCACAATTGTAGCTTTGCTATTGAATCAAAAAGCAACCCAAAAAAATTTGAATTCTAATACTTTAGCAATTTTTCTCAATTTTTGAAGCCCACCATGTATAAAATGCAACCATTTAGTCAAGGAGGTGCCCTCCAAATTTCCGTTTTTTCACTAAAATCTAATGGTCTAAAAAATTTGCAAATATCTATAGTTATATGAAAAATCTATGAAGAATCTATAGTTCTATGAAGTATATTTTTTTTCACATTTTTGTATGATCAAATTAGCCAATTGAACCTCCATCTTCCTTCCATTCTTGTTTGAATTCAAACCCCAATTACTAATTTTGCTTATTTGAAAACCACCTTAGTCTTGAAGGGGTTAAGTAAGGGATTATCAACATTAAGGTAAGCATAATTTATCTTACTACCTATTTTTTCTATCTAGGTACCTTGGAAAAGCTATTTATCAACTCAAGTATTTTTATAGATTGAGAAGTTTGAGAGAAGGCATTTGCAAGTAAAATCAAGACATTTTGACAAGAAATGAATTTTTTGTAATTTTTCAAAGATTATTGGGACTAAATAAGTGAAGACTCTTGGGCAGACTCCATGCTAAACCACATGTTGAAGTGTCTTCTCTTCGAGTACATTGTCATGATGCTAAAGGGTTGCTAAGAATGTGGTATGAGGCATTACAAGAATTATGAGGCCAAGGGAAGGTTGCAAGTTTTTTACTTTTAGAACCTTTGTAGTGCAAACATAGAAAAAATAAAAGATAAAAAAAATAAAAGATAAAAATTTGGAAAAAAATATCATTATAAAAATTATTTAAAAAATAGTCAATCTAATGTGGCGCCAATAGTGCCAAGTCAAATTTCAAATTTTTTTACTTTTCCATGATTGCACAGTAGAAGTACAAACTTTGCAACCCTCCTTTGGCATCAAAATTCTTGTAATCTGGGTGACAAACACAAATAGGAGGGTCTAATAGATGTTGAAATTGGGTTATTAATGGCATTAGGTTGTTTTACTTTAGATGTAGTTGAGCAATTCTTAATTCTACACCATATAAATTATTTTTATTGGATCATGTTGGCAAGTTAAAGAAGAATCCAACACATTTTGGCATGCATTATTTGGATATTGGATGAATATTTTTATGAAATTTCAAGGTTGATTGTTAGTAGTTTTACCAGAAATTGACACTAGACTCTCCTAGACTCTCATGTTGTGATTGAATACATACTAGTATGTCATCTATTGTTATCACAACCATTAACATGTCATTTATAATTGCCACAAAAAGATGACCAATCCGTCATAAATCTTTTTTCACATCTATTTTTTTACTCTTTAAACTATCTATAGTACTAATGTTTAATATCATTTGTGATATCAATTTTGCATAATCTTTTTGTGTAAATTTGTTTTGGCATATAAAATATTAGACAAACAAAATTTAAGAGTAAAAGCAAAAGTACATTTTCTAGAACATCCCTTAGAATAGGCAATAATCTAATTTTGTCTATTCACGTAGAATCAAACCCTTAAATCATAATAGATCACATTCCAACTTGTTACCATGTCACCAAAAAGCTTCTAGGTATTAAATTTTTTGTCTTTGCATAAGACTTTATGCAAAAATATAACAAGTAAATAAATTGTTTGCAAGTTACATGAGTGCTATTTAGCCAAACAAAGCATAAGTATCACCAATCTTTTCATGCAAGAATTATACTCCTCTATAGAATATACAAAGCATCTTTCTATCTATCTCTTCTAAGCATAAGGAAACATAATAAGCAAATCATGTCATATATACAAATAATATATGAGTGTTTGAAGAGTATCAAAATTAGGGCTTTTTTCATGAAGTGCCCAAGTGGAGATATAAAATATTGTAGTAGTACTCCAAATTTCAATATTCATCCACTTATTGGATAGAAAAGACCACATTTGTACATATCACATGTCCATAATTCTATTTCCATCCACAATTAGGCAAATTCATCCAAGTTTTTTTTTATAATTTGAAGTTTTTGGGCAAAAAACTTAAAGATTTGTTGCCATTTTTTAGCCAAATTTTCTTTTTTGGGTACAATCTAGCACCACACAATAAAAAATTATTGTCCAAGAATTATTGTCCTTATTAGAATTTCTTCAAGAGTTTGTGGACCTCACTTATGTCCACCCCCAAAAGGCTACACAAACTATTGTGAAGCTAGTGACATGCAATGGGTGTCTTCAATCAACAAATGCATGTTATAGCCTTCATAAGGAGCAAAAAATTATACCCAAAAATTTCTAAAATACAACCACATAATTAGCCAAATTGTCTACATAGTTGCATGTAGGGTGTTGTGATAAAGTTGGCTATATCTTTTAAGTTCCTAGAGACTACTCAACTGATCAAGTAGTTTTCAAACCATAAAAACAAAACAGCTATTAATGAACCATAGCTATTTCTAGTGAAACTTAATCAACTACAAGCCAAAACAAAATTTGAGTATTCCTTTTGAGGTGTTGTCTTCAACAATTCAAAACCATTGCCTAGATTGTATAAATGTAAGCCCACGTGTCTTAGATAGTAGCTCATTCATTCAACTGATAGTTAAACCAATAATAATATTAATTGTTTAACTACCATCAAGTTCCATTTCACAATAAAATAGATCTATTTAGAGCATGCATAAAGGCTTGTAGAGAAAATAAACTTGATCATTAGTGATAAGATCTATAAAATTCTCCATAAATCTTCCTAATCTATTTACAATGGAAAAAGGATCCAATTTATTAACATAACTTTTATATATATATATATATATATATATATATATATATATATATATATATATATATATATATATATATATATATATATATATATAGGTTCATGAAGGCAAATGTCTTCTTTGTAATTGTCAAATATGCCTGAAGTGTAAATCTAGTAACTTAAATTAGACAACAAATTTTGGGAAAAGAAAAAGGAAAAGTAACAATATGATATCACGAAAATCAAAGTATTCTCTAATTTGTCAACCTATGGGCCCAATGGTGTCATGGCCCAATGGCTCTCCACAAACAATTTCTCTATTTTTCATCTCATTTTCTAATTTTTGATGCAATAAAAAATTTAAAATTCAATATTTTGTGATGTGAGTCAAAGCACCTTGAAACTTGCTTTGAAAACACTCACTTCTCAAGGCCTTTTTGACATGACCAAGTACATCAACATTAACCCGTCAGTTTCAAAGATCACAACATACATTATAAATAAGCAAACAAAACAAAATAAACATTTATAATAGTATAAATTTTGTCTTTGATATCTAGGTTATAGTGCAACCTTTTGGTTTAAATCTAGGTGTTGCATTTTGGGCAATGATTGATGATTATAAGTGCACATATCTTAAGACATGAAAAAAGTTTCTCGCAACAAGGGAACTATTGTACCTTTTGAGAACAAATTTCCATCAATTCCATGTAGTTTGAATCATCTAAACCTTGTACATGATGAGGCAAACTCATTTTCAATATTCTTTATGAATTGTGCATTGTTGTTGGGAAAAAATTGGAATTGTGGCCAATAGTAAGTCGTAAAAGATGAAGGAAGCAAATGTTAGTGCCCAAATAAGGTAGTTTTCTTTACAATTGTATTTTCACAAGCTTTAGTTTACACTTCAATATGTCAATGAAGTTAAACAAATACATGAAATGATAAAAAGAATTATCAATATTCAAATGTAATTGTTACAAATTGGTAAAGGAAAGCCTAAAGTTTGGAGAGGCACTACTTTAGAAATAAGTCCATGTTTGAAGGAGTTGTATTGACAAGGAATTTAGCCAAGTTTAGTGATTGGCTTATACTTTCAATAGAAGGTTAATATCATTTACTTAATGTAATAAAAAATATATATAAATTAGCTCCAAATTAGAACCTATAGTGTAACAAAAGAAATTTGTTTTTGAAAGCATTTCTGTAGTATTTTTTGTATCCAATATTGAACAAAAACTTTGACCATAAAATTTGCTAAGATATTGATGGTTACACCTTTTGAATATCTATACATATGAGATTTTTTTGATGATATGGTCATCCTATTTATTTACTTGGTTTCTCCCTATTCATATTGAAGAGACCAATGAAACATTTCTTTTCCAATAAGAGAAGATACTTTGCCTACTCAAAAATGTCTTGGGCTTTTGCAAACTTTGCCAACACATCAAAGTATGACCTTACTCTTGTACAAGTTGAATCCTTGAGATAAGAAAGTAATACACAATTTTGTCCCCCCCCCCAATTACATCAAGATGTGTTGAAGTGTTATTGATATGACTTTAAACCATCTTTGAAGAATGTCTTCAACTTTACACATAGAACAATATAGTTGTAAAGTTTCCATTTAATAGTGTCATTTTTTTTAAAGATGCTTCAAAGGTGCACTTATAAGAGTTAGACTCTAAGGTTTCTTCAAGCTATGACTTTTGAAAATTCAAAAAAATAATATTTGTATTCTCTAAATTCATGTAAATTACAATTATTCTCTTGAAAATTTATAATTTTCATTTATCAACAATTCAAAAATGAAAATAACTATTACTTGTGATTTGACTCTATCTATACCTATCACTCTTACAGGGTTGATAGGACGGTCGGACGTCCGGGACGTCTGGACGTGGACGCTGTGTCCACAGCGTCCGCTGACATTCGTGGTCCCGGTGGACACAACGTCCGCCAAGACCGCCCCGTCCACCCCGATACCCGTCCGCCCGGTTATGGCCGTCCAATCGACACGCGGACTGATGTGGTCCGCATGATTTGGGCGTCCGCCTCGGGCCGTCCGCCCTGTTCGTCCGCCTTCCAACGGCGGGAGGGACGCTGCATCCGATGGCGTCCGTGAGGACGGACGTCCGGACGTCTGGACGCTATTTTGGGACGGATGTACTGATTTGTCAACCCTGCACTCTTAAATGAACAATTTTAGATCATTCTAGAGAAATCACTGGAAGGATTCAAGTAAGATTTGAAAAGCTTCTAAATATATTTGAACTTCACATCAAATTCTCAATAAGCATATTTTTTTTATCATGTAGATAAACCAAGGACATGTTTTTCCATATAAAGGTTGGAACTTGTATTGAGATCAAACTTCAATGTACAAAAATGGGCCAAGCTATGAAGAAAAGACCAAAGAATTTTTTTAATGGAAGTGTGCAATGTTTGTAAGGAGAAATTGTTACTATTGGTTGACAAAATTTTAAAAAGAAGCTTGTAAAAAGTGGTGGACAAAACTTTTTGACTTCTAAAAAAATATATATTGCAATATTCAATTTGAACTTTTGGATTGCTTTTAGTTTGACAACAAAGCAAGTTATTCCTAAATGTTGTTTTTCTCTACTCTCATGAAAGTGAAAACATCATGAAACTTGGCAAATGCAATTTTGACTCTAGAAAATTCAATAATTCTTTTTCGATTTCAACACTAACTAAAGATGTTTGCTCTAAATTATTGGAAATGCAATGCCTCCACTTACAATAAATTATATTAGTTGTTGAAGAAATCAAGGCATGCATGTCAATGGTTAAGCAAAATTTTATAAAGAAGGGAAAGCCAAGAAGGTTAGTCCCATTGCCTAGGCAAGAGAAATTGAGTCCAAATTACCACCACATCCCTAGATGAATTAGTACATTCTTTATTTCTATAGTTTCTATAGAAATCATTCATCAACTTCTCTCTAGTTGTTTAAAAGTTTCAAGGTTAACAAATTTCATTTGTAGTCAAAAACAATTAATTGAAGAATACTTCAATCTTTTAGTAAAATGAAATACATAATTATAGGGAATAAAAATAAAAAGATGATATATATAAGTAATCAAATCAAAATTATATAACTTTCCATTATAAATTGTAGGGGAGGCCTATCCTTGCCCCTTCTAATCCTATATAGGTTTAGTTGAGCATCCATATCACTACAATGATTAGAATCTTGGTCATCAAATGTTAGTTATTTCAAAACTATTCTATCCATTATACTCCCAAATGAACACATTCACTCCTAGTATGTCTTCATATTCAATGCAATTGCAACTATTTATATTGTTGACTATGTTAGGATGGAAAACTAAGTGACATTACAACATTCAATAATAGATTTGGCTATTAGAACTCTAAGCTAATGATAATGGATTGTTCTATAATAATGTTTGTATGACTAAATTACAATATTTTTATTAATAGAATTGATTTCCTTTTCAAATATGAGCAACTAAAAAAAATGGATATGGGAAATTATATACATCAATGCATCTTCTAAGATCCTTTTTATATACCTTTCCTTTCAAATGGTTAGCAAGGTAAACTCAAAATAAAGTTTTGAGTCCAAATCCAAGTCCAAGCATATTTTTTACATTCCATTATCTTAAACAACCACAGCATAGTTGATCAACTACGCTAATTAACTTCAAGATGAAAAAATAATAGAATATTTTTCAATAATAGTGTCTAAAGTTTGATTTCCGAAAACACTTCATGATTATATTGCATTTAAAGATAATTGTTGAGGTACTTTGAGCTTTTGTAGCTTTTATTTAATAATATTTAAAGAAATAAATAAAACATGAATAATTAGTAGACAACTAGAAATAATATCTTTCTCCAAAAAATTAGATCAAAAAGCATTTATCAAAAAAAATTATTCAAAAAATCGATTGATGAAAAATTTAAAGTTAATAGATATATTGATTTGAAATTACTATGAAATTGTAAAAATATTACCAAATTTAAATAAATTTTTTTATCCATTAAACATTTGTTGAATTTAAGATTCTATTCAAAATGTGCCAGAAGAACATTTCTAGATGTCAAAAAATGAATGTGCAAGGGAGCTATCTTTGCATCATGGGATGACACAAAAATTTCTAGTTTTAGTTTTTATTTGCTTTGTATTTATTTTTATGAGGTGGAAATAGTCTACAAAGAACTCATCTCTAAAATGATCATTTTGAGTTTTCAAATGTTGTATGAACCATGAAAATCTAAACAATGACTAGTTAGTAAAATTGCCTTTAATATATGAAAAATTATGTATTTTTTAATTTATTCAATAATAAAGACTACAATTTAAGATGTTCTACACATCTTTCTAAAGTTATGGATGGAGACATAGAGAAAGTGCAATACATGATGACAAAACAATACA